>CM037835.1:7371873-9944373 GCA_021234535.1 Stichopus chloronotus
ACTAACGTTATTTCTTTTGTATGTCATGTTGGTAAATTCTAAATGCCCTATTTCCCTTTAATTTAGGAATTACAGACTTGACGTCCCTATTTCAGGGCTGGGTGCATGCAACTCTGAACATTTGGGAAGTGCTATTTGATCATTTGGGGGTTTTTCAAGTCAAAAATTTTCTTGTATGCTCTGGGCCAACCGATGGTGGCCCTCCACTTAGATGCCGATACCCCCCTTAATTTCCCCAATGTTTATTTGTTATGCTGCACCTGCCTTACAGTAGGAGAGTGTATTCCTCAGCCTTTAAACATCTCCCCTAAGGATGTTGGGGGGGTAGAGAACTTGCCACTTCAACAGCCCATCATCTGTACTCAAGAACCTGAAGTAGGCAATACCTTAACTGAATTGGACAAAAGAAACCCAAACCGAAATCACCACGTAAACCCCTTGGTACCAATGCTACCATATATGTGAACAAGTGATTTTGAGTCCCAGAAAATTTTCAAATGGTTCCACCAGGATTTCATTCAGGGACTTGTAGATTGAAAGATGGACACTCTACCAACTAAGGCAATTAAACTGCCACCTTTGTACCATGCCACTGGATTATTTTATAGCCTACCTATGGAAAACATTATTTGTGTGCTTATGTGTAGGGGTCAGGTTCTCTGTTTTATCATTGCAATTGGAGGATATATATAGCATAATATCATACAATACTTGTAGTTACACCCTCCAAACCTTGATATCTTTAAATGTACAGAGTAACTGCAGAATAACTTACAACTTTGGAGCATACAGTAGTACCTTATCAAAAATTAGACTAAACAGTGAGACAAAACTGAGGTAAATTTTGTCAAAAGACGTGAAAGTCCAGCTTATCTAAAATATGCGATTACCTCAGAGTGACTGTGTGAATTCAAAGTCACTTTTGGCAAATACTTTTTTAAAAGCAACACGTTGTTTACATGATGAAGGTGAACTTTTGTTTAAAAAATTCATCTTTGCCTTCTGTGAATTTGCTTCATGAATTTGAGGTCATGGTACACTGAAGTGCAAAGCTGTAGCTCCAAGATGAAAAGCAACTTTTGGGTGGTATTCTGCAATTGTGCCAAAATACAAAAATTGACAATAGTTTGCAACCATTCTAAGCAAACATTCCTGAAACACCCATAAATGTTTTTGGTCAACATGTATTCCCTTTCATTGAGCTAAAGCTGAGAAAATTAAACTGTAAGTACTTAAAGTGCATCTAAGGCCAAACCACAAGTTTCATTTCCCCATGTATTTGGACGATCAGATTTTGCTTTCTCAGTGCAGATGGAAACTTAACATTCAGATGTGTGGGCATAGGATTATTCAGCACGGTAGGTTGAACTCAAATGCTTCAGCCACATGTGCTGCAGTCTGCATGTTCAACATGGCACAGATTGAAATCAAATTTTGCAAAAAAGTGGGTCACCCAACCCAAGAATATAATCTTTCGTGGACAAATTATCCAAGCACCGTCTGCAGCTATTTAACATTCCTGTGGCCAATTCTTGTCCAGTCTCTGTTTTGTATTCATCCTTGTTTTTTGTTCTTTAATCCCAGGCTACTGTTTGGACACCGCCCATACTGGTGGGTGAGGGAATCAACACTTTACAATAATCAGAACAGACCTGATATAGAACAATTCCCATCAACGTGTGAAACTGGACCTGGTATGAAAATGTGTTTTATCAGTTGTTCCTCACTAGTGATTTTGCAGTCGCTGTGAGTAGTTAACATATTGGTATCAGTAAGATACTAGAATAATATGACAATTCATAAGGATTTTGTTTGTGTACTACAGTTGACAGTAAGGGCATACTGAAGAGGCAGCAAAACTTTTGATGCAGGATTGAAGTATTTGACAGATCTATGTTACAGTATCACATAAAGAGACTCCTGGACTCTGAAATGTACTAGCAACATAAGGGAGAATATATGTAAGGAACATAATAATATTGTTACCATGAATGATGGTAATATTCTTTATCCACAATATGCTCCAAAAACAGGGAAAAAATGATACACTGTAACATACTTGTTTTACAACTTTTTTGAAGGGAGCCCATCAGGACACGTGATGGTCACTGTAGCCGTCTGGTATATCATCACCAAAGCACTTCTGAGTCATCTACGCTCATCCAGGGAAAAAGCTGGAGGCCTTCCTTCCATTGTGGACTTCCTTTTCTGGTACGTGTTTGCAGTGTTTGTGATGCTGGTCGGAGTAGGCAGAGTATTCATTGCTACCCACTTCCCAAATCAAGTGGTTTTAGGATTTGTGATAGGTAAGCCCTCTTTAAAATACTTAAGTTTTAAGTGAAATCTACCGCAAAAAAAAATGTACAAAGAGAATATGTGTTATTGATTCATTTTATGTCTTTGTTTTAATCTTATAAGATGTTGCATTTCACTTAGTAATGGTACTTTTGGGTCACCAGTTTCTCATTCAAACAGAAAGATATTTGCATGCTTCCATTCTTATTAACTTGATGCTGGCAGAAATCTCATGATGATAGGATAAAAATTTATCCTTGTAACAACATTTCATCATGCAAGTGTGGAAACTATGTTATGTGTTTCACAACTACCTGGACCCGTTTAGGGTGGTTCAAAAAATGGATGTTAAAGGAGTTACACTTTGTGAAATTATTTGCCTAGCTAACTCCATTGTCACAAACAGTGTTACAGTTAACATAGCTAACTGTTATAACCTGGACAAATTGTGTTGCTCTTGATTCCAGCAATGAAAAAGTTATGTAAACAGCTTGCAAGTGGTCAGGCACAACTATAGTCTCAACCAAGATGGTGCTATGTATGATACAATGAATGACAATGCCGGTGTACAACATGAACTGTTATGAATGCTCAGATTTCAAAGCTTGTGGCATAATTCTACTGCAATGTTGAAAACATGTCAGATGATTTGAATGTGCTGAACACATCTTTAAGAAACTGAAGTTTTAGAAAGCTTTACCACCAGTGCCCCACGGCCCCCACCCACACATTTTTATGTAAGAAGACTGACCCATTTAGAAGATGAATGCCTTCAACAAACATGAAAGGAATGCTTCTACACTGGTTTTGGTTGGGACCATGGGACATATTGACTACATCAATTATATTTGGCTCACTAATTTACATCAGCACATGTCTATTGTATACCTCTTTCTACCATACCACTGGGGGGGGGAGGGAGGTTTGCAGTCTTTGACCTTGCCTTACCCAGAACCATTGTGGACTAGTTCCCTTCTTCGATATACCATGTTTTTATCATTCAATGTCTTTTTCATTCAGTCTGTGGATTGTGTGCAAAAACTTGCCAAATTTGGTTAATGAAGTATTTGTGATGTTTTGCACTTGGCAACTGCAATGACAGCAATAACCATTCTTGCAAATTTTCAGGTCTTATCATTGGTCACATAGTAACCCAGCTGCCAGTTCACACCTTCACACTCTTGAACTACCTCAGCGGATCCATGTTCCTACTGCAAGCTGTCCTCTACCAGTACTTTTTCATGTTCCTAATGAATCTTAGCCCAGATTGGTCCATTGCACTCGCAGCCAAGTGGTGTGCAGATAGAGCCTGGATCCATCTGAACACGACACCTTACTATGCTCTCTCGAGGGACATTGGGAGTCTGTTCTTCACAGGGTTAGCAGAGCGTTACATAGGTTCAAAGGTCGTGAGGAGTTCTCGGGGATTCTTCACCACGGCGATTCTTGCTGCTATTTCTGTCTATGCCATTCGCATCCTCAATCTTCTACAACTGCCTACTAAGTATGAGTTCCTGTTTTATGTGCTTGGGGCATTCAAAGAGGGTTTGGTTCCTGTTATAGTGATCGGTATTAATGTGCTGTATGAAAAAGTGTTTGGCAAGCAGAAAGTGGTTTGAAAGGTTTTTCTGTGTCAACCAGCCTGGGCCATAGTTCTACCTCATGAGGGTAGTTTTTTTCATGTCATCATATTACACGTGGTAAAATTGATGTGACATTCCACATAGCAGAAAACAGTTGGGTGGAGAAGAAAGTGAAAAGTATTTCTGGAGACATCCAATAATTTAAGCTTGCTGGCTTTATTTCAGCCAATATTGTTAAGGGAAGGAAAATCTTTGATGTGAGTGTCCCTCTCATTGGATGCTATGGCAGTGATATGATGCTAGAGTGTGAAAGTGCTACCTCATTGTATCTTTAAAGACCTTGTGTGTTTTCATATATACATTCAAAGCGATCTCAGTGACCGGTTGCATGACAGTTCTCAGTTGCGAATAGGTTCTGGTGCTTACCAAAAGAATTAT
The DNA here is from genome assembly GCA_021234535.1 of Stichopus chloronotus. Classification (NCBI taxonomy): domain Eukaryota; kingdom Metazoa; phylum Echinodermata; class Holothuroidea; order Aspidochirotida; family Stichopodidae; genus Stichopus; species Stichopus chloronotus. Next base: position 7,376,190 of record CM037835.1, read on the forward strand.
CAACCATTTACAAATATTATAACAATTATTTAACAATCTTTTCTTTGGAAATCTTGAATTCACATTTACCATTAAAGTGATATAAAAATAGCTAAAACTGGAAGAAGAAAATGTCAAAGATGAAATCTCAATTTTCAAGTTTGTCAACAGCTATTTGTTCTTACAATGACTGGCACTGGTCGCATGTTATACACAGAATTCTGAACTCCCAGAAGCTATGTGTTCCATACCGTTATTGAAATAAGAATCTTGAAAAACCTTTCTGGTCAATGGGTTGCCTAGAACTCTGCACATAACAGCATTGAGTTTCTTGTACTCACTCTCTTCAATACATTGGTGCATGGCTGGGCTAGAAATTGAAAGGGTTTTTCTCTAGTGAATTGTTTCTCCTTTTAGTTGCTTCCTTCCATTGCAGTGTATGTATACCTCTGCACTCAGTGACAATCATCCACTGCCACACCAATTAGACATTAAATTTCCAAAATGACCAGGATTATTCTTTCACTTAGCTGGAACTCATTAAACAAAACAAATGCCAAATTCATTGAATAGGTGATTTATTTTTGAAGATTTTCAGTGCCATAGGAGCTAGATGAAACTATGGGTAATTTCCTTGCTATTGATTTACGTTAAGTTTTAGAGTTTAATAATCTTTCAACGTTTGTATTGCTGTTGACCTCAAAACATTAAATGTTCCTCCTAGTTCTTCAAAATTATAACCCATGTTTTGATATTTAGTCACGACAGTAATATTTATCCTGGTTTTGATTCCAGTCACCTCCTAGCTGCCCTAGATATAAAGCACATTGTTGACACTTACAATATTCAAATTCCTATAATATTGATCTTCATTTTCTTGTAGTGATTATTAGATTCGGTTTACAAATTCTGCAAATGGTGTCTTAAAGGATGTTAACTGTGCCATTGGAGATACAGTGATGTCAAACTCAAAAATCCTACCATCTCTGCATCCTGTCCAGAAGATGTTGACATATCAAATTTACTAGCTGTCTGTCTCATTATCAAGCAGATATCTCATAGGGTCTAACTTTAAATGCGACAACTTAGGCTTTTCAAGTAGTGACATTTCATCTTGTAGATCCTTTGCAGTATTTTTTTCCTCAATCAACCATCCCATTGAATTTAAGTCATTTCATTATGATGAGGGCGAACTATTGTGACATAAATGTCTCAGTTGACACTTTAAGAGCTCATGTTTTTCCTGTATTGCTTTGGTAGTTATTTAAGGCTTTCTTTGCTCAGTCAAGATAATATTTATGACTTTTCTAGTTGTACAGTTTTGTATTCTGTTTTTTTTTTACAGAGGTGACAGATTTGAGGCTTCTTTTCATCATTTCTTTTGTTATATGGAAACTTTCCTAACACTGTAAATGTAATCTTTGTTTGAGCCCTAACAGTGGTATCTACTAACATTTTCAGATTCTTCAACTTTGTAATATTATTTATTCATTTTCACAGTTATTAGTATTCCTACATGTTTGAGGAAAAAACTGCAAGGAAACTTTGAAGAATGATTGAAGTCATATGTCCAAATAGTTTTACTGGTTATCTCCTCTGAAAGGAAGGAAAATGGAGAATTTGGACCCCTTCTCATCAGCCAAAGTTCCAAATTAACTACTTCAGGTGCAATATAGCTATGGACACTTCTCATAGATTATTACAGGGTTCTTCAAAGATCAGCTCAACTCCTTAGAGGAGTCTTTTGTTTTAGTATGAACTGGTTTGGTCACCACCTGGTGTCATATGGCTTCAAGTCAACCTTGTAACCTGTGTTGCATGTTGAACCTCATCAACCACTTACAAGAAGCATAATATCGTTGACCAGCTTCACTGTAACGGCACGTCAGCTACAAGAACAGAAAACCACCTTGACTAACCTAATTGCAGCTGGTCTTTGTTTCCTTTGTTCTTCTAAGTTATCTCATTTCGATCATTTAAAACAGTTGAACCATTTATAAGTTTATTTGGTCTACACATGTACAACCTTCATTTGAGTATCTATAATTGATATTTGCTTTGTAAGTGTGCCCCATGATTCAAAACACTGTATTTCTACATGAAGTTCTTACATGAGTCATCTGAGCCTCTGAGCAGGTTTTGTTTGTCACAAGTTGTGGTTAAATACTGCAAATTCATCATTCCAAATTCTGGAAGAAGGGTTCATCTTCTGCTGTGATGATGAAAACATGAATGTATGACATTCTTATGGCATCTTACAAAAACATGTTATTGTGAATGACAAGATATGTAAAAGTGACTTTTCTCTTTCTTCTTGTGTATAATAATGCTGTGCTGAAATTGAAATGAACTGACAAAACTTGGCCATATCCAGAATGACAGCATGTCAAACACAGGGATCAATGAGTAGTTCGGGTCTAGCCACTGATGATTGGTCAGTAAGAACTGGGAGTACAACCTTTCTTTAAACACCCATATGATATTAATTTTCCAATCCATACATACAAGAGTACCTGTTCAAATAAATGCCCCTATTTATCTTGACAGTGGCTAACCAACTAGTAGGGATTTTCACATTTAAGTACGCACTTAAAATACATTTTTTGATATTAAATCTGCAAGGAGGATTATCTAGTTAAGGACAGGATACATTCACGTGTTAAGCAAAGTGAGTTTCTGATAAGTACGTTTGCCGGATAAAAAACACTGCACAGGCGTGAAAAGATCAAATCAGGCCAGCCAATTCTTAGCCACCTCGAATCCCCCTTCAATCTGTGAACATTCACATTACATTTATTTAGTACAGGGATTAAAGAAATCCTGAAAGGGGCATTATTAATAAGAATGCAAGCAACTTGGAAGTACAAGAACGCAAGCGTCTGCACTACAAGAATAAGTCATCCTTGCGGACCTGATACAGGCATAGCTGTATCACTAATCCAAGTAAATAATCAGCCACTTTTTCAGTCATTTTTGTTCTATTCCCTTTAGTATTTAGTTGATGCCAACATGAATGGCCATTTTTGACGAAATTTTTTTTTTTTTTTGACCATGATATTTTTACCTCTGATGCACTGAGTATAGGATTAAAAACTCTTGTAGTGATGGCATTCAACATCATTACATTCTAACATCCACAAAGTAATGAGTGACCCACCTGCACATGGTCAAAAGCAGCAGCAGCACAACAGGTGTAAGGCCATCGAGGTATGACTCTTCTAGGGCTAAAAACAGATGGGCACAGTTAATCTATGGTGGCATGGCACCAGTAAACCAGTTAAAGACTTAACAATATTATAAAAGTAAATCAAAGGGGTAGAAACACAGATATGCACAACAGTGCACAGAAATTTTTCTCCATTGCTCACATCCAGAAATTTGCTAATCCTGTTCACATGAAACTTTGCAGATCTTACCACCATACATAGATCTATAGTAATCTATAATCAAATGAAGCAAAATGGTGGGTGTTTTGGTGTCCCGTGTTTTCTGAACTGGCTATAACAACATGCTCAAGATGGAAAAGCTTCCTGGAAACGTAACTGGCCCGAACATTCGCTTAAAAACGTCAAGCAGAGCCTTCTAAATCAGCTTGTTTTCATGTGCTTACTTGATCACTTCTTTACATCGTGGTTATTTTGGGGGCAGTGTAGCATAACTGAAGTATGAACTGCACCGTAAAAATGACATCACTCACACTGGAGTCCGTTTGATTTACAATGACCATCATCTATTCTCACAGAATTCTGTAGCAGAGTACTGTACACAGCCTTGAATACTCCCATGAACGACAACCATGACGATGAAAAATGCAGTATTGCAGATGAAAACTAATCAACCCAATATTTTGCATCAGGCAATATTCACATGACCTCTGCAAAGTTGTACCCTTAAAGACAGCATTTCCTGAAATTAAACATAAAGCTTAACAAAAAAAAAGTTGCTGCACTTAGGAAGATGAAATTTGAAATGCTGTCAACAGAAGGCTATCAAAACACAAAATTGATATGATTGAGTGATGAATTTGGCAAAAATTAATTGACCATAAAATATAAACAGAGTTTTTTAGTAAAGGTTAAATAAATAATTTTCCAGAAAGTTAAATGAACAGGAAATCTTGTAACCTTGGTTACAAGGAAAATTGTTGGAATAGATTATATAATCACGAAATGTACACAAAATTTACAAAATTCAACACTGTGAAGGCATTGCCTAAGCACACAATGAGTGTCACTGTTTGATCAGAATGTGAATGCCCCTTGGTGTAAACAACAAGCAGAACAAAGAATTATGATACATCTAAGTTACAACTAGTTGGTATTTTCTAGATTCTTTTCATAACATCCTCATTCCACAAAAAAAAAAGTGAAAAAAAAAATGATGTAAAACAAAATATATACATCCTTGAGACAAAAATACCATCCACTAAAAAATTAATAAACCATCTCTTGGAATAACCTTTCCAGGTGGGTTAAGAGTTTTGCTACTATGATTCCCATACAGCATAAGGACAGCTGCTTTCACATTTTAATATCAAATAAAGATTTGCTTCACACAAAGCTGTCACCTTTCTGTCACTAAAAGACACATTTTAATCTAAGAGTACTGTAACTTAGAACCAGTTGAGAATTTTGCTCTCCTGAAAGGTAAAAATATAGCTTAGGGTGATGCAATACAGCCTTCAAATTTGTTTTGCAGTGCTTTTTTTTTAACGTCACTTTTCTTTGCTATACATCATCTTTTTCTTCTAGGCTTAGCAGAGGTACTTCTATATTTTAGATTTTAGGATTTTCTAATACAAAGCTATTACAGAAACATCTCCTTATGTCACAAAATTTCTCATTTATGAGTGACAAAAAAATTGCCTGATGCTAACTTTTCACTGTTCTCAAAATATCTAATAAATCTTTGGCCATTAACAAAATGCTTACCAATAAAGCTAATGGCAAACAAAAAACTGAGTGATGTACATTCGGGGTACCAAAGTGTCACAGGACTTGCCTCAGGTGATAGAAAGACCATAACTGCATAAAAGAGGAATACTGTACTTGCTTTTTTATCAGCAATGCCAAAATTTAGGTGTATCTTTAGCTAGCTAACCTATGCACATCCACCCATGTGATGGATTAGCACACCAATTCACCTAGTTCTCACAAAATACACACAATGTGCTAAAATCATGTCTCATGAAGACCTTTTATGCATGATAGAACATGACGTGATATCCTGATATACCATGATGGTTAAGGTACGTTCCACTCGAGAAGGCAAAAACATGTATGATGTGAGGAGTGGCACACTGTTCCAGAATGTTACCAGAAGAACATGTTTGATGTATGCTTTCATCCTACTCACACAGAAAATTAGTAGAAACCATAACCTACTACATGTAGCTCTTAAAGATGCAATGATGATATGATCACTAACAATGTAACTGTTCTTAAATTATTGGAGGATAAGCAGCTGTACAAGAAGAGAAAAAAATTCCCTTAACAGTAGCTATGCATTGCGAGGCTCAAGTATACATCAGAGGATACCAAGAAAAGTCACAACATCAATGAGAAACTGCCAACGTTCTTTTCCAGTTTTTGCTACTTTTTGATGCTTTCAGAGTGATGCATTCTTTACAGCTCTTCCTTCAAAATGATGACTTGCATCCAAAATATCTTCAACAAGTAATCCGATGAATGCAGTGACAACGTTTAAGATAAAAAAAGAGCTGAATACAGTAGTTTGGCACATATTTTCTCTCTTGCAAAACTTTTCAGATGCCCCTTCCTATTGTAACCTTAACTGCTAGTATTCCTGTAGTAATAAGGTAAAAAACTATAAGCAAAGACGTACAAAACAGAAATGATAAACTCTATCTAAGTAAAATTAACGTTAAATGTGCACGGAACATCTGAAATTCAAAACAGCCCAAAAAACAACACTCTTTTTCCTCATGTGACCCTGGCTTCCTTAAGGCAAGTTGTGCCGTGGAATGAAAACGGTTGTGCAAGAGGAACAGGACTTCAAAGAGCAAACCCTCTACAGCAACACCACAGAAACGACAAAACTATAAAATGGAGATCCACAATGATTGGGAATAGCATTTGGTGACAACATGCGATGCAACTGATGCTATTTTGCAGGATGTGCATATATATAAAATTCACAAACAGAAACATAGTATCAAAATAATCAAATTTTTTTTTTTCATTTTTTCATGCAAAAACTAATCTTCCTTTTGGTGCCACAACAGAAACAGCTTGATTTTTCACATAAAATTGTCCCTTTCCAGAAAGAGCACCTGTTGGCTAAAGATCCCTTCCCTCCAAACCACCATTTCCTTTACTAATATGAAAAGTGCACAAAAATATTTGCAAAGTAGTGACCCATTATGTCTTGAGTTAAAGTAGGAGAATGAAAGAGGCAGGAGAATACACTAAGATATTAAGAGGTGGATATCGCTGGGACAAGATTACATCAAATGAGCTCCGCTATTGGAGGAATAAAGCAAACTAATGTCAAAGAATTAAATCATAAAGAAATATTTCTTATGAGCCTTATCCCATGTCTTGAAAGCAAGCAAAATAAGAGCACTTTGATCAATATTTTTGACATTCAGCTGCCTGTAGAACCAAATGATCAAGTTAAAGCAGCTGCTTGACAAAAGCAACCTGTTACAACAAACATGAACTTTTAATGAGTAGTTCATTAGTGAAGTAATACCTAAGAACAGACATCTGCAATAAACTGTTACAGTCAAACCCACATTGTCAAGCAAAAGAAAGCTTTCAAGCAAAAGAAGTGCTTGCAAGCAGCATAACTCTTTGAACTCCAAGGAGGTCAAAGAATTTACTTTACTGAGTAACAGTGAGGCATAGCGCAATCACTTAAAAACAAAAAGTATGGATACATTGGACAGTATTTAACAAACGCAAAAAAGTAATTTGAGACTTCACTTCCAATCATTTTCTCATAAAACATGAAATGGTGATGCATGATGAAGAGCTTGAGTACATGTAATCTGCTTGCGACATCTCATTGAACAATGTGTGCTTGAGGAAATATCGTTTGACTTTAAAATTTACCCATGTCCTGAGCATGACTAGTCAGTTTCGGTAGACCTTGCAGAATTTATTCAGAGATATATCTGATAAATTCAATACTGCATCCTTTTCTTTCATCCAAAGCTTGAGGATTTGGACACAGACATCTACATCTTTCTGCCAACACAGCAATGCATGACGACAACATATTGCTTTGAAGAACAAACCTGATTACTCCTGTCAATTCCTGTCAACGCTACAACCTATAACTCTCCGGACACAATTGCTACCTCACCAGCTGTTTTGATTTCTAGGAGAAACCAAACTAGGGTAAATAAGAGTACAGTAGGGTTTGGTTTTAAAGCAGTGTGACTGTGTTTGGTCATTTACTTGCAATCAGCAGATGCTCTAATCCCGTTAGGATTGCGACTGACCGAGCACCTTCATTCTCTCTTCCTCAAATGAAAAGTATCTCACAAAACCTCATCTTCCTCATCGACAAAAGTATTTCAGTTTCCTATGGTATCGGTTGAAAGTCAAACAAGTTAGCAACTACTCTGACAAACACAACAAACAAAATATATGTGACATTTTTAAAGAATTTAAAAATCTGGACAAACTAGAACCTTCCAAAAACTTCAGAATAAATACTTTAAAAGAAAGTTAGGAGTCATTCATAGCTACTGACAATATGCTACATAAATTTGTCATTGGACTATCAATGGGGAAAACTGTTAAAAACAAATGCAAGAAAAACTTTATTTAAAATGAGAACTTTTACTTATGACTGCTTTTACTGGGGGTGATTGCTCTTGAATAATTTCCCCTGCCCCCTTAAAATGCTAGCATTAATCAACAATGAACAAACCAAACTATCCATGAAATAAGTTTGGAATAAGTTGGTACAAAAGGTTGTTTCCAAATACTATAGCACACACACACACGACTTTTACTGTAATGCTTTTCTTCTCTTTTCATTTAAATTTTAGTGTGGATCACAATGTTACTACAATGTCTCAACATCTTCAAAGGAATCAGACAGCAGTACTAATAAAGGTACTTTTCCATTGGCAGCACATCATCCCTTCAGTTACTGGTTAGAAATCTGCATAAAAGTACCACTTTTTGTCTTTGTCTTCTAATGCCAGATTCAATACGACAGAATACAGTGATTTAAATTCATATCCTGGCAGACTTGATCTTTGCTTACAAAGCAAACTGCAGCAATAGATTAATATTTTTTTTTCCCAGCCACATCAACATCTTATACAGCCTCACAGGCATTTTTTTAATTGCCACAATAAACAGGATTACTGACATGACCAAAAAATACAACAGTTCTGAGAGAAGTTTTTCCCATGTTATCTTGTTAGGGTGGACACATGCAGATACCTGCAACAATAATATGGTTCACACACATAGCTGCAAGGAACCACACAACTAGCTGATCTGTATGGTTTCACTGTACCAATGTCATGAATAAATTTTCCAGTATAAACCTGAGATCGGTTTTCTAAATTTGAAATGCAGTTTTACCACAAAGTCAAGCAGTTACCGCAAACAGCACAATCTCAAAGTGCACAACGACCAGATACGCTACAGTTGAAGAGTGACAGCAAAATTGCAGAATTTTTTTTCCCCAGGAAGAATGTCACTCGTGCTTTACCATTATGCCGTTAGGTGGCAGACGCTTCTCTAGGTGGGACCTCAGCTTGGTCTTGGAATTTCGGACGGTCTGCATGTAGACCCTGACCCGTTGCAGGATAGTGTCGCGGACGGTGGTGGTGAACTTGTTGAGGATGCAGTAGTAGGTTGCTACACCAAAGAGGAGGTTGTATGATATCACCAAGTAGACATTATGTAACGAATCGAACCTTCCAAATTCTCCCAGGAGGTCAAAGTTTGTGATGCCTGTAAAAGATGGTTGCATTCTAAATAAGCATATTTGCATTTAAAGCAATTAACAGACAAAAAAAAAACAACAAAAAAATGTCAAAAAGAAAGAGTTGAATTGTCAAGTACTTCAAAACAGCTATACATGAAAACAAGTGAAAAGGATTTGACAGTGATAACAGAGAAGATGTGCAAATCTTATTCAGAAACTTTCAACAGCATAGTTTTCTTCTGTAGCAAACATAACATGATACAAGCCAATCAAACCTGATAAGATTTACCAGTACACTAAAGCTTAATTAACAGTAAAGTTCTCATTCTTCTAAATGATTCTAACTGGGTTAGATACTTTACCACTCTCTGAAAGATGGCCCCTTCATAGCCGCAGAGTGGCTGGAGAACACTTACCCAAAGTTCGCGAGAGCACCGGAAGTGCTGAACTCATGATGAGTAAAACCAGAGAATTCATGATAATTTTGGTCATTGGTGTATCATGGGGAACCGGTATCAGAGAACGAAAAAACGGAGCACCATAGAAGCCTACCACGGATGCAATGAGGAGGTAGCTGTGTCGACCAGGTCAGGAAAATTTATGCAATACAAGGATATGAATATTAAGAGGAGCATACTCTAATTGCTATGAGTCGATCAAGCTGTCCAGGTACAGTTTTGACATCACCAGTTGTTCTTAAATGTCAGCAAACATGCACTTCTTTCTTGGCTTAAATTCAGAACAATCAAAAGACAAACAGAGAGATGGTGAAAAGCATAAGCACATGTAGATATAAACAGGTGGGCAGACAAGCAGTCAGAGAGATAGCACTCAAAGACACTTATTAATTGGTCATGTGATAAAATAAATAATGTTATACATAGTTTTGAGCATTTTCTAACATGAGTGCAATTTTCACTGCGTCACTCTGATATGATAGTACCTGCCATAGACTGCCAGCATTCTTTTTTAACTTAGTTCTACAGAAGTGACTAACAGATCTTGAGATTCATTCAACTGAACTTCAAGCAAAAACTGTCAATACTTTAAAGAGTAACTCTTCGCCTGAAGATGGAGTCAACTTTGCAAAGAGCCTGAGGTTGGACACAGTGCTACATGTACAACTCAGGTCAGTGAGGAAAACAACATATAACAGAAACATTGAAAACATTTACTGCTATGAATTTGTAAATTATGCATCTCTTATGACAAAAAAAAATAAAAGGAAGAACCTCATGAATTATTTGTATTGACTGAGATTTTTTTTATCGAGAATCACAGCAGTGGCAACCATTGTTATGGGAAGATGATAGAAATTACTTTTATCATCCAACGTAGAAGCCATTAAAAGGATACAGGATTAGTATGACTTCAACGATAGCTCCAAATGGTCCAAACATTGAAAGGGAAACTTTACCAACTCCTGCTTCCTGAAATAGAAGGAAATGCAAAACTACAAATAGAGCTCCTTGAAAATGATATTTGATGTTTATTCATAAAACTGATCTATCAAAAAATAAAAAAAAGCAGAATAGGAACATCAATAAAATTCCATGAAATTCAAATAACATGAAGATGTTATCGAGGGAATCACTTCAAGTCACCATATAGTCTTGCTAAGACCCTGGTAATGTGGTACCACACAAACCACGCTTCCTTTGAACAGAGCTGCTGAGCCCTCTGCTGTTCCAGTGGGATTTCTACTTCACACTAGGTCTTGCACATTAGTTCCAAGCTATCTTAAACTTACTCATTATTTTACAGTCATTTGGCTTAAAAAAAGTGAGGAAATCAATCAGATTTGATCACTTAATTCACACCCTAAAATGTCATGTTTATTCATGATTTCTTTGGGAAGCGCAACCTATAAGGGTGAACAAGCACTTCGCTGTGACTGTGTAAGCACTCCATACACAAGCAACTGTGTTATATGAATAAAGATCGAGTGTTTTGTACATGGTTACGCCCAATGTTTTACAAATATCCAAGACATTTGTATTGAACAGATCCTTGGACATGCATAACTCGATTGGTTACAGAGATTGCACGTAAACAACTGACAAACAGGGCGCTGTTGGAATAGCAGCTTGATGGGTGTGTTAAAAGCATTGTGTATGGAAACACAACGGAGAACGAAATTACAAACGTTTTGACCAAGACTAGTCAACACATAGTGAATGAACTCTAAGCAAAATCTCTTGACTTGCAGGATACTCAAGCAGGTGAACTATGCATCACGTAGCCAGAGGTAAATGGTTAGCTCAACCATTGAAACTCAGTTCTGGGTCCCGCATTTACAACATGCTAGATGGAGAGGTCACTCACAAGACATTTTATGTACAATGTGATCAATTTTGCTGGATTTAAGGAGTCAGTAAGAAAGTTTAGGTACACAGTGACATACGAAAAATGCAAAATTTATGCAGAACTTTGCTTCTGACCCACCGAAACTTTTGGGTACATACTCTTTTATTTGATCAGCACTCTTGTGAACATCATCAAAGATAGATGAAAGCAGTTTGTCCTAAGCCAATAAAAAGCAACAAAAGTGTACCATGTATCCCCAATTCACGCCAGAAGTGGGACTGTGTGTGTATTTTTTTACACGCGTACACCACTATACACAGGTAAAGATCCATAAAATAGGTCATTGGAGAAAAAGTTACATTGACCTATAAAATGGAGGGCGCATATCTGATACCCCAATTTTCATTATGTTAAAATATCCAGAAACGAGGATATCCCCGTTTTTTGGCGTAACCCCTGTTGCAAGATTGAAGTTCCTGTGTGAGTCCTCATTCGGCGCCTTAAACCCACACTCACACACATACACAACACACACACACACCATCATGACTGAATAGATTCCTTGCCTGCCTTTGACAAGCAGTACAAAATTGTAGAAAAGAGCAAAGTGGAATGCTCACAATTCCTGACATATGAGTACCTTTACCATCCCTATAACCTATAGATGTCAGTGGACTACTTCTATACTAGTTATACATAATGCAGACACTGATTTCTGACATTTGCTCACATTCATTTACCACTGCATTCCTCCCCCACCTTCCTCTTACTTTCAGAGTATCACAAAAAAAAATATATCACTCACCTTTACACTGACAGGTAAGGCCTTGATTCCAAACAAAAGACGAAAAACGTTGAGACCGACAAAAACGAGAAATAATACTGCAAGTGCAAAAAGCGTCATCCAAAGGAGGGGATAAAACAGATTTCTCTGCCAGGATGATGCGTTCAGTTTTCGCTCATATTTCCTCAAGTCCTTTTCTGTCTTTTTCAGTTCCTCTGTGAGATCAGATATTTGGCCATTGATTGGTCTGTGTTGATTATTCAACTCTGTCAAGAAGAGGATAAGGCACAACTGGTTACCATGTGCAGTAAAATTACATGGTGTCCTAGTCCATGCTATGTGTCAACTGTAACTATATACCAGCCCCGATGTTTATCGGTGCATTCGGGTACTAGATCACTCTGCAAACTTGATGCAGGACACAACAATTAACCAATACCATTACTTCACTTTTGCTGTTTACAAATGACAATCTTTCTATTGATCATTTAAAAAAACTTCCTCCAATATTCTGAGATCTGTCTGAGAGTGTGATGTCGCTAGTCTGGGGTAGGACAGGACTTCCAGGACTCAGACTAAACGTGTTTTTTTTTTTTGACGGCAGGCTGAAAATTTCTGGCTGGGACATGATTTTCAAGGAAGCAATGAGTCCAGCTTTCTGCAGGCATGATCATGACTGGGACCAATTTTCGAATCTGGGATATTGTTGCAAGTAACTTCTGCGCAAGAGAAACACAACTATTGAATACTTGAGACATCAAGTTGATACCATACCATTTGAGAACATCGTCTAAAGTGTTATCTACTGATAGCTTACTGACACAAAACTGGTCATGGTCTACTAGAACAAACCACTGATAGTAGCACTATATATCCTGGATGAGACATCCTGGATGAATTATTATTATGAACAAAAGACTGCCATAGCAGAGAATAGTCACAAGATCAGATAGTTTCACAGTCCATGTCTGCAGTCTTTTGTGGACGTTTTGCTTTGTAATTCCTTATGTTTGAAGTACCAAGCATTGTATTCTTAACAAGCTTCTTTGGATTTTACTTGCACTTCCTTGTCACTTTGTACCACTAATTTTGTGCTTGTCTGTAAGGTTTTGCTGAATTTACTACCTGAAGAGGAGCAACAAATAGACAAATTGGACTATCAGATTTGGGAATAAATAAACCTAACACAGATTTCTAGTTATCTGAGGAGGGATCACACTATCAAATAGCAGAGAATTGTGCTGCATCATGGAAACAACAGTACTGTATTTGAGGCTATCATCAAACACATTATTAAAAAAGAAGCAATTGTGAGAATATCAGAAAGAAGAAAATGCACTGCATAGCCATAGGTTACATCAAACATCCACATTCAAACCATGTGACATTGTGATTACAAGTATCACACTCCAGGTACATACATCCCTCAAATAGTTGCCCTAGTTGAAGCTTCTAAGGTATTAGTTGACGGTGATCCCAAACAGAAGGTCTAAAAGGCCATGGTCAGTACAACAGTAATGTTTGACACTTTGTACCTGCAGTCCGTCATTTCCATGCCTGCATATATGAATGCAATGAGCAACAGATGAATCAAACATTAAACTGCACAAACAGTGATTAAACTAAAGATGATCTTTACCCCTTAACTTCCTCTTCAACACTCCTTCCTCCATCTTTGTTTTCTCGTATTCCTCCCTGACATTCTCCATGAACTGCGGCTTGACCACAAAGTTACCAATGACTGTGAACATGCGGGTGAAACCAAGGGGTGTGGAAACTGCAGCAGATAGTGGAAAACAAAGCGGTAGAAGACACTGTAAATGTCAGTACGTAACACACCACATATTGAAGCTATGCTCAGGAATCTACCATGTCACATTTACCTTTCTATGAAATTCACATAAAAAATACTGATACACGAGATAATCTTGAAAAATAGTGGGATTATTAGATGTTGCAAGACAGGTTCAGTTCTGCACTCAAAAGTAGTTTGGGTGGTCAAGTAAGAAGAGGGCACTAGTCCAGAAATGATATGGAAAGTGATGAGAACAAACATAGAAAGGTGGCAGAAATGTAGATGTGGGACAAGAATGTATATGTGTCATTGTTAGAGTATTTGCATCACAGAACCACAGTGTAGTATCATGAGAGTTATCCTAGCATTAAAATGCTTTGGAAAAAAAAAGATGAGAGCAGATATATAAGATTTCATCAGAGAGACCCAAGACCACTTGCACTTCAACTTAATTTTTCTCTTTTAGTGGTGACAAATGCATGTACTTTGGTTTGTAAGAACTCTCTCTGTTTGTTTGTTGGCTTTGTTTCCCCTTGTTGGTTTTAAGTTTGAAAATTTGAGACGATCAAGAAGCTCATACAGGTTCTTCAAGGACCCTATACCACGTTGATCATGGATGAACACCTGCAACATTCGCCTACTCTTTTCAATAAGTGTCCAGAGGATAATGAGGCAAAGCTGCTCCCAGGTCTGCCATTTAACATCCCCATCTTCCCGAAAGGCTGGAGAACCTGCCCCGCTCAGCTGCCAATCAGCTGTACGGCGCAACCTAAAGCAGGTAGCGACCTAAAGCACCCATTCAGCACCATTCACATTTTCATGAGATAAAATGGAAATCAAATTTTAAGAGACTCACTCAGTGTTTTGGCTCACTGTATATTATCTTCAAAGTCTGAAATACTAACTTTGAACATTCTCATCAGTATGTCAAATTTTCAATAAAACCTTAACTACACCAAAACTTGCCTGGAAATTTTTCAGATTTGAGAATAAAGCATGGTAGCAAGAAAGATATGTATAAAGAACACTGCACTTGGCATTTGCTGACTTCATGGATATGAGTTCTGTGTTTATCACCAGCTGTTACAAATGGATCTTTAATGGTCTTCACCACTTTGTTCTGATGTAACTGCAACCCATCATGAACAAAATCAAGGGTAACTTACACAGAAAGCAACATCACTCTACAAAAAAAACACTTGGCCTACTCCAGAGTCTATACAGTGTGTGAACCAAAACACAAGTCAGTGTTCTACTATGACAAGTTTGTCTAAGTTTGTCAAACAATCCTTGTGGTCTTCCCTGGAATGAACCAAACCAGTTCAACTGACACATGCTGTATCAGCTCAGCAGTGCCAAACCAACAATGGCCTCCGGTCCAAACTGACGAACCATGTAGAAGAACCCACACACAATCTTTACACTGGATGAATGCACAGCTCTGTCCAAGCAGGACGACATTAGCATGATGAACGAACCAACAATATACAAAATGGTGCTGTGCAGAATAGTCAACAACTGTTAGCAAAATTGCTACAATTACAAATTTTGCCCTAAGCAGAGCAGTACCATTTTAGCAGCTATTTCTTTTCCAAATCCAAAGTTGGAGAATGCTCGTTGCTTCTCATCGAAAGTACATGTATTTCATACATTTGGGAGAAAAGGTCCAAACATACAAACAATCAAAGTTGTTAACCAGTTACCTGCATAAAACGTATCTATCTGTGCTGCATTAACTACAAGCTACTGCATAAGACGGATATATATGTCCTGTAATATACGCACAAAACTGCATCACATAACCTCTAGCTAATCAACATTACACCTTTGAACTTATACCACACCTTTATTAAAGACCAAAAAAGACATTTTTGAGAAAATTAATTCTGCAGTGGTATGAAGGTTACGATGTTTTAATTCCGCAGTTAACTGGTTAAGAAGCTCCATTTTGTGGCCAACAGCCACAGTGGCATTACCTCCATACATGGTTTGTCTCAAGACTATCACAAATGGTTATAAATGCTGAAATTTAAACAATTTGCCTAATCTGTAACTGCAAACTTTTACTAGCATCACTTTCCTTGTGTCTCACATTACTATACCAATACCACACAGGGGTAACAAATCCACAATGATGTAATATAAAATTTTTCTCATCACTCATTGAATGCTTGCTGCCTGCTTACAACACCTACTGCTTGTATAAGCACATGTAAAGTGTTTTTTTTAGGATTTGGAATATTTGAAAGATACAATTTACATTAAGTACACCACTCCCTTAGGGTTTTCTGCAGAAACTGTAGCCACACAAGCAAACAATAATGTGTCCACTCTACCATGTGGTGCTTTTCTCTGTCAAGTGTGAACTATTTCACTACAACTGACTAGCTGCATAGTATGGAAGGATCTGTTTAGACCTACCTACCTAGGGAGTGAGGGAGTATTTCTGCTACATTATGTAATTCAGTCAATTGCATTACATTCATGACTTCCACGGTATAAGCTCAACCAAATTCAAGAAACAAATCAGAGATAACTGAGCGATGATCCAGTCATGTATTACCCAGGTAAAGGAGTATGCAGTGGGCAAAAAACCTGTCTGAACCACTCACACACTTGCATACGTAATGTACATGGAAAAGCTTTGAAACATGTTTGCAACAAAGTTGTTGATTTAGAACCCATTCATACTCACTTAAAAGAATGAAGACACCTAGAATAGACATGCAGGAGTACAGCAATGGTAATGAAGAAGACCACACATCTGTAAAAGAAGGAAAGACCAAAAGCATTAAACTATGCAGTTACTACAAGTAACTTGGTAGTCTTCTCCCCCCCCCCCTATTTTGAAGCATCCATATCGTACAATGTTGAAAACTGGCTCAAGGTTAGAACATAGAGCAAATGAGTGCAAATTTGACAGACTGAGTAAAATTTCACAGCAAATACCTTTGGGAAGATTTCATTCACAAGCAACTGTCAATTTATTACAAGATATTCACAGTCACAGGGGAACCTGTCATTCTGTATTGCTCCTTTCAAACGAAAGTGTTGAATAAGCACTAGCTCAGTTAAAAAAAAAATATGTTCGCACATTTTGTTCACATCTTGCATCAAATATGGATCATGGCTGATCATGGCTGATCATGAGCAACACGTACCTACAACTCCCCACAACTCACTGGTGTGGGTTTTTAGGAGTGACTGTACTTACCTCCTGCTTCACTATCGCATTAATTTTGACCTTGCTCAATGTAAATTCAAAATCAAATCTGACACAGTGCCCTCTAAGACTAGGCTCACTGTGTCAGCACTGATTTTTAAATGCACTTTGAGCAAGGTCAAACCTAATGCACTAGTGAATGGGTAAATAAATGTCTATGATGTGAATCCCCTCATACAAACCTAAGCACCGTAACAATCAACACAACAACGACACCTCCCGTCTGCACACGATGACTTACCAAACAACGTCTGAAGGCTAGAGTCTTCTTCATCATCAAAGAGAGCACTGGCCACCCAGACAAGTCCAAAGATGAGGATGCTCAGGAGAATGAGTACCAAGGTAGTCTCAAAAATTCGAGCCTTCAAACCCTGAGGGTGAGGAGATAATGGAGCATCTTTTTGTAGGAATGACAGACAGTAGAACTAAATCAAATTAATAATGAATCCCAAAACCTCTGTCGGGTTGAACCGTGAATTCAATTACCGACAAGACTAGGTCTGACCACACACCTTATGTTGATATTGGAAGTAACACTGTGATGCAATATTTCAGCAGAGAGAATAACATAATTTAAATGCACTTGATATTTCTCTAGTATATGCCATGTTGTCAACGAAGTATTAAACATACACTTATTACAATGTAAAAGGTCACTTGGGACAACCTACCGTGTACAGAGTAGTAAATTTAAGCAACACATTCTAGGGACAGGCAATACAATACCTGTAATGTTTGTGAGATATATTATGGTCTTTGGCATTATTCACCCTCATACACAAGAGGATTTATTTATCTTATGACCATCAATGACAGTTAAATTAGGGACAGGGGTATGGCTGCTAGAGGCTGATAACATTTCGCAGCATTCACACCTTACTAACATATACTATATATACTGTCAACTTTGATAGAATATAATCGCACTTACTGGTTCAGCTTATACTGAAACACATAATATCTTGTTAAAATTTTGCAAGACCTTTCTGAAAAGAAGCAATAACAATTTTGTCATGATGTGAGGGTGAATGAATGCTCACTTTTTTCCATCCTGCAAATCCCTCAGATTCCGTGAACAGGTAGGCAAACGGCATCAATACGAAAAAAGACAAATTAGAAAACAGAAAAATTTTGTTCCATAGACCTGTAATGAAGCAGAGATATAAAATCAGGTAAGGAATTGGAAGTGATCTATTAATTAACAATGAGACTGCAAAACTTAGAGAACCAGCATTAATATTCACCATATTAAGTGGGCAGTTGTACTACTAACAAAAAATTTCTCCAACTACATGGAAAATCAATCATAAATCCATATATATACATTTGGGTGCTTTTTTCAGAATACATGTACAGTGTCAGCTTGTGAGAGAGTAATCATATGAAGTATGTGTAAAATGAATTATTTTATGATGTAATGAAAAATTTAAATACTATCAACACACAAGTTGTGTCCTGAAATGGAAAAAAATGGGTTTTAACTTGTAGGGCAAATGCAAAATCAGAATTTAAAACTAAACGGCAAAAAAATCCTTACAAAATTCATCAAATATACAAAAAAAAGAATGTATATCTGCAAATTTCAAGTACATTTATATACCTTTGGATTAAAATGGATTTGTTGCACACACCAACTTCTGCTTCAAGAAGCCAAATAATCATTTTCATTATTGATGGATCAATGACAATCACACAATTCCACTGATCATCGTACTTCTTTCAATATGATTTATTGTATATTATATTTAATAAACCAGAATGCCAAAATACATTGTGATTTCAATGGTTCTGAATAATGAAATGTTATCTCATTTCTTTGTGCACAGATAAATCTGAACATATCGGCAAAATATAGTTTTGTGTTGATCATGGAAATCATTGCACATATACTTTATATTAGGTATAACATTCATCCCAAGGTTCCTGTCTCAAAATATTATGTTAACAACATATTTGAGTTTCATTTCTGCTTTATTTATCTAAAGACATCATGTTAATGAGGTTTGAGGTTTTGACTCAGTTACTCAGATGACCTTGACGCCCACTGAAAACAGTAAGGTTGCCTCCTGTGATGAAAATACTACATTTGAAGAATGACATTCAGCAAAGTTTCCTACTTGAAGATACTGAGTTAATGTCGTGGGTTCGACCACAGGTGATCCCTTTAAAATCATTTGGTTCTTCCTTCTATCATACTAAATCCATCTACAAAGTATGATATTAATCCAAGCTTCGTATACCAAGATATTGTGTTAACAATGTTTTGGTGGTTGAGCCCTGGAAACCCAAGATTACCTTTGACCCACACATGAAGCAAATGGATTCTTCCCTTGACCATAATGCATGAGTGGTAAGCAATAAGGCTTAGCAATAAATATTAATTTTCTCACTGTGGTTTGTGCAGAGTGCACAAGTCAAGCCTTTTCTGGTGTTTGTTTTCCCTCACTTTATAAAAGATTGAAACTAGGCACTTGTAGCCCAACACTGAGCCCTCCTTCTCAGTGCACAGGCCTGTACTACACAGCATTGAAGCTTCCTTTAATGCTGAGCATATTCTGCATCTTCTTCTACATTGCAGAGGCCCAACAGTTCATACTTCATGTAAGCAATGGAGTATAAGAGAGAGTAAGCTTCCAGCAAGATGGGCCTAGCCCAGGCTAAACCCTATTCTTACCCAATTTTACTTCTTAGTTTATATGAGCCAGAGGACTGGCTCCCTGTTCTGTCATCCTCCACCTGTCTGACATGATTACAGACTGTTTTTCCCATGCACAGATTAGGCTATGGTATCCATATTAACAGGACCCAGCTTTAAATTTGTACACTATACATTCCACTGTCAGTGCTGTCACATACTGTTTATGTTGCGATCAGGCTACAAGGGTAGACCTGCATGGCCTACGCCCACGCTTTGGCCTAGGCCCAACGTTAGGCCTAGGCTATGCCTAGTCTAGGCTTTGAAAAGCAACAGCATATCCAGGGTTCCTCTCTCCCCCTTGAATGGCTTTTCTTTTCCTCTCCGTCTGTGGTGATCGCTCTTCTCTGTTTTTGAGATGTCTGTAAACTTGAATGCATTACCATTGGCACAATCTAATCAGTAATCTGTGACACCCTCCGGGCTGTGGTATGGTTAGGATATCTTTAACACTGTTACTGTGTCAGGCCTAACGTAAGTTATGAGACAAAGATTCTGATTGGTTAAAATACGCACCTTTTTCAGTGAACAAGAAAGCCAAGAGGCTTAGAGATTCCTTGTCACTAATACATGCACCTCCATTAATTGTTTTCAAGTTGCAATATACTGTAGTAACCACAGGCTACCAGATGATGCCATTAATACTGTACATCACTTTCCAGTACCTACTGTACGCATCTAATGTAAGATAACACTGGAGGCCAAGAATTCTCTAGCCTGCACAGTGGTACCCTAGGTACAGTACAAATTTTCCAGGAACATGAGATATACTGTACTCATATGACAGTTGAAAAGATTGCTAATGATATAAACTACCCAAATTCCTCCATTTACCCCATCACATGACCAAACAATAACTTATTTATCTCTATTGTACAATAAGACTTTTCCCTAAAAGAAATCTTTGAGGTAAAAATATCTCCACTTCAGAAAACAAATCTATTCCACATTGTTTGATGACAGAAGGAGAGCTGTATTTCAGATAATGATTCCTCTGGGAAAGATAAGCAGGTCAACCTTTTCTCACCATTTTCAACAGAGGTCATTGGTCAATCACCATTTTCAGACAAAAAAAAATGTCTCAGATGGAATTAAAAGCCAATTATGGCTTTGGAAACTAAGTGAGCACTTTTAACTGTCAAAACAAGAGCAATAAATAAAAGAAGCATGATACCAAATACTGTACTGCTGATTTTAGAAACTTAAAGCTATATGGTACCTGCTGAACTTAATCAACCAAAATGGGCTTTCAGATACTTTACAGCTGCTTTCAGACATATTGCATAATGCCAGCTGAAGATGCATAGATGAAGTTTCATCTATGACTGGTAAAATTAGTGCAGCAACTACACTTTATAACCTGACTGACAGGTAAAAGTTTTCAAATTGGAACTTCCTAAATGTGCAAGCATTGCCAGCCTTTGCTTGGAAGGGAGCTCAAATACCTTCTACCCATAGGAAAAAACAGACCAGAATGCAAAAATGCATTGTAGTTTTGATGTACTCATTACAGTTTCTTTATTAAGCTTGTTTCTCAAATATAACTCTAATGCTAAGAATCAAGGATTTATTTTTGGTGCAAAGATTTGAGGTCATCACCTGAGGTGAAACATTGGGAAAACACTGGAAACCTTGTGCCTGTCATATTTCAAGAGGAGGAGGTTGCATACCATATGTTAAAATGCCTTGCATTTAGCACAAGAGTATCCATCACTCCCATCTAGAGATATCATGTGCACAAGGTTTTAACTATTTGACCTCTGGTGACCCCAGATGACATTTGACCTCTGCAAAAAACAACAGGGTTTTTCCTCTCAATATGCGAAACCTACACACCAATGATGAATCCTAGCTGGAGGTATTGCATGCACGAAATTTTCACTATTTGACCTCTAGTGACCCCAGATGACCTTTGACCTCTACCAAAAACAATGGGGTTCTTCCTCTCAATATGGCAAACCTACATACTATCAACAGCGTCCAACATTCCTATCTGGAGATATTGTGCACACAAGATTTTCACTATTTGACCTCTGGTGACCCCAGATGACCTTTGACCTCCACCAAAAACAATAGGGTTCTTCCTCTCAATATGGCAAACCTACATACCAACTATCAACAGTGTCCAACATTCCTATCTGGAGATATTGTGCACACAAGATTTTCACTATTTGACCTCTGGTGACCCCAATGACCTTTGACCTCCAACAAAAAACGATAGGATTTTCCTCTCAATATGACAAACCCACATACCAAGTATCAACATCATCCATCATTCCTAACTGGAGATATCGTGCACACAAGGTTTTCACTATTTGACCTCTGTGACCCCAGATGACCTTTGACCTCTACCAAAAACAATATGGTTCTTCCTCTCAATATGGCAAACCTACAAACCATCAACAGCATCCATCATTCTTATCTGGAGATATTGTGCACACAAGATTTTCACTATTTAACCTCTGGTGACCCCAGATGACCTTTGACCTCTACCAAAAACAAAAGGGTTCTTCCTCTCAATATGACAAACCTATGTACCAAGTATCGATGGCATCCATCATTCCTAACTGGAGATATTGCGCACACAAGATTTTCACTATTTGACCTCTAGTGACCCCAGATGACCTTTGAGCTCTACAAAAAACAATAGGCTTCTTCCTCTCAATATGGCAAACCTACATACCAAGTATCAACATCATCCAACATTCCTAACTGGAGATATCGTGCACACAAACTTAGTGTCACAAACACACACATACATACATACATACATACATACACACGCCATCACAATTGCATAAGTTTCTCTTTCATCGAAACTAAAAAGTGAAACAACACCAGCAAAGGTCTTAACATTTTGTACTCAAGGACCTCAGATGACCTTTGGCCCACATCAAAACCAAAACCAATAATGATATTTATAAACTCCATCTAAAAGGAGCAACTTTAAAGTGTGAAATAGTCGCCCCTTTGTAAAAAGTGAAATTATCTCCCCTTTCTAAATAGTGTGTTTACAAGCTTTTTTCATGTTATGACCTCTGATGACCCCACATGACCTTTGATCTCTAGAGACACCCTCATCTTAGCTACTTAGAAAGTCCTACATACCCTCGAAGGTTAAAGTTTGTGCAATGTGTGGTTCATGAGATACTGCAAACATGGTTTGTCTATAGTCCGCCTGCAGATGACTTCAGGTGACCTTTGAAATCCACCAAAATGAATCCCACCCAAGACCTTTAAATGTCCTACCCACATACTGACTTTGGACTGTCTTGCACATTCCCTTCAAAAGCTACAGTGTTCACAAGCTTTTTACATTACGACTTCTAATGACCCCAGATGACCTTTGACCTACAAGAAAACTCTCACAATCTCATTTACTTAAAGGGCAGTACATACAAACCAAGTTTGAAAATAATGCAGCTTGTCATTTCTGAGATACTGCCAACATAGTTTGTCCACATTCTGCCTGTCGGTGACCTCAGATGACCTTTGAACTACACCGAAAACAATCCCAGCTGAGATCTTCATATGGTCTATCAACACCCCTACTTTGACCCACCTTGCACTTTCCCTTCAAAAGCTAGAGCGTTCACAAGATTTCGTCTCACACACCCACATACATACATACATACACACACACACATATGAACGTACATACAACGCATCACCATTGAGAAGATTCCTTGCTGGATTCCCCTATAATCAGTATGATTCTTTGTCTTGTCATTATGCAAGCACATACCAAGTTTCAAATAACTGTGATCTTCCTTCAATGAGCTAGATACTGTCATAAGAAACAAGTTTTTGAGTTCTATCCCCAGTGACCCCAGATCATCTCTGACCCCACCTAAAATGATACTCTTCTCCCCCTGTCATCATAATGCAAGTTTTAAAATGTATTTAAGATTGCTACCTCCAGCATATTGAGTTAACAAGGTTTTAAGATTGTTTGTCCCAATATGGGCCCCAAATGACCTTTGACCCCCACCAAACAACATTAGGGTTCTTCCTCGCACTTTGATACATCAATATGTCAAGTTTGAAATATACCCAAGTTTTCAGCCTCCGAATATCATGCTGACAAGGTTTTTGGAGTTCGACCCCTGTTGACCGCAGATAACCTTCAACCCCCACAGAAAACAATTCCGTTTTTCCTTTGACCCAACTGCATCTACATACCAAGTATGACATGCATCCAAGTTTCCTATCTCAAGACATTGTGTTAACAATGTTTTCGGGGTCTGACATCGGGTGACCTCAAATGACCTTTGACCCCCACCAAAAATGATAGGGTTCTTTCTCTGACAATAACACATACCCACTGTGACATTTATCCAAGTTTCCTATCTCAAGATATCGTGTTAACGAAGATTTCAGGGTCTGACCCCTGTTGACCTCAAATGACCTTTGACCCCCACCAAAAACAATAGGGTTCTTTCTCTGATGATAATGCATCGACACACCAAGTATGACATTGATCTAAGTTTCCTAATTCAAGATATTGGGTTAACAAGGTTTTCAGAGTTTGACCCCTGGTGACCCCAAGTGACCTTTGACCACCACCAAAAATGATAGGGTTCTTCCTATCACTATGGGGCATCCATGTACCAAGTGTGAAAACATTCAGACCTTCCCTTCTTCAGATATCGTGTTAACAAGCAAACTGTCACACACACACACACATACACATGCACGCACATACACACATACATACACGCCATCATGAATGCATAGGTTTCTCTTACATCGAAACCAAAAATGAATTAATCAAACATATCAGATCAAATCAAATGAAGATAGGTACTTTCACCAGCAGTCATTCCACAGCATACATTTTTGTCTTATTGACATAGCTGCAAGAACATTTTTGATTCCTTGCCAAAGGCAAAAGGAATCCATGCGATGGTGATGTCATGAGTGTGGGGGTGTATGTGATGCCTTGCTTGTAAACACGATACATAAAGAAGGGTAACCTTGACTGATCTCATACTTGGTGTGTGTGTCGGTCATATTTAATAGATGATCCCTATTGTTTTTGATGGAAGTCAAAGTTATTTGAGGTCACCAGAGGTTAAGTTGTGAAACCCCTGTCAACAATATACAAATAATATATCTCAAGAAGCATAGCTCTGATGTCACACTTGGCATGTGGGTTGATGATATCAAATAAATGATCCCTACTATTTTTTGTAGAGGTTAAAGGTCATCTGAGCTCACCAGAAGTCAAAATGTGAAAACCTTGTACAAACACAATATCTCAAGAAGGGTTATCTTGACTAATGTCATACTGAGAGTGTGGTTTGTTCATAATGAGTGAATGATCCCTATTGTTTTTGGTGGAGGTCATAGGTCATTTAAGGTTACCAGCAGTTGAATTGTGAAAACATTTGAAACTGCTTGGTACACACAGTGGTCAAAAGAGCTCAATGTGGACATGCTCTTTCAAGAGGGATTATATGTATGAATTTTAAAATTGGTGTCTACATGTTTGTTTTCCATGAATATTGGCAAGGAATCACGAAGTTCTTTGACCTTCTTGTTATGTGAACTGCTTCTTCACAGTGATAAGATAGATAATTTTGTGTTATTCTTTTTCAATGCCGAAAGTTCACCAATGTGAATGTGTAATCACAGGGTACTAACCAGCATTAAAAGAAATGTTTCTTTTTTCATGGTCTGTCTGTAAATTTGTGATACATGCAGCTAAATGTACTAGAATACTTTCACATGGCTATGTCATTGCTGGATCCCATGGCTCCCATTGTATACCTTACAATCTATATACATACAACAGCTTACCATGAATGAGGGAGCTGTTCAGCCATTTCATGTAATAGCTGTTTGGCGACAACAACAGTATTTCATTGCTCACAATGGACAGTGGCAGGAGCAGGACGGCACCGAGAGAGACAGTTAGTGTGAAGGTGCAGATCCATAGCGCTATTCGATAAACCATGGCATCTTCTGCATCAGCTGTTGAAGAAGATAATGTTATTTAATAAATTCCAAATTACATAACATACACAGTAAAAAACTACTGCTTTCTACAGTAGTTTGAGTGCTTACAAGCAACAATTCAAACCTCTTTTGCCAACACAACTTCTACAGTATTCCTCACAACCTTACAGTAAATGCTACAGGGGCACTTTCATGAGAAAGAGGTGATACCATGCTAGTACAGAAGAGTAAGGTACAGAAAAGTATGCTAAGGTTCAGAGTTGAAGAGAAAGACAGTCAAGTAAATAAAAGGGAGGTGAAGGGGTGAAGGTTTGCATTTGCACTTTATGCGTACATAGTACTTCCAAGCCACTGCCAAATAGCTCTGCTACTATGGACTGTATTCTAACTCTCAAATACCACCAAACACACCAAACCATGAGCTGGTGAAGGTACAGTAACAACATATAGTAAGGAGGAATTGAAAATTGAGCATTCAATAACACATCGCTCAAATTGTGGAATTGATTATATGAAGCATAGTCTGAAAATATATGTATACTAACCTGCACTTTCCATTTATAAATCACACTGAAACCTTCTGAATGCTAGATTCTAAGAGGAAGTTTAGGGAATCATGACCATAAAACAAAATTGAGTAATAGAAATTTAAGCTAAAGATGCACTGTAGACCTATGAGAGTTTGAGTGAATGTCTCACTCAGGAAACACATCCACAAAATGTTAATGTTCAGCCATATATCCCTTACACAGACTTCTCACACAAACATGAGCAATTAATCATACACAGTACCAGTTCTTTGCCTCAAAGCAATATTTAATGGGGTATAGTTTCTTACAGCCAATCCTCATATGATATCATACATGTTTATGCTTTCTCAAGAGGAACATACCCTAATCATTATGGTACAGAATATCTGGAAATCACATCATGACGTTCTACTGTATCATGCAGAAAATGTCTTCATGTGACATGATTTTAGCACATTATGTGTATTTTGTGAGGACTAGGTGTTTCTTTGAGCACAGCATTCTCGGTATTCAAGTTATTTTTCACTTTCCTCACAGTTGATTCTGCTTTGATATGTTTAAGTGTTTATCCCAGTCCACCTTTACCATCCATCATTCTATTCAACTATCAGGAACAAAACTCATATCGACACCTGATGTGTTGGGAATATTATGTATACAATTTGTGAAATATTTTGCAAAACCTTCATGGGAAACTCAATTATTACCGACTGTGTATAAAATCTAAAAATAAAGCTATGTAGGAATCTATGACAAAATTAAGTGACCTGATGAAAAAAGCAGAATCTTCTTCCAGCAATAACAAAAAATTTTCACCTAGTATTGTAAAGCAGCCTTCAACCAATTTGAACACACATGTATGGTACAGTACCAACACTTGGCAATAGAACACACATATGCAACAAACCATGTCCAATATTCAAGGTCTTCAGGATAAATGAGTCCTTGCTATATTACATTTTTTGCCTTCTCTTTTATTGGAATGACATTCCGAACTTGCACAATATTACCCCAAACCTTGAATTTCATACCTCAGACGATAAATTGAACTTGCAGGCATAAGAAATGCTGTGGTGTCTAGATGACTCATACTGTGGTAGGAATTAAAATGCTGTGAAATGTTGTTGTGAAGAAATCAGAGGGAAGGAGAGGTTTACAGTACCTGTTCTTACATTCTAAATTGCTTCACTTATATATAAGCCAACTTACATTTTAAAGGAAGAAAATTTAGGCAACGGAAGAGTGGAGATATTGGTTGATAATTTAAAATGCGAATCAAATGAAAAATGTGAACTTTCCAAGCCGTTCAAATACGATCTGTGAGTCAATAAGGAGTATGAATATGACTCCATACAATGCTCAGGGTTCAGTGAACAAAGCTTTCTTTTCTAAGTATGTTGAATGTTAATAGCTTCAAAATATGTTTACACCATATACAGGATTGTTTTACATGATCAAAGATAAAGTTGAACAAAGACAGAAACTCAGGTGTACATTCCTGGATACTTGAAACTAGCACCATTCATGCAGCAAAATACCAGCTTCAGCATAATGTAGGTACATTGAAACAACCAAGAGAGTACATTATGTAGAGAAGGGAGAGGATTAATCCTATGCACAGTGAAAACTTTACCAGCTTTATTGCAATTACAATGGGTAGGAACTCAGTAGACTAGGAGTCTGTGAATGACAACTGCAGTTGGGTATTACATGAGTCCTCAATAAGTAGAGAAAATATATGACAAACATACAGACAACCACATAAGTGTACAAACAATCTATGCAGACGTGATATCATCTAAGAAGAAATGTTGTCATGGATGATTTCATCTAGGAACTGAACTACCATCAGTCCATGAAAATTTCATTCTTCTTGGTAAGCTTTCAGAGTATTCAAACAAAGAACAATCAGGTATATTTGGTCACCTAATAATGGTACTTCGATTACAACTGGTACTTCCCCCCACACAATTTACAAGTTGATATCTGGGCCCAATATTTGTATCTCTGAGATGTCCAATGTCACATGCTCCTCTAGCCACAAAAACTTTATTTCTCTTTGATGTTAACTTCTATTCTAACTATTTTGCTACACCTCTGGATATTTCAAGATTATCTTTGCCTTTTACAATATCACTGATGTTTTCGATATTTTAATTTTTCCTCCATGCAATAATCAAACCAAAGAGAAATCAGTTATCACCTTGGTTATACAACTGATTTACCATGAAAGCTTACATCTTGGTGCACACATTTGCTAAAAATAATTGATACTTTTGACAGGACAAGGTGAAAAACATGCAATGATCTCAGACTTCAAAATGGTTACAAATACATTTGTTTCCAGATAATGGTTTGGTTGTTTAACCTACAGTGTAAATCTGTCACACAGCTTTCCTGTATTTTAGACCTTATTTCTATTACAAACTTACAGTAAGTCACTGCAGTGGAAAGGGAAACCAGTTTTTTTCCAGCTTTGCAAGGGTTGTATGGGATATGAGAATGGGGTGGTACACACTTCAAGAAATATCAACTGAACTGCACTTTGACTTCAAACTTGCACGTTGGGGTTTTTCCTAAACCAGCAGACTCAGTTCACAACGTTCATAGAATTAGCGCCTAACAAACACCAAACCTCCATCTACAACTTGGGTTACTGAAATACAAACAGAACACAGTGCTCTTTATGCCATACAGTAGGCTACCTGGCGTAAATAGTTTAGATTTAATAAGTCTTGTTTGGGTGAACAGTTGAACACCAGAAATATTTCAGACACTGTGCAGCATACCACATGAACATGCTGAGACAGTTTGGTACCCCTGACGAAGTCAAGGATACATTACATATGGTACTAATTTATCATGAAAAAGATTAAACCATCTGAAATGTGCTTATCACTACTGGCAACAACAAACAGCTTGAAAACATCCACACATAGCTTGTCAACATCTTCCCCCCCCCCTCCCCCTCTACTCAAACCCATAGTGAAATTGCTATTGGCATGTACATCAAAACAACCCAGAGCACTGTATTTCCACCTATACACATAAAATTCTCCTTGGTCACAGCGAAGTTATTGAATTAAAACCATACTACTGTAAAGGAGTATGTAGGAAATCACAGTGCTGCAATTGTACTGTAGAGTATAGAATATACAGCTTCCATGTGGGTGTTTGCAATGTGATGCTAATCTGCAAATGGAAATGTCACCATTTTTGAACAACGTTTTTGGTGATGGGATTGCTCATTCCAAAGCAACAATGAAAGACTTCTCAGGTGCCATGTGTCTAGTAACCCACAACACTTGTAAATTACTGTATTGCTACAGTACTGTACAGTACTGTACAGTAAATGTACTACTAGGAATTTTGTTATATTTTAGGTGTGAGGAGGATGCTGTGCACAGATAAGCTTTTGAGAGGCAGAGGTTGCTGAACTTCCTGGGATAGGATGCAAAATGTATTATACTTAAAGACAACCAGAAATTGCAATTCAAACGCGAGAACCGACAAAGTTTGAAGGTGAGACATAGTACAATGCAGATCAAACAACTACTGAAGTGATTTTCTTGTCCCAGTTCCTCTGTGTATCTGACTTGTTACTTCTGTAATGTGGAAAGTTCTTGTTCTTCATCAGCGTACCTGAACTTTAATTTGAAAACAAGATAAGAGCCAGTGTTGACAAATATCCTTACCTGGCTTTTACCTAGACCATGGATGTTATCATGTAATGATGCCTAGGTTCTCCAATTGAGGTTTGTTAATTCTTACAATAAGAAAGACTGGCACCTCCTGCAATCGATGACACCAGGGCTCTGTCAGCCAGCATGCCACCTTTGACCCAATCTTCAAGTCAATCCTTAGATAGTGCAGGGACAGTTCAGTGAACAAAAGTGTTATAACTACTGTACAGTAGCTGGTCCATGGATATCGAAAATTCCAAAGTACAAGCAAAATGCATGTACAGTACTTAAATGCATGAACAACAAACGAAAGAGTGAAGAGTCTGTAAATTATATGTTTCCTAGGGGCTAGTGACATGACACCAATGAACTGACACTGTTCAACTGATGGTGTACAGTAGGTCCAGGCTATGGGATGTATACTTCACACAAATTTCAGTGTAATTTCTTACCAATCAGATGTCCCTGAAAATGTGTCCACAGAAAAAGTTTCAAAAGAACTTCCTTAAATTTTTGTTGTCAATCAAAAGACCATGACAGAAGGAAGCTGAACCATACACCTTTGCATTATGGTTCTACCATACATATATGCGACCATACACAGTTCTCGAACAATTTCCTGGCACCCTCGTCAATTTATCTTTCACTATAATTTCCCTAACTGAAACTCTTTCAACTCCAGGGTTGTTGAATTTTTTTAACTTTGTTTTTTTTTTAAATCATGATATAAATCAAATAATTTAAATTAAATTAACCTTCACTAAAATGTAAATTAAATTTCAAGTAATTTAAATCAAATAAATCAATTTAAATCAAATAAATCAATTCAAATCAAGATTCTTTTTTCATAAAAATCATGACTGTAATCATGATTTTAATCGACTTGATTTAAATCAAACAACCCTGCTTAACTCTAATCCTCCCTGAAGGAATTATCAGGGGGGAGTTTTCAGAGGGGGGAATTTTCTGGGTTGGAAATTGTTCAGACTTAGGGGAATTGCTGGGGAATTCTTGTCAGAGGGAGAGTGTTCTGGGGGGAAAGTTGTGCAAGTGGAAATTGTCCAGTGTGCAGTCAATGCAAACGATGGGGTGTAACTCAGAGGCTGCTGTAAGGTATGAGGTCATCTGGGTAGAGGTTTATGAGTAGTTCAATAAAGTGCACACAGATAATGCTCATTGGTAAGATGAAGTGAAATCATTTGTAAGTACTGTGACAAAAATTGGCATTGCACAAAAGCAGAGGATAAGTCTGTAGAAAGAATCCACAGTTTTCTCACCGTGTCAATCTTCTCACTCCTGATACTGTATGTGCTCACCTCACACTGTGCTTTGCTGATCTTGTACTAACCTGATACTGCGCAAGACTGTTAGTCTCTTCTACTAGTTCATACCTGTTTATCCTATTCTTGATTCTTACCTACAGCGATACTGTAATTGACTCAGTGAAAACTTGACACCCAGTGCAAGTGGAGAGACAGCTTCCACTGGCAGGCAACTCTGTACATACAATACACTGTATTATGGTTAAGTAATGTGATAAATTACATATCACTGAGATGAAGTCTTCATGGTCCATGGATACAGCCATGAATATCCATAGAAAGTAACAAACTTGCATCCATCTTCAAGTACAGTCCATCTACTTTCCTAATATATCTGTACTGTCCCTCTAGTACTTGCCCAAAAACTGCATACAGTACTATTGAGTATTGAAGGAGGATGAATGGTTGCTGTCAGACAACTGTTGCAATTACAAGTACCACTTAATAGCTTACAGTCAAAAAACTACTGCACTTTTACATTAACTTTTGAAAATTTACCTCACAAACAAGACTACAACATGAGTATCAAGAACCAGCAATCAAAAAATGTCCAACATTAAAGAATTAAATATGGAACTTTGATCAACTCAGGTGGAAAACAAAACTATGCACTACTATACTTGTTGACAACACAAAAAGCATGAGTACTGTAGCAGGCTGAGGTATCAATGCATGGCAAATGACTACGAACATGATGCTCTGCCTTGGATCACTGTAAATGATACAAAAGTGTTGGTAATGTGTTTTCCAGGACCAATACATGGCTAATATTTCAAACAGAACTTGCTATTTGTTCTGAGCTCCAAACATGTGAAAGTGGCTGCAAGTGTACAGAAAAAAAGGATAACGTATGTTTGATCTTTATTTTTAGATGTTCATGGCAGGTTGTTCATGGGCAGAATAGTCATTCAATGAATGCAAATCAGAAACCAATATGGAAATTGGAAAGCGACAGAAACTGCATACAAACAGTAAAAAAACAAGTCACATTTAATCATTAACAGTTCTAACAGCCCCTATATACGTAATGATATGCAACAGTACAGGTCTCGATGAGGAATCAAAAACATACTACATTAGTCCTTGCTCCTTGATCTGCATTGGGAATTGTGGTTCAGTACAGTATTTAGTGAAGGGAAGAACTGTACCTAGATATAAACTACAAACTGATCATTATAGGTCAGGGATCAGCTGTTTCTACCAACTGAATATTCATTACTTTCCACTGGCTGCAAGTTGTTCAAAAAAGTGAATAAGTGAGTTGAATTAAAACAGTCAACCACTTCCTAATTGCATTCTACATTTGTTGTTGTTATGTTAGAAGAATTGGAAATCACATGACAGAATTAATCACCTGAAACCTATCCCAAATTGTCCAAATAGCGCAGTTAGGAAACATGATCAAGTTTTGAACATGAAAGTCAAATGCTTTTACTTTTGCCTACCACACAATCACTTTACAATCAATCATAATACATTCATCACACATGGTCTGTCATGTAGATGGCTTAATTAACTTCAGTGTTTGCTTGTGACCTCTGTACTTCATGAAAATCAACAGGGATCTACTAGGCCATTGGCTACCTACTGTACTCTGAATTATTCATCTTGTTCCCATGTATGGAATTTTTCCCACCACCCCACACACTCTCCCCCAATCCAGGCCTCTTGAATACGTGTACACAGATTTCTTCACCCGGACTAAGTTCCCAAGAAAGGCAACATTCAGTACTGATTGCTGTATCACTGTGAACTGTCATTGCATCTACCTGCATCTATAGTGAAGTGGTTGAAGAAACCGCATCCAAACAGTTATTAAAGCGCACTTACCACTAGACATTTGACATCATTTTTCTGCGTGAGTATAAAACATTCATTTAGCATGCAGGTAACAACAGGTATAACTCAAGTGATACTGTATCAACAAACCACAGTCCGTAGTATCTGCACAGCAAGTGATAACAATACAGCTATGATGTAAACAACTGTTGTGAAACAATTTAGCTTTCAACTCATTATCCAGGAGATCTTTTTCACAGGTACGGTACTAACAAAACTGCTCACCTGAAAACAAGCAAATAAAATGCACAAAGAGGGCTTGATGTAACTGATGGCACCAGTGGCAGAAAATCATTATGCCCCTCATGTGCCCCAGGAAAACATTCCAGTCCATCAGCAAAAGTTGCCCTCATGCCCATTCTGATAAATTTGACATCGGAGCCCTTCACAGTGACTTACAGTATAAGCACATGTAGGTCTAGCTAGGCTAACTTGTCAAGTAGTCTGCTTTAGAACAAGACTTTCTGAAATACAAAACTGTCTAAAAATAAGGCAATTTTCAGCACAATTCTTCCCACCTTTGCACACAGCAAATGCGCTTTATATTCCATTTTCCTTCTACTGAAGGTTATGACGAGATACTTTATTCATCCACAGTCAAAGTGACAATGGATGAATAATGCAAATTGAAAGCTTACAGGTACACAGATGTGATCAGCTTAAAATTATAAGGAAGAAGCTTAATGTTTTCAAAATTTTTATGACCAAAACATTCACTGTATCACCTTAAAATCACTTAAGAGTATGATGTCAAATGCTGGAATTGCTTTGGTGATAGTTTTAAGAATCTGTGATAAAGTATGCATACTTTTGGACTTGGAAAAATAAGAGATTTCAGTCCTGAAAAACATGGTTTGATCTCACAAGTTGTATTGTTCTCTGCACATACAATTAGTACAGTAAGTAGAACCTGCTATCTTTAAGTTTATCTTTGATTATATTTTCCATGCCCTATTTTATGTGTGCTTGTTCGCAAATCACATTATATCATTCAATGATCGTACGTACTTCAAAGAATAAGTTGAAAATTTCACTTTTCTGTGGTTTTAAATAAGCAGTCCAGACAAATGACAAGCATGCATGTTCAGTCACCAGAGGGGTTGATAAAAGCCACAGAATTGTTAGGGTTGATGATGAGACTGATTGATTTAATCATCATGAAAGGTATTTTCTTTGCATACCATTCAAATGCAGTATTTCCATTTAGCGTCTGCTGACCTGAGCGGATCTTTGACTTCCACCAAACACAAAAAGACTTCTTACATGCAATGATGAAGTTTAGTGGTAGTCCTTGCATACAGACACAAAAATTCTCTACAGGGCAACCAACTGTTGGCAAAAGGTCGTCCTTCAGAATTTGGTTAGTGCAAGAATCAATTAAGAATATACTTGCAATACACAACACATTCTGATGGATCAAATGTGGTAATTATGACTTGCTAACAGCACAATGCAAGGGTGTTGCTGGTGCACCCAACCTTCGAATATATACTGTAAGTCCCATGATTTTTGGCAGGACAACTCACTCTTGAGAAGAGCAACTACCAGACTACCAGATGAAAATGCTACAACTTCATCACTGGTATGTACATACCAACTGAGTACACAACATTATTCCAAGCTTCTATTTTTGAAATATTATGGTGTTCACCGAGCATCACAAACACAAGCACATACTGTAAACATAGACATGCCATCATGAGTACACATGTCAAGATTTTCATCAAAACCAAAAAGGGAGGACAATGGTAGCAAAAGAATTTATCTGTTGTATATTAACTGTTACACTTTGACAGACTGTGCATTTTAAACAAATTTTCCAGGGTTGCATATGTCAGAGCTGACTGTTAGAAAGGTCATCAATGGCAGTATGAAGTAAATTATCATAAGTTAGATTTGTATGGCACCATTCCAACCACACAAGAGCAGCTGCTCATGGCACTTCAAACAAGAGAGTCCTGTTTCTACAATCCAAAATTGATTGTTTTCTCTTATTTAGTCCCTTTTACAATAATTTATACTTACCAAACACTGAAGATATTAGATTCATGAAATAATGAGACAGCACATAACTCTGGCTACAGTTATCATTCTTCAACTTCAATTAAAACACAGACATACTGTGCACTGTGCATTCTCATTAAAATGAACTGGTTATGCTTACACAATAGTCTCCTTACATCATGGGTAATTTAAAATAGGTAAATTACTCAACAACTCAGCATCATTGTCCAGCATCAACCATCACACAGATTTCAATTTCACTTTAAACTTTTACAGCATAATAAAAGTGGATGAAAGTCATTTGCTGTTACTGTATTGTACATGTACACTGTGCATGTCACACTTTGAAAACAATACATATCAGCATATAACCTACAGAGAGACAGCTTCCATCCTTTCTTTGGCAAAAAAAGAAAACACGAGTTCACCACAGTACGGTGTTCCAAAGTTAACACTGTGTGGCTGTAAAGTCAGAGTGTTAGGAGAGATAATAATGAAATTGGATTAATTGGTAAACAATGGCAGAATAAGGAAGCATATATGCAAACTTACAGGAGTAATAATCCTCTTTGTCAGCTTGCCTCTTGTAGTATGAGATGCCCACATAGCAGAGGATGTAAAGTGCAGCAAAGAAAAATAGAACAATCTGTAAAATAAAACCAATAAGTTTGCATAAATCGTACAAAAGTACAGCAACGGTTAAAAGAATTTAATCATGCACGGAACAATTTATCCAGTACTGTACCTCATTTTGCTATGGAATCAACAAGTTAACATTGCAGAAAATTGTTAAGTTGCTCACTTAGAAAATAAGTGACTAAGTCAACATTTCCCAGAAAATTGCTTAATTGACACAATGTGATAAGTTGTCATTTGAACATTTTTAAATTGTTTATTTGTTCATTTACAACAAAAGTGATTAAGTCAACATTTTGCAGAAAATCTGCAAAATCCATATCTCTTCAATTTTATTAAATTGATGAGATATGGTAAGTTATCTAAAGAACATTCTGCATAACATTGTTAAATTGCTCACTTAGAAAAGAAGTGAACAAATCAACATTTCTCAGAAAATTGGTGAATGAACAAAATAAACTGTCATTTGAAAATTATGCCGAAGATTGTTGAATTGATCAGATAACACAATTACACAATTGCTCATGTTTTGGGGTTTTTTTATGTGATATTATCTTGTTACCTAGAAATTTGGCAATTAATAACTGTCAACTATGGGGTCAAGATATTCCTATCTTGACAGCACTTTTAAGTTACAGTATCAATCTGATATTAACTCACAAATGGGGCTCTTATGCATTT
This sequence comes from Stichopus chloronotus, assembly GCA_021234535.1. NCBI lineage: Eukaryota > Metazoa > Echinodermata > Holothuroidea > Aspidochirotida > Stichopodidae > Stichopus > Stichopus chloronotus. The sequence continues at coordinate 7,412,548 of CM037835.1, forward strand.
TACCAAATCAAATGGCAATTATGCAATCTGCAATGCAAAATCAATAGCTTCATACCTATAGTCTCAGGAACAATGTATGCCCTCATTTATAAAGCTTTTCACTGGGTTTTCCATCTCCATTATCAGGATGTAGTTTACATTTAATTTTCAGTTGTAAGCAATACAAGACAAAGGCTTTGAATTTCCATTTTTCATATGCCTATTTAAAATGTAAACAAAATTACCAGAAATACTGAAATACCCAAAAACTGGATGTTCTGGGCTGGCAGTAATAAGGCACAGGTAGTGATATTTCCTGCAGTCTATGGGTATTTTGGGGAGAAAGTCTCTATGGCAGGGCCTTCAGCACAAACTGATATTCGTGCTCTGCATCAGTAGTCTCCCAAAAATCTCACTATCGCCAGTCACTTAAAGGTGACATCTCTGTAAGTGCAGGCTATTTATCAGCACTTAAAGAGAAATGCAGTATGTTTCTTGAACTGTTACGCTTCATGTCAGTGTGTAAACTGAAAGTCAGAAAGTTTGGACTTAATGAAAAAAGACTTGGTACTTATCTAGAATCAGTGACCTAACATGCGACATACGCTACAAGTGACTTAATCCTAAAATGATTTGTGGTAGGGCCTACAGTAGCCTAGGCTACTAAAAATATGGTTGATCCTAAAAGAAATTTTAAACCCCTAATTTGGCTACCAACAATTTCGCTAAACATACTGTAGCCTTAACAAGTGACATACGGGCAATCTAAATAGGGCCTACAATAACGTCAAAGTTTTGACAGCAAAAGTGCCCTTTCACAATTTCAGTGCTTACACTTCAGAGTACTATACCATCCTGATCAGGGATAACAGTGACAGTAATCCAATAAATGAGTTTGGTCTAATGGCTGCGCATGCGCAGTTTGCTCTGGGTCAGGTCAATTAGTAAGCAGAATGTGAACAATCAAGGCATTTTCATGCTTGCCCTGTACTTATCAGTGATTTAGAACTGTACATAACCATGATGAATAACTAGCACACACTACACTTCAAAATCGAAATATTTCAAACATCTATTGAGCAAAACTACTCGATGGCTAACAAGAGTCCAAGGGCACTGTGGTTCCTTGCACAGATGTACAATACAGTAATGTCAACTATGAGAGCATTTTGCATTATTTTGTACAATAGCCCATAAGGCCCATCTGTGACCGTGAACCCTCATATCCTGAACATCCAACAGTTATCCTGGTGCTAGAGTGACATTTGTAACATAAAATCTGTACAAAAGAAATATACTTCATGAGTTTACAGAATGGCCCATTTTGGACATTGGACCCTTAACATGACAAACACCCACATGGAACCATTTCCATAGTACTAAAGGAACCAACCATCAACTGTGTTACATACAATCTGTAACAGAAGAGGTATTTTGCAGGATTTCATACAGAACAATGGCCACAGGGACCTTCCACCAATAAATTTCTAATGCACCAAAGGTACTGTACCACTGCTACCGTATTAGAAATCCAACACAATGTCAAATTAGTACCATGGGCACTTAGACAAAACAACATAACAAACATCCAGAAAGAACTACCATGTGTCACACAAGCTTAACTTGTACCATACAATCTGGAGGAAAAGCATTTTGCACAATGTCATAAATTTCAGACCTTGGACCCAATACTCCTGGACAACATGAATGTACTACTCTCATAATACCAATGCGATGCAACATAAATTTAATTGCAAACTCTGATGAGAAGCAATTGGGGTACTTTCAAACATAGGGGGGCTTTAGGCCACCCATGGCCCACATGTGACCTCTAACCCACATTTTGCACACTAGCAAAGGGCTCATAACCCAATAATCATCATCCCCAAGTTTCAAGAAAATGCATCACACATTGTTCGCGAGAGAGCAATTTAGAGCAACTGTGAATAGATAAGGTCAATACAAGCCTTATGACAATAACAACTCACAACTCACACAGAGTAGGTAGTGTAGTATATGTGACAATGTTAAGTTACCTTTTATTTTGAACTACTGCACTATCTAGAGCCCCCATTGTTCCTACACTAACAAAAAGTCGATAACATTAACGGACCATACAAGCGTCCATGGCATGAGAGAGGAGAGATTACCTGTCTGACAATTACCTTGATATATATACAGTGTATTAAGGACAGTATCAAACTTCCCCTTCACTGATGATACTGTACACAATGTAGCAAAAGGCAAAAGTGGTATGGTAGCCCATTATGTAATGTTTGTTTACGTTTTCTGAATGACTATGAAAATCCTATGTTCCATCCCGGGTGAGGGGGTAAATGTCTCCCTGACTATAGCCTGACTTACACTATCACTTGTATTATGCAATATTAGGACCAGCAGACGATAATCCACGGACAAAACCCCAGCCCGAAAGTCGCCACCCTATCTACAACGTTTATCACTTAGTATTATTAGTTATCCATCACACTTAACTCTATTGTGGTAAGGACTGACAATACTTATGTTAGTTCATTTGTAGGGGAACACCCTGGGATGACGCAGCATATGGCGTCACTTTCATCACTGTACTTAAATATTAGCCAACGTATCAATTTGCACCAAAAAAAGTGGCTTAAGTTTGACGCTTTCTAGTACCACCCTTTATAGCTTAGTTGAAATGTGACTGAGTTACATAACTTACATGTCACCTGACAAATTTGGTAGGTAAATATGCAAGGTCATAGGTATACATCTTATTCACAAAGCACAACGGACTTGTGTAGAGGTAAGTGGCAAACATAAGGCACTGGAGAACTTACGGGAGGGTTTGTTATCAGCAATACACACCACATTCATTTCATGTATTTTGACATGGCACTGTTTGACTTTAAGCAGCCATATGCCACCGCTACTACTAAAGGCCGAATCACAGTACTGAGTAATTGCCACTAGGCGCTAGGACTATGCTAGTCTAATGTTTAATCCGGCCCAACCTGCACAAATGTACTAACACTACTAGTGTAGTCTATTTTGTAACGCGGTTAGGCTTCTTTTAACTTCAACTTACGTTAGGGGCTGCCCGTAACGTTAGTATAATATAGGCTACACAGTAACACACTTAGTAACTTACGAAGTATTCCCTAACTGTGTCATGAAATTCTTGCTCTCTTGCGTCCCACTGGTGTTCCATCACCTTATATCTTCAACTTTGGAAATGGTGAAAGGTTTATCAGAGCAACACGATCCCATAGCTAATATTATTTCAGAAAACTCATTTCGTGATTCCGTCTGACAACTCAATATTGGTCCGTTACATGCATTGTTATTGGGAAAAGAACAATGCGCGTATATGTTGATGTCGTCTGTTCACCAAAGTTGGGAGTGCACAGCTATAATGTGCAGATGGACAGTAGAAGAATCGAACAGATACTGAGCTGAGATAGGTAAACCTTTGGTCCAATTGTGCAACGATGGTGCCGAGTAGTACGTTCGTGATAAACAAATCTGTCATGTGACATACAGGATCACAGTTCTTTTTTTCTTCTCCTTCTTTTTGTGGCCTGACTTCAGGAATTTTAAAGAGCGCCAAGAAACTTTCCTGGATATTTCGGAGTTATATCCCGAATACATAAAATGACTTGTTCAGCAAAAAGCTATTTAGAGTGAACTGAGGGCTGGGACGTCAATCCAAACTGAAAGGTGGGTGTGTGTGTGTGGGGGGGGGACATGTTTGACTAAATGAAAGGTTAGAATGATTGGAGCTGCCCCAGCAGGGCTAGTCTATGCAATGCACTTTTTGATGGCTTTGAGGATATTGGACAAGTCCAATAGGTTTTCCCCTGGGGTCTGTAGCAATTACGTCCATCAACGCAATCAGAAGAATAATCCAGGAGGCTCTGAGGTACAGTATTTGTAGAATTGGGAGCATTTGAATGAGGGATTCTGAATCTTCGAAAGTATTGAAGGGCCAGCATTGCACAGTTTAAAACAAATGATAATTGATGATTGACAGGTGGGGGCCGCCAGAGTCTGGTGATTGAAGCTTAATGTAATAATAGACTATTTCTACTCCAAGGATTGAAGGCATCATTGTCAAAGTCTATGAAAGAGCAATTCGGGGGCGCGTGTCCATGGGCTTTGACCGGGGACGGGGTCGGCCTGAGGACGCGGTTGGCATGACTTCCCTAAGATAATTTGTTGACTATCTGAGAAGACCACCATCGGTTGGCGCAGAGCATGCAAGAAAAATTTGGGGGTTTCAAACCCTCCAGATGGATGAAAATGGCATTTCCCGGGGGTCAAAATTATAGCTGCATACACCCAGCCTTGACATAGGGATATCATTTCGGCAATTCCTTAATTCATGTAAAAAGAATCAGTCGGAAAAATGGTAGACTACGGTAAATACATATCACTGTGAGATAGAGGTTGAGGTGTTACAAGCATTATAATGAGTATCTTTCATTTTCTATGAGTACTTTGCAAATATTTGGGGCTGAGCAAAAACTTTCGTTGGGTAGGCAGAGGATGAAGGTAAACAGAAATTACCACAGCACTGCAGGAGTCTAATGATTGGGAGCATACTTTGCTTGTACGTCATCGATATAATATGTGGAGCGCCTATCCAGGGTTTCCGGCAAGGGTGGGGATCTGGCCTGAGAGCAAAAGCCTTTGCGCGTGGTGTGGGTGGGTAAGACTAGGCTGTTTTCGCAAACAAGACGTAGAATCCAGTGTGCAAAATGGGACAGTCACTATAGTGACCACACAAATATCCTCCGTCCTGGAGAAATCTACAATCGTTCTCAGGCAAATTAACGTTCGTTCTAGACTGCAAATAACCATGCACATGCTATTAGGTATGTTTCATCCTGAGCGGTTCGTTCACAAAATGCGAAACCGTTCAAATGAACGACGAGTGTCCGAGTACACATTCCGTCACGGCTCATTCATTCTGTGTACGTTCGGCGCTTCCGTCGTGTTTGCGAAAACCTAAGGCGAAAACTAAGCGGGGCACCACAATAGGTTTGCGCGAATGTGGGCGGACGTGTCACCCCCCCCCCCCCACGATTGACACTTATGACTGTGGGGGCTACCTTTTTTGTCGTTTCCGGTTGGTCGATTGAAGCACAGTTCGCTTCAGGAAACTAGGTACAGCGGAATGGGCAGCTGAACTTGGCACCAACTGTCAGGTTTTTTTTATGTCATGATGGATGTAAGCGGAGCACCACAGTCTGTTGGCGTGGAGCATGCAAAGATATTTTTCACTTAGCAAGCCCCCCCCCCCCCCTCCCATTTCCATATGGTTGGAAACGTCACACACTGCGTTTTGTAAGCTGCATGTAATCCCGCCTTGAAATAGAGATCTCATGTCTGCAATGAACCAAAAAATCAGTTAATGAAAAATTCTAGTACTGTACATATCAGATGGGTGATTGAGATGATACAAGAATCCTAAGAAATTATACATCCTCTTTCATTTATTCTTGGAGAATACATTTTCCCAAACTTTTTTTTTTGTCGTAAGGGTTTATTTCCAAAGGTCCTCCAGGTTTTCTGACGCCAGTGGTTTGAGGGGAGGAGCATTCCCCTCCATGGGGACAAGGCTCAACTGGCGCCCATTATCACTTACATGCTAAGCTAGTGGGAAAACTAAGTGTTATGAGATCATCAGTTGGAGTGGAGCATACCAGAAAATTATTGGAGATAAAAATACCCTCTTGATAGCCAGAAATCGCTTTTCCAGGCTCCACATGCTCCATACAGTTTTTTCTTCAATTATTCAGCAAATTTTCGTATAACCAATATTTTTGACAGCCTATACCTTTGGGGTTAGGACATAGCCCCATGACGCCGGCCTCTCTTCTTCTTTTGAATTCAGTCAAAAGGATTCTCAACCTTTTGTCGGTGAATGTGGAACCATATTTTTTCTAGCACTGCGATATGACTGGAAGAAGTTGAAGATTGGATCTGCTTACAAATTCAAATGTATTCAGACATTAACAGACCAGGGAGGTGCAATTGAGAAGAATATACAAGGGGGAGGTTAATTTATTTTTCAGTTTGCAATTATATTCAATTTTTTGCAAAAATGTTCAATTTATTTATTCCAGCAATGAACAATACAAGGTGTACAATAAGACATACACAATAGAATTATAATAAAACATTGAGTAACATCATTGCATGGAAAAGGAATAAGTATTAAGAAAAATAATATGAACACTCATCGATCATTTTCCCTACCTACCGGAAATAGCATGTGGAAGAACAATAAAACAATTACAAACAAAACAACACAATAACAACGAAATAATAGGGAACAATTCATTATTATACTGTGGTAGGTGAGTCTTTTAGCTGTTTTATGAGCAGGATGTAAACAGATGCTCTATTAATATCTTTTTAAATTTCTTAATGTTTTTGCAGCCTGTTAGATGCAAAGAAAAGGAATTTCATGGCTCTACCCCTGAGAACGACATACAACATTGCTTTTTCTTAGTGCTGGCAAATCTTTGATGAAAATGATAGTTACGTCTGTTACTAATACAAGGTAAGGTGGTAAAATAAAGTTGCAAGCTTGGTGACAGAACCTTATGGTATGTTCTATACATGAAAATCCCAGTGTTGAATTGAACTTATTTTTCTAATGGGAGTATACCCAAATTATAAAAGAGAGGTGAAGTAAGTTCTAAACAACTATAGGATTAGCCAAACTCCGAATTGCCCTCTTTTGCGTTATGAATAATGGATTAAGGTTGGATTGTACTTGTTACCCCATACTTCAATACAAATTACGTAATGATGGATGGAAAAGGCCATAATGTAATATCAATAGTGCCTGCTTACCTAACATCTCTTCAGCTCTGTATAGAACAGCATTACATTTTGATAATTTTTGTGCCAAAAGACTAATATGGGGCTTCCAGTTTAATTTATCATCTATAAGGACACCTAGAAATTTCGCATGTGCCACCCTGTCGATGCATCTACCATTTATATGTACCTGTACATTCAAATTTCTTACAAATTAGGAAAAAAAATTATGAAATGAGTTTTGTCAACATTAAGTCAGAGCTTGTTTACATGAAACCAGATACTTACCTCTGAAGTTCAGCACTTACTAATGTACATAACGTGCTAATATCAGAATGAGAATTATGTCGGTGTTGACAGCAGAAAGAACAAATTTAATTATCTTTGAAACATAGCAAATATCATTCATACATACAATGAATAGTTTTGGTCCTAAGAGTAACCCCTGTGGTACACCACACACCATATCCGTAGTATTTGAATTAATATTACCAACATGGTATTGCTTCCTATTTGAACGGTCTCTTTAGCCAATTATGAACAATTCTCCAAAACCATAATACTACAGCTTTTTTAATAATGAATGGTGGTCACTTGTATCAAATGCTTTATTTAAGTCAATGAAGACCTCTACAGTAAGCAGTCTTGAATCCAAGGTATATGTAAGGTCCTCTTTAAGGTTGTGTGACATGCTTTTCACATTGAGTTTCACATTGGTAAGTGACATCAATATTTTTGAAGAAAATACATGCTTCCAAAATAAAATCCATGGGGCATATAAAATTCTCAAATGTCATTGAAATAAAGGTTATATAATCAAAGAATTAACATAAAACATATCATGGGAGATCTCTTGACGTACCAAATTTCCATACTTAGTCAATGTTTATTGATGATACAGCTGTATTTGCCTGTAACGTGGTCACTCTCTGACTGATTGTGATGGAATTTGTGACTATTTTTAATATTTTTCAATGCTGAATACACCCAATACTCCAAAATGTCATTTTCATGTCACACGACCTTTCAGTTGGAGCAATGTCATAAATGTAGACCTACCAGATCGAAAAACCATTCTGAGAATCAGTAAGCAAGTTATATTTACCAATAAAGACGTCCATCCGCTTATCAAATAGCTTTTCTAGCACCTTTGAAAACTATGCTAACAATGATATTGGTCTGTAGTTACTGAAGTAATGAAGCAGTGTTAAAGGACTCGACAGCTGTCTCGATGTCGAGACCCGGGTTTTTCAGTCCTTGGCCTTGGCCTTGGAGGGCAATGACTCGGTCTTGGCCTCCTGACCTGTGGCCTCGGTAATTTGTGTCGAGGCCTGCACGAGACAGGAAGCAATCTGTAAAATGCCGATTTTTTTCTCAATTTGTAAGCATATTTTCTTCATATTTTTAGATGTCCTGTACTGCAAGGCCTACACAATGCTCTACGTTATCTTGGTATACTGCTGTAAGAACGTACAAGCTGGTTGACATCTTCGATAGGCTCGATGTGCTGAGTTTGTGACAATATGACGTCACATGTCAAAAGGTTATTCCAAATCTTTACTAAAACTTTTTAGAACTCAGCACTGAGGTAAATATATTATCTGGAGATAACATTGTCGTACTGCACCGTAATAGAAAAGTGTAACAGAAAAGCTCAGTTTCCCCGGCGATATAGAAGATGTTTTTATGCAAACAATTTTCTGGTACAATCCCTGTCAAAGCCGGTATGGTGGCGCTCCGTTCAGTCTTCCAGAATTATCAGCCCCTCGTAAAAAATCACGGGTGCCCCACTACAGAAGCTGTATTTACATACATTACACTGTATTTTGACTCTCATGAAAACAATTCTGACACCACTGCAGCCAGAATAGACGCTGAGCCTCAATTTTAAGCAGTTTTGTCCAAAAATTGAACTTCGGACAAAAATCATCTGTGTCTGTCTCTCTATATTCCTTTAGAAATGTTTCCCCTCGTACGCCTATGAAGTACAACTTATCCCTAAACCTAAATGGTTTCTCGGGTAAGAGTAATCTTAAAGTTTTCCCATCTGAACTAACTTTCCAAGTTATGGTACAAAAACCACAGATTTCCTCGACGGTCAAAACACCTGGCACTGATCATTTAATTAATTAATTACATAACTTAAAAACAGGCAAAGATCAGTCGTTTAAACATCGCAGCAAACTTCATGACCATGTTTCCTGGTCAATATTTCTGGGGTCACATCGATAATTTTTGCCCGAATAACGAATTTTGGTTCAAGTTCCTCAAAGTTTGAGGCTCAGTTTCTAATCTTGCTCTACTGGCGTCACAGGGGTAATTGCTTTCAGAAAGTCAAGTGACAGTGTGATACGGAAAACATTGTTCCTCCACTACAGTGAGCAACTCGGAACATCACTAAGGACATGAGAATTGTGGAGAGAAACCATAGGTTGGCGATTAGCACACCAGAAAATTTTTGCATAAAAATTTTTGCATAGAGATTTTGGATAAAAATCTCTGATAGATTGCCGAAAATAGACCTTCCAGATCTCTCCAAAGGTAGTCATGGACCGCAAAAATGACAGAGTATCATTTTCTTTGTTCTCTTGCTTGAATGGATCCACTTTTCAAGTTTGCCTGATTTGAGGGCACATGCCCCGCGACCCCCATCCGCATGTACACTGATGTTCGTGACTAAGGTCAGTAGTCAGAGTTGTTATTGTATTTTTTGGGGGAGGGGGGAGTGGTGGTGGTGAGGAAAAGATCACTGTTGTAAGGAGAGTGGGTACCCCCCCCCCCTCTGTTGAAAATATTTTCTTTTAAAAAAGGACTCAGATGCAAAATGTGGCTATCCGTTTCAACTACATACATATGAACCGAGGTTTCCATTTTCTGTGCTTACATATCCCATTCAGTTAAAAATGGATCCCTATTTTATTTACTTTTTGACGGGAGGGGGGCGTGTGTCTGGGAAAAACCTCAGTCTCGCCATACTGTCTCAGTGTTGGATTGTCCTTTGCAAAGTGTCTACGAATAGCCTTGCATCCTTACATAGTCGTAACTAAAATGTTTTTTTTTTTTTAGAGAGAGAGAGATTATATCACAATTTGAAGGTGCATCAGACTCATGGTGCTTGGGAAAAGGGTTAGGTGGGATGGGAACTCATGACGTAGAATATCGCCGCTCGCAAAGATAATCTACCTCTGAGCATGTACAAAACTCCTCCTATTTGCTAAGAGCACCTGATGGTATTCCCTTTATCCATATGATTGTGTTCGTAGATCTGTACAATATCATTATTGTTAATATAGAGGCAGTGGATTATGTTACATGGCTCTGTAAGTAAAGTCAAATCTTTCTGAATATAAAAAAATCCCTGTAAGAAAATAAATTCGCTGTTCATTAATGAACACATTTTATGCTTCATAAACCATGCTTGCTTTGTAAAACTTCGATTATCTCTGTTTCTATGTCGCAGAACTATACATGAATTCATCGTTCAACAAGAAATAACACCTGTTTTTCGAATTATTACACATTAGGCTTGCCATGGTAACTTGATGGTTGCATAACAAGTTGTGAATTGTTGGTTGGTCACATAGAAATGCCTGGGCTCTGCACAGACTGACGACTGTCCTGATTTCCATGTTTGCTCCCTAAAGTAATGGTCGATGTTCATGCAGACTGATTGTTCTGAAGAACTTTATTTCGATAGTTCAAATTACAATGGTACTCGGAAAAGTATTGAGGTGAAACTCTATCTTATTACACTACAGTACTGTGTCAGTTGCATAACGTTAGTGTAACTGTAAGTTACTAATACCAATTACTAATATGTAAGTTCTAACGTTACTTCTACAACTTCTAATACACGGATTGCAAGGAGCATAAGATGAAGGACAAATGTTTGCTATGCAGGTGAAATTAAGTGCTTAGTTACTTCCCAATTCATGTCTATCATGTGTAAGAAGCGTTGTAACTTGTATAGTGAACGTACGTTATTTGCCATAAGCTCTTTGCACCTCTGTTTAGAAGTGGATTAGTAACCAGCCACTCCGACTGCTGACATCACTCTTGATAACCAACAAAATGTTTCCCAACTGTAGTAGTATGATACTAATAGAGTCATATAGAGGTTTTGGACTTCCAAGTTTATAACAACTTCAACATAGCAGTAAAGAAAAACATCAGATGCCAGGTGTGCATCGAAGAGATGGAAAAGTGGCACTGAAAAGTGTCTTCCTGCTGCAGCTGCATGCCTATTGTATACATGCAAGTGTTCAGATATAATGTTGTGTAGTATTGGATAATAATGTTCCATAATGTTGCAGAAACTAAGTGAACAAGTTACATAACATTACACCAACCGCTTACCTCACAGATGGCAAATTAGTACAAATATCTCCGTCTAAGAGTGATTTTATGAATACGTTTGAAGTTTAACTAAGTTGCATACAGGGTGCTATTACATTGAAAGATGTGATTTAGCGCGTTAAAGGGGAAATCAGGCTTTGACTGAGAAAATTCAGCTTTAGTTGAATTGTTTTTCTAAACTGGTTGTTCACCGAAATATAGATACGTTGGAGAGGTGTTTGAAGGTAGAAGAAACGGTAATTATTGCGTTAATTACTGTCGAATGAGAACTCGCTCTTAATATTTGTCGGGTACAAAAAATAAACGTTCATTAAAAAGACAAGACAGCCTCCTCTATGTGATGACCAATCACAGCGTAAGACTGAGATGACATTATATGAATAAACGTAACCGAACATTTACGGTCCCCATGCTGTTCGTGCATGGCGCAATGCTAAGTAAACAAGAGTTTAGTAGTAATAGTTGATGATACATGCAGCACACGTAGGTTACGTATGAAACTGTTCGTTTGATGTTTTGTTTACTGTACTAAATAGGAAACCCCACCTCCTCATACCTTGAAAAGGTGATTGTATTGAATATTCACACCTCTGTGCATTAAATAAAATCTGCCAGTCACAAGACCATTTATATAATGTCTCCAGGTCCTGTTGCGACTCCATCATTTTAATCATTGAATAGACTTCAGAAAAGACCTTTGTGTCATCTGCAAATTTCAATACTGAATTATTCAGTACTGTGTACTTTATTATGCTCTTTGAGTTTTTGCATCATATGGGCCTATTTGAATCAGTGCCCATACTGTAAGTCAAGGTAATTAATGACTTCAGGGTGTTATTTTGGTACCTAGTAAAATCAGTGACCCAGACTGTCATTAATGACTTTTTGGTTATCATCAGAACTTTTGTTTTGGGGGTTGTAACTCATTACTTTTGTTTCATAAATCTGTGGTGCATCCTGTTATTGAGTATGGCATTTCTGCTTGGTTAGCCTTTCTCTGGAAAGATTGTTGATGATATTGAGTCATTCCAAAGACATGGAACCGTTAAACTTCCCTTTTATTACAAATAGAAGACTATGCAGTGACATGATTTACATGTATAAATATTTGAAGGGTGATTTGGCTGCAAATAACCAGCATTTTTAGAGAGTTGCAGACTCAAACACTTGTGAACATCACTTTTAAATTCTTAGGCCATGTTGCAACAAAATGTGAGGCATACTGGTATAGCTGTTTTCTCTAGAGTAGTAATTGGCATTTGAAAGTTGCTACCAGTGTATGTTGTCAATGCACCATCTTTGATGATGATGATGGTGGTAATAACTCTTCCTACCAATATCCTCACATGAAGTGTGTCTTTATTCAGTGAACATTCATTGCAATCATGGATACAATTGATAGCAAATATAGAAAGCATAGATTTGACAGAATTAACAATAACCCTATCAACAAATTCTTACTAGATGTGTGTTGGTCACAAACTACACAGAATTAATCTGTTCTACTGTATGTCTTGTGCAATTTTCAGGTATCTGGCCAACCACCCACAACTTGTGGATTCTGTAAGTTGTTAGATGTCACGTTTTCTGTACTTCTATCTTTTCTGCTAACTGTATATGCTTCATTTTCTATTCAGTATTTACCAAAGATTGGTTGACCCCCTTTGGTGTTTACTGTGTACACTAAGTAACCTGAGTTGATCAAGTTTTTCTTTCGATGAATATTTGTGTAATTTGCACTACTCGTAAAATCATTTTACTGGTAAAGGCTTAGTGTTATAAATAAATGTTGAGTTTTGATTTAGTGTCTCTGTATCAATCCTGTTTGTCATGCTTTATGAATTGTATAATTTTAACAGGACACTTTAATTTGTGTTTGGAATACAGTCCACTAACTAACAGTTATAGTTCTCTTATTTTACAGTACTGTAGTTCTCAAATACAACACGAGCTCAAATACAACTACAGCTACCAGTTTGAAGCTAGCATGCACAGAATGCCAGCAATTGATCAAATTCCCTATTTTTCCCTGAATGAAGGTTGGTGATATTTCAAGTGGTACTCAGTGTTACACACTATGATAAAATTCAAAGGATATTGCAAGCAGGCTAAAATGGCAATTAGCACTTAATAAAACAATACAAATGTCTGCATAGCTGTTCACCTTCATAGTGAATCTGCACTTAATGTGTGCACACAAAAAGGATGTAATGCAACTGATCAACGCAGATGAAAATGAGGGGAAAAGCACATGACAGGCTGAGTGTATCCAGGAATCAAAGCTGGGGGCTTTGATGAAGTGGAGGTATATTATGTGGTCAGTTGTCAGAGACTGTGAAGGAGTTGCTGTAAATCAAATGAAGTTGTCAAACCTGTGTCAGTTTTAACTACAAGCTGACTTCCATTTCATCATGGACTGGTCATTATTTATTGGGGATAAAATGAATGCATGCCAAACTGTCTTAAAGGAGGATAGTTTGTTTCCTTGTGAAACTGCAATTTTACCTTGGTTCATGGTACATAATGATACAACAGTTGCACTGCAAACTCCAAATTTTGTAAAGAGTACCAGAAACTGCATTTGGTGATAATGTTTGGCTTTTATTGAAGCCCCAAATAGTTGAAGTGATCTTCATGCAAGGAACCACAGAGCCCATCAGGGTCTTGTTTTTCATGACATTCTAGATCACACCAGTGTTGATATACATGTTGTCTGTATTTGAGAGCAGAAACTTCTCTTTGTCTCACACTAAACAAATATAACATATATTATGTATGACAAATCTATCTTATTGCCAGTAAGCATGAAGAGTTAAAAAGTAGGTGCTCTGAAAGCAATTTAATTTTGACCTCACAAATGTTCAAACTATGACACCAGTAACTCAGCCAGACAACCGATATCATAAACCCAGTGGCATAAGGGCTCCTTATCATGGTTTTAGCTAGACATATTTTGGTGTCAGGCTTTAAGCAAGGGAACCAGTCATTTCTAGTGGGGTACAGAGGCTTGCAACAGGGCATCTGGTAGGGTCCATTGAGCAGTGCCCTGCAGCACTCAGTCTTGTAAGCACTGTTAGGGGGAAGTACCCCCAAAATCTTTGGATGTTAACTCAAAAGACCACCCATTACAGCTACCACCCTACTCCTTAGTGAGCTTCAAAGACACATGCCGAAAAAAGCCATCACATGAATTGCCAGTGAAGGAAGTTAATTTTATTTAGTATGTATAGAAGCTTTGCATCTTCTACACAATGAATGCCGGATGAAAGCTGGGACTGGAACTTGACACCGTAACCAAAAGCCAGAGAGGAGGAAGTATCCTTCACTTTTGGTTAGCGAGGGGTGCAGAAGGGAAAGTTAATCACTTCTTCATCCTTTTCCACTTGGTAGACCTGCTGTGTAGGAAAGATCTTGACTGAATTGTGGTATCAGATCAAGGGATGCATTGTCTGGCCTTACTTTGTTATTGACTGAAAGAGTAAGACTTGGATAAAGGAACTTTTCAAAGATATAGTTGAGTTGTATAGCTGTATGCACTAACAGAGTACTACTCTGCTCTTCTGATGCAGCTCGCTGAGTCCCGTTTCATGAGAAGATTGGCACAGATCACAGCTTATGGTTACATGAAGGCTCAGGAAAAAGGTATTTGGATGTTTTTATTCAATCAGAAAATGTATATCTTTTTGAAAGTGAAGATGGTTGTGTGAAATGAAAATCAAATGAAACTCATGGATATGTTTTTGGAGCTGATTAAGGTCCTCCTTTAAAGTGTGTCAAAGATGAGGATCTTAAGTGATCAGAAGCTCTCTAACTCAATAAAGGAGTGCTCAATTTTTTTCAAACTTGGTGTGTAGGTACATCATATTGAGTAGATGTGCCCTATTGTCTTTGGTGCTCATATCTTGCATATTAATGAGTGAGCAGGGCTTAATGTAAAATTCCTGATATAGCAATGTCTTTTCAGTGCCTTGTGCGATTCACTTCAAATGTGGAAGGAAGATGTTGTTAGATATTAGGTTCATGACTATGCCATTTTTATTTTCAATGTCATTAGCATTTTTGGCTACAGTCTGTGTAAGCCTGTACAGAAAATTTTGAATTTTTGAACATGCTGTGGGCAATTGACTTTTGGTTACTGAAATCCCTTTGCGCCATTTTTATGCTATGGATGCTTATATGTTGCATCAGTCCCCCTCCAGTAAATCATGGAAGTACTGCTTGTGGTAGTAGATTCATGATCAAATGAAGAAGCAGCAGTGCTGTGCGAAGTACTGTAGGTGGTCATAGCAGCAAGTTTCGGCTGGATAAGTTTACGTCCTTGTGCTTCAGTGGTAATTTGTGCATTGATGTAAATGCCTTTTAACTAGTAAGGTGGGCAAGACACAGTGAAAGAAAATAAGTGAGCTGTGTTCTTACCAGTGGAAACCAGACTCAAGCAGTCCCCTCCAGGGCATGCTGTCAGTGTTGGGTGGACTTTAAAGGGGCATAAATGTGATAAACGTTATTGCTATTTGCAGAATTCCTTCTTTAGGGTTTTACATGAAAGATTCACAGCTGTTTGTGCTATGTAGTATGAATGAGATATTGCTGTATAGTGTAGGAATCAACATCTTCAATTCATTGCATCAATTGAAACGTCTTCTTTGATATCTATGAACTCCATCATATGATTTTACAGTATGTATTTTATAAGTATAAGGTACCGTAGTGCCCTTGGTTGTTGTGAAATCATGCAAAATACTTCTCTTACAGATTGTATGTAATGCTGTTGATGGTTGGTTATATTAGTGCTATTGAAGTGGTTCTATCTGGGTGTTTGTCGTGTTTGGGTCTAATGTCCAAAATTGAGCCATATGGGCCATTTTATAAAATCATGAAATATGTTTCTTTTCCTACAGATGTTGTTACAAACGTGAGGGTTCATGGTCAGAAATGGACCATGTTGGCTGTAATACAAAGTAATGCAAAATGCTCTTGTGCTTCATAATTTACATTACTGTGCATCTGTGCAAGTAACCACAGTGCCCTTAGGTTCTTGTTTTTGCATATGCGTTTAGATACTTCTCTGACTCTGCAAAACAATTGTAAATACTATGATCAAAATATTCGTTGTTGGCAATATTAATTGGTGAGATCATAGAACTGTACTAGGGAACACTTTAGTATAGTAGTAGGTAATAAATTGAACAAATGGTAAGTTGCTCACTACATATTCATATAAGAGCTTTTTGGGGTGCTAAGCACAACAGGTAGATGTAATGAAATATGACTAGCCTTGGGTACATAGTTGATCCATAGAAATTCTATGAGTTGACAAGAGTGCTTCATGCTAGAACCTGTATGTAGCAGAAGTCGTGTCATCAGTTAAAATGGACACTGTAAACAACAAACATCAATGGAAAACATGTGATATGGTCACCTCACCACTACAACCTTGACTAAAAACACAGTAAAATTGACGATGTTGACGTTTGAAATCAAGAAGAGTGCTCAAAATTCTGTATTTCAACCAGTCATTGCAATTTTAGGTATCATCATTTTGGAAAAATGGAGGACACATTTGAGAGATATCCCCCTGTTACAAAAAGGGAGGGGACATGTCTTCCCATCTGCCCATGATCCAGGCTCATGTCAAAAAGGGAACCTCAGACTGATTTCATATTTGTTGTGTGAAAGCACTGCAATGAGTACAAAATGGCTATCATTTGTGATAGAGAACAGGTCAACAAGTGTATAATGGCAAAATCCGTTTTTCACACAATATTTAAGAGAATAACTTTCACTTAATATTTCATAAGTAGGCAGCAGGTGCACAGCATGCAGTGCAAGATGCCTGTTATTTTTGCTGGAGGTAACAGGTCATTTAAAGTCAATTTGGTTCACATGACATTACAAAAATCTTGTTAATATATATCCAGAAGAGAGTCTTGAACTAACTACATAGTATTTGCAAATACTGGAGTGTTAGATTTCAAGAAGGAAGTGTAGGCCTCGTATTTGGTATGTGTGATGTCATTGCCAGTGTTTATGTGTCAATGTTTCATGTATCCAAATGCTTTTGCCTTACATATTGATTTACTGTATTAGCTAAGTGGCTGTGTACCTGAATTAAGTGGAACTCCCAATGCACCATCAATATCACAGTCTTTTCTTGTATTCCTTTTTTCCCCTTTTCCTTTCTTGCACATATTCTGTTTCACATCACATCTGAATCCAGGACACGAAGCCATCGAAAAGGCATCAACGTCTGAAACGCTGAGAAGAATTGCAGAACAGAAGGACACATCACAAGACAGGATAGCATCTTTCAGGAGAACTTTTGCCCAAGAACTTCAAAAAGAGATGAAAGAATTCAAAGAGAAAATCGAAAAAGGAGAACTTGAAGACAAGCGAAAAGGAAGGTAGAACTCAAAACCAGTGGAGCCATGTTGCCTTGTGGCACTGTATGTCACTTTCAGTGGAAAGAAATACTGTGAGAGCAAATTCTTATGTTGGGAAGCAACATAAGATGACAACTTGAAATGGAAAATCAGATGCAGTTTTTGGTTGCCCTTTGTTAATTATTTTCACCTTCCTTTACAGGAAGTGTGCAAGGTCAGATATTTTTAACAGAGAAACTATATTTTCTAGCTTGGAAATGGATGGATTGCATCATACTCAGTAAGGATATTCCTGGAGGATATTCCACACTGAGTGTACAAAGAACTGGGGCTGTTCGATATCTAATGTACTGTTGAATCTGTTTCAACGTGTCACAGTTTGGAAAATGATGGGCTCAAGTTGTAGGCCGGTTTAATCCCTAAGAAAATGTGAGTGTGTCTGTTTGGTATAAAAGTCATACAAAAGAAGGTTTATTGCAGGATGGTTGGTGCAAAAGATGAATGTTTCAAACAGATAAAGTAATTAACCTTGACTGCATTATTTTAAGTGATGACTAATATGAAACTTGCAATAGTGCTGAAAGCAACTGAAATCTCTTTGCAAGTTAAAAGAGTGATGCATTAGGGATGAAGTGTAAAGCTTTTGGGGTTTGAACAAAAAATGACATGAGCATTTTGTCTGCAGGCTGAAAACTAAATGCAGGGCCAGACAACAGTGCAGTTACATTGTGATGTTGACAGGTGGTATTCAACAATTTTTCTATAATAAAGATGATTAAATATTAGCCTGATTGGTTTGTTTTATTTTTATAAAAATTCACTTTCGGATGACACCTGTGACCTAAGGTCTTATTTGTTCATTCCAATATTTGTTTTAAAGTTCATTTCAGATGCACTCACTTTAGTACCAACTACATGCATGATAAACTGAGAAGCAGGAGTGCTTGTCCAGCTACCTGTATATCCTAATATGACAATTGCAAGTATGTGTGTATGGAACTAAAGCCTTCTTTTGTGTAACATGTTTGCATTGAGCTGAAGAATGCATCAAGCCAGTTTTGCACCATAGCAAGCATGGTGCTGGTTCAACAAGCATCCAGTGAACATGAAAACACTGAAAATCATTGCATAGTTTAACTGTATAAACCTTGCCAAAATAATGGACAGAATTGCCACTTTTAGGAAGCTATCAGTCTACATCATCATGTGTCCACATGAATTGTATCTTTTTATAGTCTCCAAAGATGGTCAACATTTAGCTCACTGCAAGAAACATGTTTCATCCCTGCTTTTGCATCATGAATATTCATGTCCGTTCTCATTGGTCTCTTTGATTTCAAGTAGCAGTGATTGATGGCTAGGTTTTCTTAGAGAGTGTCACAACAATTTTCATTATTCAAATATCTGGAAAATGAATTCATAGTTCTCTTTCAAATTTTGTGACAGGTGATCTTTCCCCCTTTCTCTTTCCTGAAACACTAATGAAGAACAAAGTTAGATAACCAGACAATTGTCCATACAGCCCATATTCAAGTTTAATTGACTGTCGTCCCTTTTGCACTTTACCTTAGTAGGAACAATGGAGGAGTGTGAAACACCATCAGGATCAAGTGTTGTTTATCATTAGATAACTCAAAATCATTCAATCCTTGAAGAGAAAAATAGGTAGGAATAACTTTTGTGACCAATGCAGCAATGGGCAAGTTTCACAAACTATTACATTGCTCTTTAACTTTTTCAGTAATATGTGGTTAGCAGGGGTGGAGTCGAGTCCACCCGATCCAAGTCCTTAGTATTTGAGTCCGAATCCTTGGTGCCCGAGTGCAAGTCCTTAGGCCCGAGTCCACGAGTTTCTGTGTAAATTGAACTTGTTTTGTTTTGAGTGAAAGGGGAAGAAAACAACAACAAAAGTCTTGAAGTTATGCTAAGTGTGATAACCTTCATTTCTTTCCCTCATGCTAAAGATGACCATCACTCAGTAGATCCAAATAAGAAGATTTAGCAAAACAAAAGATCAATATCCTCTCACATTAACCATAAATGAAGAGCAGAAGGAACTAAGGGAAGCCTGTACTTATCAGTTCAAAGAAATTGTAAGTATTATAATTTTTCAGTGCATTCAGGTTATTCAGCCTCACTGCATCAGCATTTCCACTATGCCATACAGATGTCGTTTTGAGAGTGTAATTATCAAAGATTTGTAAATTTTTTAACAGTAATGTAAATAGGCTAAGTCAGACACTGTTGAAATGCGTACTTACATAATAGGGGTCGCGATTCAACGAAAAATTGTACTTGATTATGCTTAAAAAGGGAAATAGGTCGTCTGTTTTAGAGAAAACATCCATATTTTTGAAACCAATGTTTGTGGATGTAGAATAATAGGTTATTCAAAATATGGAAAGACAGTAGCCTTTTTTCAAGAAATAAGTTTCTCACAGATCAAAATTCAGTTATTTGTTGCTCAATACTAATTAAGTGTTCACCCACATTTTTCAAAATTCAAATGATGCATCTTTCGATGCTCATCACATGCATAATGTTTTAGGAGATGAAGCTTTGGTTGATGTTTATTAATGAGAATGAATGGTTTAACAATGATTAAAGCTATTTTCTTTTGTTTGTCATGTTGGTGTATTCTAAACGCCCTATTTCCCTTTGAGCGGGGGGTTATCTTATTCCGGCTCGAAGCTAGCAGAAGTTTTATCACATTCGGATACCATGCATGCACTGCATGCAGCACCAGGCCTGTGCAGGACTGTATACAGAATGGATGCTGCATTCCACATTTCGTGTTGAAATCCGTGCTATTTTCAACATAGCCTCTCGAGCATGAGATTGAGTGTTCATACTGCCCACTGACTTAGTGCACTGTAATATGCAGCATCAACATTGTACGTACAACTAGTGTACATCATATCAGCAAAATTTTTTCGTGCACCTTAAGTTTCGACCCCTGTTCTCTGTCGAAAAATAGTCGGTCTCGTGCCCGGTCTCGACCCGAGTCATTCGGTTAAGTCAGAGTCCTAAACGCACGAGTCTGAGTCACGACAATCAGGACTCAAGGCCGGTCTCGAATCATCTAGCCCTAGTGGTTAGAAGAAAAATACCAAAAGAGAAAACCACTGCCACAGCAACAAATGAAACGGGATTGTTTTACAATTTTAAACTCAACACTTGTCAACAGCACCATTTCTACTTCACCATTCCAACAGCGCCAACATTTCAACAGCACCATTTCAAATCGTAGCCCACCAATGTCATAGCTATACAGCATGTCACATGACTAAGAGACATTTTCTCCATCCAAAGAAAATGTAAAATATCTTCAGGGTTAATTTCATGGTATAAATAAATGTAACTGAGGGGTAGATTCGTCCTCCTCCAATGCTGTTAAGCCATACTGTCGTAGATAATATTATTTGAACACAGTATTTATGAAGTCCATTCACTATCTTTTATCTCCACTCAAAGCAGAAGGGACAGTTGGCTGTGACAAAGACTTCACATCTTTTTGGGCAGTTATCGTCACAATGCGTCATGATCGTACTTCAGAAAGTAGTATTGGTAGAAACTAAACTGAGGACAGTCATGCTGACTAATCCATTTTCTTAACAGAAATGATAAAGTTGATTTGTTTGAGAAACCTTCAATTAATACTGTCATTTTTGGCAACAGACCATTTATGAGTCCTTGCTGAAGTTAGTGAAAGTCCTGTTCATGTGAGTGATGATGCGTATTCTAAACATTGCCTCAAGAAGGGAAACTTGCTTGAACCTTAGAATGTGTATGTAACATTCGGTGTGATGCTTGAACTACAAACCTACCATAAATATAGCCCATGGCGAAGTACCTGATGAATTACTGTATCGTTTTGAATCATAAAGGTTATTTGAGGACGTGAGGTCAATATCAAAGGTAGAGCAATTGCAAATATGGTATCTGAAGAGAGGAAAACATTTTAAACATTTATTGCTCATAGTCAGCAGATTGCCATTTGCACGTCAGCAAATATCAAAGTCCAGCCATCGTTATCCACGATGTCTCAAGAACTCATCGGTCAACCTGTATGTCAGTTCGGCAATGGTCCATGTTGTAAAATCTTGCTTAAAACATTTTATATCCTTTCCAGCAAGGAATCACAATGGCACTGAGATGGTCTCTATTTTTCAAAGGTAGAGATCGACCACCATGGGATCAAGTCCAATGTTCACCTCTACCTGTCAAACATCGGATCAACGAAATTGGAACGCCGATGTTTGCCGATGTTCAGCAACCTGGAAATATACCTGCCCTCAGGCTGGACTACATATTAATACATGAAGCAGGATACAAATTTAGAAATGTCACATGAGGGCTATTTTCAGTCTGAAAAGATAAAAAAAAAAATACCTGCGAACTTTGAGATGAGTTTGTAATCGTGATATCAGCACTCCAGGGACTAAATCATACACAAAATGGAAATTTTTCAACCAAGAACATGCTTGTTAGCAAAATGTTTGCTCTGTTATCAACCAATGTGATGAAAACATTGGCCACTGGATCGGCAGAGGAAAACCACATCAGTCAGCCCATAGGCAAAATGTTTGGCTGTAAAGTGGTCAACTACTGTTACTATTATTTTCTGGATGGATGCTTTTGACAGAGGAAGACTACAAGAAAAGTTAAGTTGGCTATCCACCCGCCTGTATCTCACTCATCCGACTACGTCACACTTGCCAACTCTCATGCATCGTGAATTTCGTTTCTGGCACTGACTCACAGTAAAAATACCTGATCTCACAGTGAAAATCCCTTTGATGCAATGCAACATCAGCCTTATTTGGACAAAGGTCATTTCTTCCCATTGCTGATTTTAGTTACTCTTGGATTGCAGATGTATTGTTGGCAGAAAAAGTAAATTTATCCCAAAATTTTTCTAGTAGAGATAATATGTACAGAGAGATAGATTAATTTTTTTAATCGTCCTAGATTAGAAAAAATTTGTCATAATAAAATAGTTTTTTTAAAATCTCCAGGTTTGAAATGTAATTGCCAGATTTTCCTGTAAGATTCTCAAGGTTGCCATTTCTGAGAATTAGCAAGTGCAGATATGGCTGAAAAGCCTCGTTTAGCAACGGTGGCGATCTTGACTTTCTTCAATATGGTATGATAGGTTGTCATCAAGAATTTGTAATCAAGGAGACATCCCCCATAAGAACACGCTATTCTCCCACTTTGCTTTCTTTGTCCATGACAATAAGGTTAGTTGTACAGCCTGCTGAAGAGTAGCACAACTTCAACATTGTTGTAACAGGGTTCCATTTCACGGTAGAAAACCTTACCTGTAATGGGACTGATTTTTAGAGTCAAGTACATAGGGCACAAGTGTGTGGAAACTGACCTAACAAATGCCAGGTGGATATACTAGTGATTTTACCATCAATGTGGAATCACTAACTTCAGAGAATTCCTGCTTTCTCACCTTGATTCATAAGTCGAGAATTGCCACTCTGAGGAAAGGGAACAAATGTCCATACATAGAATTATTTGTGTTGGAGTGTTGTATCTCAGTTACACAACTCCACTCAAGAACTAACCGTAGCCTGGGCACGTAATCATACTTCAATTTTTTTTTTTTGTTTCTTTGGTAAGAAGGGCAACAGGGTTCTTAACATATTTATCCATGTTTTTTACATTGACTTCCTGTTGGCTGTCTGTCGAGTTTTATGGTACTTTACACATGTATTGTCTCTAGAAGAAAGAATTTAATATCGATTTGTAACGACCAAAGATTACATTTGGAAGCCAACCGCGGATGATTCCTTTACTTAACAGGTCCTTGAAGCATTTCAAAATGTTGCAAACAGGGGATCTCTCACAACAGTTCAAATGCTTTCAACTCATCTTAATCTTATTGTGCAAAAACTGACAGCATCTGACGTTTAATCTTTCGCTTTCAAACTACAAGATAAAATAAGGTTGTATGTTTGAGTGCACAATCAAATAGAAAAGCAACATGAAGATCAGCATTTTTTTTGCCTTTATTTATTTTTCATTAATTACAACACACCACTGTTTTAAGCCACACTGCCAGCATTGCTTGCTATCCTGGGCCACAAATCGGCACACTCTTTTGCGACAGGTCCGGTGATGGCAGATCCTGTAATGAAACAAAAAGATTCCAATTACACAAAGTTTTTGAGCATCCTGATGAGCAACAAATAAAGATGATGAACTTTAAAAATTTAATGGTATCAATTAAATGCAGAGTAGAACTTAAATTTGCAATGGCTAAACTGAACAGGATTAGCAGTCTGCCTCCAATTTCTTACAATGCCATTTGTGAAATGCTACCAATAAGTTAAAGCACTGCTTGCATGTTTACAAATTTCAAAACCTTTTAATCAGGGGGATGCTTCTAGACTACTTTAAACTACTTTCATACTTCTACAACATAGTCTGTATACAAAAAAAATTGCTTTCCTCTCAGTGTAGGGATGTGTTATCTGGGTTTTCCAAATAAGCTTGTTTGCTTCATTAATTTCAAAACCTTAACTTTAACAGATGCAATAACACGTGGACCAGCACAAAGAGAGGTACAAGTATCCAAATTCAGCAATGTGTCCCAAATGTGATAACATGGTGAACGTGGAATGTAAATACTGAACTTTCAAATGCTTTTGGTCTGGGTGTTTCTGCATGCATAAATGGATGTTAAAAGTGAAATGAAGGTTATCTTTCCGAATTGATGGTTTGTGAGAGGGACTTGTTTACTACAGCTCACCTTTCATTTCCCCCTTGTTGTTGACGATAACTCCCGCGTTATCCTCGAAGTAGATCACCGTTCCATCTCTCCGTCTAATGGCCTTCCGCTGTCTGATGACCACGGCAGGCATTACTGTTGCAAGAACAGACATAATTAGCAAGTAATTTCTAAAAACATGACATAAATACAGAAATATAGGATGACTGCAGGGTAAGGTCACAAAATGTTGAACTGGCAACAGCCTTTACCTTTCTTTTTTTTTGAGGGGGGGTGTTAATGATGCAATGTCATCTGGACTGATGTGATCCTCATCAGCCCATTAACCTCAGACTCTAACGACATCCTTATCCCTTTCTCCAACTGAGTGGCACCTTACCTGCCATTTTAGTAAAAGTGTTTATTCAAAGTTCTGCCTGAAATGAGCAGTAACCTAACTGTCATTTTCAACTTTCTTTTCACACAAGACACAAGGAAGAGTACACCTCTTACAAAATTAATGCATTCCACATCAAACAGTGTGCAATTGTGTGTAAGTATCACCCTTTAGGAAGTGTGTAACTCAGAAACACCTATCTCAGTAACAAGCATCAATGTACAGAATGAGGAGATCTATACAACTGGCTCCTGCACTTTATAGGGCATCAAGTTTCATGATTTTCCCAGAACCAAATGAAGAATTTACATGCCCACATTCTTACACCTTACACTACATAAAGTTTTCAACTATCACAGCAAAAGTCAAAGCAATATGAGGTGCAGAAATTAAATTTTGATACTACAAGTGAGTGTACGTTTTGACATTACGAGAGAGCACGGAACAGATTCACTTTGTGAACATTTCCAGGACTTTAACACAATTTCCCTGAATTTCAAACTCCAGGCCTTGACATAATTTTCCAAATTTTCATGACTTTTCCAAATTTTCTGTAACTGTGGGAACACTGATACATGATACCAGTAAACCACAGTAGTGTCTCCATTAGTTCCTAATATCGGAGCAGGATCATTTCTGACTCTTTAACATTGGTGTTTTGACAGTACTTTACCCAACAGACAAGTGTGGAGGGGTATTATAAGTGTAATACCATGACACGATGATATATTTTGTTTCAAATAAACTGATACATATTACTTCAAAGTTTCAAGAACTTAACCCTTACATCAGATACAACAGACACCATCTGACATTGACATACAAAAGTGCTGTTGTCCACGTTCTAAAGGAACCAGGAGGTAATTGTGGAAACGGGTGGTAACTTTCATATGGGTGCCTGAGTTCCCCGTGAAAACACAATTAATGTCATAGCCTTAGAATAATATCCATTGCCAAGTCCAACCATACCTCTTCTACACTACCAAAATTGAAACATTAAAAAGGCGAACTGGAGGAATTTGTTGCTTTCTATTCATTTATTTTTTTAAGCTAAATTGTTTCACAGCATGCGAACATTCTCCTACTTGTTAGTCTGTCTGGATGTTCAGGCATACCCAATATTTTCTCTACAGCTGCCTGGTACTTATGATGACTGAGAGATATATGCTGTTGTAGAAGCACAACAGAGTCGGAAGATACTAACAAATATTTCAAGTACATATTGAACCAAAAGCACACCACCACATCATTCTTTCGAATCTGGAAGTAGCATCACTTGCAATGGCCACAAATTTAAAGGTAGGGCAACATGCATCTAGAAAAGAGCTGTCTTTATTCAAAAGATGCAGAGTGAATCCTTGAATCGAAATCCATTTTAATTGTGTTTTGCTTTTGAGATATGATGAAAATGCAAATATGATCAGTGGAGGGTTGCACAGTGTTAGCATACCTTTTGTTAGGCCTATATACCTTATCTATCAATTGCTGATTTAGTAGGTTACACATTTGTAAGTGATGCCAATATTTGTACTGGAGAAAATACATGGTCTCAAAACAAAGCCCTTGGGGCATATAAAATTCTCAATAGTCCTTGAAATAAAGCTTACATAATCAAAGGATAACATGAGACATTTCAAGCAAGTCCATTTCTTGACCTCATAAATTTGCATACCTGGCTAATGTTTATGCACGCTGCAGGTGTAAGATGGGAATTTTCCTGTAAAATCATCTATATCTGATGGAGTTTGTGGCTTTTTTCAACAATTTTTAAAGATAAATACAGCCAGTATTCCAAAACTTCCATTTCATGCCACACAACCTTTAAAATTAACTACACTGACCCTTCTTTCTGAGTTCTGGTTTGCCCTTCTTGACTGTCGCCACAAGCATGTCACCGATGGCAGCAGCTGGTAACCTGTTCAGCCTTCCTCGAATTCCGGCAACAGCAATGATGTAAAGGTTCTTTGCGCCTGGTCACAAAAAAGAAAGATTGTGAGTGATGAGACTGTCAACAAGTTTGCAAGAGTCTATCTAATCAATGAAATCATTCTTCATATCAGTAATAAATGGTCCTATAATCTAAATCATCTCTTTCTATGCTGTTAAACAGTGTAAACTTGCATGTCCTCCCATTGTGTACTTCTCTCCTGCCTACGTTTGACTAATTCACCAAGTCCGAGTACCTTCACAACAACAAAACCATTGGTTCACATTACACTATGGGTTTTCTTACAATCAGGGTACCTCGACCAGATTTGGACTTCTTATGTTCAAAAGAAAAATATCCACTGGTAATGAATATTGACAGACACAGAAGCAATGTTTGCAATACATCCAATACATGTTTGCAATACATCCATCTATGAAAGTGAAGAAACTGATTAAGAAATGTATGAAACGTCCAAAATAGGTTAATCAGGGGCATATTTGGACAACAATTGAATAGTTTTGACATCATGTTGTCGACTGATCGGTACCTGTAACATTTTGAAAATCAGTGTGCATTAGGAAACTAACTATATTTATCGATACATTTGAGTAGAACTGCTCTAACCGATTTTTATACCTCAGAATCCAAAGCTACACCGGTGTCACCAATCTTAGACATAGACAAACAGTGAATCACTTTGACCAATAAATACTAGGCACCATGTAATTCTGAGTTGCAAATAGTATAACTTGTTTATTTGAAGTTTGTTATGCACATTTCAATTTAACCATACAGCAGTTGCCAATAACTGAAATGAAATAAAGGCAACATTAATAGGAAGGCTTCGGATGTATGAGGAAAGTTTCAACAACTGCAGCATTAAAACATCTAGTGTCCAAATTTCAGGATATATCAGGGTAGAGTCCCTGGCATGACTAAGTATGGACTAGGACAATGTGCCCTCTACTGGTTTATGCAAATAAGGCCTTTGTGCAACGAGACAATACCATTACCTAGTATTGTTTGTCCTATGCTGTTGCATATATTTGCCTTGTAAAGGTTTTCTTACATTTCATTTAAATTTTCTTTTCTGTAACTGGTTTATAATTATATGTCTTGTTTAGAAATTGTTTTAAGATTTCTAACATTTCTTTTGTAACTTTTATGTCTTTCACATCGTAAGGAGGGCTTTGTGGAAGATAAGTTTTAAGCTAACAGAGTCTTAACCTCTTTTAAGCAAAGTCTAAATAAAAATAAAAAGTAAATAGCATTGTCAGTGTGATTTGAGTGTAGAGTTGTAGGCTTTAATATTCTGTGATAATGTGTAAATACAGCTCTAGCTCAACCCTTTTAAACTTCCTCTTGTACCAATATACACTACTATTCGTCTCTTCACAAGACTTTTTGACTTTTGTCTGAATATATTATCAGATATAGAGTATGATTAGTTGCAATAGTTTTTTACATCTGAAAGATATTTTCTGTGTTAATTGATGTAACCAACTGTACACAAGGGGCACCTCTGCATTGTCAAGTTATTTCAAATGAGAGGCTCTTGGAAATGTGGAGAACAAAACCTTAACACCATGAGACCTTCAAACTTAAGTTTTACACTGCCATCACTGCAGAAGCTGTGTATCAGTTAATTTCAGTGACTTCATGTCTGGACTGTAACAATAACTATGCATTCTTTTGGATGTTAACACTTAAGCAATTCCTAGAAAACAATGATGCACTCATCATATTGTATCTCTATATGCTACTACCACCAGCAAGGTAAGTCAAATGAGGGTTGCTGACACTGGAAAAAGAGACTCACATTAACATGTCACCAAGTTTTCCATTACTCCCAGGGGGCTCAATTTAGCACAAAAAGAATGCAAATTGTGCATTAATGTTACAGTTTGAGTGATGAGTATATCATTAGATTTCAAGAGACGTCAGTCATGACAGTGACTTAATTAGTGGGGTAACAAAGTATGCATTTGTACACAGTCATGCTGATGTGTCAACTAACAATGACCTAGTCTGCATTTAGTGTATTCTGACATACCTTTGGCATGAAAATTGAACTGAAACTGAACAACAGGGGCAAAATGGGGCAAACCATTTTGGCTTTCAGGGCTAGAGACTCATTCTCATGGTCAAGAACCTCATCTCAGGCTACACTGGATAGATGAATCACGAGACAGTGAAACTTCTTGGCATTGAAAAGACAGCCAGATGCTTGGCTTATGTTGAAATGAAATGTTGACTGGGCCATGACCAATGGTGTAGTCACAAGTAATTTATAGTAATAAGTGAACACTGGTTTTTAGCAATTTAATGCATTCCTATTAAATTCTATCCTAAGAGCTCTCAAATTGTGTGTGTATTAAACAAACCTGTGTTGTCCGCACAGTTGATTACTGCACCCACTGGCAAACCCAGCGAGATGCGGAACTTGGAACCCGAACTTCCACCACGTCCTGAAAATACAACAGAGGACAAGAATAGATTATGACGTGTACAGTGATAACAACCACTAGAAATGTCAACATTTAAACATGTAACATAATGTAGTTCCTGATGCTGACACAAAGCTACCCTGCGCACTGCCCAAAATGTAGTTACAACATCAGCTCAGGTACATGCTATGGATCCAGGCCAGTTCCCAACCACTTTGTCATGACTGTGGCCACAACAACAACAAAGCGTAAGAATTTGAGAGTGACTGCAGAATCCGAATTTCCTGATTAACCTTCCTAATTGATATGAAAGATCATGGTTTGTAATGTAAAACATAGTACACTTGACAATAATCCCTGCAGCCCAGTGCAGTCAAAATCCTTGAATGGCTAAAACTTTTGGCATATCTCCTACTTAATGGAAATGTTTAAAGAATTGGAGCTACATTTATTTTGATGTCCATCTAGAATCAATTGGGTTAGGTCATCAAGAAAAATCCCACTAAATTGTCAAGGTGGCTGAAATAACCATCTTGCCAATAATACATAGGTATCTGTAAAATGCACAGTCAAAACAAATAGCTGAGTATTCATCAAGAACACTGATTGCAATACTAGGGCCATGAAAACATGAGGAGAGTAACTTAAATGATGCAGTTCCTTCCCCAGCACTGTATCACAAGGTTCCCTCGAATACATCTTTCTACAAACTCAAACCAGGGTCAAAATATTTTTAAGCCACTGGCCTAGGAAAGGTACAAAAACCATTTATCTTTAAATCTTTCTTTAAATTCCTGGATGTGCCCAACTAACAATCGACTGCTCACTGTCATGATAAAATACACAATACCTGGGGTGGTTAGGCTATTTGTTATACACCTCACAGTGACTGCCCTATATTCTGACACTCCTATTTTCCGACAACCCTATGTTTCGACACAGCAGAAGAAGAGAGGGGAATCAGCATATCATTGTGTGGGGTTGCATGTGGTGTAGACCCCTATTTTAAATTTGAGAAGTGAATTTGAATGCAAGAAATGCTGCCTCTGCAACTTTTGGCATGCAAGAATTGAACTCAAACTGCCGGAATCGTGCAATCCAGCATCTAATGCAAACCAAGAGGTCTGGGCTAGTTATTTCTCTCTGCTCAATCTAGTCTAGCCTAACGTCTTTATATCAATAACATTAACATTGTGAAAGACAAGCACTTATACTATGAAATAAGGCCAAAAGTTAGGCTTTTAGGCTATAGTCATCTTCAACAGGCAACCCAGCATATGACTTGAATGTCCAGTTAGGCTAGCTTAGGTTCCAAATATAAAATGTGATAATTAGGCGACTGCTATGCTTTTTTTAACACGTCGGCAGAAGAGTAACTTTGACCAAGGCTATTTCACCTAGTACTGCTTCATAGTAGGAATAGCCGGGTCTAGGCTGGATTGAGCTGGTAGTGGTGCATGTAGACTGTACTTATCATACCTAGCCAACTAGCCTAGAATTTACTTAGGCTTTAAATGTTGTCACTGAATTACGATAACGAAGACACAGATTTAAAAAAGAACATTTCGAGCAATAGTGATCGCAAGGCTAACTTGCTGTGGGTAAATCTATCTCTGCTTATGCTGAACAGTGAAGATACTTATGCCACAGCCCGAGATAGACAGCTACTTTCATCATCTTTCTCATGTCACAATAGCATTTTGCCCTATGTAGGCCATACAACTTAGGCTTTAGTGTTTGCGTATCGCGAAATTGTCATAGGCAACTATCAAATATTTCAGAGTAAGGATTACAAATGTCTCTCGAATTAAACCAATAAACCATTACAAAATATATCACTGAGTCCATATGGATTACTTTAGTGACCGGTTTACGCATAATTTTAAAGATGTTGGCGGATTTTACGACAATATCTGAACATACCTCTCTTCGACATGATTGATATTTGGTAAAAGAGGACGACAGGAGGCGCTATATCGAAATATGTACCAGCCTAACCAGACATCTGACATACACTGAACTTAACACAACCTCTGACAAGTAACATATACTGAGAGTGAACCTCTCTCTGCACACAGATACGTAGAACTAAGATAATTCATACCGCGTGCTGATTGTAACTGTGACTTGCACAATATTTTCTCCAGTTTATCAGACATTATCTGCTGCAAAAATCAATACATTAACCTACATACAGACGCAACGGAACGAAAAAAATATTTGTGGCTGAGTCAAGGGGACTACCTTAAAGGCCGGAGTGTGGTGGCACCAACGTGGTTGGGTATTCTCCCAGGCAGGTTGTATATTTCCCCCAACCCCCCCCCCCCCAAAAAAAAGAAAAAGTTCATATGAAGTGACCTGATAAATACACACATGTATATGTCTATCAGCTGTTTATATTCATAATTTCGCATTTACCTTTTATGTTCTAGGAAGTCATTGAGACTTAAGTTTTCACCTCAGAGATGTGTTGAAACTCCTCAAAGCTTTCGGGGCCTTTGCTCCTGGACCTCTATCGGGAGTCGCTGTTCGGGAAATTTTTGGCCTTGCAAAGTTCTCTTTTGCCCTCAATTTGTCCGTTTCCCCAATCTAAAATCCTGGGTTCGCCACTAGCCCAGAGTGTTGGCGTAAGGTTGGCGTGAAGAAAATTTTCAGATTGGCTCTACATACCCCATAGATGTCTGGAAAACGGCATTTCCGTTCAAAGTTGCATTTACTTAGCCTTGAAATAGGAATGTCATCTCTCCAATCTGATAAATGCGATCATTGAAAAATGTAGGGAGGTGGACTAAACATATCTTTAGCTCCCCCACTTTTTTCATTGACTACTGAGCTCACATCGTCCTACATATATTACAGCCAAGCCCACTGGTTACTAGTATAGTGAGTGTGATCATGATCGTGAAGTTATCATAAATTTAATTGAGGGCCTCACATCATGCAAGAGTTGGAAAGTTCATTGATAGTTCCAGTGAACTGAGTCAGCGAAACAATTCAACCAATAAGTATATCCGCATATCGTATGACACCATATATCGACGAAAAATAAAAATGGACGGAAAAGGAAAATAAGGGAAAAGTTTGGAAGACAAAAAATGAGGGGGAAAATAATGAAAGAGTAGATATAGAGGAGAATGCAAGCTTGTGTGATTTACGCGCCCTAGCTCCGGTAGGTGATAGTGGTGTTGATATATAATCAGTCTTCGCAATTCAAACAAGTATTTCAGTCTTCATAATCAAAACATGCACTGTAAATTAAATATTATTATAGACGTATATAGCAAAAGAAAAAAAAAATCAACTTATAATACTGTCAGGGAGGTTTTTCTCATCCAGGAAAATACTGAGAAAATCATTCCCTGAAGTTTACTTGCTGAGCGTGGGAAGGGCAATTTCAAAGATATCCAAGGCGTATTTTTCTTTATATCTTCTGGCACTCCCCCTGCCAACTGATGGTGGCGCTTCGCCTAGTGAGTCTCCCCGTAAGTTCCAACGCCCATTCGACCTCTATAGTCCAAAATGTTGGGTGTGCCACTTTCGTAGAGGCATACTGCATTTCCTTTACACGGGGAAAATTTAGTTTTAATGGTCCGCCATGACTTCTCATTGAGGCCCCTCTAGATGTGTCCACTCTTTAGAAGCAAAATTCTAGCTACGCTTCTCGGGGGGGGGGGGGGCACGACGGGTCCCTCGACCTCCCTGCATGGCTACCAACCATCATCCTTGAAACTACACTTTCGACACAACTGGTTGTGAAGTTTTGAGTGAGATCTGCAAAAGACTTGCAATAATTTTAAAGTGAGCAGTTTTCCATCAAAGAAAATTCTAACAAAACCATGATCTCCAGCTGCTTACTTGAGGAGCCTGCAGGATGGGCGATTTCCGGCGATCTGGGGGGTATTCATATCAAATTGTTTTCTAGTAAGCTCTGCGCTAGTCGATGGTGGCGCTACGTCTAGATAGTCTTCCCATACTTTGCTAAATGGAGCCCCTTTCTCTTTATGAACTACTAATAGAGACACAGTAAATCAAGGTTGATTTGCTAGTTTCTTAACCTACTCATATATACTATGAATTACTATTGAAATCGGAGGGCGGTATACTCAATATGGCATTCGAGTCCCTTGAATCTTGACATCTATATACATGGTATGAAAGTGACCTTTATAGAGCATAAGTACTCTATATGGTACCAGTCCCCACGTAACTGTATAATATATGGAAGTGATATAGAGACCTAAGATAGGTTTAGCTAGACATCGTCCTTTTATGTACATCTTTATCACCAAATCCATAGTTTTGTTTTCTAAGTTCGCACATTCATGTCTCGAGTGTATATCACACCTGATGTACCTGACAAGTATAAAATATGGTGAGAGACATTAATTAAAACTTAGTTTGGGGACACAAGGTGACACTGACTTGTCAATCATGTTCCAGATTTGGTGCTTCAATCTATAGCATGTCAACAGGTGCCCTCTCTCCAGTACTAAATTTCAATAAGCTCAAATCAATGGCGCTTTCAATGACGACTATTTAAGAGGTTGACTCAGCGTCTTCAGTATCCGTCATATTACATATAATTTTCTCTCTTATGAAAAGTTATGAAACTCAACAAGATCAGCTTCTCCATAAATTTCAATGACCTCTGCCAGTGAAGTATTCTTTTATATCATCCGCCTCTCTAAGATTCAGTTGAACGGTTTGAGCCTTAATATAAAATCCTTCAAATAGCTTAACTGAAGAGACTTATTGACATAACTTAAACGCAGGTTAATCAGGTACCGTAGTGCCTAGGGTCCACATCACTGTCTTCAGAAGATCATTGTAAAATAAAATGACTCTAGACGTTATTTAAACTTACGGTCTACGAATCAAGTTTACCACTCCCCCCCCCCCCCTCCTCATTCCCAATTACGTAGATTTCCAAATGTTTCCAACTTGACTTTAATGCTCCACAGCTTCACGTGTTCTCACCCTGGTGAACCCAAACCACCCTGGCGTGCCGTCGTTTCGTTATAGGTTGCATCACTTCCGTCAGAAGATCAAGTATCGCTTTTCATTTGAAAATTTCAGCATCAGGAAGCCGAATTGGCACATCGACTAGGACCCTTTACCAAGTTGATCGTAATAAACATTGACGAGGTTCGCCTAGGCTCCTTTCGATAAGTCTACAAGTGTTGCAAAGGGTAACGAAGCAGGGGTGAACCAATCAATGCAAACCTTAACCTGTTCCGGGGTCGCCATTTAACGCTCCCGTTCCATCTGGCGGATGAAGGTGGAGGCCTATTCCCTAACGTTTACTGCCACGTCAAAAGCCGGGCGTAATGAAGAAGTTGTCCCAGACCAGCAGCCTATCAGCTGTACCAAGCAACCCGAAGCAGAAAAGACCTGAATCGGAATACAACAGGAACCCAAATAACCCAATTCTGCACCACTGCAAATAGCTTGGCAGAAAAAGCTTATTTTGAGTCTCCAGAAAAATTTCCAAGTGGTTTCACTCTGATTTGATTCCGGCCAATCGATTTTAAGATTGACACTGGAACCACCAAGCCACCCCTCCGTCCTGCAAGTATCCCAATCCCACTATAGCAGTACGTGTTGAAACCAATGCGACCTACGTCCAGCGGGGCTTGCTGTAAGCGCGCCTGGCTTTACCCGCATGCTCTCACTTCGCCTGGAATTAAGACAGCCTCAGCTAATACCACCAATCATAGCACATATATAATGGGAAAATGCAGTCACTCCAGACTAGAATACCCTTTATATATGCTGAATTCGTAAATGTCTCTTTTTTTTTCATTTATTGTAATCATCTTTTTTTTCTTTTTTTTGAATTGCTTAATTTTGCAGCATGACACCTTGCTTATGCAGCACCGATCGATATTCAGCAGCCTCATGAAGAACATTTCAGAGAAATGGGAAGAGAATTGCACGATTTTGATAATTTTTCGAAATACAGAAGGGAATACTACTCATTCTCCTTTAAGTGCATTTCGCACTTATATCCGTCAGTTTATTCAAAACGAGAGCATTTAATGGTTGCTCGATCCGAGACCACAGACACTAAGCCGTTATTGGGTGTCACTCCTTGATTGAACTGCACTTCATCATTGCATATTGTCCACGTTGATTTCGACTTTCTATGCCGTCTAACTTACCCTAAGCTTAAAGCATAAAATAGCATTTATAAACTAGCCTGCTATAGCTCGATCATGCAGTTATCTTCGTTTATGTAGTGTGGCAGTGTATGCATTGTCCATCCTGTGCAATATGCATAAATAAGTGAACGCTGTTGAATGTTCCCATGTCTGCACTAGCGCCCTCTTTATACTTTATTTGTTGTGTCTCTAACTCTCAGAACGGGGCAATCTGATCTCCATTATTTCCTGCCATCAGTATCCGCATATGGTATCCACGAAACTCACCCCTTAGAGGTTGGCGACCTAAACACATAAACTCCTTCGGAAACAGACGACACGTTTTAAGTTTTAGTTTGTAGACCGGGAACTTTCTCACCAGTGACATTATCGGGCTGATGCAAGTCAGAGTGGCGGTCATGCGGTAATGTTATGTGGTAATTCCCACACCACTGTTGGTCCATGTTTTGCAGTTAATAGGACTTCTGTTGAAATCTTCTATCAAGCTTTACAGAAAGATGCACATGTCAGTCTTACCCTTTAAACTTTTCACAGTTAAGGTTTCCTCCAATTTGTACATTCCATTTTGTAGTGTTATACGCATCCTGTTGTAACCAAGTGTTATACTCGGGAATAAGTCCAACGTGTGACGTCAATTAAATGGACAAAAGATCAGAATAATGGGAAAGACTGGCGCAAACAGCGGATGTTTGAAAATGAGAAAGAGAAAAATAGGATGCCTATCATTTCAAAAAAATTAGAAGTTCTAAGCAAAGTGATGAATGGGCGTATGCCACTCACCTCCCCGTAATTGCACACCGTGCTTTAATTTTTCTCATGACTACTTGATGGGCGTGACCGGGCAACTCCCCCAACGGACAATTTCCCCAGGACAGTTTCCCGGAAAATTCCCCCTCGCACAACCTCCCCCGGACTATTCCCAACCAGCAGAATTCCCAGCCAGCAGAATTCCCTGTCAGACTACTCTCTTGATAATTTCTTCAGTGAAAGGGTTAGGGTTAAGGAAAGGGTTACGGGATTGTTTGGGGGATCCGAGGGGGTGGGGTGTCCGGCAATCCTTGTTGGATTATTCTTCGATCGATAATCTGAGTTGCTATTAGAGAGCGAAGTGCATCATGGGGAGAAAAAGGGACAAGAGTGTAACCGTGTCACACACTTAAACTCTCAACTTAAGATGTCATTAACGTAGAGACCTGATGTGGGAGGGCTCTGTCCCGACAAGCACTTGTCAGAGCGACAATAGTCGGAAAATCTGAAATACCAGTTGGAATTTTTAATATCTCAGTCTAGCACAGTTTGTGACAAGAAATGACGTGAAATGTTACACTACATTGCATCTAAGGTTACCTATAGGTGAAAATGTTCTCAAAAAGGGGGATGGGACACCTCCTTCCTTCCAAATCTCTCCCCGACTCATCCCATGCCCCCCTGACCTATCAAAATGTTTTTTTGTTTTTTTTTCACGAAGGTGATTATTATTTACAAAACCTAGCTCTACTTTGTTCATCGACGGATGTATCAAAGTAACAATACTGTGTAGACCAGAAAGTAAAAGTTGGTAAAATAACTCTTCTGGAACCAGAAGAACCAGAATCGGGAAAATAAATGTGACTGCAAGAGGAGCAAATTGTTGTAATCTTTTTTGTGTAAGGTTACCTGGTAGTAGAACATTTACCAAGAAGAAAAAACTGTTATCGCTAAAAAGTAAAACCTGTTGAATTAACTTTTCTGAAAATTACAATTTCTTGCTAAAAACATGACTTCAAAAGACGCCAATTATTGCACTAAATTGTTCCTAAGGAAAGTTGAAAATTTCTCACTCACCTCTCCTGTTAACACACCTCCATCGTGTCCAGCCTTCACCTACCTTATGTTTTCATTTGCTTATCAAAATTCCATTGCAGACCAGCACTTTTTCCCTTAAAATGGTTATCATTTACAAAAGTCTGAGGTGTAAAGACTAGTTCCACTTTGCTACGCAATCATTAAAAATTGTAGCAAGAATAAAAAAAAAACAACTTATAATCACCAGAAAGTAAATTCTTGGAGAAACTTTTCTGGAAACTGAGGACTTCTCAGGAAAACAAATGTGACTTCAAAAGATGCAAAACGATGAAGACGTATTAGGAAAGCAATCTCAGCTGCTGAAAGATGCTGGAATTCAAACTCTTATCATTGGTTGCTCTTGATTAGTAGATGATCTCTGCCTTGTTTTGGGAGGTCAAAGGTCACCCGAAGTCAGTAGAGGTCAAGTGTAGAAAACTTGCAAACACGGTATCTCAAACACAGTATCAGCTGGAACCTAAAACTTAGTGTATTGGTCGTCCATCGTAAGTGGATGGTCCCTATCGTTTTTCATATTTTTTTCAGGCAGGTCAAATGTCATTTGAGGTTGTCAAAGGTGAAAGTTTGAAAACATTTTAAGGAAGATATCGCAGCAACTGAATGTGGGTGGAACTTGAAACTGTTAACACTGGCAGCTGTTGATGAGTACGTGATCTCTCTCATTTTTTACGATGGTCAAAGGTCACATGAGGTCAGCAAAAGTCATAGTTTCAAAGTCTTGCAGACATGGCATTTCAAGAATAGTAAGGTGATTGAACTTCAAAATTGTTATGCTAGTTATATCTTTTGTTTTTCATACACTGTTGGCAGGAAACCACAGATTCCTTTTACATTCTGGTTCACAGATTGACTTTTTTTCATATGAATTGAGGAATTGCAGGTGATGAGATCCTTATTTCAGGAATGGGTGCATGCAGCTTAAATACACACGGGAAGTGCCGTTTCCGGCCTTCTGGATGGTTTGAAAAGACAAAACTTTCTTGAACGTCCTGCCGTCACAACCCCCCCCCCCCTCCACCGCAGTCCTTTTTTCTTTTTTTTTTCGTTTTTCGTTCCACCGAGCCTGATAGTGCTCTTTTCGTGATGACTGCACCTCCTCAAGTTTTATAAAGTTCTGAATTCTCTCGTACTGTCGAAACTGTAATAAAGTTGGGAAAAGCATCCAGTCTGTCGGAATTTGGGACCTTCACACACCCTAAAGATATGACCATAACTGCGGCCTTCATAAACGGAATGGTTCGGGGCAAAAAGAACAGTTGTGGTAAAGCTTAGGCCTACCTTTGTTATGGTTAAAAACGCTGCAATTGAACGCAAAACTTTCATCAGTTTTAGGGCAACGTAAACTTGGATTCATGGCATCTTGGTATATATAGTGCACAGTGTCAAAAGGAGCATTGTTCATTTTTGTATCTAAGAATGCCTCAGTGGTATACTCTGTCATGGGACGCCATCGGTCTAATTTGCTGAGGAGCAGTGATGTCTATTTTATTAAAGCTGGATTATACATGAGTTGTACTTGCAATCGAATGTTCATCTATCTTTGATCTTCATCGGTGTTTTAGGGAAGAGAAAGCCTATGGGAAAAGATTACATGTCACAAAATGTGAAAGAATGTGATGTGAGAGACATTCAAATATCTGGAAGATGAATGCATAGTTCTGGAAGATCTGTCTTCCAGATATTTGAATGTGAAAGTTGTCTCTACATTTTTGTTGGCCCTATAAAAATTCAGACTGTCCAAGAAAGCCTAGCCATCACTTTTACTTGAAATCAAACTCGGACCAATGGGAGTGTATGTGAATATTCGTGTATGCAAGAATGGGACTTCAGCATTATTTTTTTGTAGTTGCTGTCACATATTTGACTCTCACTTCCAGAATATGACAAATTTTCAACTCACATTCCACCTTTAATTCGCTATATACAGTGACCTCATTGTTGCCATGACAGTTGCATGCACATGTATATTGGGACTTTGTCACGTGACAGAGCAACGACCACTAAAAATATTATGACAGAAACCAGACGCACATGTGCACTCATCGGGATGAAGACATTCACACAATTTTCCAACCCCCCCCCCCCCCCGAAGCCACATTCCCACATACCCGCATCTTGAACTGACTGAGTGTGCAGAGCAATCTATAGCAGTTGACAAAAAACGGCCATCCGGGTCTTGACAATTAAAAACTTGAAACATTGCTCTTGGTTTATTAAAGTTTTAGTGAAGAGTTTGTTGGCAACACCGAAGCGGTTTGTAACTGCAATATTGTTTCTTTTGTTCTGCTTTATCTTTGACCGTGCACATATCCATATTGGAGTTTGGCGGTGCAGTGTTGTAGCTGTCGATCCTTGGATGAACTGATTGCAGCCCATATTGGAATGTCGAGAGACGGAGCGTTCGTGCATGTAGACGACGTAGTTATGTTATCAGATCCAAACACTAATTTCGTGGTAATTGGACTATAGGCAGTGTTATTCATGTGTACACAGGTTCAAAACAACAAAATAAGAAAAGTTTTATTGAAAACTGCGAAAGATGTATATACAAGACCAATAACCAAAATAGTGGTTATTCACCTTGCAAAGGGTTATAATGTTGAGTAATGAGGATCCTAACCTCATTGGCGGGTAGAGGGGGGTGGGGAGAATGTCACAGTGCACCCTTCTGGCGTGCCATGAAATGCACCCTGTTGATCTGAGCTGACCAGTTGATATTAAGCCGAGAGTTACGTTACTAACCAGTGTCGCATTTAAACCGTTCTCTTTATGTAGTTTCTGAAGTAAACGTCAACACAGTTTAACGACAGTTATTGTTGGATTCCGCCAAAGAAATTGATTAAAACAACAAAAGAATTGCGGAACCCAGCAATCGGAGTAAAGTTTTTTTTCCGTGCGACACATACAAAGCTGAGAAAACCAGAGGCTAAATTATTCTCTGTCCAATTTCATCTTCATCACCAAGGTAAATTGCATTATTCTAAAGACATAAACCTATGATACATCAAAGTAAAAACACAACAGACCCAAAGCTGTCCGTCAAATATACAAGATACAAACCACGGTACTGGTGTTCCAGTTTTACACGTGTGGCTGTCCCTAATACATCACGGCCTGAATAAAGATAAGCCAACTCAGTTATAGTGACGTCATCCACAATCAGAGGGTGAACAATTGTAGCAATTTCAAGTAACTGCATAACATATAGTGAGTGACAAATGCTGTAAGTTATACGATCATATCCTAATAACACTTAGGTCAACAATGTCTTTGCTAGCTGACTTTGTTTATTTTTTCTATAAATTGTAACCATATTTTGTATTGCAGTCCATCCATGACAGTAATAAAATATCTTCAAGTTCCTTAAATGCAGGAGTGGAAAAATAAAGATCGGTGTCCATAGTTTGCTTTCGAAATATTCTGAGCTGTAATAACGATGAATAAAGAAAAAGAAGAAAAAAAAATCGAAGTCACGACGGCATCTTTAGCATGGTGAAGTACTCGTGCACAACGACTGGCAGCCATTACGTGGATGGATGGATTTACACCTGACTCCACTCAAACCGTGTTTCTGAATATAATTGGCTGTGAGGATAGTGTCCTATTGGGGAAAATTCATACCTCAGAAGAAAATTAACACCTGCGCTATGAGATACCGAAGGGTTGAGTAAGGGCCCCCTCCGGTGGGGACCACTTTAGAAATAAGTTAGCACTGCAAATTTGTAGACTTCGGGCGATGCACCCGCGATAATTTCGGTCACTCTTACAGGTCATAGTAATGTAGAATCTTAAGCAGAAAGAATATATTGCAATGTATTAATGATGCTATAGGTTTAAAGTTGTCATGCCGATATATGTGTAGGCGCTGGCAAAACTTGGTCACAAGTTTACGGCGACTGAGGGTACTTACGGGAATGATGTTATAAGGTAAACATTAAATGCCATTGGAATGCAAGATTATTTGCACGTCTATGTTGCTTTGTTAAACCAACTTACTTTATTTAATTTATTTTTTATTTTTCATTCTTTGGTTGTCCTCTTAACGTCTAAACGGTTTATGCACGAAATCCGTGTTTAACAACGACGTCCTTTGCTTTTGTTTGAATAATATATGCCTGTATTTCTACTCGGCTTCCATTAGAGACATATGAGTACATTTGTGAAAAATAGGAAAGAATTTTTCCACAGATAACTAATGGAAATTTCTTCATTATAATTGGAAGATACCGGGTAGTACTAGGTTGAATATTGTACGAAAACGCGGCACGAACATATCCAGGCTGTGCATGGTAACTAAAATTCGTGGGGGTTTGTTTTCATAGAAAATATTAACTTGCGGAAGCTTGTATTAATGTTTCATAAAATAAAGAGGGAGGGGTGGTAATGTAAATAACTTTGTGCAGATTTGAGTGTATATATGGAATCAATATCCAGCGAATGCGGTCAGTATCGCAGGACACCTAGTCATAAATATCGTAGCGTCTGGAGGGCGCAGGGGGATTTTGTTGGGGACAGTTATCAACTGCATTATCATTTAAATCATTTCATTACCGTGACTATAGGCCTGTGACCTCAGTATAGAAAACAAGCTACAGAGGACAGGGGGAGCCATGCCAGTCAGTGTAGCCTAAGTTGTCGGTTTATCAAAAGGTGTCCGTTTGTAAAGGATATTGAGGCTTGGGTCCGCAAAGTCATTGGGTGGAGTAGATAGCGACGCCCCTTCACATTCAAATCAGACCAGCAATCGGTAATTCGAATTCTATCAAAAAAGTCAATTCTCAGCTATGTGCCCCACTGCAAATTGTCACTGTAACGGTGATTACCGCCGTTGCGGATCCAGCTTGCGCGCTATACACTGTGAAAGAGCACAATTCCATCTATCAGGATGATACACATTTGGAGGTGATTTAATTTGACAACCCCCCCCCCCCCACCTTGATTATCGCAGGTTTTTTGTTATCGCCTAATGTGAAAGATTGTTAATGCAGACCTATACCCATTACATGAAACGGAGGGTGGGCGGGATTTTTTCTTCTTTGGCTTAAGTCTTCCTTGAATGATGTGATGTAAATATTTAGGGTGAAAGTACTTCTGACTATGTAATTCATTAATATTTGGATAACAGAACACCCATCCTGTGATTTAGAAGATTTATTTACCTTAATGTATTTATTTATTAGTTTTGGCTTTATCAAATGTCAAAAACATTTTAAGAAGATGCACATAGACGATATACAGTACAGCAGGTGAGCTGCGAATGATTAAATTCCAACTTCGTGATTACCTTTTTGAGGTCAGAAGTGTAATTAGTATATACCGTAAAAACTGAGGTCCAATTTTAACTCTTCGTTGTAAGGCTTACAATGGGAAACATATTAAGGGGAAGATTAAGTGTTATATACTTGGTTTATTGATTCGTTCATGCAACAGC
Source organism: Stichopus chloronotus (assembly GCA_021234535.1). NCBI lineage: Eukaryota > Metazoa > Echinodermata > Holothuroidea > Aspidochirotida > Stichopodidae > Stichopus > Stichopus chloronotus. The sequence goes on from CM037835.1 coordinate 7,455,011, forward strand.
TGTCCCACGCTTGCCTGGCGTGCGCTGGTTTACAACTCAAAAATGAAGTGTGATTGAGCAAACAGCCTCCGCCATTTATGACGTCAATAGGGGAGAAAGCACATAAATGGGATGATGGATATACCTGGCGCACGCCATTGTCACGGACATCTGAGGACTGAGGCTGCAACCGACTCGACCTATCGGTGGAATGAAGTGCTGATGAAAGTAAAAAAAAATGTATAAGAAACGGGCGAAGGATGTTTTCCAAAATATAGAAATGACTGGACAGGTTAAGCTTGGGCTCATAATGAACTTAGGCAATCACCAATGGCTATGCATGACTGGTCATATATTCATAGTTTCAAAGGACATTTAACCACATGCATGGGGTATCGATAAAACAGTTTGTCCAGCAGGCCTACATGTGTGTTGTTCAATGTAAGTTGGCAATGATCGTAAGTCAAATATAATATATAAAACGTTCAATAAGAAGGAAATCGACATTTTACTAACGTTTTAAATTCACATATTCTCAGAGACTTCAAAGTCTTTTTTGGACAAAATCCACAACATATTTTAGAAATGCTTTGCAAATACTTTTTATCGTCCTTGATCAGTGATCTGGTTTCTCGCAGATAAACCTCGATGAGGATCACGTCAGATAGGGTGAAACTGAATTTGTTTAATATGACGATAAAAAGAAGAAATGTTAGCCTATATTATTCACCCTCTCCAGACATGAGACCCCCTTGTGAAAAGTGGCAACCGTAGACAATTGCTTAGTATGCAAACCTGAATTTTTCACGCACTGTACAGGAATGTAAAATAGCTGCCCCTTTTGTGGTATTCTCCGTGCAACCTTTTTGTTCGCCTCAAACGCTCCTGGGGACATAGCTCGGTCAGTTGTGTCGGCAAACAAAAAAATACAAAAAAAAAACGCAACCCTAAATAACCCTCACCCTAACCTAAACCTATCACAAATACTATTGATGCAGGCACTCCGTCCGCGCCAACCAATCAGGCACGAGTACACGCCCCCTGACTGCTTGAGCAGCTTGTTAAATATGACGCCAATGCCCACACTATCATGCATGATTAGCTTTGGCCCCCCACTTATCTTGACGTAGTGCGATTTCCATACAAAACACGACCCTCGCCCTTCATACACAAACCACTTCCCTATTTACAATCCGGCTATTGCATACGTTGCAGGTATACACTTCCACACATAGACACACACACGGACAGAACAGGCTGTAAAACCGCTGCACGCTGTACAACACTAGTGCAGCTGTGTGCAGTGCGGAGACATTGCGTTGCAGTATTTCCTACACGGCTGACCGACGAAGAGGGTGGGGAAGTAATATAACCACATTGCTAAAACTGTGAAATTCGTTCTTTTCTTCGCTAAATGTTGCAGCCGTACGGATTCCGGACTATACCAAAGTCATTTTAGAACATTTGTGAGAGATTTCATTGCTTTCCAGAGAGAATATCGGCGAAAATCTGGTATACGACTGGGTAACTCAAACCTCTGAACAAAGGCCCCTGAGTGGGCTTCACGGTAGTGCTTACGCAGGGAGGTAAGACCGTCTCATATTACACTAGCGAAAATTACGTTCAGGGCTTTTTATAAGATAATATAATGTACAAAATCGCATAATAACCACACTTGTGCATGAAGGTACATGAAAAGTTACGTTTATGCGTGTACGGAAGGGTTATCCTTCATAAAATATAGCGCATTTACAGGTAATTTCCCCAGCGATCACCAGCATGCGACATCTATGTCCGTGTTGGAATGACGTCACCAAAAAGTGCGGGAGGGTGATTCCATTTATCGATAGAGGGTTAGTCTTTTAAGTAAGGCTCTGTAGCCTACAGGAAGTGCATTCAAGCTAATTTTCAAGCATCGTAAGATATGTTACTGAAATTTTGCCTCCAGGAAAAGAAGCAATATGGCTTCTACCGAGTCATACTGAACGAACTTGAACATTTTTCGCTGATTTTGTTCATGGTGCCACTCGGCACTCCTACAGTGATTAGTTACTGTAGTGTAAGTTGGCATACATTGTACATACTTTTTCAACATGTTTGTAAATTTAGCAAGTTGTTGAAGACATGTAACTTTTCAAACCAATCAGAAAAATGGCACAGCAAAGTTTGATTGTATTTGAAGTAAGATTAAATTTTGTAGATCCAACTGTGAAGAGTGACAAAAGCATTTTGAACTTGTTTGTAACTTGTAAATGACCATGTCTGATTGTGTCCAAAATTTGTATAACTGTGACCAAAATGGCAACTCAACACTTTGAGTTGCAGAGAAGTGACAAGTCTGGCACACAGCTTAAAATATTGTGTACTTGATACAAGACTCTTGGCAATAGCACAGAGGTATAGGCAAGCGTTGCTCTTTTTATAATGTTGATATTACTGCCCAGACTTCCGTTTAGGGTGACTTTTCTGAAAAAGTAATTAGTTTCATTGGTTGCTCTACACCCTTACCATAATGTAATGCAATTTAGTAAAGTAATTAAAGATATTACATAACACCTGATGTGGAACCTGTAGATATTATGTGGCAGGTTTTTAAAGTTGCAAGCATGCCAAATGAATGTAGAAACATCAATAAACATTGAGCATTGGGTGTGTGTCACCTCATATAATATTTATATTTTGCTTGCATATGATATAACAGTATAGGTGGATAAGGGCTACTATGTGATAAATGCATATAAATACCATATCAATGGAAAAATTTCCATGTTTGAAAGCTATTCTTCTTTTTATGTCCATACTTTTCACAATTTGTCGAAGTTTGTGTACATCTTTCTAAATAACTATTCTCTCAAAGATTTTAATACTACCACAAGTTCACAGTGATTTTTTTCAGTGACAACATAATGAAGAAACAGTCACCTTTCACTATTAATTGAACTACCATCAAGCGATGCTTCTTTTCTGCTTCACTTAACAAGTTCCGTTGAAATTGTATGCAATGAAGAAATTCTCATTTGGTTATTTGAATTCACAATGTATTACTTCTCTTTGTTTGCACATGTATACGACAGTGGTATACAGTAATATATTCCTTCACTATGCAACAATAAGTTGCATGATGCGCCCAGGGGAGGTCATGGTGAGAATGAGAAATGTTACTCTGTGATGTGTAATGCTTTAATGATGATTGCATAGCTCTAGCTGACTACTCTATGTTTGTAGCCTGTGTTAGTCAAGTTGTACTGCATTTGTGTGGGTAAACACTAGATTAAGAACTGTATTGGTTGTTATTGAAATGATGTAAAGCATTGAGTGCCCCAAGTAAAATGAGTGGAAGCAGCTTCATCCCATAATCCCTTACATTTATGATTGGCCTCTGGCCAGTATTTATATGAATAAGTGTACAGTACATACCTGCCAAGTGCGTTTGTTAGACAATTGACAAATCTACTGGCAGAATGGACAGATCTGTTCGTAAGTTCCAAACAAGAGTGTAAACTGGTTATCATTCGAAGTGTCTCTGACCAATTACGTAATCTGAGCAGCATGGTGTGTTTGTTGCTTTTGTTCAAATGGGTCTCGTCAAAGTTACTGTATCCGTTTGTACTGTAGAGAATTGCAATCACTTGGGATGACTACATGGAACACTGGTCTAATGGCAAATTTTTACACCAATGTTCACTCCTGTCGTTGAGATTTTCTCACAGATGTTAAAAAGGTGTAGCTGAATAGAATATGCCAGTTTTTTTGAGGGCCTACAGGTAGATTCACCAAGCATAATCCATCACCCACAAACCCAGCAAGCTGAACACCAATCAAAACTGTTTGTTTCTGTCAAGGAGAATTAACTGTAAAGACATTGGTGAAGAACATATTTGCATATTGAACAGCTGATTAATTAATATTCAGCATGAGTGATTTCAGTGATGTGATCTACTATATTATTAATAACCATTCAATGTTAATTGGAGCCCGGAGTAAAAATTCTCTTCTTAATTGTGAAAGCTTTTCTTCATAAATCCACCTTTTCAGAGAAATTTGCAATAAGAAAGTACAGCACCTTCTTCTAAAGCTACAATAGTTTCAAAATTCATTACCAAATATTGAATAAGAAAATTGTGTAACTTAGCACCATGCAGGTACAGTACCAGGTATCTTCAAGGTTGGTGTACAGTGTTTGTACTACCTGATTGATGATGTTAGGGCCCTTTTCTGAAATTACTACCCGGATCTAAAGTTTCATTTACGCACACCGTGGTATGGCAAAATTATATCTAAGAGCAATTTAACTATCATGCCAGCTATGTAAGATGCACATTTGTGTTCAATTAACTTGCAAAGCAAAATGCCTCAGTATGACTTCACTGTATACTGTACTCTTAGCCTAAGGGAAGTTATATTTTTGGGCACCAAACTGACTATGGATTGAAATTATGGACCCAGTGCAAACACTAGTGTTCAAATGTTATGTTGATCACCGCATATACTGTGACTAGTTTACATAACCAAAATTCATCAATGTGTAAGTTGTGACTATGCAGACCTGTACATCAAAGTAAACATTCGTATCGTTTTTGGTGACATACTGTAGAACATCGGCCACAGGTCATGTGATGAAAAATGAAAATCTTGTAGTTCAGCTTCACAACCACCAGTCCCATTGTACTAACATTTGATGTAACGTTGATGACTCATAGCAGGTATATATGTTGACGTATGTGTACAGTGTGTTAATTGTATTTTAAAATTACTTTTTAAGTTTGTTATATTTACATTTATATGCCTTAACTTGACGTATAAAAATGGTTAACATTCACGATCATTAATCACTATATGTGTACTGTGGGAAGTTCCTTTGAGTTGGTTGTTAGTGCTGAATGCTGGTATCAGAATGATAGTTGTCATTAATCAAAACCTTCAAATAATACAGTAATGCATCTTCCTTTTTTTGTCTGTTTGTTCACTTTTGAAGAAACTGTAATTTTTGTTTGTGACAATGTCATCAAGGAACAGTTCTTGAAATGTAGTGTGAGCTTTTATTTTCAAATGCACCTGCATTGGCTTTGCAATTTTCTTTTATTCTTTTCATTCTTGTTTTTAAAATGTTCAATATATCAATGTCTCGAGTAGTATATTTTTTGTTAATGCACCTTTGTTTTCAATCATATGTGTTTTTATGTTACAAAATCTGTACCCTGCTTTGTGTGTCCTACATGTTAAGGCTGACAGTAACTGATGTGTGCTCACTACCCACAACCCCCACCTCATACAGAATTACATCTCATTGCCGAGGCAAATGGGGCACCTTTGCAATTCTTTCTTTCTGCCCTTCAAACAGCTTGTTTTAAGTTGACACACAGCACTGGCATCAAAAAATGATCCCTCTACATCTATTAGTAATTACTGCCTGAGCTTCAGTGCATGTTGCTACCAGCAGTTGTACATACACAATTTTCTGGCAGTTTGTATGGTTGATACAAAGGCAAATAAATCAGTTGTTCTGTCATGTTCTTGTGTATGTACATATATGCATCCATGGGTATGTGTGTGGGTGGGGGGACCGCTGTACTGTTATATCACCCACTGTGTTGTGACAACACAGAGGATGTGTGTATGACTTTGGATGATATGTGTATGCTGTGCAGCATTACGTTTCCACTGGCACAATGCTGTAACGTAGGCTAATCATTTGATCGGTGCTTACAGTATTGTATTTGTGTTATTTCTGTGTGCACTTAACATTAACTTCATTAAGTACTGTACCGTGGTCTGCCTGCAGGAGTCACAGAGACCAAATAAAAATTTACCTGGTTGCTACAAGTACTTCGATCAAATTCTGCTGTGAATTTATGCAGTCTATTTGTAAATGTTTGTAAATCTTCCACTTTTCACAGAAAATCACAAAAGGATATACTGAATATTTGTTGTCAGAATAAACTGCTACAAAATGTGCAAATCTGTGTGAAAGCTATACACTTACTCTCCGGGTTCCTGGGTGTGACACACAAGGCATGATTTTGTTTTTGTAAGCACTCGTTTTATGTTTAGCACTACAGAATGTGAGAAGAAAAATGAAAAATTGGTGTTAAATCTGTGTAAATGGTATATATATATATACTTAAAGGTACTGGATACCTTGAATTTTGCCAGGATGGGGGAGGGGGAAAATTTGTCCCCCTTTCCAAGAAGAAGTTTGGTAAAACCCCCCTTTTCACTTCTTTAAAATTGTAAATATTCAAGAGGACACTTTGCAGAAATGTTTGCACAGTTTACATACATAAATAGCCCTTAAATCCCTCCGCATTGCACCTTACTGTACATTGGCTTTGAAGCAAACCTTTACTCCCCTGAACCCACATGTAATTTTTGCGAAGGACAGCATCAATTTGGGGTCATGCTTTAGTCATAATAAATCTCCCCCTTTTTTTTTGAATCCAGAATCCCTGCATATTAGTGTTTTCATGGATTCCTTAAACTCAGAAATGGTTATTTTTTACCCATACGGTCCATACCTGTAGGGTACCCAGGTACTAGACCAAAGTGATGGCTTCATTGTTTGCATTGGTATTTCTACACTATCGTACAGTACATCACATGTTTTTGGAGGAATCTTACTAGTACACAGCATACTTTTGCCCTCTGTACTCCTCATGAATAGACCCACCTATTTTGCTTAAGAAAAAAGAAGAAAATTCCATTTTGAGCTATTTACTGTGTACAGTATGATAAGGTGAAATTTGTCAATTTGACACAGTGTGCTCACACAGAGGTTGTGTCATTTTTCATGGGTAGTAATTTTGAATTTGGGAAATAAAATGCCAGTCAGGTACCCAGGTTACCTGTGAAAAGCTACTGCATATCATACATAAATTGGGAGTTCAGTAATCTTCAGTAAATACATTTCGTAGTAAAACTTCTTTATTGATGTCTAATTTCCATGTGCATAGCACCCTACTTTTTAGATTGCTCACTAAAAATGTTTCATTCTCCATAAATCAAGTCCACACAATCATACATTTGTCCATTGTCATGGAAATGTGTCACATTGTGCACTGTCTCCTGCTTAGAGTATGTTGCACCATGTAGCTGTGTGTGCAATGTGCTGTACCAAACTCTTGGTTTTTGCCGAAATCCCAGAAACTGAGTAATAGGTGATGTTGTGTCTTACCAGGACCATACATAATCAACAAATGTTAAGAATCCTATAGGCACACAAGTGTTCAAATATTTTGAACATTTGTTAGAAAGATGGAACTTGCTACTAAAAATTTTCATACATGTTGCACTTCATTTGGATACCCATCTGTATGATCATACATTTCATAAAAGTTCATAAACATTGTCATACAGATGTATGAGGAAATTTGAACAAAGGTGCGATAGTGTAGATCTGACTAATGCATTCATGAACAACAACAGGTGGTATTAACTACGCATCTCAAGTACCCCACAGAGTACCCCACATACAGAGTACCCCACATCTCAAGTACCCCACAGAGCTAGTTTGTTTCCAGTGTACATGTAGATACTGTACTGTACCATCACTGTTCAAACTGATCCTCAGAGACACCAGTTTCGATCTACTGTGCATTTTGACCAGATCTCTAGATGGTAGTTCTTGGTACTTTGGGTTGTGGTAGCATTTCTGTATCCTTACTTGTAGGTTGGTTGTTTTGCATCACTCTTTTTGATACTGTAGCCTCTCCTTTGTACAGTACTGTACTTTGAATGTGTGCCATACACCCTTAAAAGACCTGAGCTGTGCATTTTCAAGAATTGTGACATTATCTGCACACTAATCGAAACATCCAGTCATTCAAGTTAGCATCAATCAAGGCACAGTCAGTGGCTGATTTGTGTGCATGTGACATGATCCGTACACAGGGTGCATGTATATAAACTGTTGTAATGACCATACTGTGCATGTGGTAAACACATTTTACATTTATCTGAATGTGATGAAAATCTTAAAAATGTAATGGCATTAAGACTATATCCATGTATATCTTTTTGAGTATACATGAACATTAACATTGGTAGACTATGGACAAGTACCAGAGCCACATTATTGTAAAGGTATAATGACCAGCATATTAAATGGTGGTGTTTAATGATCCTTTCCTTTCAAATTCAGTTTTATTTTTTGGTATGGGTTAGCGATTGCCGACGACGGATCAACAGAACCGATCAGTATTGTCTTATTGTTTCTTCAGGTGAGTTTTTTTTTAATACGAGGTGCACTAAAGTATGGAATCGCCTGTAGCGACTCCTGGCAACAACGGTACCACCGGCGCTATGCAGCTCTACAGGGCCTTGGAGCGGGCCAATCTCCTCCAATATTACGACAAGTTCATCGCCCAGGGGGGAGATGATCTACAACAACTCTGTGAGGCAGAAGAGGGAGAATTCTTTGAAATAATGGAACTGGTAGGCATGTCCAGTAAGCCCCTTCATGTTAGAAGACTTCAAAAGGTGCTCCACGAATTTATGTCAGATCCAGGGCTTTTTCAGGTAAAGTTGAAAAAGAAACGTGTTGTATCGGACCGGAATTGGGTGTTTGCGATAGAGTAACTTCTGTTTTATTTTTTGTCTTTTTTTTTTTTTTTTTTGAGGAACTGCAAATGTGAAGCATAAAATGAGCATCCATTGATGGTAGTGATAAAGTGTCGGCTAAAGATTAAAGGAGGAGAATTTATTTCACATTGGCTGGCGCTAGTAGGTTGTTCTACCATACAGTAATGGTTGCAATTAAAAATGAAGACAACACTGTCAACAAATGTTGCATGTATACCAGTGTTTGTGCTAAGAAATTGAACCTGGGAGGGAAATCCCTCTCTAAAAAAAGTTTTGGGAGGGATTTTCAAAAATCAAGAAGGAAGTTGTCACTTAGTAAAGATTCTATTGCACTGTATTGTGTGTATTTATAATTGTAGCTGTAACCTCAGCTGTGAAAAAGTGTGTGGGATTTTCCCGCATAAGGTTTATCTTTGTGCCTGATTCAGGAGGCAAATGTGGGATTTATGCATTCCCACGACTTAGCACGAACACTGATTTATGCATCTCTCACACTGGAAAAGAAACCCTGAAAGTGAAACAAACCTTACCATTTTGTGAAAGCCACAGTGATGTGCTTACATAGAATTTGAAGATTGGTGATTGTTTCTCATTTGCACAGTTTTTCCCCACAGTACAAGTTCTTCCAAAACTTAAATTCCAACCAGTTTTCAGGACACCAGAATGACCTTGCCAGAACCACTCTCTGTGCTTTGCACCAAGGCCATTCATGAATGCATCTCATTAACACACTCAGGGTATTTATGACATTGTGCCAGTGATATGTGTGTGTATACAATACATTCATATTTATGTACTACTTAGGACAAATTGGATTTATCTGTGCACCACTGTAATGTACATGTGTGTTCTGCACATTGACTTCACAGTCGGCTGAACTGTCACCCAGCTCAGAGCCCCCAAAACAAGTCGCCCCTGACTACAACATTAACATCTCCACGGGCAACACCGTCGATAGCATCAACCCCTCGGCCACCAAGCAGTATCCCTCCTTCACAGGCCTCTCACAATACAACAGAATGACGTACAGTCCGAAATTTAACCAGACCAAGACCCCTGTTGCTGCGAGTCCAGAGAATGCTAGTCTCACAGAAGAGCTCATCGTCAATGTGAAAAATGCTGCCATGGCGATATATCAAGAAATGGACATGCAGGCATTTCCTCTTCCCAAGAAGATTCCACAAGAGATGGTTCACATTTTAGAGATGGCGTCTGATCATCCGCAGAGAGAGGAAGAAATCAGGAAGTGGGCTCCAATTTATGGGCGATTTGACTCTAAAAGGAAGTCTGAAAAGCCGTTGTCCTTGCATGAGGTAAGGTTAGATCAAAAACAAAGATACTGGCAAATGTACACAGGCTGGTGGATGGAGTTTCACTTTTGACTTAAGGGACACTTTATTTTGCAGTGTACGGCGTGTGGTGAGTGTGCACAGTGTACTGTGTATTACACTGTGAGTGTGTGGGTAGCTCAGAGCATGAAACTGATGCTGGTGTTCTAAAGCAGGACTGTGTGTTATAATAAGGAATGATAATTGCAAATATCGATTGAATCTTTCCTCTGAGAAGAGCATAAGTACAGATTGGGAAGGGAGTTAGAAAGCCATACTTAATAAGCTGATCTTTGTACAGTACTGTCACAGTGTACATTCATGATATAATAGATCCTCAACTTTACATGGTAACATTTTGATGAAACAGAATTACTGTGAGCAGTTGGAACAAATTTCATGAAATTTAGTATACATCAGAGCGCTAGCAAGTCGTGCCAAATGTTGGACAAGAAATGTTGTTGGGAGGGTTGCATATTGTTCTGTAGTGTCTTTTAGTGGTGAGTTTATTGAAACCCATCATGTAATATATTAAAGCATAATGATAATCTGATGTTTGTGCAAATTTTCAGGTGCATGTACTACACCGTAATGTCTATTTTCCATCCAGATACAATTGAGGTTGGTGTCATTTTTTGAACAAGAGACAGAATTTTCACTGTGTAATTGTGAAACAAATCATTTGGGTTGAGTCCATAGGCTAAAAAGTATTAAAGGGAGTCACTCATCATCACCCCAAGCTAAAATTTTGGCTGGGGAAAACAAAGTATCTTAATTGGCACTGCTCTTTGATTGACAGCAAATTGGAAAGATGCAGTACCTCATATTACACAGCATACATACAGTAGGGGCCCATTGTTTTGATTACACATGTGGAGGAGTTTTAGACAGGCTTTGGAAGAGAAAAGAAGTAAGTTGTTGGGAGAATTGGAACTGTCTGGGGCGATGAGTCTTTGTTTGTAAGCTGTTTATTCCATCTCACAGCAGTCCAGTCTTTGCAAACCTGTCTTTTAAGTTATGGAGGCATAGGTCTTCAGGTGAATTGGTAAAAGCTCCTAGTAAAATTTTACCCTATGTATTCTGTTTTGCTCAGCATTGGTACTGTATATGCATGCACAGGGTTTGCAAAATTTGCATTGTGTCTAATATGCAAACTTAAGTACTATATATTGCAATCTTCTCCAGAGTTGCTACCAACATACCCTGCCTCTCACACAGCAAGTTTTTCTCCATATTTCGACACGAGGTGATATCTTTGAAAGTCTCAAGTCTCAAGTGTATGCACATTATCGTATTGCGGAGGAGTGTTTGAAAGTCGGCCTCGCTACGTTCTTGCGCGTATCTCATACGATGGTTCTGCTAGTAGTGCAACATACTGTACACTTCCATCTGGCATTATAAATAATACATGCTGAAAGAAAAGAATGTTGTTTCCGGCAAGCATTATACCCACAAATAATTCCACTCTGCTGGGGTTCTGTAAGAATTCTATGCTTTCACAATATGACGCTGTTGTCTAGAGATGCATAAGGACGGAATTTCTTTTTAACATAAAAGAAATGTATGATACGATAACACCCATTTGCTGTCCTCACACACAGCAGTTTTCTCTGATAGTTGTGTCGTAGGGTGTCGTTCGATATCAAAGAAAAATGGCAGCATGTGAGGCAGGTGTGAAACTTCATTCTGTACTAGGTGAAACCACACAGGTGATTAAATTACCACACAGGACTGGCCAAATTAATCACAAACTCAAACAAATCTCAAACAATCTCAAATTAATCTCAAACTATACCTTTGCTACCCCCTTATTCTCCTCTCAACAATGAGTTGCATGTTGTAAAGTACTGTATATTTAACTGATCAGTATGTCTGCCTGTATAAGGCTCTCTGTATGTATCTGTCTTTGTGTTTGCAACTTATTTGTTCTTTGATGGAGATGACATCACCACTGTAGAAACAAAACATTGTCTAACGATTTCAGACATTAAACAAAGAGCCTTCCAAGCTTTGGTAATAAAGCCTCTCCGTCTTCATGTGGAAAATCAACATCCTTTATTATTTTTATCCTTCCCATTTATAAGGTAACCGTTAATGAAGCTGCTTGCCAGTTGTGCTTGCTTGAACCCAACCTCCTTTTCATGAGGGACAGGCTATTTCCACTCGCTAGGCAGGTCGTGAGAGAGAGCGGCTACCAGTACAAGCATGGACATTCCAGGTAAAAGTTTTTCTTTTCAGAGAACAAGACATGAACAGAAGAAGGGGATGATAAAGATACCCACAGTAGTTGAGGAGATGGTTACTTTTACGTAGGTTTGATACCTACCTTGTAAACACAATATCTTAAGAAGGGAAGCTTGTGCAGATGTCATATTTAGTATGTGGGTGTACCTTATTGAGTACAAGAAGCCTGTTGTTTTTGGTGGAGGTCAAAGGTCATTTGTTGGGGGGGTCAGTAGAGTCAAATAGTCAAAACCTCCTAAACACAACATGTCAGGAAGGGAAGATTTTACAGATCTCATATTTGTTACGTTGGTGTCCCTTATTGAGTATAAGAAGCCATGTTTTGGTGGATGTAAAGGTCACATCAGGGTCAGTAGGGGTCAAATAGTGAAAACCTCCTAAACACAATATCTCAAGAAGGGAAGCTTGCACATATGTCATAGTTAGTGGGTGCACCTCGTGGAGCACAAGAAACCCAATGCTTTTGATGGAGTTGAAAGGTCATTTGGGTCAACAGTGGTCAAATAGTGAATTCTTGTAAACACAATAACTTCAGATGGGAAACTTGCACAGATCTCATATGAGGTATGTGGGTGTATCTTATTAAGTAGAAGAATGCTATTGTTTTTGGTGGAGGTCAAAGGTAATTTGGGATCAGCAGGTGACAAACAGTTACAACCTTGTAAACACGATGTCTCAAGAAGGGAAGCTTGTACAGATCTAATATTCCATATGTAGGTGTACCGTATTGAGTACAAGAAATCTGTAGTGTTTGGTGGAGGTTAGGAGTCATCTGGGTTAAAAGGATCAAATGGTGAAAACCTTGTAAGCATGGTATCTCAAGAAACCCAGCTTGTAGAGGTCTCTTCTCTGGTGTGTGGAGGTACCTTATGGAGTACAAATAAGGAGGTCAAAGGTGATTTAAGGCCAACAGGGGTCAAGTCAAGACAACCTTGTAAACACAATTTCTCAAGAAGGGAAGCTTGCACAGATTTGATATTTGGTATGCAGGGAAGCTTTTGGATTTATATATCTCTATACTATGCAGCCGTGTCTGCTCGGATGAGTACTTACAGTAGCAGTCATCAACTTAAGTCAGCAGATGTCATTGCACACATCAGTTGGTGATATGATAAATTACCCTTACATGACAATGACCAAGCATCTTTTATTTACATTACACTTACACTGTAGTATGTCAGATTCATGAAAAAGAGTTCCCATAATGAAATCGTCAAAACCACAGTGGATTTGTGCATTCTGTTTTGTTTTTTTTTTTTGTAACACACACAAAGAAAAAACATCATCAGGTACCAAATTTTCTTCTTAAGGTCATAGCAGATTTAGCTGTTTATCAGTTGCACCCATGCAAGTCAGATTTATGTTGATTGGTGCCTGCCACACAGCCACAGAACTCAATATTTTCAAGAGCAGTATTTAATAGTTAGTGTTTTGTGGATCAAGTTTTAAGGTTTTTACATCATTGCCTGAAAAGTACTTGACTACATGGTGCAGCCTATCAGTCTTAGAATCTTTCCAAATTTTGCCCTTGTGAATGCAGAGGGGGGGGGGGGATGTTTGTAAATGCTTACCAAATATTTGTAGCATGGTGATGTTCTGTTGTTGCTCCAGTCCAGAGAAGACTCTCAACCAATAAAGTGTTTTGTCCTTAAGTTACTGGCACTGTGTTCATCATGGAGTTTGCTCAAATTGTTGCATAATCAATTTACCAAATATTGCTTTTGTGTGTATTAGTTGAAGTTGCAGGTCTGTAAGGAATGTTGAAATAGTTTTGTGTGTGGAAGCAGTTTGGTTGAAGTGCTAAAAGATATAATACTTGTTGGTCACACTAGTTGCCAAACAGTGACAGCTGTGTAGATTCAGAAGTTAATAGATAGTATACATACTGTGAATATCAAAGGTTTTTTTTTTTTGTAGAATGTGATCATTTTGGAGGGGACCTTCAAAATCCCCCCAGTGTTTCCATCATCAGTCAAGATTTACTAACTGACAAACTTCTACTCAGATAAATTGTAGTTTCTAGAATTTACATACTGTACTGTGACTCTGCAAGGTATCTCAGGTTGAAGTGATCTAGCATATTCCATCAGAGGACAATCCATTGCAAATTACATAAGTTAGTGCAGACGGTAGACTGGCACGCTGTGCTGTATTAGTGTAAAATCTACTGTACCTGTGCAACATTTCATTTCCTGAAATTCTTTTTGGATTTCCTAGAATTCTTTTGGAAATGCTGAAAGTTTCCAGGAAGTTTGTGATGACTCAATTTTGAACCAAAGTGGAAACAAGGCTGGTGGATGGATATCATGATGTCCTTTCAGAGTGGTGTTGGTGTCATGTGCTGTCTTTTGCAATCTGTGATAGGTAGTTGGAAAAGATCAGTGTTTGCAGTACCTTGTTTGCTGTTCATTCAGTCTGTTTCTCAAGCTGGCTACTGTGTGTCCCCTTGCAGCTTTTTTGAAGATTACAAAAGAAGTAAAAAAAAAAAACAGGAGGGTAATATACAGAGTTATTTAGTTATCTCTATTGCCTTCAGTATTCATTCTCACTTTCACACTTACGCATGTCACATTATGGTTGAGCTTAATCACTAATTTTACAGGCTTTCACTGATTTTACCTTTGACCTTTAATTTTGGTGGAAGACACAACTTCAGATGATGGGTCACCTATCTACCAACTTTGACCCTCATTGGCTTTGCATTATAGAAGGAGTTTCAGATGCAAACTTTTCGGTGTCAAATTTGGCCTTTGACCTCTGAACTTGATCTTTGACCGTAAAACACATATAAACATAATTTTTCGATAAAATCTTGTATACCAGTCATATACTTGAAGGTCCTTTGTAAATAGCCATTTTGGTTTAAGAAATACAGCAAAAATAAGATTTTCACTAATTCGTCTGACCTTAAATTTTGACGGGAGACACAGCTTCAGACAATGGGTTACCCATCTACCAACTGTGACCATCATTGACTTTTTAGTGTGGGAGGAGTTGCGGATGCAAACTTTTGAAACTGAAGTTTTCTTTTGTACACACAAACATGCACACACACATCTTCACACATTTTGATTGTCATATTGAGGCAAAGCTGGAATAGAGCTGTAACAATTTGCATTTAATCTGTTATATATATCGGACATTTGTGAAGAATTTCACACAACTTAGATACTTAAGTGTACTTATTGGGTTATTGAGGGATTGGTGTTGATACACAATTTGTGGTGGAGTAAAATGTTGCTGATAGTCTATTCAGTGAGTACTAGTCTGCTTACAATATATGTCTGTCCCAGCCCCATGGTCTCTTAGATTGTAGGTGTGTATACTTAGCATTGTGTGGTCTATGTATCAGACCTCAGGAAAAAGGAATCCACATGACACATCATCTAACTTTATTTACTGTGAATGAGACATGTCTGTGTAAGGTGTGCATCTGTGTGCCTCAAAGGTTCTCATTCGAAAAGAAATTTGACTGATTTTGCAAATGTCTGCCTTCCCTTTCATGAAGCAGATCAAATCGAGACATGGTGAGGATGCAAACAGACAGTGAAGGCAACCCTTACAGCAAGAGGCAGAAGTTTGTCAGAGATGGAGACACCAACACAAGGACGGTGCAAGCGGAGCTGGTGAAGTTGAGACGCGAGGTACCCATGTTGTTATCTTAACTATGTAACCTCACCTTTGACTATACCTCTTGTTGATTCTCATATGCATATCCTTGGCTGGTTCTTACATGCACTACCGTCTGGTTCATCATGGCTCAACATGAAGGCTAAATGAAAAGAGAGCAGACCCATGCAGATTTGTGGAAGCTGTGTTTGCTTTTTTCACTTTTTATTTTGTGGGGGAGGAGAATAGTTTAGTGTGATTCAGAAACAACTATATTCAAGCCATGCATAATCAGATTCAGAGAAAATTCTTGCATATCATTTTCCTCTCAAGATATAACCAACTGCTACATGTGCAGAGTCATATCAGCCTTTTGAAATCATAAGCAAGTTTAGTGAACTGAAGTAGCTGCTGGTAAAATGGTTCAAATTCAGCGAGAGAGTCGAGTGTAGGACATTTCAAAGGTTGATGAGTTTCCACCAAATCATCACCCTAACTGTTACAAATGAATCAATTTCTTTGTCTTCATCTGATGTCATGGCAGTTACAGTGGATTTGTTCCGTTTTGCCTTGATTTAAGACACAGTGTACACTACATTCAATATTAGACCAACCTTTGAGACTATCCTGACATTTACAGTATAGGGGGAGGTGCCAAGTTTGATGCAGTGTGGAGTCAATGTTTGACTGACCTTTGAGAATCTCCTGACACTTACAGTTGGGTGTGCCTTGTGTATTCAGTGTTGAAGGTAACCAGTATCATCTTGTTGTCCAAAAGATTGCAACATGTGAAATAAGGTTGTGCTTTTCAAAAAAGTAGTAGTCCTGACTTACTTCAAGATTGCTGTTCCGTCATGGGCACACAAGCGTTGTGCTGTTAGCGAATTCATTGCAACATTTCATGCTGCAGTTTCAGATGTTGTAAGTAAAATCTTAATGTGATCCAAGCACTACCAAGCTTGATTGTTTGATGGACAACCTTGCAATAAAATTTGGCTGTCCTGTAGAAATTTTGGGCATCACAGATGCCAGAACTACCACTTACCTTCATCAGTGTGTTTTTGTGTTACTTAGAACTAATTTCTGCAAAAGAATTTTTAAGGTACAGTAGAAGAATTATCATGTTAATGTCATGATATTTTGTACGTCCCTGTTACTTCTACCCAGAATGACAAAGATAGGCAAGTTCAAAGGTCGAATGACATGAAAATGGCATTTGGGAATATTGGGTGTGTTTATCATTGAAAATGGTGAAAAAACCATAAATCCCTTCAACATCCATTAAATATTGACAATTTTTTACAGACAAATTCCTGTCTCATACCTGCATCGTGGATAAACATTGTCTAAGTATGCAAATTTGTGACTTTAAGAAATGGACTCCTTTTATATGTCTTCTGTTATTCTTTGTTTACTTAACTTTATTTCAAGGACAATTGAGTATTTATTGATTCCTTGCTGTAGGCAGGGGAATCTATGCAGTCCTGATGTCGTGTGTGTGTATGTGTGACGGTTGCTTGTAAACACTCTATCTCAAGAAGGGTAACTCTTAGTAATTTCATTTTTGGCATGTAGGTTGCCCATATTGAGTTG
Source organism: Stichopus chloronotus (assembly GCA_021234535.1). NCBI lineage: Eukaryota > Metazoa > Echinodermata > Holothuroidea > Aspidochirotida > Stichopodidae > Stichopus > Stichopus chloronotus. The sequence continues at coordinate 7,472,341 of CM037835.1, forward strand.
ATGATCCCTATTGTTTTTGGTGTCCAAATCTTGCATATTAATGAGGGTATGGGGTAAAACATAAAAAATGTTAAAACTGCCATAGTTCCTTATCCGTGGGTCAGATTTGTTTTAAACTTGATAAGGTTGTCTGTTATTAACAGGTTCACGACGCTGTGAAATTTAATGCTTATCAATAGAGAGGAAGGGATAATTTTTCACTATAAAACAATAATAATAGCCTAAACACCATTATTGTGGTTATTATAAACTACTGTACAAATGCATATGGGGCTACATTGTGCAAAATTACTATTGGTTCCCTCGCACACAGTTAACTCAATGGGATTACTCCAGATTTAAGGCTACAGTACTGCATTGGGGTCAGATAGACAAGGTGGCATTAATTCATGCATTGGAATGTTAATGGGTTTATAAAAAAAATGAGGAAAATAAAATAACATCGTTCTGTCATTTATTTGGATAATATCAATATCCAGAGGAACAGCTGGTAGCAGAACAAGGTTTCTTAACAATCAAATTGGAGTGCTTTCAATCATATTTCACAATGTCGGAAAGGATGGAGGAAGCAAAAATATTGAGGAGGAATCAAAACTTAGGGTCAACTTACCAGGACTTCGAGTGTGTTAAAAGCTACTTGTAACAAGGAAGAAATTATCGCAGAGTCGATAAAGGAAAATTTGCAAAAGGCAGAGTGCCAATTTGAGGCAATGGAAGAGGTTCATGCTGATCTGGCTGGGTTGTTGTCTGATGAAGCATTTGAGCAAGCAGAAAGCTGGATGTTGGAATGCCAAAAGCATTATACTGAGGAGAGGGAGGAAGCATTGAAAGAGTTGAAGGAGGAAATTGAGTTTCAAATTAGCGTTGGAATTACGTAAGGCAGAAATTCCACCATACGATGGAGACCCAAGAACATTCTGGTCCTTTATGAAGAATGTTGAGGTAAATATGGCAGACAAGGTGAGTTCAGATGAAGTAAGGTTGAGTTATTTGATTCAACTAACAACAGGCAAGACTAGAAGCAGCATTGATTACTGTGTGTTTTTTGGAGCTCAGAGATAATGTTGACTGATGTCATATACTATACTTGATGTGTGGGTTGTATGGCCTGGGTAGGTGATCCCTATTGCTTTTGGTGGACGTCAAATGTCGTGGTAATTTTAGGTCACCAAAATAAAGGTCATTTTAGGTTAAAGGCTTGTGGTGTATCAAGAAAAATAACTGCAGTTGATCTTATACTTGTCATGTGAATAATTCATGTTTGTTGTAATATAACCATGTAGCAAGGAATCAAGACGCCTTTTGGCTTTCTGGTTTTGGAAAGCATGTATTTTTTTCTTCGAAAATATCTCTATCACTTGGCAGTGTGAAAGGTGGTAATTAAGGAACTAAGAAACAACATATAAAGGGCTAACAAAAGAAATACTGAAACTGTGCAACACTGCTCCTCATCTGTTTTGCATGTTTATCAAACTTTGAAAAGTCGTAACTCCAACACAGGAATAGATATGGACAAAATTCCAATGGATTGTCATTTCATTCAGGGTTTTTACTCTGCAACTTCTGAATGAAATCAGCTCTTTTCTAGATGCACATCACACAACATTTATCAGTCCTTAAGTAGAGTTCATGTTACTACCAGAACATGTAAATAGCCCCATGATTTACCTTTGATGCATTCTTTACGTAGGAACGGATGAGCGAAATCACTCACCAGTTGACCATCATTAAAGAAAATCAGGCCAACCTTAAAGACAAGATCGCCCTCGCCAAGGTGGACGAAAACTTGCAGAAAGTATACGACCTCCAGCTGGAGTTGGAGAAACTTACATCTCAGCAGCTGATGCTGATGACAGAGCAAACAGATCTCATCAAGAGGCAGAGACGGTCAGATAGGTTAGTATCAGGTGACCATCTGCTTCATGGAGGAGATCAATTATGATAAGTATTTATGTTTCAATGGGCAACCTGTCTTCTTTGTGCTGAGAGAAAGATTATGTTGACTTCTTCCTGTTAAGTCTTGTGGCATCTTTGCACTGTTTAAGCTGCACCCATGGGATTGTCGCCTAAAGGATTAGATTGACTTTGAAGTCAATATTCATCGTAGTGTATTGAGATTTCTGTGGTTAAAAAAATTAAAGTCACAGTAACTTTGCCTGATATTTTTACAACTCTCTAGAATCTTTAAACTTCAGTCAAATCTGCAGGCCCCATCCAAGAGACTATGCACCAATCAAATCTGTGGTTAGACTGCCAACATGAAGACCTTTGTACAATGCAATTCCCACATTGAACTGTGTATCAATGAATATGCTGTTGACATGGGCTCTCTGAGTGATTCTGCAGTAAATTGTTCATGACCTAAGTGTATTTCTGGAATAAAATTGCTTTATTTCTGATTTAGCTTTTCTGCAGTGGAAACCACCTTTTCAGAGAACAATTGAAGTGAGAAATGTGTGTTATTTTGTATAAGCTTGTCTTCCAAAATTTTACCAGCAATATAGTAGTGAAGCTTTAATTTGTAATTGAAATGAGAAAACACCAATTGTGATTAATCAAAAGCCAATTTATTATCAGAACTCTGGACTGGCACCTTGCTGTGAGTCCTTGTTTTTTCTTTTTGTTAAGATAACCTTCCTCAGATAAGTGCCCTTGAAAGGAGATATTTGTGTGATTGTGTGTGTGTGTAAAGATTGTGATTGTTGTGGAGGATATTAGTCCTTAAAACAACTTAGAGTAAAGTAGACCCAATTGGGTTGGATCGCTGGTATACCAAGCACACACAAGGTGTCTTGTACATTGTCATTCATGCCCCATGGTCTCCCTGACCCCCTGGAAGAAGCAGTGATATATTCATACTTGTTCAAAGCACAACATTGACAATGACCCTGACTAAAATAGGGGTCGATGCAATGTTACGGATATCTGTTAGGAAAAATTTGAAACCTTTAAAACCGTAGACTAGACGTATGATAAACAAAACAAATTAATACGTGCATTTTGAGGCAAACTTGGGAATATATATGTCCATATCAATTGAGAATATCTCAAAAGCACTCAAAGTAAGTGTAACTTGTACCCCTTTTGTGGAACATACCATTTCAATCAAGCGAGGTTGTACTGTATGTTCATTGTGAGTGGATGACAGTTGTAACATTTTATTATGCATTACCTAAAGCATGTGTGTATTGCATCGTGTATTGCTTGTGTGGATATTCAGTTTTACTTACTTCTCCCAAGGGCTTTTCAGGTGGATGGCAGTCTGGCGGCCTACAGATAAGGGAAATGATAGAATAGAAAACAGGTAAAGCGTAATGGGGAGGGGAGCTTTATGCGGGGAGCTGTATGTCAGTTTGATGGACGATTAGAAAACAGCTGGTGAAGTAAAGGGGGCAGTAAGTTAAGACTGCGTTGCATGTAATGAGCTTAAATGGCCAAATAACCCTTAACAAGGGCTAAGAGTAACCAGATATTAAACCAAAACACTCTAGGTGTTGGTTCAGTCAAACGTCATAGTTGTTTGGCGTTAGTTTCCAATACTATTTCCATATGATGCACAGTGATTGTCTAAGTGCATTTGATAACATATGTAGTGCGGGGTTCTTAGCAGATACTAACAAGCATAAAGGCTTGTAACAAGGCTAGCAGAAGCATGTGAAGAGCCTCACCAAGATTTGTGCAAAGGGGCTGTAGGACTTTTCGCAACTTCAATCTCAACTTTTTCTCTCTCTTGCGTTATTCTCTTGGCTTGGACAGATACTATGGAGCCAAGAAACAGTCAGATGATGAAGTCAGACAACCAGAAGGAGCAAATTCGAATGCATCGTCTCCTCGACAAGGCCAAGTCCATATGAATCGTATGTTTTTCTCTCTTGTTAAGTGGCGGTTGGAGGGGTCCTCAATATTAATTGTTGAGTAACTGCTCTATATTGTTTGGTGTTGTGTATCAAGGTCATAATTACAGTTGTTCAGGGATGACTTCAGTGGCATAGCCAGCAGAGATGGGGGGGGGGGTTCATGGGGGACAGAGCACCCCTCCTTCAGAAGTTTTGGGCATGCAATGGATGATGTTGAAAAATAAAGGAGAGCAAAAAAAAAAAAAGAGAGAGGAGGGGGGATGATAAGTTGACGGCTTTAGGGGGTTATGGGAAAGGGGGGACTTGGAAACTGCTAGGCTTAACAAGTGTGATCTTTTTGTGACATTGAAATTAAGACAAACCAGATTAATAAACCACACAATCGAAACCAGGTGCTCATAAAGGTGTAGAATCGTTGATTCAAAGTTTCAATTGGCCATTAATGCACATGTTGCTTATACGCGTTATACTAGTATGTGGCTAGGGGATGGAATCCGCAGCAGAACCGTCAGCATATTTATTTCACACAGGACGCATCAGCAATACGAATCCCCGAACAGTCAATCAAAGCCTTGGATATTAATGATGTCATAGGTTCTAGAAACAATGGTCCTCTATTTTTCTAACCCTAATGCTGAAATAAAAAGAAAGTTATGAATCCCCAAAAAGTATTAGTTGTCAATGCCAGCTAAAGCTGTTGCCAATATGAACTAATGTTCTGTCATACATCAATTCTATTACTTAAAAGTACGTCAGTTATACTACAGGCATGAGATTCCTATTTCAAAGTTAGGTACATGCAGGTGGGAACACCCAGGAAGTGTCGTTTTGTGCCATCTGGAGGATTTTAAAGGCCCAACATTTTCTTGTACACTCTATGCCAACCAGTGGTGGTGCTCCCCTTAGCTAGTCCTGCCAGCATTCAGCACCCGCGAGTACTTTTTAACCGTTATTTCAGGTTAATGGGTGAAGGTGTCAAATAGGGCTGTGACTTTGCCATTAATGTACTAAACGTTTAATCGCATAGTTTTGCGATTAATCGGCGATTAATCGCATATGTGGACTACCCAAGCACGCACAACTTGCCGTGTTCCATTGACGTTGTAAAGCGGTGAATTCAGCGGGTAAGTTTTTTCTGCATAGCAGATAGTGTATTGATGTGTGTGCTTCCCTGTACTGCAGAAAAAATAACGCTGTGATTGCGCCAGAATCCGTAGCATTGCACAATCGTTCGCTCACTTCTGATAACGTTACAGATAACATTACAACGGACAGCTCATTCCATTTTAATTTTCATTTAAGTAACGAAAGATTCAATTATGAAGAGCTATTCTATATAAATTTGCTTTAAACGAAGGTTTATGCAGATATAGTTTGTGCTCTTAGTTGCATCAGTAGCTAAATGAAGGTTTGGTTTTTCAAGCAGCGATCGTTCACGAAGTATAGGCTAGCCTAGGCTAGTATAGGCTAGCCTATACTAGCCTAGGCTAGACATGAAGCGAGGCGACTGACTTGCTTTGTTCTCCATTGTCATTAGTTTGTATTCAAATCCACCCATATTGTGTCTTCGTGTCAATCTGCACGCGTTTCTCGCGGATTGACATGTCCACCCATTGTTTGGATCTGTATTTTGATATTTTATTTCGTGTTTGTCAGCATCGTTACTGCTAATCTTCGTAAACTTGCTTGCCGTATGTGCGCGTGTAAATCTAGTTTGAACCAAAGACAGTGCGCCGTAAGACTGGTTACTCTCACGAAAGTGTACGTGACGGCATGTATGCAATTGGAGCAGGGCGTCCGCCATTTTAGTAAGCAGCGTTGATGTATGGTATGATGGCTTATACAGCATCTTGATACCTCTCCTTGTTATTGGGGAATCAGAAAATGATAAGTTAGGTCTTTTACTTTGGCGATTCGGCAATTTATTGAAGAACAATGAGTTGAACTCTTCTTCCCCAGCACCATAACATGGAAATCGATAACAACCCGATTGTATCTACGTACACTCACTTCATCATATCTCAGCGCCCATGTTTAGTTTTCTTACCAAAATGGCAGGTGCTTGCCCCCATGGACGTACTAAGGCTTTATAAGTAGAGTAACCGGTCTTACAGCGCTACACTGTCTTTGGTTTGAACAATGTGCAAAACCTGTTCATAACATTGTAAATTGTGTGCTTTGTCAATGCAGCTAACTTTGTAGAACGATTACGGTGTAGATTAATTCCACGAACTCTGTGATGTATAAAGTTGCGCGAAGTCGGCGATGGTAGCGGCATGAAAAGAGATTAATCGCATGTGACCTTTTACTAAACGTTTAGTTGGCTGGCGATTCATCGGCGATTAATCGCTAATCGCTCACAGCCCTAGTGTCAAAGAAAGTCAATTTTGTACCATGATTGGCCAAAACTAAGAAGATCATATGAACTAGATGAATCATTAAGTATCTACATTAAGTAGATACTTTTGGTGGAAGTCAAATTTCATTTCATGGGAAGCAGAATTTAAAAAGTGAAAATTGTCTGACCACCGTATCTCAAGATAGTAATTGTGTGTATAGTTTTTTTACTGTAGTATTGTTGAAGTTTCATTTTGAATAGATACAGCCCATTAACTTTGGTTGAGGTGAGAGGCCATCTGGGGTCACCAGGGATTAATCTCTGAGGTCTCTGGTGCCACAGTAGAATGACCTGTCTTTGCCATACATTAGTGGTGAAGAACTTTAGCCAACAAGAACAACAAACATTCAGTCATGGTGTTGTGTAATGAATTAATCAAAACCTGAATGCGTTTTCCACTCTTGTTTTTTTTTTTCTGTGCAATTTTACTCCAGATGAGCCATAAACATACCAGATAGCAACAATTTTGCATTAAGTAAACAATTTCAAAGTTGTACATTATTTACAGTGTAAAGCTGAATTTGTCTTAACCGTTAAGGATAATAGTAATGATAATTATAGATTATTAAGTCTACATATCTGCCAAAGACACCACCCAGGGCAAACAAAGAGAAATTGAATATCTAATCACTTGATTTGTAGCAAAAACTTTCCTGTGGAGACTGTGCTGTCTGTCTGTGTATTACAATATGTATTGTTTGTAGTTTCTATCATTAAAGGGAATTTTGTTTGCAGAAAAAAAAAATCATGGTCATTGTAAATGACATAAGTTAGTTTCCGTTGGTAATATTTGCAGGAGGTATGTTTAATCACTCATTAAAAGGAAGACTTACAAAACAGAGAATGGCTTTTTCCTCCCACATTAATCTATCCCCCTAAGTCTCTCTTATTAATTCCAGTTGATTACCTAACTCTTTGCAGTATATTTCATAAAGCATCTGAAATCCAGGAATTCTCATCTGGTTTGATTTCTTGGGAAGTTGAGGAGTTCTTCAATATATTTTAGCTTCCCAACTGGTGGTGATTGCTGACTGAAGTAGAAAGGTTTTAATTTGATGTACTTTCCATAGAACTTAAGAAATCATATCTAGTGAGATTAAGACAAAGTTTTATTTGTGATGGCTATATATTCATTTCATCTGTGATAAAGAACAAACCTGTATCAATGGTGCTGAAAATTACCGATCTTCAGTTGTAGTATTGGCATGTTCATAATTTGCCTATTGTGGTTACAGTGTGATGATAACTGTGATGGTGTAGTAGCTATCAGATCAAACACTTTACTCACACCAAAGGTTTGTTATGGAACACATAATTTGACCAGAATAACAGCACTTGACTTGGACTGTCAAATCTGTGTGTAATATGCATCTGACACACTTTCAGTACTGCTTGTGAGGGGTAAAACAAGGGAGAGGAGATGTGTCAATTTGAAATGAATGGAGGCATAATTCCACTGCTTTACCTGACAACCTCCTTTAAACCTACCTATTACTGTGGTAGTTCTATCATTAAATCAACTCGTCATAGGCTATATGAGACCTGTGAACAGAGGGAGGACAATTAGTTTGGAAGGTGAAATATACTGAGTACATTCTGTTTGCCTGTTCATCACATTCAGGTTCTGCTGGGGGAAAAAATGTTTTGTAATTATAAGGGGACACGCTTTATGATGAAGATTGGACTTTCATGTATTGAAAATGGTTTATAATCTCTCTCGCCTTCCCTTCTCGCAGCATCCCCTTCCATACCATGCACATTTAAAGCAGAAAGCCTGAAGGTAGTGATTGTATTTGCTCTTGAAGATTGTTTTAAGAATTCTTACTTCTGATAGAATCACAGACTGCTGAATTTACTGTGTAAGATAACGTGATGTTCACGCATTATCTTCCAGCTGAACCAGTGGCAAATGAGGGGTACCTCCCCATGACCTCTGGCGATGGTTATCAACAGACGACCAGCAGCATGGAGGAACCACCTCGCACAGAGTCTCCAAAGCCAGATGGGAGCAGGGTGTCAAGAAGGAAGGGAACCCCCAGGAGCCATCAGGCATTCCTGAAGCAAACGCTCATCGACGAGGGGCTTCGGCTGGCCCACGTCTTTAACAGTGGCAGGGAAGATGGGAACAATGGTGCGGGCAGTTCCTCCTCCGCACAAGGGGATAATTACAGAGTGGAGGATGACGCAGAGCTGAGGCAGGCCTATGGGATGCAAGATACTCCACCCAATGTGAATGTCCCAGATATGAACTCAGAGGACATAAACAAGATGGTGTACTCTAACTCAGAGGTGGTCAATGGAAACAACGGCCAGAATCATGTCAACACCCACAACCTCATGGAAAGCCAAAACCTCATGGAGGGCCAAAACCATGTCAACACCAGCTCTGGCAATAGAATATCTGAGCAAAATTTGGTAGAATCCAATGTGGAACAGAGCTTACCTGCAATACTGCAGGAGACACCTGGTGCACAACAACTAACAGAACATGTGTAGAAACACAGAGAAATGTTAGTCGATCATAGATGTTTGTGATTAAAATGGAAGGCTCTGGTCACTTGAGTTGACTAAGGAGTGAAGCTCCTCCACAACTTGCCACCCAGGGATCATTATTTGACTACTCGTAAGTTTGCTAAGTGGAGAACATGAACATTTTAAAGAAGAAACATGATTTTTCGGAGATAGGACAGGCAAATCTAATTTGATGAACCAACTATTGCAACATGATACATGCTGGCAAGAAGGGAAGCTCCATTACATAACACACTGTGATTAAGTTTGAGACAATCAAATTGTTAGTTTGACTTAGCTGGAACCACAGGTGTTAGATTGAAAGTGTGCTCCAGGCAACCAAGCTCAAATGAAGGTTGGATAGACTTAGGAACGAATTCTGCAGTCAAAGTGCTGGGGTGTAGAAAGACTGTGACATCTGCCAGGTTCTTAAAAATGCTGAAAACATTTCTTCGTCGGAGCGTAATCGACTAAGGAAGACAACTAATCGTATCAAGATTTGATCCAATCAATACAGTAGAGTGTAAGGAATAAGAACAAAAAGTGTATGAAGCTGGGGGTGAGATATTTTACTGCAAAATATCTGTTTGTGGTCGTCTCACCGAGGATTTCGATCTGTTTTCCATTTGCTTATTCTCTACATTTCTTTTAAGAAGTTTGTAATATTTTTTACAGTTTACACTTACTGCTCTGACTTTGATCGAGTCCCTTTTAACATCATTCCGCGGAGTAGTGTTGCTGAACCAATTCAAGTAAATCCTAAAAAAATGTAGTGAATACCAAAAAAGAGATGATCTACAGTGTGACGTGGAAGGTATTACATTATTTTGATCTTTTCAATCTCTTTGGTGACTACTCAGTGCAAGCTGTAGGAATGCAAAGATGAAGTTTGTCAGGTATTGTCACTTAAGAAGGTAGTCTTTTGTCAGAACTGTTCAAATTCTGGTATAATGGCAAAAGGGGCACATGAATGCTGATAATGGGGTACGGATAGGGAAAAAAAACCCAAGAAAAGTTAGATGTTGAAAAGATCATAAACCCTTACATCAAAACCATATTTAGTATGCAGATAAGATGGCTCACTTCAATATGGAAATCTGGACGTACTCCATTATTGCCCGCTAGTGGTGAGGCTGTGTATGACAACATAAAGACAAATCTAGAGTAGTAAGTACCATTCAGGGGCTAATTTTAAGACCACTGGAATACCATCGAGATGTTTATTTTGGGAAAGTACGTAACAGAACTCACGTTTTTCCGTCAAGCCATTTCAGGTTCTTCTATCCTTCCAGTGCCACAACCAACAGATCTTCGCAAGCAGAAAAGGAGGTTAGGAAGTTGTGAAAATGGATTCTTCAAGATTTGCAGGAGAGAATGTTTCCAAAGTCAGCAATTGAGGTATCTGTCAGACAACTGCTTGAATAGGTTGAAACGTTTGCTGAAAATTTTTTAAATGGAAAGATTCAGATAACGAAAGATTCAGACAGAATGGTTTTAGCAGATTGTCCAACAATTTGTTCTTCTTAACCAAGTGAATGTGGACTGAGTGAAGACATATACATACATAGAGGTGTGTCCTCCCCCCCCCCCCCTCTGGCATGCAAACAAGATGCAACCAGTGGTTAAAAATAGTAATGCATTTTAGGATATATAACTTTCAAGACAACTTCATGAATTATTCATAATCACTTCACGATGACCACCATGTCCTCACAGAGTTTCCATAATGTGCTTAGATCATGTCTCGAGAATACCCTTTTCTACATGATAGAACATGAGGTGATATTGAGAGATTGCATCATGGTTGCTGCTTGTTCCTCCGATGAAACCTTATCATGTACGATATCATGTGAGCATTGGCTGTGATGACGTAAAAGCCGCAAAATGGTTTTGATTGTCCCAAGGTTTTGTGCGACTTCTTAGAGGGCTTCATCGGCCTCTTCCGAAATTTTTGCTGTTTCAAACAATCTGTAGCTATACACGAAGACACTGGGCAGTGTGAGAGTTGTCAACATGTAGTTTCATACTATTATGGATTTAACGAGAATATTTTGAATATTGAATGCCCTATTCTTTTACACCAGAAAGGACAAGCAGGTATGACAGTGATCTGAAAACTGATTTCTTTCAACATCTACAACCTGAGAGAGTCTGTCTGTGGTTTTCAAATGGGTGTCGTTGAAAACTCTTCTCATCGCTGTCAGCAAAAGGAGTAAATGTTTTAGCCAGTCCTTGAGGCAATTCAGAGAGAAAAAGAGCTCCAAGACAGTAATCACTCCACAATTTAAAGTGTGGTTGAGAAACTCCATGTAACTTTCAAAGGTGCTTGCATTCCATGATTTCCACCATATCTCCCACCCCCCAATCTATATTGAATTAAGATTCCTGGAGGGAATTGGTGTATTTTGAACAGTGGAATCAACCCTTTTATGCTTAGGCCTGCAGCGACTGTTGTAACCAGCATAGGCGTAAATAAAGCACAGAGGTGAAGCGTGGACATGGAGGGGGGGGGGGGAGCAGTATTCTCCAGATGATATGAAGTGAACATCAAGAGCTAGCAGACTGGAACGTAATTCATGTATGAAGTGTATAGTCTTACCAGACATCTCACTTGAGGCCTCTGAATGTGATAGTGCAGCTTTGCTCGTAGCTAGATAATGGTCGTTCCGATCATTTCCAGTCAAATATGCGACTAAACTCCCCCCCCCCCCCCCCTCGAGTAAGGTAGGGTCTATGTGTCCACAAAATTGACGGTTTGAAGTAGGTTTTTGTAATCTCAAACAATGCTCAACAAAACCTTTTCACCCCGTCTGGTTCAAATTTGTACTTTACAATGTCTTCTGTATGTATACAATATAGCCAGCATATAGTGAAAATGAAATGATTCAATCGTTGAGTCTCGGAGAAAAGAAACGTTGAAAGAGTCACTGGCACATTACAGGAATTGCTTTGGTCGTGGTAAACCTTGAACACTCATGAGAATATGGAAAATTACTTTAAGCCTTCCAAAAGGGTACAAAAATCAGGAAAATTGTGTGAAATTCTTGAAAAGTCTTGGAAATTTTCAGAGTGATATTGCTCCTTTTCCACTTGTAACATCAAACTGTATTCTCACTCGAAGTAAAAACTTTTTTAAATTTGTCTTCACCTCGTATTGCTTTGGATTTGGCTGTTCTAGTTGAAAACAATCAAGGAGGTCGTGGAAATTCTTCATTTGGTCCTGGGAAAGTCATGGTAAAGTTTTATCCCCTTGAAAGTGCAGGAACCCTGATTTTACATCAGCTATCGGTAAGATCATCCCAGGTGTGGCTCCACAGATAATGTCTACAGATACATGGAATCAAAACAATTGCCAGGGGTATGGATTCATGAATTTTAAGGTTGACACAGTTGTTATTTTATAAAGTTTTGTTCATCAGTTTTAGAATATTTGCAAAGTTTAAAAATTAATTGCCTTATCAGTTTTCTTGTCATAATTTGTAACAAAAATTAGAGACAGGTTTGAAGACCGAAGTTTCTGTGGTTGGAAGAGTGTTTGCTATGTGTTCAGGTTGCCAATTGGGTGGAGTGTTACCTTCCACCAACATTCTTTGGATGTTGCATTTGTAATTCTGAACCGATAGTCAACAAAATTTATGTTATTGAGATGCCAACAATTTACTGAATCAGCCTATCCCCAATGTTTTTAAAGGATACATTCCACAAGTTGGTTCAGTTTGTTTTTCTTTTACTCCTTGTATAAATAAAACAGAGAAGTCTATAGAGAAGGAATGAATACATTGTATGCAGCTCAGTTTTCTAGTTGAATTGAAACTCTCACGGATGTAGATTGTCAGAAAAATGAGAGACAATAGAGGGCGATATTTCAAATCGATGTTATCATAGTGTTATCAACTGGAGCGTAGGCGTACCGTCTGCGCGATGACTATTTAATATCATTAGAAAATAGTTGTGGTATTTCTGAAGCACTTTTATTTATATTCTTTATCTTTTCAGGATATGTAAGTAAGAAACATCTTGAAAGTAATTAAAAAAGTACACTATAAATAAATAATTCTGTTACTTGTAATAAATACATGAAAGGATTACAGAAACGAGAAGAACTGTTATTTGTTGTCTTTTAGCTGTCTGTTATGATATGTTGGGATGATGGGAAGAGACCCGCCGTCACTCAGGATGTTTCGAATTGTCTGAAAATTGTGTTGTGTGTGCTTCAGTATCATCTTCACCGTGCGTAAACATTTCGAGTTCTTAAGCAATTGTATACGAGGCATATATTTTGTAAAAGAATACTGAGTGAAGGTACTACCAACGCATGGAAAATGACATAGCCACCGGACATAATCACTCAGTCCAAAACTTGGTTACAGAGACTGAAATACTGTATCACATTCATCATTCATGGAAAGGCAAAGATGTAGAACTCATTGACACCAGCACCTTACTGTATTATGGGCAACAGCAACCTTGACCTATGACGTCATCGGTCAGGCGGACGCTACATCTCACACTCGTCCACCTATCTACCAAATTTGAAGTTTATCCGACTTAACCATCTAGGAGGAGATCGTGACTTACTTCTTTTCAGAGCATTTCACTGAATTTGACTTTTGACCTGGTGACATTTAATATCGATAATCTCGTGACGTCATCAATATTCTTAAAATAGAATTTCTTGTATTGTATGCTTTGCATATATGGTAGTTTTATAACTCTATGGTATTCACACATAGACGTAATGCTAAGTATGTGTTTCTCGTATTCGTGACCTTTGACCTACAACGTCATCGGTCGGACAGACACTAAACCACATACGCAGGCACCTAACCACCAACTCTGAAGTTAATCCAACTTACCGTCTAGGAGGAGATAATGACACACTTTTTCAGAGCATTTTTGTGACCTTTAACCGCGTGACCTTTGACCTCTTGACGTCATCAATATGTACAACAAATAATCTTGTGTTTTGCTTACTTTGTATACATATGTTAGTCTTATATTCTAGGATATTCACACATACAGAAAATGCTAAAAATGTGTTTCTCGTTTTGTGACCCTTGATCTTTGCCCCATAACGTCTTTGGTCTAGCGGACACTTTACCTCATACCGGGCACCTAACCACCAACTGTAAGGGTCATCCGACTCACCGTCTAGGAGAAGATCGTGGCACATTTTTTGAGCGCTTGCACACACAAACTTATACACACACATACATTTGGACAATCTTTTTACCGCCTCCCCCAACCTCAATCTAGTTTCGGTTGAATACTAGAGTTGTTACGGGTGGGCCACAATTTAATTGTCAATTTTGGCGACTTAACCGCTCAACGAAGTACAATATTGTTGTATATAATAAGCTTATTAAGGACATCCATATCTGAAGGGGGCAAACAGAGTTTGACCTTTTGCCAATCATTAACTTTTTCTTTATTTCCAGCCAATCCTCACATGATATCATACATGATAAGGTTTCATCGGAGGAACAAACCGTAACCGTGATGGTATGACTCGATATCACCTCATGTGTATATCCGCATGCAGAAAAGGGTTTTCTCGAGACATGATTTTAGCACATTATGGACATCCTGTGTGGACTAGGAGTTAATTCCCTTCGCCAGCTAGTTCAGACAATAAATTACATAAGAATGGGAGGAGCATACACTGACACAGACAAGCATTTCACAATAATTACGGGATTGGCTGATTGCGGTTGACAAAGATTTACATTTTTTAACCGTTTTTTTTTTTTTTGGCCCTGATTGGCTGACGTCATATTTGTGTCTAATGTTTTCGTTTGTGTCAAATGATTTGGATTGCCTCTAATGTTTTTGTTTTGCAGAGTGTGATTTGGTTTGTGTTGAATGTTTTCCTTCGTGTCTAACGATTTGGTTCTTGTCTACTGTTGTTGCTTGTCTACCATTTCTTTCGTAAAATAGGGTATGCATATATATATAATATTTAATCCACGATCCATGTTTCTCTCTTTCTTGATTTTCTGATCTGTTCTCACTTCTCTCTGTATTGGTGCGGGAACTTTTCCGGTATCTTGACGTCCAGGATATTCGCCGCCTGAAATACCCCAAACAAACAACCCTACATCACAATATCTCCTCCCTATATACTACCTATAGGGATGAGATAACTACTGTAATACACAAAAACCAAGTATGTTGTACATCATCACCCTCTGCCCTACGTCAGAATAATAATAAAAAAAAATACGCCCAACTGCATCGAAAGCACAATACATGTATGCGTTCTGGTTTCACAAACAATGCAGTAAACCTGCAGTGAACCTGCAGTAAATGCGACTTGGATGCTAACGGGTCCTCTGTTCTGTTCCAGAGGCAGCTGATGTTTTGGAACACTTCACTGTTTCGACGTAGTCCTGTCATTAGTTTATATTCCCTACATCGTCGCATTCACGATTTCAGTGTACACACGCAAGGCCACGTTCAGTGGTAAAGTAACCAGTGCTTGTAGAATAAAGTCTGGTTAGATACTGACCCATCTTGCTGTTAGGATATGTTAAACCCAAGCCCCAGTTTGAAAGCGAATCTGAATGACAGAAAGAGGTGTTGAATGTTCCTCAAACGAAAACGTAGGCAGTAAAGCGCTATGAACGTGGGGGAAAAGCAATTTCAAAACAATGTCATGATGGTAAATGCAACCGATTCTTTTTTTTTACAATTTTAAGCGGTGGAGAGACAGGGGGTGTGACACGTCCGACAAGGCCAAAAAACGACGTTATCTCGTAGCAGTAGACAAAGTGGTCGTAAAAACTCAGCCCTAACAACGCATAGGTTGATGGTTCCAACATATAAAAGTAAGGGGTAAGAGGACAACAAGTGACACATTTAATGCGACGTTCTTCATTCGCTCAGACGTAAAATGTAAAGCTTCGCACTTTTACGTAAAGTTATGAAATTGTATTTGGAGATGATCAAAACGAAAAAAATGACCAACAATTTTATATTATATTTATTATTTATGTTATTATAATAAAGTATTCCAGACAGACTGGTGGCGCTATCCTCCAATTTATCGGGAATATTTCTCAAACCATACCGCACCTGGTGCCTTTTTAGTGCGTGGAGTTCGTAGCAGTTCGTGATTTGGGTACTTTTGTTCGAAGATTTACATTTAAGAAGAAATAATACAAAGTAATGTCCTAGAATGTTTATATTATACACAATGGCCCACAAATCATTACGTCAGCTTGTCAGAATTAATTCATAGGTAGTTCAATAAGAATGTAACAGATGAACTATTTTAAACAAAACCACTTGTAATGATAAATAAATAGGTAAAATAAATATTGTCAAAGCTGTGTATGGCAGACCCTATTTTTACTACTTTTTAAAGCACTTAACGTTTTTGTTGTGTCAATAATTGTAAAACAAAGAAGGAACCTTTGTGTTTTGTAATAGAATACGGTAGTAGACATGTGGTCTTCACTTTCATTCACGATTTTACTTGTATTGACCTCCAAAATATTTGCTGACAACTTTCAAAAAGCCATTTTCCAGAGATCGTCCATGCATGGATCCCTGGACTCATGCATGGATCCAGGGACTCATGCATGGATCCAGGGACTCATGCATGGATCCAGGGACTCATGCATGGATCCCGGGACTCATGCATGGATCCAGGGGCTCATGCATGGATCCAGGGACTCATGCATGGATCCAGGGACTCATGCATGGATCCAGGGTCATTTGAGACAAATAAATTGCTTAGATGGGAAAACATTCATGATATCGGTGACATACATTTCTATCTACATTAAATTTCAGTTTAACGGCGATCGTAGTCCACTTAGGGTTTGGACAGCACGTTCAGTGCCCATATATCATTGTACAGGTACGACGGAATAAATTCAAAGTATTCAACACGGTGAGAAATTAAATAAACATCCACACGGCACGTAGTACCGTACTAATTATGATAAATATTACATGGCAGATAACTTTATCAAAGCCGTGTGTAGAGGATTTACTCGTTTGTTTTGCACAAACCACGAGGGAATAGTTCTCGGTATTAATAAATTGCAGGTAATAAATTATACAAAGCAAAGTTAAGATGAACATAAATAATTAAATTGACTCGAAAACGGGGAAGCGACTACAATGCGGAGGTTGTCCCTAAAGGGACTACATTAGCTTTCAGCCTTCAGTTTACCTTAAAACCACCGTGACTGCTCTGATGCTAAGTGGTATTTATACGTGGAACATATGTAGCATCGAAATCAAGAGTCTACATCAGTACGTTGTAAAATATTATTTGACTCTTCTTTCCCCGCTACATGGACAAAAATTCCGTAATCCTCTCCACTACCTTACACCTCCACTATTCTCTAATCGTGAAGCAAATATGATGATTCTGGTAACTGTTGGCATGCAATGCCACACTATATGAGTGTATGTTGCTGACATTTTACTGCGATCGGTAATGGTGTAGGCTAGTTGGCCTTCAATGACGCCATGTCAAGAGAGGTTTAGGTCTATATGGTTCTCCTCCCCTAAAAGGAAATGAATAAAAGAAAACCAAAATGACGTTAGCATGGTTTCAGCCGGTAAGGTGGGGTCCTGTATTTGGGCAGTATTTTTACCAAAGAAGAGAACCCGCCCACGGACCTACCCGGAGAAAAGAAAATCTATACTGAACAAATGAAATAAACGTAGGCGTTCTGAGATATAGATGAGAAGGGTTTCAGTAATTAAGTTTGTCAAATAGAAGGCTATCTTGTCGCTTTGGGAGGGGGGCTGGCACGTTGGAGCAAATAATATTTACAACTCCTCCAGGAGTTAAAACGATTTTCAGTCACAATAATATTTTATTTCAAGAATTTAAAGAATTCAGAAAAAGAAAAGAAAACCAAACAAGTTACTTAATCAACAGACTGAAGCAAAAAAGAAAATGAATGCAAGCGGACAGTCTGAGCGACATATGAACAGACTGACAGATACGAGTACAGATTTGCGTTGTCGTTTGCATATGGACATTCAGCTGGCATCCCATGAAAAGATTACTGCATATGCAATATTTTGAGGCATAAAACATAACGTATCGTAACCGCCAATGTTCGAAAGTTTTGCAATATAGATTTAATCACTTTATCGGCTTAATGAATATGGAAGTCAAACTGAAAAGTAATATACGGAAAATGTGAAATTTCTCACTGCTTATAGTTTCCTCTCTTGCCGAGACCAACCGTTGAGTGCATGGTAGTGGACCTGGTGGACCCTCTCCTGTTACTTCTTCCCCCTTCTGATCTCCTTCCACCCTTACCTCTCTTTAAGTGATTGAAGAAATCATCTGGATAAGGGAAGAAAGATATCGTATTCATTTAACTAATAAAAAATATATATAAATTTAGATCACAACGAACATTAATCCCGATCAGATAGATAATAATGAGTTCCAGTAGAGACGTAAATTGTATAATAGCGCCACTTGCAAACCTTACCAGCATGTCGAAACGTTCACACCTACCACCAGTTTGAACGTAGGCCTATACTGAACGGTACTTCAAAAGAGATCTGGGACATGTTTACCTAATTGAACTATATCGATGAAATGATCCTCCTACGTTATAGCTTCATGGATACCCCATGACTAGTGAGCGTCTGAGTCTCATATAGTGCATGCCCTTGTCAGACTGGAGTCAGTGCCGGATCACTGCTAAAGGACGGGAAGGGGAGGGGGGAGGGGGAAAATTCCCGAGTGCGTGTGGTGCTGGGAAGGAAGGGTGTGGAAAGGGGTACTCCCGGTATGGAAAAAAAAGTTGAAAATGACACTGTTAAGGTAAAAACATTTAATTTTACAGTTCCTGTGTACATAAACTAGAAATTTAGCAATTCGACCAGCAAGGTATAATCTTGGCCTACATGGCTGAGGATAACATTATTTTACTTGCTCTGAAAATTCTAGCCGGTGGAAATTTATATTGCTTGATTATTCATTCATTAGCTGCTGAGTGGCTACAGAAACATCCTCCATTCTAGTAAACAATGGGTTCTTAAAGGCTGTATTGCATCACCCTAAGCTATATTTTTACCTCCCGGAAAGCAAAATTCTCAACTGGTTCTAAGTTACAGTACTCTTAGATTGACAAGCAAATTCGAAAGATGCAGAGCAGCTCGTATCACACAGTGTACACAGGGATCATTGTTTTGATTACACATGAGGAGGAATGTAAGACAGGCTGAGGGAGGGACTAGAGGTAGGTGGTTGAGAGAATTGAAACTGTGTGGGGTGATGAGTTTTTGTCTTTAAGCCATACAATCATTGAATCAAGTGAAGTCATACATTCGCTCTGACGCATTCACTTTTGGGGTTTCTCGAAGTTATAAATTTCAACAACAAAGGCCTCTAATTAAGTCACCCGTTGCTGCAAGAAAACTCTGCATGGGGTTACCTTTTTCATTTCCTAGAAATAAATAAGGGGTGAAAATTGCGAAGTTTATCAAAACACAGCAGAAAAGTACGGTAAATAATAGAAACATTTATGTCGGGAATACTTTTCAGTGTTAATTTAACCTGTAGCTGCGAGGAAGACGCGGAGCCGAGGGAGCCACGTTATTTTCTTTTCTTTAACAACCTCATAATTCTGGCGTGACTTGAACATCGACTGACATTTAAGCTTCTGTTGGTATCATTGATTCCAAATATACAGACAAATTCATAATCGAGTAATGCTACATATCTTTTTAGCTATAACTAAAATAAAAGTAAAATGTTTCAAAGAAAAGATCGAGGCATTAGTATGTTTGACAGATGTGATTGTTACACACATGATATATGACAAATTCAATGTGGGTTTACGTATATCCATTATATGCTGGCATTAAACGGCTGACTGAGGTATATCTACCTACATTTTTTTTTCCAGCCTGCCTCTGTTCGCTCATCTAGATGTTTTCTGAATCAGGTCAATTTGTTTCTTGTCGTCTTTCACTTCAAGTTTACAAAAAAGAGTCATAAAGCCGAAGTTCTTTTGTTCCTGCATCGGTTGCGTTTATCAAAGTAAAAAGGCTTTTAGTCAAAATTATTTGAATTAAGAGCGAATCCCCGACTTATGTAAATATACAAACCGGTATTTATATACTTTCGTATCAGTGTACTCGGGTTTTCGTATTTTATCTCTTTTGTTTTCACTTGATGGATATACCAAAGGCAAAAACATGGGCAGTAACGTCACACATACGACGCGTTGCGTCATGTGCTGTTTTTGTAAGTGGCTATATTAGACTCGTTCGGTGTGCTAGATGGAAGAAGACCTATCTTTGTCTATCTTTGTGAATCTCAATAACACCAAGTTGGTAAACAATAAAAATATGAGAGATACTAAGATACCTAACATCAAAGTTAACATACAGGCTTACGTCAACGCATAACATGAAACTGTCTTCAAAAGAAAAAAAGAAAAGAAAAGAAAAATGGAGGGTGGGGGAGGAGGATGCATACAGAGATGGACAATTCGCTTGAAATGTCCCCTTTTGGCACATTTCTGTCACCTACATCGACTTATGCTGTCTTTCCTGACTTTAGAGCTCCACATTTCTTTCGTGGTCCAGAATGACATTAATTGACATCAGTATTTCTTAATTGTGACATTGAAATAATACATATTAGTATCATTATCTCTTTTTTGGGGGGGAGGGGTGCTAAATTATGCAACAAATAGACCTATTCAAAGTGGAAAGATTCCTTCTCCAAAATGTGTGGTCCTATAACTTCATGTTTGCCCCTGGATTAGACTGTGCGAGTCCCCTCCCCCTCACCCACTGCACATGCACCTCACTCCCACCGATGAAAGTCATGAATCAGCTCTTGGTATAAGGGTGCATCAGCCAAATAAACACACCAATGGTCACATCTCTTCCACCCCTTCCCCGTCCCACACACACACCCTCTTACATTCCCAAACCTCTGTAAGAATCAACACTTCCAGGACTATAGCCGTATAGTCGAAATTTCGGTCATAGGACTGAGAATGTGTATCTGGCAGTCTTCCTAGTAAGCACATTACAGAGAGCGTTTTCCCTTTACACACCTTCGTACTGTTCGGAGGAAGGCATTGTCTGGTATTGGTTATCAGTACTCTGCATAATTTCATGAGCGAGGAATTCCATCAGTAGATCCGTTAAGTCGTCGTCCACTTCCTCTGAATCTGGAGGAGAGATGATGAGAAATAGGCCGAATATTATGGATCAATACCACATGTCTCACCACAAAAAGAACGTATAGATACGGCGTTTTACAGACTTTTATTATCTCACATTATACCTAATTCTATTTTGTTGAACACTATATATATATATATATATATACTTATGCGTAAGTAAACGGAAATAAAAAAAATCAAAGAAAAGGAGGTCACAGTCACATGAAAAAAAAATTGATATTTTCCTGTTGTGGCATTATTGGACACTCTTGGTATCCATTCGCTGTTTGCGACAAAGGGAAAAATAACTGTAAAAAAAAAACAAAAGGGAGCTAAGGGAAACCACACGACTTAATGTAGTCATATGTGGTTCACGTAATCATCAAAATAACGTCACAATGTTCACTTTGTCATCTTGATCGACGTTCGTTCACCAAGGAATTCTTAATTGTTGTTTCGATATTTTACTGGATTCACAATGAACAGCTGACGTCAGTAGCAATTAACTCAGGAAACAACTTACTTTGCTACATTTTCGTCTTAGGAACTGTCGAAACGCATCGCATGCTGTATTGCCCAAGTGCCAATAATTGTCAACTTCTATACTGTATGTGGATTGGAGGGCGTGGGGGAGGGGGTGGTTTACATTTGTAAAGTATCGTAATTCTCTGTTCACCAAAATAAGGGTGAATGGGGACGACGTTGGGGTTGTAAAAGTCAGTCTAAAGTATTTTCTTTTTCTTTCTTTTTTTTCGTTTTTATCAAGCCTAAATGTTAAAAACAGGGACATTTCTTGGCAACCAACGATTTTATCAAGTGAATGTTTTACTATATGTCTGATGTACCAATGAGCTAAATTTGCCGCTTTTAAAGGGAAATAGAGCTTTTAGAATACACCGACATGACATACAAAAGAAAATAGCGGTATTCATTGTCAAACCATTCAGTCTCATCAATAAACATCTACCAAAGTTTCATCTTCTCAAAACATCATGCATGGGATGAGTAATGGAAGATGCATCATTTGAATTTTGAAAAGTTTGGTTGAACAAATTAGTGTTTAGCGACGAATGACTGAATTTCTGTCTTTGAGGAGCTTATTTCTTGAAAAGAAGGCTACTGTCCTTCCTTATATTGAATAATCTATCATTCTACGTCCACAAACATTGGTGACAAAAATATGGATGTTTTCTGTGAAACAAACGCCCTATTTCAAACGGTCACAATGACATCTTACCAACCAATCACAAGGCCAACCAATCACAAGGCCAACCAATCACAAGGCCAACCAATCACAATCACAAGATAACAGACAACAAATTGTTCAGGGTTACATAAATATAAACATGCAATGGAGCTGTAACATTACTTCCTTCTGCAGGGTAGAGAAAAAAATATTTGTGGCCAAATCTTGAGGATGAAGACGGATGGAAATTGCGTTACATGGAATACGTCCTTATGTTTTAATTTCAACCGGAGTAAGTACTTACAAGTGTAGTATAACAGTAAATTGTGACATACATCTATACCGTCAAGTCTTTACAAGTCACTAAGTCTTTATTTATTTCTTTCGACGTATGTTGTCGAATCCTTCTCTGTCGTTAGCTTGGTTGACAGACAGACAGATAGACAGACTGGCTGACTGACTGAAGGACTAACTGAGTGACTGAGTGACTGACTAACTGGCAAACAAACAGACGGACAGAGACAGACAGACAGACTGACATGAAGTAGAAGTCCGTCTGGATTGACAAACAGAAAGCTAGTGTTCTCCTACAGGCAAACAAGTTAGACACCTGTTAAAAACCTAATCAAAATGTGGAAATGTCAAAATGCACATATGCGCATACAGTCAAACAAACAGGCAACTGCACATGCATAAATTAAAACACAAAATCTGTAATCCTGAAATTTAACGCAAAGTTTTCAATTGAAGGTACTCTTATGGAGTAAAAATGCATACCTGTTAGTTGGGGATTGTCTAATTGATCTCTAAAGGCCATGATGTCGATCTGTGTGGTAAAGAAAAGGAGAGTCATCAAGTCTATCCAACGGATGTTAAACCAACGAACAAAGTACGAAACCAGAGTAGTCTGCTCTGAGCAATGTAAATTGTAAAAAAAAAAAAAAAAACTCACCACTAAGGGTTTAAAAAGTCACTGGATGTTATCTGATGTTGAAAGGGAATACTTTGTGTTGGGAAAACCTTGTCGTGAGATAAAATACAACAAAGGTCTATAATTTTATTTCAGAATGCCACTGAATTCTGTTGATGGTAGAGTCTCTCCGGAGATATTAGTGTTGGTTGCAGTCATTTTGACTCTCAAGATAATAAGCAAGCTATAGAGACAGAGTTGTAATTTCATCTTATACCGTATTCTCTGCTTTATGTAAAATTTCCAATCTGCAGTCTGGACCTTCTTCAGTAATTCTGACAGTCAAAGAGTAAATGTCTTAGATTTTTTAAATGTACCAGAACTCTTCGCAACACTACTTACTTACTTACTTTACAATTCTGCTTTATTTACAGTACAATTCATGCCACTCCAGCACGATCTCATCTGAGGGATTATCAAGTCTAATACCTCTGGAATCTGTTAAAGAGTTTTTTCTTTTGTTTATACTTTTATTGCGTTTGTGTGATCCAACATGCACCAACATTGCGTTCCATGGCATTAGACCATTTAATTGGGATAACTTAATCATTCGTTTCAAGATTTAATAGGGGATTATCGGAGTAAAGAAACGTTACTTTCATCTTATGATACATTTGTGCCAAAAAAGGCAACTCATCACGAGGTTTCAATTGGTATGCTGCAGGAGATATGAAGGCACAGATGAAAACTCCACAGACCATGAACCTTTTTTTTGACCGTTATCGTACGTCCCCCCCCCCCCCCCTCTATCTTCCCCATGAGGAAGAAATGCATTGTTCTCACCTGATTCTGCTCCACCGGTGCGCTCTCACCACCGGTTGGAATCCAAGCAAATACTATCAATGCAACAGCAACGATCATTTTTTCTGCTGCCATTTTTGTTTTTCCCCTTTTCAGTTGTTAAACGGGAAAGACGAAATTAAAAGGAACAAACGACAGCGGTCGGATTCGATGAGAGCTTAAAAAGATACGACAGCTGAAACAAAGAGAATATAATGAAAATCTGAAAGTGATTTGATGGATGTGACTACATGAGACAAAATAAAAACAAAACAACTTGATCTATCATTCGAAAGTCGTAAAAGGTATGTGTAAACTAGGAAGGGCAGACAAACGTAGGTAAGAAGGAACGATTGTGTGCGTCAAGAGTCTGACGCCAATAGATAACACTTCTATTGCATATTATTATACCAGTATAGAATCGCCGGCGCAATATTAGAAAAAAAAAAGAGGAGATAATTCCGTGATTTACTTCAAGTAAGTGATTGTCGTTGAATTCTGTAAAGCTGCAGCTCACGATCTGGGTCATTTTTCGTATTTTTTTCTTTGTTGCTTGTTTGGCAACGGTTTTCAGTTTCCTTAGATTCACCTATTTTCTTCATTGTAATCACTGATCTATGTTCTTCACTTTTTTATACTTTAATAATTCCGTTGGATTTATTCAACAGATTGGTATTGTCTTGTTTTGTATCTCCCAGTTCCTTTCTCGAAGTTTAACACAAGTGGGTGTGGGGGGTGTGTGCAAATGAGCCACGAGACCTCAAAAACATCGTCACGCCTTTTTTTTCTTCCCCAAAATAAACATTAAACGATATTAGGAACGCTTAAGGTTTCTACAGTAACAATTATATTTGGAGTTTCTCTGGTATTTTACGGTATAATTCATGTCAAAGCAAAAATAGATGACAAAATGATAGCCCCTGTTTCGGTCGTTTTTCATTTTTTATGACAAATACATTCGCTACTGATCTTACTGTAAATTCACATTATCCAGGTATTTTATGGAATATTGGAATAATTACATTGTATTGAATTCATATCGTGTAACAAAACTAATTGTTTTGCACCTTTTGTCACATTGTTTTTTGTTGATTTTCTTTATTGCTTTCTAAGTTACTTCTGTTTTTTCCCAAGATTGGATTTAAATCTTTCCTTCACTCGTTCATTCATTCGTTTAATCGTTATCTTTTTTCATTTAATTGGGCTTTTAGGGTTTATTCTCTTGTTACGACAATACACTGTAATTTTCTAGCGAATATATTCACACGTCGTAGCATTTCAAAGAGGGCCATGGTCAGTTAAACACATAAGGAAATATTAATATTTCGTGGTAGGTCAGGAGGATTATTTACTTCTTATTGTCAGTGGTAGAATATTTGCATCGTCGTTCTAACAGCCTATTTTCTTAAAAACAAGTGACTGAATAATGCACCACAAACGGTATTCCCCAATCCTGAAGCGACCGCATACCTCTGTAAAGCCGAACAACTTCAGGTAAATTGATTTTAATAGTTTTACCCATTAATTCAAAACATTTCTATTATATGGCGACAAAAATATATAGCCAATATATTTTGGCAATCAGTATGTATATCTTCAACCAAAATTCACATCTGGGAAGAATACGGGATGTCTTTGTTAAAGTTGATGCAGACTGTCAGGGGTTAATGAGTACCACCTTTGGTACTCGATATGGTCCACGCACATATGAAACATGACATCAGCCCACGCTTTCATTCTTGAGATATCGTGTAGGCCTAGTAAGAATTTTCATCAGTTTGCTCCCCGTTTACCTCAAGTGACCTTTATCCTCCACCAAAACCAAAGAAACATTTTGTATTCACCCAAGTAATCTTAAACTTAGGCTACATTATGACATGTATATCTCGACTCGATGGGATCGTCATCCTACATATGTTAAAGAATAAACGGAACCGCATTATATAAGCAAAAACTTTGATCAAGGCATAACCACCCCCAGAGATGGAGTTCACCAACATCGCGTAATCGCGTGCCTTTTTGGTTTCATCTATTTGAATAGTGGTGGGCTTGTGATGCAAATACGCCCACGTAAGTATGTGTCCTTGTGTGTTTTGCCCGTCAGTGGGTAGCAGTAACTACGACCGTGACGTCATATGAGGTCCCCCCTCTATAGATGACGAAATATGTCATTCTGTGATTCTTATCTTGTTGTTACATAATGAATTGATATCGGTCCTTCGAAGTCCGACCAAAGGCCTCTTGATTCTTCAGAAAATTATAACCTCATTAACAATTGCATTTGGCCCTCGACAAAGCACTTCACCACCGTGTAAATTTGAGATTCCCTTTCATGAAAATAAAGGCCTCAATTCCTGTATGTTTGGATCAAGCCATATAGAGGATAATTTTAGGTATAAGTCTATTCAATTAAGAGCTAGTTATTTCTCGTGTGGAATTGTAATACTTATGAAAATCTCGAACAAGGTGATGAATGTTAAAGTGGTAAAAAGTTAAAACATTGAAATTTCATCTCCAAAAGTTTGGTAAGGCTTTTAATTACACCATTCAGACAATCTGGGAAAATTGATAGGTTTCAGTTGGTTAATTCTGAAATATAATTTCAAATTCTTCAAAAACAACAGTAGTGTAGAAAAAGAAAAAGGGTAGAATACGATAATGTAGTGGTTACCTTTACTGGTGTTGTTGTTTTGTTTTTTTTTTCCTCTGGCAAGAATTTTCTATAATAGGGCCAGTCATAGTTCAACCATCTTTTATCACCAAGTAAGGTAATGTATCCTGTGTGGGGATTCCCCTACAGTTGTTCACGGTCGCCGAAAGTCGATCACAATTTGGAATTATCGGCAACTTTTCAGGTATGTTATCCTGTGGGGTGGGTTCTTTTGACGATTGAATATTGAAGTAGGCAATTTGAGGTACATATGGTATGAAAATGGAGCCTCCTGAAGCAATTTTGGAGAGGTTTATGGACTTTTAAAGTTCGGAGCAACTCTTTTTATCCGATGTGTGACTAATCGCATTGGACAAGGCAAAAAATTAGATGGTCTCTGCCTAAAAATCGGAATGAGCTAAGGTACGGAAAACTGACAGCGCCATGGATGGTCGATGTATGAATGCATCTCTCCAAGCAGTGTAATTGTTGAAACTTCCACAAGGCTTTAGAGGCTACTACGATGTAGCGTGTTAGTCTATGAGGCATTTAAAATGGTGTACCTGAGACTTGAATCAACGCATAGTAGAGTACAAAATGGTTTTGAAATGTAATGCGAAACATTGGACTATTTCGTTTCTTTGTCAATTAAAATACCTTAATCTAAAAAAAATCATTAATAACAATAAAACGGATTCTGAGAATCGCACTGACACCATCAATGACAAAGAAAAGTCATGTGTCTGAAACTAAAGGTATATGTAACATCGATGTATAGTTTGACATGCAAGTTTACGAAATAACAGCAGAAACAAATTGCGTAGTTAACTTACATTTCAAAGTTAAACCACACATTACAAGGATATGTCTAAACATATTGTACGAATCTGTCTTCATGATCACAAGTTTTTGAAGTACGGAGACGACTCTCACTTATTTTTCTTCCCTTAATTTACAAGTGATAAACACCGGACTTCTATACGTTGAGACAACAGTCTTATCTTACTTTCATTTCTAAGTAATCACTTGGTAAATCTGTGATCGGACAAAATACCCCCTGGACAGCAACCCCCCGGAATGCTAAAAGACCAGGGGGGTATTTTATTGTTATATTTGTCCGGGGAAGGGTAATTGCCCAGGGAACTAATAAATTAAAGTCAAAACACCAATTATACGTCAATACAGTAAATATATATGTTTTTTTTTTTGTGGGGACAGGGTATTCTCTTTGTCCTTATGTTTGAAGTTTGGGTTGTAATTTGTTTAACATGCATATGATACTCACTTGCCTGAGTTGTATTTTAAAAACCCTTTTTAATGGCAATAGTTTGGAGTGATGAGAAAGACACATCATATTGAAACAAACAATACTTGCAAGTGGAGAACAACTAATCGATCTGCTGTGCGAACGAAAGTGATCTGAAAAGTTCAGCTATTGAAATACAGACAATTTTGACAATTAACAACACAAAACAGTTGCAGGGCAAATTCAAAAGAATACAAAAGGATGCTAATATCGGTAGTTTCCTCTGTTTTTAAATAGCCTCTAGCAAATGAGTTTCTCATGGAATGTATAACCTTGTTTAGGGATTCATCCCGCCATGCAATGTTTTTATGTTCAATTTCAGGTGTTTTTAGATGGAGTCACAACAGTCAGACAGTAAGCTTAAGTAATAATGATACTTTAAAAACTAACCAAATCGAATGAAGATAAGCTGAGCAATTGGTTATTTTTTCCAACAGGTATTTTTTCCTTCCATCAGCGATACCAGCTGAATATCATTTACCCGTGCAATATCAGTAAAGTCAAGTAGCTCACTCAGAACAATACATTGATCCAAGGTGTGTTGCCGCCAACACCTTAAAAGAAGGTGACATAAAATTCATTGGGTACGACCTTTTAATTGAAATAAATGAATACATTTAGCCCTTTTCTTAACAATTATAGGACCACATGCAAATGACCTGAAGGGGCAGAACTCAAATAGTTTGACAACTTAATAGATGAGAAGCTACGGGAAGTTTCCTGAAATGGCCAGGTGTAGATTCTTTTAACATGTTTTGACCTACAACCTTAATTATTATATTGTCATAAGTGACACCTAGCGATCAAAAGCCGAATAACTGGAGATAACTATAGAACGGTGACGTTAAAGCACTTTGAATAACATTTTCCTAACAGGGACACCTATGAAACGTAAAGACATCTTAGTTTCACAAAGCCAGATAAAACCGCCAGATAAAAATATCAAATCAAACGTAAATGTGAAATAAAAAATTACACTATCATGACATGCCACACAGAATGTACAGTTTATACGAGGCACGAGAGAGTAAATAGTGAGGTTAGTGTTTTCGTTGATGTTAAAAGTTACAAAAAATGATATGGCATTCCACTACAATTTGACCCAACGGGTAACGTATCTATGGCAAACATTTTATAGTTTTGCAGAACACAGAAATAATTTACTTACATCTGAAGGATTCTCACTTACTCGGTGAAATTGCCTTGAATCTTCGACCATCAAATTGAAGACACACGCTGACAAAATAAAAATAAGTATACGTTTGTACTCTTGGATCAATCTGTCATGTCGTTTTTCTGTTTATGTCTGACTGCACGTTTTAAGCGCCAAATGATTTATACACGGAGTTGTTCATGAATATTCATTTTTTTTCTTAGTCGACCACAATTGAAACGTCGAATGAAATGCCGCCATCCGCAGTAGCTAGCAAGTAACAACACATGTTGGTAGAGAGAGAGAGATACGACTTAATTAGAATATTAAATAACAAGAAAACTTTTCACCAAATTTTGGGAACAGGACATGCACGTATAGTAAATTATTTCGCAGGAGAAATTTTAGTGTTGGATTCATTTCTGCGTCTTTCTCTCGATTTCTTCGCCGTTTCCTCTATTTGCTTGCCGTTTTGGTTTATTCCCTGATACTTTTATTTTGTAAAAGGGTGGGGGAGGGTAATCACGATACGTGTCATTGATATCGACATTTTAAGGGATATGTTATAAAGTGTGTCAAAATGGATTTGAACATTCAGTTTCTTGATGAAAAAAGAAAAACAAAACAAATACGATGGAAAGTCAAACACACACACACTCACTGATGTTTACCATGTTTTGTTTTTTTTTACATCGACTCTTGTGTACGGTGTATCTGCAGGTAATGTAAGGAGTGTGATCTCGAAATGACAATATTGAATGCGTGAAGATAATCGTCAGCAATATGACGTAGATGAAATACGATGAATGAACTGACAGGGAAAAAAATCGTCTTCAACGTTGCACGGGCAAGTTTCTCTTCTACCACGTGGGTGGATCTAGGATTCTTGTTTGGTGATTTACACTAGATTCACTCATTGTGGAAAAGTCCAGATTGTTTCCTTGCCCCCCCCCAGTTGCCCCCCCCCCCCAGTTGTCTCACCCTTCCCAATCAGATCTTGTACTCATCCAAAATTAATTTAATCACAAAACTATGTATTGGCATTGGACTGAATAAGAACAGTTTCCGGGGAACCATGATTGATAAATGCCTTATTTATGTTACACAGGCTGCCAGTTTTCATATCATGCCCGTAGCCAGCCTGGTCAGACCAATTTTCTCTGGCATGTTTACCGTCCAGCATAAGGGAAGGGCGGGTAGGTGGTTGTTTATCTAAATATAGGAATGTCGTTGTTTTCCTGAATATAGGAATGTCGTTGGCTGCATCATAATAAATGTGTTAATAGTAGGCCTCACTTTTTATTATTATTGGTAAGTACTGCACATTTTTATAGAATAAAGTGAATGGAATGGAAGTGTATGTAGCCTATTTGTGTGTGAGTGTACTCGGTGGCACCGCGCAAATGTGAAATGGTACTCCTTGGAGTACGGTCAACCGAAAAAATAAATAATATAAAAATAAATAATATACATCTCTTGGGACTTAATTTTCCACCCAGAGATATGCTAAAACCTCAGAGCTTCCGTGGGCTTCTGGGTAGGGTGATCTCGCCCCTTCCCCCGCACGGAGCGCACGTTCAACTCACTGTAATTCGATCTCGAAAGGGGAAAGTGAAGAGCACAGACTCCGTGCACCTTCATGAAAAGCTTTTATCACACAAATTTGGACTATATACGTATAGTAATTATAAGTTAATAGAACTTGGATGGTCTTTCAGAAGTTAACTCCTCTACCGCCACTTAGAAATTGAAATATACTGTGAGCATTTGCAGCATGATAATTTGTTTACCGATTTGGCAACGATCTGAGGCCCAGCAGAAATACGAATTTTGAAGGGAAATTTTGAACCCGTCGTGTCGTTCAAACTCGATTTGGTACTATTGTCGGCTTATGTAGATCACAAAAACTTCAAGTCAATTAATGGACTGCTTGGAGATTCTTTAAATGTAACCGACATTGATGTAAGAGCATGTGGAGCTATTTGTAAACGCCTGACATGGTTTGATAATCTGTTAAGATAATATGTCGGGTAGTGGTTTACAGAGACTGAAAATGGGGGAACCCTACTGCAATGAAATTGAACAAAAAAAAAAAGAACGAATTAATGTTGTTTACCACAAACAAACACACACAAATTAATGGTTCTGGAAGACTCGCATACTTGCAATAAGTATACATAGTATGAAAAAAAATCTTGTTTGTTATAGGAAGAAATTTAAACCAAAGAATACAATTTAAAAGAGACTTCCAAATTCTTTTTAAAATACTCATTTTTAAAATATTTGATTCACTTCTGCAACGTGTTATATAGACATCATAAATTGTTACATTCACCGAAAGAAGCCCCCCCAAAATCACAGTTTTCTCCTCTCACAATTTTTTTGGTTTAAACAAAAAAAAAAACAGTCTCTGAGATTTCCTTTGTTAAATAAAAGCACCTGCAATTTATTATATTGTATGCTTCATTAACATATATAAGTACATGGAATATTGTGATTTATTTACCGTTTCCGTTAAGGGTGGGGTGAGTGTGGGAGAGCAAGCGATTCTTAAACTGTAGCTCATTTAAACCCCTTTGAGTATTGGAATGAATGTAAGAGGATCAATGGACCCTCTGAGGGGGTACCTCATGATAAATTAATGGATATGGGTTATCGATTTTGGGTAGAAGAACATCAGCACATTGAATAAATTCTACAAATTAGAAGTTGGCAAAAGTAGTATGAGCCCTATAGGTGTGTTTGCGTAAACGTATTTAGGTTGAAATTACATCGGTCAACAATCAAACCATCTGTCTTTCGTACTCGGAGTTAATTAGAAATGATTTTATGCTTAGAGTTCTGGTGACAGTGAGGTAGTACATCACGTCAAGTCACGTGACTGTTGAATGCAAGAAACTTTGATGTTTCATTAATTGCAGATTTTTAATTAGAAGAATGTTTTCATCAGTTGACATTGAAAGCAAATTGTAACGAAACGTATGAGTATTTAAGTGAATTAAAAAAAAAACCTAATATATTTAAACTTACGGTTAAGTGAGAAGAAAAATATCTTTTAGTAGAATTACCAATATCCTTGGATGTATTCAAGATATGACGTGAAGAAATATTGATGTGAGTTATAGATATCTTGAATAAGATTTAAATATATCTCACTAAAAACTTATGATATATCTTGAACATATCGTAAAACTATATTTGTATCTTGGATTAAGAATATCCAGGCAAGGCAACGGAAATATGGGAATCACAGAAGTATGCAGATATTTTTAAATTTTTCTTTAATACACCTTAGATTTCAAATTATAGATCTCCTGAAAACCAAAATGAATGTTACATTACAAATGTTAAAATTACAACAATCTTAAATATATTTGAAGGTACACTGGTCTACCGTCTTCAAACACCAAATATATATATATATATATATATATATATAATATAAATATTAGTTAAAAAAAATGATCTTAACGTTCTGAGTTTGCAGCTTATGAAATTGAGATGAGATAAGAAACTTCAAGGATTTCGTAAAGGTTACGACTGCAGAAATGAAATCAAACTAAAAACGTTACTTATCTTGTTACAATTTACAAAATAAGATCCAAATGATCACATCCTGGAATGAATCTTTTTTTATAATTCCTCCTACAAAAATATGTTGAAAAAGATATTGACAAGAAGGACTCATCATATTCTGGGGAGGAAGCCTATGGAGGGGGGGGGGGGGATATGTGGCAGAGTCGAACAATCATATATATCATATAGGACTTACTGCTGTCTGGTGCTTCATTACTGAATCATATTATGTTATTATATTGCAGCCCATACCAAAGTTGGAGATAAAAGCACAGATTGCAAAAAAAGACTCGATATCAATAAGTGCGAGACATAAAGGTATCCGAAAGCATTTCTTCCTTTTTTTTTCTCTGTAAAAAAGCATATGGATTTGAAATATGGTCACTGCTGTTAATCTTATTAATCCCGTAAATACAGCCATCTGTTTGAAAATATTGAATTTCAACAACCACAGAAAACGTAGGACTATTATTTTTATAATATTACAGGCGGTTACAGCATTTACGCTTTTGCACAAAAATGTGTAAAAAACAGGGAAAGTAATGACGAAGTTAGTTTGGTGGTTGTTTAGATAATAACTATAAATAATACAGGCTAACGTTTTCTTCAATGTAGGTCAATATTTATGAAAACATTTAAGGCATATTGTGCGGACCAAACGGACAATCTGGACATTCCATTTGACGTAAATCTCTTAAGTTGTAGCGTCATTAAAGTTAACAGTAGAGCTGTAATCACCATAATATATGAAAATGAAGCAAGTACAAAAAAAGTTCTGAAAAATGGGTCATGATCAAATTTCCAATGTACGTCTTTTTTTATCAACTAACGGATAATGATTTATGTATTCATAAAACTAACAGAAAAAAAAAAATTCAAAATGGATTCAGGTTTTACGGTATATCACAATGAAACAAACCAGTTACCATCTAAATAGATGTATATTTAAGAATAGCTGGAAGGCAGCAAATAAAAGAAGAAAATGTGACGTCTAATCAGTTGAACTAATTAATTTATCCATGCAAGGAGAATTTTAATGTTAAATCGAATAAAGTGATTAATACATGGTCACCTGCAGTCATTGATAACGCATCAACAAATATGGTTAATATTTTCGAAGGCAGCTAGAATTGATGAAAATATAACTCGTACCATTACATGTGGTGTTTATGAAAGTGTCTTAATTTTAAGATATATTACAGATTGTACACATGTACACGAACAAATGGCATAACAATCCTTTAACTACGTTTGCTGAAAACGGAATGACGTATTAGACAATATGGCGCCCAAGTTAACTTACTGACGTTACAGATATATTTTCATTCGCTTTTGGGTATTTCAGCCGATACGTCCTCCAGTTATTACAACAGCCTGATTGTCGTGTCTCTAAACAACTAATAAAATAGTCACACTTGCGTGAAACAGCTGTGACTGTAATTGCGTGTAGATTCAAAGAGGATTTCTTTAAAAAAAATTCTTTTGCTCCCTAATTTGGAGTATTTTAATGCTTAAACAAACAAATTGTTAGCAATTAAGTACGGATTTGGGGGATGGCTTAGTGTAAATGAAAGGTTTAAATGATAAAAAGAGAGGGGAGGGAAAAAGACAAAAAAAAAAAAAAAAGAGATGTAAATGGATTTGAAGCTAAGGTCAAACTAAGTGCATATGAAAGAGATTTTACGATGAGAAAAGCTAACAGGAAACAGAAGCTGATACTAAGATAAAAAGCGGTATTCGAATGGAGGATGGATTAGTGAACACATCAAACCTGGTTTGGCTTGGAGGTTATATACAAAGCAGGAACAATGCCATTATTATTATTACACATATTATTATACCAAAAGAGTAAAATATGTAAATGACCGATGGTGTAATATGATATAACATATTTGAACATGCAGTTTATGACATCTTTTACCTTTCGAGATCTTACAGACGATAAACCTGATATAACTATAGCCTTCCTTCACCAAAGGAAGATTCAGGTATAGTTTCTTTTTGATCTCGATCACGATGAACTCAAGGACGTAAATTCAATAGTATCTGAAGGGTGGGGGAGGGGAGGTAAAACTTAGATAGACGGAGGGGGATTTGCTCATTTTGGCCATAAAAATTGGGTTATTTGTTCTGATGCTTTATTCTACTTCGACACTCATTATCACACTCTCAATTGTCAACTAGAACTGATATTACGACTGTATAAGTCATAATAACTTACACTTTATTATTTTTTTATTTAACGATTTTGTCCCGCGAAATATACATTTTTGTCCTGCAAGAGTTATTTTTTCTTGTGAATGGGCGAGTGGGTTGTGCCACCCACAGTCTCCCCCCCCCCTTGACGTAGGCCCCTGGGGTGAGCTCGTCTTCATTAACCTCCGTATCCTTCTAATGAAGAATGGGAGACACGAGAAACTTTATCATTTGTAGCCTCTTCTAGTCAACTTTTCGCCAAAACTACCACGTGCGAAGGTTATCCTAAACGTATGTAGACCTTTTTTATCATTTGATGAGCACCAATAACCGATGAGACTCCAACTATACTGTGTTGAAAAGCAATGTTAAAAAAATCGTTAAAAGTAAATGCCGGTCTAAAGTTACAACAAAGTTAATTTAGTGTGCTAATGGTATATAGTATACGTAACCCGACTGTCTATTTCTCTGGTCTCTATACCCTTCTCCGTGGGATACATAGAGTCACAAATCACCCCCTATACCTCTTCACCCACGATCATTCTCTATACCTCTTCACGCACTAGATCGAATGTATTAAGTCCCCCAACACACACACACCCCAGTCAGTATACCTACTTCAACGAGGTGGTACATGGAGTTCACATCAGTCTGTACCCTCTTTTAAATTGATGTGGGTCTACATGAAGCCGCTTAGTATCTGCCCCCTTGGAATGCGGAAGCGCATCTCCCCACCCCCATCAGTCTCTACCCACTCAGCAGAGGGGGTGCATGGAGGCCTACATTATCTCGCATTCCGTTTCCACAAGTTTCCTACAATTATCCCTGATAATGTCCTTGAAATGATTGAACATCATTTTATTTGCAAGGCTCATACTAAGAACACCAAACATAGCAAGCTTCACCACCGTCGATAATATCCTAAGGATAGTTACTCAGTAAACATATCGATTAACTGTTACTATAAATGGTCTGCAAACCTTTTAATTTTCTAAAATAGAATGTCAACATTGCCAGCTTTGACTTTTCTACGTTACCGCGTGCTCCTTTCCTGAATGTTTTCTAAAAATAACATTCACAAATCGATATTGGCCTATAGCCGGTCGAAATCGAAACTCTTTTGGCATCCAACGAAGATAGTGAGAGGTGAGCGTTTGAAACAAGCTTCAAAAGATGTATTAACCCCTCCCCCCTCTCATTTCCCGCAGGTGGAGCCGAATATTTATAGGAGACG
Organism: Stichopus chloronotus; assembly: GCA_021234535.1. Classification (NCBI taxonomy): domain Eukaryota; kingdom Metazoa; phylum Echinodermata; class Holothuroidea; order Aspidochirotida; family Stichopodidae; genus Stichopus; species Stichopus chloronotus. The sequence continues at coordinate 7,508,328 of CM037835.1, forward strand.
TCCGTTCCTGCATGGCAAAACAGCCCTGTCTTCAGGAATTGCCCGAGGGCTCCCCCCTCCCTTCCAAAAATGTTGATTTTTTTTCCAACTTCATAAAACCGTACAAAGCCCTATCCAATTAGCGCACTAGACCTATGTGCAGTTTCAGTAAAACTTTGTTCATCATTTTCGACCTCAGAATACTAGTACTCCGCTGAAGAGTTACTAAATTCTGTTACCCAGAATTTTGGCACCCTGATAATATTATGGCTCATATGGACCACAGCATAACTTAGGCCAACTCCATACATTACCAGGAGTATTATTCTCTGTGGTTACTCGTGAGCACTATATTGAATTGGATTGGAAACTTCAGTCTACGACCAGGTTAACCAGGTCCACAGAAAACTGCTCCCCCCCACTTTCACCCCTTCCCCAGGACGGAGATCAGACATCGTCTTGCTGCCCCCCTTCTGCCAAATCCTGAATCCCCCCTCCCACTGATTTCCGACCCACTCCCTAAAATATGCAAGGCTTTCATGTTTGATTATCTTTACGAACTATCCTCTTCCCCTCCGGTGCTAATCGTTCAGACATTTTAGTTAATGTTCTCTCTAATCTCCTGAAAATATTCTTGCATGTGATTATTGGCACGAGCAAAATTTAGGCCAATCAGCGATCGTGATTGTGATTACATTTAAGGTATAGGTTCAGATTAATGGATATAACATAGTTTCTTACCTAATATATTGGTCCTAGTTCATTGGTCGGTTTTTTTTTTTTTTTTTGCGTGTGAATAGATTCAACCTACATTTAAACTTAGCGGATATTTACCTAAACATATTAATGAGTAGTGTGTCTTCTCTATTGCTCGTGAATAACACTATCTAAGGAAAATTCTTTGAGAGAGCGCTTTTAAATTACGCTTTTGTGTAACGTGACAGCGTTATAATTCATTTCATTCAAGCAACGTAAAACCATTTCCCATTTTAAAATAAGGTATAAGGAAAAGTTACTGTCATCACAAAATTTTCACAATTAACTTATATCTCCTTTCTTGTTATGTAGATGATTTCTGAGAGTGTGCACTAGCCTAATGTATTTTTTTTCTCCTCCTTTTGCTGATTTCTTCTTTTTCTTTCCTTATGTACTCTAGTGTCTTCTTTTGGTGTTAGTGATTAGTTGTTATCTTTGTTATCTAACCACTTTTCTATTTATCGTGTAAATAATTTATGCAGGGGAAAACAATTTATAAGTATCTTACTTCAGTTTTCTCCTTTTCCATCATATCTCAAATACGTTGAAAACAAACTTAAGATATGTATTATGTAAATATTTATATTGCATTTACCATTGTCTCGCTGCTATATGTTATGTTCTCCATGTGGATGGAAATAAACTGTGTCATTGTCACTTTTGTTGATGAAAATCTCCTTTCGTCGTGGAACATTTTCTTTTTTTGTAATTTTGTGCAAATACCGAAAAAAATTCAAGAAATTCTATTTCTCAAAAAAAAAAAAAAAAAAAAAAAAAGTAGGATGCACGATAAAACAACATTATTTCCTCAAGGTCGTGCTTGTGCTCTTAAAGCATGCGCGCCAAGGAGACAAGTAAACAAGCAAAGTAAAAAGAAAAGAAAAATAAAACAAATGGCGGGAAAAGTCGATTAGACAGAGCTGTTGGCAGGAAACGCAGATGAATTAAGAATTTTGATAGCAGAAATGTCACTGGGTTTGTTTACAACGTGCCGTCATGGTGACGAAAAGTGTTATCGCCAAGAAGATCGACTAGTTTACCTCAGATGGTGATCACCGCTTGACAATTACGAGTGAAATTCTTGAACAATCAGATTAGTGACGCTTCAAGTCGAAAGTGGACATTTCATAGCTTTATGTTACAAAGTCTATTACATATTCAGAGTATTTGACAGAAAAAAGAAAGGCTACTAAAAAGTTAAAAAGAAAATGGTATATGAAATGCTGAAATGGTTGTCCGAATTTAGTAAAACAATTAAAATGGAATATGCAATGCCTAAGACTAATTACTAAAATTGATTTCACGACCGAAAGGCAAAGCGAAGATAACAAATGAACACACCTAAAGACCACATTAATTATAACCCAACCGTACACTCACTAAAAGTGCGAGAGTTGGGTTCACCTTTTTTTTAAACCCGTGTACGGTCTCTAAGTCGCAAAGAGCGAGATTAGGGATATGACTTCAAAATTAAGAGTAAATTTTCACTCTAAAGGAGTGACTCTTATCTGGAGAGTCATTCCGACTCCTTTAAAGTGAATATTTACTCTAAAGAAGTAAGAATGTTTACTCCCTTAATTCGGTCATTCTTTCTTTTAATGCAGTGAATATTCACTCTTGATTTGGGATCCATTGATTTAGACAGAATAGTGATGACAAACGGCACTTGAATCCTACTTCATCTATTAAAGAAAGGCTACGTATTTTTCTTTCAGGAACGTGTAGTCAGAGGGGAAGGGGAAACCGCCTCTCCTTGAGAATGTGTTTTGTATTTTTTAATATTTGTTATCAGGTGGGTCTGATCGATATTATTTCTCCAATATTATGTTTGAATGTAACTCACAAAGCCTGGGAATTTGCCATTTCCGGCGATCTGAGGAGCATTTTCGTCCAAACGTTTCTTGTGCCTTTCGCGCCAACCTGTGGTGACGCTACGATTAGATAGTCTGTCTAATGGCTTCGCCCCCCCCCCCCTTCCTTGACAAATTTCTGACTGCGCGCCTGTCCTCATTGGATATTCGTCGTTTGCAATCATAATTTCATACTTGCTCTATATAACATACAGTGTTTGTCTTAATTAGGATAAGCTGGTAATTGGGGAAGGGAATACGACGCAGCCATTACCCCCACCCCCTCCCACACCCACACACACACCCACCCACCCGTAAGGTTACACGGCAGCAGCACAATATTCTACAGTTTAAAAAGCATGTGCTATACGTAAACATGGGGAGCATTTTACTTCGACTTTGGCAACTTCATTTATGCCTCGGATATGCTTTTCTTCGTATAATCTCATTCAGTTGTATATTTCAGAACTCCGGCTGCTGGAAATAATGATTCCTTGCTTCTCTTTTTCTTCTTTCATTTCCTTCATAAAAGAATACTGCCCCAAGTCCAAGTCATTCTCCTTACCACTATAAATGCAACCAGGTTATACAACAAAGATATTAGATTAAAAATAGCTCGAAAATGGAACATTGAGAAAAATATTCCTCGATCCTGATGAGAAAATTTATGGGAAGAAAGAAGAGGAAAACGATTACGTGGATACATGAATGAATGAATGAAGAAGAAAATGAAACAGGATTCGGTACAGGTCGGTGCACCCCCATGAGAGTTAGCGGTCAAAATACAACAGAAGCTTCAAACCATAATTGGTTAAAATTCAAGTGTTTTAAAGTTGTAGTCGTCGTACCTCGGAGTTGGACGGATGTCCAACTGTTGGCTGATGCTCTAGGGCAGCCTAGAATATCATATATAGTGAAAAAAAGGTGTTTTTTCTTCTACGTTTTATGTACGGTGAGTATCCTGTTTGTTTTGCAATCTATATTTTGTAGCATGAGCCTGCATGGTGCAAAAACCATCGTTCCCAAACGACTCCCACTCTCACTTAAAGGAAAGAAAATTCTAACACAGAAGAGTAACAGGATCAGAAGCCCACACAAACAGACACAACAAAAGAAGTCGCAGGTCTATTCATGATGTAAATTGTTTGGAATGGAGCGTGCAAAGTCGTCAGCCTCTCTGAACATTGGTGGCCTCGGCGACATTATCTATTCGAAGGAGCATCAATCCCCTTGATTCACAGGACTATTGGTCCTCTTTAATTCACAGGAAAATCCCTTTATGTGTGAGTAATGGCCCTGTGAATTAAGGGATTGACTGAAGGGATTAATGGTGCCGTGAATTCAGAGGGATTGACCGTTCTGCACATTAACAGGGATTAATGATGTGAATTTTGGCTATCAAGCCAGTTTCTACTGACAATCTTTACAAAGCGCGCATTTTTTTTTCTTTTTAATCTTGAGAAAGATTCTACAGCCTTCTCTCAAAATTATCTACGCTCCTTTAAGTGATCAATTTAAACATAATTACATTTAATTTTAATCCCTCGTACCTATCATCACTCTAAGTTGTTACCATCTCCAAAAATATAGCACCGGATATTGAATGAAAGGCAACATGCTAGGAAAGGGAGGGAAGATGGGGGGGGGGGGTTCTGTTTTTGACACTAAACATTCAGATGAAAGAGGTTTTCTGTTTTCATTTGGTGGCAGATGTACAGTATACTCCCGTCCTGTACAGATGTGAACTCATCAGGCACAATACATCACATGTTCCCAGTGATCCCTATTGGGTGAATACATTTATTTTGTGCTTGTGTCATGGATCGCTGCACAAACCACGAGTGTCACGAATTTTTAAATATACAGTATATATATATATTTTCATGTGGGGAGGGTGGGGGGGGGGGGAGATAGAACTCAAAACAAAGTCTGTAATCAATAAAATCTACGAAGAGGCCTAAAAAAACATTCTCAATGACCTAGTTACCATCAATGCATAATTACACCTTTAATTACTCCTTAAAGTTAATTTCTTATCCTAGTTTGACATTGCAAGAATTTCGTATAAGATTTCGTGAAGTATGGTGTCACTGTGAAGAAATATTTGAAACTACAGTGACGAAAAAGCATGTATGTAGGCTATATGAAGCATGCCCCTGAGATCACAAAGTAACGAAATAAATATGATCAGTTTACGCAGTTTTTAACACAATTTGTTCCTAATGTGAATACCTTGTTCACATTAAGTCAAAACAATGAGCAGTGTCTCCATAGTAACGTGATGCTTTGAGCCGCTCTTATACTAACTATGATGGCGGGGATGAAACTAAACATTGTTTGTCTGTTTATTGATCTGTAGATAGCCCACTTACGTTGGTGAAATTTGCCAAGAAAATACAAAGTGAAAATAGGAAGGTAGGAATTCAGGCTAATTCATCGATGACAGCTTACGGTTGTCCAAATATCGCGATCCTCACTGAACCACTACAATTAACCACTCAGAAGGAAAACAACAACAAAGGTACGTATATTCGAAGTACTGCGTTGCACCGTGGAATTCAAAGAGGTCGAAAACATAAATGTGATATAATGGTGCATAAGTATGGGATGTATTTGTAAAAACACGACGTTTCGGGTATAGACCCTTCTACTAACATTAGTCGCATTCGATTCAAATTCAACACAAATGATGAGCAGCTCTTCGATTTGGCCCATCACTGCAGCGTATTTAACGGGCTCAACTGTACCGGCCTCGAATCCTCGCAGGTTACTTTTGGCACACAGAAGACGTCGTTTGGTCCCGGAAAAGTTGTCTCTTTCAATAAGAAGTCTTGAAACCTTGTCCAAAATTCTCGAAATACGATCTCATACAGGTTTTAAAGGTAAATTCGCCATCTTTCCACGACGAATTCCATTAAACTGACGTCATGTACGAAATTGTATGTCATATGTAATGATATCAAAATTTCGAATTAAAGATATCTTTAAATAAGTCAGAATTAACGATATGTGACGTCATATTTGATGGTATCATAAATTCCAATTGTCAATATATTTAAATAGGCCAGAATTAAGGATATGTGACGTCATATTTGATGATATCATTTATTCGAATCGTAGATATCTTTAAATGAGCCAGAATTAACGATATTAGACGTCACATTTGATGACACATAAATTCGAGATATGTTTACAAGGTTTTCACTTCTTGACCCCAACCGACATCTGATTTCAATGAAAGCAATAGGAGTCGTGTATTAATGGGTTCACACACAGACTAAACACAACATATGTCCATGTCGCCCTTCTTGAGGTATCGTGACCTCCACAAAAAGAAATTCGGTTCCTGTACTCGATGTGCTACCCATGCATATCAATATCAAATGTCCAAGCTTTTCTCCGTGAGATATTATTTAAAATGTTTTCACAATCTGATCCCTCTCGACCCCAATTGACCTTTGACCTCGAGCCACCACAACCAAACGATTCTTGCACTTAATGCATGTCACCTACACACCAAATATGAAACTTGTCCAAGCTTCTCTTAATCACGGAGCCTATCATATTTGCATGGTTTTGACCCATGTTGACCGAAAAAGACCTTTGACTTCCACAAAAAACGATAACACTCTTGTACTTAATGTAGTACCAACTACATACCAAATCTCTCCAGGCGTCCCTCCTTGAAATACCATGTTTACAAGATTCTATAATTTGACCGCTGTTGACCTCAAATGACCACTGACCTCCACCAAATACAACAACATACTTGTAGTTGATGTGGTACACCGAGGCTACATACTAAGTGAAAGATCTAAGATTCCCTTCTTCAGACATATTTACAAGATTCTCAATATTTGACCACTATTGACCCCAAATGACATCTAACCTTCTTCAACTCAGTGTGGTACACCTACATACCAAATCTGCCTCCCTTCTTTGAGGTATCATGTTTACAATATCTCAAAATCTGACCCTTGTCAACCTCAAATGAAAGTTGACCTCTCAAAGCAAGTATTTTTGCACTAAATGTGGCACACATATATACCAAATATGATATTTGTCCAAGCTTCTGGAGTTAAGATTTTCAGTTTGACCTCCACTGACTCCAAGTGACCTTTGACCTCCATAAAAAACAATAGGATTCTTGTACTCAATGTATTACATCTACATATTGCACCTCCCTGTTAAGATATTCTGATCACATATCATTAAGCTTCAGTATGTAATGGTTGATAAGATGCCACACCCCATTGGAACTAATGATGAATGTAAAGGTAACTAAATTATACACAAACAATTAACTCTCAAAATCAGACATGAATTAAAACTTTTCTATCCTCTATTTATTCAAGCAATGGTTAAGAAACTCAAAAGAAAAAAAAAATTAACCACGGACATTGCAAGGGTATGGTAAGTAATAATCCCAAGCAATGTAAGTTTCCCTCTACTTAGCAATGTGAAATTTTAATATTCTCATGGTGGATAAAAAAAAATCCTACAGAGAAATTAGGTTGTTTTCTTGCAATAACCTCCCTGTTCATTTATTCTTAGGACTGCGTACGGTTACCGCAATGTCCAATGTACGGAAGGTTAAAAGTGCCATCAAGATAAGTACATCTTTGCCCCCTAAGTTGACAACTTTCAGCAAAATGTCTATATAACGAGATAATATCTCACCAAATAACAGAAAAATGATCAATTGTTCAGTTGTGGTATCTTAACAACTAAACATTTTTCTGCAAAATGTTATCTTGTTTTACTTGATTCTTAGTGAGGAATTCAACACGTTCATATAACAACTTGTCACATTCTGTCAATTGAATAATTTGCTGCAAAATGTTGACTTTTTTACTAAGTGACCAACTGAACAATTTTCTGAGAAATGTTTGAATGACAACATATAGTATCTTGCCATTTCGACAATTTTCTGCAAAATATTCACTTTCTTTCTAAGTGAGCAACTGAATAATTTTCTGCAAAATGCTGACTTGTTGACTTTCTTTACTAAGTGAGCAATTGAAAAAATGTTCAAATGACAACTTATCACATCTTGTCATTTCATCAATTTTCTGAAAAATGTCCACTTGTTCATTTTCTAGACCAGAAATACAAATTACAGGATGACATAAGTTGTCACTTGAACAATTGGCAGAAAATTGATTGTTCAGTAAAAAAAGATATGAACAAGTTAACATTCTGCACAAAATTGTTAAGTTGTTCACTTAAAAAGAGGTGATCAAATCAACATTTTACAGAGAATTATTGACTTGACCATATACAATAAGTTGTCATTTGGACATTTTGCAGAAAATTGTTGATTGCTCACTTAGGAAAAAATTGAAGAACTGGACATTTTGCAGCAATTTGTTGAAATGACAAGATATAAATTGTCATTTCAACAATTTGCAGAAAATTGTTCAATTGTTCAAACAACATAAATAAACAATTGATCATTTTTCCGTTTTTGATGCTATATTTTCTTGTTATCTAGACATTTTGGAGAAAGTTGTCAAGTTACAGAGCAAAGATATTCTTATCTGGACTGCAGTTTTAAGCTTCCGTATCCTACCAATGAAATGTCTGTAGGTCAAATATTTACACATATTGAACCATTCTTCCAACTGGTGCATACAATTGCAAGGGGAACAATGAAGGTGGGTCACTGATGCTACACCATGATTCTTTCACCATCTTCAAGTCATTTTTTACCTACCGAGGTATGTCAAACAAAAGAGGGGTGACAGGATACCCTCACTAACTCCACAACCCCAAAACCCGCACACACTGCAAATTTACAAGCAGGTAAAATGCAACTGTAACTTGTCACCAGCATAGTTCAAACTTTGAGATGCAGTCAAAATTACATTGATGAAAAGGTGGGATTGTAGACGACTATAACCTGTTGCTTTTTAAATAAGTAGATTCCATTTAAAGTGTGATTAAAGACTGGGTATCAGCCATAAAACAGGTAGATCAATAGAAAGGTGTGTTTGTAGAATGTACCCATGAGTAACAAAAGATGTAGATTAGCATGAATGTTTGCTTGTAGACTATACCCATAGCAACAAAAAAAAAAAAAAGAGAGATCTTCTGCTCAAAATACGGTTGAATTAGAATGCCATATCAAGACTCCAAGGCATGCTATAGAAATAAGGAAAGATCAGTCTTAAAGAAGGATGAACGGTGAAAAAGACTTCGCAGAATTTCCTATGCAGTCTTCCTCTGAATGGGTCAAGACATGCTCCTATACAAGATATGATAATAGACTGTAAAACAAAGACTGTGAACTACAGATCATCAGTCAACAAAAAGGGCAGTTTAATTTCAAATTCCTTGCACTTGTGTGTTCCATTTTTCTGGTAAAAATTCAAATTTAAGCTGTTTTTGTGGACAGAAGGATTACTGTCAGCCTTTTCGTCTCTGAGTCAATTTCTGTTAATCACCTTTACATTTTCTTGGCCCACTTTGGAGAGAGAGAGGGTCATGGAACCTTTGTGAAGTCTTTTTCCCACAGTTTATCCTCCTTGAAGCGCAAATGGTGCAAGTCAACGCATATCATCATCAGAACATCTGATGGCTTGTCTCAATAGTAATTCTTACACACCAGTTTGACATAACTCTGTTTTTATTTTTCAGTCTGAATGCTGCAAAGCATCATTCTTTTGTGAAAGGATGAGGAAACAACCATTTCTTATGTGACTGAAAATTCATACTGTGATTGTGAGCTATGTGACAGTACTGAACGACGCTGAACTGACAAATCACGGGCTGGAGGGATTGATGAGCTATAGCCATATGATAGAGGGAGTGCACATGAACCACATGAGATCATGTTTGCTGAACGACAAGTCAAGGGCCAACGAACTTCTGATTGATCTTCTCCGAAGACATGGACTATCTAATAACATTCTACAAAGATGCTGAATCTTCTCATGCGAGCAACCAGTCTTTCAAACATTTTTGGGGTCCTAGAAACCTACAACTTGATATCTGCTGGTGTAAAGGCCAGATAGCAAAAACTTGAGGCTACAGAGATTTCTGCATCTGGTTCTTTACTGCATCTTTCCTAAAAAATTGCAAGCAGCATGGCAGAGCATCACCTTATCATCATCCCTGGCCATTGTCTGCCCTTCTTTGAACTCCCCTAGTGGCTCTGTGTGTACACTTCTGTTCTCTCGAGCATTGGACAGGAGCAACCGGCATAACACTTCATGGTCCTTCTCTGCAGGCCTCCGTGGATTTTACTATCATTTTATTTTCTTTTAATGATCTGAGTGTCTAAATTATGCTCTTCTTCCCAGATCTTGCGATACAGTAAAGTTAAAAACTGTTCATGCCTTTCTTGACTTGGCAGTGCCATCCCCTTGAGGAGGGGTTCAGTCTACTACCGTTCAATGGTGGCCACCTCCCTACCAATTATGATGTCATAGTCTGGCATCAGGACAGTGCTACATTGTAAGCTCCTGTGTACAAAAAAAAACAGCATCAACTTTAATAAACACACAACTAGAAAATCATCTTAAAAAAATTATACAATGAAGTCATGCAATGTGTCTGAAATGTAATGCCTGTATGATGTTAACTTCACCATGTTAACAGGCAGTCATCAACACGGTGATCAAGGGATTGAGACATTTTAAGAAATTCACCTGTTCTTTTACTTTTCTTAATTTCCCTTTCTGTCCAAAACTGGTTGTGGTTGTGGGCCACACAATGCAGATCTGCAAGCAATTTGGCCCGTGGGCCACAGGTTAGAAAGTCCTGCTTTACGAGAAAGCAACTGTCAGTGCAAGACTTTCCAACATATTGCATTGGGAATAGAAATGGCCTCTGTTGACCACAGATTTATGAAGTTTGAGCTATATGACAAGTGATTTAGGATCATCCACTCTGGTTGGGCCACCCTATCAACTTTGAAGTTCGCTCAGTTTTCCTTAGTGAGATAATGTGTTTACAAGGTTCTAAGGGCTTTGATGTCTGCCTACATAAGTAAATGTGATGATTACGGAGAACTACCTTGGTGTATATATCTAGGAGTCTGACCAATGTAGTAATTTTTTAATATTTGTTTACACGTTTTTCTTCATTGTTCTTTTTTGATGAGTTCTGTCTGGCACAAAAGGCACCAGATATCACATGCTCAGAGAGGGCTTTTGACCTACAAAGATTATCACTCACACAACCGCCACTTCTTCAGCAATTCTCCTAGCATAGTTTTCAGACGGCACCTTCTATTGCCTCATGTGACATTTGACCTTCATGATAGAGGAATAAGGATCATCCACTCACTATGGGATATCTACATGTTTAGTTTGAAGTTCAGACATTTGTTAGTTATTGGGATATCATTTTTACAAACTCCTCAAATTGACCTCAGTTGACCATAAATAAACTTGATCGAAAAGGATACACTTCACAGAAAGTCGAAGGGATCAGCCCTGCCCCACTCACCAAGATCAGATCACCAAGATCAGATCAGACACTCACCACATTCAAAGTTGAAAGGTTCACTTCCTAATGTATCAATTTCCCCTCTGGTGACCTCAAATTAACTGTTGGCCTCCGTGAACAAAATACAGACCATACACTCACCGTAGGGTAAGAGTCAATAAATTACTTGCCATTAGTACCTTGAGAAAGCTACAAAAGGTTATCTCACAACAACACGAAACAGTGGAATAACCTTACAGGGAAATACTCCATTTGTTTTTCAGAAAAAAGTCTTTTTTACAACAATAGTTAAGGACACAGAATGATAGATAATTCCAAATAAGGAAGGACAGCAGCTGTATTACCAAGAAATAAAATTTTCAGATAAAAACACAGTTATATGTTATTCAAAAATGATTTGTTCACCGAAACTTTCTAAAATTCAAATGATACATTTTAAGGAAATCATCTTATTAAGTTTTGAGGCGATGAAGCTATTGCAGATGTTTATTGGTAAGACGGAATGGTCCTAAAATGATTACGCTTTTTTCTAATTTTTGACATGTTGGTGCATTTTAAATGCAGTGTTTCCATTAAACAGATCATGCGTAACCACATACACCATACGTGGTCATTAATGTGGTTGAAAAAGCAGCTTGCAGGTTGTACAGGACTCACCATGATAGCATTGACGATGTCATTTTTATTATTCTTCAGTGCCTTTATTGCTTTCCCTCTTGAAACATTAGCTTGTTGTTTCACAATATCAATATCTTTTTCCTCCAAACCATCATCATCGACCTGACGAAGAAAAAAAAAGTATTAAAATATTGTTTTAACATTCTCCAATTATCATGCAACTTCAACCAGTTCCCTTCCACCAGTTTTTCTCTCCTATGTACAAGAATATGAGCAACTGGCTGTCACTAAAATATGGTTGGCCACTGCATTTCAAAAGTTTTCGATGAAACTTAGTAACATCTTGGCCATCTGCCCACCCACAGTTCAATCTCTCATTACTTGCCTCATCTTCATCAGTTTCCTCCTCTGCAGCTTGATTGACCGAGGCCTCGCTCTCACTGACCACCTGGTTGGGGGGTTCCTGAGGCCGGAACTGTTCTGCTGCAGCCATTTGAGCTTGCTGACTTATATCTTCAATCTGTTAATAAGATAAATACATGCAAATACAATGTTTGCAAAATGCTTTCAAATTAGCCAAAGAAAGTGGACTGAATCCCTGAGAGTTCAAACCATAGTGTAATCACAGTATAATACCCAAATGCTCTCACTTATGACCATGCCTGAATATTCAAACACCAAAAAATTTACCACTGACAACAAACATTTTCTGCATTGATGCCTTCAATCCGGCTAAATATATGGTGGATGAAGTTGGGATGGGCGGGTGGGATGTTTATCTCCATTTGCCATGTGAAGGGAGGCGATCGAGTGAGTTGGTGATTCCTTGCCAATGTGAGATTTTACTTTGATTACAAATTTTTCAAAACATCTGCATTTGCTGAGGAGGACATATCCAACATTGTGTGCACCACCATTCAATCACGGCGGTAATTACTGATTTGTGCCTACACACAGGGAGGCTGACCAGAAGTTTTCCTTTGTGAGATACGTGTAAAATCCTCACTGACCTCTGAGAACATCAGACCTCTATGCAAAACAAATGTTACCTAACTATCAAGTACCACCCACATACCAAGTTTTTTTAAGGGCTTGCCTTCACACATTCATACTGTCTTTGACAAGGAATCACACAAGCTCAATTTACTCATAGACAGTTGATTCTGATTTGCATCTGTGCTGCTTTGTCAGTGTGGATGTGTCCTTTTAAATGTGGATGACGCCCTGATAAGGGTGGGTCTAACAGGATGAGTGTCCTCTTCCCATCTAGTTCTTTTTCTTTTCTTTCTTTTTTGTAGAGAAGAATATGCTGAGATATTAAATGGTGCTATCTCTTTCCTATTTTGATTCAAATTTGTGTCAAGAATTGACCCCCATTTTAGTATTTCAAAACAGAATTTTTTATGTGAGTTTGCCTTCTGTAAAAGGTAACTTTTTTTAACATCATTTACATTTGCATAATCTACAAAGTTTACACAAGCTCGGTTTTTTTTTTTAATTCTGCAAATCTTGTGCCGGCCAGTAGTCTGGCAAATTTGCTGTTCATGCCAGTCACCAAACATCATTAAGAGGTGCGGCAAGTCCTACTGCTACAGAATCATTAACGTAGGTCTGATGATATTGTTTGACTCGCTGAATGAACTCACCTTAGCTTCGCCAAACACTATATACGTATCTGAAGCAGGACTCTTGTACACATCTGGTTTGCTTATTACAAACAAAATGTTTTTTGACTTCCTTATCGTTACTCTGTTGACACCTGTAAGCGATTTGAGACCCAATCTGCTGAGCCCCTTACGGGCCCTCTTTTCACTTCTGTTCTGCTTTGCCTTGCTCACTGTGTCCTCTCCCATACCGAGCTGTTGATGTAAAATGAGAAGACGAATGGAATATCACAAAAATCATAGCCGTGAGACCATTGGAGAGTTCAGAACTCATTCCTCATCTGAGACACCTGAAATGTGTCAAAGACAACCAAAATTTTGTATTTGAACAACCACATTACAGTAGTTGGAGATTTAACCAAATTCAATTTCTATTGAGAATGCATCTGATACAACAAACTATGTTTGCTTGCATTGCAAACACTCTAAAACAGTTTGTCCACGGTGCAGCAACCTACAAGAAAAACAAAAGTCAATTTAAGAGTCCATTTAAGCATTGGGAGAGACACATTGCTAACTGAAGCTCATCCTGCAGCCAAGTGTATGGAGATTTGAGAAACTTCACTGAAGGTACACCAGTTTACACACAAACAAAATAAAAACAGTTTTATTCAACTACCAATTATCCCTCTAACTGCTTCATTGCATGGTACCATACTCCAACATGGCAACAAAGATTGAAGCAGTGTGCGACTTCGTTACATGGTTAATAATATACAGCACTTTATCCCAACTAGATGATACTAAGTCCAGACCTTGAGAATGCTCTACCTTCACTCTCAAGGACACCTTCCACTTAAAATGTCCAGGAACATACCTGTTGATCAGTCCAGTATGACTACACAGACAAAACAGTTGCAGAACTGAAAACAAATCTGTTGACTTGGGTTTACCAAGAAAGACAGATTTATGATTACAATGATAGACTCCACTCTTAATTACCAGTAAAAACTGAAAATTGATGTAAAATAGTTTTAAACAGCACATACTATTCACAACAAGAGACGTCTAAACATATCCCAGAGACCCCTCCCCCCAGTGCCTTGTTCTCCTAATTATTTATGTAACTTTGAAATACAAGGATAAAGATATTCTTACAAATACATATAAGCAACCTGCAACGTTCAGGCTATTTCTATCATCTGCAAAGTAGTAGCAAGGTTACCTAGCAGAAAGCTTTACTTGGCCAATAAACAATTGAACTTTCTAATTAGCTTCATGCAACACCACTCGCTTACACGACCAGATGTACAGCAATAGGAACTTAGCAAGGGATTAAGGACAAGAAGTTGAATGACCCCTAACATACAAATGTGGTCAGTACCTGTGACTGTGTTTGAGATGAACCCATATCCTGCTGTTCCTCTAAGTCTGGTACTCCTTCAGAGCCACTGTCAGATTCCGTGCCAGATGAGGCTATGTGGATAAAGAAAGAGGCAGTCTTGCATGGTAATTTCTAATACCAAGATGACAAACAACTAAATATTCAGAACACAATGTTCAGTAAACCAAGATTCTGCAACAACGGCAAAAAGATGACCAGACCGGTAATAGTCTTGCAGTAGTGGCTGTTGTCAACATTCACATACAAGACTTAAAGGCTCATATCAACAGATCTTCATTGATCAAACTTATCGCAACTGTTTCCCCTTTTTCCACTTCTCACTAAATTCAACATCTGGTAAGAATCCCTAATTGATATGGATCAACAAAAGTATCTTTAACAGGGCAGAGGTATAAACTGATGAAGGTGAGTGAAACCAGAGCAAGATGTACGTACAGTATATGATAAATTACAACCATTGTATTGTAATCAGACTCATTCAAATCTCTATTCACCTTGGCCAATACATAACAGCATCATACAATCGAAGGAAGAATACATTTCCATAAACATTGTATGTACCATCCTACTAAATCATCCTCACAAGTAAATCACACCTTCATGATAAGTGTACATAACAGATCAAACTACAGTACATCTCAGTACATCTATTCCCGTTAGTTTTATAAACCATAACAACAGATTCAACAGTAAGGCATTTATTTCAATGGAAGACAATAAAACAAGTCCATTTTCTTTTTTTTTCTTTTTCATTCACACTTATGCTATTATTGAGACTGAAAGAAGACTGATTAAGGTAAGAACAAGTTTAGGAGATGAAATGAAAGAATATATAAAAAAATCCAAAGAAATGATCAGGCAAAAAGGCTGTTGATGAGTATTAAATGATTGAAAGACTGAGAAATGTGTTAAAAGTATAACTTACCTGCTTCTGCATCCTTGGTTGGCTCATCTGGAGATGCTTGTACTACTGGGGTTGTTGTTTCTGAAGGCATCTTTTACAATAGGAGTTATTATAAGATATGTTAGAGACAAACGATATTTGCTGCTGATCAGTCTGAAAAGAAAAGAAAAGAAACAGCAGAAATCATTTCCGTGACAAATATATAAACAGTAACTCTCAGCAAAGTATACATCTGAACACTTTCCCTCTCTTCCACAAAAAAGCGGACTTTGAGGAAAGTCAATGAAATGTGGAAGTTTGTTGGAAGACAAGCAACTGCATGACGTACCAAGTAAAAAGGTGTGTAGACTATTACACACACTGTTAAGAACAACAGTGTACTGTACAAGCACCAGACATGCGGCGCTGATGTCATGATATGAGGACATTATTGAAACAGTTCTGTTTAACTCAAAAGAAACTTAATTCCACCAAGTCTATCCATTCCCATGACTCACTGGTTTGGGTAATCATGATTGACTACACTATACTTACCCCTTGGTCACACTAATGCACTGTTTGACCTCACACAAAGTGCAGATGAATTAAGTTCTAGCACCACCCGCTGCAAACTTAGGTTTGCCCTCATTGGCTTTCACTTGAAAGTTTGCACCACATTTCTTTGTGTCCAAATGTTTACTCTCAGAGTGGGAATGCAGATTTATCACAAACATTAAAAAGTATTCCTGTGTTTTTTCTTTTTAAGCTCTGTTCAGAGCACAAGGTCAAACAATGCATAAGTGACAGGAAAGGGGTATGTCTTTGATGTGAATTCTGTGTTTTCAGTAGAAATTCTGTCCTCTGATCACCTAATATCTCAATTGTTCTCAGCAGGGTTGGAAAACCTTGCTAAATTTCCTACGAACACAAAAGAAAAATCTACCAATTTCCCACTGACATTTGTGTAAGGGTGGAGCTCCTTTGGGACAGGGGTCCAGGGGACAAAGCCCCTGAAGATTGGAGTTCCTAGCATATCAAAGGGGTAAAATTGTTGCAGCTGAGCACTAAAGAAAAAACTGGAAACTCCTACAATATCTGAAAAAACCAATCATGAAATCTTAACATTGGCTATTTGCATTGTTGCAATATACAGTACCTTTTTAAATGTGAAGGATAAGTGTCACTTAAAAAATGTCAGAAACAAGTGAAACTTGAGTCCGACATTACGCTATATAAATATGCCAAAGGCCTAGAATAAATGTCTCAATCGTGGCATTCTTCACCAGCATAGCAAGCTGGCATCAATTCCATGGGAAATAATAAAATAAAATGAAACTTTTGTGTGGTAACGTTGCACAGAATCATAGACCACACTATACACTGTCAACTACAAGCTGAAGTACCCCTGACGAGGTCTGTGCGTTTGACTTAGGAAAATCCTTGCATGTTTCCAATACCACATTATAACTGCAAAAATATTAATACCTGTCCCACAATGGTAACATCTGATTCTTACATAAAATAGCTTGTTCCAAAGTTAATTCAAACATTAATATACAGGGGTCAATTTCTTTTCATTGACAAATATTGCCACTCAGATATTCCCTTCCCCTTAAGTTGCTCTTTAGTTGGCTCACCCCACTTTTTGAAACATCCATTTCAGCGCTGACAATTTTTTTGAAGACTTGTAGTTTGGTGTCTGGACATTAACCCCAGTTTGATTCATACAAAACACCTGTGACTTCTGTCGCACTCAAATCCAGCCACCTGTTGCAGCTACAACATTTGTACCATACCTTTTCATCTTATAAATGTTACCATTAACAGGCAATAGAAATTTGCAGCAAAAAAGGAAAGGTAAAAATAAAAGTCACCTCCCCCATATTTCAAAATGGTTTGATTGTGGCAATTTTCTCACTGTGTGTAACGTTACGTTTTCCAGACAGGTATTTGGCGTTACCATTGTATTTATGTGTAAGACTGTAAATGTAAAGAAGGTACAAACATCAAACACTTCTGCATGGACTCTGTTTTCTCCACTATGTATGCACTGTATGTATGTTGCGTATATGTACATATGAAAGCACTCCGTTCTCATTAATTGCACAGCGAATCTGTGTGCTGAGTTCAGAAGAAAAAAAAACAAAAATAAAAACTAAAACCAACGAAGATGAAACTGCATGAGCACTGCGCGAATCATCTGTGGGCATGAGGTTTCACATGGTGTATAGGGCAACTGAAGTGAAGAGTGCCTAAAACTTAACTGGCGATAATTTCTCGTAACTTAGGTTGTTGTTGTGGATATAATGGACATCATGGGTAGGCATTGAGGCAACCTGCGCTATTTGTCTATGTGAGTAACGTATGCAATAACTGATCAACAGAGCTGGATTTCAATATTTTTTTCCAACATTTTCCCTGTTCTCTCTCATTTGTTTTGTTACTCTGAAGATTTCCAGGTTCTCCCCTATTTCATTAAAGAAAAATGTGTCCAGACATGCAGGATTTCAGGCAAGCATCATGGACTTCCTGCAAACCAGGTTCTGAAGGCTTGCAAGGTTTTCCTGATTTTCAGTCCCATTTCCCATGTATCACCACAGCAACTACATCAGCTATACAAATGTTTTCATGACTTGGTGCATATCATGACAGCTGCTGTTGACAATAGTGTAATTTTGCAAGAAATCACTACAGACAACTGCTCTGTCAACAAACATTACTTTCTGTAATCAATTATAGGTTAACTTTGGTCTAGGCAAATTTTTTGCATGCTTTTCACACTTTCCAACGTTAAAGAAATATTAGCGGTGTGAACTCTGTCCTGTCAGAGTTGTCAAAGAGGAGATGGGCCACCCACCAAAGTCTTTAGCAATGTCTAAGTTGCAACATAGCACTCACTGGTGAGGATGTAAAACTGTTTTCTGTGCTGCCAACGAGTCTTTCAGGTAACTGCATACCAAAAAATGGGCCCACACACACATCTTTTGAAAAATTCGGGCGAGAACAAGTTTTTTTGTACTTGTACCCTATCTGCATCACAGCCTCCACGTTACATGCTTCAATTTGCTTCTGCTCAAAATTTTTGTCTCCCCAAAACACTATTAGTTCATAAATGCATTTAGACCTAGACTACATCCAATAGATCTTTCAAAACCATGATGTACTGTGACATTTGCGTCTTCAATCCATAGCATTCATTGGCAGCTAGCCATGCATACTTTGGCCTAGGCCTAACGCTAGCCTATACTTACAAAATTGTGAACGAACATGCATGTATATTAATACGGATAGCCATATTTGGACATCATGTGGTGACTTCGGCCTAGTTACGAATTACAATTTCGAGAAAGCTGCTGTCTCTAGCCTGAGAATAAGTGTAGGCCAAAGATGGGTACAGAAATCTCAGCGCCAATGCAAAGTACAAAAATTTCGGGCATCAGGCGAGTACGTGTACAGTTCACCAGTTTCGTTTGGTTGCTGGTACCTTTCAATGGTGTCTTATGATTGTCAATTTGCGCTGTATCTACACCCCGCGACATGCATCGCAATGGACACACAAGAAAGAATGACACGATTAGTGGTGAGTAACAATACAATAACAAAGAATTACAAATAAGAAAAGTAAACAAAATCTACTGGTTCAAAACAATTTCTCTCTGTTTTAACATTATACTACCTTCTACTAACGTCTTTAACCACGATGGACAAGATAAGGGTAGAAAACTTTCTTCTTTTTCTCTGTCTCACATGTGTATGTTTACGGCCGTATAGTAGTATCCGGTTAGCTAGCTAGGTACGGTTGGTTCAAGCATGTATTAGACTTACCAAATCAGCCGTTTGCTCGTTGGCCGAATATTGTTCGGCTGAATGTTAGTCATCAAATGTGACCGAACTGTACTGATTCACTACGCTACGGGTGGAGGGAGGAGGTTTAAGGGTGGATTTGGGGAAGGTGTCTCAGTCAGTGGCTGCGCTACGGGGAGGGGGGGGGCATGAGGGGGAATTTGCCCCTCCAGATTGTTTCCTTGCCCTCCAGTTGCCCCCCAGTTGCCCCCAGTTGCCCCCCAGTTGCCCCCCAGTTGCCCCCCCAGTTGCTCTCACCCTTCCCAATCAGATCTTGTACTCATCCTAAATTAATCACAAAACTATGTATTGGCAATGGACTGAATAAGAACAGCTTCCGGGGAACCATGATTGATTAATGCCTAATTTATGTTAAACAGGCTGCCAGTTTTCATGTCATGCCCGTAGCCACTTCAACAGTAGGCCAGCCTGGTCAGACCAATTTTCTCTGTAATGTTTACCGTCCAGCATAAGGGAAGGTCGGGTAGGTGGTTGTTTTCTTAATATAGGAATGTCGTTGTTTTCCTAAATATAGGAATGGAATGGAAGTGTACGTAGCCTATGTGTGTGTGTGTGTGTGTGTGTGTGTGTATGTGTGTGCACTCGGTGGTACCGCGTAAATGTGAAATGGTACTCCCAAAGAAAAAAGTTGGGAACCTTGGAGTACGGTCAACCGAAAAAATAAATAATACAAAATTAAATAATATACCTCTCTTGAGGCTTAATTTTCCACCCAGAGATATGCTAAAACCTCAGAGCTTCAGGGGGCTTCGCCCCCTGGACCCCACTAAGGGCCCTAAGGCGGGCCCCTGGACCCCACCCGCAAGGCCTCGCGCTTCGCACTCGGTTTCGCGCTGCGCGCGAAAATCTTTGCCCCCCCAACATTTTCCTTTGCCCTCAGTTTCCCCCCCCCCCCCAAGTCTGACATTCTGGCGCCGCCACTCGTCTCAGTGGAAACCTTGTGTCCTCCATGCTCTTGCAAACCGAGGTTTGGAATTTTCAAATACATCTTCTGTGGTCCCCTGGCCCGGACGCAATCTATCCAATTTTGTTGACTCATTGGCTCATCATTTCTGCGTTCCACCGTCACTGGTCTTCAATAAATTTATAGTTGAAAGTTATGTTCCTGAGGACTGGAGGTATGCTAACACTACCCCAAGAAGGGAGTTAAGTTACACCCCTGTAATTACAGCCCTGTCAGTCTCACTAGTGTTGCTTGTAAGGTCATGGGATCTATTGTTAAAAAGTCTAAAGTTAGTTTCTTCAGTACTTATTCATTAATCAGAATGTCTCCACATAGCTTTTGTCACAAAAGGTTCTGCCTCACCAATATTTTGGAGTTCATGCAAGATGTTACTTGTCAATTGGATAGGCAGAAGTATGTTGATGATGTTTTTCTGCATTTTCAGAAAGCTTTCGATAAGGTTCCCCACCAGCGTCTCTTGCTTAAATTAAAGACTGAGTATGGGCACCTGTGGTTACTAACCTGGATTCAGAATTGACTATGTAATAGGAAACAGAGAGTGGTTTTAAAAGGTTGGGCTTCTTCTTGGCAGGAGATTAGTGGTGGGGTCCCCCATAAGTCTGTGTTGGGTCCTTTCCTGTTTATTGCTTTCATTAATGACTCTGATGCTGATATTGAGTGTAGAGCCAAGAAGTTTGCTGATGACAGACACTAAAATGTATTCTGAGGTCTCCTCTGAAAGTGATTCAAAAAGTTTTAAGAAGGATTTAAATAAGGGTTTTCGCTTGGTCTCAGGAGTGGCAAATGCTGTTCAATATCGATAAATGCAAGGTAATGCATATTGGAAATAATAATGCTAGGTATTCGTACACTTTGAATGGACAGTCTCTGCAAGAGGTTTCTGTTGAAAGGGACTTATAGGTGTTCACGCATAGATTCTTCTTTACAACCATCTAAGCAGTGTGCTGAAGCAGCTAAAAGAGCAAATATGATTTTAGGTATGATTAAGAGAAATTTTAGTTTCCTTAAGCAAGATGTTGTTGTTAGACATGGTAAGGCCTTAGTTAGAGTATGCCGTTCAAGCTTGGAACCCATATTTTTTCTAAAGATAAGGATTTACTTGAGAAAGTCCAGCACAGGGCTACTAGATTGATTAGGGCCTTCAAGGGTGTCCCCTATAACAGCAGGTAATTACGTCTCTTGAAACTCACTTCATGCACTTGAGCTGAGAAGATTACGTGGTGATTTCAGACAAGTCTACAAGATTGTACATGGTTTTCATAATTTATCATTTTCTGATTTTTTCAAGTTTCCAAATAGTTAAAATTACAAGAGGTCATTGTCTTAAACTCCAGAAGGTTCAGAGTAGGATCAATATTCGTACTTCTTTTCTCAGAGGGTAGTGAATGAGTGGAATGGGTTGCCTGAGGATGAAGTGATGTCAAGAAGTGTTCATGGGTTTAAGAATGCACTGGACAAGTACTTAAGGCTTTGTGACCGGGTTTGATTTTTATACTTTTTTCAGGGTCCTAGATGGGTACTTGGCTGTCCTTCCTGATCCCTTTTTTCTACTAAACTTTTTTCTACTAAACTACGAAGTTGTTCGACTTAAATTTGTGTTTGATCAATAGAATTGCACTTTAAAATTGATAACTTTTCATCAAAAATACCGTAATTACACCCAGGATCGTCACCCTCTGTACTCCCATATAGACTTTGCCACTGGATCTAAAGTTATCCGACCTTGGTTTTAAACCTATGGTTAGTCATACTTGGAGTTATCCAACTTTGATTTTAGACCTGTGGAAACTATATAATTACCCTACAAATGATGACTCTAATACATCACAAATTCGGTCACCCAGAATCCTCCGGGGGCTTTGCCCCTGTGCTCCAAAGGGACTTTGCCACGGGACTTGCACTTATCTAACTTTGGTTTTAAATCTGTATTTAGTCATACCTGGCACTAATATTCTTGGCGTCCATACTTGGCGCTTCAATACATCATAAATACGGTCACTAAGAAGCCTCCGGGGCTTTGCCCCTGTGCTCCAGAGGGACTTTGCCCTGGGAATTGCTTTTATCTAGATTTGGATTAAGATATGTTTCTTTAGTCAATAGAATTATGATTACATCAATACATTACAAATTATATTAACCCACTGAGCTTCCGGGCTTCGCCACTGGTTCCCGCAGAGCCTTTGTCCCTGGACTTCGGGTCATCAAGTTTTGGGTTTTTTTTTTATATTTGTATGTGCTTTGTCAAAGTTACATGCAATGGTCCTTTGCAGACCAACTTTAACACAGGAGGAGTTTAAAGTTGAAAAATTCGTTTGATAATTTAAGATATTTCCTTCGACATGATTGGGGTTCCTATATAGACACACGATATGAGCTGAGCGCCACAATCAGTTGGCGCGCATAGCATACCAGAAAAATGTTGACAAAAATACATACCAGATTGCAGAATATGGCGCTTTACAGGTCATTAAGAACAGATTTCATTTCAACGAAGAGTTTAAAGTTATAAAGCATAACTCCTTTGAGACAATATAGGGCCAGAATTTTGACGATATTGGTACTCCATTTTCCAAATTCTGTCCCCTCTGTCACCGCCAAAGCAATGTCAGAAGATTGTGGTCCAACAGGAAGTCCCGATTACCGAACACTCTATTTCCCGACACCGATAATCGGTCCAACACCGCGATACTCTCTGAGAGACATAACGCGCAGAGTCCAGATAAGCATTGATAAACTTCGACCAAACAACATTCCATGTTCAAGCTAGAGCAAAGCATAAAAGACATGTTCGTGAACATAAGTCTTGCATCATCATAAGAAAAACTAAAAGATGTACAGTTTTTCTCTCTCTGTTGGAGCACTTTCTAACAGAATTTGTCATTCGCCAAACATTTTTCACCACATGTACAAATCTGTTAAATAGATATGCGCCTACACTATTTGGAGAAAGAAAGTGCAGAAAGCTGTGTGAGATGAATTTTACAAGTAGCTTTTTGAGTGCTGATGTTACAAAGAATTATGTGCTTTTATCAGTTACAGGGAAGTCTTCGGCTTGTGATGCTAAGAGGCTACAATAGTTGTCCGTAACTTTCAAGAGCTGTTATTTGACTCCGGTACTTCAACATTAAAGGAAATCCCGAAAAAATTATAAATTTCATGATATTGCAATGATCTAAGGAAACGTTTTGGGAAATAACTTTTCTCATTCCGCGTTTACATAATCAAGGTGGTCATCTTTATTTTGGGAAATAAAATCAGGATTCATGGAAACTTTGACACATCTTTTCAGGGAAATCTTTTATGGATTTGTGGGAGCATTGTCCGCTTGATAATACTCAACTATATCCTATGGGTTACTCCAGGGAACCGGAAGACAGATCCCTGGTAATAATCATTCCATTTGCATGGAAAACCTGATGAAACAACAGGACAACCTGTTCCCCCCCCCCCTTCTTTTTTTTTGTTTCGATGGTAATGGTAAATTTTCAATCGTAGGGGCGTGTGCATATGCCTATTTGTTTTGTTAGATTGCTTTGACACCTACCTCGTAAATACGATATCTCAAGAGGGGGAAGCCATATAGCCCTTGTTAATGTCTATTCGGCCATTTAGGCTCATTTCACCGCAAAGCAGTAGCAAATTACACCAGGGGTCAAACAGCAACTCCCTGATTATACCTACAATTGTTACATCCTTTAGCCTACTTCACCAACTCTTCTCTCCTTTATAATTTCTCTAATCTGCCATCCAAACGATATGAAGCTCCCAGCATACTGCACGTCTCCGCTGATCTGTCGGCCGGTGGACTGCTGTCCACCCGAAAAGCTCTTGGAAGAAGGGAGTTAATTTTATGTGCAAGTACTGAATATCCACACATGCAAGCTTCAGGAAATGCATATTAAAATTTTACAATTGTTATCCACCCACCATTAATGAACATACTGTACAGCCTTGCTTCACTGAATGATATCTTCAACAAACGGGGGGTAGGTACATGCACTTTGAGTGCTTTTGGAATATTCACAATTGATATGGACATATGTTCACAAGATAGACAGCATGATACAACTGTTAATTTTTATGTTTGCCATTTGCCTAGTAGGCAGTTTTTAACTTTGTCTTTACTCTCAATATCCCTAAATGGTGCTTCCACCCCCATATTGGCCAGTTCCACTACAAACTCAAAGCTTCATATTGGTTGTCATTTTTGCTAATACAGTACTTGCAAAAAACCTGAAACCCAATGTAGTACTGTGAATATATTACTGCTTCTTCCATGGGGTCGGCGCTGGCAGCTCCTTAATCGGAGAAACCGCCGTGCGTGAATGAAGAATGTAAGAGATAAATGAATGAGTACGCTATATCGGTGATCCGACAGAACAGGGGCTGAAGGAAGCCATGGATAGCGCTCATATTTGGTATGAAGGTTTACCACATTGTGTACAGGAATCCCATTGCTTTTTTCGGTTGAGTTCTTTTTGGTGGAGTGCAAAGGTAATGTGGGAAAACAACGCCCTTAGCCAACTCAGGCTAGTGCCACCGTGACTGGAGGAGGTGTACCCCCTGTCGTTCACGCCCTACCCCCCCCCCCCCCCCCCGTGTGGAAAGTCGATTGGAAATGAAATTATACTACTAGTAAACGGGATCCTTGGTGTAACTTCCCTGTGATGATTCAGCAACAGTAATGACAAACGAATCGTAATAATGAACATACTTTCCTTAGTCCTCTCTGTAATTTTGTTCTACATGGGCTCATGTAACTCGTAGAAGGTATATGCACATCGAACTTCAACTTCAAGAGAACGAAGTCACTGCAGCCGTCCGTTAACTTAGCCTACAGTACATCGTTGGGCCATGAGACCGGTACTACTGTAGAGGTAATAGTATCAAGTGCATTGCTTATCATCAAATATCATGTACCTTTTGGGGAGTTTGCGGTGTGCGAATGTGTGCGTGCATCATTTGCCCAACTTTTCTTGCTTTTTCAGCCCACAGAAAAGTTATCTTCCCAGCTTTGCGTGTGCAAGACAGTTGAAAAAGGTTAGTTGCAGGTACTATTGGTAACATTTTGTATGACCCCGTTTACATAGTGTTGATACCAATTCAGCGAACGTCGCTTTGCACACATGGCAGTTGGCACTAAAGAGTTTGGGTGATGTATCATGTAAGATTCTTACTTACTACTGTAACTGCAGTGGACCTGCAGGCCTACAGTAAGTTTGGCCTATCGGCTTCAGTATTACAGTCTGTTGAATTTGATTACCTTCACAGTCTACACAATATCAAATTTAATTGCATTGAACAATGGAAAATATAGTTGTCCAATGAGTGTATGTTTAGGCTATCATGTATGGGGTGACAGTCGAAAGCGCTAGGAAATTTATCATTCCAATTTTGTGACAGTTCCACCCACAAAAGTTGTAATGTTTTCTTATGAATCAGTATTTTCTCAAATGAATATGTATTCATTGCAACAACAGTTGTGTCACCGAAGGTGAAATTATCCTGCCTCCTTTACAACAACCCAAACAATACTAACTTTCCCCAAGGTGCCCGTCGAGTGCGCCTGCCATTAACTTTGTGTGGAAATGACAAAAATGGTGACGTGCTGCAACATTTCAATCTGCCTAACCTAAGCTGTAAAAATTTTTGATGTGTGAATGTTAGGCTAGGCACACTCAACAGGCCCTCGCAGTCGATGGCTAACTTTCTAGGCTATGTACTGTAGTAAATACGCATAGCGCATCCCCTTGAATGACTCACCCCTAGCTATTGCTGAACGTTGCGTATATTGACCTGGACACCGGTTGAATAACGCAGTATCAAACACTATTCAACCAGACTCAAATGATATAGTGCGGAACATGGTGTAACTGTGGACATTGGTGTGAGATATAGTAGAAGGGCCAACTTTAGCCCACAGATCGCTTTGTACATATAAGAGACCATTGGTGTAGCCTACATTAAAGATGGCTTTGAATTCTGAGTCAATTGCTTCAAGCCTCACTACGTACGCTGCCATCCGAACACAGAAGTTGTGTCCTGGCCAATAACAAGAGATGTGGGACAATAGAGTTGGTATTCATGGCAATTGTCTCAAATCTCCATCTACGGAGTTGGACTAGAATTAGAAGTTAACGGCACGGTTACGGTGTGCTAGAAGTCATGCCATCTGAATAAGCTAGCCAAGGTAAACTTGCTTCCCATTGATGTTGTATCCATGGCTTAGGCTATCCTTACACTAAATTACAGAGTTTTTAATTCTCATTTAGTACCAAAGTTACGTCTGGGTCAATAACAAGAAGAGCCTGAATAATAGATAGACTGCATTACTTCAGACAACCTAACCTACCTTATTGAAAGCAGCTTTGCTCGAATCTAGAATCTGTGACCGCACGTCACGTGCAATATACTGCAATATTCTTCAGTGAGCACTGGTTGTACTGACAGCAATTGCTTACAGTATACTGCACCTTCTCTAGGGTTAGGGTATATATATATATTACAGGGCTAGGGGATCGGGGATGTATTGTGTAAATTATATCTTCACACACCCGTCAGTCGAATTCCCTCTCGTAACATACTGTAGTGGGTTAGTGATAGGACTGTTAAGCGACTGTTACTCTTCCCGTGTGGGTTCGAATCCTCTTCTAACCTCTTTCCTTTCGCAGGTTTAACTGCTATCATTTCTCTCCACAGGTTTTCACAGGATGTCTACTACTTTGTAAGAAAAAGAAGAAAAAAAGGATCTCCATTCTCCAAAAAATAAAAAAGCAGCCAGTAGTCACTATTTTGGTTGCCTGATACCCTTGTTGACATCACTTGTGGTCACTGATTCTAAATTCATACCGAAAGCAGAATATACACTATTCCTTAAGTTCCTTAGTGTATTGCTGATGAAGCCTGTCACACTTCTGACTCTTTGATAAGGTTTTTCCATTTTTGCCTAAAGGCTAGGCTTTGTATCCTAATTTGATCTTCATGTTTGATGATTGACTCAAAAAAGCATGAATATTGATGAAAAGAAGTCCTGAGTAATATGTTTATTTTTTTTATTTTTATAATTATGTTGGGATATTGTAGCATACACTGTGTTTGCATATTATGAAGGAATTACTTTGTTACACATAGCACTAATAAACATACCTTTTGAGTGAGCAGTTAGAGGCTGATAGCCTTTTTTAGCATAGTCTATGTTGCCCGAAAGAGTGTACTCTAACCCACCGTCACCCACAATTCTGTTCAACTAGGTGTTTGCTTTACAGAAATAGTCTCATTTTAAAAACCAATGTTTGTGGACTGACACAGATCAATGACAGACTATTCAAAATTATGAAAGTGCTGGACTAAGGTCTTCTTTCCAAAAGTAAGTTTTTCACAGGTAGAACGTTGATTGATTTGTTGCTCAAGAGTAATAAACTCTCTATATTTACTGACTGCTGGATTCATCATTTCAGACACTGGTGGTGCTTGACACCCTGCATAGTTTTCTTGTTTTACAGTTTTTTGTATCTTATTACTTACATCAATCTCTCATCTGTAAACAAGTAACCTTAGAATAAAGACAATCTCACTAAACCTACCTGGTATCTTTTAGTACACAGCACTATGTCAATGTCCATAATTCACTCCTAGAATGACATAATTTTTATCTTTTCTTCTTTTTTATATGGTACAGTTATGTACAGTATGATGAAATGTTGATTGGTTTGACTACAGTATTTCTTCAGGCAGCCAGGATGAGTACAATGTTTGTTTTCCTGGACAAGTGTGAAGCTGGCCATCAATTGATACGAGATTCTATGTGGGTACATAATTTCCAAGTGTCCCTAAAATTTTTTGAATGCTTTGCCGACTGTGTGTTGTGCAACTCTTCAAGTTACATTGTTCCTTGAAAACTGTAACAAGTTAATAAGTTAAAACAGTAGAGCAGAAATGTATAAATGTGATAAATATATTTGATAGGTTGAAATTATATTTTAAATCAAGTGCTCTTCCCATGCATGACTTTCACATCACTCCTGATCCTTTGTCTGTGTCCTTCTTGTACAGGCCACGTCACTCAGGCATTGGTTGCTGTAGTTCATTGGCCCTAGACGTCGGCTAGCTGTATGTTTTTGTTTTGTGTGTGTGAGATGTGTGTGTGCACGATATGACAAAGCCAGAGAAATTTCTAAAATCAGTCTGTTTACAAATGTATAGTAACATTTCAAAGTAAATTCTCCATGGAAACGTGCATTCAAAATGCTCTTCTGCAGGTGATGGGTGTTTGACACAGTATGCATGCATGACAGGCATTTATTTGAACGGAACAACCATTTATTGGTAGCACTTACTCATGAAAATTTTGCACTGTTGGTACTCTAGTTCCCTCATACTGTAGGCAGGCCTTTTAATGCTTCGGTAGTATTGTGTAGCAGCGAAGCATTTTTACCATTTCCCATGTTTGATCGAATTGTCACACTGACTTTTAAGACGAACAATGGATTAAAATGGACAGAAGTATCAAACTGGAAATTTTACTGTTTTGCTCTAGAACTTTCACAGAGTTGTACTGTCACAACGACACAAAGAGCCAATCAAACTGGAGAAGAGAGAAGATTCCTTCTTCACTTTGAAGCAGGTTTCAGTAAATGCACTGGGTGATAACTTCAACCTGATATATGCTCACGCTGGGCCAAAAGATGGAGATATGGTCATTATGGTGCACGGCTCCCCTGCTTCACACAAGGGCTTCCAAAATATGGCTGAACCATTGGTTGCAAATGGTTATCAAGTGATTGTCCCAAACTTACCTGGTACTGTAATCACTTTTGTGCTTCATGTGTAAGGTTCTTCTTTTTTTCCTCAAATTATTCCTTTCTGGCTGATCGCCAGACATTGATGTGGAGGACGTTGGTAGGATCAGTTTTCTGTTTAAATTAAAGTGCGATCATTGTAACTCTGTATCAGTGAAATATTTGTTATGAAATTTAGACCACATGTAAATGAAGCATTTTGGAAATTGTCATACATGAGTACAATAGAAAACCCTTTTAGAGTGTCAGTATTAGTCCAGTGAACACACAATGAAGATATCATGCTCAAATTTACACCAGATTAGTCTGCACAACTGTATGATCCTGTTCGAGGTTCTTCACATATTCAATTGCGGTAGCGTGTTTGTTCCAGGGTCCAAATTGTAGTTTACTGTACAGAGATGGTAGAGAATAATAACTAAATTAGTGCTGTGTATTGGTTGATGCAGAGCATGTCATGTAACATGAAGCTTTACCTGTTTATTCAAGATTTGTGCCTTTTGGAGCAGTAAAAATGGCCTTAGAGCTGCATTAATGACTGAATAATTCAAAGTGCATGTTTAAATGAAGCAGTATAAACATTGGTAGCTTTTAATGCTTAAAAATTAGTGGATGCATTGATTTGACTGCTTGTTTTTTGTATATTTAATTGAAGTAAACCTTACTATAGATCAAGAGAGAACCTGAGAAGCATTGTTTGAAACTTTTGTAATAATTATTAGCAGGTAGGCTACTGCAGATGACATCATCAAAATTACTATGCACTTTTGTGTTCTTGTTCTATATTTGGAACCAATACCAGAATCAAACTTGCTGCCAAAGATTTGCTATAACTCATAGATAGGGTTAGTGCATTATTGGACCTAGTTGTTGTTTACCAAAAGAAAATTCCCTACTTCTTGTCGGAAAAAATGCAATTTGCACATCGCTAGATGGTAAATTGTAAAGGTGTGTTGGGAACTTGGGATGAAACAATACAGGAAGTCATAGTGACTGTTGTTTTCATCATTTTTCCATATTTTTTTTTAAGTCATGGGTAATTTTGACAAAAAATCACTACCTGTTCTGACCTGCTGTCTGTGGCCAAGGGAATAATACTTTCCTTCCCACCTCTGGTCTCTTTCACCCTTAGCACAACAATATGTGAAATTTTAAATTTTCCAGATTTTGCAGCAGCAGCACTGCTATAGTCATGTTAGGTACAGTAATCCCAAAATATGTTTTTCTTGTCTTTTTTGATTCCTTGCCGAAGGCAGAAGGAATCTATGCGATGGTGATGTGTGTGTGTGTAAGGGTGTGTGCGTGTGTGTGTATGTGTGATGCCCTGCTTGTAAACATGATATCTCAAGAAGGGCAACCATGACTGATCTCATACTTGGTGTGTGGGTTGGTCATAGCTAGTAGATGATCCCTATTGTTTTTGGTGAAGGTCAAAGGTCATTCGAGGTCACCAGAGGTCAAAATGTGAAAACCTTGTAAACACAATATCTCCAGAATGGTAACTGTGTCTGATGGCATACTTGGTGTGTGGGCTGGTTATATTGAGTAGATGATCCCTATTGTTTTTGGTGGAGGTCAAAGGTCATTTGAGGTCACTGGAGGTCAAACTTTAAAAACCTTTTAAACACAATATCTCCAGAAGGGTAACTGTGATTGATGTCATACTTGATGTGTGTGTTGGTTACATTGAGTTGATTGTCCCTTTTGTTTTTGGGTGGAGGTTAAAGGTCATTTGAGGTCACTGAAGGTCAAACTGTAAAAACCTTGTAAACACAATATCTCCAGAAGGGTAACTGTGACTGATGTCATACTGAGTTTTTGTGTTGGTCATATTGAGTAGATGACCCCTATTAATTTTGGTGGCAGTCAAAGGTCATTTGAGGTCACCAGAGGTCAAAATGTAAAAACCTTGTGAACACAATATCTCCAGAAAGGTAACTGAGACTGATGTTGTACTTTATGTGTGGGTTGGCCATACTGGGTAGGTGATCCCTATTGCTTTTGGTGGACGTCAAATGTCGTTTGAGGTCACCAAAATAAAGGTCATTTGGGTTAAAGCCTTATTAATGTGGTGTTCCAAGAAGTATAACTGCAGTTGATCTCAAACTTGTCATGTGGATAAGTCATGTTTGTTATAATATAACCATGTTGCAAGGAATCACAAAGCCTTTTGGCTTTCTCGTTCTTTCTAGGAACAACATGAGAGCTTGCGGCTGAGTAAATCGTCATTTTGCTGTTAACTTTCCTCTAAGTAAAGCTTTGTGTATTGTTTGTCTACAGACTCTTCCTACCTGTAGTCCTTCTTTGCTCTTAGAGTATTCTGCTTGCAATTGTAATCTTAGTTCTTGGAGTTTGTTAACATTGAAATTTTTTTGTGTATATTTACTGGTGAAGGATTACTCATCAGTATGCTCTCATGTACCCTTTTTCATAGATTCAGTAGAATTCCAATCAAATTTCATTGGAAGTTTTGTGTAGCTTTAGGATTACCCAACAAAGCAGTAACTCTTAGCTGTGTATCTTTTCTTTCATAATCTCAAGTGTTTCCCAAAACAAGTATAATACACAGATCTATAATCTTTTCCGGAAATAATCTTCACTTTTGTTTTGATTTTTTGAAGGAATGGGATGGACGCCAATGCCCACCTCTGGCTGCTACAACTTTTCTATGCCACACAAAGCTGCTGTCTTTCAAGGGCTTGTAGAGGCATTAGAAATTGAAAAGTGAGTGTTGCCAGGCTATCCATTAATGATTTGATTCCATTGTCAGGCTAATGTGCAACAGTGTGTGGTTGAAGTCCCGTGATGTATTTGAAAACTGGTTTAATTATAATGGGTTTAATCAACTAAATCAATGTCATAGCTTTATACAGTGTGATGGTGTTGTACAATAATAGACAAATCTAATCGCATTTATGGAAGTCTGCACATCTCAAAGACTTTGTTCTCAGTGAATAAATGTAAATTTCAACCACATCTTTCCGGTAACGTAACCCTTTCCCAAATCTTTACTTGTTCACACAGTATGAGAAAAGTAGAAGCTGTAAGTAGAAGAATTAATGTGTGAACAATGAACTAAACATTTCCAGAGCTGTACAGTGGACAAGGTGGCATCATATATCTTGCCTGTGAGCACTGCACTTGCCCGAAAATTCAAGGATCTTGAAGTGCAGGTTGTTTCTTTTCTTTGCATCTAATGATGTGATGTAACTCTCAGCACTTGCAAAAAAAAAATCAAACCTTTCAGAGAGGAATTAGATTGCACCTCAAATGGAATGATAAGACGAGCAAAATTGATATTTACTCTTTGCCACTGCAACTTGTGTTTCTTCCAGTTCATGAATGATTTCATTAGATGAGGTAGCAGTTCTGTAACACAACAGGATTATTGTATGCACTTCTACGTAAAAACTTCATACTCCACAGCTGTTGGATTGTTAATTCTGTTCAGTAAATAACAGATGAATATTCAGTAGCCAGTGTGTTCCATGATTGTTCCTTCATGTCCCTGGCTTTTCCTTTTCATCCCCTCCCCCAAATACCAGTCTTTTACAAAACTAGATATTCTCAAGAGACTCTAATGGTCTTCAGATCTACTGGTAAGAAATTCAATTTTTGCATCTGAATATGTTTGTATTGCAGAAAATGTTTACTTTAGTATCAGTGAGAATTCTTATCTTTCTTCCATGCTTGTGTGACACAGATCCCAGTGTTAGGCCCTGTGATGTATTATTCAATTGAGAATATGATCCTTCTAGCTTTGTGGACATTTTACAGCTCTAATTCTGCTGTTTTAGAAATGTACATGTTTGGAATCTACCCACTTGAATGTGACACCATTTTTAAAGGGGACTTCCACTTGCATTGTTTTCAACATGAACAGTGTACTGACAATGGCAGATCCAAGGTGGGGGATGGGCCATGGCCCCGCCAAAAGGTTAGCCAAGAAATGTTCGTTCAATTACAGAGTTTCTTTTAGAAGAAAAGTAACTTCAGAATTGTACACTTTTGTTGCACCAGATTGCATCTGAGTTCAGTTTGTTGTGAAGGTATTTTCCAAGTGGAGGTGACATCCCTTCCCTATTATTACTGTGCCACCAATTTGCCCCCCCCCACAAGGGACTTGGATATCCGCCAATGCTTAGTGACATCTTTTGTCCCAGTGCCTGCCCAAGGAGGATGTTAATATGATAACAGCTGTTGGGATCAGTATATATTTAATGATATTGCTTCCATTCATCCCAATTTTGGTAGCAAACAATCAGCATTTGGGTGTCTTATGCTCTAGTTGGCACAATTGCACCACTCATTAAAATTTCAACCATTTTAATGTGATCCGCAGTGACATGTCTTCATAATTATGAACTGCTTCTTTTGTGTTCTCTTTTTGTCAGAGTTCTGATGTTTTGTGGTCACTCAATGGGCTGCCATGTCATCCTACACTTTGCATTCTTACCTGACTTCATGTCGAAGTGCCAGTCTGTCTGCTTGATATCAAGTATTGGATTTAGACCTCACAGGTGTGTTTTTTTTTTTTTTTTGTTATCTAGAGTAAAACAAAATTCTTTGGTAGTTGCTGTAGTTGCTGTATGCTATGTGCACATGACCTCAGAGCTGATGGTTTTCCTTCTTTTACGATGATATTAGGAAGCCCATTTTTTCAGTATTTATGAAAGTGACTGTCACATCAAAGAAACTTAGAGCTGTCTGTACAGATACTTGTGGATTCCTTTTATTTAACTAGCATCAGTAGAAATTTGGTCACGCATTTAGAGAATGTTTCTTTTCCGTAAGAAGTAGTTTGCTGTCAATCAAGTTGTAGTTTACTATTGCCTTTTTTCAAAAATTATGAAATCAATGTTATGGATGATTAGTCACTATGTTTAAAAAATTATTAGCCTAAATCTGCTATAATATTGGTTTTGAACTCTTTAATACTTAACAGATGTTTTCAACTCCTAATTTCTCTGTTTATTTTGCAACCCATTCATTCTTCTGATTGGTTGTGATTGTGCTTGTCTCTAAATTCAAGTTGTTCTTGCCTCTAATTCGAATTAACAAAGTGTCTCTGCAACAATCAAACAATATAATTGACATAATGTATGATGTTGTCTGATTCACATTTATTTGAGTCAAAGAAGAGACAACACTTTGCCTCTGTTGGATGATATGTACTATGAAATTCAGCGAAAGTAATCACTAATTATAAAAGAACATCCACAGAGAGAGTTGTAATTTCATCTTATACTGTACTCTCAAGTTTGGGTAAACATTTCTGGCAACACCAGATAATGTTCTTCATATTTTTTTCTGCCAACTGTTGGCTTCATTTCTTCCTACTGAATTGGTCTGTGATTGATCACCTGGAAGAAAATTTGGAAGATGCCAACCTCATGGACATTTACATTTCCTTCTGATAATGATAATTCTTTTTTAATTAGTTTTGTCTCAAATCCTTCTATTAATTATAAAGCTGAGTAGTCTATCAATGGCATTGATTTAACAATGGAGGAAAAAGAGTTGCTGCATTAGTTTATTTAATTACCCTTCTTGTTTCTGCACAGGCTAGCTGCACCATTTTTCTTCAAAAGGTTTGTCTTTCGGAGCTTCTATAATTTATGCCAGATTCCCATCCTTGGACCATATCTCACGAACGTGACAGATCCCATGTTTCTGAAGTTAGGATTGAAAGGAAAGACTAAAGAAGCTCAAGTGAACTCTGTCCAAGAGGCATCTTTCTTTGACTTTAAAAGTGTGAGTTTAAAATATTTGCTGATATGTCAGGTTAGCAAGACAAGTGATGGAAGTCTTAGCCATTTTCAGTTGTGAAGATAGCCATAAACTATGTAATCATGATGGCAGGTACCCTTTATCTCTGTGTTTATGTGAAAACTTGCTCTGTTAACACAATATCTGACTAACATAAGCTTTGACTGATCTCATACTTGGTATGTGCACACATTATTATTGAGTGTACAAAAACCATATTAGTTTTGGGGGAGGTTAAAGGTCATCTGAGATCAGCAGATGCATAAATGTGCAAACATTGTAATCGCAATATCTCAAGAATGAAAGCTTGGGCTCACATGTAGGATGTTGGTGAACCACATTGAGTAAATGAACCCCATTGTTTCTGGTTACTGTCAAAGGTCTGTTGAGTTCAGCATAAGTAAAACTGTGAAAACACATAACTGAAATAAATCAAACTCAAACTAATAAATTAGGTTTAAGAGATTGACTTGTCTTAGTTTGTCAGCTACTGTCAGCCAGGCAAGGGAAAGGTGGCATTCCCTAAACATTTTTTGTTTTTGTTTGGTTTGTTTTGATTGAGGCCAGCGAGGGTATACCAATCTTTGATCAGTAATGGAAATTCTTTCAGGCATTACATTTCTATGACACATGTGCTTTCTATACTACATAGCATACCATAAAAGTAAGATTTGTTGGAATTGGCAGTTACTTGTAATGATGATGGACAAGGTCATACGGCCAACAATTTAGCTGAATGTGTTAAAAGCAGAGTTGCAATGAGTCAACTTGAGCTCAAGTCACAAGTCAAGTCAAGTCGTCCACATTACAGATCGAGTCAAGTCGAGTCAGTACTAGTTGTCGAGTCAAGTCATGTTAGTGCTCCATCTGAGTTAAGTCGAGTCAAGTCAAAAATAATTGGAGGAGTCATTTTGAATCAGTAGTTTTCATTGCTAAAGTCAGTTTCAAGTTAGAAAAAGAAGGTAGTAACCCAATTGGCAAAATGTTAAAACAGGGTTATTAAACAGTGAGATTTCAAATTTATGTGGGCTTAGCTGATCCAGAAAAATACAAGCATGCTTGAACATCGTAATGGTAATACTGTATGTGTGGTTAATTTTAAACCTTGTTTAGACAGTAAAGACCCCACTGGTCTTGAGATGGGTTAAATAAGAAGTTGCTAAGATGTGATTTGTTCAAAACAGACTAAGTTTATTCAGGATTTATTGGTACACCCATTTTATTCTCCTACCCCCCAAAAAACAGTGTCATTCGGGTGTCTTAATTTTTGTGAACCAATAATACATAACGGCTGAACAGAAAATGCATGTTCTCAGTCTTATCTGACTGTACAGTATGACATTTTACAAATACTGTTGACAACTTCAAAAGTATGCAAGTGACAAGTAAAAGTGAGTGGATAAAGATATGAAAAACATCTGTCATGTTAAAAACATGAAAGAAGACCACATTGATATTCTGACAAATTTATTCTCAGAAAATCAGAAAGTTTATTCTCTCAAACCTAAATCTTAAAGGAAAATTGTTGTACAGCCTTCTAAATAGTCCTGATTACTCAAGTATAGTCTTTCAAAGAAGAAGACACCATTGGGTAGTACAATAAATTCAGTCCAAGAAAATATGAAGTTTTATGAATATACTTTTTATTCACCTGAAAGTCTCCACGTTGTTGCAAAATTGCATGATCATGACGTCACGCATGCACCTGCCCTAACTGCGTAGTGTTGCTGGTGCGTGTGATACGTCATACATTTCCAAAATGGCGATACGCTGTGCAACAATGGCGGAAAGTTTGACGTTATATTCAGAGAGAATTCATTATGAAAATAACACCATTACTGTCGTTGTTGTTTGTAAAATATACATTAAGTGTAAGTTGAGTTTGGCACACCCTCTATGGTTCCTCTTTAAAGGGAAAATGCAGTCATTCAGATTTGAATTAGTGTAGTTAGTCAACCATATTTCATGAATGACTTTTGAGAATGATGTGGCAATATATTTTTCACTAAATTGTGAAAATTATGAGAAACTCCTTAATTTTCCTTGGATGCAGTTTTCTGTCCTGAAATATAATAAAAAGTTTTGGAAGAGAGAAAAAGGTGAAATTAGCTATTGTTTTTAAAAAAGTTTTCGATGACTGTACTTGCCCTTTAAGTTCTTTCATAGTGAGCTCAAAACATTAAATACATGACCACCATGTGACTTCATTTACAACCTTCACACCTTTGACATTGGCTGTAAGATTAATGTGGCTATGGAACAAACAGTAAAAGAACTCCCACAAAAAATGACTTCTGTGAGTAGTACTATATCACTTCTGTTAAATGAACCATCATACAGTAGCATATAGTTCGTAATGATTACTTAACTTTAGAGAACTCTACTCAAAAAAGTCATTGAGGAACTCAGACTAAATGAGATTGGAGTCACCTTTTCTGATCAGTATTCAAATGGTACCAAGGCAAGCATTTAACAGTACATTCCCATCATGCTTGTCGAACCACCATTTTTAGTTTTAGTCCCTATCTGACAGATGACATTAGTAAAACACAGCTATAAGCTACTATCATGAACAGGAAATTAGAAAACTGTCCATCACAGCTGCAAGCTAGCAGTGGCAAACCTAACTACTGAACCTATTGATCCTGAAAGACTGTTCTGGGGGTACTGATAAATGTGTAAGTATTGCTAAGTGCAACTACCTTTTTTTTTTCCAGATGTGATAAAATTATGAGGACAATATTTAAACCTACGAGTTCCAATGGTTGAAGCTGCAAACAATGAATAGTGGAAAAGAAAGCAGCAACTGCAATTTTGACTCGAGTCAAACACTAAAAACTTGAGTCAAGTCCAGTCAATCCTGGCTCTGACTTGAATCCAAGTGGAGTCATCAATGTTTGGACTCAAGTCTAAGTCAAGTCATTTGTGCTAGTGACTCAAGTTGAAGATGAGTCATTAAAAAAGGCGGCTTGAGTCGACTCAAGTCCAAGTCAATGACTCAAGTCATTACAACTCTGCTTGAAAGTGTTAAAAATAGGTGAGCAGTATATGAACAATTAAGTGAAGAATTTGCACTAATTTACTGGTGAAACATAATGTCTAAGACGTAATTTACGTAATTATGTTTTCATGTTTATTTTTGATTCCTTGCCAAAGGCACAAGGAATCTATGCAATGGCGATGTGTGTGAATGCGTATGTGTGTGATGCTGCTTGCACACACAATATTTCAAGAAGGGTAACCTTGACTGATCTCATACTTGGTGTATGGGTTGGCTATACTCAGTAGATGATCCCTATTGTTTTTGGTGAAGGTCAAAGGTCATTTGAGGTCACCAGAGTTCAAGTATGAAAACCTTGTAAACACAATATCTCTAGAACGGTAATGTTGACTGATCTCAAACTTGGTGTGTGGGTTGGCCATACTAAGTAGATGATCCCTATTGTCTTTAGTGGAGGTCAAAGGTCATTTAGGTCACCAGAGCATGAAATGTGAAGACCTATCATGGGAGATATTTCAGCAACGCATTGCTGCTGAAACTTCAACCTCTTATCATTGATAGCACTTGATGAGTAGATGATGTCTGGCATTTTGTATGGAAGTCAAAGGTCATACAAGGTCAATAGGTGACAAAGTTTAAATGCACCATTATGAGTCGATAATTCCTATGGTTTGTGGTAGAGGTCAAAGGTCATTTGATTTCACCAGAGCTAAAACTGTGAAAACATTGTAAATACAAAGTCTCAAGCAGGGTAACCCTGACTGATCTCATATTTAGTGTATGAGTTAGTCACACTGGGAAGATAGTCCCTCTTGATTTTGGTGGTGACCTCAATCCACCAAAAGCAAGTACAAAATCTCGTAAAACCTTATATCTAAAGAAGGATAACTTATCTCATACCTAGCATGTTGATTGTTCATATTGAGTTCATATTTGATGATCCTTATTATTTTAGGTGGAAGTCAAAATTATGTAAACTATTGTCTCCAAATGAGAAATGGTGAGAGATCTCATACTTTGCATGTCTATTGCTCATATTCAGTAGTTGTGCCCTATTGTTTTTGGTTGAGGTCAAATTTCATTTGATGTCACCACAAGTCAAAATCTTATGAATACTTAATAGGAGTCAACGGTACCTGTGAGTTATTTCATACTTAGCATGTGGATTGCCCATATTGAATAGATAATTTCTGTCAGTTTTGGCACCTGTTGCTTTAAGAGAAGGTGAAAGGTCATTTTGGGTCAAATGTTTGTTACCATGATGTTTCAAGAGGAATAAACTGTTATTGATCTCATACTTGTCATCATGTGGGCAGTTCATGTTTGTTATAATTTAACCATATGGCAAGGAATGACTAAGCCTTTGCTTTCTGGTTTAGATACATCTCTTCATTTGTTGACTGACAGAAATCCCAACAATTCACTTAAATCTCACAATGTATTCAATATGACAATTGCTCTCCAATTGTCATTCAATTAAGACGTGTACACAAATGCCTTAGCTAGTCTAACATTTGCATTTTATTTAAGGTGGCTCTGCAGGGTGGTTAGAAAGTCAAAACGTTGTGCAACAAATTTTTGAAGCTGCTTTTGGTAAACGTTTGATCTTTTAGGATTTAGGAGCTGTCCAAATGCAACAAATCAAAGGTCAATATGTGATCATTGTCTTTCTTTTCCTCCGTTCAATGCTTTAGGCAAAAGCAGGGGCTGGAATTTTCCGACAAAGAAAGATGCCAATGCTGGCCATCGGTGGTAGCAAAGACAAATTAGTCCAATTTGACATCACTCAAGAACTTGTATCGGAACTTGGTATTTCAGATGAGAATATCGCGTGGTACAAGAAAGACACTGGAAGAGACAGTCAAGATTTCTGTGGTAAGAGCAACATGTAATAAATTCCATAATGTCCTATTTCTCTGAAGCATTCTGTAAATCGCAGGTCGCGCTGCAGTGATATTTCGGATCCAAATTTTTGAAGAAAAAATATAAGACCAATGGTGGGTCTTATGGTATTTGCATTTGTTTGGTCACTCTACATCAATATCTGAGCCTAGGCATTTTCCTATAAATTGTCTTTATTCAAATCTTTTGAAGTAGGATATATGACTCTATGGAGAGGTTTTTTTCAAAGCTATTCCAATATTTTCACTCTCATCCAATAAAAAATGTGTTCTGAGATGACATCACCCTATGACTGATTGACATTCTACTTTAGTATTTGCCAGCAACGCCTCATACAACTGTATGCGATCACCAGTCTTTGACTCTTTTGACTAAGTTTGGCAAAGATTTAAGCTCAAGTTTGCAAAAATCAGATTGTCATTGGATCCGATATCACTCTAAGGTGACCTACACTACACAATAATGCTATGTAATTGTATAATAGTATAACTAACTTTACAAAAGAAAGTAATACTGCAACAGAAAGTGCCCAGTAAGTGCTTTACTGCTTTGTAAATGGCTTGAGGTGAGGGAAAGGAGAGAGGCCCCAGGGAGCTTGAGCATTGGAGGCCCAAGGTGTTTTGAGTGTTAGGCATGCATCTCCTTCTATGTCCATAACCATAACTTCAAGGTAGGTAAACACTGTTAGCTAATTGCTCATCGATTAGAAATGACATCATATTAGTAAACAATGAAGTAGTTGGACCTTAGGTCCCAACCCTGACATCTTCGTCAGAAACTCACTGGTGAAGAAAATCCAGTGAGGATGGAAACTTCAGTACCAACTGCTCCTATATTTTTATTGCAATGTATACTGTGTATGTTTGAATTACAAAAACTTAAGTTAAAAACAGATGAATAATATTGGTGACACTCACCTGATGATCTGATGCCTGTTGCTCATCACAAGTCATATAGTTATTTACTGGAACAGTTATTTCTCACAGGATTTTAAGGACCCCCTTTGTCAGTTGTACAGTATGTTAAGTCTCAAGAAGTTTGTCTTTTTATCATTGTCCAAACATCAGTCAAATTTGACAGTTCTCTTGTAATGAGCTTAAAGGGAAGCTCTCCTAATTAGTGAAGTTGTAAACATGATACATTAAGCATTCAAAATATCAAGGGCGGTAATTCATTTTTGAGAGTGAACAGGATATTATACAAAATGTAGAAAAGTACCCCGGACCACTGGACACCATCCTGTCGAGGGATTCAAGGGGAGCATGCCCCAATCCTCTTTGAGAAATTTTTGCTTGCAAGGTATCTTAGATGCAAAAAGTACTACAGCAGCAACATTAGGTTCTATGTTGAGCATTATAGTAGAGTGGGGGTGGGGAAGATGTACCACATCCCCTTCCACCCATTTTCCTGAGGGGGTCATATCCACCCTTCATCTCTCCCACCTACCAGGATTGTTGTCCCTGCTAAATATTGGTTTGATTGGTAATTGAAGTAACCGTGTTAAAATTCTTTAAAGCTGGAATGTGAGTTGTACTGGCAATTGCCTGGTCGTTTACCTTTGTTCTTCTCCAGTGTTTTGGAGAAGGCAAAGTAGGGGAAAAGATCACCTTTCACAAAATCTGAGAAAGAACTATGCTCTCATCTTTCAGATATTTGAATATGAAAATTGTCTTGACATTTTTGTTTCCCCTACAAAATTCAAACTCCCCAGGAAAGCAGTCAATCACTGTTACTTGAATCAAACAGACCAATGAGAATGGATATGAATATTCACGTATGCAAAAAGGAGGCTTAAGCATTGTTTCTTTGTAGTGGCTATGACATATTCAGTGGAATTTGCCTTTCACTGACAAACTTTCTGCTCATATTCCAGCTTGAACTAGTTTTTGTCAGTTTTTTTTTTTTTGTTTCTCGGTTTTTGGTTGCTTTTAGGCAAATAGCCTTTCTGCATAGATAATCATAGAGGGTATGTGTTATTCTCTGGAAGATGTCCATTACGCTTGAAACCTTTCAAGCCTGAACATTTGAATTAGTTGGTTTGAACGCTGGATGTGTAACAGATGGAATTTGTAAGAGATGGACATACAACGAAATCTCTGTCAAACAATGGAAGGATTTACAGAGTCTTTAATCATCTCCTGCCACAGAGTTTTGTTCAACCAATACCAGAGATTAATGATAAGTTCTTTGGATTGCAACACCATCTTGCTTATTTCTTGTCACTGATGTGACAGCTTTGATCTTAGCAAAGTTGGAGAAAAAGTCTTTCTTTTTCAACTGATATTTCATTTTTATCTGTCATGAAAGCAAAAGTGGTATTTCACTTGAACTAAGAAACCATTTCAAAACCACAGTGACTTTTCTGTCTGAGCTTTAATTTCAAGCCCATGTGATGGTGTGGGGGAGAGGGAAAAGTCCAGGCTTTTTGAGGGGGTGACTTTCTCTTGATTTCACCTTGTCATACCCTTTCCTGTCTGTGTAAGTTGGAGGTTGTAGGTCCGTGAATCTTTTACTCCCCCGTTCGGCCTTTCCGCAGACGACCAGTTGCAGAGAGGAGCATTCATCGAAGGAGGGGATCACTCTGTCTTCACAAACAGAGTCGACGCCGTCACTCCTGAACAGCTGAGCTTCTTGAAAGCTGTAGAGAAACAGAACAAAACAAAACAGTGATGGAAAAAA
Organism: Stichopus chloronotus; assembly: GCA_021234535.1. Classification (NCBI taxonomy): domain Eukaryota; kingdom Metazoa; phylum Echinodermata; class Holothuroidea; order Aspidochirotida; family Stichopodidae; genus Stichopus; species Stichopus chloronotus. The sequence goes on from CM037835.1 coordinate 7,550,854, forward strand.
CCCAGAAGGAGAGTGATGAATCGCTTATCCAAAAGGGTTTGAAAATTTTGGTAACTTTTTCAACTCTATCAAGTGAATGTCAAATGTTTGCCACAATATACGGGTTGATAAACTTCAGCGGAAGATTTACACAAAGTTTTCATTTCTATGACTGCATTGTGTTACGCTGTGATAAGTTTATGGTATTTCTCAGCGTTGAAAAATGATTCCATTTCAGTTGTGTGATGGTGCAATATCGAAATATATGCAAATTTTTATTCCTGGAATGAGTTTTAAAAGTGAAATATATTGTGTTCAGTCCTTTTGGTTCTTCGCAAAAGGCAGAAAGATCTCAAGTTGATGGTGGGTGAATGTTTTTCATGCAAAAGATCAGTTAGGCCAAAAGGGGTCTAACTCTTAAAACTTAGTAAATTATGCAAGTATCTCAGGCAATTATTAATAATTTGTTTGAACGTCTGACTTAATTTTTATGCAGTCTCGAGTAGAAGGTCTGCATTGGTCTTCCTAAAGGTTAAAGGTCATTTTATGGTAATAGATCGAAGGAAGTGTTGTTTACTTTGGTTTTGCATCTTGAGGAGCAGCAGTAGCTTGTCCCTTATAGTTACCCCAACTGGTCCCTGCTGAGTAGTTGGTTTATCATCATCTTAAAGTAGATCGTAATGTGGTAGTTGAAACATGAATGTTTCTCGATTACATTCATTTTTATTTTGTCATATGATGCTGCTCTATCATCACATTCACCATCTAGGTACCTCCTAGTGGCTTTGAAATGGCTAGGTCTAGATGTTGCAGTATATGACCTGGGTATCTGGTGCAAAAATCAAGAGAAGTATTATGTTCTCTAGCGCAGTGTTGATCAAAGTTAGATTAATATGTGCAATTAACAGACAATCACAGAGCGGAGATTTTTGGCTCTTCATGCTGCTGAGAGGTAGAAGGGGTATTGAACCACCCAATTTTTAGATATTGTGTCAATTTTTGACAGAAAATCCCATTGTTGCATGTAATAAGGTATATTTAAGTGCTCTTGTAAAATTACACCCCCTCCCCACCATCCCCCACTGTCCCTGTAAGACTGTTGCTCCATCCCTGCTCTGTTGAATCAACCACCTCATCAGTCAGGCAACAATAGACCGTGTTGAAATAGATAACAACAGACTCGTGTTCCCAGTGGTTGTAATCCTTCTACTTGCTAGAGGAGTCCCGCAAAGGAGCAATCTTTGAATCCTAACAGGCATGGTAGAAACACCCAACAAGTTCGTTTGTGAACACCTTTGGGTTCTTTTCTACTTGTTCATTGTGTTCATTCCCGTCTTCCTTTCGTGTATTTCATCCCCCACCGTAAAATGATCAGAGCATGATTTAATCAGAGCATAATCAAATTGATGTTTATTTCACGTGCTTGTTTGTATTTGGATTTCAAACATTGAAAATTTGTTTGCTCGAGTTTGGTGTTTGTGTTTGGCTAACCTCCTCCATTTCTAGCCACAGATTGCCAACTTTTATCAGCTACAAAGATTAGTAATTGACAGAAAGTATTCTGTATCCTTTTTCATTTAATTTTTTTTTCATTTTATCAGGTGAATTCCTTTAAACTATTTGTTCCTGCTTGCTTGTGATCAAAACACACCCAGTATGTTTAATGTGCAGCAGATGTCTCATTTTGTCAAACATACGCCCTTATTGTAGGAATCCTTTAGGTTGAATTTAGGAATTATTCTAGATATGCCTCTGTTTATCAAGTCACTGTGACCCGTGGGTTTGGGAGGAAGGCAGAGGGACTACATACCTGCCACAAAAAGAAACTGTGCTCCCAGGTGCCTCCTGTGGAAAATTTTTCAATGTGCAGTTTTATATTTTAATCTGTTAGAGAGTGATAAAATTAAGAAATTGTCCCCATAAAAAGCTGGTAACCCCTCACAGACCCCCCCTTTAAAATTATCCTTTTCACCACAGATTTTGACTTATTCATATATTACTGTCAATATCTAAGTAGCTTTACGTATGAATGATGTGCATCAAAAATTTGAAAAAGACATGATAAGGGAATTTGTTGTTCATCTCTCGTGAACTCATTAAGTTCACCTTCTCATTTTATTAATCAATGAACTCAGTGTTAACCATCAGAGGTCAGCCTGACAACCTGTAAGCATCATTAAGAAAAGTACTTTAATATGCATCAAAATTAAAACACCCTTTTGACAGCTTCAGTAATAGTCACCTGACAATACCTTCCAATCCTCACTCTTCGACTGTCAAGCCTTTTGTAAATCACTCAAAATTGTATTTTCTCCACACCATGAAATGTGCAGTAAGGTGCAAAAGGTGTCACCCTTAATGAGTTGATTGATAAAACCTATGCATTGGTGTATCAGTTTGTTTTCTAATTGATAGTAATGTTATGTTGGGTGAGTTGTCAGGAGATGAAACTACTGGCTTCAGTTGGTGATGTCATTACGTAATAATCTACTTTAAATCTTTCCTCTTTATCAAGGAAGTTTCTTTGATTTCATCATTTCAGTTGGTTCCATGTTAGCACAAAACCTTGCAACAGATTTTATTGTTCATTTTTTTTTCTGTCTGGTCCACTCAACTAATTTCTTATTTTTACTATTCTTGTATGTGTGTCACAGAGCCTATCATTTGAGAGGCTAGTGCATCCTGTGACAAAATTATCCGCACAGTTTTCATTCTCTACCAAAATCACATCCTCGAGAAGAGACTGCATGATACAATATTAAATGATATCCAAAGGTATCATGGTCAGGGTCGGGCTTACAGATGTCTAATGATATCACATGAGAGTGGCAGTCTGAAATTCCTGTAATATTTCATTAATATTCATTTTATAAACAGAGAGCTGCCTCACTGAAACTTTTCATTTCAATTCTTTGTACTTATAAACTCCTACTCAAAACAAAGTATACTAAACAGATTTAAGATTTCTTCTTGTGTAATATATTGTGCGATATTTTGTGTAAGTGTTTTTGGCGTCCACCAGAGACTGTTTGAAGAGTACAAATAAACTTGGAAGATAATGGACTGAAATCACTTGAAAAACAACTATCCAAGTCACATGATTACATAAAGGGTGGGCATTGGATTTGATTTTGAAAGTGCTGGGGCATTAGACCTACACTCCTCTCCTATTTGTCACATGACGACATGGGGGGTGGGGCAGAGTTCAAAGAGCTGAAGTGGGGGAGGGACAAGCAATCATCACTTCAAGTGGATCACCACCATCAATCGTTGTCTAGCCCACAGAAGGTTTTTGTTGAAATGCCTCTAAGATTGCCGGAAATTGCACTTTCCATTCTCTGGCATTGTAAATTTCATTTGATTGATTAATTAATTTCTTTTAATTCTGTTTTGTAGGTTCATGTTACCATCATCCGTCCCCCTTAATCGACACCTATGCATGAAGGGGATGTACAGATGATGGTTCATTTAATGTTCAGGTATCCGTACATGCATCATGAAAGTAAATCATGAAATTCATTAAAGACACAGGAGGCGGTTTGTCTGGTGTTCATGTTAGCCAACAGAGTTCTAACCATGGAACTCACCAGTGGTAAAAAACTTGTTCAGACTTGTCTAGTGATTATTATGGCATTCTGAAGCCATCACTGACATGATTTACACTATCTGCATAATTATTTGATGACTTGCCTCCAATGTGTGGGGTATTGGTTCAATAATCACAACTTACGACAGAAATGAACTTTGTATATTTCCCTCCCAATATTCTCGTCCCTCAAGAATTATGCCAGTAATCAATGTAAAATGATGCTTTCCGTGACCCTTTTAATTCTTCTGCTTACTACATACAAGGCCAGCTAATTGTTTTGAAGGAAAATGGCTAAACATCTCTGTCTGAAATGAGTGAGACAAAAATCTACTTATGCCTGGACACTATCAAGATTTTAAATTTTCATTAAGTTGCTACTTGAGACAATCATTCGTTACTCTCTTACTTACTCCAATGTTGTCCAAACTTGGAGTAAGAAAAGAAAAACAAATAACGCCCCCCCCCCCCCACACACTCACACTCTTCTTTGAGATCCATTACCAATTTGTCTTGATTCGGCTGGCGGATATCTCATGGCTTAGATTCTTGTCATCGCGATCAAATTGTGAACAGTGACCATTTTTTTTTAATGAGAATAGAATTGTATAGTCAATGGCATGCGTCAAATATCTCCCCCATTTTAAGATATATATATTGATTGGTTTGGTGGTCATTTGATCTTATCAGTTGATAATTACAGACAGTATGTTACAGTTAGATCAAATATATGGACGATGGTTTCTCATCAGTGAGAAATTAATTTCAATATATGTTCCGTCATCGTGGTTGATTGAAAGCTGTCGGTTTACTTTCTTACGTTTTTTTTTTCAGACGAACATCTTGTCAAGTGTCAATCGGCCTGTTCAAGCTTCCCAATGATTGACGCTTAAGGTAAGGTGCCCACGCATTCCCATACGATTATCTCGCATTCCTAGATCGGCCTACGCTTACAAACTTCCGTTAAGATTAACAGCTTAGTACGTGCCTGAACCGCGAGGGTACATCGACATCGGTGATATGTCGCATAAACCGATGAAGAGATCAGGCTACCAATAATTCAATGCACTGTTTACTGAACGCACCCAACGGTTTGCTTCCACCCAGTGTACTTTGTAACCTGGACCCGCATCTCTTAGGTGTAACAAGAAAAAGGCATAGCCAGGCGTTGGTTGATCGAGTCATGGATACGGGGTTCACCTCTCAGTCTGACAAGTTTTCAGTCCAACACGTTTTCAGACGTGTACCCACATATACATGACGTCGTTTTAGCTGACCAGATCTCCTGTATATTTAGGAGTGAGGGGAGGAGGAAGAAAACCGTACAATCGTAGTTCGAATGCGGCCCAGTGTAACCCGAAGGGGAATTTAAGCTGAAATTAACACTCCACTGAAATAACCACAGTCCCTAAAAATATTTCCCCACCCCCACAAAAACTCTAGGAAGAAAAAGAAGTTGACCATAGGCTAGTGCCATTTCAGATAGAGCAAGAAAACGCTAAGTGGCATCACTTTGCAAAATTTAGCACCTCAAAAATTTGTGAAGGTAAGGTTGAGCCCCCCTCCTAATCAGACTCATCCCCCGTGGTCACCCCTTACTCCTCCCTTAATATCCATAGAAATCTGTGGAGTTGTACATCTGAGCGGCATGGATGCATTATGGAATTTCAGCATCGTTGTAGGGTTTTCAATCAGCCTATTTCTCTTCGTTTTTAAGTGATATTTCCACAATTAATCCAGCATTTCTTTCACGGCCTCATGATTATTTGCAATATTCCACTATTATCTTTGAAATTTGCAACGTCACTGATTTTTGCTCTTTTTTTCTATTTTCGATTTTCTCTTAAAGCAATAATCAATCCTTATCTCAAATTTGATTATTATTGTTTAAAGATTGTTCCCTGTTTCTGTAATGATAAAAGCGATTTACAGTGAAAGCATATGGAAGAGCCGTAAATGGTAGTCGATCTCTTTGCCTCTGTGTCCAGACAATACGTTAACGCATTAAAGCAGGGACAGTGGCCAACCGGTGGCCCGCGGGCCGCCTAGGATCATGTGGTCTGTGCTCACGACGTTCAAAGGTAACAATGTGGCCTCTTGATTCCAAAATGGTTAGCCACCATTACATGTAAAGGAACACATTATATATGCAAGAGACTCGAACAACCGCTCTACTTTCCTGCCCCCTCCCCCCCCCCCCGTTAATACTTTCCTTGTTTCCTTCATCTCTTGTACTTTAGCGTTTAACCCTGACAGCATTCCGACTAAGCAGTACTATGTTTGACCATTGTAAACAACCGCAAAATTATTTTGTAGGCAATAATTTTATTCCTTTACACTTTTTTATTCCTTACAAAGGGGGAGGAGCGGACATGTCATATTGAGAGCAACGTTATACTTGTACTGTCTTGACTTCCCTATTGGGCAGTTATCCTGCAAAGAAGTGTAGTCTCCTTCTTAGCATGATAGACAACTTCTAGAATTATACTTTCTCCTCATAGTTACCCCTCCTCCATTTAAGAAGAAAATTAAATGTATAAACCATGCTTTTGTCAAATGATCCAACTTTCAAACAAGGAAAATGGACAAGTGGGTGAACAGTACTGTACTTTATGTTATTATGTTACCAAGAAGTGTACTGAGCTCTACAACACCCAAACTAACGCTACACACCACGGCCCATGGGACAACCTGATGCTCCGGAAGAAAGTATAATAACATCACACTATCTAATCAGACAGGAGTTCAAAAGAGAATAGTTTGTAGCGACATACATTTTACATACGGTTTTGGGTTTTCTTTCACCAAATTAGGTGTAAGCATATATCTCCTTAACAGGTTGGTGACCCTTCATTGACAAGTTGTCAGAAAGTGCCGCAGAAGAGAAAGGAAACGTTATTTTTTTTTCTGTTTTTCTTATGTTGAAGTCCCATGTGTTTCATGTCCCTCCCTAGCTTTGTAGCTGGAATTTTGTTAATTGACGGTCATCAATGTTTACTCCTGGAGTTAAGGTAAACATTGGTAACCTTTGACCTGACAGAATTTCCGCAACTCTTGAGAATAGGTGACACTAACGTATTTGCCCCCCCCCCACTACTTTTTGTAAAGTGTAATTAAAAACACAAATACAAACTACATTATTCTTAGTGAACCTACAAATTAAAAAATAAACTTTAATTTGTCCTGAAATCCTTCAACCTGGGAGGTATTTTAATAAAACAAAAAATTCTGATTAAACTACAAGTCACCCCATGGTAGAGCTTCATTTTTATGGAGTCCATGTAGAGAAAACATACGACCCTGATAGAGTCACTGTTGCTTTCCCCCATCGCAACTTTTTGCTCAAAGTCTGCTTACGTCAGAAGCGACAGAATGGGAGGTGAGGTATGTGTGTTCAGCCCTAAATATTTTCCACGTGTTTCAGAAACAAATGAACACAGGTGCATCATTAAATTATGATTCTTATATCATTTCAACCCATTTGAAATGTATTTCCATTTTTGTCGATAGAGCTTTATCCTCATGCATTATTGCGATACCACAGACATGAGACCCTATTTCACGACTGAGTGTCATACAGCTTAGAACACCCGGGAAGTGCCGTTTCCGGTTTGCAAAGCCAAACAGTTTCTTTTCCGCTCACGACCAACGAATGGTGGCGCTCCACTTGGATAGTCCTGTTGGCACTCAGTCCTCGCCCCCCCCCCCCCATATATTTTTCTTTCCTTTACGCATAAACTTACGCCGCTTTTAGGGGAAAAATAGTACAGATCCCCCTCCCCCCCCCCACACACACAAACACACTCTGCCAACCAATGACCAAGATACACAGTCTACTCAAGGCCGACGCAGGTACTCTCCGGAGATGTTCACACAAGAGAAAGTTGTGTTGGAAATGAAGAGAAAATTCACGGAAATGTGTTTTTCCTTGACGAAAATAAAATATGAAGGAAAATAAACTGTGGGGAAATTAAGAACCTGTCTTTGTAGAAATCGACCGATCGGACTTAAAGAAAAAAAAAACAACTAAAAGTAGGTACTGTATGCCTGTAACTGTTGAAGTGCGTAGGTCTAAGGGAGCTCTGAATTTGTAAGTAAATCGATTTACACTTATTTAATTTTGATTTGTGAAATGTGATTTGTAACCAAGGAATTGAAATTACATCCCTGAAAGACACGGAATTTTGTATGAACATCAGCAGAAAGAAAATCGGGAAATAAAGCGTTTTAAAACGTGAAAAAGTTGGCCACTTTAATGCCCTCAGTTTATGCATGTGGTTTGTTATTGTTACGTTACCGGTATCGTTAACGTATTATCGTAAGATAAAGTAAAATCAGATAAACCTTCTAATTAATAACGCTATCTTTCATCAAGTATTATTTTTTCCCTCCTAAACTGGAAAGGTAGAATGTGATCGACAGAGAACAAAGTCTATAACCAGACCCTACTGCACTTAAATTGCCATCTATATAGACGTTACTTTGTATGCACATATACACCGAGTGAAGTATCTTTAAAATCTACCTGTTGATGTGCAAGTCAATGACTTTGTAACGTGACATTGAGAAACATGATTACAACGGTGTATGATGCAGTCTGCGGGATATATTTGGCAAGGGTAGAGGTATCTCTTTATGCCACATATCCTCACCCCCCACCATTCCTGGACCTAGCATCGGGTCGTGCTTAAAGATCATTAAACATATGCCACGTGCGAACATTTCTTAAGTAAACCAAACGAGAAAATCGAGTGAATTTATCTGACATCCAACGATTAGGTTATCTGCAATTTTTACTTACATCGATACTACCAAAATTATAAAACATGAATATGTACCAGTTTCTTTTTTTTCTTTGTTTTTTTAAGGGGAGGTTGGGATCAGTGGGTGAATGGGTAGTGATAACATTAGGTTGGGCATAGCATGGTTAGTAACATTAGGTTGGACTCTACTGAAGATGTTCGTGTTTAAAATGCAGTAACACACCATTTCAAGTTGACAATGTTCAAAAACATAAAGTTTTTCAAAGGATAAAGAGATAAGGTGCACGCTGTCTTGGACTGATAGAACGGAAAATGATTCATAGTGGATATGCAAACATTTACTGTCTTTACTTTTGAAAATAATCAAGGATTGACAAAAGTAAACACTAAAAAGTTACCACAAGTTACATTGTGACGGTATCGATCGTCAGAAAATCATTTCGCATCAAACTATGTTATCAGAACTATATTCACGGGATATCTTCCCTATGGTGAGCACATTCTTAACTCCCCGGAGCATTTCAAAGTAGAATGGTTGATCGGATCCATGGAACTATTGCAGAACAATTCTCCACGGTTAGGAAGACTTTCTAGAAGGGACACACAGTAATGTTTAGAGCTTACTGAGATCCATTAGCGAATTTAAGGGGGGGGGGGGCGCAGCGGTCCTCACTATGGACCAACATATTTTTTATGCAATTTACACCTAAGACAACTAAATTTCTCAGATAGAAATTTAGATCACAATTGTACACTGTTTTGCATCTCTTATGAGTTAATTCAGTTAAAGAAAAAAATTCAAAAGCCGAGGTGGTTTTCCCTATATCACTGAATGTCATAAAATGCAAAAAAAGTACAATTATGTACTAAATTTTCTGTGTGTGCGGGGGGAGGGGGTCATGATCTCTTTACTTGGAAACACGCGAAAAGATATATCAAATATTAATCAACTTCACTGAACACACATTATTTGGATTTGGAAAATGATCAGGCCCGTCTGATTTAAACAACGCCCTGCTGGAGAGTCCATTGTAACCTCTATTCTGATTTCTGCAAACTAAGGACTCCGTGCCCTTTACCCTTGAGGTGAGGTAAGGTCCATCCGCTGCTTAACTACGGCAGCACTTCTACACATTAATTGCCTCTTAATTTACGTATGGAGCTGACTTACACCAATTGTCCTGCCTGATTATACATGAATGAACTTTGCTGTTTGGTTTGACTCTTTCCCAACAAGTAGATGATGATAGATGTCTGGCCACCCTAAAAATAGAGTGAGCTCTATGCTGAGAATACGGTCATAAATATGCTTAGTCTTTCTTGATTGAATATCTGTTTATCTACATGCTGATAACGAATCTTATCTAACGTGACGTCATGAGAGGAACAATATATGTTGTGCGCATTTTCAAATTTTGCTTTTCTTTCTCGACTCCCTATTTTATTTTTTGCTGATATTTCTTTACCATTTTAAAGGTTCACATATTATTGCCACGGATTTCACTGTCATTCTAAACCACCTTCGACTTTGCTTATAGTCCAGGTCCATAGTCAAGAGAGGGGAACATTGGGGGACCTCTAAAAACATCCGCCCTCCCCCTGAATATATTACGTGAATCAAATTACTAGCGGTATGTCGGTATGTCTCATGTGCAGGTGCGGTCACCCTCTATTTTGTCCTCTACCCCCACGGGATTTTGACTTGGCTGCGGGCTTCCTAAGGCAGCTTTACGTACGGTCGGTTGAATACCTGTGCCATAGGAAAATAAGCACTGTCAAAAGTAGTGCATGGTCACGGTGTTGAGATCGTGCGTGATACTTTTACCTCGTGCACATTCGGCATTTAATTGAGGGGGGGGGGGGGTAACAAGTTACCGTCCGTTATGATAATTAAAAACCCCTTCCCCACAAAAAGAGATTGTGACGTCATGCACTGAGTAAACTGTTCCCACTACGTTTGCAGCTGGCCTTCGTAGGTAACATTTCACCATTTCACATCAGCTCAAAAAATAACCAGCACTAAACACCATGAGATTAAAATAGGTACAAAGATCGCGGACGTTCCACCGGGACGGACTTTTGTAACAGTTTGGTTTTTTGTCTTCGCGCTATTGTTTTGTTAGATTCCCCTTTATGAGTCTTTTATCAACCTCTCTTGATCATCTACCATCTACCAGCCATGTACTATTTTGAAACCGTTTTGTGTCCTTTTGTAGTTTGGACCCAATGTAAACACACACTATCATTGACTAACGACGGTGAAACACAATGACAATAGATTTACAGTAATTTCACAAGTTATCTATATTTATATAGTACATGCCACAGCAAACAATTACTGGCAGATTGAAGGCGTAAATTCGATATAGTTTGGTACAGATATCCATCTTCTATTCCATATTTCACATTTCCTTCAGCGGGTATAGGAACATAATAGATTGCAACGCAACGACAACACTACTGAGAACGGAAAATATAACACATCGTTCATTGTCGGAAGGATTTGTGCTTCATACACATGAAGAAGGAAAGGAGATAAAAAAAAAAATACCCGCCATACGGAGGAGGCCTTCTTGTTATTGAAAGAGTCTGCGGTGAACGAACTTTGAGCCAGAGAAAACTAGGCCTGTATGTCATTGCGGTAGCCTAACGTTATGGCGGGCGCTACCCTGGAATGTCATTAACGCACGAGAGCGTCTTGAAAATTGGTGGCAACCACGAAGACATCTTCCTTTTTGCCTCTGTCTACAAAGCAAAGAAAAATACGAAGGAAGGGAAATACCAGGCTTCCTGCATTTGTAATTTCGGTGACGTTGAACAAACTGATTAGAGTATCAGTTAAACACTGAAAGTCATATTCCGTCCAGTTGTCATGGAAGAGGTTTTGAATGAATGTATTTAAATGTATAAATAAATACAAAGCCCTGCTACATTATTATTTCTTCAGATTTATTGTGGATTTCGAAGGAGTTTGCTCATCCCGGAACCGATTGGTATACCCTAGTAATTCCTTAACGTTTCTCACGTGACCAATACTTCGGAATTGCTTTTAAGTACCACCGACATACAAAGGCCTGTTTGACTAGTTGAAATGATCACTAATTGGATTTGTTTAGTGATTTAGTTTGCTGTATATATGGTGTGGAGCAGTACTTCATAACAGTGATACATGTCTTGTGTATCCATCGATTGAAGGGAACTAAAATTTGAGGACTATAACTCCCGCACCAACTCCAGAAGTCACCTTCACAGAGTATTTCATGTATTAAAATCTCTAAATTTAAACTATACGGTATAAGAACTAACTTCACATTTCAAGATGTCGTCCCAGGGCAAAGAGAAAAAGAAAGGAGGATTTAAGATTCGCAACTCCTTCAGTAGAAATCCAAAACCTCGTCAACCCGTCAATTCAGCTGTGACCGGTACGTCGGCCGTCCAAGTGAAGGAGACCCGCAAAGGACACATTTCCGTGTACGTAGACACGGACGAACTCGACAACAATTCCAATATCTTACCGCCCACTCATTCGTCTCCACCCCGAAAAAAGACCACGTCGCCACGGAGGACGAGACCGCCAAACCCACCCAGTCCAGACAGCGCCTTCTTCAGCAGTGATGACGGGGACATCCCTGAAAACATGGTAAAAAATCAGAGGGAAATTGCCAAAACGTACAACTACAGTTACTCGAGGTCCGGTAAGGTCAAAGAAAACGCCAAGCGAAGGACCAGTATCCAAGAACTGAACGACAGATTTGAGACAGATTTATCAGTCAAACCGTCCTCTTCGATGGACCTTTAACCTTAGGTCTTGTTTTAGAAGTAAATGGCTTGTAATTTCAAATATCGAGCAGACAGAATTGATAGAAATGAAGACATTAATGCGATACATATACCTAAGGGCTTCTGAGTCTCACATTAGATGACGTGTCAGCGTCAAAATTCCTGGTTCGAAGAGATTGCGTCCATGAGCTAAAGAAGCAACCTTCTGTGAATGGAAATTTCATACGCTTTGTTTTTCTCCACAATTTTCTTTCTTCGATCTTATTTTCATGACAGGGACCGACTGTGGAAGTACAACCAATTTTTAAGGCTATTTTAAAGAAAAAAAAGACGAATAGGTTACTCCTCTTTTTATGACATTTAAATTTGCCTATTGTTACAATTAACAAGTAATTATTGCAGGAATTATAATGGGGCTTGACGTTGCAAGTATTTCTTTCTGTATGAAATGAAATATAATAGGAGTGTGATGGTCTACCTACATGAAACAGAAGTAATCTTACAAATGGTTTTGAAGATACTCCAACCTCATTCGAACAATCGTTAAAATGTCTCAATTTTCGGTACATTAGTTTGCTTAAGTACAAAATATTAACTCGACTCCTTTCGAGAATCTTTCAAGCCAAATGAACACAAATCAAGGCCATATCATCTACCTGTAGCGTACTTGGAGTAGCCTAAAAAGTGTAGAACAAGGATAAGCCATGCGATCAGCATTGTAATTCACGTGTATGGAAACCATATTACCTACCGGAGAAGGGGAGGGTTTGGGGGAGGGGTGTGAAAAAGGAGGTGCAGCTCAAAGTTCCGAGACAAGGAAGAAATTAAGACAAAGGGGGGGGGGAGGTTAGTGTAACTTGGGGGACCAATGTTTTCTCCTCACACTAAGAGATCATGTGCGCACCACCTGAATGTCTTGCTTTTGACAGGTGATCACAGCTTCAGCCAATGATGAAAGCATGATTTTGTTTCTAACAGTGAAAGTTTGCCAACGATTGCAACAGTTCTATTGTCAATCATCCCTTGTGGCTCAGACTAAAGGCTTTCGATGACAAAAAGTTGCTTATTTTACAAAACTATCATTGATTAACATTGTCAAATACTAGCATGATCACAAACTATCAGGCGTTATTACAGATTATTCCTACTTGAGCTTTCACGGAACATGAGACATTGTAAAAAATGTAAAAACTCTTGACAAAACATGTACCGTTCATGCTGTACAAGAATGTTAGATAAGGAATAGTAAGTCAAAGTGAGTTTCTCCAGACTTGGTGGGAAGTTAAAGTTCCTGAAGTTGGGCAGGGGTGCAATGAAAGTGATGATCTGTTTTATTATTCATTACAATATGAAATAGGCAACATTATTCAACATAAAGTTGAAATTAATTGGTAACTTTAATTTATTTACACTATGCCTTCTGCCATCTTTCTATTTTCATACCTAAATTCGTATCATGCATTACACAGTTCATGGTATTAAAGAGGTAAAAGTATTATATACACGATTCGATGTTTCTCCAAATGTTCGAAAAGAGAGAAATTTCTGGTCTAAAGTAACTTTTAAAAGTCCTAGATTTCAGATATTAAAGACCTTCTAGAAGGGGAGCGTCAGGTTGCCGCTCTGTATCCCATAGCTTATAGTTTTTTCGTTATTTAGAAAAGTTATAACTATGTTAGGGTAGAAAAGATGCTAAGATTCGAGTGCGTCCTAACACATGGACACATGGAATCAACATGAAACAGTGTATGAGGCATCAAGTGATTTTATGCACTTCTTCTGTTTTAGGATTTGCATTTTTTTTTTGGTATGATGCATGTATTCACCAGTCGGTCCACTGGGTACTAGGTTCGTTAAAGGTACTTTTGAAGGTATAACCACACGGAAATACATCAGCAGAGTGAAGGCTAGGAATTGCATCTCCATCAACTTAGTAGTCTTAGACATTTATCACTTTTGTAAAGCTCACGCTAAGCTGGAGAAAGGCATGTTACGAATTGGCTGATACCGTATTCAGTTTATGCATTACTCTGTAACCGTTGATCCTCATATGACGTCATGCATGATTATGCATTTTAGAGACAAGAAACGGCTCACCCTGTCTGTTTATCATGTCACTATTTATCCTGAAGAAAGTACCTTATCGAGACTTGAATTTGATACGAAGCTAAACTTAAACGTTAAACATATTCATCTGCATGGTGCAGTTTAAGGTCTTCCGCCTTCGAAAGACCACACTCATGAATGTCACGAATGGTGCGAATTTTATTGTCTTAATACCGTGACCTGGCAACTCCCATCCAGACAAATCCCACCCTCCCCCCATAGCCAACTTTCCCCGGGAAAATACCCTTCCGGACAACCTCCCCCGAACAATTCCCAACCAAAAGAATTTCACCTTGGACAACTCCCCACCTCCCTGACAGTTCTTTCATGAAGAGGGTTAGGGTTAAGAAAAGAGGGGATCTGTCGGTGGGAATTGACGAGGGTGGATTGTTCGGAAACTCTTAAGACAAAAAATATCGGAAACAAACATTTATTTGTTCTTTACGAACTGGGAAAGATATGTGTGTGCGGGGAAGGGGGGGGGGGTGACGTAGACACTGTGAGCTGTCAATTATATCATGTTTTAATATGATTGGTATTAATGCTTTTTAGTTATAATCTATCACAAAATTTTTGTTTGCATGATTAAAGTAGGCCTATTAAAACATCGTGGTAACTTGTATCATCGTGTCAAATGTGTGTGACTTATACGATACGAGACTGGATAAGAAAATTACATATTTGATAAATTTGTTTACTAGTTCCATCTTTGCCTTAAAGGGTAATTGTTTCTATCTTTGCCCTCACCCCTACCCCGTCCTATCTCCTCCTCCCTCACCTTTGATGAAAGAAAGTTTACTTGTTAAGATTAATTAAAAAAACGGCTCAAAGCGAACAGGTAACGTTGCATGCATGCTGAGGAATGTTTCCCTATTTGTAAAAAAAATATTACTTTCAAAGCTCACATTAGTGGAAAAACCTGTTACATATTCCTACGTCCAAATCTACCGATTGGAGGCAGAGAACTGCTGTGGCGGCGGAACGGGGAGGGGAGGACTGGGGGCTCAGATCCCAATGACAAAAGTATTGGTTAAAGGTATGCTTAATCCCCAATATTTGCTCCAAGAAAGAATGAAAGAGGATGCATAAATCATTATGATTCTTTTATCATCTTAACCCTTCTTTTATGTATAACCATATATCCATGGATTGATGTTTTTCTAGTTAATTGAAAATTTGAAGGCATGAGATCCCCACTGCAGGGCTGGGTACATGCAGCCTAAAACACTCGGGAAAAGCCGTTTAAACCCATCTGGAAGAAGGGGGGGGGGGTTAAACAGCCAAGAATTTTCTTGTAAACTCCTGCGAAAAACAGGTAGAAGGTGGCCCTCCTCGTTCTACTAGCATAGGGTTCCTTCTCAATAAAGGAACGCTGCGCTCTCACTCAGCTCTTCCCTGGCCACATTATTGGTTTCATTCTTTCGTGTGGGGGTGGGTAAAGGCGATAAGGGGGTGCCGTCTATGACCGATTGACGGAGGGAAGAAGTCACTTCAGTACAAAGTAACCATGGGGTCGTAGGTCTATCTTTACATGAAAAGCTTTATACATGACGATGATAGATTGACTGAATGATCATTACGACAAAATGAAAATAAATAAAATGTTCTTAAAAGATTTTTAAAGAATATATAACCAAATAAGTCTTTATCAGTGGCGTAGCCAGACTTTTTCATCGTGGGGGGGGGGGGGAGACTGGGGGCGAAGGGCTGAAGTGGGGGAAGCAGTAATGACACTATCTAAGCGGAGCGCCACCATCAGTCTGCGCGTAGCGTACAGAGAAACGTTTTGGATAAAAATATCTCTCAGATTGCAGGAAATGGTACTTCCAAGTCTCTCTGGCATTGTGAGTTCCAGCTAACATTTTCTTTACTTTTTTGAACACAGGTTTGGAAATTTACATTTCCACCACGAATGGTGTAGAGGGGATGATAAGAGAACTCCATAGGTTTATAATTCACTGATGGATATCGACATGTAATCATTACTTATGCTGCATGCCAAAGAGGGACCTGCTAGCGTTTTAGTATGGGCTGGTCGTAAAGGTTTACGTTCACCACTACATCACTGCGTTGCACGTCCCTCATGTTTATCACACAATTTGACGGTTAGTCTTTGGCTACATTGTACATGTGGCCTACTATGCCTATACGTTTGGCTATACGTCATATAAAGATTCAAAACTTATCTCCTGTCTGTAAACTTTTTTCCTGCAAATGCTAAAAATCCGTACTTTCAATGACAATTTGGGAAGCTCTTGTCTTATTCAAATTTTGGTCTACATTTTTTTACCTTCGAATTTCATTTTTTTTTGGGGGGGGGGGAGACATTTGACAGTTGGGCTCCGTCCCCCTTCCCCCGTTGGTTACGCCACTGGTCTTTATAATTTCCCTACTCTACTTTTCATACTTCCTCTTGTATAACTTTTAGTGACATCAATGACGTGAGAATTTCATGGCCTGTCTGAATGTTGCATTGTTTGCTAACGCATTAGATTGAAAAAAAAAATGTATTTGACATCTTCGACAATACATCATATGTAATGTACTCATAGCTATGTAGAGTGTACATAGTATAAGTCAAGTGTCTGGAAAACATCGTCTGACGTCATTCGAATCCTCTCTCTCTCAAATAAAAAAAAGTCACATGTCTCTCTCTATGATGTTTCAACCACCCAGCACTATCTATACAGCATGGTAGGTTCAGAAGGGCAGTAAATTTGTTTTTCACTGTAATACAGGAAACTTTGTACTTTGTACTTACTCATATTTGTTTGAATATTCGTTCGAGAGATATGCCAGGTTCTTGAACAAACCTGTTTATAGAAGATATGATGTGCGTGTAATATTCTCACAGACATTAAACTGAAATTTCGAGGCCACTCAGCGAATGAACATTCGAGGAATATATTGGGGGAAAGATGTCGTTTGTTACCAAAGTGACTCAATTATTGTTAAAATGAAGTGACAGGGCGATTGGTTGATCTGTATCCGCATTTATTCAATATCTTGCAGTGATTTATTCCTGAACTTAGCTGCTAAGAAAATGACCAATAAAATAATATCATCATCTGAGAGCAGAATTCAAGAATAATTGAGACTTTAAATGTGTTTACAAGTCGAATAGCATACTACCATGCACTTCATTCACCCTTTTTACGTTCGTCGGTACCATATTTACGTATTTGTTCAAGTCATTGTTTAATTCTGCTTCTATTAAAAAAAGTTGCATTTACACATGAAAACTTGCTGATAGGTTAAGCAAAACTCCTTGTGTCCTTTCCAAGACAAGACAAGGTGCCTAGCCTAATGTTGGACTTCCCATTGAATGGACAATGGCGTTGACAAGGGGTGCAGGTATCAGTGAAAGTCTGTATCAGCCACGTGACACCATCAAATAACCTTGTCTATAAACAATGTATTAGAATTGACTATTTGGCGATTTAAATATATGGACAAGTCCTCTTTAGTTTCTTGTCATTATATTCCAATTATCAGAGTTAAGACATTCTGCCAATCGCTTATTCACCAGAGTTCTACCTGTAACAACTCAACTGTGTAATGTTTTCCTAGGTGTCAGGTGAGGGGTTCAAACCTAACATGTATGACGTTACGCAATTCACATGTTATGTACCCTACGGTGAAGAAGTGATTTTCTGTCAAAATGTGCAAAAGGGAAAAAGATAATCGCAACTGTTGGCAATCAACTTTTCCAGAAAACAGTACATTGCTAATCGATTCTCTATTCTATTGACTGGTATGATGATGGCTTTGGCAGCACAAATTAACCCTACCAAGAGAACCCAGTTGCCAGTGTGAAAGTGCGTAATCCACAATTTACGGAAACACTGAAGGGAGTGGCATAGCTAGGATACCTTCCTCGTGGAAGGTGTAGAAATTTCCCCAAAACTGCTCTGGGTCATATAGGTGTCGACTCTACTTTGAAAATGGTGAGAGGTGATATCACGGGGCAAAATGTGGTCTACTTGAGTCTGTATATGACTGTGACTTTTGCTTATGATGGAACTGATAACCGTCCTGAGGAGAGGTCTAAGGGGAGGCTCCCTCCACCTTGGGGATTTTTTTTCCTTATGTAGGGAGGACATCGTGCAAAATGGCATACTGCATTTGAAGATGAGATTTGAACTGGATATATAACCTATAGGAATTCCTGTAATGTTCAAGTAATGATTTCAGTGTTTTTCACCTGGCTTGGAGAAATATTCATTTTTAAACCTTGCCTTAGAAATGAAGAGCGAAAATGTGATAACTACGTGCACAGTAAATGAAAATATTTTAGGCCTATTAAACCCCATGGATCTATCTCTAATAGTTCCATAGTTGCATCGTCCCACTTCACTGATCTGATCATTGCACCGGCATTCACGTTGCTGAAGAGAGGGCGTGTTTCTATTGAAGATAAGCATTCATCATGACCCACAAAATCTGCATGGGGAAATATGTTGCTTGAAAATACGAATTATGCATAAGAAATGTCTCACAACTTTGAATTCCAAGAGAAATATGAGAAATGGGGAACTAAAGGACGTATTATATTTCTAAAGCATTTTCCAGAGGGTCAACCCCCCCCCCCCCCCGCAGTGCCACACATACAAAATAGGTAGGCCACAAACTGAAGGGGAAAATGAATTTGACGCTTTCTTAAATTTAATGCCATAATTTCATTTCATTTTTTTATGCTCTTTAAGTTCGACTTAGATTCACACTTTATAAAACTAAACTTAAGTTTAAACCTTAGTGCAGAATGTGCTGCAGTGGCGTAGTCAAGGGGGGGGGGGCAACTTGCCTTTCCTGTGGGGAAATTTTGGGGGGAATTTGGAAAGAAAAATGAGGAATAATATTTCTTCCCCGTTTCTCAAAATTTTTACTAGCATGAGAAATTATGAGACATGTACATGCAAAATTCGTATTTTCATAACATACTTCCTCAGATTTCGTGTGTCACTGACCTTCATGCATGATGCATGAACCTCCTCCACCCCCCCCCCCCCCTGCCACAGCAGGCCAAGTGTAGTGGTGCAGTGGGATCTTATAGTTTAGTGAGTGGAACCATATACGTCTATGGAACTATGTACAACTAACACTGGTAGGCCCTTTTTTGTGACCTAAACTAAAAAGCGAAGTAACCCCCGAAAAACTACATGTAGGTCATATAAGGTGTATACAATTGCAAGCGTCAACAAGAATACTAATCCAACATTCAGTTTACTTTAAATGAAGAAACTAGAATGTGAATTAGGTGTATTAAGATAAGGTTTTCAAATGAATATTTTACCTACAGTTCAACATAAAGAAAAAACAAAAATCATTACTTAAATATGAATCAATAGAGATATATTCAGCTCAAGACTAGCATCAAATGCAGCACCATTTTACATCTAGTCCACAATACAAAATCACAAATTTCACAAAGGGCCATCCCTCAGGATAGCATCAGCTCTATAATATCACAATTTCACATTTATCTACAGGCTCAGAGAGTGATATACGAAGGAGGGACGGGGTGGGGGCATTGCCCAACTCGTATTTCCCAGCCTTATAAAAATGAATAGAAATTAAAAACAAAATGTTCTTCTTGAGGGCGCAGATCAGTCATCGTCCTCCGCAAATCTCCCTTGGTATCATGCATGTTTACTGCAACTTTAAACTTTGAATTAAAAACTGTGATGTCGTAGCAGAGGTTGCGAAGTGCTATTTACCGGGATCTGACTGAATTATTACCCCGAAATTTTCTACCCTCCGGTGCGCTTGGATGATCTCACTCCTGGTACTCACCCATACTTAGCAGTCAGGCTGAGATTGTCCCCCTGCTAACATTATTTAGCCGTCGGTGCCGTAGACGCAAAACTTGTTAAAAATAAAAAATAAATACCAGAAAAGAGCTCATTTCCAATGATCTTCTCAGTGCTTCATTTCGTGGTACTTTCGATCTGATTATTTTCTGATCATTTTCCTTTTGCTCATTTTTTCTTTTTTTTTTTTCAAATGGAAGCGCAAAAGAATGGCCTCTTGGATTCTACTTACAAGTCTGGGAAATGCCATTTCCGGCTATCTGAGAGGTCCTGATTTTGAAAAATGTTCTTTACACTCTGCACCGACCGACGGTGGCGTTCCGCTTGGGAAGTTTCGTGGATAAATCTCAGTCCACGTATTCACTCACATGTGGCAACTCTGTGATTGCCCCCCCCCCCCTTTCAGAAAATCATGCGTACGCCACTGGGCTCAGCCCCACTTGTGACCACATCCATGCCACAATCACTTTCCAGGTCAAAAAAGACATAAACCTGGGGGAGGGAATTTCATATCTCCCCCCCCCCCCCCCCACTGGAAAAAAATCTTGGATAGGCCATTGGTGTGTTGTTGTTTTTGCGTGATTGCGTGTGCTGTAAAACATTGTACACACTAAAAATATATAATATAAAGACTAACGTAACTTGATCTTTCTAGCCTAAAATAAATGACAAAGCATTAAATTTCCAATGAATTTTTTGCGTTAGAGTTTCAATTGTGGTTATTCGGAAGTTCTGTGTATTTATCACATGACCCGGTTCCGTTGAGATTTTAGCCCCGCCCCCCCCCCAAAAAAAATCAATCTTCTTCTTACTGATTTAAGACTCCTGAGTGAAACGTGGGGTAAATGTTGCTTAACATATTTTTATTAAATTGATGAGAAACAAGGAAGATTAACGATAAAGGATATTATTTCGTCTAACTGCACATCATGCTTTAAGTTCATTCATTGTAAACACAAAAAATCACACTCTATAAACATAATTCACACTTTGAAAGCATTAATTTACATTTTTAGATACAAATAATTTACACTTGTCACAAAATGTAACTGGTCAGCTTATCGAAGATCGATATAGGAAGGACTGCTACAGCTGTACAGGACTGCATAACCTTATAATCCATCAAGTCTCCCTACGTAAGGCTCTTGACCTGCCACAGTGCTGCCGCAGACTTCCCAACGCTAGATAACTATAAGCCTACTGGCCAGTTTTTTTGGTTTATTCTTCAACAGAAAGCAGCATTCACTACGTTGTTAAAGTGTCAAGTTAAGATTGTAAAGTGTGAATTTACATTGATGAAAGTGTGAATGAAAGAAAATGTTATTGAGTGAATTCTAATGATGAACTGCCGATTTATGATAAATCAATCTGTGAATTTTGAATTATAAAGTGTGAATTCAAGAAAACGACAATATTGTAAATTTTAAGTTTCATTAAGCGTGAATTTAACATTTACTATAGTAAGTGAAGTAAAGACATATAAAGTGTGAAAATAAGACATATAAAGTATGAAAATGAGACAAACTGTCTGAAGTTTAGATTAAAGAGTGTGAATTTAGGTTCATGAAATGCGAATATAATTTAATAGATATGTGAGATAAGCTTTGAAGAATGTAAATCTAAGTTTAAGTCTGAATACAGCTCTGAAAACCGTTTGCTCCTTTAGTATCCCATATCACGGTGTAGAGGGCGATAGAACGGAAAGATGTATAGCGACACAATCGAAAACAGAAAAAGAAACAAAAAAAGAAACAAAGTAAACTACACTTCAACAGTTCTATACACACAGTGCCATGGGCATTGGTTTGGTATTGAATGTGTTTGTGTGTGTGGGGGGGGGGGGGTGGTCTGACCTTAAACTTTTTCTCCTAAAGGTGGTCCATGCAAGAAGAGACGGAAGGAAAAGTTAAAGGGGGTGTGAATGCCCACAGGACTATTTAAGGGGAACCCCACCATCAACAATGTTTTAATTTTCAAGCCCCAACCCCCCCCCCCCCACCCGTTCGATGGCCGAATACATCACTTCCCGGGTATTCTAAGCTGCATGTACCCAGCCCTAATATAGCCTGGTCATCTCATGTCGGCAAATTTTGCACTAATGGGGGAAACATCGATCTATGAAAAATAGTAATACATGTTCAACATATTCAGGTGGGTTGAGATTATGCAAGAATCATAGTTTGATTACGCATCCCCTTCCACTTAACTTCCAAAGCACTTGGCAAATATTTTGGGTTGAACATACTTCATCATGCAGGGTAGTGTATTTTTCCACATCAAAGTGGAACCCGTATACCGTGGACATTTTCGATAAAAAATACCCCACATTGCAGGAAATGGCAATTCCCAGTTTCTCTCGAGTGGTCAGTTTGTCCTGAATTTTCTTTATTTTTAGAACACAGGGTATTAAATAGGCTCATTGACTTGACGTCGTTTCTATTGTAGGGTTTGAATGAAACCATTACATGCTAGTATTTCTAATTAGCCCCATCAGCATGTATCTATTCCTGCAGTTGCTAAAAATATGTAAGTTTAGCATTGCGTGAGCAGGTGTTGCCAATGGTTCATACAGTTTAGTGAAAAGTGTCTGGCCACATATATGCTATGAGTGATTTTGATCATTATTTACCCTACCATTATTGCTTCACTTGTTATATGTTCAAAATCACTTAGTTTGACCATTTTTATGACCATTTTTATATGAGCATATACAACAGGTGTCACAAAATATCATGAATTTTGTGAACCAACTTAATGAGTCCATTTACATTCACACTAAGAATTAATGTAGTTTTTTTTTTTACTTTTTCAATTTCAGGTTTCAAAATGGGGGGGGGGGGCGGGGAAAATGTGTTAGTGTCTCCTCCTCTCAAAAATTGCAGGAGACACGTCCCCAGTCCCATCACCCCAAAATCAGTGGTCTCACCAGACTTTTCATTTAGAGTGGCACTGGCTTGGCACATGGGTTGCACGGGGGGGGGGGGGGCACTGATGACGATGCCTGATTAACCGAGCGCGAAGGGCAAAGCCTGAGACCAGTGGAGTCCAGGGGCCCGCCCTAGGACCCATGATGGGGATCCAGGCAGTGAATCCCCCGAAGTTCTTGAGTTTTACAGCAATTGTGATGAACTGAAGTTATCATTTTAAGGTTAATTCTATTGACCAAACACAGATCTAAAACTAAATAACTTCAAGTAAGTGAGATTACATTTCTTACAAAACTACATCAATTATCATAACACTTACCATCAATACCAGAATCGAAAAATTGTGTTTTTTTTTTGTTAACTATGGCGCTGTCAATATCAGTTCCATAAGATGTAACGTTGTGGATAAGAAACAAATGGCATTTAGTAATAAAATCTAATGGACATGTCGCCAAAACAACACACACTGAGAGGGGACATCATTGACAAAACTTATATTACCGATAAATTTGCAATTTCATCAATGCAATTAATTTGATATTTCTAAATATAAGTGGAAACAAATGGAGCTGTTGCTAGCACTGTTTAGTTTACTGTAATAGCTCGAGTCAGTACCCACTTGTTCAAGAAGGCTAAAGAACTTAGGAAAAAATCTGCAAAACTACATCATGTACTATGATGGGATGGAACTTTGATAGGAAGGATTTATTTCGGGATGGATTATCTCCATCCAAGTTGTGCGTACACATAATGTGCAACAAAACAGTTAAAAAAAATAAAAAAATCGTAACTATGACTTTTGTTATGTTTCGATGACTTCATAGCTTCATGACAAGACTGAAATTTTGTGGCTTGTTGGCGTTATGGTTCATGCCACAGCTTACATGTAAACAACTGTTATCATGATGAATCAAACTTTTTCCCAAGCCGCAAAAATCGGTGTGAACATAAGGACGGGGGAAAACCCATTGTGATAGACTTGAAGAAGTGCTCCTAATCACTTCGTTGTACTGACAGAGTAAGAGCAGTATTAGAGGGCGTACACCTCAATAAACAGGCATTTGTGAAACACCACTCTGAAAAGGATGGAACCATGGAAGACTTGACTTGCTTGCCTATGCATAAAAACTTTCACATCCATGTGCAGATTTTTGAATAAATGTAGTTACTCTAGTCCATTAATAAAGTTAATAATCTCGCATTTTACAGATTCGACATTAAAAAGGCAAGAAAAACTCAGAGCAATCATTCCTGTGATCACACAGTGCCTGCAGCATAAAAAATGTCTTTCGAACATTTTGAATAACAGCGACCTATCCTAAAACCATTTTTATTCATGTATATATATACCGAGAATGAGTAATACACGGATGTCCATTGCTCTGACAAGTTGCGACAGAGAGGTTTGTGGATGGAATTGTCACTAAGTATGTGCACCCTTCGACGCACACATTAGTTATCAACATCGTGTTTCGTGGGATGAGCGGATCTCGTCATACAAAGAAAGTACAAATTGCTGCCATTTCGTTTGCTAAACAAGAATCAAATCATACGAAACCTGCAAGTCAAATGCTATGACTAGTGACTATAGGTCTTTTTTTTTAAATCCCAAATCTTAATTGGTGGCACACGGGGGAACACGGGGGGCACACGGTTTTCCAGAGGGGGAAGGTGCCAACCTGCCCCCCCCCCCTTCCTTGGTGAGGCCACTGCCCAAAATCGACACCAATACACAAAGTGCAATGATGAAATTAAGTGAGGTTTACCTACGAAATGTAGAATATTCTTGGCTAGGTTGATTGTTAATTTTCGCTCAGATGGTAAGGCTTATCAATTTTACGAAAACTTTATTATCTAATTGAATCTTTCGAAGAAACAGACTGAATGGTAAGATAGACAAGTAAATCTACCGATCTACAGGGGGGGGGGGGACACATTTCAAGGGGTCAGCGAAAAACCTATATATGTATATACATACAACGAAGAGCAACTTCCATCGTGATTGCTGATTAAAGGTTGAGTTGTAATCAGGGGCGTAGTAAGGTTTTTTTTTTCTTTGCGAGGGAGGAAAACTCGACTCATTGTCCATATTTTTCAATGCCGTCCTGGAGGAGGGGTGTGCGGGGGCTGTTGCCTACCAAACTTTTAAATTGTAATATGACAGAAATTCGTTCGTACTGACAATACCTTTAGTTGTCAGTGACGACCAATACTTTTTGGGCATTATTTTTATTTTAATTCAGTTATAGGGTTGGAAAAAAGGTGGAACAGTGTTTCCAGTATCCGTAACATCATTAATATCCAAGGTTTTGATTGACAGTTCGAGGAGGCGTATAGGCAATGCGTCCTGCGTGAAATAAATATGCTGGCCGTTCCTCTGCGGATTCCATCCCATAGTCGCATACTCGTATACTGCCTACTAGCAACAGGTATTGTATGGTCAATCGAAACCTCTAGTCAACGATTTCACACCTTTATGAACGCCTTGTTACAATTGTGTTGTCAATCTGTTTTGTCTGAGTTTTCTATGTCAAAAAAGCGCCACAAGTGTGATCTTTTTATGACACTGAAAACTAAGACAAAACAGATCAGCGACACAATTGAAACAAGGTGTTCATAAAGGTGTGAAATCGTTGACTTGTGAAGCCCAGCAGTTTCTCAGTCTCCCCCCACCCCCGCCTCAGTTTCCCAGAACAGTTCTTTTAAACTCAGTCAACTTATCATCCCTCCCATCTTAGTTATTCTTTGTCTTTCACTCTGCCCCCCCCCCCCTCGCTGAATGCGCCACTGGTGAGTCTGGGGTTAAAATGTGATCAATACCATATTATTTGCTTGGTAGGCTTTGTTTCATTCCAGTTTATATTCAGGCCCGATAAACACATTCCCTAGGCTGGACCACTCTCTGAAACGGCGCTCTATGGTTTCTAATAAAAGTGTTGTTCCATTCATTTTGAAACTAAGACTGACAGAGAGTTGCCGGATTTCTTTAATTCTGTATGACGATACTTCAAGTTATCGCATCCGCAATTAAAGGAGTCAATGATCCAAGTGACCTAACTTAAAAATTATGCCTTGTGTGGAATTTGAACTGGTGGCAGATGTGTGTTTTTTTTTTTTTTTTTTTTTTGGGGGGGGGGGTTCCAGTCCGCTTATACTTTTAAGCTGTGAACTGGAATCGCATCATCTAGTATGGGGGCCACGCAGCCTTTGGATGCAATTAGAACAGTTGTCAGAAATAGCAACTCACATAACAGTATGCAGTGTTCTCCCTTGGGTTTTTTTTTTGGGGGGGGGGGACCGTTCAGAGTGAAAATCACTGCCCCTGAAATGATGCCCTAGAGGGAATCTTGCTCCTCCCCCCCCCCCCCACATTACGAAAGCTCCACTCGGACGACAAAAAATAACAATTGCACAATATACATTTTACGTAATAAAAGCATTAAAATTCTGCCCTTAGGTTTTCATGACGATTCTGACTAAGGAGAGATGGTGAATCATCCTGAACACTTGCCCCCCCCCCCCAAAAAAAAAAGAACGATCGAAAGATGCGGTTATACTTGTCCATGAGACTCTTTGTTTAAAACGTCAGTATAACTCCAAAGTTTCCAGATACTAGCAGTAGTAAGAAATAAACAATTTCTTTCCACCAGTTGACATGCGATCGAATAGTGTAGCATAAAATGCCGAAATTGTTGCTAGAATATTTATACAAAAAAAAAATGTACCGTTTATTTTAGACCCATTTACCGGTATTTTATCTAGTTTTTTTTATATTCCATTTCTGATAAATACAGAAACAGCGGTGGAGTTAGTGCATAAGTGGGTGGGGTGCGAGGGGCAAGTGGCGCATTTCATCCTTATAACAATGATGGTAGCCGAACTTTTGGGAAGGCTTTCTAAGCGGAGCGTCACCTTCAGTTGACGCTGAGGATATCAGAAATGCATAACCATAACCAGAAATGGATAAGTTAGTCAGAAAGTGCCCTAGTAGACAGAAAATCGTTATTTTTAAATATTTTCTCATGTTAGGTATAAAAAGGCCATCAATGTTTACCCACAGATTTCAGGTAAACATTGATGACCTTTGACCAAATAACTTTCTATGTTCACAGCGAGAAGGAGGCATACAAACTCATAATCGTGAGACGTCACAAAAAAAAAAGGTTAAAAAATAACAGTTTTTTGGTCTACTGGAACATTTTCTGACCAAATTTGTCACTTGCAGATCATTTCTGCCACAAATCTGTGAAGGATGTGTGCTTATACCCAATTTGAAAGATAAAAGTGCAAAAGATTATGATAAATGAGTATCACAATCACAATTGCCTATGCTTCTTTAATACACTCAATCATGTGTATCTCGCAAGCAATACTTATATCGATAGGGTTCATCTTTAAATTAACCTCCAGAGTGAGAAATCTATGGGAAAGTGTGGGGAGTGTCTTGCCCATCCTCCCGGTTTTCTTCCAAGTGTTGTCATTCCTTCAATATGAAAGTAAAACGTAGAACTACTTCTATAAAAACTTGATACAATTTGCGACAGATTAAATTATCCTCTTCACAATGTACTGTCTTAAATGAAAAAATGATGTTTTGTTTTTGGACTTTGGGCACTCTTTAACACAGCCTTCAATTTCATCACAGATCCAATTTTTCCGGGCTACATTTTCTGTTTGAATCCCAAATTTCTACCTGTTTACATTTAGTAGTACATGCGTATACTGGTTATAATTCTAGTTAATCTAAGTTTGAAATGATTATTCAGTCCCGCTCCTGTCAGAAAACTTTTCAATTTTTTGATTGGCCGTTTTAAATAGCGGCTAAGTCTGGTTTCACCCAATCTGGATATCTGATTGGCTACAAGCTCCATATTATGTTAATATTGGGGTGTCGAGCAATTGCTCAATTCTACGACACCCTCTCCCAGTAATATGCTTCGCGCTTTCGATAACACTGTGCCGTGTCTGTATGCAGTAAAGCATGCACAGCGCTCTGCATTGGAGATGGTTCATGCTAATGACCTTATTGTGTACGTACGCTGTGCGCTGTGCGGTGGAAACAGTGAGCGGCCGTGCTGATCTGCTCAACCAATCTAGCTTTGTGTATTTCAATGTAGGCACTAAATGTTACATATTTCGGTACTGTGTAAGGTTATCGCGTATGTGTATCCTAGCTTCGAGCATCATTGGAGTAAAGTGTAAGTGGGTCAAAAAGAAATGGAGAAGAGGATCGAACTCGAGTCGCGAGGCATGAAGGCAGACCAGGTAAGATGTTGATTGTTGCTAGGTCGTTATTTTGAAAAAAAATCCGATAATCTGTTTGCTTGCTTCGAGAGAAGGGTCGTGAATCGGTAACTCAGGGACCTCTGCACTGTTAACTTATGCTTACTAGCTGACGCTACACGTGTGTGAGCTAGACTTTATACATGTCACGTTTTCCAGTATTTTTTCTTAAGCTGGCCATTTTTCAGTTGGAATTAGCCGTAGTTCGAAAATTTGATATGAAGGGTTTCTTCATTTAGAGTCACAGTGAAATAGATGCAAAATCAGTGTTCGAATGGCCGGGCCAATTTTCAGTAGACGGTCCAACACAAACGACACAACGAATACGAATCTCGCGCCATACGAGTAACACAACCAGTCTTCTGTGACAACGAAATTTGAATCTCATGCCTTAAAAACGGGGTTGGCCTAGTAAAACTTTGCTAAATAAATTCAGGTGTCCTGATATTCTGCGGGGTTTGCGGTCATTGTGTATTACAAGTAGCGTTCGTTTCTTCTAAGTTGAGCTAAGTTTCTCGTTCTTATACAGCATCACAATGGATTAAAATTGATGTGCAGAGCTCCCACCGCTCAATGATTACGCCAGCACGGTTCATGTAGTTTTCATCCTTTTCTTTCCGTAATAAAAACTTTGACAGGCCCACGACTGGTACTATGAGAATGATGTAGATTCATGTTGACTAAGCAGCAGTGTTTTACTTAAACACACTGCAGTAGTAAACCAAAATCGTTTCTAACATTTTTAACGTTGACACCTGTGCAGTTTGTCGTAGTAGGTCCCTTAGTTACATCTTGTCAGACGTTGGTGTCAAGCTCCTCCCCGCGTGCTTTCGTCCATTTTGAAGCGAATATGCCATTGATTTTCTCCTAATCCATCGAGAAATTCGGGGTGCAATGTGCGTTAAAGCTGTTTTGAGATTGGCAAAATTGTATCCCTGACAAAGTAGCACCCCATTTGTCGCCAGAAATGGTTATTTTTGAAGCTCATTTAATGACCGCGTACAGACGTGAGTACGCAAGCTATGCTAACATGTTACAGAATGCACTGTACTATAATATGCAGTCCCTTTACATTGTGCTAGGCCTGTATACTGTGTGTTGTGTGAAGTGTACTTTCACATATATCATAGGTACGATATTTTCGTGTTTGTGTTGTTGACGTCCAGCCAGTCGCACTTCCCGGTATCGACATGTTCGTCTGATCCCTGAATTCAGGTTGAACGGTGCATGTAGTTGTAAATGTATGAATATGTTTGGTGGGAATTTTGAAATGTAATTTAGTATGTCAGTCAAAAGTAAACATGAACAAGTTAGTGTCAATATTGAATGTGTAGTCTGACAGCACACTTTTTGAGACCATTTCTTTTAGTTTTGAATATTTCTTTATATCAGCCTCTCTTCTCTCCTTTGTTACCATGTTTTATAATTCAAAGCTGTGTACAGTAGCACTGAAAGTTAAAACCTTTTAACTTCTCAGCTGCTGAAAATATATATATTTCCTGTGCTTTTTGAAAATTTTCTTTTAGCAAGTTTCAAGTTAATTTGGATAATTTTCATCCAAAGTAGTGGAAAGCTTAAGTGTACCTTAAACACTGTCATTTTTGCCAGCACCTGCTTTCATGAGTAAATGATACATTGTAAACCTGCCGGCCAAGTTTTGTGCACCTGATTGTCCTTCAACCTAATTTTAGGGTAGCATGTAAGCTTGACAGTGAGTGTAATTTTGTGTCTAGGTATTTCACATGTGAAATTGTATTCATCTTTGTATTTTCAGGTATATGGTGTGTCATATGATGAACCTTGCACCTATTTTACTTACAGTACTATTTTCTTCTTCTTTTTTTTCTACTTCTTCTTTTGCGGTACTATTTTCTAAACTTCCATGAGTGTTTTTATTTGTCGCAATGATTGGAATTGGGTGAAACTTCTGTGTGCCAATAGTTTAAAGGCTGTATTGCATCACCCTAAGCTATATTTTTACCTCCTGGAAAGCAAAATTCTCAACTGGTTCTAAGTTACAGTACTCTTAGATTGACAGCAAATTCGAAAGATGCAGAGCTGTTCGTATTACACAGGGTACACAGGGATCCATTGTTTTGATTACACATGTGGAGGAATGTAAGACAGGCTGAGGGAAGGGACTAGAGGCAGGTGGTTGGGAGAATTGAAACTATCTGGGGTGATGAGTTCTTGTCTTTAACTAATAGTCTCAAAATTCTCTAGATCAAAACAGTAACTTTATTGATTTCAGAATTAAAATTATTTAGAGTATTGCAATTATTTTGGTGACACTTAAGCTGTGTTAACTTAATGTTTGCAACATTTTAGACTTCCAAGAAGTACTGCAAGAGATTTCAGTCCTGAAAAACATGGTTTGATCTGACAAGTTGTACAGTATTGCCCTATGTGTACACACTTTGTACTGTAGATACTGTATTAGCTGCTGTTCAGGGAAGCAAGATTGGTCGGCAAAAATATCAAGAAAAAAAAAAACGGTCAAGAACGCCAGAAATGTTTATGTGACATGTGCAAAAAGCCCTTAAGTAGCAATCCACAGTATGCCACAAACTTGAATTTGAGGGTTTCCCCCTGCAAGGTACTGTATTTCCCTCCACAGTGGCCAGGGACTTTTGTTGTTGCCTAACATCAATTGCAAATGTATTAACATTATAGCCTTAGCAACACATGTTCATAACATAGTGCCCCACTATAGAGCAACTTTGTCTCAGATTTTCAAGTAATTTTTTATCTTAAGTTTTTATAAGTACTGTATGTATTATGTATATGTTGTCTAATGTATGCCTATTGCTAAGCTAGGGTCATCAAGGAGGATGGCATATTTTGTGTCAAAAGTTTGTACTTTCAGAAATAATTTAAAAGTATTTCACCATATGACAGTGTTTCAATAAACCAATGCAAACTCATTACTCCACCACAATGGAGTCGAGACCAATCTCAGTCAGATATTTGCCCATAGCCACATATGGGTTGGGTAAAGGAATTCACAGGCTCCCCTAAAAAGTTCTGTTTTAATAATTGGACAACCCAATTTCCTTCCGGACAACCAAAAGTGGACCCCTGGTTGTCCGTTAGGCAACCATGAAAATTCCATAGAACTGAGGCTTGGAGCCCCAGAGTGTCTGACATCAGTTTGTGGATGTGAAAGTGTGTACACAGGTATAAGCAAAATCTAGAACATTTTCATATAAAACTTTTTTTCTCTCCTCTCTTAAATTTCTTTTAGATCAAGGAGTTGATTCTTGACAACTGCCGGAGTGGGGGGAGCATCGAAGGTCTCACGTCTGACTTCACCAAACTGGAAAAGCTGAGTATGAATGGTGTCTGTTTGACCAGTCTTAAGAATTTTCCAAAACTTGTCAGTTTGAAAAAGGTATGTTCAAAAGAAAAGGTGATGCTCTCATCTTGTTTTTCTTTCCCCCCTTTTTTTTTCTATTTTTTTTTCTCATAGACAGTTTAGGAATTATTTTCCTGGGACGGGCAAGTATGTGACTTTGATAGAAATCTAATGTGCTGACTAACTCTCCAGGAGATGTACTGTGTGCGATGCACAGCTTGTTGAAAACATTTTAGGGTTACCATTGAAACTAGTCTATCTCCATGCCTTCTCACCAATTACCACTCTCTCCAGGAGATGTACTGTGTGCGATGCACAGCTTGTTGAAAACATTTTAGGGTTACCATTGAAACTAGTCTATCTCCATGCCTTCTCACCAATTACCACTGTTGAAATGTAACCCAAATGGAAGGGTGGCCATTCATCCAACTCTCTGTCAGGTGGTCCGGTTTTCGAGCACCCTGTTCTCCATTTGGTTTCACATGTATAGGAATGTTGAATGGTCTTCCATTATGAAAATTCTTATGAACACTTTCCCAGGAACATCTACAGTAGTGTGTGTTGTTGAGAA
This sequence comes from Stichopus chloronotus, assembly GCA_021234535.1. Taxonomy (NCBI): domain Eukaryota; kingdom Metazoa; phylum Echinodermata; class Holothuroidea; order Aspidochirotida; family Stichopodidae; genus Stichopus; species Stichopus chloronotus. Next base: position 7,583,014 of record CM037835.1, read on the forward strand.
GGTTCCAAAAGAATTCAAAGAATTGAATTGACTCATGCACACATTGGTAGAGATTATTTCATTTTCAGATGCAACACACCAATTTTACAACTCTAAACAAACATCCAGATTTGAACACCAAGAGCCTTGAAGGAAGTTCTGCTTTATATTTTCTGGGAATTGTGTGAAGCCAAATTTGTTTTTCTTCAATATACACAGCAGGCCAACTCATGGTGTCTCTCCACTTTGGTACCATTGTCCTCTTTTCTGTGCAGATCAACACCATTAGTTTCAGCTAGTAGGCCAATGTACAACTAACATGCAAATATGGTTGGCCTTTCTGAAATTAAGTTGTCTATGCAAAGTTGTGTCTGTTTGTATTGTGAATGAAATATGTATTTTTTTTTTATTTGCTGAGCATTGTCCATGCCAAATTCATTGTCAGAAAATCAGATATTCTTATCAAAATCTGTTGAGAATGACCCTCATCTGACTTATCACAGAATCTGATTGTCTCTTAGAACTTTTTGAGCATCTAACTGCAGGGAATGCCAGTAAACTTCTTCTGTGCATACATAGCAAATTAATGCCAATACTGCAAATTGGGACGGGGAGTATGCATGGAATTAGTACAAATTTCATAATTTAACAATGACACATGCTCAAGCAGGATGGATAAAAGAAAGTAAGGCAAAGAGTTGCCTATTGGTAAAAATTGAAAGCCAAGTAACTGTTGATTACAGCAGTACATACATACAGCATCTGAGTAACAGACCCACCTGATGGCGTGTGTTCATCAGTAGACATGCCCTGCTGAATAGTCAAACCTGGAAGTGTAGCACATACATATGTGTTGTCTTTGTTCTTTTCTGATTCGACAGTTGGAACTAAGTGATAACAGAATATCATCAGGTTTGAATTTTCTGACAGGATGCAAGAACCTGAAATCACTGACCCTGAGCAACAATAATATTAAGGATTTCGAATCTTTAGAGCCACTGGTAAGTTTTGTTACTTCCAAACGTTGGTAGTGTACACACCTACTGTAGCACTGTAAAGGAGCTGGAAGGATGATATACAAGTGCTGTTTGTGCTCAGATAATCTGGTGGATGGCAAGGGTTGGGGGAGGGGTAGTTTCTTAAAGCGAGGCTATTGTATCGAAGAAGCCTCGTACAGTAAATGTGCCAATACAGTTAACTACTGTAGCATTGTAACTTCATTTGGATGAATTTAATTCGCAACCATCGTTATCTGCTTCTGACTTTAAGTTGTCAAACTCAGAAGTTTATTCATCTCTGACTTAATTATTCCTGAGCCAATACATAACAAATGTCAGCCAAAAAATAACAACATTATAGACTATTTAGTAAATGAAACTTCAAGACTCAATTCAAACAACTTTGGTCTACAGGATGTAACATGTACTTCAGGTCTGTTTGAATCCAAATCACCTATTCCTGGTACTATTTTATGTGTCAGAAAGATCCCTGGTATGTGTCCAACTAATGGTTTTTGGCCCACACAGTCTAGAATTAATTTGGTTAGGTGCATGATGCTAAAAAAGGTAGTAGTGTACTTGCAAACTACGGTACTTCAACATCACACAAAAATATGTAAACTTGAATCTACAATCTACAATCAAAATTGTTGGGACACTTTGTCGTATGTTGCAAATATAATACTGAATTTTAGGTGAGAGGATAACATGAAACCCAGCGCCCCTTTCCAATGTAGCGCTATAGAAGTGAATGTACCCTTTGAACAGCAATCCTACACTGTATAGCCAACATTGAACGGGGGCGCGGGGTGTCCCAAGGTATTTTGTCCAAGATTGTAGCTATTTGCACACCGATGAAGTTGAATACAACCGGCGGCGTCCTTGTGCTGTATTAAAGACAAAACAGTCCTGCTCCGTCCCAAGCATATGTACCAAATGTGTCCTCCACTTTTTGCTCCTGGCTCGATGTCATTCAGGTGTATGTATTTCTATCTGTGCCTCTAAGCTAATGTAGTTTTGGTGACTTCCTGCCTTTACGACAGGCGTATGAAGAGTGCTAGAATTTTACCAAATAAATGTATGTAAAGCAATAAGTTGTAAGCTACTTTTAGGTTTGGATTACTCTGTATCAACCGTGTAAAGTTTTGCAGTAACAACACTGTTCTGTAGCTGATTCACCTAGCACAGTAATGTTACACTGCCTAGGTGCATAATATTAGTGTGGCATTAGGAATAAAGCTTTGAGGTAAAGTATGTCAGCCTACGTAATTTCGTCAACTTTTCACTTAACAGCTTGATACAATCTGCACATTAATGTTTTGCTAAAATTTGTTTCTCTGCTTATATGAGTAAACAATTTATAGTACGTGAAGAAATGCAAACTACTTACGGGATATGAAGTCACTTTGTCGACAGATTTGCAGGCATAAGCTTATATTTAACCAACTGGTATTGAACGTAGGGTAGGCAGAACGTAGAGTATTGTGGAAAAGTTCTTAGAAAATATCGAGTGTGCATGACATGAAAAGAACTAAGGCCAAGTTTAACAACGTGAATACTGCAACTTAACACTAAGGATTGAAGGTGAGTAATGGGTGATTTTGGATGCATGTTTGAGTGGATCAATTTATGACTTATATTCCAAGTTTAGAAGTGCACATGGGAAAAGTAACCGGTATCAGTTCGTACTGGTACCTCCCAACCCTGTTACTCACTTACATAGTGTAGAGTTAATATCTCACAAGCAGTCTTCAGGGAAGAATTAAAAAATGACAGTGAAAATGCTACAACAAATCTAAATGGCTTTGATGATCAGGTTTGAGGTATTTAATATTGCAGTTTGTAAAGGACGTATATGTGTACGAGACTAACTCGCTGAATACATACAACCTGTTGATGACAATTTGATTAACTTACGATGACTTAAGCGTTGAAAAGTTTGCCATGTAAATGGGCATAGATTTATCATATCAATGAATCCAAACATCACACGATCACAATTGAATTGGTGTGTTGTAAGTAGTGTACAATAAAGCAGACACCAATCATTTTATTGCTTTGAAGGGTTCCATACTTGTAGCAATTTCTCCAGTCAATGTGGCACATTGAAGTGAATCCTACAGTAAAACAAACTTGTGGACAAGTTTGAAAAGGTCTTTTTATGAACATTGAATGTTTTTTTATTCGTATTTCAACCCTTGAAAATGTCCTTCATTGCGAGTTGGTGTGCCGCCTTCTACAGTTCACATATACTTCTGTGTTTCAGAGGCAGTCTTAATGTCATCTCTCTTTTGTATACATCCTTCTCTTGCAGAAAGAATTAGAAAATCTTCAGACCCTAGATCTTTTTCATTGTAAAGTCACATCGCTCGACAACTACAGAGAAGAGGTTTTTAAGCTACTGCCACAGATAAAATTCTTAGATGGTTTGGATAAGAATGAACAAGAAGACCAAGAATCCAGCGGGGAGGAAGAAGACGATGGTGAGTTGATTCCGTAGCTTAAAAATGTAAGGGACCTCATTTCAGGACTTCTTAATGCATTCATCACTGGGAAAGCATAAATAAGGAGAGGTTATTTGTTGCTTGTATTTTGAGGTTATGTTTTGTGACAAAGAAATAATGCTGTATTGGTCATTAGGTATCTAAGTTCTTCAGTCAGCAAGGCGCCATCAGATTGGAACCAGTGTTAGATGGGTTTGGCCCTGCCATCAGTTATTAAGAGGATCTGCCAAGGGATCTGCCACACAGTAGGTTGATCAACCATGTCGAGTACAAGAACCTGGTATTATTTTGGTTTAAGTCATTTGATGTCCAGTCAACCAAATTTTGGGAACTAAGACATGGGAACTTGGACATTTGTCACTTTTAGTGTCTGCTAGATTATCAGTAATTTTAGTTGAAAAAAATGAAATTGCCATACGTTGGTGTATTGTATAAAGGTAATATGCATTGTTACACAGTATCCTGCTAGTCATATAAGAAGGGTAGCATTGACAGACCTCATATTTGTCAAATGTCTGATGTTAATGAAGTCCCTATCTTCTACAGTCCAATTCCTTTTGCTCATGTATTAATTGCTGTGAGCGGCAAGGCTTCTGTCATCAAAACCATAATGCACTTTTGCATCCTGGTTGAAATTTAACAAAAGTTGCAATTGACATTTTCAGATACATGGTCAAAACTGTCTAATCAATGTAAAAATCACCTTTTTTTTTCATTATTTTTTCTCTTTTAAGATTAAGCTCTCAGTTTAGTTGTAAATATGTGGATTTAGACTGAGAGTAACAGTATATACCATGCAGCAGTATATTAGTGTTGGTATAATATGTGATCTAAAACACTGTCCAGATAATTTTTAATGGCAATCCATGAGGTCAGCCAGCTGTTCACTATTTAGTTATGTTTGCTTCTGCCAGTATCAGAGGATGAGGAAGATGAGGATGATGAAGAAGTTGGTGAGGAAGATGCAGATGATGGAGTAGTCCAGCTCAACTCAGATGATTCCGGTATTTATGCCATCTTTTGTGTTTTAGTCAGATGCAATCTTTATGTCTAGGCTGCGATCCAGTCTGTATACTCACAGACATCACCAATGAGCATTGCACTCCAACATGAGGGTTCGTTGGACAATCCAACTTAATATCTATGCCCGTTGTTTTCAGTGCTACTGCTGGTTGTATAAACTGAAGTAAAATACATCAAACAAAATGATGGCTTAGCCAACAATATCATCGTCCAAAAGGTTAAAATGGTACAGTACCCGTCACTTCCACGTGGCAAATGTCACACAGTTCACTTGTTACAATCCAAAGCTTTTGTAAGGATTGAGGAACTTCTCATGTGCATTACCTTCTTGAAATAGATATCTCTGAGTGACAAATATCAGTATATATAAAGTTGCAATGAGAGTTCCCTCAATGAAGACCCAAAAGGTGCTGAATTTCTAATTTTCTATGAACAAAATTTACCTGCAGTGACTCTTTTAATGTTTTAAATACATGTGTGAATGAGAGGTACATACAAAAATGGGTACAGCTGGTGAATATGTTACATGTACATGAACATTATGCATTTTGCAGAATTGCAGAATTTTGATCCTTCTCTGTTGATTTTGTTTGGCTAGCAGTGCACCCCCAGTTTTCTGCAAATGTTTAAATAATGCTCTCACTTAGGTAGGTTAGGCTACTGTCTGTAATATACCATGTATACTGTTCTTTTTAAGGTTGAGTTAGATATTTCACTCAGGACGGTCATACATGCTGATGAGTGTGGGGATCAAGGCTTAAGTCAGAGACCCATCCAGTCATCATTTGGACAGTCTGTCATTGGACAAGAAAAAAAAATTGGGAAAATAAACTTAAAAATCAGTGTTTTGTGGAAGGAAAATGTATATAGTACAGAGGATTAGAGCTTGAATTATACTGGAGCGACAGGAGATTTAAACGTTCACAAATTTCAAGAGAAAAAATTGCTCATTTGAGAAGAGAGTGCAGGCGAAAAAAAAACCCCTTTTAACAAAATGTCTGTCTCCTTGTCCATCCATTGAGGGTTGTTATATTGCCCTCTTACTGGAATAATACAAAATTAATTTGTAATAATGATTGTGATTGGCTGAAACATCTGTTACACTAATGGTCTTAAAATGATCTTGCTTATAATGATAACTGTTCAAAATAACTTGCAAAAATAATGATACATATTGAAATTTTATTGGTGATACAGTGTTTGGAATCTGTGATAATGTATGCAGGTTTTTAAGATATTTCAGTCCCGAAATACACGGCTTAATCTCACAGGTGGTATTGTTCTCTGCATAGTTATCCTTTGTGCTTCAGAGACTGTCACCTATTTAGGGAAGCAAGATCGATGTCAAAAGTGTCAAAAATATCTTAGGTGTTGTAGAATCTAAAACATAATTACATGACATGTGCAAAAGACCCTAAACCAACAATCTGCAATACATTCAGGAACTTGAATGTTTTCTGTGTTATGTAACTTTTAGTCCACAGTCGCTTGAAATGTTTGCTGTTGCTCAGCATGTACATTCTAAGAGCCTAACCTACCCATGTTTGTTGATGTGAAAGTAGTGTCCTTACCCTAAAGCTACAGGGTGTAAGATTTTCAAAGTGTTTGTAATGGGTTTATGTGTTGTCTAATATATTGCTAAGGTTGAAGTAGGTCAGTATCAGTCAGGCTTGGGGCAATTACATCTGAATGTAATTGATTACGATTACTTCAGATTTTATGGTTATGATTACAATTACAGCTAAATTAAAAGTGCTTGATTATGATTGCAATTACATTGCAATGTAATCATGATTGAAGTCATAATTACATTGTGTTTTGGTACATCTTATCTGTAAGTGTATCTCTGGACAATGATAGGTTTGTGCAACGAGAAGGCATACAGTACAACTACTCTAGGATACAGCGCAGTTTTCCCCTTCCTCTAATTCGTAATAGGCCAGCATGGTTATGAGTCAGCAGAATGATGTATGTTAAAGCACTACTTTCCAAGTGCAGTTTTAAAGTGGCCCTGCCAACCAAATGGTGCACTCCTCTTGAACCCCCCCCCCCATACAAAATACTAACCTCCCTCTTGAAAAAGTCTGTTCTGTAGGAAAATAGGTGACAACAGGCTACTGACATTTGAAATAGGGCAAAGATGGTCTCTAAGTTGCACCATTTTGCATCTCAATTATCAAAATTTCTGTAGGTGAGGGTGAACCCTGAAACCTGTTCCTGACAATCGCTATGAAATCTTGTGTGCAGTCCATGTGTGACTGTATCACTCTCTTGAAAATCTGTTGAGAACATTCTGATATTACAAACATGCAAACATACAAGTAACAAACAGTGTAAATATCAATAAGGCACCAAATGTACAACACCGTGTAGACTCAATACTCATGGAAGCTTAAGATAGATCAGTGATCTGTTATACGGTTGACAAAATTTATTTTAACTGATGTGTTGCATTCCTGCTTTTTAGTGCTCTGCAAGCATATTATAGAAGGAAGAAAAGGAAGTTGCATCATAAAATTGAGATTTATAAGGATATATATTGAGACATACTGTAGCTATACTCTTGTTTCTAGGGACATGGCACATGAACGAGGTTCTTCAATGAGGAGTCATGGCAGATTATTTAAAACGAAATTTCAATGTGATATGGAAATACATGCCTCTGCTAAAGAGGCGCACTCGGGATTCTAGATTGGGGGGTGCTGAGAATTGTGGGAAACCATTGGTTGTTTACATGAACATCTCCAGAAAACATTATGTTAATTTTTACAGATAATTTTTGGCGGTACTGTGAAGTATCCAAAAGTACCTCTACTTGGCACATACAGATTCTGTCACTGGTACTGCGAATTTAGGGGTACTGCGGGCACCGCCACTGACTTGGGTATATCTGGATACCGTCCAACCCTAAATGACACCATAAAATTCATTACCTATTAGTTTCACCTCTAGGAATCTTCAGTTATTCATGATGACTGACACTCCTAAACTTCCCATGAAGGATATATTTCTTAAAATAAATTGAAGGCTTTTGAGCCCAACATTGTAGTCCTGATGTCTGATGGCAGCCACTTGTGTTCTACTTATCTGAAAGAAAGAGCAATTTGATAGGTGTGGATACTGTATGTACTCAGTCAAATGTGATCTGGTGATTTTTCAATGAATGCCTCAACCTCGTGTAAGCACTGGACAGTACTTTAATCACTCTTTCATCATAATATGGCTGACAGCATCCATGAAGATAGCACTCTTGTCAAAGAAATTGTGTGTCAGTGGCACTGCAGTATATCAGGTTTCCCATTGCTACTGAATCTCTGCAATGAAATGTGTGAAGGAAAATGTATACAGCAATCAGGAATTTCATGGAATTTGTTGTTGAATTATGAAAACACAAGCTTTGAGAATCTTTTCACAATTGCATGTTGTGGAGCAATTAACAGCTAAGGATCTTGCAGTGTAATGAAGAGGTACCTGTAGCATTAGTCCTTGAAATTGTGGCTCAGTGCCTATTTTACATCTACTCTCATGCTGCAGATGGTCCAGATGAAGATGATGACGAAGAAGATGATGATGACGATGATGAAGAAGAAGGAGAAGGGGAAGGTGAAGAAGATGATGATGACGATGATGAGGAAGAGGAAGATGATTTTGAGGTCGAAGATGATGAGGATGTAGTAGAGCTGGATCAAGAAGGAGCAGAGAATGAAGTAGGACTGGAATACCTTCAAAAATCAGACTTACCAGTAAGTGTGTTAACATGATGGTTGTCAATTGCTCATGATTTTCTTTAATTGGGAGATGGGAGGGGGTTGCAGGGGGACAGAAAAGGGGATAGTTACCCTTGTTAAAGCCTAAGTAAGTAAGTAAGCCTTAGCAATATAAAGTCATGGTAACATTACTTCTCCCTTCAATTTGAGAAAGATGAAGGGTTTTGTTTTATTTGTCGATTGAAAATGCCACATGAATATTTGCAATGTCTCTAGTGCAACAGCACTCAGTAAACATGTCCAAACAGAGTCACACTTTATGAAGTGATTGCAACCCCCCCACTATTGGGTACTTCAATTGCATTTGTTAATGTGTGATCTCAGTCAGTGTGGCTCCTATTGTCCTGTAATTGGTTGAGCACTTATCCCCCTCAAAAGAGTGCAACACAAGGTTTCATACAAACAGACAACAAAATGCTATACTAAGGTGAGCTATACACTACTTTATGGCTAATTGATATATCCTTGAGATGTGAGTGACATGTTTTGGTTGCCGTCTAGGGACCTTCATATTGGCATATAAGGTAATGATGATCATAACAATAATGACATTACGTTGTCACTTTTCAGGATGAGGACGATGAAGATGAGGAAGACTTCAACCCAGATGATGAAGATGGTGATGAAGAAGATGATATTGATGAAGAGGAAGATGAAGGTGTGTGAAATGTCTGTCTCCTCCATGTCTCTCATGAAAGCAAAGACTGCCAAAAAATTTCTGTGGTCTTCAAGCAAGTGTGATCAATTTTATTTGCTAATTATTGTGTCAACAATATCAGTGTGTTTACAAGGATTCTAGACAAGCATTCCAAGATGCGCAACAGGTTAAACAAGTTTGCATCCAGTAGTGAAAACATTGTCAACACATGCAACCAAATTGACAATGTAGAGAGTACATTCTTTTCAGCTTGTGCGAAGCTGCAGTACTTTTACAAAGTACTTAATGGCGCTGCCCACATTTTGTTCACATTTTCAGACTGATATAGCCGAGACACATACTAAATGAATAATGGCCTAATTTTAAGGAGGACTGTGCATTTTGGCTCCGACGCGATTGGTTGTGACCATTGTTTTTATCCAGAGAGTGCCACATATTTCGATGCAGGAGTCCTGTGGTAGATTCACAATGTATTGTTGCAACTTGCGAGTGATTCAAAAAGGAAAGTTATTTTTATGTCAAAAGTTATTTGCATTCATGGAATTGTGAACCCTTTTTCACAAGCATATATTTTCAAAGTTTTCTCAGATGTGCTTCTTTCTGATAGGTCCATTGAGGTGGCTAGAATTGCAAAAGTGAGGGTAGCATAAGAACTAGCAGCAGTACTGAAGTATTCAACTACTATAGTTGACTGGAAGACATATGTTACAAACCTTATGTTGTTTTATAAACTTCTGTTGTGGGCTATCATTTGAGTTAGTTTGATGTCGGCTTCTAAGCTGTGTTGCGGTGCAGTTCATGCTTGAGTCTTTTGTGTGATATATTAAAATAGTCAAAGCTATTGTGGCAGACACGGTAAGATTTTCATGTAAGCTTTTCAATGAATTGATTAAAGAGACTTCCTAACACTCTTTTCTTTGTCATAGCTCCTGCTTTTATGTTTCTCTTTTGAACAAAAGCGTGTACTAGTAATCTAGGATTGATGTACAGTATTACAGAAAATTTTTGAACAATGTTGCTAAGAGTGTATGCCATTGTTGCATTAGCACAGTTAAAATTTATGGTTGATTCAGAAGGACCATGCAAGGCAGACTAAAAATGGTACAAGCCTCACTTAGATGTCAGGAATGTTTGTAGAAACTGATGTTTATGTCACTTTGTAAATTTGTGCTTTTCATACGACTCAGTGTAGTACATACAGGATATAAAAACAAAAGAATGGAAAGTTAACATAACTGGCATTGTACCACATGGTGATGACCGTGGCAAAGATAGAGAAAGAAAAGCACACAGTTATGTGCATCAAGGGTTGGACAGAGTGTGTTATATCTAGACAGATGCTTAATGAAGTACTTTAATGTTATGCCACAGTTAGCAGCTAAGAAATTTATGTAAATTAGCGGACGGCAACTGGTCATACTGTTCCCTTCAACACTTCCCAACTTCATTGCCAAACCATCATCCAGCCACCCTTCAGTAGTTTACAACAAAATATAGTACTAAGGAAGTCAGCCAACATTGTGTCACCACTAACGTGTGTAATAAACTGTGAAATAAACCTTGGATAGTTTCCTTCCAGGCAGGGGAACAAGAAAAGAAAAGTGACAAATTTTCCTTTATTTCACGTTACCAGAAAAACCGGCAGCTGATGAAGAAGAATCCAAAGAAACAGAAGAACAGAGGGGCCAGAAGAGGAAACGAGAGGATGGAGATGTCGATGGGGAGGAGAAAGCAGACTAGCAGGCAGGCGAGACTTCCAGTGATTCCTCCCTGTATTCTGTAGGGCAAGCTAATTAGAGACTATGAGCATTGAATCCAAAGAAACCGAGAGACGACTGCAACAGTACTGTTGACCATATGCCCCCAACAACACTCAGTGTCGTATTCTATCTGGCCCTAGAGCAAAATGGCTGCCATTAACTGAAAGGGGGGCTAAGAAGTTAGAAGAGAAAGCAACTTGTGGTGTGGTGCTCAGAGGTAAAGACTCTTCTGGAGAGGGAAGTGGAAAACAGGCACGTGAAAAAGCGTTACGAAAGAGGTGGGCTTGTTTTAAGCGTGATGCAGCGATTTTTAACCTTTTTATCCTTGCTATTCACATTTTTTTCCATTTTCTCTTAAATCAAAATCACTGTACAAATAGAATCTGGTAAGGTCTCATCTTCCTGTATCACCAACCACCAAAACCAGTTTTTGCCTCAGTTGCTCCCCATGTATATGTCTCCCATAATGAAAGGAAGCTATGGACCAAATGTCTGCAACATTGATGAATGACAAAAAGCGCTACCCCCTCCCCCCATCCCTTTACTTCTTTTCAAAAGCCTGTGACTGTAGTCCACCATAGTACCCAGTGGAACGTCTGGGCATTTGTAGACTATGATCATCTTATGTGGTTGATCTGGTGTGACTTATCCCTAGCACTGGAGGATAGGTGAAGTTGTTCACATTTGATTTGTAAATATCCTCTGTCTGGTTTTAACAGTATGACAAACCTGGACCTAATAGATACATACAACTAACTGTGTTTATGTTTTGCCATGTCAGGACTTACAGAGCCAGGTTCTGTCTGTAAGCCCCTGTATATTGCTGGTTGTTCCATACCTATGGCAGCAGGGATAGGCATCTCAAGGGTGAGACCCAGAGAGGTAATGCCAATGCTTTAGGTGCGCATGGGAATTGGTTCGTAACAAGTTTAATGCTAAGAAAAGTCATGTTGTAGTCATTGTCCAACACAATGATTTTATTAAATTTCTAACTGTTTACATCTGTTTGTCAGAACGTATGTATGACAGATACCTGTTGCACTGTATCTGTTACATTTCATCTGGGCAACAGAAGAGGAACATTTTCTCCTGTACTAGATTAAAAAGAAGTGAATGCAAACTCAGAACATATCAGAGAAAGAAACTGATTGCAGGTCGGAAGTTAATCTGCTGATCAATGCTAGTCTCTGAAAACGACCTATTAACCTAGATCTCCTTTGAGTTGTAGGTGAATTCTTCTATTCCACAGTGTTTGAGACCGTCCGTTACAGAGTTTGTCTGTTTGAGTGTTCATGGGGAACGCACAGCAGAGAATGAAATATGGACAGATACGTCTGTGTCCATTGTTCCAGAGGTCAAATTGAATTACAAGTTGCCATCCGTCGCCCAAGCTGCTTCTGAAGCATGGAAAGGTGAAAAGATGCTGATTGGCACAAAATAGTTTGATGATTTCAAGTTTGTTTGGAGTATAATTTAATTTCAAGGTCGAATTTTTTGCGGGAAGGGGGGAAGATATTGAAATGGAAAAGAAAGTAAGGAAGTTTGTAACACTGTTTGAACTATGTTTTGATAAGAAACAGCAAAAGTGTGTACATAATCAAAATCTTGTAGTTTTTCCTTTTTTTTCATATTAGACTGTTTTTCAGCAATTTGGTAAGTTTCTTCAAACTGATCCAATCTTGTCGCACACCTCTCAATGAGTGGCTTAATGCTTAACTGTCAAGTATCGACAAAAAGTAAAAATTATTCTTTTAAATTTGCTGTGGTAGAAAATATGAAAGGCATCTTCAATTGAGCCATTTTGATGTAAGTAGTTACATGAAGAAATATAACAATCATACTTTGGCCAAGAAACTAGTAGTGAAGACTGACATTCCTAATTTACTGGGCTGTATTATGTAATATTAGGTACCTCCTTGAAGAGATAAGGGAGGAAGGAGTACCTAATTAAGTAAAGTCTGGATTCAGCCTCATTTTATTTGCAAGACAAATGACTTGGCAGTTTGAAATGTTTTGCAGCTATGATCTTATCAGTGGCAGATTTGGCTACATGCAGAGAGGGGGGTGAGTTGTCATATTGTGCCCCATTGGCTGGGAAACCTTTGAAGTAAACAAGAATGCCTTTTGTGGCTGGTTAGTGGCTGTTTAATAGATTCAATATTTTACAAGCCATGATCATTCTTTGAATATGTATTTGGTGGTGAGAACTGCTTGACTTAATGACAACAGTAATAGCTTTATCTCCTTAAATAGGTCAAGTGGTCAGGAAGTTGTGTGATAGTCCTGAAGGAGAATACTGTTTATTGCTCGTGGACAGTCACCATTAATGGGAGGGTTTAATCTGAAAATGAGTCTTGATACCATTTTCTGATCTACCTATGTCAGAAGATGCTTAAAAGTTATTGCCTAAGTTTGAACTTTTGAAACAATGGTTTAAGTTCTTGTATTAACCCACACCAGGTAATGCTTAGCTTGTTAACCACGTTATTGTATTTGTAAGTGATGCCTTCCTTGTTGTCATCTTTTTGAAGTGTTGTCATAAGTACACCTTGATGTGTTCCCATATTCTAATGCAAGCCAAGGTAGATGTGAGGAGAAATGCAGTAAATCCTCCTCCAAACTGAATATTCCATTTATCATTTTGTAAATGTCCTCATGATCGACTATCCGAGGGTGCATTATGCTCCCCTGAAGTGGTTTGTTTGAAGGGCAAAGGAAACCAAAAGGGGTTCCATCTTGTTTCTTTGAGGTTGCATTAAATGCCACCTGGGGGGGATCTTTTTGTATTATATTTAAGTATAATTGTCATACTCGGTGTGTGGCCTTCTCAAAATGTTTCAATGTATTTGTACAGTTTAATCCTTGTAAAGTATTAAATACAAAATTCTGAGAAATGATCAAAATGACAATTGATTTTACATTGTTTGGCTGTAAAATGTTTTCCTTTGTGAGGATTTTTTGGTGGCTCATCATGAGTTGGGCAAGGTTTGGTTCCTACCTCTGTGCCAAAGCAACTGTGTACTTAGGGAAGGAGTCATCCATAGCATCTTCTATTACAATATAAGGTGTCACACTGTAGAGAAAGGTCATCATTGCAGCTACTTGCACACTGAGCAAAGAAGCTAAACACAGTTTGGTGATGTAAGGCACAGTTTGGCAAAATGTTCCTTTTCCAGTATTTGCACGTTCTGTCAAAAAAACAGCCAAAAATTCTGTGAAACATCTGACCACATATTTAGGGAAACAAGAAAATGCAAATATTTGATGCTATGTGGTGATCTGATGATATGTGGGAAAAGACATGTAAACTGTTTGTGATTTAAAGTAACCAAGACTTTGGTGGTTCACCCGTGCCACCAGTTGATAGGCATTGGAGGGCAACTTCAGGTTTTCCATTTGTTCAACAAAATGTTGCTCCATTAATTACATGCTGAGAAATCCTTTCATTCCTACTGATATAAACAATGAAGACCAAACCAAAAAGTCAAAGGACTGCAATTCCTTGCAAATATTTATGGAAAACAAAGGATCACCAACATACCAATTTTTAATATCAATCACCTTCCTCTTCTTTAGATAGCATATCTACAAGGTTTGCAAAGTATGACTGTTGCTGGTGTTGTGTGACCTTTGACCTCCACAAAACATGACAGAGGTCACTACTCATCAAGAGCAACCAATGTTTACAGTTTTAAGTTCTAGCAACATCCAATTGAGCTGAGATACCTTCTTTAATAGGTCATTTGACTTTAATCTCTGGTGACCTGAAATGACCTTTGACTGCCATGAAAATCACTGGGGATCATCTGAAAGTTGATGGTACCTTCAACTGTAAACATTTGTAGCTCTTGATAAGTACATGATCTCTGTCGAGGAGAGGTCAAAGGCCAAATGAGGTCCTAGAGGTCATAGTTTGAAAACTTGTAAACATGGTGTCTTAACAGGGGGAAGATGCTGAAACTTCAAACTAGATGTGAATGTTGTCCATTGCGAGTAGATGAGATATCTTTCTGAACAGGTTTTCAGGGTTTCCCTTCTGGTCACTTCAAATGACCTTTGACCTACCTGGAAAACTAGAGATCTCAGCAGACTACCTACACACCAACTTTGAAGTTCACACAATTTTCCCTTACTGAGTGAGACACTAGAAATCAGTGTCAGTGTACATGCAGCACTGTAACAGCGTTGCCTTTTCACATTGAACAGATGTCCATTGGTATCTTGGAGGTGCAATAATTTCTTTTCAGTTGAGAACAAGTAACCCTAGCTGTCCGTAACAGTTGCAACTTCAAACTGCACCAGACAAACCCAGATGCGTATTTAGAATGATGAGAAGTGAATTACTAGCTAATGTACCAATATTTTCAGATGTTGACATAAAACCATAATAAAGCTACAATATATGAATAGTAAAGAGGAAAAAAAGCATGTATGGCATTTTAATAGAATTCCTAAGTGAGTCCATTCACTCGCACAACTAATATTCACATACTGGTCTCCTACACTAAAATAAAAAAAGTAAAATGATAAAATGTAACAAATTTCAGTAAACATTTTTATAAGTTACTAGAATTTCAAAATTCTTGAATTTATCTATAACTTTAAACTGCATCCAACTGTGTGGCCTCATGACTATGCTGCATGAATAATTTAGTCAATAGTAGCCGTAATCTGGACACTAGTACATAGAATTTCTTCAAAACTGACATACTGATGTGTGTAGCAAAGCAAATACTTTGTTGAGAGGGTGGAGGAGGGGGTCACAGCTAAATATTTTCATAGGACTATTTTCAGGAATAGTGTTACAGTTACTACAACAGACTGAAGTATACATGTCTCCTGTTTATCACAGACACATTTAATTTTCCCTTTAGAGACAGTGGTGGCAATCCCTTATGAGTTCAGACCAGCTCATCTTCTCCAAGTCTCAACTGTACTCCTTTAAATCATAGGATTGAAATAAAAAGTCAGTGTCATGCTTAACTATTAATTCTTAACTAAACTACTCTAAATTGAGCTTTAAGCTACTTCACCTCTAAAGAGGTGTGTTACCACATGAAAACACTTTCTTTACTATAACAAAGAATACCATTAGGAAAAGAAACTCGGAGACATAGAAAAATCAACAATGTTTTTTCCAGTTTAAAAATGTATGTCTTTCTTTTCATATGCAAAATGTACATTTAACTTCGAGACACAGACACAATTCAGCTATTTGAATATATTCTCATTGTTTTCAAGCTCTTGCAATGTTTTTCATTGTGACACACAGTATCATGCATATCACAGCGCTTTCACATAACCATTTTTGTAAGCAAATCTGTTCCATTGCAACATGTAAAACCCAAAAGAAAGCAATGCCAAATGCATTATCATGTAGTGTCAATTTAAAGCTAGACTACCAATGAAATACCCAACTGTATTCCAATAAAGTTTGGCCATATTAGCACTTACCTAAATTCTAACAAGGGTATAGTAGGGCATTACTTTGGGAGAAGCAAAGGATGCTGTCTTTTGCATATACTCAGTCCAAAGCTTTTGAAACTTAAATTGATTGCATGTGTGCTGAAAAACCGAAAGGGTAAGGTTTTGTTTAATTTTGGCTTTTTATTTTTAAATGTACTTGCGAGGTTGCCCGTTAACGGACTAAGTCTTACAATGAATGAAAATGACAGTAACTACTTTGAAAAGCTTTTGGATTGGCATAATAACAGTATACAACTCATTTAACAATTAATGGGTCTTACTATGAGCACCTACATAATGAATATGCAACAGTAAAGGTCTCAAAAACATACTACTCTAGTTGTCGCTCCTTGGTTAGTATTGGAAATTGTGGTATTTGGTGAGAGGAAGCACTGTATTCACAATTCAACTTACAAACTGATCACATTGCGGCGTTAGTGATGTGAATATCCAATGCTAGTATACTTCCCATTGGCTTCTTCAAAGAAGCACACTGTTGATTTGAATGAAAACTGTCAACCACTACATTACTGTATTTTACACTTTGTTGTTAGAAGAATTTGAAATCACATCGCAGCGTTAGGCATTTGGAACCTATCTATATTCCAAAATTGTCTAATGGTGCAACTGACAGCCTTATCAAACTTTGGGACATGAAATTTCAGTGTTTTTATTTTTTGCCTGTGCACACAATCACAAGCAGAGGTGTTACTTAACTCAACTAAGGCATATTACATTACATGAGGGATGTCAATGAGGAAGATATTGGGAGATTGAAAACATAAGATTAATCAGTACAGAAAACATCGATAGAAATATATAGACATATATATTTTTGTTTATGCTGACATCGCATGCCTCATATGAAAAAAAAGTTGCAATGTTACAAACTATCCAACAATACAAAAGTTCTCTTGCTATTTCCTCTTCAATTTTAGTTTTCCATGACAGGCTACATAAGAAATTCTACAATGTCAACAAATGAGCTAAATTACATTAAATGGTCATCTTTGATACAACAGTCTTGGTGCTATTTGTGGACCTAACAAACCCCTCCAAAGTGTAAAACTAGAGGTGTAAAAAAAAACAATGCAAAGTGACTGCCAGTCCAAGCATTTAGAAGCGAGAAGTATCCTCCGCTCTCTAAATGTGAAAGTCAAAAGTATTGCATCATTCATTGCAAGCAATGTCCGCAACTTTGCAGCTTTTGTGATCAAAGATTTGCTCAATGGTTAGACTATGAGAATTATTTATATTATCTATTGTGCAAACTGAAATTTTGATGGTGTGCACATGTGTGAGGGATCGTCAACCAACTTGGTCAGGTTGTGTAGGTATCTATACCGCAATAATCCAAGGCTGAGTATGTCAAACAAATAAGTAATTGCAGCACCTTATCATCCAATTACTATCATCTCCATTTTTTATGATTCATCAAATATTGAAACATGGACTGCATATCAAACTTTATTATTGTGAATACATTGATACGCAGCTGGGTCTCACCTTAAAAAGAGTCTTTAGTGAGTCTTCTGAGAGTTTGAGGTGGCCCTAGGGTAATCTAGGTAGGTATGCAGCATTATAATGCCATTGTGACCAATAGAAATGGGCCCATTTGTTTGGTTGTGAAATTCACATGAGATTGGAATGAAAGGAGAAACAAAGTGATGGAAAAATTTGGAATTCCTGGTTTGGGAGACAATGTGTACACAAGTTTAATAAATTGTAGATGACCACTAGCAGCTCAGTGAGACCATACACATCATAGGTGACATGTACTTTCACATTACAGTGCAATTGTATATATCTATATACATCACATTGAAGAATTTGTATAACTGGTCACACATTGAGTCATGCATATTCATAAAGTCACAACCACACCAACAATTATATAATAACTTTGAACTTTACATTGCACTTGTTCCAGACTTTGATGAGAGCAAAAAATAGCATACAAATGAACAAAAATGTGAGTAAATTAACATAAATACCACCACTTTGGGGAAAATCAATACATAACTTCACAGCAATTTGGAATGCATTCATGATAAACATTTCCAGCAGTTTGAGGGCTTCTACTAAGCAAACACCGGCATGTGATAAGTTGATCAATTCAATGAAAACATCTTACTGATTATTGGCATGCACTAGAAGAAGCAGCTCTGCATGATTTTTGTGTTCTGTTTCACAAACGAATTCAAAGTTGTGTCCAGGTACTTTTGGCTGGCACTTGCCTTTTATTTCTGAAAGACCTACATAAAATCAGAGTGCTGGCATGATTATACAAAATGCATTTTAGCAAAAAAAAAGAATTGCAGGAATGGATATATCTTACAGCCTTGCATTCTGTATAGATACTGATATTGAACATGATTAACATCTTAATTTAATGCCAAGTGAATTGTTCATAACTTACAAATTTTCATATCAACTAAAGAGTATACCAGACAATGTCTGTAAGGAATGCCTCATATAACATGATGAAGGGGAATGGTGAGAGGTTGGATAAAACAAAGATGGAATGTTTACTTCAGGGCAGCAAAGCAATTATCAGGTGATCAAAACCAGTTTGCATTCAATTAATAGTTCGACATAATAGAACTTTACAATGTCTCCCATTTCTTCTACTATATCCATTTGTTCAACTTGAAAATTAATTTAGAAATTTGCCATAGCCTCACTTTGGAAATTTCACTTGACATGATCGATAGCCACAAACATTGAATGATGCATAGCTGTGTCACAACTGGAAAAAACAGTAATGTCATAGGAAATCGAAAAAAACGACTGACTGAATATAAAGTACCATGTAGCATTGTGGAGAAAAACAGAAATGAATACTTCAAAAGTAACCCACCATTCTGTACTTCATGTTTGTACCATTTCCTGTATGTTACAAACTATTCTGAAATGTCACATTAAGTGACTGACGGCTGAGGTTATGTACAAGAGGCTGTTTAAATAGCATTTATGTGTACTTTATAGGACCTGGTCAGTTCGCATTGGCAACTCCCTGGTGAAACATGGATAACTTGTACCTGATATTCGATACAGATGCAAACAGCTTTCTACCACATGATGACCCCTGGAGAACTGGCAACAAAATTGAACTTTGTAAAATTAGTTGCACTTGATTCTGCAAGCACAGAGATATTTTTAACTATGTGAATTGAGCTAATTATCCATGCATGCTGCTACACACGGCTCTGCAGTTGATGCTTGCCAATGATAAGCAAATTGAGCAGACTAATGGTAGGCCTTAGTGACTACAAAGTTACAATATGCAGTATATGACGCTTCACTCAGCTGCACTATATTGTTGTCCATGCTGCGATGCCCAGCTACAATTTGTGAAGTGTATGATGCTGAGTACACAGCTATTCTATGTGGAACACACTTCACCTGCTACACACAGCTTGAACTAATAAAATACTAAAGACAACCGCAGCTAAGGAGAAATGCTGAGTGGAGCAGCTACATACAACACAGTCAGTGAAGTCAGCTTCATACAGCTTGGTGTCAACATAAATGCAGTTAAGTGTGCAGCTAATAGTGAATCCAGCTACATATAGGAGTATGCACATGGTTTTCCAGTTACATTAACATGTGTACTATTACACATAGCCACATATCACACTATGTACTATGTGACCCCTTCAGTACAGCTGAGGGTGTTATACTCCAGGGCTGAAAAGTAATAATGGGGTAGTTCAGTGTGTGCAATATTTCATCCACTCCATGCTCTGTGTGGAGTCAGTCACACCTACAGCATGTAAATTATGTGACTGATGCAAAACAAAATATGCCATAATGTGGTTCAATACATTTTACCTTGAAAAGCTGGTCTGAACATTCCAATAATTAAGTGATTTTCTCACGACAAATACTAAAGAACATGAAATCATGAGACTTACTGGTATCTTTCATCATTATTTTAAAATGAGAACATATTCGGCAGAAAAACTGCAGACGAAAGCACACATTTACACTTTATTTGACGAGCGTCAGATACATCGCTTGTGCACATCAGAGTGAATTTACATTAAAAGCCTCATTCCATGTTAGTATCTCCATTATAGGTGCCTCATAGTTTGTACCTTCCATGCACATAAACACAAAAATAGTACAGAAATAAACACCGATGAAATGGAATAATATCCAACTATCTATGTACTGGAATTTTATCAAACATATTTCACCTGCTGTCTTTTCTTATCCGAATGCATCTAAATACCTGATAAAACTTCCTGCAATATGTCGACACTTGGTGTATCCAACTGCTGCCACTACCTCCTGTATTCGTGGAAGTTTTTCTTCATAGTTTGGAAACAAGTGTTGACAGGAAAATCTACCACAGTTTATAAGTGAGGGACATAAAGAAACACAGATAGGACATTTTGAAATAGAGTCTGTAGCTACCTGTACCTGTGTGGTGGCTAACATTTTTGTAGTGGTCATTGGTTTGTACTCCATGGCCTGAAGGAGAGGTGCAATTCCTCCTCTCTTGGAAATTTTGCAAAAATTAATCGTACTCAGATGCAAAATGGCGTCATCTTGTGCATGATTGGATGTATGTTACTTCCCCTCTCAAAAAGTCAGACCAGCATTAGTACGGCTGTAGATTTTTCTTGTCAGTTTACTTTTAGCATGGACAACAGTGCTGGTTGCTCAGTTATAATGCTAACGGTGTTTGCAATCAAAGACTTTCTCTTCAGTGGGGGCCAACAGATGTGAGTGCTGGTCAGAGCCGGTTGGCACTGTAGTTACATCTCTATGAGTGAACACATCCCATACAACCATGTCTGAAGTTCAGAGGAACGTGTGAACTTTCCACTGAAGGTCAATACATTGTTAACAACAGGAGAAATCATTTGATGTAAAAAAAACATGCAACCACATTCAACATAGCAAAATAGCTTAAGCCATGGCCCACAGTGTAAGGTAAGTAAATATGGCACATGGTGACCAACATCCTCTGAATGAAGAATAACACTGATGACTGGTATTGACAAACTGTCACAGAGGACTGGGCAGTTTTCAATTTTAGATGGTTTGAAGTAGTTGAGTAATTGTGTATAACCTTGTCATCATTTATGGACTGATGTCTACCTGCTTAATTTTGACCTCCTCAAACACACCATTTATCTTCAATGTCAGGACAATTCACTGAGCTAGTATGTGCCCGTTATAAAATATTGTTGTAATTGCAATTACATGGGCACACCAAGAAACATATACAGGGAGTTGAGAGGCAAGTACTGGCTAGTAACAGGAATAATATCCACCAGAGCTAATAGGCAAATAATTATGAACATGGCAAACACAAAGTATTATTGTCTTTACTTAAACTTAACAGTACAATACTGAGGGCAACCATGACAGATCAGGGGACAAGAAATTGGACTTTTTTGCCAGCAAACTGAAAATATCAGTTACTATTTGCTACCATTAATACTAGAACATATTTCCATTCAGAAAGAATAGGTCAATCTTTTCACTCCAGCACATATGTTTACTAGTTTTTAAAGACACAAAATGATACGTTTCATGTATGCCTAGGAATCTGTCACTGTGAGGTGAGTTCAAGCATTATTTGTGGTTGTGAGATGGGGTGAGGGTATCTTTCAACAGCATAGTGCACTATTATATACAGTATAATCACAGTTTCAATCCCTCTGGTTTGATGTTCAATGAATCATGAGGTTCAGACCAATGAGAAACATCCTTTTTGCAGTCCATTAGAGAACGAATAATTGCCACTCAAAAGCAATAACTGAGACTACAATCACTGTCCTTAGGTTTTATCCCTGAGAGCACTTAATTTAATTGACATACCAAGATTTGATTGTAAGCAAATTTGCATCATTGTGTTGGAGCAAAACTGTTTAATCACTGGGCATCCATGATACTTTAGTCATACTGTGTTACTTGAGAACGAGTTTGGGCACTGGGCTGATTAATTGAGATAGCATTATAAACTCTGGTGGATATCCAACCATCTCTATTTTTGGAGTATTCCAGTAGTTTTCTGCGGTGGGGGGCATTTGTATTGCACCCTGCACAGAGGCCCTTTTCTGATGCAGTTCTTTTTGTAGATTCGTATAAATTTCTTGATCAAGGCACAAACCAAACCCTCAATATTTCTCTTTTTGTGGGACTATGTCAATTTCATTCCGACGAGACGGAAGCCAGTCTCTGTGGTAACTGGCTGTCTCTTCCATGGCGATGGCTGAGTATCGCCACACAAAGAGAATTTCACATGGGAACAGCTACGGGGATACCAAGTTCAAGTCTCAGCAGTTCGACGCAGTGTACTGTTCCAGCTCTTTTTCCAGAGCTCTGATCCTTGCATCTTTGAGATGAAGCTGGCTTTTCAGTTGCTTGATTTCTTCCTTCTGGCGAAGGTATGCCTTGCGGATCTAGGACGAAGAAACGGAAAGAAATGACGGCACGATAAAACGTCGACGCTGGCAGCGAGAAGTCTTTGTTTCCTTTGAAACTGAAGACATTTGTAACCTCGAAATTTGACAACAGTGAAACTTTAGATTGGGTATATTGTAGACTTACCTTAAAATATTGTGAGAAATTATGGTCACATCTCTTACTACTTCTAATATTTGTTTTTTTTTAAGACAGTCAAGATTAAAATGAAATACAAAAAAGATTCAAGAAGTTGTGCCTGCGTGACATCACGAATTTCACATCATGCAATGTGCCACTTTGAAATAGATATATTTTGAAAAGTTCTAACTTAGACATGGAGAGTGAGATATTGTCTTCACTAATAAAGAGAGAAAAAATAATCATGAATTTCATGAAATATCAAGTTTCTTCGGTGGTCGATCCCTTCATTGCACATCTGACACCACATACCTGGTCAGCACCCATCTCCTTTGATGTAATTAGATCACTAGTCTCTACAGAGGAGCCGGTGTGAGTTGCTTCTGTGATCATAGTTATATGACCTCTGACGTCTTTATCTTCAGCCGCCTTCTGCGGGAGTACTGATATAGATTCGTCCATGTCAATTCTGATTATTTCTTTACCGTCCTGAGTGAGTGACCTCTCGACTTTGGCTTTGGGTTTCCTCTCGGGGGAACTGGTTCCTTCCCCCTGAGGGTGAGTTCTCTTTTCTGGTTTTGGCTGTACCTTTGGTGGGAATTCCTTCCTCTTAAATGACTGCGGGGTGAAAGAAGTGTTGTTGTTGTTCTCCCAGCGGGCAAGTCGCTGAGAGAGAGTCAGGCTGCCCTCCATTCCGGTCAACGGAGGATTCCGCTGCGGTAGCTCTGATGTGTCGTTCATGCTCTTCTCATAGTCCTGCTTGACTTCATTCCTTTCATCCTCCATGTCTGAGGAAGGCGGAGCAGATTCCACCTCAGCACCATTGGTGGTGATTGTAACAGTTTCCTCGATTATGTCCCACTGTTCTAGTTCTTTTGGTTCATCTTTCTCTTCTGTCAGAGTTTCTGGTGACAGTGATAACTCCTGCCTTGGCTTTTTTGCCTCAACAGGCTCTTCTTTCAGCTCCTGTCTTTCTCCTTTCTTTGATTGATCAATTCGCGGTTTTATTGCGGCCTTTGGAGGTTCCTGCTTCACTTCTTCCTTAGCAGCCTTCAGTATTGGTTTGGGTTCTGTCCTTACTTTACGACTGATGCCACCAAGTGACATAAGATTTGGTGGTCTGTTTATCCCTGAGATCCACTCCCCTGCAGTCATAGCAGGTTCACAACTGACTGTGTCTGGATACAGATCCTTCTGCATAGATTCATACTGTAGAGTATCAAAAACAATCAAAATTTATTCAAAAAAAAGTCTGCAATAAACAATGCATGATACATTTTGTAGAAATGACATCAAGTTGTTCACAGTTTTCTAAATCATTTCATCATAGAATACATTTTTCTTTGCCAACAAATATATTATGTCTGCCTGAGGGAGCTCTGGAGAATATGTAATTAACTATCCACCTTCCACAATGTGTAGTTAATTGTTAAACTGTATTTATTTTTTGTGGTGTGGAGGTCTTCATGTCAAGAAAAAGAACAACAAAACCATCTTACTTTATTTTAATAATAGGCTTAGAAAGGACAAAAGAGGGAAGGGAAAGGCAGAAAGAATGACATCCAGGGGGTAAAAAGCAGTACTCTTGGGTCTAACTAGATTCCAAGCCTTGGATATCGCGATGGGATCATGAATAATAGGCACCCAACCCTATGAAAAATATGAAAAGGACTAAAAAATTTATAGAAAGTTAAAGTAGAAAAAAAAAGGTGCCCTCTCCTCCCCTTATACTACTTCTTCACAACTACTCAATGACTCCACAAATTAAAGAGTCCTACTTTCGTATATGATAGGAGCCATTTTGTAACGATTACATGAGGTATACTAACCCTTCTTGGAACAATCATTGATATTGGCTCAATGATGCACCTGCTTGCATGAACTTTGTAAAATCTCATTATCTCACAGTTGGAAGTGTTGACACCTCTCTTGGGCATTACCCCAAAGCCTCGCTGGGGATTACCGGTTGAGAACTGGTTCAGTGCAAAGAGGTACGGACTGGTCTCAAGGACTTCATAGTAAAGAATGTTGCCATCTCCCTGGACAACAAGCAAATTAAAAGTTCATTAATCTACTCTCATTAGCCGACGGGTTACAGTCCTGTGAAAATTTCATCATACATAGCATATCCCTTTACGTTACCTACACGCACTATAAGCACTTCTAATAATTTGTGCAGTTTAATCAAACTTTCAAACAATTGCACCTCATCTGCTGATTTCCGTGATGTGAGTCTATCAAATCAAATTTTAAAAGAGTTGGTCAGGTCTTAAATCTTGGGAAATGTTTAAGCCGCTTGATTTATTGCTGATAAAAAGTGACTCTGCTTTCCTTCTGTTTAAAATGACCTTGCAAAGTTCAGGGTTACTTTTGAGAGAGCCCTCATGATAATCATCTGTACCTTTGATGGTGTTGTGCTCTCTCTAAATTAGACCGGATCTTAAGCCAATTGACTTAGATGTCTGCAATTACAACAGATATCTTGATAGAACCAGCAGCAAATTCTACAAAGTGAAAAGTGCTCCTGCATTTTATAATTGTGGTCCTTCCCCTCCCCCTTTCCTTTAATCATGTTTTTCCATCAGTTGGAATATGCCATCAGGCATAAATCCCTACCATTTACCACTTACTTTGCCAGCTATGAACACAATATTACTGTCATGGTCCACAAACGGGTAGAGCACTCCAGTCCCAGAACCTAGTTCCATGCGGGCTATAGGTGCCTTGATATCATTCTGGAAGAGAAAACAATCGAAAATCACAGCAAATGGTTTGAAATGTTTCTTTTGTGTTACTCATTGATGGAAGACGACCTTCAATCCATAAAGGAGAACTGGGAATGGGGAGGGAGGAGGAAAAAGAATGTGAGAAAAGGTACAGCATACACCAAAATAACCTAAAGTGGGTACTGTATGGGCACTCAAGTGTCATTACCATCTGCTTATTTAGAGAAAAAAGTAAATGCTAATTGCATAAATATCCTGAAGTAGGAATGCAGTTGGCAAGAAGAGTATAGGCAACAGTTTTAATCACCATCAAGAGAGAACAAATAGAGTAGGATAATGCCATTAGAGTACAGCTATGTCTGACAGGTTAGTCCTTTTGTCTTTTTTGATCAATGGCTCATGATGCAGGGGAAGAACATAATGACTTGCTTCACACTCACACTTTTGCATCTGACCATTAAATGTACTTCTGATCTCCAACAACTGGACAACATAATGGATAAAAACCTGAGCAAAACTCTTTGTGCATACGTTTTTCAAACAGATTGGTCATCACAACTGAGAAGATATTTCCCAGAGCCAACTTTCCGCATGGAGCTGTTTTGTAAATGCCACTGCCAAAGAAACTACAGTTTGGTTTTCTTTTCTGGACTTCTCTGGAATTTGTTCTTGGATTTGAGAGACAGCTGGGATTTTTTTAAGAACATTATTTACAAGTTTTTGTGGATTTATACATGAACACAGATAGAGGGCAGTTTGGTTTATGAGGCAGCTTCATAACAAGGGTATGAACACTTGAATTCGAGTACAATCTGGCTTTAAAACAGTTCAAGACATCAAAGTCAGGCAAATAGGTTTTGGCATCTTAGCTTGGTTGGTGAATTACGTCTTGCTAGCATTACTGTGAAAACAAATTGTTGCTTAATTGAAATTTAATTTAATGACTTTGGGGTACATACAACTCAACTTGACACTCAATTTTGTTTTTATAACACCTTCTACTACCTTTCATAAGGAGCTCATATACAGGGATTGTTGAGGGCTTGCTACTTCAAGTTAGTGTCTCACGTCTAAACACTTAAATATGTCTACATACTTAAACATGTCTACATGTTTAAACATAGTCTACACACTTCAACATGTCTACATGCTTAAACATGTCTACATGCTTAAACATGTCTACACACTTTATGTCTACACACCTAAACATGTCTACATGCTTAAATATTGATTTGTGGAGTTCATCATGTCCTAAAAACATCTTGGCTATCTGTCATATAAAATATGATACAACAGTCATACAGTATATGGCCACATATGACCGTATATTGCAGTTAGTACTTATTACGTAATATCTTGAGATATATTATTACATCCTCTATACCTGATTCCAGAGGGAAAGCTCCCTCTCACTGCCCTTTGTGTTCCCAACGGTAACTAACATATCTGTGTCACCGACGAATACGCATCTTGTACTTCTGATGCCTGCGTGACATATACCTTCCTGAGTGAAAAAAAAAAGAAAAACTGCAATAACCTTTTCATTTCTAGTAATGCATCTGTTTGTCTAGTAGAATGCCAGTTGTAACACCGCTTGTAATATTATTTGTATGGAGACTTCAAGGCCACTTGAGGCCTGAGACTTCGAGGCCACGACCCTGTGCCCAGATATCCGGGTCACCTGACCGTTGATGTCAGGGTCAAGTTTAGAAGTCACTTTCTGGATCTAAAGTTTTCACATGTGACATAATTCAGCATGGATGCTTCACTAAGAACACTCTATTGCCTGCCCGTATGTAAGATGAACTGCGCTATGTTAACAAGCAAAGGAAAATGTTGTATTATGACTTAACAATGAACTTGTAGTCTAATGGAAGTCATATTTCCGATATCCGATTACTTGGTTCTGGATTTTGAGTCCTGTGCAAACTCTTTAAAATGTCCTTGTCATTTCTTTTTGCACTTCATTTTTTTTTCTAGTCACCTGAAAAACATCTCCTGTTCTTGGATCAAAGACTTTCAATTTCTTGTCTTTGGTTGTTGATGCCATCAAGCTTCCATCCCAGTTGAATGAAATGGATAAGATGGGTGTGTTACCACAGTCCAACTTCGAAACAGCTTCTTCTCTTTCTATGTTCCAAACTATAACCTGGAAGAGACATTGAGAGATGACAGCAAACAATGTTAGATATCTGGCGAATACATCTGCCATGGGAAGGTGAGCATGAGCTGGGCGAATTTTGCAAAACCTCCCATATAATGTCATAACAATAAGGTCATGAACTTCCTGTAGTGAGTCCTCCCAAACAACAGGGAGGGGAAAGGCAAAAAATTTACCAGTCAAACACCACCTAACCTAAATGCTACTGTACATCAAGATCAATCACCTAGGTTACTTCAAGAAGGTGTAAACTATTTCAGCATATCAGCTAAGAAGACGTTTAACAAGTTGGGATTGTTCCAAAATGTTAGCACCTCTCCTCTCTCCAATCCAAAGCAGAGATCAGGAGATTAAAAACCACAACATAGCTAGGTGTGAGAGAGCTTTTTGTACATGGCTCCCTCTAATTTAGAAAGCAGAAGAAAAGAAAAGCAAGAACACTAAACACTTGACAACCAATGTAACTGAAACGAGTGGTTAGAAAACATTTTCCTACGGGACTACCGGAAAGTTTTAGAAATGACGATGACGTATACGGCAATCTCCCCCCCCCCCCCCCTTGACATCACTCTCCCTCTTCAGTTTCACTCATCAGAAATCACAGACAGCACATCATGTAGCAGGTTGAACAAAAAAACTTACTTCTCTTTACAGACGTTTGGTTTATACACAAATTCGCAACCTAACGACCGAAAAGACATCGTGCGAATTAACATTTGTAGAAAATGAGTAAAATACTATATGTGCTGTTAAAATGGACAGGCCTCAATTTGCATTGATCTGCTTCCTCGGTGCATATTGCAAAGAAAATATCAACCTGCCCCTTCTGTTTTGATGTTATTTCTTTTTCGCTTTTCTTGCTCCAGGTCGTGACACCTACCCTCAGAGATGGGGTGGTGAGGAATCACAAATGTAAATACATTGTTGACAACTTTGACAACTTATTCCACGGGTGCACCTAAAAGTGCAACGAAGTTCAACTGGAGGCTTGTACTCGCATTATATGACAATGAAAGTGAAGACCTAATCTGTCACTGTGCTGACCACTTGACTGCCTTGAACTTTTGGCTGACAGTTGGACTGCTTTTGTGGTGTTACTGAAAGCGTTCTACGTCAGAAAAAGGAACTGGGAATATTAAAGAGGTCATATTACTTTTCGTACCTTATTGGCTAAGAGTTAAGTTTTAACTGCACATTGTGGGTGTTAAAGAAATGTTTGAGTTTGAAGGAGAAAGTAGACAGATAGCTACTACCACCTGGTTAATCAAACTTTAACAGCAATGTGTTTAGTCCTTTTCAATACACTCTAAATATTTCCTTTAGTACAATCTTGGCCCTGAGTTTCCTACAGGAGGGAACATTGGGGAGGGAACACATTAAAAGTTTTTCAAAACTTCATAAAAATCACAGAACAACAGCAATGCAACCCTCTGTTGTTGTGAGATTTGCCATGCACTTATAGTAATAGAGAAGACACTTTTTGACACACCCAAATAGTATTTTCTTGCATGAAAATATCACAATGTAACAGTCTATCACTCTGTAACTTACATATTACAATAGCACTGCTATCAGACTATGTGCACTGGACGATTCAAGTCCTTTACTTAAGAGGGGCCAGTGGTACAATGATACGGCGGAGGGGTCTAAGAAATTTTTGGCAAGTGAAAAGTGATTTGGTGCTAGTGTGTAATTGTGAAGTTAACTTCTCATAAAAATTATTTTCCTAGGTATAATTCTCAATAAAAAATTAGCTATTTTTGGTCCACTTGTGGGATGGGTCACAGCCTCCATTGCCTTCACCCATGGAACCACCAGTGGCTGTGTAATGATTGCTCTTAAACAAAATGTTCATAACCAGCAGATGGAGTCAATTCCTAATGAATTCAAGGTTAAATTCCAATTGCCAACATCTTCAGTTACTTAGATTGACCAAGCATAAAAACATTACTTTAATCATTGCAAATACCTTTTTGGTATTACACAATACCTGATCACGTATCAAAATGGCTAGAAGATTAGTGTGGCTGCAGATTTCAAGGTGCACCACCACAACAGAAAATTTTGACAATATTAATCTCATATGATAATGCATTGAAAGACATAGTTCTCCTCAAATTAGAAACTTTGGGGAACTGCAATTCAGACATATCGACGCTGACCAAGAAAAAGTTAAGACTTTTCCTTTTATGATTACTGTTATTTTTGTGCCTCTTGCTGTCTTTTTGTAAACCTTCCCCTTTTTTCACATTTTCCCATACTTAATTGGTATTTAACTTCTGATACAGCATTCCTCATAGACACTTGTTATGACAAATGTACCCGACCACAGCAAGGTCCCTGGTGGTCAGAACTACAGAAAAGTAGGTGGCACATGGTGTGGGGTGGGGGAGGGGGAGATGGCATATGGGTGGATGTTTAGGTGGGTAGTAGGAGATCAAATATTTTACTATGTATATAAACTGCTATCTACATTTGCTTTCTTTTCCACAGAGTGTAAATTTTAAAATTCTTTTCCTGTTAACCCCTTACAAAATACAGAATATTCATCAAAACAAGAAAAGCACACAAAATTGGCATACTTCACTAGTTTGCAGCTTTCATATGTTTGTACATGGATATTCTTCTGACAAATGAATATATAAGCTTAGGTATCATACCATCTTGGAATCATGCACCCCCATTATAACAAGAAAAGAAGCCAGACAGCTTTAAGATTGGAGGTAGTTGGGGCAACATGGACGATATCCTTCTCTTTGTATTACACTGAGGGGACAAAATTCACCCCTTACCCTTTGGGGTGAACTGCCACATGAAAAAGATATTGCATGTGGATGTTGACAGTAAAAAGGTGTAGGAATTGCCAGGAGTATGAGTTGATTGCATTTCATTGTTTGTTACAATTTCACCATCATTTCTCCACTTTCCTTTGATCAACGTACAACGGAAACCAAAGCAAAATGTACAAGGTACTTTGCCAAGCGTTGCGTTGCCAGCAGTATGAGATTTCTACACTTCTTTTCCTTTTTTAACAGTTTCTTTTACGATAAATAGGGAGACACAGTCTCCATACTGTGAAGCTTTTTATATAAGAGAGCAGGGTTTGACAATAAGACTCTCTTGTTCCACAAAGAACTTTGATTATTGGTCAGAATACACTTAACTCTAAAGGCAGGTAATTACTGCAGTACTATTTACCTTTCCATCAAAACCAGCACTAGCCAAGATGGATGATGCTGTCGGATGCCATTCTACCATCACACATTTTCTGCTATGACCTAGGAGCTTTACCATGTATTCTGTCAAATTCTCCTCCATGTGTGGTTCTGGGATTTCCCAAATTATCACCTGTGTGTGACCACATTGAACAGAAAAGCAAAGACACATTGTTAGCAAGGATATACTGCTTAATTGTGGAGTAGAGTCTGAAAGGTAGTGTTCTAACTTAAAAATTATGTTGGTTGAATATTCACACATTCAAACTTAGAAAATACACAAATCAACAATTTCTGAAAGACATAAGCACGGTCAATTCCAATGATCTGTAAACAGTGCATATATATTTCAGACAAGTCAACTGAATGTCAGGCTGAATGGATCTCAACTTAAAAAAACATGCATACATTCTCAGTAAATCTGCATCATTGCACCTCAAACTCAGGGGACAAGCGTGTTCTCTTAATCATAGGAGAAAACTGTGCACTTTTATTCTCATGAGCTTTTCAAGTCTGTGTTCAAAGGATCAAAACAACTATATTAAGAAGAATTGAATGTGATAGTAATCCAGCAAATCCACACAATCGTCAGAAACCTTTCGAAGCTAGAGGAGGGGACGTCAAAGTGAAGTCTTCTCTTTACAAGATCAGTCAGTACAGCTAGCAGAGGGCTTCGTTAGTCCTTGCTGAGTCAATCTACTGATCGAGAAATACGACCGTTACTCCAATGTTGAGGATATCAGTCATGTTGTAACTGCTCACATTAAAGATCTACTTGTGGTCGTATGTGAAAAGTAAAGTAGGAAATCCCTCTGAAGTCCAAAGTTCCGAAAAGCTAAGCCAACTTCCGAATTTGTAAGAAGAATTTTATG
The DNA here is from genome assembly GCA_021234535.1 of Stichopus chloronotus. Classification (NCBI taxonomy): domain Eukaryota; kingdom Metazoa; phylum Echinodermata; class Holothuroidea; order Aspidochirotida; family Stichopodidae; genus Stichopus; species Stichopus chloronotus. The sequence continues at coordinate 7,614,707 of CM037835.1, forward strand.
ACATGATGCTAATCAACGTTACATACTGAGCCATCTTCTGAACATGATGCGATGATGTTGTCGTTGAATGGATACCACTTCAAATCCAACACAGATGATGAATGACCACAGACTCTTGGGTAGTTGGGGTCGATCCTTCCACACTGAGGAAAAGAAAAATACTGTGCAGTTGTTGTGCTGAGACAGGTAAGTGAGGCATGAAGTAAATTACCTCACCAATATTTGAGGTGGCTTGTGCATATTCAACCATGTAAACCATAAAGTAGAGCTAGGAAAACCAATACTGACAGTGATATCTCTCTCAACGTATGTAATTTCGTTATCAATTGAAGTTGACATTTCTATGTACTTTTTTAAAGTTTGTCACAGAGGAAATTTTCGAACTTTTATGGTCTTTCTTACATGTAGATCACAATTGATCAGACAAGTCCTCGCAAATATTGACCAACTAAAGATTTCTTCATGAGTCTTGAATGCATGTGTTATTGTTTCAAAATATAATTGAGCCATCCCTTAATTTTTTAATTTACAATATGTCCTGACCATTAAAACTGTGATTAGTGCCAATATTCTCACATTCATGATGTAGCTACTCTGCCACTGTGAAACTACAGTACCAAATGTTGAAACCATGACTTATAACTGAGATGGTAAAGTCATATAACAGTGGCCAACTGTTCTGTGAAGTTTGAGAAATTGCTTGAGAGAGGGGGACTAATTTGTGTTTAAATTTCATGTAGCAGTTTTGGGATATTTTAGGTCTTTGGAAAGAATTGGTAAACATGCACTTGAATTGTTAAGCATTAAAAAAAAATAAACCTTTAAATTTTTAAAAAAAAATTTTTGTAGAAATTTGGCCTGTTTGTGTCACAAACCGTAATGCAACACTGGATAAATTATTCTCACAGATATTCTCTGAATGGAACGTTTCAAGCCTTACACTGATGGCATCAAGGCTAAAATGTGATTCATATGGTAATTAACACGAGCCATCTGCACTAAAGAATTAATGACTTGATTGACATCCCATATAATTCCAGTCAATCAGTTTCCATTATCAGTGTATAACTGCAATAATATGTGGAGAGAGACCTTGGACCTTGAGGTCAGGCGAGTAATGATGCGGGGGAAACATGTGTGATGATGATTAAAACCACCGTGGTAGATGAAATATCTTGACATGTTACGTGTAACCAGGAAACATCTCTTTTCCTGATATGCTGGATGTAATGTAAACCAAGATCAGATTAATTATTCCTGTCAATAATATCAAACGTCAAGCTGTAAAAACAGTTCTGTCTACAAGTAATCTCACTAATAGAGAACATGATGATAAGGGTATGCTGATAAATGTATTTGAATTTATATTGAATACTTGCACAATTTCATACACACTAATAAGTAGACTACAGTAAGATTCAATGAAGGCAGCAAGCTTCCTCCCTCTGCAGCTGACATGTTTGAAATTACATAACCTTTATGTTATGGGCTGTTAACTTTCCACTGAAAAGTTAAACCTACGTATACAGCTCAAAGTTCCTCATTAAGCCACAGTATATTAAAACCTAAATCAAACTCCCATTATCACTCTGACTCCAAATATGCTTTTTTCTTCTTCAAACTGTCATAACTTTTTTTCTATAGAAGCAAATTTCTTTGTCCCCTTACCATTCACATCATCTATGTGTTAAATTGGTGTTTAAATTTTAATTTTGGGTCACAGTAATGAATTGAAACAAAGCAAGTACCACTCCTCATGTTGATGAGGGAGGGTTTTGTCCAACTTCCTAGGTTGCAGTGCCTCTCAGTAAACACATGGCTAGAACACAAGTTTTGTACCAATGGAATATTCATAGTGTCTTTGAGATTCTATTGTGATTGATGTGAGAACTAAGAATCTTCATGTTTGGTTGAAAAAGACAACCATGTTGAAACTTATTCTAGAGCATGTTGTACTAAGTTAAACAATGCATTAATGAAAGTGTGGGAATTAATATGTGAATTCATAAATTTGAAGGATCAATAGCTGGTTCTGTACTTAATAAAAAAGTGTTTTGCAAATTTCCCCTTTAACAGCCTGAAATTTCCTTGCCATACATACAGTACATATTCATCACAGGGTCAAAATAGACCCCTTTACGGGCTTTTTCGCCAGGTAAACCTGCAGAGATTATAGAGGCACCCATGCATGAAGTAAACTTGTGCTCTCGAAAGAGTGACAACTGAGTCAAAGGTTTCCATATGGTTATCATTTTCATAACTAGTGTCAGCATACATGTTTATGGGACAATTGTTTGATTTGAGCAAACAGGCTGGTGAGCATGTGTATCATATCACTGAATGGTTGAATACTATGAATTTTGAAGGCCAAAATAGCAGGCCTATGAGGGTATTCTGTACCTATAAAGTCCATGAGATTACAGTAGTCAATTACATTTTGCAGGTTTAATTTCCTCTTTGTTACTGTATCAAAAAGTACGCCCTTTACCGTATGTCCTTATTTGGAGAGAAGCTGTTTGTGTGCAAAACGTAGAGTGCAAATAATTCCTACCAGCACCCCTACCAACAAATTCACTTGTGTACATGCATTGTACAAGATCTCCAAGATAATTCTGGTTAGTTTGCAACTGTGTTGACTGCCTGTTTGTTACACTGTTTCAAGCAGCTCTTGCTAAATATTTTTACACTATTATGTAGGCATGCTTTTCGATATCAAGCCTATTTCGTTTGCTGAAACACCTTGTTGACGTTAACGTAAATGACGAACAGCAGTAGAGACAAAATTTATTCAACAAAATCATGACCATCAAAGAGAGTGTGATTTGGGAGAAATTCAAATATCCTAAATACTTCTGTATGAATGTATTCTAGGATTACTGGCCCTAAATATTGAAAAAGTTGTCCACACTGTCATGACCTGATCATGAGTATTCAAATTGCCGACCCTCCTTCCTCTACGGATCCTTAATCAGCATCCTGCATTGGCAGCAGAGTGTGTTTTTCTTGGTACTGTTCATAAACATTCACTAAATCAATGCAATGTAGTTCAAATGTTTTCTAAACAATAAGTGACACATACTTTGCATTATTAAAATTTTAACAATAGGAAACATCTAATACCAGTGTAAAACTTTATGCATGTTGATCTGTAAGTCATAGAACGCACTCTCATAGTGAAGTGGGATTCATACAAATGCAACTGTCAGGGGCCAAATTGATTTATTTGGACAATTTGAACCATAAATGTGACTTACATTTTCAATAGGAACAACTATAAATGATCCTCCGCCTCCAGATTCTGTGACGATAGCAAGATATTTTGGATTGACAGCGCAGTAGTTACCGTCGGCTGTATTCTTACTCATGACTATCGACTCGTAGCATTTTTCTTTCCGGAATGGTTGGCCATAGACGTGCCGGTATTTGGAGTACCGGACTTTGAAGCCTGGCATGTCCTGCAGGGGAAAGCAAAACGTGTGTAAAAAGTAGTAAGTTATTGAAAGATATTGCCAAGCACAATATAAACGTTAACAAAACAATTTCATTCCAAATAAAGGTTCGAGCACTGCAACATGAATTGATGATTTTCATACATACATACATACATACATACATACATACATACATACATACATACATACATACATACATACATACATACATACATACATACATACATACATACATACATACATACATACATACATACATACATACATACACACACACACACACACACATACATACATACATACATACATACATACATACATACATTATGTGACCCTTATCATAAAGCTATATTTGGCTTCATACAAAGACACAGAAGACTTTGTACAAAGTACAGAACAGAGCATATAACAGATATAACTAAAGTGCATTTGTTGAGACAGGTAAGCTTATGGAGTGGAGTGAAAATAAAGACAGTGAATTGTCTATGTAACATAATTAAATCCAAAGACACTGCCAAAACAGTCACCTGGTGAAAATGACATATTCCGCTTTTCAGTTTCAATAAACAGCCTGACCCAGCTTTTTTTACTTCAGATTTTTGATTTCATTTTACAATTCCTCTGTGATCTTGGAAAGTAAGAAAGATATTCATTTACTCTTGGCAAACTTTCACATGACTCTTTATTCACAATCGAATAAATCTGAAATTCTTAAAATTGCGACTGTTATAGAGCCAAGATGAAAACTGAAGCACGTTAAAAAGTAATAAAAGATCAATTAGGAAAAATAGGTCAAGCGCTACTCTAAAGCAGAATGTAAACAATGACACAATAGAATGTTTACCATAAATAGTGCAGTTAAAACTATTGCCAGGTTGGCTTTTGAGTAAGCAACAAAATAACCAGTAACATGAACTGACTGATATTAGAAGCAATGAAAAAAAAAGCGTAACAACCGAGCAAGATCAGAACACTAGAAAAGAAAAGTATGTATAAAAAAACATAAACCATACGCAATAAAAAACTCTCAAATCCTAAAATCCATACCTCAGCTGCCTTCATGGTGCTAAAAACTGGTTTGATTTAAAGAAAAAAACACAATAACTTTCCCCAAAGCTTTTTATTCCACAAGTCTGTCTCAGCGTCTTGTCTCACCAGTAACACAATGGAGATGGAGGAAGGCAACAAAGATCATTCCAAAATTCAAAACCACTCCGCTCACTCCGAGGAGAACTGACTGTTCGTTGCCAGCAAGAAAGAAATGCAGTATACGCTTAAAGAAATGTGCTCATATAGTTGAACATCATATACGTGACTGAGTGCAACATTCTGTGTATTAAGGGACGGCCAAGACCAGCATTTGGCATACCGCATCAAAAAATACTGGTTGGACTATCTCACATAGGTGGGTACCATACCATTACACCATCATCTTGCAAATTAAGGCACATATGGTGGTGATGTGCACCAACCATAATAAGCATATTTGCCCTGATTATTTAATGATTCTTTACATTTCACAGTCAAACAATATGCAGTATGTGTGACACTATTTTGGATGAGTTGACCTACATAATAACGTTGCTACACCCATTATACTGACAAAAACTAAATCCAGAGCATTGTTCAATGTTTGCACCTCTGTTGCAGTGTTTCTTGTTTTATTCTTCTTTCAGAAATGACAATCTGTACGTGTCACAGTTCAATGTTAGATGAGTGGCAATCACTGAACCTTCCAACTGGCTGCTGCATTTAACACTATTCAATATTGTTAAATTGTGAGAACAGCCAATTTTATTAAACTAGACACAAACTGATGGCAAGATTTGTCTTTCATTTCAACAGACAAGACAGAGCAGTCTTGCCTTTATGTTGATTTCCCTTGAAGAATTACGCCTTCAATTACTTCAGCTTGCTCAGAACAGAACAAACAATACAACAAATGCACATACCCATCATTGCTCACAGTGGTAGTACACTACGTAAACATTGAATGTAAGAAACCACAATTGATGGTGAAATTTTGCTTCTCTGATACTGGTTGCCATGCTAAAATGAGGTAAATAGGTTATGAGTTTTAAAATAATTGAAAAAAAAAAAAAACAAAGCAAATCCCCCACCCTCTCCTGAAAAACAAGAGATGAAATTGTAATCAGACATCAATTGCATGCAGAGGAAATCAAAGTACAGTATGATTTAAAGGTTGCATATGAATGTGAAGTGGGGAATTGGAACATTTGGTAGAAAATGCATGCAGGTGTGCGTTGCACAGATATTTATCTTGTAACAAACAATTTATCCATGTGTATTTATCGTACCTGAAAATCTAAAAAATGAACCAGTAAAGCTCTTTCTGGAAAGGTTGGGAACTACTCATACCCAATGTATTTATTAAGACGAGTACTCCAAAAAGGAGATTACTGTTGTAAGCTCTGTATGGTACAACAAAATGGAAATGCAATAGTAAATGCAGGGCAGCTATATAGGGTAACTTGGTTGGCACAGATGATTGTTCTTCTCTGAATTAAACACAATTGTGCTGGTAAAGAAACTCAGATCCAGCACATGTAAAATTATTGCAAACATTCTGACAGCTCCTGCATATGGCAAGAGTAAGTTGTGACTTAAGCAGAGACTTCATTAGTTTCTTAAGGTCCAAGAGTTTCGCTTAAATACTCCAAATGCTAGGCAGGGGCATACTCACGTTTTTTTGTGCAAAGGGGCAAAGTTTACTTATCATCCCCATTCTTGACCGTTGTCTACAGGAAGTTATAAGGGGAGGTTTGAATTTTTGTTTTTGCCGCCAAGAAGGGCTTAGATGCAAATGGTGATATATTTTGATTCATTTTATATATGATCCATGTGCAGAAAATGTCCTGATTTTCTTTCTATCAATGACAATGACTTTCTAATTTTTATGAAAAACAGAACATGATGCATCAGTCTGCATCTTCATAAATGCATACCAGAAGGTGCAATGACAGAACGTTCTATGCTCTACCAACCAAAGAAAACTTGTCTTAGGGATGTTGGAACGAAAACATACTGGCAGGTAGGGGGGCGCAGGAGAGTGATTCTCCACAGGAATGTCTAAGCATAGTGCCACCTTCATCTGGTATGGAGTGTTCAAAAACGTTTTGACCTTTTCAAGCTCCTCACATGGCAAGAAACAGCATTTCCTGGGTGTTCTATGCTGCCCACCCAGCCTTGAAATGGGGATCTTATGTGTGCGATTTCTCAACCAGCTCAAACTACACAATTATGGGTGCACATATGTTCAGGTTATGGTAACTGCATGAGACTACCCGGTGGTCACTGTCGCAAAGTTTCAGACATGCACAGCTAAGGAAGGTTTTTGAATCAGGCTAATGGGTCTCAAACTTGACTGCCACCACTTCCTGATCAATCACCTTAAAGAAAACACCTACAGTAGATTTGTGGATGATATGTATTTTATGTCAATCCTAGAGCTTCAATGTCAATAGAGAATCGTTACTTTCAACTAATACTGACATAATGAATCCATCACTTGGAAAATCTTGAAGACAGCTAAAAAAAAGAGAGACAAAAAAAAAACACTAATTAGTTCATAGGAGAGATTGAAGGTACGTTGCTGTACAAATATGTGCCTAAAACATCCTCTGTATTGACCTTTTATACACCACAGTTTTAACTGAAAGCGATTTTAAAGCAAGCCTCTTGATTTCAAAAGGATTTCAAGACTGTAAAATAGTTTTCCTCATGATCTACAAATGATGATGTCACATCTATTGCACCTAAACTTTCTGCAAGCACTATTCATCACACTCATTCTTACACATGCAAATATCAGTACGTCTGAAAACATGTTCATGCATAGTTGGGAAGAATCCTCAACTCCTATTGGCCCATTCCAGTCAGGTGACCGTGGGATATCTGCTGATAACCAAGTTTGATAGCCTAAGGGAAGTAGCTTTTCTTCTTTGTCAATTCAACTGAGAAGTCCAAAAACAATTCCTTATGCAATAAAACTGTAAAGGGGACTACTGTACTTAGGACTGCAGTCCATCTTGAAGGGTCCCACACAACTGCCAGGTTAATATTCTTATAGACAGAGAACTCCAAAGCACAAATAGTGTATTTAGGCTAGGTCAACTGATAGGTCTAGGCCATATATGGTGAAAAATTCAACAGGGATGGCCTTGACTGCATTATCCCAAACCAGCCATGAAGTTATCTCACAGCAATGTTTGACAGTAATTTTTTGGTCATGTTTATCCTTCTTCTTTGTTGAATCTTGTATAGGCAAGGCCTAGTTCCTAAATTTTATATAGAACTCTCACAGTCATATGGCAAATTAAGGTTCACATACAGCAAGTCTTCCAGTAAATGCTGCTGCTAGGGCTGAGAGTGAGACATCGAACATGTCCAGGCCTTCTCGAAATGTATATCTGATAAATCTGCAACTGTCTTCAACCCAAATTGGTCTAGTCATAGAAGGCAAATTCCACAAAGCAAGTCCCTGAAGCTGTACAACGCCCTGTAACTAAGTAACTAAGCACTGGGAGTTCCGTACACACTGCATAGTGAATACACGTACACTGAAACACAGCATGCTCACATTAGTACACTGCGTAAGAGCAAACTAACTAAAGTATGCATTGTTGCTATGTCAATTGTTGTTGTTATTGTTATTCTTTTTGTTTGTGTGTTTTGCACACGAATATTGTTGACATGTTGTAAATTTGCTTAAATTTTCTTGGGGTCTCTTTTCAATAAAACTGCAATAATTTAAAAAACAAATTCCTTTCTTTTTTGTCCTTTTTTATCAAAAACACATTTGTATGTACTGTATGAACAAGGTTAATCAACTTTCAAGTTGGACCTGTGTATTAACTGTAGCATAATGCACTCACGGGGTTGACGCTATTGCTGGATGCACGAGGGCGCATTAACCCTGATCATGCATGATCCTACAGTTAAAACACGGTCCAGGGTTGATTAACCTTTAATTACAAAGGGTGTCTGCAGTCTGTAACACTAAAATGCTGGTGGAAAGACCTGTAAAACAAAGGCCTTCAAGTATATAAGTCGTGACTCAAGTTGACATATATCCTATGTACAGCATCATACCAATGCTTTCGGATAGCTGTATGTTGATCTCACATGGTTCATAAATGGAACCTGGGGAATTTAAGTAAGTCTCCACTACTTGTATCCTGCTGGCAACCTTTCTATGTGATTGCTTTCACACTTGTTTGGGGTATTATCCCAGATCAGATCCAAGTCTTATTAATCATTATCCTATGACAACTTCTTGCTATGTGTGGGATTAGAATTCCTTTTTCATCAACCAATCTTGATTCCATGAGTGGGATAAATAAGATCCTATGCAGTTGACCAAAATATGTTCAGTGTGAAAGCTCATGGTGAACTTTCACCTGCACTTATGGGTGTGCATTGAATGTACTGTAAGAGCCAGCTGTCAGTGAGAAGTCATTCTTCTGCAAGTTCGTGGCCCTGACTTGTTGGCTGATCACCCGAGCATGATCTCATTCACTGCGGTGAGTCAAGTGAAAAAGCAAACCTCTTGATCCCGATCAGTTGATCAGAAACAGATCTGATCGTATCGTACTGTACATAATCATATCATATGCAACAAGATGTTGTTCCATCTAGCACATGATCAAGTTGAACAGCAATGATTTAATTAATTTTGGAAGTGCATGCACTGCATGTGGTTCAAAATCTGAGAAAAACAGAATTAACTAGAGCAACATAATTTGATATTTAGTGGAATCCAGCACTAGACACTTCAAACATAAAGTGTGTGATTGCGTGCATATGATTGCGGTGCACTAGAACATAACTGTGTGCCTTCTTAAGGAGCAACTTTTCATCAATGGTTATATTCAGTCCCCATTGTGGTTCAGTTTATCTCAATCATGTCAAATCAAAAGTTCATCCATTGCTGATCAAACAACAAGCAAATTCACTGGTTTGAGAACGCAGAGAAAAAACAAAAGAACTACAACAAAATAAGCAAAGTTGAGATTGTAGAACAAAATGGACAACTTGATAGAAAGGACCAAAGATATATGTACAGGTGTATCTTACACTAGCAATATTATTTAAAGGTCACTTGCCAACATGAGAGGACGGTCTAACAGAAAACGCTGATCTAAGTAATTTCCAGATCGACATTCAATACAGAGCCATCGGAGTTGAATTCCAGGCAAAGGGCTGTTCTGTTCACTTACACCTACTCCTCACTTACACATTCACGAGCCTTGCGTTTATTCGTGTAGGAGAACTACATTGAATGTATAACGTTAAACACAGGCAACATGAACTGAATTGGTCAATGTCCAGCAAACAAAAGTTTCTTTGGTAAACAGTAATAACTACAGTAATGAAACGGTAATAGGACCACAAGCAGGCTCCCATTTTTGTATACCCTTCCATAAGTCCAGCCTATTTATGGAGTTCGCAAAAAATTGTTTTCTACACATCAATTCGACTGGAAAATTGTCGAGAACAACGTGCTTTTCATCAGTGTAACATAAAACAGTAACTTTATGCTCTCTAAGCTACTTCCTATGACATGGAGCTACTACCCTTGCCTGTATATCCTACATATTTGATTTCTAGAATCAACTACACGAAATGACAAGGCTTCATGTCAGTTTCAGGCAAAAGACACTCCAGCTGATTTTTTCTTGGCAATACGTTAAACCAAGCCCAAAGGAAAAAAAAAAAAAACGCCTGCTATTGAAGAGTGATTCCAGCAACACACTGATAACGATATCATAATCGTTGGCTTTTCACAATACGCTACTGTAGTTACTTACTTAGTTTGTTACAGTCCGAAGTAAATGTACATTAACCATGCACATGGTGTACAGAAACCAAAGCAGTATTTATGTATGTCCAAAGGAATTACCCCTGTGGATGTTTTTTTTTCTTTGTTAGCATCGTTTTCTCTTAAGAAAAAAATACATGGCTGGCGAATGTAGGGCCTACATAGCCTGGCTAAGTGGAAGCTGTTGGGGGTGAATAAACCAAGGCATCCCACACAACGCAAGACCAGCATTTCTGGGAGGCAAAGGACAATTTTCTTTTGACAATCGGATACCGTAATGAGGATGCACTTTTATCTATCATGAGATTTTAAATTGTATGGGATTTATTTAAGTACCTGGAAGACTACCAGGCTGCGTCTTAACACAAAACGGGGGCAATGCGAGGAGGTAAGAATAATTATTTTCTCTGCAGTATCTCCCTTTTTTCCAGGGAAGGGGGTGGAATGACTATTTTTTTTACGGTGAGCAGGGATCATGTATATGGCCAGTTTGTTAGAAAATTGAGAAGAATAAACACGTATTTGGATCTTACCATTATATAAACATTATGTGGAAATTTGTATTTCTGCAAAAGCCCCAAGATTAGCCACAAGATTTGCCACATTTTCTAAGGAAAAAAAATTCCCAACACCGAAGACACTCCGAAATTCCAAGGTCTTGGGTAAAATCCCAAGGAGTCAACACTGGTGTAACCTACTCTGACCCTGTTCACTATAAACGTTAGCCATATGCAGTCACGATGAACAGTAGCATTACTGTAAACACACCATGTACTAATGGTGCGGCTGTATACACACACCCGACTTGACTCAATAAATCCTCTCTCACCATTGGAAAACAAAGAACGTTGCTACAGTGTTCAAACTTGTTGAAACTTTTCACCAATGACAAGAAATTTAACCATGTACTTTTTAAAAAAGAGTAGGCAGCATTTTGCAAAGACAGAGGTTCTAAACAGAAAGCTAGTAAGTAGCATGGCTGAGGGAGTAAGTGCAGTGGACGGATCATTGTCATTGTCAATTTCTGGAAGAAAAAAATTGCTTATTTTGGCCTTTTTTCATCAAATTTGTTCATTCTTCCATTGTTTTGATAGTAAATTGTCCACCAAAACTGAATTTTTCAAAATTTTAAGTGTTGCATTTGAATTCAAGAAGTTTCATTTCTTAAAATTTCTTCCCACTTGTGACTCACTAACGGAAATGTAACTTGAGATCCCGGAGTTTGGGACCAAAGTCCCGGAGTTTGGGCCAAAACAGATCAGTCAGTTCTGTTACATCGACTTGGCATGAAACATAAATTGATAGCAGTATAAAGTACTTGACCTTTAGTGACTCAAAAAGTTTGAACATGAAATGTAATTTGCTCCAAGACTCAATGATGTATCAGCCAAAAAACAAGCAAATTTATTGTTTGGAAGCAGAGAAAAACCTAGGAACTACAATAACCACTTAATTGTGTTGAAAACATGCAGTCATCATTACTGCATCCAGCCTTTTGTGTTTCTGTAAAGCATTTGAAGAAAGTGAAAAGAAAAGAAATTCCATCTATCTGGTAACTGTCACACACATAATTAAGGCCTTACCTGTGATTCATACAATAGGATCCAAAACTTGTTGGTACATCACATCTTTGCAAATACCAACAGTATTTTTATTTAGACCAATGGTGTAGTTTGTCAATTTGCAATGCTTAAAAGCCTTTATCTTTGAGGTCCATTGTTGTAAGAAGTCCAAAAATCACAATAGGATAATGACTGTCTCATTTCAGTGGTTGCCACAGCTGTGCTTTCATAACAGCCGCCAGCCAGCTTGTTCTATTGTAAATACAAACTCATGGTTCAAAGTAAATTGTGGTACATAATAGGAAGAAAGCAAAGAAAGCACTGCAGTGAAGGGTTGATATAACTAAAGGATAATTTGTTTTGATCTAGTTCTATACCTCATGTAATGAAATGTCTGCATTGCATATTACTGTACGTTTGTTACCTGACATGTAGAAGTAGATACTGATGGACACAACGTATGTGAATCTCTGAAGTAATTAAAATTTGATGTCAACAATAATCCCATCTTGATTGTGAGAATGTTTGCAAACTATTAAAGAATTTTGCCAGCTGATCATTGCGGACTTCATAAAATGCACTCTTTAAACTAGAAGTTCTACATATAACAGTCACCTGAACCATGTAGCTTATATCATATCACACATGTGCATCATCAACATGCAAATGAAAACATAGATTCTGGATTCTTCTGGTAATTGTTAACAAAAAAACTTCCCCCGTAACACTTTTAACATGACCGCACTATCTGACTTCACATTTTACATGATTCTCATTTCGTTTACTACTATCGTGTAGACATCTTAAAGATAGATTGGTTAAACAGTAACGTGGGTCTATGTAACAATGAACCACAAAGTCATGTTTTCTTAAGTAATGAAACTTTGAAATTTTAAATAATACCATAGCAAATGAGCTGATGGTGAGCAAAAATCTGAACTTTCCTATCCAATCTGACATGACTTTGAAGCACATTCCTGCCACATGCAATAACATACATGTACGATAGTGCCTGTCAATTCTTACCTTTTGTGGCGATTCACTGTCCATGGTGTTTTTGCAGTCAAACAGTGTTTATTTTAAACAACATCAGACCTACAGCTTTACACTCTGATGTACATACATACTAGGCATTTCATTCTGCAAATACCGTATACAGTACATAACGGATCTGAATTTGAAGGATTCTATACTAGGCTAACATGTCGTCATTGTGAATCGCAAAGCGGAACAAAGTGCAAAAATACATGTTTACTTTAATTATCAATTTGCAAACAATGCTCAAGGAGTTTAACAATGAATCCATAATCCAAGACTGGAAAATGAGATTGTTTTGATCAGTGAACAAAGTTACATAAACCTGTAATACAATTGCAGTCTTCCTTTGAAACATATCTCCTTTTAATGACACCATTGATAATGTACAGTCATTTGCAAGATATGAGATGCCACCTTCTGCGTTGGGGGAAATACCATAGGAGAAAACAAGAACCAAATATCAATTGCTTCTTCATAAACAGGGAAGGTGGCACTTTAAAGCTACTGGAAAATGAATGTAATGACAATCTAAATGTAAAGTTCTGTTTTGAAGCAATGAATGCCTGAACTTTAGTGAGGCAAGGGGTAAGTAAATGTCTACGATGTGAATGCCTGAACTACAAACTGTGACCTTTCCCTGATATCAAATGCGGACAAGAGAACCACTAAGGTATACAAACATTTTTTTGCAATGCAAGAGGACCCTTCTACCCTTTGATTTTGTTTCATATTTGCATTCATTTGGCATCAAGTTACATTCCATTGATTGATAAGCCCATGAATACTTCTGTCTTTGAATGAGAGCTTTCCCTCCCATGAACACCAAATTAGAAATTCGTCACCAATAAAACCGAGGCATCACTACCTGGCACCCATCATAAACCAAATATGAGGTGTAATGAAAGCTGGCATTGTTACTAAAGCGCTTACCTGCGGCTGCTTAAGCTCCTACCAGAGTCCTCACCTGTTATAACTACCAGGGGGCTCTCACCTGCTCTTCCAGCTAGGGTATCTTATCTATCCTACCAGGTCTCTCACCTATCTTTCCTACATGTTAATAGGGTCACTGTCCATCATGTCCTACTGCATAGCATGACAGAATAGGAAGGAGGCTCCAGTCTGGTATTTGACTAGACTGGCAGTGTTAAAGCTTACCAGCACTCTTGGCACAGTACATTAGAGTACGGTTGTTGTGTTGACACAGGTCAAGTGACAAGTGATGTAAATATTCTGAATTTTATTTTAAAGGAAGCATACATTATTTACATGAAGCTCAAGGCACTATATTTCTATATTACAAAGTATTTTACATGTATAATGCCACAACTGAAAACAGAACTTAAATTGCGACATTTCTATCATTATGCAGTGAAATTACTTAAATTACCAAGTAAGAGAAGTATTTATGCATAAAGTGTCATTCACTTCATCTTATTCAATATGTAACTTTGGTTTCATTCAAACCAACTTTATTTTCTAAACGATGGAGCGTAACCTTCGTTAGCTATAAAATGTCAGTCAGAGTCTACAAACTGAGCACATACTGTAGAGCCATCAAATCAACTCTGCCAATATTTGTTTATCCTTCCCTTTCACAGAAATTTGACTACAGCAGGGTCCATTCACACAGGCTTGTAACTGTGGACTGAGTGTAGTTAAAAATCAATGTACAGTGTAAAAAGGCAGAGAGGGAGGCCTGCATATTGACAAAACAGTGTAAAAGATATGTGAAGTATTGCCAAGATACTCAATGGGGAATGGAACACCAAGTGACAATTAACAAACTAAATTGGACAAAATTGGACCAAACCGCAAACAATCTTGCCACTAGAAGAAAAAAGTTCGGCTATTTCCTTCTTAGAGAAATATTTGACAAAGCTTTTCATGATAATTCTGACCACCATCACAGGCAGAGTGATTGGTTATTTGGAAAATGACAACACAAAGTTTGTTCAGTTGACAGCCCTCCTCACTGACAACTCTGACATTTTCCCAGCAGCCCTCCTGCCCCCCTCCTTCATCTTTACAAAACCCATATCAGTCTGCACTAAATTTTTTCACTGAAACACTCAGTGAACATTAGTGTACAGTAGTTTGCATCCAGCTCCATCTGCACTGTACTCTGTTAAGTGCTTTTTTCTGGGCTTTTTCTATTATTTTCCTCCAAAATCAGAAAATTTATGCAAATGCACTCAAGCCGAAGCAGTCCCTGGGGTTATCTTTATGCAAACAGATTCACTATTAGTGATGGGCACTGTTACGTGCTTCAAACACAATCGTCATTCCCGGGTAAATTGCATGTATTTGTGAGTGAATGAGTGTGCTTTCAAGATTGATCAAGACTACTACAGCTGCCAGTAATTGTGCACACATCCCAGTTAGTACGGTCTGCAATAAATTGGGACCTAATTATATGTGGCTTTCAGCATACAATATAAGTTCTATGTATAGTTACACATGCCCATGTAGCATACAGTAAGATACTGTATATATGAAGGGTGAATTCGCTGGTTGCGATATGTAGCAGACTGCAAACTTATCAATCTTTAATAGTGCAAGTAAAGTAAACGTTATACACACAGAACATGGGCTGTGAAGATATTTTGTAGCATTATCATATATACTAACATAATACTAGCAGTGACACTCAACATCATAATGGAATACTTTGTTGACTGGATATCACCATCATCATGAATTTTTGTTTTGTTAGATCAACAAAACCATCAACATCATTGAATTTTAGCCTGTATATATGACCATTGTTATCACCATCAATAACACCATGGATTTTAGCTTGTTGCGTCCACATAACCATCAACATCATTGAGTTTTAGCTTGTACATATATTGGTCTCTTCATCACCATGATGAATATTTAGTTTGTTACAGCAGCAACCCAATCAACATCAGCATGGACTTCAGTTTGTCAGTATTACTATCGTTCATCATTTAGCAATTAACTATAGTTTGTACATTGTACCAACATCACCACAGTCATGAAATTTAAGTGTGCTCTTTCAATATCACCATCAACATCATTGAAGTTGCTACATTGGTACCATCTTGACTTTCAATATTCATGGACTTTAAGTACATTTGACCATCAAGATAATGTGTCTGTTGTTTCGATCACAATCATCTCAACATCACCAATCGTCTTTGCATGGCTTCTAATTCCATTCCCATACAAGAAAAATGGTATCCAAGCTGGAGGTCTCAACGTGGGGCAAGGGGCAAATCTTCCCAAACTTTGTCAACATAGAATTTTTCATGCTGAAAAAAAAGCCAACACTATGTCACATGTGACACTAGGTCTGACCCCTTAACTCCTATTTTCCCTCTTCCTCCAGGAATCTGACATGACTACAAACCTAACACTGTATACCTGCATTGTCACTTTGCTACATCAGTATTAAATGATCAATATAATCACAAAAATGAGTTTACATACATTTTCTACGTTACGTTATTACGTTTTACGTTACGTTTTACATTACATCACTAGAAGAAGATACCAACACAATAATTTATTAGCTGCAGGCAGTGACAGATCAGTGTACACTGTACACAATGAACATCACCATGGCAACCACAGTATGTTG
Source organism: Stichopus chloronotus (assembly GCA_021234535.1). Classification (NCBI taxonomy): domain Eukaryota; kingdom Metazoa; phylum Echinodermata; class Holothuroidea; order Aspidochirotida; family Stichopodidae; genus Stichopus; species Stichopus chloronotus. The sequence goes on from CM037835.1 coordinate 7,631,204, forward strand.
TTTACAGAAGGACTGTAATCGGGACATTGATGACTTAACATCTTTTTCTTGGTGCATAATTATTTCTCCAAACTTTCAGGCAACCCCTAAACACTCTGCAAAAGATTGAGAGTACAATCTGACTGGACAATCAAGACTTTGACAAGAAAATCCTTTAATCAACATTTTGAGGTTGACTTTTGTTAAACACACAAGAACAAGAACGTAGAAGGGAGGGAACATCCAAGGTAAATTTAAATTTCCCTTTCTGTCAACTGAGATTTTGGTCCAAGTTTGGCTGTTTTAACCACAGTGTCTACGCATAATGTTTGCACGATGCAACTTTTTTACTGACTTGGAAGAAAATTTGGCAGAAAATTATATTAAGCCTTTCTACACAACTATACCTATCCTTTGTCAATTGAAGGGCATTACAGTCACCATGGTAACATTTCATTAATAATGTTGATTCTTTCCTTCACATATCCTTCCCATATCATCACATCTAATGCTGTTCATTTTTATTATCTTACTTTCTTGTATCTGATTTCACTGACCACTAATACAGGGACTTTATACACACCTGTTAAATTGCAGTGTTTAAATTAAATTTTCATATCTACAGAAAACTGTGTTATTTTGCAGTCTGTCCAAGCAGACATTTTGTCACGGTGAAGGCGAGAGATCAATACATGGTAATCAAGATGATATTGCAGCACGATGTAATAGTCTCAATTAGTAATTAAATTATGATGATAATGTATATTTGGTATAAATACTGCACAGTTCACACCGACAAAGATCGATCAATATGTACTGACTGGCCTGTCTGATGAAAGTGTGACCTACAGAACAGCATTCTTTATTCCTCTTGTTGAGATGAAGTCAGGAGAAAGTTGCAAGATGCGGTATGATCAGAGTTCACTGAATGAAATTTAAAGGCTGTATTGCATCACCCTAAGCTATATTTTTACCTCCTGGAAAGGAAAATTCTCAACTGGTTCTAAGTTACAGTACTCTTAGACTGGCAGCAAATTCGAAAGATGCAGAGCAGCTCGTATTACACAGCACACACAGGGATCCATTGTCTTGATTACACATGTGGAGGAATTTGAGACAGGCTGAGGGAGGGACTAGAGGTAGGTGGTTGGGAGAATTGAAACTGTCTGGGGTAATGCGTTACAGCCTTTAAGCAACAAAACAACCATTAGCAGAATGAATACAAGCAAGCATTTTCTATTAAAATAGTGTTCATTTTCAAAGGGCAAAATAAAATTTGAGATTTTGTTTTCCAATTTTACTTCTTATTCACAGTCTCTTGCTTATTCTATGATATTAGTAACATGAAAGCCATAGTTCATGCATGAAACGATACACAGCTTGGTATGGAGAAAGCTAATCATCAAGTTAGCCATCTGTAGACGAAAATCCTCATTACTGCACTACCTTTGTTGGCAAAACTTACAGTAATTGTGTGAAACATAAGCATGACTTGGTATTAAATACTTCTGGCATTGTATACTCACCACATAGTGAGTAGCTGACTAGCTGTCTGTACACAATAATCAGAGTGAAAATTACCAGCAAGGGATGAGAACTGGTCCTTAAGCCACTTCCAAATGTAATGATATGTCAAAGTACAACATGATATCTGCACACAACTATTTAATCACACTCCCAATTCCCATTAGCATCCGTTTTCATTCGGTATCTCAGTACAAGATATTCGACTTGACAAATGGAAAATTCTTCAATGTAATAATTGTTCTATATCCTACTTAAGTCATTTCTATTTCAGAGAGTGTGACCTTGACACGATCCGTTGTGAGATAGATGCATGGAAGAACACACTTTATCATATCTACAGTACCACAAATTACACAGAAGCACCATGCAATGACTGAAATAATTTATTACATTACAGTAGCATGCAACATTTGTCACATATTAGCAAACATGTATAAGCACACGTCAGGGTGAGATGACCCAGTTTCTCGGCTTCCATTAACCGACTTACACAGTCAATCCAACACACCACACTCTACATCGCACACATGTGTACATACGATGCATCATGTGCAATAGATCAATTATTTCAGTATGATCTCTATACGAAAACTGTGTATATTGCAATATGGGTGTATAATCAATTTAGGCCACAGATTGGAAAGGAACGATTCAATATACCCAGACGACCATGAAATGTCCGGGATATAGTGAAGCAATACAGTCACGCAAAAGCAAAAAAATGATGAGGGATGGTGCAAACTCCTTTGACCGGATGTTTTAAAGGTAGTGAATGGGACTTGTAGGAAGAAAATAAAGGTTAACTGTAGCGATAACAACAAATCCAAAAAGTTGAATGCAGTCACAATATTGATTTGAATTACAGCAACAATATTCGAGCATGTAGGTCAATGCGACCGTGAATTTTCATTGATGTGATAAACCATATAGAAGAAATTAAAAAGTGTAGGTGATAAAAACTGCTGTATGAAATTCCTAATCTCTCATCCCACAAACAACAGTGCTATAAGGCTTAATTATCTCTCACTTTCATGGCAGATTGTGAAAATGTTTGTAAACTTAATTCATATCTCCACCACCCTTTGAATTTCTCATTAACTGGCACTAACTGCATAAATGATAAAAACAACATTGTTTATCACTTCAAGCAGCCAATACATATCTCTTCTTATTAGCTCCTTATTAAGACTTGTTAAAATTAATGGGTAACTTTTGTATCAATTTCATTTAAGTCTTCACGCTTTGAAAGTTGAAAGCTACTGTACTTTTGTAATATCACACCAGAACTAATAAAACACTGACTCAAGTAACAACTATCCCATGCAAGAATATAACCTGCACATAAGCAAAGCCATTTGTTTTCTTTCACCAATTGGTTAATTTGCTTCTTTTTTGCTCTATTATTTCTGGATTATATTTATTACTACAGTATTTTTTTTATACAAGATTTACAGAGGTTTATCATAATCATGTTAAGATGTGTTTCCTATATATACTAACCAGCTACGTAGAGCATAAAATCTAGTCCAATAACTGTAAAATCAAATGTTGTATTCAATTGATGTAGGAATATGTAACAGCCTGGTCTACTGTCATACCTTAATTGAAAGGAGGAGAGCCAACTTAGTTGTTGTGAGAAAAACTGCACACACTTTTTAGTGTCCACATCATCCAAATGAGTCATAAACTGAAAGTTTATCAGCTATTCTTCAGGCTACGAAAACTCTGATTTGTTATGTTTTGCAGGTGACAAAAGATGTCAAATCCAAACTCTGTTTACAGTCCATTAACAAAGGTTTGTTTCTCAGAACAATGTGTTGCTATCCATTCTTCTTGCATTCATTATCTCTGCACTGTAGAATGCACTTTGTGATACATTTGGAGGAATCAAGGTAATGACAGAAAACTGTTCTGTAGTCTTTCTAACAATTACTGTAACTATCCTTCTATTACAAGAACTTAAAGTTAAAACAAGAAGAAAGGTGAAGAATTTACAATTTCTTGTTAAGCTGCATAAAATGAAATTAACATGCACTGTGAAGAACCAAAGACTGCTCACAGGGATACTGTATACAATATTGACATAGTATTATAGATAGTGCAATGTCACTCAACAAATGACAAAGTTACACACACATGTACCTTATGACATGTGCCATGGGCTTTCAAATGTAAACAATTATTGTTTATATTATAATTCAACAGGAATACAACAAGACTAGTGTGTCCTAATCAGCAACTTGTCACATATTTTTATTCAAACTACTTTTGTTAAAGTGTTATCCCATTTTTCCATTTTTTTGTTTTAGTTTGGTATATAGAATGTGAGAATCAGGAAGGGATCTTCAATTGTTTATATTTAAGTGAAAAGACAGCGCCGGTACTTTTAATTGATAAAATAAACAAAATTATGAGGTAAAAATAGAATCATATTGATTGGTGTGACTAACACACAGTTATATTAACTCACGATTCAACAGATGTTTCAGCTCTTTCTCCGTCAAAGAATCATGAGAGCAAATTATCCGACCATCTCTACTTCTGGCATTTTAGTATCAGAGAAATATGATGCTTTATTGCTTTGTACTAACTTTTGATGCTCAGACCAAAAGACTAATAACTTTTGAGACATGACAATTTTGAAATGACCTCAAAAGGCAACTGCTCTTGGGTTATTACAAATAAAATCATGACATAGCTAATTTTCCCAAAACAGATTCATCTACAGACCTGGAAACAGCTGTTACAGCCAATATAGCCAGTCATGTGAAAATTTATGTATTTATATTGAAAACATACATACATTTCCTGGCTTATTTTTGTTTGCCATAAGTCCAGACAGTAATGCAAACAGTGGTGAAAGTAAGAATTTGTTATTGGCACTGAAGGGCATACTCAACAATCAATAGCACTCTTACGTTTGAAAAAACTGTAGCTACTTTACTGGAACAGAAATGTTGCATTACAAAAAATGCTCCAGTATGGTGAATGATGAAGAAGCTTTAAGCAATGTTTAACTATTCATTTTCACCAATAAAAATCAGCCATAGCATTATCCCCTCCCCTAAAAACCTATATGTATGAGAGGACTTACCAAAGATGCATATCATATGAATTTTGACCAGTTTGGGAGAACAAACTATTCTCTAGCAATAAGACAATTTAATTTATATCTGTGAGAAACTTATTGCATGGAAAGAAGGCAACCATCCGCCTTATTTTGAATAATCTATCATTCTATGTCCATAAATATTGGTTTTAAAACTATTACTCGTTGTCTTGAAGACAAACACAACATTTGTGTGCATATGCCTATATATCACAATTTGTCCCCATCTGTGTATTACCCAAGGGGCAATGACCCATGGCTGCTCTCCCACCCATAACCTTCAAAATGCAAAGATAAACTTGCTGTCTCTGTTATGCTGTTTTTTTTTTTTCTCCAATGAAACCTGGGCTACATAAACGAGATATTCATGCATGCCAATTAATGATACACGTGCGTGCTGCAGTCAAACTGCAAATTACTGCTGTTGAAAATTCAAAGTGTGATCTACTTTTGAGGAAAGAGAAAAATGATTGTATTCATAATCAGAAATTTTCAGGGGTTAAAGGGAAAATCAATGGATGTGACCTTCTACTGTATCATAGGGGACACAATGGGAAGTGTATTAGTTTCCAGACCTTGTATAAACACTGGATTATTTTATTTCTTCTGCTTGATTTGTTTACATCAACCCAACAAGTTTCATTAGATGAACAAGGTGAAAGTGTACATATATTAAATTTAATATCGTTTCATTTCCCTTTTGGGCTAATTATTACGGCCATATTGTGAGCGTCGAAGGAAGACATAATAATAGGGGGTATGTCCATGTAAAAGGAGGGGAGAGGAAAGGGGAGTGTGCTTTATTAGGAGGCAAAGACTGTGTGCTTGGAGAAAGCAGATAAAACAGTGAACTGAATCCAGGATTACGGTAGATGTCAACAGGTGATGCTGCATGCATCTGCAAGTCAACATACACCTGTTTTGAAATCCTGAGACCTTTCAATACTGAGACAGTGATTGGAGCTTGCATAACATGCCACCTTTTCCTCAGTCCTCCCAGTCCTTCCTGGAAATCTGACTTTTTCTCTGTTGTCACGAACTTATCTGTTCCTCAGAAGCATTACAAACATTTCTGCACTTCAAATTTCTCTACTTTGCAATGTGATGGATTCCATTCCCAGACACACACACATACTAAAAACCCTTCATTGCCAAATCTCTGTTAGGAATATCAATTGTTTTAGAATCGAAACTTAACTCAATGATGTTCATGCACTCTTCCTGGTTGAGAGAAATTAAAAAAATAAGGAAAACGCATTAACACAACTGAGCTAAAAAAATGTTTACCAGCAAGGTTGCTGTACTTAACACAACTCAGCAGTTGTTAAATGAAAAAAATTTAACAGTACCGAATGTCTATTGTCTTTTCCATGAAGCTGTAATTTCACTACCAGTAACTTTCAATGGATCACACACAGGCCCTCTCAATCACAGTAAGACCAGAAATTTGCATTATTAAAAATTACGAAAAGGTTGGTTGTATGTGCGGCATCAGAAGATGTCAAATTAAAGCGAATGCAACAGTGGATGCTGCAATGACAAAATGGAAGAAAAAAACAAAGCAAAACAAACAGACAATAAGTAAATAAAGACAATACAATAAAAGTAAACAATAAAGGACACACATGTGCTTTATTCCTCATTAAATTGATACACAGTTTTTCTTTTCAACTACAGAGTCAAGTTTACCTCTTCCTGAATGATGTGCCAAGTAATATGTAACATGGTGTCTTACCTCTGGATCAAATTACAAAATTCAGTGACGACAAGTTCTTAGATTCCCCCTGAATTCACTGACAGTAGCAAGACACCAGACTTTGGAACTGACTCCAGAGGACTCATAGATAATTGAACCTGCTCGACTGTCCCTTGCCTCAGACAAGAGCTGGAGCTCACACCCACGTATTCATTGCCACTGTGTGACAAGAACTACAAATTTTCCACAGAAAATGCTTCACACGTACTGCACAGTCACGTACACGTAGATCCACGGTAGATAATGCAATATCGAGGCACTTGCACACCAAAAATGCTTTTACAAACAATTACTGGTAGGCGACGCCAACACGACACAGACCAAGAAGCTTAAGGCAAATGTTGCAGCTGATAAGCTCCTCCCCTTCCCTCTCTCTCATCAGCTGAGAGCTTGTTACAGATGCACGACTGCAGTGACGGGCAACCAGCTGTGGCGTTATTGATTGCGGTGTGAGTTCAATGGTGCAGTCAAACAGTGGCTACAATATTAAAGCAATAAGGCAGAGTACCGACAGAAAAAGTAACTGGATGTTTATGGCCACGTGGAGAAAAAACTAGATATACTCCAGTAAATTAGTTCTCTCGAGCTGTAGCACTACAAGGTCGTAAAAATGCAAAAAAGATCCAAAAGACACATTATCTGGTGCATATATAATGCAGGCACCTCAACAGCAACTTTAACACAAGGCTTTTTTGGCATACAATATGAATGAATTGGCCAAGGGATATTTCAACACGAACAGGTCGATGTGTCAAACTTAACTAAGTCTGCAGCATGCCCACTAGTCCTCAGCCATAGTACATGTAGGAAAGTGTACACAGCATTGCTGTATGTATGCCTGTAACAGGAGCTAACTCTAGAATAATTCAATATTCCTGGTAGAAAACTGGCGAAGAGGAGGGGTTTCAAAATGAGGAACAAGCTATATGATGTATGGGCATAACTGACAGATGTCTGCTGGGAGCCCATGTATTGTTCTACTATGTATTGATAAGAAGAAGAGGCGGCCCTACAAAAAACTGCTTTACAATTTAGAGAATTACTATTAAAAAGTTATGTGAACAAATGCAAAACTGTTGTGCTAAGAAAGGAGAGTGGGGCATTAAATATCTTTCATCCTGACTCATCTAACTTTTAAGGAATCTTCCTTCATTTGACAAGACCAGTCCATGAAGAAAGAAATAACAGTGCAATATGCTGATAAGGGCATGTGAGGGATTATGAGGGAGGGGAATTCATGGGACATACCTAATCAAAATTCTATCCCATCTGCTACATAGGCAGATTGTACTGTAAACAGGGCAAAACAGTGAAGAATCTCACAGACAATTCATTGATGCCAAATTACCTACATAAAAATAAAGAAATAGTGACTCACAAAATCAAGCAAAGGTTAACAGTGGGACAAATCCCTGCAAAAGTCAAAAACTGCATACAAGAAGAAGTATCTCCAAACTTAAGGCAATCCACAGGTAGCAAAATAGTCCAAGCATATCTACTGAAGAACGATATGGAATGGTGATATGCAGAGGAGGGCACTAAGCAAAGCATGATACTGAGAACAGTTGTCTAAGGTTGAATCAGTGCGGTACTACGTAAGAAGGGCATACTAGTTGACTGTGCAGTCATGGTCTGTAGGGGTATGATTAACGCCTTGAATACTGTGCAGTTACCTTCATATTGATCAAAAAGCACTGGATTTATAGAAGTATCAACATGAATTTCCTTTAATAAACATACATGAGGACTAAAAAATCTTGAACACTTAAAAGAAGTTAAAAAAATATCAGACTACAAAAGGAAATACAAAACTTTCTATACATGACAAAGAGGCCTTTGCCCTTTGTGAAAACATTAATCATATTCAGCATACTGCAGCAAAGAAAGTTTTCTATTTCCATATATAAAATTATTCCAAAACAACATTCTCCATGTAGTATGACAGAAGACCTGTTAAAACATACTTTCCATGAGTCACATCTTGAACAGATAAATTAAATCATGACACAAGTTTGTGTAAACAAAAGTTCCATAAAAGAGAAAAATATGCCATTCACATTCTTCAGGGTAGATCTCCCACCCAAATGTCACAACATTTGTAGGATTTATTTTTCTAACCTAGGAGGAAAGTCACAACATATTCGCCTGAGTGATTGTGGTGCACTGCTTTTCAAAACCACTCCCTGCACATGTAAGAATCCATATGAGAACTTTATAGTAGAACATGATCCATGTACTTCGACAGTTCACACTCAAGAAAACTTCAGTTGTTCAAGTCTGCAATGGTCATGAGTAATTTCTAACATCATACCTGCCAAAGTCTCATGTGATTCACGTGAGTCAGGCTCGAACATTCGAAGCAAAATTCACGCGTTCCCACGAGCCCTTTTATTTTCTCACTCAAACATGCCAAAGTTGAACCCCTTTTTTTTTATTTTTGTTACTGTATAATTGGCATTTGTGGATCAAGCACATCTAGGCTAAAGTGGTTAATATTGACAAGGCTTGATATAAGTATTTTTATCTAAAGTTTCCTTTGAATATGCCATGCCAAACTGAAATGGTGGTGTTTTGCATAGGTAGTCTCAAATTAAGAAATTCTCAAGCAAATTTTATCCAAACCTCAAGCAAAATGACAAAACACTCTTGGCAGATTTGTAAAGTGTGTAACTTGTCTACTCTAATTCAGGAGCGGACTAAATTGTCCTTTCAAGGCTTCTTTATTTTTGATTGAGCTCATAAGATCGGTAAAGAACCGCGATGTGAACTCTCATCAACCTAACGATGACCTGACCAGGGCAGAGAGAGTAATATACTGTCAAAGTTGATGTGACGTTTCAAAGTTGCAATAGGGTAGTATCTGTAGCAAGCAATGATCTCACTAAATCTATCTCACACAGGCGCATAGCCAAGCTTTTGCCATGGGAGGGTTTTTTAACATGACAGTGACATAGGGAGGGGTCTTAGGAGAGCGGGTTTCACCTTCCCTTTGACAAAAGAAAATGTATATTATCCCTTAGATGCAAAATGGTGCAATACATGACCTGAAACTGGCAACAATGGTGTTGTAATTACTTTGTGAAATTTGTCGTAATTACTTTGTGAAATTTTACATAATTTATGCATGTAAAGTGCAAAAAGAATTGAAGAGTAGAGTGACTGACAATATTTCAAAATGGAGCTTTAATAATAAACCAGAACTCTAATGACTTTGAGATTCCTTGCCAATATTACAGAAAACCAAAATACATACCAATTTTGAAGTTTAAAAACCTTACTCTTTTTGTGAGATACCAAGCCTACAAGTTTACAAACTAGGATATCTTGAGGGATCCCTTGGTAGGTTTTGATGCTTTGAGCTCTGGTAACCTTACATGACCTTTGACCTTCCAGAGAAATAATAGGGATTATCTACTGACAATGGACTACCTACAAACCAACTTTGAAGTTTAGATACCTTTCCCTTCTTGAGATACAATACCATGTTTGCGATATAAGCACACACTCATGCACCCACAGATAGACACACATGCCAGTGTTCATGCTACGGAATTGAACCTGGGAGGGAATCCCTCTCTAAAAAATTTTGGGGTGGGATTTTCAAAATCAAGAAGGGAGTTGTCACTTGCTAAAGATTCTATTGCAATTTACTGTGTGTATTTATAACTGTAGCTGCGACCTCAGCTGTGGAAAAGTATGCGAGATTTTCCTGCATAAGATTTATCTTTGTGCGAGGTTCAGGAGACAAATGTGGGATTCACGCCATCATAGATTCCCTGCCTGCCATCCACAAGGAATCAAACAAGCACTGACCAACCGATATCGTATGTGGCGAAGTTGTAAAAACTTCACATTCTTCTGTCAGGTCTTTGTGATTACGCTAGAGGGCACTTAAAGTTGAAGAGCTCACGCTTTATCATTCTTATAGGGAATTAAAATGAGAGATGGAGAGCGTACAGCATCAAATCAAACTATTTTCTACACTCACTGTAGTGTTTTATATATTTATGCCTACAGTACATACTTTTTTTGGGGGGTTGAATATGGGGGGTATTTCAGCTACACACCTGATCTTAAAGGTAATGTGAATGTGTCTCATGCTAATATCTTGAATCCTCGCTCATTACTCCAGACCTCAATCATTGACCCTTGCATTTTTACATATTAACAATGCCAGTGCTTATGCAGGTCAGAAGAAACTTCATGGCCCGAACTGCCATAATAGTACTGTACATGAATGGTACAAAGGTGATAGATCTATGTAAGGTTATTGCATTTCAATCTGATGCACTGGCTGCATGCCCATATGTGTAGGTGCATGTGCTATCGATACAGGTCCACAATATGGCCTAGGCTTGGTCACAATTGTTTTCCGATGGATGCAGGTGGCTATCAAAATAGAGAGGATGCACAGGATACTCACGTTGGTGAACAAACCTATAGTGGACACACCACGTACGTGAGATAATGCCTACCCAATATTTCTGTTATATGCGCTTCAAAATCAAACTATATACATGTCTTTCAGTCGCAGCATTCATTCAATTTGAATTAGATTTCTACGAGGTCATCCTATTCAAAAGAACAAATATGAATTTCTACGACAATTACTCAACTTCAGTAACATTCAGTTAAGATGCTAACATTATATAGAGCCTTTTAACTGATGTGAACTACACACAACTTAATACTAGAGTGGGTATTCAAGAGAAACTACACTTAGTAGTTACCCCTTGCTTGCATTGTTTAGCTTAACTTAAAACACACTCTCGCTTTTTGGGCTCCTCGTCAGAAGGAAACTATTGTCCAGAAAATCTTGTGTATCCTTGTATTCATTGGTATCATAATCCATGTCAAAGTTCTGCTTACGTTAATGTCAAATCATACCCCACTTCATCACTCGTCTGGCGTATGAATACACTTATCAACACAAGTTTATGTAACTCTACCTGATCTTCCTTAAATGTTAACCTGTTACTCTCTAGCACTGAATGTGTAATACTGCCAAAAAAGATGCAATTTCATACTGTAAAATGACTTTGTCAAACTCATAGAATCCATTGATCCTTTAAATACTCCTTACTGAAGATTGAATACATGTTTCCTTTACAATATGCCAAACTATGTACCCATCCAGAGATTAGTCCCTCATATTTCGTTATCATACCTGCTGAAGTGACTTTCGATGTTCCATAAGAACAGATAGGTTGAAATGTTTCCAACAGGAAAGACTGATGACAAAATCAACAACTATAACTCCTCAAAAAAAGGAATGCTGTGGACTGGCAGATTAAATGAGCCACATCGGCATCCTAACGTACTCACACTTCCATCATGTGGATTCACTTGCATGCTTCCAAACCTACTATCCAAATGCATGCATTATAAAAGAAAAAAAAACTACAGTTCCTTGATTGCTGAATGCAATGCCATGCTACACTGGTTTTGTTCATTTGAACAGTACAAAGGAGATCAGAATTTTGATTGCCAACAAAACTGAGACAGAGTCTATTTCCTTTTAAGTGGGCAAATTGTTCACAATTTGCTTGATTTATCTCTGTTTAAGTCCCTACAGACAGTTTATTCTAATTCATGAAGTAGAAATGATCAAGGTATACACATCAAGGGAAATCTTGTACCGAGGACTCTAATCAATTTCTTCCTTCAAACATAGGTTGATGGCTTGAGAAGAGTAACCACAGTTAAAATTTACTCTCCTACTGCCAAAGGAAGGGGTTAAGCCCCCTTCCTTTGGCAGATCTATGACTTCAAAACTGTACTACAGCATTGCTACTGATGTATGCCTGTATATTAAGGATGTAGAGCCTAAGGTATACGTAGAAAAGTAAAAGAGGGGAAACCTGGACCCTCCCACTCACCCCTTTTCCCAACAAGATGGTAAATTTAACGACCTGCAGAAGTTGGTAATTCTGAAGCTATTTGTGCATAATACCATGTCAAGTAATATTCTTGAACTCTTGGTCACCGGCCCTGGATCTGAGAATTGAGTAATCATCGAGTAATCACATTCTACCAGTCCACGTACTGTATAATGCCAAAATTACTTAAATCTGTGATTCAAAACATTTTCCAAGCTATGTGCAATGTTGCTTTAAGTGAAAAATGAAATGTTCAAAATCAGAGATAGTTGTTGAACAATTTCCTCTGACATACTGGTATCATTAAAACAAATAGTGCACATTAAATTTTGCAAGCAGTGCAATTAGTCACATAAACCAATGAAATATTCTCTTGAATTGGTAATAAAGACCCCACTAATACACTTATGCTTCTCACAGCACCTTTTTCCTGATATTTCGCTTGTTTCTCCAAGAAGGAGGAATATGAAAATTAGGACCAACCTTCCATTGGGTCATTATCATTTACAAAAATAAATATTTTTTTTCACATGTAAAATGTCCTCCTTGAGAAGAATTCAGAAGATGATGCCATCATGATCGGTTGAATAATTTCATCATTTTGGTGAGTTGCACTCTTCACAGCATCATAAGTGTGTACATGTCTCCCTAACTCACCGTAACACTCCTCACTAATGAAATTGTTGCAAGCAACTTCACGACTGAGTTTTCTGATATGGGCTTGAATATAATGAATCGGTTATGTTAAGTTTCCCCCTCAGTCCCCCAGCTATCGATTATGATCAACTCAATGCAAAAACTAAACTTGGAGAAATTTGTGTTGGAAATATTTCAGAAAAAGTTTATTTCCCAAATAAAATCAAATTGTTTGCCCAAAAGGGATGAAAATCGCAGTGGATTAGAGTGGATATAAACAAGGTGCAAAACTTTGCTACTAAACCAGAAGGCTGGCAGTTACAGAAAGATGGTGGCCATTCACAAACACACACATACACAATTGCCAGCTGCTGGACCATAGTCAATACAGTTATGCATACTGTTGGTTATGGGCGGTGAGTACGTCACTAGAAAATTCCCAAAACCAAGGAGTTTTGGGGATTCCCAAATAAAATAAAATAAAATTGTTTGCCTTCAATGCCAAAAAGTATTAGAATCAAGAAATGGGGCTTAATAACAACATGAAGAACAAAAGAATGGGCCAATTAATAACTACACGGTATACTGGTGAGTTGCACCAGCTATACTGTTATCCGCCCATCTTATTCTGAACAAGTGAAATATACAAAATAGTAGTTGCATTCCTGAAGAAGCTCCTACTAGTACAATGCATTTATTACTTTTTACATGTACAGTACAAACAGACATTACTTTAACATTTAAGATGTGAATGTACTATAAAAATGTAAATATCGAATACAGCAACAACAACAAGAAATAGCCTTCTATACTTAAGAAGAATATAAGGATTAAAAAGTATGACTATAAAAGTTTGATCTTACCCTTGAAAAGTTTGAAAATATCCAATATATCGCAAATGCCTCAATGATGTATACCTATGGTGAGTATGTGTACCTGTGGTACTGTAGGTCTGGGCCAAAAAGAAAGGCTCACACATGCAACTACAGATCTCAAAAACTATTTTATGTGTTAGACACAGCATGTGACAGACAGATATTGCTCACACTTGTGTCAACTACACCGATTGACGTCTTCCTGTAACTTAATCCAAACAACCTTTAATACAAGCTACCAAGGTGTTGTAGAAATGCCCTGATGGTCCTGCACCATGAACGATTGCACTACAACTGTAAACTGTAACTCAACTGAAGAAAATTTCCTCAATGAAGTGACCCACAATGTTATTGATAGCCAGCTGAAAACAACAGCGACTGATGATCGTCCCTCAGGAAATCATACAACATGTACAGAAAAATGTGTCATCAGCACTTAAGCACTCAATAAAGTTGCTGCCTGGTTAAAACAAACTCTCAGTGAAAATGACACTGAACTTACACATATTACAAGGGATTTAATTTGAACAGTAGTTCAACGTATCTACAACTACAGAATAACATCAGGTATCAGCATCTTAGTCCTGTCACTTTGTGACTTGCTTAATGAAGTATATGTAATGCATTTACAGACATATCACGTCTTTTTAGAAGTTAATGCAGAAGTTAAAGCATGATGTCAGTCTGTTGCCAGTATTAGAAGGATCTTGATCATAATATGTCATTGTGTATTTCATGTTTTTGAGAATATACGAACTGAAATGCAACTGAAAAAAGTATATCTGAGACCAGAAAATTGTACTCTTTGCCACTGAACATATAAAAAAAAAAAGGCATTAAAATACATGCAGATTTGGAAGATACAAAGAGGGAAGAGGGCAGTATTTCAAAAGAAACAAACAAACAAACTAACAGATGTTCAACCTGTGGATGGTTACATAACTTTTCAGAAAATGTGAGTGTGCCAGCCACATTCATTTTTTTTACTAAGACAAGAACCCAAAAAGTTATGTTGGCAGCATAGCAAACTGTCTTATGTGCCTCAACATTGCATCCATGTGTGCTATGTTGCAAAGACATCCTAACACACATGAATTGATTTCCACATTCAGCAAGACATTTTTGGTTAAATATTGTACTTTAATCATAAAACAAAATACAAGTGGCAGCATAAAGCACATGGGAGGGGATAAGAAACTAGGTTTTTTTTTTAATTTCATCTAAAATTTGTTTCAGATTTCCTGTAGACTTCTGCTATACACTCTTCTAAATGACTTTTGACCTTCAGCAAATACTAGAAGGTTGTTGCATTATTTATGCAGGAGAGAGTCACATGTCATACATGGAATCTGCATTAGCTACCTATCCTGACTGACACCATGTAACAAGCTGGAATGTTACATTCACATGCATCTCTGCATGCAAACCCCACAGAAACCCATGCATTACAACCTTTTATGCATGCATGACTGTAGTTCTCTGGTTTGGCAAGAAACCAACAATTCATCAAAGGAGTGGGGAACTTGTCTCAAAAGTCCAGTCTTCCTTCTGGCATTGACAGAATTTAGAGAAATGTGTAACTACTCCTTGAATCAGAAGTAAGAAGAATACTGTGATCACAAAGATGGCAAGAAGGATGATGGGATACTGCATTGCTGTAATATCATTTGTACCCAAATATAGTAGTATAGAGCGGACTCAGGCTATTCTTTTTGTTTGAAGAACAATTGTCAGCAGTTATTCCTTCACCCCAATTACAATTGCTCTTTAAATAATGTTTTGTACATACTGTAATGCAAGGGACATGTGCTTTCTTCCTTTATTCATAACTTTCAAGGGGAATGCCTGATAAACTGTAAATACAGTGAGGTAGCTGAATCCTGTGTGCTGACCAAAATCATGTTTATGGTCACCTTTACAAGTTATTTTGTATTCTGCGGTATGGATTATTCATTACAGCATTTAGAACGCGGCTGTTCTTTTAGTACTGAGTTCTGTTCCAAAACTGGGCATCCTATTTTTCAAACAGGGCATCAGTAAAGAAAAGGCAATAAAACTCAAACCGGGTGCATCCAACAGTTGACATGACCTGATAAGAACCCAGAATAATTATATTAATCAGGATTTAACATCACTCAATACAGTACAGTAGGTAATCTCTGTTAAGTGGTAATTCAAACAATGTCTTTGCCTCAGGCAAGGTTGTGCATATACTCCAGAAAGTTGATTGTCTGCAGTATATGCATAGTAATGACTGAGTATGCATAGCAATCAATGTTTCATTGACTCAGTGTCCATATATTGTCCATCATAGACTATGTGGGCTTTAGATCTAGTACCTGGAATTGACCTTGTGTCAAATGGCACTGGATATACTTGATGTAACCACTGCTCAAATAAGCCTAGACATTGGCTGTGTATTACTCATGCACCAGCTCGGAGCGAATTCGTTATATAAACATCTACGACCTATCACTTGGATTCCAACTCAGTCTTCAAACTTATTGTATGCTATTAAAATTGATTTATGCCAATGCAATCAATTACCCTCAGTAAAACTCAGTACTTGTGAATAGAAAGACCTTGGATCTAGATGAGACACTGAAATCTGTAAATTGTTTGCAGGTGATGCGATATGTACATTAAGAAATGGCATATATGAACACCTGCTTTGAAGGTTGCTTCATACTCAAATATGATACATGGGCTGTGCCACATGTTAGTTTTGTTCCAGACTTATCTTGACTCTTTTTTGAAATCTGAGTTTAACATTTGAAAGTACAATAAGTGTGGATATGGCCAAAAATTTCATTCTCTGTAAGATGTTACAATTTCATCTGCATCTGTCCTCTTCTGCAATCACCACCAACACACAACCCTGCATATTTTCCAAAAGAAATTTTATGCAGCAACTGATGCTAAGTACACCAGGTACGTATGACAAATCGAAAAGATTCAATTTAAGAATCCAAACTGAAAGTACAAAGCTAAAGAAAGCATGATGAAATCATACCTTTCATGTGAGGTTTGTTTCTCTTTAGATTTTCATCTTTTCACTGTATCCAATAAATGATGGTCAACATTTGGTAACATGACACTTACAGGAATATTGCACTTATAGGAATATTGCAATTAATACTCTTTGCGCCTACCTTCTCCCACCCCTCTCCACTGCCCTAATTACCCACCCATCACTCTCTGGGAAATTTGCTGCCTCTCAATATGAAGCATACCTCATCTTTTGGAAGATTATCCTCCATCAAGATCCATCAGAGATAACCACTGAGGAGAAACACAAAGATATTTATTGTAATATTCTTGAATAAACTTTGTTCCCAAGGTACTGTACTATGTATATGAACAGACAATGTAATGGATGCATTTTAAAGCATTCTCTTTTTACTTTTCCCTCCTTTAGACCATTGGCTTCTGACCAGGGTATTATACCCATTGGGGGTACCAGCAAACACCAGAGGGGATATCTGGGAGCTGTCTTGGAAAGTAAAGAAAAATTGTGGTGGAGGGGGGATTTTAAGGTTATATTGGTTATGGGTTGCTTCTTCAGTTTATTAAAGCGGCTCATTGAGTTGATATCAGTAAAGATTGCGGTGATTTTGAAGTATACAAACACACGACAATACTCACAATTAGCATAATTAATCAAGTTTCACATCCAATAGTTATATGAAAACTGTCAATTTTTACGAATTTTTGACCGTTACTTGCTCTGATTGTGTGCATGTGAATGCACTAATGTGAAAATGTCTGGTCACAAAGTTTCAAAAACTAAATTTAATCGTTGGTTACTCACTCATTAATGTTCCAACGTATGTAAAACTTTGGGATCCTTCTAGTTTGACTGTTTGTCATTAGTATGTGAAGGAAACTTAATTGACCGGTTTAGAAAAATTGAGTGAATTTCACAAAACAACTCAATGAGCCTCTTTAAGGTGGGCAAAGGTGGATTACTAGCATCAGGGAGGTGCAATTGAGAAGGAGATACAACAGGACTGTTAAGTTATGCTAATCCTGTTAGATTTTCTCCAGCATGATAACATTCAATTCATAAAGGGAAGAGAACAGCTTAGAGGGCCGTTTTACTTTTGCGTGATGTATCTTACTTCTAGCGACATCTAAGTGATCTTCATTCACACAGGCTTATAATCTTTGAAAAGGATTGCATAGCAAAAAGCTTTGATGTGAGGTTCATTGCCGACAATCAACTCAAAACCACTGTCTCAAAAATTGGAATGACTGGGTATCTCTTTGGAATCAAGACAGACTGGTATAAGAATAAGACATAGACCTTTGCCATATGCAAATGACGAAAATGATCATAAGACTATATTTAATGGTTGTAATTTATCAATTTTCGCTGACTTTCGCAAGTTTGCAGAGGGTGTATCCATGTTCAATAAGTTACACAACATCAAATTTTTCTACTGCGATAGGCGTCGGACCACATCAGAAGTTGAAAACTGATTTTCAAGAATATCGACTGGCAATGCTATACTGTAGCTATAAACAAAATTTTTCGATAGGTAATTTACAATGGAGTAGACAACATAGACCTTTTACGTTAAGTTCCTAATACCCTTTAATCCCATTGAATCTGCAAGAGGTGAACAAAAGAGACGATTACGGCGGAAATTAGGCTACCTCAAAAGAAGAAGCTTCCGTTGTATCTTCTTCTCAATTGCACCTCCCTGCTAGGATATAGCATTTAAAAATTAGGATTCCCCCATAAAAATGGGAGAATTAGCTATTCTGTGCTGTGGGCTAAAACTATGTATTTCAGAAAGTCAGCAAAATACAATATTGAGAGTCAAATAAAGTGAAACAAGACAAGCCATAAACAATGGAAGAAAATTTTCAAAAGGCAGGGCTCTTTTATTGCACCACTTTGTACATGTGTTAAATTGTTAATCTATACGAAACTGTAGGGCCATAAACTACCGATGCCACCATACCAACTTGACAACTACAGTGGCTCACTGAAGTTGTCTTTAAATCAGTCAGGCTATGGAACTATATAGAAGCCTTGACATAACACGCATAAACATGAATGTTACTAAAAATTGTGTGGTGTAGAGGAAAACACATACAAAACTGTAGTACTGGAAGAGAAGATCCACGAGAGGGGATATCTCATCCTTTTTTAATGAAAAGTCACTTTAACGGAAGTCCAGATGCAAAAGGATGCCATATTTGTGGCAATTTCCTTCCTTCTTAATGACACAACTACATTTTATGATCTAAAGAAAAGATTTCAATGATATTAGATAAAAGCACAGTGGCGGCGCCAGACTGTCAGACTTGGGAGGACAAACTAAGGGCAGAGGAAAATATTGGGGGGCAAAGATTTTCGCGTGCAGTGCGAAACCGAGCGCGAAGCTCGAGGCAGTGAGGGTGGGGTCCAGGGGTCCGCCTTTGGGCTCTGAGGTTTTAGCATATCTCTGGGTGGAAAATTAAGTCCCAAGAGAGGTATATTATGTATTTTTATGTTATTTATTTTTTCGGTTGACCGTACTCCAAGGTTCCCATCTTTTTTCTTTGGGAATACCATTTCACATTTACGCGCTGCCACCGAGTACACACACACACACATAGGCTACATACACTTCCATTCCAGTCACTTTATTCTATAAAAATGTGCAGTACTTACCAATAGTAATAAAAAGTGAGGCCTACTATTAATGCATTTATTATGATGCAGCCAATGACATTCCTATACTTAAGGAAACAACGACATTCCTATATTTAGGAAAACAACCACCTACCCGCCCTTCCCTTATGCTGGACGGTAAACATTCCAGAGAAAATTGGTCTGACCACGGTGGCCTACTGTTGAAGTGGCTATGGGCAGGATATGAAAACTGGCAGCCTGTGTAACATAAATTAGGCATTTATCAATTATGGTTCCCAGGAAGCTGTTCTTATTCAGTCCAATGCCAATACAGAGTTTTGTGATTAAATTAATTTTGGATGAGTACAAGATCTGATTGGGAAGGGTGAGAGCAACTGGGGGGGGAGGCAACTGGGGAGACAAGGAAACAATCTGGAAGGGCAAATTCCCCCTCATGCCCCTCTCCCCCCATAGCGCCGCCACTGTAAAAGCAACATAATGTGCCACAGCAACAAATCATCACCATATCTATGAACAGTTTTATGAACATTCACAAATTGTGATAGAAATTTAAGGTTCATTCACTAGATTGTGCTCCACATTTCCTACTTTCCTTGAAACTGGAAACATTGGCAGAGCCAATTACTTTACACTAATGGCCTATTTGACAAATGTGACAGCAGAAATGTTGTACAATGTAGACATTTCCAAGTGCAGAACTGGGACTTTTGGAAGACTGCATCAAGATTATGTGCAAGTCCTTACACACGAATAGGCATTGTACAGTGCAATCCACCTGGACTTGGTAGAGGCCAGTAAGACTTGAATAGGATTGTCATGTATTGAGGACCTCTGGTAACTCTACATCCTTCTAACACAGATACTGTGACGTTACAGTTACAGACCTTACAGTACATAGTCCCAAGCATTCTACAATATGAACTAATTTTATCTCTTTACATCAACTGGATGCAAAGATGGTCATCTGTTGGTCACATCTCTGACTGTGTGTAAGTTCATCCTCTGAAAAATTGGTAATTTTTAGACTCATCCCCTCAGTGCCCTGCCAGCCTGCCTTGAGGCACCTCATGGATAATCTGATACAAGACATTCAGGATTTTGGGTTCTACATCAGAGGACATGTTCATGTATGTAATATTTTCAAGACTACAAGGCAAACAAACTTTTGGAACAAAAGTAAACAAACTTCATACCAACTCAGAGCAGTATTAACTTATCAATCATTTCCAACAGAGTCTGAAAGTGAATTTATGAAAAAAAATCTGTTCTCCAAACCAGTCACTGAAATGAAGACTGTTTTACAAGTTTTGCCAATGATGTCACCATTTTTGGATTTAAGACGACCAGGGTTGTCACCAGACCATTTTGAGAGCCGGGTAATTTGTGATCACCGTCCAGGGGGGAGGGGTCTAAGGGGACCTCCCCTTTGAAAAATTTTTGCGGCTTGGAGAGTGCTTGGATATAAAATGGTGCACTCTAGATTATAAATTATGATGGGTAGCACTGCCTGGCGCAATGACAACCCTGAAGATGACTATGGAATTATATTACCACTTCACTGTTACATATAAACTAACATAAAAAAATTCACAGAACTATGTCACTCACTGCATTTAGCCCACCTCCCAATCCATGTGAATGTTCAGTAGACAACAAAAATACAGGGCTATTATCACTGGTGGGGGAAGTCCAGATACAAGTGTGAATAACAGCTGCCAAAAGAGGGGAGAGCTGTCCAGAACTTGGAGGGATCTGCCATGTAAGTCTTCACTCTACCACATACCCTTTCCTAGAAAACTTACAAAGCATTCAGAAAGAAGTCCTGATCATAAAACCCTTTCAAAGATATCCTAAAAATAGGGTACAGCAACATCTGGCCTGTATTTACACCACTAACAAAAGACACAAGTGCCAAAATGCAGATGCAATCTTTGGACTGAACATCTAGGGTGGCATCCTGAACACATAGTATGGTGAAGGAAGTATATATTATCAATTCAGCACTAATGTCAGTGCTCAAGGATTTGTCATTGATGACTTGGAAGCAAGAGTAGAAAGGTCTCATGCATATACTGTAGGCCTATGTATATAAATACAAAATATAAGCAATGTTGCATCCCTAGTTTTCATTAAAAGTGAAAATACAGTCTCTCTTTAGAAAAATTTTAATAGCGTACAAATGTCTTTGCAAATCTTGACCCCCCTACCATGTGCTAGCACATGCAATCTAACAGCTTAGCCACAGAGGGTTTTGCTATGCAATGTCATCATACAGTATATACTGGTCACGTACCTCACTGCAACTGGGAATTGTGGCAAACTGTAGCCAAAGTCCTTTCGAACACTAATGTAAATAAATTCAAACTGCTTTATTTCAGCTTTATGAAAAATACGGAAATTCTTACCTTCAACTGATGTTTACACTTTTCTTCTTACTTGAAAATACAGCAATAGTTATATTCTGTACTTTAATGAAAGAACTGCCTTACATCAAAGAGACATGTCCAAAGTACTGTATGCCACATGACTCAGCCTCAAAGTAAATTGAAATATGAAACTTACATCTGTTTACATTTTCAACTTATCATCGGTGCTACAACATTTTATGCAAGGAACATCTTTGCTGAATTATCTCCCCTCATCTTGCATCAGTTAAGCAAACATCCAAAGAGCAAAATCCACCAGGCCAAACAAAATTTTATCAGTACAGTGGGTTAGATATTAACAATTACATAAAAGGAGCACTGATCCATAACTAAATGAGGCAAAATGTCCTCTGATTGGCTGCTATTACAGTTTTTTAATTTCCCAACCAGAGAGAAGTCCCTGCACTGGTTGCTTGCCATGTGGATGTGACAGTACCATTTAAAGGGAAATAGGGCGTTTGTTTTACAGAAAACATCCATATTATTAAAACCAATGTTTGTGGATGCATAAAGATAGATTATTCAAAATAAGGAAGAATAGTAACCTTCTTTTCAAGAAATAAGTTCCTCACAGATAGAAACTCAGTTATTTGTTGCTCAATACTAATTTGTTCACCCAAACTTTTCAAAATTCAAATGATGCATCTTCTGTTACTCATCATATGCATAATGTTTTGAGGAGATGAAGCTTTGTCAGGTGTTTATTGATGAGACTGGATGGTTTAACAATGACTGAAGCTGTTTCTTTTGTATGTCATGTTGGTGTATTCTAAACGCCCTATTTCCCTTTAAGTAGTGTTAACAGTGAAATGAGTGAGCTACAGCAGTGGACACTACAACAGTTAGATGTCATTAATTGGAACTCTCAGATATGTAACTTCTTGTCAAAAATGAAAGTGAAAATGTCTCAAACAAACTTTTCAGGCCGGCCATACGTGCTTTACATATGGCAAATGTTGAAAGCAGCGCTGTTTTGTCTTAGGCTGACTGCATAAGAAGCTGCACTAAAATTTCACCTAAACGTAAACCTAGGAACTTGTTTATAAATCGAGTAAGGATTTGGGGATCCCACTTTATTCCCTCAATGACTTTCCATACATTTCCGGTGAGAAAACACCTCTTTACTCAATATGCAAATCGGTGAACTTCTCACGGAGTGTAGTATTGCCTTGGTATGAATGCACCCCTTTGTTCCCGGCACTATCGAAAATGCCACCCTAGGCTGCTACCGCGTCACTCTCATCGCAACTTTCACCAGAGCAAGACCTTGCAAATGCTGCATCTGAATGCTGTTATCCGAAGTTATTTAATTAGTTTTTCAGCTCTTCAAGGTAAATATATGATTCATAGATTGGTTTGCACAGACATGTTTAGGAATCTAACTGAACTAAGCACCTACTGTAGAGAATAAATCTCAGTTCGCTTTCCTTAAGAAGGCTGTGCACATCGTGAATGCGTATAATAGTCGTAACGTTAGGCACGTACTGAGACTACTATTGTGTGTTATACGTAAATACTGTGTGTAAGAGTTGTTGGCTGGGTCACAGATGTAATATGCATGGCGCCCCCGATTTCTCGTAATGACGGTACTCAAAATGGCTGCGCCTTTGTGTCGTTAATCGACACAGCCTATATATTTTGGCATTCACTTAAATGTACCTGGGCTTTTCATAATGATCATGCATGTTTAATTATTATTATAACCAATTAGGATGTCATCAATATTTAAGACATTCTTGAGAATCTGTGGACATTTTCGGAGTGGTTGTATCGGACATTTTGCCGACGTTGGTGTATAGTCCATACAATTATGTTGTGACACTAGTTATCGAACAGTCGTTGATTTACTATACGATACTAGTTGTTGTGCTGGTTTGGTCGAAAGGGGCTAGTTTAAATGTTTTTATTGAAAGTTAGTATTCGGCAGTCATACTATCATTGTCTTATTTGCTTTAACTGTGTTTTATTTTGATTTCATTAACATCATTGATTTGTCATTATGTTCGGGCATGAATGCACCTGCTCCACAATTGGTAACGTCCACGGTCGGGCCCTCAGTGTAGGTAATAATTGCAAGGTCGGTATATTTTGGAAGCTTAAACTGTAGTCTTGATATGAGGTTTCCCATTTCCCTACAACTATGGTTCCACTAATAGGCCTATATTTTATTTTGTAAACATATATCTTGTATATTTTTCATTTTAATCTATGGCCTTTTCATATTTTTCCCATTTGTGAATTTTTCCGTTTCATCATAGTTTTCTTTTAATTTTTAGTCATAGTTATTATAAATCACCAGTCTCGATGTCCTCATATTATGTATTTATATGAATGTTCCTGATTTCATTCTTTCAGGTCTGTTTTGTTCAGGCACACATATGAGATGCTTGCCGAGTGCGAATAAAAACTGGATAGGCCAGAGGCCTTCAAGAAATCCTTTGTCCATCCTTGTCTTTGCATCAAGCTGTACCATTAAACCCCCCTGAAGCTCCGTCTAGAGTACCCCACCATGCATGTCCTTAACTGCTAGCTGGCACCACACTTATTTATCCGATCGTCTGTTACATAAGTGTTTTTGGGGTGCTTATTTACCCGATCGTCAGAAAAATAAACAAGTGTTGGCTTACTTAGCAGATCATCTGATTGTCGGTTACAGAAGCCCTGACATTAGACTTATTAACCCGATCGTCAGTCTGTTAAATAAGCGTTTGTAGAATGCTTAGATATGATTGATGAGATGGAGCCTGAACGTAGTTAGAAAGTTCTTCAAAGTCACGAAACTCCATCCTTTATAATATTACCCACACTGGTGCAATGCAGGTGGGTCGCGTGCAATCAGCGCATGGCATTGCACTGAGGATCGGAGAATCATGCAGTGCTCTATCTCAAGCACGTACTGACTAACCTTGATCAGGTAAATAAGCAAAAACATCATAATTGTTTACCTGACGAGCGGGTAAATAGCCACATGTAATGTTATCTAGGCCTATTTCTGTGGTATTAACTAAGGTAGGACAGGGCCCTTACTGTGAGGCTTTAGGCCCTAAATAAATGACAAAGTTGAAAAATGACAACTTCTGGTCTGATATAACTATGAGCTATGAAAGGTACATTTAATTAAGATTATGAAGGTTGGAAAGAAGGTTCCATATATCATATCAGATTAAGGTTTGATTAGTTCATATGTAGGGTTCCTGTCTCCTACTCGCCTAACACTATAGCTGCCCTGACATTCTAAGTTAGTCTAAGCCTTGAATCAAAAGACAAAAAAAACTCATCACCCCAGACAGTGTCAATTCTCCCAACCACTTGGAGCACTTGTGTCTAGTTCCTTCAATTCCTCAGCCTGTCTAAAATTCTCCCACATGTGTAATCAAAACAATGGCACTGTGTAATATGAGCTACTCTGCATCTTTCGAATTTGCTGTCAACGAAAGAATACTGCAACAAAGAACCACTTGAAAATTTTGCTTTCCAGAAAACAAAAATATAGCTTTGGGTGATGAGTTACTACCTTTGAGCTAAGCCTAACGTTAATAAAAAAAATAATGTTATGCCTAACTACCTTCATGTTAGGTCTGACAACGTTAGCCTTACCCAGCTATCACTCGTTGGAGTGGACGCGTTGTGCCCGCCGAAAACAGCTTCACAGAATTTTTAGTGCCTTGGTTATTCTAACCTTCTCTTGTAGCTTGTTGTATGAACAATGGCATCGAGTTCATATTCTTTTCTGATACATTAAACAATTACGTAACTACTACTATCAAACTGCTATCATTCGACCCGCAACTTAATTGTCGCCGTGTTGCCTATCACTAATAAAACTAATTACTAATTATACAACGTAGTACTGTGCACTGGTATGATGCGCACATGGTCTGAAGCAGCCAAAGAACCGTTTTCACTATACAGGTATATATAGAACTGCATGCAGACGACAGCTCAAGACGTAAAATATCCCAGGTATAACCCGCGTACCTGGTAACCATGGGTAGCGATGCCTGTACGTTGCGAGTTACTGAGGCACCGTGCCTGACGAATTGTACAGTACCTATCGGTGGGGGACAGGGGCACGCTGTCGCTCCACTCCTGGCGAGATGGGGACAGAATATTAAATCCCCCAACAAATCTGCTGGGGCTCAAATCCCCTAGCGCATCGGTGTATGAGGTCGTTATTTGTTAATATTTATGTAAGTATCCCCATAACTTAGGGAAGACGATATTTTCTCCGCGATTGTAATGCCTTAAAGGCTGTATTGCATCACCCTAAGCTATATTTTTATCTCCCTGAAAGGAAAATTTTCAACTGGTTCTAAGTTACAGTACTCTTAGATTGCCAGCAAATTCGAAAGATGCAGAGCAGCTCGTATTACACAGCGTACACAGGGATCCATTGTTTTGATTACACATGTGGAGTAGGTGGTTGGGAGAATTGAAACTGTTTGGGGTGATGCATTACAGCCTTTAATTTGGACTGAAAACATTTCCCTAATTATTCTAAGCAGACATGAATTTTGTGAACTGATGAAGATATCTGAGACCCCCTGTTATGTAAAATTGGGCAAATTCAGGTCACAATAATCATGACTACAGTGGTACACAATATGTGAGTGCTTTTTTTAAATAGAAAAAATCTCAAAAAAGTGTGGGGATAACCCCCATACCTATGCATCTGTTATGATGTCACCCCCCACCCGATGGTAAGCTAACAAGAACAAAAAAAAAAGGAAAATTTGGGGTAAGCGGTTAAACACTCTAACAGGCAGGGCATATGTAGTATCCAAGGTCTCTTTAAAGGAACTTTAACAATGTCATAGGTATTATCCTCTTAAATAACCAAATAAGTAGTGCCCTCGTCCTTCTCAAAAATAGTCTTTGATGAAATCTTTTATGTTAAATATGGGACTGCGAAATCTCCTCGTAGGCTACGCACTGACCGATGGTGGTGTTCCAATTCATTGGCTGCGTATGGACTGGGAACAGGGGGCTTGCCCTCCCTAGTCATGTTTTTCTTTTGGACAGCGATGCAATTTTTGCAAAACGGAAATCTGACTAAAATTACTTTTCATAGTGAAAATTCGGAAAATTAGAGCAAAAATTGATATACAAAACTGAAATCAAAATTTACAAGCCAGAGAGAGGAAGTGCCATTTCCTGCAATCTGAGGGGCATTGCAATCTTCACATTCTCTCAGTATGCTACACAGCGAGGAACGGTGGCTCGTGTCTTAAATAATATAATTACTCTTTGTCTCCCACTTAAACCATATCGCCCACTCAGTCTCCGCCCTGCCCTGATGATAGAGGCTAGTTATGTTACCTCATCAACTTGAAGTTCTTTCCGAGGGTAACAAAATACATCGCCTTGATCTGATCAATAGAAAGTTGTGCCTCCCCTTGATTTTTTTTTTCCTGCCGATGCCCATGTTCAAAGGCTGGTTACATGCAACATAGAAATACCCTGGACGTAGTGTTTCCAGGCATCTGGTGGTTTGTAAAGCAAAAAAAAATCTCCTACGCCAACTTTTGGTGGCGCTAAACTTACACAGTTCTGCCCGCACTCAACTCCCTTCATCACACTCCCCTCATTTTGCCTTCGTTCTGTCGCGTCTGCTATGCAGTATGCAGTAATTTGACTCAACACAATTTTGACGCCAGGAAAAACTAACAACTGTACGTATCCACAATGAGCTTCCACATTTGACTACCGGGCCCTGTATGGGTAGTAGGAAAAACATTGTCCTTGGCCTTTACCTGAAAGTGACTGAAAGGGGGAGGGGTTAAAACTTGAAGCTATTATATGACGATGAAGTTTATCTAATATGTTGTCAAATTAATCCATATTCATCTCATTTCCATCATTTTGCTAGAACTTCTAGATGCGTCATTATCTGAGGAAATTCGGACATATTTTTGGGCAGGATCGCTCTTGTCCCCCAACAGAAGGAAAAACATAGGCTATGCCCCTTAGAGTCCTTAGAGATGTATTATTTTAAATAACCAAGCAAGTCTTGCTATTTTTCTGTTTGCTTAGCTGCGTCGGCTTCCCGGTCCTAGGTTTCTTTGACTGGGAGGAAGGGGTGGGGGTTGGAGCATAGGCGGGATTATGGGGGGGGGGCAAGGGGGGGAAGTCTCCCCACTTTTTTCCCCGAACTTAGTTTTTTTTATAGGCCTACGTCTTAATCGGGTTAGTTTTGCCATTTTGTTACAGCAGTAGGCTACTAAAGGGAATAGACTGAGATGCGAGAGTGATACTTTTAAAAGGTTGTATAATGTTTACACAGGCGATATAGGCCCACTGAATGATCGTCCAAAGGTGTGTAATATAACATGTTGCACCTTTGCAGTTTTCATTTTTAGTTGAAAGTCTACGTTGTCTTTAATAAAAACTTGGAAGTCTACATTCCTAGGCTATGACGCACGGTGCTTATGCACGATAGATTTAAGACGTACTCAGTCATCAGTGCAAGTGTTCTGACTCTGATAGACGTACAGGAGCCTTACATTAGAATCAGAATGAACGTAGATGTGAATGAAAAGGTATTGTGGAAAACGTGTATAGTCGGACCACACCGTATTAGTAACGTATGCAGGTGTAGTTAATTAAAGAAGCACATTGCTTACATGATAATGAGTGGAAGTACGAGCACATTTTGGGAAATATCTCTCAAACGGTTTGAAAACCTGCAGATATTATTCTGCATCTTTTTGAAAATTTTGTTTGACGCTTTTTGGATTCCGAAAAATACTGCTTAGCTCTTGATGATTCCGTCTGGCTCTTCAAAAACACTGCTTGGCTTGCTTGTCATCTGGCAACCCTACTGTCATTGGAACCACCATTGCCTCATGGTCGCACGCAGCCGAGGGGCAAGTTTTCCCCTCTTAAAGAGATTTTCAAAGCAAAACTTTTTCCCCATCGATACGTGTAAATTCACTGACCTTTTAAAGATTGTTTAGATGCACGTTATAAAATATGGGCGGCCATCAGGGCAAAAAAGACAACAATGCGAAAAGGTAAAGACAAACCTCAAAAGGTCAAGATATATGTGCGAAAAGGTAAAGATAATTGTCAAAAGAAAAAGACGAACCTCAAAAGGTAAAGATAATCGTCAAAAGAAAAAGACAAACTTCGAAAGGAAAAGATAATTACCAAAAGAAAGAGATAAACCTCGAAAGGAAAAGATAATTGTTAAAAGAAAAAGACAAACCTCAAAAGGAAAAGATAAACGTCAAAAGAAAAGGACAAACGTCATAAGGTAAAGACAACACAAAGCCAAAAGGATAGCAGAGGGCGTACTTCTACTAAGGTCGGAAAGGTACTAGGCCTATATATAGCGTTTCTATCTATGGAATAGCCGTAGATAGAGGTCTACGGCTCTGAATTCACCAATGACAATTTGGTACCATGATGATGGCACTGGGTCATTTAATTGTCTCACTTCATTTACAAAACGAGACAACCTCCGGCTAGCTTCAAGTAAAAGGTCTATCACCCCATCGGGAATGTTGGTAATCGCATCTCCTCAGAGACGATCTAGTCGATATTCCTCCGAATATATTTCCTAAAAATCATGTCCTTGAATGACAGGACGCCCTCTGTAGTTACCTTTTGAGGTTTTGTCTTTACTTTTTGACGTTCATCTTTTCCTTGTGACGTTTTTCTTTTCCTTTAGACGTTTGTTTTTACCTTTTGAGGTTTGTCTTTTTCTTTTCACATTTGTCTTTTCCTATTGAGATGTCTTTTCCTTTAGACAATTATCTTGTCTTTATGAGATTTGTCTTTATTTTTTAACACCTCTCTTTTCCTTTTGAGATTTGTCTTTACCTTTTGACATTTATTTTAACCTTTTGAGGTTTGTTTTTACCCTTTCGCATTGTTGTCTTTTTTGCCCTGATGGCCGCCCATACTTTCGCACCCACTCTGAGTTCCATACCTCCCATCCCTAAAATTACTGTTTTCAAAGTTACGGGAAACTCAAAATAACCCATTTCCTTTCCTCACACCCTCTACATTATCGATTCCCGCCGACGTCAGTCATACGAATGGTTTAAAGTTAACACCTTATGTAGTTTGAAGTTGCAGCTAAAATGCATTATTTTGATGCCTGCAATCGCGTAAATACCCCGGAGCTTCCGGGGGCTTCGCGCCCTGGACCCCCACCGAGGCTTTGCCCTAAGGCGGGCCCCTGGACCCCACGCCGTTGGGCCGAGCGCATCACGCTAGCGCGGCGCCTTTGGCGCCGTTTGGTAGTCTGTCAGGTTCCCCCCCCCCCCACACACACACTTTCAGACATCAAATCCCGCCCCTTGGTTGGAGGTAAAACCTGATTTGTGACCTTAGGTGGTAGTGTTCTCGCTCTTTGTGGAAAAAATGTGATTTTAGAAGGTTGTAAACAAATATTTGAGAGGGTTTACGTTTGAAAATGAATTTGAAGGGGTGAAAAGTGGTGATAACGGAGCAGGCCCGTAGCCAAGGTGGGGGGAGGTCGGGGGTTAGTACGAGCTCCCCCTGTGTTTTGGTGTTGATTTAGCCAATTGATGGCGCTAATCATTTTTAGAAGGGTTCAAAAAGAAAAGAATATGGCGTCAAAAGGCCACAAAACTTTGGTGAGTACAATAGCCCCTCGTAGCGATTCGTCTTTACTGTGATCTTGTTTAGCCTAGGATAAACTGACGAATCTTGGGGTTCCGTGTGCAGTGGTTTTTGCATTTTTTAACCTAACGCTTTACTGGGTCCCACCGATGTGTACTGCCTTTCGTATAGGCCCTTACGTAATCGTACTATGTGGGTTTGATGCGTTACGGGTTTGGAACATCATGTTCTGATGTTCTAATTGCATCACCATGTGACAGTTGTCTGAATTATTACTAGTGCTTTACTGTTCTGAGTACTCTGGTTTCTGGATTGTTTATTTAGTGATTCCACCAATTTCTTTGCTGGGTGTCGCATACGTGGGACTACGAGCTAAATTTTCCTTTGGCGATGCCTTATCTGTTCTATCTCTCTAGTACAGGAACTTAGTTTCTTGCTACCTATGTAACCTTGCCCGTCATTTCACTCCTTGTTCCGTTTGTTTCCTTTTGTCTAGTAAATCAACAACAATACATACGATACACAGACCAAGCCAGTACGGTGTTTGTCTTGATTCCTCTGGTAGCGTGCTTTAAGTTTTAGAAAAACGAATACCGCCTACAACACCCTGCCCAGACCAATTTTGTAATGGGGTGTTGGCGTTTTCCAGGGCAAATTGTACGTTTGCACAAAATGCACGAAAATGCATATTTTAATCACTTTTCAATGACACTTTTCAACGACCGCGCGCAGACATTATTCAGAAGCTTGAAACTATGTGATAGACGTCTGTATCCAAATGTACATGAACTACTGAGCATCGGAGCAACCATGCCAGTAACAAGCTCAGAGTGTGAACGCAGTTTCAGCGTGATGCGAAGATTACGTACCTACTTGATGGATTCCATGACAGAGCCTCGTCTCTCTGCTCTTGCTATGATGCACATACATTATGATATGAACATTGACCTGACGTGGTGGTAAACCTGTTTGCAAGATATCACCCTGAGAAGCTGAGGAAAGTACATCGATCTCCTCCTATTCAGTGGCGACACCAGGACATGAAATCTTGGGGAGGGGTCGGAGGGAGTATTGGATGGCAAACCCAATTTCTAGGTTTGAGAGAGGCAACCCCAAGTGCCTTTTGAGGGTAAAATGGCAAATTCGCAAAATTTCCACGAAATCTGTGGGGATGGGGTTGGGTGGGGCTGTGCAACACTCTCAACTTAGCCAATTGCAGTTTGCCATGATATGTGCCTCTGTGAAATGAATCATCCATATAATCACAGTACCAACTTCAGTTTTTATAAGACTGAATCACAATAAAAGATCTATTTTAGGTATTGTTGATCTTGTGTTTTTTCCTTCATTCGCAGTAGGTTGGAAGGAAAGATAGGTGTTCATGATGAACCACTATCTAGTTGCGGCAATGAAAAGTGAATATTTTTCCAAGTGTTCAAAGAAGCAAGGAGAATTTCGAAACGAGGGCTGAACTTCTTCTTGCTCAAAGCACTCGGGAAGTGCCGTCTCCGGCCATCTGGGGGGTTTGAAAAGCCGAAAATTTTCTTATGCGCTCCGCGCCAACCAATGATGGCGCTCCGCTTAGATAGTCGACGAACTCCCACTGGCTAAAAGCCGACTACTGGCCTGAGGACTACGCAAAAATAATTATGAGAAAAACCTTGACCATGTTTTCCTCATTTCTTTTTTATATACTTGTTATTGCCCTCACTTAATAACTCTGTCTTATACTTGTAATCATCATCAGCGTGCCCAAGATTTTAAGCGGAGAGTGGAAAGGGTTGGCCTCATTCCACTTCAGTGTTGAATCGTATTCATCGCATTCTGGCTTCACAATAGACATCGCATTGCTTACCGTACATACTCTGTGAAGTAGTTGTAATAGCCTATTCGAGGGGACTGTTTTCAGTCATTACGATCACAACAGTTTCTTATGTTTTACAGAGTGTTTCTTGTGATAAGTAAACTGCGATATTAACCACGAATCTAATTCTAGTTATCACTAGTGGCGGCCGGTGTAGGCTTTAATTGGGGGGTAGGGGGAAGGGCACGCCCCCAGCAGCGCAGCAGAGACCGAGCGCCTGTGGAGACCGGGAAGGGGATTTCAGGTGATTTCGGGTTTTTTCCATCCGAAAACTTCCCAATGGGCAATGGCAGGACTCGAGTTCATGAGCAGAGACTCGGATTTGGTCTTGGACCTTTAGGAACTGGGTCTTCAAGTTGAACTCGGATGGCGGAGGACTGAACTACAACACTAAATGAGACTAGGCAACATTTCTCCTCTAGTTCCAATAGATTACTCTACTAGCTGATCAACATCATATCCATCACATCCAGGACTAGCCTTCCGTGGGCTGGGGAGGAGGAGGGTAGAATATGTCTCGATATGCCCTAGATGTTATGAGAGGTGACCAAGAGGAGGACTTGTTCTTTCTTACAACTTAAGGACACACTTCAAGAGGTACGTCAGGATGTGTCATTAAACATTATCTAACGTACCCAACCACACTTAACTATACTGAATCTAGCAAATTTTCTAGGTTTTGATGTCTTACTTTGTCAACCGGGCAAGCCTCTGCCCGGCGGATACTACCCATCGGTTGAACAGCCTAGGAACTGGAATTCATAGGACCGGCCGTGCCAAGCATATTCCAATTGGTCCCATCTAGCCTTAGTACCCCACTCACCAGCTGATCTAGCTTAAATTAACTTGAAGTTTGGTGGTGGGGTATTTGGGGACTCTGATGGCCGGTGCAGATACCACCTGAACAGTCTGGCGCAGTGGGCGCACATGACACACTTAAAGGCTGTATTGCATCACCCTAAGCTATATTTTTACCTCCGTGAAAGGAAAATTCTCAACTGGTTCTAAGTTACAGTACTCTTAGATTGCCAGCAAATTTGAAAGATGCAGAGCAGCTCGCATTACACAGCGTACACAGGGATCCATTGTTTTGATTACACATGTGGAGGAATGTAAGACAGGCCGAGGAAGGGACTAGAGGTAGGTGGTTGGGAGAATTGGAACTGTCTGGGGTGATGCATTACAGCCTTTAAGGGCGTATACCAAACATCATTCCAGTTGGTCCGGCTATCTGTTCGCTCCAAACCACCAGCTGATCTAGCTCAGTTTTTAGGGAGGTGAGGGTGGGAGTGAGGCCGGTATTTTGGGGCTATGCCGATAAATCCCACCACTGGCTGTCTGGCAATGGACTTTCCGTTGCACACGGGACTGTGGGAAACATTTTCCACTTGGTCCCCTCTGTTCTCTCAACTGATCAGAGTGATATAGTTCATAAAATTTTTGCATTTTGGGGAAATGGTTGAGTTATTTGCGCCTTGGATGGAGAAAGTGCAAAAACTTAGATAAGATGAATGTCAAAACTAAAATCCTCCTCTTGTAATCTTTTTTGTTTCTGGGGGGGGGGGGGGGGGAGGAGGGATGCGGCACATCTAGGTTTTAACAAGGAAGTTCTTTCTATGTCGTACTAGTGTGACCCTGGTACATGGTGACGCCGCTGACAGATTGTCTGCTTCTATTGCATGCTGCTTTGTGTCTCTTTGTGGAGTGGAAGCCTCTCATGAGGCATATGTGAGGCATATGTTGCCACATGGACCTCATGTGGAGGACAATGTCCTTTCTGATTCTTTACTGATTTGATTCAAACAACCACTAAAAAGTCGTTAATGGGCATCCGTATTACAAACGTGTACGTAATTTCGCGCAACGGCTACTAATATTTGTCTTGTCGTATAAATAAGTCCGGTTGTATGCACTGATCCTATTGAAATTAAATAACTTTAGCATGTAAGTTTTCAAAAAAGTCATGTTTATTTCGAAACCCATGTTTTCAAATGCCCTTATCTCAAGACTTCTCAAAGTAAAGCGAAGCACACAAGTTTTTGTGTGGCCAAAGTATTTCCATTTCGGAGGCAAGTATCCATCCAGTTGCTGCCATCCCCGTACTATTAGGATACTGCAAAGGATTAAAGTTAGACAACGTCAGATTCAGAGGAGTTCTTCAGGACAAGTCGAAGACAAAAACAGTATGTCGACAGATCAAGCTACAGATGCAAACCATATACTTTCATTGGTGAAGTGTGCTGATTTTGCTGCCATAAAGCACCGTGATCAACGAAGGAAGGACAAGGAAGAAACACCATACATTAACCATCCAATTGGTAGGCATTTGTTGTGATACTACTGTCACTACGGTACATGTCTGCAATGTTCCAAAGTGATACTCCATACTGTTATCTGTCATACGATTCTTTATAAATAGGAAATCAAGTTATGAACTATCTCTTGTTCATGAAGCCACTTATGGTAAGGTGGCACGAATGTGTGTGTGTGTGGGGGGGGGGGGGTGCTGATCCTTGAACAGGGCAGTGTGTCACTTGTTAGTGTGGGATAAGCTATTCCTTGTTTTCTTTATTTGTACAGCTTCACATTTGTCATCCCAGGCCATAATGCAATTATCAAGAAATTGCTATACATCTAGGCTAGGGACAGGATTAATGCTTTTGTCTTTTGATAGTGATGTAGAATATACCAGGGGAAAAATGATGATGTGGTATTATGTCCACTTTCACTATATTTTCGCAAAAGACTCGATGCTATACAGTACCTCAGTTGAGATTGAGAAATATCAGATGTTGATACCATCAAGTGATGATGCGCTCCATGTGCAGTGTGCTTTCAGGCCACGGACAATCAATTTTTTGTCGGTAAGAATGGAAAAGGGGCTTGTCTTTATGTGATTCAAGAACTGCATTCCAATTATCTCTTTCCAGTTTTATCATTACCATATTTCAGTATCAATGAAGTTTTTGTTTCTCAAACATCTGATATAGTTTTTACTCTGCAAGAAAAATAGAACATGCATCATAATTTTGGCGGCCATTTGATTTTCCATAGTACAGAATGTCACTGTGTGTATCTTGTAATAATTACACAGGAGATGTGTTCCATGTTTCACCCCTTTATTCGCACTCATGCTGCTAAGGCATGGTGAAACTAAAGAAAAACAAAACAAAAATTACTAGAAAAGAAGAAAAATAATACGTAACATGAATGATATGTACAGGTATCCTACACAATGTAAATTTCAGGCACATACAGGGAAAGAGACACAGACAGAAACAAAACAAGACAGAGATAATTTTGTTAACATTTCCAGCCAGCACCACACACCCCAGACACACACATATGCACAAATACACCCATGTAAGTCATTCACATAAGCCATCAAACACAAACATACCACACCTCCAAAATAATGCTATTCTGCTTCGACTCGCAAACTCGTTATGGGGTTCATTTGTCACACACATTGAGGCAACTGTGGGTAACTGGGTTGACTGGGATAACGGCGGTGATTTGGACAACAGCGTTGACTGGGGTAAACCTGTTACGGAAATTAAGGGATTCCAAGTAACACTCGAACAAATGGGTACATGCTCCATCATAAAGTTCATTACATGCAAAACATTTTCAACATCACAGGGCACTCACAAATGAGCTGACATGTAGTCAGGAGGAATTCAACATATTTAACAACCCCTGAAGTAGAAAAGTAAAAGACAAAAAACGGCCAGAAAACAATTGTCGCAGCAACAAGGTAATCAATATAATATCACACAAAATCAGACATTTCAACAAGAAACATAGTCTAATTAACTTACTCAATTAAGGAAAGATAGTCCAATAAACTTACTCAGAAAAATAAATGGGTGGTGCCAGAGGATGCAGGCAAACACAACAAGAAGGAGAATAGAAGTAAACAGCTTTGACATGTGAATCCACCAGGCTCCACAAAGAAACACCTGTGTGCATTCCTGACATGCTACATACTTTGGAATCTGGCCAAGTGAATACCAGAAGTCGACCGAGAAACTTATCGGTGACGATAACACAGGAGTTGTGATGGAGAATGTACAGCAGAAATATGTAGGCAGAAATGCTGTATGTAGGTGGAATAAATGAGTCTAGAATGAAAACAGTTGTTCAAACTTTTAGTCTAGAATTTTCCATGCAATATTGCAACAGGTGGAATCAGAGTCAGAAGAAACGGTATTGTGTACATGTCTTTGATACAGACATTGAAAGTTACTTTTATCATCCTTTGAATTTTTATGCAATGTCAAGACAGTCTATCTTATTCCTCCTTGCAGGTGTGGCAAGAATATTGGCCATAGAAGGTGGTATATCTGATCCAATCATCTTGCAGGTAATAGCACACTCATCGTGTTTACCTTACATATGTTGCATTTTTTAAAAGGAGAGTGTCGTATCATTAGATTGAAGCACTTTAGGAGGAATGCAGTTGCTGTCGGTATTACAAGTATATTGCTGTGTTACACGTGATCTAATTGACAGATTGCTGCATCATCTGCTATAACGAACATACTTTGAATGATCTTAAATTGTTGGTATCGTATATTCGAGTAGCATTTCAAAGTCGGAATGTTCTCCAGACCATCGAAATTTGTTGCATTTCTCTCAGAATAATTTGCAAGCATATTTCTTTTATTTTTTTTTCTTCCCAGGCTGCTTTGCTCCATGACACTGTAGAAGACACAGAGACCACCTTTGAAGAAATCGAGAAAGAATTTGGCAAGTCGGTACGTGACATTGTAGCAGAGGTGACAGATGACAAATCTCTTCCAAAGATGGAGAGGAAACGGCTGCAGATCAAGCATGCCCCCCATAAGAGCAGAGAGGCCAAGCTTGTGAAACTTGCCGACAAGCTCTACAATCTCAGAGATTTGGAGAAGTGCACACCCAAGGGCTGGACCGAGACACGGGTTCAGGAATATTTTCAGTGGGCCAGCCAGGTGGTGAATGGCCTTAGGAATACCAATGAAAAGCTAGAATGTGAACTTGACAAAATATTTAAGAAAAAAAATATCATTGTGGAATCATGATATTCAAATATCCAGAGATCATCCATTTTCATGCAAATGTATGTCTAAATTTCATTAGTAAATTATTTGTCTGTAATTAAACTTTGATTTTTTTATCTTTTGTTATCGCTGTGTTTCTCATACTGTCAACCAAAATAAAAACCCGTGTATACTATTTCTGGATGGATGGTTTCCATGCAAGAGAGAGTTAGATCTGTAAACCACTAAAAATGGTTTAAGAATGACTGTAAAAGCCATTAAAGAAACTTAAGAGTGACTTCAGACTTCCCAAGAGTTGGAAATCTTCTTCGGTTTTGCAGTTCATGACTTAAAAAGAAATTGTAAAGAACAATAAATAAACTACATTAAATGGCTGTTTGGGCTGGATCATGTCCAGCTTCTGCAGACCTTGGTCTTCCTGAATGGAGTTTCACCAAAATTGAGTATGGCAAGTGATAAGAGCCCATAAAAGGCCTTTTATATACTACATCCAGGGGCAAGCGAGAGAAAGAAGCTCTCTGAGAAGCAATACTAATGGAAGGCAAGGAAGGTTGCCCCAGACCTGGCAATCTTTTAAGGAATGTAGCACATGGGAACCCATTTTGACTGCATGATTTCACGTTTCAGCGCTCAAGCCACTAGTTTCCTTACCTAAATTGGACGTAGGGAAAATGTCACAGATGAGAAATATATCTAAATTGTGTGCTGTGCTTAGAAGCACTTTTTGTTTACCTTTGAATACTTTCATATTTATCTAATGCACTGTCACCCCAAACTTGATTAAAAAGAGAGGTTATGCACTAAATTTAATCTTGATTAAACAGCCAACCAACCAAATAATTTTAATTTGTATTTGCACAATATATGCCTAATGCTTCAGCACTAACCACACAGCCAGGGAGGGCAGTGTTTAGAAGTAAAGTAGTATGACCCAAAATTTAAGCTTCAAGCCAATCAATGGTTTTTGCAAACGTTTTCAATACTTGTTCAATATCAAATATAAATATGCCTACTTTATGTACCAGTCTTTCTGTATGCATTAACTTCCAAAGTTTTAATTGTCCCATTTCTTACAATAATTGGCAATGTTGCCACGGGCAGCTTTACTATAGTTATGTACCTTTTCTTATAAGCATGGAAAATTTATGGATATTTTGGGTCTTTAATGTGCAATTTGTAGCATGTT
Organism: Stichopus chloronotus; assembly: GCA_021234535.1. Classification (NCBI taxonomy): domain Eukaryota; kingdom Metazoa; phylum Echinodermata; class Holothuroidea; order Aspidochirotida; family Stichopodidae; genus Stichopus; species Stichopus chloronotus. The sequence goes on from CM037835.1 coordinate 7,669,722, forward strand.
TTCTGTACCTATATCTATATATTTAGAGAGAATAAACATCAGGTCACAATACCTGAAAAATCAATGAGGTTTTAGCTGCTAATGCCTTTTGTGTCAAGTAGTGTGTGGATTTGTTTAGACCTTGATCATATTTGATATTAATTAAAAGACGACTTTGTACGGTAGGTTTAATTTATTCCCAGCCAAATATGACACACTACAGAACATCGCGTTACTAAAACTGCTGATATTTAGTCATTGACGTTTTCTGATAACGTTAAACATCACACAGTACAAATCAGTTTGCACAACTATGACATTGTGAGGCTTTTTGCATAAATTTGAACCTGAGGTGGTGAACAGACAGGTTTGTGCATGTAGGGAGGTGCAATTTAGGAGATACAATGGTAACTGTTTCCTTTGAAGAAGCCTATTTTCCATGAAGATCACTTCTTTTATGCACCACTGACAAGTACAATAGGCTTAAAAGGGTGGAACTTGACATAAAAGGTCCATTTCATCTGCTCCATTGTAAATTACTGATTGGAAAATTTTGTCCATAGCTATAACATTGCCAGTTGCTATTCTAGAAGATGAGTTTTCAACTTCTGACACCTTCCTATGCCTATCATGGTAGAAATATTTGATGTTTTGTACCTTGTTGAACATGGATATGTCTTCTGCAGACTTGCAAAAATTTGCTGAAATTGAAAAAATGCTGCAGTAAAGTATAGTTTTATGACCATTTTCATCATTTGCACATGGCAAAATGTCTATGTCTTATTTTTGTAAACCAGTCTATGTCTCATTATTATGAACCAGTCTGTCTTATTTTCAAAGAGATAACCAATCATTTTGATTTTTGTAACAGTGGTTTTGACTTCACTGTTGGCAACAAACCTTGCATTAAAGTTTTGTTCTGTGCAATCCTTTTCAAGGGTTATAAGCAGTTGTAAATGAAGATTACTTGGACGGTCCTGTAAATGTGATGCAGCACGCAAATGTGAAGCATTGCTCTAAGGTGTTCTCATCCTTTTACGAATTAAAAATTATCACGCCAGAGAAAATCTAACAGGATTAGCATAAATGGACTGTCACATTGTATCTTCTTCCAATTGCATCTCCCTGAAACATATAGGCAGAGAAATCACAGTAGGTCACAGGGCTGATGATTGGCTCATAGTGAACACACTGTAGGCTATGTTTGTTAGGGTGCTGAATTAGTAGCCAAAATTCTTTGCTGTATCAACATTTTCATTAATGCAAGCTTTCAAATCAGATGTTATTTCAGGGAAAATATGTTTAGAGTGTAGTCTGCTTTTTGTTTTGATACAGCAGAATTTTAAATGTTAATGTCAAGTTACTTGGTTTCTGGATTGTGTTACATTACACCACATATTTAATTACAAAACTGGTTTGTGGCAAATGGACGGTAGCAGATCCTTGCTACTATTAAGTCTATGGAGGGTCAGTGTTTTAAATTTAACATTTACAGTCTGCTGCATTGGTGCTATATTTTAGCATACTATCAATTGCATTCTCATCATGGTTCAGATTGTGACCTCTGGCTAAACTGTCAGCAATCTGCAGTTTAACAAATAATTGAGACCAGATCATGCCCCCCCCCCCTTCCCAGTAGTTTGTTGCACGATTGAAAGGGTGCCTTGGAGGCAACTTCAGATGTCTTTTCATCAAAAAATTTCTGTTTCTTGTACGTTCCAAACCAGTCGATGGTGGAACTCCACTTTATAGGTACTCCTGGAATTCTACGCACCATGTAAGGTGATAATGTGTGCTAATTGATCCCCAGCCATTTCACCACCCCCAGAAATTTCATGTAGTGTAAGATCCTACAACACTCTCTCATCCTCAGCTGTCTAAGATATTTTTCAGTGAGTATAAAATCAGTTTTATTATATGCAATGAGAAGGAGGGGAAAAAGGAAACTAGATGGTGATTTTAAGTTTCAGGTAAATTTATTTCACTTTAAGTGATTGATGATGATTGTCATATCATGACTGATCCAAATTTCAAAAAGTGAAGTTGCAATTCATTGTCCCTGAATATTTCCATCAAATAGCAAGTAGGAATTGTAATTTCATAGAATGTGATTTTTACAGAAAATTGTTTTCTTCTAGTTTGGACAAATACGTAGAAACAAATTCATGAATGAATTTAAAGAAGTTGGCATGTGATTAACATAAAGACAGAGAAAATATTTTTTACATTTAGCTGATGTGTAGTGACAATTGTTGAATTTTTAAAGAATCAGCACGTGATAAGGAATGTTTCTGATTTGAAATAAATTGCTAACATTATTACTTTTGATGATACTGCTTTATAAACTTTACTCACATGCCACATGAATGCTCCCTGTTTTCATATTATCAATGGTACTTTATAAACATGGCGATATGTTTGGTATTATTTCTTCACACAATAGTAAGAAAATTGTTTTGCATAAAAGATGTTGTAAGTTTGAATGGTCTGTCATTTCAAAAAGACAGACTATCCATTTTAAAATGTAAACATGGTCTTGAATGTAGAGGCATGCATGTCATATGATTGTTCTGATCTACTCTAAATGTAACTTTTTCTGTTTGCTTAAACTTTGAAAAACCTCCAACTTTTACGATACACATCAATGTGAAGTAGACATCAGTGGCAGAGCTTGCAGTTTCAGTCAGAGGGGGTGAAAATGGCTATAAGGGGTGCTGTATAATAGAAATACCCACTGGTTTTAAAGATACTGGAGGGGTGTGAGTGCTGACAGGACTATAAGGGTTCCTATATAGAGAGGGTTGCGATTTTAGGCACCATTTTGCCTACAACTGTGTTAACATTGTGCATGCACTTAGGTCAGTCAAACGGTGATACATGATATAAACTTATTCAGTGAAAACAAACATGTAAAACTGCAATTTTATTGGTTATATTTTAAATAGGATCAATAATGTCATACAGGTGGAGGCACAATTGGCATCAAATCAGTGGTTGTCGCAACCCTCTCTTTATAGGATTCCCAAGGACTATCTAAGCAGAGCGCCATCAGTGGACGAGAAAACTTAGGCTTTTCAAACTCCCCAAATGGCTGTAAACAGCCTGGGTCTTATAAGCTGCATATGCATTGTCTTGAAACAGGGATCTCATGTTTGCAATTAAATTAATAAGAGCAAAGGTAAATCCATGAAAATGCTAATACATATCAGATGGTTTGAACTGATGCAAGAATCATAAACTACGCATCCTCTTCGTATATTCTTGGAGCACTTGGCAAATATCTGGGTTGGGATGAACATATCATTGGTCTCACACTTTTGTTTTTCATTGGTCAGTGGAGTCATAGTAATTGTTTGCAGGGGGGTCAAGAGACCAGAAGTGCAGGGCCATGACTGTGGCTACATTTGTTTTCTCACTGAGCCTGAAACATTGATGAGGGGGCATCAGTGAGTGTGATACACTGTGACAAAGAAATACAGTATGTATGCCCCCGTTGCATTGGTGCAGGGGTGAACGGAGAATTACTTGCAGACCATCTAACAGGAGTGCCGTCATCATTTGAAGCTGAGCATACCAGAAAAAAATACATAAAAATCCCCCCTAGATTGTCAGAAATTGCCTTTCCCATGCTTAGCAAGTAAGTTCCAGAAAATGGTATTGTCAGCATTTTCTTGGCTGAAAAATTAATCATTTTCAAGTTTTTTTTTCTCTTTTTGTGAAATGCTGAAAAGGGCACCAGTAATCCATTTGGGGGTAGGGGGTGACAGCCCTCCCGACCATATGCTGCTGCAGCTCCGCCACTGGTGTCGTTGTGGACTGTCTATAACCAATGAAAGGCATGGTGGAACTTTAAGGTAAACATGGAATATAACAGACAATAAAACATCAATACAGTTTAACAAAAGATGCAACTAACTTTTTATGTGACTCCAAGAGTCACATCCATACCATTTGAGACTATCACAAAATTTGTCAAAAATTTGAACTGATCGAGTTTCCAAAAACAATAATTTAGAGTTTCAACCTTCAAACCTCTTGATTGCGACAGACTGGAGACAAGAGTTGAAATGATTTTATCTCTCATCTATGAAGCCATTTCCAAAAGCAAAATGGTGATTTTATCGGTTTTATCATTTCATCTCCTTGAAGAATAAGTTAGGTGGCACATAATTAACCTTTCATACACTGTCATACATTGTTCAAATTTATGCGATATGATGTTGACACTTACAATATAGTATTTGTACTTAAAACAGAGAACAATGCCTTGCCGAAAAATGGAAAATAAATGTTACTCGCTTATGGCTGACACATGTGACATTTATCCTAACCGATTTAATAAAGATTTTGCACTAAATGCAATGGTTTTGAACAGTTTGAATTAAATACACAACATGAAAGGGTGTTAAAACAGTGTAATACAGCGAAGGAGACATAAATGAGTATGAAAATTGTTCTCCAGCTAGAGAATAATTAGCAATAGTGTTTTTCTTGTTGGATTACACATGTAACTGTGGATGTGAAGCAGGCCCTGTGGTACCATAATATTTCTCTGACCATGCATACGTCTGTTATCTGTCTTTGCTTCTACTGTATGTTTACAATTAAAAAAAAAACAATAACCAATCATCAAAGGTACCAACCTAAACATAAACTATACTGATGTGTACAGTTGCAGGGAATGTTTCGAGCACATACTATACGAATACTATAACTTGAATCAAAATTTACCAGCTGCACAAATGTTTAAAAATTAACATAAACAGTTGCTATGTAATTTTTGCTTTCTAATCCAGAAGAGTATGTACATATTGAGATAGCAGAAATGTTTTACTGGAGACTCTCTAAAAAATAACAATTTTCTAATGCCATTCCTTCCCCCCCAATACTCGATTCTACCCATTCCTTCCTTTCTGTATATGAATATTTTTTGCATGTTTACTCCCTCCAGATTACTAGAACATTTGTGCTTGTTTTCAAGTTTCATCTTATTGATCTGCTCTAGTATGTACTCCCTAACTTCACACTGAAATTATCTTTACTTAATGCATATTCTACTATATACAGTATGATTTAACATTATGTAGCTACCAGCTGCCACTTCAGCTTGGGAAATATTGCAAAAATAAAACCTCATTTAAAAACTTACGTTCTTTACTGAAAACAAGTGTCAGGCTTGCTTCTAAACATAATACCTCAAAATGTCAGATGTAATTCAAGTTTAACATGAAAATGAACATTAAAAGTGAGTTCTGCTCGCCCTGCACAAAAAGTCATTCATAGTCATTAAATGTATAAAGGTGAAAATCTTGAGTGGAGCTCATCTCAATCAGGAAAGCTGAGATGATCTCATAATGAACAGATTTCTTAGATTGAGCTACTGCTTACTGCAAGTCCATAAACATGGCTCAATGTTACAAACGTGATTAGATACCTTTAGTAAAGTTTGCATTAAAGTAAACCTTTTGCTGTTGAGTTTCCTCCCCCTAACCTGTTTACTGGCCAGTTAAAGTTCACTTTGGCCACACAGGATTCAAACAAGTCCCTCAGAGCATTCGTCATCAGCACGTAGCAGTACTTCAACCAAACTTTATCTTTGAGTGACATTCAAGATTAGCCATAAATCACATTTAACGGGGCTGCACATTAGTTTCTTAATACTCACATTATGCTGATTAGGGTGATAAATTATGACTTCAAGAAGTACAGCACCTAAACCCAACGGATCGTCTCATCGCCTCTCATGAACGGAGAGCCTTAGATTTCATTACGTCACTTCCACATTTTGGTTGCAGTATTGTTCACTGCAAATCCAGAGACTTGTCACTGACAGTTGACCTTTACACATTAGTTTAAACGTACATGAAACTACACAGTGCACACTTTCAGGCATCCATGCAATTCATGAGACCATTTGTTGTCTTTAAACTAGCATATACCCCTTCACAGCACCTCCGCGGGGCTGTGCCTTGGCTCATCAAAGAGTGATGATGGGCAGTGAATGGCTGATAAGAATGTTGCAGGAAAAACCATAGAGTAAATTACTCTTTGCTACAATAAATTGTGTCTATAGGACATCTTTCATTCAGGAAATGACTGAACTGTATGGCTTCTAATTTACAGTTGAAGACCCACTAACATCTTAACTATTTAGTGTTAGAAGCAGAATGAAAAATCACAGAGAATTATTGTGCCCTGTTAGTGGAATAACCAGGATTTTGATACAGTGGGGTGCCAATGGATCAACATACAGGAGGAGGGGCCTAGGGAAGGGAATGCTCCCTTCCTTAGGGGTTTCTGACTCTGGTTTATGAAATATGGAATAATTCAAACCTGTTTTGGCAAAGAACTTCCACAGCTATTTCAGAGCTTACAACACACAACAATGAATTTAATCCTTTATCCCCTGTTTGAATAAAGCAATAAACATTAATCGAAATTTTGAGCCGGACTAGATGCCATCAAATGTATTGGTTGAAGCTGATCTACTGGGTTCCATACTTTGCTTTGAACTGATTCATAAAATCAGCCAAAACTTGTGTCTCTTCCAGTGACATGGCATTGTACAATGAGGCTCGCAATCCACCCACAGACCTTTGAACAAAACAAAACAAAAAAAATGTTATTAAGCAACTATGTATGAGAATGGAAAGATAATTACAGCTCACTCATTAGTTTATGCTAAGCATGTTCACAAGTATCTAACAGTTTTGAACTGAAAGACAATTGCATTCTACGACCAAATACGAAATAATCTTCAAGAAATTTACATAGATTTTCAAACATCAATTTGATGTAGATGTTAATTGGTGTCTGGCTTTAGTTCATTAGTTGGTTTTGAAATAGCCTTTGACAAATTTGACTCGGGTCACATCTCCTAAACACTTGCAATCTTTTAAGTTTGGTAAAAGTTTCTTAAATCCCATTGATACTGTTTATTCTAACAGCATAGCTTGTGCATGCAACAGTGCTAACTGTTTTGTTTTGCTTTTTCCTTTTCATTTTTTCTTTCAGTTCATGAGGTTTGTGACAATGTCTTCTTAATTCTTATCTCTTTATACTCTGTGCTGAGATATTTCATTGTATATGACTAGTAGGAAAAAGTTCTGGGTACTTACAAATGAAAATAACTCTACTTACACAGAACAATGATGATGCTAATTTTACCAACTTTTTAGAGGAAGCATTTAGAGATGTTTTCAAAAGATGTTTTCAAACTGTCTCCAGATGTAACTGTTTCCCCCAGAAAAACACACTTCATTTCCACATGGAATTGTATTCATTGTCAGCATGCTTTTACAAAAGATTTTGCCATAAATTTTATCTTTGGAACCAAATTTTGTGTCAAAATGGTTGTGCCTTAGAAAGTGTATGATGCCAGTTCCGGTTCCCCGTGTAAGACACTAAACTCTGTTACTTTCAGTTCCGTTTTAACAAAGAATCCTTCCAAACAGAACACTCCAAAAACTCAGTTAATTTCATCACTGTCACTTATTCAGGAAGTACAAATCTTTCATCAATATTGCAAGTAACTTCCCTCAAGAAGTTGGATGGTACAACATTTTGTATATTAGTAATGAAATCAACCAGTATACTCAGTGAGAGATTGAAAAAGACTAAATTATTTTGCAGTTTTTAATTTGAGCATTGTACAAAGACATTGCAATTATGCTGTGATTTCTGACATGGGAAGAGCATTACATAAAAGAAAGAAGAAAATAATATTTGACTAGAACAAGGCACACAGAATGGAACTGGTAACAGTACAAATATCATGTGACTCAAAATACTTCATAATTTTATTTCATATGAAAATAGGTGATGAGGATCTTTATCAGTTGACATAAGTAACCTAAATAAAATACTAGATGAGGGACTCCTGAGGGCATCAGAAGAAATACCATTTGCAGAAAAACATTTAAAACATCCTTTGTGTTTCATGTTCATTGTAACTAGACAATTCGTCATCTGGTGCATTACATGGGTTTGTATGAGGAGGAATTATTTCATCAAAGTACAATTACAGTGTTCAATATATCTGATCTGGACTTCAAATATTTACGTGGCAATTTGAGTTTGCATCGGGCCCAAAATTGTGACCTGGGTAGCTGCAGTCCCTGGTCAGTTGGATACCCACATACTTGAAACTATAACTTCCATTAAGTTACAAATTTGTTGCTAAGTCATGTATAATACAAACTGTTGCTTTTCATGATAATGTGCCGTAATGACATGTATCCTAAGTCGGGGCATGACAACGAAGAGGTTCTACCGAAATGTGTCACCCATTCAGCAAAACTATAGAATACCCTGCCTCAGCGATTTCTCTGCGCATCTGGATTCCCAGCCATAGTCACTGAATCGAATTTTCACTGCTCATCAGGATTCGAGGTCGTACTAGTCACAGCGAAGCCACTTCAACTATGACTATGAATCCAGTGAAAAATGGATTTCCAGTGGCAAATGAGAGTAGGGGAGGATTAAGAGTAGTCCTAATTGAAGAAACATGAGGCCAGTTCATTGGACTTGAAAGTTTTTCAAAGCAACTCCGAAGGCAATTCAAGGCATCTTTGTGACATAACCACTTTCCAGTGCATGTTTTTTTTTTTGTTGTTGAAGATAAGCCATTTTAAAGGTCACACAGCATCTCTCCCAAAAGCTATAGGCCTAAAAGGTTACATTGACTAGGAATCTGCATCCAAGATTTGTAAAAAGTGTCTTTCACTGCAGCAGATTATTCTACAGTTACTCCACACATACAAGTACATTAGTAAAACTTTGGATGATATGTGGCAATTTCAGAGCAGGGTCCTGATATTCTCAGTCATGTGCTCAGGTGAAAACACTAGTTACAATGATGGAATATGTTTTTCTGATTGGTTTGGGAGAGGTAGTTGGCCTCCAGACATGAATGTCCTAGTGAGAACCTACCTGTGTCCTTTCAGGCTGATCATACCATTAGCTTCTGTTTCTTGCAAAAATTTCTTTTCTAATGCCTCATCACCATTTGGTCCACCAATCCTAAATGGAATGTTGATTCTACTACGAACAGAATTTTCGACTGGACAGCTGTATGGGGAAGACATTACAAACAAAATACAAAGTTAAGCAATACGTTCTACATAAAAAATCAAGCCTCAACTCTCGGCTTCAACAAATTTAAAAGGGGATGCTTTGTCCAAATATTTCTAGCACTGGCAAAGAGGAAGTCCACGGAATAATTTATTTGATATCTCATTTTATTTTTGCTAGGCAAAGTGATCAAAGTATTTTGCAAATACAAATACATGTAGAAGATGTTGTTCAATTGTAAATGTAAGATTTCTCAAAGAATCCATAGCAAGAAAGTCACAGGGTCTCAGTACTTCTAGGTACAAAAATAAAATTATTGCTTAATCATACCATATCCTGGTGCCATAAGGGAAAGTTAAAATCTCATTAATATCACATAACAGTTAGAGAAGTAGTGTTTATGAATGAAATGCCCCTTTAAATGTTTACTACTTCATATCCAGGTAGACTGAGAAGAAATAGAATTGAAAAACAAGTAGAAGTGAAGAACTTCATCAAAACTAATTTTATGTGAGCAATAATAAACAACAGCACACATGATTGGAGGAGAAACACTGCTGAATCTCAACAGAAGTGGAACACTGATGTCACAAAATGAGCCTTTCTGTACATTGCTGAGCAGTAAATGTAGGAAAATGTAGTTTAAGATTGTTGTTTTCCATTTGTCTCTTCAAATCTTGAATATTTAGAGGAATGCCATTCTCAACAATGCTGAGTAATGTAGCCAGGATTATGTGCTGGTTGGGAGGTAGAACTGGTGTGATATAAGATGAAGTCTTGCATAAGCTTGTTGCATTTTGTTTTCAAATGTGCGGAGTAAACTTTCCTGCTGGTCAGTGCAGCTGACCATGAAATCTGAGATGAGGTCTTGCATAACTTATTTGTTGCATTGTAATTTTGATGGGCGGGTTAACTTCCCTCCTGTTCAGTGCAACTGACCAAGAGGACTAAGAGCTCACACATACATGTTTTCTACACCCTGATTACAAATATGTCTTTCATCATCATTCATTATTGTATTCTGTCATTTGAGTGAGCCATGCTAGCATGTATCTCTTCATGAACACATGGCCATTGGTGAAACCATTAACTGCAAACCAAAGAAACACTACAAGGATCTGCAACTGTTACTGTATCTGCACCATGTTTGTTCTGATAGGGTGAATCAATTCACACTAACACACATCCTGTCATATGGGCAATGGTGCTTACGTGTAAATATCAGAGAACTACAGCTTACGCTTTTCACCTTAGAGTCAGAACAAAATGTGTTTTTGCATTTATCAAAGAAATGCTTCCAAACTTTTTAAGGAAATGACCTTGAGATAAAGCTTACCAAAACTTTTAAGTAACTGCTGACTAGTGTGCCAACACCTCTGTTATACATGCACTTACTGCACCCTCTACACATTATGTACACCTCATCCTTGTAGCCTGTGTAGAGAGGTCATCAGAGTTGAACAAAGATGGCTACCAATGCAAAGTGCATGATCATTGTCTAATGTTCTATTTTGGTTCTCAAACAACTTCTCAGCCAATCATAACAACCTCCATGCATGTTACTTTTAATGCTTGTAACTTTTTTGCATTCCCACTTCAAAGGTTTTAAATCTTGCTAAACTCCATTTCCTGCAAGGAGACATTCCAGGATTTTGCAGTCTAAATATATAGTGGTAGCATGGTGGAAGAAAAATCTAGACTCTTGTGTGTTAGTATGGAGAGCGATTACACTAGCTATCACTGTGTATTGAATTATGGACTTTGACCCCTCTCATAGAGATTGTATGTTGGTGTTCAAAGGTTGGATGTTGATTCAAGAATGTAAATGTAGTACTGAAACTTGACAGGATTGTAAAAGAACAGGATAAAAGTACTTCAGGTTTCTTATTTCCCTTTCACAATTGCTCCTTTTTCAAACATTTTCCTAAGCAAATCGGTAGTCCCATTATATGAAATGAGATCTATAGCAAAAAATATAAACAACTTACTGGTAAAAGCCATCGGATTCATCTATGATCTTGTAGATGCTGGAAGACTTGTCTCTGTTCCTCTTGTCAATTACATCTACACCACCCTCTGCATCTAACCACTGCATATTTAAGCTCATGATATAGATACTAAAAATGTGCAAGGAAAAAGAAAAATGGCATCAAGTTCAATCTGGGACAGAACAATCACGTGACACTCTTGACAATATTATTCATCAAAACAACGTATTTCGCGACAAGAGGTATGGCTAGATAAAATTGTTACAAACAACCTTCCAAAGGTCAAATTATCTCTTTCAATTGCTGGCAGGGATTCTACAGATACAACTCAAATTGACGAGCTTACTACCAGCAGTTTGATCATTACAGTACGAAGGCACAGAAGGGACATGCCGAAGCAAAAAGAGCTATCTCAGCAAACTGACAATTTTTGTACAATTGACATTTTGACAACTTAGAGAAAGTCTTCAAAGAGACAAAAATGGGAAGTTTGGCAATTTAATTAACTTGTCAAAACCTTACAATTACAATAACTGACACTTTGGCGAGTTACAATATCTTGTAAAAATGGAAAAATTAAAAAAATTGCCACTTTGGTGAGTAAGAGTATCTTTTTTCAAATTTTTCGAATTCTGTCACTTTGACAAGATGTTCTTGGCAAAATGACAATTTTCTGAATTTTGACATTTTGGGAAGATGTTTTACAATGACAAGATGACAATTTTCCAAATTTTGTCATTTTGATGAGTTGTTTTACCTCCCCAAATTTTTTTGAATTTTGTCACTTTGACAAGAATTTTGAATTTGAAAATAACATCAAAATGACAAATTTCAGACTTTTGTCATTTTGAGGAGTTTATTTAATCATCAAGATGTCAATTTCACGAAAATTGTCATTTTGCCAAGATGGGTCTTTTTCCTTTTACATGTCCATCCTACACTTCCATATATACACTGGAGGGGTTTCAGACAGGTGAAAGTTGGTGAGCAGTAATGCTGGATATATTCTGATACTGTTAACAGTACCTCAACAATAAACAAGATATATTTTACTCATGATTTTGTAAGATGGTAAAGCAGATAAGTACTTTTGAACAGTTACTGTCATAAAATTTGGAATCTTCTCCCGAATGATGCTAAAATGTCTAAAACCCTTGCTACCTTTGAGTGCACAGTGAAAGCTCACCTCAGCTCACCCAGTACACAACTTGATTTTCCTTTTGTTTGGCATCATCATGTACCCCTCATTTGTAAGTTTCCCTTGTTCTTTAATACCTTTTCTTGTTAGTTCCTTTTTTTCCTTTTTGTACTTTGATTTTTAGGGCATTAGCTCCATAACTTAGTGTTTTTCTAGTGCCCTGTCTATACACTTTTTTATTATTTTTTGTATAGACGAAAAATAAATGAATGAATTGTATGGACGTTGTTGCAAATGCAGTGAGCAATTGTCAATGTTTTGGTGGCATTAAGGCAATGACGAGACAATTCAAAGGATGCAAGGTCCTTTTACTTGGAGATCAAAGACACACTCAACTTTTTCTTAAATACACTGTCCACTAAATTCATTAACATAGCTCTCCTTTGAGACAACTAGATAAAAGTTTTTCTATATAAGATACAACATTGAAGAAACTAGAGCACCATTGGTACAGAGGCTCATACCTCAACATCCTGAAGATACCATTTATGTATCATTATGTCAAATCATAGGCACCAGTGAGTATCACTATACCTAATCATCAACATTGTACAAGAGAATTTGTAGGACTGCACAATTTTCAGAATTTCATAAACTTGTGCTCCAACATTGCAGAAGTTTGATCTTTGTCAATAAATTAAAGTTGTAAAAATTTTAATGGGTACTACCAAATAACAATGCTTATAATCAGCATCACTATTCACATCCAATAATTATGGAAACTGTCAATTTTTACTAATTTTTCTTATTGCTTTGTACTGGCTATGGGTATATGAGTTGGTACTAATGTGGAGAAGTAAATGGTCACGAGATTTCCAAACCCAATTTAAATCATTAGCAACTCACTCATTAATGGTCATTTACATGTGACTCATAATGGGCCCTCTTAGTTGAATATTGATCAGTTACTAGAAAAAGTGCCCCTTTAAGTCCATATACTGGCCAACATACCTGAGGGCAATACAGAGTTTCAGTTAGCATACTCAACCAACACTGCCCAATTACTCAATTATCATTCATGCACGATAGGGATATTTGAGATGTGCAGGACAGTTAAAAGGGGCACTTTAATGGGAGAAGGAGAAGCAATTTGCAGAATTCCATAAAATGGGCCATTGGGCCCACATGGGGTCTTGGACTACCAATTCCTGAACACCCTGAAGGGACCACTAATTGAGCATCATTGTGACAAACCATCAACATTGTACAACATAATCTGTAGGAGAAGAAGCATTTTGTAGAACTTCATAAAATGGACCATAGGGTCCACATGGGACCTTAGACTGAAACTTTTTTGTACACCCCAGATGAAGCACCACCTAGGGATTATTGAGTTCAAGTTAAATATAAATCCATGGATGCATGTGTGAGAAGCAACATTTTAAACAGAATTTCACATAAAGGGCCACTGGGCTCACAAGGGACCTTGGACCAAAAATTCCTGAACACCCCGAAGGGACCAATAAGTGAACATCATTGTGACAAACCATCAGCATTGTACAATACAATCTGTAGGAGGAGAAGCATTTTGTAGAATTTCATAACATGGGCCAAAGGGCCCATATGGGACCTTGGACCAAAAATTCCTGAACACCCTAAATGGTCCACCACCTATGGAACATTGTGTCCAAGTTTCAGACAAATCCATGAAAGCATGATGGAGGAGAAGCATTTTGAACAATTGTGAACAGATAGATAGATAGAGTGACGCCGCACTATTACAATAGCTCACACTAGCTAGCTGGTATGAGCTAAAAAGGACTAGAACCTACTATACCTGTAACATGGTGGGGTGTTGTACAATGAATTCTGCTTGGCTTGAACTGTGAAGTCCAAGACACTGGGGCATTCTTTCCTAGCTTTTCCTAAAAGATCATCTCTAATAATCACCACGGTGACACCCGCGCAACCAACGTTCTTCTGAGCACCAGCAAATATCACACCATACTGAGGAGAGAAGATGATAACACCAGTTGAGGGTAGTGGCCCTACGGTATTTATAATGATGAAAGTACGGATATCTGATGTGTCATGATACACTGCACAACCTTTATGGGGGCATCACAATATCAGGCCTTGAAAACTGTCGTACGGGCATACAGTAGCTGTACATTTAATTGCTCCATACTAGTTTAAATAGTGAGCCGATTGCTATCCTAGAAAAAATAATTGGTTGGAAAATTAATGGAAAGATGGAAAGTATCAGTTTATAAAATAATTTTAGCAAGCAACTAATTAAATAGCAGGAGTTAAAACAGCTGATACAAAATACACTTGAAATGAGTGTGTCACAGTCTTGAAGAAACATATTTTATATGACTTATTTGTTAACTGAGGGGATGGAGAGGGATCACAAAAAAAGTTCTCCTGTCCAGTCAGTTGCTAGTCATTTTCATGACACATTAGGGAAGAAAAAAGAAAAGAAGAAAAGGCTATTAAGTCTTTCTTACGACTACTGTACCAACATCCCACTCCTTCATGGAGCCACCCAATGCCACATGATTTAAGTAGGAAAAACAGACTTAACCATGGGTAGAAAAAAAGTTGGAAAACTGGGAGGATTCATTCTGGGAAATCTGTATAATTTAGACTAACATTTGGGTACTTGGGGGGGAATTTTGGCACTTAATGGAAATTAACCCTTTTTCTTTGGCTAGGCAAAATGACATGAATTTATGGGAAGTTTTGACCCCTTTTGCCATACAATATACTAGTAAAAATGATATCATTCATATTCCATCTACCTTTCTTCAATTAATTTCATACAGCATATATTGTCATCAATTGCAATTTTGGGAAGTTAAATTGTCCTCCTTCCCCAAGTTGTTAACCCCTCCATAATGTTCTGTGATTAATACAGTTTATTTTCTGAATTGCTGAGTACCATGAACAACGTGCCACGTCCTGACTACAATGAAAATTTGCTACCAGCAATTATTGTTTATTTTTCAGATAAAATGTTTGCATTTGGTTGTTTGACTCAAGTGAGAGCAGCTTCTCTACTGAAACCCTTCCACCAAAGAAGAAAAAAAATTTGCGTCTCTCCGACACCAACTACATAGCCTTGCAGCCGTTCCTGAACACCATAAGAATAAACCAGGAGGCAATCTTCTACCTCGAGCGGAGAATAGCTAGTCTCACCCGAGAGCTACAGGATCTCCGAGAGCCCAAGCTCACTGTATTAAGGAAGCAGCCTCCATCGCTGCCTACCCCCCTGATACATGAGCCTGAGTTCCTTGCCAACTGGCAAGTCACGCTGCACAAAGCAAGCAGGAAGTTAGCTAAACTCCAAATCGAGGCCCTACAGAAACACACCATCCAAGCCAAAAAGGAGATTGCTCTACAACGGCAGCAGGCTTTCTCTTCCATTGAGAAGTTTAATCCGGAGGAAGACAGACAGAAGGCATCAACGCTCTTCCCGAAGTTAGTTGACGCACAGGCAAGGAGGCTGCTACGTTATTGAGGGGAACCACCCGCCAAAAAGCGTAAGCTTTAACGCCCCACTGGTGGAAAAACACTTAACAAACGGCTCTTTTAAGGGCCATCAAATAAGCCAGAAAGAGAAAGTTTCACACCTCCCTTAAAACGTGCTTTGTTGTGTTTTTCCTCTTTATATATTTTTTGTAGTACCTACTACACCCTCGTACATCATGGCAAAACGCCGGTTCAAACCCACTAAACGGCCTCATCGCCAACCTTCTAATCCTAACCGATCGAGGTTAAAACGTGTACAAAGAAAACGTTCCTTATTCAAAGAGCAAATTGATACCAATTTGAGATTTATCAGGAACCTCTCTAAACGCAATCTCACCTCCCCAGAGATACTAGTTCTGGGAAAAGGTCTGGTTTTCATCCCAACACCACCGAAAAGAAATTCTCTGCTTCAAGCTATGAACCAGCTTACCCGCGCTATGAGAATTACCTATTTCATGCATGATAAACCCTCTAAACCGTAAACTAAGTTCCGTCTACCATCCACATGGCAACCTCGCCCTACACCTTTCGGTAACCTGGAAGACTACTTCCTAAATATGAAGGCTCTGCTAGCTAAAATCTCTATCCGCCATGCAGGCAACAACCTCTCACATCAAGAGCGCAATGCCTTACGCTCACTGCGTAACGACACCTCTATCGTCATAAAAAAATTTGACAAAGGTAGAGGCATTGCCATTCTTGATAAAGAAGATTACATACATGAGGCACTACGCCAACTATCGAGCCATCAGTATTTATGTCTTAACACAGACATCACACAAGACACTATCATCAAAGTTAAATCTCTTGTATCTAAACTCTGTTCCGAAAAGATCATATCGGAGGATATTTTCAACTACTTGAATCCAAGTAACCATAAGATTCGTACACCGATTTTTTACCTACTACCGAAGGTCCACAAACAACCCCCAGAAGGCTCCAAGTTTACCGGGAGACCTATTATCTCAGGGTGTGGTGGACCGACTCAACAAATCTCAGAATTTCTAGATTATTTTCTCCTTCCTCTGGTTAAGAACCAACCAACCTACGTGAAGGACACAAACCATATCCTCAATCTTCTAGAAAATCTACAACTACCAGAATCAATTCTTTTGGTTACTTTGGATGTAGTGGGAATGTACACAAACATACCACAGGATGAAGCTATATTGGCTTGCACCTCGATACTATCAAAAGCGGATCCTAACCTCTTTTCGCTTAAGATACCACCAAATGACCTCATTGCTGAACTCCTTACGTTGATTATCAAACACAATTGTTTTACCTTCAACGGTAAATACTACCTGCAAACTATGGGAGTTGCAATGGGCTCAGAATCATTACCAGAAATTGCCGATATTACATTTCATCTACTGGAAAACCATATCATACCTTTGTCCAAGAAAATTATTACTTGGCTTAGATACAGAGATGACATCTTACTGTTTTTTGACGGTTCTACGTCTGAACTTAACCATTTCGTGGAACATATCAATACACTCCACCCAACCCTCAAATTTACAGCTGAGGCATCAGTAACAGAGGTATCCTACCTAAATATCCTCATCTTTAAAGGAAAACGTTTCGCAACATCGGGATACCTCGATACACACACTTATACCAAACCTTGCGAAACCTTTCAATATTTATCACGAGACTCTACACACCCAAAGAGCTGTCTAAAAGGGTTCATTAAAGGTAAAACACTGCGCCACCTTCATCTCTGTAATAACCACTCTGAGTTTTACGAAAGAGTCAACCTCTTCAAACAGAAACTCCTTGAGCGTGATTACTCAGAAGATTTTATTAATAGCGCCATCACTGCTATTAAATTTGAAAACCGAGCAGACCACCTTAACTCCAAACCAAAAACACCTAACCCACCTTTGGTTTTTAGGTTCACCTACACACCTCATATCAAAACTAAAGATCTCAAACAATGCCTGTTAACACACTGGCATCTTATCATGGAACACCCTATACTCAAAAAGATCTTTCCGAATCCTCCACTCATTGCCTACAAACGAGCGAACAATCTGAGTGACTCTCTCGTAAGAGCATCCCTTGATTCGGAAATTTCCTTAAACAAATTCGATACCACGGACAAATCATTGTTTGAGATCTTGTTGCAACTCATGCTTGAATAACTTACCCATTTGTGACACGACATTTTTTTTAGGGCAAAACACTGCCTGTTCTTATCCATACCACTACTGATGAGACCCAGTAATCATCTTCCAGGGTCGAAACGCATCTAGCAATAGCCCACCAGCTATGGCTTACCACCGAGTAAAGTCACACATCCCTAAAACCGGACCTTATTATGGTTTCCTGTTTTTCTCTACCCTTAAAATACCTGAGGATCACCTGACCGGTGTAATACCTTTACAAAATTTATCCTGACATATCATCAATTTTGGTCATGTCCTGAGTTCTGGAGAGTCTACCATTTCTTTCACAAGTACAACAGACTTGGTTGTCTGAAGGACACCCTTAACACTTAGGTATCTTGGATGGAGAAACTGCTACAGAACTCCTTCACTAAAGTTTAAAACCTCAGAAAAACCTGTAATACTCAAAGACAGACTCCTTACTTTTGACACATCCACTTTTCTTGTCAAGAAGTTTGAAGACATATCACAGACGATGGGAGCATCTTTCACCTCCGGTATTGATGGAAATTCAACACCTGAAACGTAATTTGAAATTAAAGGTTAGCAGTAAATTAGCATCAACAATTACTAACTAGTTTACAGTTTGTACTTACAGCACAAGCACAACTCGCCTGTCACCCTTTTCTATAGTACTTTACTACATGTTAAGTCCTTGCCTTACCTTCTAGGAATTTCAAACAGCAAATTAAACAATACTGATGTGATCTATCGACTTTATTTATATACATACACAATGCAAAAAGGACAGAAAGTAATATCTAGTACATATGAGGAGCATTTGCAATTCTGACATTAAAACCATTATCTTCAAAGAAAGATTCACCATTTTAGAGCATGTTCTTTTGCAACTGCATTTTTACGTAAAACTCATTACCTCTAAAGAAAAACTCTGAAAAGACGAAAATAAGGACGTGAATATTTGGGTGATAGAAATATCACTCACCGAATACAGTTTCATTTGCACAGTAATATACATAGTCAGCATCCTCTGACAAATTCCATTCATCCTGACTAGGTATTCCTGAGAAAAGAAAGAAAGTTGTTGGGTATGTACTGACCTTCTAAATAACCTTCACAGAAAGATTGCATTTAGCAGGAAGTTATTTTGCTCCCATTCCAACTGCAAGATCAGTGCAAAAAAAATGCATTTTTTAGTGCAAATACTGTACCTACTAGAGGAATTGACAAAAGATCCCGCTCACTACATTCTGTTCACAAATATAGCTGTTAAGTAATGACAATGGCAGTTGTTTACATTTCAAAGTTTGCATAGGTGTTCTGAAGTTTACTACAGAGAGAACTCACTACTGTAAAGTCCCTATGAATTCCACGGTAACAGTATGAGTACAAAATTAAACACTGTGTGTGTGTGTGTGTTCCAGGTTGATAAGTGTACATTGCAATACCAGACATACCATTTACTGTAATGTTATGATAGAGTTCCAAATTCCACAATGACACTCTCAGTAACTATGTGTCACTCTAAATTGTGGTTAAAAGCAAGGAATGCAACATTTTCTGAGCAATGTCACACGTTCAAGGCTGAACTCAAGGGTCTTGACTGTTTCTGGTGCAGACTTTGGTTGTTTATGGACCTCTGCTGACTTTTGTCCTCATCTTATTCAATGCACTTTAATATTTACAATATGATAACATTACAATAACAACTGTGCATCAATGTCAAACATTTCTTTACATCCAGACCCACTGGGGTTTCAATGATTGATTGAGCACGACTAGTTTATCAAATCTGATATACTGCACTGTAAAGGGATACAGCAAAACCTACATGCTGGACAAACAAGCATTAATGCTGAGATGTCACAAACAGTGTATCACATTTTCATAACTCTAGAACTGCAACATGTTCCATGTACTAGACACAGTGTTGCACACTGACACACAATACACGCCAACTGTTCTATCTTCACTTCATACAGTATCACTCTTTATCAAACTTTTCACACACTAAACACAGGTCAGGCCAACTGTTTCATCTTCACTTCATTTAGTATCATTCTTTACCAAAATTTTCACAATTTTACCAAAGTTGATTAAGGGCAGCTCACATACACGGTCAACAATTTAGGCTCACTCCATGTGGGACATCTACCACCCACAGAAATGTTCTGTCCAACATAATAGAAGCTATGATGTTTGCCAAGGTTTACAATTTGACTGAAACTGGAAAAGGTTTCGATATATTTGATATAGCACAATAAAGTAGCATACAACTAAAAATTCAACTGGAAAAACAATGAAAATTGCAAAAATAATATCACTGAAGGTGACTTTCCTGCAACCTATGTAGGAATCACATCTTACTGCATGAGATGCATAGGCTGTGAATTTTATTGACTCATGATCTGTGATGTGTCAAAAGCCAAAGAAAGTTTTAAACCCATGTTGGACAAAGAAAACTAACACTTCTAACCACACATATATTAATTGACAGAAAAATCAATTCTACAGAGTGACCTTGGTTTTGAATTGAATTACAACAGTATGAGCAAATGACAGCTACAAAAATAGAAATGATGCAACTTTGTTGCAGAAAGGAGAGTAAAAATCAGTTGCACATGATAGAAATTTCCACATTCTTCAGTTTTGTGAAGGACTGACTTTTTTGTTTGTACATAATAGTATGTATTAACATGGCAAGAACTTATTAGCTTGCAGCTCACATTTTTATTTCCTGGAACATTTCTCATCATGTTTGCTTATTGAATGTAGCTGCGCAGAGGATGTTTGTATTTTACATTAAAATACTGCATCACCAAACCTAACCCACTTTTTCATGGTAATACTTGAATTTTGTTTTTTTCAAATTCCTGTGAAATTAATTTACTAAAGTTTTACAACTACCAGCAAACAGTCTTGTCAGCACTCGACATCAATTTGCAATAATTAGCAGAGTTAGCGAATAAAACCTTTCAGTTGCACACGTTGAGGATACAATGAATATTATGAGCTATTAAATTGATAGTTAAATGTGCTGGACAATGCAGACATGTGTAAAGATGCAATCGTTAAAGTTTCTCATTTGGATGAAAGTCTTGGTCATGGGCAACCTCTCACAAGCAATTACAACTATCACAGAATTCACAAAGAAGTTGACAAAAGAATCTGTAAATGATAAATATCAAGTCTTTTTTCTCATGGCTGTGTGCTGCATTTTTAGGAATAAGTTCTCACGCTACTGGTTGTATGCACACATGGTACCACAGAGTATCAGGATAGTGTTGAGTTACTTCGACCACAATGGCTTTATGAACAGTTTTACAAAGGTAGCAATGTTTCTGCTTTAAGTGCTGCTTCAGCCAGTTGTAAATGACGTTGGTGTTGCTTTAAACACAATTGAAACGAATTTGTTTCCAAAGCCTGCAGACACTACTTTTTCTTTGTAAGGATAAGCTGGACGACAAAAATTTGCCTGCCAGACAAAGGGAGATCACAATAGTTCACACCATCTAGTTAGTATGAGCTAACTAGAGCACCATTGGTGCAGAGGCTCATATCTCAACATCCTGAAGGTACCATTTATGTATCATTATGTCAAATCATAGGTACCACTGAGTATCATTATACCAAATCAACCACAATGTACAAGGGAATCTGTAGAACTGCACAATTTTCAGAACTTCATAAACTGGTGCTCCAACAGTACAGAAGTTTGATCTTTGTCAATAAATTAAAGTTGTAAAAATTTTAATGGGTACTACCAATAACAATGCTTATAATCAGCATAACTATTCACATTCAATAATTATGAAAACTGTCAATTTTTACTAATTTTTCTTATTGGTTTGTACTGGCTGTGGGTATATGAATTGGTACTAATGTGGAAAAGTGAATGGTCACGAGTTTTCCAACACCAATTTAAATCATTAGCTACTCACTCATTAGTGGTCATTTACTGTAAAGTGACTCATGATGGGGCCATCTTAGTTGAACATTGATCAGTCACTCGAAACTTAACACAAAAGTGAAACAACTCAAAAGGCCCCTTTAAGTCTATATACTGGTCAACATACCTCAGGGCAATACAGAGTTTCAGTTAGCATACCAACTGACACTGTCCAATTACTCAATTATCATTCATGCACGATAGGGATATTTGAGATGTGTATGACAGTTTAAAGGGGCACTTTAATGGGAGAATTAGAAGCAATTTGCAGAATTCCATAAAATGGGCCATGCTGTCCTCATGGAACCATAGACTACAAATTCATGAACACCTTAAGATAACCACCAGCAAAGTATCATTATGACAAACTATCAACATTGCACAAGAGAATATGCAGGAGAAGAACTTTGTAGAATTTCCTAAAATGGACCATAGGGTCCACATGGGACCTTAGACTGAAACTTTTTTGTACACCCCACATGAATTACCACCCAAGGATTATTGTGTCCAGGTTAAATGTAAACCCATGGATGCACATGTGAGGAGCAACATTTCAAACAGAATTTCACATAATGGGCCACTGGGTCCACATGGGGTCTTGGACTACCAATTACTGAACACCCTGAAGGGACCAATAACTGAGCATCATTGTGACAAGCCATCAGCATTGTACAATATAATCTGTAGGAGGAGAAGCATTTTGTAGAATTTCATAAAATGGGCCAAAGGGCCCACATGGGACCTTGGACCAAAAATTCCTGAATATCCTAAATGGTCCACCACCTATGGAACATTGCGTCCAAGTTCCAGACAAATCCATGAAAACATGACGGAGGAGAAGCATTTTTAACAATTGTGAACAGATAGATACATAGATAGACAGAGAGATAGAGTGACGCCGCACCATTGCAATAGCTCACACCAGCTAGCTGGTATGAGCTAAAAACCATGTCAGCAGTTGATATCACTTTGCATTCACCTTGAGAGTTAATACATAAAACCTGTCAGTTGCGCGTGCTGTGATTACAATGGTAATCTCAGGTCATCAAAACCATAGCTGTGCTGATCAATCCAAAAAGGTGTAAAGACATTAATCAGAGTTGTTTAAAATGTGCCCTGTTATGAGATTACTGCAAGTACATAGATAATTCTGACTTTATTCAAACTAGCAGTAATTCAATACTGCATAACCAAATAGAAATCACTCTTTCAATATAGTACATTGGTTCCATCTTATTTTGAACAATGTACTTAAGAGTGCAAACAGGATTTAAGCCCCTGTGGAATTAATTTCACCTCCTACTAAATGCTTTGCAGCTACCAGCAACAAGTTATGCCAGCACTCGATATCAATTTGCAATCATCTGTAGAGTTAGCAAACAAAACCTGTCAGTTACATATGCTATGGATACAATGATAGTTACAATGCATCAAAACCATATACTGCAGTTCACTGTGCTTGTCATATTCAGATGTGTAAAGAAGCAAGAGATGCTAAAAGCACATGTGATGAGATTACTATAGCAGCAAGTACTACCTAACTCCTGCATTTCTTAATAAAACAAAAAGCATTCTGCTACCTCATATACAACTATATACAACTGCACACGTTTTAGAAGCCATTGGCAATTTTGACAGAGGATATGGTCCAATATGAAGGTTACAATTTTCACACAAGTCTGACAACAAACTTACCAGGAGTAGGGATACAAAACTTGCTCACACAAAGAAGCCAGAAAGTCTAAAGACTTTGTTATTCCTTGCCCATATTCATGAAAGATAACCCACATACAGTACAAATACTGAATCAAACACTGTACAGCCTACTTTCACAACTTGATTTCTCACTATGGTGTATGCTGATGTCAAGTGATCTTTGACCTCCACAGAAAATGACACAATTGCTTGAAAAATGTAGATCCCACTCTTTCTTTACAGACTTATTCCCAAAAGGATTATCAGGGATATCATGTAAACAAGGTTTTCACAGTTTGAACTCTCATGACCCCAAATGACCACTGATCTCCACCAAAAACAACAGGGATCATCTACACACCAAGTATGAGATCAGTCAAGGTTACCCATAGTTTGACCTCTGGTCTCATTAAAGGCAACCTCTGGTGACTTCAAATGACCTTTGACCTCCACCAAAAACAATAGGGATCATTTAACCAGTACGACAAAGCGACACACAAAGAATGAGATCAGTCAAGGTTATCCTTCTTGAGACAGTGTGTAAACAAGGTTTTCAGTTTGACCTCTGGTGACCTCAAATGACCTTTGAACTCCACTAAAAACAATAGGGATCATCTACTTAGTATGAACAACCAACATACCAAGTATGAGATCAGCCAAGGTTACTCTTCTTGAGATATCACTTAAACAAGCAGCGGAACACACACACATGCACACCTACACACGCGCACGACATCACCATCGCATAGATTCCTTGCCTGCCTTTGGCAAGGAATACAAAAGAAAACAATTCGCAGATGTCTAACTCACATGTATGTATGTATGTATGTATGTATGTATGTATGTATGTATGTATGTATGTATGTATGTATGTATGTATGTATGTATGTATGTATGTATGTATGTATGTATGTATGTATGTATGTATGTATGTATGTATGTATGTATGTATGTATGTATGTATGTATGTATGTATGTATGTATGTATGTATGTATGTATGTATGTATGTATGTATGTATGTATGTATGTATGTATGTATGTATGTATGTATGTATGTATGTATGTATGTATGTATGTATGTATGTATGTATGTATGTATGTATGTATGTAGGTATGCATGCATGCATGCATGCATGCATGCATGCATGCATGCATGCATGCTGGAAATCTGCTAATTTTCTCAGCTTGAAATATTTCAGTTCATTGGGGGATGTTGATATATTCATATGGAAAAAACTTACTGTTATATTGATCCAATTTAGCCAGGACCATGTTGACTTTACCATATTTTTCGGCCTCTTTAGCAGCCTTTGCAGACCACCCGCCGGTTACTATGTAATCAGCTTTGCCTATGGTCATTAAATTGAGTGGCACTGCACTGAACTGACCGGTACCTCCCCCCTGTAGGAAGAGAATCTGGTAATTTGATGGCACATTCCTGTTCAGAGAATGGGAGGAAAGAAAAATATTGTGAACATTTGCTAAGGGAGAGACTGCTCAATAAATTTATGGTTGAGGTGCAGGATTTTGGTCAACACTGTATGTCTGTACCTTGTTGAATTGATCATCAAGTCTTAGTTCTTAATTAAAGCACCTTCAATGTAACCATGAGTAGACAATTTTAAAGCAGGATACACTGCTTGATGGAAAAAAAAACAGGCCTTGAGTGTTGTATTAGATTTTCCATGTATGCTACAACTATTCCAGGAATGAAGGAGTGTGGTGTATATTAAACTTTATTGACATATGCCAATTCACAATTACACGAAACTTCTATCACAAAAACTTCAAAAGTCACTAGTTACGTGTGAGAGAATAGTTTTACCCAGCATGCTGCTCTTTACTTCCAAAAAGGTATTTTGAATACTTTATTGTAGATACTGTAGCTATACACTTTTATACCTTTCCGTATATATAGTTCTAAATTTTCTTGTTTCATTTTATTCAATCGTCTACACAAACCTTAATTTTGATGTCTTGTTTATAAATTTAAACTGGAAATAAATTAAAAATGGAATCAAACAGGTGTGCAACAAAACAATTTTCTAAGACTGATCTGAGGTGAGTGATAGTGTGCGATCACACTTGCATGCCTCAAAACTAAAGGCCTGCTTTATCATCAATATTCTATATTTCTCTCCCACTACCAACCTTGAAAACAACATCTATGCCATGTTTCTCTGAGGAGAAATTTCACCAATCACGGTGTTTATTGATGTAGTTTTTCCAGCTAAAAGCTCAGTGGGAATTGTGTCCTGTTGTAAATAATATGGGACTTTCCGTGCAACAACAAAAAAATTAGACAAAAGCAGTTCTTTGGAAATTTGGCATTTTTGTACCTATTTTTGGACAAAAAGACCAAGGTATGTTATTATTTGAAGATTTTGAAAACTGTAAAAGCCACTCCTTTGGTGCACTTTGAAAATGCAGTGAATAACTGAACATCATGCTTTAATAGTATCATGTCTACCTTTAATTCTGCCTTTACTGATTAAAATCTGTGCTGACAACATTTGGCAGTATGCCAGACCACTTAACCTATGAACAACAAATGCAGGGTAAACATAGAAGCTAGTAAAATACAGAAATATGTTGTGGTGCCAACGGTTCGCAATGACAGGAGTAATGTTCGCTTTGAACTTGGCAAACTGTGTACGGTGGCAAGGATGTGTATCTAACTCGACCCATTTTTCTTCGACATTTTCGAGACAGTTGCCGAACACAAACAACACTGACAGATTCTTCCACAAGGCAATCAGTATTTACAGTACCTACCTACTGTATCTGCATGTTGCTGACAAAACAACTTCACCAAAAGAGTTGGCTATTTTCAGGGACTCCTCTTGTTCAGCTGAGCTGACAACTTAGTGTAAGAGCAGAGCAAATTTCTGCACTTGTACAGTAGTAGGTGTAAACCTCACCCAAATTACAAGCTTTTTTGT
Organism: Stichopus chloronotus; assembly: GCA_021234535.1. Taxonomy (NCBI): domain Eukaryota; kingdom Metazoa; phylum Echinodermata; class Holothuroidea; order Aspidochirotida; family Stichopodidae; genus Stichopus; species Stichopus chloronotus. Next base: position 7,696,152 of record CM037835.1, read on the forward strand.
CAAGATTCGAATTCTTCAAAGTTATACAGATGTATCTTACAAACCATAAAATGCAGAATGTCATCAGGGTATATTTGATAATCTCTCTCTTGTCCTATATGATATTCAATCAACAGAATTACCAGCTAACAATGTTTAATAATGAGGTAACTTTGTACTGTGTACAATGGAGCTTGCAAAGTTAAAGATCACTTCATAGCTAAGGAAAGTCCTATACTTTACTGCATCCCAAGTGCATTGGTACCAAAAAGTCACAGATCAACTGTGAATACCTACTGGAATTGTAGTTCAGTACAGCTTAACTCAAGAAACTAGAAATCTTAACATGTTAGTATCGTATTTGGAAGAAAGAACAGGTGATTTTCAAGTGGTAAAATTTAGAATGTAAATTAAGAATCTGTTCTGAATCAACACTGTTTGATGAGAACTTACAAGACTCTTCGCAAAGTTTCTTTGGCCGTTGTTATAATTTTCAAGAAATCGGCAGATCTGTGACTCATTTCTGTTGAGAAAATCAAAGGAAAAATCTTCAAAGTGGTTATGTACTTTTGAAGTACATTGTACATGCGGAACAAGGCAAATATTGGCTTTGTGTCAAGATTAGTGATCCTGACTTCAACATAGTGAAACTGCAATCATGGCCAGATGCTACTGGGTATTGGGGGATTTTCTCCCAAATTCCTACATATGGTGCTCTTTTTAACAAAACTTGCCTTTGTATGTAGCAAGATTGTTCAAAGCATCCTTTTAGTCACTTCTTCAAAGATCATTTTTTTTTTTAGTGACCTTTAGACAGGTATCCCCTACCCCTAACTGTCAGGAGGTTGTGTTTGAGCTAGCAATAGTTAAGATGATATCGAACCCATTTGTGCACAAATCACAAAAATTGGTCCCACCCCATCTAATGAAACGACAGAAAGCACGATGTCCATTTTGCAGGAAGCATCCTGTATTCTAATAGACCTACGGTACGAAATCTAGATTCAGTTTTAGGAAAGGTTGAAAGTGTAACAGCACGGATGCCATAAAACTGACATGTAACATGTTTTCCAACAATACTGAAAACCTCCTTTCTACATGTATGAAGGAAAAATGTAGGAAAGTTTCCAAATAGGTCAATAACTGAAGTGTGTATTGCTTTTAAAAAAGTCATCCTGAGGTAACTATCAAACTGACATTCTCAGCACTATACTGTACATGTTGGCTTCCACATTCTGGAAAATATTAAGGCAGCAACACAGAAATAGTTCAGATCATCTGCTTCTGAAACAAGAATGCACAAATACATTGCGATATTGATGATGCAATTATGAGGATTTTTTTTTTTACGGAACCTGACATTGTAGCATTAGGATGTTTTATATGCTACCTATGCTTTATATGAAATATGAGATCTGTACCAGCTTCCTTTCTTGACATTTATCATGATTACAAAGTCTTCATAACTTGACCCTTATTGGCCTCAAATGCATGCCCTTTGACCTCTGTTAAATATGACTAGGGTTTTTGTTTTCAATGACATACTGTTCACCTACATACTAAATATGAGATCAGTCCAAGCGTACCTAAAGATATTGGTTTACAAGAATTTCATAATGTGACCCCTGTTGACCTCAAATGACCTTTTACCAAAGATGATAGGATTCCTGTACTTGATGAGACACACTCATGTACACTAAATATGAGATTTGTCTGAGCTTCCTTTCTTGAGATATCATATTTACAAGGTTTTCACATTTGACCCATTGACCCAAAATGACCTTTGACCTCCACCAAAAACAATAGGGTTCTTGCACTCGATGTGGAACACATATACAGAACTGTCCAAGCTTCCCTTTCATATATCATGTTTACAAACACACACACAGTCACACACACCGCCGCGTAATTTCAAAGGTTACGATTATCGTCGCAACCAACAAAAAGGATTCAAAACTTTGTTGAAAGGCACATCTTGTTTATTATCTACTCTCTGACAAACAGACTTCTTCAAGCTTAATAAACCAGCACTATGAGACATACTTTGCTGTCAAGGTAATTTATAATCATGAGATTATGAGCCACTGTTCCAGATACAGTTGTTGCTCTTTGAACAATGTTGGAGAGAAAACACATTCATGAAGAAAACACTTCTATCCCAAGCACAGTGAGAGAGGAAACTAGTGTGTGACCCTGAAAAGTTGTAAATTTATTCAAATATCACAAAGACCTTTGATAGTTTTGATAGCCAACTTAATTCTGTATTTCACTAAATAGGGTATACTGTATAACCACTTAACATCCTTCTCTGTACATCACATCCTTGACAAACTGTTATTATTCTAAAAACATTAATACTGCACATGACATCATAGAAAAGCAGTTCCAAAAATTAAAAGACAAATTTACTTTCTCATGAAGTCCATGCACAGAGTCTTGGTAAAATTTGCTTTATTCCAAATCACAGTTCATAATGTGAACTCACAATGGGTCTTCTAAATCTCTGGAACTTCAGCAAATTGGACTGTCTACATACAGTTTATATCCTTGAAGATAGGATGTCTTCTCACAAAAGTTTAAAAAAGTTGACGTATCAAGGGGCAAACATCATTTTAACTATTTGCTACACACTGTTTACATCGGGTTCAAAATTAGGACCTGGGTGCCGAAAGTCCATGGTTGGTCAGGTATCTGGGTACCATAAAATATAAATTCTGTTAGGATAGGAGTTTGTTCCGAAGTCAAAATATGACATTGGCTTTGAAAGTTAATAGAACACCATGTAGCTTATGTACAACTTATGACAATGAAGTGTCCAAAGTTAGGAAAAAGCAGAACATTTACTTTTTGTCAAATGTCAAGTAACTGTATACTGAAACTCTTGATCAAATTGATAATTCCATAGTCCATAATTGGTTAAGCGTTGCACACACTAGTATTAGACTCTTAATTACAATACTGTACCCATGACACTTATCCCAAGTCCATTGTAATTGAGAAGTTCTTCTTGAGCCTTTAGTAGAACCTGCGGGAAGGAAATACAGGTAATGTATACATACAGTAAATACATCGTAATGTTGCAATTAAGCATTGAAAGCCAGCATGTACACTTCACAAACTCAGTGAAAATTCTGTTATTATTCATACATGTTGAATTGTGTATTCTTTTGTTGCTGTGGTTTTTGGTTAAGTCCAGCTGGACGTAACATGTATGACAAGGTTTTCTTAATGGTTATAAGCCCACACACTACAGTGTGTGACACCTATTTGTTTCAATTCCATCACCTCTCCCCTTCTCCCCCCACCACCCTCCTCCCCCCAAAAAACTGCAAATTTTGAAAAAAGTTACAGTTTTACCATTTCAAATCTATTTCAGACACAGAGTCACGGATGGAAGCTGGGGCAAGGAGGCAGCCACCGCCCTTGAGCATGTTTTTGGAACATGCTTAATGTCCTTTTGATGATATTGCGAGTAATTCCTTTTATTACCGATTTACCGGAGCCTACCGGCATTAGATGTCGATATGTGGTCGTAAGAACTGTGGCAGACAGCCATCTCTGGCAAAAGACCTACATGCCTTATGCAAAAGGCCTACTATTTTGGCCCTAAGAAGTCTGGGAAATGCCTTTCCCACAGAACTGGGAGATATTTTAGCACCAACCTATGGTGGTGCTACATATATGTTTGATAGTTTTCTACAGGCTTTGTCCGCCCCCCAACCGCAAATACAATTTGCTGGCGACACCCTTGATTCAAAGCACTACATTTCTTAATTGGTTTTCTTTTAGTCTTGAATATTATTCAATTGAATAAAGAACCATTTACTGAGCCAGCTAATGTGGGGGAGGCTTGACTGTTACAGCAGCTACGTAATGTATGTATGGTATTTTATGCAATGGTAATTGGGCAGTAGGATTGATGGGGTTATAGGCTAGGGGTGACTGAAGAATTCCCTGGCCAGTCCACTGAGGCACTAAAGTGGTGTCACAATCCCAGTGAAGACAATTGATGGTGATGCCACATACATGGCATTATGTCTGTTACATGGACGTGATATTAGATAACATTGGGTAGAACTACATACATCCATCTTGAACGTACAGTTTTTAGGAAGTAGTGAGTGGAGTCACAGTGCGGGTGATGAAAAAAATTAAATGTGACGTCACTCATAGTGCAAGGCGTAATCCAGTTTACTGAGCCTCCAGTTTGAAGTGGAGTTGTGGTTGCAGTCCTGGGTCCTTTATCAAGATAGATCTTTTGGATACTGTAGTTTTGAGAAAGTTTTCAAAGCCCAATCAGCTGGAGTGGAGCACCCCCAGAGATAAAGATTTTCGGATGGGGTAATCTGCAGTTGCATGTCATCGCTGTAAATAATAATGCTACTCAATCATTTTGGAGTTTAAGGTGATTCAAAAATGCAATGTCATATGCATGCCTTTATGTGGTAAATGTCACAGGTATTTGAAGAGATAAAATAGGGTAGTATTAATTGCAAAAACAAAAACCTGATTGGTGATTCAACATTACTGGACTGATGCAGATTGGCATATGTTACGCCAGTTCAGTCGAAAGTTTGGCCGAAGTTCACCAAATTTACCACTAAATTATGTAAATTAGTACCTAAGTTACGCATGACTTGCATACTGACTGTGGTCAAAGCCTCACACTAAGATTGAGTGTGGTAGTCCCTTCTAAGATTAGGCTAGGCCTTTCAGTTTCAAGGCTAAGGCAGAAGCCAGCCTATCCTACGATAATGAACTTCGTTCACCAGTTTAACACAAGTCACACATATGGATGCCCAACTATTCCTGACGAAAGCAATTTCGAGTTAGGGCCTAACAAAACAAGTTCGGGCCAATGTACTGTCGAAAATCTAACGATAACGTAGCTCACCCAATCAGGCAATTTCGCAGGACCTGGGGAAAAGTTTATAACACGTTTTTCTTTCTTAGATTCCATTTCTGGTTACAACTTTCTTCCTGTTGTTGCCTACGAGGTTGGTTGCAATTTCAAATAAACTAGAGTGATGAAGTTTTGAACGTTTTCAAAAATGATAGTAAGTCTACAAATTCGTATATTACAATTCTCCCGCTACAAAGCTCTCACTTGCACCATGCACTGCACTGTGGTAACTACTGTATACAATGCCTCAGTGTTCACACACATATGGATCGAGCAAAAATAATATGCACATGTTTGCGAGTTCCACGGCTACGCAGACTACACCAGATTTCTGAGGTCAAAGGGTTCCCCCTGTGTTTACAATTTGCTTTCGAAGTTCTGATTGGATATCCGTCTTTGGTGATGTAATTGCGCCCAAGTTGATTGGTTCACTGAAGAATCGCACGTGGTCTCAGAATGTTTACAAGCCGGGAATATTCCAGGGTAAGCTAAAATTTCCTCCATGGGCTCTATAGGAACACCGTAGCAAAAAATTGTCGCGCAACCGGCACAAATATTAGCCTGATCACAGTGGCACGGTTGTCCCTATCACAATTGTAAGTTTATCCTACTATCTCCGGAAAAATACGGTATGCAAGATGGTAGTCTATTCAGATACGTATAGCAGGAATCATGGTAGTGTGTCACCTTAATTTGATTAAGTTTTTTTCTCGTCGTGAGGGGATTTTCCTCAGTCACTGCTCCAGTTGAAGTGTATTTATTTCTATTGTATGGGGACACTAGGAAGCAACTGTGATTCCTTTTATAAAGTCAGTTCATGAAAAGAATGATACCCTCAAAGTACCTTGGCTCACACTGACACTGTAACCGCCTGTCACTTGAATTTAAAGATATCATTTGGCAACCAAGTGATAACAGAACAACCTGTTGTTTTGAGCCAGGTGGAAGAACTGGGTGAAAGTGCCCTTGATAGCAAAGTCTCGGATATTGGGACTGGCTGAGTTGCATTGTGTAACCTACATGATGCTTCACTGTGTGAGGAGTGAGTGGATGGGGAGGGATATTAAATTTATAGCCCCATGATTGGGTGATGCATGAACCGATGGTGTAACTAAAGTGTCGGTAAATTTGGACATTTTTGCACGAAGACACATTCTTTAAAGTTAACAAATGTTTACCCAATTAGGGTTTATACCTCTCATACTACTTAGCTTCGTTTCAAAATGTGGTTCTCGTAGTAATGGTCCCTACTCAGTGTACTCCCACCCCCGCGGCACAAAAATGGGGTCCCTGTCAAGTACGACCACATGACTGAGCTAGTAAGACCCAAAGCACATCCATGGGAAATGTTCCTCTCAGCTAGCGGGAGTTCTTCCCCTTCGCGTTTTCTGCCTCTCATCGGGCCTATATCACCCTCCCTCGTCCACTCGTCTCCCTCCCCAAACAAATTTTTTGACCAAAAATTATCCAAAAATGGCATTAGGGTATGCCGGGGCGTTGAGACAGTTTAAGATGGTAGAAGGGACGATAGTCTTAAAAAGTGTTAGAGCCACTGGTTTAAAGTTAATTGAAGTTTATGCTTCCAACATTATATTCCAATCAGATATATGGGACATTTCCGGAGTGACCACATTGCTAATTCTAGTAGGCCTGCCATTTTTTCCCCATTGCACATCCCTGCATGAAGAATTCAAAGCCTTTTCTTGCTTTTTGAGTAAAAGTTTAGTTAAAATAAATGAAAGATACCCTCTAAACTCTCTGAAGATACCCAAAATGCAGTTTGACTTTCCACAAGTTGTGGGATTTCATTAAGCGCTTTGTCTAAAGCATCGGAGGCTCAGTGCGGGATAGATGCGTCATTTTGGTTTCGATGAAATCGTAACCTTTGTAATCAGGCAGCGGTGTATGTGTATGTGTGTGTGCGTGTGTTTGGGACGCCTAATTTGTAAACATGATATCTCAAGAAGGGAAGCTTGGATAAATATCATATGTGGTATGTTGGGTGCCACATTGAATATAAGATCCCTGTAGACTTTGGTTGAGGTCAAAGGTCATTTGAGGTCAACAGGGGTCAAATTGTGAAAATCTCATAAACAATTAGATAACTGAAGAAGGGAAGCTTGGTCAAATGTCATAGTTGGTATGTTGGTGTGCCACATTATGTACAAGATCTCTATTGATTCTGATGAAGTCAAAAGTCATTTGAGGTCAAGAAGGGTCAAACTGTGAAAACCTTGTACACACTATATTTCCAGAAACTAAGCTTGGATAAATTTGATATGTTGTAAGTAAGTGTACCACATTGATTACAGAATCACTTTTGTGACCCGACCTCGCTTTCTGTACCACCAAGCCTATGTAATTAAGTTTATGACTGCTAATGTTTCGGTTTCACGTGTATCTCAAGTCAAAACTGCTTGTCAGCCACATCTAATTTATGCACTCTTTGAAATAAACACTGCCCACCAGATGAAGATACCTGTCATCTTCTCATGAATAATGTGTCCATCATACAGTGGACAGGTACTAGTGTCACTGAATCTTCATGAGTGCATGACATTGAGATAGCCCATCTGGTGATCACTGAGCAGACGTTGAAGACGAAATTGAGATGATCAGGGAGAAGTAAATTGGCTCTGGACCAGGCAAGATCTACCTACCATTACAGTCCAGTACTCCCCGAATCTTGGACATGAAACAACATCGTCTTACTTTGTATTCTTAGGCGGAGAACTGAAGTTATTCCCCCATTGTTTAACTGGCTGTTACCCTCGCCAGGCCGTTTGTTGGTGCATGTTCTCCTGCTTTTTCCCTTCCTGTTATCGGGCAGACCGCTGTTACCTTCTCCCAGCTGTCTGCTGATGTTTCTAGTGGAACCGTGAAACCATCATATCGCTGTGTTGCTCATATATCCTGCAATTTTGGTGGGACTTTGACTTGAACTGAGTTATCGGCGCTAGAACAGGAGTTACCCCCTTCTGGCACCCACATTTAAAAATATCGATTCTGGACACACCAGAGCTTTTATCTCTCGGAATTGAAACCTGCACCCTAGGCCTTGGACAGACCTCTCTAATGACGTAGCCAGCGAACCAGCAACGTACACGAAGACCCGGATCAAGACCTATGTTGTAGATTTCATATTCGGTGAGTGTAGCGCTACACGTTTGTTAAATTTCAAGGCCTTGAATTATGCTTGTATCATTGTTATCATGTCTTAATTGTTGTCCTTAAATTTATGTACACCCATTATTAATGTTAAATGTTAGAAATAGACGAGTTTGGTAGTAGATTCAAGCTACCCCTTTGTCTGCATTGCATTGTTGTTATTATTACTCAAATCTGCTACTTCGGAACACTTTTGACTTTATTTCAAGAAGGAAAACTTCTGCAGATCTTCCATTTAGAATTGTCTTTGGGGAAGGTCAAAAGTCATTTGAGGTCAACAGGGTTACATTATGAAATTCTTGTAAATGTCATATCTCAAGAAGAGAAGCTTTGACAGATGTCATTTTCAGAATAGTTGCACCTCATTGACTAAAAGAGCCCTTTTGTCCTTAGTGGAGGTCAATAGGTCTTTCGATGTCAACAAGGGTCAAATTGTTAAAAGTTTGTAGACATGATAGCAAGAAAGGAAGCTTGTACAGATCCCATATTTGATATAAAGAATAGCCAGCCTTTGACAGATACTGACTTATAATGTCAGATTCAGAAAGAAAAAAACGCTTATAATGAGATCATCGAAACCACTATGCATTTGAACATTCTAATTTCTTAAGAGTTAATGAAGCAAGTTTCCATACCGAGTTTAATACGTAGTCTAACCAGGGAGTTGGCGTATAAACTAAGGCAACGTTTGCTATGACAACTTCAAAGAAATGAAATTCCAGCTGTAGACCTGTATTAAGAGTATAGCACGATGGGAATATAGGAGTATATGGGAGTATAGCACATTACTGGAACCCAATTTTCATGTTCGTACGTGAAATACAAGCACTTAAAAGAATACAAAATGGGTGTGGTCGAACTTTGTTTAATGAGCAAGCACAATCATGGCGTATCATTTGATCTAATTCCAAGTTTGTGTAATCTTCTGACAAGTTCGTAGAGGTGGTTCAAAGTTGGTGTGTTGTTCTTGACTCATCTCATGCACACTAGACATGACTCGTTAAGTGGATCTGGTTTCTGAGTGACTGAATCAGTTTTGCAATTGACAAATGACTGCAAAATCAGCCGTTTACAATAGACATTGAACGTTCCTTGTAGGCAGTAGTGTGAAAAAAAAACGAAGAGCAATTAAAAAATTGTGGCGTTTGCACATGACATTTCGGAACAGGTCAAACAAATTGGTGGATTGCTCAGCGGTGACGGTCGCTGGCTTATGTGCTCCACCCCTCAGTCCGACAAATGTTAAGTCCGACATGTTTTTAATCCGAATAAAAAATGTCCGTTTTCAATCCGGAAGTGAAATATACGTTTTCAGTCCGAAAATGAATTTTTTTAGGTAGTTGACATTTGACATAGCTGTCAGTGCTTTTTTAGTGATTTTGTAAAACTTAATTGATACACCCAACATTTTAGACAACGTCGCTAAACTACCACAAAATTTGAAAAGGTGCGAGAGGCACATGGGATCACATCGGATACATTTAACACATAAAATTATTGTCATCTATCTAATTATTAATATCTATCTAATTATTATCTATCAATATAATTATTATCTATCTAATTATCTATCTATCTCTATCTATCTATCTATCTATCTATCTATCTGTCTGTCTGTCTGTCTGTCTGTCTGTCTGTCTGTCTGTCTGTCTGTCTATCTATCTATCTATCTATCTATTTCATTTTCGAACTGAAAACTCGTTTTTTTTTCGGACTGGAAACTGTTTTTTCGGACTGAAAACGTGTCGGACTGAAGACGTATCCCACTTATGTCACCGTGTGATTACGTATATGATCAGCATACAAAATTAATTTTATCGATTTTTGGCCGATTTCGACAATCTCGAGACCTATCAATTACAAATGACTGTTTAAATAACATATTGTGTTAATTATGAGTTGACCAATGACCAATTATATACTAGCATATTTTTCATTGGTCTTACGTTTTCTTTATTTTTAAATGTGCCATAGAGGCTTTTTATGTCGCAATACGCCATCCAATTAATAAACTACTTTGAAAATTAACGGGAGCGTCATAAAAACAATGAAACAAAATATCGCGTTTGAAACTTACCGGTTGTTATTATGAGAAGTACCGACACGAATGCTGAGGCCTATGTATTAATATCATGGAAAAGTACAGGTCTCACAAGTAAAATATACAGTGACTCAAGTCATGTACGGTAGCTCCTTGATCGGTGTACATGAGGAATTATAGTATTTCCAGTTAGAACAATAAAGAACTGTCTTTACATACATTCTACAATCTAATCGCTTCATTACGTCGTCAGCGATCAGTGAACATTTATTAGGCTAGTATACTCCCAATTGGCTTGTTGAAGAAGAAGCATATGGTTAAGTTGAATGAAAATTGTCATCCAATATGGTATTTCACATACTTTTCGTCGTTTTGTTATAAGAATATGCAATCACGTGACAGCATATATTTTATCCAAGGAAACCCACCTGCTTTTCCAAATTGTCTGGATGTTCCAATTAAAAGACAAGCTTAACTTTTGAAGATGACATTTTAATGCTTTTGTCCCCTTTTCTTTTTTACATTTTACCCATACAAGCAATTACTTGATGACAACTGTGTTTTCCCGCGTTGAGTTCGTCTGTCGGGTGTTCATGTATGATGTTTACAGACACATTGATCTGGTTTAAAATGGCCAGGAAATTTAAATAGGCCAATATTGGGTCGTTGCTAAGGTGGGCATATCGTTTAGTGAACACCGTCATCGTCAACTTGAAAATGGTGGCGGTATTCTTAAATGATCATTGTGATTATCGTTCTTTATTTTTGATTGGCCGTGAAACTTTTTTCCTATACGATCAACGAGGGTCATTTGCATAACTAGTATATCCAATATATGGTGATAACATAATGCCATTATATACATTATATATTATTTATATATTATTTAAATAAATCTCGGGTTAATTTTGGGACGACTTGAGATCTAAGTGAACTGTCGTCAAGTGACTTCTACGGTGAATCTGAAACTTTAGATTCGTGTCCAGTCCTGAGAATAATCAATCGTTTATATATTTTCTTAACAACATCATAAACAAATTGAATTCAGAATCAATACGTTTCAAGGAAAAGTTTACTCACTTATACCAAAGGTATTAACGTAAGGCTGCATAAATACAAATTGCGCATCAAAACTGCCCTCTTCGCCTACGTTAAACCATGTACTTAAATCCATCGCATTACAGAAGCGTTGAAGCAGAATTATACCTTCTAACTGCTGCCGTACGAAAGTCTAGTAACACAAGCAAGTCAAAATTATTACTTTGTCATTTTTAATTATTAATTTGTTATTACAAATCAATAAAATGATTAATTTGTAACAACAAATTTAAGTATTTGTTATAACAAAATATTAATTTGTCATAACAAAGTAATAATTTGTAATAATAAATATAAGAAGACAAAAACCATGGGAATATATTAACGAAAATGGAGCAGAGGTGTTTGACAAACATCTTTCCAAAGTTTCATTCAGAGATATTGTTTCCTATCCAAGTTACACACTTTTGAATTTCAGAAAAGGGTGATTTCATTTTTGCAATGTAAACCCACTCGGGGAATGTTAACCCACTTGAGTAAGTCAAATTATGATGTCACATAACCACTGATAGTAGGAGGTTTAACGTAATTCTTTGTTTTCTTTACCTATATAAGCCGCACACACTTGTAAACATTTTGCGTTGAATTACGAATTTTATGAAGAATTCAACTAGTTGACATTAACATGTTGAACTTGATAGGTTATAGAGTGCGCATTGTTTTGTTTACCATATTAATGTACAAAACAAGGTAATGGATTGACTGACTTACCTTGCCAGTTTAAGTTACGTGGGATGCATCCGCTGATTGTGTACCCGTTGTTTCTTTCGAAGCAGCTCGAAATTAATTGAAGAACATTACCCCTGTATCCCCCCCCCCCCTACACTTACACACACGTACTTTACATGGAGTAACGGTATGTGCGATTATCAATGTAACGAATTTTAAGTTTGTAAGGTGAAGTCTATCTTCCTACAAAACGTGACTGAATTCTATAATGTTTTGTCTTCTTCACACAACCGTACGAATTAATTTCTAAAACGTCATATATCAGTATGAAGAATTTGTAGCCGAGACGGTATTTAGTCCAAAAAGCAGGGAACCTTCTCCGGAGGCTCATGGTGAGTGGACAAAAAGATTAATTGTAGGTTGTTCCCCTCCCCATCGATACAAAAATTACAAATTACTCGAAAGGGGAGTAGTGGGGTTTTGTTGGTGGCTGTTTTGAATGAATTGCCGGTATACACTCACTAGGGCTTTTTTATCTTCAAAAATATGAAATTTTGCTCTCCCTGACTTTTTCAATTGCAAACCGTTTTCGACAATTCCGTCCCCTAAAAGCATTGCTATTATACAACAGCGTATGATCTAGGGTTGTTGCTTTTTTGCTTATGTGATCATTGGCGTAGCAAGAGTACATGTGTGTGTGTGTGGGGGGGGGGGGGGGCATGCAGAGGGGTCATGGTCACTGAATTCATGTCTGGAGAAAATAGACCTATACAGGCATTGTCCATGCACACCTGAAGGAAGAAATGCAAATACGAGGACGTGCACTGGACAACTCTAACGTTTGCAGACCAGTTTATGTTATTTATATTTTTTGTAGTAGAAAAAACAATGACTTTAAATAATGATGACTGTTGCACCAGACCGTATCTGAGGATATCGAGGGTACTTCAATATTCCAAAAATTGTTTCAACATTGTAACGTCTCCCCCAGGCCGACGATCAGGCTTTGCACTTTGCAGTTACCCCCCCCCCCTCCTCGTCACCCCCAAAGAAAAAAAAGGAAAAGTCCTCCTTTCAAAGGTGCCTGTAATACTTTTGTAACTGCTTTGATGTTAGAAATATTTTAATTTGAAGAAATTGCAGACCAAGTTGATTGTTCATCCACATTTTTGCAATGTACGGAGAGACTGGAGGAAGTTTTATGGCGGTCAGGCTGGGAGAGGCGGGTAGGGTATAGATACGTATTTAAAAAAGTTATAAAATTCGGAACAATAGTGTGAGGTATTGAAGCCAATCATTACGTCCATCTTACATTCCCTATGAAACAAAAATGAAAGTGTATTACTTAATGCAGTGTCAAAAATTTTTCCCCTCTAAGTCCTTCTTTCTTTCTCTTGCATTGTCATGTTCTGTGCTTAGTAAGACTGCCGGATACTTTTACGAAATACTTCAGAAACAAGGAAACAGACAACTTAATCACAAACTTAGTTTGAATAAATGAATTTATTAAAGGCTGGTTTGTATTGGTTTACACTACAGCAAGAACCGTTAGCATGGCGACCCTAGTAAATAAACCAACGTTCAGTAATATTTTTCTTCAGTTTTTTAGGTTCTTTTCTACAAATCGATATTTTCCACGTGACTACTACGAGGTTGCGAGAATTCCACCTTTCTCTAAGAATTTCAGCAAAAACGGAGAGAGGTCATGACACTAGCTTTTCAAACCATTTGAAAATTGAAGATGTGGTGAGTAAATTATAGGTGATTATTCCATGTTAAATAGCTGATTAAGGTTTCACTAACAAGAACGTACTACAAAGTAAATGAAAACATTTGTTTCCGTGATCTTAAATTAAGCCCTAGGCCATACATGGCTACACATAGATACAAGTCGGACCCAAAATACGAACACCGTAATATTTTTTGAGCCTACAAACTAAGCCTCTATAGATTCTGAAGTATTTTAAGGTTCTCCTGGTCAGCAAGCAATGAAGAATCACAAATGATTCGGAATTTATGGCTTGAAAGTTAAATTACAACGGAAGGTTGTACAAATGTAGCTTACTCCACTGAATAAATTCCACGTTTAACATTGCGGTCGCTAAACCTTGAAGGATGTTTCCCAGAGGTAAATTTGCCGAAAGAGCTGACACACTGGGTCACTCTCGGTGTCTAGTTAGGTAGCTGGAGGACACCTCTCCCTGATTCAATTTACAGAAGAAGTAATAGTTGATGAGGAGGAGCGCAAGGGAAGTTTCACCTAAGAGCTGAAATCGATAATATGGTGAACCCCACAATTCTTTGAACTTAGCCATTGTGGCACTACGCCCTCTATTCTACCTCACGACGACTATTGCGAAAATTTAACTTTGAAACCACTGTACCTTTAGCAATGGAGTATTTCTTTACTGTAGCAATCATATCAATGGGTGTACATAGTACGCAGTTAAACAAAAATGAAAGTTAGGGAATGCGAATTATTTGTATTTTATATTTCTCGATGGTTTGTACACATGAAAGAACCACGGGACGTGGAGTATATTGATATGGGATGGGCGGTGCAGAATGATGTAGCAAGCTCCAAATTCTGAAATCTGTCATTGGTCCCATGTTCACACTTGAACAATTTGTATTATCCTCCGAAATTTGTGTTATCCTTCGACGTTACACTCTGTACTTACCTTACTTTATACATAGGGCTACGTAATTGTGAAAAGCCTGCAATTACAACAGCATGGTTAAGTTGGCATTCACCTTTCTCATATACTTTCTGGGTAAGCTTGGAAATTGGGGCGCCTTGCCGTGAAATATTTCTCATGAATATCAATCAACATGAATCGCTTCCTGACCTGACGTTTATTGGCCTTTGATAGTCAGACAATGACCCCACCAGTGATAAAATCAACCGCTTGGTTTGTTTGAACATTTCGAAAGACAACAACTTCCTCGTGTTTCCTGAAATGTTCTCTTGGACGTACCCTGCAAAATATCTCTCTCGGCCTTGGTTGAGGTAATGAGATTGTTCGTAGCCCGACTATGTCTTTTTCATTTTCCACGAGTGGATTGTATAGTAAGTTAGATAAATTACTACTTTAGGATCATTGAAACGAAATTTAAGTAAATATTTACTGTGAAGGGTTTTATCATTCTTACGTTTTTGTTTGTGTGTGTTTCGAGGGGGGGGGGGCTTTTTCGGCATTTCTATTTACAAATTAGGTTTTAAATCCTCCCATCAAAGAGGACAGAACTTCCAGATGTTTCGTTTGTCTACTAATATCGAGATGTAATAAGAGCACGGAAAATGTAATAAGAGCACAGAGGAAATGAGTGCACTGACGAAAGTTTGAATTCCAATGGACATACTGGGAGGCCTACATGTGAATGACCATTAATACACTCTGAACAGTTACAAAGACAAAATCGCAATGTTTTAAATTATTGGAATCTCTATTATTTTTTCAAAAATAAATGTTCCAATCGAAATTATATTTGTACTTCTGAGTCACTTTTGCGATTCTGGAGAAACCACTCGGGTTTTACATGTGAGACCGACGACTAACTTTGATTCCCCTAGGGAGAAAAACAGCACGTATCCACACACACCAAGGAATGGTCACGAACAGTTTTTTGTTGTTGTTTGTTATCAGGTTATGGCAATGTTGTTAGTCTAATTTGTAGATCTTGAAAAGAGATGCGATCTTCGTGGAAATGCATATTTCCATATATGCATATATTTACATATGCATATATGCGTATTCATATGGGCCTATCCAAGCACGTCTACACGGGTTCTTCCAACATTTTGATGATCTCAACATACGTTTCAAGTCCCAAATGAAGACCCCAAAAAACAATCACATCGACTCTTTTTGTGTCTATCATTATGTGGTGGAATACTTATCTTAAGAACAGCGAGATTGGGGCGAGTAAACCGAAAACTGCTTTCGTGCTGCAAACGACCCTCGATGGGTATGTGTGTTGTTCGGGCAGGGGTATATAAATATACATCAGAGAGGGAAAGTCTTTGAGGTACTAATTATGAGGTACCGGTACTATTTAAGAGTAAATATTTGGAAGTAAATTAGTTGGAGATATGATCCTTCCCTGTGTCCCTGAATCTATGATTGAGAGTCATTTAATATGCATCATAACAATCTTTCAAGGAGAGGTTATATCGCAAGTACCATGCTCTTACGCTTGGAAAATTATGGAAGATACATTTACTCCGATCCTTTAAGTGCAATCCGACCTATGTACGGATGTATTTACACCAAGCAGGGACTAGCACTTTTTCTCAAGTGATGTTTGCACTTTAAAATGTCTTTTCAACATGAAAAGCTGATTTCAAAGTTTGTACCTTGAATGTTGAATAATGTTGTTATTATGGAGACTTGGCAATTTTGTTTCCCCCCGAAAAAGAAGTAAAGGAAAATATAGGAAGATGAGCAGCTGTTTTGATTGATTGACGGCAGCGATAGGCCCGCAGGAGGCTGTTATTTCGCGCTGGTTCTGCCATGCTGAGTATACTTTTATCATAACGAATATAATTCTAGTACCTCCAATTACACCCACGCTAACAGAAATGGATGATGACTTTGCCCTCTCAAGACCTTTCTTCTCTGAAATCTCTCAAACATGACTTTTAATGATCAGTTGGTAGTAAACAGAGACGGTAAACAGAAAAGAAAAATAGACGAGGAGAAAGGGGATAGAAAGGAAATAGCCCTGGGTGAATGAGAGAAGGAAATTGGGAAAGGGTAGGAAAGGGAGGGGGGGCAAAAGAAAGAAAGAAAGGTTGAGTTAAATTCGAAGTGAGTAGATACAACTGAATTCAACATTGTAAACATTGTATGCACGATTGTCATATACATAAATATCAACGTATTTAATTGATTTGAAGAACACTTTCTTAATAACTTAAGTACACGCAAGAGAACACGCAAAGGGAACTTTACAAATGGAAAACGAATTGATCGTTTTGTACTGTGACGTCGGAGAACAAAATTCCATGATGACAAAAGGATAGAAACAAAAAAAGCATATGTGGGTCCCTGGTGGTGAGGTCAGTGAAGTTACCGCCTCCGATGGTAGAGTCGCCACATTGTACCAGGCAGTTCGTCTACGTCCGTATAGGACAGTGGTTTCCTCAACGAGGGTGGGGGAGGTGGGGGTTATCGTCACGTACAGCACAGATGGACACATACACGACACAAAACATGAGAGATGCAGCGGAACACCATTTACTAGCCACCCTCAATGCCACGCTAATGATATAAATTATAATGCTACGTTTGAGATAAAGTAAATGCTTCGTTTGAGATCAAGTAAAATAGCAGTGAAAATGTAAATGCACTCAAAATGGTAAACTGCCATCACGAAAGAATCCGATGCATGCCAAGCTTCTTCAAGCTCATTTAGAATTATCGGATCTTCTCAAAGTTTTTGCAAATTCAGAAGTTGTTTATTGCTGCTCATTTCGTAGATCTGCCCACGCTTTTCTGCCGCTGTGTAGATTTAACCTCTTATGAAAGGAAAGGTCACGAACGGAACAGAGAGTCCTCGGACCCCTGACGACGTTTCCCTGCCCTTGAACCAAGTTACAGTCCCCGAATGGCACGGCCCCTGGATTACCATGCAGTGTTTTTTTCTAACATACAGGAATTTTCACGCTCTTTTTGTGTGTGTAATCTTTATTACCGTGTAATTCTTAACAGCAGTCACGCCGTGATAGTGCAATCGTGAGATCTTGTTGTAACATTCGAAGAGTTAAAAACATGTGACACCTGCATTATGTGAACGCAGGAGGAGGCCATCACATGTGCCGAGTGTGCATCATTCGTCCTTCACAGGAAAAAAGTTATGTTATCAAGTTGCAAGTTCTTGTTTTTACCATAAAATTTAATGTATGGGAATTAAAGATCACGTTTTGGGGTAACATTGTCAACGCGGCAGAATAACGCTAAGCGTTTCTTAATCCTTTTTCGGTATGCAGTACATCTATAGACGAAGAGAGCATAAAGATGGGAGGAATCAAATAATTTCATAAAATCCTTTCTCCATGTATGAATCTTGACAAAGACCCTTTTTGCAAATAGCTAAAAAGTCAATAAAAATATCTCGGTTTTTTATGGTCGGTACATTTAAAACAAAAAAAGGGTACCGGTACAATTTCCTGTTACAGTGTTAGATTTTGTTTACATCGCTGTTTGAAGTTTGAACTCTGAGACACTTATGAATAATAAACATAGAAGCAATATATGCACATTGCTTATGTAGTTATTAGGGCACTAGGCACTGGCCGAGGGAAAGAACTGGGGGACGGAACCAGTCTACTTTTCAAAGTGGTATTTTTTTACAATTATTTACTTTTCAGAGCTCTTATTTTTTTTTTAAATGCTTGTCCGAAACTGCTTTTAAGCTATAAATTACGCTATTGGTTGGGGTGAGATCTTAACACAATAGACATTAAAACTTTTCCGCGTTTTGCTCCCTAAGTAATTCTCCGAAGAAAATCACACCCCCACAAAAGCATCCCAAAATTTTGGCGCTATTTTGGCGCTATTTATTTTTAACATAAAGCAATTGAAAAAAAGGGCCTCTCTTGCGTTGTGTGATGTATGCATATATTTACCACCCGCGTATAGAGAGGAGTAAAACGCGATTTTATCTCACCCGTGCTATAACACAACACCTATCTGTAAAGTATCCCCCCCCCCTTACTTTCCGGGACCGCCCTGGTAACTGAGAACTATACTGGCTTAACTTCCTTTGTCCGTTCTAATATTTAAATCGGCTAGAACATTCATTAAAGAACAGCTAAATAGACTCCACCCGTTTTTTTCAATTGAACTTAAACAGAAGGTGAAGGGTTTGCAATAGACTAAGTCTTACTTCGCAAAGTTCGTACACTACGTATAGCCAAACTAACTAAAGCATCTTGCCATCCATTTTGACTTATGCAGAAACATTGACAAAACATTTTGCAAAAACGATTTAAATATGACTATACTGAGTGATTTTCAGGTAAAAAATAATGATGCCACGAAACACAACATAGTACATTTGTTGTTCATAAAAAAATGTTCCATGCTGCCGTGCTCGGCATCCGAAACTACCTCCTTGAGTTCGAAAAATTATTCCAATTTAGTATGCATTTGACGAATAGTTTTTCATCATGAATAGCGAACATGAATGATATCGTTGACTGGACAGAAATGACGTAATACACAATGCAACTCGGATCGTTTGCCAACTTGCCAAGTACCTTTCGTGGAGTCACTTGTCATCGTGGTTCTATACTGTGTCGAATCATCAGCTGTACAGGTTGTCAAACATCGATACAGGAAGAACACGAATTGTTGGTAATTTAACTTGACTACTTATTATAGGACCTTAATAGGAAAACCACGGCATGTGCCCCGCGGGAATGATTACAATTGATTACTAAAAATGCAATTGATGTTTCCTTTATTTTGAACTGGTACAAAACATTGGTGCAAGCTGGCAACGTTTACTTTGGATTCGTACACCTGCTAGGCCATTTATTGACGTCTCAATAAAACTAGGCCCAATCAAGTCTACTGCAAATGACCTTTTTCATTGTATCTTCATTATACGTGGAATCTTTTGATTATTCGATTATGGATCACTTTCACATTTACGCTCATGGCTGTTTGTTGCTCTGTAATGGTTCTGTGCCCTGCCATGCGCTACACTGTAATAGTTTAGAGCCTGTGAAGAACTTTTACTTCCACTTGCCACGCATCTCGCGCACTCTGTACACGCCTGTTGCGCTATTTTGTTCCGAGCCATTTTGGAAGACAATTAACGCAATACTCTCTTTAAAAGAAGTTTGTAATGGTTTAGAGCAAGATGTAAGGCTGTAAGGAATAAGTTTACAGCGCCCTCCAATTTATCCTCGGATTTCGTAGTAACACCTATCGAAGGATAAAAATGGTGGTTTGAATAAGGAAGAAATAAATACATGAGACTTGAAGGTGACTGAGGGTAAAATGAAAAAAAAAAAAAGTGATCAAGTTGCTAACGTTTCTTGAGGTTATTAGAATGTTATCGTAGTTAAATGTGGTTCTTTTTTAATAACACCCGCATTCTGCTGAGATAGCTAAGATGTTTCGGGTTTGTCAAATCTTGTGGTGGAGGATAGTACCGTTTGTTGTAGAATTGTGTAGGAGTTATATGCATGCTTCATTTGTTGACATTTAAAACCTGAAAAATTGAACATGTAAATTTTCACCTTTTTAGTATGTAATTCTTAAGCAACACAGAAACAGAGAAGAGAACAGAGTCTTCATAATTGTTACGTGGCATTTGCTGTCTGAAACATGGGAGCCGATTTTTTTTTTGGGGGGTGTGTTGGGCCATATCCCCCACTTTTGAGAGGAGGGGACACTAGCAAATTTGTCCAGCCTCACTTTTGTGACCTGTAGTAAAAACAGCAAACTACATTATTCTTAGTGGAAATGTAAATAGCCTAACTTATGTTCTGAGAAATAATCAAACTTAAGCAGAAATTAACATGGACAGAGAGACTGAGAAGTATACCATTTCCTGCAATGTGAGAGGTACATTAAATTTCGGTACATTACGCGAGTTTACGTAGAGAATGTATACTACCTGAATGGAGTCATTATGCCCCGCACTTCAATATATTGCTCAAATCTACTTGCACTATTTGCAGGGGAAGCTGGAGTCACAGGCCTACTGCTGTAGCTTACGTGCCTCTACTCTCTCTGACGAAACTGAGACTTAGCCTCAGTTATATGCTCATCTTCAATATCGCAGGGGTACGAGTGGTGGATGTAAATAATATGCACAACTTAAAAATATTTTCCATTTTGGTGACGACTCCAAATGGAGGACAAACGTAGTAGCGTTAGTCCTATAGTACCAACGTTACTGCATCTGCTCTACCACTGTTGATATGCAAGGAATCTTCCGGAGAGCTTCTCACCTTGGACCGAGTGAGAGCTTTTACTCCTTCTTTGATCCAGCCGGGGCCCAAAGGAGGACCCCTGGCACCACATATATTTGCTCGTACACTTCTCAAACGCAAACGTCACACAAACGCTAGCGTGAAACCAGATTTTCAATCGTGTTCGTGGGAAATTGAGCAAGGTTTTCCAACGCTGCTGGGAAGGGAGTATGTTCAGCTCAAACATTTGCCACGTGCTCAAAAAAAAAAAAAAAAATAAATAAATAAAGAAGGATGCACAACTCAATTATATGATTTTTGAATTATCTCAGGCCATCTGATGTGTTACCTTTTTTCATTGAAAGAATTTTCTCATGAATGAGAAATTGCAGACATGAGATCCACATTGAAAGACTGAATACATGTAGCTTAGAGCAACCGGGAAGTGTCGTTTCCCGCCATTTGTTGTGGGGGTTGTCAAGCCCCAAAGTTTCTTGTACACTCCTCGCCAACAGACGGTGGCGCTCCGCTTTGTTAGTAGTGCTGACACTCACCCTCCCCCATATTGTTTTTCGTTGCACCGCCTTACGCCATGGCTTACACCACTTTGAGGAGAAACGTTTAATGCCAGATGTCCTCCCCCCACCACTTTCCATATCAAATCGACGCCCTTGGTCTGAAATACCATCGCACATCCAGTGACAATGTTTTCCTCACTCACTATAATATGTGAATATCGATTGCTCATTGTTTCAAGACTTAACGACTTTAATGATAACATTACTAGTTGATTGCATCTTACATTAGCGGCCGACAAGGTTATTACACTCTCAGTCAATTCTTACAACATTAGCGGTTGATGGATTAATCACGTTGGCTGTTGATTTCATAACAGCGGTGGTATAACATTAACGATTATTACATGTAGTTAGGTAGTGATACACACCCTCCATGCACGTCGCTCTCGTACCAACAGTTGTATGCGTGATTTAAATACACTTTACCTGACGTAGGCTACTCTCCTTACTTTGTCCATGCTATGTAGAAGTAATAAATTAGAAAAGAGAACATGACAAAACTGACAAAAGTATGACTTCCTCGGACAATTCGTATTGACTCACTTAAGAAATTACGAAATTTCTAAGTTCTTTTTTAATTACGTAAAGAGTAGCCGTATTACGTATAGAAGGGAAGCATAGATTTACTTGTGAGGAAGTAGCTTTGCAGGCTTTATTACCCCTTTTTATGAAAACCATACTCCAGGGATCTCCCCCCCCCCGTCATATCAGTTTTGATACGCGGAGATCTATTGTGGGCGCAATTACCTCAGTCTCCAACAATCCGTAGTTTTGATACTTACAAGCCTGTCTACTACATAATTTGGTTTATGCATACAATGTATAGGCCTCTTCTGGATTCCGAGGGTCTTTTTCTGTTTTTTTTTCTAAGCTGCATATACGGGCAACGTGATGGAAATAATTACAGCGCGGTGAAGTCGGAACTGTTCAGTGACTTTTGACACGTAAGATATATTTTTCGTTTGGTTTTATCGAAACTCACAGCGGAGGGTCTAAGATGTTGAGAGTCGGAAAATAAGGAAATTAAACATGGCACGAAAACTAAAGCTCATGCCAACATCGATAGAAAAGACTTCTAGTGAGTTTGAAGAAAATTGTGTCTGAATCCCCCGCCCTCGGCCCCTCCCCCCACATCGCATCAGTTTCATTCCCTACTACTGACTCAATGTTTTTAGGTCATAACAACTTTACTTTCCCCGACAATCTTCTTAAAAACTCAGATTTCAGTTTTAACTTGTTTTGACGTGACGTTGAGCTAGTGTAGGTTGTTTTCCTATATTACCTTCAAAGTTTACCTCAAAGATAGACGGTAAAGCGTAATGTATGTAGTCTACGGATTTAAGAACCAGTCTAGACAGCAGAGAGGGTGGGGGGGGGGGGCGACCTAAGCTTTTCACTTATATCAATGATGTAACCTGACTTAATGGGGAGGAGGTGGTGAGGGAGGTCGCAGACAAAAGACTGAAGTGGAGAGGCAAGCAGTTGTGACTTCATTTAAGACTTTTTTTTTATACAAAATGCCTGTCTCAGATTGCAGAAAATAGTACTTTCCAATCTTTCTGGCGTTGTAAATTTCAGCTAAGTCTACTTTCATTTTTTAGAACATAGGTCTAGAAATGTACGCTTCCACTAAGGGTAGTTCAGTGTGTTACCTTTTTTTTAGTTTCAGGTCACAGGAGGTGGGGGGGGGGGGGGAACTGTATTAGTGTGCGCGCGCCCACTCAAGGAAATGGGGTAGACACTTTCAATTACTACTTCCTTTCATACTATGCACACAGCTAGTACAAGCTAAGGTCAAAGATGAAAACAAAAAGTATGACAGTTTTCAATCATACTCTTGGATGTGAAACTGCTTTAATTTATGATGCGGTAGTCATTTTCTTTCTTTTCTTAAATATGTAAGTATTTAATCTTACATGTGCTTCTGCGTCTATGCTTGCAGGTCGTTTGGCGGGGGTCTCACATCCTATTTCAAAATGAACGCAACGTTATAACAGCATCTTCAAGTTCGTCATTCTCCATCTCTACCTCTATTTTATTTCCATATGGATGAAGACGCTGTACACGGCAATACAATCCCCCCCCCCCCAAATCACTCCGGAAACCGAGGATGAAGTAAAAAGTTGTGTTTGGTGGCGCTGTCGTAGATTTCGCCCTTTTGTCCTCAACAAAAATCTTGACCAATCAGAAGGGTCTATGATGGTACAATAGTCTGGAGTTTTGGATTCTACTTTTGTTACAAAAGTATCACTGATGTGAGCTTGAGAACGAAAATGAAAACGTGCAACTTGACGGGAAATAGGGCATTTAGAATACACCAACATGACACACAAAAGAAATAGGTTTAGTCATTGTTGAACCATCCGGTCTCATCAATAAACACCTGCCAAAGCTTCATCTCCTCAAAACATTATGCATGTGATGAGTAACAAAAGGTGCATCATTTGAATTTTGAAAAGTTTGGGTGAACAAATCAGTGTGGAGCAACAAATAACTGAATTTCTATCTGTGAAAACTTATTTCTTGAAAAGAAGCCTTCTGTCCTTCCTTATTTTGAACAATCTATCATTCTGCATCCATAAACATTGGTTTTAGTAATATGCATGTCTTCTGTGAAACAAACGCCCTATTTCCCTTTAAGGTACTGTGAATCATTTTTTTTTTTAAATTTCGACTGTCTCAGCCAACGGAAGTGGAAAAAAACATTTTCAACTTTGAACACTCGACCATCCCATCCGATTTTCAGCAGCCCCACGAAGCTTTGGGATTTTTTTTTTTTTTTAAAGAAACGAAATGTTAGAGCTTGACTGACATTTTCTTTATTCGCTTCCAGACACCGTTGTTATGTAAGTAGAACATGTTATCGTGGTAATGTCAACTGCAAACTAATTTAGGGCAGCCGCATATAGGTGCAAAAACTTCATTTCAGCTTAAAGGGAAATAGGGCGTTTGTTTTAGAGAAAACATCCATATTTTAGAAACCAATGTTTGTGGACGTAAAATGATAAATTATTCAAAATAAGGAAGAACTGCAGCCTTCTTTTCAAGAAATAAGCCCCTCACAGATCGAATTTCAGTTATTTGTTGCTCAACACTAATTTGTTCACCCAAACTTTTCAAAATTCAAATGATGCATCTTCCGTTACTCATCACATGCATAATCTTTTGAGAAGATGAAGCTTTGGTAGATGTTTATTGATGAGACTGAATGCTTTAACAATGATTAAAGCTATTTTCTTTGCATGTCATGTTGGTGTATTCTAAACACCATATTTCCCTTTAAGCGTGTTTCTTGTTAACGATCATAATTTGAGTAACTATACTATCAGTCTCTTTTTCATTCTTCTCTGTCAATGCGAGATGAGATCTCCCCGATGATTTGTTTACTTTACCGAGTGAACTACAACTATTAAATAAAAGGGGAAAAAAAATTGCTGTAAACTTGGGGGTCGAAGCTTTCCACTTGCTGTGGGTTAAAACATAAAAACAAGAAGAAAAAAAACAAGAACTGTTAGAAGAAACAAGATCGGCCAAAGCCTAAGCAAATGACGATTAACGAGTTAAATCGATCAATTGTGGAAATAATTGAGTTACAACTTTTCAGTTTCCCCTAAAGTGAAATAGGAAATTAAGACTATACCAACATGGGGTACAAAGAAAACCCACAAAAGCCTCATCCCCTCAAAACATTATGCACGTGACGATTAACGTAAGGTTTTTATTGTTGGGTAACAAATAACTGAACTTCTATCTGTGAAAACTTATTTCCTGAAAGTAAGCCCAATGTCCTTCCTTAGTTTGAATAATCTATCATTCCATTTCCACAAACATTGCTTTTAAAAATATGATTGTTTTCTGTAAAATAAACGCCTTATTTCCCTTTAACAATCATCTCGAATCAACCGTGAGTTGGTCACATCGTGAGTCGGAAGCAGCAGCTTTTTTTTACCAACTCAGTATTAACCTTAGACATCCAGATGGTAAGCATAGCACCTTCCATCTACCACCGTACATCATCTTGTGTGTAAGTCAGCGGGTGCATTTCAACCTTATCGACCAGACTTCTTGTGACAGCGATTGAAGTTAGCAGGCCGTTAGCAGTGCGAGAAAAGATGGCGCTCCCATACTATTGTCTTCTGCTGGCTTTTCTAGCGACAGGTGAGCGACGGAAAACATTATTTTGAATATTTTCTTATTTGCCTACCAAAGTACATAATGGCGTTTGTTTGTTTGTTTTGTTTGTTTGTGTGTCTGTTTATTTCCAGCTAGTGTATGAGCTACCACAATACGACTTCTTGGACAGTTGAGTATGGTTGTTCGATTGTACCATGTATCTTATGGTACGTGTGTGCATCATTTTCCAATATTTATCAGCGTAGAAGGGATAAATGTTTCTTTGTCTATTGTCCGTAGAAAATAGACAAAACCAGCATGGAAACTTAACGTATGATACCTTCGTTGTGTGCTAGCGACCACAGAGCAAAGCCGTTTGGTACGTCATGATGTACATTTGCTTAAAAAAGTTTCCTCTTTGTGCGTTTTAATTTTTACCACTTAGGATTGTCAACTGGATGTCAAACGTCACCTGACTGCGAGTGCGATATGGGTGTAATTCGCAGAATGACATATTACCACGTAATCTTACATATTTGAAATTACACCCGCAGTTTGTTTATTATGGTTTACGTTTGTTTATTTATAGTTAACGTGGTGCCACATAAATGTCACATCATAATAATATATGAAACACCCACCGCATCAAAACCCCATCGACTCTATTTCTCTCCTCGTCCGTAACTTGTCAGTGCGTTTGGGAGCAATTCGCATCAAAAGTTTGAGGATTGTAATATTAATCGTTAAAAAATGGCTGGGGATTAATTAACTCGACTATTTGAGGCTCATATCCAAGTTTTGAAAATTTTTATGGTTTAAATTTAAAGTCATGAAATACAGATATGATCGACTGTGTTGACTTGACCTTTGGGAGCAAAACTTGTCTGAACCAAACACAAACACGAATAAATTTAGTTTCGAATCGCTTCCCTATCTTTGCAGGACCTATATGCTGTGTGTGGTATATGGTTCTTAAAAGTTAGCATGTAAAATTAAGGGTAATGAAGGGAGCTACGACGTATGACAATTTCAATGTATTTATATGCTTGCCTATAGGCAAACCATAACTATAGAGTTGATGATAGTGCGTAAGTTTTCCAATAACAGTGTTGACCTTTGAACCGTTAGTTATGATCACGCTAGTCCCGTAGGGTGATACATGTGAAAAGGGTTTTCACCTACGGGACTCCGGATCTCTCTGCATATTCGAAAAATAAGTTACGCGAGTAAGTACTACGCGGGCTGACATGATGTCACGTCACGTTACCCAAGAGAGAATGTTATTTATTATCAAGACTTACATCAATAATGGGACAGATAGGCGTGCCGTCTGCTACCCCCCAGCCATATCTCACCTTGGTCTAAAAATATTCGACAAAGGTTACGAGAAACTTTAAGAAACGACAAGCGAATGTGTTTATCAATTTGCGTATTTCGTGTAAGTGTTTCGTCTATCAGTCATTACTGCATTTATCTCCACGACGCCAGATTCCATGACTCTGTTTGACCCCAATATTTAGGTGGTCGTCCCGTGGGGGCCGAGAATCAGCGGAGGATGCATTTAATTGTTTGTGTTTGTTTACGGTTGTCAGGAGCAACGGGTATCGATCTCAAAGAAAACGAACACCTTGTCAGAGGGAAATGTAAGATTTTCGATATGTAAGATCGTACATATGTGAGTGCAATAAGTGAACTTCAGCTGGAGTATACCACCATGGGAAGGGGGTTGGTGAGAATACCAACGTGGGCGGGGGTGGTGAGAAAACTCAAGACAAAATACTGCATATCCGCTGGTGATGTCGAATGTGGTCAAAATTAACATGGAATAATGACTCATGAAGTCTCATTGATCAATATTAAAATAAAGTTTTGTCTTCCGAAACTAATCGCAACAAGACGCCTTCGAGGAAGCGCGTAAGACAGTGCGGGATTATATGAATATCGAAACCGTGAAAGACGTGTCGGGTGATAAGCCGAAACCCTAATTCAACTTCCTGTTATTCAACCACATTGAGGTCTCGTTTTGAGACGCACAGTGGTTCAGTTTGGCGCAGGAAAAGAAATGGAAAAGGGCATACATTATTTATGTATTCACCCAGTGGATGTGACACTACCTCATGCCACCCCTCCAGTTCGCCGTAGGCATCAGAACACTGTTGATTTGTTTGGAAATTTAATATATTTTATTAGTGATTGTGTATGGAGTGCAGGTTTCTTAGCTTTCAAGTTGAAATAAATTGCCGCTGAATACTGTACGGCATTTGTTATATTTGCAATGTACATAAATAACAACTGTTCCTCTAGATCATCATGCCCCGAGAAATGCCCTTCGTCCTTAAACTACACCAGTAGTCCTCTCGCTTGCTCTCTCTCTTTCTCTTTGATTTCGAGACGAGTTTACAAGTCTCTGAACCCCTCAGAGGGTCCTGACATCTTTCATTCAAACCCGCATAGAGTCGTTATCTACGGCACGGAATTTACCCGGACATTAAGAAGCGTGTATTAACCCACCGAGAGTCCACTTACCAGAAACTTACCAAGACCTGATATTTGTCATTTAACCTGCAGAGAGTCCACTCCCTAGACGTTTACGTAGACAGAACAAGTGTCTATTAACCCCACCAAGAATCCACTTACCAGATATTTATCAACACATCGCATGATTTGTCTCAATACACTCCACTTCACAGACGTTTATCAAGACTTGGCATCTGTCATTAAACTTCAGCAAAAGTCCCCTCTCTGATTGCGTTTGTATTTTGAGATCTGCCAAACAAGGACGTAGGACGTATGTGTGTGTGCCGGGGGGGGGGGGGCAGGAGGGGGCTAAATCTTAAAGTCCGAAATTGGGCGAAGATGTGCTCCTTCCCCCGACGTATTTCCCTTTTTACAAAGCCAGAGAGAGAGAGAGAGAGTGGGAAGTGCCATTTTGTGCAGTTTTAGAGACCTTTTTGATTCACTGCCGAAGGCAGGCAAGGAATCTATGCGATGGTGATGACGTGTTTGTGAGTATGTGACGTCTTAATTTGAAGACACGATGTCTCAAGAAGGATAAGCTGCTTGATCTCCAAAGCTGCTGCGTTGGAAGTGATTTTGAGTAGATGATTAGTCTTTGTCAAAGCGTTTGTAATTTTCGTTCTTTTTCGTGTTTCCACAATGTTCTTGACATACCCATCACACTGCTATCCTAACAGCGCCCTGTTCGTCAGCTGTTTACACGCGAGCCCCGTATACCGAACTGAGTTAGGCATATCCGAGCATCTGTTCAAGACAAACGTCTAGGACATTTGTCAAAAATGGGGCGTAACCATGTACAAAACACTTGATCTTTATTCATATAAAGCAGTTATTTGTCACTTGTGCATTCAGGGAGCGCTCACACATTCACAGTGAAATGTTTGTTCACTCATGTTCACCCTGATTGGTTGTTCTCCCCGAAGAAATCATGTATAAACATGAGTTTTCGGGTGTGAACTAAAGAATCAAATCTGATTGGTTTCTTCACTTTATCTTAGCAAAACGGCCATAAAATGAAGAAAGAGTTAAGATAGTTGGTAACAAATGTACAAGACCCTGTGAACTAGAAATCGGCGAGAAACAGCAGAGGGCGCAGTTGGCTCTGTACAAAAAAGAAGCACGGTGCGTGTGATACTACATTACTAGGGTCTTAGCAAGACTAGTAGATGATCCGTATTGTTTTTCATGGAGGTAATAGGTCTTTTGAGGTCACCAGAGTTTAAAGTATGAAAACCGCAACTGAATGTTGCTGGAACTTCAAACTATTAGCATTAATAGAACTTGAGGAGAAGATGATCTTTGTCGTTTTTATGGAGGTCACAGGTCATGTGAGGTCAGCAGAGGATATCATTTGAAAACCCTGGAAACAGGGAACCTCAATAAGGGAAAGTTGCTGGAACTTGGAAACTTGATGTGTAGATTTTCCATTGTGAGTCGATGATGCCTTTTGTGTTTCATGTGGGTCAAATGTCATTTGAGGTTCCCAGGACGCAACGTATGATAAATTGTTAAGAAAGATATGGCAACTGATGGTGGCGCCCTGTTCAGATGGAGTGATTACTGCTTGCCCTACACTTTAAACCCCCCCCCCCCCTCTTCCTCAATGATTTAAAAGTCTGATTGCACCACTGATAGGACAGAAGTTACACGCCAGACCCTTTTCCCCGAACTGCCTTATCTCTGTGTTGTGTTATCACCAAAATGTGTGCCACTTGAAGGATTAATCATCTTGGTACTTTTTCCAGAGTTATTTTTTCTTAACAAAAGAATGATGAAGAAGTGATAAATA
The DNA here is from genome assembly GCA_021234535.1 of Stichopus chloronotus. Classification (NCBI taxonomy): domain Eukaryota; kingdom Metazoa; phylum Echinodermata; class Holothuroidea; order Aspidochirotida; family Stichopodidae; genus Stichopus; species Stichopus chloronotus. The sequence continues at coordinate 7,725,939 of CM037835.1, forward strand.
AATCAGGAGATATCGGAATTTATTCCAAATTCAAACATCTGTGTTGCATTGAAAAGCAGCTGAACGTCTCTAATTCTTTAAAAAAAATTCTTAAAGGAGAGGTGAACGATCCCTCCCTTAGACCCAGTATCCCATGGCAACGATCACCATCCATCGAATTCAGCTCCCCCCCCCCCCCCTTACAAATATTCCTCTCTATGCTGTCAGATATTCGTTTATCTGATCTCCACTGAATGTCTGCTACTTGATTTCCAATAACATCATCGACTTATCTCGAGGAAGTAAAAAAGGTAATTCCATACTGATCGAGCGTAATGTCTTTATGATAATGTAGCAGCCCTACAATGTAAAGGGAATTAGATTGACTGAACTTGATTGAAAAGGTTCATAAAATATAAAAAAAAACTATTACAATGGTTTAGTAAATGTGAAGTTCTTTTCCACAACAGTTTAAGGTTAATCTACAATAACACCAATCCAAATTTTCCACTGGTATTAAATTTCAAGATTAAATGAGCACCACAATTTAAACAAAAATGAGAACTACAAAGACTCATCACAGAACTCTGCCGGTGTCACGTGTATGCAATTTAAAAACAGTCATTGAACTTATCTCTTCCAGAACCTCATAATTTCTTCAAACCGCAAAACTGCAAGACGTCAACACGTCACCGGCATCCAAAAGCACTATTGATGATGAGTAACTATTCTACAAGTGTACACTGACATTAAAAAACATGCAAAACAGTCTGTTATAGGCACTCCCCTACTAACGTTTCAAAATTGTGTTTCATTTAAGAGTGCTATAGTAACTTCTTTGAGCAACAATAGACAATGTCATCTTTTCTCTCTTGTGTGTAAGATCATACTAACGATCTTTTCATTTTGTGGAAAATTTTTTTTCGACTTTTCATCTATTCGTATCGACAGGCATGGCTTGCATAAAGAGCAAAAAGCCAAGTTACGTTTACGGAGGTAAATGAAACAAAAATGGAAGTAAGCGTCTATACACAAGGTAGTTATGGAGGTTATGTCAGTTCCCCTTGTTAATGTGATCTGTTTTTCTTATTTTTCTTGTTGTTATGTTGATATGCCTATGTGACGTCATTCAATCGTCTGGCCAGATTCGTCTAAAAAAAAAAAAAAAAACGAATTTTGAGGCGCATCCTCATACACATAATTTAAGGTCCCATAGTGAACGGCCACTTAAAGGAACCCACCTCGCCCTTTCACTAAAGAGCGACAGATTTTGTTTAAAAAACCCAATGAGTACATTTTACTGAGATGCAAAACAATTTCTCTTAATCTGAATGCAACATTCCATGTAAATGGTATTGGATTTTACTGAAGTAAAACTTCCACATTGTGAAACCACACAACTTCCAAAAAGATCATGCTCTCGAAGTACGGTTTTCACAAAAAAAAAATAAAAAAAAATATGTGATCAGGGAGCTAACCACTGATCGTTGTCCTTGTCCTTTCACATGTGGTTAAGACTTAAACAGTAAACACAAACGTGCAGTATAGGATGCTAACCAGCAGAAGTTGCTTGCGAGCCCCCGGCAATAAGCACCCTTGGCCAAGGGTGAGACGAACCAGGTTTCATCCAACTACTGTTTTTAGCTTAAAGGGGTTCACTGATTTTGTATCGATAAGTTTGGGAGGTTTTTGAAGGGTACAAACACATGGCAATGTTTACTATGTAACAGACTGCGCAGTCTAGTTTCACATCCAATAGATATGAAAACTCACTTTTCCAGTTTCTGACTCTGATTTGTACTGGCTGCGTGCATATTAGTGACTTAGTCCAAGTGTGGAAAGTGTCTGGTCACAAATTTTCAAAAATCAAGTTGAATCTATAATTACTCACTAACGCTGATTGTATGTGACACAAGGGGATCCTCATAATTTGATCATTTGTCATTGGCACGTGAAGTAAACTCGACAGGTTTAGGAATATTTAGTGAATTTAACGAAACAACTGAATGTGCCCCTTGAGATGAAATTGTACTTCAATTAATTAATGGAATGCAATTTTACTTATTAGAGAATTGATTTGACCGCTAAGTGAAAAACCTTGGCAGATTGGTGGTGATATTATAATTAGCTTACATCAAATTCTGTTCCATTGTTTCATGTATTTCATAGCCGTCTAAAGAGAAAAGATTTGAATATGTTTCTATAGACACTTCTCACTTTCAAACAACTTTTTAGGTAGGAAAGGTGACTCTCGAGTAGCCATGAAAACCTTTAATTGCGTGTGGAAAATTATCCCCTTCCAGCTGCGATCATCCCAGCCCAATAGATTAGATTAACATTCCTTTGTTTCAAAATAAGTCTCACTCTAGTTGACATACTTGATCATTATGACTGGCACTCATAAACAGAGCTATGAATGGAGTTCGTCGAGGTTATAAATTTAATTACTTCAGGAATTTCCAAGAATAGACAGTACACAATGTATAGCGTGGATATAGGCCTACGTCCAATACATGCATGGAATGCGCAACCGGGTACAACAAGAAGAACTTGTAACCAAGAACGATCTGAAATTGCAGTTCCCTGCTGAAATAAACTCGTGGCACTCACGCGCATCCATGTGTTATTGTAACTTGTAAAATGACTAAACTCGTTTTCCACACCAACTCCACTTCCTTTTGGAATAAATAAAAAAGATCAGACAGGCTTTACAAAGGGAGAAAGATTTTTGGCAAGAAAGAATTTGAATCTTTGAGAATCAGGAAGTCTGAAGACCCATCGAGGACCCTATGCCATGTTGATCGTGGGTTAATAACACCGGCGAAATTCGCCTACTTTTTCGATAAATGCTCAGATGGTAACGAGGCAGGAGTGAACCAACAATCCCACACAACCCCAAACCTACTTCTGTACAACGTCCCCATCCGACGGACGAGAGCGTTAATTTCCCCTCAGTCTATAGCCACTTCCAGAGAGGCTGCAGGGGTGGTTGTGGAGGACCTTCCCAGCTCTACAGCACATTAGCTGTACAAAGCAACCAGAAGCGAACGATACCTAAATCAGACAGCATGGAACCCAAATTGCAACTACCAAGTAATCCCCTTAGCACCACTGTAAACAGCTTTAGTGAACAAGTAAATTTGAGTCTCCAGAAAATTTCCAAGTGGTTCCACCGAAATTTGATCCTGGAAACTAGTGATTGCATGGCGGACACGCCCATGTCACCGAGGTAACCCTCCACCTTACGTAAAGGGTGGCCGTCTTTCGATTACCCCCCCCTGTGAAAATCATGAATTCTTTTCAACCTTTGCCTTGAACTGTGAGTAGATTTCTCCAAATTTCATGTTTGTAATTTGCTGACTTGCTGGGACATCGAAGAGGCTTCATGGCATGTACTATCTGTAATTTGAAAATTTTACAGCATGCATACCAATTACATCCTGCCGAGCGAGTCGCTCCAGATTGGTGTTTCAGTAGCACAGTAAAGTGAGAATGCAGATACCAACTTCTGGAACTTACCTTGACTGTCTTCCACGACGGTGGAGAATGTTATCGGTGACAATGTGACAATTGAAAGACCTGACATTGTATTTAAAATCCTGCAAAATCTCATTTTGCATGATGGAATTGATGGCTCATTGCGCCAAAATAGTTTGCAAAAAAATAGCAGACTCACAGTGTTCGTTCGAACCATGTCTTTCGTGACTTGTGAAATGCATGTTTACATATCTATATATTTATATAAATATATATATTGAGACCATGATATACAACTTCTCCTACACGTTATCACGTTAGAATGGTGGCAGATCGTGTCATATTACTACTTTAGTTTCTCCACGCAGGAGAGATGTAAACAACCCAGCTTGACTTGATAGTTTTCATCCCAAGGCAATGTCAAAATTCGATTTCGAACTCCTACCTTTTGCTTTAGATAATGTGATACACTGATTTGGCTCCGAATAACTGATGTAGAGGTAGGGTACCTTCATTTGTTTGGTGACATGTAAACATTATTCCTTTGCATGCAGTCGAAAATTCAGTCATCGCCATATCGAACACAGCCGGACATGCGCAATAAGTTCGTATACATTTAAATGTTTAAAAAAAAAAGAGGGGGGGGGGGTGGGTGGGCAAAAGGAACTTTAATTATTGCACGGAGGATAAGTAGTTAGAGGATTTTAACTTTCTTTACACAGTCCTCACCTGTTTCTTTTTTTTTTGTGGGGGGGGGGGGGAGTGTATGAACAACAGTGGCCATATGCACGTTTGTTGCACCTATACGTATTATAAAAATGTATATATTGTTGTCATATATGTAAAACTACAATTCCCGCCATCAAGCTGTATCAATCACTATGGATAGGTTACAAATATATTTCCTCTTTCGAGAGGATGCTGAGTGATGGACTTTTAGGAGCTAGTTTAGGTCATGGGGATCATGGAGAGGTTTACATATAAAAATTTATGATTTCCTCTAGCAGGCAGAAGAAAGAAATGTTAGATTGCATACAGACTTAAAAGAGCAAACGCTGTGATAGCAACATCAGCACGGTGACACGGTTGTGATTTCAAGTTTCTGCCAGTGGTTTCTGGTATCACGTTGGGGCTCCGTCATAGGAATCTTGGTAGGACTATGTTGAGTGATGAGTCAATAATGATCTATTCTTGGCTTTTTTCCCAGATGTTACGGATGCCGGGACTGTCCTTGTGTCCAAATTCGAATGGACCATCGATCCTGTTACCATCAGGGTCGGAGCAGAGAGTGACGTGCGTGTCAGGGTAAACGTGACGTCATCCAGTATCTCTGACAACATAGGCAGAGGGAAGGGTCTTTGGAGAGTTGGTATTTTTGGCAGTCAAAATCGATATGGGCAGGGTGAAAAATATGATTATCGACCACAAGTCCTTCCAAGAAAAGCCCAGGGCAGGCCGCTCAGAAGGAGCCACAAGTTAATATTTGACGTCCAAACCAAATTTAATCTCCGTGAGCTTGGTCCAACAACCTCCTTCCCTTTTATGTGTTTGGAATTCACCCAGGGTGATAGCCCTCGGCCACCATTCACACTTATTATTGAGAGCACGAATTACTTCACCTCGTGCCAAATGACACCAGCAGATCAAGGTAGGACAATCTTGTATGAGAGTCCTCTACGTAAGCTCGTCAACCATCCGACCCGCCGTGGTCCTGTTCAAAATAAAGCCATTCCCCGTGGGTAGCGCCGTAGTTTGCCAATAAATATTCTTTAGCAAAGAATTACAAAACCTTAGATTAGAACGTTCCCAGCATGAACAGACATTCCATCTTGTAAAAGACTGCAACATGCTATCAAGTCATTTTTAACCGCCCATCAGCAGCCTGTAGATTTTTCTTTCACTCTTGTCATACGTAACATGTACCATCATGCATTTCACTTCATTTCGAGGAATGTTACTATAACAACGAGCAACCTATGGTGCGCACCATGTGTATTTTCGGCGCAGGCATTTCACTTAATTACTCGTTGTTTACATTTGTGCTAATACATCTCGTCGTTTTTCTGTTGTAGTTCATTTTTAGTCCGTAGATATCGCAACAGCGTGTAGCCTAATCTCGAGCACTATTTGTAGAACATAGCTTGCATTCCTTTCCCTTTAAGTTTCATAAGGCTTGTTTTCACTTTTCAGTATAACCTTTGCCGTCAGCTATGTTGGTCACATATGCTAACTTTCAACTTGAGAGAGTTAAAGGACGACATACCATGGTTTCTTGCATTGACGTATATACCCGAAGAGTGACGCACTGAATAAGTATTCTAGAATATTTGTTCATGGTTTCTTTGATTGCAACTGTAAGAAGGTTGCTGTTTGTATTTTCTTTTTCATACGAAGAAGGGCAGTTGAAGTTATGTTATGCCTATCATGATTAGACCCCACAAATGATCATAGAATTCACACGCACCAAAGCCTACATACTGACTGGTTGTCGGCCTAAACGACACTGAGTAAGAATGAGCAAAACTGGAGTGAGTTTCACTAATTTCATGAGATACCTCGGGTGGGCCCCGCCACCGGGACCCGTTAATGAGATATCCTGCATTATTCGATGTTCGGTAGCGTCATTCGTAACAACGAGTTGGGAAAATTGTGCAAGTTGTCACCACAAAGTACAGATAAGTCATTCATGATTACGGATTACTGATTCCTTATTTCGTATTAGAAAACCTTTTAATTCTTAGTAACATTATGCCTTATAGTTCTCCAAATAATACACGTCATGTCCATAGATAATCACCGAAGATCTCAGCGGGGGGTAACGGATGCAATGGTTTACCTATATATGAATCAGGTTGTGTTAAATCAACAATTCCTGTCCATTTATACCATCGACATGGAGTTGGGGAATGCTGTTCATTCATTTCGCTTCTTCATCGGAAATCTATGTTTACATCGATTCATACACATTCGGTTACTACAGAATCCCTTTCAGATTAACTTTTCGATCCACGAATGAAGTGAACAACCGTATTAAAGCTTCACAACATTTAACATCATATTTGTTTTTCGCGAAATGTACCACCCGATTTACCGGCAAATCATGTTTACATTTACTTCTTTTAATGTTAATATCATATGGGGTAAAAAAAATATCACAAAATGTTAAACTGTGATGACGTCACTCGGGCCATAAATGCAGTAATTATTCTGTTCAATAACACTAGCCCTTGGAAACTTCGTAACATGCCACATGCACGGTGCACAAACAATGTTATCGGTAAGCGAGCAAATTAAGAAGTTAAACAATAAAGTCTTCATTCTCATGGTTTGTTTCCCTTGTTGTTCTCCTCCCAAAGTGATGCTGTTCAATCATGTATCAGTATTCATCTTCTGAAGAAGAGGATCTTTGGGGGAAGGGTATATATGATCATCCCATGCTCCTTGTGAGACATCCCTCCATCAGCAGATGATGTTCCTGTATTTTTTTCTTTCCATTTTGCGGGCGCGACAAAAGGAATCTACACATGTCCATATATGAGTGAATGGTCATGAAAATGAGTTGTGTCTTATAACTGGTAATAAGGATGTTATATCAATCTATACAATGCCACCAGTTGTACTGTAAAATTTCCATTAATGCCGTACCATACGTTAAGAGTCTGAACAGTTCAAGGCCAGTTGTGTTCTCATCGACATGAATCGATTACTGTAATTAAGCTTTTAGAGTTAAAGGGATTCCGTAGCTCGCAGAGGAGAGAAAAAACTCACTTTACTAGAGACAAGACTACCGCTAGTTTCACTTGATCCTGACGACCTTGTGGTATATATTGTTGTTTACTTGTTAAAGACTGTGAATATTCGTAAAGGACAAAATATGAACTGATCTTAAACTTTACCTAGCTAATTAAAGATGCTTCAAAACATGATTATATTTTTATCATATATATCAATTTGAAGACATCAATATCATTTTGTTAGTCACCGTACAATCCCTTTAAGATACAGTAACGCTGACACTGCACAGCGACTTATGTGCACTTATAATATCTCTACATGTGTCTCACCTTGAACCCGACTTGATCAAAAGGAAGTAATAATCTTGAAGCGAACGATTATTATTTTTTCTTTTTTTTTTCTATAAGGATTCCTGATAAACTGCATATGATGTACGGTGTAATATTAATGTAAGGGTCATACGGTAATGAACTCCCCCCCCCCTCGAAAAAAAGAGCCTACTAAGTGTACTATAGAAAACAGTGAAAACAGTGAAACAAACATAAGGCGTTGAAATGTAGAGACAAAGTCAGATTGACACAAATATAAAGGAGAAACCGTTTCTTTTAGACGACTCACAACAACCACCTACTACGGTGGCGGACGGAAAAACAACGCCGGGCGTCAATCCGTGGTCAGTGCTTGCAAGGGGACAGAATTTGCTTTGGAATTTAGAATGTCATAGTAGCAGTGGCGTAGCGAGGAGTACTCATCAAGTAGGGAGGTGATTGGGACGTGAAGGATTGACTAATTGACTAATCGAATGAACATGCAGACTGAAGGGCAGGGACGGGGGGGGTGTGATGGTTCAGGAATTCTGTCCCCCTCCTAAGGGGGAAATATTTTTTTCTTGGAGTTTATAATTCATCAAGAATTTGCTCATTTAATTGTTATTATTAATGCAATGATTATACACAGGGGCGGGTTGACAGTTTCACTGTGAGCTCCCTTTGACATAGGAACCCTATGATCACTATATGAACACTACGTTGGAACCCTTTTTTGATACTAAGTGGAGCGCCACACAATCAGTTGGCGCGTATCGTAGAAAATAAATACCAGATCACAGGAAATTACTCTTCACAGGTCCGTTTTCAACATAACAGATTTCACTCAAGCAGGTGCCCCCCAAAGTCTAATGAATTAGATAGGACATATCAGGCGCTTGTCCAGGACTTTCAGAATGCAGGGAAGGTCTTGCTTGAGGGCGATGACCGCACTAAGGGGCAGGACTATCTATAAACGGAGGACCTTCATCGGTTAGCACGGATCGTACAAGAAAGTTTCTGGTCTTACAAGGAGGTCCCAAATGCCTGCAAACGGCACTCTCAGAATGCCCTAAGTTGCATGTACCCATGTTTAAAACAGGAATCTCATGTCTGCATTCTCTCAATTAATGCGAAAAACATAGATCTCTGAAAAAAAACGATAGTAATTGGAATTGCGTTTGTGTAGAATATTTGCACCTACTTGATTGCGTTTGTCCTTTAACCGCGCGTTAACCTTCAAAACGATCTTAACTTCGGCGCGGACAAGAAAAATTCTTAGGTCGCTTGCATATAGGCCAACTGTCTATGCGAAACGCCACCATCAGTTGACCCTGAAATTTTGGGCCTCATCACGTTAAACACCTAGTAATATACTTCAAACTGAATGTGCATGAGTAGATCATTGGGAGAAGGCGGGGGGGGGGGGGGGGGTGCATTTGATACTCTGTCTCCCACTTCTCTAGGAGTGGCGGACGTGTCCCTTGTTCCCCTCCTTTGACACCATGCCCCAAATACCCTTGAAACAATTCATTGTAGGTACATGTAGCTGACCTCAGTGATTAAAGTTACAGCTCACCTCACAGATCCCTAAATATCTATGAACCCTTATAGCTCTTTATTTGATGTAAAAGACCTTTACAGCTTACGTCAACTTAAACACTTGGTACACCGAGATTACTACGACTGATCAGACCTATATTTCAATCGCGGTTACGACGTTTCTAGTTGAACTTTTGATAGGCTTTCGTTTCTCTATATAGTTTCCTATTTGGAGTCTGTACGCATGCTCACCAAGCGTCTTATGATGCATAAAGTGGGGACGGCGTTGATCTTATGACAGCCGAGCTTTAAGTATTCAGTTTCCAAACAGGAAAAACAACGCACGCACATACAGAAAGATACAAGCTCACACATACACACACACAGACACAACGGAAACATAAAATGAGGTTTTGAATGTTCTCTGCTCTTGCATTCTTTTCCCCAGATGTTACGGATGCCGTGACAGTCCGTGTGTCCCAATTCGAATGGACCATCAATCCTCTTTCCAGTACTGTCAAAGCAGAAAGTAACGTGCGTGTCAGGGTAAACGTGACGTCATCCCGTTACTCTGATCATATGGGCAAAGGGGTGGGTCTTTGGCGAGTTGGTATCTTTGGCAGTCAAAATCAATACGGACACGGCCCAAAACATGGTTATGTCCCCCAGGTCCTCGGAAGAAAAGACCAGGGCAGACCGTTGAAAAAAGGCCGAAAATTAGTATTTGATGTCGAAACCAAATTTAACCTCCGTGGTCTCGGGCAAAATTCTGCTTATCCCTACATGTGTTTGGAATTTACTAAGGGTGAATATTCGAGACCCCCCTTCACACTAATTATAAAAAGAACTGATATCATCGTCTCCTGTCAAATGACGCCAACGCAAGGTAGGACAATCTTATCAATGTGCCTGCTCCATTTCGTCGTCCCCAATCCAACCCTTTCAGCCCATGCAGTTTGCCTTTGCATATACAGTCCCACCTATAGTAGTTTTGTTGTGTTATGTTTTGGTCTTTAATTAATACCCCAAGCATGGTTGTGTCGACTAAAAAGAAAAAAAAATCGCTCGTAGAACGTTGCATCACCTCCCACGAACACCTGTGCTTAAAATATCCAACCGAAAATACTTTATCACCCTTTTGCAGAACAGTTTCATTCATTCATTTATTTGTTGTTTTTTTTTTGTTCTTCTTCTCGAGGAAGTTGATCCTTTCTTTGTTGATCCCTATTCATTGCATTTTCGTTATTATTCGATAAAGGCATGGTCCTATCTACATATGTTGTCTTAACACACTGGCAAAGTATAAGTACAGACGAAAGATCCGATGAAAGCTTTCTCAACAATCATCTTAAAAATGACCACATTTTGTTACTATTTAATCCATGCATTTGTAATCACTGTTGAACAGCGCGTATCCAGTGCCTAGTTGGGTCTACCCCACCCTCTCTGGCTTCTTGATCCCGTACGCGCTTCATGCGTGTCCACTCACGCCTTGAAAATCTGTGAAGAACACTGTGAAGTTACGCATATTTTGTAAATTATAGAAAGAGCAATGTTTACTGGGAGTGCCATCCTGACAACTTGCTATCTCATAGATGAATATTAAAGAGGTCATTGTTGCATGAGACGTTATACTGCATTCTTCAATGTCCTTTTTAATTAATTTGACCTTCCTTTAAGGAAGTGTGCATAATTAAGCCTACACTCCTTGACTTGGTATAATCGTCAATGCCTCATCAATATGCATCGGTATTGTACCCCAAGGTGACGTAAACATGCAGCGAGAGGCGTTTGACCTCATTATTTTGAAACAGATGGTGAGATCGTTATTGCAGGTCAAGTTCTGCGAAAAAGGAAAATAAATAGAGACTCAAGGATAGGGAAAATCACCAATCACTCTACACTATCATCGACTGGCCGTGACTTGTGGACTTGGGACGGTCAAACAGTTCTCAAAAGGATAAATTACATGGTCAGTTAATACCTTCCTTTTTTTTATAATCATTCGACATATGTGCTCAACAATAAAAAATTATGAAATGATAATAAATAATCTGCCTGATTAGTAACTAATTCTCCAACAACAATATTTTTTTTTACTTGATGATATCACAACAGAAAACGTTCATTTTATACAGTGAAGTGTAGTTACACATACACAATAAACTGTAGAGTAAATATAAAAAAATCGTTCCCCTTTTTAAATATTTATGTTGCAAAATAATTGTTTATCAGAAGTGAAAGTTTGACAAGCGTCAAAAAGCAATTTCTCGTGTTCATGGTTTTGCATCTTCCTAGACAGTTATAAAGAATTGGCCAATTTGTTCACTATTTCTATAGACCTTCGACTCTACGCCATACCTATTTCACGTGAATTATTGTCGTACACATTTGCTTTGTTTGGCATAATATAGTTTCTGAAGAATCCTTGTATACCCTAGTGTATCCATGTTCAATTCTCAAAACAAGTCATTTTCCAACCCTCTTATTACACCCCCCCCCATTCGTTCACCAAGTGAATATATTGCATCTGTGAAGCATCCAAACATTGTTTTCAGAATTTACCGACATCTGTACTATATATATCAACTAAACCGGTGACACATCCAATTGACGCTAACGTGGGCTGCAATAAGTTTTGTACTGCATCTGTGCCACCTTGTCAATCACATGCCGCTTAATTTGATCGAACCCGACGTATTCGACGTGAACACGAATCGAAAACAATTACCAACGTAACAGATCCTCACAAAGAAAATTCACGAGTAGAGACTGTGACAAGGTGAGAAAGCGTGGAACAAGAACGATTTGCTCATGCATAAGTTTGATATTGAAATTGTCGAAGAAAGGAAATTGACATTCGACCACGAACGTGATACTATAGCAGGACAATACTATAGACAAAGTGGTAGTACTTCCACAAACTTAATACTGTACAGCTAAGACTAGGAGAGACATACAGTGACAAAGAAGTTAGGCCTACTCCAGTATAGCACTATCGTACACGCTACTGTTAGGCTAAGACTATTTACAGTATAGGCAGGCGTCGCTCATCTAACGACCTAAGTGAATGGTTGTAATCAGAGATGCCGACTTGAAAGCTTGATGATCATCAGAATTCATGCCTATATGCCACTATATGACGTAGTTAGGCAAATTCGAACAGTTAGTAGTGTATGATGATTAGGCCTAGGTAGGTGGTAAGTACAAGTTCAAACGTCCACAGTGGGGTAGCCATACTAGCCACACTACTTAACATATCAGGAGCATGCACATATGAAGGAAATCAAAATCTTAAGGCCATTAACTTAAAGGCAGTGTTGCATCACCCTGAGCTATATTTTTACCTCCCGGAAAGCAAAATTCTCAACTGGTTCTAAGTTACAGTACTCTTAGATTGACAGCAAATTCGAAAGAGGCAGAGCAGCTCGTATTACACAGCGTACACAGGGATTCATTGTTTTGATTACACATGTGGAGGAATTTAAGACAGGTTTAGGGAGGGACTAGAGGTAGGTGGTTGGGAGAATTGAAGCTATCAGGGGTGATGAGTTTTTGTCTTTAAGGTTACATAACAAAGTTATAGTACATGACATTGAAAGTTTTTCTTAATATGTTTCAAATCATTGTATTCTATGTCATTGGAAAAATGAGAAGCTGAGAGAAAAGTGTGCACTGCATTTTACAAAGTTGCTGTTAAACCACATTTCCAAATCTAATATGAAACCAGTGACCTTAAATTATTGCAGTTTAAAGGTCAAGATTAATTACATTGTTAGGATAGTCTTATTTCATTACCTGTTTTAGGCACAAATTGCACATGTGGCTCGTCAAGACCTTGCATCCACAACAAGACAAAAATGGGTGACATATAGTTAACAAAATAGCATCTACACATGTGATCTTGTAGTCACACTTGCTGGTCCACATGGTGTTAGCTAAGTAGTACAACTCCCTTTTTCATGTAGTAGACAGGAGGCTGAGCAGGAGGAGTAAGTAGCAGTGTATCTTAAACTGGTGCAGATGTTGCTGTCAATTTATTAATGTGTTAGAATCTCTCCGGCTGAGAAGTGTGGATTTCCTGCACAACAAAATGCATACAAATGTAACTTGGCTGTGTTGAACATGCCCCTGGTAGATGTACAAGTGGAACGTTTCATATTTTAGTTTGTCAATGCTAAAACATCTTCCCATTTTCGAGTGCATACCCTGCTCTCTAAAAACACCACAAAATATTAATAGAAAAAAGTACTTGCCCATGCAAGAGCTGATTTTCCCTCATCTAGATTCTTTTCTTCTTTGTTGTACTTTGCCCAGCCAACACCACCTTCTCATTTAGTTAGTCATTCAGTATTTTTCTGTTGTACAGTTCAGTGTTTTGCAACACTTTAGGGGTGCTTATGATTTTGTAAGTGTAAATGTAAACCCGCTAGAACCACAAGTAAAATACTATCACTGAAATGGAAGCAGGATTCCGTCTACAATACCTACAAGATTTCCGAGGCTTGTTGGGAGCAAATTGCTCTCAGTGTCATTTTACATAGATTGAAAGAGAACCTGCTGATGAAGTATTCAATTAGTTGTGCAATCAAGCTCCATGATACATCATGAGGAATTGCTATATATGCATGTAGGTTAGAGTGCAAATGATTGTGGTATTTACATAATTACACAGAAACTGGACTACTGTATGTATCCAGGAATGTCACCAAATACCTTGTAGCTGACCATAAGATGATTTCATCACTTGTGCAAAACACAACTTGACAACCCTGAACTTGGCAGATGATCATAATTACATTTTGATGCATTTCCTCCTATTATTTTTTGTTTATTGTTTTTTTGTCATTTTGTGCATAAATCTAAATTACATATGTAAGATAAGGATTAGATTATCACATTTGTCCCTCTCCAGATAACTAGCAGTATTATGTACATGTAATTGAGCATTAGAAACTACAATTTTAAATTATGGTTACAAGTGAGTTTGCACATCATGAAGCTCACTGTATAGTGTACAGACATGTCAAATGCAAGGGTTGAATTGTTCTCCACCATGACTTTTCCCTTCTGTTTTTCATGATTGTTTGGCATACAGTATTGCAACCTCACCAGTGTAAGGCTTGTACAATAGCAATTTTTGAGATTTGTTAGTTGTGCAGAGCTCATTCGACAAGATAATGAAGTCATGATTTCGTAATCATCCACTTGTTCTTTAGCACTGTTAAATATCCCTGCATGCATTGTCAGTACCAAATAGCAAAGCCACTGCATGACTTATCATAAAAGTTATCTTTTCCATATTAATTGTCTGTTAACTTTTTCCTTGCTCTTGCCATGTAGTTCAGTTGCCTATACCCACTGTTCCAAACGGATGTTATAGTGGTAGTCACCTCCATTGCTGTTATCCAATAATCATGCATGTTTCAATGGTATTATGTCAATTGTTTACCATAACATAATTTGTTTTCACATTTGACTAGTATTTAACTTAATCTATGAAAAGCACTGTTTTCAGAAGTTTAAGTTTGTTGTAGACTGCCTATGAAAACCTTGGAAAGGTACTGTAACAGGAAACATCACTTATGAAGAAATCCTGGCAAAGATTACACAGTAGTATAACACCAGATATCGAAAGCAAATAAAATTCCACTAGAAAAGTTCTTTTAATCTGCATTTCCTGAAATGGATACTGCTCATAACATATTTTAAATGTGACATTACTGGATGAAACAACCAACATTGATCAAGCATTCCATAAGAATAAAACCCTCTGTGAACTCACAGTAAAGCATAGACCATGGAACCTTTTTTTTTAAATCACAGTTCTCTGTTGTTTCCTTTTACGTTCATGATAAATTTTTTTCAAATTTTTGGACCGTCTTGGATTACTTCAAAGCTTTCTAATATTGTGTATATATTGCAATTTTACTCTATTAGGATAACTTTTTTGAAAATGGAATGCTACTGTACAGTTGAATGGTACAGTGCCACCAGGTGAATTCCATAGAACTGACAGACAATATTACTGGCTTCCAATCAAACCCTCACTGTTTTTCCAATTTTGTGAAAATAGAAGAGAGTGAGTAGGATTTTATTCATGCTCAAGAGTCTCTCAGGATTTCTTTCAAATTTGTTGAGGGATTTAATATCAGGAGTTCCACAGATGCTACAGCTCTCATGCAGGAATATATGACCTATGAGTATGTTTTGTATTGATGAGCATTGAGAGCAGTTAGTTTGTATAGAGAGAAGGTGGGTAGTAGGACCTTAATAAATTTGAAGTGATTTGTTTTTTGGAAGTACCAAGCTATCAAAGAAAGCATATGATTTAATTTCCTTTTAATGTACAGTTAGCATACATGTAGACTACAGTAGTTTTATTCTATAATCAATGTCTAATTTTAACTTTCATCATCATTGCTGTGATCTTTTGCATCCATTTGCCTTGGGTCAACTGAATTACTTTTGCAGTTGAAGACGATGTCACAGGCGAACCTCCCCCTGAATCGCTTAAGTCTGCAATTTTCACTGGCATCAGGTGGGACGTTTACTATCAGCCGAGCCAGTTACAGACCTTCTCAGCTACTCCAATCCGAATTATTCTCCATGTTGGTATTGACAAAAATTCGGATAGTATTCAAGGAGAAAACCTCTGGAGGGTTGACATCTTTGCCAGCCATAATTGGGACGGAAGTGGCGAAAAATTCTTCCACAAAGAACAAATTCTGTCGTAAGCTTTGAATGTTGCCATTAACAAACTGTTCACAGTTAACTTAGTGTAATACTTAACTCAGCTCTTTGTCCTTTGTTTGTGTATATCAGTGCCTTAATTTGTTTGCATTCTAATACCTTTGCCAAACATTTGTCTTTCAGTTTAAGTTTATTTAAGATTTAAAAGTCACAATTCTTATGATGATTTGCAACAGATGAAGCAACACTTTCTTTTTAATGTATAATGTGGAATGTGCATGTATGCTGGGTTTCTCCATATATTTTGCAGAATGAAAGATGGTGTAAAAAGGTGATGAATTATTTTCACTAATACTCTGAAAAGTGATATCATGAAAGAAACTTAATTTCTTGGACCAAAACCCTGATTTGTGCCGCATAGTAAGTGTTTGAGGTTTCTGAAGTTATAGTCCCGCAGTAAAGGAATGACAGAACTCCACTTAAACATTTTAAAATGATGAGTCAATAGTGATATAAATGATCAGTATTTAAACCTGTTTACATTTAATTGAAATGGAGACCGATTGCTACTTACATCCATCATTGAAAAGGTAAGCCACACTTCTTTTCTGTCCTACAGTAACTTTCTTATTAGAAATAAAACATTTGTATTGCAAAAATAAAGTTGAACAAAGCAGTTACTGATAGGGGGAGAAAAAAAATCCAAAATAAGACCTTCTTAGAACCATTTTGCAGGCATACCACACCTGTTTGATACTTACTGTTCCTAAGGATTTTTGCAACATGTTAAATTTGTATTGAAGCTAGACACTTAAATATACTTGTCTGCATGTCTGGCTCACATGAAAATGTATCCTATTGTCTACTTATGGCATTGATTATTACCACATTCTTCTTGTGTGATATGGGTGAAACTCTTTGTGGGTGCAATCCATTTTTTTGTGGTTGTGGCTATATTAATTCTATGAGGTCTTTTAACATCTGTTTTCAGTTCAGTTTAGAGAAGAGGTTGTAACAGTATCCCTGCTAATAGGAACTGTTTAAGTGAAGCCAAATTAAGATTCATTTTGTGGTTGTCACCACAGGATGAAAACTGGACAGTGTCACTTTGGTCTGCTGTCTACTGTACAACAATTTGAAAAATTTGTCCAACAGCAATAGCCAATTGCATTGTTTTCTGTAGGCAATCATTTGAATGTTAATAATGCCTTGTCTTGAGGTATACAATAGGCACAGTCACAGATATTGTACAATCATGTACAAGCATGTTTAAGGTGCTTAATGAGTTTATGTGTTATGTTATAAGTGTGAAGAAAGGGATTAGTCTGTATGTAGTAGAAGTCAGCATGTTTTGATGCCAGGCAGTAGTAAACAAGGTATGGTGAAGAATCTTGCCAACATCCGATGTTCCTGAATCTAATCTTTAAATTGCCAGTGTACTTGTCTGTGTGTTTTTTGTTTGGTTGTTTTCTTACTGTCTCTTCATTACATGTATGCACACCACATGTCTAAATTGTTGATCTTGGAAGAGATGAAATTTATAATGACACTGTGCAAAATACATTGTTATTAACTTGTGACTATGTATACATTTCAAGTCCTCTACACAAAATAATTTTGCATTTGTCAGTGTCAGGTTTTGGTCAATTTGGGTAGTGGAATAATTTTTACAAGTTATCTGTCAAATCAGGGAATCAAAACATTATCTTGCAAACCCCGTAAAGATTCCCCGTAGTGTTTTCACTTTCTCTATACCTTTCTGGTTATTGTAACATGTATATTAGAAATCAAAATTTTTACGTTCATGGTGTAAGTTTTTTGTCAAAAAAAGCAAAGGACATGGTTGCTTTGATTTGAAGCACAATATATCCAATAAATCAGACTTTTTCTTTTTTTGTTGAAGGTTATTGCCATTGGCACTGAAAGTCAGTGATGTTCTTCAATGCTATACTTTTGAGCACAGACACATTTCCCAGAGAAATTTCTAGCCTTTCATAATTAGCTGACAATATGTTCTGGTTGATTTCTACATTGCATTTCCATCATCAAAGGGTGTGGTGTTTATGCTATATGTATCCTTTGAACTTTTCCTATCAGTCAGCGCAATTCAAACCCCTTAACCTGTTCTTGATTTTGTAAATATTTCTTGTCACTCTCCCCAAGTCATTATTGTTGTCCGTGCCACCACTGTCACCATTTTCTGTGGCGGTTGTTTATGTGGGTAGTTTTCTGTTAAGTTTAATATTTAAATGTACATTGGGTTTAACTTGATAATGTGAAATTTTTTCATCACATAAGTATGTTTGCAATGTATTAATTTTTAGAGAACGGTACCAGAGCAAGAGCTTGGACAACACCGCCAGGACCCTGACTTTCAGCATCGTTTCTGAAATTGAGTATTATGGGATAAACTGCCATCCGAATGATCCTCCTTTCTTTTGTATTCAACTGTCTAAAGGGGAGAATCCAAATTTTTACATACCCATTTATGGAGACGATGGGCTCAGGAATTGTCAAGCGATTGAGTGCAAAGGTAGGTGTTCTTGCTCTGGCAAGCATCCTTTTTGCAGTAAAGTAGCAATATGGAACCCTTCAAAAATTGAATGACTGAAATGAGAAGTAAAATATGCAAGCATCATGACATGTACAGTTACGGCACTAATAGACACCTGAAACTGTGTTGTTAGCTAAGTAATTTGAGCGTGGTGGAGAAGCTTGGTGTTGGTGGTTTTGAAAGAATATTGCACAGTAGTGAAGTGCAGTACATATGGGGTTCATTATAACCATGTCAAGGTTTGGCCTTTAGTGTTTAGAGGATATGCACATGATCATTCTTTTTCTTTCTGTATTAGGAGCATAAAACTCAACCATCCTTGCAAAATATCTTACAAGGCCCAAAATCATACATGGAGTAAACGTACAGTAGTTAAGAAATATTGCTCCACACAAACCACTCTGCTATCTCTTGATGTCATTAACCTTCCAAAGAAGACGATAGATTCATAAAATGTGTGTATCACCAGTGTAGTCTAGTCCGGGCAGTCCAAGGCCAAGGCTGGCCTTGAACAGAGGATTTTAACACTATGTGTATGAAGGCCTCAAGTTTCCAAGGCCTGAGAAGTCTCCGCCTGGGCCGACCTTGACTGCAACCCTGTTTATCACAATCAAAAATTTTTTTCTAACACTTAGGAATATTTTTCCCTCTTTATTGGTAGAAGCCATATCTCAATAGCATGTTTGATTTAGAAGTTATGGATTTTGAAAATCTTCTATTTCAAGATGGTACATTGCATATTATGGGAAATTTGTGATGCCACCCATGGCATTTTTTTTGTAATCCTAACTGTTTTAAAAGAGACATTACAATAGTGTAAGTAGATGTGACCTTAATTTCCAGATAGGTCTATAATAGACCAAATCTACTTTCCAAATCTTCAAGGTTAAATGAGGGCTTCAATTTCAAAGTAAAACAGACTTCTTGCAATAATTTGCCACTGTTTCATGGTATTTTGGTAATCTTGAGGCAACTGGAAATCTTTCTTGACCAGAGAGGTCTTTCTTGAAACAGCAATATCTTGAGTAAAGAATAAGATAATTTCATGGGTTTGAAATTCCTTCAGTGGAAAACTTTTCTCTTCTTTTTAAGAGCCTCTGTCAATTGTCTGTAAAATTTGTCTTTTTAAAGGCTGTATTGCATCACCCTAAGCTATATTTTTACCTCCCGGAAAGCAAAATTTTCAACTGGTTCTAAGTTACAGTACTCTAAGATTGCCAGCAAATTCGAAAGATGCAGAGCAGCTGGTATTACACAGCGTACACAGGGATCCATTGTTTTGGTTACACATGTGGAGGAATGTAAGACAGGCTGAGGGAGGGACTAAAGGTAGGTGATTGGGAGAATTGAAACTGTCTGGGGTGATGCATTACAGCCTTTAAGTGCATACAGTACCGCAGTCATGTTGAGTGTGTCTTAACATCAAACTAAGTAACATTATTTTTGTCATATTGTTCACTTTAGTAATGACAAAAGTAACCCCCAGCCTGTCCAGCTCCAGGAGTTGTATCCCCGTGCTCTATAAAACATCCTGGCTCACTCAGGGCTTCTTGTTCCTAGACTGCTTTTCACTTGGTGCCTCACTAAATTCCCCTCAATTTTTATCTTGGAAACACCATTTCATCTCATTTTGCTTCATTTGCAAAAGTGTAATTTTCTAATCAATAGTAACACGTCTCGCGGAGACAGTTGATGTCTTCCAGCTCCCTGAGTCGATGTAGCCTATATATCATCGCAAGGCGATCACAGTTTGTACACAAAACCTATGTACTCAGGCACAGTGCTATGACATTTCACACTACAGCTAAATGGAGAAAATCCCTAAGTTAAACTCAATGGGATTTGTGATGTCTGCGGTTGTGATCTATGTGGCTTGTGACGTAGTGGATGACCAGCTCTGATTCAAGATGACCATTGAACCTGATAGGCCTACATGATTAGCAGGTAGACACCCATGTGCATTCAATGTGGCTGTCACAAGTTCAAATCGATACTCGATAAAATGGAGATTAAAAGGGATGAGAAGAGGGATTTCTCAACAAAAGGCTACATTACGCAACTCAGGGCGTTGTGAACGATAAGCTCGAATATAACGGAAAATGTGTTCTGTACAGTCCTATGATACAAAGAATTAAAGAGTAAATCATTACAGAGTAGAGACAGGACAATAAAACATCTTATTACTAATTAGGTAAGACAATCAAACTGGTTGTCACGAATCAGGGCCGGTCGTTGTCTACATCACAAGCTACAGAGATCATGGTCAATAACATAATAATGGCTGCACTCTCCCCAAAGCAGCTATTTCTTACTCAACCTCAGTTGACTACTCAAGTCAGTTGAAATAGTGATAGTTTCTTAATAGCTTGGAAGCGGTAGTTGGCAAAATACAGTAGCTCTCTCTCAAAAAGCACAGTGGTTTGGTGCACAAAACTTACTTCCTAGAGCATGTTCCACACCAATCTATGGTGCTTTTTCCAGAGAAATCTGCACCCATCTGAATGATTGAAGGTGAAAATTTTAAGATTGACACCTACATATATGCTTGGTGTACTGTAGAAGAAAGTCATGTTACATTTGATATCATAAGGTTTCACACGTTTTAGTATTCATAAGGGATTCTGCCAATATTTTGATTTGTTGCTCTCACAGTTGTTTTTTTTTCTGCAAAGGGCAAGGAGCACAATTTTTATATGTAGTAAAGATCATAAAATGTCAAGAGCTGACACTAAGTGGTGCATCCTTATAACTGAGACACTTACAGTTTCTAAACTTTCTAACAAACTAGCATAATCTGTTCAATATAAGGTTGTCGTGTCAGACTACTCAGTCAGTAGGGATTTCAACCCATGAAACTATTTTGTCAGAATTTGCAATAAACAGCATGTTATTGGCAAAAAACATCAATAAATTTGGCCTGTGAACTTCCGATGAGTGTCTGTGATTCATGAAAGAGATTTTGTAAGGTCACTTAAATTGGAACTACACCTTGCATGTATGTTTTCCATTGGAACAAGGAAATAAAGCTGATGTGAAAAAAAAACAGACCACATCCATTAGACCATTACACAAACACACCCTCTCAAGTATATATATTTTTTTAAATCAGTTCCATAATCCTCTCCATATTTATTTTGAAATGTTTCTCTTGGCAACATCCTCAGTCATAGAGCAGGATGGTCAAATTTGTTGAGCATGATTGGCAAATTTATGTTGCATATTGCAGCAGAGGATTTGCTAAATGAAGGCTGGATAGTAAGATAGACTTGTATGAATTGTTCGTTTTCTCACAAGATTTCTTTTTCCCTTATCCCACTCAAGTAATCATGACCGTAGTGAATAAGATTTTTTCTACATCCTTTTCCAGCACCTGGTGGGCCACAAACAGTCCCGAATGGACCAGACAGAGAGAGCGGGCTGCCGCGGGCAGTGATATCCTCCGTGAGATGGTCCACAGACAATTACGATGTGAGTCGGAATGAGCCTAGCAGAATTAACATGCGTGTCACAATTATACCTTTACCTTCCTCCGACACAATCAGCGGCACTGGATTGTGGGAGCTCATTGTGTTTGGCTCAGAGCATCCCCAGGGATCTGGACCTCGCTACAATCAGAACAGAAACATCCTAAACAGCATCCAGGAGCGTCAGACGTTATATCCGAATGCTCCTCTACACTTCGATGTGGAATTTGATTTCATGATGGGCCAAATAGGGTGTGATCGGTGAGTGCATGCACCTTGTTTTTTATGGAAATGAAAGGTTCATTTAATTTATGGTGGAGGTTTGCTGAGCAAGGGGAATAGGTGGATGTCACTCGTATTCAGGTGAGAAAATAAGAATTTGGATCATTACAAGTACAAGGGTATTGGTGGGTATTCACAAGTGAATTGTACCATGAACTATATGAAAAAGTGAGTAACAGCTCAATGTCATACATACTACACAGGAAAAAGAAGTTTCAAATATCACAATTTTGTAATTGCACTTGCATCCAATATGCACTGAGACTCAATGCAGACAACACCCTCACATTGCAAAGTTCCTGCCACAGGGAGAAGTAGCGGGTAGAGTGAACCCAGTGAATGATGACTGATTTGAATGTTTACTCTGGTTTTGGAGTTTAACTGACTAATATTTAAATTTGAAAGAGCACTTTATTTTATTTGATTAAGACTCATTTCATGTTAAGAAGGTATAAAGTCAGAAGTAATGTGTACCATGTGCATCTTTTTGTTGTCATTGAGCATCTGAGTAACCCGTCAGTGAAGGGACACAAGGCTCAAAAGACCATTGGCCACTCCTGCTCTTATTAAAGAGACCAAGATGAAAGTAAACTACAGTAGCAGTCACATGTGTCACCAACTATTTACAATTATGACATTTGAGCCTTTTTGAACTTCTTCCCCTTTCCCTATGTAGCAGCAGTTGTTGCTAAAAACCAGTCCTGGGTCCATTCATTGTTGTGATGAGGGTTTTGTTACACAAAATTTAATTAGTTTGACAAGACTAAACAATAGAAAGAAGAACAGACTCCCTTGATCTGTGATGGATGTTTTGAATTGCTTTCATGATCATCTTCCATATCACCCCCTGGTCAGCTTTTTGGTGTGATGATAATATGTAACCTTTGCCTTAATGCTGGCATGTGTCTGTTTGTATGTGTGTGTACAGTATATATGCTAGTGACACCTATGATGTAAACACGATATCTCAAGATGTGATGCTTGGAAAGGTCTCATATTTAATATGTAGGTGTAACCTCATGATATTTCAAAAGGGAATCATGGATAGATCTCATATTTTGCACATTGGTGAACCTTATTGAGCAGAAGGAGTCTATTGTTTTTGGTGGAGGTCAAAGGTCATTTGGGGTCAATAGGTAAAATTGTGAAAACCTTGTAAACATGATATCTCAAGGTGGTTTCAAGCTTGAAGAGAACTCATATTTGCTTTGTTGGTGTACCATATTGAGTACAAGAACTCTATTGTCTTTGAAGGAGGTCAGAGGTCATTTGGGGTCAACAAGGGTCAAACTTTGAAAACATTGTGTACATGATATCTCAAGGAGGGAAGTGTGGACAGATCTCATATAGTATCTAAGCATACCTTATTGAGTGCAAAGAGCCTAGTATTTTTTGTGGATGTCAAAGGTCATTTGACATCTTTGGTCAAATTGTGAAAAACTTGTAAACATAATATCTCAAGAAGCTAATCTTTGATAGATCTCATATTTAGGGTGTAGGTGTACCTCATTGAGTGCAAGAGGGTGATTGTTTTTTGTGTGATCAAAGCTCTTTTGGGGTCAACAGGGGTCAAATTGTGCAAACCTTGTAAAACATGATATCTCAAGCAGGAAAGCTTTGACAGATCATACATGTAGTATGTAGGTGTACATTACCGAGGAGTGCAAGGAGCTTATTGTTTTTGTTGGAGGTCAAAGGTCATTTGGGGTCAATATATCCTCACTGTATGCAATATGCAAGATTTAAAATGCTCATAATTGAATTATTGCAACCACGATGCCATTGGGCTTTCTGGGTCAATATTCCAGTGACAGTCTTAAGATGAATGAGATCTGACAGTAATGTTATTCAAGCTTGCTCACAAGTCTGTGCATAGTGTCTGAAAACTTGCTTATCTTTTTAATGCGTGAACATATATTCCTTAAAGCATAAACCAAGTAGATTTGGCGAGTCACATTACAAAGCCTAAGCTTTTGATGGTCCCTTATTACAAAGCCTTATTAAAAACTTTTGATGGTTCCTTATTACTCCACTGGAGAAGTTGTGATCTTGTCTAATGTGTGCTCCCTGCACAGGAGAACTAGACAGACCCAAGCAGACAGATTGACAGCGTAAAACAGCCTTCACCATCTTCACATGTCTTTTGGAAATATTTTTGCACTTGATTTGCTCAAAAATTGTTTCCTTTGAGAGACTTTTATTCACACATTGATTTATGGGGTAACATTGAGTATTTTAGTTTAACACATCTTTTGCCTCCCTGAAACAGAGTGATGACCTTGCACAAGAGCAAGCAAATTAGTAATTCGAGACCGTGAAACAGCATCTTTGCTGCCACCTACAGTGTCCACTGATGTAGGAAAGAGAAAAATGACTTCAGAGGCATACAGAGATTTAGGGTAGAAAACAGATAAATTCAAACAGCTACATTTAGTGTCAAGGTTATCCTAGTTGATGAATAGGTCAGGCACAGTGGAGCAGGTGCATTGATCAAATTATCCCCAAACTTTACCGAGCAGTTTAATCAACAGAGCTGATATGTTCATGACTTTTGAAGAACTAATTCTTTCCTTGTCCTTGAAGAAAGTATTTTGCAACATTTTACAGCTGTTTTTTTTTTTTTTTTTCAAGGCATTGACAGCTGCAATGGCAGCTGACAATGCCAAATGCTGTATTTGTTTAAGAGGATGGGTTGATGTTCTTGTTCTTGATCTTGGTCAATGGGTCACATTTTATAATGTGTCAATGGGCAGTTGCAATAGGCTTGTCAAATTAGGATGTTTCAACAGTTACTTGAGCTACAATCTTGGACAAAATACCTTGGGACACCCCGCGCTACCTTTCAGTGTTGGCTGTAGGATTGCTGTTCAAAGGGTACATTCACTTCTATAGCGCAACATTGGAAAGGGGCTCGGGGTTTCATGTTATCCTCTCACATAAATTCAGTATTGTATTTGCAACGTACGACAAAATGTCCCAACAAGTTTGTCCAAGATTGTCTGAGAATTGTGACGGGTTAGAAGCATGTGCCGGGCACAGGAAAAATCTCAATTTGAAATGAAGTTAACAGCAAAATGGGGGTGATATTCCTTGCAACAAGAAACATCAGCAGTGCATGTTTGGCATGTTTGGGGCCTATATTGAAGTTGGTTTACTGTAATAGTATTATTGTGTGAATGTTATCAATGTTACTACGGAGTAAACGGGAGGAATAAGTCAGTCAAATCCATGTATTTGCACTAAATGTGCTAAATAAAATGCAGTCACTGGGGAGGTAACATCATAACTGCAATGCATCTTGTCGACCAGGAAACAACATTAAAACATTTTGTATGATACAAATGACATACTTTCAGCTCAAACTCTGATATTGAGATATTGAGGTACCAAAGAAAAATAAAAAAAAAACAAAAAACAGCCTCCCCAAAAAAACTAACGTGTTAGTGGTCCGTTGAAGAAGATCAATGTATATCTGTTATTTGGTCAGATTGTTCACAGTAATAACGTGGTGTCTGGTATTAAAATAACAATGTTTAATGACTATTATGACTGGCTTACAGGTTAATCTGGATAAAAAAGTGTACTATCATTATACAAAATAAACCCCTAAAATGCAAATTTAATAAATGTGACGTTTGCTCATATTCACATAACAGTGACATTGTGGCACCCATTTTATTGTACCGTACATGGTGCACTGTAATATGTTAGTCATTTTAAGCAGTTTCAACGGACTTCAGAGTACTGTACATATTTGTCGTTAGAGCTATATCATTATATTAATGTTATATATGAATGGAAGAAAAATGAGAAGTTGACAGACATTTGAGTTTATAAATGGATAATTGAGCAGTGAAAAACACTATGGTCATGCCGTGAACTGAACCCCGGCCTCCCCATCCAAGCTGACTTAGACGTAACAACAGCGTCCGACAGTATAGGTTAATGAAACCTACGTTCTACCTAATGTTTTGACAGGAAAATTTAAGCAACCCGTGGGAAAATTGCGTAGATTACAAGACTGAAGGTTGCATATGTTACTAGCTTCATGCAATGTAAAAATTGCAGTCACAAATCTTGATTTAGCGGCCAAAAATGTAAAAAACCAGCCCTTACTACATTCTGCCATTATTTTAATATTAAGCTGAATCTACAGTTCTGACTTAAATGCATTTTGGTAGAACGTGGAGCTACTTCAGAATATATTATAACTGGGATTCCTACAAGCATTTTACAATTACAGTAACACTCCTGTTGCAACGCAATGCAACAGCTGCCCATCAGTGTTATTTCTAAACGCAACTATTTCTGTCCGCATACAAAACCATGAAACAGTCTGTTCATTCATGATCACTCCTTTTCAACAAAAAATATACAAATAAACCCCTTAAATTTAATATTAAACTTGTTATGTTCATAGTCGAAATTCAGAATACTTTTATTTGAAAATCCCCAGACCCATAGGCCCCGATAACTAATTTTTATGATGCACCTTGTCCAAAAATGTTCAATTTTCTTTCAAAATTTTGCTCCAAAATTGCTCCCAAAAAACTCAGACAATCTTGGACAAAATACCTTGGGACACCCTGCACCCTGTTCAATGTTGGCCATAGGATTGCTGTTCAAAGGGTACATTCACTTCTGTAGCGCAACATTGGAAAGGGGCGCGGGGTTTCATGTTATCCTCTCACCTAAAATTCAGTATTATATTTGCAACGTACTACAAAATGTCCCAACAATTTTGTCAAAGATTGTAGGTGCACCTAGTTTATAGTTAGAGGATGAAAGGTTATTGCTCATTGGAATAATCTATGTTCTGTTGCATACATGTGGAGAAAAAATTTTGAATTAGAAGGAAAACTGTACAAGAGTACAGGGTTGTGAACAACAGCGTTAATAGAATTAACAAGAATTAATAGAAATTAATGATGTTTTAGAAGAAATTGTGCGACAACAGGATCTCAGATAGCTGTACCTTAATATTTGTTGTATAACTTCAGACCAATGTTAAAACAGAAAAATTTGCCAATCTCTGTTCATTCAACTTGTGTCTTACTGTTAACATTATTATTCAGTATGCAAGCATAATACAACAGGGTCCACTTGGGGTGTTGTCAGCAATCATAATCCCCTCGGACAGATCAAGCTAGGGACAACATGTGTAGAAGGTCCTCAATTTCGGAGGGAACCCAGACGTATTGAGGATGGTTACAGAGGGGGACTTGGAAAGTCAATGCATTGGTTTTGCCTCCACCTTTAGCTGAAACTACCCCAACCCTCTAATGAGTGCTTTTCCTTTGGGACCCAGATCTTTGTCCATACCGTTGTGACCACACAAAACATTTTCCAAACCAAGTATCGTCCATTTGTAACACTAGTGTGGAGTGTTTCGATCGATATCTTCAGAGGTCCATTGTAATGCAGTTTACCATAGCATGCATATTTGATTCTCAGCCGAACTGCTTTAGATCGCCTCTTTCCTCCCACTCTCTCTCTGTTCACACATTCTCCCATCCCTTTCCTCTGACCATGATGCCCTTTCCAATACTCTTCACCCACATTTCATTTCCTCTTTATTTTGATCTGTTTTCAGTGTGAACTATTTCTGTCTGGAGTTAGCCAAAGGACCTCGCGCACGCCCAGACTTTGAGATTCCATCCACCACCGGTCATAATGCCATCAGAAAGTGTCAAGAGAAAGCTTGCCCATTTCCAGGCAAGTCACTTACATAATGCTGAAACACTGAAGGCAAATGAGAGCTTCAGTTTGATTGAAAAGATTTAATATGTACCATCCATCAAGGAGGAAAAAAATTTCAATGATTTTTTTGCATGCTTTCCACAGCATTTTTCATCAAATTTTGGGCAAAAGAAGGATCAGTAGAAGCTCAAATTGGTATGAACTAGTGTTGGACCAATATCAGCTAAAGCTGATGTCACAGATAGAGAATGTATTCTCAGTATCGGCTGATACCGATCCAATGGCAGTATTCTCAAAACAAGACTAAATGTACACAATGGTTGACAAAACCGTAAGCTATGGCACACACTATGTACTCTTCCAGTCAACTGGCCACAAATTTGTGATTCATAGCTGGAGGCATACCCACAAGTGTCATGTTGGAATTTTCAGGTAATAGAGTACACTTTAGGAGTTGAAATTATACACAAGTAAAGAGAGCATAACCTTTGCTTCACAGAGGAATATCATTTGGGTAGTATTGGTAAATATTGTTGTTATAGATAAGGACAAAGTTGATTTTATTGGCCAATACTGATAACTAGTGTATTGATTATTGGTGCAACACCAGTAGAACAAAAGTAGATACTGTTATTTTTGCTTTCTCTGTGCCTGCATGGTGGTTGCTATATCATGTTGCTA
Organism: Stichopus chloronotus; assembly: GCA_021234535.1. Classification (NCBI taxonomy): domain Eukaryota; kingdom Metazoa; phylum Echinodermata; class Holothuroidea; order Aspidochirotida; family Stichopodidae; genus Stichopus; species Stichopus chloronotus. Next base: position 7,754,351 of record CM037835.1, read on the forward strand.
AATTTTCTTGAAATCACTATTTTGTTGTAATGTGGTGTGTGTGATTGGATAAAAAATGTACTGTCTGCACACCTGTCTATGGTAACCATATTTATTTCTTTCAGATTTGCTGTACATGAAAATAAATTTTGGAAAAACTTGTCTATTAATGTGTTTCTGGTATTTTTTTTTTTAATTTTTAATAACATCAAATAAAACCACTGCCATTGAATGGATTCCACTGCTATATATCTTGATATTACTTGGTATACCAAAAATTTGTGAAATCACTACTTATTGAATTAATTATACAAACTACCAAACTTTTACACAGATAAACACTCACTTGTCTATATTAACCAAATTTAGTTCTCTTAAATCTGCTTCAAATGAAAATAAATTATGAAGAATGAGTCCTCTAATGTGTGTGTGTCATTTGTTCTTACATTTAATAATTCTTTTATTTGAGTTTGGCCTTTCATTGCCATCACCCACTTTTCTTGTCCCTCACAGTTTTCTGTACAGTAACAACTTTGTGCTGTAACCGGCGTGAACTGCAGATTACGGCCATGCAGCTACTGTAGAAATGTGCTGTATTAAGTATAATGCATACATATATATGTATAATGTATAATGTGTACACAACTTTCGAGCTATTCCTTTTAATTGTATCATGGGCAGTTTCGATTACACACTGCCTAGTGCTGGGTGTGTATACTCTAGCCATCTTTGTGTGAGACTGGCCAATTGAGCACAAACTGTCATCTGAAGGTAAAACTATGTTTGCAACTTGTTACTACCCTTTGACTCACTACTTTTTACTTCGACTTGAACAAAGTTCAGTCGAAGTAATGTAATCCCCAGAGCAGTTTGTGCAGTCATGCGTACCCATTAGTGCATTCGGGGCCCTTTCGACTGCGATTTCTCGGCCGTTGCGGAAGCTACGGACCTGAAATGTGGTGGACGGGTGGACCGTTTACGGCAGCGTGCGTCCGTAAAATTTGGTGGGGATCGGCGATTTAGTTTTCTCGCTAGGAATCATTCTCCATTTTTTCGCCAAAAAGACTACTCCTCCTAGGGATTTCGGAGTTACCTCTTGAAATTTTGCACACTGTTAGAAGGGTCTCTCGTGCACAAAAGTTGTACTTTTTTAAGCGAAGTTCGGTAAAATGGCGTTTTTATGGACCGGTTGGGCTCCGAAATGGACCCTTTTGGAAAATGGCCAATTTCTCTTGAATAAGGCAAAAAATCGAAAATTAACTAATCTCATTTAGATTTTACACTTGTTGTAAAGGTCTTCCGGGAATGTGGTGAGAATTGATTGCGAAACCGTGGAGAAAATGCGAAATGAAATTTGCCTGTTTGTGTCCAACATCAGGGGTTTCTATTATTTTCAATTTCCTTCGCCAAGCGTTGTTCAGGTATGGCAGCGTGGATTAGTCCTGCTTAGGTGGCTGTGATGTACGGTAGCTTCGTGTGCCATAATTTTCTTACGCGGTAGTCAACGTGTAATACGCAAGCCGGGTGTCTTTGATGCAGAGCATGTAGTCTTCTTGTTTGTCATGCCTAGGTCAGTGGAAACCATTAAGGATAATGGTTGAAGATGGAGTATTTTCGTTGATACTAACAACGAAACCAGCCCGTGTAAAGAATTTTACATGAATTAATTTAATTTTTTCCAGTATTATACATGGTTACGTATTTTGGTCGTAATGGTTGATTGTAATAATGTCAATTTTCCGCGAAATATATGATACGCCCTCTATCACCATTTGGTATAAAGTAATAGCAAATATGAATATGCAAAAAGCTCTTGTTGACTGCTAAACTTGAAGGGGGTATTTTGTACTCACTTTTACAAGAATAAAAAAGTATGGCTTCGAAACGTTTCAAATTAAAACTTTAAGATATTGCCATTATTCTTTATTCGTACTGTGATTTTGTATTATGTCTCGATGATGACTGCCTTCAGAAAATCAGCTAATTTTAAGAAACTGTTGGGAAAACAGGGAGTGTAACCCCCTACTTTTTTATGGTATAGCTTAAAGAGAAATATGGAGTTTAGAATACACCAACATGACATACAAAATAAATAGTGGTAATCATTGTTAAACCATTCAGTCTTATCGATAAACATCTACCAAAGCTTCATCTCCTCAAAACACTATGCATCTGATGAGTAACAGAAGATGCATCATTTGAATTTTGAAAAGTTTGGGTGAACAAATTAGTGTCGAGCAACAAATAACTGAGTTTGTATTTATGAGAAATTTATTTCTTGAAAAGAAAGGCTACTGTCCTTCCTTATTTTGAATAATCTATCACTCTGCGGTCACAAACATTGGTTTTAATAGTATGGACGTTTTCTGTAAAACAAAGGCCCTATTTCCCTTTAACCAAAGGTGAATGATATTGCTTTAGGGAATATGTATTATTGTTGGCATGGCCTTCTTTATCGAAGGCTGTATCAAGATGATACCACTGAAAGGCCTCGGTAGATAAGTTGAAAAATTAAATGAATTGAATATTCTAGGTGTATCCTGCACACCATTTGGATTTGAATGGGGAATCGTCCACATCGTCCACATCGTCGCTTATGACTATTTTGATTTGCCAAAACAGCGTTAAGAACAAGCAGCTTATTTACCAGTTCCGAACTACATTTGGCGGCCCCTACAACAGGCATCCCCCTCCTTGGAACTAAAGAAATTTAAACAGAAAAACCAGATAAGGATGAAAAACAAAAAACAGTAAAATGACCAGCAAACAGATGAAGAATAGTAACCCATCCCCAACCCCTATTCACAACTCCTATATCATTATGGACATTGCCCTTCCAACTCTTAATCTAGTGTTACTAACTTGTATGCAGTCATTAGTGGAAGTGTGCGTCATTGACGCTCTAGTTACTTCGACTTGAACGAAGTTCAGTCGAAGTAATGTAATCCCCAGAGCAGTTTGTGCAGTCATGTGTACCGATTAGTGCGTTCGGGGCCCTTTTGACAGCGATTTCTCGGCCGTTACGGGAACTACGGAGCTGAAATTTGGTGGACGGGTGGACCGTGTACGGTGGCGTCCGTCCGTAAAATTTGGCGGGGATCGGGGATTTAGTTTTCTCGCCAGCGATCATTCTTCATTTTTTCGCCAAAAAGCCTACTCCTCCTAGGGATTTCGGAGTTACCTCTTGAAATTTGCACACTGTTAGAAGGGTCTTTTGTGCACAAAAGTTGTACTTTTTTAAGCGAAATTCGGTAAAATGGCGTTTTTATGGACCGGTTGGCGTCCGAAATGGACCCTGTCGGAAAATGGTCAATTTCTCTCGAGTAAGGCAAAAAATCGAAAATTAACTAATCTCATTTTGATTTTACACTTGTTGTAAAGGTCGTCCGTGAATTTGATAAGAATTGATTGCGAAACCGTGGAGAAAATGCCAAATGAAATTCGCCTGTTTGTGTCCAAAATCAAGTTTCTGTTATTTTCAATCTCCTCGCCAAGCATGGTTTGGTATCGCAGAGTGGATTAGTCCTGCTTGGTGGCTGTGATGTAGCTTTGTGTGCCATATTTTTCTTACGGTAGTCAACGTGTGAATACGCAAGCCGGGTGTCTTTGATGCAGAGCATGCAGTCTACTTGTCTGTCATGCCTAGGTCAGTGGAATCTAATCTAGCGTTACTAACTTGTATGCAGTCTTTAGTCGAAGTTTGCGTCATTGACGCTCTAGTTCTCCACATCTCTGACTGGCTGTGATTCATTGTGACTTTACTCTACATGACCAATCAGACAGTTGTTGGTCATACTAATCTGTAGAGGACCGAACACCCACAGGTCTATGAGCGTGCATGCATGTGTTATCAACAGTGACATTTTTACCAAGCATTGCTGTATGTTTACTAGGTATTATCCTGTTTTCTGGTTATACTGAGTATATTCAGTATAGATAGCTTCAAATTTGAATAACATTGGTGTAGGTGCCAATGGAATACCAGGCACAGGTAAATGGGTGTGTGTACTGATGAAAGTCATGGAGTGCAGAATGTAACTGGTATTCAATTTAGAAATAAAAATATTCATACGTGCTTGTTAATACAAAATTATGGGACTGCATTGCAATCCAAAATTCAAATTCTTGCTGTTAACTAACCCTTTACAGCTAGCAGGTAAGTTTATAATATCTTTTCATTCCTTTGTTATTTTATCCCTCTACAACAACAAAATGCAATTATGCTATAGTGTTTAGATTTACATAATCATGCAGTTGTGGAACTTCAAAAGTCACATTTTTCCTGCCTGGCATAGCTCTGAATTAAGTAATTTAACAGAAAAAAAAAATCTGTAAAAGAGGGTGGTAAATTTGTGATTTAAAGCTCTTGTAGAAAAACATGCAGTGTTTACTCTGACCAGATCCTTAAAGTTTAAAAGATTAAACAGTCGAAATAGAAATGGTGTTTTCTCATGGGCAATGTCATGTTGACTTACCCAGAAATATGTATCTTAAAATCACAGTCAAAAGAGCAATTATATGTATTATAAGTTTGCATGGCAGAATTTTGCAACCCATTTCTGGCATCAACACCATGACCAGTGATGCCAATGGAATAAGCAAAGTTTATAAAGTACCTTTTTCTCTGAAAAGCTGCTTTTGAGCTAACAGAGATAACATTTTCTTTAAACAACAGCTCTATGATTCAGATCGCAAATCGCTTTTATTTTCATCACAGTGGGCAAAGGCGATAGGGCCCTCATGACCAACATCCGTTTCTCGATGTCGGCAGACAGGGTGCTGACCGTCACCGTCTCTACCAATGAACACTCTGATAGAATAGTAGGTACCGGCCTGTGGAGAGTGGGTATGTTCGGGAGTCAAAATGGCGACGGAAGTGGAAGCAGGCGTAACGAAGTGAGGAACGTTTTGAGAAATGATGCATCACAGACTCTCGTCCCGGGGGAAAATCTGGTACTCAGTGGGGATGCAACGTGAGAAGAAAATTCAGATTCTTACTGTGGTACACTGTAACTGGGTATATTGTTTTGTTCATAGAATGTTAAACAGCTACAGGTTTGGGATGAAGAATTTTTGGAAAAGGAGAAGACATTAAGATAAAGCTGAGTGGTGAAGGTCAAGTGGGGTGGGTCCTTCTTGGTGACATTCAGTGTGCACACATTCATCGCTTCTGTGATCATTACTGTTGTTTTTTGAACAACTGTGTGCACATTTTCTATTAAATCATGGCTTCACAGAAAGAATTTAAAGTTTATGTCGGAATTTCGTGATGCACATTTTCTGTATGTGATCATGCCAGGTAGTGTAAGTAGTATGAAGGGAAAGATATTGTGCTAGCTGTTAAGCAGATCAAGTCACCAAAATGACACTTAAATGGTACCGCACCTTACAACCCTGGTGGTATTCAACCGAAACTGGGTGGGTCAGTAGTGCTTGTATGGGGGTACCTCATGATAATACTGTACAAGTATTTACCAATTGTGGTGAGGGGTTGAGAAGGGGTGTCTGAATGCATGTGCAAGTGTGTGTGTGTGTGGGTGAGACTATGCGTGTGAACAAAAAAAAAAAAGTGTCATGGTCTCCTTCTAGGCAGTAAGTGTGATGAACTTCAACTACATGTTTGAACTTCATGTTTATACACTGTGGAGAAAATTGAATCATGCACAACTCACTTTTCAGGGTTTTAGATTAATGCCCAGTGACAGCAACTTCTGAGGAATAATTTGCAATGCAATAAATTCTCGGAATACTGTTGATGCATATGCTAATCCTAGGTACATGAGTACACTTGCATAAACTTGTGCCTTTGGGCACATATTTGCCATGGTGACTGCAATACAGTACGTCAGCTGTTCACTAAACAAAGTGAATAGGCCTATTCAGTTGTTCTCAGTATCCACAACATGCAATTTGAACCACCGTTGATATACGACTCCGTGCACTTTAAGGAGTCCATGAAACCTGACGGTCATAACCTTAACGTAGAAATTTTAATACATATAAAATATTTCAGTGGTATCAAATTACCATGGAAACTGATAGGTATGAGATTTCCAACTCTGTGGATTCTGCTCTTGTTTTTATAGTATTGATCTTCAAGGAATTGGTACTGGACAGGATTATCCTTACCTCTGCATGGAGTTTGCCAAGGGAGATCATCCAAATCCAGGATTTTGACCTTCCCATGCAAGGATCATCCATTGTATCCTGTAGCAGTATATCAGGCACCCCAGGTAAATTTTTTGCATTCATAACTTACCTCCCTGCCTGAAATTGTTCCATTTACTTACGATCACCAAATCGACCACTAACCCCCCACCACCATACCGATTTCATTCCAATGATACATTTACTTCCATAAATTGACAGAAGCGCCTTTTTCTGATGCAGACCTAAGTCTGTTAAAATTCCTAATTCTGTCTAACATTGCTACTGTTATTGAACTCATTTCTTTGTGATGAGTAGCCCAGTGTATTTACAACCTTTTACACAACTACAATCCTTTTGAAATTTTTTAGCAATATGTTGACATTGTGTGATCACAGTAGGCCCAGTCAATTGTCTATTCAGTGTAGAGTTCTTTTGGTATCTTTGTAGTGCACAATTTCTCAAAATTATTTTGTACATGCTTCTCCATGCCACCCTCACGATTTTTGTACACAGATGTAACTTGATGTTTCCCTTTTCTTCTAGTATCTAACTGGAAGATACCAAGTGTCAAAGTTTCTGTCCTCATTTTGGGTGGCTATAAATTAGTTTATGCAGTGCACATTGGCCCATTTTGTTTATAGTCACAGGTGTGTACAATGTGTGTGACCCTATGTGGGGTGACTTCTGTGCTGGAGTGTGCATAACTGTGCATGTGTGACTGGTTGACATGTCCTTGTACAGATATATGCATGCACTTGCGATCCTAGCTTGCAAACACACAGGCATTGAAGTGGACTTAACCAGAACAGATCCCCTATTTGGCGTTAACTGAAAAACATTTGCTTTCATTTTACATGCTTTGGCATTTTATGACAATTAAGCCTTTCCAATAGCAGAGCATGGAACTCTACAATAAGACCAATGGTGATTATTTGACTGCACTTTGCATTGGGATTCCCTACGTTATGAGTGGGATTGCCAATGATTTTTGACGCCACTATATGACCATGTACATACCCATTCCCCAAAACTAATCCCTTAGCAATTTATGCCCCCATCTGTATAATCAAAAGCTGGTAGACTGCTTCACCAAGAGAATATTTTTTCAAGTGAAGATGTACAACCATTCACTTCCAGCAGATTCACAAGATTTCGTTCCGTGCTTAGTAGTAGTGACAAAAATCATACATTTACAGTATAAGGCCTCTTAGCCGATGGAGATAGATTTGCTAAACCCAAACTCTAATTCTAACTTCACAGAGATTCTTTTCCTGGTGGTAATAATTCCATAAAAAAAGGAACTCTTCTGTAAGAACAAAGTTTCTGCTGCAAACCATTCTCGTTGACTATACTGTGGGTAGATGTCAAAGGTCATGCAAGGTCATCCGAGGCCAATCCTATGTTAATGTGTCATTCCCTTTTTAGGAACTGTATTATCATCCAGGGTTTTCTTCCTCATAGTTTCATATTTAGTGTGATTAGTATTTTGCTAGTGTATAATGTAATGCTGTTGATTGTATATAATAATTTGGCATCTTCCATCTGGATCCATAAGGATGCAAATGTATCTCTACCGTGAAAATATTTGTCAAGGGAACAACTTCCTAAAAGATAATTTTCTATGGTCCCAAAACGAATCGCAGATAATTTATTTTGCAGAACTGTCACAAAATGCACCAACACAATCTTAATTGAGTATCTTACTTTTTTTTAATTGTGGGGTTATTAAAGGCAATGACCTAATATCACCCCAGACAGTTTCAATCCTCCCAACCACTTACTAATTCTAGCCCCTCCCACAGCCTGTCCAGTATGCTCCTCCTTGTACAAACACAATCCTTTCGGTTGAGTGCTGCATATCCTAGCGTATACTGGTGAGCTTCCAAGGAATCAAAACACTGTGCCTGTGTGTGCTGAGTGATATTGGTCGAGCTATTCCTAATCTTTTGAATTTGCTGCCAATCAAAGAGCAGAAGCAATTTAGAATTGTGCGTACCCCTACGCCAAAAATGTAGCTTGGGATCATGTGTGGCTGTTTGAACTGTTGAATATCTGCTTGATTCCTCATCTTTCCCCAAACCTGGATTTTAGTATTTTTTATTTGAACGTAACTTTGTCAATAACAGTGTTTCTCTGAAACTATTTACTGCTCTTCCGGTTAATTTGAGGCTCTGCCTGGTGTCACTCAGTTCAGACAGGTGGAACAGGTGGACCAGAAATCATACACCAAACATCCCTCAGGGGTTTGGTGGTTGTAAATCTGCTCTTTATATACACATAGTATTGTTAATGCATCATAGAAGAGATGATCATATAATATATACAGAAGGGATTTATGTCTACCAGACTACTTGCAAAAGTAGTAGCATCTCGTCAATTTTACTGTTGGTCTCATGCACCGGCCCAGCAAAAGTTTTTCCTACCAGCTTGTCAACATTTTAGCACATATTTAGTTTCTTGTTGCTGTTACAATATTTTTAGGAACACAAAGTGATCGTTTGTATACGTTTTGTGTGATGATGGTAGTGTAAAAGATGTGGTTTTGTAGAAGATCCATTTCTTAGGCGTCCCAAAAGCTTATATTTAATTGGTATCCCTGTGATTTCACTTGGAACCCTTTCGAAGGGGTGAGCAATGTACAAATGAAGGAAATCTACAGTACCACCAGTTGGATTCTACTATATGATTGCCTTCACTTACATGAATTTTCATGACTTGAAGCCTTGTGGATCTGTGTACGTGGTGTCTGCTGTAGGTGCCCTTGTGTTGTTGCCTTAGAGTGCACTTAAAGTCTAGAATTGCAAAAGAAACATATTTTAGAGGTTGAGAAACCAATCCTATTCCTTCAAGTCTTCTCAGCTTGTTCCTTTGGTGAGATGTAAAACCTTGACAGATTTCGACTTAATTTGAAAAAGTCAACTCACATGACACATTTTGTTTCCTTTGAAAGTAAAACGTTCTTGTAGCTTTGAAAAGTTGAATCTTTTCTTGTATGGCATGTTGTATGCGGAGAGCTTGTTAGATCACCCCCATAACAGTGAGGCAGTAATCACATTTCTTTAACAAGTTGAAATGACTTTTGAACAAAATAAAACAAAGAAAAGCACACAGCAGGAAATTATTGAAAGCAGTACAAGGATGACATCACAAGCCATTGTACAATCTGCCATTTTAACTTGAGTGAATAAACCTCACTTTAAGAATGTCCTGTGAAGATGGGAGTTGGACCATTTGAATTTTGTGAGCTTTGTGACATATACTTTTGAAATCTCTGACTTAGGTACAGTTGAACCTGTCTCCATTCAAAATTAGAAGTAGCTCAGCCCCACCAAAAGTTTTAATCTGTTTGCTGGGGGAAGCTCTTTTGGGAGGTGGGTGATATAGATTCTGCTTCAATGAGTTTTATCATATTCTGTTCCAGGTGCATTTATGTGTGAGTATGATATCAAAGGCATATGTACATTAATTGAATATAATTTTGTGCAACAATTATGGCAAAGCTGAGCAAGTACCTATTTGTCTGAATGAGTTTAGTGGAGCACATCAGTTACATCGGGTGACGGGCCTGGTTTTATTTTATAAAACCCTTCAATTCATATCACATGGCCTCATGGTACTGATATCCAAAGGTCATCTCCTGTCGACCATCAGTGCGTATAAGGTATAGGGACGATTTAATCTGCAGACCATGGCTGAAGGACACTGAACTGCGAATTGGCAAAGTCTAGGGCAGGCCTAATGCCTTCTTTCAAGGTCACATGTATATATTCTCTGAAAACTACCCTGGCATGTGATAATGTAACAGACCTTGTGCATCAACTAAATAGTCTTTGCATGTCAGTTTAATTTTTTCACCTTCCAAGAGATTTAATTTTCTGATGCCAGGGTCAAACACTGCATGTATACTTCTTCTGAGGTTCCAGTTGTGTGATGGCCTACAGTGGCATTGCTGTGCATGTCTCCTCTCACCCTCACCCTTATCCAAGATGAATGCCAAACATGTTTTATTGTCTCTCGTCATTTCAGTTTTAGGGTTGTTTGGTTCAAAAGCAAAGTTTGGGATACACATCATGTGAGTGCTTGATATATCGAGTGGCAACCACGGTGAATGGTTGTTACAGTAGCTTTTAGTTTTACAGTGAGGCATGTGTACTGCTGTTGAACACAACAAATAAACTCCATTTTTAGTTTGAAGAGAAGCTTTTGCGATCGTGGATTGTATGTGTATGTGTGTGTGTTTGTGACATTCAGATTGTGCACACAATATCTCCAAGTAGAAAAGATGGATTCACTTCATACATAACGTCTTGGCTTGTCATAGTAAGAGAAAGAACACAATTGTTTTGGTGAAGGTCAAAGGTCATTTGGGGTCACCAGAGGTCAAAAACCAAAAACACCTGCATGCAGTATCTCCAGATAGGAGTGATGGATACTCTTCATAGTTAGTAAGTAGGTTTGTCATATTGAGAGGAAGAATCCTATTGTTTTGGTGGAGGTGAAAGGTCATCTGAGGTTATGAGAAGTCAAACACTGACAGCCTTGTGCACACAATATCTCCAAATAGGAGTGATGGATACTCGTTGGCATACATGGTATGTAGGCTTTTCATATTGAGAGGAAGGACCCCTTTTTTTTGTAGTGGAGTTGATAGACCACCTGTGTTATGAGAAGTCAAACACTCACAACCTTGTGCACACAATATCTCCAGACAGGAGTGATGGATACTCTTCATACGTGGTATGTAGGCTTTCATATTGAGAGGAAGAACCTTATTGTTTCTGGTGGAGGTCAAAGGTCATCTGGGGTCACCAGAGGTCAAATACTGAAAACCTTGTGCATGCAATATCTCCAGATAGGAATGCTGCATGGGATCAACAGGGGTCAAATCTTTGTAAACACAATATCTTGAGAAGGGAAACTTAGACAGACCTCATATTTATTATGTAGGTGTATCACATTTAGTGGAGGATCCTGTTGTTTTTGGTAGGGATAAAGGTCATTTTGGGTCAACAGGGATCAAATTGTGAAAAGCTTGTAATCATATTATCTCACGAAGGGAAGCTTAGACAGACCTCATATTTAGTATACATCTCATGAGTATACAAGAATTCTGTTATGTTTGGTAATGGCTAAAGCTCATTTGAGGTCAACAAGGTCACATTATGAAATTCTTGTAAACATATCTCAAGGAAGGAGGCTTTGACAGATGTCACATTCAGTATGTAGGTATACAGTATCTCATTGAGTACAAGGACTTTTTAGATTTTAGCGGAAATTATAGGTCATAAATTGAAGTCAACATCTTTCAACTTGTGAAAATCTTACAGACATGATCTCTCAGAGAAGGAAGCTTGTACAGATCTCTTAATTCATGTAAAGCATGGGTAGCTTGTGACACATTCTAATGCTATGTCAGGCGCAGGAAAAAATGCTCATAATTGGACCATCGAAACTACGATGCATCTGTGCTCTCTGGTTTGCATTTGAAATGACAACCGACATAATGTACTTCCACACTGTAAAAAAAGATAAAATAAACTGTTTGTCATTGTAACACATGCTAAGCAATGAGAAATTTACAAATTAAGATAACAGAAGATATTTTCATAACCTCATGACAATAAATTCATTAAATGAATTAAATGTTTTAGTGGCAATACAGGGCTACGTGCTTGTTGACAAGTACCGTCCTGAAGTCATTCATGGAAGAACGTTCTTCTTCAATTTTCTCCTACAAGTTGATGATGGCACACCAATGGCAACGCTGACAGGTTTCACTGCATCATTCGAGATGGGACAAAATTACCGGGATGGGAGCTCTGACCTCACAGTAGGTGTGACAGTCTCAGTGGATCCTGGCAGTGACTCTATCACAGGACAGAGACTCTGGAAGCTTAGGCTTTTTGGCAGTTCCAATGATGATGGATCTGGAACAATCTGTCCAGTATCTCCACAGATACTGAGACCACCTGATTCTAACCAACAATTGGATCCTAGTGAAGATTTGGAATTTGAAGTCACCGACAAGTCAGTTATGCCACTTTTCTTTAATCTTTTTTTCACACATTCATTTGATATACTTTCCTCCACGTCTTCCTTTGTTTTTGAGGCAATGTGCCATGGTAAGAGCTTGAGGACTTGCACATGCAAAGGTACAGCCATATACAGCAAATAATTAAATAGCTACAGACAGCCTCATGTCAGGCCACCTTTATCTCGTCCTAGATAATTAATAGCAAAAGGTCTTTGAAATCATAACTCTCTACATCAGTATGTAGTCACTGTTTCAGTAACACTTCAGCAGCGTCAAGACGGCGATTGATTCAACCCTGAAATGTATGTGGTCACTCCTCATAGCTCCCAACTTCGGAAGGCTAGATGCAGGTCCACCTCTGACCTGTCGGTGGACCGTCGGTGGACCGCCGGTGGACCGCCGGCGGACCGCTGACCGGGGGTGGGGTATAAGGGGAGGGGGTGTCCCTCTCCTCTTTTCGAAAATTGTTGAATTTTAGAAGTGTCTAAACGCAATTTGGTGGCACTTTTTTAGCAAATCAGTCAACACAATTTCTTTCGGTCGCAGTCAAAACTATCCGTACATATACTCACAAACTCGCAAAATTTTAACTTCTCCAACTGATAATTATCATCGGTTATTGTAATTGGACATTTCTGGTACGGTACATGCAGTGAGTCAGAGGCCACTCAGTATTTTTGGGAGCGTTTGATGCTCCCCGGAGACCGATTATCTGACCATATCGTCTGACCGTGTTGGGTTGAATTGACAACTCTGAATCGACTGCCCACGTTGGTGTTGAAATATTTCATGGAAAAACTTACCTGTTTGACAATCGTAGGCCTACCTGCTGCGAAGGTTAGGGTGTTGTGACAGCAAACGTAGCACTTGAAGGATTCACTGCAGCACGATCAGTGAATGTAGGCCTCCTATGAAGTAGTTGAGTTTGTGTGTAGAGTTGTAATTGGAAGTTCCCAGTAAGTTACTGTAACAGTGCTTGATATTTGTGCATGGCACTTCCAAGACTGGGAAGATTTAAAATGGGGGTTTTTCAGAGGGCTGGGCGGGTCAATGGGTTTGGGTGTTCAAATGCGGGTCAAACCCGCGAAATGCCAGGTCACTTGGGAGGTATGACTCCTCCTGACATGTCCCAGTAGTTTTATTCAAACAATTTGTAAGCCTGTTGACTTATGAGTTGTCCAGACTACAGTCATACTAGTGTTTTACTGATTGCAGCCATATTTCAGTAATGTTCGTGATAGAAAGGCTGGATAATATCACCGATTAGGAGATTGTCAGACGCCTGCTTGAGAGCTTTCTTGGAGTGCAGGGTAACAGCCCATGTAGAAATACAGGGGGCAAAACCTCTTTAGGATGAAAGCAAATGATGTGTCCTTCATGAATTTCCGTCATGAGGCCCCCTCTTAAATTTCATGGTCAAGTAACTTTACCACTTTACCACAGTGGTTTGTTTTATGTTGTTTTTGTTTTTCTTGTCAGAAAACGGTGGGTGTGAGTACCTCCGTACCCCCTACTCTGTTGGCTATGTTGCTGTTGGCATGTTTAGTCACATGGCAATGTTCTGCTTGAGACAGCTAGTCAGCTGGTATGCTCTAGAATGAAGGTTATTACAAATGTTATAATGAATGTTTAATATTTACTTAGTGTATATATGTCACTACTATTTAACTAGTCTACAGTATTTAACTAGTATGTAACTAGTATTGTGTACTGGTATATAACTGTATAATTATGTATAGTATATAGCTAGTACTATGGCACTGGTAGTATTTAACTAGTCTACAGTATTTAACTACAGTATTTAACTAGTCTACAGTTGCAATTAACAAATAACCGACTGTCGCTCTTTCCCCTCTAACCTGCAGCGTTGATCTCAGAGCTCTTGGCTCTGATGCTGACTGCCCATACATCTGTGTGGAATTTGGCAAGGATTCTCGTGCATCACAAGATTTCACTTTTAGGGTTGGTAGTGCTGAGACTGTAATACTGTGTCACAACTTCGATGCTATCGCCAGCACAAGTGGGCATGCTGGCCCTGGTCATGATGGTCCAGATCATGGCGACCCTGGTCATGGTGGTCCCAACCGTGGTATGCCAAGGGCCCTTGTATCTCGATTCCAGTATGAGTTGGGTACAAAACCTGTGCGGGATTCCTATCTTACCAACGTATCTTTGGCAGTTCACGTCACTCCGTTGGAAAGCACAGATACCATCTCAGGAAGGGGCTTGTGGAGAGTTGGCATGTATGGCAGTTCCAACCTTGATGGAGACGGACCAAGAATGGGTGAAGTCAGACAGTTGCTGTCACCAAGTGAACAGGCTAAGACCATGGAGAGTGGATCAGTCCTATCATTGGATGCAAACTCAATGTAAGCAAAGCTCAGAAACTGTTGCTAATTTTGTAGAGTTCTGTTGACATGCCCAGTGTGCCTAGATCTTGTATGTTTCACTTTTTGTTATGATCCACAGTAACCTCTGTTACAGCATGGAGCTGTTATTTAAATGGAGATAGAATTGCAAACGTAGTTGTTGGTAATATGTTAAGACCTCCCAAACTGAGTGAAGGATAGAATGTATTTCTTTCCTCTGTTTTATGTTTGCAGTTCCATGTAATTCAGCTAGCAACATCATTTACATCAAGTTATAGTTTTGGACAAAAATTGCTCAGAACAATGCTTTGATGTGTAGGTTTGCACTGTCAAACACTTTGACAACAGGTTGCATACAATTCAAACCAACTGTTTTGTTGAAGTAAATGAGTACCTTTAGCCCATTTCTGAATAAGTTAAAGGAGTGTAGGTAGTTGTGAAATACATCTCATACAACATTTTGCACTTTCCTTCTTCAAATGCAGTAGAAGCATATATGTTTTTAACACATTTGTTGTGAAAAATGGTATACCAATGGCAAATTCTTTTAGAAAGTGCCCCAGTGAGAATAAAAATGTTATTTTTTATATTTTCCTTAGGTTAGAGTCTGCAAGATTATAATCATGTGTAAGTCATTAATGCCTCCCCCTAGCTTGAACATAGCATGTTATTTTTTTTTCTCATGTTGAAGCCTGCAAGATAACATTCATGAGTATGTTGTTTATGTCTCCCTCTAGCTTGAACATGGAATGTTGCTTGGTCAAACATTATCAATGTTTACCTGGGCTCTGCAGGAAGATGTTGATGGTCTTCAATCAACAAGATTCCTGCTGCAAAGCTAGGGAGAGGAACAAAATATATACTCATGAATATTATCTTGTGTCCTTCAACATAAGAAAAATTTAAAAAAGTAACGTTGTTTTTTTCGCTCTGCTGGGGTGCCTTTTAACAAAATTTGTCATTGTCAGATCATTGTTTACCTCAGATCTGTTGAACAGGTATGCTTCTAGTCGATTAAGAGAATGAAAATGTTATGTAAGATGTATTTCACAACTCCCTATCCTCCTTTAAAGCATGCAAATGAGCTACATAAACAGACAACTAATTTTTAGCCATAGCAGGTAATTGGGCTACATATAAAGGGTTCAAATACTTCTTTTACAGATTGTATGGTACTAATTTGAAGTTGTATCACACTACTATGGTAGTTGTACCGTGGGGCTGTGCTGGACTTTTGGGTCCAACATCCCATGTGAGAAATTTATGAAATCATGCAAACTGCTTGCCCTCCTACTAATTGCACAGTACTAATTTGAAATAGTGCAACATTCCCACTGTGATAGTGGCACCGTTGGCGTGTTCATGACTTTTAGATCCAACGTCCCATATCAGACATATGACCTATTTTACGAAATCATGTAAAGTGCTTCTTGTACAGATTGTATGGTACTAAATTAAGGTTGTGTCACATTACTACTGCGGTACCTTCGGGGTGTCCAGGATGTTTGGATGCAAAGTCCAAAGAGAGCCATTTGGACCATTTTATAAAATCATGCAAACCGCTTCTTCTCCTACAGATTGTATGGTAAGAAGTTGAGATTATGTCAAATTATTACTACGGTAGTGCAGTTAATGTTGTGCAACATTACCACTATGATAGTGGCACCTTCAGGGTGTTCAATACTTTTTGATACATTGTCCCAATTTGGTCATGTGGGTCATGTATGAAATTATGCAACATGCTACTTCTCCTACAGATTGTATGTTACCAACTTGAAGTTGTATCACATTGTTACTAACTATGGTAGTGGTACCGCCACAGGGTGGTCAAGATTTTTGGATCCAGATAATCCATATAAGGGTCATTTTATGAATTCATGCAAAATGATTCTTCTTCTACACATTGTAGGTTAGTAATTTGAGGATGTGTCAAATTACCACTATGGTAGTGCAGTTGAGGTTGTGCAACATTACTACTATGATAGTGGCACCTCCAGGATGTTCAGGGTTCATTGTACCAATTTGGCTATGAGGACTATTTTATGAAATCATGCAAAAATTCTTCTTCACTCACTGATTGTATGTCATTAACTTGAGGTTGTATCAAACTACTACTATGGTAGCATTCCCTCCATGGTGGTCAGGATTTTGGCATCCAAGGCCCCAAATGAGCCATGTGGGTCATTGTATGAATTCATGCAAAAGATTTCTTCTTCTACAGATTGTATGGTAATAATATGAGGTTGTGCCACATTACTGCTATGGGTGTGGTACCGTCAATGTGCCTTTTGGTCCAAGGTCCAAACTTGGCCATAGAGTCTATTTAAAGAACTATGCCAGATGCTTCTCCGACAGGTTGTACATATGCTACATTGTCAAGGGTTTGTCTATGGTAGCACCATCTGGATGTTCAACTTTTTTTGGTCCAAGGTCTGAAATTAGCCATATGGTCCAGTTTATGAAAAATGCAAAATGCTTTTTCTCTCAGATTTTATGTTACAATGTGGAAGGTTTGTCACATTGGTTTTTCACATTAACCATATGGCAGTGGTCCCTGTGGGATGTTCAGGACATGGGTGTCCGTGGTCAGAAATTTGCCATTTAGAAATTGTACATGATGCTGCTTTTCTTTGACATTTCATGTCACCATCTGGAATTTTCTGGAATGTAGAAAGGTTGTCACATCAGCGTTATGGTCGTAAAACCGTTCGCAGTGTTCACTTCTTGTGGGTCCAACTTCAGAATAGGTCACATTGGCCATATTAAATCATGCAGAATAATAGTTTTTGTACAGGTTATATGTTACAGAG
Source organism: Stichopus chloronotus (assembly GCA_021234535.1). NCBI lineage: Eukaryota > Metazoa > Echinodermata > Holothuroidea > Aspidochirotida > Stichopodidae > Stichopus > Stichopus chloronotus. The sequence continues at coordinate 7,771,693 of CM037835.1, forward strand.
TGGAGAGTTATTCAGATTAGTACTATGTTAGTACATTTCCTTCGGCTGTTCACCATTTTACAGACAATTTTGATTCCAAAAGGTTTTGGAGATGCAAAAATCTGGGATTAGCCTCATAAATATTAGTATCTTGGTTAAGACTGAAAGACTGAAGGGTTATATGCTCACTTATAAACAATCATGTACTGTAACAGGTCAAAGGTCGTCTCATGTCAACATAGATTAAAGGCTGTATTGCATCACCCTAAGCTATATTTTTACATCCCTGAAAGGAAAATTCTCAACTGGTTCTTAGTTACAGTACTCTTAGATTGCCAGCAAATTCGAAAGATGCAGAGCAGCTCGTATTACACAGCGTACACAGAGATCCATTGTTTTGATTACACATGTGGAGGAATGTAAGACAGGCTGAGGGAGGGACTAGAGGTAGGTGGTTGGGAGAATTGAAACTGTCTGGGGTGATGCATTACAGCCTTTAAATATTTACAAGCATTGTTAAGGCTACACAGTATCCCAGCAGTGCTATAAAGTTGGATTCACCTTACACTGGTATATGAATGAAAAATAATGGTCTATATGCACACTGATAAAAGGATAACATGGGTGATAGATTCTGCACCATCAGGACTCTAGCTTGACAGCTAGATGGAAAGTTATAACTTAAGTTATCCATAAGTTTTCCAGAAATAAAGATGTAAAAACTCTTTCTCATTTTTTGACATACAACCCAAATGTGGTGTTGTTCGCTGATTGTCAAAAGTCAGGAGAAGTTTATGTTTATGTTCCTGACATCTGGTAATGCAACACATTAGGAAATCTGCAGCACATTAGAAAATTCTGCCCCATGAATGCTGGACGTCAGTACTTATATTTGGAATTCCAAATCCAGTGCAGCGACATTTTTTTTGTGGTTTACCTTATGCTAGTGGGCATCCACTTTCAAAAGATTTTTATGGGTTGATTTGTATTTCCACGTATAATGTGGCTAGAATTAAATTTAGTGGCTAAAAATTAGTCGTCAAATGAATCTTTGAACGATGATTTATTCAAGTTATGCAGGAAAATAAAAATATGCAGGAAAAAAATGCAGTAATAGAATTAAAAGTTTCCAGATGAATGTATCAAAATTATTGGTATTTGGGACAAAAAATGTCAGATAGGTACTTCATGTTCTGAAATTAACTTAAAGCATGTTTCTCATCACAAACGAGCATTACTTCTTGATATTTTCAGTAGTAAGGTACACCCCTAGTCTTTGTTTGGGTTGTGAACACCTGAAAAATTGGCCACTAGTCATGATGCTATCGGCCAAGTCTTGATGCCCAGATTAAAGAGAATTTCTTAATGACTAGGAAAAGTCAAACATAATTTTTAAGCGGTATCAGATAATCAATTCCGTGTGGTGTTTACTTTCCTGTCCAGTAAAAATGCCTGTAAAAATGGGCAAGCAGGATACAAGCGTCCGTTTACAGTGTGACCTGGGCAGTGTAAACCTTACTTTAAAGCGCTCTTCTATCTTCTCTTAAATAAAATTTCCCTGGTTGTAAGTATTGCATTCCTAGTTACATAAGACTGTCAACTTCATTGCCCCTACTTTTGCATGTTTCAGGTATCATAAAATGTGAATTTGCAACTAGCCATCAAAACAGTGTGACTTGCTGGAATGTGGGAAAGTCCATTGCAGCAATTAATGATCTCTCTGTTTTCTTCATTGCGGCTGCATCACAGTGAAAAATTAGTTTTGGCGTCCACAATTAGCTTTACAAATCATGTGCTGGAATGAGCAGGTTTCATTATATAAATAGACATTTTTGTTTACAAGTTTTCACTGCATGCATCCTGTTTCTTTTGGAATCTCAAAATGATTAAGTTGTAGTGTGCAACGTTTACTGAAATCAACAACAAACCAGCTGCATGATCTATACTTCTTTTTCTTTCTTTTTTTCACCCTAATTTAATACGGTTCAGTTTAGATCTGAGGGGAATTGGAGGAGCACGCTTTCCTTACTTGTGTGTTGAGTTTGGCAAAGCTAACCCACATGACAACTTTGATTTCCCGGTGGGAAATCCATCGGGGACGCTGATTGCATGCAAACGTTATCAGCCACACGTTGGAGGTGAGGATAGCGCATACAAGATTTTTGTCAATTTTACAGGAAAGAAACAATTGTGTTCTGCCTTTGTTCGCTTGTGTTCACCTGTACCAACATTCCTTAAACAATGAATAAAATTGAATTGAAGTTGGTCTCATATATTGTTATTCTTATGTAATCTGCAATTAATTACAAATTAGTGCCCATTTGACCCATTCCATCTGCTGTATAATCATTAAAGTTTTATCACAGTTGGTAATTTTAAATATCACAGAATTGTAAATAAACATCCTCATTGCACGCCGGTTTATTTCTTAAAATTTTTCTTCAAATAATCTAGTCAGTCAACTAGTCAGTCAACTAGTCAGTCAACTTTTCAGAGAGCATAAGTACTATAGGGTGAACAAAAGAGGGGATTTGGTTATTCCAACTGTTACCACTAAATTTTGACTAACATTGGATTTGTATTGAGACGTGAACACCCAGAATTGATTCATTCAAAGGAAGGAACTTATTTTCATACTGTCTCTGACCAATAGGAGGAGACGGAGGACATGGACATGGTGAAGACGATGAGCCGGACAAACCTGATGCTATCTTCAGCCGTTTCAGTACCAGAATTTCTCCCTCTGCAATCCCTGAATCTCACCTGACCCGAGTAGCGGTAGCTGCCACAGCGACGCCTCACGACCAAACCGACTACATACCTGCTGCAGAGTTGAGACTTGGTATGTTTGGAAGTGACAGGGAAGATGGTTCGGTTCGCGTCAATGAGGTCCGACAGTTGCTACCTCATGGATACACTCACCCCGTATACAGCGGCAGACCGGTGGACATGCAAGTCACCTCAGAGTAAGCTACCTCTCAGTCTGTTTGGGATTTTTTTTATAGTTTGTCAAATCTTTATCTTCTGTGACAAACTAGGGAAGAAAAGTTTGTTTTTTTTTTTCGCTAAGGTTTTGTTATTTCTGTCTTTGTTGGATAAGTGAGAACTAGTTAAACTGTAGTGTTGAAGACATAATTCATAAACTACTTTTATTTATCAAATTTAGCACAGATATCAGACAAAAAACAGTGGAAAGAATTTTTGCAAAATAAATTTTAGCGTGTGTGTGGGGGGGAGGAGGGAAATCGTCATCATTATCAATTCGGTTATTCTTTAAAAGGAAGGAATGTATTTGTTTTCCACCAATGATCAAGTGGAACTTTAAACCTGCAACATCTCATATTGGATTATGACTGACATTCATAAAGTACTTTCATTTATCAATTTAGTGTAGATCTCAGAGGCATCGGTGTGGGGACAGAATACCCTTACCTGTGCATAGAGTTTGACCGTGCAAGTGACCGAGTGAACTTTGACATGCCATCGGGACCTATGGTGGCTTGTAGTCGTTACCCTCCACCAGGTATGTGAACAAAATCTAAGTGACTGGAAATCAAGAGTGTGAATTACGGTTTTACATATATTTGACCGTTGAGAGGGCAGCCAGTACAGTGATGAACTTTTTGTGTGTGCATATTAATTTTAGAGGCACACCGTAACTAGTATAGGGTTAGTGTACTCAGATTTGGAAGTGATAGCTACAAAGCCTATGAAAACCTTTTCCTTTATCTTTGGAGAGTAAATATTTTCAAAGATAACCTATAGAAACCTGTGTCAAATTTATCGGATGACTTTAAGTAATAAAAGTATTACCTAAAAAATCAGACAAAGTTGGGACCTTCAGGGTGGTATGAACGCTGTTCCTATGAGTTGAGGTAAAAACTTGCTGTCAATTCCCTTTATCATGCTGGAAACCAAATATCATAAACCTATAAAAACCCCTACTTTGGCCCTTGAAAATGTTTAAAACCTGTGTGTTCATTTTTAAAGCCTCATATGTTTATGACAAGTGGTACTGTGAGTCCTGGATACCCTAAAAAGGTGGAATCCCTTTATATTCACTGGATCATCTTTAATCCCTACCATAGACCTATTTTAGACTTCACAACCTGCACCAGCTGTGGAACATATATGCTCTAGCAGGGGGTCAGTGATTGCCATGTGGGCCAATGTTGGCATGCTTAAGCCAGGCTGTTTCCACCAAAACTTGACAACATGACATGTTCACACAGCTAGGGGTGATGTGTAGTGTCATAAATGCAATGAAATGGCAAGAACATGTGTTTAACATGCCAGCAACAATGTTAGTGCTGACAGTTGTATCTCTTTTCACACCCTATGTGTTGTAAGAGGGGATCATTGCCATGAAGGGTTGGTAGTAAAACACCCAACTTGTTCCTTTGTCAACCTGGGTGTCCAAGGTTGAAAGTTTTCCTTCTCAGTCTATTTAGCAATTACCAGTAAAACCCTGTCTCAGTTGTCTCTCCCTATCTTCCAACATAAGCTGCAGTGGTCCTTTGTTTACACCATCACCAGCCTGAATGTTCCAAGGTTATGCAAACTTTTAGGAGGCATCAAATAGTCATTTAACCTATTTTAATTTAATCGAGTGTAATGACTTCTGTTTGCACTGAAGGAGATATCAAGCTTGGATGGTCACCTAATGTGTGTGTATAGTACAAGCAATATGATGTATGCAGAGCCTACTTGAGTGTTGGGTTTTAGAAAAATGTACAAGAGTTACAAAGTACAGAAAAGTTTCAATTAAACTTAACTCAAACACACAACATGCAGTGTCTGTTCTCGTAACAAATTCTGCATAGATACCACACAACATCAAAGGCGGTTTAGGGTATGGTCAGATTTCAAACTTTCCACCTATCTGTGTCCTCCAGTGTTCTGGCATTCATTCTGCCCACATTGTAGAATTCACGAAAAAGGAATCCTTCATTGAGATGAAACCTCCTCACATGACTGTGTTAGTTGTTAAGGCTGCAGGGTGCCTTATTTTCTCCCTGAGGTTGTAATGTGCAACCAAGCAGAGAATGAACATTTAACAGACTTTAACAGGGACAGTTTCATCATTCAAGGAGGGTACAACTTTACTGAGTACCCTTGTGCACCTGATGGAAATGACTGTAAATGACTTGATCAAATATATGTACATTTACATTAAGTTGAACAGAAGCCAGCTTTGATGATAAAATCTCAGTCACATCATGCAACTATGACACATTTTTGAGAGATCTTTTGTTAAATACTTTACCAACTAATGCATTTCATGCAAGTTACATTTCATTCCTGCATTAGTGTGCTGGTTCTAGAAAAGCATTCTGTATTGTTTGACTATGTTGTGTGCCTACTTTTATGGTTGAGCTTCCCAGGACTAAAGAAGACTTAATCAAGAGAATGTTATTTTGAGTATGTGATCGTCTCTGAAGGAAATGTGTTTTGAGTGCCGAACAACACAGTTGCTCAGAATTGTACCCATAGTGACTGTCTTCCCTTTCTCCTTCCTCTCTCTGGCTTGTTTTTTTAGTTGATGGTGGAAATTGTGGTAGAAATTTTATTGAAAACTTTTAAAATTTTGTAATGGAGAAATTTCAGGTGTACTAATGATGATCTAGGATTGTGTTTTTCAGTCCCGATTATGAGGATGAGGTGTAAGCATCTACCAATGTGCTGTGCAGTCTCTTTCAATTTTGCACCCTAATTATCAAATTTCTCCAGTTACAGATACCTGTTGTTAATTAGGTATCAATATCTGGTTTGATTTTGAAATCAGTGTTCAGACATTCCTTTTCAATTATCACTCTGAAACAGGAATGTAAACTCCAGAGGTAATTACAGTATTTGAATTGCAAAGACCTACATATGCTTCCATGAACACTGGTACTCCACCTCTCCTCTCTCTCTCAGCGCCAGAAGAGACACATCCAATGGAACCCGATCCAGACAGGCCACAGGCTTTCGTGAGCAACATGAGGACCTCACTTAGATTCAAGCAGGTGCCGGGAAGCAAAATGTTAGAGACAACTGTGGGCATGGAGGTAATATCACACAGTTCTGCAGATTACATACCACGGGGTACCAACTGGAGGTTGGGCATCTTCGGCAACCCGGAGGAAGATGGCTCTGGTCGCCGTAAGAAGGAGGTGAGACAGCTTCTTCCACAGGATCAACAGATGTACTCCTGGGCTCCTGGAGAGACAATAAACTTTGAAGCAGTGGAACAGTGAGTATATGCAAAAAGTACTGGCTCTTTTTAGTATCCCTTTTGATTCATCGACTTATGTCTGTCTCACCTAAGTTTCTTTGCTCTATAAATTGATCCTGTCTTTTATTAATGTACTACTATGATTTAAAAAAAAAACCAATATCAGTGATGCCATACTGTCACCATACCCATTGTAATTGCCTCAGGTGATCCCAAACAACACACCTCCCAGATGGCAATAATTGTTGTTGCGGTAGGCCCTTTTTTGCATTTTTGCAAGTGTCCCTCAATCTATTGTTAATTGTAGAGTTTATGGAGTTAATACTTGCCTAGAATTACTGAGTCAAACACTAAGTAATTGTGTAGCAAAATATTATGGAAAATAAAAGATGTTCCCTGGAATATGTAGCCAACGTCTCACTCTGAGGAAGTATATGCTAGCAGTGATCAAGTTTCAGCTATGAATGCACATTGAATTGACCAACTGTTTCACATTTGCCAAACTGAGGATGCCCATAGCAGTGTGGCATACAGCAGAAGCAGTATATATAATTTAAAAGTAATTTAAAAATAATTAAGTTAAAGCAAAGGTTCTAAAGAGGGAAAGATAGAGCACTTGCTCGAGTTTTGTACAGGAGGTGATGTAAGGAAAGTGACGTCAGTTAAGGACCTATGGGGAAGATAGCCCTCACTTGGTAGGTAAACTATGTAAATTTTAGGTACAAACTATGGCAAAAATAACCAACATTAATGCATAATTTGAGTTGAACGATTTACATTACCCCCTGTCCGGTTTTTGGAAAGGTGAGTCATGTGGGGATTTAATGTTGCGTTAATTTGTAGAATATGAGAGCTTTGATTTGTCCACCATTCCTAAACTGTTCAGCTGGGGAAAGTTTTACGTACCTGGTGAGTGATGGCGTCCTTCCCCATGCAGCTCTACTCCCAGTTACACTTTTTGGCCACAACTGTCCTATTTTCAGCTCTCCAGAACCCTTTGTTAATGGTTACAACTCTTTCAAAACAATATAAGTCCATAAGTCCCATAGATTTCTTTTCATCAGTTTTGTGAACCACTCAAAGGATTACCTAAATTTTTCATAGAGCAATTTGCTTAATTCTTACCATTGCAAATCTGGCCAGTCATGTGCAATAGTTGAACATGTTAGAGGACAGTGAGAAAATGAACCCATTTTTTATTCCCTGCCAAAGGCAGGCACAGAATCTCTCTCATGTTAATGGCATGTGTGTGTTTGTATGTATGTGTGTGTATGTGTGTGAGTGTATGGCTTGTAAACATGACATCTCAAGAAGGGAGAGTTCCTTTAACTTGGTGTGTAGATAGTCCATTATGAGTAGATGTCCCTTTTCTTTTTCAGGAGGATCAAAGTCATTTCACGTCACCAGAGGGGAAGGTCTGAAAAACAGCATTTACTAAAGGTTATTAAAAGTTCTGGCAATTCCCACCTAACCACTACCTAAATCTTTTCACACATGAATTTGATGAAGAGGTTTCAATCATGGATCCTGTTGGAATGGTCTAGTATTGCCAGAAATCCCAGAAATATGGGCAAAATAACTCAAAACTTCTCCTTTCATTGTTGGCAAGGCAATGTTTCTATCAGGTATTGCAGTACATGCTCTCTGTTTGCAGAATTTTGTCTGAAAAATGTGCAACCTAGCACAACGCTCTCAGGCAGTGAATTTGATTGGTCAAGATGTGTCAAGATACATTTTTGATTTAAAAAAAAATGGGTTCAGTTTCTCACTTTTCTCTAAAATGTGAAACTTCTGCTTAAGGGTTTGGCCAGATTTGTCAATACATATAATAAAAACAGTTCTATAATAAAATTAGGTCTTCCCTAAAGTGGATCACAAAAGTGGAGACTTACTGCCTTTTCAACTGCATGTCCCATAGTCTAATGTAGCAATGTGTTGAGTAGGGGCAACCTTTACAAAAGTCAGCAAGGAAAGATGATTGCACCAAGCATCTGCTGTTTCCACCATGTGTTAAATTTTTTGTTATTTTGGATAAAAGCCCAGATGCACTCCTAAATTGATCCTCGCCTTAACATGTTTCTGGCAGTTCCTTAGAGACGCATTCCAGTCGGCACCAGAAAATCAGTCTTCCTCCTGTGAAATTAGGGTTCCTGTGGTCATGAAAAACGTTGAAAGCCATGAATATTTTGAAAATTATTTGAAGGCCTGGAAGAGTTTTGAAATGCAGCAAAAATTGTCTGAAGTCCTGAAAAAGTCATTGAAATTTTCACAAAGTGACATTGTTTCTTGTTCACTGGTAATGTCAAAATGCATTTTCACTTGTAACATAAAATTTTGTTTGAAATTATCTTTACCTCATGTTGCTATGGGCTTTTGCTGTGACTGTTGATCACTTTGTGTATCATATCAGGAGGAAGACCATTGAAATTTTTTATTCATTTCTGGTAAAATTTCAAGAAAATTGATTCCCCAGAAATGCAGGAATTCTGTGAACTATGGAAATATTTCTTGAATAAGGCCTTACCAAGCAGCAGCCAGACCATTGCCTCTCTCTTAGCACTTGTTAATGTGAAGTGAGAAAAAGAAGCTGAACTATGTGCTCCACACAATGAATATTTGTGTGACATAGTCACCAACTGGAAATTAGGGAATGTCTGTCCTCTTGCCAGCACCAGGGACGAAACATGACAAACCAATGGTTATGTGTAATTTACTGCTTGCAACATGTTCCCATGGTAATGGATTATCTACTTTGCCACAAAAGATCATAAAATGTGTGAATATTCCAGCAGTCGACTTTTGTAGCTGTGATTAGGCCAAAGGAATGAAAGTATGGATTTGCATCCACTGCCCACATGCTCCAAAAGCTGCCACACAAAATTTTCTTTATTTCACAAAAATTGCATTATTTGTTTGGAAATGGATAATGCTCCAGGTAAATCTGATATCAAAGTTACCTACTTGGTGAAACAATGTTTTACAGTAGTTAACATCCCATTGTACCCTATAGCGTTAGGCTAGTGCTGCTCCATCATGCATGTTTGATGTGTGACGTTCTTCTCCGATCCTACGTTCCCATCCATGTTCATTATATTTGAGTTTACAATAACATTCATTAAAAAATAACAACTCAAGAATGATGAAAAAAGCCACAAGGTGTTTCATATTTGTTTCCAAATGCAAATTAATGACTTTCCTTCTTTTTGCCTTTAGGCCCATGCCATAATCATGCTTGGAAAGTTAGTTTGATTTTCTTTCCACATGATTCTTGTGGAGGGAGGGTGAGATTAAAGAATGTGGTGTAAACAGTCACCCGTACAGAAGAGATTTGCTACATATATTGCATTGTGCCAGCTTTGAGGGGATACTTAAAAAGTTCGGTCTCAAATTTTGATGCAGTGTAAACAGATATCGTGGCTCTATGTATAATTTAATTTTTCCCTGTTGTTGCACTATCGATTTAAGTCCTTCTCGGCAAAACTTAAACATGAAAGTTGACAGGATGTCCAATCGCCTGTATTCATGTGCGAGGCTTGGACTAGCTCGATAAGTAGGGCTCCTCTATATGCTTCAGTGGTTTTTTTTGGTTCCTTGTGTCAACACAGGAACCTATGCAGTCAAGTCGGCATATGTGTATGTGCGTGTGTGTGTATGTGACGCCATTGGAATGCAAAGTATGTGGCCCGATAACTCAGCATTACCTCAGTTTGAGATGCTCTGTCCATCTAATTTTGAATTGCTAAATGTCTAGTTTTCTTTAGCTGAAGCTGATCTTTTCATTTTTCTCCTCAATTGAACTAGATTGGACTTAAATGGCATTGGCACTGGAACCAACAATCCATATTTGTGTCTTGAACTGGACAGAGCCAATGATCATGTGAACTTTGACATGCCCCAAGGTTCCATGGTGTCATGTAGTGAATTTGATAATCCTGGTGAGTTTTTGTCATCAGTCTTAAAGGTGAAACCAACACAGATGAAAGAAATTACAGGGTATTGATCAAAATGAGGAAAAAAAACAAAACCCAAGTCCAGGAGAATTTGTTTCCTTGTATTTTACTAAACATCTAAAAGGAAAATAAAGAATGATATCTCTGTTTAAACAAATTTTACAACTCATGCTGAACTGAAATTGCAAAAAATTCTCTTTCTCATAGCACACTGAAATTACACATCAGTTACCTTAGTTCTCTTGAACCTTTCATTTAAAGCAAGGGATCTTAATTGTCCTGCCTATTGTCAAATATATGTCATTCGGTTGTGAGATTTTCTTGCCAAGGAATCGTCTACTTATCTGGTCGACGGCAACTGGGAGGCAAGCCCAGTGTGCATTTTTCTCTTATTGAATATTCTTCACAGCTCAGTGATTGGATGCACTGGCTTGTCAGTTTGATTGACTAATTGGATTGTTGATTTATGTAATCAGTAGGATGGGATCAAATTAAAATGTTTCAATTGATTAATTGAGTCATTGAGGAATGGACAGATTGTTGTCAGGTGATGTACATAGTCACAGGAAAGTAGGAACTAGATCATCTGCTTGAGGCGATTTGATTAACTTGTTGATTTATTGATTGATTGTTTGATTAAGTGATTGATTCCAAAATGATTTATGTAGACACATTTGAGTAAAGGATGATATCAGTTGCAGCATCAAGTGATTTGGCTTGCTCATTTAAAAAAAAGCCACTTGAGAAAGAACCTTAAATGTTCTTGCATCATCATCCAGGACCGCATCCAGGACCGCATCCAGAACCGGGACCAGAACCGGGACCAGAACCTGGGCCAGAGCCAGAACCAACACCTGCAACGGTAATAGTAGATTCTGTGACTCCAGATAAAGGTGTAAAGCCTACGGAGAAAGCGACAACAGACATCACATTTGATGTAGTCGTTGCCGTAGATCCGTCTTCCGATCAGGTCCATGGCAGCAACCTCTGGAAACTCACTGTGTTTGCGTCGAAGAAGAAAAATGGCAAAGGACCACGGCTGGGCGAGGTCGAACAGGTTCTGTCGCCCGAACAGCAGAGTCAGACCATTCAGAACAGGAAAAAAATAGCCTTTAGGGTAAGGCAATAAATCTGATATTTCCTCACACATCATCTGTATGTTTTTGCAAGTTTGACTTTGATGGTGCTGGCATTGAACATCAAGTTGAAACTTTAGCCATAATTGCTGATAAAAAAAAATATAAGCTGTCTATCTGATGCAGATTATATGTTGGAAGTCTGTAATGTTCCATACACCTTATAGTATCTTTTTCGCCATTTGCTTTGTTTCATTTGTTTTACTGACTTTGTAAAGCTTCTTATTAGAGTAGAGTCCAATTAAGAAAGACTTTTGTTGGAAGTGTTTCAGTTACAGGTCAATGCTTTATCACAAAACAAGATTGAAAACAATAACAATCATATGACATGATTGACTTTGGTTACAAATGCCCTCAAATGTCACAAAAATCTTGCAACAATAGCCAGTGTAGCTTTTTTCTGAAAAAGCATGTCCAGTGGATGCATTTCAACATTTGAGTATCATATTGATATCTCTGGAAGTTTCAAGGAGATTCTGATCACGCTATCCTGCTTTTCCGATTGCCATCTCACCAGGATGTCAGCATGACTATGGATCTGACCGGAGTGAAATGTAAAGATGCCAAATTTTTGTGCGCTGAACTCATGAAAGGAACTGGTGCAAACTTTGAATTAGTGGAGCCATCTGTCGTAGGATGTCAGAAGATGAAATGTGCGAGTGAGTTTAAAAAGCTTAGAGTGGTATTTTGGCTTAAGGGGCATCAAATTGCCAGGTTTGCTAGGTTTTACATTTCTGGAGAATTTCTTAAACAATCTTCCTGTTACTTTTGCTTTATTTTTTTCTCATAGGTTTCTAGAATTCTCATGTATCTTTCCTGTGGAAAAAGTATTTTCTTTGGTGAAAATCTTTCAAGAGGTACTTGTTCAAAGCCCTGTTTAGAGATGCTTTTGATTATGGTTCTGTTGAATATGATCTTCTCCTCTATGAAAAAAAAAATATCCAAATCTTCCCTGTTTTGGACCCAAAAGAGATGAGACTGACTATCCTCCCAAGTTCCTTGTGCTATCTCCACTGCACTGTGCAGTAGTGCATAACTTTAGACTGAGTAGGACTAAAATATCTTTCATGCCTAAAGATTAGACAGATTTGCTCTGACACAGTTAAGAAGGTATAGTTCTGACCATCGATGCAAACATGTATACAAACATGTGGTGGTTGGTCACTTTGATAAGGTGTGCTCAGGAGCATTGCTTGATAATTATTATATCTTCCATAAGAATTGTCGTATGAACTGCAAGAGGACTGTTCTCCATGGGACTGCCTGACTGTCAAAGTCATCAGGCACTGGCTTGTGTTACATGGTACAGGTACATGCTGGGGATGTTTGCTTTTACAGAGACCACACCTAGGCACTGGTTACTTTGAATGCAGAAAACAAATGAGCTCTAGTCCTGGGTTAACTTACATCACTATAATAGTGGAGGAAACAAGAGGTGTGAATTTAATAGGGTCAGCTATATGACTACAGGTATTTGCTGTTCAAGCATAACAGTATTAATGTCCCTGTTTCATAAGCTACGAAACAGCCACACATTATGAGGTTTGTGTGCCACGGGTTTTTGTGTAAGGCTGCAGCGAAAAGTGATCATGTCTTGCAAAGAGATACAAATTTACAAGACATGTTTCAGTTTGTTTGCAAACAAGTTTTTGAAAGCTTTTGGAGACACTATACATATTATCATATGTTGCCCATGTCAACTGCTCTATTTTTGAGAGCTCTTAGATTATACTTACGTCACTTTCCTGAATCCAAAAATTAGTTGTTGGTGTTTTATCCTTTGTGTTTTGATTTTATTTGGGGTCTGAAAACTACACAGCTTGAAGACTTTCTATGGATTTTCTTTTCACAGAGAAAAGCAAAACTAAGAAACCTAAAGGAGGAACCACACTGACCATCAACTCCATCACACCCTCGAGAGTCTCCATCTTCAGCGGTGATCGGTATTCAGTGGAATTTACCGCCCCCATAGAGTTCGACGCCAGTCAGTCGGAACCCCTGACACGAGGCATCAACCTTTGGAAGATGAGTGCATGGTTCAATAAAGACCCCAGTGACAGCAAACAGAATGCACTGGTAGAGCAAGTCCTGCAAAGGAACAAGAAATCCAAGTATGTGACGGACCCATCATCGACTTTCTCATTCGGGGTAAGTGTGAAAGTATTGAGCAAAACATCTTTCAGATGTGAAACAAATTTTCATAATGCCCAACTATCTGACTCATATTTTCAATACATGTGGGTACTCATACTCCATACTTTTCTGTACTGTTTTCTTCAAAGTGAGTAGGACTATCGTATCACTTTTGCAAAATGTTCTGTAATATCAACAGGCACACAGGTAAAAGCTCAAAATTTCATGAACTGTGCAAGTGGGTTTCCCTTTTAATGAAAATTCCAAATGAAGCTTGTTTTTTTTGTGGATGTTGAGAAAATGTTGTTAAAGGGAAATAGGGCATTTAGAGTACACCAACATGACATACAAAGAAAACAGCTTTAATGATTGTTAAACCATTCAGTCTCATCAATAAACAGCTGCCAAAGCTTCATCTTTTCGAAACATTATGCATGTGATGAGTAACGGAAGATGCATCATTTGAATTTTGAAAAGTTTGGGTAAACAAATTAGTTTTGAGCAACAAATAGCTGAATTCCTATCTGTGAGAAGCTTATTTCTTGAAAAGAAGGCTACTCTCCTTCCTTATTTTGAATCATCTATCATTCTACATCCTCAAACATTGGTTTTAAAAATATGGATGTTTTCTCTAAAACAAATGCCCTATTTCCCTTTTATAACACAAACACATACAATGTTTGTTGTAGGCTTTTTTTCTGTCTCTCATTTTATGCATTATAAGCCTTTCTATATGTATTTATATTGATGTTATTGTTTATTTTTGTATATTCTTTAAACTTTTACTGTTTTATGTCTTTGTCTTCTAACTGCTCTTTATAACTTTTATTTTTTATACTGGTTTAAAGGACGGAAATGAAACAAGGAAGGATGATAGCCTTTTCAAGAAGAAAGTTTCCCACAGATAGAAATTCAGTTATTTGTCGCCCAAGATCAAACAACTGGTTCACCTAAACTTTTCAAAAATTCAAATGAAGCATCCTCCACACCCTATCTTATACAAAGTGTTTTAAAGGGTATAAACCTATGTTCATTGGGAAGACTAAATGGGTTAACAATGATTAAAGTTACTTTCTTTGTGTTTTTGTTGGTACATATAAAACGCAGTATTTTTATGTGGTCAGTTTCCTCTCATAATGTTTGCAAATGTTTTACTTTTTCAATCTCACAAAGTGCTGATGTTGATGTTAGCAACGATAGGGTAGCACCATTTTCCACATATTTTCATGAGCAGGGAGTGGGGGGGGGGGGGGAGACAGGCAGAGAGCATCCATCTGTGAGCATGAACTGGATCCTAGTGAAGCTATGACTGGAAAAAGTGTTGTGTGCTAGAAAACAGAAAATGCAAAATGGTGCCACTTTAGAGAGGTAGCCTGTTGCTAACTTTTTTGGAGGCCAAGCAGAGCTCTTTTCATTGAAAATTTTCACTGGGATTGGACTGCCCACCTAAAACCTCCTGTTGAGAGCACTCAGGATACGTATCTCTCTGAAAACTTGACATGGAAACCTGAAAATGTCGAGTGTGCGGAATGTTTTCAAGGAGCTTTTGACCTTTCCCAGATCGAAATCCTTTAAATCAGTGGAATGTCTGTTACAAAATATGTTGATATATGACCTTACATTAAAACCATTAATATTGAGTAAGATGTGTAGCGCTTTGAGGAGACTGAAGTCGTCAAAATGTGGAGTGAGATTTGTGGTGGAATTATTCTCCCTTTGGATTCTTCTGCCGTGATGAGTTTGATGTGAGGCCTTTTGTATCCCTTCTGTCATATGATAGTCCACCTTCTGCACCTACTTTGTTATAAAAGATTAGGCAGTTGGGCAGTAGAGAGGATTGGGTATCAATTCTTTGAGCTCGAGTCTAGGCACACGGTGATCTTGCATATAATGCCTGACCTTGACTTTTATGGTTGCTGACTATAAAATCCTTCATGTCAGTGAAGAGACAACAATAAGTAGATAGTAAACCTTGCAAAGTAAATATCTATTAAGCAGTTGGCAAAACAAAATACTGTAGCATTCTAGAAGATGATATGGTCAGAAATTAGCATTCTAGTAGTCAGGTTAGTTCACAGTCTTGTGTGGTTTCACATCTCCTCCATCATTACAGCTGAGGTGAAACTATTAGGTAGATACCCGAACATTGGACCAACAAAGAATGTAAAGAGTGTTTGCAGAGAACAGAAATTTTGTAATGTGTTTTACAACTGAAATGTATAGAAAAAGAGCTTTACTGATGTGATCATGCTTTTAAATTTTGCAGAGATTTGAAGTGGAAATGAATCTCAGAGACTTTAACTGCAAGAAGTTGAAGTATTTCTGTGTAAAAATAACGCCAGATGACCCAGAACCTCCGTTCACTTTGGCCAAAGCCACACGGAACTCAAACATCGGTTGCAGCCGCACGAATTGTGAGCATTATTCTGTTCTTAGTTTACATCTTCCTGTCTTTAATGCTGGATTGGTTGCTCAAGTCTGGCAAAAACTTTTGTTGGGGGAGTCGTCTCTTCCCAGTTCCCTTGAGGGCATCACCCTGACAGTGGGGATCCCCCTTTTTCCCCCACCACAAGTGAATATCAAAAGGACATGCTTGCACTTAATTCCAAACACAATATGAAGTTGATTGGAGTGTGATTATGTCACCCCTGGTTTTCTTCTGCCTTTGATGAGTTTGACGTGAGGTGTAATACGTCGATCTACATTACACTTTTAAGTTGAACCAATGAACTTCATGCCGTGGAGAAGGAAAATACGAGTGCTTAATGTTTTTCATACTTAATAATGTAGTTAAGGTGCCACAACTTTGAAGTATAAAGCCAGTGTTACAATGTGGAGTTGGGAGTTCTCTAAAGGTTTTGCTACATTTGTGAGGACCAAACATTTTTCTAATCATGGTCTTTTTGTATCCCTTCTTTAGTATGGTAGTCAACTGTATGCACCAACTTCATGATAAAAGGATAGGCAATTGAGCAGTAGAGGCACATTGTAGCAGCAGTTGTTTATATCACGTGCTTAACGTGAGCTGTAAGTTTACGTCAGGTGCATACCAGCCTGTGCAGCAATTCATTGTGTACATTTTTCGGGTTAGTGCAACCAGGTTGCTCCGAATTCCTGGATTTCTTAGGCTTAATAGAAAAAACTTAGACTTAATAGAAAAGAATGTGCATGCCATATGTTTAGTCAGAAGCCTCGTATTTAAGGTAAATTTTGGGTGTTGCCTTGCCATTCTGGTACTAACTTGTCACAGAAGGAAGATTTGCCTCTATAGAGTGCATTATTACACCTATACCGTACTCTTGCCAACACCGCGGGAATTGTTTTAATATTTGAACAGACTCAGGGAGGTTAGTATATTTCTTTATGTTTATGTTCTTTATATTTTGTAGTTTGTAGACTTATTTTTGTACGAATGCATTTTTGATATAATTAATGTATTTTTGTATTTATGTTGACTGTAGTTTTCACGGAAATGAGGAAGGAAGGAAATAAGAAAGAGAAAGAAGGAAAGAAATCAAAGAAAAATTAAAGTTATTCTTCCAGTGAAAACGCTGGGTTTTTGTCGTCCTTGTCTACGGTGTTTATTGGCCGGTTCATACTATACTCGACCGCGGCTATACACATATTGATCATGCATATAATGCCTGACCTTGACTTTTGCAGTTGTGGACTATGAAAACCTTGAGGTTAGACTGGTTGCTCAGTCTGGCAAAAACTCTTGTAGGGGGGGAGTTCCTTCATAGTTTCCTGGATGCATCACCCTGACTTGGGGATTCCCCCTTTATTCCCACCGTAATTGAATATAAGGAAAAGACATGCTTGCCCATAATTGAAAACAGATTATGAACTTAGTTGGCTTCTGAAAAAAAAAAACCTTATCTCAGAAGATACAGAATTCTGCATACAGAATTATCTCATGGACTCTCTGCTTCCCAGCTGTATTATCAAACAGAAGATGTCTTATTTTATGCAGGGTGTTAAGCAGTAGGTTAAGTTTTGAAATTTGTTTTGAGAGTTTTGAACAGTCGCTGTTTCTGAGTGTATTTAAAAGTGTCAGCGTATGTAAGTGATGAAGCTTATCAATTTGGAAGGTTGGGGTTCAAATCTGGCCAGGTAGCAGTAAGATCAATTTTGCATCCAAGAGCATTCTAAGATTCTCTTGATTTGAACTGAACTTGTGAAATGAGAAAAAATGCCAAATTTGACCTGAACTTGTCGATATGAATTTGTAGATGTGAATTTGTAGGGTAAAAGCCAGCGGTTGTCTCCGCACTGGTGGTACTGCTTAACATTGAAAAAGAAATGAAGCTGTAAGGCCTGAATTATGATTCTTAAATAGACCTTTTTCACCTCATCGTGATATCAATGTTTCAATGTATTCATCTGTCAAAATGTTACTGGTAATTTCAGGTAATGTAGAATTTGCCTACAAGCCCTCTGAAATAATTGGCCTCGTTGCGATGACTTGTGGTAAAACTTGACGAGCAAAAGTGGGATGTCATTGGAATTAGTTATGGACGGTAGTTATAGAAGGGACTGTATGTGTGTATAAAGTTTACGTGAAGTTTGCTATAACCATGTATGGTCAGAATTCAGAAAATAATGTTGAGTTATTTTTGTGAAATTTGATAACCAGTGGTATGAATGTCAAGTTTCTCTTGCTGATATGAAAGTTAATGGTAATGATGAATATTAAGATGAATAATCACTCCTGAAAATATTCATAGTTCCATACTTTTCTTCTAGACTTATGACTCATTTTCTTTTTCAGGTCGCTCTTTTTCAGGTCGCTAAGGTCACTATCTGAAATTCAAGATGTAAGTATATTTATTGCAATAGATTTTATTTAGTTTTAATATTCACTATAAATTCTCTCTTCCTCCCCTTCCCCCTTGAAATGTGGTCAAAACTGTAATATACTGCTGCCATTCATCGAATCAGAGAGCTGCAATTTGGTATTTTTTCCGGTTTGATTTTCTGTGATGTGATATTAGTTTTAATTCATAACAGTTGAATGCGGCCTAGGATACCCCTTCACTTTTGTGTGATACATCCAGTCCCTAGATGGTATCCAAGTAACCATTTTTCACACCTGGTTACGCCCTTTGCCAGGATTTACTCTGAAGCTACTGTAATCAGGGACACTGAACTTTTGATTTACCAAAAAGAGTTTACTTCACACAGACACCATATTTAGGGGCACTGATCTTGTGACGGTGACATGAGCGTATTTTGTGCAAGAAATCACAATTATTGGCACCGATGTTGGGATTGTTCCAGAGAGGATTTGTTTCAAGACACAATAGTCATGCACAGTCACAAATTATAGGTTTATTATGCCAGGAGGTGATGATTGACAGAGGGGTTTTGAAGTTATTGGCGAACCATTTCGGTGCTGAAAAGTTGCTGTATAGCAGCTACAAAGTAAAGTCCTGCTAATGCCAACTGAAGAAACTTTGTCATCTGTGATTGAAGTTAATGCGTACGTCCATATGATGGAGGGACATATGTGAGCCACCTGCCCTGTGCTTCCTCTTTCCTGCATTCTTTCAACCCTTTCCTTAACTTTATGGATTACATACTGACTGTCATGGGTTCTTTACCGTTTCACTGTTTGATAGGTTGTGAGAGGGTTGGAATTTTGGAAAGATTTCAGGAGTCAAACTTGTTAGTTTACATAACTGAAATGTATTACAAAGAGTTGGCTTCTTAAGCCTTTATTTCTTGGACTAATGTGACTGGTTTTGTAAGTAAACATGATAAATGTGATATATTTTCCATTGATAATTGAATTGTTTGTCACTATGAAATCGCAGATACTCTGAAAAGGGTATTTATAGGCAGTCAATCCCCTTTCAAAGTTTTTTTACTTGACTAACTCCAGCCTAGAGCACTCCTATAGCATTTCTCCTTATTATCTTTGAATATCCAGATCTAAAAACCTACAAACAATGTGTTCGTTTTCACCTCCAAACTACACAACTAGCAGTGCAGTAATATACAGTGATACACACCGAAAGGCTGCCATTAATTTTATATAGTAATCCCAAATAAGAGGTGGAAATGTTTGAGACACCCATAATGCCTTCTCTCTGTGTGAAACTTAATTGGATGCTCAGTGAGGAACAATGAGAATACAAAAATTGTTTACCCTCTTTAACTAAAGAAGACAAAATACAGTCCAACCGCTTGCCTTATAGGTGTAAAACCCCCAATTGCACTCAAAAGTCCTCAGCAACCTTGAATGTTACCAACAGCTGTGTGATAACCAATTTTGATCTCTGAGATGTCCAACCTGTTACAAGCTCCTCAAAGCAACTTACAATCCCCATCAAAGTTCAACCAACGTTTTCAGTTGATTACGCAATGCCTTTTTGAGACTGGCGATTGTGCTCATGCTTTTTAAGAATATGATGAATTTTCTAGAGGAAAATATAAAATACAATGTTCTTATTCTCAGAATGCATCTGTGACACCTCTTTGACTGTGGTTTTGTGTTTTTGTCACTGTTTATTTCTTTCAACACAGTATTTACAAGGTAGATACAACTTATAACAATTGTGACTAAATTGCTAGAAATGGAGGAAAGAGAAGTCAGGATTTATTGAACATTTACACCCTTAAGATAATGTAACTACTATATTTCAAGATGAGTGACAAATATTTTGCTAGAAAAAGTAATATTTAAATGTGTAAGGACAATGAAGTTGATATTGGTTACACTGTGTAAAGATAATGAAGATTCGAAAAAAAAAACTTACAAGGTGAAATATTCTTAACTAAACACATCTGCCACACTGACCATCGAAAAGGGCTTTTTAATTCTTTGTCTGTGGATACCAGGTACTAACCTTCAGTTTTCTGTCTCTTTGCAGGTTTTACCTTGGCAGAAAATGCAGAAAAAAATCTGAGAAAGAGAAGGAAGCTACTACATGAAAAGCAAAGTGCAACTCATAAGAGGAATATCTTTTGGAAACTACATATTCTGCTTAAGAAAAAAAAAATAAATACCAGCAAATGCAGTGTTTTCTCTTCTGATCAGTCTATCCACATCTCCTTGACAATAATTTCCTTTTCATGTCTCACTTTGCCTTAATAGAGTGTTGTTTAACATTTGGAAATATATAATTCAGAAAACGTTTTATTTTTGAGATGAGCCATCGCAAAGAGTACCACATTGTGTCATTAAAGGCTGTGTTTATAGTTTGCGTTTCTTTTCCGTGACTGATAAATGTGAATGGCGTGGTATTCAGTTTGAATAATATGAATCTGGAAGGAGTTTATTTTTCTTACTTTTTTTTTTGGTGTTTTCAGGATACTTTTCCTATTCAATGGAACATTTGACCATTATTTTCTCTCTTGACTTTTTCTATGAAAAAAGTCATTGGTAGTTTGGTAGAGTTTCTGGAGTGTCAACTATCAGATTTGTTGCCATGGTTATTTTTATTAAAGTCAAATAAAAATTGTTTTCTAAGATAAACCAAAAGTAAAATTTGTTTCTCACTTTCTCAATCTCTGTGGTTCTTTTAGGAATTGTTGTTAATTCCAAAGGGACAACATCGTTTTAGCTAGCATATGCCTGCTAGTTGCTCATTTGACATTTTCGAACCTTGACGCACAGTCGAGATGATCGCACGATCCTACCAATCTCCCTAGTTAATATCAACACGTGTCGTTACCATGTTAACAATGAAGAAATAAATAGTAAGGTGCCAGGTCATTAACCTCATTTGAGGCAGAGGATGACATCGTCCAGGAGGCCCAACAGGTCGAGGCCTCAGCGGAGGTCCGATTCCTTCATCGCAGGAATTCACCCAAATACAAACCTAGTCTCATGACAAACCCCCCTCCCCCTCTCAGAAAGCTGGCTACCTTTCTGAAGAACAGAAAGAAGTACATGCACAAAATGTGATGAGCTTTAAAGCCTGTGATTAAGTTTTGATGAATAATGCCAAGATGTATAAGATTGCATAAATCAATGCTTCTTACTCATAGGCGTAGGGAGTCCTTTTTGCCTGAGGGTAGGGGGTGTTGCAACCAATGGAATGATTGCTGCACTGGGTGTAATGGGAGTAGTACCTCCTCCCCTTTGGAAGATTTTGAAGAATTAGATTCATCATGCATGCTGTTGAAGCCACCAAATTGTAAGGAACTTTTCCTGGTATTTCGTGATCCACTTATCAGACGTTTTGTCATTTTGTTTGAGGAAAATGCCTCTTGAAAGACCTACCAGGATAATAAATCTTTCAAAAAACACACGTTTTTGGTGATAACACAGCACACAGGTAGCAACTCAGTGTGACTGTGGGGATATGGCTCAAAACGTCTGCCCTATCAGTGGTATAAGCAGACGTTTGAAGCAGAGAGGCAAACTTGAAGCAGTAATATAATTTCAGATATTTGTTTCTTTGCAAATTTATAAATCCAAGAAAAGATTTGTTACAAAAACAAATTTAAATATACAAAGAAAATGTCAAAGAAACGCTCTGAAGCCCAGTAGGGCTTGTCAAGGGGAGCGCTGCTCAAGTATAAAAAAAAGTAAAAAAAAAAAAAAAAAAAAGGGAAACCCCAAAACCCTAAATATAAAAACTTGTGACGAGTGAATCCATTTAACGTACACTAGCCAACCATCCTCCCACGCGATCCCTTTCCACCTGCCCCACCCACAAGTGAGAAGAAAACTAAAGGAATGGCAAAGAACGGCTTACAACAAGAACAAGACACAATTACAAATAGGGATACTTTGTTAGGATCCGAGTGTAGGTGATACGAAAAAAAAAAATGCTCACTTTGCCTAGTAGATCATCTGGAAGGGAATTTAAAGTATTGATTACACATTAATGTAAGCTAAATTTGGAAAAAGATGGCCTACATCCAGGGGGACGAATAAATACGAACGTTTTGGCGTTTACGACAACTGTGAACGGTGGAATATTAGGAACGAAGAAATAAGAAAAACTTGGTAAGAAACTGTTCAAGAAACGGTATGTGAAAGTGGCAATATTTGCTTTGACAACACCATCTAAGGTGAGGGACTTGCGTTATGCACTCTGGTGTTTTCTCGTGAAAATGAACTTGCTCGTAGCAGAAATGCTCGTAGCAGAAATGTCCATGAGATTGCAGGAAGTCGCAGTTCCCAATCTCTCTGGCCTTACAAAAAGCTAGGCCTATTTGTACCACATATGTATTGTCACAGAAGATATTAAGATCAGAGTTTTGGTCAAATAATTACATAGTTGGAAGCAGATTGCAATCCCAAGAATATCACATTGGACAATTTATTGCGCACATGATTGATTCACGACGCTTATAAAAATATGTAGATGTTACCAGAGTTGTAACGATTCAACTTGAACTCTAGTGACATGACGAGTGACGAGTGACATGTGACGAGTGACACGAGTGACATGACGAGTGACATGACGATATTACAGATCGAAGCAAGTAAAGTCAACACTATGGTCAAGTCGATACAGTGCTCCATCCGAGTCAAGTCAAAAACAATTGGACAAGTCATTTCGAGTCGGTACTCATCATTGATCGACTCACTTGCAAGTCAAAAACGTTGGTGAGTTGTTGGTGAGCCATTGGCAAATATGTAGGCAGGGATATCAAGCAGCGAAATTTCAAAGTTAGGTTTAGCTGGCCCAGAGAAAAAAAAATTAAAATTGTACCAAATAGAAGCATGAATACACATCTTCATGGCAATGTCTGTAGTTACGTTTAAACCTTCTTGAACAGTAAAGACCCGAGCGATTTTGAGATGATTTAAGTAAACTGCTAAGATGTGATTTGTTTAAAGTGTATTCAGGAATTGGTGGAACACCCATTTTAACCACCCTCCCCCTCAAAAAGATGTTCCAGTCACGTGCGTTAATTGTTGGAAACCCATAATACATAACGGCTGAACGGAAAATACATGTTGCCAATCTCATCTGACTGTATAACCATTTACAAATACTCTTGACAACTGCAAAAGTAGACCTATGCAAGTGACAAGTTAAGCAAATGGGTATAAGGTGTAGCCCCACTACCAGTTTCAAGCAAATTTAAAAAAAAAAAAAGACCGGATTTTCTATGATCATAGTACAAGCAAAAGCCCAAGGGCACTTTGTTTCTTGTTCTTCGGATATGATACGATGGACTCTCATTTCAATCAATGAAATGAACTGTTGAGTTTTACGATATAAAGAAATAGGGGTTTAAAGTACAAAATACAGAAAAACAGTGGACTATGCGATGTGGTAGCCTAACTGGTAATGATCCTTGAACTTTATCTATCCATTTTTTTCAAAGCACAAACACTTATAAATCCAGTTTCATTTAACGCCCTAAAGACTACTGACAGCATGCCAAGAAGGGGCTGCTGGTGTTTAATTTCCACTGCATGGTAGCAAGCCAACTGACTTATTCTTTCCCCCCATTGCGTCTTGTCCACCATTTACATCACTGCACATATCACCACTGAAGCACGAGGACGTACACTGATCCAGCTTGACTTGTCTGGTATGACTACCTACAGTATTTTCCTTAGCTGTGCTAACTGTTCACTTGATCATGAAACTACTCACCTCAAGCAGTACTTCCATGATTTTCTGGAGGGAGACTGATGGACCATATAAGCATCCATAGCATGGAAATGGCGCAAAGGAGTTTCAGGGACCAAAATTCCATTGCCCACAACATGCACGAGAATGCAAAATTTTTTGTGCACTTTTACTCACACTGAAGCAAAACCACTGCCATATACCCAAAAATGAGGTTGAAAATAAAATACCATGGTCATGTGCATAATATCTAATAAGACTTGAAGGAAATCAGACCAGGCACTATAAAGACATTGCCATATCAGGAATTTTACATTAAATCTGCCCACTCATTCATATGCAAGATGTAGGAACCCAAAACAACAGGGCTCATCTACCCAAAATAATACATGCACACACAATGTTTGAGAAACAATTGCATTCTCGGTTATAGAGTCATCAAGTCATATGGCTCCATGGGCGTCATGGACATGTCCCCCCACTTTCAAAAGTGGAGGGGACATCATATAATTTGTCCCACCCACTTTTCAGAGCAGTTATCAAAAAGTCACATGCATATGCGTGATTATCTATCACAATTGCGACGGACGCTGTGTAATTCATCTCCCTTGGTGTCAGAGTGGCATCTTTCTACCAGTACTTTCAGTCGGAATTTAGTTTTGTGAGACAAAACTCCCAGATCTGGTTCTGATGTAACTAAAACGACTCAGGAAGGCCGTCTCCTGCGATCTAGGGGGTCTTATGTACCCCAAATTTTCTGGTAGCTACGCGCCAACTAATGGTGGCGCTCCGCTTAGATAGTATAGTGTCCCCCACACTTTCTGAAACCTGCTGACGCCCATGTATGCCTCTCATTCCAATCGACACCTTAAGCCCCGCACACTCATTTATATGCATGATATGAACACAAGAATAGGGCACATCCACTCAATATGATACACGTACACACCAAAGTTGAGAAAACTTGAGCAGTTGTCGAGTAAGTTATCAAGTCACGTCCGAGGCTCCCGCCAGCGACTGCGACCCGCCAAGGCAGCGTGCGTAGGTGCAAACACGTACATCCCGGGCCCGTGTAATACAGCATGATTGCCAGCAGAGAGAGCGGGCTCCGGGCTTTCATTTGAGTGATCTCTCCGCAGGGACGGAATTTTCGGGTAACTTCGCCCGCTTCGAGCAGCACGTGAGCGAGAACGGATGTCTAAGGCTCTCGCCCTCTCAAGCGACTGCGACCGGCCGCAAAGGCAGCGTCCCCACGTAGGTGCACACACACACACTCCAACTTGACTGCAACGGTTCCTTTGTCGACACAAGAAACCAAAAAGAAAGGTCAGAGCTAAAACATATTTTACTAACGCTTAAATCGTTCCGTCTAAAAAAAAGAACCTTCTCTTAGGAGACTTAAAGCAGGATTTGCTGTTATTCCTGCACTTGTCAAAAGTGCACCAAAAGACTGGCTACAGTTTGTATAGTTGTAAAAAGCTGTACAAACTACCGTGCAATGGTTTCTATGTCCAAATAAAGCCTAATTTCCTGAAACAATGCGTTTTCGTAGTAGGGTTTTCGCACGGAAGCGCCGCATATTTACTACAGGGCCTGATTCCGCTAACTTTTTAGCCGAAAAAAATGAATCACTCTTCTTTCTGCCGTAATTAACAATCTAACGAATGGAATTTCTCCTGAAAGAAACATATCGCAGATGGTATTTTCCAGATTGCTATCGAATGGAAGAGAATGATCGAGAATCATGATAAAGGCTATTTGTTTCCTTCAAACAGCACATCCTGCTTTAAATGCCGGATGCCATAGTTTGGGTTTTCGTTTTCTGCTTTTTCTCTTGAATTATTCGTACATCATGAGATTCTAATGTCAAATGCAACACACCTATTTCCCACAACCTAGATTTGGTGTAATCCAGCTTTGGTACAATCACCAGAATACGTAAATACTTCGAACACATATGGTACCCATATAGTTTGGTGTACTGTATTTAGTGTACTGCACCTACTCTGCTCTACGAGTAAGTCAAAAGTTAAAACTTCCCGAGTGTTCCAAGCTGCATGTGTCCAGCCTTGAAATAGAAATCTCATGTCTGTAATTTCTCAATTAGACCTAATGAGATAAAAATCAATGTATTAAAAATGATAGTACATGTCAGATGGGTTGAGATAATAACAAAAATCATAATGAATTATTCATCCTGTTTCACTTACACTTGGAACAGTTGGCTAATAGTAGAAGGAGGTGAGGTGCTGAATATACCTTTAGACCCCCCTTTTGCATTGGTTAATGATGACCAATTTTAAGCTTGAAAATAAGAATGAAAGTTGGGGTAGGCGGTTGAACTTTATGTAATGCATCGCAGAACCCGATTGGAAATCTTTTTGGGAAACGCCGGGGCAAAAGATGAGCTTGTTACAGGCACCGGTGAAACATTTCCATCCTTTAAAAGATGAAAAAAAAAACGTACGTACTTTTAAATAGCAAAATTGACACTTTATGTAGTAGAATTGCCGTACTTTAAATAGTAATATGGCCGAATATTGGTTATTATTGGCAACACATTTAGTTGGTTTTGACAACCAATACTTGGGGATTTATCATATCTGTAATTCAGCGTTAGTGTTGGAAACTAGAGCAACATTGTTTCTAAAATCCATTCATATCCATGGTTCTAATTTACAGTTCGGGTAGACGCATTGCCGATGCCTCCTGCGTGTGCCGACCGTTCTGCTGCGGATTCCATCCCCCTAGTCGCATACTCGTAGACTGCGTGTGAGCAACGAGCGCCGATCGAAACCTTGAATCAACGCTTTCAACCTTTACCAACCTTTACAAACCCCTTGTTTCACTTCTGTTGTTAATCATGCTTCATTTTACTTTTCAATGTCATAAAAAGATCACATTTGTGAGGCTCGACAATCTCCAATTCCCCCCCCCCCCCCCCACTGCTCCATTTTAGGTCTACCAGTTCTCCCCAACTCCTCCCTCCTCTCTTCGTTTTTTACATATTCTGTTCTGCGCTCCTTTATTTTTCAAAATCATCCATCGCGTTCCCAAAAATTCTGTATGTGTGTGTGGGGGACCCCTCCCCCCGACTGTGGGGGCAGCCGAATTGACCCATAATAGCTGTGGAAGGCATAGCGTGCGGTGCCCGCAAACGACAGTGAAGGGAGTGGCGTTATAGACTGGGGGGCAAATGCCTATAATCGGCATTTAAGAATAGCTGTGCTTTCTGTGGTTGAACCACCCCTTTAACATCTCTTGGTTTTTTTCCTTAAACGCTGGCAGTATGGCTCAAGAAAAGCATCGTCTTCATCTTTGGTGTCTTTCCTTCTCTTCTTCACCCCAGTGCAGAGGTCGTTTTCGTTTTGATGACTGTATAGGCTAAATAGGCTAACCACGTGTAGAATCATGGGGTACGAGCCGTAAATAATCGGGAATTCCCCCTTTCCTCTTTTTATACCTGCGCAATGCGTACATGTAGCGTTCGGTTCATTGCGTATTGCGCATCACTCAATAATGGCACATGGAAACGCTCTCGTTTCAATACACAGTAAGTGTTGTTTATGCATTGCGCAGTACGTTTACGCATTAGTATGGACACAGGGCTTTTGAGGGGGAAATACAGAAACCACATGACGCACATATATCGGAAGCCTACAAGTGTGTTTATCATTGAAGGTTTCTGAGAATTGCGTTATCCAGCATTGGGTGAATGTACACAGATCTGTACATTAACTGGATTCGGTAATAGTCTCCTTCAATAGCGCGTCAATACTAATTAGGCAGTCTCCAGAGAAGCCAATGGAAGCTAGTCTTTGGTTGTCGCAACATGGCCGACATAGAGGTTAAAAGGAAAAATGAATTGTGATTTCCTGGATAAGATGTGTTGGTGTTCTATGTCGGCCATATTGCGACACCCACAGACAAGTTTTCGGAAGCTTCACAGAGGCAAGCAGTTTGGCTCATCCAGTTAATGTAGAGATTTGTGTCAATTTACCACTTTAAATTATATGATCTCGGTTCTACGGTGCGCCTAGGGTGCCATGAGTCTAGAAATTGACATATTTTGAATAAAATCGTCATATGTCAGGTTCTCCCATTCCGATTGGATGAAATTATCATATCTACACGGAATCGACATATGCCAATTGTCTTCTACGTATGACAGTTTCAAGTCCTTTCATTGGTTTACCTTCACACGTGACACATTCAATAAAAAAAGGTTGATTGAAATTAAATCGTACATATGCCAATTTAAATCGGAATCTGTCAGTTTCCGGTGATGCTATTGGACAATATAGGGCACATGGCAGCTCCTAGAACTATGATTGAAAGACACTGTAGTATGTAAGATTAAATCTGTCATATGTAGAAGAAACTGGCATGTCGATTTCTTGTAGACATGACGATTTCATCCAACCAGAAATTGACATATGGCGATTTGCCTCAACATAGGCTATGTCAATTTTCAGACTTATGGCACCATACCCGTCAATCATTGGTGAGGAATAGACGGTCACATGCCGACGGAGATTTGTTGACCCCAGCATGGAGAGGTTGCCTACATTTAGTCACGGGGATCTCTTTTTCTTTTTCGTAATGCATCACTATTTGTTTTTACGTGGATGTTGAAGAGCACCATTTAGGTTACAGATGATGTAAATTAGAACGATTGAAGGAGTTTGAGATTGTTTCAGAAAATCGAACGTATTGATATTTCGGTCCGAGAGCTTTGGCAAGGGACTTGATCACCTTTCTAAACTTCCACCTCTTCTAGCTCAAAATCTCCTTTTTCGACAAACGGAAATTTCACGAAAATGCCGTCAAAGGCCAGGCCGTTACCAAACATATGATTGGTAGGAAATCTCTGACAAGATGTACCTTGCCTGCACGACGGGCCCTTGAACGTCTGTGTGTGTAGGTCAGTGGAAGAGATTAAATGTTGGCATGGAACCTAGAATTTCCGTAGCTGTATCATTTATCACAAAGTCTTAGAATTCCAATTACAGAGACGGTTTGATTCCTTTGTTTCAAGGTGAATCTGTAGACTTTTAAGAGTATGAGTGACAACTATCTTCATCAGGCCCGTAAGTAGGATTGTGCCGAGAGGGTACGATTTGCTTGGGGAAGTGCTTGTCAAGTTGTGATAGTACACGACACTAAGCGGAGCGTCACCATCAGTTGTCGCGTAGCGTCCATTCAATCCAAAAATACTGCTTAGAACGATGGAAACGTATTTTCCATGCATTGCTAAGGTTAAATTTTTAAGTATCTTGATTTCGAGATATTTTGTTTTAAGATTTCCACTTTCGGTAATATGTTTCTGTCAATATAATTTTATTTTTACTATCGTATTTGTCAATGCCCTGAGGAGATGATCATGAAAGTAGATACACTGCATGCGTGAACCAATGGACAATTCAAAAGTTAGTTTCCTGGTTAAATTAATCTAACAATAATTCTTGCACTTACAGGCGATTACAGTTTTCAATGTTTGTTACAATTTTCGATGATAGCATAATAAAGTGGAGTGTTTATTGGAACGATAACTGTTATAAATGACAGCCACCATGCCAGAATGCGAACATGCATGCAAAGAGATTTTGATATGGGAGTAACATAAGACGGGTGGCGGCCGGAATAGGGAAGGTGTAAGGGTTCCCTTCCATTTTGCCCTTCCCTTTGCGGAATTTTAAAGTAGTTGGTAACCTTACTTGCGATCTGGTGCAACATTTTGCTCTCTAAATAAACGGCTTTATTCTTGAAGCTATCTATTCTTGAATAGCAGGGATTAGCCCTTCAAGCAAGGATTGCTTTTAGTCACTGTGCATTGAGGAGAGCTGATGTAACTTGAGAGGAAAGAGTGAAGAAGGCAAAGGATGGTTGCAGATTAAGGAGAGAGGAATTTGATAGTTCTACTACAACCAGGTCAATTGCAAGGTGATCGCTGTTTAACTTTCACAAAAGCGTTTCTCTGGAGTGCTAGCATTGACGTCATGAGACATACATAGAGATTATAAGAGCAAATTCTATGCGGTTCTATGTGAATTCTAGTGTTCAGACTTTGTTACGTCAGCGATAGTGAAAAGAGAAATACGTCTAGAGTAAAAAACTGAGAAACGTTTGTGTTGTAAATTTTGAGACGAATATCGAACTGGAAATCATGTGTCAATTTCGAGTTGCAAAACCCGATCTTCGGGGTCATCTTTCAAAGGTCCAGGTGTTTTGAAAACAGGAGAGCCAATGGAGATGTTGCAGTGCAGTAAGGTTGAAGGGTAAGTTTGTTTTTGAAAGTGAAACAAAAGACAGTTGTACTGGTAGAACCCCTGAGGGTAGAATACGCGTTTAAACATAATTACGAAGAAAGAATTACGGTTTTATCTCAGGTGCGATCCGTTTGGCTTGAATTGTCATTTTGTTAGGTAGGGGAGCCCATAAAATA
The DNA here is from genome assembly GCA_021234535.1 of Stichopus chloronotus. Classification (NCBI taxonomy): domain Eukaryota; kingdom Metazoa; phylum Echinodermata; class Holothuroidea; order Aspidochirotida; family Stichopodidae; genus Stichopus; species Stichopus chloronotus. The sequence goes on from CM037835.1 coordinate 7,802,100, forward strand.
GGGCACTGAAGCTGGTTTCTACTTCTTCACTTCATTCAAAGTTCGCACAATGATATGCGAGAGAGGAAATTAAGATTCTGCCCTCCCTGTCGTTGTATTTCGAGGAAAAAGTTCCCTGTAGATGTCCGTTGCGATTATTAGCCAGATTCTATTACTTAGGTCTAGCGGGATGCTAGAATTTGCCCTCAGTCTCGCTTCTAAAATTAGTGTTGAATGGAACAAGAATTTTCAGGGACTTTACGACGAACAGAGTTGAGATGTAAGACGTTTTTCAACTTATCTTGTCCATTTTTAAAAACTTACTGTGAGTTGCCTCGGGCCGATCGCGTCTAATGACCTGATTTGAAAATTTCCAGTACGACATTATTAACAGAACAAAGATAAAATAAGCAACCAAAAATTTGAGTTCCTTTAGCTAAACAACAGTTTTCATGGTTATGGTACGGTAATTGACAGTAACATAAATCACAAACCCATCAATTACATATATGTATATCGTAAGGTGTATTACTGTAGTTTGTTCCACTGATGAAAATTGCGATAAGGCTTTACAAAATAACATTTTGGGGAATTGCTGTCTAAATCAATGGAGAAAATATTGGAAAAAGAGGTGAGGTTGCGCTTTCTGTACAATACACCACTCGTATAGTGAAGCTAACAAGTAGGCCTTTCATAACTTTGACAGATTGATTTATCATGTCAGTTTCAGTTTTACGGTAAAAGAGCTTTTACAATCAGGCGTAAATTTCTACATTTTACCCATTGATTATGTAATGTTATTTTTTTACCAGAAGGGTATAGGTACTTGTGATTTTGTTCTCCGTTTGTTGTTATTGTTCGAGGGAAAAGTTCACTGTTACTGTATAAGTTCCGCTATTGTTCGCCAGGTTCCATCCAGTCTAGGCTGGTGATCAGTCAGTTAGATCTTTTCGTCTCCTTTTACAATCAGTGCACCGTGCAACAAGGACAATAGTCACCTATTGTTGGTTGCTGGAAAACCCCTCCCCCCTAAGCGGCTTAAGCGACGCCACAATAGAAAACAGAAGAAAATCTTTTTCGAAAACAGAAAGCTCTTGAATATTCATTGCAAACTGGGATTCCAATCAAACCAACAGTTGTTTTTTAAAAGTAGATGAATTCGGTCTCAATAAAAACAGAAGCCTCGGAGACTTACGTCTCCGAGGCTTCTGTTTTTATTGAGACCTTTCCTATCAAATGCTAATAACATGAAGTATAGAATCGGTTTCATCTAAAAATGGGAAACTTTTCATATAAAAATTACCAATTGCAACCGACCAAAAAACTTCGTAGAAAGGGGTGGGGCTTGAACGATTTGGTCATGTAACCTTACATAAAACGTTTTTACAACCTATAAAGTTCCAACATAAGACGTTTTTAAGCTTATCTTTACCTTTTTGTGTTAGCACTTGCTTCTAAAAGCGTCTAATAACCTGATTTGTAAAATTTTCAGTAGGACATGGTTAACAAAATGAAGCTCAAACAAGAAAACAAACCTTTGAGCTCCACTAGCTAAACAACAGTTTTCATGGTTACGGTACGCTAATTGACAGTAACAGAAATCACCAACCCATCAACTACATATATGTATATCGTAAGGTGTATTACTGTAGTTTGTTCCACTGATGAAAATTGCGACAAGGTTTTAAAAAATAACAATTTCGGGAATTGCTGTCTAAATCAATGGAGAAAATATTGGAAAAAGATGTGAGGTTGCTCTTTCTGCACAACACACCACTCATATAGTGAAGCTTACAAGTAGGCCTTTCATAACTTTGACAGATTGATTTATCATGTCATTTTCAGTTTTACGGTAAAAGAGCTTTTACAATCAGGCGTAAATTTCTACATTTTACCCATTGATTATGTAATGTTATTTTTTTACCAGAAGGGTATAGGTACTTGTGATTTTGTTCTCCGTTTGTTGTTATTGTTCGAGGGAAAAGTTCCCTGTCACTGTGTAAGTTCCGCTATTGTTCGCCAGGTCCCATTCAGCCTAGGCTGGTGATCAGTCAGTTAGATCTTGTCGTCTCCTTTTACAACCAGGGCACCGTGCAACAAGGACAATAGTCACCTATTGTTGGTTGCTGGAAAACCCCTCCCCCCTAAGCGGCTTAAGCGACGCCACAGTAGAAAATAAAAGAAAATCTTTTTCGAAAACAGAAAGCTCTTGAATATTCATTGCAAACTGGGATTCCAATCAAACCAACAGTTGTTTTTTAAAAGTAGATGAATTCGGTCTCAATAAAAACAGAAGCCTCGGAGACTTACGTCTCCGAGGCTTCTGTTTTTATTGAGACCTTTCCTATCAAATGCTAATAACGTGAAGTATAGAATCGGTTTCATCTCAAAATGTAAAACTTTTCATATAAAAATTACCAATTGCAACCGACCAAAAAACTTCGTAGAAAGGGGTGGGGCTTGAACGATTTGGTCATGTAACCTTACATAAAACGTGTTTACAACCTGTAAAGTTCCAATATAAGACGTTTTTAAGCTTATCTTTACCTTTTTTGCGTTAGCACTTGCTTCTAAAAGCGTCTAATGACCTGATGTGTAAAATTTTCAGTAGGACATGGTTAACAAAATGAAGCTCAAACAAGAAAACAAACCTTTGAGCTCCACTAGCTAAACAACAGTTTTCATGGTTACGGTACGCTAATTGACAGTAACAGAAATCACAAACCCATCAACTACATATATGTATATCGTAAGGTGTATTACTGTAGTTTGTTCCACTGATGAAAATTGCGATAAGGTTTTACAAAATAACAATTTCGGTAATGGCTGTCTAACTCAATGGAGAAAATATTGGAAAAAGGTGTGAGGTTGCTCTTTCTGTACAACACACCACTCATATAGTGAAGCTTACAAGTAGGCCTTTCATAACTTTGACAGATTGATTTATCATGTCATTTTCAGTTTTACGGTAAAAGAGCTTTTACAATCAGGCGTAAATTTCTGCATTTTACCCATTGATTATGTAATGTTATTTTTTTACCAGAAGGGTATAGGTACTTGTGATTTTGTTCTCCGTTTGTTGTTATTGTTCGAGGGAAAAGTTCACTGTCACTGTGTAAGTTCCGCTATTGTTCGCCAGGTTCCATTCAGCCTAGGCTGGTGATCAATCGGTTAGATCTTGTCGTCTCCTTTACAATCAGTGCGCCGTGCAACAAGGACAATAGTCACCTATTGTTGGTTGCTGGAAAACCCCTCCCCCCCCCCATGCGGCTTAAGCGACGTCACAATAGAAAATAAAAGAAAATCTTTTTCGAAAATAGATAGCTCTTGAATATTCATTGCAAACTGAGATTCCAATCAAACCAACAGTTGTTTTTTAAAGGTAGATGAATTCGATGAATCCATCGGATTACTATGCCTTTGAGCAAAGTTTTTGTACGTTGTGGAGTCGGTTGCTTCTCACATTGACGTCAACATTTTTTTACATTTCAATACACTTTAAATAGTGTGGTCCAGTATGTTAACGATAACGATTAAGATATAAAATAACATGCCAGTAGTTTAAAAAAAAAAAAATTAAATAGATTTCTGTGCTTAGTCGAATGCTTGATAATGTACCACCAACCTCTGGTGCTGCGTTTGGTACAACGAGGTCTTTTTTCATAGCTCCGTCGTTACGTAGTCAATTAAGAGGAAAATAGCAGATAAACACTTTTTCGTGTAACCCTAATTGATAAATTTCATTTAAATTACATAGCAGTAAGTGGCGGCAGTGTGTCGGATAGCAAGTGTCCGGTACCCAAGGTTTCAGCCAGGATTTTAGAGCAAAGATTCCAAAGATAAATCGAAATGCAAGAGTACTACAATACAAATAAATGTATCAAAAGACGGAAAACGAACAACAGCGTCAATGTGATGAATTCCAGTGGTTTACTGAGCGTTGAGTAGGAAACTAAAAGCAAAACCTTTTGGAAAGTTACTTTATGTAATATATTTGAATAAAAAAAGGTGCAACCAATCGTTTGTCCAACAACGATTAACTCTTTTATTGCCCAATCCTGAAATAAACGAATGACAACTTTCCAATTTTCCCAAGCAATCTCCAATCGGCCCAGAGTTGGTCAGGTTGTGCATCGGAAGCTATTTCTTTTTTTTTTCCTATTCAGTATTACCCATAGACATCCAGAAGATACTAGAACCTTCCATCTACCCCCGCACATCATCCTGTGTTGTAGTTGCCAGGGGGTGCATTCCAATCTTATTGACCAGACTTCGCGTGACAGCGATTGAAGTTAGCAGGCCGTTCAGGGCGAGGAAAGATGGTGCAAAGAAAGATGGCACTCACATACCATTGTCTGCTGTTCGCTGTCCTAGCAACAGGTAAGCTGCGGAATGTAGACCCACGTTTACGTTTACTATTTGGACCCATAAATACAATATTACAGAATACATGAGTGGCGTTGTTTGTTGCTTTGCTTCCCTTTCAGAAGCGACCAAAACCCGACTTCATGAAAGTTGTTCCATTCTACCATCGTCTCTTACAGATTCTTGTGCATGTGTGGTCTTGATAAATGTGAACTGTTGCAGTTAACGTTTGTTTTGATTGGCTTAAGAAATGTTCTGTTTTGATTGGCTTAAGAAATGTTCTGTTTTGATTGGCTTAAGAAATGTTCTGTTTTGATTGGCTTAAGAAATGTTCTTTCATAATCGATTACCCCAAGAAATAAATAAATTCAGTAGTATGCAACGTACTGTTTTCTTTCTTTGTGTGTCAAGGTGAGTGACGATGTCACGTAACATACATATATATATATATGTATGATCACTTTGAACTCCTTGTTGATCAGGGCTCGGAATATTCAACTGTTTTAGTGGTCCGATATGTGCTGTACTCACTGCGTGCGCGTCAAAGGGCACACATTCTTGTACTTGTATATGTTCGTTCACGTATACCCATAAATCTCATGCGCGTCTTAGTGCGCGTCACATTTTTAAAAATTTGCGTGCCCGTCAGAGTATTTCCTCAGATCTGCATACTACGCAGTTACTCTTGGAGTTTTGTAAATAACCATACTATGTCTGTGAAATTACCTCTTGAAATGTAGGGCGTTGATTGAATTTTCTCCCTAGTGCGTGAACATCTCGAGTCATTGAGTGAGCGTAGTGTCAATCTATGGAAAATGACATTTCTACTAGACATAATCACTCAACAGAAAACATGGCTGCATAGGTTGAAACACTGTGTCACTTTAATGAAAAAGCAAAGCTGTGATAAGTTATGTCCATACCATGCATTGCACCAGCACATACCACACTGTACTGTGTGTTGTGATTACCGTGACCTTTGACATATGACGTCATAGGTATGGTGGACACTACATTTCATACTCGCGCACCCCTCTGATAAAATATGAACTTCATCCGACTCACCGTCTGATAGGACATTTTGCCGATTTGACCTGTGTCTCGTTGACCTTTTGACCTGATGAATATTTTTAAAGCCAAGTCGTCTACTTTACATATATGACATTTTCAAATCTCTAGAACATTCGTTCATGTAGATAAAGTTAAAATGTTTGACCCCTGACCTATAACGGAAATAGTCAGGCGGACATTAAACTCCATAACCGGATACCTACCTAGTTTGAAATTTATCCGACTTGTCGCGTAAAAGAAGATCGTGACACACGTTTTCTGAACATTCCTTCCGATTTGACCTTATGAACTTTCGCCTCGTGACATTTTCTGAAATTTCAATGTATCTCGTACCGTACGTATGTGATAATGTTATAACCCTAGTACATAAATGCCAATATACATCAATGAAGGTGGGCTGCACACAAAATTGCCATCAGACCACATTGCTCAACTGACAACCTTGTAAGGTCTCGTAACATTAAAACTCCAATAAAGACAATACAAATAATCTATTCATGTGATCGAGACACTTTTCATTCATGAATCACTACGCAATCCCTTTAAGACAGTTAATCCTGACACTGCATAACGGTTGAAGTGCACTTACAATATCCTAACATGTGTCTAACCTTGAACCCGTCTTGTGATCAACAGGAAGTAATCGTGTGAAAGTTGACGATTATTTTGTGTGTGGTTGTTAGTGTTGGATTAAGATCCTGTGATCAACTGCATGAGATGCACTGTGAAATATAGGGTCATTACCAACAAAAAGTCCCCCCCCCCCAAAAAAAAAAGAAAGAAAATGAACCGCAGCTGACTCGTAAATTGTAGAAATTAAACAAGAGGGTTGTAGTTGCGGTGGGAGTCGGTGGGCGGTACCGCACAAAATTGTCATAAAACACATTTATGAGAAAAATTTTGTAAAAATGTGACTACTATTTGTTCTGTGATAATATCTCTCCATGATTAACCACCCCCGGCGAGAAACGAGCACGTCTGGCAAAGAAGCACCAGACCTATCATGTTAGATACGTATAGGAGGTTTACCGGGAGAGTAATTCGTCACGTAAAGACTTTTAACGAGTGTCTGAAATAATATGACTGTACCATTCTAATTACGTCAGCGGAAAATTAAGATGCAAATGGCTCATTGAAACTCATAAAACTACCCATTACCATCTCTATTGACAGACGTTAGATATTCTGCTCTTAATAAATCATTACACGCCAAAAGTCATTATTCAATAGTGCCACATCCTATTCAACCATAACATAAAAATGGTGCATATTTGAACCCAGTATGAGATTGAAAAGTGCACGCATTATGGTTGAAGAGACTTAAGGTCAAGTGCAAGATTCCTGTCATTTCTCTGTGACCTGCCTGGGAATGCTTTATTGCAATGCATTTCAACAAATTTTCAGTAGCCACGTCCTGTTTGGTTCATTCAGTTTTGTTTTAGATTAAAAATTGGTTAATTAGTATGGTTCGACCATTTTCATGTAATGTTTTTTTACACCATGTGCTACAAACAAAAGTATCGTAGTGGTTGGTGACGTTAATATGAACTTACTAACAGAACCCTTCAGTAACTGTAAACATGGTACGGATTTTTCCCGACTGACACAAATTGTATGGGTACCCCCCCCCCCCCCCCGTCAAACAGAATCTGCCAATGTCTAACTTAATCATGTTTATCAAGTAATGAGAACAGTCTTTAAAATATGTACTCCACATGTTAGAATAAATGGTCATTTTTAATTAGTTTATACATTTCTCTGCAATTCTAGTAAAATGTCATCCATTTTTAAACGGAATACCATTATTGTATTACTGATTAATGTACAAGCAGCGATGGTTTGCATTGTAAAATTACAGTCCTAGAATTTTGGAGATGAAGCTGCGAGTGGATTAATGCTCAACCAGCTGTGCAATTCAGTGAGGAGGGATAATACACCTGGCATGGCAAATCGTTGTTACCTTATGATATAGGCCCACACTACTATGGCAACCTGTGGGAAACTGCATTCCCGAGTTCATTTCTCTTAAGTTTCTAGTTAGGACTGCTAATATTGCAAAGCAAAGTACTCAGACCCCAGTTTGTAGTTTACTTTATGATAAAAAGAATTCTTTTACTGACGTTATGAACAGTCACTCATCGCCCCAAGCTATATTTTGGGTAAGGTATAAGCAAATTGGCTCTGCTTTGACTGACACCAAATTCGAGAGATGCCGAGTAGCTTACATTTCACAGTCAGGTATGAAGCGTTTTGATCACTAGTGTGGTCATTTCTGTACTCATCATACTCATCCCATAGAACAAATCGCATTGGGGTGGACTCCGATTTTATGTTTTAAAGCGGTACAGTGCTTGTTCCCATATGGCACTGATATCCAAAGGGTCTCTTCGTTCATCAGTACGTAAAACGTCTTTCATTTTATTTTATATGTGATTTCACGACCTCATACCTCATGGGCTATTCAATATGGATCATTCTAAAATCATTTGGTTCTTGACAACCACCAGCTGCCTCAGTGTACCTCATTTGTGATGCAATGCTCCATCCATTCTCCTTACCTCTCGCCCTGATCATTATCCCAGATGAAAGTCAAACATGTTTCATTTGCCAAACTTTTTCATATTTTTTTTTTTTGGGGGGGGGGGGGTGGGGTTCAAGAGCAACGTTCGGTTCCACGGTATGTATTAAAACCCAACCAGTCTGACTTGGTTGTTGCAATAGCATGTTCTGTTACAACCTGATTGTAGTAGTTGCTGCATTGTGCGCTGCCCTCACAACAAAAGCAAAACACTTCATTTTTCCACTGAAAGTGACGAAATAACTCGACGCACATTCTCTCTCTCTACAAAAACTTTTTGTCTTGGTTGATCATTGTAACATATGTAAAACAGTGGTAGATTTGCAAATTGAAATAACAAATGAAACTGTTATAACTCAATGACAATAAATCCATTACATAAATTTAAAAGTTTCAGTGAAAATGAGAGGTTGAGTGCTTGTTGAGAAGTATTGTCCTGAGGGTTTTCATGCAAGAATTATTTCCTTCTCTTTCCTATCTTCCTTTTCGTCGTTTTTCTTTTCTCCACCAAGTTGATGGTGGCACACCAAGGGTGATGTTGAGACGTTTCTCTTCATCGTACGAATTGGGACAAACGTACCGGGATGGAACTACTGCCCTCTCGATAGGCCTGATAGTCAGACCGGATCCTAGCAGCGATCCTATCACAGGGCAGAGACTCTGGAAGCTTAGGCTTTTTGGCAGTTCCAATGATGATGGATCTGGAACAATCTGTCCAGTATCTCCACAGATACTGAGACCACCTGATTCTAACCACCCCTTGAATCCTAATCAAGATATGGAATTTGACATTACTAACAAGTCAGTTTTCCTCTCTCTCTTTTATTGTCTACACATTTATTTGATGTATTTTCTCTACTACCTTTTTGAGACAAAGTGCCATGATAAGAGCTACAGAACTTCCAAATCCATATGTACAGTCATATACAGCACATCTCATGTCAGAACAGCCTGTATCTCTTCATAAACAATTAACATCAAAAAGTCTTGACAAATGAGTCTATACATCAATATACAGTCACTGATTCTGTATCAAGACGACTGCTTCTACCATGAACAAACCTACGTGGTCACTCTACTCGTTCTCATATGTCCAAGTAGTTTTATTTAGCCTGATGACTTTGAATTGTTCAGACTACAGTAATACCAGTTTTCTGCTCATTGCAGTCAACTCTCAGCAGTGTTTAGGACAGACGGGTTGGATAATACCCCTGATTAGAGGATTGTTTCACCTCCGGTGTAAACTGCCTGTTTTCCTATCTGTATAGAATCCATCAGTTTTTCGTAATGACACTCGGTATGGTATGCAGCGGTTTAGCCAGGGTGACGTAAGTAAGGGGAGTTTTCATCATTTAGGAAGTGTTGTATACAGCAGCAAATCCGAATACACAGTACGAGAAACCAGGCGGAGGGCCCAGAGGCCTGCCATGGTGGGGTTCAAGGACAAGTCCAGATGAAGATCCAGAGGAGATGCCCTGTGACCTCCTGGGATTTAGGGAATAAAATGTGGCCAAAAAACAGATCATTATTTTCTTCACGAGACCCCGCTTACATTTTAACTGTCAGATTCGAGTCATTTAAATTTACCACAGTGCCGGTATATGTTACATATGGAAGATATATTTTTCCTCGCAAAATGTGAGGGGTGGGGGTCAGAGTAGCCCATACACTCACCCTGATGGCCATGTTGTTGTTGGTATGTTTAGTCAAATGACGATGTTCTGCTTGAGACAACTAGCCAGCTGGTATGCTTTTAGTTTTCAATGTTTTGTGGGTAAAACTTCAGATTAATATAGAGATTGTTACAAATGTCATAATATATGTTTAATATTTACACCATGTCGTCTTGTGACAGTATTGGTACGTAGTATTTAAGTAGCCCACATTTGCGGTTGATTTATCTCTTACCCCTCCAACCTGCAGTGTTGACCTCAGAGCTATTGGCAATGACACTGACTGCCCATACCTCTGTGTGGAATTTGGCAAGGATCCAACCGCATCACCACATTACCATTTGGAGATTGGTAGTGGTGGGACTGACCTAATGTGTCACGAGGTCCATGTTACCGGTGAGACAAATGGGCACGGTGGCCCTGATCATGGTGGCCCTGGTGATGGCGGCCCTGGTGATGGCGATCCTGGTCTCAGTGGCCGTGGTCACGGTGGTGAGGATGGTTCAAAAATGATGTCTGTCAAATTTGCAAGATAGGAATAAGAAATACTCCAAATACTTTTAACTCTATCAAAATTCCTTACTAGTAAATAAAATTTAGTTTAAGTTGTTTTTCATGTTGTTGTTCTTATTTAATAGGTAATTAATTACAAACTGTTGCACATTTGACCAATTCCATCCATGGGCGCGGCTATATTTTTTTGCGGGGGGGGGGGGGGTTGAGGTTTGCAGTGCCGACATCCAGGTCAGGAGGCAATTGGTTTCAGATTGCTACGTGCATTATAAATGCGATAACATAAACCAAGTTTAAGGCAATTTTGAACCATTACATTTTCTTTCAAAATCTACAGTATAAACAGCAAATAATTCTACCCTTCCTGCTTAGAAGAGAACAAGCTCGGCAGAATGAAAATAAATTTGGGACTGGGGTCGGTGAAAGAGGATGGACTATCTAAGCGGAGCGACCCCATCGATTGGCGCGGAGCGAAAAAGAAAATTTCTGGCTTTTCATGTTGCCCGGATGGCCAGAGAGTGCATTTCTCAAATTTTCTGTGTTGTATTTACCAAAACTTGAAATAGATGTCAATTTGAATTATGCATCATTTATCATACCATCACTTGGGAAATTTGAGGGATGGGTTAAACTTAGATAACCTTTAGCCTTTTCACGTTTTCATTGTGAGACTGAATCCCATGCCCCTCCCTACCCCCCCGGGGTCGACCGCCACGTCAAGTGAATGGATAGAACCTGCAGTTAATGACTGATCAAACCCAGATAATTCGAAAAAAAAAACTTTTGAAGTCCCAACATGTATAAAAAGCAAATTAAGATAAAGTTACTACTAGTAGTAAAATCGGACTAGTATAGGGCTAGTTAAACTGCATTGTAAATATGTGAAATTATTCGATTTTATTTCGATTGCTTTATGTTTTAAGCGAGGAGGTATATTTGAAGCAGAAGACACACGCATGACCAAATGGATGCTGACCTGCTTGAGATGGTTGCTCCCTTACCCTTTTGAATTTTTGCTCATGTAAGATTTCTCACCGCCCAGGAAATTCACGTTTATTGCAAATATTTTTAAGATGGTTGTGGATAAGTGATTAATGTCCTGGCCGGAGGGGGGGGGGGGGGCTGATAAGGGAGGTTGGCCCACTTTGAATCTATTTGCTTTCGTAGGATAGTCTAGCTGCATATTGATGCTGCATTTAACATTTGGTTTGAACGGAATGTAACTCCAGAATACAGTTTTTAAGTAATGATCTTTTCTTTTATTTTGCTTGGTGAAATATTGATCCTTAGAGCCTACTCGGGGTTATTCAAAATATAAATTTGACGAGCTTGTACATGGTATTAAAGCAACCCACATTCCCTCAATTCTGTCCGCTCTGTCACAGGCAAAACAAAAGAAAAAATGCCCTTCCATTTCACTATTTAATGCAGTTGAATGACTCGTGGCCAACAGAAAATTTGTCTGATATGAACCCCCTCCCCCTTCTCCCCTCTTGGAGATTGCAGGTAATAGCACTTTCTCTCTGGCCTTCTAAGTTCATTTAAGTATTCATAATTTTGTAGCACTCAGGTGTGGAAAAATATCTTTCACTAAAAATGGTGTGGATTCGGAAAGAGTGTATAATTCATAGATTAGTATGAACATGTAATCGTTATTATGTTGTACCCCAAAAGTGGGACCTATGCTTTCTTCCGAACAAAAACTAAACCTTGGAACTTTCAAGTAACGGCGCGCTTGGTTTTTGTTTTTTTTTAAGAACAGTTTGTTTTTAAAGGGGAGTGGGTGGCAACTTAATGAGGTGTCATGAAAAAGAAATCATGGCGATCGTTTTACACAAAATTGCAGCGTGGCACTGCAGTTGTGCACCCAGAGTTTTGGACAATGGGATAATTGCTACAAGACATGGCAGAGCGCCACCATCAGTTGAAACACCGTGTACTAGGACCTTTTTGAATAAAAATAGCCCCACGTCACAAGAACCCTCCGTTCTATTCTCGACACCTTAGAGCACCTGGAAATGGCAATTTCAGTATTTTGTTGGATGGAAAACCATAGGCGCCTTATGTATTATTGAGACTTTCGAAATTTGTCAAACAAATCTCGCATTTGCCAACAAAGTCATGCTAGGGTGTCACATCCCCCACACCCCCTATATCTACGCCCCTGATTTCATCTGCTGTATTAGCAACAAGGCCTTATCCCAGTTTGTTGAATAGTAAATAATCACTCTCAGTGTTGGCGTATTTCTTTATTTTTTTTCCAAAAAAAAAAAAATAAATAAAATAGTCAACTTTTCTGAGAACGTAAGTACTCCAATGTGAGCAGAATACCTGATATGGTTATTCAAATTGTTACCATTAAATTTGGGCTAATATTGTCCCTATATGTAAACTTGAACACCCTGAATTGATTAATGTTCATTCAAACTGTCGAAGGGAGAAATTTACTGTGATACTGTCTCTGACTAACAGGAGGAGACGGTCGACAAGGAGATGGTGGAGGTAATGAACCGGACAAACCCGACGCTATCTTCAACCGTTTCAGTGCCGGCGTTTCTTCCTCTGCAATTCCTGACTCTCACCTGACTCGTGTAGAAGTAGCAGCCATAGCGACACCTCACGACCAAACTGACTACGTACCTGCTGCAGAGTTTAGACTTGGTATGTTTGGAAGCAACAGGCCAGATGGTTCGGTGCGTGTCAATGAGGTCCGACATTTGCTACCCCGTGGATACACTCATCCTGTATACAGGGGCAGACAAGTAGTCATGGATGTCATCTCCGAGTAAGTCATCTCTCAGTCTGTTTAGGATTTTTCCAATTTTTTTGTCAAATCTTTATGTGACAAAAACAGAAAGAAACTGTCTTCTTCTTCTTTCATAACGGTGTTGCTATTTCTGACTTGGTGGGATAAGTGACATGGTATTTATCAAGTCTTGGATTGATCTGAGATAAGAAACAATGGGAGAAATTTTTGCGAAATACATATAAATATAATATGTAAAAAAATAAGTATATTTTGTGTGTGTCTGTTGTGTGCAAGGAAATAGTCATCATTACCAATTCATTTATTCTTCAAAAAGGAGGAAAGTGCTTGTTTTCCACCAATAAAAGTTTACTCCAAAGTGCAACCTTTCATATTTTATTATGACTGATATTAATAAAGTACTTTCATTTATCAATTTAGCGTAGATCTCAGAGGCATTGGTGTGGGGACAGGATACCCTTACCTGTGCGTAGAGTTTGACAGGGAAAATGACCATGTGGACTTTGACATGCCATCGGGATCTATGGTGGCTTGTAGTCATTATACAGCACCAGGTTTGTGAAAAAAAAGTCTGAGTGACTGGAAATGAAAAGTGTGAATTTTTTTATTTTTAATAGATTTGACTGTTAAGAGGGCAGCCAATACAGTGATGACTTGTGTGTGTGTGTGATTCCGTGTGTGTACGTGCATGTCAATCTTAGGGGGCACATCATACCTATTATAGTGTGTGCGCATATTTTCTGAGATACCCATGTCCTGAGGTGAAAGCTGTAAAACCTGTAAAAGTCTTTTTTTGTTCTTGCTACCCTAAATTCGAATTAAGCGATACCTCCCATAAACATGTGTATTTTAAACTTGTCTGATGACTTTAAATAAGAAAAGTATCATCCATCTGAAAAGCCAGCCATGACATGTTTTGCTTTTGAGCGCCCACTTGTTAATAATTTGCTGAGCCCAGCATGTCAGTTAAGTTGACATTTATTTCCATTAGTGTGTCTGTTCTGGGAAACCATTCAATACTGTTTGACTATGTTGTGTGGCTACCTTAACGAATGAGCTTCCCAGGACTAAAGAAGACTTGTTTAAGAGTATACTATTTTACAGTATCAAATAGTTCCTGGAAGAAATGGTTAGAATGTCACCCACACTTACTGTCATCCCTTTCTCCCCTCCCTGGCTTATTTAGTTAAGTTGATGGTGGAGATGGCGATAGTGATTTTGTTCAATTCGTTCATAACTTTCTGACGGAGAAATTTCAAGTGTGATTTACATTGTACCTTGCGTGCATGATCTGTAATGAGGACTAAAATGATACTTGATAAGATGTTATCAATTACTGATGATCTCAAATTGTGTTTTTCAGTCCTCAATTAGGACGAGTAGTGAACATTTAACAATGTACCGTGTGGTCCCTTCAAAAGTTGCCCCCGAATTGTCAAATTTAATTTCGCTGATCTTGATACCTACTGCAAATTAGGAATCAATATCTGGTCTTGATTTTGAAATCACTTGGTGTTCAGACATTCTTTTCAATTATCACTCAGAAATAGGAAGGTTAAGGCTAGAGGTAATTTGGATTCCGAAGACCTTTACATGCTTCCTGAACACTGGTTCTCCACCTCTCCTCTCTTTCTCAGTGCCAGAAGAGACACATCCAATGGAACCCGACCCAGATAGGCCACAGGCTTATGTGAGCAACTTGAGGACCTCACTTAGATTCAGCCAGGTGCGGGGAAGCAAACTGATAGAGACAACTGTTGACATGGAGATGACATCACACAGTTCTGCAGATTACATACCACGGGGTACCAACTGGAGGTTGGGCATCTTCGGCAACCCGGAGGAAGACGGTTCTGGTCGCCGTAAAAAGGAAGTGAGACAGCTTCTTTCACGGGATCAACAGAGGTACTCCTGGGCTCCTGGAGAGACAATAAACTTCGAAGCAGTGGAACAGTAAGTACAGGCCAAAAATGGCTCTTTTTAGTGTCCAATTTTGTCCATCCACCTCAGCCTGTCTCATTTAAGTTTCTTTGTTCCATAAGCTGAACCTACCTTTTATTGGTGTTCAACCATGGGCCACAATAATTAGCAACACGAATGCCAAAAAGTCATCGTACCAACGGCATTTGTCGAGACGTTTCTGAAAATGCGCATTTGAGGACCTTAATAATTGCCTCTAGGATATTTTGACATTGCTGTAAGTGTCCCTCCATTTAGAGATGACTGTATAATTACAGAGTTTGCTCTTGCCTAAAATTAATTATAAATGAATCAAATACTTCTAAATAACCGAGCAAACTTTTCTAAAAAATAGGTCGATTGACTAAATACGTACTACAAGCAATTAAGTTTCAACTAAAGCACATTGAATTGACCAACCTTTCCACATTAGCCAAACTGAGCATTAATTTTCACATAATGACATTGTTCCTTTCTTACTTGTAACATCAAAATGTGTTCTTGCTTGTAATGTCAAAATGTCTTATTTTTACCAGAGTTGTAGTTACGGTGGACGGTACCACCAACTGCTCAAGAACTCACCCACCACTCAGGGTTAAATGACACAGTACTGCACACCCCAAATTTCCTACAATTATGTGACATTAACCCCCGTTGAAGTATTTTAAGATATTATCAAAACTCAAGTTAGAGACAATATCAAACCTTGAAAAGTCATAGAAATTTTTAGAAAAAGCATTGGGTTGGGAGGTTGCCTACTGCTTCACCTCCTAGACCCCCCGGAAGGGCCCTTGTGGTCCCTGAACCTTCGACCTGAGATTTCGATCGCTACTCTCCTGCCGTTCGTGATGGGTATTATGGGTACTAAAATTGGACTAGCCACAGATGAAGTGACTGTTTTTTTAAAGCAGTCTTCTTAAAGACCTCACAACATCAAAGGCGATGTGGGTATGGTAAGATGTCTCCTCGTCACCTGATCTGCGCCCTCCAGTGTTGTGGCGTTCATTCCGCCTACAATGCAGACGTAATGAATTAATAAATGTTTCATTGATCGTGAGCAGAAACCTGTTTAAGATGTTAAGGCTGCAGTGTGCCTTACTTTCTTCTTGAAGTGGTAATATGTAATCAAGCAGAGAATGAACATGTAACAGACTTTAAGAGGGATAGGTTCATCATGAACCCTGATGTTAACCTCATATTGTTTTGCTTTTGTTGTTACAGTTGAACACTTTATGTACGATTTAAGGAGGGAGGTCATGGAATTCGTTATTCACTCCTAGGAAAGTCATGGAAAAGTCATGAAAATTGATTCCTCGGAAAGTGTAGGAACCCCATGAACTATGGGCATATTATATAATTAAGCGTTACAAAGGAGCAACCAGAGTAGTGACTTCCTGGTGTTAATGAGAATTAACAAAAAGGAGCTGACCTATGTGCTCCACACAATAATATTTGTGTGACATGGTCATCAACTGGAAGTTAGGGAATGTCAGTCCTCTTGACAGCACCAGGGACCAAACATGACAAACCAATGGTTATGTGTCATTTGCTGTGTGAAACATGTTTCCATGTGGTAATGGATTATCCACTTTGCCACAAAAGATTATAAAATGTTTGAAATTTTATTTGATATTCCAGCAGTCGACTTTTATAGCTATGACTAGATCAAAAGGAATGAAATCATACGGCGGATATGCATTATTTGTTCGAAAATGGATAATGCACCAAGTAATTTATAACTTGGTGCTTGGTCAAAATATGTATTAGGTGAAACAATATTAAGCTTTTAATTATATCCATAGAGTTAGGCTAGTGCTCCATCATGCATGTACGATTTGTGACATTCTTTTCCGATCAAACATTCATATTCTGATTATTATATTTCAGTTCAAAATAACATGCAATAAAAGATAATGACTTATGAAAGAGGCACTTGTTGTTTCATCAAGCTTGGAAAAGTAGTTTGATTTTCTTTCGCACGATTCTTGTAAAGGGGAGATTTAGAAATGCGGTGTAAAAATCACCAAATTACATGGGATTTGCTACATTTATTGCATTGTACCAGCTTTGAGGAGATATATGCAAATTCTACTCTCAAAATTTGATACCGCAAATAGATATTAGTGCTAAATGTATAATTAAATCTGTTTCTATAGTTATAGTATGAACTTGACAAGAATTTGGCAAGAATTTTACCTGAAAATTGGATTGGACCTCAAATTGTCTGCATTCATGTTCAAGGTTTGGACTTACTTGCTAAGCAGTGCCTTCTCTATATGCTCCAGCGGGTTTTTATTAATATTTGTAGCCATCCTGCAGGTCTGCGGTTTGTATTTTCCCATCTGCAACAGTAAATGGCATACAGTTAAGAGAATCAGAAGAGCACCATCTGTTTACAAACTTTACAGAAGATGTCATGAGAAGATGCCAGACTGGAATTTAGGCCAGAACTAAAAGTAATAATAAAGGAATGAAATGTGTTTTTTTTTTACTCCCTTTGCAATCTTAAGATAGGTGTCATGATGTTTTTGTTTAGACCCCTGCAGGTGGTATTAAATTGTTCAGCTATCAATGGTATTTCTATGAAAAAATCTTTTGTTTTCAATCGTTACAACATGCACAGACAATATGTGACACATCTGCCTGAAATACTTTCATAGCCTAAAATGTATTACCACAGTCCTAAATGCTCTATCCATCTAATCTTTAATGACTCAATGTCTAGTTTCTTTTAGCTGAAGCTGATCGTTTTTCTTTTCTCCTCATTTGAACTAGATTGGACTTAAATGGCATTGGCACTGGAACTAACAATCCATATCTGTGTCTTGAACTGGACAAAGTCAATGATCATGTGAACTTTGACATGCCCCAAGGTTCCATGGTGTCATGTAGTGAACTTGATAATCCCGGTGAGTTTTTGTTATCAGTCTGAAAGGTGAAACTAACACTGATGAAGATAAATTGCATTGCATTGATCGAAATAAGGACAATGAACAAAACCAAGTCCAGAAGAACATGTTTCCTTGTATTTTACGAAACATCTAAGAGGAAAACAAAAAATGATGTTTCTGCTTGAACAACTTTTACAAATCTTTACCACCTTCTGTTCGCACATGCCGACCTGAAACTGCTAAAAAATGTCTCTCATACTACACTTAGACAAATTGTAAGTGTAGTATATATTGTTGCCAACCCCATCGCCTTGCTCATTTTCATCCCCTCGTGGTGACTATTTTCACTCAAGTAGCAAACAATATACATCCAATTAGACATCAATTGCCTTGGTTCTGTTTAGCTTCTTTTTATTTTTCATATAAAGCAAGTTATCTCAGTTGTGTGTCATGCCCATTGACAAATAAGTGTCACTGAGAAGTGAAAATGGTTTCTCTTCGATTCATCATGTATCTTCAGTTCTCCTCAGCCTCAAATGCGCCTCAAATTTTCACTTCAACGTGAGTTTATTTAGGCAATGTGTAGAATTGATTAATTGGTCGTTTATTGCTATATTAAATGGCTCATGGACGACAATTGAGCTGTAAAGCCACACGGCAAACAGGATTGGTGCAGGTGCTTAAAGTTATTTGATTGACCTATTGCTTTCTTGATTGATTTATTGAGTGATCGATTGATTGATGTTGATTGATTTATATATTCACCAGGATGAGATCAGCCCAAAATGGTTTCACGTCAAAGGATCTATATTACTACACTTTTGTAAAGGATGATATTAGAAGCCTCAAGTGATTTGACGCGTTCAATTAAGAAAACCAGTTAACAATATGACCTCAATTTCATATCCGTGAATCATCATCCAGGACCGCACACAGGGCCAGAACCGGGACCAGAACCAGGACCACCTGATGAAAGACCAATAGTAATAGTAAAATCTGTGACTCCAGATAAAGGTGTAAAGCCTTCAGAGAAAGCTGCAACGGACATCACATTTGATGTAGTCGTTGCCGTAGATCCGTCTTCTGGTCAGGTCCATGGCAGCAACCTCTGGAAACTCACTGTGTATGCGTCAAAGATGAAAAATGGTGAAGGGCCACGGTTGGGAGAGGTCGAACAGGTTCTCTCACCTGAACAGCAGAGTCAGACCATTCAGAAAAGGAAAAAAATATCATTTAGGGTAAGACAATAAAATCTCACATTTCCTCACACATCATATGTGTGTTTTGCAAGTTTGACTTTGACGGTGCTGGCATGAGAAACTTTAGTGGTAATTGTTGTCCAAAAAAAAAAAAAGATACAAAGTATCTATCTGATGGAAATTACATATTGGTTGTCTGTAATTACCCCTGATTATATAGTACCTGTTTCATCATGTATTTTATGGTACTCACCCTACGGACCTTCTTACTTTAAAGTGCAAACGAGGGAAGCGTTTGTTGGAAATATTTCAGCTAGTTCAATGTTTTATCACAAAAAATTAAAAAGTGATAATCATATGCCATGATTGAGTTTGCTTGCAAATGCCCTCAAAATCTTGCATCAACAGCATTTTTTTAATGAAATGATTTTGTGTGTGTGTCCAGTGGATACATTTCAACATTTGAGTATCACATTGTAAAGGTGAAATCACTGCGAGTTTCAAGGAGATTCTGATTACGCTATCCTGCTCTTCCGTTTGCCATCTTACCAGGATGTCAGCATGACTATGGATCTGACCGGAGTGAAATGTAAAGATGTCAAATATTTGTGCGCTGAACTCATGAAAGGAACTGGTGCAAACTTTGAATTAGTGAAGATATCTGTTATAGGATGTCAGAAGATGAAATGTGCGAGTGAGTTGATGAAGTTTAAAAGAAGAATTTCAGTCTAAGAGTCATCAAATTGTTGTGCTAGGCCTTAGGTCTCTGGAGAATTTGTAAAACATTGTTTTTTTTCTGTTTTCCATATAGGCTCCTAGAATTTTCATTTACCTTTTATGTATGAAATATTTTCCTTGGTGAAATCTTGCAAGAGGTACTTGTTCGAAGGTGTTTTCGGAGATGCTGTTGATTACGATCTTCTCCTCTATGGAATGAAGCTACCCGAATTCCCCTGTTTTTGACCAAAAGCTGGGAGACTGAATATCCACCTAAATTCTTAACTAATTAGACTGAGTAGAAGCAAAATATCTTTTGTGCCCAGAGATCCAACAGATTTGCTCTAAAATTATAAGTACAGTTCTGACAATTAATTGATGCAAATGTATTTCAAACACGTGGTGGTTGGTAAATTCAATGAAGTCCATCAGGGGCATTAATTGATAATTGATTAATAATTGTTGACCTTCCACATGGATTGAGAAATGGATTGTAAGAGGAACGTTTCTCCATACGTTTCTTGTCTTACTGCCATCTTGTCAGGCATTGACTTGAGTGACAAGGTACAGGCACTTGCGATGATCTCAGTTTGAGCGTCTTGTTTTCTATTTTGGTCCCATGCGGCAGCAAAGGAACCTATGCAGTCAGGTTGGTGTGTGTGTGAGTACTGAGTACACAATGTGTTAGACCAAAGTTATGTACGCGCCTACGTGTTATGTACGCAACTGTATGCAGCTACGGGCGATACCTTAGCATGCAGGTACCAGTGGCCAGAGGTCTGTCACCTGATACACGGAGTCCGCCCTCGCTATCGGCAGTCACGTGCTGCATGCGATCACCCGAAAAGGGAGAATTCCAGTGACTTCCTTACGGGGGAACTGTCGGCGAACTCTCTTACATGGAACTTAATCGTAAGGCATTGAGTGTGAGTATGTGATGTGTGTGTATCTGTGACACTTGCTTCGGTACACTTTAACTCAATATGGGAAAGTCGGATGAAAGTCAAACTTGGTATGTTATGTTTCCATATCGAGAAGGTGTGCCATATTGTTTTTGTAGCGGTCAAAGGTCACCTGGGGGAACTGACCAAAACTTTGAAAACCTTTTAATGCGATATCTCAAGTTATAAAGTTTGACAAAGTTGGCATATGAATGCATTATTGTAGTGGTGCCCTCGCTGGATGTGGGTGTTGGAAGATTTTGGGGTCCAAGTTCCAAATGGGCTAATTTTATGAAATGATGCAAAATGTCTCTTTCCCTACAGGTTGTATGGTATTAAGTTGAAACTTTGTCACATTACTACCATGTTAAATGTTCATTTAGGTTGCTCAGGGTTATTGCTCCCACGTGAACCATTTTATGAACCATGAATTGGTTTACAATGTGAAAGGTTTGTCAAATTAGCAAATTAGGTAGTAGAAACCTTTGCAGTGTTCAATATTAGAGGGCCCAACTTCAGAATGGGCCATATGGGCCATAAATTATGACATTGCGCAATGCGATAGTTTTTCTACACATTCTAGGTTACAATATTGAGGGTTTTTATATTAGCACTGCGGTAGTCGAGTGCATTTTGGGGATGTGATAAATCATGGATTAACCTTGCGAGGACTGAATGACTACAGTTAAAATAATCTTCACGCAAGGAATCATTGTGCCCTTCTAGGGCTTGTTTTATTTCTTGCCGAAGGCAGGCAAAGAATATACGATGGCGATGGCATGTGAACGCCGTGTCTTGTAAACACGATATTGGAAGTAGTGAACAGCAGTGATTTTTAAGTTCGTGCGTAGCGAGTCCATTGTGAGTAGTTGATATCTGTCATTTTTATGGAGGTCAAAGGTCATGGATGTCAATAGAGGACATAGTTTTAAGAACTGGTAAATATGGAAGTCAAAAGTCATTTGAGGTCACCAGAAAACGTATCAAGGGAGATATTTCAGCAACCTGGTATTTTGCTGAAACTTCAAATTGTTGTCATTGGTAGCACTTGAAGAGTAGAGGTAGGGTAGAGTGGCGGTCAAAGGTCATATGAGGTAAACAGAGGATATAGTTTTAAAATATGTAAACACAGATGTCTACATAGCTTGAAGACTTTCTATGGATTCCCTCTTCACAGAGAAGAACAAGAAAGGTAAGCCTTCGATAGCTAAAGGAGGAACCACACTGACCATCAACTCCATCAGACCCTCTAGAGTCTCCATCTTCAGCGGTAATCTGTATTCAGTGGGCTTCAGGGCCCCCATAGAGTTTGATGCCAGTCAGTCGGAACCCCTGACACGAGGCATCAACCTTTGGAAGATGAGTGCTTGGTTCAATAAAGACCCCAGTGACAGCAAACAGAATGCACTGGTAGAGCAAATCCTGCGAAGGAACAAGAAATCCAAGTATGTGACAGACCCGTCATCGATTTTTTCGTTTGGGGTAAGTATGAATGTACTGACCAAATATCTTCTAGATGTGAAATAAATTGTTTCTTCTTTTCCTCGAAGATAAAAGCGTCTTGTAATTCCAAATATTTGGCTCATGGCGGTGTGTAGTAATTTCTTTTCTGCTTTTTCAGCAAAGGGAATTTATTCATATTTCATACTTCGTTAGACCTGTAAGCAGTCTCCTGGCAAAACGGTGTGTAATAACAATGGGTAAACAGTTAAAAGCTCAAAATTTCCTCAAATGTGCATTTGGTCTCTCTCTTACTGCAAA
Organism: Stichopus chloronotus; assembly: GCA_021234535.1. NCBI lineage: Eukaryota > Metazoa > Echinodermata > Holothuroidea > Aspidochirotida > Stichopodidae > Stichopus > Stichopus chloronotus. The sequence continues at coordinate 7,824,514 of CM037835.1, forward strand.
TTTCAAAGAAAACCTTTTTGTGTGTGTTTTTAGAAACTGTTTTAGCGTAGGTCAGTTGGCCATTAAAAGGAAATATCGTTTTGGTTTTGCAGAAAATATCATATGTTTAAAAACCAGTCCTGTAATGGACACAGAATGATAGATAATTTCAAATAAGGAAGGATGGTAGCATATTGTCTCCAAGAAATAAACATCTCACAGATAAAAATTCAGTTATTGCACTCAAGAATAATTCATTGACCTAAACTTTCAAAAATTCAAATGATGCATGTTCTGTACCTCATCGTATGCATAGTATTTTGAGTAGTTAAAGCTATTGCTGATGTTCATTGGCAAGAATGAATGGTTTAGTAATGACTAAAGTTATTTTCTTTGTTTGCCACGTTGGTACGCACTGAATAATTATTTCCAAGTTTTCAGTATCTTCTTACTGCTCGCAAGTTTTCCTTTCATTTCTAAATCTCACAAAGTGCTGGTGTTCCTTTTAATATTGATAGGAAGACGGCCACCTGTAGTCATGAACTAGATCCTAGTGAAGCGATCGCCCGGAGGGGTGTCAGGCTAGGTGGGAAGAGAAACTATTACTGTAATCAATGATGGAAAAGTTTCCCACTTAGAGAAGATATTTTTCTACAGTATAAATACAAGTAGTCGTTTTTGGAGGTCAAGGAGAGTTTTTATGTCAGAAATTTTCACTGGGGGTGGGCTGCCAACCTAAAATCTCCTCTGGAAGAGGCTGGATAGGTATTTTTCCAAAAACGTCAGATGGCAACCTGAAACTGTTTGACTTTTTCCATACCAAATTATTCAGTTCTGTAGGATTTAAGTTATCAATTTGTTGAGATGTGAGCATATTTACATTAAAAACAATGTTAAAAAGACTATTTTACACTTTTTAGAGACTGAGATTGTCATCACATGGAGTGATTGTTGCGGAAGGAATATGTTCCTTTTGGGTTCTTCTGCCTTTCACGTATTTGATATGAGGAACAAGATGTGGCACAGTGTGTTTAGGTACATTACAATTTAAGTTCCACCATTGATCTTCATGTAGTGGTGGGCTGTGGAAAACTATGTTTGTTTTCATAGTAAATATATTCAATGTCCCACATGTGCTTTGAAGGATGTACCCTGTTACAGTGTGAAGATATTTGGAAGTTCCTTACAGGTTTGCTACAGTTAAGTCAGTAAAAATGTTTTGCTAATCAGGCGCCTTTTGTATCCCTTCTATCTGCACTTAATGAAAGAATAGGCAATTGAGTGGCAGAGGGGGTTGGGTAAGAATAATTTCAGCTCGAATCTGAAACATGTTGATCATGCATATACCCAACTTTGATTTTTTATCTACAGATTACAGAAACCTTTACATCAGTAAACAGTACATCACAAATTAGCTGGCTATTGGACAGGTAGCAAAACAAAATAGCATTCTATTAGGCAGGTGAGGTCACAAACTTATAGGTGTTCCTATTCTCTGGGCTCCGTCAAAACCTCAGTTGTTACATCTGAGCTGAGACTAGTATTAACCACAAACACCTGATCAACACCATTGACAAATCTTTACGGTGAACAGAAAGTTTTTAATGTTTTGACATGTATCGAAAAAGAGCTTTTCTGATGTGAGCGTGCTTTTAAATTTTGCAGCGATTTGAAGTGGAAATGGATCTTAGAGGGCTTAACTGCAGGAAGCTGAAGTATTTTTGCGTTAAAATCACCCCAGATGACCCCCAACCTGCGTTTACTTTGGCTAAAGCAACAGAGGACTCAAACATTGGTTGCAGTCGCACAACTTGTGAGTGTTGTTCTGTTCTTACTTTTCCTCTTACTGTCTTTGAGGTACTGGTTACCCAGTCTGGTACAATTCTTTGGGGGACGGGAATTTCTTTTCCAGCTTCCTGGAGGCGTCATCCTTGCTGTGGGATTCCAGCTTTTTCCTCGCCACATTAAACAATTACATGCTTGCACTTGATTTAAAACTCATTATAAAGTACCAAAAAGAAGACGATTCGCCTTATGCAGAGTACTAAGTAGAAAGTTAAGTTCTGAAATCTGAAATTCCAGCCGGTGCTGTTGCCGAGGGACGGTGGTGGCGTTTGGAACAATGAAGCTCATCGGCCAAAAGGTTCGGGCTCTGTCCCAGTCAAATCAGTAAGACGGGTTTTATATCCAAGATTAATCCAAAATTTTCCCATCTGAACTGACCTTGTGACAGAAAATTCCAGTTTGATGTGAATTGTTGAATTGATAGTGACCCAGTGTAAAGTTAAAAAATTCAAAGATTGCCGCCACATATGCGTGGCTGCTTAGCATCATAAAAAGACAAAGCTGCCCCACAAGGCCTGAATTATAATTATCAAAAAGACCTTTCAAACTTTCATCGTGACATTAGTGTTTGAATGTGTGTGTTTATCTGTCAGTACTAATAAATATAATAATACTATTGTCCATGGGAAAATCACTCTTGGTTCAAATTGACAAGTAAAGGTTGACTGTAATTTTCATTAATCATGGCCCACATTCAGAAAATAAAGTTGAGCTAATTTTGTGAAATCTGATAAAGAGTGGCATAAATATCAAAATTCATTCGCTTATATGAAAGTCAATGATGGTGAATACCAAACGGAAAACTGATTTCTGAAAATATTCATATTGTCATAATTTACTTCTACTCTTATGACTTCTCATTTTCTTCTTCAGGTCGCTAAGGTCACCATCTAAAATTCAGGCCGTAAGTGATGCAATGAATTTTATTTAGTTTAATAGTCATTTTTAATTTTCCTTCCCCTGCACCTACTCTTAATTCCTCCATTGAAATATGATAAACTTTAGTATACCACTGCTACTGGTTAAATCAGGAAAGTGAAACATGAATTTAAGCTATAGGCTTTAATCACAACGGATTTTACTCCTGAAAAGTAGTTTAACAGCAACGAAAACCTTGTCTGCTAATACCAACTGGAGAAACTTTGTTATCTATGAGTGAAGTTAAAGGTAGATATTAATCACCCCAGACACGTCCAATTTTCCAAACAGCTTACTTCTAGCCCCTATAAGCTTCAGTAATTTCTCTTTTGTTTTCTTGCAGGGCTTACCTGCGTAGAAAATGGTGGAACAAAAAACCATGAGGACCTGGAGGAAGCTAATACATTCAAAGGAAAGTGTAACTCATGAGAGGACTTTTTTTTGAATACTGCATAATCTGATTAAAAAATCACTATCAAATGTCTATCAATCTACTCACACATTTCCCTGAAATAATTTCCTTTTGATGCCTTATTCTGCATTAATGCAGTGCCGTCAGTTTTAACATATAATGAATATATGTGTAATTAAGGAAACTTTTCGAGATGAACCATGAGTACTGCGTTGCGTTGTTAGTAAATGCTGTTTTAAGATGGTTTGTGTTCCTTTTTCATGTCTTACAAACCTGAATGGAGGGTATTCAGTTTGAATAATATGAAGGTTTCTTTTAGGGTCTTCAGGGTGTTTTTCGTTTTTAATGGAAGTTTCAACAAGTATTTTCTGTCAAGACTTTTTTCACCTAAAAGGTTGTCATTTGTTCGGTAAAAAGATATTCTGGAGTGTTGACTATCGTCTTTGTTGCCATCGTTACTTCTGTTACAGTTTTATAACAAATTGCTTTTGGAAATAGTCCAAATACAAAATTGTTTCTCCCTCTTTGAATGTATGTGGTCTTTAGTAGCCATTTAGCTCTGAAGGGGCAACATTGTTTAAGCTAGCATTGTTTAAAGGTGATTGGTTGGCTTCTTAACATCCCATGTGACGTCAGACTGCTTCCTGATAACTCTCTGTAAATGTTGCTGGTATAAAGTTACTCTTTGCACGGTGCACGGTGTACTTGCACGGTAAATACCACTATTACGATGGCAAGAAGGTATATCGCTAACTATGTTTCATTGCTACTATCAAAGAGTGATATTTATCTGGATATTTATATATCTGGATGTCTGGATATCTATCTGGAAGCAACTAACATTACATGAGTGTTTAATTTTGCCACACCATGCACAGGGTTTTTTATATCCACTGGGTATCAAACATTTTATACATTTTCCCAGCTTTGTATGTTAGAAGATACAAACCCGGTTGTTTTTCAGCCAAAATAAAAGAGCATAATGTCTACAAAATTGTTCCATTTTGGTAGGCTTTAACATTAAATCCACTCATTTGTTATTCTTTTAAAAGAAAAAATTGATGTTACTCAATTTATTAGGATCTTTCCTGAAATAGCCAATGTCATGCACAGAGTATATCCGCTTGCAAACAGAAAACTCCAATAATCCCGCAGGAAAACTAAGTAGTCCTTTAGGTTTATAAAAAATCATTGACTTCATGAATTTACAAATGATATCAGAATGGAAAAGGCAGGATTTTGGACACAAAATGCAGGACTAAACTTGGCAAATGCGGGAAACTAAGTGAAATGTATTTCAATTTGCCTTACAAATGTGAGATTCTTACAAGACTTAACACATGAACTGCCAAAAACCTATAGTCTCCCTGCAGGATTAGTGAAGAACTCTTTTGCTTGAGTGAGACTTGCCAAAAGTAACAAAGGTCTGAGAGGACAAAACTACTAGGTACTTTTCATCAGAACGAAGATGTACAAAAGAATGTGTCATTCCATAAAGGCTGCATGGTCCCTACCTGTCTCCCATATTTGATATTAATAATAGTGTTTGCATCGAGTACCCGACGGTACGATGTTCGAACCCAGTTCTGAAACTGCCACCCTGATCCAACGGTTCACCAACGTTTCACACGTTGTGTACACTGAACATGTGATAAACTCCAGAAACAAAGAACAACTTAGTTGTCATGCATGATACGTGGTATTATATTAATAATACCCAGTCGCCTACATGCAGTCGGGAACCCGGGTTCAATTTTCTTTTAAATCTAGTTGCAAACACTAACCAATAAGTATCCTATACAGGTATTCATTTTTACAACGATCAATATCCATGCATTCTCCAGCTACTCCCTCTCAGGCAGACCTGCCAAGTCACACGCGACTGATTCTCGTGAGTCTTATGCATCTGGGGACATAAGGGAGCGAGTGGGAGAACTTGAATTTTAAATCCTATGAGTACGAAGTCCGAAGCCATGAGTACGAGTACAGAAAAATGTACTCGACTACGAGCATGAGTATGGACTGGAGTACTACAAGTCTGGGATGAACATTTTTACCACGATCAAGTTGTGAGCGACTAGGGTTAGCGTAATTCGTGTTGGGGCCCTCCCTAAAACCAAATTGGTAGTCATGAAACAATTTTTACTATTATGGAAGTGTCTGAGATGCTTCTCAATAACTTTTTTCCAACAGTTTATTTAGACAAGGTAAAATGCTAAACTGTCTTTAATTTTCTGGTCTTCATCATCTCCATGTACATTTGCAATTTTTGAGACCATCAGGGTAAACACCACTTTGAAATACACAATTGAAAATACGAACCAGGAAGCGGGGGAGGGGCTATTACATGCTTAGTGGATTTAATAACTGTGGCAGGAGCGCCACGTAAGCCATGTGCTTTATTTAACGCGAGAGCTTCAATACACTATGCAGCTCACTAGGACTGATAGGAGAAAGGGAAATAACTTTGAGATTACAATGGCCAAGAGGAGTAGTGTGGTAGGATGAATTTATGAATTGTATTACTAAATTTATAACCAATTGATGAAAAATGATCATTAAATGCGTTAGCAATATCGTCACTACCAGAGTGTTATCACACATTGTGGGTGATGTGCTGAATAACTTTAGATTGATAATTCGAGTTAACCTTTCCTAGGTCATTCATTATAGCCCATTGTTTCTTGAAGAACTCTAACTAGTCAGTAGAATATTAATATGAAGGTCTCGAAGAGCAAATAATGCGGTTTAGAATACGACTGTAAGTAACCAGCTTTTCTTTATAGAGGTAGGCCTGTGTACATAGAAACTATCTTCGGTAACGTGCATTATTTTGGGATATAGCATTTTTTAAATACCAGATCTAATAAACGGTTAACAGTATCATTCATTTTTTTCTGTACAATCTAACGAGTGAAAAGAGATGATTATGAAGAGATTGTTGCTATGAGTATTTCATCAAACATTTACAGCATTACTGCTGTACAAATCTGAGAGATTTGTAGGCTTACAGGGCAGTAGTTAAGCTATTACAATTCATCTTGTTTTAAATCCCAACTATGGGTCTATCGGTGGCTGGTGGTCTTTTGTCCTCTATGATACAGAAATTGGGAAGTTGGCCACTAAGGACTGTAACAAAGATGCCAGAGAACAGTCCACAGTGTCGATTGAGTCCCTGGTAAGTCTAACAAAAATTTTGTCGATAATAGTGGTATAATTGTTTGTAAAGTGATGAAAGACAAAAACGTTGTTAACTCAACCCCATTCGAAGTAATTTACTGCTTATGGAGATTGATAAATTAATAGACATCAGAGAAATATTATTTGCAATAACAATTATTATTAGGCCTATCCTTTTTAGTGAACATTGTTAATCTAATTTCTGCAAACCTGACTAATGGTCAGATTGTGCAAAGTTGTTCCACTTGTTCCGTGGACTTTGGCCTCCTAAATACTTGTTTAATTAAACTGAAGTCTGAAACAATTTTAGGGCATGTTTTGTGGGCAGTTTTGTTGAAGAAAGCAACGCATTTTGATTCAGTGTACGAAGTAGAGGTTTATCATAATGAGTCACACTTATCTGCCCAACTTCAGCTCCTAGGGCAAATATTGGTGAGCAGCGGAATGTTCTTTTTAAAAACGATAGACCTGGTGTTTTTTATTGCCTTTACCTACACACACAACCTCTGTAAGCTACCCCATGGACACCGGCTAGACACATTTTACGACATTGTTTACATGAAGAGCCCTCCGCAAGCCGCCGGCATGAGTGACTCAAACTGACTCAGAACCCCCCCCCCAAAAAAAAAAAGGATATACATTTTGTTACGTATCCAATTACACATCGATTACAAATTTGAGTCTGAACCAGATGATTAAAGAGTGGTAAGTAGACTGTAAAACCCAAGGTGATTAAATGTGTCATGATCTTGCACGTCATTGAATCGAGAACCACATTGTAATCAGTGTTTATGGCAGTGGGGGACCTGGCAGTGGACGGGTGGCACGGCACCCATGTTTTTTTTTTGGGGGGGGGGGTGAAGGCTCCAAGAGTGAGAGGAACACCAGCTGCAGAAATTGTAAAAACAAAAGTCCCTTCGTCAACATGCTTAAATAAAACAGACCTGTACCTGCACATTCAAGTTGATAATGCACTAGCCGAACCCTATATGTCGGCATATTCAATTGTTGCAATCCCCATAACTTTCTCAACAACTCAGAATCATCCCTGAAGAGGATCAAGGCACGTCTACGATCTTCGCCATCTTGTAACCGACTGAATGACCGACGCCCCCAAGCTATGGTGTCAAAAGTCCTCCCGAGCGGTTGTGTTAAGAGCTTTTATATTAGATGAAAAAGTTACTATTTGTACTGTTCATGACGTCATGGACAGTACCTAGGCAAGCTTCTCATTTTCGATAGGCAGTTATGTCGTTCGGTTTTTCTTGATCCACATTCTGTAGTTTCCTCTACAATTGAACTCATTGTGTTGAGCAGATCATGATCATGAGATTTGTTAAATTTTGGTTGGTATATGGCTCAAAGCAGGATATGCTGTTTGTGAGAAATAGCCTTCTCTCCCATTTAAAACCAGGCTGGAAACCAGCATCTATGCCACGTTTCTTTCAGGAGAAATTTCATTCTTTAGAAAGAAGAGTGATTTAGCTTTTTTTGCTAAACAATTAGCGGAACCGGGCCCTGTGAAGATGTACGGCACTTCCTTGAAAATAATCTACAACGGAACTAGTCCTACGCGAAAGATTTTCTTACTGTTAGAAGCATAGCCAGTACTTTGGTATGCTTTTGAAAACTCAAATAACAGCACATCCAAGACCTGATTTATTATGGCAGTTTCGTATTTTATTGTTTAATGTTTTATTGTTTATTGTTCAATGTAAGCTTTGAGAAAGTCAAACTCCCAACGGTATACTGTACATGCAAGCGTGATAATCGTTCCGACGGTGTATTACAGAGACAGTACAGATGCTGGCAATATATATATAATACACTGACATCTGACGACACCATGACTCGGAGCCTGGTTTTACCAGGTTTACCAGGTGCAGATGGGCCTTTTCTCTTTTGCATGTCTCTTCTACGCTTCCGTAGAGAACAAATAGAATGTTCCAGAATAATCTGGCGCAGGAGCACTGTGGTCACCTCTGTGGGCAGGGGCAATCATGGACAGTAGGTGGCTGCAATATATTCGTAACCCCATTTTCTAGCAAAGCTTTAAATCATAATTTTTTTTCTTTCTTCCCCTTTTTTTTCTGCAAAACATGTGAGAGGGAAGGGAGAGGGTCGAATTTAACTTTCCTCGACATAACAAACTAATAATCAAAAGCTGGAGGTTGGGCTTGCCACTGTTTGTGTAACCAATTTGAGATTGGTATAAATGAGAGCATGGAACACACGTTATGCATGCTTGAAATAATCTGCCAATAATGTTCAGGAGAAAGGGTTTCCTTACTGACATTTTCAGGAGTTAACTTGTGGAACCTGTGAAGAGAGATTGTCGACGATCTAGCAGATATTTATCCAAACCTTTTCAGTCTGGTTCGCAGAGTGCCCATACTGGTGGCGCCCCAGTACTATTTCAAAAATAATCCTGCAAATTCGCTCTATAGGCCAACACTGTGATGATCATTACTCTTCACACTGTGTGTTGAATGTTGCCACAAAGTTTACAGCTCAGTGGAGGCTTCCTGAAAATTTATGAACGACGCAACAAGGTTGCTTCAAGATAACTTGTTTCCGAGTAGTCTGTATCAGATAATTGTGTCTTCAAGCGATATTTGAGTATATGGTGATGGCGTGAGTGCTTTACATCTTAAGATGGCATTAATGCCATCTTCGTTTCACGATTACCCTGTCGATAACGTACCGTGTACGATAGCAGCTTTTTTCTTCTTCCGTAATCTCCCCACCCCTCCACCTTTCCATCCATGCACTCTCCATCCTAACCGACGGTTATGTGTACATCTCTTCCATGAGTGCCTAACTGACAAAATTAAAATCTCCAGAGTATATTGACAGTACACAATTTTACCTTATTTTCATTTGTTTACTCGGTGTGTAATCCGTATAAATTGCTGTGTATCTGCTCCATGTGAAGATTGTCGTTTAATTAATTCAATTGATGAATTAAACGTACTCCAATGTCGTTCAATTTAAACTCAAGTTCAAATTAAACTCACTGAATTGGATGTTTAATTGTCCTACTACAACAAAGGTTATATTAGGAGAACATGAAGCAACACCCCAACACTTTGCTCAATTTCTCCTAGAAATAGAATGGTTGTTCAAAGTTTCCTCACTATTCTTCAAGTTGCAGGATTATTTGTGAAAGAGAACAATAGTCTTTATTCGAAAGTTATTGAACCCAAAAGATGAACAAAGTAAAATGTGGATATCAAGTATCAAGTGTTGTTCAAATTGTTCGTGATAACATGCCGCCATTCTCCATGTACATCTGAGCGTCCTTGACATCTCGCTGAATGGAGGAGCTAGTATCGAGACTTTATCGAAGTTCAATAATTTCCTTAATAATTTAATTTTTTGTCACCGATAAAGGACCTTGTAACGCCTGAGGTGTTCGACCAACTCAAAGTCCGGACAGACGGTCAACAAGCAGGTGTTCCCGCATGTAAACATGTATTTACATGCATCTTTTTTTAATCGGTGTCTCTGCTAGCTTTCCTTTGCATACAAGTCATTTTTGAACCTCTCAAGACTCGCTTCGTTTCACCAATTCATAGCAAGTAGTCACGTGCGAGTGGCTTTTGATGGAATTTGTCGAATTGCATATTGGCTATCAAGATTTTATTTTTTCCACCGGTTTCCCTTATTATCTATATCGGAAGTTTCCTCGGCCACCGTCAATGAAATATGAATAATTTAGTGGGATAATATTAAAGGATTGTTTTGTAAATCAAACGTCCTCTGAGAAAGTTCCACACAGAAGTTGCACATTTTGAAGACAGTAAGTGATACTAGGTTACTTCAACCAACAAATAGAAAAAGTAACTTGAGTCGCCTACAGGTTAATGTGAGAAGAATACGACGAACCACATGTGATTGGCCTTATTAAAGTTAGCACATGATCCATCGAATTCTTAATGGCTTGCTCTCATTAGAGGAGGGAAGGTGGGGGGGGGGGGGGGAAGGAGCTTGTATGCAGCATTCAGAACTTCCCACTTAGTTTTCCTACTAGGACTATTGCCAGCTTTACTCAAGCTGGAACGGGATGGGGAGAGGTAACACACCTTCACACCTGTGCAACAGTCCCTGTCTTGTGGAGTGCCTAAAGCAGGGGGTTTGGTATTATTACGACATATGTGATTATGCACTAGTATGTTACGTGAATTTTTTCAAAGTGATCTGCAGTATCTTTTTGAAACTATTACTGGCAGAGCGTTTATCAATGACGTAACACACATGAGAAGAATATTCAATATATCCAATACAAGACTGACTGAGCAAAATCGTATCTGGCGTGTCGTACCAAGTGCGATAAAGGCACAATACGTCCTCGCTTCATAGACTTACATTCGGAAAACGTGCGCTTGAATTTTGTTTTACCACATTATCAAGATTACTGAAAGTTCATTCACAAATCACCATTAACTCGGAACGCAACGATGAATGTACATGATATATAACACTAATTTGAAATGACTGTATATCTCGCATATTTAGATAGGAACTCTACTTTTGTGAGATTCCCACGAAAAGACCAGGCTCGATTAAAATTTATCATGGTGACAGAAAATAATCTGAAACAGAGAGCACATGATTCTGTAAACAAAGTTACTGACGTTTCGAACGGCGTTCTGTAAGAATGTTATTCATATTTATCAGTAACTCTTAATAAACTATTGATAAAGGAGTCTTTATGAAATTAGTGACACCTTAAAGAAAATACCAGAGAAAGGACAAATAGAAATTGATAGTGCATCTTTTTAAGTATACTGCTTTCAGTGGCCTCTTACTGACGTATACAAACTTTGCAAATTTAAGCAAACGACTGAGATTCGGGGCGGAATGACTGAGACTAACTTTACGGGTTTTAGCATTTGTCAAGGACATTTTCATTTCTGTCTAAAGAGTTTAGCCTAAATCGACGTGTGCTTAATGCGTAGTTCAAAGGGATTATAATGTGACTGGATGAAATTAAAAAAAAAAATATCAGCCTGTTATTTTTGGGGGGATCAATGTAAAATCAATCATTTCAGTATAACCGCGTGTATTCAGAGGGTTGTAGTGACAGAAAGTAAATGAACGAGTGAAAAAACACGGGACACAATGGATTAGGTTGAGAACATTCACATTTCACCGAGCCATGCTCTTCGTTTCCCACCATCTCGCTGAGCTCTCTCAGCACGTCAATTTTTTTTATTTTTCTTTTCATTTGCAGCATGTTTTTTTTTTTCGTTTGCGTGCGTATGTTATGTATGAAAGGACATGTCCAAGGCTAAACTACCGGCAGAGGTCACTTCGGGTTCACATTGTCAAGGCCATTCAGAACAATGTAAAGTCACAAAAAAAAAGAAAAAAGAGAGAGAGAAAGACACCAACTGGGAAGGGGGGGTATGATGAAACATGTTTCTTTAGCCACGCCCATTTTGCTGTCATTCAAGACTTCCAGTGACGTGGCATGTAGCCCAAATAGATGTAGAGTAGCATTCCCTGAAAACAATGAAACTGTCTCCAAATAACCAACAAAGAATGTTTATTGGCGGAATCTCTACAGGGAGAGGAGAACATACAGCACATAATGATCCTTAAATGAGGGTTGTTTGCGAAGATCGAAGGCGTCAATTGGGGGTTTAGAGCTTTAGTTACAAATTAACGCCATCAATCTATGAAAAATGATAATACATATCAAATGGGTTGAGATGATTCAAAAAATCATAATGAATTATGTATCCTCTTTCATTTATTTTTTGAGAACTTGGAAAGTATTTTTGCAATCAGTTCGTTGTTTTTAGAGCACTGGTTTGGAAATATAGACTTCCGGCACCAATGACAGTTTAAGTTTGTTATTTTTGTAATTTCAGTTCACAAAAGATGGGAGTGTCCCCTGAACTCAAGGAAGTGGTTTAACATAGCCCCCTCCCCATCATTGAAGTCTGTGACTGACCCTCACAGTTCCTTCTTCAAGTTTTGTGACGTCATTGCTGATTACACTTATTCGTTTGACATACCATCCTGTTTTTGTTTTCGTCTTTCTGTGTTTTCGTTTTTCTGTCTGCATCCATGCATGAAGTCGCACTCGAAAAACAGTAAGACTCTCAAAAACAGTGTCTTATATTGATTCACACTGAACTTGGTTTCCACCTTACTTCTTCGGAACTGCAAATGAGTTTGGGATTGGATAGCGTTGAGGCGAAAGTTGTCTACCAAAGGTAAAAGTTGAGTAAATTTAAGGTAATTTCCTTGTTGCAACCTATCTTTTTCTGGCTCTAGAGGAACTTGAGTGGTTACGTGGAAAATGCATTCACCTCTCCAAGACTCAACCGCACTTCACCCCTTCCCCCCTCCACCACAAGGAAAGTCGATCCTTCTTAAAACACACAATTCAGTTGACTCAGCGTCTGCGGTATTAAGGCGTGGGAGTTCTCACCTTTTAACCCCCGCACATTGTTCTTTATGCCCCCACAACGCGAGGCCGCAACGTGTCAGAGCAATATGCTAAGTGACATATGTATTTGCAAACGTAATGTGATTCCCGATTGCAGGGAACAATATATCTCTGTTTGTGTGGAATTATCATATACCATTCTCATATGTCACCGAGTATAATGTGTCCATCTATATATGTACCGTACTGTTCCGCAAATGTTTGTCTGTCATATTGCTTGCAAATCGGCAGGTACCAGTCAACCTTTTTTAATCAAGCAGCCACATTGCAACCACCTTGCAACTCCCTAGGGGATGTGAGGTAGCACGCAGGTTGCATGCCTATCCTCTATTATCCTCCTCTTATACTATCTGAACTGTAAAAAAATGTCCCTCCCACCTATCGAAAAAATATGGCGAGTAAGACAATAAAATGATATGGAATGAAGCAGAAAATATGCATGCTGAAATGTCTATATGGTAAGGCGAAAGACAAAAAAAAAATGTTGAAATTGTGACTATCTATCGACATAAGTAGAGAGTTATCCTGAGCCTTTATTAGGATAATGTCTATGTTATTCTTCCTCTTTCGTTTCTCTATTTTTTCTTCTTTTAATTTTTATTTCTGTTTCAAGATGGGGTTAAAAGTGCTGCAATTGGCCCAACCAGCAGGTAGGCCCACCCCTGCTGTAACCTTATATACCAATCTCGTCTCCTTGTTCAGAAGTGACATCAGATATGTTACGCATCTAGTACATATTAAATTTTTGATATCTCCCTACCGGAATACTAGGCATATCTTTTTAGAATCATACACTCAAATTCGAAGTATAGCATCAATTTAATTCGTAAATATTCCATTCAGTTTTTTAGGTGTCTCGACTGACCGAGATACGTTTTGCCTCATGGAGACAAGAATTCCTATGAAAGATTTTCGTCTCGAAAAATATTTTGGGTATCGATAACAAAAAGCAGAGAAACAAGAGAAACAAACGATAATAATAATAAAAACAACTACGAAGCCGATGAATTACGCTTCCCGTGGGAAGAGGCCTTACCAGTGACTTTTCGTTCCTGTGACTGTGACAAAGGGCGTTTGTTAAACCATAGCAACTGGGTGAGGACTTCCAATTAATCTAGGCACCAGTCGACAGCTGAGGTTAATGCCTGCCAAGGACGCGCCGAAAGGAGAGATTCTTCGCACAGGGAAAGGAAATTCGAAGTTGAAGGGTGTCGTATTACATTCGAAAAAGTTTTAAAACGAAACGTAAAAGTTCCCCCCCGCCAAAAAATCTTTTGTGAGAAAGCAAAACAGTTTATTAGTTGCCAAGCGGTCTTGAAATATTCACAAAGGAATATTCTAGTTGATCGACAGAAAAACAAGAAATAAAAACAACAACAACACAGAACAAAAGAAAGATAAATAAAACATACTGAGAACGTGAGGGATTGTGCTGTTCTCTTGACATACGGATGTTACGACTTTAACGGACGATCAGTATAGATATTAGGTGGTTTCAACTTCGGTGGTGTATCGAAATAATATCAAATCGCATAACAGCGATAACATTTCTGGAAATTTCCTTTAAGCATCATCGGTCTGAAGAAACCACCTGGTGTTCTTTTTAGTTTCCCTTTACCCGTATATTTGACACACTTTCCCATACGCCCCAAGCGAAATATAAAATTTCACAAGTCAGGGGGCGTGAATTTTACTGAACTTGTGCAACTTAAGTTGTGATAGACAGTAGAATTCAGTGATTAGAGCGTGCGTTTTGTTGACGAGGTTATTATTCAACTGGGAGTCATCCTGTCTTATAGTTAAAGGGAAATAGGGCATTTAGAATATATACGCACACGTCGTGCAAAGAAAATATCATTAATCATAGTTAAACCATTCACTCTCACCAATAAACATCTGCAAAGCTTCATCTCCTCACAACATCATGCATGTGCTTGAATAATCTATCATTCTATGTCCACAAACCTTGGTTTTAAAAATATGGTTGTTTTCTGTTAAACAAACGATGGGTACACTGTAACTATGGACACAGATAGTAAACACTGAAGGGAACATTAAGTCCAAGGCTGAGTTTGTCGGCGAATTTGACCGGCGAAGAGGGGGAGAGGGGTTGTCCTACGTTCCTCAAACCAAAACGGAAACAGTAAGATGATGATAGGGACAGAAGAACTATAAACGTGGCTGAAAGGGATTTTAATAGAAAAACGTCACCATGGTAAATAAAACTGCTGAATTCAATACGAGAATGGCAGTCACAATTGTATTTTAGCAAATGGAATTCGACAGTCATACTTGGGAGAGAAATTAATGAGAAGTTAACAAGGCACATCTGAGTACGTTAGAAGCATCTAAACTGTCCTCCAAGTTTACATACTCAGTTTTTGTTGGTTACATCTCTATGTTCCGACATCTCTATGTTCCGACACCTCTATGTTCCGACAAATCGGCACCAAAGTACATTTTTTGTCGGAACATAGAGACGTCGGAATATAGAGACTTCATTTACGTGTCTATATTTCGACATCTCTATAAACCGACAACTCTCTATACCGAATTCTCTATGTTCCGACATCTCTGTGCTTCGACAAATGATTTACTTTGACGCCGATGAAGAGTGTACTTTGGCGCCACCCAAGAATTGTACTTCGACGCCGTTAAAATGAACATTGGCGCCGATCCAAAAAATGTATTATGGCGCCGATTAAAGTGTACTTTGGAAACGATTCATACGTACTGTGGCGCCGCTAAAGAATATACTTTGACGCCCTAAAAATGTACTTTGACGCCGAAAACAACGTGTACTTTTCCGGCGCCCACGTACGTTTTTCTCGGCACCAATGTACATTTCTGTCGGCGCCAAAGTACTTTTCCAGGCGCCCAAGTACGTTTTTTCGTCGCCAATGTACATTTTCTTCGGCGTCAAAGTTAACTTTTGTCGGAATATAGAGACGTCGAAACAGAGAGATGTCGGAATATTGAAACGTCGAAATATAGGGTTGTCGGAACATAGAGAAGTCGGAATACAGGGCTGTCGAAACATAGAGATGTCGGAACATAGGGATGTCCCCGTTTTTGTTAGATCTGGCGGTTAATGTTTCGTTTATGCAAACTGATCTTCGAGCTTTAATTCAAAACGGGTAATAGTTTATGATATTTTAAGATATTTCTATACTTTTTAGAACGCATAAGAATCCTTACATTTTCATTGCGAATACAAAGTGGTTTATTGTTTTCTGCTTTTGGTCTGCTAGATTTGATCTGAACAAGACCACAGGAGAAAGATATTTCAATTATATCAGTAAAATAAGAAAATATTTGTGTCAGTCTAGGAATTATTTCTTGACGTTGAAGTTCCAAAAATTTCTCGCGTCGATAGCCAGTGCGTGCGTGAAAGGAAGAAAAAATCAGGACGATAAGATTTTTTTTTTTTTTTATCTTAAGTTTTTTTACTTTTAAATGCACACGCGAGGTTATTCATGGACTGAAACGTCATTCAGTGGACACAATGCCCGTTTTGAAAAGCAACGGAAACGGCTTAGAAAAAGTGGAAAACAGAGATAATATCTGAAAATGAACGGGTCTTACTGTAAGTATCTACATAATAAAAATGCAACAGCATAGGCCCATTAACTCACTAGCTGGTGTATCAATGACATTACATACTACTCGACGTCCTTCGCTCCCGATCGGTAGCGGGAATTACAGTATTTAGAAAATTTGTAAAACGGAGCACTTGATTTACGAATATAACTTACAGGCTTATTGTGTCGTCAGTGATACCCTTTCATGACCACTAGCTGAATTTTGTTTAGGAGAATACTTCACATTAGCTTTTTCAAAGAAACATGCGGTTTAGAAACCATAAACCGCTGTATATTATTGTATTTTACACGTTTTGTCGTTCTGCTGAAAAACTTTGACATCATATGGCAGGATTTGCCACACGAAAACCTATCGTTATATTTATTACTCCAAATTGTCTGAATGGTGCAATTAAGAGACATATTAAACTTTTGGTCATGAAATTTTACTGTTTTCACTCTTTTTTTTTCCTACGCACACAATCACTTTAACTCATTCTGGTAGAAGAAATGTTAACATGACCATCAAAGGAGACGTTTTTGGAATAGTAAATGTAAAACAAGTGAAAACGAACCCCCCAAAATAATAATAATTGGAGGAACATTATTTTTTCACTTAGGAAAACCACGTGACTGACATTGTTCAAAAAAAAAAAAAAAAATGAGTCGAGAGACATATTTGACAGTCGACGTCATTGAAGGTCAGACATTCTGACGAAGGTTACCTCGTTAACATTTTCTAGTCACAGCAAATTTCCGTCAAAATAAAAAAAAAGGTCTCTTTTGCGCTTTTCAACATAATCAGTTATTTTGGGGATAGACGCGGGTCTGAGATTCGTCAATGTTTTCTTTAAAATAACCCTGTTGTGTATAATTCATGAAGTTGAGGTAAATATAGAAACATCAGTATCTGCCATCGGTGGAATATAATTGATTATTAGGGACTGAGTAGAAAAGGGAGAAAAGGGGGGAAGGGGGTGCATGGACTTTATAATATAAATCAGTGTGATTTAGGTGTGATTTTAGTTTTTTTTACTTGCCTTAAGGTTAATTAGAAACAATCCTGCCGGCAATTGACGGAGGCATGAGCAGAATGTACAATATTGTTCCGCACCATTGTGCAGTAACTTGATTTGAAGAAGTCTGACGTTCGTTTACCTTTTACGTTAGTTTCCTTTGCTATGACAAGTTACTACATCATAACAAGGTTTAGTACGTACGTTGCAGGTAGGTCTGCATGCGAATGTGCAGAAATTTCGAAAGGGAGGGAAGGGGGGGGGGGAGACGTTGTGAGAGCACAACTTAGAGACAGCGGGGATGAGGGGGAATCATGTGGGACCACTATCTATATGCGTAGCGCCACCATATTTGTTTGAGCGTAGATAATGTTCGATAGAAGTACCCCCTTTATAGCTAAAACTCACAGCTTATTAAAACTCAGTGAACCAGCTCTAGCAAATGTTTCTCATAGTGGAATTCGAAAAAAAATTCTGTTACACTGTTTCAGTTGTGCGAATCGATGTTTCTTTGGCACTTGACATCATATCATTATAATTTTATTATTATATCATTAACTCTAATCTGACTTAGTATATAGGTATGAGGCAACGAAAATCTCCCACCCTCTTTGGATCCGCCACTGGTATGGGCGTGTTTAGAAGGGTTAACCTATAACTCTTTCATTTTGAAGTCTTGAGTGTGCATGGGCCTTCCTTAAATTTTAAGTCGAGGCGCATGCGGTATTTGGGGAATGATCATGATCGAAAAGCGCCGTATTTTGCACATTTATTGTCAGTTAGGTGATACATTTCCTTTGCAGGTATCATGACAATTATAAGTCTACTTACATCTTGTGGATGTTGCCTATAATTTCAATGCAGAAATTAGGTCTACGTTACTTTCAGACGGCCCTCGATATAGATCATATCAAGTTTAACCACAATTGAACTTAAAGGGTTACCTCTAGTAGTCTAGTTGTTTCACGAAATTGACTATACTCTTCAAAACCTGTCAAGTTTCGTTCACATTCTAATGAAAAACGGTAAAATAAGAGGATCCCCAGGTACAGAGTATATATAAACATTAATAAGTGAGTAATTAACGATTTAATTTGGTTTTTTAAACTTAGTGAACAGGCGCATTTTTACATTACTATATCTACACAGCCAGTACAAGCCAGGATAAAAAAAATGGCATTTGTCATAACTGTTGGATGTGAAAGTTGACTAATTATGCTAATTGTAAGCATTGTCATGCGGATGTACAATTCAAAATGTTCACAAACTTAACGATATCAACCAATGCTGCTTCAAAGTACAAAACGTATATACTATTCTATGGATTCTTATTCCAAAATGAGCCTAGTCTGGTGTGTATGTGTTTCATTAGTCCAAATTAATATTCTACTTCATCAGTCAAAAACCTCTTTCGTAGTACATATAATTTCTTGGGCCTGGTGTATCCTGATTACTGAGAGCGCCATCCCCTGGGAGGCTACGTACTACAGCGTCTGCTCCCCGCCTCCGCAGGCTAAAATGAGCTCCATATAAACAGTCGTCTTGTCAAATATATGCCAGTCAATACAAATTGACAATAGAGAGTCCAAAGACTAAAAATATCATCAATAAATCTCTTAATCTACGTCAGGAATAACACTTTAAATTTTCGAATGATGTCTCCAGTTGGACATTTTGAGTTCTTTGTCTTTGGTCACGGAATGTCAGTGCTGTCAAACTTTTGGTTGTTTACTGAATCTTTTGTTTTTTTTTTTGGGAGGGGGGCATATCGTTTAGGCCTACATGATGCATTCTTTAACATTCATTAATGGAAGTACCAAGAAGGATTTGTTAGGATGTGATTGTTCAAGAAAACTTCTTGTAAGCTCGTAGTATGAGACTGATAGTAGTAACTCTCTTCTGGTATAGAACACAACACAGTGGCGGCACCAGGATTTTAAAAGTGGGGGGGGGGGGGCAAATGGAGGGCAAAAGAAAATGCTGGGGGGCAAAGACATTTTTGCGCGCAGCGCGAAATCGAGCGCGAAGCGCGAGACTTACCGGTTGGGGATCCAGGGGCCCGCCCTAGGGCCCCTGGTGGGGTCCAAGAGAAAGCCCCGGTGGGGGTCCAGGGGGCGAAGCCCCCAGAAGCTCTGAGGTGTTAGCAAATCTCTTGGTAAAAAATTAAGTCTCATGATAGGTGTATGTTAGCAAATCTCTTGGTAAAAAAATAAGTCTCATGATAGGTGTATGTTGGTCTATACTATACTTCAGGAGCTGAGTGGGGGGGGGGGGGAACAAAGGCTCTGACTGGGGGCATTTCCATCCCCCCTTGGTGCCGCCCTTGACACAACAGCGGCTACTATGCAAGTTCCTCCTATTTCACTTCTATCGTGTGGCCAACAACAGTATACAGAAGCTGTTCCTGGACCTAGTTTAGCCCCTATACGACCTCTCCCCGGGGTAGCTTTGACCAGGAAAGAAAACAAAGCTAGTGAAGGGGAACACAGGCGGGAGTAGAGGGAAGGGAAATGAGAACTACAAACAAAGTAGTACAGAGAAGCAAAGAAACTTTCTGCAAAATCAGGTTTGCAACTTGAAATGTTCAGTAACTTCCACCCAAGTTCAACCCCCCCCCCCCGGCCACTTATCAAAAAAAAAGAAACGACAAGTGACGACATCCCCTGACTTCAATATGATATTTCCTCGGGATTGGACTCGGGGCCACAGTATTCCTAATTGGCCTGGAATTGACGCTTCTGGAATCGGAATTGAAGGTGGACTCTAAGGTGGACTGGGCTCAGACTCGAATAAGGTGGACTCTGGTTATACAGCCCTGGCTGATTCTCTAGAGGTGTGAACAGCACAACAGAATTCCCATTACATAGGCTACCACCGTTTGTGCTGTGAGTAACAGAAACGGTGACGTCAGAGGATATAACTTAACAAGATCAATTGCACATATTGATCTCATGTGGGGGAAAGATTTAACAAAGCACCTGCGTCTCGCTGCAAAACGTAAAGTGGGAATTTTTCATACATATTAAGATTCACCGGTATGTCTTATTTAATAAGGCCTTGGAAGGCGTCCTTTCATCAAGTTATTTAATACAGTGAGAATGGCATCGTCAAACCATATGATGAGACATCTGTGGGTTAGTTAGCCATCATTGACACCAGAAACAGCGACATTCCTTCGTGAAACAACCAAAGATTATTTTAAAAACACAACCTGAGAAGCCTTTTCGTAATCTGGGAGACCATAAAAATAAAGAAAAAATATCTCCAAAATAGACGATACTTCCCTGAGATATGAATCATGATCCTAAATTCTATATGACATATGACGTCAGAGCACACGTGACCGGTGACTACCATACTAACATAGCACAGTGTTCTTCTAAATAGCAGAATTGATAGAAAACTTCCTTCTGTTAAGAATTGACGACGCAGTTTATAACGTTCACCCTTTAAGAGATTGACACAATTTGGAGGACTGAACAAAGGGGGAAAGAGGAGGGATACAGCACCAACAAAAGTTGAATTTTATTGTTATATACTAAAATTATTGATAAGATTTGAAAAAAAATGACAGAGGAAGAAGAAAAATCCTCTACGATGGAACAAAACAAATGAAACATCACCCACTTAGTAGAAACGTAAATTATCCAAAAGTTATTTAAGGACAGTCACACATTAATCACAAGATACGACCGTGATTTCAGTCTTTACAACACACACATGGTTATCTCATCTTCATTTTCAGGTGTAGCCTGTATTTCTTTTTCGATATTTTACATTTTGTTGCAAAAATTGCAGCTCAAGCATCGCCTTCTCTTCGTTTGCAATATATTACATCAAAACTTGAATCACGCGCTCTCATACCCTCTGCATCTCAACACGGAGAAATCACACATCTGAAACGCACTAGAGAACTAGAGAAGATGACATACATAAATATTCATGCAGAACACTTTTAAGGTGTGATAAATATCACAGCCCCAGCAAATTGCTGTATACAGCCGATACATTGTAATGATTTATACTGAAATGGCTGTCGTCACCATGACAAATGACTTTGACTTTACTGACAATTTCGACACGTTTCTTTCTTCTTCCCTTTTTCTTTTGTGTTTCAGCAATTTGTGATAATTACAAGCAAAAATGATACATACACACGCGAGTGCCTGGAGTGTTTGGTAATAACATAATGGAGAACCGTTCTTGCTCAACAGTGACTGGGGGACTAGATGTTTAACTCACTCATCGAGATGAATCAATACTTTTTTCCATTCGTCAAACTTTGAAGTTAAATTGTTCTTCTCCATTTATAATTGGTGGGACTTCAGCTAAACCGCTGTCTTTTACTCCCCATCGGGTCTTGCTTGCATCCGGCGTAGACATGACAGTCATATTTTCTTCTGGTTTAATTACGATAATTGCATGAACGTGGACTTCAAGCTTGATTGTGTTTTTTTTCTGAAATTAACAGAAAAAGGAAATAAAGAGATGATTAGGAAAAAAATGGTGGGAAACGGTTCTACATCTGAATATTCGAATTTCATATGTTCAAGTTACGGCTGTTACAGTGTCGATCTCGATTTTGAACCTCACGATGTCGTCGGATCTCAGAGCAGCTTCTTTTTCGACGTGCTGCTCTTGAGCCTTCTGTCCATCTTCGGTGTGACCGGTAACACCGGCCTACTGCTATCGGTCTGTCGGAGTCCACGGTTACGAACATCGGCGAACATTCTGCTCACGAATCTCGTCGTCGGAGACCTCATCTACATCCTGATTTCGGTCCCATTTTTCGTCGAGCACGAGATGCACCCCGAATGGCAGTTCGGTTCGACGCTCTGCAAACTGATCAACGCCGGGGAGATAACCGCCCAGGGTGTCTGCGTCTTTTCGATAACGTCGCTCAGCATCGAGCGGTATACGGTTCTCGTGCGAGATACCTCGGTCCACAGGTTTATCCGGCGGTACAGGAGATGGGTCGCCATACTGACCATATGGGTCGTATCCGTTGCAACCGGGACACCGGTTCTATTACTCGCAGAAAATCGCGGTAATCGTTGCGATTATCTCCCCATGGCTGATGGCTTTACGAATGTTTATGAAACCGGACGTTTCATTGTGTTGTATTTACTTCCCATGACCACTATAGCGGTTTTTTACGTCAGCATTGCCAAGACGCTGTTTGGAAGCGCTGGTGAATTCGCGAGCGAGTCTCAGCCAGGGGTGCGGCACTTTAACGCTCGCAAGCGATTGGCTGTCACTGTTTTGGTCATCGCCGTTTTTTTCGGTGTATTTTGGTTACCGTATTATCTTCACGTTCTCTTGTTTCGATTCCATCCGAATTTCGGGGCACACGACGCGACCGACGTCTTCCGAAGGATTTATTACTTCGCGGCGTTGTCAAATTCATGTCTTAATCCCTGGATAGTTTACGTTATGAGTTCCACGTATCGAGCAATCGTCATTGACTGTTTGTCGTGCCGGAAGGAGATATCGTCCAATTCCGCGTCATTTTCGAGGTACCTAGCACGACAAGAAAACAGAGCAGAGCTGCATCTAACCCGGGACTCTCATGGGAGAAAATATTCCCGTCCCAAGTCAACAAGGGTATCGGAAGTTTGAAAACGAGAACACCATTGTCTTGGGGATAAAGCAAAGAGTAAAAAGGAGGAGGCAAGAATTGTTCAAATGTCCCTGCTTTAGAAAGATGATTTTTATACTGTTGGGCAAAAGCGGTCAAACAAAGGTAATATGTGATTTATTGTCAGCGTCTAGAAAAGGGCGTTTCGTACAAGACTTAAAATAAACCCAGTTAGGGCTGTAGTTGTAAGCTGGCAAGAGTGTACCCGATGAGGGTTGTTATCTCAAGCAGTTATACCTGCAATGTGCGATCCCCGTGGTTAAGGAATGGTTCAAATAATGGAACACTATGAAGGGGCATCGACTACAGGGGCATCGACTACTTTTCCAGTTAACAGTATTATTAGAGGAAAGTCATATTCAAAGTTTAAATCTCAAGGACAGCTAAACAGTTTATCCGTGGGATTGCCAAACATCAGGAAGAGCAATTGATACAATTCGCCAATAAAGTCAAGGCGTTCTTGATACCTAACCTCCCGCACTTTTTTTGGCGAGACCACAAAGTACTCAACGATCCGTCTATGCTGTAAAGCATGATAAACCCTAATGTCTGATAATTAAAGACGTTACCAATACGAGATACACTGAGGTGGTATTTCTTGCTGCTCAACGGTATGTTCACAACAAAAGCGTGTCAACTGTTGTCAAGCGTCCAATGATGACTGGTAACGTTTGGACTGGCGATAGCTTTTCAATTTATTAGCGAACACAAGAGAGCGTTTCATTTTTTACTTTTGCGACACAGCAGTACATGCGTTTGTTTGCGTGAAGCGTGTCCCCCCATCCTCCCCCCCCCCCTTTTGAGCAAATGATAATATATCATCCCTCAATAGTAAACCGAGTGGAAAGGTAGCAAACCACTCGGGAAACCTTGCTTTACTCGCGGGCTGTGTGAAATGTGCGAACATTTGACTGTTATATTTTTCAATACGGCATTACAAAAACATTGATTTGCTCACGATGTGAAAGCACCATAAGTGTAACATAGAGAAGGACCCAAGAACTTAATCCTGCACTTTGAAAAACAGTTATAAGTTATGGAACGCGAAAAATAAAAATTTGTGATGACAGTTATATCTACTTTTAATAATTACCTCTCATTACAGTGTAATTACTCATCTACAAGACCTGAAATTGCCGTCCATGCATGACTTATCCAAATATGCAAATTTAATGCCAAGAAATTACTTCCCAGTAGAAAGCCTGACTGATATAGTAAAGGAATACTTCGGCTGTTCTTCACATCTGAAACATTGAAAAAGTACAGAAAAGATGTTCACATTTCCGACTGCGACGGAGCTTCACCCCTTTCTGTGTCTGTCATCACCATCACTGGCATCATCACAGTGGTGCCCTGGCGTCGTGGCTGGAGGACTGCTTTTGGAGATGGCCACGGCCCTACTAATGGGTTTTCGGAGAGTTGCCTGAGAGTGAAAGAGATTCCCAGGCAAGAGTGGAGCCCGGAAATGTGATTTCCTTCGATCCAGTGGATAATTTTATTCAGATATTTTCCAGGAGCTGGCATCAAAGTGATTATGTGGGTAACTGGATCCTCCCATGGATGTACCCACCCCCCCCCCCAGTGCAGTGTTATCCCCATCATCGTCATCGTTTAGGGCATAATACTAAGTCGTCATTGTATATACTGCTTTTAAGTCTGGTATTGCCCACCAAATATTTAAGGATTTATTAATTTCATCAGCCTATGATATGAGTATCTCCATTCTGGTGTGTGTGTGTGTGGGGGGGGGGGAATCTCAAGGCTATCGTAAAAACTAGTAAAACTAAAAAAAAATCGAGAAACAAGTATGTCGAAACTCACAGTGTAGAGGACTGTGGCACCTCCGTGGTCTAGCAATAAATAGCAGATCACGTCTCGATGGGATGGAAGTTTCGCGGGGAAATGCCCGCAGGGAATTTGGTTTTACTAAAGTCTGTTGTGAATAGCAGAGAGGAACAGAAATTCTGGGTATCATAGATTTCAAGAAAGACGACAAATCAGGGAGCTTCCGTGAATAGGTCAGTGTTTATGGTGTTATTGTTATGTACATCAGGTTCAAAATTGGGTTTGAAAGTGCTCTACAGAATTTCTGTTTATATAGGTTTGCATACATATATATATATATTCAGTTTGAAATAGCAATAGATTTGTTTATCTGCACTTTATTAGTTACTCTAAGAGTCAGTTTTGGTATCCATAGTTCTTGAACGTGCGTATTTACGCGGAAAGCAGAAAGGGGGTTGTATGCCAGACTATATATAAGTCGAAAGGTTTGCGCAGTATGAAATAAAGGGTCGATGTTTGTAGAAGGAAGTCGGTACATCAACTTATTTCATTACCGACTCATGGACCTAACCCTTAAACCTGCTTATTTCTGGATCATTTTCTGCCTACTCAGAGTAATGACCATCCTGTTACTACATGTTATGTCACTTGCTAGAATTGCTTAACTACAGTTCCGTACTACTGACAGTTAGGAAACCAATCCAATCGCTTAATAAGTTAAGCTGTAAAGCCTGTATGTAAACAGGTAGTTATGTATAGTTAAAATTCAGTAAACCTTATTTTGAGAGTACCGCATTTTCAAGTGTGAAGTCGCTATTGCAGCAATAAATCTGGTGACAGTCATGTTCACCCGTGACTTGAACCTTCGGTCTCGTGGGCTGTATAATTACTTTCGCGACGCAACGCCCACTGTGAAGGTAGTGTCAAAGGGCCACCCACTGGAAGGCAGTGCCTAAGTCGTCATACTAAATAACCAAACAGTTTTGCCCCCTTGAAGATTCTCTTGGATGGAATATGTTCCATTGAAAATGGGCCCGCAAAGGACCATTTACTGCCATCTGGCAAGTATTTGTGTAGATAACGTGAAGGATCCTCTCACTGTGGTTTGCCTCGTAGTACATAAAACTCCCAATCCGCCCATGTGGTTCTGGTTAAAAAGTCAGTGCACGGTGACTGACAATCGAGCCGGATTTTTTTTTATTTTACGTCTTTTGGCTGGCAGCCTAGAAATATGACTTTCGTCGGGGGGGGGGGGGACGGATGGACGGTTGAAGACGTACGTGCGAACGCACAAAGTTATGATGTGGGCAACCATTCAACTGGAAAATTAACTCGTGGTCGTTTCATTTATACTTTTTTATTTTTTAGTTTATGCGAGGCGCATTGGTGTTTATCCGAAAGGCGCCACTCTAGTTGTATAATTCCACATGTACGAACAGGGTATCACAAGACCGTAAGTCAGAGATCCATACGCTCTATACGCGGCCGATCAGCCTATCCGAAAGTAGTAGTAACCATGAAAGCGGGGAGGTAGGTTTTTTTTTTTTTTTTTTTTGCGTCTCCGTTTTCATTTTGTTATAAAGACACACCCACGCACATACCATAGGCCTATGTAGAGGCAATCATCACAGTTCCTCGCGATTCTTCCCCTCAGGCGTCCCAGTAGCGTCACAAAGACGGGGGGTGGGGGATTGGGGAATCTAACCAGTTAGAATCCTTCTCCCCAGTTGTCCCCCCCGCACACACACACACACACTCACTTGAAGTGAACTGACATATACACACATGAATATGACTATTCCATTTTTATATTCACAATTTTGCATTGACTCATTTGTTTTAGAAAGTCCATGAAAATTTATTTCTCACCCACAGATATGCTAAAACCACCGGCAGAGCTTCCGGTTGCTTCGCCCCCTGGAACCCCACCAAGCTATGTCTCTGGTCCGCACTAGGGGTCGTAAGTTTTCATGTTTGATGAATACCTCTCCCTGAGATCTATTTTTGTATTCAGAGACACAGTTTATCTGTAGCTACCTAGTTAATTAGGTCACTTGACATTTCCCTAACATTCTGGCATACTCAGAGTCTCAACTAATGATATGTCGCGGAACTGGATTGACAAGTGATGGTTGAACGATGCAAAGTGAGGTTTTCCCTTTACCATAATTCCACGATAGGTGGATACTTTAATCTTCCATGTCCTTGGATATTAAAGATTTTTAGGTATTAATTAGGACATTTAAAAACAAACACTACATCGAAGAGAGGCCGTTATACTTCCCACGTCTCAAACAGTGTCTTCAAACTTTGCGAGTACTTGACTCATTTAGTAACTCAGTTCGATATTTTTCAATCGATGTTTGCAGGTGACGACATGAGCTTTCCGTAACACCAAAATTACAAAGCTTAATTGACACAATCACTTACAGTCAACAATTAAGAATAATGCGATTTTACATAGCCTATACACATACGAGTACGAGCCGGTGACAACAAACTTGCCAACCTTGGATAGGAGATCAGATTTCAATGTTATTTTAATAAAACGATGAGTGGTTTTAGGATGTCTCGTTTTAATACTGGATCATTTTACCAGGTTTTGGAAAGACACTTACAATAGACCTTCCCTAAGATGGGTCAAATTCCTACTTTTGTACATCCTTGCTCACCTCTTTTAGTTCATTAGCATTCTAAATCCCATGACGTCACGAAACGTCATGCATAAAGTAGTAAGAGATGGAAGCTTCTTTTCGCCGCAGTTTCAGTCAAAGATGCGAAAATTGCTGTTTGGGCGGCTGGATAATAGAAATACCCGCTGCTCTTTAAAGATATTGAAAGCTTGTGGCAAGTGCGGGAGAACTATCTTAGCGGAGCCATCAGTTGGGGCGTAAAGTACAAGAAAATTTTGGCTTTTCAAACTCAGAAAGCTGGAAACTACGGAAGCCGAAGATGCGGTGGGATGGAGTTTAAGATGGAGTTTAAGATGAATCGACATTCTTGTTAACCATAGATTTTCCTGTCCCATTTGAAAGGAGAAATCCAAAAGTAGCGCCGTAAAGAAGTAAAGACAACATAACGTTCTGAACATTTTGTGACATCCTATTAAATAAATGGTCATGACCACACACTGAAACATTAGTCAACGGTGGCACAATGTAACAGATGGCGCTGTTCTACTGTGGTTCTTAGTGTTCTTATATGGCTCCCCCATCCAACAAATTCCCACTTGCACAGAGAAAAGGGGCATAAATTAACGGAGGGCGTACCAGCGTCCAACTAGGTATTGTTCCTAACTGGGGTTCTCTGTATGGTTCTTCCCTTTGCCCTCCTACCCTCCCTCCAGATCTAATAGTCTGGTGGCGCCACTGCTCACGCCCCTCCATTCATAACCTCTTCCGGCCTATGCCGATGGACTAATATGCCACACCTTTGTAATACTTGCCAAGACGTTACGATATCTTAGAACTGAAGATACGAAAAGGGTTATTTTAAAACGGTTATGTTGAAGGAATTTAGGGCGTTTAGAATACACCAACATGGCATACAAAGAAATACCTTTAACCATTGTTAAACTATTTAATCTCATCAATAAACATCTAAAAAAGCTCATCTCCTCCCAACGTTATGGATGGGATGAATAACGGAAGATGTTTCATCTGGAGTTTCGAAAGTTTAGGTGAATAAATTATTGTTCAGTAACAAATAACTGAATTTCTTTCGGTGAGAGACTTATTTCTTGAAAAGAAGGCCACCGCCCTTCCTTATTTTTAATGTTCTATCGTTTTTTATCCGCAAACACTGGTTTTAAAAATATGATTGTTTTCTGTAAAACAAACTCCTTATTTCCCTTTAAGGTACTACATGTGCCACAACTTCGCGCAAGGTTAAACCGATATTCATGAACCCACGTATGTCATTCTGCCATTAAAGTTCATGATAACATCTAACACGTTTATCGATAAAAAGTGAAAAAAAAAATGTCTGACAACATTTAAAACAGCAATCAAACAGTCTGCGCTTCCCGAAGTTTATAAAATTACCTTGAACTCTCTACCTGGACAGGTAGGCGGATAATAAAATGCACACTCTTAATACCTTTACAAACTGCCCTGGAGTTGTCAAGGAAACGGATCTCAAATTTCATTGGCTGGCTATCAAAGTTTATCCCCGGTCTCTGTCTGCAAGTCTTTTCCGAATGTCTTTTCTTTCTTTCTACTTTTGTGGGTACCTGGTGCGGTGTTGATCTCTACTTTGTTGTGTAGGCACTGCTACCGGCACCATGGCCATGAAGAGGGAGCCTTCCTTGCTCACATTTTCTGTGATTTGCCTACTGGTATTATTCGGTAAGTTTGACGATTTATTTAAGTTGCAAGTGGGACGTAACAATGCTGTTTGTTGAGCCTGGATGAAGAAAGTTTTTTTAAAAAAGTAAACTGATGTCTCAGAACAAAAGTGTGCGGCTCTCCGAAATCTATGATATCGAGAAGAAGTCTTGTATAAGTCAACTTTTATTTGTAATTGCAGTACCAGAAGTATGCTCCAAGTATCATTAGATATATAAATATATTACAATTTAATGGTTATCTCATGTTCTCGAAAACTTAGAAAAAATAAAAATATGGTGTCAAACAATCACATGGAAACTGCCAGATATGCTTAATTGATCACAAATGAGACTGTTGTAAAATCAATTCTACCCTGTGTCAGTGTGTGACATCTCTTGGAAGTTCAATACTTTCTGTAAAATTGTTAACTATGTGTAAACAATTAACTTGTGGTTGCTTATTCAGATGGGTCTGACTAATATCCTCTTAGTCTTCCGTACAATCTTGTGGTATATACCATTGGGAGGCGTTATATATTTGACTGTTCCTTTAATATGATTGATTCGCGTAGCCTCATACAGCAGGCCCGTCGTTATACTTTAATACCAGAATAAAATACTTTGAATTACAATGTCATGACAGGGGCGGGGTGCATAGGGGCGTATCATATTTTGAACCAAGAAATCAGTTTACTTCAAAATGCATTTAGGCTACATTTATTTGCACTGCACGATCTGGTGAGGCTGAAATGAAAAAAAAAATGGTCTCTGAAATGCGGTTTCCGGTGATCTGGCATGTATGATGAGGTTTCCGATACGCACCGTACCGGCCAGCCGTTGGTGGCGCTCCTCTGACTCTAAGATACTTATGTCCTACCATAGACATATGGCAATATGCACCCCACCCCCTCCCCCAGTCATTAAATTAGGCTCCGTCCCTGTGTGTGACGCTTCAAGTCAATTTATGCCGTACAGGATACTTGTGACGTAAGCCATAAAACTTGTTCGTAAGTTCAAAAGGGATACAAGATTTTACAATATGTGACGTATCTCATCCACCCCTGTCCCGCTGCAATATATGTCGATTAGGGGTATGGACGAAATATTTTATTGGAAACACAGTTACGGAAGTCAGAGTGGTTTAGTATACCTATTGACCTTCAAGAACTCGAGGTTTGGTGACAAGCAAACATTGTGTACTACACCACGTCAACAGGAACGCAATCGCAGACCATCTACAAAACATGAACACATATGTGTTGTTAATATACAAAAACG
This sequence comes from Stichopus chloronotus, assembly GCA_021234535.1. Classification (NCBI taxonomy): domain Eukaryota; kingdom Metazoa; phylum Echinodermata; class Holothuroidea; order Aspidochirotida; family Stichopodidae; genus Stichopus; species Stichopus chloronotus. The sequence continues at coordinate 7,854,936 of CM037835.1, forward strand.
TGGACTCTGTCGCATGCAGTGGCGTAGCTAGGATTTTTTCCGATCGGGGAGCAAAGATTTCGGTAACTTAAGGGCCTGGTTCGATCTTTAATGTGAGGGTGACATGGAAGGGGCATAAGCAGCTCTGAGCCATATAGGTGTGAAATTTGTGATGTGATGGATAAGTGATTGCCATTCTAGGAAAAAGGGTCTAGGGTGTTGCCCCCTCCCCTTTGGGAAGTTTTGTTGAATATCATAGGGTGAACTATATGCGAAAATGGTAATATATTTGATGCAAGATTTGAACTGTATGTCTCCAGGAATTCCTTTTTTTTTGTGATGATTTTACTGTGTTTTGATTTTGCTTTTTATTGCAAGTGAAATATTCATTTTAGACTTTATTTGAGTATGCCTAATTCAGAATGACAATGAGATTAAACAGTGCAGTTTTTTAAATTTATTGATACGCCGTTTTTTCCAATTTTGTACCCTCTGTCACCGCAAAAGGAATGTCACAATGATCCTGGTCCAACACTATTTAGCCAGGCTTGCCAAGCACATTAAGTACTTCATTACACACACACAATCGGTCCGAAACCGAGAAACTCAAAGACATGAAGGGTCGCAGTCTCCATGGCTGTAGATTACTTCGAAGTAAACTGACTGAGGTTGAACTAGTGTTCGTCACTGTTGACATTTGTAATCGAAGGCATCCTTCGTGACATATGTGTAGTTTTATGTGTTACTCATTTAAGGTTACAAAAGTCCCTACCAGTGGCTCTTGTACATTACTCCCTGGTTGTATAGTTTCACTCACTAAAATGTCCCACTACATTGCACTGATCATTCATACTATTCGCTTTCAACCTCCTGGAGGGAGGAACCATTGGTGGAACCCTACTCAGTAATGACTTCATATCTGGGCATCTATGTCTACATGTTGCATTAAAATACGAATTATGCATGGAACTGTCTCACAATTCCTTATACTAGGAAAAAAATTGAGAAATGGAGGAGGAAATATGTTTTCCCAAATTTCTTCCTATTAGTTTCCCAAATTTCCCCGTTTTTTTTTCCAGGAGTTACGTTGTCCCTGCCCCCTCCCCCATCGGCTACGCCACTGGTCGTATATCAAGCACCCTAAAGCAACATATGGTTCGGAAAATGTACTCTGAAGACACTTGTTTGCATGATATTTATTGTGGTACTCTTGGCATACAACGTACACTGATCGTGATATCGTCGAATTCATTAATAGGATATTAGTGTTCTCAATAGATATTCAAGTGAGGAGGGTAGGGAGGCCACTCGTGATTTGCGTATGCGATCGGGAACCCCTCTCCCGGGAACCCCACCACCCCCCTCAAATGATGAAAAAAAGATGTCATTTAAAGACCACTTCTTTCACTGTGCGAAATGGCTATATCCAGTTATCAACGTTTTCCGGCAGAAGGAGCTTTTGTGTGTCCGTGTGTGCGTGGGTATGTATGTAGGTATGTATGTACGTACGTATGTATGTATGTATGTATGTATGTATGTATGTATGTATGTATGTATGTATGTATGTATGTATGTATGTATGTATGTATGTATGTATGTATGTATGTATGTATGTATGTATGTGGACTTTCTTAGGGAGGAGCTGGTCGCTATTTCAGAGGGCAGCAATTCCCCTTCCTTGATATGAAACTCTGAAAATGTATTAATGAGGAATAGATATTGACATTGAATAGACGGTGGCAACGTTAGCCAGATGTTATAGCAACCATAGCAACAACATTCGTTTGCTGATAATTACCACGCGAGTGTCGGTTTCGAGAAGTGAATGTCACATGGGATACGTGGTGGATTACATTGTGTTGTTTTAGACACGATGGTATCACTTGGTTCTTCTGGGACAAAAACTGTTGTCTTTATTTAGAAAAAAACTTCAATAGTGACGTCGATCCCTCAGTGCCAGATTGTGCCTGTTACAATTCGTTGTTATTGTTTGCCGTACAGTTAGTCTATTGTAATTAGCCGAGGACTTGACAACACCATGACAGCAAATACACAGCGCAATGTGTCCGCCGTTTAGATAAGTCTGGGTTACACAAGCACCTTATTGAGGTCACGGTTACCTTACACAATCCTTGACTCGTGTGCCGGGAGGGGCAATGGTAGCCGCAAGGAACACATTTTGACAGAGCAACGATCTGTGCCCTTGAAGAGGGTCCGTCTGCTCCAGTTCAGGCTGACACTGAGACAGCAGTATTAGTCATTTGTTTTGTGGGGCACTGGTGAAGCCCATGTGGTATCAGTGGGTCATTGAGTGGGAAACTGTTGCAGTATGATTGTATGATGGAGGTCAATTTAGAGCGAAGAGGGAAAGTGATTCAGTATTCGTCTTTCCTTAAAGGTGTCCCCCACTTTCATATTAAGTGGGTGGGGAGATACGTTTTAGTCCTATCCTCTCTCCACTAACAGGAAATTAAGGATAAATAAAAGAAATAAAGGAAATTAAACTGTGGTTCCCCGTATCTGAAAATGAAGAGAGGATTTTGGTACCAATGGTAAACACACGTACGTAAGATTGAATAGCACTCTCTGCTTTGTACATACAATATATTAGGGCTTTCACTGATTTGGGGGGGGGGGGGGGGGCAAGAGGCCTGAAAACTGCTATTCAAATTGTGAATACTAAATTATTCATTGAGTAATAATCCATGTAAAAGCTCAGAAAGAGTAATATTTTGTCTTCAAATCTTGCACTCACTGTTTATGCCGATAGTACCAATTTCCACAATTTTGGTAATCAATTGCTATAGATATTTTTGCATGCATTCATGTAAGTCTATTGTCTTAGTACTCCTACACTTTTCAGGGAGTGGACACTTGTTGTAGTTGTTTTTTTTTTTTTGTCACAGCACAGATACGTTGTATAAGAGAATGATTAGAGCGTTAGAACCCTGTGCAGCTGTCACGATTCGAAGTTCAAAGGTGGCAATGAAGCCCCTTGATTTGAAAAGGTATTCACCCCTGTCCTAAATCAATGCCAATGAATTTAAACGATTTCGACGATACCAGACTCCCAGAGCTTTGTAGGAACAAGTCCTAGCAACACCACTGTTTTCCAGACAGAAATATTGTAGCGAGAAGTGGAAGCAACCTATTTTTTAATCCGTGTAAAAAAGGGAGGAAATTGTGTCAAACAGTGTTTACGTCAACATTTCTAACATTTCAATGTCACGTGAAAGACATAATTGATTGCTTTTATTACTGTGTAAACAGAGACATTTTCAAGTTCATTTTGAATCTTATATCAGATCAACCCATTTGGTATGTGTTAGGTGTACCATTTTTTCATAGAGTGATATTTCACTCTTTAAAAGAGAAATTGCAGATGATGGGATCAGTGGTGTAGCTACGGAAGGGGGGGGGGGGACTGAGGGAACCAGGCCCCCAAAATATGATAGCCCTCCTGATTTATGAGGGTTGATATTTAAAAAGTCAATATTATTTTTTGTAAACTTCCCCCTAATTCATGCGACGGGCAATCATGAAATTATAATTCTAGCTACGGTGCTGCACGATATCTCTATTTCAGGAGTGCCCTTTATGGTGTCCTTTTCATCATCGGGAACAGGGGGGTGGGGGCTTGCAATTCCAAAACGTATCTTGTACACTCCACGATAACCCATGGCGGCAGATAGTCCCCCAATACTTTTTCCCCGCCGCGGATGTCCGGACATAGTGTCTGGTGAGTACCATGGCTCGCAAGAAGGAAAAAAAAAGAAAAGGGATCAGTGTACAGTTTCATATGTTAACATGAGCTATGGCATAGACTACAGTTATTCATCTTGAATTTTTAAAGGCTAGAGTGAAAAAAAAAACAGTTTAATAACATAAATGTACCATATATATGATATGGTCTATAGGTAGTGCGGTTAGTGCGCAGTCCAAAATTTTCTTCCCGTGACCGCACTTTTCATTGCTACTTACGCCTATGTTAACAGGGGGTTCACTAATTTTACAGGTCTCTATGGTGGGTCTGCAGTGCTAGGCCTAGTTACCTAATTCATCTGCACAAATGACTGAATATTGCCTACACCCTTTATGCAACTGGGGTAGTGGTGTAACTTCTGGTTCAAATCATTCTTTTTGACACACCTGTGAGACTTTAACTGGGAAGAGACTGGTGTGAGACCGATTCATATCTCAATGCAATTAACATAGACCAGTCACTGGTCTATGCTAACTTCACTGAGATATGATGGGCCTCAATCACATACTCCCAAAAGTGCTGTTAAACTCTAGGCTGATATATGCTTTAAGTGAACGGGGACTGATTAGGTCACTTGTGCGTCGACATACCGACCTACTTCAACAGATCGGGAGTCCATATTACCCTATTCCGGGTAGATGAAGTCGTATATAATATGTTCCCCAGACATCCTGAGACCTTTCCTCATGCAATCATTGATTTGTGGTTTTGTCCTAACGGGTGCCTCGGTAGTCAAATTTTTGTAGAAGTTGGTGATCACTTTACCGTAATAACAAAGAGTGAAATTCATCCCAAAAAGAGTGCTGACGGACCACTTGCAATAAGATTGAAAGTTCAACAGCGAAGGAGAGAAAATTCACCTACTCCAAATGGAGCGATGTTTCTTACACATGAAATGAAATATCTCTCTTTTGGGGGGTGAATTTTCACTCCAACCAGGGTGGAATTCACTCTCACTGGGAGTGATCTGTTTTTGGAGTGAATTTCACTCCTTTTGTTAGCGTATTGGGTTTGAACTTACGGGTCACGACATATCCATGAACTTAGGTTACGACATGTCCTTGGTGACAGAGCATCATTAAAAGAGCAAAATCCAAACATGCCCCACCGAAAGCAGTTAGTGGCCATAATCGGTATTGGAAAGGAAGAAGTTCAATGATGGTGTAGCATACCTAATGCAAATTTCTATGTGTGTAAAATAGAACTTTTTAGAACTATACCAGCTCCGTTGCCAAACGTTGCCAAAACCAATCCTTAAAAGTTGCCCTTTTTACCTTGAAACTATCAGTTTAATTGATCTAAAACCAGTTTATCCTCCAATTAAACCGAATCTTAACATCGTCATCGAAAGATCCGACAAATTGGTCCCATTTGGTCCACCATGTTGGTCATGCTGTAGTACTGATATAACGGCGCCAATTGAATTAGTGGCGTTCCAAAGTATACAATTGGGGGCTATAACTCAACCAAAAGTGCTATTGAGTTGTCCGAGAGGTAGTGAGTGAATTAGTTCATGTGAGTTGAGTTTCCAGATCCTCGCAATTCAGACTAAGAGACAAAAAGTGCTGCCAGGAAGACGAATATACGTGAAGACGAATATGCATAGGCCTATTGATCTTGTAAGGTACATAGTCTCGAAAATTAAGAAATATTAACTTTCAGTGTTCCAATGTAAGTTGAGTCTCTCGTAACATAATTCACGTTAGGTCTAACGTTAATGTTAGGACAAACTAACCATTGTTGTGTTAATGTTAAGCTGAACTTTAGCCTAACTAACAACACTTAATGGTTGAGGCCTAAATCGCCGAACGTTAACTCCTAATTACTGTTTCTGTCATACCCAAATCACCTAATGAATTATGTAACATCACTGGAATGCATGATATGCCTTGCAGTTAACCCTGTGCTAGAATCATTTCCACTCGATGATGACATGTACTAGTGTAGGCCTACTGGCCTACTGTATTATAAGGTAGCCAACTACCGCTCGGGCGCGTCGAACGCGCCTCTAGCCTATCATTAACAAATCACAACTTTTACAAGTTAATTTTGTTTGGATTGTCGTAAAGAAGGTGGAATACTTTCACCTTCGGTGACAAACTTTTTCGTTGCAATGAAAACATATTCATTTGAGACAATATTGATTCATAAGAAAACGTTCCGACTTTTGTAGGTGGAACTGTCACAAACTTGGAATGATAAATTTCCTTAATAGCGCGTTCGACGGTCACCACTTTATATATGGCTAAGGGGAGTAAGGTGGAAGTTGAAGGAACTTGAGTTTCAATGTTACCGCAGTTGATAAAGTGTAACTTAGGCTTTAAAACAGGGCTGTGCGTTCTGTTACACTCCATTTTCATAGCCCTTGGCCCGATAACGTTAATTTTCCCCCAATTAATGTTGCACTATGCGCCATTCTAAGATACTAGTGTGTCCACACATACTATAACAGAGCGATGACAAACTTCAATGGACAATTTTTTACACAGAAATTTTTCAAAACCTCACCATTACTCTTTTGCTCAGGCTTCCAAATGCAGCTACGATACACCAAATAAACACAAAAAATTATGTCATGCGCAATTTGTCCATTTGTAGGACTGGCTCGACTTTAGAATCTGTGACCACATGCACACACGTCCACAGGCCAGCAATAACATATACATACTATAGGATTAGGGTATATACCTATGTATTTAATACAAGGCAAGGGGATCTGGGATGTATCGTGTACTTCGAACACCCTTCAGTGGAATTCTCTCTCGTATTGTATTAAGGGATAAGACTCAAGTGACTGTTGCTCTACCTGTGTGGGTTCAAATCCTCTTGTGACCTCTTTCCTTTTGCAGGTTCATTTGCTGTCACTTCTCTCTACAGGTTTTCACAGGATGTCTACAACTTTGTGAGTTAAGACGAAAAAAAAAAAATGCTCTCAGAAAAAAATAAAAACTTCAAAAAAGTACACACAGCCCTATTACTGTAGTCACTATTTTAGTTGTCTGATACCCTTATTGTGGTCAGGGATTCTAAATTAGTACTGCAGGGCTTTCTTTCCAAAAAGTTTTTATCATGACCATCAGCCGCGTTGTCACTGCTATAAAAGCACTGTGTAAAATGCCCTGGAGCATGACCACCTTCAGGCGCACTCCACTAGCTAAAATCTGACCCAAGTTGCAGTGGGGGTAATGTTGGAACATGGTTAGTTACGTGGTTCCCAACATACAAATGTGGTAGAAAAGCAATATATTCTAACAATTTCAAACAATTTATAGTCTTCTTTACCAGTACCTAGGAGCACATAGCTCTTACTTTAGGCGGGATTTTGAAAGGTTTTATACGCGTGTACACAGCAAGTTGTATTTTTCATAATCATTTTTAAAATTAAACATTTCCATTCCCACGGATTAAGAATCTTTGTTTCATTATCTTTCAAATGATGTAAACTTTGAACCACCCAGCTCATTCTGAAAATAGTGATTAATTATAGCCTAGTTTCAGTAGCTTTTCATTTTACACGTCTGTACAGTAGGCACCTACACTACTTGTTCAGATTTCACCTCTCACTGTCACAAACGTTGGCGCATGTTTCTTTTGTAAGAGTTTGTAACATTTAAGAAACCAAATTACTTCATTCAAACAAGGTTCGAACGAGGTTGTTAAATCTTTACTAAATGCTATAGTATTGAACGTTTTACTGAAAACCACCCAGTTCGTTCTGAAAATGTGAGATTTCTTCAGAAGGTTCAAGAACAATTTTTGAAAAAATAACGCACATATTTCAGACAGAGAGGGAGGTGTGTCAGTAACACAGACTGTGATTTGCGCATGCGAACAGCTGTTCCGCATCGTAGTAGATAGCTAACTACATACAATCTTGTTGTACACTGTTCAATGGTAATCTGTAATGGACAGTGAATGTCACCTGAGCAGTTGAAAAATAATAATAATAATAAAAAATAAAAAAAATCATACCTCAGCCATGCGGTCACCGATTTAAGTGATTTTTGTTTTGTTTGCCTGATTATTTTATGCCGCATTTCACCGTTCTATATTTGAATAGGAAGTATCTTTCTACTTTTTTCGTGTGGACAGGCTATTTAAGCGGTATAATTTCATTTGCAAGCTTTGAAAGTGTACTGACATAACCATATATTGTTACTACTTAGCTTACATATAGGGTAATATTTTGAAAATTTTTTTTTCTGAAATTGCAACATTTTGTGGTTGCCATGGCATCCAGAAATGATTGATCAAATATTTTGATGTTTAAAAATTTTGCTTTACCCCCCTTCTCTTCTTGTAAGCTCATCTCACCAAGTTCAAATTATAATGAGCTTATTCTAAAACTTCTTTTGAGTCATTTGATACATAGGCATCCCCTATTAGCATGCAAATTTTTGAGGTCATGCATAGCAAACAAAGAAAATGACTGTCCCAAATACATGTTAACAAACAACACTTTGAATTAATTACACTAAAGGTGCCACCTTGTGACAATAGTTAACTCTAAAGTTAGGCTATCTAGTGGGCCTATCCTAAAGTAGAGTGTTTTATAGCGTACAGTAGGTAGGCCTAAGTTGATTGTATAGGCATACATTAGCCGCTGGGAAGTTACATCATCCTCTGTGGCATTCATTCAACCCGTGCGAGTAAGAAAAGTTGCTACAGCAATAAAAATGCTGAAGTAAAATGGCTTAACATAACCACGACAAAAGTTAACTCTACCACAGCATTTTGAAGAATGATTATTTCTACATGTACACTCTCATTAAATGTTTGAAAAGTATCTACCTTGTACTCTGCCATCAATTAAGAACTGATACATTTTGTAACAACCCTGAAAAAGTATGCATTTATTTTTTTTTTCCTTTTAACAAAATAGTAAGGAGTCCAGATCCAAGTGACAATATGCAACAGTCATAAGTTGAACCAATTACGTAGTCTGTGCCGGACAATTTGGGGGAGGGGTGAGGGTGGACAATATAAGGACGTATAAAATAGAATATTTAGGAGTGCCTGTGAATTCTTTTACCCACCCTCCTGTTGCTATGACCAAATATTAGACTGAGATTGGTCTCAACTGCTGAAATATACTCAAAACATTCTTTAAGTTGAATGTTTAGACTTCTAACATAAAATATGCCATCCTATTCCAGATAATCCAATGTAAGCTTAGCAATATATTGTCTGTCGTGTATACTGTCTCAGTATGTAGGTTACATGTCAGGCAACAACAAAAGTCCCAAGTCACTCTGAAAGAAAATACTCATAGGAGGAAACCTTTGAAGCAAAGTTTGCAGAAATATTGCTGTTTGTTAGTTTGTGGTCTTTTGCACATGTCATGTAAATATTTTTGGCTTTCTTGACCGACTAGGGTATTTTTCCATACTTTCGATTGTCGATCCTGCTTTCCTGAACGGGTGATAGTAGCTACAGTACAAAGTGTACACAAACAGCAATACACGTTGGGACTGTGAGATCCAACAATGATTTTTAGGACTGAAATCTCTTACATTAGGGAGTCTAAACTTTGACAACATTATCGCAGTTTGCAAAAGCTATCTCGGAAATGTTTTCAGTTCTTCCAATTACTTTTCATGTCACTTTATTTTTAAATTCACAGTGTTAATGTTTCGATCGAGATGTATTGCGAGCATTGGTATTTCTATTGCCACACAGAAGTTTTAACCAATCGCAAACACTTTTAGAAGTGAAAACATTCATAAGGGGATATTAAGAAGCAAGTAAACACAAAAAACAATACTGACATTGGCACTCTTGACATTGAATGTCTCTTGACATTGAATGCTTTCATTTACTTTGCTGTGTGCAACTCAACATTTATGTCTGGGTGTATTTTGTGGTAAACATGGGCAGTGTTCTCATGTGAGTGAGTGTGGCATGGTGTTATTGCCCTGGGTGTCAACTTGATCCAGAGCCTCATCCACGTTTGAGTGATTGCAGCAGGTCAACTTGCTGGCGCATGACAGGTCACCAATTGTTTGCAAGTCAGCTGCCATTTTGTCAGACACCGGCTCTGACAAACACCAAAAAACGACACTTCTTAATGAGACTCAGGGACATTTACAGATTTCATTCGCATTACAAACTGACTCAGCACGGTGGATCTTACACAGTGTATACAGATCGAAATCGGTGGATCTACCTGAGTGAATGTTGTTGACCCGCGTTCTCATTCCAAAATGATTAATTGACTGACCACCACCAGGAGTTAGATGATACTGTACTGCCCTCCACAAATTTTCAAGTAATACTCATGAAACTGACAAACTTCCTAAAAGTATGTAACTTCTGAAGGCATCATTAAAAATTAACGCATAATTTTCTTTTCTTTAATGGAAAAACTTGAAAGTATAGCTGGTAAAACAATCTTGTAAAAAAAGTCCTGTTGTTATTAAAACTAGACCTATAAGCAACTCAAGTTGAAGACAAAATAAAACCACAAAAGTAATGAAAGGGGCAGTAAAAGCCTTGGAATTTGCCCTCTCAACCCTCACTAGGGGATCTTAATTAAGCAGGCCCCTGGACTGCAATGTTCAACCCCCTGACTGCAAGACGCATGCCCCTGACCGCAAGGTGTGACACGCTGGTTACTGTGCTCCCTCCGTTTGCTAAGTGTAAGTTGCCATTGCTTAAATTGGGCTAGCTACAACCCTGTTCAAAATTATTCACTGAAATTCTACAGCATTGCTGAATCTAGTGTAAGAGGACTTAAATCCACAAGTTTGGCCCAACTCCAATGTGTCTCTGTGACCTTAAATATTCCCTTTCTGGTAGGGAGATGATGTTGTATAGTACTCCATGGACTGTTTGCATACCTTACCCAATAATTATTTCTAAACAACATTCTACAGTACAGTTCCATGTCTTCATGATTTAAAATTTACATGGCAATACGTGGGTGTGACATGCAAAGTGCAGCTTTTTAATTACTCAGTGATTGGCATCTTCCTTCATTCACCACAGTGTTGCCACAGATTGTCTGCAGTTGACAGGAAGTGCAAATCCGATTATGGTTATTACGTTAGCATCATAGTTGCTTCTTTCAGGTCCCTGCACTATGCCTCTCCTGCAGCATAATATCAGCACAACCAATGAACATCCAGCTGAATGTCTGTAAGAATTTGCAAGAATCGACTTCTGCATGCTCTGAGAGACATGTGATGGGACGGCTTTGTGCAAGATGCACAGAGAATCCTTCAGTTTGCATTTTGCAGTGATCAGCTGCAGATTTTACAAATCAGACAAATCTTGCCCATGATTTATGCGATGTTCACATTCCAATTGGAACATTATTTAACAAGGTGCGGAAAGGAGTGACCTTTGGTTGTTACAGTGTTCCTTTCTAGACAAACTTCATTGGAAGTTCAAGTTGTTGTTCTCAAGACAACCGACGACGTTTCAAAGGAATATACCGTGGTACTTACAGTACCACCTAATTTTTGTAGAAAATAAAATGTATTCCAAGGCCTGCAAGCTGAAGTTGTGACTGTCCTTTGTCCTGATACCTGAAAGATTTTTTGCACCCAAGTGAATTGGGATGGTGTGACAGTTGGTCTTTCATTGAGCATTTTAGATCAAGTTTATTTGAAGTAAATTCTCCCCTAGAATTCTAAAATTGAGAGCAGTGTGTGCATGTGGTGACCAGCTGACCTAAGATGCTTTTGAATAGGGGCCAAGTTAATATCCCTTGGGATTTGATAATAGCATGGCCCTCAATGGTTAAACTCACTACTAAAGACTGCAGAGGATTTACAGGACACCTGGCATGGCTGATTTCACCTTGAACCTTAGTTTTAATAGTTTTGGTCTGGTAACAACCTTTTGCAACCTATAGAGTGTGTGGAATATGTTGCAAAGCAATATTTCTTCCCACACATTCATTACTATATGAAACACATTTCCGACAGAGCAGTTTCACCTCTTCTTTTGTGATCGCCTGATGATATGCCAATTTAGGAAGGCATCCCTCCAATTTAGAGAGATAATGATTTGACAAAAAAAACCATTTCCCTCACAGTCAGTCCCTTGGCAGATCAGCTGGAACCTCCTAGTTGTAAATCTTTCCATTCCACCATACATGTGTATCTTCATATCATCTTTTAGATACTCAGGTACATCTGTTGTCTGTTTAGTTTTCAAAACGCTGGACTGTAGCCAACCTGTTGCTTTCATTGTTACACAAGTTGGTATCCGCCCATCTCGCACATTGAGTCGTGCCATACCGTGAACACTGTCAATAGGGAAACCGACCAAAATATCTGCCGACCGACCGGAGGACTTGAGCTTGGTGGTTTCTGCTTTGATCTTACTGTATGAAGTTGATCTGTGTCCATCAAAGTTCTCTTTTGTTCTCGCTACTGTTTTATCTTTTGTCCCCTTTGTGTGGAACACGATATGGTCCCTATTATACAATGTAAATGATGATGCCAAAAGATGTGATCATGTACTGTACTGAAAAACTTACAATCATGTACTAAATGTACTGTACAGTGGTGTAGCTAGTAGACTTTTTCATCGGGGGAGGGGGGACTGAGGGGGAGCAAAGGGTTGAAGTGTGGGGGGGGGCAAGCAGTTATGACACTAGCAGAGTGCCACCACCTGTTGGCGCGTAGCGTACAGAGAAAATGTTTGGATAAAAATACCTCTCAGATTGCAGGAGATAGCACTTCCCAGTCTCTCTGGCGTTGTGTGTTCCAGCTGACATGTTCTTTATTTTTTTTAACACAGGTTCATATATTTACATTTCCACTACAAATGGTGTAGCGGGGATGATAAGAGAATTCCATAGGTTTATAATTCACTGATAGATATCAACATGTAGTCATTACTTATGCTGCATGCCAAAGAGGGACCTGTTAGCGTTTTAGTGTAGGCTGGTCGTAAAGGTTCACTTTCACTACTGCATCACTGCATTGCACGTCCCTCATGTTTATTACACAATTTGACTGTCAGTCTTTGGTTGCGTTGTACCTGTGGCCTACTATGCCTATGCATTTGTGAACTTTTCAAAACTTCTGTCATAAAGATTCCAGAACTTCTCTTTTGTCAGTAACCTTTTTCCATGCAAATGCTAAAAATCCATTCTTGCAATGACAGTTTGGAAAGTTCTTGTCTTATACAAATTTTGGCCTATATTTTTTTACCTTCGAATTTCATTTGGGGGGGGGACAAGCAGGGAGCAAGACATTTTACAGGGGGCTCTGGCCAACCCCTCCCTGCTTGCTGGTTACGCCACTGAAAATATATGTAGGATCATGTGCCAAAAATGTAAGATTTGCATCAGAAGATATATGATGATGAAGTACAAATTTAGGATCATGTACCAAAAATATGATGATATACTGACAACTTAGGATGGTGTGCCAGAAAGTTATGATGTACATCAAAAAACGTGATGAATTGATGAAAAATGTTACGTCACAAAGTTCATCATTAAATGCAAAGATTCCAAACAATTTGATTCTTTCAACTATTCATCTAAGCTGGCAAGATGAGAACTTAGGACCACCTCATGGGTTCTAGGGGAAAGCCCCAGTGGTAGTCCAGGGGGCAAAGCCCCTGGAAGCTCTGATGTTTCAGCATATCTCTGAGTCTATCCTGAGATCAATTCTGAGGATAGTATATACTTTAAATATGAAAACTTGCAACCCCTTGTGGGGTCCAGAGGCAAAGGCTAGCCTGTTGGGATCCAGGAGGCAAAGCTGCTGGAAGCTCTTCAGGTTTAGCATACATCTTTGGGTGAAAACTTAAGTCTCATAGACTTCCTAGAGCAGACATTTGATGAATGCAAAACTATGAATATAAACAGGGAATAGGCATATTCATTTATGTATTCAGTAAGTCACTTCAACTTAGTGGGGGGGGGGGGGGAGGGAGATTGGGGCAAAGATTCTAATTCTACAATGAAAGTGTAGACATTTTATTTTTCCACATACATTCCAGACTCTGCTGTTGGTGAACCCATTATACAGAGATTACTGGGGTTGAAAATGCATCACAATATAGACTTGAATGTGTGTAGCCTGGTATAAGTGCACATTGCACAGTAAACCCATTGCTTACAAGTACAGTTTACAAGTAGTGCAGGGAATGTAGATGGTTTCCAGTGTCATTGTATGTGGTCATGCCCGTATACGTTCAGTAAACTCTAGGGAATATGCTACAATGACAAGCTGGGGGGGGGGGCTTAGAGGCAAAATGCATTACTGTACATTATTGTACCAAAAATCTGGGGCAACAATCCATGTTTAAGAAACAAAGAAAACAACCAAAGAAAACAAACAAAATGGTTTTAGTCATATTGATTATAATTCACAATAATTGCGACCCTGTGTATCCCTTCAGTTTAAACCCCACTCCAATGTTTACAAATGTAGATATTCGTACGCAATTATTCACTGTCCGAAATAGATATTCATACGCTACTTTTTTTCAACACTTTCATCATCGCATATGATTTGATGTACATGATTGTAAGTTTTTACATCTTCGTACTGTAGGTTTTCAGTACCTGTTGGTAAGTTTTCAGTACGTGATGGTATATGTTTATGTTGTCGTTAACATCATCATATGATATCAATGACTTGACTTGGACTCGAGTCAGACTGGATTGACTTGACTCAAATTTTTGGTATTTGACTCGAGTCAAAACTTTCTGGACACATGCTTTCTTTTTCGCTATTCATTGTTTTCAACTGTTCAACCACTTTGGGGTTTACAGTACAACAATTTAGGCACCCAGTTGGCACAATTTTTTTTCTTGGTGATGTAAAATGGGTGTACCACCAATTCCTTAGTCTTAGTCTGTTTTAAACAAATCACATCTCAGCAATTACTTTCTTAACCCATCTCAAAACCAGTCGAATCTTTGCTGTCCAAAGAAGGTTGAGACATTGCCATTAAGATGTTCATGCATGCTTGTGTTGGTACAATTTTAAATTTTTCTTGACCAGATAAGCCCACATAAATTTGAAATTTCACTGCTTAGTACCCTTGCTTTAGCATTTTGCCAATGGGTTACTAAACTTTTTGACTTTAAAACTGACTTATTCAGTGATAACTACAGACTCAAAATGGCTTGTTTAATTATTTTCGGCTTGAATCGACTTGACTCGGATGGAGCCTCGAGTTGGCAACTTTTGCTGACTCCACTTGACTCGACCTGTAATGTGGACAACTCGACTCGAGACTCTCCTCGAGCTCAAGTTGACTTGTTACAACTCTGGAGATGCTGTAGTACACAGGTTGGTGGTGTCTTCCAAGACAAATGCCTGTTAGGACTTCATAGTGTTTTCAGTGAACTGAACAAGCATTCTATAAATTTGAAAGTGAAATATTTCAACCTTAAAGATGGGGTTGCTTTGTACTGGTTCATTGTTACAATCTGCACTTATAATCATTACAGACATGCCTGTTATGATTGAAAAGTATGATGTGCTTGCAGTGTTCTCCATGGAGTCTTAGGGCGGTTCCCCGTAATAAAAGCTACCTCATCTTGAAATAGCAACTGCTCCCACTAACCGAAGCTTCATTCAGCTTTAGAGAGGTTGACGATTGATTGCTGCTTTTCCAAACAGAGCAAGAAATTGTCTCCACTTTGCACCATTTTACATCATTTAGCACCACAATTATCAAAAATTTCAAGGGTAAGGCACTGATGTTAAAACTCTCCCCCTCAGACCCCTCCATGGCAATCGGATGGGGGTCTAAATACTTCATCCTCCCTAACCCCTTCAATATCTTTGGAGAACACTGGCATATACTACACCTATGAATCATCTATTGTCATGCCATGTTGCATGTTCAGGTCTGTGGGACATGAACATGACATTTTGGACCCTTATCTGTATTGATGCTGAAATCAGCTGCATATTCCATGAAAATCCATGGAATGTTGACAATTGTACAGGCCAAGTTCCTGTCTTATGGTACATCTGTATGATGAATAAACATTGGCTGAGTATACAAGTTTATGGCAACAAGAGAGGAATTCACATGTGTCCTGTTTTATTTTTGATTCCTTGCTGAAGGCAGAGGGAATCTATGCGATGGTGATGTCGTGTGTGTGTGTATGTAACACTTCTTGTAAACACGGTATCTCAAGAAGGGTAACCATGACTGATCTCATACTTGGTGTGTGGGTTGTTCATATGAGTGGGTGATCCCTATTGTTTTTGGTCTAGGTCAAAGGTCATTTGAGGTCACCAGAGGTCACAATGTGAAAACCTTGTAAACACGATATCTCAAGAATGGTAACTGTGACTGATCTCATACTTGGTGTGTGGGTTGATCATATTGAGTAGATGATCCATATTATTTTTGGTCGAGGTCAAAGGTCATTTGAGGTCACCAGAGGTCAAAATGTGAAAACCTTGTGAACATGATATCTCAAGAATGGTAACTGTGTCTGACGTCATACCTGGTGTGTGGGTTGGTCATATTGAGTAGATGATACCTATTGCTTTTTGTGGAGGTCAAAGGTCATTTGAGGTCACCAGAGGTCAAACTGTAAAAACCTTGTAAACACAATATCTTCAGAAGGGTAACAGAAGGGTAACTGTGACTGATATCATACTTGGTGTGTGGGTTGCTCATATTGAGTAGATGATCCCTATAGTTTTTGGTGGAGGTCAAAGGTCATTTGAGGTCGCCAGAGGTCAAAATATGAAAACCTTGTAGACACAATATCTCAAGAACAGTTACTGTGACTGTCGTCATACGTGGTGTGTGGATTGGTCATATTGAGTAGATCTATGATTACTATTGTTTTTGGTGGAGGTCAAAGGTCATTTGAGGTCACCAGAAGTCAAAATGTGAAAACCTTGTAAACACAATATCTCCAGAAGGGTAAGTGTAACTAATGTCATACTTGATATGTGGGTTGGTCATATTGAGTAGATAATCCTTATTGTTTTTGGTGGAGGTCAAAGGTTATTTGAGGTCACCAAAGGTCAAAATGTGAAAACCTTGTAAACACAATATCTCAAGAACGGTTACTGAGACTGATGTCATACTTAGTCAGTGTGTGGTTGTTTATTTTGAGTAGTTCCCTCTTGCTTTTGATGGAGTATAAAGGTCATTTGAGGTCACCCTAGGTCAAACTGTAAACACATTGTAAACACAATATCTCCAGAAGGGTAAGTGTGACTGATGTCATACTTGGTGTGTGGGTTGGTCATATTGAGTAGATGACTCCTATTGTTTTTTAGGGAGGTCAAAGGTCATTTGAGGTCACTCGAGGTGAAACTTTGCTAACACATTATTTCGAGAAGGATAATGTTGACTGATGTCATACTTGATGTGTGGGTTCCCCATACTGGGTAGGTGATTCCTATTGCTTTTAGTGGACGTCAAATGTCATTTGAGGTCACCAAAATAAAGGTTATTTGGGTTAAAGGCTTATTAATGAGGTGTTTCAAGACCAGTTACTGCAGTTGATCTCATACTTGTCATGTGGATAAATCATGCTTGTTATAATATAGCCATGTAGCAAGGAATCACAAAGCCTTTTGGCTTTCTGGTTTATTTACTTAACCTTTATTTCAATGACAATCTAGGGTTTTGTTTTGGAAGCATATATTTTCTTCTTGACAAATATTGATATCACTTCACCAATGTGAAACCCATTAAGTAATTTAGAGATAAAGGTAAATGGCTGGAGAAATACTGACACTATGCAACACCACATCATCTGTGTTGCATTTCCACGAAACTGCTATATCTCAAAAGTGGTTAAAGAAAGAACACAGTTCCACCAGATTTGTCATTCAGGGTTTTTCTCCATAACTATTAGCTTCTTTAAGGTTACATGGTGAACCGGTTATATAGCCAAAACCGGCAATAACTGATTTCTATTTGGTTTGTTTATTGCATTGGAGAAAAATGGAAATATAAAAAAATCGTTAAAATGGAAGATAATTTTGAAATATCTAAAATAATCGTGATATATTGAAAGTTGCAGTAAAATATGTATGGAAATATTAGAAATAATCAAAGAGAAACAAAGTTTGTGTGGTTAGATAATTGCTTATATAGTGTGTAAGGGCTTCTCAGGCATACAAATATTGGGTTGTTGTCAACTGATATGTATGTAAAGTGTGTGAGGGAAGTAACCAGTTATAATCAAAGTACGATTACTAGCTGTGGGATTATACTGGTCGTCTTTTGTTTGAATGACATAAAGTTCACAAATGTCACACAAAGTTTAACAATATTGTGTGCATATTCCGAGCTACATTCTGCAACTGTTTGGAAACCTTTTACCTTTTTGTTGGCTAGGCTTGGTCGCAGCACAGAGACCCAGGGCTTCCTTTACTGGTATAAGGTGGCGCTACCAACCGACCCAGTTGGAGACCTCAAGTCCAAGTGATGGCAGACTCAATGTGTCCATCAACATCGGGCCTCGATCCTCCAGTCTTTCTGGAAATCAGCTGTGGGCCATGGACTTCTTTGCCAGCAACAATGCTCAAGGAAGTGGGCAAAAATTTTACTTGAGAGAGCAGATCCTTTCGTGAGTCTTCAGTCTTTTCAGAGGTTGTCACACATGCACCCCTTCATCAGTGGTGGATCCATCAAGTGCAATAATAGACTAGGGAGGTGTCATTGGGAGATTCAATGTTTTGAAGTCATGTGTACAGCCACCAAATTTATCGGCTAATCTATCTTTTGTATTGTACTTTAGATTTCTAGAGATTAGAAAGCACAATATGTTTTCTGTCATCTGTTACAGTTATGCCATAAGTTAGGAGATTTCTGTACTGCAATTGCATTGCCAGTCATCAAGAGAAAAATAATTTTTCTGCCTAGGTGCCACTCGGTGTCACGTATTAGAGTACAACATCTAGGTTGTATGTCAGAATACGAAAAAGAATCTATGTCTGCCTCTTTCAGGAAACCTCACATCCAGTTGACAAAAGACGAGACTTCTTCCTCTTCAGTTCATTTGCATGTTATAAGGTGTTAACGACAGGGATAAATCCATTTATGTCTATTAGACAGTTGTCTCAAGTTTTGTGCCACATTCTTTGAAAATGTTGGCAGCTAATCACCTGGCTTCAAAGCAATGTTCTGAGCAATCTGTCTAAGGATTAGTCGACTTAAATGACGTTGCCAGGTGGATGATATTGAAGTGGAATCGCCCAATAAAGGAATGAAAAACCCATGAGTCAGTTAAACAGTTTATCTTCACTCGATTTGGTGGGTCTTAAAGTATTAGCGGTAATTAAATTTTCCATTCAATCTCCTTCCAATGATCATTTCCTGGACAGACCACCCTTGATGAAGATGATGTGGTTTGAGATCATTTAATGTCTTACTAATACTTAGTTTTGCGATAATAAAACTATGGCTTATTACAGCTGTTTTCTTGACTGTTTCTCATTTGGCTTCAGAGCTGGTATAAAGCTACTATATGTTGGTTGGAGACCACTGAAATCAACTACATGTACACCTATCTTTACTTCTCTGAGAAAGTTTTCCTTCGTTGTCAATGTCTGTGCATTAATCTTATCTGTCTGTGTGTCTGTCTCTAACCCATGTTTGTGTCTTGTCTGGCTGTTTTTTTCCCCCATTTCTTATGTTTGGTTTTATGGAAATACATGTCTACTGTATCTTTCTAAGGTTCGTTCTCTTTGATTCCAGACTTTCTGTCCTTTGAACATCCGACCTCTTATAATTTCTCTCTCCCCCCACTTTTCTCTCTCTCTCTTTTCTTCGGTATATTCACTTTTGAGTTTATAGTTTCTTCTTACTTCTGTCTCCTGCAGTATCTGTGTGTGTAAATCTTGTCTGCTTGTTTGACTGATTCTTTCATGTGTGGAACAATTTCTGGCACAATTTGTGCTTGTCTTTGTGGTTGGTTGCAAACTCTGTAACTGAATGTTTTTTCAGAGTGTACTTTTAAAATCACAGGGGCAGAAATCCTCACTGCCCCTGTGAACCTCGAAGAATTCTTCTGAGACAAAGGGAGATTGTCTAGGGGTTCATAATGTACAGTAAGCTCAACCACTTTTGTACTGTATGTTTAGAAATGCTTTGGTAAGTGCACCCAAATAGTGTATGGTATGCCGATGAGGTATGGCATGCTAATGAGCTATGGTACTGTAATGAGGTATGATATGCTAATGAGGTATGCTGTGCTAATGAGGTACACCATACTAGTGATGTATATTGTACCAAGGGGTTAGAAGCATGACCCTCACATACTGGTTCTGAAGTTGCACCGAACTCATGTTGTGTCATTGAAACAATCTTCAAAGAATGTGGTAAAGGTAACGTAACATTTGTGAACCTACAAATATCAGTGTGCAGCATGCGTGGAGTTTAACCTGTTGATATTAAATTTAAGTGCATAGAGTATTTTTAAGATCCATGTCAAACATGAACTAGTGTTATGGATGGCGGTCTCATTCTAGCGTCATGTGTAACATACAGTAGTGTGTTTTGCAAACATGATAGTCAAAGATCAGCTTGTAATCAGGGAATTGATTTGTTAGTGTTAAAAAAAAAAAAAAAAACAGGAATGGGAATGACACTGCCAGATTGGTGGAAATATCACAACTAGCTTTGAATACTTTCTTACAGTATGTATTTTATCATGACTAGAATAAGCAGGAGAGGAATCAAACACCCTGCCATATTGCAAATGGAGGCTTTATTGGTACGTCCTTTACTGGGTCCACACAGTTGTTTGGGCAGCACTGATATGTTTGGTACCTCAGGCCTGAATGGTGGTATTAACTCTGAATCTAAATGTGACTCCTACTTGGTATCCGTTACAGTGATGTTACAACTGCCACATACAGTATGCATGCATAATTTTAAGCAGGAATTATTGTATAAGGCAAAGCAGTTTCCTTAATGCAGTCTTGGTGGGGTAGAATTGGGCTTCTCGTTGATCATCGAAGTTGTCAGACAAAGGCTAAGCCTACTTTGAAACAAGAAAGATATTAAAGTCGTCATCACAGAAACATGAATGTAAACTTTTAAGCACACTCAAAACAGTGATCTTCATGACAGGTTTTTTTTTTTTGTGTTAAAATTTCATGGGTAGTCCCATCTCCAAAGAAAGTCTAGTGGAGTTGTGGTTCCTCTGAAGTAGAGTCAGGCAACCACCCAAGTCTGTTAGACAGTCAGTGCCTTCCACATTCATTTGGTAGAACGCAAATGCAGCAACTGTGCAATTGGAAAAATTGCTTGGTTCATTTGTTTGTTTGTTGTGAGTCAACTTTGAGAAAATAGGTCATTCTGAATGTAATGTCTGACGTTTTTTCCAAAATTAGTTATACACAGTGGGCCTACTCCAACTTTTTCCAAAGATGGCTTGCATCTCTGTTGATTTGGAAGACCATGGTAAAGTTTTTGAAAGTTAAATTCTTCATGGCCCTGAGCACATAGTCATGCTTTCTCCCCAGGGTGTTATATTTTGCATTAATGAAATTTCATGGGTAGTCCCATCTCCAAAGAAAGTCTAGTGGAGTTGTGGTTGAAATTTTGAGCAAAGGGTGTTTTTTATTACTCTCATGTTATCTAGTAATTCCTTCATTGGCAAGAAGTAAACCAAACTTGGAAAAAATATTTCTGCCATTTGTAAATGTGAGAATTTCAGGGTTATTGACATTACATAATACAAGAAATGTCTACTGTGGCAATGTCTACCATAGGCCTATCACACTCTTCTGGATTACTTGTAATTGATGCTGTTAAAGTTAGGAGTGCTACAAAATACACTCCTATGAAGGCACAGGCGCAAGCTGGCAACTGCCTCCGCTTGAATTTTTACGTTTTCTCTTGGATCATCAAAAAAAAAAAGGAAAAAAAGGTTATCCAATGATGACTTCAGCAACATCAATTAAAAAATTTCTCTTTTTCAAATTTGCCTTTGTTCCCCAGCCCAAGCCAGCAGGGACAAACATTGGATAGTAATGCTAATTTCTTGAATTTTCTCGTCGACGTTGACATGGACCTCTACCGGGTTGGCTGCTCGCCTGACCAGCCGTCATTCCTGTGCGTTCGCTTCTATCAGGGAGCAAATACTCAATACACCTTCCCAACGTACGGAGGATCCGAACCAGGCCTCTCCTTGTGCAGACAAGCAAGGTGTTATGGTAGTTATCATTCAATGATTTTCATGTACTACTAAGTGAGATTTTTTTTAAGGAATTTTTCAGCAGGTAGGAGAGGATTGGTGGTTTAGTGGCGATTGAGAGGTTCGGGACAGGTGGTGGCTTGTTTGTGTGTTGGTAGAAGGAGAGGGGAAAACTCACAAGGTGTTCATGTTGTTAGTCCACTCAGCTGCAACCCTCAAGTGTTGAGTAGGGTGGGCATTTCTGGCATACCTGCTCAAAGACCCTACAGACTTAAATGATATGTGATTTTCGTAGGTAGAGAATATGTATCCAGTTGTATCAGAAACACCAAAAGTTTAACTTGTTACCAAGGGTACTTAGGTAGGTTTAAAGTGGACCTTTAAACCTTTTGCCTTTCAGTTGTTTGATATCCTTGGTTTATCAACCATGTATTGATACAGGTCTGTTTATTTGTTGGTTGTCAGACAGCAGGCCTAGGGCTGGATTTAGGATTTTGTTAAAGGTTGGAATGGTGCTTGGAATTTCATTGTAGTCCGAGTGATTTTATGAGTTCATGAAGTCTTTTTAAGGCATTTCTGTAGCTCCTCCTCTACCCATGATCAGGCATCTAGCCAGAATGTTGCTTTAAGCCTGGGGGCTGGCACATCAATGAGGGGATATCAACTATCAATTAATGGTGAGATTATGTCAGTGCAATGCGATCTTCGGTTGTTGTGGAG
Organism: Stichopus chloronotus; assembly: GCA_021234535.1. Classification (NCBI taxonomy): domain Eukaryota; kingdom Metazoa; phylum Echinodermata; class Holothuroidea; order Aspidochirotida; family Stichopodidae; genus Stichopus; species Stichopus chloronotus. Next base: position 7,877,507 of record CM037835.1, read on the forward strand.
TGCACTAGAAATGTGTAGATGAAAAGGGCATCTAAATCGCTGGAAAGGGCCCTTCTTAGTCTCTGCAAGTAAGCTTCTAGAAATTGTAATGTTAATATTTCCTTAGCTGGTAAACTGTTCTCCTTAAAGGGGAGCTTCAGTCAAGGAACATGTCTTCAGGCATATCTAAGCCATTTTTAACCATTTCTGTTCATATTCCTGATGTTTTGAAATGAACTTGTGATCAATACCATCTCTTCAAACTTCCCTCCCAACAATTTCTAACACTATACTCATTTACGAAAGCTGTGGCCATTGTGTAATTGACCATGACTTCTATGGCCAATCACATAGCCGACGGCCAGCTCTGCTTCGCAGCGATCAACCTGAGAAGTTGTCCTACACACTTAGTACACAACACATTGAATATTCAATGTTGCCATCACAATAAAGCAGGTCAACTGAACACACGAGAAGAGTAATTTGCCATCAAATGTCATGCAAGTGGTGAGAACAATAGCTGCAGAGGGGGAAAGTGGCCTTTACTAAGTATGAAAGTTTCAAAAGTAAACCTTCGCAGAGACAGGGAATTAAGCCATCCTCAACTAATTTTGGTTTGGTGGCACCTGGTAAGGAATACAAAAGAAACTTCGCTGTATCCTTGAACTATTATTCTTGCCACCGAAAGCTGTGCAATGTGGCAGTTTAAAGTGATTGCGTGTTTATGAAAAACCAAAAAGATAAGATTATGTTTGATCTTAACTCTTTCTTTATTTTTAAATGTACACGCGAGGTTGTGCAACAACAGACTATATCTTTCAATGAAGGAAAATGACAGTAACTACTTCAAAAGCAGCGGGATTGGCATAAAAACAGAAGTCATATTTGAAAATTAACGGTTCTTACTATAACCGCCTACATAATGAATATGCAACAGTACAGGTCTCACTAGTGTATCAAAAACATACTACTCAAGTTGTCCCTCCTTGGTAGGTATCGGAAATTGTAGTATTTGGTGAAAGGAAACACTGTGTTTACGAATAACCTACGAACTGAACATGCAACCTTGCCCGAGGCGTCAGTGATCCTGAGCTGTAACTGAATATTTAGTACTAGTATACTTCCCATTGGCTTGCTCAAAACGCACGCCATTGATTTGAATGAAAACTGTCAACCACTACATTATCGTATTCTACACTTTTTGTCGTTATGTTAGAAGAATTTGAAATCATGTGGCAAAATTAACCAACTGAAACCTAATTATTTTCCCAGATTGTCTGAATGGTGTAATTAAAAGCCTTACCAAACTTTTGAAGATGAAATTTCAATGTTTTTACTTTTTGCCTACGCACGCAATCACTTTAATCAGGAATTTCTTGTTTGTGTTCAGTCCATGGATTTTACTTTGTGATAGCCACATTGAATACACAGTTTTTTGTGTTCAAATTATGTATTACAATCAATTTGGTCGTCCTGAATCAGAGCTGGTCGTCAACTATGTCACAGGTCACAATGGTCATGTTTGGTTACATAACAATTGCAACACCTGCCATATAACTGTATAGAGTTAGAAATGCAGTTGGGCAGGAAGTTTAAAGAGATCATGTTGCCAATGAGAAGTTCCTTTCAAAACATCAGGAATATGAATTGAAATGGTTTGAAAAGGCATAAATATGTCGGGAGACATGTTCCTTGCCTGGAGTTCCCCTTTAATGTTAATGGAAGTTGTCCACTAAGCAAAAGTCTATCAAATTAGCACAATTTCTAATTGTTAGTTTGTTACATTTTAGAAAAGAACGATTTTCCCTGGGACCCTTACTTATGTTGAAAACAATACCTTAAATACAATTTCATCTAATAAAGCAAAAAAGGCAGCCTATGTGTGAGTTCGGTTGAAAGTAAAAAGTAAACTTGAAGAAGTTGGAGGTAGCAGTCCACTGTGTTGGAAAACCTTGCGAACCTTCCAAACCTGGTTTGCAGGAAATCCCCGATGCTCGCGGAAATCCTGCTTGGCTAGACACTTTTTGGTTTTGATGATAATTTTAACCTTTGTAATCATGCACATGTGTGTGTGTGTGTAAGGGTGTGTACGCGGGTGTGTGTACGTGTGTATGTTTGTGTTGCCTACCTTGTGAACATGATATTTCAAGAAGGGAAGCTTTGGCAGATCTCATGTTTGTTATGTAGGTGTATCTTATTGAGTGCAAGATGCCAGTTGTTTTGGGTGGAGGTCAAAGATCATTTGGGGTCAAGGGGGGTCAAATTGTGAAAGCACTGTAAATGCATTCTGTTCAGAAGGAAAGCTCGGACAAATCTGATATATATTTGGGCTGTAGGTGTACCTTATTGATTACAAGAAATCGATTCTTTTGGTGGAGGTCAAAGATCATTTGGGTCAACATGTCTCCACCTTATGCAATATGCCAGATTCAAAGTGCTCATAATTTAATCATCAAAACCACAAAGCGTTTTGGCTTTCTGGTTAATTGAAAATAAAGAGTAAAAACATTGGGAAATCTTCAGAGAAACAACATAAATGAGGGAAAATAATAAAAATGTTGGAAGAAAATATTGAAAAGAAGCTCTTTTGATCGTTATTGCTTTAATTACTCATGTAGGCAAATAGCTCAAGTTGCCTCTGTACCTAACCATTAAGTCCAGAGTATATCCACAGCAACCATGCAAGTTACTGGAAATTTTGGCCCCTTTACTTTTAGGCATGTTTCAGTCGCTCTACGTACCCTCTGACCTCAATACCTGCTGATGATTCGTGCAGTGCTTGTGCACAATTTCATCTCCATCGTTTTAATGTTTTTTTTTTGCTTCTGAACTCAGCACAACAGATTCTCTGGGAGTGCTCTCATATGTACATATACACAACATGCATACACAGCAGAGCAAACAGAGCCCACACTAGTACTTTACCTTTGTATCTTCTTTACATTTACAGCCTTATGCACAGATGCAGTGGTAGAGGCAAACATCTTTCTAGAAAACATAATGTTCCACGCAGTAAAGAAATTGCTGTGATAAATCCATTTTGAAATATGGGGGAGATGACTTTTATTTTTAACTTTTATTTGCTGCAACTTTTCTACTGCCTATTAGTGGTCACATTCATCATTGGTGAAAAAAGTTTGGTACAAATGTTGTAGCTGGAACAGGTGGCCAGGTTTTAACATCATGAATACAACAAATGTTGCAGTTATTTTGTGTGAGTTGAACTGGGGAGTGGGGTTAATTGTCCAGACACCATACTGCAAGTCCTCAAATAAATGAAAATAGTTTGAGAGAAAAAAAAAAAAGAAGTAGAAATGAATGTTTCGAAAAGTGAAGCAAGCCAACCAAAATGCAAGTTTAAAGGGGAAGGGAATAACTGAGTGGCAATATTTGTGAATGCAAAGAAAGCGACCCCTATAAGTTGATATTTGAATCAACTGTGGAGTGTTTATTTATTGCTTACTCTAGAACTAGTTCATGACAGATACAGACATTACCATTTTGTGACAGGAGTTGACAGTTTTGCAGTTATAAACTTTTCTTGGAAGCCTGCCAGGATTTTCCTTAGTCAAATGTGCAGAGCTCTTATATGCATAGTACAGCTAGTGGTGGTTGACAGTGTAGAGCTTGGTCGATTATTCTGTGCAATGTGTTACCACACCGAAAGATCCTTTTATTATTTGCCACAGGACTGATGCCTCGCTTTTCAGTGGAGAATGCCACAATCGAGACATCTATTCTATGCCTGTTGCAGTTTTTATAAAGCGTAATACCAGACTCATGTTTCTCTCATTCCTGACATTTTGACACCTATTCTTCACATTTGAAAAGGTGTATTGCAACTATGCACATAGCCTAACTTTATGCTTTCGTGATTGATTTTTCAAATATTGTAGGAGTCTTCGGTTATGTTTGTCAAGCTCAGATGCAATAATTTTACCCCTTTGAACCCCAAATCTTCCACCCTTGACCCCACTGGGGTCTTAAGGTGGCTCCCCCACGCCGATTTGCTCACACGCTGTGCATGCTTGTTTTAGGGCTACACAAATTTTGGCGGAAATCTGTAGTTTTTCTGTTGTGTTCATTGGAAATTTAGCAAGGTTTTCAACCCTGGCACTAGTCCATTCATCAACGATCTTAACTTTTTTATATCATGCTAGTGATTCACGTTATTTAATGTGGCGGGATTGGGAGAAAAACTGTGTTAGTTGTTGTGTGTTTGTGAATTTCATCAAATATTGAGAGATATTGTGATGATGATGTCAGTTTGGGAAACTTTTTAATCTGTAAACTTAATGTTTAATGGATGGATGTTGATCCTCTTACAGAAGTAAGAAGTTACCATGCATTGCAAAAATGCACTGTCATTTTCAAAATGTCTGTGTATTAATTTTCATGAATGTCAGGCGCCTGTAAAATTGTCTTATGGTCCCACTCCCATCATGCCCCTCCTTGTAGCTATATGCCACTGGCCATGATCTTCGTAATAATAATTCAGGCCTTGAAGGGCTGTTTCTTTATAATGCCAAGTGTGGCTGAAATATTACAGTTTCACATTGAATCAAATTTGGTACATTTTTTCACAAGGTCAGTTCAGATGGGAATACCTGAAATTACTCTTGGATGAAAAACCTATCCTTCTGTGACCCGGCCAGGGATCAAACCTGAACCTCCTGGTAGCTAGGCTTCATTGCTTTAAAAGAAATAATTGTTCTATGCTTTCGAAGAAATAACCATCCTATGACAGCAAATCATTTATCATTACCTAAAAATGTGACATGTTCATCAAAAGAGGGGTGACTCACCCTTTTTTCTCCCACCCTAGATCAGGTATTGGACTGGGTGGACAATGGCAGCCAAAAAGAGGGGGAGGGGAAGTTGAGGGAAAAGCTGTCCTGTGAGGCTTTACAGACTGTTGACTGCATGACCTCACTAGTCACAATACTTATACCACAACTGCAATGTTGGAGACATACAGTACTGTACTTAGGATTACATTAGGATTACAAGAACTTCAAATCTGTGATTTCATGTTGTTACCTACTGTAATTCACACAACCGACAAAACATGTTTGACTCAGTTTCAGTGAATAAATGATCTGTGATGGTGATGGTCTTTGTAGTTTCAGTGAATAAATAATCTGTGATGCTGATGGCCTTTGTGGGTATGTTTTTCATGTATTTTCTCGGTTTGGTATGAACATAAAATTTGCAAAGAGAAGTTGTTGACACTGAAGCAGAATTAAAAAAAAAACAATACCTTTGCTACAAAGTTAAACTCAAAGATTTATGTAAGGTTACTGTAGGCAGAATTATGAAACTGCAAAACACCTTTCAAGTGGTTGTATGTAATATAGATGGGAGCATACATGAAAGATGAAAGATCTTTTGGACTTAAACATGGTATCAGGGTTACTTTTAAATTTTAGGGAGGAAGGAAAATCTTACGCCACATGATCATTGGTGATCCTTTGTTTTTGTTGAACCTGGTTACTGCTCTTGATAGAATTGCTGAAATCCTGAAACATGGAGCAGTAGGTTGGAAAAGAAACAGGACAGTCACTTGACTTTTGATTTCCTTGGTGATCTTTTCATCAGTTTCACGCGGCACAACAGGAGGGGGAGGTTCCCACACCAGCAGTAGCAGTTCATCATCGCACAGTTCATCCTCTCACGGCGGTGGAGGTGGAGGTCCTCGGCCCGGTGGAGGTCCTCGGCCTGGTGGAGGTCCTCAGCCCGGTGGACAGCGGACAGCTCGTATCTACCGCGTCGGCTGGGGTATGGAACCATTCCAAATCCAGAGAGGGATTGCATCTGACATCACTCTAAATGTGGATGTGCAGCCACGAGGAGCTGCTAACGACATCTCCGGCACCGGCCTCTGGGAACTCCACATGTTTGGGTCGACCAATGGAGATGGATCTGGCCTAAGATACAACCCAAGTGGAAACCTGTTGGACCCAGGACAAGCTGGAACGCCTCTTGTCGGTACCAATCTGTTGCGACTGTCTGTAAAGACGGAGTATGATGTTGGCGCCATAGGATGCACCCAGTGAGTCAGTTTTCTTTATAATGAGATGCAATGAAGTGATGCAGGTAGTAGAAGCTTTGCCATGAATATTTGTGTGCACTCTCTCTCTCATGGATAGCACAATTTCTCTTATAATGTAACAAAACTTTGCCGGTATATTGTTCATGTTTTACTGTGACTGCACTTTATGGCCCTCAAACACATTGTACTTGTTAGGACCACTCCTATGTGTTGATTGTTTAAATCAGAGTAAAATGCAAATGAAAAAAATCATTATCTTCTCTCAGACCTACTTTTTTGATTCTTTGCTGTAGGCAGGGGAATCTATGCAGTCCTGATGTCGTGTGTGTGTATGTATGTGTGTGTGTGTGTGACGGTTGCTTGTAAACACTCTATCTCAAGAAGGGTAACTCTGAGTAGTTTCATTTTTGGCATGTAGGTTGCCCATATTGAGTAGAAGATCCCTAATGTTTTTGGTGTCCAAATCTTGCATATTAATGAGGTTATGGGGTAAAACATAAAAAATGTTAAAACTGCCATAGTTCCTTATCCGTGGGTCAGATTTGCTTTAAACTTGATAAGGTTGTCTGTTGTTAACAGGTTCACGACCCTCTGAAATTTAATGCTTATCAATAAAGAGGAAGGGATAATTTCTCACTATAAAACAATAATAATAGCCTAAACACCATTATTGTGGTTATTATAAACTACCGTACAAATACTTATGGGGCTACATTGCAAAATTACTATTGGTTCCTCGCACACAGTTAACTCAATGGGATTGCTCCCTACAGTACTGCATTTGTAACTTAGTGAGTAACTTCTAGTGTGAGGGGCCTCCAATAAGTTGTCCAGAGAGATAGTCTTGGTATGGGGGTCATGGGGTCAGATAAGGTGGAATTTTTTCATGCATTGGAATGTTAATGGGTTTATAAAAAAAATGAGGAAAATAAAATACCATCTGTTCCTGTCATTTATTTGGATAATATCAATATCCAGAGGAACAGCTGGTAGCAGAACAAGGTTTCTTAACAATCAAATTGGAGTGCTTTCAATCATATTTCACAATGTCGGAAAGGATGAGGGAAGCAAAAATATTGAGGAGGAATCATAACTTAGGGTCGGTTTACGAGGACGTTGAGTGTGTTAAAAGCTACTTGTAACAAGGAAGAAATTATCGCAGAGTCGATAAAGGAAAATTTGCAAAAGGCAGAGCGCCAATTTGAGGCAATGGAAGAGGTTCATGCTGATCTGGCTGGGTTGTTGTCTGATGAAGCATTTGAGCAAGCAGAAAGCTGGATGTTGGAATGCCAAAAGCATTATACTGAGGAGAGGGAGGAAGCATTGAAAAAGTTAAAGGAGGAAATTGAGTTTCAAATTTGCGTTGGAATTACCTAAGGCAGAAATTCCACCATACGATGGAAACCCAAGAACATTCTGGTCCTTTATGAAGAATTTTGAGGTAAATATGGCAGACAAGCTGAGTTCAGATGAGGTAAGGTTGAGTTATTTGATTCAACTAACAACAGGCAAAACTAGAAGCAGCATTGATTACTTGTGTGTTTCTTGGAGCTCAGAGATAATGTTGACTGATTTCATACCGTACTCATACTGTACTTGATGTGTGGGTTGTATGGCCTGGGTAGGTGATCCCTATTGCTTTTGGTGGACATCAAATGTCGCAGTCATTTGAGGTCACCAAAATAAAGGTCATTTTGGGTTAAAGACTTGTGGTGTATCAAGAAAAATAACTGCAGATCTTATACTTGTCATGTGAATAATTCATGTTTGTTGTAATGTAACCATGTAGTAAGGAATCACAAAGCCTTTTGGCTTTCTGGTTTCTACTTTGTAATCCACAAGTTGGCCAGAAACTGTTTGCTATGTCAAAAAATTGTCAAACTTTCATAATAGTTTCTCCTGAATGTAGAAACTAAACTATGCAGAGGAATTGTTAAAGAAGGGTATGGAGTTGCAAAAAACATCTCACTTAAAGGGTAAGTCCATGCAAGGAACTTGTCTTCTGACTTATTTAAAGCATGTTAAACCATTTTTAAACATATTCTTGATGTTTTGAAATGAACCTCACATGGGTAACATGATATGTTTAAACTTCCAGCCAAACAGAGTTTCTAACAGTATGCATGTATACGAAGGGCGCGTCCATTATGATTATGTAACTGACCGTGATCTGTGTGGCTTGTGATGTAGTAGATGACCAGCGATGGCCAACATGATTAATGTACATAGTAATTAGACACACTGTGTATTCAATGGGGCTATCACAAGATAAAAGAAGAAATCGATAAAATTGAGTTAAAACACATAGGAAGAGGAATTTCTCATCAAAAGACCACTTAGGGCAGTGCGAACAATACCTTGAAGATGAGGAAAATGTTATCTCTACAAAGTATGAAGTAAACCATTCCAAAGAAAGGGGAATAAGCCACCTTGTTACTAATTATGAAGGACAATCAGGTTGATCTTCGTGGACTAGAGGTGGTCGTCGTCGACTAAGTCACAAGCCGCAGAGATAACAGTCAGTTACATTATAGTGGCCGTGCCCTTCGTATACATGCAGAGTTTCAGAAACTGTTGGTTGAGGAGTTTGAACATATCGTGTGGTCTATGTGAAGTTCATTTCAGAGGATCAAGAATATGAATGAAAATGGTTTGAAATGGCTTCAATAAGTCTAAAGGCACATTGCTTGCATGGAATTCTGTTTTAACCTTTTACTCTTTCTTTCTCAAAGTCAAGTAGAAGAATATCTATGTAACAGATTTGTGGTAAAATGATCTGCTAATGGCAAATTTTGTGAGAGAGCGCCCCAGTAGAGAGAGAGAAAAAAAAAATTTGAATTGTGTAAATTTTTTTTATGTTGTGGTCTGCAAGATAATATTCATGAGTATGTGTTTTATGCCTCTCCTTAATATTGCAGGAAGAATGTTGTTCATTGAAAGCTATCAATGTCTACCTGCAGAGTCAAGGTAAACATTGATGACCTTGGACCAAATAACATTCCATGTTCAAGCGAGAGGTAGGCATAAAAGACATACCTATGATTATGATACTCAGATCTGTTAAACAGGTATACTGCTGCTCGATTTGGAGTAAGAAAGTGCAAAAAGTTATGTAAGATGTATTTTACATTTCCCTATCCCCTTTTAATGGGTGACTGAAGGCAATATCATCAAGAAGCTTAGGGTTTAAAAAAATGGTCTTCTTTGTTCCTCTTTGGACTGAATTGCATTGATTTCTTGTATTCCATAGTAGTCACTTTTGACAGAATGTATTAAATTTGATGCCCTTAACTCCAACCAACAGTCTAATTGCAACAGATATTTTCATTGATAGACCTGCGATAGTGTAGGCTTGTGAAATCTGACATTAAGGCTGTGACAGTTAGTAAAATTTTGGAAACCGGTTTTGGTGGCAGTGAAAACCGGTTTTTAAATCAAAACAGGTTTTTTCAAAATCTTCTCTGACTGTATGCGTAACGCACTTACCAGGGCAACTGCAAATTATTTTGAATAAGAATTCGCACAACTGTTGGTCAAAACTTTAACGAAAACTCAAGTTTTTTGACAAATCCTTCAACACACCAGCAATAAGTAGAAACTTTCCATTAAAAAAGTGTGGAATGCCTTATCAAAGTAAAATCATGATCAGTTACTAACTGGTTTTTTTCCTAGTAACAGCTTTTTCGGTTTCTCGAAAATTCCCAAAACCGAATCAAACAAAACCGGTTTTAACGGGTTTTCAAATCAAAACCGGTTGTCCAAACAGCCTTATCTAACATCATGTCTGATGACCCTTATGAGGCAGGTACTGAGGATCTCAGTTATATATCTCAGTTATACATACAGGACAGCTCTGTCATTCCACTAGACGCATAAAACTGAACATTTGTCGAGAAAATAGGGAGACATTGATTCCCAAACCTAAGGACCCCCACCAGGGAGAGCATCGACAAACCTTCATCTCTCGGAGAAAGATCCGGAGAGTTGTTTGGTGGATACGAAATCCTATTCTTGATACAGAGGGTAATCAGTCAGTTTGAAAACTTTGAGTCAGTAAACACAAATTGCCAAAACAAAAGAAGAGGTATCATCATTCATAGAGTACTTCCTAAGTTTGAAATTTGTTTTGGGCAGCTTTCTTTCTTTGCTCCTTGTACCACATTGTAAACACAGATTGCGTCCTGGAGTGATGAAACCACTTATAATGAACTACGAGAAGCAAAACTTTGTCGAGACAAGTTTATGTAAAGTGACAAATTTCTATGTAACTTTTTTTTACATTTACAGAGTAAATCACTTGTGTGTGGAATTTGCAAAAGGTGAAAATCCCTCTCCAGATTACATATTTCCACCAAATAATGGACGGGCTTCGGTCATATCCTGTCAAAGGAGGGACTGTGCTTTTAGTGAGTATTTAGCTGTCCTGTTTTCTTAAACTTTCCATGTTTTCCTCTTGGTCAAAGCTATTTAACTCCACATAAAGAATTTACAGTTTGTGAGTGAATCATCAACAAGTATGACATCAATAAATGAAGCTGAGGAATTTTTTATAGTGCCCTGCTCAGCTCTGACAAGCAAATGGTTTTCTCATGAACTAACACAAAACAAATGGAATAAAGATTGGAAAACTTGCAAAAGTAAAATATTGGTAATACTTTTTTCGACCTTGATTTTTATGAGTATGATGACCTTGATTTTCTTGAATACAAAAACATGACAGTGCTTATTATTAGCCTAATTAGTCAACTTTCACATCCAGTACTCATGAAAACTGTCAAAACTTTTTAATTATTTACCCTGACTTGTACTGACTGTGTGCATATCAATAAGTACTAACTGTGAAAAGTGTCTGGTCACAACTTCTCAACAACTGCATGTAATCGTAAATTACTCATTTGCTAATATTCATATGCACATAACACAGGGGGATCCCCTTAGTTGGACTGTAATTGTCATTAGAGGGTGAGGGAAACTTTGTGGATTAAGGAAAATTTAGAGAATTACTCCAAATAACTCATGTGGTTCATTGAGTGTACCAGTAGTTAGCTTGACATCATTCTGGGTCATTTATATTTTCATGGATTGAACAGTCCAAGGCCACCGATTTAAGCTAATAAATATCTATGTTGTAAACGTTGCAGATGTTCCATTGGCAGTTATCATTACTTTTATGAAGGAGGTGTAGATGCTATAATCCCAGCCATGTCCTACCATCCTCTTTTCACTGCAGATGGGCAGTCGCAAGGTACAAGGCGTAGTGCGAAGTTTTCATCCTTCTCATTCAGTGCCGCCAGCACCGATCTACGACCAAGAGGGGGCTACACCAACATGCACATCAGTATGAGCGGTACCACCTTGCCATCCTCTGGGGCCATCGATGGCAGCAACCTTTGGAAACTCTCTGTCTTTGGAAGCAAAAACAGGGACGGTTCCGGTGCCAGACGAAACGAGGTCGAAAACGTCCTCGATGGGAACGCTGCTTCTCAAGGTCTCATTCCTGGCGAAAATCTTGACTTGAGCTCCAGTGTCGAGTGAGTGATTTTGGTGCTGGGCATTGGTTGTCACATAACCTTGCAGAAAAACCCCAAGCCAATTTAAAAGAAAATAGAAAAAAAGAAAAAAGAAAGTATTTCATAGACTGAAATGTTAGACTCTTTTTGTGCAGAAGATAACGTATATCGTAAAGTTTCTCTCACTCGTTGTTATTAACAGCTTAAACCTGAACGGCATCGGAAGAGACCATGAATACCCATACTTGTGTATGGAGTTCAGTAAAGGAGACAACGCATCCCCAGACTTTGATTTGCCCCTTCCAGGAGGCTCCGTGATTTCGTGCAATGAGTTCGAGGGTTTGTTCCTTTTCATTTTATTTGGTTGACCTCTCTTTTTTTTTTGTTTGGTAGACCTCCTTTCTTATTTGGTAGATCTCTTCAAAGAAGTTGTCATGTTTCCTGACCAGCACCAAACAAGGGACAGTTGTGAAAAAAATTTACAATACCAGTGTATTCAACAGATACATCTTGCCATCTCAGTTTAAGTAAGATTTTTCTGACTTGTGAACTCTGCTGTTTTCCCCTTCATCATCAGTGAACACAGACATTGTGTAATTAAGCCGGTAGTGCAAAAGGTGCAATACTGATTACAGGTTTCTGTGATTATGTGTTGGTCTGCCATGGTTTGTAACATGTCCACTGCACGTTTTCACCTGTGACTTCACTTCCCGCTCCCCACTTTGTGTATGTCCCTCAGCGTGATAGGTGTTTCTGCTGTAAATTGCTTATCCCACCGGACTGTTGGTGTTATTCACTGGCACCTTATTGCTAATTAATACGTTACTTCCATACTATGCCTGGAAGCAAACTTGAAAATTGACAACATGGTTTCCATGAGATGTTTGAATTCGTAATTCCTTCCTATTTGCGTGTTTTACAACTTACTGATGACAGTATGATTTCTTGCACTAGTGTGTGATTTCTTCTTCGCAATATTCAAAAGTTACATGTAATTTTTAACAGAATTTTCTTTTCTCTGCATTGAGCTGATGTGTAAAACTGCCAAAGGCACTGTTTGTTTCGACAGGGCAATCAAGCCTAGCCTGTAATTGGTGTCTTGTAGGGATGTGAAGAAATATGTATTTTCCAAGGTACACCATAGGTACGGTCTTTCTCAGTATACAGAATCTTGTGTAATAAACAGCCCTGGTTTCACCTCATTTCATCAAAGAATATGTTGAGATACTTCATATTTTGGTGTAAGATTAGCACAATGTTTAAGTCTCAGTGGATTTTGAACTTGTATCAGCTATTTTGTGACTAGGCCTACACTTACATATTGTGATCTATCCATATGGACTTTTTAAAACAAAGAACATGAAATAATGAACAAAAAAATTTGTCCCAGATACAACATAAGAAATGTGGTAGGAACCTGGTTGTGGAAAGATAATGTAATTATCTACCCCTTTTGAACTGGCTACCTGTCTGGCACCAGACCGATACTTAAAACACTTCGAACTCTCTCTCTCTCCAGGGCAGGAAGTTCCCTCAACATCACTTACGGGCTTCTCTCAGAGGCTGAGCTTTGGTCCTGACAACCAAGATAAAACCACCCCTACCGCGATTCAAGTCAACGCCGTCATGAGGGGGAACGTAAATCCTTTATCAGGGACGAACCTCTGGCAGCTGGGGATCTTTGGCAGTGGCAATAGTAATGGAACTGGGCCTATGATTCCCATTACTGATCAAGTCTTACCCCCAGCAGATGCGGACAAAGTATTAGAACCCAATGAGGATTTGACCTTTGATCTGACAGCTGAGTATGTCTTCCATTTTGTGGTTTCAAGTAGATTTGTATGTATCTGAAAGCCTTGCTGTGGCTATGCAATAATTTAGATATAAAAAGCATAACAAGTTCACAGGCCTGTATTAACCCCCTCCCCAAACAGGAAACATTCTCAGTTTATTGCTTGCTTTAATTGAGACCAATGTAGCAGATATTATCAGAACATGTGAGTAACTTATTGAACTGTTGTCACAACAGATCAGAATCTTTGGTCTCAGTCCTCTGTGTCAGAAAGTGCAAAATTGTTTTAGGTGCAGGGAGAAGTGCAAGTGGGAAACAAACTTTTTTGTTTTGACAAGATGGGCCAAAATGAGCAATTTGCACCTAAAGAAGAAACAAGTGAAAAGAGATTTTGAGTTTTCAGTAAGTATTTGGAAGAGTTCTTCGTGGCCTTGATGTTACATTCAGAAAGCAGGGAATGGTTGTGTCGATCACATTTTAAAAGAAGCCTGAGGCATCCATGCTTCAAGAGATGTGAAGAAACTTGATATCATTTCTAATACATCATCTGATGTCTAGATGGATCATAACTTACGTTTGCATCGGAGGGTCCGACTGATGTCAGAACCAGTTTCTGAAATATTTGCCGCCCGGATCCAGAGTTTCTCCAATGTAGGTGTGACAAAATGCAGCATACATCTAGAAAGAACATCATTGTAATGCATGTACACAAGATATACAGTGTGATATTAGCTTGCAAAGCAAATATAGTCATACTTGACTCAACATCCAGCTCCACGCCCAACGGAAATTGTATTTTCAGGTATCAGAGTATGGGGAAGGGAAGGACGGGCAGACTGGATGTTGAAATCCCGGTGCAAACGCTGCAAATTTGACTTCATAGCTAGACGGCATTTCCCATCACAAAATGCTTTTCTGTCTCAGCATTTACTCTGAATCTTAAAAGGAATATGGTCATTCAGACTTGGTCTTTCTCAATTCCTTAATATGCAGTCTTGATTTTAATTTTGATCAGAACATTGTTCGTAGGCCATGTCATTGCAAGTTCAGCTTCTCTTTAATTTGCAGCCTGGATTTGAATGACATCGGCATCGGCACAGACTATCCTTACCTTTGCACCAAGTTTGGCAAGCACCCATTGGCCGATCCCCCGTTCAACCTCCAGATTGGTGGCCAAGACCAGTTAGTCTCTTGTGAGCCTCTCAACCGTAGACCCGTGGAAGGTGCAGACAGTTTGTCATTTTTGGTTTTCACTTTGTGAACATTCAGTCATTCCCACCGGTGTTTTATTTTTAGAATTTACCTGTTGACTCAAAGTTATCAAATGCAAAATGTCCAAAGATTTGACTTATTTACTTAATGCAGAGTCTCAATGCCATTTTCGGTGTTTTCCTTTCCATTTTTCTGTACGTTCTTTATATTGTATCAGTTTCTGAAGCTTATCAAAGCTTTTTTTTTGCCTTCCTCCACGGTAAGCATCATCAGTATCATAAGATATTGCATCACAGTAGTAGCTTTGACAATGTGAAATTTTTATTTTGTTTTGTTTTGTATTATTAAGAAACGTCTGATTAGTGAAGAAGTAGCGCAGGCTCGTTCTTAATGAGTCATCAGCAATATTAAATGCAATATTAACATGGCATCAATACAGTGCAAAGTATTTCCCTGGGGTGATGAAAGCATGAAGTTAAGCTACTTAAACAGAAACCACACATTTAGGTATATACTCCATGTATGCCAACCTTAGGCTTAGACACCAGAAGGGAAATGAATAGACTAAATAGCTTCTACTGAATAGGATCAGCAGATGTGTATTCAAGTCAGTATTAAGGTTGGCTCACGTGAAGTATATACCAGCTAGCCTTTGCCTGTTGGTATAGTAGGCAATACTGTAATACGTACATAGTATATCAACCCAAATTGCTAATACCATATGCCGAACATCTGTTTGGAAAATTGTTGCTCAAATCATTGGTAGTATGTGGTTCTGTCACATGTAAGTTGTGAGTATATCGTTCTGTGGCATGTAAGTTAAAGAAAATGATTGTAGAAACTGAGTTTGCAGTGTAAATGCAGTTTCAAACTTGAATTGCACTGCACTTGATGAACATCCAGCAATACACCCAAGTCAGCATTTTTCGATTACTTCCTTTTCTTTGGCCAAGACGCATCCAAAGGAAGCATCACTAACCTACCCTTACGGTTGTCGGCAATGGCCTGAATTGAAAAAAAAAAAGAATAGAGAGCATTTTGTTCCACTGAAACGGGAAAAAGGTTTGGTGTTACTGCTACTTTTCTGTGGTTTTAAGGAAGTACTCTAAAAGGTATGTGGTTTGATGATTGGTGACCTTTGCTTTGGTCTGTCTGTCGGAAATATTTGTCAATATTTCCTTCCCACGTGGATTGATTGACGAAATATTGCAAAATAAAAAAAAGAAAAAACGAGTGAAATAGAGGAAATGCCTAGAGCCATTGATTTTCTGTGATGCTTTCAAATCTATGTAGAGTGCAAAATCCCTGAACTTAATAGCAGAAAAATACTGTAGCAGAAATTTCTTTGCTATGTGTAGTTGCCCTTTCTTTTTCTTGCCCTTTTTGGTGTTGATGTCAATCGTGAGCATTGCCATTATGCTGATGTGTATGTGTTTGTGGTGCCTGCCTTAAGCACACACATGTCAAGAAAGTTGGGCCTTAACTCAAATTTGGTATGTGGCTGTAAATCATCGAGTACAAGAATCCTATTGTGCAATAACTCAGTCTAAGGTCATTTAATGTCACAATACAGACACTGTGTAAACAAAATATCTGGAGGAGGGAAACATGATCTTTTACATTTAATGTGTAGATAAACCACATTAAGTCAAAGAAGCCTATCACTGTAAGTAGAGGTCAAAGTTCATTTCAGCTCAATGACGCCTAAATGAAGTCTTAACCAGTTAACTGAATGGGACGTATATATCCGTCCTATGCTAACTGCACTCTGCTGTGTAAGACGGATACATATGTCCTGTAATATATGCACAAAAAAATATGTCACATAACCCCTAGCTAATCAACAATACCCCTTTGAACGTTTGTCCATCGTGCACAGGGAAAGTTCTAGCCCTTATTGTCTGTTCTCAATGTGACACAGGTCGGGTATGTTGTGTTCAAATTTTACATTGAAGTAGAACTCGGAGGTGTCCTTTAAAAAAAGCAGGATTTATCTCACCTTAGCAGCTTTGCAGAATTTGACTAGAATTTTGAGAGAAAAACAAGGAAGAGAAAGAACCCCTACAAATGAGACAAAGTCACTGTCTTCAGCATGCATTTGCTTCAAAAAAAAAGAAGAAAAATAATGTAATGACATTGTTTTTGTGTTAAATATTCACAGTGTAGTATTTTTCTAGTGTGGTGTGGATCAAATTACAGATGCATTGTACGCACATTACACAATATCTCAAGGAGGGAAACCTTTGAGCTAGAGACTTTGGAAATGGAATTTTGGGTCCCTTGATGTCTCCAGGAGTACAGTCACTTTCAAGAATGTTTGCATGCAATATGCTCTTCTAGTGGTAAGTATTCCAAAATGCTTCATTGTTGCCATGGAGATTTTGTGTTTTTAATCCTGGATGTAGTTTACGTCAGATGGATTATTTAACTCTTACATGGAATGAACAGAGAGCATGTCTGTCATCTTTCAGACACGGAGCCACAGCCAGTGAGCGTAACCGGTTTTAGAACTACCATTAGCCTGGCTCCTGACAATGACGATGGTACAACCCCTACCACAGTAGATGCAACCTTGAGAACCAAGGGACCAGGAGACCCTGTTACAGGAACGGACCTCTGGAAACTTGACATCCTAGGTAGCGAACTGCCAGATGGAACCGGTGAACTCTTACCCATCGCTGAGCAAGTTTTACCCCCGGATGAAGCTAGCAAACCTCTCCAACCAGGGGAAGATTTGCCGTTGACCTCGACCGTTGAGTGAGTTCAGTAACATTTCCCTTTCTGAAGGCAACAGCGAAACTGGATTTTCCTCAAAACTTGCACTGGTTTCTTTGGAAATTTTTTTGTATTTCATCTATGGTCCTCAGTTGAAGACACATACTTGCCAATGTTACAATATCCATTCAGTTACTATATTGAACAATTGCAAGCCAGTAGGCTATTAACAGTGAAATAATCAAGGTGTACCAGCAATAGGTTAAATCATACAGGTAAACTGCATCAGTCTGCCAGCTGCATGTTGTGAAAATAGTCTACATGTTCCAGTTTTTATCTTTAAAGGCAGACTGAACATTGCATCATCTGTATTCGACAATAGTTTGAATACTATTGGATGGAATCATTCTAGTTACACTTGCAAGAGATGCTACAGGCAAGCATTGGTGCCTGTTGTGGTTTTGCTGTATTTTCCTCAATAGTTAGCATGCTGCACTGTGCACAGCCTTTCTCTCCATGAAACACTGATATTTGAACTTATCCATGGCAGTCAATGATCACAACTCCCCTTGACAAATAATATATCACTGATTTGAACTTTCCCCATAGCAACCAATGAATCACTGATTTAAACTGTCCCCATGGCAACCTATGAATCACTGATTAAATTGCTATTATGGCATCCAGTGTTACTGATTTTAGTGTCATCAAGGCAATTAGCGAATCACTGATTTGAACTTTCCCCAAGCAACCAGTCCATCACTGATTTGGACTGGCCTCATGGCAACCTGTAAATCACTGATTGAATTGCCATTATGTCAACCACGGTTACTGATTTTAGTATCCCCGCGGCAATAAATCAATCAATCAATGTTTTGGATTTATCGTGACAACCAGTGAACAACAGTTAGTCAGGTAAGTCTAACCTCTAACCTGTCACTCAAGTAAGCCATTTTCTGGCAAGTCAGTTGCAGCTCGAGCCTGGAGGATGTGAGCTACACTAATTTGTGTGGCTTAACGTCATTTTGTAACCATGACAAGGGTAAAGTTATTTTGTTTATGAAGAAGCATTTCTTGGCTGTTGCATGCTTGGTTCAGCCCAGTATGTAGTGACCTTAAACAATAGAGAGAATGGTAAGTTTGTTACCCTGTCTTTTTACATTCTGGTGAATCATTTGACTGCTCTCTGTATCATCAGTCTGGACTTGAACTCGATTGGGCCTGGGACAGACTATCCGCACATCTGCACTCGATTCAGCAAGCATCCCGATGCTGATCCAGACTATGACATCCATATGGGAGGAGCAGACTCACTTCTCAGCTGCACCAACTTTGACAGACAACCAGGTGAAATGTGACTTCATTTTCATATTGCTGTAAGGCTTTTTTTTTTTTAAAGGATTGAACTGTCCTCTTTGACATGTGTACCTACAGTACACAAGTTATCTATGAAACTGTTTGTGATACAATCTATCGTAGTTCCCTTCTCCCCGGTATTTATCATGCACTGTCAAAGTTCATTTGTTTTCTTGGATTAGTTATCACTTTGTCACTTAAGATGTTATGTAACCAACACTTTGTTGATTTTAGCAGTCCTCATATACAACAAATATGTATGCAAGTCCACTTGATCTTCGCAGAATTTTCATGTATTGTGTAATTATGCCTTGAGAGAAGACATTCTCTACAGAATGTACTCTCAGGGTTTATAGGGTGTGTCCTTTCCAGGAGGTAGACCGGTGACGATATCATGTGGGGATTGGCTGACAAGTCCCACAATGAAATGAAGATGCATGCACATCCCATATATGATGAATATGCATACAAGTACCAACAATAAACATACATAAAACTAAACTTACACAATGAATATGCATATGAGTCCCATATGCAATGAATATGCATACAAAGTCCTCATATGAAACAAAGATGTGTATAAGTCCCCTTCGAAAAAGTCCACTTACACAATGAATATGCATATGAGTCACATATGCAATGAATATTCATACCAAGTACCTCATACAAAACAAAGATGTGTACAAGTCCCCTTCGAAAATGAATGTACATACAATCCCCCATGTGCAATGAACATGTAAATAAGTCAATTCTCCATATACAATGAACCTGCATACATTTCAAGTCTCCCTGTGCATACAACTCCCCATACAGCATAAATGCATGCATACAAGATCCATATACAAGGAGTATGCTGACAAGTCACCATATCCACACCTTGTCTTAGCATTTGTTTTCTTCTTGTACATTGCTTCACGTCTCCAGGAGACTTTTCCCCACGTCATACAGCATGATATGATCACCAGACATACTATCATGCTTATGTTGTGTCATATTGAGAAGGCATAAACATATATGATATCATGTGAGGATTGGCTGATATCCAATGAACAAACATGCAAGTTTCCATTTCCAATGAGTCTCTATTGCCATTGGTCAATGAACGATAACCTGTTCTGTCCCAAATTGAAACTTGATTATTAGTACCATGTTATCAAGTTGATGCATGTATATTAATTAAAGGTTAATCAGTGCTGGACCGTACATTAACAAGAGGGTAATGCATGATCGGTGTTAATGCAAGCGATGTGGTAGGACACAGACCGAGTGCATCCAGCGATAATGTCAACCCTCGATGTTTCGTTATCCTGTATTTAATGCACAGGTCCAGCATTGATCAGCCTTTTTCATTCATGCACACTGAGGCTTTGACGAAAAAGATAGAAGCAAAAGAAAACTTGTGTGTATAAGCATTTGTAATGAGAAGAACCCCAAGAACAGGTTTTACGATCAACAACATTGCAAGGATGTTCATGTGCGATTGACAACGCATGCACGATTATTGTTTACATCATGACGTATGATAGCAGACATCAGACACTGTCAGTCTACGGTTTTACTGTATTCATCTGATGTTGATTTTACTGTTAAATTGCCATGCAGTCATGTGAGGATAAGCCATGGTCATCTGGTGGCAATGGACCAGCAGGAGTCAAGGATCCTTGAAAGAATCATAATTGTATGATTGAATCATAATTGACCATCTACTCATGCCACTTGTCTCTCTAATCTCTCATAGTTGTTCCTCCGGAACCACTCGACGTGGTGGTCACGGCCGTCGCTCCTGAAAAGGACGTCACCATCACAGCCAGCACCGACAATGACGTCACTTTCAGCGTCGACATCGACGTAGATCCTGCCGAGACAGACGATATCCAAGGCAGGAACCTTTGGGACTTGGACGTCTGGATCTCTGCAAACAAGAACGGAAAGGGAAAGAAATTTGGTCACAGTCAAAGCGTTCTCACTAACCGGCAGGAGGATCAGCCATTGTCCAGTGAAGGACCTCTGGACTTCCCCGTAAGTCAAAGTCATCCCCCCAGTGTCTTCTGTCACAGAGTCGGTCGTCACAGAATGTCGTTAATCTGACTGAAAATTAATTAAATATTGTTCCATGGGATTTGTTGAGCTTCAGTCACATATTTGACCTGAATGATCATACTGATAAATTGCCTCAAATATGTCTCAAGTTGCCTAGTTTTTTTTCCTTTTCAGTGGGTAGGATACACTTTTTTCCCTATATATCACAAGATCTTCAGTCCTAGCCATTTTGTTCCTTTACTCTTAACTAGAATTATGTCAAATGAAAATGGAAATACGTAACGTATCCTTCTGTTCCTGTTTCTTTCCTTTGTATAAAGGCCATCAGCACCAACATAGATGTGACAGGCTCCAAATGTAAGGTCCTGAAATTCCTTTGTGCAGAAATCAAGAGGCAAGACATATCCAACCCAGAGTTTAATTTCCGTGGCGAGACTGCTACATCAACAGTTGGCTGCTCCAAGTTGACCTGCAAGAGTATGGAATACATCTCTGTTCTTAAGTACTCTGTGAACAAAGCTTTGAAGCTCTCACAAGCAATTCTCTGTAATGTAAGATGAATGTACCTAACAGAAAAGTGATAAAATAACCCATTTCCCTGTCCTTCTATCCCCATTACAAAATTTTTTGCTGAATAATTTGTTCATCCAGTCTTTCAAAAATTCAATGATGCCTCTTTCATAATACCCCAGTCACAGTTTACAGTTGGTTTACAACTAGTTCCTGATGTATATTTAGGCACTATCAGCAGGGCACCTGCAGATCTCCTACTGGGTAGCGGGTCATTTTTGTGCGTTGTGTGAGTGCCTGTTTCATTTGAACTCGTTCAAATCAGTCCCGACATCGGGCATCAGAAAGTCACCACCTACCAATCGGCTGATGTCTTAACGATATATAACCTGGCGTCTGGCACATCGTCCAGGCACCTGGTCAGTGTCGTTTTCAATTGATCAGTCTACATATCCGACGGAAGCCAGTCCGGCTCCGTACAGGTGAGGGCTGGGCCCTCATGGCAATTTGCCAACTACCTGGAGATGTATCAGAAATCATCTCGTAATCGGCTCTCGTGTGGCCGATGGCTGACCAGTGGGTGTGCATCGATAGTAAAGTCAGTGTCAGACTTGGGTGGTCAGATTACTACTACTCACAATGGCTTCATGTATGATGATGTCCTATGATTCTGAAAACAAATGCTCAAGCTGTGCTACATGGTAAAGTGAAAGGGGGGGGGGGGCAATGGAGAAGAAAAGCGTGCAAAGAGTGAAAAATAGAAAGAAAATAACCTCCAAATTTATGAGGGTCACAAAACACATTCCAGGGATGATCCTTAAGCAACTGATGAAAATGGTTGTCTGAAGGACAACCAGCTGCAAAAATTTGGTTGTCCTCCCAAAAATTTGGTCGTCCTCAACAAAGGACATATAAAAATAAGAAATGTGCAAAATGTGTATTTTGCACGTTCAAGACGATGTTTTTATTTGTCTTTCTTATACAGGTTTGAACTTTCCACAGTTAAATTATATAAAAATAAGAAATGTGCAAAATGTGTATTTTGCGCATTCAAGACCATGTTTTTATTTGTCTTTCTTATACAGGTTGAAACTTTCCACAGCTAAATTATACTACTGACTTGTAACTTAAAAGTAATGCTCAGGGTTTTTCCAAAGGGGAGGGGAGGAGGGGGGTTTTCCAGAAGGAGGCCGGTAAAATTCCACTTTTTCACTTTGATAATAAAAAAATGTCAATATCTAGGATCACTGAAGCTGTTAAGTATATATCATATAGACGAAAATCTCTGTATAATATCTTGTTTGTTTCAAATCAAAATATGATGCATTTCTAATAAAAACATCGTCTTGAACGTGCAAAATACACATTTTGCACATTTCTTATTTTTATATGTCCTTTGTTGAGGACGACCAAATTTTTGGGAGGACAACCAAATTTTTGCAGCTGGTTGTCCTTCGGACAACCATTTTCAGTTGCTTAAGGATCATCCCTGCTGTTACTATTTAGAAAATTCATTCCTTTTGAATCAAAATCTGACAGTCGTACGCATGAAGTGTCTATTGAACACACACCAATGCTATAAACAGACGACACTCATCATCTGAGTGGCTTATCTGAATCCTATTTGCTTCAACTGTCAACTCATTCCACCAGTCCACTCCCCTTTCCAAGGATTTTTTTTTCCCCGCGCGGCGCGAGAACATAATTCCGGAGAATCAAACAGTTCTAAAATATTTTTTCCCCCTCTGTTGGAGCAATCCATTTTGTTAATCTCAAATACACTGTAGGCCAGCAGGAAAATTCTGCACTGTGATTGGTTGAATTACGTACTACTTGGACTAGCCCAAATTATGGGGGTTACAAAACTCTACAATATTTGCACCAGCTCACCTTGCACGTGGCACAGATTGCGTAGTATTTTAGTAAGAAAAATGGCCGAATTCTTCAACTGCGAGTCATCGATCTGGTACTTGCTGTGTACAATATGTGCATGAACAGTTCAGTAAAATCAGTTAAAACATGATCGTGCACTGAGGCTGTTTGTTTGGCGTTATACGTACGGTGGATTTCAGGTTGTTTTGGCGGCTTTTTGGGAATGACAACATGTGTTTTGGAATGGAGTTCATGCAGGTTAAATATTTTGGTTGCATCTCGGTGTTGGGTTGTGCGCATTGTGTCACAATGTAAATGAACAGGGGTAAAGTTTGGTCGTCCAAAGGACAACCTGAGGTAGTAACTTTGGTCGTCCTACAGAAATTTTGGTCGTCTCGGACGACCGGACGACCGCTAAATTTCATCCCTGCATTCTGTCCCTGTTCAGTTACCTTTCTGTTAAAGTTGCAGGTTTCATTTGGTCTCTTTTTTTTTTTTTATGATCTTTTGTATATGTTTTATAATATTTTTGTACACATTTAATTTCTGCATGAACATCTGCAGTATTTTACAAAATTGTACACAAAGTAGTTGATAATGCCATTCATGTCCTCCAAAAGCAGTCATTCATTATGGATATTACTATTGGAACCTTTGTTTTCGGAAGGTTGTATGTTGGTGACTTTTTTTAAGAGACATCCCGTAAGCCTCTGATAGTTATCCTATGAAAGAGATTAATGTTATGTACTTTAACCTTCAAATGAATCTAACATGAGCATCTTTGTTGCCAGCAACATTCCTCTTATCCTAAAATTAAGTTACATTTGATATGTACAACTTATACAGTATAATGATAGTGAGTTAAGGAGTGGAATTGAGGAACACACTGTTCATCACTGTTAAACTTGCTTGAAGTATGCACAAAGTCTCTTTCCTTAGGGTTGTGCCTGGTCCCCAGCCCTTCTCAAGGGTTGTCTCATTAGCCAGGTATGCACACACCACTGACTGTCTGGGCTTGTGTCTTTCTTTGCACCTGTCTGTTTTCTGCTGTCACCAAAGCAGTAACAATACCTGTCACAAAGTACTCAATGCTAGCAGTGGCCAATAGTTCTCAGAGCAATTCTCAGGGCTTTTGGAGGAATGGGGGTCATTTTCTTGTCACTTCTCATAGAGTTGTGTGGGAAGCAAATGTAGGCTTGCAGAGGAGTATCTACATGTAATGATATCTCGCACAAACTGGCACATAACCCCTTGAATTTTGGTCATTTTCTGCCCTGTAATCGCCAGGCTCCTCACCGATGCTTGTCAGGACACCATCTGATCTTCTAGTATCGGTTGGTGCCCTGACGAATACCTTAGGGGCAATGGACGAGAGTCTGTCAAGTGTTAGACAAGTACCGGCCTGAGACGGGCTGAGAACCACTCATGAAATTGGACATGTATCTGATCACCGACTGGCATCACTCAAAAATGTGACTCTGGCAGGAGAAAAACATATATTTCGCATGGAAAACTGTGAAATGCAATAAATTAAAAAAAAGAAAAACTATATTATACATTATTATGCTCAAAAAAGTCTGAATATTGTTTTGAGAATTCAGTAATAAATTTCAAACTGAATTAAAACAATTGAAAGAAATGATTTTTACCACCAAACTGATCAACTCAGTCCCTCATTCCCATCTACATCTTGATTCTTTTCAAAGGGTGATGCTCTTTTTGCAGGGCAATAATATTTTCACCCAACCCTCCCCAATTCCCCTGAACAGTATGCCCTTGTCAACAGATACAGTTTTGATACTCATAGAAGTTAATGTTGAGCACATATAAATTTTATAAGTTTGATGTTACCTGCGCCTCACTGTTATAAGCATCTTTCTCCCATTTATCTGTCTACATTAATAGGGTTCAAGAAACCTAAGGGAGTGGTGGTCACATCGGTGCAACCCACGCCCATCATAGTGTACGAGAACCAGGTAAACGAATTCGAATTTGACTCCACCGTCACCTTTGATCCAAAGAAGTCTCGCCCAATTGCAAAAGGGACGAAGTTCTGGAAGTTGGGAGCCTGGCTGGCGAGAGAACCCGATTCACCAAGGAAGATTGGTGAAGTAGATCAAGTTCTCAACAACAAGAAGAGGGACAAGAAAATATATGACCATAATTTACCGACGGTATTTGGGGTAATGTGTCTAATGTGTTTTGTTGTTTTGTAATTATATTCAAGACCTCTGTCATGTAATGGAAGTAGGATCTTAGAAGAATTGGAATGGGTGAAAATGCTGTAACCAGAGTCGAAGGGAGAATTTTTACCACAAGCGGGCCCTTTTCTCTAACCAATGATCCAACTTTTTCCACGTGGGAAGTACACATTGCTGAACAAATAGCCATGTTAATCCATTAGACATAAATGTTGGTCACAGTCTTAAGGCTGAGGAAGGATAGTCATATTTGAAGGCCAGAAAAAACTATCTACCATCCAATTTGTCCTATGCAGAACTGTTCTCTTTTTAAATGTGTTGTCCTGATTAAACATACGTATTGTCATCTGCAGTCAAAAGCACATGGTTTTAGACATCCTTAACATATTAATTCAGTATTGCCAAGCATGTCCACCTTTCACAGATTGTCTAACATGTTTGGTTTGAATTGCCTTCTTGCAGGGTATACCAATGACGGTTGATTTGACTGGCATAACCTGCAACAAGGTCAACTACCTGTGCAACAAGTTCAAACTGGACAAGCCCACCCCCAAGTTCCTTTTGACCAAGGCTTCCCCTACTGCAGATGTGGGATGTGCTCCTGTGAAGTGTAAAGGTGTGAACCACAGCCTTGCAATATTCATCAATTTGGCAAACATTGCAGTAGAACTTTTACATAATATTTGAATTGTTGAATTCTCAAGGCTAAGTGCTTATTGTGAAGTGCAAGTATAGTCAACGAAAAATTAGTTGAGGTATGAAAACCGTTCAGGTTTTATCTGTAATAATAGCAGGATGTGATATTGGAAAGATTCGTAAAAAAGTTTGAGCATGCTTGGGAATCTACACATGAAATCTTAAATGTCAAGAGGCTCACTTTTGTTTTCAAATTCATTGCCTAAATTTCATTATGTCATTTTAGACATCCTGAATAAAAATTGGATTTGATTCAAGCACTCTGCTGATATGGTTTCTGAATTAAAGCTGTAAAAAATATGTCCGGTAGAAATCTGACTTGTCACAGATGCAGGCCTGTCTGTATCCCAGGGGGAAGTGGCTAGGGGATCCAGATGATCCCTCCACAAGATCTGGAGTTCCGCTCAGCCTATGATGGTAGGCCTACGTTAGCAACATAGTAATGAGTTTTAATTTCTTGATCGTAATTGTTGGGTAAAATGTTCCAATTGTGGTAAAATAGAATCTCCCACTGAAAAAGCTGCATGCAGGTCTGAAATAGCAGGCCACCTCTTCATAATTGCTTTAGTCTGTAGGACACATACCTACTTCAAGTTTCTGGTGATCATTTTTGTGATTTTTCTGCAACAGAATGAGACGTTATCTCCATTGGAGCTTTGAATCAGGATTTTTTTTCCAGCACAGCTTGCCAGAATTTTATTTTCAGAAGAACATTAGAATTTTTCTTGTGTATCATCATAGATTTTAGCTGAATGCCTGCTTTGACAGAAATAGGTTTCCCAGACAAAAGATAGTTGCAGCAGGTAGAGAATGATAGTTTTGGGGGTGCAACGATTTGATGAAAGGTTTTATTACAAAATGAACACATCCAGTCCATTGTTTTTTTTTTCATTTTTTACTACTAGTGCCAGGGGAGGAAGAGGAGACTCCAGAGGTAGAAGTGGTGGCCACCACAACCACTCCTGTTACCATCTACCTGAATGAAAACAATGATGTCACTACCTCGACGGAGGTCATGTTCAATACGGAGGATGAAATCATTGGCAGAGATAATTGGGAAGTCTCAACCTGGTTCAGCGAGCAGCCTGATGGAACGGGCCCCAAGACTAACTTAGATGAGGATACCCTCCCTGATCACCAGAAACATCTCCCAGTCTTACCAGATGAACCCCTTGAGTTCGCAGTAAGTTTTACCCCAAGTCCCTCTCCAAGTACCTCTCCCCATCGGTACCTTAATATCATCAACTGCAACTGAGTCACAGCAATTTCTTGAGTGGTAGCAGCTGAATTTCACTTGCCTTTGTGCAAGTAGTCCAAATTCATGCATCTCTGGGGGCTTTTGCTAGTGAATCTTTTGATCCTCTTCTTCTTTCTGCAGGTAAACAGATAATACATCAGCAGCTTAGTAAGATATGAATAACACTTGGCATTTTACCAAACGTTTGCTCAGACGTGGATCTGAAGTACCACTTTTTGAAAAAGATCTCTGGCTTGCTTCACAAAAAGAAATAATGTGGCATCATAATTATGTTACAATTCAACATTGCAGGGTAGTAGTTTATTTAGATGGGTCTGAATTTCACAGGCATTCAGAAAATTCAATGATTGTATGACAAAGGACACCACAATAATGGACACCACAACAATGGACATATTGGTGCCATCCTTATCTTGCCATCGCAGAAGAAACTGGTGTGAGATGCTTTGTTTTGTTGAGCGCACTACAGAGTTTTATTTGGAAGGATGTAAATAAATGGTGCTGGCCTACCCCGACTGTAGCCTAACAAACCTCATCACGATTACCCATTGCCAGCCAGTCTCAGCAAGTTATAAACAGTTGTATGGTGTTTCATGAAGGTGGCGTGCTAGCTGTTCATTGAACTGACCAGACTCATTTCAATTAGTTGGACCTCATCGTTCTCATTTTACATGCCGGCCACTATTTTGATGTCCCATACAGTCACTCTATTTCGAAAATACGTCCTCATAGGCCATTGAACACCAGTCTCTTTGCAGTCGGACTGGTGACTAGCGCACGCTGTCCTGACACAACCCAACACAAATACAGCAACTTAAATTTGCAACTAATGTCAAACTTGTGCGATATATGCCCAATTCCCTTAAACTCTAAAAAACTGTCATAAGTCGCGAGCAAATTCCTGCCACACATTGTACCGTTGCAACTCAAACGGAAGGCCAGTTACAATGAGTTTAGTTGCACTGTTTGGGGCTTCAGGACAGTGTGGAGTACCCTTTAAGAGCTGTTTTCTTTTCAAGCTGTGCAAATGAACCACATGGAAACTGGTCACTAAATTTAACCCTAAATGTAGCACAATGTAAGTCGAATCCAGCTAAAAGTTTGTGTTTGTACAATGATTTGTCCTGTCCTGAAAGTCCCTTTCCTCCTGCTTTATCTGCACCCATTTGCACTTTCTTTTCCCAGGATCTTCCACAAAACGCTGACTTAACAGATGGCTCAGACTGCTCACGATTCAAATACATCTGTGCAGAGATCAGGAAAGACAGACCGGATCCTGACTTCGAACTTCTGGAGGCTAAAAGATTCTCGAGGAGAGGCTGTGCCCAAGTCACCTGTAAAGGTAAATTTGACATCTCAACATGCAAGATGAGAGAGTCAGTGAATGATGAAGAGAGTGAATATAGATACATGATTGGAAGTAGATGGTAGATGATGGGGGCTGGTGAGGGGGTAAGTGGGAAAATGTATCATGTGAATGTGTCCACCAATCTAGCACCTTTACAACTAGCACCTTCACAATCTAGCACCTCCACACCTTCATAAATCGATGCATTAGAAAAAAAAGGAACTGAAGGTAAATATTTTGTTATCTCAAAAGGGTGTGAAAAGAAAAGTGTGTCTTAGGACTCATTTGCTATGATAGATAATTCAAGAAATATGTGTGATTGTCCTTTGTATAGTTTTTGTATGGTTGCCATTAAATGGTTAGTGCTAAGTTAATGCTGCAAATGTCTTCCAAAAGTGCATTCTTTCTTCACAACAAAAAAAGAAATCTCTAAAGGCTGTCACGAGCATTACTAACAGCAGTGTATATGGCAGGAGACTAACATACATCTACTTACATGACTGTTAATCATCCATTTGATTCGATTGTTGTAGGGTGACTTGTAATTTTTGTGCTTGAGGCCACATCAATTACACCATGAACTGATTCACACAAAATGTTTCAGTCAAGTAATTTTGAAATGTAAATTCATTTTGGGGAATGTCTGTCATCACATAGTTGAAAACTACAACACTGGCTGCCACTGTTGTGGGAGCTACAAGGGTAATTTTATTCAAATGATTGCAGCTGTGGCTAGGTATGATGTAATGAAGCCACTCCTCAGGATATTCTTCCTATAAAATTACAACTGTGATGGTAGAAATAATGTCAAATATCTCATTGTGTTTTCTTGTATACCACATTCATTGCTTTCAAACTGGTACAGCATTTGATGGAGGTGATGTGGAAACTCTGATGGTGGTATCAAGTGTGTTTTAATTTTATGGTGTTTTCTGCAAATGAGCACATTTCCATAGTAACTGGCAGGTAGGGGAGAGGAGTACTCGGAAATAAACATTTGAAGTTCTACCCTCGAATCTTTTGAACAGTTAATGTAGGATGTACCATTATGGGGTGACACAGAAAATGTGCTCACTCCTCAACACCAGGTTTCATTCCTCAAGAGTTTGCATCTTGGCCAAACTGGAAGACATTTTGTTTTCTCCTCATTAGAGAGGGATGAAGAAGTACCTGTGGTAGAATTTATGTCTGTGGAACCGACCCCAGTCACACTTTACCTAGGAGAGCCGAATGATGTCACGACAGACGTGAGTGTGGAATTTAACGAAGACACCACAGATCCAGACGTGGAAGGCGAAGAGCTTTGGCAGATGGCTGTCTGGTTCAGTAAGACAGATACCGGTAAAGGATCCAAACAAGGATTTGTCAAGAGTGCCATGACCGACGAACAGGGAGCGATGCCTGTCGACTTTGACGAATTTGTGGCTGAGGTAAAAATTAAATGTGCTGTAGCCAGCTCTAAAGATCTACCGTGCGAATAGGTGAAGGTGTGAGTAGAGCAGTGAAGGAAGAAGTGGGGAGGGGTGAGGCTTCCACAGGGGGAAACAATCAGGTCTTAAGGGATGGGGGGTTAGAGTGATCAGAACATAAGACAAAATTAATATTAAAAACGTATCAATAGGTATTGACTTGAGTTGTTATTCAAAGATGAGAGTTAGAACATTGCAAAGAAATGAACATAAGAAAAATAGAGAGTGATCTTTACAATATCACACTGAGATTGAGCGATAAGTTGTATCTGGAAGAGACATATTGTGCATGCAACTTTTCACCCAACAGACCAGTAGTAGTTAGAAATATTGAACACTAATGTTGAATGTTAATGGGTAAGAAGGATTGATAATTGAATACAATAAACAAATAAAAATTAATAGAAGGAAATAAAAATATGAGAAATACTTTTAAATAGATAATATTATAAAAGTCTAATTTCAATACATACAAATAGTTCGTTTATCTCAGCAGTTTGATTTTTGTTACTTTCATGTAAATTTTTATCTTGTTACATCTCAGGGACTTCCTCTCACTGCTGATCTCACTGATAAAGAGAACTGCAATAAATATCAATACATCTGTGCACGTGTCAGAAAAGACAATCCATCACCAGATTACGAGCAGAAAGGAAAAGACAAAACGGGATGTGCTCCTGTCACCTGTGAGGGTGAGTAGCACAGGATGGCGATTTATGACTTGGGAGCAAAATTCTGAAGTGTGAAGTATTACTACTTGTGATGATGAGTTGAGGAAGGGGGGCGGGTGATTAGGAGAGGATGCATTATGAGCATATAATGCAGAAGTTGAGTATGAATTCTTAGGGCAAGTTGGAGGGGCCAAAAATTGTTTCACAGAAGGAGGAGAACTAACTTATTGTACTTGCGACTTACAAAGTAGTTTGGAAAATGATTTGGTACGCTGATGTTGCAGCTTATTTTAGCACATGCAGAAGTTCAAAAATGGTGAGATGGGTGACTTAGAAATTTTTATCGAGGATGGGAAGGAAAGTATGCAACTTGTGAGGGTAAGTGAGTGTAAGTCATAAGATCTGCCACAAGATTGTATTACAATGAATTATTTGGAAATTGTGTCAATGATATGAAGAAAACATGGCGCTCCTTAAATAGTATTCTACACGGTCGATCCCCTGCTGACAAAATCGAAAAATACGATACGGGGGTAGTGAAATTCCAGATCCCCCTTGCCATCAGTAATGTCTTTAATACTCTCCTTACAAATGTTGGCCCTGAAACCAAGAAGAAAATTCCAGAAGTTAATTCTAATAATTTTAAGACTTCTCTAGGAGAACCATTATCAATTCATTTTTCCTGCACCTGCTTACAAGTGATGATATTTTCAGTAAGATTATGTGATTAAAAAACTCTTCTGCTGGCTAGGATGAAATTTTACGAGCTGTAGCAAAGCATGTTGCTAATTACATATCGGGGCCTCTGTGTCATATTTTTAACCTTTGTCTAAATCAAGGCATCGTTCCCTCCCATTTGAAAATTGCACAGGTTGTCCCTATCTATAAAAAAGATGATAAAGAGCTTCTCACTAATTATAGGCCTATTTCTATTCTTCCCTGTTTCTCTAAAATATTGGAAAAAATAATGTTTGAAAGGTTGTTCAATTATTTTGTGAAGCATAATATCTTGTACAAGTATCAGTTTGGGTTTATTCCAGGCTGCTCAACTACTAATGCCTTGCTTCATCTTACTGATATGATCATCAACGCTTTTGCAAAGAGACACTTTGTCTCTGGTACTTTTTTAGACTTGTCTAAAGCGTTCGATACCCTGCATCATAATATTCTACTGAGTAAACTTGAGCACTATGGAATAAGAGGTAACGCATTAAACTGGTTTACAAGCTATCTTTCTAACAGATTTCAGTTTGTTTCCATCAATCAGGTGAATTCTTGTTATCGTAATATAAGCTGTGGTGTACCGCAAGGGTCCATACTAGGTCCATTACTTTTCATTATTTATGTTAATGACCTTCATAAAGTTACTGATGATCTTCATATAATAGGTTATGCCGATGATACCAATATTTTCTGTTCAAGTCCTGACGCCATCCAATTATTTGATGTTGTTCAGAAAGAATTTTTGAAGATTTACATAAAGTTCTGTGTCAATAAGCTTTCTCTAAATGTTAATAAGACAACCTTTGTTTTGTTTAGTTCTGTCAGTAAGCTGATTGATCCAGCATTTAAGTCCATTAATCTCTGCAATTCTATGATCCCTCTCTCGAATGTTGCTGAATTCTTGGGGGTTCTAATTGATAAGCATGTCACTTGGAAAGATCATATCTGTATTCAGTAACTACGAAAGTTTCTAAGAATATTGGAATTATCGGTCGTCTCTGTTCAACCCTACCTAGGAAAGCCCTCATCTCTCTTTATAATACTCCTGTCCTTCCCTATTTTTGCTACTGTAATATCGTGTGGGGTCCTACTTACCCGTCTAAATTATTGCCATTATTCATGCTGCAAAAAAGAGTTGTACGTTACATCTTAAATACTCACTACTTGCAGCACGCTCCTCCTCTATTCAGAAAATTAAATTCCTTGTCTATATACGATATCAACCGCTACCAATGTGGTTTATTTGCTTACAGCTATTTAAATAGCAAGTTACCCAATATATTTAATGGTTACCTTAGAATGAGTCACGAAGCTAGCTTTTATGAAACCAGATCATCACACCTTTTCACAAAACCTCTTTATAGTCTTCAGCCCTCCCTCCACAGTGTCCATTATGTAGCTCCTCATTTTTGGAATTCTCTTCCTCACAGTATTACCAATCATTGCCACGCTTCCCTTAACACCTTTAAGAGCAAATTAAAACATTTCCTTTCCTTTTTTTTTTTTTGCTTTTGCTATTATGATGCAGAAAATTTCATTCTAGAATTCATCATAGTCGCATTTTCCTCATGTTTCCATTTTCTTCACCTGCTACAGTCCGTCCGGAAGTTGCTCCTTTGGTTCCAGATGAACCAGATTATCCCACCGCTCCCTATGACCTGAAACCATATGAACCGTTTGAACCAAACTATCCGATTGGTTTCTACGTGGAGGTGGTCGAGACAACTGCCCAGCCTGTGGTTCTCCATCCTAACGAGAACAATGACGTTACCACAGACATCTCCGTCCAGTTTGATACCCCCTTCGTGATAAAGGGAGGAAATCTCTGGGAGATGTCCACTTGGTTTAGCAAGTACCCCGACGGCAGCGGACCCAGACTCAGTGAGAAAGACAAAAGTCTCAACCAAAGGCAGAAGAACAAGCCGGCTAAAATTGACAAGGATTTAAACTTCCAGGTATGTAAAATAGACTGGTATTCAGGTGTTGTGCTGTATCCAGCCACCATAAGAATTGTTGTTTCAAATCACACCTACAATCGTGATACATCTTTCATTTTTTTTCTTCAGCATTTTTGGTTCCTTGCAGTAGCAGAGGAACTAGTATGCAGTCACTGTGGCATGTGTGTGTGTGTATATGTGATGCATAAGAATGCAAGGTATGTTGCACAATAACTTAATAACAGAATGGTGAATGTTTTTCAAAGTTGGTGTGTACGTATGTGGTATTGAGTAGATGTGCCCTACTGTTTGTGGTCTAGTTCAAGGGTCATTTGGGATCACCAAAGGCAAAAAAGTGAATTTCATTGATTTGCAGTAACTTGGTGTCCATTGTTCAAAAGATGACATAATTCCAGGATGAGATAGACTGGTAGGCAGAGAAAATGCTGTAACATTAATCTCACTTATTTGAAAGGTCAAAAGTTCGGAAAGTGATGTTTTACTGTTATCTCTCCAACAAAACATTTTAAGGGGATTGTGTGATGGACAGTTTTGTTCATCAATGTGAGGTGGATATGATGACCTCATTTGACCCCACTTTACCTCATTTGACCTTTGTGACCTTTCTGTGATGCAGGGATAGGTCTTGTTAGGACAAACCAAAAATCCAATTATACTACTCTTCCATGATGCTCCTTATTATTTTGTTTTTGACATTTTAGTGAAAACACATGAAAGTAAGTGCAGCAGCACAGGCTGTGTGAATACAGACTCAGTGTACATATGCACAGTTGTGTCATCACTTCTGCATAGAAGATACACACACAAAACTACCGTACTGTGCTGTTAGTGAACGGGAATTTTCCATCCACATCATCAGGGCCTCTCGATCACAATTAATCATTACACATCGCAAGAAAATATTTGTGAATGTAGAGTTACAGCGATAAGGGTTACTGTCAGGTACATTTGGGCAGTAAACCAGGATAGGACTTTGTATTAAACATGAGGATCTGTAGTTGAGATTCTCCTTCAAGAACATTACGAAGTGAGGCCACCCCCCCTCAGCTAGTTACACATGCAGCTACAAAGTAGTGTTTGCACTTGGTCTAAAATTTAGACAATGGTACCAGCAAGTTCATAGTCTGTCAGGTACATGTATACCTGACAATGTAACTTCTGTGAGGCCGCAAGTTCCCTGTTAAGTCCTAACGCAACATTTCGTTTTGCACGTTGATGTAGGTAACACCATGTATTTTACCCACGTGCATGATGGTTATGAAGTGTTCTTTATCAGGAATATACCCTGAATTATGTCACATGTGCAATGTATGTCAGCAAAACTGTGGATCCAGGTAACAATTGAAGAAGTGGGTCCTGCCTTGGGTACCCAGTGCAAACACCACTACAAAGATGTTTTCTGTTGGATCTTTAGTTAAAGTCTGTCCCGTTGTGTTTCCATCTAAGTCCGCAAGTGGCTGGTTCCATAACAAATGGAGCCATGATTGCAGCTGGCTCCTCTTTCTTGTAATAATTTTTATTGAATCATACTCAATATTTATATATCATGTCAAATTGTCACAGGTGTTTAGTTGCAAATTTTGAATACTCTGCAAAGCAATTTTTTTTTTTAACAACTGTATATTGCTTCTCTCAAAGTGAGGTAAAACATCATCAATCACATTTTCTGTTGAATAGATACTCAATCACTAACAGTATGTATATATACATATATTGAGTAACTGTTACTCTATAGTCGAATGTTAGACAACAGTCCACCTTCAGTGAAAGAATTTTTGTACAAAATCACATTCGTTACGGAATTAGAATATTGTACCCATTCCAAACAAGATGTTTCACAGAGGTCTTTACAGAGGGTGAGTCAGCGTAAAAACTGTTTCACACTTGTACCCGTACTCTCTTTCTCGTTAATATGTCGCTGTATATATTAAGTAATGGTATCCAATGACTTTCACATGTATCTCTAGCTAATTGACTTTTGAAATGGTTTGAAAGTGATTTATTGGGTGTCAGGAACTAAACTCAAAGTTCTAAATAGGCTAATTATTGAAGTTTTCAATCAGACTATTAATTATTTAATGTATACCGTAGATTATGAATGATGTGTCTATCTAGATTTGTTTTTGCTCCTCATGTGATTTCTGAATAAAGAAGATGGTAAAAAAAAAATTCTTGGTAGATTTATAGTTGGCCTGAAAGTTCTGTAAACTCATCATCTTCTTGTTACCACAGGAACTGCCACAGAACGTTGATTTGACCGGCTCTCCGGACTGTGGAGACTACAAGTACATTTGTGGCGAGATCAGAAAGGACAGGCCAAACCCAGATTTTGTGTTGGTCAGACGGTACAGGGACTCTAAGATAGGCTGTGCCAAGGTTACATGTGAAGGTAGGTTATATCCAATCTTCCTTGAAACCTTTCTCTCTTGGAGCTGTTAGTTGTCCAATTTGATGTCATAAGTTTGCTGTAAATCTGTACCTTTATGTGATAGTTGTATTGCTGTACTTTGTCTTGGTTCTGTTGGCATGGTAACAAGGCTTATATATATTGGCTTGTTTTGGTATTAATTGCACAATTTTTATACATGTCTTCTAAGTATGTTTTTGAAATTGGTACTGTAACCCGCTACAAAATTCCCACATCTTTTGTATTTCAAATTTATTTCACATACATTTTACGTTACATACTCGTACAATTAAATAGTGTGCAGTTATGAATATAAAAGAAGATGAAGCATTAGATAAAGAGAGGAAACTGTTCCACAGCTAGCGACCATATAGAAACTACCCTCTGCCTCAAGAAAAAATAAAAAATAAAAAAAGCAAAGGACAATGCATAAAGAAGAAGGTACAAGGGTGGAGACTTAGAACATAGTACAAAATCAACTAGTAATAATTGTTGAGTATTACTTCCTGAAGTTTATTTTGGAAAGACTTCAGATCCTTAGCCAGATTTGACAGACTGACAGAGCGACTGCTGTTGGTTGTAGCAATGAGTGTTAAGAAGCAATTTACCATAGTGAAGTGTTAGGGCAATTTACTCTAAATAAATTTTTTTTAGGATTATTGGTGGAGTAATCACAGGCAATAGAGAGGCAAGCAGCTTCAGAAATCACTTTTGGTCACTTATTATTGCAAAAATTGTTCACAAAACAACCCCTTAAGAAGAAACGTATTTTCTTTTATCATAATCTAATTATTATCTCTGTACAAGAAGTCAGTGGGATAGCATGTGGGTTGGTTGTTATTTAAG
Source organism: Stichopus chloronotus (assembly GCA_021234535.1). NCBI lineage: Eukaryota > Metazoa > Echinodermata > Holothuroidea > Aspidochirotida > Stichopodidae > Stichopus > Stichopus chloronotus. The sequence goes on from CM037835.1 coordinate 7,914,122, forward strand.
ACTGAGAATCTCTGTGATTATTTTAGTCTCTTCTCCCATTCCAGTTTCTAGCACTGAGCAGCTTCTTTCTTTAGTAGCAGTTATTAGTAATGGTTTGTTTGATAGCTGGTTTAAGTTGTACTGGTAGATTGGTAAATTCTGTAATGTAATTAATTTCATTCTATACATGAATGTCGCTAGAAACTTGTTTACAAGTGTGCAGTATGTTGAAGGGACTGAAACCCATGCCATTGATAATGATTTTTCTGTTCTGATTGGCTCACAGTGAGAGGGGAGGAAGAGACCCCAGCTGTAGAATTTGCCTCGGTTACGCCCACGCCGGTGACCCTCTACATCGGAGAGAAGAATGATGTCATGACCAACGTGGCGGTGGAGTTTAACGAAGAGACTACCGACCCAAATGTTGCCGGAGAGGAGCTCTGGCAGATGTCGGTTTGGTTCAGTAAGTCAGAGACTGGCGCTGGTCAAGTAAAGAGTCTGGTGAGGGCAGCATTGAATGATGAACAAGGACAGATGCCAGTCAACTTTGATTCATTTGTTGCTGAGGTAACTATCAAACTTTGGGGTCTTTTGTAAGATTTGTTTTTATTTTGTTATTCATAACTTTCTACATAAAATCATGTTTCTTTGAAGTGGTCAATTTAGTTTGGAGTGGAGTAAGTAGCAAAGAGAACAATTTTAAACACTAATAGTTGTGAATATATGAAATGATGTCACTGAAAACATTTAAGTATCTTTTAGTTCATGTGAAAATTATACACTTTTTGTATGTTATTCACATAGGATTCATTTGAGATCATCAAAAAATTAATTAATACAAAACCTTGGTAGCTTTGTTTGTGACTTCTCTATAAATGAAAACAATTTTTTTTTTCTGTTTCCTCTGGGTCACTGATTCCTGAAAAAAAAATTGAAAAGTAATTTTGAAAAATTTGGTATTCCATCATTCACATGAAGCATGAAATATTACAGTGATAAAGCTTGTCGCATCTGCTGAAGATTGTTTCATTCTTTTATGGAAACAAAATTCTTGCTGGATTCTCTCCTGATCTCTCATCCGACAAATGTACCCCCGTCTGATCGGTCTTTCCTTCCTCCCCCTCGCTCCTCTCCAGAATTTGCCGGCCACTGCCGACCTGACTGACTTGGTCAGCTGCAACAAGTACGCCTACATCTGTGCTAGAATCAGGAAGGACGATCCAAATCCAGATTACAAACAGATCGGTAAAGATAAGACGGGCTGCGCACCGGTTGACTGTCAAGGTATGTTGGATTAAGGGGATATATTAAATCAGCTGGAAGACATATTTCAATTTGCGGTAAACTTACTGGGCAGTAAGTGCTTTTCTTGCCATATTTATCCGAAAGGTGCCTATTAAGTGGCAAACAGGTAGTAAAACACTGTTCCTTGTATGTGAGGTCCGTTACGGGATCCACGACTTTGTCTGGATTTGGTCCAACCACAGTGGTCCCTGTGAACATCGTCCAGAGGTTCTTCTGCCTATGTTTGAAAGTGAAATTTGTTCCATAGCTCTTAGTGCACAATGGACATGATCAGAAAACACATATACACCTTCATACTTGAAACCTTCTATTAGTAATACAACTTACCACTTAAAAATACAAACAATTAGAATACACACAAAACAAGATACTATAATTATCATTTAACCTCCTTTTTTAACTGTTAGAGGTTGAAGCAGAGGCCTAGAGACATCCTCATGCATGTATTGCAAAACAAATTGTTCTCAGAGTTAGTTATTAAAGTTCAAAAAGCCATCTTTTTGTGTGCTGCTCATAGGCAGATCAGGTCTCGCTGGAATATTTTCTCCCAGGTGACTGCTACTTCTCTAAGATTTGGACCGCAAGGCCTTCAGGTCAACTTATTTAAAAGACTTATCCCCTTCAACTGAGCAAAACCTCAGTTAGTGAGCAAGGATTTAAGCAGTGTCCTCATTGAGAACGATATCACATTCTCCATGTTATACACAAATCCTATCAAGAATTATTGTTGTCAGTCAATATATGAAAGCAAGTGTCATAAACATTGCACCCATATGATGAAGGAAACAGATTCTTTGCTTGCTTGCTTGTTTACTGCTTTGGTCCAGTATCTTGTCTTTGTGCATCCACTTTTTTCTGCCCCTCTCTTATCATAGAAAGAGATCTCCAAGCAGTTGAACCAGATGATGAGGAATACCCCGAAGCAGGGTATGTCGAAGTCGTGGCAACAACCACCACTCCTGTGACCCTGTACCTCAATGAGAACAACGACGTTACCACGGATGTCAGCGTCCAGTTTGACACTCCATACAACATTGAGGGAACCGACCTGTGGGAGATGTCCATCTGGTTCAGCAAGAACGAGGACGGAAGCGGGAAACAGACAAACCTCAGGGAGGAGACGCTTTCTGACCGTCAGAAGAACAAACCAGTCAAAGTAGACAAGGATCTAACTTACGTGGTAAGATCTTAAAATAAAAGTCGTTCCTAGGATGTTCTGAAGGATCAGCATGACAGCTTTCCTGTGTAGGTTCTAATTACAAAGGTCCAGTTATGATATTCAAAATATTTGAAAAAAGGCCTCCTTGATGTTCGTCAGGTAACATCCCCTGTAGTTGTGTACCCAGCAGACATGAGGAATGTATGACCTGTGTGACAGTGAGTATCATCAACGTTTTGGAGTGCCGTAAATGTTTTTGAGAAGCATCAGTTATGTGGAGTTCCTTAATGTTATGGGAGTATTATTCATGCTACGCATTATTGGCTATGGTATTGAGTAAGAATGTCATGTAGTGTTGATAATGCTTATGGAGTATCATCAATGTTTTACATTATTATTCAGTGTTATGGAGTATTTTCAACATTATTTAGTATCATCAATGCTATTATCAGTATTTGGGAGTGTCATAAATGTTGTGGAGTATAATCAATGTCATTAAGTATCATAGATTAGTACTTTTTTAACTCTAGTTTATGGTTCCTTTTACAGTGAAAAGGATTGAATTCCCTGCCTCATGCTGGATATATTCTAGGTTTGATTTTGATTTTTACATTGTGTCATTGTCCCTTTTGTAACATATCAAAGGACCTATCTTGACACTTAGTGTATTCTAAAGTTTTAACCTGGTTTCATAGAAATTAAAGGAACATTTCCATTTTTACCTGCCACAGGATCTTGAACAAAATGTTGACCTTACAGATGGCAGTGGTTGTGGCAAATACAGGTTCATCTGCTCAGAAATTAGGAAGAACAACCCCGACCCAGATTTTGCACTTTACGATCGCTTCCGTTATTCACGAAGAGGCTGTGCTCCAGTCACCTGCAGTGGTAAGTTTGTTAATTCAGATTTTAGCTTTATTTACTCCATTGTATTATTAATATCAGCAGAAACCGATCAGATGGGTTGACATGATGTAAGATCATCAAATGTGCCCATGAGCATGTACATCAGTATCACCTTGATGAAACCTAGTGACCCAGAACTGAATGTTAAAATATTTTGGATTGTCGGAATACTTCCATCAAAGTCTCCACCCTTTGGCGTTACTTTCAGAACGTGACGTCATGGAAACGCCCACCGTGGAGTTTGCGTCCGTTCAGCCCACTCCCGTCACGCTCTACATCGGGGAGGAAAATGAGGTCACCACGGATGTCACCGTGCAGTTCAATGAAGACACCACGGACCCGACGGTGGCGGGAGATGAACTCTGGCAGATGTCTGTCTGGTTCAGTAAATCTGATGATGGCCTGGGCCCGGTGAAAGGTTACGTCAAGTCGGCACTCTCAGATGAACAGGGGCAGACTCCGGTCGACTTTGAAAACTTTGTGATGGAGGTTTGTGATGATATTGTTTGTAAGTTTAGTGATACAAGTGATTTGATAAATTCCATGTATGCAACCCTCTTAATGATTTAAACTTTACAGAAAACTGGTATGTAATGATTAAGGTACTTAAGTGCTCGTCTCATCGAGATGGAGCGTTTATCGTCAGGTCTTTCTACTCATAAAAACATACTTTTAGGTGAAACTGCCTAAGGTCTTTTACAATGACATCACCATCATATTCATGTCTTTGTTACTTTAGGGCCTGGAGACCACTGCCGACCTTACAGATCTTGTCAGTTGCAACAAATACAAATTTATCTGTGCACGTGTCAGGAAAGACAAACCATCACCAGATTATGAGCAGGTTGGGAAAGACAAGACAGGCTGTGCACCTGTGAATTGCAAAGGTAAAACACCACCGTATACAGCAGTTATACCATGTTGAATCCATTTGGTATTTAAAATATACTGATGGTGCCCCACAGAAGATTGAATGTAAGAAAGATCAGCTGAATGGGGGTGAGGGGATAGAGGTGATGGGTAAGGGAAAGAGGAATGTAGGGAAGTGGAAGATGTGCATTGTGACCCAAATTTTATCACTGTGTTAAACCTTTTGGTGTAGCCATTGTTTATGTGACTTTATGATGATATATTCAACAAGGTTATCACAGTTTACAAGAATGCCAAATTATAAATTTTTAAAATTTTTATTTTGTATCGCACTTTCCATCCCAAGAAATTTCATACAGATTTGAGTATTTCGTGGTCCCATGGATGATGAGAATTCAAACTCTTGATCATTAAGATAATTGAATGGTCCTAACTGTCGGAATAGCCTGAGTTAAACTATAATCAGTGGTAAATATGGTAGCTGCAAAGCGAAAAACTCAGACAGCCTTTGTGAGGATCCTTTGCAGGGTTGTCACTGCAGTGGGCAGCACGGGGCGGCCCTGCCCGGGACTATTAATTTCCGCCCAGCATTTGTGATTGGTTTACGCCTCACTGCCAGCACTTCACAAAATGTAGTCAATATGACAGGAGAAACCTCCCTGTTAATATCCAGAGATTTTGGGAGTACTTTCCTGTAAGCTCTTACAAAGAAAAAGAGTGCTCCAGGGTGCAGCTTTGTGGACACCTGGCGAAACTTGGCCTCTGGAGCCAACCAGAGGCTCTCATGAGAACCCCTGGATCTCGCCAGAAGTGACTGGTTCCCTTGCCTAGAACCTGTCTCTAACATTTGTCTAGCTGTAACCCTGATCATTTGTATATTAATTACTACTGATTGATTGATTGATTGGATTGATTGATCCTCCCATCCATAGTGAGAGAGGAAGAACCTGACGAGTATATCGAAATCGTGGCCACATCCACCACCCCGGTCACACTCTATCTGAATGAGGACAACGACGTCACCACGGATGTCAAAGTGGAATTTGAGGCACCATATAAGATTGAAGGTAACAACCTCTGGGAAATGGCTGTATGGTTCAGCAAGTACCCAGATGGAAGTGGAGAACAGACCAACCTGAGACCAAAGACTCTCAACCAGAGGCAGAAAGATAAAACTCTGAAGCCTGATAAAGATTTAGGTTTTGCAGTAAGTCATCTTCAAAATCACAAATCAAATTGTATTTGTTAACAATTATTTTTTTTATTTTTTTTCATTATAATGCTTCTTAGCAATTTATGTTAACTGCAATATTACTTGACCGATTGTATTACTTATAGCAATACTCAATGATGTTCTTAAAAAACGTTGGAGAAAAATACCAGCACCCCAGTTTGTTGAGCCATGGCAAAATTCACCCGTGAAAGATTAATTTTATTTTCATATTTGTCATATGCACGTTAATGGAATGTCAATGGCCCCCTTCCCCCTTGGTGAAAGTATGGTCAATAAATACCTCTATTAAGCCATGATTTGTTCTATAATGGAAATTTTGTTCAGATGTGTCCTTATGATCTTTGCACAAGGGAAGTTCCGTCATCTTTTTTTTTTTGCTCTACACATGGTATTTAACTTGCGTTAAGACTGAATTTCTTTTCGAATTTGCCAAGAATACATTCACTAATAAATGGGAAAATATTTTGAGAGTTGAAAATAGATATTAAGAAGAAATCTCTTTTATTGGATGATGATCAGAATGGACTCAGTTACTTAAAAAAAAATGTTCCCAGCTACATCTTCATTTTCAGGAATTTAAGCAATTATTTCTTTCAGTTTTCCTTGTAATTTTAAAATTTTAACCCTTTTAAATTTGGCCAAGCGCCCTGATGAGGTGCATTGCTGTATTTTCACCTTTCTAATTTAACCTGTGGTCTGCCTCAAATTTGATTTTGTTCCCTACCAGGAGCTTGAACAGAATGCTGACCTCACTGGTATTAGTGACTGCGAGGATTACCAGTACATTTGTTCAGAGATCAGCAAGGATGACCCAGATCCTGATTTTGAGATGTTTAGGAGGTACAGGGGTTCCAAGAGAGGATGTGCCAAGGTTACATGCATCGGTAAAGATTAATCAGTTCAGTTGTTTTGGTTTCACTGATAATGTGTATGTATGCACGTGTGTATTTATGTATGTATGTATGTATGTGTGTGTGTATGTATGTATGCATGTCTGCGTGAACATACGTACGTAGGTACGTATGTAGGTAGGTGTACCACATTGAGCAGAAGAACCCTATTGTTTTTGGTGGAGGCTTAAGGTCAATTGAGATCAACAGTGGTCAGATTGTGAAAATGGTGTACTCAAAAGGGAATATCTCAAGAAGGGAAGGTTAGACCGATCTTATATTTTGTATGTAGATGTGCCAAATAGAGAATAAGAACCTTATTGTTTTTTTGGTCACTTGGGGTGAACAGGAGTCAAATTGTGAAAACCTTGTAAACATGATTTTTCAAGGAGGGAAGCTTGGACATGTAATATGTAGCTGTTGCATCATTGCAATATGCAGTTGTGCATGTCGAGACATGACACATATCAGTCATCATTATCAGATTCATAAAAATTGCCATAGTGAAATGTGTCGAAATTACAATGCATTCGTGCATTCTGGTTATGTTCCTCCTGAGTCTGATGTATGTAGTTAACATGAATGACGACAGTGGGAAACCATCATTATGTGTTTTCAAGTTTGCTGCCAAATGCTGTGTTTATGTTAAGAGAGTTGGTATTACCAAGTAGTGCGCCTGATGCCATACTTGAAATGTGTGGGTGGGAGGGAGGAGCAAAGAAGCACAGGGCCTTGGTTTTTCCGTGAACAAGGTAGGTTAGGGATAGAAATGTTTAAGCAAGAGGAAAACTCCCATTCAAGGCTGAAATAGAAGTTATGGATTATTTCTTAGTGTTTGCAGAAACTTGCGACAGTTGATTCTGAGACTAGGCAGTTTTTGTGAAAGAAGTGGTCCGAATTCAGAGTGGCAGCCCACTTTGGAATTTCCTCACATAGTTGGGAGATGCTGATATTTCCTCTTTGATCCTATGAAAATTGATAACTGGAAGAAATCTGAAATGTTATTTGATTGGCACTAGGTATTACTGTTGCTATGTAGCGAGCACTTGTATCTGATACCAGAACTTGAAAGTTCCAATTTTTAAGGGCATATCATGTGCCTGAACATCTAGAAGACTTTGGGTAAAACAAGGAACTTTAATTGTTAAAGAATTGGTATCCATCTGCACCTTCTTATAAAATTTGCTCTATCTTACCACTTTCGCCAGAAAGTTTTGCAGCTTCACTTAACATACCACAGTTGTGGTTAAAATTCGCATCAAAGAGGAGGATCTGTGGTTTGAAAGAGTTGTGGAGATGGTTAGTTACATCTATTAAGACAAGAGAAGTGGCCAGGTATAATTCATTTGAAAGAATCCTGATTATTGCTTTAACAAGAGAGCGTGGCACGTGATTATGGGAGCTTCAGCATACTTATTTAAAGGTAGTTGTCCATACATAGTGTTGATACTAATTTGGAGCAAGGCTCTGATCTGAAATTGCAGTCATGGTGTGCAGGCAATGAATCTGTTCAATTAGTATACCTCACTGACACATAATTCTTGGACTATTTATCCATACAACTGCCAGAGTGATGGCATACTTGTTCCTCATCAAACAGGAGACACTAATCCCATTGTGACCATGACAGAGATACACAGGATGGGTTTCAAAGGTAGAATGAGCAACTGTATCTAATATCAGTCCACAATGAGTTCCCAAATTGCCACTGGTGGGATGGTGGTTTAGTGTGCTACTTGATTCCAAGTTTGGGAAGAAACATCATGCAATTATACCATTATCTACTGTTGACTTGATACATCTGTTTTGAAGATTACTACTTAAAGTGCTAAGGCTGTAACCAATTCAGGTGACCCTTTTCAATGATTATAAGCTGCATATAAACTACAGGAGAACTCACCGCAACGAAGCTGTACATTTCTTTATTTTATTGTGGCATCATATTTTTGATTAGCCTACAACAAAGACTCAAAATGGAAGTGTACCAGGAAGGAAATGGTTATACTGTAAAACATAGTCAAATAAAAATAATTTTCAGGCTACAGTAAGCTCCATTTGAGTGTAAAACTTTATAAGACAACTCCTGCTGCTCTTCACAGCTTCAAGCAACGTAGGTACTTAATTGCTCTTCATGTGCATGTAATGGGAGCATGCAGTCAAGTAGAAAAAATACATTTGAAAAAAAGATACACAATTATTAGATGAGAGGAGAGTAAAGATGCAGTGAATACTAAAGTATACCTCAATTTAGATGTGGACTGAGAATTTGAAAAGCATGAACACATTCTGACATTTCTCCTGTCTCCACTTTGGCAAAATGTACCCATCGTGTTGGCAATCCAACTAAAGCAAACTGACATAGCTACAACAATTATATGAATAAGCGCCATCTTAACATGCGTGTTGCATTATATGACAGGACTGAATATCAAAGTGTCAAAAATGGGTGGTGTTATAATAATTGTGTTAGAATGAGTAAGTGATCAATAACATGGATGTCTTAGTGGTGTCAGTAGTGTGGCACTGAAGTGGAAGCAGATGAAAGTGTGCTTGTAAGATGTGACTTTGTGAAAAACAACACTAGGTTCTGGTCTTTTGAAAAGTTGGTTATTCTACAGAGAACTATTGAAATTTCTCAAATCATACACTGGAGTATGTCCTTTACTCCTCATGTGGTGTCCATCAATCGAAGTCTTTTAATCGTTGTCTAGATCGAAGCGAGCCGGATCCTCGGACCGTTCAATTCCAGTCTGTGATGCCGACGCCCGTGGAGTTGATCGTGGGCGAGAGGACGACCGTCTTCACCGACGTCACGGTGAGGTTCAACGAAGAGAATACTGACCCGGACACGTCAGGAGAGGAACTCTGGCAGATGGCTGTCTGGTTCAGTAAGGACTCGGATGGTGTTGGTTCTTCCACGGGGTTCGTGGAATCAGCCCTGACTGATGAACAGGGGACCAAACCTGTTGACTTTGATGACTTTGTGATGGAGGTATGGATGTTAGACTGAATCAGTACAAGGATTAACTTAATTCTCTCCCTCACATATGAAGTTTGTTTGTTTTGTTGAAATACTCTTTCAATTAGTTATTGTTTGAAGACTATAAAAACAGTGTATTTAACCTGATTGTGACCATGGATGTTCCTTTTCTATTCGTTCTCACACCTGCATACCATATCAATAGACTCTCACGTACTAAAAGTGACAAATGTGATAATGGATTTTACAAAAGTGCCCACTTTTCTTTTGGAAATGTCTCTTTTCTTAGATAGCCCTTATGTCACTTCCATCTCACTAAAGGACAAGTACAGCCTTTCCTTCAAGTACAAGTTGTCTTTGTTTTTCCTGCTCCGCTGGTTTTTACCATGCGCTGTATTTTCAAGAGGAAATGTCATTAGCATTTACCCCTTATTCCCATGTAATGGTTTATGGTAGCTCTTTCACATAGCCAAAACTATTGTTAGGCTATCCCCTCATCATATTTTGATCTTAAACTGAAATGTGAATACCATTTTTATCTTATTGAAGGATCTTCCCATGACTGTCGATCTGGTAGGAAGTGTCGCCTGTGCTAAGTATAAATACCTCTGTGCCAGGGTAAGAAAGGACAAGCCCAAGCCCGACTACAAACTGCTAGGGAAGAGCCGTGATGCAATCACTGGCTGTGTTCCAGCTACATGCTCAAGTGAGAACTTCCTGGAATCTTTTCCTAAACTTTTAGTTGTTTTTCTAAATGGCATGCATCTTGCAAGTCACTACTAAATTAACAACAGCCATTCTTTGTGTTTCAATTCAACAATCTCATTTATGGCTGGCAACATGACAAAGCAATCCTTGTAAATTTCTAGTAAAAATTTCGGTGAACACTGCTGGGACGAATTTTTGTAACTGATGAATACCCAAGTGTATATGGTTTAGTCCTGATTCCAAGTTGCATACATCTTTAAAACTTAAAAACAGGTTGCTTACCTTTTATGCAGCAAATAAAATGGTCTGTCAATTACACTCTCAATAGTACCGGAAGAAGAAGAGGAGGAACCATTCCCACCGGAGGAGGAAGAATCCATCATCGAAGTTGTTGCCACAACTACTACCCCAGTTACCCTCTACCTGAATGAGGAGAACGACGTGACCACCTGACGTGGATATCGCCTTTGACACCGACGTTAACATCAAGGGCACCGACCTTTGGGAGATGTCAATCTGGTTCAGCAAGCAGAAGGATGGATCTGGAAAACAAACAAACCTCCGAAGTGAGGTCCTCTCACCCAGACAGAGAAACAAGAGCGTCAAGCCTGACAAACCTTTGACATATGTTGTAAGTGTCAAAGTAATACTTCCAGGGAGGCGTGTTTGTCTGATGTGCATCGCGTGTGTGATGTCTTGATTGTCAGTTGTGAGCTGGATGGAGAGAAGGGAAGTTGAAAACAAGTAAACAACAATAGCTGACAGAGAGAATTTAATGTGTTAACCAGTGGGAGAATTGAAACTAACTTCCATGAGACTGGAACTGCTTATTTAAGAGCAGTTGAGTACTTCTCAGAGATAAGTGTGGAAGTTGTTTAAAAAATAACATAAGATATAAACTCAACTATACACCATAGTTACAACAGTAGCTAGCAGACTGGTATTTGTCGCTCTCCTTCATTTGCTCATAGGCCTACCCCATAAGGTCTTTAAGGCATCCCAAGAATAACAATGTTCTTTTCTTCCCAGGAACTACCTCAGTCGGTAGATCTTACAGATGGTACCGGGTGTGGCAAGTATAAATACATCTGCTCGGAGCTCAGGAAGAACAACCCTAATCCAGATTTTGAGTTGATTGATAGGTACAGGTTTTCAAGGAGAGGATGTGCTCAGGTCACCTGCGAGGGTATGTTTGCTTCTATAAGTGATTGTTAGTATCTCTGAAATTGTCTATGAGTATATAACTGCCATTGCTTAGAGAATAGTTCAGACAATCCCCAAACTCCTCTCGCAAATGAGAAAAAAAAAATCGATAGCGATCGTACAAGGCAGTTTTCCATAAGAGCAACATCCACTTGGTCCACAAAAAAATTGAAATTGTAACACATTTTTAAGATAAACAGTGCTCAAGGCAACCTCATGCATAATTTGTGATCACCGGATTGTGACGTAAAAATTGCACGAATTTGTTGTTTGCCCTTGTCACAGAGCAACTTCTGTGTCATAAGTTCTGTAGGTCTATTCAAAGAGTTAAGCAGTTTCAAATGATCAGTGTCTGTATTGAAGACTTGGAAGACATTGAAAGACGTTGACAAGTTACTTCGTATTACAATGGATTTTACAGGAGAATGTTTTGAACATTGCCTTAGTGTTTCATTGAAATGACTGCAAATCAGTCACAGGAGAGCTGATGGTAAATAGACAGAGGTGGAAGAAATTTGTGACAGTTGTCTCTTGAGAACACACCTGTTCGCCAAACTATACTGACGTATGCATGGATGAGTGGCCTGCGTGACCTAATTTGTAGAGCTACATTGTTTTTCTTTTTTTAGCATATTTCTTGTAGGAAAGTTCTGCTTCATTACCTGGGTTGGTGGTTGCTGTGTTCCACAGTAGGACTGGACTAGCTCATAAGATGTAGTCTAAATAAAGTTTAAGGTTCTTGCAAAATGTATAAAATATCTGGAAAATTTGTGCTGTTTAGAAAAACTTTAAATTTGATTAAATTTCATGTGCATTAATAGTTTTTTTTGTATCATATTTCTTGTGTGATGATTCTGTTCAATTAAAAGTGGTCAGCAGCTACTGTGTCCCACATTAAAACTGACCCAACTCAAAAGATGGAGCCAAAATAAATCTTATAGCTCTGGAGAACCCACATATAAAGTAGTCTAAGGATTTGCTGCTATTGAGGAAAAATTCAGATTTGACGAAATTTCACCCGTGTCAATTGAATATAATAGCATACTTTGCAAGAAGGAGCATTCAAAAGCTGATTCCAAGAGGGTTGTGACCTTCATATACTTGCATTCTTGACAAATTTATCATTCTGAGTAAAATTAGATTTTACAGATAGCATGAAAAAATTGTACAGAGAAAAAGGATGATTATGTTTAGTGTTTTGGGGGCATTAGAGAAAAGCCTTGTTATAATGAGTGGTATCACTAGAAATATAACCATTTGCAGAAACTTACTTTGAAGATTGTCAAGATTTCGTTCAAAAATTTTTGGAGAGCAGGGATTTTTTAAGTTGGACGGAAAGTGATTTTTTTTTAAATGAATTGTTTGAATCTTGAAACTGTCAGGTATAGGTAAAACTATTTTACCTTATTTACTATACTTTGGTAAAGTGTTGTTCAGTTGTCAAATGAAAAGTGTGCAATGATGATAAAAGTACCTCAAAGCGCCACAACTGATGGACTAATTCATTTATTCATTCATTTATTTATTCTCTTCTTGGCCAGACCGTACCAAGGAGACTCCCACTGTCCAGTTCAGGAAGACTCAACCCACTCCTGTGACCCTCTACGTCGGTGAGAAGAACGACGTCACCACAGATGTGACTGTCAAGTTTGAGGAGTCCAATACGGACCCCACGGTGGCAGGAGAACAGCTCTGGCAGATGGCGCTGTGGTTCAGCAAAAATGACGACGGCGCCGGATCCAGCACGGGATTCGTTGAGTCGACATTGAATGAGGCCCAGGGATCAAAACCTGTTGATTTTGATGACTTTGTTATGGAGGTATGAAATATGATCATTGAAAGTGATTTCACCCCAAAAATTATGAGAATCCTTGCTCGTATAGTTGTCTGATCACATACCATTACACTTTATTGACACTTAATGAGTGAATTATCCTCTTGCATCCAAGTGTTAATTTAAGTTCTTTGTTGTTGAGATTTTGTAAATTTTCAAGGACTTTATTCACAAAATTAAATGTTATCAGTTATTTGATTTTATCTGTAGGTGAAACACTAAAAGGCCACTGAAAATCTGCAAGAAGAAATTACCCAAGCTCATCATTTGTAATCATAGACTATTTCAACATATATATCGCCTAATTTATTCCTCCCTCTGTAGAGAGTCTTGGTTGATGTGATTTTTGCATTTAAAAGTAGTGAATGATGTCAAATGTGTTTTGTCTTTTCCTCACAATTTACTCCTCCCTAAGTTTGATTTCTTGCCAATGGACAAAGTCATCTGTGGAATGATGATCCATGGTGCATGGTGTTTGTGAAAAGGTGATCAAAAGTGTTAGCATAATGGTGCTCAATGGTGCATGGTGTTTATGAAATGGTTATCCCTAGTGTTTCTGTAATGGTGGTCCATGGTGCATGGTGTTTTGTGAAATGGTGATCCAGTGTCTTTGTGTAATGGTGGTCCATGGTGCATCGTGTGTGTGTGAATATGTGCGTGTCTGTATCACACCTTGGATCGCCAATGTTGTATCTACAGGTGTAACTTCTGTTGGCTCACGTGTAAGTCAGTGCTTAGTGGGACAATTGATTTTTTGACATTGATATTTAATTGATGGCCATTGATTTTGTGTCTAAATTAAGTTGCTGATGATTTGTCAGAAATGACTTGAGGGATTGCCTCATCATCTCAGCATTCTCCTTGCCTTGTTTTGTTAGGACTTACCGATGACAGTGGATTTGACGGACTCAGATGGTTGTGGCAAGTACAAGTTTATATGTGCCAGAGTGAGGAAGGACAGTCCAACACCTGACTATAAGCTGGTCGGCAAGGACCAGTCAGCGATAGTAGGCTGTGCACCTGTGACATGTGAAAGTAGGTACCCAGTTGTCACACCCCAGTGGTACTTTTTTTTTTTTTTCGTGTGCTAATACAAATTGATATATGTAACAAGTATGATCTTCGTTGTAATGAAGGCATCAAAATTTACCTGTAGATCAGTGACTTGAAATGTCAGACGGTCAGCAGATGAAGGTCAGATTTCACAGTATCAGTCAGCCACACATGGCCTGCTAAAAAGTACATGAACTGTTGACAGAAATTGTGTATATGACTCGTTTAGCCCTGACACTACTTTTGCTCCTACCTTGCCCGTCAAGGGTAATTAAACTTGGGAGATGATAGCACACTCCTGATTTTACACCAATTGTGTGATTTGCTCAAATAAAATTCTTACGTGCAACCACCTACAAAAACATGTAGAAAACTCCCTTGCAACTGGGAACTGAGAAATGGGACTGCTAGGAACATCGTATGGAATTTTATTCATAAAGTGGTCATACTTGCCCAGTGGGCAAACAAATCAAGTTGATCAGCAAAGGTGTCTCAGTTATCTCCTGGAAATCTGCTGTTTGGTGGGAATTATTAGTCTCCAATGAGTGTTGCTGATGTTAGCGGCATGTGTGCGTGTTTGCATAACAAAATGTATGTCATCCGGTCGTTTTGGCCTCTAATTTGGCAAATATTTTTGTGTAAATTGTTGCCATTCATTTACAATATCTCTCTACCTGTGTTGTCACTTTGATATTGTAACACCGACATAAGAATGATGAACTGGAAATCTTTGTTCCCTTTTAGCGAGAGATAACGAAGAACAGATCCTAGAGATTGTATCCACCACCCCAACTCCGGTGACCTTGTACACCGACGAGGTCAATGAAGTAACCACGGACATTACAGTCGAGTGGGATGCAGACTATGGTGTCAATGGCAGGGACAACTGGGAGATGTCTGTCTGGTACAGCAAGTTAGCTGACGGATCTGGTAGACAGACCGATTTGGACGAAAATGCCTTGATACGACCCCAGAGGAACCAACCCCTCACCATCGATGACCCCTTAGTGTTCGAGGTTAGCAAAATCATCTTCAAATTTGACTGGTCGTGTGAGGTTCTGAAGTGTACCTTCGTGAGAGATAATGTGGCTAGTTGACATCATTGACATTGGCAAACAAATGAGAAAGCAAATACAGACAAAGGCTTGATTGATTCCCTTGTCAGCTTATTGGGGATAAGGGTTGCCTTTCATTGTTCCAGAGAGATTTATTACCTTGTATGTGTTCATGTATCTGTTTAAAGATTATGATGAATGGACAATTGTCCTTGAATTTGGTGTATTGTGATGATTCTTCTAACTGTTAAACAATTTATCAGTTGTCCATTCTGGGAGAAACCATTCGCAAAATAATGTTTGTGAAGGATTCTTTAAAATCAGTTGATGTTGCCACAAAAATGTTTCTGAGAAGTTGCAAATGTCAATAATAATACATCGTTTCTTGAAAATAATAGTTTGTAAAGTCCATCTAGCATTTGAAGGGGTCACATGGAAATGCCCCCTTTGATGTGTCTCAATTCATAGTCTCTGTGATTGCAGCCAACAGCTCCTGTTGGTCTGAGGTGTAGGTATCACTCCAACTTAATCAGGGGATCCTGGTGCCTGCAGTCAATCCTTTTTGCAAACTCTTTCTCTCGTAGGCCGTACGCAGCACGGTCGACTTGTCTGGCGGTCTTGGCTGTGGCAAGCACAAGTACATTTGCGCTGAAATCCGAAAGAGCAATCCTGATCCAAAGTTTGATTATACCTTGAGGAAGAACAGTTCTCCTCGTGGTTGTGCCAAGGTCACATGCATAGGTGAGTGACTCCGATAGTTTTCTTTCTGTCTGATGACTCTTTCACTCTTAGTGACACTTTGAAGCCATTCTCTGTCGCTGCTTTTACAAGTAACCTAGGATGACAAACAGGAAATCGGTGGTCAATAACAAAATGTGTCACGTGGTTGTAGGGTATTCAAATATAAAGGATATCAAAATCTTTAACCTTTAAGTCATTTTAAAGCATCTTTGGAAAAGTAGTGGTCAATTCTCTACACAAATTTAGCCCCAAAATAGGAAAAAAGATTTTGCCATCTGCTATCATCACATATTCTATCTACAAAAACACCCCCTTCATTTCAAGATCTCCCTAATCTAGTATACACTCCATACTGACATGCAAGCTCTGCATAAGTTTGGGTGTAAAATCTGATGGATGAGATGATTTACTAACATGAAACCAACATACAATCAAGTGATCTTTATTCTGTTGTTAGTCCTTTTCAGTGGAAATTTTGAAAGACAAATCTCAGAGTCCCATTTGGGTTTAACTTGGAGTGAATTTTTCACAGAATTCCTCTGGTTTGCCACCCTGTACGTTTTTCTTTAATCGTGGAGACTTTGTTAATCCATCAAATTCGGCCTTCTCCAGCAACCCACTTCCTCTGTCTGACTCTCTATCCATCTTCATCCTAAACCGTTGTACTGTCCATTGTTATTCTCATTCACCTCAGCGAGAGAGGATGTGACGCCCACCGTCCAATTCAAGTCCGTGCAGCCAACGCCTATAACTCTGGTGGTCGGACAGGAGAACGAGGTCACCACGGATGTCACCATCGAGTTTGATGAAGATAACACCGATGAGAGCACCTCTGGTACCAACCTGTGGGAGCTGACCCTCTGGTTCAGCAAATCGGAGGATGGCAGCGGTTCCAGCACGGACCTGAGAGATGAGACCCTCAGTCAGGAACAGAAGGACATGCCTGTCAACTTTATTGATTTTGAATTTACTGTAAGTGAGAGAGGATTGCTAAACATGAGGTTTTTCCCTTCAAAATTGTGACATATGTATCATTCCAGTTACTGATGGAGGTACTTTAGTAGAAATGTCATTTTGTAACTAACAATCCTACAAATTTTGGCCATTTCAATTTCTGTAGTTATCACAAAGAAGAATTAAATGTAGTGGTTTGGAATATATCATGCTATCAAAAGTGCAAACTGCCAAATACAGAAGATGCCCATTTGAAGAGATTTGAAGAGATAGGATCAGCTTCTACATTTTAAGAATGCGTTCTTTATTGATGTTGCTCAGGAAATGTTGTCATGTGCTTGCCTCAAATATTTATTTCAGCATATTGTACAAAAATTCTTTGCTCTCTTACAAAATTATCCTCATAAAATTTGTATGTTAACATCACAAAAATTTTTGAAATTCATTTCCTTTAACTGGAAGAGCAAATCCAATAACCATGATAATCCCTCTAAAGTTGGTATGATTGAAAGATTAATTTGATAGTTTCATTCAAAGGACAATACTCTTGTTCATTGTTCTCTTGACACTTGACCTTTGACATTCTGCCTTTACATCATCCTCTTCTTCTGCCTTATCTTTTTCATCCCTTTGCATTTCTAGGGGATGGAACTTTCTGTGGATCTGACTGGCTTCATCGGCTGCGGCAAGTATCGATACATCTGTGCTCGCATCAGGAAAAACGATCCGGAGCCTGACTACGAACTGGTCGGCAAAAGCCCCGAAGCAACGAGCGGATGTGCTCCTGTCACGTGTGATGGTAAGCTGTACACTTCAGTCATCACTCTGGGTGAGACCAGATTTTTTGTGTGAAAAGGAATGGAAACATGTTTGCTCTTTGCTGTGCGTCATCTTATCTTGACAACTCGTATTATGCTTTGATTACAAGAGATAGGATGGGAACAGAAAGTTCTAAATGAGTTATTTATTGGTACTTCTTAAAACATACATTTAGAAGCTACCTTCATACCATCTTTGCTTTAGTAAAATATGCCTTTCATTCTACCATTATGACCAGTGAGACTGGTTGCAAGATTTAAGTAGGTACACAGTATTTTAGGTCTATCTCGGTAGATATTATGTGAATTTTAAGAGCTGTCTCTCGTTTGTAAATTAAGTATGAAACATCATTAGAGAATACCAGTATTTCACTCAAAGGTCCGTCTCCCAGGTAACAAGAAATCCTCCATTGTGCACTCCCGGAGATGCTTATTTTGGGAAAAACAATTTGAACATATTGAGACTAATTTCCTTCATCATGTGTATCATCAAGGAGGAAGAGACCTTGTGTCTAAAACATCAGTTTGTGTAAGTTCAAAAACTTCTAAAGGAAATGAAATCCCCTTCTGTATCGTCTTGTCAAGATTTAGTGCATTTCCTGAGCTTAATTTTCAGATCACATTAATCATTTCACTTCAAATATAGTATTCATGATGGCAATAATACTGGTATTCATTATTTTTTTCAACCGTGAACTATCCGTTTAACAATTTCAGTGTCATGAGGTTTTCTAACTGCAAGACTGATGCTGTTTTTTTTTTCTCTCTTATTTACCTTTTCACCCAAAAGTGCCTGAGGAGGAAGAGGAGGAACCGCTGGTTATTGTGTCCACGGCCATCACCCCAGAGACACTCATCCTCAGAGAAGAGAACACCGTGTATCCCGATGTCACTGTGGAATTCGAAGGAGAGGAAGGGGTATCCGGCACCGACCTCTGGGAGATGACGGTCTTCTTCAACAAGAACGGGGATGGCTCGGGGAAGAGAACATCAGAGGCCACCAGCACACTGACACAGAGCCAGAAGGACCAACCTCTCGTCATCACAGAATCTCTCGTATTTGAGGTGAGTTTTCAAAGACGGTGATTGAAGTAATTTCCCATTTTGCAGTCATTTGTTTTCTTTTTTGGGAGGAGGAGGAGATGGTTAGAATGACTTTAATTGGACCTTTGATGTATGTCTGTTGTTCTGGTACCCTAGAACTGAGCCTAAGAAATGTAAAGCACATGCATTGGAAGAAGAGGGTTTGTGTTTTCTTGTGAAGTACCCGAGAAATGGTATGATCAATTGATATTGGAGCCTCAGCACAGACCAGAATAAAGTGATGGTCAGCTAGTGAAGCATTAGAGCACATTATTTTACGGAGCATTTGCAAATTTTCAATGCAATCTTTTGCAATCTAACAATATTTGAGTCTGTTAATGATGAGCACATCCTTAAAATCCCAATGCCACCATCATTGTGAGTTTAAGCTGTAAGAAAACAAGTATTTCTTTGGTGTGAATGCAAATTGGATCCTATGTTTGGAACAAGTGGATAGTTAGATCCAGGATTGGTTGAGATCACACTTGGTGATTACACTTGGTGATGATTGCATGAGGTGAGAGCTTTCATCACTGTAAAAGTAACACTTTTTTATTGAGCCATGGAGGGAGAAGGGTCAAAGATGCCGCTACTGGTGTAGAGGGTGACCTCATTCCTCAAAATCAGAACTTAAGTGGAAACTGGACCTTGGGGGAGGCCTCCTTTTGTTTACATTAGGGGTCTTTTCAGAATTCACCGCAGCGGTACCCAATGGTAGCCAGCGGTTGGTGTGCACTCAAGGGTATCTCATTATCAGAGCAAGCCCCAAGTGCTCCTTTACGAGCTCTTCCGAATATTCCACCGCGGAGCTTCACCTGTACTTAATCCGATTTAGAACACAAAGAGCAGTTTTGCTCGCAGCAGAATCGGTCATTAAAAAGCAGTGGCAAGTGCAATAGATCTGTTGAGCAAAAATCTAAATTTGCTGGTTCTCTTTCGACTTTACATGCAGTGAGATGGGCCTAGAAATACACAAATGTTCGGCGTAAGTCCTAACATTCGGCCTAGCCTACCTCCATTTACGCCTTCGAATTTTACCAGGCCATACGATATTTTAAAAACAGAAATGGGCTCGTCAGAATTTATGTCAATACATTCTGATGCCCCATGTTGAATTTCTCTTGACATTGACAAATAATAAATACAAGTTGCAAACTTTGAAGACAAACCGGCCTGGTTTTGGCCTTCAGTGAAATGCACATTGTCGAATAGCCCTACCTATAGCGCGCAAAACCTGTTGCAATTTACAACGATGTATATTGCAATCACAATATATCATATGCAGTGCCAGTGTGTATGTGTCTGATCAACTTTACGTGTTCAAGATTCGTCGGTTGTCAGCTGAAGAAAAGTTGGGGCTTCGGCCTAAGTACAGAGTTACTATAGGGTGGGCAGTCCCTCCATAAGTTGAGTCACTGCTTGGCATTTTGGAATTATGTGGGGTATGCGTAGTATACGATCACACGAGTCGAGAAAATAAAGTTCACTTGTTTTATAGTTAACAAAAACCTGACACAAGTTATAATATCGTTCATATTGGGTTTAATTTGAACCTTTGCTTTGGAAATGTTGCGTGTGGTTTTGCTTTCTTTCACAACTAAGCCATTGTGAAACACCTCACCCTAAAACAAAGTGCATGTGCCAAAGTTCTAAGGAATTACCGTGATTGAAAGCAGATAGGGTGCGGACCCCTGCGGGACTCCCCACCACTTTCCCTCTTTTCAGAAACCCCCCCTCCATCCCATCGGAAAAGAGAAGATTTACAAATAGTCCACATGTCACTCATTCTCTCATTTTATGGACGTTTATACAGTATGGGTCTTGGGATTATGGGTTTTGAAAGTAATGTCAAGTAAAAAAAAATAGCACATGTTTATCACCCCCGCCTGCTTACTACTTATAAGACCCCCCACCTCCCTGAGGCTGAGTGAGTGAGACTAAATGGGCTGGAAAAAGTCGGGAGGCTCCTTGCAGGGAAATTGTGCGTCTCGCTGGAAATCGGCGCAGCAGTACAAAAAATACGAATGTAAAAAATGAAAAAAAAAAGAAGAAAGAACAGAACTGTTTTTTTTACCCTATGAAACTACCGCAAAGGACCAAAGAACAGAAAAATCCCTTTTGCAGCTACCGAAAATGTTTTCACCCGATGTTTTTTTCCTTCAACGATCATTCAAAACACAGAACGCTACGCTAATCAGTCTTGCACATGCTTCCATACACAGGCAAAGAGCCTGCACAGTATGTTCTTGCAATGGAACTTTGCAACATTAACATGACAGGTGTGCGGGTTGGCTTGGAAGTAGAGCACTGGGGCAGAATCATAATGTATAATGCGGATAGGCTCAAAACTGTTGGTAAAAGCCTTACTCAGCTCATTTTTTCCCGCCTTTTATAAATGAGGTTCCTTTTTGGCGGGAATTACGGGAAAAGTGTAGGCTAACTTTATTTTTCTACCAACAAGCACGTTTTCAAGGCTGCAGTAGTGTAAGCGAGTTAGCGAAACATGTGTACTTGTGAGTGCCAACTACCTACCAGAGAGCAAGATGCATGAATCACATTGGAATTTAATGCAGCATACAATGTGAGCAACATACGACGTGCACACGCTGAAGAACCAAGACCGTTTTAAATGCTTTCAAAATATCATTTTGGCACATCGCTTTTTATTTCCGGGTTTATTTTGTACATACCAACATGCTTGTTTCGATCACAGTATGGTAGAGATCATACATGTGGTTTCCTAATTGGTGAGGACTGAAAATAAATGGTAAATAAATCCATGCAAATGTGTATACCAAATGTGCCATCCACGTTCAGTCTTTACCAAAAACTGAAGCAAACTACTAGTCTTGTGAATAAATGCCCTTTTTTTTGCTCATGATCAATATTCTTCAAGTTATATATGTGAAAAAACAACGTTAGAAAATGTTCTCCGATGGTTCTACGTACACCTCCTTTACTACGTTCAATGTCAATTAAAAAGCATAAGGGTAGGCCTGTCTTCGTAGCTTAAATTATCTACAGAACGACAGCTAGGGGAATTGTCATAACCCACAGAAACACCAATATGAATGCATATTTCTATAATGAAAACCCCCCCTGAAACCAATAGTGTGATACTTCAAACCTTTAGTTTAAACATGTTAAAGTGACTAGGATCAAGCAAAATGAGAAAAATATTTAGATGTTCCTTGAAAACCTCTGAAGCCTGCAACTTCGTTTGTTCCCTGAAATACGAAAATGTGAATTGCCAAGGTAGTTATAGGCTACTGGATATACACCCACTTCGTTAGGGTATCATTACTTAAGCTTTTCGGAAGGCTGTACACGATCTTAACCTGATTTTTTCATGAGACTTTTAGAGACATTTCAACTTCAAAAATGTGTATAATACAGTTTACATGACATGGACAAGGGTGCATAGAACATTGTGATTTTGAAGCAATCTCAATGATTTTTTTCTGATCAAACTATCGTGTTTCCACTTGATAATATAAAATTTTTCAACTTAGTCGAAATTTCAAATGGTTCAGACAAATAAAAAAACTCTAAAATCGCTGAGTTTTCGTGGGCTTTGCCTCCTGGACCCCCACCAGGGCTTCATCCCTTGACCCCCCCAAGGGGCCCTATCCGGGCCCCTTGACCCCACGCTGGCATGGCAATCACTTCGCGATGGAATGATGCCTTCGACGCTATGTTAGGTCTGGAAATCGGACTATATTGTAATTAGCCTCCCGGGAAATTAACACTTTTTCCAGCGGATCCCTCACCCCTCACTTTTTTTGGTCATGAAATAGAAAACCTCCCACCTCCCTCACCGCTAATTTTTTTTTTTTGTCTCTCACAATTACCTTCCATACCATCAAAAGTGGAATGTTTAACCAAATGTCTGGTTCCCACCTTGGAAATCATTATGTTAGTATTTAATGATGTCTTTCCAACATCAGTGAGGCAAAGAGTTTGCTGTGCAGCCAGTCGGTCTTCTAGATTGTCTTCTAGATTGTTTAATACTTGTAAACAAAAAGAAAAAAGAAATCATCCGGCCAGCACATCCAACTTTATTTTGAAAAATTCAAACCAAGTTTTTCTTCTTAACCTGGCCTTAGCCTTGACGCTGATGACATGAATAGATATACAAGAAAAAAATGCAAAAGCACTGTAGGAATGTGTACAAAAAGCCAAAACTTAAATCGCAGTTGAGTACTGCTTGCAGCAACGTTTCCCTCACTTTCGTTATCGACTGCAAGTCAGGCACCCGGCCCGTAATAGAACATGATAGGCGCAAACTTGAGAAAGTGAGGTGCCTTCCATTTATTGTTACACCAAACCGTAAATACAAAGGTGTTTTGCTTGGTACACGCTAGGCTACGTAGCGATATATCCCTTCCACTGGCAGCGTTTCTCTTTACTCCTTTCGAAATCACTCTTTTCGAAATCTCTAGTCTAGTAATAAATAAACGATGGGGAAATTCTGAAGTTAACGGTGAAATGAGTAAGTCTTAAAACCGCACTTTTGTAGGAAACTTGCTTTGTACTGAAGATACTGAACACAATGTTCATAGGCTAGGACTACTATTCACTGCTCGATAAGCTGTTCTATTCAGCGCAGGTCGTCAATTGTGCTCTCAGACAAAAGGACGGCGGTCACTTGCTCAATTAATCTTCGGAAATTTTCAGGAAGTGCTGTGTGATGTCATTCAGAATATTCATGGCCTCTGCAGCAAGTCAGCTTACCGCTGCATACCGCTTAGGTGAATTCTGAAAAGACCCCTGAGCAATTATCCACGGGACTAAACTACTTTCGTATCAGCCAATAGCTGGGAGGGATATATTTTCAATACTGAAATTTTTGCGAAATATCTTTCTCATTATTTTTTCGTTTTGATAGGATATTGAGAAGGACCTTGACCTTACGGATGCAGACGGTTGCGGCAAGTACAAGTACATCTGTGCAGAAATAAGGAAAGATGATCCTAATCCTCCATTTGAGTATGAAAAGAAGAGATCTCTCTCCACGAGAGGTTGTGCCAAGACCAGCTGTGAAGGTGAGTTTGATGAAGTCAGTGCCAGAGGGGAGACTTTGTGTATGGTGTATCCATTCATTACTTAGGATAGCTTTTTTCAAAAGTTAATGAAATTAGTATAGCAAGGCTAGTTTACTGCAGCATGGAAAGGTAACTTTTGTAAGGTATGTTTTTATCTCATCACCCTATAGGGGCTAGATGAGATATTGTAGTTACTTAGCTAGTGGAGCTATATATTTACTGTGCACCCATGGGAGAATGGTTGCCATGGAAATGCTTGGAGTGGGTGAGTAGCGACACCCCAGGGGTACCCCATGGTAGAGTGACCATGGGTACAGGAGGGTCCTGTTGGGTGGTATAAATGAAAATGTATCTGTGCCAATGTGTGTGCGTGTGTGTGTGTGTGCGTGCATGTATGTGTGTTTGTGTATGTATGTATGTGTGTGAGCAAAATCTTGTGAACACTCTAGCTTTTGAAGGGAAAGTGCAAGGTGGGTCAAAGTTGGTGTGTTGATAGAACATATGAAGGTCTCGGCTGGGATTGTTTTTGGTGAAGGTCAAAGGTCATCTGAGGTCACCATCAGGCAGAATGTGTACAAACTATGTTTGCAGTATCTCAGAAACGAGAAGTTGCATCATTTTCAAACTTGGGTGGTATGTACTGCCCTGTAAGTAAGTGAGATTGTGAGGTATTCTTGTAGGTCAAAGGTCATCTGGGGTCATCAGAAGTCATAATGTGAAAAGCTTGTGAACACTCTATCTTTTGAAGGGAATGTGCAAGAGAGCCAAAGTCAGTGTGTGGGGAGGACATTTAAAGATCTTGACTGGGATTGATTTTGGTGGATGCCAAAGGTCACCAGAGGTCATCTGCAGACAGACTATAGACAAAACATGTTTGCAGTACCTCATGATCTGCACATTGCACAAACTTTGACCTTCGAGGGTATGTAGGACTTTTTAAGTAAATAAGGTGAGGGTGTGTCTTGTGATCAGAGGTCATGTGAGGTCATCAGAGGTCATAACATGAAAAAAACTTGTAAACACACTATTTACAAAGGAGGAGATAATTTCAATATTTTCAAAGGGGAGACAGTTTCACACTTGAAAGTTGTTCTTTTTAGATGGAGTATATAAATATAATTATTGGTTTAAGTTTTGATGTGGGTCAAAGGTCATCTGAGGTCCTTGAGTACAAGTGTGAAGACCTTTGCTGATGTTTCTCTCCTTCTGTCTTTTCCTGTGGGTGGAAGGTATTTGAGCTCCCCTTCCAAGCAAAGACTAGCAATGCTTGCACATTTAGGAAGTTCCAATTTGAAAACTTTTACTTGTTAGTTAGGTAATAAAGTGTAGTTGCTGTACTAATTTCACAAGTCTTTGACATATAATGATGAAACTACATCTATGCATATTCAGCTGGCATCATACTGGTTTCTGATAAAATACTGTTTGTCTGAAAGCATTTGTAAAGTATCTAAAAGCCCAATTTGGTTAATTAAGTTCAGCAGGTACAATACACCTTTGAGTTTCTATTCAGTCCCCAATTCAGCTGCACAGTATTTGGTATCATGCTTCTTTTATTTATTACTCTTGTTTTGACAGTTAAAAGTGCTCACTTAGTTTTCAAAGCCATAATTGGCTTTTAATTCCATCTGAGACATTTGTTTGGTCTGAAAATGGTGATTGACTAATGTTTTCTGAAGTGGAGACAGTTGCACATGGAAGATTTCTGTTAAGGAAAAGTCTTATTGTGCAATAGAGATAAATAAGTTATTACTTGGTCATATGATGGGGTAGATAGAGGAATTTATGTAGTTTATGTAATTGGCAGTCATTTCAACTGTCATATGAGTATATCTCTTGTTCCTGGGAAATTTGTACTGTACCTAGACCTCATGGAGGTCAAAGGTCATTACAGGTCATTAGAGCATGAAATATGAAAACCTATTAGAGAAGATATATCAGCAATGGAATGTTTTTGGAACTTCAATGTCATATCACTGGTAGCAGTTGATGAGTATATGATGTCTGGCATTTTGTATGGGGGTCAAATGTCATATGAGGTCAATAGAGAATATAGTTTGAAAAAGCTTGTAAACATGATATCTCAAGAAGGGAAAGGTGTGGGAACTTCAAAGTTGGTATGTTGATAGTCCATTGTGAGTAGATGATCCCTATTGTTTTGGATGGAGGTTCAAAGATGATCTGAGGTCACTGGAGCTTGAAGTATGAAAACCAGTCAAAGGGACATATCTCAGTAATAGAATGTTGCTGTAACTTCAAAATGTTATCATTGGTAGCACTTGATAAGTAGATAATGTCTGTCATTTTTTATGGAGGTCAAAGGTCATGTGAGGTCAATAGAAGACATAATTTTAAAATCATGTAAACACAGTATCTCAAGGAGCGAAAGGTGCTTGAACTTCAAAGGTGTCGTGTTGGTAGTCCACTGCAGGTAGATGATGTCTATCATTTTTCATGGAGGCTAAAGGTCATCCAAGGTCACCAGAGGTTAAAAAATGAAAAAATGACCTCTCAGCAACTCAATGTAACTAGTCCTTCAAACTGTTGAAACACATTGGTAGCAGTTGATGAGCAGATGATCTTTGTTATTTGAATTGCCTATGGGAGACAGAAAATCATGTTTTCATATTGAGTCAAACTTTTAAATCACAGAGTTAGTGCTATTACAGATGTGTATTTAGAGCAAAAGCTGACAGCTGTGGACCTACTTGTTTAACTATTGAGTAATATTTTGGGAAATTCAAGTGTCACATTTTGTTATTACTGAAATGTAATATGATGGATCAGTTCACATCTGCCCCCTCTCCTTGCTTCTTACCAAGAATAGATGTTTAATGGCAGATAAATATTGCTAAATTTGCTAGAACTGTGATCGTAAACTACTGGTCATCATTGTAGGAATTAATGGAAATTTTTGAAGCATTTGTTTGCATCAAGTTATGTATGTACTTAGAGTTAAAGTGTACAAGATACAGTCTATGACATTGGCTTAATCTGTCGTTTTTCATCTGTATGTGACAGTTCGTGAAGAAGAGGAACCTACCGTCCAGTTTGCTTCGACCCAGCCAAGCCCTGTGACAATCTATGAGGAGGAACTCAATGTGGTGAATACTGACGTGGCAATCACCTTCAATGAGCCCAACACAGACCCAACGGTTGCTGGTGAGGACCTGTGGCAACTTCAAGTTTGGTTCAGCAAGGCAGAAGACGGCCAGGGTTCCAGCGTCGGAATGATCCAAGAGGCCCTGACAGAGGAGCAGGCCAACAAACCTGTCGATTTTAGTGATTTCACTTTTGAAGTGAGTAATTATTCGTCTTCTCTGTTTTTGTTTTTTTTGCAGTGAGAGACCCTTGGGATGAATAGGAAGAGAATGCTATGAATAGCTAACAAGTTTAAGGAGTATGAATAGATATTGTTTCAGATATTATTTCAAAGAAAATGCTGAAGAGATTTAGTAGTTTCACCGACAGCTTTGCCAGTAGATACGTTTCTTTTCAAGAGCACAGAATTTATTGACCGTAATTTGTGAGGTCTGTGGTTTCTTCACACATAAAATATTTGTATGCCGTAATGTACCATCGTCGTAGTTTCTTTTTCACTTCAGCGCTTGGTCGTGTCGGAGGTGACAAATTACATACGTTATGGGACAAATTAAATATCAGCAAAAGGTATTGGAACCAGTGACCCCGAGCATGATTATTTGATATTCAAACAGAAAAAAGAGATTGTAGTAGATTGGTGATGGACGTTATGATGGCTGGCCTGGCATCATAGAACGAGTCCAAGATTTCAGGTTTTGGCAACTGGCCTCTTGTCTCGGACTTTATGTTTCTTGATTACATACTGCCGTCGGCCAAACTAAGCAGGTAACTGTATTTGATCTCACAGGGCCTAATCTAGCTATAAATCAACCACCACTCCAATCTAATACCTTAAACTCAACCCCAAAGTCTCAGTCTAACACGTTAAAACTTAAGACAGTTCTAATCTGGCTCTAAAACTAAATCCCAGTGTCAACATAGCAATAAAATAATCCCTGATTCCAATCTGGCCCGACACTCAACCCCAGGTTAAATCTGGTCGTAGAATTCATCCAAATTTGGTTCTAAAGTTAAAAGTGATGTCTCATCTAACAGCCTGGCCCAGTATGATGCTCACTTCACTGTCTTGCTCACTTTTGTTGGTAATTACCTTCAATTAGTCACAGTCTGCCTGTAAACTACCTTAGCAACATGCTTGAACTAAAATGTGTCTTCATCTTGTTACTTATGTTACAAAGATTAATCCAGGGTCTAAATTTGACATTGAAATGAATCATGTGGTTTAATTTTACTCTTAAATTTTCCTTCATACCCATCCTGAATCTAGATGCACTATCTAGCAGTAATCATTGAGTAGTCTTCACTAAAATGTCTTTGTTGGAATTAAATACTTAACCAAGGACACTTACAGCGTCAAGTTTCCGTCTTGTTCCGCAGGGAGTTGAAGCAAGAGCAGACCTCACTGCCCAGGGATGTGGCAAGTTCCGCTACATATGCGCCAGGATCCGAAAAGACAGGCCAAATCCCGACTACGAATTAGTTGGCAAAGATCCAGCCGCAACAACAGGATGCGCACCTGTTGAGTGTTTGCGTGAGTATACCCACCTCTTTTACTTTACCACATATGAATGAATTCCGTCTGTGGCCACAGATCATCGAATTCATTGATGTGTTGATGTTCTTCAAATTTGTAAAGGGAGAAGATGACAACAGATGGTGTAAAACTGAGGGATTCCAAGAGTGGTATTAACATCTTACTGTAGAAATATAGCGATTTAATTGATGAACTGCAGTCTGTACCCCAAATTTAAAAACATCACCATAATAGGTCAGTGGACTGAAGTTTTATTTCAGAGTTCTTGTTATTGATAAAAACATCCTAAATCTTTGCCGAGGTGACCAAGCATGCAATCAGGTATCTATGGTGAGGTGCTTAAGATACTTCCGTGCTAACATTTGTCCTTCCTCATAAACTCACCAGAAAGGAGGATAGTTTTGTGTATTGGTTTCAAAGGTCATGGGCACCCCTGTAATGTGAGTTGGTGGCAGAACCTTCACTTTTTGACTAATGAACATTTCCAGTCCCATTTAGATTAGAGTTAAGTTTATTCATTTCCTCGGTATTACACAAAGTATGTACGAATTAAACATACACAAGTTACGCAAATGAAGAGATATAACAATGATGAAAAACGTAAGCAGAGGAGACAAGGCAAGGCTTGTATGGAGCCAGACTACCCAAAGAGGAAAGAAAGGTGAAGAAAAAAATATATAAGAATAATAACAAAAACATGAAACAGCCAGACCTCTTAATTCCTCATCATTTTTCCTTACTGTTTTATTCTTTCTAGGTGGAAGAGATCCCACTGTAGAGTTTGCCTCTGTCCAGCCAACTCCCGTTCAGGTGTTTGAGGTCTCTGAAACCACGGTGACCACCACGGTCACAGTTACCTTCAATGAGGACAGGACAGACCAAGTCTCTGGGGACAACCTCTGGCAGGTGGACCTCTGGTTCAGCAAGGCCTCTGATGGAGCTGGGTCCAGCAGTGATGGCGTCAGTGACGTACTGTCCCCTGCTCATTCCAGTCAGCCAGTGGACTTTGACAACTTTCAGTTTGAGGTGAGAGATAAAAGTGAAATGTGTCTGTCGAAGGTCTGGCATGTATCAGCTCTACTTTGCATTTTTTTAGCAAAAATTGTAAATTCACAGACAAATGTTAGTTTACTGTGTATGTAGAAGATTGACTTAAATCATCTTTGTTCCATTGGTTTTGTCTGGATTCTTTCTCTCCCTCTCAGGACCTCGAGATCACCGCTGATCTGAGAAATTCTGTGTGTGGCAGGTACCGTTACATCTGTGCCCAGGTCAGGAGAGATGAACCAGAACCGACCTATAAACTGCTTGGAAGGGAAAGGTCATCCACAGTAGGCTGTGCTGAAGTCAGATGCGACAGTGAGCAATTCACAAAGTTTTTTTTTATGTTCAATTATCCACTGATACTTAATACACTAACAGAGTTGTCAAATGTTTAAGAGTGATCACGATGTAATATGTGTTCTATCACTGACATTTTTCATTCACTGGCATGACAGTCAAAAGTTGTAGTGATCATAAAGAAGCATATGAGGTAGCATATATTACTTGAAATGATGTTTAATGTTTCCAGTGTGATGGTCTATCGTGATAGCTGATATTTATCAAGTAGTCTGTTTAACTACAACCGATGTCCAGTGTTCTATAATGATTGTCATGTGTAATTTTTGGTTATTTGTGTTCAGTATGCATTATTTTCTTTAATTAGATTAAGATTTTAGTGATTACTAGGCAGAAAATTTGGTAGTGTGTTTTACATCCATGAATGAGATTTACCTCAATTCAATTCCAGTGTGTTGCAACACTGCATGTACCCATTAAATAGGAATTGGCATCTCTTTTCAGCAAAAGAATGCTTAATCACTTTTGTTTGCAACAGTTTGAGACAAAAAGCAGCCAAAAACTTTGCATTTAAATATCACACTGCTTTCTTTTTTTCCCCTATCATTTGTAGTACGTTCAATAAAGTAAGCCCCTCATACAGATTCACAGTCAAAGTGTGCCTTTGATGATTTTTTTTCTGCATACAGTTGCAATTCTGATCCTCTGCTTTTTGTTCCCCTTGATTTAGTTGGATATGTACACAGTTTGGTTTACTGCAATGAATGAACTGTGAGTTGAGATTTGTTTTGATCACCAGGCAGGTCACTGTACAATATTCAACATTATATCCTCCTATGGGTTGTAATTCCTTAGGATAAATTGATGGCTGTAATAGAAGACATCAGGAAGCACTAGTTTCATCTGTCCCTCAATATTAAATCTGAATCATGTTGCATTCATGACCAGTTTGCATCCTTTCACTGGGAAAATATTAATTGGAATTGCAGCCAAGGAATGGTGTTATGTAATGGGTAGGTATTACAAGTGATAAAATCATCTCAAAACTGAAGAGGTTGCACTCTTGTCAGACCTCTTCTTTGCAGTCATTTTATCCATTCTTCTGCAATCCAGGTGCTTACTTAACCTTAGAATGAAATTGTCTGGTGTTGTCTTATGAATAATTAAGTTCCTCTTTAGTGTACATTAATTATTCTACCTCATGAGTTGCTGCTGACTAAGTAGTGTCGTGATCTTGGTATTCTATGTCTGAAATGTGAGAAAACAGTAGCTACCTTAACTAGCCCAAATTGGCAGGTTACTGTGTATATTTGTGACAACCAACTCAATGAGAGTCCTTGTGCTTGCAATTGCCTGAAGCTGACTAAATTTTATTTCTGCGATCTGACAGGGAGCCAGGAGCCTACAGTGGAGTTTGCCTCCATATCCCTGACTGAAGTGACCGTCTATGAGGAACGTGAAAACCCGGTCACGACCACGGTCTCCGTGGACTTCAAAGAGTCCACCACGGAGGAGGGGGTGTCCGGATCCAACCTCTGGCAGGTAACACTTTGGTTCAGCAAGGCTCCAGATGGCCTTGGATCCCAAACAGGCACCGTAGAATCCGCACTGTCGCCAGCGCAGGGAGCTCAACCAGTCAGTTTCGACAACTTTCAATTTGAGGTTGGTTTCTGATGATCTTGGTGACAGAGTGCAATCTTTTTTGCAGCATTCATAGGTAGTCACTGTGTGGACAGAGAAGTGGCAAAGAGCAGACCAACTCATATCATTTATCATCCCTGTTTTCTTTCTGTCATGAATTGGTTGGTAGGCAGATGCCAAAGTGCTTTTTGGACAAAGTATTTTATATTTGCAAGGTGAAGACAATGAGATCAGTCCAGTGAGATAATAGTAACAGTAATCAGTTCTTATAGAAGCTAAACTTGTGTGCACTTCAAAAGTGCATTGGAAGAGATGGGTCTTGAGATAATGCATCTCTTACTGATGAATGAGCCATTGTTTCAGCTAACCAGGAGCAAAAAAGAAAGTCTTATGATCTAGGTTTTTGAGTTCTTTCCAAGTACTTCTGTATAGATTCATGACAGAGACCTCATGATTCAAACTGAGAGGTGCAGCCTCTTTACAAACACTAGACCAGGGGTTATCAACCTTTTTGAGTCAACGGACCACATTGCCACCATTGAACTTTGTACTAGGCTGTTTAGGCTACAAGCTTACCTTCTATTACCTTTCTAGTGGTCTGGATAGAAGTTACCAGCCTATCAGTTATCACAAGCTTTTTCATGATTACATCGTTATTACTTTCCTTCCTTACATTTGTGTATTTTCCTTATTCTCTTTAATGTTCTTTCTGTTCCAAAGGGAGTTTGCATGATACCCCACTGCAGGCCACTGACTAAAGGGAGATCGGTTGAAGACCTGAAATATATTGCTGCAGGTCTCAAGTATTAATGTAAATTTGCATGAATGAGCAATATTGTCGAGGCGAAGTGTCAGAAGTTTGCTTGCGTTTCATTCTATCCTAGGATCTTGAGATCACTGCAGACCTGACCTCAGTGGGATGTGGCAAGTTCAGGTACATCTGTGGTCGTATCCGCAGAGACAGACCAGATCCAAGTTACATCCTCCTGAGTAGGACCCTGGAGTCTACCAGTGGATGTGCCCCCGTTGATTGTACAAGTAAGCACTTGTTTCTTTCATGGCAGTTGTTGTGTGAAGAGAAAGATTTAACTCGTTACATAAATTTCAAAGGCGAACTTGTAATGAAGAGAAGATTTTATGGACTCTATGTACAGCAGGAGGATTGCTAGGGTCTTCTTGTCCAGACTTTCCTTAAACCAATGGTCTGCAAACTTAAATATGAACCAGGGGATCATAACACTGTCAAAATATTTCTCCCATTCCAAAGCTTGATCTTTGCATCTTCAGTTTGATTGTTTGATACTCTAATGGTGTGTGAATATTCATCCTTCATTGGGACTGATACATTGAGGTTTTTTTTCTGCCATCATCATGATCATGTTGCATTGGGAGGAATCAAATCTTTATGCTTGGCCTGCCAGTGTTCTTTTTCTTTCCTTCCATTGTTATTCAAGTCAAAATGTTAGCATATGTGGCTTTCATTGCAGAAAGAGACCTTCATATATGTTTGGATGATGCAGTGTGATATCAGACCGTTGAGTCAGAAACTTATATGCAGATAGGGCTTATCCTCCAAATTCTTTTTTCATTGATAAAATTGTTTGGGAACCTTAAGTGAATCATTGCTTATTTTGCAATAGCAACATTTTGAAATAGCTACATAGTCCCAATTACTGTGCAGCAAGCATTTCCATAGAAAGCTTCTGAAGGTGAGAAAGTTTCATTTTCCACTCTGCCGGTTGTGACTAAAGGATGAATGATCCATGTGCTTCCTAGATGAATTGATGTTAATTTTCATTGACTGCATCAATTTCCATGAATGGTAAACTTGCAGTTGCGTGCATATTTCCAGAAGTTTGAGAAATCCAAATTTAAATCTAACTTTCCACAACCAGCAGTGTTCATAGGTCTTTCAACAAGCAGCAGTGTTCATAAGTTGACTACTTCTGTCAAAGAGAATAATATTCACTCTATCTTTGTCGCTTAATTCCATGGAATTTCTCCCAGGATCAACCCTAGATTCTGCTCTCGTCACGTCTGTCACGAACACCCCTGTGACCATCTCTCCCGAACAAAACAACGAAGTCACCACAGATGTGACAGTCACCTTTGACGGGGGTGCCACCGACGACATCTCCGGCAGCAACCTCTGGCGGGTGGAGGTGTGGTACAGCAAGAAAGAAGACGGTTCAGGATTCAGAAGCAGCTACACACAGCAAGCTCTCAGTCGCTCTCAGCAGAGCCAGGCAATTCGTGGTAACACTCTGCGGTTTAATGTGAGTTTCTTTGGTAAACCTCTTGAACGTCTCACATCCCCCTCTTCCCTTCTGGAAAAGCAAAGTAAAAAACATCTTGCACTTAAAAAAGCAATGAACAATGCTAATGTAATAACACAACATGCATAGATCTACATTATAGGATAGACAGTGAGAAAGCAAAAATTAACTCAAAGTGGGCAGGCTGAGGTACAAAAGTGAAGTGTATCGGAAATCGAAAATATTCGGTTTCACCCACGGTCTTATTGCTCGGTTGGGTGAGATCCGTAGAACTG
This sequence comes from Stichopus chloronotus, assembly GCA_021234535.1. Classification (NCBI taxonomy): domain Eukaryota; kingdom Metazoa; phylum Echinodermata; class Holothuroidea; order Aspidochirotida; family Stichopodidae; genus Stichopus; species Stichopus chloronotus. Next base: position 7,948,108 of record CM037835.1, read on the forward strand.
CGGCTGCTTGGCAGTCTGCTTTGTGATATGTCAATGATCTGAAATGTGTACTACCATTACATGTAACCAGAATTTACTGGGTTGAAATGTTTATAGTGCTTAACTTCTTTAGTAACTTGGTATGAAAGTACGAAAAGCTATGTATGAATATGGTTTCAACTTGCATTTAATAGTTGGCATGAAATAGTAAGGTTCAAGTGTAGAAATGATTTCACTTCAGATGTCAGTGAAAGTCTGATTGGGTATTTTAAGTCTTAATGAGGAGCACTTATTATGAGGTACTGACTATACTTTGAGTACTGCTGTTATATAATGCAAAGCCCAGATCAGTTTACACATTCTGTTAAGAGAAGTCATGTGTGACCCAGCTCAAACAGATTGGCCAAGTACAGCAGAACATTCATCGCACGTTGAATCAGTCTCCATGTAAACTATATTTTGGTGTAAATTTAATTTCATTGCATCAGAAATATGTTCAGTCGAGTTTTCTGTCACTGACTGGTGGAGACCACACTGATGTTGTTTCAACTGGAAAAGGGCAGTGGTCGTTATGGTCTATCGTAGAACAATTTATAACCATATCTGGCCTGACCACTAACCAGTGGGCTCCAAAATATTGTGTGTCTTGCTAATTTATAACATCTAACGTCAAGAATGATATTCAACAACAACAAACAAAAGCAAAACAAAGAAAATGATGCAAACGCGACGTTGCGTTAATAACTCAAAGAGCACAAAGAGGGTTTGACAATTATTGGAATGTGTATCATAGTTCATGAACAGTGAAAAAAATTAACAAAAGTATTGTAAAAAAGAAGCTTCTACTGCTGACAAAAACAGCATAATGTTACTCCATCCATTTTGATGTTATATTGTATCCTAAATTTATCCCTACTTGGAAAGAATCCTCAACTCCTATTGGCCCATTACACTCAGGTGACCGTGCGTTATTGTACATATGATACACGACAATAAGAGTAAAATCACCGTCAGATGAATGCAGTAAAAATGTAGGTCAACAGTCTTTGTCATCTGCTATCTTACACAAAACAATGATGATCCTTGTCTATAGTGCATTAACATTTTTGACATGTTATGAATCAAGTTTACCTTTTCTTGGGGTTTGTTTTCGAAGAAAATGCAGTTTATTTACAAACGCAAAATTTTCTTGGGTTTGTCTTTGTTAAAATCTTGCATGGTATGAGTGATGAAGGTTAATCTACTATGGACCTCTGTATTAACTGTGTGTTAACATTGACCACTTAAACCTTAAAGGACAAGATGATACTATCAGTTTGGTTGTGTGTGGCATTTGTCAATACTGTAGGTCTGTGAGTATCTTTTGTTGATCTTCTTCTTGGTATTTTCATACAGGCTGCTGTAGCTGATGCTGACTTGAGCGGTGTTGGCTGTGGAAAGTATCTCTTCGTCTGTGCCCGCATCAAGAAGGGTGAAGCCGACCCTGACTTTGAACTTTTAGATGAAGGAATTGAATCCATCACTGGCTGTTCCCCAGTTACCTGTGGCGGTGAGTCGTAACTTTTCATGAGACCATGTAGTAAGCCATCAGGCTGATCACTCCCTCTGCTTTCCTCACTCTAGGCAAAAAGAGAAATGTATTAAAACGTAAATGGTATGATAGTGTTCATAGAATATTGCAATAAATGTTGGGTTGTGTCGTTAAGTTCATCAAAATGTCTAATTTCTGTAGAGAATACCCTGGTTTTGAAAGACCCACACTTCCCTGCATCACGGAAAAGAGTTTTCTGCTTTAGAATAAGATTCTCTAAAACCTCCTCACTATTAATTCCCATTGAGTAGTACTAATGCCACCATGTAGTGAGTGCCTTGCTGCTGTTTTCTTCTCAAAATATCCTGTCTACTGTTACTATCCTGAAAAGAAGCAAGAAGGGATGGCAGCAGAATTTGAAACTGTATCATTTTATTTACAGAGGAGGAACAAGAGACCCCCCACATCACCCCCACATCCATAACTATCTTCCCATCACCGAGGAGAGTACCCCTAGCCGTTACCGTAGGGGAGGAGAACGTCCTCAGGATGGACCTGAGCGTTGAATTTGATCCTACAGACACAGACAGTGTCACAGGCTCAAACAACTGGAAGATCATTGTTTGGCTGTCGAATCAGGGCAACGGGAACACCGGAACCCGCGTCGCGGAAACGGAAGACACTATCACCACCCCACAGATAAATAAAAACCTTGTTGCTCCAGGACCTCTCAACTTCCAGGTAAAATACCTTGATGCAGTCGCAGACAAACACGCGGCTGTTTTCTTTAAATAATATGGAAGCTTTGGTGTATAAAAGAATTATTGTCTGTAGCATGGCTCCTTCAACTTCACCTAAGGGTTTTTAGGCCATGTGATACCATAGCAGTAACTATATTGCAGCTATTAGATTTATTCAATGATTGTGGTCAAATTATTCGGGAAAAGTTGAAAAATTCAGAGGTTTCTGGTTGGGAGGTGGAGTTTATCATGTAGCTTTTGATATCATGAACAGATTGACAAAAAGTTTGCAATCAAATTGATTACAACAGGAGTGCAACAATGAAAATTTGATTTACTATAGCAGCAGAAAATGTCATAGTTTGACTGGTTTGACTGGTTTTTAATATCTACAAGAAAAGCTCCTAGGATGTATCAAAAGTTTGTGAATTTTTTTGCAATTTAGCTCAAAAAGTTGCCATAAAACCTTGTGGTAACACAACAGTCCCACAATCTTTAAAGTAGAAATGGTCATAACACTCCACTGCATGGCTTATTTTAGTTTAGGGGTGGTGATGGTGAGAGCACACTGATAAATTGGTTCCTGTCCTGGTACTTGAAACGGTTCCATGTCTGAAGATTGAGCAGATCAGACTTTGCTTCATGAGTAAGTAGATGGTAATTTTATACCCATTTGTGCTCTCATTTCACTGGTGCTTCACTGACATACGAATTTATTCTTAAAATGTTTATTTGAAAAAGTGTTTTTGGATTTCCTTTACACACATCCTTGTTGTCACTAAAGCAGAAATCAGTGTTTAGTGTAAGGGAAACAAGGCATTTTTTGAATGACAACAAAACCTTTCTTTTTTAAGTCACGTAGAATTGGTCGCGCGTGTCAGTTCTGCGAAAAGCTTGGAAACATAATGCAGCACTGTCAGAGTTGTGTTCTTGATTCATTCCCATTGGGAAGATGAAAGATGTGAAAAATTTAAGGATACATTTTACTGTGTCTTACAAAGAACAGACAAATGAGTTGTAAGTACTGCAAAAGACAAACATAATTCAGTCTGTCTCGACTCCCTCGAGGGTTCCGAGTCCTTTGTTTGAAAGGTGTCAAAATGGTGGTACTGTGATAGTGGAAATATCTAACTGTACAATCGCAAAGTTAATTTTCTAAACAATCTTTTGGCCCAACTTTGAGTGTGGCATTGGCCCCCCATTCCACCTCCCCACCCCATGGATCTGCCAGTGTCTTGACTGCTGCTGTAATGTCATGTAATGAAGGATGAAAAAAACTTAAAAGTCCTTTCAGTTTCAATAAATCCAGACAAGAATTTTTAAAAGAATGTGGCTATTCACCTTAACAGATTTGTGCAAATGAAACAAAACATTGGCAAGAACAAGATTTAAGCCAATCAGAGATCGTTATTAGGGTTATATTCAGCCCGAGGGTGAGGGGGTCATGTTCGTTCAAGTAATGGAGGGTTTTTTTTTTTGCTCTTATGGGGTCCGTTGTACACGTAAATACTTTCAATCAAGTTCCAATAAAGAGGTTATTTCCAGCTATTTTGACTGAGGCTATATTTATGAAAGCTTGTTTGCATTCATTTCAGATATGTCAAGTTTTGCCAAATTATGGTAGTCATTTAAATAGCTATTCCATTCAGTGTGATACCTACAGTGATTCAGCCAAACTCATGTATCTGTAAATTATTTCTGTTTCTGTGATTTATGTTGCATTAGTGTATATGATTCATTCAAATTGCAGCAGATCAGTTGCCCAACAAAACTTGGGAAATTTACTTAAAATACTTTAGTGCTCACAAGTTAACATTAAATGGTCAAAAACAAGTAGATTAATATGCATCTTGGGTTTGACAAAGAGATGTCATTGTAACTCTGCATGTTGGCCAAAATATTCCGTAATTGTGGGCAAAAACATAAAATGCCCCTTCAGCTGCATCATTCTAAAAAAGTCAGAGGGACATGAATGCAAACTAAATGTTTTGTAATAGGATAAATTGGAACAAGATGCCACCCTGACCAAGTCACGTTCACTATCAATGACAAACAGTGAAACAGACACTACTGAAAGAAAAAGCATTGTTCTGTGCCTGCTGTGATGCATGTTGTGGAGTTACAAATTTAGGTCTGACCAGAAAAGGATATATTTACACTTCAAATAGGATTTTTGAATGAAAACAAAGTTAGCAGCAAAACATGTTTCTAATGGATTTCAAGTACACTACGACAAAGTAAAGCTTTAAATCCGAGAATATGTCCCATGGAGATGCCGCTGGCCACCCATTGTGTGCAATACCTCTGTTACTGAAGTTGAGTAAATGTATACCTTTGAAAGGGAAAAAATGGAATTTTTTTTTGTCAATGTTATGCTTATGTTGAGAACATAGATTCTGACAAAGGCTGAAGTGATATCTTTGATAAGGAATTTAAATGTATGAGCATCTATTACCATGTTTTTTTTTTACCTTTTTTTTTTATATTATACATTGGCTATTCAACATGAAGTAGTGTGCAAGACCATCTGGAGCAATGGTGTAACTAGTAATGACTAAAGTCTGTTTTCCTGGTTTGTGTTGCCTTGTAGTAGGTCTAAGCTGGCATGTTACCTAACGTTACTGTCAACTCTTCCACTTTCAGGGGGTTTCTGTCACAATGGACCTCACCAGACAGAAATGCAAGAACATCGGTTTCGTTTGTGCAAGACTTAAGAAGGCGAGCCCCAACCCCGATTACACTATGAATCCAAAACAAATTTCAGGTTGTTCACCGTGTAGCTGTTCGACATAAGAGTTCATTTAAGGTAAGACCGAATGAACATGTGAAACAGATTACCCTAGTAGGGATTCAGCCAGAGACTCATAAAAAAGGCCCCTGGGACATGGGGTTGTAGTACTGCTTAACCTTGATTCCAAATTAATGCTGTGTTTTGGGACAGTTGCAAGTGCATTCAGGAAGATAACAGTTTGCTTCAAAGTCCACATCTAGTGGAATTTCGAAGGGTTTAGTCAAACATTGCTTCAAAGAGTCGTCTCTTACCTAGCAACCAAGATAATTGAATATTTATATCTTTATGAAATTTAAAAAAAAGGAAGACAATTCCCCCCCCCCCATACCTGTACCCTCTCTGGCAAAATTCCTGCCCCTGTGTGTTTGCAGCCAGTGCTCATTAGCTGGCTTTGCTTGAAAAAAAAAAAAGACCCAAACCAAATAGGTGTGAAGATAATGTTATAATCTTTGTCAACAGACAGATCAGACCACAGAGATTGTTTACTGCCAGGTCATAAGCATGGAAGAGTTACATGTTGTGATAATGTCTAGCACCATTGAACTGGCCATGGTACCTCCCCTCCCCCCTTACTTGCTCATATCCCCTCTGTTTAAGGTACTTACCCTTATCAATTCCGCCTGAATTTCATTGTTTCGTATGCTCTATCAATAAGTGTCTGGTGTTTGCTGCAATGTTCCATTTCTGTCCAGATTCACTTCCAGACCTGGTGGTCTTCTATTCAAGGATGTTTCTAGTAGCTGGCAAAAACAATTGACACTGTAAAAATGTGACATTATATTTTTTCATTGGGACAATTGTGTTCACCAAGTCTTTCGCCTTTCAAGCTTGGAGAGCGTGACGTTTAACATCAAAATTGTGAAGATGGGATCCAGTGTTACCTGTCCTGTTCCAAACCTGTGCTGAAGTATGAGACCAGTGAAATGCACATTACATTAAAATCATAGATGATAATCCTCCATGATATTATCTGTAGTGTAAGCAAAATGTGTTACAATTCCACTGTACATGGTTACCATTAGTATTCATTGATAAGTCTGATGTTTTGACACCGATACTTATCTCCTATGGCAACAAGACATCAGGGAATACAACTTACCCTGCACAGTTGATGGACACTCTGTCAGCCTCTTTGTATAAGCCCTTTGTAGCAAAGATGCTCTTGTCTCTGCAGTGTAATTTACGGTTGCCATTATGTCAGTGGGAGGTACAGTAGATAAATTATTCATTGGCTGATAATGAGCATGTCATATTTGTATCTCACTCACTGGGTTGTTGTCTACCAGACAAGAACAGAAGACTGTAAAACTTTTTCCTTTAAATGCTGCCACCTGTATGGTTTGTTCTTCTCTTTTAGGTATTTTATCTTTTTGGTCGCTGTGGAACAGTTATCAGATACACCATTGCTTCATGTCTGATACCATTTGTAGCTCCTACCAGCTAGCTGGTGTGAGCTATTGTAATGGTGCGGCGTCACTCTATCTATCTGTTCATGTTACGATTCTTTAGATTGGTGGGCAGTTGGACTCTGAGCTCCTCCTTTGATTTGCTGTGAGTGAAGAGTGTAATAGTAAAGGACAGAGTAGTATTGAAGTTTTCAAATCAGTTGTGTGTTATCAACTTCAACATAAAGTACAAAACAAGAATGTCAGATGCCAGCTGTGCGTTTAATCATGGAGCTCCTACGAATGGAGTAAAAGCAGCTTTCAACCCTTTGAAGTTATGATCTGTTCCAACATTCCAAAGCCTCAAAACCCTCATCGATTGGTACGAACCGCAGTAGTCCAGGGTTACTGAAGGTTAAGCAACAGTTGTAGGCAATATATAGCACCACCTTTACATCCTAGTACAACCATACTGTAATTTTCATTGTAATTTGGAAGAGATCTCTGAGGATGTGCACTTGTGCACACATATGCCATCAATCTTGCAAAACTAAGTAAGAATCTACCTTTACGATAAGCTAAGTTCTGTTGTCAGGGAGGATCTGGAAAGATGGAAAACTTTCTTACGAAAGTTTCTCAACTTTCGTAGTCTTAAAAATATTTTCTGTCGAGAAATAGGTAGTAGCACTGGAACAAAATGCCAATTATTCTCTATTTGTGGGTCGTTTTATAGATGTAAGCTTAATTGTAGCACATTTATCACTGCAAAATATACTGTTAATTAAGAAACTGTGCAATGTCTTTTGAGAAAATCATTTCCATTTTTTGGATGTGTAAACGTTGATAACAGTCGTTCTTTTCACACAATCGATGTGTTTGACTCCTGTTTGTCGGAACAGATGAAGGAAGTTGAAATGGATTACGTGGAGCAGTGGGACATAGGAATTGTCAGATTAGAAAGATTTGGTACTAACTGGATTTGCAAAGGGTTGTTGAGACTGTGATTCAAGGTAACACTGGGGTTGAACAATACCACCATGTCACAAAGACTCTGCTTTTACTCCATTCGTAGTACTTCCATGATTTAATTTAATTGTTGTTAATACTTTGAGACCCACCAAACTGAGCAATGATAAGCTGCTCAATTATCTTAAAGGTGTTTTATTCCTTTATTAGGCAATTCCAGTTCAATATCATTCACCTAGCAACATCATTTAAGTCAACTAATCCTTAATTAGCTTGCTCAGAACAATGCTTTGATCCTTTGGTGTTAAGCCACCCACATTTGAGAAGGTGATGCAAAGCTCTTATCAACTGTTTAATTGATATAGATGAATACATTTACCTTGTTAACAAGGGATGGCATGCAAATGAACTTAAGAGGCAGAGGTTTGATATTTTATCAACCAAATTCAGCTATAGTCAAACTTCTCTATTTTTCGTTTTTAATTTCTTCGGTCACAATTGAACTGTTTCTAACTTATTCATAGCATCCTTACAAACGAACATTGAACAAAGAGAAGCGTCGACTTTCAGCGACATTTGCTGTTCTAGTTTTCACAAAGTATATCTGTGATTGACAACAGTAATCTAGAGACTCCTGCCAATATGTGCACAAACATTTTTTTAAGTTGTTCACACCTGGATAAATTTTTACCCAACCTCACGTGATAGTAATGCACATTTTATTTCCGTTCATGTGCAAAACTGTTTCAATGTGCACTTTTCAAATTTACAGAGTTCAGTTGGTTTCTCAACAAGGTCAGGAACTCAATTTGGTACATGAGGTTGCCATATGAGTTTCAGACAAACAGGGCTAAGCTAATTAAGGGATGTTTGTTATGTCACCTGAAAGACTCTGTGTCAGTTAGGAGATGTGGTATCGCTATATACTTGCAAACCATCTTATGTTTACGTGTTTCGTGGTCAAACAGATACATGTTATTGTTATGAAGAGCAGTGATAGTGGCTTACCTGTCAGTATCATAAACCAAACCAGTGATAGCTGACCACAATCCCTGCTACTGGGTAACATGTACACGATGTTAAGTTATTGCAAGAGTTTATCACCTGTCATTTTGTGGTTTCATGTTCCATTGTTTGTGACACAAAATTACCCTTTACAGGAATAAGCTCTGCTTTATGTAATGTTAATAATCAAAGCAGACATGCAAATAACTTTCCTGTTTCTTGGTATCAGTCTGATTTTTTAAGGAATTTTATGTTTGTTTGAACATTTTAGCAATATTAAACAGTGGATTTGCTTTGCATGGCAGCTTTAGCTTGAGTAGCTGTGATAAGCATGTTGTAAGCATAGAACATATATCAAGTTTTCTATCAACCTGTGCTAATTTAGATGGTTTCATAAACAACAGAATTAAGTGACGTTTTCTCCAAATTATTAGATTTTGTTTCTTTTATTTCCTTTCTTTTTTCTGGGGAGGGGGAGGAGATATTTCCTTGGATTTGGACCCATTGACATTAACTATCATATTTTGACACTCAAACTCATTGCCATATGAATGTTTGTATAAAGTTGTTCTCTGTAGATTAAATAAAAAACAAAACTGCCATCAATTGCATTAAAAATTTCCACTTATGGAAGCCTCTTTGATCGTAAAATTGCAGGATATCGTTTAACATAGCAATCTCCTTGAGCAGAATTAGTATTAGTCAACAGTTAAAATGCAGATAAAGGAGTAAATATGATAAATTTGCCAGGATGCCAATAAAGTCAGTAACTGGAGTGCATACATCCATCGTAGGTACACCCAGATGTCTGTCATAGAGTCTAGGGCAAGGATGATAATGGTAGAGTTGGGAAATGGAAAGGGGGGCTCTTGGTAACACAGCTCATGGTATGTACATCAAAGGACAACAATGGTAAACAGACACATCAAGTTTTTCATTTTCAAACGATATGACTTCCCTGCCAAAGAAGTTTTGAGAATGTAGCGATTGGTCAGATAGATCTGCATAGCTAGCACGAAACCCACCCTCAGTTCTCCTAATTAGTGGGCAGTTGTAAACAGGTAGATGCAATGGTCAATGCTTTTAGGACAGGTAAATGCTTTCCTTTCCTTTTCATCATGTGAGGCCTTTGAGAAAAAAAATATTTGTATTTTATAGTACTATCAGCTTTAAGGACAGTGGGAGGGTCAAAGAAAGTCAAAATAAAAAGTCAGATATATCTCTTGTCACCCTTAAATTGAGAAAGGATAAGACTCCCAATGAACTTCATAAAATGTAATCCATCCCCCTCAGATTGTATATTTGTATGGGATTGAAAGGTCACTGACATGGTAGCCAGCTGGAGACAGGTGTGACCAACCTGGGTTATATATCATATTACACCCCTTGGTGGTTCATAAATGGATGCAAGTACAAATATATAGGGCACTCTACTGGAGAGTTCACTGCAGACAGAACCTGCTCTTACAGTTCAGTCAAGAAGGAAAAAACTCAGAAGCATTTTACCAGATTCCACAGGGAGAGAGGGAACCTTTATTTTTCCTGTTTGAGGGGTATGAACTTTAATCAGTCCACTAATACCTACTTGAGCCCACGTCCATTTTAGAGTGGCGAGTGATAGTATCAACAAGTTAACCTTCCTTATCCAGCCTCATAGGCCCTCATAGTGTATGGTTCTATGTTCAGTTGTTTATTTCCATCAGTTAGGTGTTACCTCGTAGATGCATTCAGACCTGAATAAATCAGTCTTCTATGTATACTCCAATGAATGATCATGATAAGAAATCTTTGTAGCACAAAGTGACGTTAAGTATCAGAGTTTTTAATGACTTAACCAAATTAGGTAGTTAGAACAAAAGGAATGATTGTTCCCCCAAAGGATTATCAGTTTACTTTTACTCGTTTTGAGAAATAGTTGAGACTATGGAAGGAAAATGAATGAGGAGTATTTGAGATTTTGCTGCTTACAGTAGTTCTTAGTTTTAATCTTTATTGCTTTGTCCGATTTATACCTAACATTAAACTTGTGTCACATTCGAATTTGGCATTCGATTCTGTGGCATTTGATTCTGAGCTGGCATTGGAAGTGACATTCAATTCTGATTCTATTAAATTATTTTCATTTGTCAAAGTGATTACGTGAGATTGTGCTGCTTTAACTTGAGGAACATGAGGAATTCTCAGCTTCATGCTCTTATGTGATCCCCGGAGCACAATGCACATTGATGAAATAAAATTTCAATTAACTTGAGCATCTCTTGTTTGGCAGTGAATAACCCACCTGCAATAAGCCAGTTCAGAGTATGAGTGTTACATTAGAGGTCGAAGGTCACAAGGATATTGTCTGTGAATGTCAAGTTGAAAGCAGTCGCTTGCTCTACATAGGAGGCTTATGGCATATGTACATTCCGCTCGCATGAACGATACCATTGTTACAAGTTCTGTACAACATAACAATATAAAACGCTGAGTGGAGACTCCAGGTGTTGAAGAATTCGGGTTGTGGAAAGTGAAGAGACTGAAGCATTTTTTGAGACAACAAAATCTCGAAGTAAGTGTCAAGGAAGACGAAGTGGTCGCGTTGAACATATACCGCTGTACACATCAACATACTGGAGGTAGTAGACGTGTGTGAGGAGAGAAATCCGTCGACTACGGTGCGATTTTGAATGTTGAGACCTCAAGGTGTTATGTGATCTGTCATAAGAACTTGTTGACAGTGGGAAGGAGAAATATCAGAAAGAAAATAGTTGCCACGCATGTATTTTGATAAAGCGGATTATTTTGGCAATATAGAGGATATAGGGGAGGATCACACTGTTTAAGGGAGACTGACGATTTCTCTCAAGAGCAAAGAAACACTCAAAGGAACAGGTGTTCCAGCTGGAGCAGTCCAGTTGAGAGTAAGGTTTTCAATTCCCCAATTTCTTCGCTCGAATCTTAAGAGAGGGTGTTAGGTCATTACCCAAGAACAAAGAAATTCAGTCTCAAAACAGTCCCTCGTCAGTGTCCAGAAGATTGACAGTTTCTATTCCCAGCCACTTCCCCTGCCCTAGGACAAGAACTTTCATAGCCGGTTTATCTAGATGCAAGGAGCTTTGAGGAAGAGCTCTACAACCACAGCATTACATTCAAGTTGGTTAGCCAACCAGTCCAAAGAAGAAGTTAAAGAATTTGTTTTCATACCTCTTCCAACACATCTATGGGAGTAACAACAAGCGTGAATTAAGAGGGACGAAGAAACTTGAAAAGATCACTTAAAGTGTTTGCCAAACTATCAGTGATGTTCCATAACAAAATAGATGGGGGTGATAATGGACAGGAAACAGGTTGTGGGCAGTTCATGGACTCGTGACTAGAGTCACTGAAAATGAGGTGAAAGACCAAATTTAGTAGCTAGCTACAAGATCTGACACTGAACAGTAAACACGTAAACCACATTAATAGACATTTTTCTTTTCAAAACTTACTCTCATTTAAAGCAGATCGTCAAGAAATTGACACTGTTTACACAAGCATGTGTTTGTACGATACGTTCCTACATGACAACACTATGGTATGTACAAGTAACACAGTAAACAGTGATTCCATGGAAATTTCCAGTAAAGAGTTTTTGCTCATGATTTTATGATTAGCAACTGTTGTTACGCCGCGGTACTGGATGGAATTAGATCTTTGTGTAACTTGTACAAAGCGGTAATATTTCAATTAACATTGCATGGTGGTTATTACGATATTTTCATATTTTTCATTGTATAACCTGTCATAGAAGACAAATGGTCCTTAATTACATAGTGGTAGGCTTTACAAATCAGAGAAGCAAGATGCCCGAGCTGATATTCCACCTATTTCCTGCAAATGAAAGAAGCAGTCACGTTGGTAGTAAACAGCAGTGCATCACTGTAGGGTACGACGCAGCATGCACATATGCAAGCATGTTTTGTTTTTCATCCAATAAGGCGTTTCCATGGGAAATGTGACGTCACTGCAAAACCTCTGTACCAGGTATTACCAGGTCAGCAGCCAGTATATCAATATTTGCTTTTGCTTATACCAATGCAGCTTACTTGTAAACACCATATTTCAAGAAGGGAAGTGTGGACAAATCTCATATTTGGTATTTGAGTGTACCACATTGATTGGAAGGTCCCTGTTGATTTTGGTTGAGGTTAAAGGTCATTTGAGGTCAGCAGGGGTCAAATTGTAAAAATATTGTAAACAATATCTCAAGAAGGAAAACTTGGGCAGATCTCCCCGTTAGAGTGTAGGTGTATCTCATTGAGTATATAAGGATTCCATTGTCTTTGGTGAAGTTCAAAGGTCATTTGAGGTCAACAGGGTCACATTATGGAATTCTTGTAAACATCATATCTCAGCAAGGGAAGCTTGGACAGATGTCATTTTCAGTGTGTAGATGGAGGTAGAAGGTCATTCCATGTCAACAAGGGGTCAAATTGTGAACATGTATGATCTCAAGAAAGGAAGCTTGTGCAGATCTCATATTTCATATAAAGCATACATAGCTCAATATGTCACATGATAATGCTTATATATCAGATTCCGAAAAAAATTCTGTTAATCAGATCATCGAAACCACAGTGCATTTCTGCACTCTGATGTAGCGATTTTCTTTGCAACAAAGCCTTCATCAGCACAATGAGGAGGCACGTGAAAACAGTTTGGTGTATTGCCAGTCTGCCTTTACAGATTTCTAAAAAAAACAAAAAGGTCCACACCCTCAAAATGTTCTGAAAAGTTGATGAGAAAGTAGCTTTTTTTTTTGCACCTGAAACTTTTCTGAGAAGTGTTAGGGCTCTGAGAGTAGTTCGGTCATCCAAAATGAAATGTAGGTTCGTGCCATAATTTAAAGACAGTTAGAAGTCGGTCAGGAAGATTTGCTAGCACAAGACATTTCTTTGGTTTGCTCAAGTTCTGCTATATTTTTATGTTCTAGTGCACATCTGACAAAAGGATCAGAGATTATCAGAAACTGGAAAAGTTTCAAATGAGACTAGTGGGGCACACATACACAATTGTTAGTATTGTTTTGAATAGCATAACATCTGACAAGTGAAGAGGTTCTTAAAAGAAAGAGTAATGTTTCACTGCCGGCACTTTAAACCCCATGCCAGTATCTTGTTCTTAACTCAGTTAAGATATTGCTGTTTGAAGAGATACTTCTACAGTTTTGAAAGATTCTCAGGTTTGATGTGTAACAGTGGTAAATTATTTTAAGAAGGCTTAGTTGTTCATTGAAATGGAAAAGCTTATTCAGCCTTGAAATTTGACCCCCAGTGAAAATTCAAGATTTGGTACTAGATTTATCTTGAAGTATTTTGAAATTGAAGGCTTTTAAACTACCATAGTGTTTCTTTCAAGATAGTTAAAATAGTACAGTAAAGTAAAATAGTACAGTAAAGAAATATAAAGAATATTCAAGTAGTTGTTCTGCTGTGGCATCACAAATTCCCCATAATGCAGTGTTCCATTTTGAAGTAAAAGATACCTTAAAAGATCCATAACTTCCAAGTGGAACATGCTATTGAGATATGATTTTCACCAATAAAAAGAGAAAAATAATTCCAGTCTTCCTCCAGTGGCCAATCCCTTTAACATCAGTATTCTCTGATCTTTGCTTTGACAGGCTTTTGCACTTCTGTGAGATTTTCATATTTGCAATCCCATCTATCCTAGTACCTTTGGTATGTCATGGAAGCTCTCTGATTTTGAAGCAACTGACTCTATTGAATCTGGTTAGGGTTGGTGGGAATATTTCCATACAAAATGTGAAAGAATTCACAAATAAGCTTGTAGTGTTGATATTGTTGTCATGGGATTTCCGAATGGGGTTGCTGGTAGGTTACTAATAAAAAAGAAGGAAAAAACAGCAAGTCACCCCTGGATAAATCCTCCTGGGCTATTAGGGCAATTGTCTGCCATCATTTAGTGATCATACTCAATCAGACATGTCATTCCTACTTCATCGTAAAGTGTGTGAGATATTCTAGAACTTGATGCATTAAAGGTGATGACTTGAACGTGTAGTAGTGGATTGGATTGCTTGTGGATAAAACTGTAGAACATTATGTGACTGATACCTTCAGTCCCATTCCTATATGCAAGAGAAACTTGTGTAAGCTGTATAGTGGTGGTGATGATAATGATCATTACAATCAGATGATGTTGATGATAATGGTGATAATGATTAATAATGATGATGGTGGTGAAATAGTGATGATGGTGGTGATGATGTTGATGATAATGGTGATGATGTTGATGATGATAGTGATGTTAATAGTGATGATAATGGTTATGGATATGATTAATGATGATATGAGGAGACTGATGGTGATGATGATGTTGATAAGTGTAATGATGATGAAAATGATGATAAAAATCTTTGTGGTAATGATATTGATGATCATGATCATTCTTATGATGATGATGATGCAGTGGCTTGTAAACAGAAGAAAGGAATATTTCCTTTGATGACGTTCAAACTTGTTTTCCGTAGAGTTCAGTGATCATGTAAGGCCAGAAGAGGTCAAATCCTGAATGAACTGTAAACACTATATGACTCTTCATCTGAAACTTTGACTGCCTAAACTTCCAACTTACTTTGTACATAGCTCTTACCGAACACAAGCTACGAACCATCTGTCATGGAGATAAAAGGTTATTACAAGGTGATATCTTTTGAAAATCATGTAAACACAACATATCTCATCACTGTAAGATTATCTAGGTAACTGTTAGTCGGTATGTGATTCCTGTTATTTTGAAGGGAGGTCATGGGTCAAATGAGGTCCACTCATGTCAGGGCCTTAAAAACTGGTAAGTTTGATATATCTATATCGATGCATTAGTTGCTTGAACTTTAAATATCATGTGGGGGTGACCCTTAGTGATGCTACAATTGCTGCTGTTTCTAGTGGAGGACAAAGGTCAGCTGAGGTCAACAGACGTCATTATCTAAAAACCTTATAAATTGAAATTTAAAGTTACCTGAATTTTAAACTGGGTATGGTTAAGGAGAGGTCTAACTCTAAACAAGCAACACCATGTGAAGACAATATCTCTCTTAAAAAAAAGTAGAACTTTCAACGTTGAAAATATATTCTAACGCTTGGAAATGCCCTTTCTCTGTGTAATAAGCTCGACGAGCTTCAAGCATGTACACGATATCTTCATAATTACAGAAACTCTTCAATCCTATGTTTTTCGGAAACATGGTTCACCCCAGATAACACAAATGTTGGAATAGATGGATTTCATGTTTATAGATCAGATCATACATCAGATTCACTAAAAGGAAAAGGAGGAGGTGTTTGTGCTTTCATAAATGACAAGTGGTGTAGCCCTAACAACGTTCATACAGTGAAAACACTCTCTACGCCGGACCTAGAGCTACTCTCTTCAACAATTCGTCCATTTTATCTTCCATGAGAATTTCCTTCAATCCATCTTAACGTTGTCTACATACCACCGTCAGCTAATGTAGAAACTGCCCATGCAACCTTAGATGAAATGGTAGCTGAACAACACACTAAATCACCAGATGCAGTTACATTCATTACTGGAGACTTATACAGCTGTCAAAGAGGATTTCACGGGTTTAACCAATATGTTAACAAAGCCACACATGGTGACAATATTTTAGACTTACTCTATTGTTCCATGCCTGATGCTCACAAACCCCCCTTCCACCCGCCCCTTTGTAAGCTCGGATCATAACGTCATTATGTTGTATCCTACTTATACAGCAGTGCTTTGTGACAGTAACCAATGTGTTAATAAAGCCACACGTGTTGACAATATTTTAGGCTTACTGTATTGTTCCGTGCCTGATGCTTACAAACCCACCTTCCACCCGCCGCTCGGGAGCTCGGATCACAACGTCATTAGGTTGCATCCTACCTATACGTCAGTGCTTTCGTACTAGAGTAAGCCGATAAAGAAAACAATCAAGGTTCGGAACGATGAATTGGAGGCACGTCTCCAGGACTGCTTTGAACGAACGGATTGGGATATGTTTATAAACACTTGTGAAGATATCGAAGAACTAACAAATACCGTCAGTGAATACTTAAACTTTTGTAAAGATAATGTTGTTGAAAAGAAAACAGTGACAATATATCCCAACAACAAACCGTGGATCACATCAGATCTAAAGACAGTGATCTACAAGAAAGTGATCTACAAGAAAAAGGCCTGTTTCAGGGAGGGCAACAAAAAACAGTTAAAAATTGTAAACCAGAAGTTAAAGAGTGAAATATTGAAAGCTAAGAACAGTTGTAGGGACAAGATCAAATGTTTTTTCAAATCAAATGATACTAGCAAAGTTTGGAAGGGTATGAAGAGTGTTCAATACTGGCTGGGATCAAAAGAAAACTAAAGAAATTACTTTGAACAATATTGGTAGAGAAGATATGTCTGATGAATTGAATATGTTTTATGCTAGATTGGATGAAAATGATTATTCAGCTGAATTGCAGTGTGTTGCTCACAGGCTCAGTAGTATTGAGAAGTCGGAAATAATTGAATTTACTAAGACTGACAGGTAGGAAAATTGAATCATTAATGTCGTCTAATCATCATCCCCAGAGTAATCAAGTTGAATTTAGTAAACGTACAGGTAGGGCAATTGTTATCAAATGTAGGACAGAAAGATACAGAAGATCACTTTTACCACAGGCTACATTAAGTCTTGCCAACAGTTTCATAAGGAAATAAGGGCATTTGTATATTCATTTTATGTGTGGTTTTAGGTACATACTTGTCTTATAATCTTGCATTTTTAGTTTTTGACTGTTTTATGCATTTCTGTATGGTTTTTCATTGTTTCTCTTATGTTTTATATTTTATGAGATGAAATGGCACCAAATTTCTTTTTATGGTCTCTAAAGATTCTTATACCTTATACCTCATTTGTGACCCTTAATTAGGTCATAAATAATCTGAGGTGTTTGATAGAAGGTTGAATTCTAGAAACATTGTAAACATATATCGCAACTGTTTCTTTTGTGCTATTTTAGTACTGAGTTACACCTCATTGTAAGAAGATAATGCCTACACCTTTTTTTGGAGAGTGACATCCCTTCAAGGTTAGCAAATGTCAAGTACGAACAACCTTGTAGGCTTTCTAGTCAGAGACAGTCCCTTTAAAGTGAAGACCTATCGGTGACTCTTTGTACTTGTTTCCTTTGTTTTCTTGTTTTCTCCCTTCAACACTCACTTGAGATCAGCAGAATGAAACCTTTTTTTAAAATTTGAACTCTCCAGAATAAACACATTTTGACATGTACTTTTAATCGGAGATTTTTGTTGTGGATGTCTGATCATATGCCTTGTTTTTGGTCACAGTATCCAATCCTCTAAGTGAAATTTGCCAGCAAAGTCTTGACAAGTCAATTGAATTATGCTTTCATGCTGGTCTAGGTATCAGTAGCCCCTCTGGTTTCCTTTTCCTCATTCCTTTGTGTCTGCTGGTAAACTTTTCCTTTGGATAGATTTGTCTGGGCTATAAGACAGTGGATCCTGTGGTTGGTATGATCTGCCAAACCCTGCCGACAGCTGCTGCACCGCTGAGATGTAGGCCACTGCAGGCGCACAGTGCTATCGAACTATGGCGTGAACGTGATATGCATTTGACCCAAAAAGAGAGCAACTGAATGACAACTTTCTATTTTGATTGCTGGCCTTAACTACAGAGAATCTCTTGTTCCTGTCATGTGATTGATATAAAATCCATCTCCTGTGTAATTAATTACATGGCCATATGAAAGGAAATCAACTTCAAATCTACTCGTCGATCGGTTGCTCCGTGATGACCATTTCGTTCGTATTATCCATTGAGGCCTTAGGTCATTGGTAAACTGTGAATCTGTTCGGTTTTACATGTGGGAACAAAAGTCGTGATTCCGTGTTGAATGACTTTTTGCTGAGTTTCGATTCGATAGGGTTAATAGCTATGATGTTTTCATCTCTTCACGTTCCCTGCAATAGTTCCTCACAGAATTAAAGCAAGGCTCCACATATTCTTATCCATGTCTCAGTTCAGCAGTGTCCATTGGCTTGGTGCACTTTCGACTGTTTTATTTAATAAGATATGTAGCAGGACACTCTCCCTCAGAATGAACTCTCACCCTTGCTTTATTTTCTTTTCTCACGACTTCCTGAACTACATCAGCTTGTATAGTTCTCCTGCTCAGTGTGTCTTTATATGAACAACACACAAGCTACAGTACCTAGTGTACCTGGCAAATGATAGATGCTCTGACAGCTGAGAAGTCTTTTGGTGCTCTGTGTCGTGTGCATTGCCAGTCTGTTGTGTATTGCAGGTTTTTGAGATGAAGGTTAACTCTAGGTTGTTTGAAGATCTTCTCCTGAAATTTGGGTCGTTCCTACCTCCCTTCTTCAACCAACCAACCAAACCAGTGTACAGTTGTTTTCATAACCTCCAAACAACTTCCTCTTTACATGATTTTTTTTTGTATGAAAGTGTGTAGAAGACATTATCCAAATATCATTTGCACTATTAAATAGGTAAAAACTACACAGGCTAAGGTTTAATGGACTTTTTTTTTTTATTCACATTACCAAGTTAAACTTTCGATATTTTGTCGAGATATAGTATTGTGATCAGTTGATCCACCGTAAGAAGGAGGAATGAGGAATGGCACGTAGGAGAGGAGAAAATGTAAAATAATGTGGTGGTTGACAGGTTTCATTCACCTTAGCCATGTACTTCTTTGAATAAGCCAGTGGGAAGTATACTTGTAAATGAATATGCAGTTTGTCAAAGCAGCATCACTGAATCTGTAATGACGTGATCAGTTTTTAGGTTATTTGTAAATCCAGGGCTTTGTTTCAAGAAAGTCTTACTACAATTCCCGATACCAATCAACGGGCTACAACTTGCATAGTAGGTTTGTGATACATAGCGAGTGAGACATGGACTCTTGCATGTTTATTTCACTGACACGGTGCACCAAAGAATCATTAACATCCAAACCTGAATTTTGCTGTTTACTGCCATTTCAGTCGCCCCCTTGGAATGGTTACTGTCATTTTCGTTTATTGTGTGAGGTGTTCCATTCACAAATTTTTTAAACTGAGAGCTCTTCTGTTGATTGTAATTTGAACCAGAACATGCACATAGAACCTGTAGCTATTTCTTACAAAGTTAATGTCACCACATTTGGTATTAAAAACTGTGCTTTAGCTTAGCTTGTGTCATTACAGACATTAAAATTTATTATGTTGTTAAATACTTAATTTGGGTTTGAAAGTAATGCACTCTTAAAGATCCCTTTGAGGCAATATATCTTATAAACAACACATGCTCATTGCTATCGACATTTTGCTTCACAAGTCAATGTAGCACCATGTATCTTACATACGCGCATGACAATGGAGCTATTCTTAATAGTTACATACTCTTGGTGAATTATGTCACACATTCAGAGTATATTGATAAAACTTTGATCCAGGTAGCAGTTTCAGAACCGGGTCCTGACAGCAACTGACAGACAGGTACCTGATGCAAACACCAGTATTTTTGCTGTTTGGTTACGTTAAATCAGGAAGGAGGTTCGCCCAAATAGTGGGCGCAGGTTACATTAGTTGCATTAGTCCGTAGGCAGTTTACCACTTATGGTATTGAAGAGATTGCATGAGTGTGTTTGCACAGTTATAGTCCCTGTTTCTGTCTGTTGATATTAAGACATATGCTACTGCTGAGTTGTCAGGCCCACAGGTTGCTTTGGGACCTCTCGTAAACACACTTCAAACCCATTCCACCCTTTTTGTTCTGCTTCGTTACCCCTGAATGAAGCAATGCAAAACATCTATTGATATGGTGCCGTGTGTCTCGGACTTTTTTTTTTCTTGTTTTTAGGTAAAGAAGTGTTTAGTAAATTTTGTGTGTAGCAAGTTACCTCTGCAAGTATTCTTCCAGTATCCCAAAGCTGTCGCAGATGTCACTAGGAGATATTTTTTATGTTACTGCAACTTCCAATGTAGCATTTTGGAACCCACTGTTAAGTCGTCTTTAGGCTGAGTGTTGCAGCTTGACATTATGGCAACCAGTCATTTTGCCCCCTTGCAAGTTCGTCCCCAACCAGTTGGCCCAAATTACCAGTTTGCCGCATGCTGTTTACCAGTTTCCCTCCAAACAGGCCACCAGTTCGCCCCCAAGTGCAGACCAGTTCACCTCCTCATCTGTAAATGTAAATTTACATTGTTATGTTAGTGGTGATAAAGTTATGGGCTTTTCATTACATTTCATGTTTTTGGCCTCTTGTGTTCATTGTGTTGTTCATTGTGTTGTTCATTGTGTTGTTCATTGTGTTGTTCATGTGTTTTTCATGTGTTTTCTCTTCTTCTTTTTTTTTTTTTCCTTTTTTTCACTTCCACACCTGATGCGTTGTTAGCGTAGTTGATTGCATGAGTGTGTATACATATATGCTGGAGAGTATATTCAGAGCGTGCTAGTTTAGGGTTGGAATTTCACCTGATATAGTCCCATACTATCCTCAAAATTTAAATTAATCATGATTTAACCTGATTGGTAAATTGACAAGTGTATTTGAGTCAGTGACATAAAATACTACTTAAAACAAACATCTTAAAAACAGCAAATGACTGGTCTTCAACTAACTTGAACATTGAGCACTAAATCATCTGAACGTTGTCATTTCTTACAAATGGTGGCGCTATTCTAGTTCAAATTTTCCGCCTTTTTTGATACCTTGCCGAAGGTAGGCAAGGAATCTTTTCGATGGTGATTCGGTGCATGTGCGTGCGTGTGTGTGTGTGTGTGGGTTTGTAATGAGCGCCGATTGGGGACACTCACAAGAAATTAGGCTTGCAACCAGGGATTTGTTAAAAAAACGGGGATATCCCCATTTCTGGATATTTTAACATAATGCAAAATGGGGTTTCAGATACGCACCCTCAAGTTTATAGCTCAATCTGACGTTTTCCCCAATTACCTGTTGTATGGATTTATTCCTGTGTATAGGGGGTGTATGTGTGTAAAAAATTATACACACAATTCCGTTTTGGGCGTGAATTGAGGATACATACAAGTCTTATATCAGTCAAGTGGGGACATCATGTGCAAAGTGGGGATATCACCGTTTACGTGAGGAAAAGTCTGTGTCCCCAATAGGCGCCCTTAACGGGCACGCGTGTGTGTTTATGTGTGTGTGTATGTGAGCAAAATCTTGTGAACACTCTAGCTTTTGAAGGGAAAGTGCAAGGTAGGTCAAAGTTGGTATGTTTATAGAACATATAAAGATCTCAGCTGGGATTGTTTTCGGTGAAGGTCAAAGGTCATCTGAGGTCACCATCACGCAGAATGTGTACAAACTATGTTTGCAGTATCTCAGAAATGACAAGTTGCATCATTTTCAAACTTGGGTGGTATGTACTGCCCTGCAAGTAAGTGAGATTATTAGGGTATTCTTGTAGGTCAAAGGTCATCTGGGGTCATCAGAAGTCATAATGTAAAAAGCTTGTAAACACTCTATATTTCGAAGGGAATGTGCAAGACAGTCCAAAGTCAGTGTGGGTAGGACATTTAAAGATCTTGACTGGGATTGATTTTAGTGGATGCCAAAGGTCAACAGAGGTAATCTGCAGGCAGACTATAGACAAAACCTCATGAACCGCACATTGCACAAACTTCAACCTTGGAGGGGATGTAGGACTTTCTAAGTAAATAAGATGACGGTGTTTCTTGAAATCAGAGGTCATGTGGGGTCGTCAGAGGTCATAACATGAAAGAAACTTGTAAACACACTATTTATAAAGGGGAGATAATTTCACTATTTACAAAGGGGAGACAATTGCACTATTTTAAGTTGTTCTTTTTAGATGGAGTATATAAATATCATTATTGGTTTTGGTTTGATGTGGGCCAAAGGTCACCTGAGGTCCTTGAGTACAAAGAGTTAAGACCTTTGCTGGTGTTGTTTCACTTTTCTGTCTTTTCCTATGGGTAGAAGGTATTTGAGCTTCCTTCCAAGCAAAGACTGGCAGTGCTTGCACATTTAGGAAGTTCCAATTTGAAAACTTTTACCTGTCAGTTAGGTTATAAAGTGTAGTTGCTGTACTAATTTCACAAGTCTTTGACTTATAATGATGAAACTTCATCTATGCATCATCAGCTGGCATTATGCCGGTTTTTGATAAATGACTGTATGTCTGAAAGCATCTGTAAAGTATCTAAAAGCCCAATTTGGTTGATTAAGTTCAGCAGGTACAATACACCTTTGAGTTTCTATTTAGTACCCAATTCAGCAGTACAGTATTTGGTATCATGCTTCTTTTATTTATTGCTCTTGTTTTGACAGTTAAAAGTGCTCACTTAGTTCTCAAAGCCATAATTGGCTTTTAATTCCTTCTGAGACATTTTTTTGTGTGGCAATGGTGATTGACCAATGACCTCTTTTGAAAATGGTGAGAAAAGGTTGACCTGGTTATCTTTCCCAGAGGAATCATTATCTGAGATACAGCTCTCCTTCTGTCATCAAACAATGTGGAAAAGATTTGTTTTCTGAGGTGGAGATAGTTGTACATCAAAGATTTCTTTTAGGGAAAGGTCTTATTGTACAATAGAGATAAATAAGTTATTACTTGGTCATATGATGGGGTAGATAGAGGAATTTATGTAGTTTATATAATTGGCAGTCATTTCAACTGTCATATGAGTATATCTCTTGTTCCTGGGAAATTTGTACTGTACCTAGGCTACCACTGTGCAGGCTGGAGAATTCTTGGCTTTCAGCGTTATCTTACATTACATGCGTACAGTAGGGATCGGAAAATGATGTACAGTATTAATGGCTTCATCTGGTAGCTTGTGGTTACTACAGTAAATTGCAACTTGAAAAAATTAATGGAAGTGCATGTACTAGTGGCAAGAAATCACTAGCCTCTTGGCTTTCTTGTTATTTCAAACATTGCCTATATTGCACCTTCACTTGAGGGCACGAACTTGCAAGGGGGTAAATCGACCATGGCAGACTGGTTTGAGGCAAACTTGCAAAGAGGTGAAACTACTGGTAACCGACATTATTACCGCTGTGGCTTGTTAAGAAGGGACTTACTGCACACCCTTTGGTTTGTACTCCAGAGGCATGCCCAATAGGCAGACTACGTTGGGGTGTACAGGTGAAGTCGTATCAATTCCCCCACCCCCCCCCCCCAACACTCTCAAGGAATGATGGAGACATCATCTCAGTGTCATCTGTCTTTTCATAACTTGCTTCTAAAGACTTTAATCCCTCGTTGCTCTTTGGATAACAGACGGAAGTCAGTCAGTTGATCCTCACAAACGGGTGTATAACAACAGGGTATGGTTCCCTGACTATTAGGCTGTAATTGGACAGGCGAAACCTAGCACCCTTGTGACAGACAATCCATACTTTTGCTATTTCTTCAGAAAAGTAAGAAATGCAGGAAAAAGAAAGTGAGACATAGATTTGGTGGATATCCAATGTTTGACCTCTGGCCTTACACTGTCTGTATTTGAATTCACCTTATGTTGTGCATCTTTAGTCTGTTCCCTGTAGAATCACTGTCTGTGGCCCCACCTGTTCCTGCCAGTAGTGGCTTTCATGGTAACACAGCTTCTTTGTCTCCTTGTTTTTGTCGACATCTTCCAACCATGTATGTACACCTCAGCAGCTACATTATTTTCATGCTTACTTCGTTGTCCATGTTATGGTAAATGTTTTTTTTTGCAAAAGATGCTGCAGTGAAATGAATGCATGTGAAGTGTGCTGTGTTTTCTTAGTAGACAGGACCTCCTGAAGTTGTACAGCTATAGTCAAATCATATCTAAAACAGAAACTGGTGTACTGGACCTAGATTGTATGGAATCTGAGGTGTCACAATGTCAAATGACAAGGGCAAACTAAACTTGTTCCAAGCCACAGTCGTCGGCAGAGGC
The DNA here is from genome assembly GCA_021234535.1 of Stichopus chloronotus. Lineage (NCBI taxonomy): Eukaryota > Metazoa > Echinodermata > Holothuroidea > Aspidochirotida > Stichopodidae > Stichopus > Stichopus chloronotus. Next base: position 7,972,466 of record CM037835.1, read on the forward strand.
TTGCATCGTGAAGCTTAATAATTTCTGTTTTGGCAGCTGGAATACATATGTCTTCTCATAAGCAGAAAAACCTGAGTATGTTTCATGATTAGACCTATATCTTACAAAGACAAGAAGACACCACCAGTACAGCTATTATTTGGTCAGCAAATTTGTTATTCATGTACTTTATATGCTGTAACACATCTCGTAGATCCCAAGTTCAGAGAAGCAAGATGCAGGTTTACTTCCGACCTGTCCATCTGTGGACCTGGGAGAGAGATAAAACAGGAAGACATGCCTACCTGGAAAATTTGAAATTTTTTAATACAAGAAGTGTCTACACACAAAATGGTGGCACTTAACATCGCAAATCAATCAGTATAAGTGCATGGCTTGAATTTTTGTGTTGTGTTACATAGCACCGTTAATTGAGATCGGTAATTCAGTAAATCTGTGATTTAAGTTGGGAGTTACAATGCTTTGTTTTGTTACTCTCTACTGAGATTGAACTTTTTTTTGAAATGTGGGTTTTTCAGAGGACTGGCCAGGTTTTGGTGTTTATATCAAACCCATGAGATGAAGGTCGTTTGGGAGGTCCGCAACTCTGTACTGACATGGTCACCTGCCCATGTTGTGATGGGACATGATGGGGTTGTGAGGGGGGGGGTGTACAATATGACACATTGAATTATCATGAAGTGTCTCGGTGGTAGGAGAATAGGTTGGACACATCCCATGGAGAATATATATGGAGAGTGAGCTTGGGAATGCCATCATGGTAATGTTGCAATATAAAATTGAGGTGACCATGAAACATTACAAAAGAAGTAAAAGCAGATTTTAGGCAGGGAACCACAATTTTATGGCTTCATCTCACAGTAAATTGAACTGTAGCTTGTATTGTCATTACTGCCACCTGTTATTTTGTGAGATATGACCAATGGTACTATATTCTGTACCAAAGAATGTGAACAGGAGCTGGGACTAACTACTGCACATCAGCGGTAAATAAATTTATGGATGATGCATGATGGCTCGGGTACGTCGGTCCACTGTATGAGCCACCTCTGGAGGTTGATGGACAAATTTAGACACAAAGTTATCTTTACTGATTGTGAGTGAATTCCTTTGCAAGCACACTACTCACAGGATCATCATGTCTGCCAGGAGGGGGAGGGGGAATACTCAGCAAACAGCAGTCATTGCAAAAGACATTTTGTGAATTGCCCCTTTTTAATCCTTGCTGAAGGCAGGCAAGCATTCTATGCAGTGGTGATAGTGTGTGTGTGTGTGTGCATCTGTGTGGTGTGAGTGCACACTGTATTAAGCCAAAGTTATGTAGGCCTACGAGTGTGCACCTACGGACACTGCCTTAGGAGGTATCAGTCGTTCGCAAGAGTGATAGTCGTTCATTTCCTTCCTCGCTCATGTGCAGAATAGTTGCCTGAAAAATCTCACGCTACGAGGAGGTCTGTCGCCTGATACCAGGAGTGCACCCTCCCTTCTGGCAACCATAAGCTACACGTGATCATCGGAAAAAGGGGAATTCCAGTGGCTTCCACACAGAGAACTGTCAGCAGTACCCTATAAGACAAAGAGTGCGAGTATAGTATGTGCTGTGTGTGTGTGTGCGATGCCTTGGCTTGTAAACACGATATCTCAAGATGGGAAAAGTGCTCAAACTTCAAAGTTGTTGCGTTGGTAGTCCATAGTGAGTAGATGGTCCCTATCATTTTCATGAAAATCAAAGGTCATTTAAGGTTACCAGAGCCTTCAGTGTGAAAACCTATAAAGGAAGATATCTCAGTAATGTTTTGTTGTAACATCATCAATAGCACTTGATGAGTAGCTGATGTTTGTTATTTTTTTTAAGGAGATAAAAGGTCATGTGAGGTCAATAGTGGACAAATTTTGAAAATGTTATAAACATGGTGTCTCAAGAAGGAAGAGGTACTTGAACTTCAGGGTCTGTAGCGGTCCTTGAAAACCTTGAAAAGTCCTTGAATTTTTTGAGCCTTGAAGAGTCCTTAAAATGTGCTTAACTTTAAAAAATGTAGTTATGATGTCCTGAGAATGTCCTTGAAATGAAGTGTTGGGGTGAACAATTTGTCTGTGTTTGTTTTATTCCTTACAAGATTTCAGATTTGACTAATCCACCTAATATTGCGCTGACCGATCAGGTTTATCAATGTATTGACATGTTAGCTTGCGGCAGGGGTATCTTTGAGGCGGGCAAATCCAGCCTCTTCCATCGGAAGTACAGCCCATAACATCGTTAGTCCACTGTATTGTGTGCAAAGCCTATTGATCAGAGGCCTGAAAATGAAAGGTCACATGAGGTCAGTAGAATCATAGTTTGAAAACATTGTAAACATGGTATCTCAAAAAGGGAAAGATGCTGAAACTTCAAAATTGATGTGCATGTTGTCCATTGCAAGTAGATGATCCCCAGTGATTTTCATGGATGTCGAAGGTCTTTGAGGTTATCAGAGATTAAAGTCTGACAACCTCATTACCTCAACTGAATGTTGCTAGAACTTCAAACTGTTAACATTGGTTGCTCATCATGAGTAGGTGATCTCCTGCATGTTTTAGGGAAGCCAGAGGTCACATGAGATCAGCATAATTCATACTTTCAAATGTTTTTTGACATGGTATCTCAAGAAGGTTTTGCAGGTTATTGAAATTTAGAATTTGCCTGTTGGTTATCCTTTGTTTTTCATAAGTACGGGCAAGGAATAACAAAGTCCTTTGACTTTCTTTTTAATTTGTTTTCTGTAAGTCACAGAGAAATACAGTAAAACAGGACTAATCAAACAAAGGTTTTAAGGTTATTTCAGGCAACTGCTTTTCATTTTACTGCCAGAAAAGTTATGTTATGCATGTCCTAATAGCATCAAAGACTCTGGTAGCTTAGACCCTGTGGGTTTGATCACCTAGTGTATCCGAGGTTTCTTGTAATATATTCTCTTTCATAAGCCATAGTTTCTCTGGCCCCAGAAAAAGTGGTAATGTACTCACACTCGTTCAAAGAACAACACTGGTTTTTCGCTATGGAAATTAGTAGCATATGTGAAAACCAATGATAGTGAGCCTTCCTAGTTTGTAGTGAAACTGACCAAAATGTGGGTCCTTTGCAATGTTAGGGATATAGTTTTGAAAAGTAGAGGCAAATCAAAAACTGTATACTAGAGAAATGGCTTATGAAAAATCAAGCATGTGCATTACACTGTCTACAGTAACTTGTGAACACTTGTCCATATCAATTGTGAATATTCTAAAAGCACTCAAAGTGGTAGTCCCCTATCACTTTATTGAACATACCATTCAGTGAAGTGAGGTTGTGCAGTATATTCGTTGTGATCGGATGACAATTTTAATATGAATTACCTAAAGCTTTGTATGTGTATTTTTAGTTGAACCTACAGTAATAACCTTCATTCTTCTTCCAAGAGCAATTTGGGTGCACACAGTCAGACTGCCAAGAGATCAGAGTAATGATTAAGTAGAGAAAAGTATTAAACAAGTTAAGGGAGTGCAGCTAACAATTAGTTTCAATTCAATTTATTTTCATTTGTTTCCTTTATTCTTTGTTTCTTCACAATGCAACCATATCAATTTTTCAAAGTACATTCATAACAAAACAATTTTATTCCATACAAAATACAACACTCTGAGAGGAAGTGCTCTAAGGAATCTTAGTAGCCTTAATGAGTGGGCACACTCCTGGAAAAGTTCTAAAATTCAGGAAAATTGTGTGAAGTCCTGGAAGTGTCATGGAAATGTTCACAAATTCTTCCTTTCTCACTTCTAACATCAAAATGTATTCTCACTCATATCAAAATTTGTCATTCTGGTCACCACATGCTGCTGTGGAGTTTGCTGGTATAGTCCTAAACTTTATGAAATATGTCAAGAGGGAGGTCATAGAAAATCTTCATTTGGTCCTGGTACAGTTATGTAAAAGCCATGACAAATTGTGTCCCTAGAAAGTGCAGGAATCATGATGTGTACAATATGTCAGTACACTGTGTGGTCAATGTGTACAGCTGCCAAGCAGTGAGGGTAGAAGGCCGACTTTCAGCGATGATAGTTGAGGTATCGTCTTTCCGTCTGGTCAATGGTTAGCTGTGGTGAACAATTTCTGCTGAGTTCAAAGTTCCTTAGAATAGGCAGTTGCTATCAAAACTGCAAAAGTTGACCATTTATGAAAGGACGGCATTGAATGTGAATGTGTGTCAGAAAGTTCCACTGCAATTGGTTGGCCTCAATGATAGCATTCAAGTTCCCTGATCATAGAGTTAGTGTGTCCTTAAAGTGATCCTGTGAATCTGAAGGTGTGATTATTTTGCACAGTTAAGTTCTTAACCCTGGTTATCATTGTTCACACTGTGTGGTACAGTAATTTGTTGCTTTTTCTGCAGTGTAGTTTTCACATGCTGAATCGATGCCACTAAAAATCCTGCTTTTCACATCATGCTTGGACAAAAGAAAACTGTGGTGTGTCTTGTTGCCAACCTTGTTTCCTTAACCAGGTCATTTTTATCACCTTATGGTGATTCAATCCTACTCACCTTGTAAACAAACACATGGTCAATTAGAGGTCAAATGCCTAAGTTTTCTTGAGCTGTATTTCATATCATGGCAAGGGATGTAAGGGATGTTAGTCGTCATGACGATAGGCAAACATTTGAGAAGGGAAGAAGGTTTTCTGACTGTTTATCTAGATCAAGCCATCATGCAGAGATTGTTTGTGAAAGAAGAGAAACAACTTAAACCTTGTTTGTTATTAAATCTTGTTGATTTGATCCATCTGCTTATACTGATCACAGACTTTTGTGGTGTGTCACGGTGCTGCCGACTTTGCAGCCAATACATATGTTACTAAACTACTGGAAGAGCATTTCTCATAGGTCTTCCTGAAGGCAATACATGCACAGTCTACTTCTTGCACAGTATTATAGAATATTTCATGGTTTATATGCAGAAGAGGCACTAGGCCAGGTAATCTTGTGACTCGCATGGACAACTAGTTGGACATTTAACTTAGGAGTTCCAGTAATGTAGGTGATAAAAAGCCTATGTGCTTTAATTCCCTCCATTCTCTGGACTTTGCGCATGCTATTATTTGTATAATTCTGCCATATAGTGTGCTGCAGCTTATTTTACATGCTGACATATTCCAGCTGCTCTGACTTTGTGATTTTTTTTCTCTTCTTCTTTTCTGCAGTATCAGTTGGTCCACTCAAGTCATTGAAGTTAAGTTGCATGTGACCCATCTTTAAGGAGACTGTAAATTCACCCTCCAACATTTGGGAAGATTGAAGAAAGAGTTCCTGTTTGAAGATTTATTCAGACTTGTCAGTTCCCTTCTCTGGAAATTGTCATCCAATTGTTGAAAGTAGTCTAATAAAGTAGAGTTTGTTCCTTTTTCTTTTTTTGTTGTCAAATTTGTGAACATTTACAAGAACATACATCCAGATGCCAAAAAGACTCACCCCATGATCTTGGAGGGCATTAAGCTTAAACTTGTCCCCTGATGAAGTGACAAAAAGAGACCCTATGAATATCAATATATTGATTTTGTTTTGCTGTGTATAAAGTCTTTACTTGGGAATGTGTCAACAAATCCCAGCCATGGCAATGTCCTTTGAAACAAATAGTGTTTGTATTGATAGTGCTCACAGTTTAGTATTATAGGCACACCATGGATGATGGTCAATAAACTGATGTGAAGGATAAAATCAGCTACACAGGTCAACATATTGTTGATGATGTTAATAAATGTTAAACATCTAAAAGGAATTACATTTTCCTGCTTCTTTTTTTTGTATTCTGTTCTAGGAAGAGATTCTAACAGTCACTGTACCCAATACCATCATTTCCTCAGTTAATAAGAACATGGCGCTACCACCCAGGGCCCATTTCCTTTCTCATTTCTCCCACATTATATAATCCTCTCGTTATCATACGACAAGGAGGCTGTTGTCAGTCATATCATGAATATTAGGGTTGGTTCCAAAGAGAGACGCCACCAGGCCAGCTGACGCCAGTCGGGTCTTATTGGCACAAGCTCTTTTTGACCGACAAAAAGCCGAAGATTGCTGGCTTCCAAATTGCACTTAATTTTTCAACTGTAGAAAAGGTGCTAATAAATAAGACAACTTACACATCACACAACATATCATATGATCATGAATTATGCCGGCAGTGAATTATGCCGGCAGTGAATTATGCCGGCAGTGAATTATGCCGGCAGTGAATTATGCCGGCAGTGAAGTAGGTCAGCAGATCGTCATGTGAATCGTATTTTGAGCATCATGATCCTCTAATTAGGAAATGCACTGAAATCGCAAGACATGCACAAGTTATGTAGGAAGATAATCCTATACTGCATGTCTTTTCATAGCAGTATGCACACTTAGTATGGATGAGCTGATAAAAGTTAAAATATAAAAACGTAGGAAATAAAACATGGCTGAAAAATGGGGTAGATTCTGCAAGGGGTAGGGTGAAGCACATTCGCCAATTCAAACTATTAACCAGCAATCAAATGGGGCTGGTGTCAACTCTGGTTCCAACAATCAATTTGCACTTGATACACAGTGAATTAAGATCATAAGTATATCCTACCATGTGAATGCTCTTAAAATCATCTCTGTGGAAGGCTCAAACACACACCAACCTTCAAAACGTTTTACTTAAAATGTAAAGGACTGTTATTCTTATGTATAAGAAACAACTACCAATTTTATTTTCTTCTGAAGTTGCAAGTCTTTGTTCTACCTGACATAAACCCCTTTTGGTTATTCACTTTGGAAACTTTTCCCTTGCCCTGACGTTGCCAACACCCAGATACAGTAGACTATGACCTCTAATGTTCCCTACTCAGACTGCACATTTGCTAAATTTGCCATATTACAGACCCAAACGAATTTCCCTACATCTATGAAATTTAACCTCTTCTTATTGTTTTGGTAGCATGGTCTATTGGCACCCATCCCCTGAAATTTTCTCATCCTGAGATTTCCCATCAATTTATTAAAAGTCAAATGTATCAACTTCCTTGGGAACCATTCATGACAAGCATTCTCGTTGCCATGTGATCATGTGAAGTATGTAATCTGCGTAAAATTCAATTTCATAAAATAGTAACAAATAATAGACTTGACCACCACTGTGGAATATTGGCGACTGTGTTCACTATGAAGGATTGATAAATTTCCCTTCCAAAATGTGGTAAATCTTCCACAGGCCTCATGCCACGGGAGGGCGGAGAGTTGTATTTTCCTTTCAAGGCATCTAGATATGGTGTCCTTTTAGAAAAAAATGTGTGCTCACTGATTTGTAACTATCACACAAATTACTGCTCTTTCAGACATTTACCCCCTGCTCTACCCGACTTGAGGGTTTACAAAGCCTGCTTCATCTTTTCATTCTGCAAAAGTCTTCTACCAGTAAGTTTTATGCAAATATTGACTATCATGTCCCTAGGGGTTCCTCCTTTGGAGAGCAGAACTTCTCCCATCCCGTTGGTTCTTGGGATACTCCGGCTGATGGGAAGTCATAATTAGGATAAAATTATGAAATTGTCCTAATGCAGGAATTCTGCTCAACTCAGATGTATTTCAAATCATTATCCCAACACCACACTCTTGCTTAGTCATTCATTCTTTATATATTCCAACATCCTTTTTTACAAAAGTTCGGCAGAAGAAAATCATAGGATTATTACATAACAATTAAAAACAAGTAGATAAAGAGATTAAAGTAAAATAAAAAACATTGAATACAAAGAATGCACCATAAAACTTATGAAATACCAGCAAAGTGGAATGTATGATAATAGGGAAAAAATTCAATAAATACAGTGGTTTTGTAATGAAAGAATTCTGAAAAGGCACTATTCTGAAACAGTTATATTTGACTTTCTTAAACAAGAGGGCAATCCACAGAGTTGCATATCTCATCATCAACATGCACTGATTTCAATACAGGGCTTGCAAATGGCCTACAAATTTTGGGGCAAAATTGGCTTTTTGTTCTTAAAAATCAGCAAATTTCACTCTCTTTAATAAAAAAGTGACATACCTTGAATATTACATTCTCAAGTAAGTCCTTGCAAAATTTTGCATTAAATGCTCAAATACATCTCAAGATATGCTTGAAATACCAATTTTGGGACAAAATTGGCTTTTTTTCTCAAAAATCAGCAAATTTCCATGGATTTACCATTACAGTAATATGTTGAACAATGTGTTTTCAGCTAAGTACTTACAAAACTTTAAGTTAATTGGTCTAATAGTTCTCAAGATATGCTGGAAATACCAATTTTGGGGCAAAATTGGCTTTTTTTCTCAAAAATCACCAAATTTCTTTCTCTTTACTACAAAAGTGATATACCTTGAAATGTTTCATTCTCAGGCAAGTTTTTGCCAAATTTTGCATTAAATGCTCAAATACTTCTCAAGATATGCTGGAAACAGCAATTTGGGGCAAAGTTGGCTTTTTTTCTAAAAAATCAGCAAATTTGACTCCATTTACCATACAACTAATACATCTTGGACATGTTGGCATCATGCACAACCTTCCAAGTTTCAACTTAATCTCTCATACACTTTTCAAACTATTCTGGAAAAACCACAATTTGGACAGTCCGGACGCCCACACGCACACACATTGGCATGGACACGTTTTCCTTTATACCACCCAACAGGACCCTCCTGTACCCATGGTCACTCTACCATGGGGTACCCCTGGGGTGTCGCTACTCATCCACTCCAAGCGTTTCCATGGCAACCGTTCTCCTATGGTTGCACAGTACAATATACAGCTCCACTAGCCAAGTGACTACAATATCTCATCTTCGCCCATAAAGGGCGATGAGATAATTTGTTTTATTGTATAGAGTATTGAGTTCAAGGTGTAGAGGATGATCCTTGTTTGCTTCAATAACTTTCACAAGTCTCACAAATACCGGAAATATTCATCCTTAAATTGCTCAATCTGAAATTTTTGGGACAAACTGTAAGGAAGTTTTAATTATGTTTTTTGGCCTTTAACCTGCACAAAATGATATCCTAATGGAACAGCATATACTTGAGCTGGCAGGAGAGACTCTTGAACACTATTTGTCTCACTGAAAAAAAGTATTTGACTGGTTAAAATTAACTTATAGTCTAATACTACGAACAGAGAACCCTATACATATAGTGTAAGATGAACGTTCAACACACGAGCCTTATATTATAGTTCTCTCTTTAGTTGTACTCAATACACGGTTATGACTTTCGTTTGAATTTTCCAACACCGTTTCTTTCCAGTTCTTTGCATTTAAGGAATTTCTCCTCAAACACAGGCTGACAGTTCTATGTATAGTATTTCGTCCACCCTCAAACCTACATTCTCAGGGTCTTGTGAAATGTTAGAATTCAGATTACTAAAACAGCGTAAATGGTGTGATGGACTTTTTGAATGAAATTAAAAGAAAATCAATCAAAAGAGAGAACCGTCATCGGATTTTTAAGAACATTCGACATGATGTTTTATTTTGCTTGTTCACTCCGTGATTCCATTGATTCTGCATGATAAAGTGTAAGGGAACAAAAGTAAAGTTGGATCGACTATACAGACAGTTAAATGATAAATGTGGAAATAGGATCAACGTGACCATACACGTGAGCATATGGGATCAATCACAATATGGAGTAAATGGGATCAACCACCGCAATATGGAGTATATGGGATCAACCATACATGCAGCTACCAACAAGTGACTTCGTAATGAGATGAACTACATACAATCACTCACAACTGGAGTACGTTTAACCATACATTTACGCTCAGGTGAAACTGGAATCAACCATACATGGGATCTACCAAGCATGCCAGTAAACCATCAAGTGAAAACGTGGAATCATTCTTACATAGGCCTACAGATATTAGCAATTGAAGTGGGTTAAAGCATGCGCGCAGAAATTACGAAGAATTGAAACAGTGGGGTCAAAACGTGCAACAATTACGAACAAGCGCTTGAGTGAAACAGTAGGATCAACTAAACATGCTTCTCTCTGAGCATGGGAAGTTCAGATGAGTTGTTGGACTTAGCTTTTTCTTGTACCGGAGTAATTCCACTGACATACACAAGGGTATGTAGAGCTGAACAACTGATTAAAGGTCGCAACAGAGAGAAATGACCTTGAGGTTAACCCAGTAAAAATAATCTTGGGAGTTTTTCCTAGAGTTCTATTTTTGTGTGTCGAAGTCTTTCTTCCATCTCACGTAGGCTACTTTTAAAAACAGACGCAAAACTGTTTTCTTTCGTACGCTTTCCTGCAGTTACAAGTGGCAACAACTATATTTAGTTACTGACCTCAACAAGTTTTAAGACCAGTCCCGAAAGCCATAGCGGGATAAGAAATCACAGAATTGAATAAAAATGCAGTTGACAGGGAGATATAGAAGTATTACGTAGTTCTAGCCTCGAACGTGATCGTGTTTTAGTGTTGTCGCTTTTTTTTTTTTGTTTTGTTTACAACGATGACATTTAGATTGAATCAAATGATTATATCTGGCCTTCTGGAAGAGCTTTATAGATAACATATTAGTCATAGATACACGTCTTGCCAGGTTAACACACACTCAGATTGTGTTTTTGTATCCACCGGCCTTGTGTGTAAGGTTTAATACTTGTGGGGCGACCCACCAATCGGATATGCACCAGGTCAGATCCTCGTTCAATGACCTCCAACAAGGACGTGACCCTCTCTTTACAGGAATTCTTTGTGTGCAATTTCAGGTTGGGTTTGTAGTGAGCAGTTTGACGGTGAGTTTGATAAGGCAGTATATTCTTCAGGACCACAAAAAGTCGCAATCTAACTTTCATTGTCTATCTCAATCACTGGCCAACGAGGTGACATTTCTTGAGAAGAAGGAATTCACGCATTAACATGTTTTCAACAAAGCACTGCCACTTGGGTTAATGTAGTGACATTTTTGGGGACAAAGTTCACGTGCCCCTATCCGGTGGCTACGTGCCTGGCCAGATTCAGTGGGCTGTGAAAGCTTGGTGAGGTCTTGCAATGGGTCTTAGCTGTTCCTTTTTGTAGAAAACCGTTATTTTCTTACACGAATGATTAATAGAAACAATCCAAACCACATAAGGTTTATATAGGCAAACAAGTATCTTCATAAGATAACCGCATTAGGCTTATCCCCAGTAGATAATCGCAACCACAAACCATTCTTTGTCTCTGATTAAGGATGTTGCTCATCCTTGGTTACATAGGCAATACCTCTGATCACTTGACAATTAACTAATTTGTCTGTTACAATAGGCAGATAGGTCAAGAGTCCTGAGTGTGGCCAACATAGAGATAGATGGGGCGACCCAAAGTGTCATGTGACTTTAATGTTGATCTTTTTCACCTAGGTTCTAGGGGAGCGCAAAAGTTTCCACCTCCCCCTCCCCCCCCCCCCCTCCGCATTCGTCCGCTTTGACTACGGCCCTGCTGTTCATTCAAGATAAAGTATGAGTTTAGTATTGTCGTATTCTCGGTCATCATCTTAAATTGGTCCCATTTCATAGTTTTAATCAAAACTTAAACTAAGATTTCCTATCAAACCAGCCGGGGTGTGACTGTTTTGCTACCACTTATGAATTTTTCGGGTTAGAAGACCAATACAGCAATGCGCATGTAATTTTCAAAAAAAAAATGGAACTTATCTGCAGTTTCAGATTATAATCACCCGAGTCAAACGCGGTAACTTTGACCCTTTGTTTTCTTTACCTATTATTTCCATGAATGGACACAAACACACTTGTGCACATTTTATGTTGAAATACTTAGAAATTACATGCATTACCGCCCAACTGTCAACCTTACTAATATTTTCTATGACTGTATGCGTACCTGTCAAAAGTATTTGAAAATAATTTATGAGGAAAAATCAATTTTTTCCATTACATATGGTCATGTATGATATCACAATTTCAGAATGGCATCCTTATGGATGGTTTTACGAACATTACACTTGCAATAACTTGCAGAGTAAACGTACAGACATACTGACGTAGACAGAATCTGGGGGTCTTGCTCAGGCTTTCATTTGACAGCACTATGTAAAATTTCAATTCCAAACGTCCTGCCACATTCATTCTCCTTTAAAATGTCGAGAGAGCCACAGCTGTTATTTACATTGTCACTGGCAATGTCACGGACGAACTACTATCATGAGTTTTCCAGTAAACAAACCCAACGTCACCTTTTGCTCATATAAGTAATATTAAAGAGTCGTCGGAGGTCAGACATTTTGGTCTCAGTGAGTAGGTACACGTTTTCTTACAAAACTAGTCTTTACATAGGGTACCCGGGTGCCTGACCGACAATGTCAGGACTCGGTTTTGAAATTGCTACCCGGATCCAAGCTTTCACTAACGTATCATTGCACGTGTGACAAACCGAGTAAATTTTCCCCAACTAAAAACATTTCATTGTAACGGCCTCCATAAGATACAGTAGCGTTCTCTTAAAGTACAAAGCAACATGTATTGTCGATTTGTTAATGAAAATGGTAGGGAGGGGGGGGGGGGGATGTGACGTTTAACGTCGCAAAGTGTCGTATAAGCTACCCGCAACGCGGGGGGGGGGGGGGGGAGTGGGGTTGCGACAAGATTATTTTGGAGGTCTGAGTGCTCGCAGTACTACCTAACCTGAGCCCCACCATACGTTGGCACGAAGCGTACAAGAAAAGTTTTGGTTTTGAAACCCACATACAGGATGATGAAAGAAAAAGAGGATGTATAATTCAGTCACGATTCTTGTATCATCTCAATCCATCTGATATGTAGGCCCTATTACTATTTTTTATGCATTGATTTTTCCCTCACTATTGCGAAATTTCAGAAATAAGGTCCCTATTTCAAGACTGGGTACCTGCACCTTAGAACACTCGAGAAGCGCTGTTTCCAGTCATCGCACCCCCTGACTCCCCCCCCCCCCCCCCCAACCACACACACACACACACCTCGTTTGCTGTCACCGGCATACGCAGACTTTGAGGAAATTGTTAAAGTGAGGGAAATAATATGGCTTCATCAGAGTCGTATGATTTCTCTATATGGACTCCGTCAAAGCGGTGCTCAACAATTGGTTTGCGCGTAGCTTACCTAGGAAAGTTTTGATAAAAATACCTTTCAGATTGCAGGAAATGATGGCACTTCCCAGTCTCTCTGGCCTCATTAATTTCAACTAAATTTTCTTTGAGTTTTAGGACACTGGCAAGTTAGGAAATAAACAATTTCACTAAAAATATATACATTTTTTTAATTTCAAGTTACAAAATGTGGGGGACAAATGTGTTAGTGTCCCCTCCTGTCCAAAAGCGGCACCCTGTCTGACCCAAATGAAGACCCATGCCCGTACATAAGATGCAGGGTGCTATATAAATGTGCAAATCAAAATATCGTACTCGTAGTTCAACGGAAGTTATATGTTCGGACATCCGGGTATCCGACCAACTAAAGATCCTCGTTACCCGATTTCGATTTTTGACCCTGTGCAAACATCATAAAAACAGTCGCGCTTTTTCAACAGGAATCCTCTGACAGGAGACACTCCCCAGTTAAACGTCAGTAATTTTAGAAAGTTAATTTTCAAAGATACGGCCTGCAACCGTGGTATGTAAGTTCGAATACAAAACCGGAACAACGTTTGAAAAGCTGAAATTATATAGTCTGATGACCTTTCCGGGGACACGTAATTGCGTGTCTTTCTGCGACTCTCGTTTCAACCGAGGATCAATCTTTGCTCCTCAGCTTTTGACAAGATGTTTGGGCTGCGTGATAACCCTTCGTTGAGGAGCACCCTTCTGATTACGAGAAATTGAAGCTGGTTAAAAAACAGCACCAGATGAAGTACCGAGGATTCGAGAATATTTAAAGAAGTTCTTCACGAACGCAACAAAAAAAAAATGTAGTAAAAACCAGTTTACATGATTCCATTTCCGTCGTATGCTCTCTTAAAGAACCGAATTCTATAACTTTGTTCTCTATAAATATGACAGTAGTCTCGATTCGTTTCGGTGATACATTCTTAAATCTGTCCGTTTTTTTTTTTTTTCATCACATGTCTGTCAAAAATGTTGCTTGTTGTGTTTGATACTCTCGGCAAAATTCAAATTTTAAGAATCTTATTCATCAAATTACATTGAAGGTTCATGAGAAAATTTCGTCGTCCGGACACTGTCCATTTATTCAGAATTGCAAAACTGGGAGTATATATGACTAACACGCTATGGGGGGTTGCAACTTTTCCGAGTGTAGGGTCAAATCATATTGCTATAACCCCCAGAGAGGCCGCACTGGAACAGAAAGGAGTACATGAGGTTGCGTCTCAGTTTCTCTACCCCCCCCCCTCTTCCCACTTCATCCACCCCTCAGTAGTGAACTTCTACAGGACCGTCTAGTCGTTAGATAAATGTCAATTGTTTGTCAAGTGTTTCTAAAAACATGTCACTGGTGCCTATGGTTTTAGAATGCGTCATTTGAGGGAATTCTTTTATTTCCCAAGTTATAAATTATTGAAAATTTAATCAAAAGTGATTAACTTTCACGTATGGGACGGTGTCCCTAAAAATAAAATGAGACACACACGATGATGAAAGCCCATATTGTCGTTCCATGGAAGGGAGGTATCTTTTCTTTTTCTTTTAGAATATTCTGGATCAAATATCAAGTTTAATTTGCTGCCAAAAGGAAAGGCGAGGGTCGCAAACAGAGCAAATTGAAAATCGTGACACAGGCAGCCAGGCAGCAACGAAGGCGGTCACGAGTCGTGGGTTGCACACCCCTGCACTATTACTTGAATCGGTCTCTGCATGCATAATTCTATATTATGTTCGTGTCTCTGCCATTCTGCCTTGAAGACACCCCGACATGTATGCTGGATTTAGACAAATAAAGCACACCATATTCAATATCTGTAATCTTGAATTTTTTGCGCGACCAGTGAAGTTTTAGCTAGGCCTCTTATACGTGTTATTTCGTTTTGAAACATTCGGTAAAGGGTAAAGACCTCCAGAAAAGTACAGTTTTTCTACTTTGTCCCAGCGATATTAGCATGTTAAACTATAAGGATAGCATCTATGTTATACCCTTTAAAGATAACATACTTAACTAAAGATAGTGTATAATACGGTCTTTATGTTATGCCCCTTTCTTTTGTCGTCTTTTTTCAATATTTTGAATTTTTGATGATTCTAACATCTGTTGCTGGTTAACCTTGAAAGTGTTCATTGACTCTCCAACTATGGTCGTTGAACTTATGAAAGCTAAATCAGGAATAACTATAGGCCCATGTGAAGTCAGCAGACGGGATCTTAAAAAGATATAGAAAACAATCGAGAAACACAAACAGAGCTATTGTTTGAACACAAATAGAGAAAACTTATCGGAATCCTCGAAGGGGGTTTTCCAGTACCAGGATTTACCCAACAACTAGAAACGTGGGTAGGCGTCGCAACCACCAAGTCTCTAAGGTTATTTTGGTCTGTTGGTTGTCGAGTATCTATTGGAAATATTTCAGGCTGGGGTTTGATAGCTATGGATACAGCCCCTCCCGTTTTTTTTTTCTCTCTAAAGGTAAAGAAACTTTATGTACGTTCAGACAAACATATGGGTATGTACACTATTTACAATAAAACAAAGAACAAAGCGTAATTATTTAAGAAAAAAGTCATTGAGTCGAAATTATCGCTTTGTGTAATGGGTGAACCGTTACTGTACAAGTTCAACAGGAGTCGCAAGTGTAAGTACACTGTAAATACCGTAAGTATTAACAATGATAAAATTCAGAACAAACTTGAAGCAATACTGTATACATATTTTAAACAACACGGATTAAGTCACTTGCATTTTAAATTTAGGCCTATATATTATTTGCAAACGGCCCATGGTACATCAACTTGTAATGCATGAAGATACGCTTACATCGTTATATATGCCAACTCATGGACCACGAAATGACTTGTAATCACTAAACAAGGAGACATGTTGAAAACGTCAACGCCTATCATTTCCCCAAAACAGTCAAGGTGGGTAAAAGGTATTCCTTTCCCAAATAAACTGGAATGTGTTTCAGAATTTTGTCCAAACCTTAAACATTAATTTATTTGCAATAGTTTAAAACAGAGATATCTCTATCCTATAGGAATGGAATATCACCTATGTGAACTGTTCAAGTGCCTTGATCGAAGAAATAACACTTTTAGGGGGGGGGGGGGTTAAGTTCGATTCAAACAGCTAAATCATCGGAAACCAAATGTTTATAAGTGACCATAATTGGGTAAGCTTTATGTCGTACGACGATGTATACTTGAATTAACTGGAAATAACTGGAAATTCCTCAATTAAATTTAACGGTCAATTACATACAGTTAACAATGACAATACTCATATAGAGGAGAGTCATATAACTGATAAAGGTTTTGACTAGGCGTTTATAAAGCCTATGCGGCTTGCAAAAAAAAAAAGAATTTCTGGATACATCGATACGATAAAATGTCGTTTCCTGTATCCTAAAGAATTGAAACCAAGGACGATATAATTCAGATCTAAAATAGAAATTGTGAAAAGCTCGACCGAAGGAGGTTGGTGACGTCATGCACTAAAGGTCAGACGCTTAAGTTATGAGGTGTGACCTCACAGACAAATAACGTGTGCTCTGAAAAACATAGAGAGCTAGCTGTGGTTTGATAGAAGGAAGTATACCATCACAAAACTTTGAGGAACTTCAAACCAAGGTCAGATTTATGGTTAAATTTTCACATCACGTATTACCTGCGATTAGATTATTTTCTCTCTTTTTTAGAAATAGGTAATAACTTCTCTTGTTTTTTAAAGGTTCATCACTTACCGCAAAATCTTTCCTACTGCTACTACGTTTAGACTGCTCTTTATGAATGAGTCGGATTGGTCTTACAAAAGAAATAAAACAAGAAAGTTGTTCCGTGTCACGCAGTCCCGCAGCCGTCATGTAGGGGGGGGGGGGGGGTCGCAAGACAAGACTAGGTTTAAATTATTGCTAGAACAGAGATAGGAATCACGCACATGTACGTGACTTATTTTCATTAGTGGCACCGTTTTTAGCAATGCTTGTTGTACGCGTCTATGAAGCTACGCAGGATCTTAGGGCGCAGTGCCCCCTCCCTCACAAATCCTTGAGCCCCCAAGCGAGCCCCCCCCCCCCCACTGGGAAGTGAGCCAAAAAGAATATGATCAACTTGCTAATGATAATATCAATTCACTGATATCCATCGGGACAATGCCCCTTGCGACAAACTTGTCGTGATAATTTATTATTTATTTATTTAATCGTTTATTTATTTAATCGCCAGTGGTCATTTCAATAAGTTCATGCACTATCAGGCTACGAAGAATTAGTTGCCAATCATAAATTTGATCATAGTGTCCGTCACGAATTCCCTCCCTATGCTAGAGAATATATGATAGCCTATCTACCATACCACTGTGGGAACAAGACCACAGTGGATACGGTACGAACTAATATAACCTGTCGTGACAATCTGAACAGTCAGACATGATAGTCTGGCTCTGAGTAGTAATGTGGTCAAATCTAAACAGATGAAACATTTGAAAATCCTTTCATTGATCGTCGATTTTAGTGAGTATCCAATTTACCGACCCTCTGCATTCGCGCATCGGTCAAATCACGTGATCAGTACTTCCAACTACTGCTAACACCAAACCATGCAACAAATAACTTGAGCAAATGTTTCGAAAAGTGCTCCGAATCGTTAAAAGATTATTTCAGTGATTTCTGAGCCGGGAAATCGTTAATTTTTTTAAGAAACGTGATTAGCTAGGAATATCGGGTATCCCGCTTTTCAATCGGGCTTTTTGTAATCCATTTTATTCCTCCAACACTCTCTCTCAATTCAAATTTAAGTCGACGCGATTGTGCCGTGTTAGTTTTTTAGTCTCGCAAAACTGTACTGAAAAATTTTGAGGAGCAGCTTACTTAGTGGGCTATGTCTGTTATTGTCTGAAATGCAGTAGTTTTTCATATTTGTTAGATATGATGGTTAATCAAAAGTTTGTGGTTGCAAGAAGAAAGGGATTGTTTGTGTATTTTAATGGATTAACCCCATCCCCAAGCGTCTTGTAGTCCTATGGCTCCTGTTAAGCCTTCCAAGTGCCATTCCTGGCTATCTGGGGTGATTTCAAATTTTAAATTTTCGGCTTGGTGCACCCTGCGCCGACTATGTTGGCGCTCCGCTTAGATAGTAAGCGGGAGCCTCCCACCAATATATTCAGTCCTCCATGCTCCCCTTCCCTCAACAAAAAATCCTAACTTCGCCACTGTAAGCAAGTAGTTGATACACATGATGCCTTTGACAAGCCGTTGGTGTAGTTTTGAGTAGCATATACATTTGTAAACAACTGAACCATGGAGATATGTAATGTATTATACATCATACTCTAGTTTAAACAATGCACACGCGATATATATGAGCAGGGAAAAAAAAAGAAAGAAGAAAAAACAAACAAACGATCAAGAATCTGAAACAACCATGTAAACCTAATGTTATGATAATTTCCTACCACAATGAGCCGGCATTGTGGGTGATTACACGGTGCATCAGTTTTTCGACTTGGGCAGAGTCTGGCCCTCGAAGTCAAATCAGATTCCCGTGGTAGGCGCCATAGAAACAGGGAGGCGGACCATCGACACATGAGGCATATGTTGACAATTTTGTTCTCATAAAAAAGTCCTAAGTCTCCATGAGGACATTTCTTTTAGGTTGGACAAATTTGCTCCCCCTGTCCACGATGAACGCCTTCAGTTAAATTCCTCTACGACGGGTTTGAAAACCGTTAAGTGTGGCGGTAGTAATCAGATGAAATATAGCTACCCCAACCCAATCCTCCTTTGTTCTCTACATTGTTACCCCGGATTTCTTCCTTTCACCCCCACTCCTCCTTATTGATTCAATTCATTTCAACCAAAATCGCGCAAACCGACGCAGCAAATTGTTTTAAATCGCGAGTCAGATGTACGCGGGATTGCATGCCGAAAATCTATACAACACCCCTAGAATCTGTGGAATAACTCCTCCACTGAACACTCATTTCGATTTTATCAGAGATATCTCACAAAGTGAGCCGATGTTCTCTATTTTTCTTCCTATGTCGACAGATAACGATTTTCTCAGTGGCCCCTTGTGACCCGAACGAGCTAAACAAACATAATGCAATCGCAGCAAAATTACCGGTAAGCCGCAGGTAGCACGTAGTATTCTTCCCCGATGGAATAGATATATTATTCAGGTATCCTTGGTTGTAATTCACTCTCTCCTGTACCCGACCTGTACAGAGGTTGAAGTCTTGCCATCATGGAAAAACAACGAGCGTCCTTGTATCTCTGTCTCCTCTTGGTTACTCTATCACTCTGCACTGGTAAGCTGGATTCATAAATTTCTCAAAACATTTTTGACCCAAATGTCAGTCAGTCAGTTCATAAATGTGCTTTTTCTTTTTTTTCTACTTAATTTTCGAGACACGTACAACACTATGATAGGTAACCTGCTTGAACAGTTACTCCCATTTTTGACATCTTTTCTTCCCTGGTTTCTGTGACACGTGGGATACGATGTTCTGTTAGGAACGTCCGCTTATTTGCTTAGGTCAGAGGTCAAACACGGTAATTATCTTTTATTATTTTTTTCAAACATGGTTTGATAGGCCTGTGCGCAGTACTAAATTGTTGGGACGTTTTTGCATGTATACATTGAAGTAACATTATAACGTCTGACCTCGACAAGCAAGTAAATAAGACCTCACAGAATTGTGGCGATTCTTCTAACCGGACGGCGATTACTGCCGGAATTAAAATTACGCAGCGATGGTGGATCGACGCAAAAATGCGTGTTTGTGGAACGCTGCAGGCACAAGTGACCTATTGACCCAATGGTAAAAGCAGAATATGGACTTACGTTTACAATGTATCATGATACTTGCAAACGTTAGTAAATGCTTCGCGGGAAAAAAATTAGGAACATCGTCGCTGCTTCAATTAAGGGGGAAAAAGAGAAAGTGAAGTGAATGATACAGAGACACTTACATATGGTTGGAACTTTGGGTACCGATTACCTAACGTGGAAATGTGAAATTCCTATACTAGTGAACTGAAAAAGTTTCTGATTTAGAGGCAATCGGTGCAACGAGACACGACTATACTTATATTTGCTGTACAAGTGGTTCTTTAATAATATTTTGAGGATCCCATTGTCTTCACTTTTGGATTTTATGTTTTCATTTGCACTAACTCATTGGAAATGAGCGATCTACTGTAGAAGGTACCAGTTTATACTAGTTACTACGGACTACAGTTATGCTGTGCGAAGAGGTGTGGGGAGGGGGTAAAAATTAACCCTTATTTTATTCTCCGTTAGTTCCATATATACAGTATGCGTTATCAGCATGCTCATTTTCATGTAGCAACGCTATTTAGCGCTCTTCGATACGAATGAAACTGGATCCGGGGTAGCACATTACGTTCCAAAACTTAGCGCGCAACTGACTGTAACATGTATGCACAGTTAATTCACGCACTGTTACTAGCCTATATACGAACGCGTAAGTCGGCATAAATCGTTATGACTGTAGTTTAGTGCTGTCACACACCGTGCATGGTGTAGCCTACATTTAATACAATATAGTCGTCTCCTTGGACAATTCTAGCAGGCGCAATCTAAAGTTGCTGTAGACCTTCCATATCATGCTAAGAGAGGCAAATGGGCAACTTAGTTTGGGTATTAAAGAGGCAACATGGGTGAGTGAAAATCAAAACACTTTCCTCCTGGGAGTGGTAGAAACTCCGGAAGCTCATCGGCATTGCCAATATAATATTATAAAGAGTTTGCGCCACCGACTGGATCCCCCCCCCCCCCCCCAGCACAGCAAGGACGCGTTAAATATAGTTTAAACTCGCATAAGCCAAAGCTACATCACGCTGCACAGGCACAGGGTATGAGTGGGAACAACACATGATACAATAGTGTGTAGGCCTATGATATATGTATAGCAGACATGTGTATGCATGTGCAAAGATTTGTAGTTGTATACCACCGGTTCGTTGCTGGTGTATTTGCGTGATAATCTATGCGCACACTCATCCTACCCAAATGTGCACTAAGTCGAGTGTGCACTGAGTGTGCATCGTTTCCTGGTAGCGCAATCGCATACCTCACCGTTCCTATACTCCATACGGCAATGTGACTGAACTTGACGTAAGCACTACAGCAACGCAGATATTACCTGTAAATATTGCGGAGGTTTTTCGATTCGTAACTTACTTTGGATTGCTTACAAATCTACACACATACTTATCTATGTTCCAAAGGGCGTTTAAAGCATGAGCGTAAATTCAAACGCAACAGCTTAGAATTAGTCTCTTCATTATCAGTTAAAGAATGTACTCAAAACAAGTCTTTATTCAATCACAAAATATCGTTTTACCTAATGTTTGTCACTGCTAGGAAAGTTGTTGTTTGTTCACTCTCTCTGTAGCATCAACATGTTATGTTGTTTGTGACACATCGTGACCGGACAACTTCCCCCCCTCGGAGAATTCCCACAGGGACAATTCCTTCGTGAAAAGGTTTGGGGTTAAGCTGAGGGCGGGTGAAAATTCTCCCAGGGGAAGTTGTCGGGACGGTAGTTGTCCCTTGGAAATTGTCGGGGGGGGGGAGGCGGGGGAGGGCAATTGTCCACGAGGGAGTTTTCCGGTAACCTGTCAAACATCCCAGAGTTGCTCGTACCAAAACCAGAATATTTTAAAGCAGGCCGTGGTTGCATTGCTTTGGTTTCACTGAAATCGTAACGTTTGTAATCACGCCGCGGTGTTTGTGTGTAAGTATGTGTGTATGTGTGTTCGTCACCGTGTAAACTTGCTTGGACAAATCTCATGTTTAAGTACATAGGTGTAGCACACTGAGTAGAAGAACCCTATTGTTTGAGGTCAAAGGTCATTTGGGTTTAACAGGGGTAAAATTGTGAAAACCTTGTAAACACGATATCTCAAGAAGGGAAGCTTGGACAAATGTCATCTTTAGTAAGTTGGTGTACCACATTGATTACAAGATCCCTAGTGATTTTGGAGGTCAAAGGTCATTTGAGGTCAACAAGAGTCAAATTGTGAAAATATTGTAAACACAATATCTCCAAAAGGAAAACTTTGGCAGATCTCGCATTCAGAATGTAGGTGCATTTTATTGAGTACAAGGAATCCATTATCTCTGGTGAAGGTCCAAGGTCATTTGAGATCAACAGGGACACATTATGGAATTCTTGTAAACATCATATCTCAAGAAATGAAGCTTTGACATATTTCATTTTCAGATGTAGTTGTAGGCCTATCTCATTATTGCGATAACCCGCATTTGGTCTCTAACGGAGGTCAAAGGTCATCAGATGTCAACAACTGCCACATTTGTGACACATGCTAATGCTACAATGTCAGATTCGAAAAAGGGAATACTGATAATCTGATCATCGAAACCACAATGCATTTGTGCATTCTGTAATTTTTTTTTTACATTTTCTTCTTTTCTGTATAGCAGCTCATCGACAATTCACAGTGTAGAGTGTTTTGAGTTTCTTCGCCTTAAAACCGCCAGTAATAAGCTAATGTTTCTGCAGCAAGACCAATCTTCTGGCACCTCTGTGCCCCTCTGTGCCATTCAAATAGAACCTTAACCTACGTACACCTCACAAGTACAAATTGCAAGAAAAGTTGGCCATAACAGGGATGGCAATATTCGATTTCAGGAAAACCAGATATTCTGCCTTACCTTTGTGACAAGAATACAAATGAAAACAGTGAATTTGTGGGGCAAATACGACACCGATTCTTTGTAGTCTGCATATAAGTAGCGTTGCCTCAGGTGGAATGGGGGAGTCCCCTCGACTTTTCAGAGAAGTGCGTATTGTTTTGTCATCATGGTAAACTGTGTCAAAGTTATAGATTTATGTAGGAGGTGGGTCGAGGTGCTCGTTTTGTAGAACTGGAAAGTAGTTAGAAAATCGTATTTTTCCTACCCAGCATAACCTTCTTTATTTTGCGCGCTTCGCGCGCTCTGTCCTATGTGCATATATGTACCACATTACGCACGTACGTGTTCAACCGCACGTGCCCTTCCACCCCACGGTAGCGTCCCCCTCTATTTATAACTCATTTTACCCCGCCACTTTTCGGGACTTGGCGCCGCCCCTGGCTTGTTTACAAGTGTGAAGTTATAACCCTTCAAGCGAGATTTTCTGGATTTAGTCCTTCGTTCTTCAGTTTAGCACATCTGGCAAGTTTGAGGTCAGTTTGGAATTCTGATACAACGTCTAGACATTTTAGTTAACCTAAGCTGTCGAACATTTCTACCACAATATCTGATTATATTGCAGTGTAACGGATGTCATTAGCGATCCAACCGTTTCCTTTTAAATACTGACTATGAGTTCATGGAATCGCATAGTGTCTCCTGTAAATAACTTGACGTGGAATATCAGCAAAGGAATACTTGTATAAGTATTGTTTCTTCTGTTAATTTGTCACCTTATTATACATCAAGAAGGAACCAACAGTATGATTGCGGCTGGAAAACTCGTATAATAATTTTTGATATTGGTGATGTATTCCAAAAAGTCAAAGTACTATGCAGAGGGTAGAAAAAGCTGATGTCAGTTATGCAAAGAAAGCAATAATTATTTCCCGATGATCACTGCCATTTAAATTTCAAAAGTCTCCTTATCTTGTATTAGTTTTTTCCTGTGTGTGAAGGTAATGTCCAGTTGGTATCGCCAGAAAATGAAATAATTATAGAACTTAAGATGAGTTAATTTTAAACATACCGACCAGAGTACCGATCGCTAACTGCCAGAGAATTGAAAACAAAATCATAATTCAGAGATTTCTCAACCAAGCAAAAACTAGAATTAGTACTGTAAGTCTGGCAGACGTTTGCGAAATCTGAGAATCATATACTCTTTCTCTCGATCTGAATGTACATTTCCATCGTGTGTAGGGCTACAAAATGATTTCAGGATAGAAAGATTAGTTATGAAATTACTCTTGCAAACTTTTGCAGCTATGGCAGCTTTGAATGTGGGAGGGTGGGGGAGGGGTCTGGGAGAGTGGAGACAGTGAAGTTATGGTGCTCCCAATGTCTTCTGAACTACAAATATGCCGGTGCCGTGTCAGAGCGGCTACAGATGGCGCTCGGTATCTGAGGCAATGAAGCTTAAAAGACCAGTGGGACGTCCGGGGTTCGATCGCTGACCGGATAACTGTAACATGGGTATTGCGTCCAAGAGCAATCTAAGGTTTTCCCATCTCACCAAACATTGAGAAAAAAAAAAGATGTTGCATTTGATGTAAAAATTGTTAATCCGGTAGTCACTCCACGTGAAGTTTTAATACATGAGCAACAGGCTTGCTCCAACTTTGTTGTGATGGCTATAGCCTCGTAAAGTAACTGCCAAGTTCAAGGGCTGAATTATCACTGTTCACTGTACGGTACTGCAGTATAAGACCCAAGCTTCCCATAGACGCATCTCAGTTAGTTAAATGTTCACTTCTTTTAAAGAACGGATGGCCTGCATGTGGATGAGGGAAGTGTTTCTGTACTCTTTTTTTTGCCATATGAAGTTGTATCGTGAGTCTTCTGTATTACTTTATATGGGATCATCATAATGTCACGGTTAGATGCTACACTTCACGTATAACGTTTACGCTTTGTACAAGTCAACTCCGGGGAATTTTATTTTAATTCCCTGTTTTCGGTATTTGCAGTCGTGTTGCTTCGACACCCGGTTTTTATTGCTGACGTTCAGATCTCTGCACTTAATGCCACAACGAACACAAACACGTGTTACCAACGGCAAAGATTCCGGATGGCGGATCGCTCTCCTGACCTATTTTCCTTACTTCAGCTTTTTTTCTTTCTCAAAAGTTCTCATTTTTACCAGATGTTTAGATAAATCACATTAAAGGAAACCGCTGGTTTTCCTAGGATGGCGATGTTTACTTACGATCTTTTCGCAAAAATTGACACAACAGGTGCTTGCGACAATAAATTGTGGTTGCCTTGATGTGCAAACTCTTAAAAAGTTTAAAAGGGGCATAATAACTTTTGTTCAACTTTCCGGTCGATTACCGCCACTATGTAATCTGTTGAACTTTCTAGGCTGTAATTTCAAAGTAACTGTCTGTAACTTCGATTATTTTGCAGTAGGGGGGGGGAGGTTGGTATCCAACAATGTACTGAAAGGTACATAAGCAAACGAGTGTATTGTAAAGCAATCACTAACGAAATTACCGAAACAATAGGGCATTTCATACTTTCAGTCCCCAGTTTCAAGTTCATCTCCAGGCCTTTATCGTGGAGTAATTATTATCTGATAATAAAACAAAGCAAACACTCTGTATGCATGCCATGTGGTGGCATTACGGAGGAGGAGAAAGCGTTAGAGTGCATGGGCTTGTCTCCTAACAATTCTTACAAACCTTAGTTTTCCCCATCCGATAAAAAGATACTAACCCATACTTGTGGAATCCAAGTTGAAAAATCTTCGGATGATGTATCAGTTCAAGCGATGATTTAATTGTAACATTTTATTCTGTTGCTTGAAGTATTCTGTGGGGTTCTCCACCCCCTCCTCCTCCCATACACGAGGCTTTCGTGGGATTCGAAGAATTGACGTATGCAGATAGTATCTCCTTGCACGGTTACAGTATTTTTTTGTCATTTCACAAAGTGATCTTGTGGGGGTTTTACCGGCTTTGGCATTGGAGGAAACACGTGTGATTTTTATGACGCAAAATTGACAGGCAGTAGAGGCTCGACCCCTTTTTTCGAATTGGTTGAATCCCCCAACCCACCCCTCCTTATTTATTTTGAACGCTGTGAAATCGCTAGCATGGTGGATGAAAAAGTCCCAAATCGTAACTTCACTCCAGTTCCTGTAGAGAATCCACTTACATTGCCTACAAGTATGTTTACAACAAAATCATTTATTGGTGATAATAATCATTATGATATTCATATACGTACCACTCTCCGCTATAAATTATATCGATAAATTACTCCCAGTCGCGCATCAGTCCCCAGACTTCAGGGTTACAACTAGGGTCATATTTACAATAATCACGTTATGTGATTTATTCTCACGATCATGTACTAAATTTATAAATAGGTTGCCACCGTTCGCTCGAACACGTGAACGAATTACGGGCGAATGATCTCGTTATGCGATCGAACCTAACCCTTAATCCTAAACGTAACCCGCGTTACGATCGCTGATTGCGTAAAATCTCGTTCTTGCTAGTGATTGGTTTTGTTCACACAAATTTGTTCCGGCGAATAGCCACACTCTTATCAATCTTTAGGACACTGTTGAATTATTTATCCTAACAAGACGAGGAAGGCAAAAGTAAGAGGGATAAAAATTACAAACCGCAAACACGACAATATTTAACGTCACCAAAGGAGGCGAATTCCAGTACTACCACCACAAATGATGAATGATAGTATGATGATAGTGTATGTGGCATCGGGAGTGGGTTGGAGAGTGAGTATAGAGACATTATTTCCATGGTGGTAGGTCCCTTCCCCTGTTTTCCAATTTTCCCTTGTTTTCTAATTTTTTTTAATATCTCAAACCAGGACATCTTATACCCTTCAGGATATTGACCGAATTTTAGATAGTCGCACCGGTGACAATTTATCTTATTTCCTTTGGACCGTTGTTCGGCAAAGACCCATACTCTTTCCCTTACCTAGCCAGACATGCATGATACCAATCTCCCTACCTGTTGCACTCCTCCTCTAGGCACATATCCGTGAGTAAAAGGATTTAAAACTGTTTATTTGTCGAAAGGCGTTTGCGCTCTTCACTCTTTGTTATTACTTCACATTACTTGTCATTTCCGTATTAGCCCTACGCCCTGTCTACTCTACATGGCTGCTGGTAGAACCTGAACGTTTGGGATCAGATATGATGAATATTATGTATTTATGTATGACAGCAGGTGATCAGTTTCAGTTGAAACGATCACTACGTTTTTTTCGTGACCAATGTTCAGGCCCCTATATTCAAGGGGCTAGGATGGGATTTTGACCTGGCTATCGGTCTGCCGCAATGCTGTAGGTTCTATGCATTTTTATTTCCTTAAAATAACTTCATCTCCCATTTTCTTTCTCAAAATAAGTACATCTTTCGTGAGCGAAATAATGACTCCTGGTCAGTCATTCATTGTTTAATTAGTAACTTGTAAGCTCCAAGACCTAAAGAAGTTATTATGCCTCATGAAGTCCACAGTGCCAAGGTGCCTACCATTGCACTGTTAGAAATTGACAGCTGTAGGATACGAACGTTGGGGCAATTTGTATGGCCTTCATTCAGTTCTCCGATAAGGTAGGCCAGGGAACTCCATCTTCCTGGGTAGGCCTACATTTTGAAATGCAGTCTTCTTTAGTCCGCATTCGTTTGTCAATGTAACAGTAGGTACGTACACCGTACGACCGAACTTTTTTGAAAGTATGTAGTCTCCAGAACACTTTCGAATTTTGGGGATGCATATTCCTCCTGTCGGTTGTTAGTCTTACGTGTATCAGCCATATTACTTTGTTCTTAATGAAGGTTCGTCCAAATGCACTGCAATGGCTTTGAAAGCAAAGGCGGTTGCATGCAGTTCTCATGTGAGATGTCATTTTTGAGCTCTTTCTTTCTAAGATCTATCCACCACAATCCCACTTTTAAGGATGCGTGGGAAAGTCATGCATAAAATCTGTGTTAAGAAGAATTTTTTTTTTACCACTGTCATTTAATAATACGGAGAAGAAGTCCATAAGAAGTCCATAAAGCCTATTAAAACGTCTACATGTCGCAAACATGATTGTTGACTTGTGTGTCGGTGATACCGTGGCGCAATGGAGGAAGATGTATGTCGATGAGAGGACATTTTGTAAATTTTTGTGAATCTCGAGTTCTACCATCAGCTCTAGGCGAACTCGCCTTTGATAATTGACATAACCACAGTACTGCTATGTCTGTCTGTATGTCATTCTGTCTGTTGGTTGCTATGTGTCTGACCTCTTCTTGAGCTTTATAGTATCGCATACGCTAATGCATCACAGCTCTATATTATCACATTGGCTTATGATCACGTGCGATGAGTCTGTCCAAATACTGGAGCTACCCTTGACACTCCCCATGGTCGGTCGGCAAGTGACTTCCCTTCGTTTGTGTTTCGTGGGCAGGCTCCATCGTAAATGAGTTTTCTAACAATTACACCAAATTTTGGGGAAATCAGAACCCA
Organism: Stichopus chloronotus; assembly: GCA_021234535.1. Classification (NCBI taxonomy): domain Eukaryota; kingdom Metazoa; phylum Echinodermata; class Holothuroidea; order Aspidochirotida; family Stichopodidae; genus Stichopus; species Stichopus chloronotus. Next base: position 8,000,839 of record CM037835.1, read on the forward strand.
TATGTGCTATTCAAGTTGGATTTTTTTTTTTTTTGGGGGGGGGGGGTGATTAAGGAGGAGGACATTGTCCCAGATGGATAGTTTCTCCAGCCCTCGGGTACCATAAGTAACCCACGTAGAGTTGACAAATAGGTCAGTGATGGACAGATACAGCTCTCCAGAGAACAACCCTCGGATTTTGATGTCTGGAATAAATTACCGTATGTGGATATATTTTGTTGGTATATTGAACTTGAAGCTCTTGACGCAGCATTATAGTCTACGATGCTGGTTGTGTAGAAACTGAGAGAAAGAATTAGAACTGCATGAACTATGCTCGAATCTTCTACATGTCATCCTGGTGCAACGCGTCTTTTTTTTCTATTTTATTCCTATTCTCCTCACTCTTCTTTGTTTCGCCTCTTTTGGTTCGATGTACCTGTGTTGTACCTCCTGGTTGTACCGAGCCTGACCTGTTATAATAGAGGGCGTCATTTACATACCTTCCAAGGCTCCCGTCCTCTTTGTTGGAATCCTGTATTTTGTAAACTTGCGTCGAACATGGGTCTTGTCGATTGTGTACAAAATAGAAACAGGAATCTTAACAACACCAGCCGCAGTTCTGGTCAAAACTGAAAAAAGAGAAAGAACTTGTCCACTCGATAATAATGTAACAGGCTGTAGAACCAGTGGTGCTAACATATTGAGCAAGATTAATTTAAGAAAGCAAGAAGGGAATCACAAAACAACATTTTATGTGAAGCAGCTGTAATCACCCACGTGTGACGGCGACTATAATATCGACGTACACTTATCGGTGGCCGGCCAGTCATCGAGCGCCAGCCTTTAACTAGCCGTATTTCCGACCCGTCTCCAGGTAGTCGGTTAATCACCCTGCAGTTCCCGGCCGTCACTCATGGAACCTGATCTGTACCCGTAAGGTGTATAGATCAATTAATTTCAACGGACAATATGTCAGATGTCGGAACATCAGTCGATTTTTTTTTTTTTGCGATGACTTTCCGATGCCCAACTTCGGGACTGACGGGGGCTGGGTTCATTTTAACTCCTAATTACAATGAACCCGTCACCAGTTTGATTCATGAAAATTATCCGATACCGACTGCAGGCGCCCTGCCTTTTGTGCCCCAAAATACGTTGGGGGACTAATCGTTAACCTTTAGGGACTTAATTGCGACTGGGGTATAATGCCTACACCCTTTGCTCTCCTTCACAGTTTAACTTCAAAATAATGTTTTCGAATGCATCCTCTTCGCTACTTAAAACTGCCTGTGAACAAGTCACTAAACATACTTCTTCTTCTTAATTTTTCAGGAGTGACAGAGGCCAAGAAGATGAAACCGAAGGTAATTTGTCCAGTTCTCGAATAGCGCAAAAACGGAAGGGGAGGGGTGGGGGGGGGGTAGGTTGTGGTTATGGGTTCCATGACGGTCTAGTAACCTAATATTCTCCTTTGAAAGAAGGACATTAATTGTAAAAAAGACTTGGCGTAGTTATTTTTCCCGGGAGTCTTTCTCCAATGGGCAATTACCCTCCAAAGGTTCAGGTATGTAATCAATGGGAAGCCAGTGGGCAAAATCCCATAAAAAAACAAAGTGGAGTGGGGGCGAACGAAATTATCACCAATAGGTCACACAGTTAGCCCGTGAATTCCTTTTTTTCTATTTTATGAAAAGTGACCTGGTACAGGCCTAAAAAGATTACAATTGAAAATTGACTGAAAAGCCAAACTTTTCGTGAAAACTTTCTCTCAGTTGATAGACGAGGCATTCATTTTCTTGACAAAGGAGTGTGCCGGTGGGGCTGGTCAACTTAAACTGTTTTTATATGAACTATGGGACGGAGCAGTGAGAGAACTGACGTGTCAAGTCTTCAAGTCAGTAACAATTCAAAGTCTTAGCAGAGAACGCATATCTCCATCTTCGATTTGGAGAAAGCAAAATGCAAAAAAAAGTAGAAAGTGGTGCTGTCTAGCAAGTAACATCCTTTCAACTTGAGGTTATGTTGTGTTTGGCTGTAATGTTTTAAACAAGCTTAAACGAGGGTTAAAGGAAATGTTGTGTTCGATTTACAGAAGTAAGAATTGTATTTTTAATTTTCTGGACCGAGAGTTGATAGATTATTCAAGGGAGGACTGTAGCCGTCCTTTCAAGAAAGAACCTTCTCACGGATAGAAATTCAGTTACATTTGTTGCTCAAGAAATTGCTCTCAGAAATTTGAATGATGTTTTATTCCGTGCATCATTTAGCCCTATTTTCCTTCTATGCCATGCTGATGCACTTTAAGCACAATGTTTATCTTTAATATCGTGAAAAAAAATTGTCGTTCAAACTTCACCACTCAAAAGTAAAAAAAAAGTCATTACACTGAAACTTCAGACCGTGTATTACGTAATGACACTAAGAAAGGACCATGTAGATAATCCGAGGATGACGATTGAATTCACGCGAACTTAAAGGGAAATAGGGCGTTTAGAATACACCAACATGACATACAAAAGAAATAGCTTTAGTCATTGTTAAACCATCCAGTCTCATCAATAAACATCTGCCAAAGCCTCATCTCCTCAAAAAATTATGCATGTGATAAGTAATGGAAGATGCATCATTTGAATTTTGAAAAGTTTGGGTGAACAAATTAGTGTGGAGCAACAAATAACGGAGTTTCTATCTGTGAGAAACTTATTTCTTGAAAAGAAGGCTACTGTCCTTCCTTATTTTCAATAATCTATCATTCTGCGTCCACAAACATTGGTTTTAATATTATGGATGTTTCCTGTAAAACAAACGCCCTATTTCCCTTTAAATGACATCCCAATAAAGTGGCACTTAGCGGGTAAATATCAGCATATTGAAAAGTCGACGGTTCTCGTCAAGACGTCAGTTTCTGCCAAGTGACCCTTTTTTAAAGCCGGTTAATGTAATGTCCTTTGGGGTACATTTCTTTCTCTGTTCTTCGAAGGGTGTGACTGTCGTCGACGATTTGACGGGTGGCCAAACCTGTGATCGAGATAGGTACCACTGTGCAAAGAGCTGTGAACGTAAGTACCATTATATGTATACTGAATACCCATTATTTCGAACGACTCCTCGAAAAGTTTATTTTAAATTACACAACGACTTAGGTTTTTGAATAATCCTTCTTTTTTTACTGGGGCATCTACAGCGGACGACCCAGATGATCCGACAGGGGGAGACTTACCCCAATTACCGGAGGATCCGAAGGACTTGGAACAATACCCTGACTACCCCCTATGGGGATCATACGTAGAGATCATCCAGACGACAGTGGACCCTGTCACTCTATATCTGAACGAAATGAATGACGTCTCTACAGATATGAAGGTGAATTTCGATACATTTTACAAGATTGAGGGTAGTGACCTCTGGGAAGCCTCACTGTGGTTCAGCAAGTTCAAGGACGGCAGCGGTAAGAGGACCAACCTTCTGGAAGAGACCCTCACCAAAAGACAGAGAGATAAATCGGTCGACCCAGATAAGAAATTCAGATTCCAGGTAGGTTGCCATATAATCAGTGTAAGGGACGAACATAATTTAGTACAGTATATAAGGAATGAATATCTAGTATAATAAAAACACATGATCAATGTCGGATGTGAAGTAGCTTTCGTGATTTTGATATTTTACGTTACTCAAACTGCGACACTTCAGAACATGAAGTTTCTTCGTAAACATAAGCATCAAGAATTATAACATACATAGCACTTTTTGGTTTCGATAAAAAGAAAAACCTAAGAGGTCTTGATGACTTGAGTATGTATGCGTGCTGGGTGTGTGTTTGGGACGCCTATCCTGTGCACAGGATATCTTAAGTTGGGATTGATGGATACTTTTCATACTTGATGTGTTGGGTGACCATATTAAGGAAAAGAGCCCTATTTTTTGGTGGAGGTCTGTTGCAAAGATCATCTGGGGTCGCCAGAGGGTCACGAGGGTCACCAGGTCAAACGTTTCAAATCTTGTGCAAATAATATTTTAAGTTAGGAATGATGGATACTATCCATACGTGACATGTTGGTTGGTCATATTGACAAAAAAATCTATTGTTTTTACTCAAGGTAAAAGGTCATCTGGAGTCATCAGATATCACACTAGAAATCTTGTGGGAGCTATATCGCAAGTTAGGAATGACGGGTACATCAGTTTTTATATTGAACATGTTGAATTTTCCTATTGATTCAATGAAGTCCATTGATTTTAGTTGAGGTGAGAGCCCATGTGGGGTCATCAAGGGGTAAGTATTCGTAGAACGACCTGTCTTTGCCATAGGCTTGAAAATAGAGGTGCTGAATATTTGGCTTTTATGAGCCATTTCTGGTAATTATTCGTTCTCATTATGTTATGAATTCTTCAAAACATCAATGCATTTTAGCAATCTGGTTAGTTTTAGTACCTCTTATTGCTATCTTCTTCTCATTCGTCCTAATCTTCCACCTTCTGTCACATTGATTCCTATGATTTATGATAAATGAACACAATGCATAATGAATATATGAATATTCATATTGACACAATGTTATTTGGGTAGAAACGTACATGAATGATAACAGTTCATTTTCCAACAGATATGACGTATAAGTGAAAGTATTTTTAATTTTCAAATGATGTATAATATGGACGTAAATGGATATGATGTCGTCTCACATTCCAACTGATACATGACGACATAGTGAATATTCAAACTTGTGAATATGCATTTCTCAATTGACGTATGACATTGACGTGAATCATGTTTGAACTACTCATTTTCCAATCAGGATTTGGAGCAAAGTGTAGATCTGTCAGATGGAACTGGTTGTGGGAAATATAAATACATTTGCGGTGAGATCAGAAAGAACAACCCGAACCCAGATTTTGCTCTGGTTGAGAGAACACCAGATGCCCCGAGGGGATGTGCAAAGGTTACATTGTAAAGGTGAGTTGACACCAGTCGCTCACCATGTACTGTGCAACTGAGATGTCATTCATGTTATTCATATCTTGAAAGGAAAACATGCGTTACATTCGTCACATACGAATATCTGGCAGTTTGAAAAAAAAGCCAACAACAACTCAATAAGTCTCCAAAGTTCAAAGAAATTATAATCCCAATCCACTGGATATTGCTACGATGGCCGTATCCTTTAGTATACGGAAGACAGTCTTGTTTAGTCTCGACTTCAACCTCCAAGATGACAGGACACTCTTACTTAAGGATTGTCGGTGTTTCCCATTCATGCTGTGATGCGTTATCTGATAGAAACAGTTACATAGCTTATTCCTTACACTAAATGTATACGCACGCAACAATTCAGAGGCTCTCAGTGATGTGCATATTTTTTTAGTTTTTCACCCCTTCCTCCATTCACTCACCCCTCTCCATTTACCATCGCCAGTCCTCGATCTAGGAATGACAAAACCATGTTTATATATATACTGTGCTATACCAAACAATTGAAGAGATTAGTGATATTATATATGACATTCTCATCGAAAGAAAATGAAAAGGAAGAGCACAGAAATCTGTACGTATTTGGATATCCTAACAAGGTTTTTTGCCTATTATCACTAAATACTCGGACTGAACATAGGATCGAGCCGATGTTACAACTAATCGGTAAAACATCGGATAGGCGAAAGTCAGCGAATTCCTTCTACCGATGGTTATCCGATGTTGACCAAGGGACATATTAATCCTGAAAGCAGCTAGGGTATGAATAACGTAACGCCCTACAAGGGCTATTTTCCGATCTGAAAAGGTTAAAAACTTGAAGAGAAAACCTCGTGAACGTGTTCAATGGGTCTCTTTCATCAACTACGAAGACTCAAACATGCTAAATTTGCGATGATTTAGGAATAGTGTTAAACGCACAAAAATGGGTGTGTTTTCCAGTACAACACACACTTGGTACTGAAAGAAAAACTGGTTGCGTTATCGGTTGATGTTGTGATAAAAACATCTCTGATCGGATCGGCATCGAAAAAAAAAGAAATTACATGCGTTCCCCTTAGGAAGAATATTTTGGAGCTGATATACTTTATTTGGACCTGATATACTTTGTTTTGGACCTGATATACCTTTTTAATTATTGAACGACCATGAAGACCTCCAACACAACCAACTGAATAGTAATATTATCGACATCCGATTTGCGGTGGAACTAAGGTTAGCTTGGTGGTTGGAGTGTTAGGCTCCCAATCTTCCTGTGCTCCTCATCTGGCACGACCACGTGGAAATTTTCTGTGGGTTCAAATTTGGCTGGATCAGTAAAGCTGCTTACAGTGGTGCTGGGGGGGGGGGGGTAAACTTTGATCCATCGGATAAGGACACTAAATGGCAGGCCTTGGTTTGCATTGGTGATTATTTGCTTTCAACCCTCCCTTTCTATCCTCTGGACATTTATCGAAAAGAATAGGCGAATCTCGCCGGTGTACATTCGTTATCAACATGGTATATATATAGGTTAGTTGAGAGTCCATATAATGGCTTCCTGATATTCAGACTTTCAACTTAAAAAATTAAACATATCGGTAAAATTATCTGTCACTGATATAGACAAAAGTTAATATGCCTTTAACACTAGAACTACATTAAAGATCTCTCTCAACGATTCCCGGTAAACTGATATAACTCTAAATCGTCTGTTGCTTTCATTCACAAATAAGAGCGTGGAGGTGACGAACCAAAGACCGTTCAGTTTGATTCTGTGACACCTACCCCAGCGGAACTAGTCATCGGCAAGAGGAACAAGGTGAATACCGACGTGGCCGTCACATTTAACGAACCTAACACCGATCCCACGACTGCAGGAGAAGGACTCTGGCAGCTCGACCTCTGGTATAGTAAAGACGAAGACGGTGATGGCAAGACGACCGGTCTTGTGACGAATGCCCTCTCCGAAGAACAGGGAGCCAAACCAGTCGACAATTTTAATCCATTCGTGTTTGAGGTAAGATAGACTATCTCAAAATAAGAGAAAGGGAGAGAAAATATGGGGACTCAGCGTTGCACTTGTTCCTTGAAGACCATAACTTTGATTGTTGACATCAGTGGAGGCGTGGGTGCATCCCTTCCTGTTGGCAAGGCTCAAGTGGTGGTTATTGTCACTTACATGATAGCTAAAATTGGTGAAAGACTTTCTAAGCAGAACACCGCCATCGGCTAGCGCATACTAGACAATTTTGGGATATAAATACCACCGAGATCCCCGAAACTTCCTCTGCACCTTTTCACTCTCGAAAACCCCACGTCCTTATCCCGTTCACGCCGCCATTGGTATTCCTTACACATTAGTCACTTGCTTTTTCTTTTACATTTTCGACAGAAATCTGCATTCTTTATATTGAATTACTATTGTAGGATCTCGAGACTCGGGTTGATTTGAGGGACGCAGTCGGATGCGGGAAGTACAAGTACATCTGTGCCCGGATCAGGAAGGATGATCCAGTACCTGATTATGAGCTGGTCGGCAAGCGTCGATCATCATCTGTAGGCTGTGCCCCGGTCACTTGCACTAGTAAGTTGCATGTTACTGTCAGAATCAGAATAAAAAAATCAAGTACACATGCTCTTATATATATATATATATGTTTTTCTGGATTATTTTTAGGATGTCTTTTTTTTCTACATACATATATATATATATATTTCCAGAAAAAAAACGTATCCTGAAAATAATCCAGAAAAACAACATCAACATACTTCTGCCTATCAAATGAACTAGTAACATCTTCCATGATCTCCAAAATATTGGTAGGACATGACCTTTTCTGACAAAAACCATGTTCAGACATTCTGATTGATGAATAATTACTGACGAAACTAATCATCAACTTTTTGACAATGGAGTCCATGACCTTACAAACAATACTGTTTTGTTCCCAAATGGTGAACAAAACAGATGTATTTGGCGTCCGCTAGTTACTGCAGGTTCAAAAGAAGGAGTTACATGTATCTCCTTCTAGCTCACAGTTCTCTAGTTTTACTATACTAATGTTAATTAACCGAATATTTTACCCTGGGAAGATCTGACGCAGTCACGATTTTGGTACATGTTCTGCAGACGGTTTGGTCTGGAGACGTTTTGACTGTTAAGTCTTTGCACAGTGTTACAGAAAGGATAGAAGCGTTTTTTTTTAACTTTCTATGGTGCACTTTATTTCCTTTCCTAATTGTTTGAATCTGTTTGCTCTTTTAACATATGAACTGGTGACATGCACACGGTAAACACTTAGTTTAAAAAAAGGATCACGAGGGACAATTAAGTCCCCATCAAGTAGCCTGAAAAAAAGTGACAAATATCAAACCCGGTCACAAAGGCTAAAGTACTTGTCCAGTGCATTCTTAAACCCATTTACACTTCTTGCCATCACTACATCCTCAGGCAACCCATTCCACTCATTCACTACACTCGACCACTTCCAGAAAGCTAAGTACGTTTTGGTACCTTTCGTTCCTTAAGTTGACACTCTTTCGTTCGTAACCAACTTAAGAAAGGATTTAAGTAAGAAATTGTAATTGTCTTCCCTCGGAGATCTGCTCTGAATGTACTTGCAGCAGTTGTCAGTTAGTCTCTGCATTACATACCTATGAACTTTCAATTGTGAATCGTGCACCCTATTACGTCACACATTTTACAAACAAGCGCCGAACACGCAAAAGTAGGAATGTGTCTCATTTCTACAGGGCGCTGTGTACAACACTGAACTAAAAAGTCAGTGGTGTACAACTTAGAGACAGTATAGCGCCGACTTTGGGCTTAATTAAGGAGCCTAGACCGCCGTCGTTAGACTGCGGTGAAGCGTTACACTGAATAAGCTGTGGTAGGGGATTGGTTTCTTGACACTAAAAGAAGTAATGGAGATGAAATTGTGTAACCAGTAGACACTTATATGCATGTAAGTTTGCTTGAATTTACTCGTGAATATGCTACATCGCAGCTAGGAGCAAATTGACCTGGTACTGGCTAGGCCATGCAGATTGTAGCCTAACGTAGGATTTTGTCAGGTGACTACTGTAACTCGATCCCAATGTAAACTACTTCGGCATAGGGTAGGACGTAAAGCCCAAATTTGGGGTAAGCCTTGCTAAGAACCTATCAAGGTAAATTACAGTAACACTTAAGCCCTGGCATCTGTTTCACTCTAGCCTCGTCTACTGTAGGGCCTAGGCTGTATAAGTTTTCGTAAAGTGAGAGAAAGTGTCAAGACCATAGACAAGACGATGGTGTTTTTGATTCCTTGCGGTAGGCAGGGGAATCTATGCAGTCCTGATGGCGTGTATGTGTCTGTATGTGTGTGTGTGACGGTTGCTCGTAAACACTCTATCTCAAGAAGGGTAACTCTGAGTAATTTCATTTTTGGCATGTTGGTTGCCCATATTGAGTAGATGATCCCTATTGTTTTTGGTGTCCAAATCTTGCATATTAATGAGGTTATGGGGTAAAACATAAAAAATTTTAAAACTGCCATAGTTGCTTATCCATGGGTCAGATTTGTTTTAAACTTGATAAGGTTGTCTGTTATTAACAGGTTCACGGCCCTGTGAAATTTAATGCTTATTATATTATATTACTATAAACTACCGTACAAATATATATTGATCTACATTGTGCAATAGCAAGTGTTTATTCTCTCGCACACAGTTAACTCAATGGGATTGCTCCCTACAGTACTGCATTTGTAACTTAGTGAGTAACTTCTAGTGTGGGGGGCTAATAAGTTGTCCAGAGAGAGAGTCTTGGTATGGGAGATGATGTGGTCAGATAGAAAAGCATGCAAAGGAATGTTTATGGGTTTATGAAAAAAATGAAGAAAATAAAAAAACCATCTGTTCTGTCATTTATTTGGATAATATCAATATCCAGAGGAACAGCTGGTAGCAGAACAAGGTTTCTTAACAATCAAATTGGAGTGCTTTCAATTATATTTCACAATGTCGGAAAAGATGGAGGAAGCAAAAATATTGCAGAGGAATCATAACGTAGAGTCAACTTACCAGGACTTTGAGTGTGTTAAAAGCTACTTGTAACAAGGAAGAAATTATCCTGGTGGTTTACGAAGAATTTTGAGGTAAATATGGCAGACAAGCTGAGTTCAGATGAGGTAAGGTTGAGTTATTTGATTCAACTAACAACAGGCAAGACTAGAAGCAGCATTGATTACTTGTGTGTTTCTTGGAGCTCAGAGATAATGTTGACTGATTTCATACCGTACTCATACTGTACTTGATGTGTGGGTTGTATGGCCTGGGTAGGTGATCCCTATTGCTTTGGTGGACATCAAATGTCGCAGTCATTTTAGGTCACCAAAATAAAGGTCATTTTGGGTTAAAGGCTTGTGGTGTATCAAGAAAAATAACTGCAGTTGATCTTATACTTGTCATTTGAATAATTCATGTTTGTTGTAATATAACCATGTAGCAAGGAATCACAAAGCCTTTTGGCTTTCTGGTTCTTCCAGTATTCAGTTCCAAAACTCAAAGATACAGCGCAGCCTTATGACGATACCTAGTGTTGTTCACCATCGTTTTGCCATGTTTCTCCAACCATGTTTATCATTCTTATCGTTGAAATCAGGCCAGTTTCCTTTTAATAATAGAAGGAACCAATCATAGTACTACAAATACGTACGTACTGTATATACAGTACCCTGTAGTTGGCGAGCCCCCAGAATTGGTGTTTCCTTCAAAAATTACTCGCTATGACTGTGGCAACGTTACTGAAGTAAGCCTCACCTTCTTGAATCTAACCACAATTAGGTATTTCATGATTATGAACCCATTTCAGGTATGTTTCCTCTAAATAAGGGCTCGTTTGTGACATTTAAAATATCGGGGATGGATTCTTTAAGTGCACCAATTTCAGGGTACTGTACATACTTGATGATTCAATATGACGTGACAAATTTCCATTCAGTCGTCATGTCAACAACGTAGCCAGCAGATTGATTTTAATGTGCGTTGGACTGTCTTTCATGAGACTTGAATATTTTGGAAAGAAAAGACTTTTGTTTTGTTTAAAACATCATTACATTGTTCTTAGATGTGGTAATTAAATTAATTGTACTTTCTTTGTTCTTTTCTTAGTTTAAGTGATTGACTCAAGATTCCTTCATAGACATTGTGTAGTGTATTTTTATTTTCATTCCAAAATTCAGTTTCAATGGATTACTCCGTCCAGACAATACCATACCAAAATATAGCACAATATGAAAGACACTGTAACAATATTCCTGCAAAATTTTATTGATTTTAGTAGAACTGAATATTTTATGGTCATGATGTTTGTTATGTGGTCAACTCGTGACACTCCCAGGATGTATGCTACGGGTACCTATTTATAAAATGCTATGAGGATACTCTTGGCTATAGCACATTTGAAAACAATTTTAATTTCATGAAAGAAAACAAAATTTAGTGTTTTCATGGATTTCTTAAACTAGGAATGGGGTAATTTTTTACTAATACCAGTTGGGTACCTGGGTACTTGACCAAAATGGTGGCTTTGTCGTTAACATCGGTATTTCCATGCACATTACATGTACATCGCATTTGTGTTGAGGAATCTTACTAGTACACTACATACACATGTCTACACCTTTTCATCAATAGGACCACGTATTTTCCTTGAGAAAAAGAAGAAAGTTCCATTTTAAGCTATTTGCTGTGTACGATAAGGTGAAGTTTGGCCATCGGACACAGTGTGATCACACAGAGGTTGTGTTGTTTTTCAATTTTTGAAGGAATCAGGTAGTAATTTTGGATTCTGGTAATAAAATGCCATCGGCTACTTGGGTTACCTGTGAAAGCACTAACAAAAGATGTATTTAACTACAGTACAGTACCCATGAAAAGCCTCATGAATCAGAGTATATTTACATAAAGAGGCGATGAGGATAACATTTGATATACCTTTAGACGTCTATGAGGACACGGAGTCATCATGTCATTTTTGGATATGTTTTTAAGAGGCGACATTGATACATAGTCGACATTGGAATGACGCACATAGTGTACATGCTCTGCATGTGCGAAAATTCAAGTCCCAAGTGTATAAAAGAGGCATGGGTGCACAGTCAAGATTCCATCTGTTTGGTAATTTCTGATTTGAGATGGACATGGTGAAAGTGTCTGGTCACAAATTTTCAAAAAATCAAAATTCAATTGTTAATCACTCATGAATGATCCTTTACACATGGGGATCTTCTTGGTTTGACCATTTGTTATTAGTATGTGAATAAAACCCGACAGGTTCAGGACAGTTTTATGAATTACATGAAACAACTCAATGAGCCTCTTTACATCTTACAGCAGTAAATATTGTCACTTATTTTGTGGATATGACAACAAGTTCTCTCCAGTCAGTCACAAGACCATATAAACTCCATGATTTTATTGGGGAAAGTCCGCCAAACAGTCAGTTTCTTGCATATGATAAATTTCTCGCAAATATTGTTGCATCTTGTTGGTATTTCTTGCACAGTATATGTAAACTGCTTCTTGAGAGAAATTTCAGTCCTTGCCAGATACATTTTACTACAAAAGCGAGGGCTGTTTCGGTGTTGAAGCCGGGTCACATACGTATGATTCAATATGTGTTTCAACTTTTGACAAAAATAGCTCAACTTTAATTGCCATCTATGCAAAATATGAACTTGTGAGTTGATTTGCTGCTCAAAACTTCCACTGTCGAAAGAACCTGTGATGTTATTCTATTCTGAATATCTTTTACGATCAACCAAAATTGCAGGAGTTAAGTTGAAAGTTGACTTGTGTCTTAAATCATGCTTGTGTGCCCAGCCTTTAATTAGCACATATTCATTTCAGCCACACAGCAATTGCATCAATAAGCCTTTTTGTCAGATTCATACCTTTCAAGTTTAGTTTTACTGAGTGTTACCTCCAAATGACAGTGTACGTATACGTGTTGAATGCCCCTTTTTTCATCGGCGATTGCCGTTATTGCAATCTGGTAGAAGTTATCATCTGTTATGGTGACTTGATGATTACTGATATTGCCCCAGGTAGAAGTTGCCATGATGATTTTGTCTTTCAGATGTATTGCAATGATATTTCCTTCTCTTCTGGTGTCACGACTGACATCGAGAGGGAAAGTTTTCATGCAACATCATTGTACACAGACAGTGAAGTTGAAGCATTCTATTCTGTGTAATGATCACAGTTTACCATTGGTTATGTTTGGCTGCAGCGTTTCAGGGAATTAGGACTATAATGATCTTATTGGTAGCATAGTAATGTAACGAATTGATGTTTCCAACATTTTCATCAGCAATGCTTGAATAAATCCCAGGTGCTGGGGTCACAGGTCAGGTGCTCCCTTTCCTTTGCTTAGGTGCCCAACTTTTTGTGATTGAAAATCCTGATGGGCGACTATCATATCTCCCCACAAAGTTAATAGCAAGCTTCATTTCATAAATGCTTGTGCAGTGTATCTCATCATCATTAAGAAGGAGGAAGTAATGCAAATCAGAATCACAATAAAGAGGTGCAGAGGCTGGGAGCTTTTGTATGCAAACCTCTAAAGCAACACACCAGTGCACTTGCTAGTGCTTTTTCTGTGACTAAGTCAGCCATGGTGTAACTAGGCTTTTGCTGATAGTGTGGAGGGAGGGGGGGGGGGAGAAACGACCAATAGATTGCCATGTTGGGGCTGGAGTTGATCTAATAAAGGGAAGGGGTGTTCGTCCTCCTCCTATTTGATAAAATTTAAATAAGGTTGCAAAACAAAATTGAAAAGTCTACAACAGTATGAGAGCATCTGCTTGACATTGTACTGTCCTTCGTTTTCATTCCTTTAATGTATTTTCCTCACTTCAAACTTTTTGTGAGGTACCAATCATGATATAGGGGATGCACACCTACTTCCCCCCCCCCCCCCCGACCTTAAACCGTGGGCCAAAAATTCTTTTGACACCGTAAAGGTGCCACTAGCAGAGTATTGTTATGACCAGGCAGCATTGTAAAATATAATCTGTAGAAGTAGCATTTTGCAGAATTTCATAAAATGAGCCAGAGGGCCCACATGGGACCTGGGACAAAACATTCCTGGACATCGTAAATGGTCCACTACCTAGGAACTTTTTGAGAAAGATTAACACAAATCCATGAAAGCATGTGTGTAGAAACTTTTGAAATAATTGCATACAGGTAGCTGGAATGAGCTGAAATGTGATGTCATTAGCTGCCTTGTAGAAAAAAGTTTCACAAATGGGAGCTCCCAACTGTGAAACTCTCATCTTTTGATTCCATAGCATTGAATGATGTCACTAGGAAGCTTAAGTCGATGATGAATATCACTTTGTCCAAATATTAGCCTAACCAATTTCCACAGTGCTTCAGTATATGCGTTGTGATCCCTTCAATGAGGAAACTACCACATGATCAAGTACAGGAAATCCTATGGTCAACAAACTGAATTATGTTCTAATCTTATATTTCGTTAAACTATCTTGGCCTTCACTGTCAGCAGAATCCGTTGTTGAGTACCGTATATTATTGGTAAGCAGAATTTATTAAACAGAACTAATGCATAATATACGTGTCGCCATTTTGTAACAGAATTTCCTGAATTGTGCACACTTGATAGACAGTGGTCAGTTTTCAATGGTGTGATCAGAGGAGCCATACCAAATATAAACTTGATCGAAAAAGTACACAACTTGTTTATAATTTTTGTGATATCATTTGTCAGTTATGTGATCTTTTCGACAGATCCAGATGACCCAGATTCACCAGATGACCCAGATTCACCAGATGATCCAGACGATCCCCGTGATCCAGACGATCCCCGTGATCCAGGCGGTCCGCATGATCCAGCAGATCCGGGCTCCGTGAAGCCTTACGATCCCGAAGATCCTGGGTATCCACTCTTTGGTTATGGTGAAGATCCTGTCATTGAAGTGGTTAGGACTTCGACCACCCCCGTGACGCTCTACCTGGATGAGCTCAATGATGTAACCACCGATGTCGCCGTCGCCTTTGATACGGATGACATAATTCAGGGCACCGACCTGTGGCAGATGTCAACGTGGTTCAGCAAGCAGAAGGATGGATCAGGAAGACAGACAAACCTCCTCACTGATGTCCTCTCACCCAGGCAGCAGAACAAAAAGGTCAAGCCAGACAAAGACCTCACTTACGTGGTAAGGAAACTGTAAACGAAGATGCTTATTCTGCCTCTGAAGTTTCTCACTTACTGTAGATATTTGAAGTTGATCATACCATAACGATGTATCTCGTCCGATTCATCCCAGGAATTGCCTCAATCTGTTGACCTTACCGATGGTTCTGGATGTGGCAAGTACAAGTACATCTGCTCAGAACTCAGAAAGTTGAACCCAACACCAGACTTTGAGTTGAAGGATCGCTACAAGCTGTCGAGACGTGGATGTGCCCAGGTTACCTGCAAAGGTAAGGCCTCAGCTTTTGGGTACAAAAAGATCACATGTTGTCATTTGTACAAGAAATCTTTGCGATCTGTAGTAAATGAGGGATGTAGCTACTGGTAGCAGGAAATGAGTACCAAGAGAGCAACAGATCAGAACAGCAAATGTTCCACCTGCTTTCACTTCAATGACCAAAGATAATAGATTGACAAATTTTATTAAAGCACATATAGTCAAAGCTGTATGGAGAGTGTATTTGTTGCTTGATTTTGTTGCCTAATTTTGGCTCTCTCTTGTGTCTACTGTGTATGCACCATGTTACAGCAAGGGACGACGATACGACGCCGACAGTTCAGTTTGCTGCGGTGCAACCCACCCCCGTCACTGTGTACGTCGGGGAAAGCACCGACGTCACCACTGACGTGGACGTCAAATTCAAGGAGGAGACCACCGACCCCAACACAGCCGGCAGTAACCTCTGGCAAATGGATGTGTGGTTCAGCAAGCAGGAGGATGGCTCAGGGAAGACCACTGGCTTAGTAGAATCTGTCCTCAACCAAGCCCAGGGCGAGATGCCCGTTGACTTTGACAACTTTGTCATGGAGGTATTGGAAGTTCTGTGGTGAAGGTGGGAGGGGGGGGGGGAAGTGTTGACAAATGAAAGAGCTGAATGTGAAAATGTTCAAGTACAATGTGGTGGCTTTTGAACGGGCTTGAACCGGTGGTTCGTAATTGAGGGGGTTAGATATCCCTGGGGGGATAATGATAGGATTGCGGTAAGATCTTGAGTCTGGTGATCTGACTCTGTACTGACTGTACTACACCATGGTATGCTAATGGAACCAGACCCATTTCGGCATACGTCCATGTTTTTGTAAGTTCAATAGTCGCAATGTGATGTCTAGGGTGGCTGATTGGGAAGGAGGGAATAGGAGATGAGAGATTAAGAACCACTGACTTCAGTGGTATTGTAGATGTTTGGCACGATGATAAAACCATTGCAAAAACATAAATTAAAATCAAAAGTGGATATTCCCTGTGGTGAAGTTTTTTTATGAAATCTGTAAGAAATTTGCAAATAAGACAATACAGGTATTTTACTCATCCCTGATTTTGGTGTATAGGACTGCTTGATTGGAATAACTGTAATCAAATGACACATGAAGTTTGTCTGCTTGCATAGTTGATTGCAGTCTCAGCTGGATTTAAACTTTTTTTCATCATGTCTTGGAGACAAGATGATGTAGTATGTCAGAGGAGAAGTCTTTAGTGTTCATACTATCCCATATCAGTTCCTCTTACATCACTTTGAAGCTCAAATTGGTGGGTGTCATCACACCTGTAAACATTTATGGTTGTCTTTGGAGAGAATGTATATATAAAAACTGGAAAGCAGGTAATGCCTTTCATGCTTATACAGCAAAACTGTAATGTGACCAGAAATGTAGTTTCATCCAAAGCAATTTGAATTTCACTCAGGTTAACTATTTTTTTAAATGTCCATTATGTCTGCTATTTTTCAGCAATTGCCTATAACAGCAGACTTGACTAACGCCCTCGGATGTGGTAAATTCAAGTACATTTGTGCCAGGGTTCACAAGGACAGTCCGGAACCAGACTACGAATTGATCGGCAAATCTCTTGCTGCTAGGACCGGTTGTGCTCCAGTCAACTGTGAATGTAAGTCAATCCTATCTGTGTAAACTGCGTGCATTGATTGGGGCCGATTCTTGGCAATACAAAAAAGGTCTCCCCCCATGGGACCAACTTGTGAATGGCGACAAATTGAAATAAGTACTTCAACTATTTCGTAGTTTATCAAATAGGAGTAACTTGAAAAATGGATACTTAGGGTGGGAAGATGGAGTTATCTGTGATGTAAATTCTCGTGGAAAAGATTCTGAGAAATAAAACGAAAGCCTCTGGCAGTTACTGAAAGTCTATTGAAGGAAGAAAGAGTCTTTCAACAAGAGAAGCAGTCAGAGGCCTTTCAGGGCCTGTTTATTGACTCCATATTTTACTGCCCTCTGGATAGATCTAAGAAAGTCTTGTGAGATTGATGCATCATGAACGACTGTCAGACAAAGGTTACATTGAATTGATGACTTCCTGCTGGAAATTTTCATGTAAACAGCTTATCACAGAAAACTAGGTCTTTGTGTGGTTGTGTAAGGTAGCGTGAGTATTAACAGTGAACATCTTGCTCATAGATTTACAGAAGTATGTCAAACAGGTGGTGACCAATGGGCGGAAAAGCTTGTGTGTGTTATCACATGTGTTATCTTTGTGGCCAATGCACATAAGAACATTTAAACTGATATTCCACCAGTCTGGTAGTTGGATGTTTCCTGCTTTCTCCTTATCAGCACAATCCAACATGACAGTTTTTCTTGTTGTCAGCTCAAGTATAGATTATCTGCAGTTTTGTGAGACCAAATTCTTGGTCACTTTGAAACAAAGTCTGACCTTTTTTGAAACTTTATTGACTTTTAGTTGTGTTAAGTGCATCCTGGTCTCTGTCACCTTTTGTGTGCCACACATTATGTGAGCAGACCTTAATTCATGTTCTCTTGCTTCTCCAACGTCATTCCAACAGTTGGGTTATTTCAATTCGTTTTTCAGCACTTAATTTTTTACAGTGATGTCTTCTGTGCCATTGTTTGGCACAGTGCAGGGCTCTTCCTTTTGAGGTAGCTGATTTTAGAATCCCATTTAAGTTTCTTTGTACTGGTCAGTCATGAAATCTTGTCCCACATCTATTTGCATCACTTGAAACCAGTATAATGTTGGCAAGGTTTTCTCTCTGGTTCCTCTTGAACTTTTCAATAGCTCGACCAGACAGGGGAGAAGACTTGAAGTTGGAGCTGATAAGCACCACGCCCACACCAGTGATCCTGTACAAGAACGAGCAAAATGACGTCACCACCGACGTGACCGTGGATTTTGAAGCCGATTACGGAGTATCGGGAGATAACTTATGGCAGATGTCTCTGTGGTTCAGTAAATCCCCCGTCGGCGATGGCAAGAAGACCAACTTCAGAGAGTCTACCCTCCGCAAATCCCAGAGGAATAAAGACCTTGATATCGAAGAACCACTCGTCTTTGAGGTATATGCATAATAGGAACAACTCTCTCTCAGTGCCACTTTAAAAGGAATGATTCTAAGACATAAGCAAAATGGTCCTTCAAAGTCAAATGTCTTACGGTCAGCTGAAGAAATCAGAGATGTTGATCATTTGTATCATTTCTTAAAGTGCTCATTTTACCTTAAGCTGTTGCTTGATTTCATTTATTTGAATGAAAGCTCCTTTGAGGGGTATTGACTTTAAAAAAAACAGGACTTGAATCCAGAGGTTATAAGAAAAAAGAAATACCTGAAAGACACACTAAGCATTCACACTTTATAAATTCGATAGCAGCACATTGAACCAATTTTAAATCTATATTAACTGTTTACAGAGTGACTTTTTGGTTTAACTTTTCTGCAAGTCAGAGTTAATTGCTGGTGATAATCTGCATATTTGTAGCTGATCTGGAGGGAAACTGCTTAGATAGTATATCAGAGTTAGATTTTTTTTTAAATCATTTGCATATAAAGCAATAGCTCTGTTTTTTGTTCTAAAGTCTATCTTGATTATGAAGAGAAATCCAGCCATTTTGATTCGTGAGACAGTCGTCCTGACTTGACTGTCGGCAACTTGTGAATCAAAGCATTGTTCCTTTGGCTTAGGGTGGAAGAAGACAGTTACTTGGATACCAACTAGAACTTGGATATATCAAACAAAAGTAAAAGGGTACCCTAAGCCATTCTCAGCCATCCTTCATGAATTGAAACTCTCATCACACTGTGGACAAAGAAAGCTCTAATAGGATTATCATATATTAAACTCTCCACTGTAACTCCATCTATTGCACCTCCCTGGTTAGTGTTACATTCCACATATTGTTCAGTAGCTCCTCTGTGATTGGTGCAAAATAAAATGCAGACATACACAGAACTATTTCACCAATCAGAAAGTCACAGCCAAAGACATTTGTCCGTACATAGGTCAACTAAACTATCACTGTGCGTTCAGTGCAGTGCAGGGATTAAAATCAAAATGACTCAACTTTCCTGGTGAAGTCTTCCAATGAAAAGAAGAGATACCAAACATACAAGCAAAAGTACAGCATGGGCATGAAATTAAATACAACAATCTTAATCAGGAGAAAATTATGCAGGATGGCTGATTTGTGGTTTGAATCGTAACATCACTCACTGCACAGTCGTTCCTTAGACGGTATATGGGTATGACAAGCACAGAACTTTGCAGAGACGAAGACTAACCAATGGCTGAGCCTATGCTACTTAGCTGGGCAACACTTAAAGACAAAAAAACTCATCACGCCAGACAGTTTCATCTCTTCTAACCAATACGTTTAGTCCCTTCCAAAGCCTGTCATAAGTTCCTCCAAATGTGTGATCTAAACAATGGATCCCTGTGTATACTTAGTAATATAAGCTGCACTGCACCATTTGAATTTGCTGTCAATCAGACTTGCCGTAAGTTAGAACCAGTTGATAATTTTGCTATCCGGAAGCCAAAAATGTAACTTGGGTTGATGAGTTACTACTTTAAATTTATGGCAGTCTCAGGGCCTAGATTATTTTAACTTGGTCACATATTTGTCAAATCTGAGAGAAAGAAAATCCTTTATATTCCATGTGTTGTTATTTATGATGGATTGTACAGTAGGCATGTGTTTTTTCACTTTGATAGAAAGAGCCTAACTTAGGCCTAGACTAATAATAATAATAGCCTAATATTAGGCCTATTGTTCATCTAATATTGGGGTTTCGAGGTGAGATTTTGAGATGCGATAGCCTGGTATTTTTAAGCCCATTCCTGGCACTAAACAAATGTTAGGCTTTACTTAAGTTACGTAAACCTCACTATTTGGTAAAATCGGTAGTATTTGTCAAAACAGTGAAAATATTGGCAGGGGTTATTGTGGGATGGCATGCAAACTCTGCAATCTTGTTATTAGACTAATTGTCAGAAAGGTAAATACTTTTGGCAAAGGCCAATTTCAAAGGTTTCTTTGTAAGCCTGCCAAGGAGTTTTGGGAAAAAATACAGCTTTAACTACAAGATGAGGCATTTCAGTTTCAGAATACAGGTTTGGGATCCCAGAGGTAATTGACAGATCTGTAGGCCTATATATGTCCATTCCTCCTCTTTTGGACCAGTTTACCTTTTGCCATTTTGGCAAAACACCAGTATCGATGAAAGCAACCAATTTCTCAGGCAAGTGAACCCTCACATTCAGACAAGAAATTTTTCTCACTGTCACCAGTCTGTTCAATTTCAGCCAAACTGTTTCAGTGTACATTTTTCTCTTTCGTCTCCACAGGGGCTGGAACAGAGCGTCGATCTAACCACCGGACTGGGTTGCGGCAAGTTCAAGTACATCTGTGCTGAGATTCGTAAACATGAACCTGAACCAGACTTCAGCTACACTCTCAGGAAGGCATCTTCACCGAAGGGCTGTGCTAGAGTAACTTGTGTTGGTAAGCAAGGTCCACTGTCGCATTGAACCTAAGAGTTGGAGGTGTGGTGAGCACAGGAGGGGTGATGATTGGTTGATGCTAGTCATCTCTTGATTCAGATCAGGAGTGTAGGCAGGAAATTTTGTCAGTGGAAGGCCAAAATATCTAGAAGACTATCTAAGTGTAGCACCACCAAAGACAAGTTTTGCAAGGGATACAAAAAAATTGGCCCTAAATACCTCCCAGATAGCTGAAAATGACACCCTCCGGGCCTTTTAAGCTGGAAATGTAATAAGAAAATACCATAAATATCTCTGGGGGATGGTTATAGGGGGAAAACATCTGACTCAAATAGTGAAAGCTGTTTAGAAATGTCAGATTTTCATCACTTTATTTTCTTGACTACAACTCCTAGGTAGAAAAGCAGTCAATCTTGTAATCCATCATCCATGCACCTCCCCCATGACTCGTTTACATATTAGGTCACCCTTCTTTATTCCTGCTTGAATTGTGAGAGGCAGTTGGAGCCCAGTAAAACAATTGTCAGTTCTTGGAATTTTGTAGCCTGTGCTGTTACGTTCGAAAAGGATTTTGCCATGAATGCAACCTATTTGTCATATTTTTAACAAATTAGTAAATATACCCAGACTGAAAAAGAACGCTCCACTTAGTGAGTATTTAATGGGCCGTTTCATGTGGGGAAAATGAAAATTTCTGTCGCTTTTCCTTGGTCGTGGTAGATCGTAAAAAGAACACTCCCACAGTAGAGTTCAAGTCAGTACAACCAACACCAGTCACGCTCATCATCGGTGAGAATAACGCAGTGACCACGGACGTCAGTGTGGAGTTTGAGCCAGAGACCACAGACGAGACCGTCTCCGGTAAGAATCTCTGGGAGATGTCACTCTGGTTCAGCAAATCTAAAACTGGTGCAGGATCCTCCACCGGACTCGTTGAAAAAACTCTCAACACTCGTCAGAAGAAGCAACCTGTCTCTTTCTCAGATTTTGAGTTTGAGGTATGTGTGCATGGGGGAACAAAAATTATGAAAAGTAATTCGATCAGCAGTTTTTGTTCATTTATGTTTGAGTTGGTTAGCGATCAACCTGCTTTGGTTAGTAGATCTGTGTTAAACAACCATTGCACTGTGAATAAAGTGCTTATTTCACTCAAATCATGTGCCATAGGCATGTTCACAAATATTAATACATTAACAAATATTATTGCAAATATTGTGACATAGCCCAAACAATTTGTGCTTTTTTTGGTAATGCAGTTGTTTTGTGCTTGTTATTTACTGTGAAAAGTTCCTTGGTTAGAGTTAGGTTAAAAGATGGAGTACAGTGTACATTACCATATTGATGATAGAACTTAATATTTCTCGGTGATGCAGGAGTTGCCAATGTCAGTGGACCTCAGGAAAGCTATAGGATGTGGCAAATATAGATTCATCTGTGCCCGCATCAGGAAGGGAGACCCAGTACCGGATTACGAGCTGGTAGGACCAAAGTCGGTGGTAGGCTGTGCTCCAGTGACTTGTGAAAGTAAGGATGCCATTCTTTTTTTTGATTCCTTGCCGTAGGCAGGGGAATCTATGCAGTCCTGATGTCGTGTGTGGGTATGTGTGTGTGTGTGTGTGTGACGGTAGCTCGTAAACACTCAAGAAGGGTAACTCTGAGTAATTTCATTTTTGGCATGTTGGTTGCCCATTTTGAGTAGATGATCCCTATTGTTTTTGGTGTCCAAATCTTGCATATTAATGAGGTTATGGGGTAAAACATAAAAAATTTCAAAACTGCCATAGTTCCTTATCCATGGGTCAGATTTGTTTTAAACTTGATAAGGTTGTCTGTTATTAACAGGTTCACCACCCTGTGAAATTTAATGCTTATCAGTAGAGAGGAAGGGATAATTTTTCACTATAAAACAATAATAATAGCCTAAACACCATTATTCTGGTATGGGAGGTCATGGGGTCAGATAGAAAAGCATGCAATGGAATGTTAATGGGTTTATGAAAAAAATGAAGAAAATAAAAAAACCATCTGTTCTGTCATTTATTTGGATAATATCAATATCCAGAGGAACAGTTGGTAGCAGAACAAGGTTTCTTAACAATCAAATTGGAGTGCTTTCAATCATATTTCACAATGTCGGAAAAGATGGAGGAAGCAAAAATATTGCGGAGGAATCATAACTTAGGGTCAACTTACCAGGACTTTGAGTGTGTTAAAAGCTTCTTGTAACAAGGAAGAAATTATCCCAAAGTCCATAAAGGAAAATTTGCAAAAGGCAGAGCGCCAATTTGAGGCAATGGAAGAGGTTCATGCTGATCTGGCTGGGCTGTTGTCTGATGAAGCATTTGAGCAAGCAGAAAGCTGGATGTTGGAATGCCAAAAGCATTATACTGAGGAGAGCGAGGAAGCATTGAAAAAGTTAAAGGAGGAAATTGAGTTTCAAATTAGCGTTGGAATTACCTAAGGCAGAAATTCCACCATTCGATGGAGACCCAAGAACATTCTGGTGGTTTACAAAGAATTTTGAGGTAAGAATGGCAGACAAGCTGAGTTCAGATGAGGTAAAGGTTGAGTTATTTGATTCAACTAACAACAGGCAAGACTAAAAGCAGCATTGATTACTGTGTGTTTCTTGGAGCTCAGAGATAATGTTGACTGATGTCATACCGTACTCATACTCTACTTGATGTGTGGGTTGTATGGCCTGGGTAGGTGATCCCTATTGCTTTTGGTGGACGTCAAATGTCGCAGTCATTTTAGGTCACCAAAGTAAAGGTCATTTTGGGTTAAAAGCTTGTGGTGTATCAAGAAAAATAACTGCAGTTGATCTTATACTTGTCATTTGAATAATTCATGTTTGTTGGAATATAACCATGTAGCAAGGAATTACAAAGCCTTTTGACTTTCTGGTTTTTCTTTTTTTGTAATAAAGTGTTTAGATGTTATCACCAAGTGAATGGGAAGATCACTTAAATGTTAGGTGTGATACAGATGGTAATTAGCAGCCTGAACCATCAGTATTTGCTTGCTTCAAGTCATCATCTATTGTCTTTCAGTCTGCTCCTTCAACTTTAATTTATGTTGTTTTTGAATCAGTTGAGTTATCTTCAGTCTCTCACATCTTTATATCAGAGCCCCCTGAGGAAGAAGATGAACCACTTATCATAGTCTCAACCTCCATCACACCGGTGACGCTTTACATCGGCGAGAGCCACAATGTCTTCCCAGACGTCACTGTCCAGTTTGAAGGTGATGAAGGGGTGGAAGGCACCAACCTCTGGGAGATGGAGATATGGTTCAACAAGAATGCTGATGGATCAGGCAAGAAGACTCAAGCAGCAACAAGCACCCTCACCCAAAGCCAGAAAGACCAGCCTCTAGTGATAACAGAAGATCTTGTCTTTGAGGTATGTATCACAGTCATAGACCGCTCAGTTGGATGTACATAACACTGAATATGTAGGTACAACAGTGCTAAGGATGACTTGTGGTGCTACGTACGTGTTGTACGAATCACACTGTTGTTAGGTGTGTGCATTGGAAGTAGGTCTGTTGAGACTCTGAGTCATGGTATGTTACAAACAAGAAAAAAAATGGTGGTTAAAAGATTGATTTACTTTTGAATGGTAATTGATTGCATTTTGTCATTGCATGCATTTAAGTCAATTTTCTGGTGCATATTACCAGAACATCTTGTCCAGTTGGATGTTTATCTTCAGCAAATCTGTGTTAATTGCGTTGCATAATCTCATATCCCACTGAATGTACTTTTCTGATGCAACTCACCCATGCAACTTCTGCTCCAATTGAAGTGATGTGTATGTTTTTTTATATAAAATCTACTGTCAGTTCCTCGTAATTAATGTCACTGAATCAAGTTTATCAGCTTTGTACTCGTGCAACAATTGCAGCAAGCCAGTGTAGTTTGTTTGGAAGTTGTTTTTGATTCCTTGCCAAAAGCAGGAAAGGAATCTATGGTGATGGCATGTGTGTGTGTGTGTGTATGTTATGACTTGGCTTGTGAACATGATATCTCCAGTAGGGAGAGGTGCTCAAACTTCAAAGTTGGTGTGTTTGTAGTCCATCGTGAGTAGATGATCGATTCTTTTTTCATGGAGGTCAAAGCTCATTTGAGGTTACTAGAGCTAAAAGTATGAAAACTTATTAAGGGAGCTATCTCAGCAAATGAATCTTGCTAGAACGTCAAACTCTTATCAGTGGTAGCACTCGATGAGTGTATGATGGCTTTCATTTTTTGTGGAAGTCAAAGGTCACAAGATATTAATAGAGGACATAGTTTGATAACCTTGTAATCACAGTATTTCTAAGAAGGGAAAAGTGCTTTGAACTTCAAAGTCGGTATGTTGATAGTCCATTGTGAAAGTAGATGATTCCTATTGGTTTTCATGGTGGTCAAAGATCATTTGAGGTCACCAGATATTAAAAGTTGAAAACCTTTGAAGGAAGATGTCTTAATTCAAGCTTCTAGCATTGGTAATTACTGATAAGTAGATGATGTCTGTCATTTTTTATGGAGTTTAAAGGTCATGTGTGGTCAATAGAGGACATAGTTTGAAAACCTTGTAGACATGGTGTCTCAACAAAGGAAGGGTGCTGAAACTTTAAACTTGATGTGTAGATTTCCATTGAAAGTAGATGATCCCTATTATTTTTTATGGAGGTTAAAGGTCATTTAACTTTTTGGTAGCACTTGATAAGTAGATAAACTCTGTCATTTTTAGGGCAGTCAATCTTCATGGGAGGTCAGTGGAGGTCATAGTTTGAAACCTTTGAGATATGGTATCTTGAGAAGGGTAAGGTGTTTAAACTTTAAAATTCATCCTTTTATTTTAATGTCCATTGGCAAGGAATGACAAAGTCATTTGACTTTCTGGTTCTGTCATTCCCTTTTCCTATATGTTTTGGATGTGAGTTCATGATGAACAATCTTTTTCAGGATACTATACTAGCCTACTTTGCCTAGTTTAAGCGTTGGTGATGCACTGACCTGTCTTTATTGGCAAGTGATGTTCAAATTGATTACCACATCAGGTTTTTCTTTCCCTCTTCCCCAGGAAATCGAGAAGAGCGTCGATCTAACTGCCATTGAAGGTTGCGGCAAGTTCAAGTACATTTGTGCCGAAATCAGAAAGGACAATCCAAACCCATCATTTGAATACGAAAAGAAGAAACCATCCTCGGTTAGAGGTTGCGCCAAGACCAGTTGTGAAGGTGATCCTTGAATTGCTGTGTATAATGTTCTTTTACCAATGTGACATGTAAACAGTTTTTCATTTGTAATATCACTTGCAGTCACTGGTATTTATCTTCCAATAGCGTGTCTGCTATTTTGAGCCACAAAATCAGCTTGATATTTGTCAATCATTTTAAGTTCCAGACAGCTTCTCATTTAGATGAGAGATGGTGTGTTAAGACAGGACAACAGTCAAGTTACATTTTTATTCTGAAGCCGTTTGTTACTACACCTCTTCGTTGGTTGATTTTAGAGCATTTTAATGTCGAGCATTTTAAGGGAATTGACTGTCTTATTAGGATGAAGTGCCTGTGCTCTCTCTGTAATAGTTAGATCCCATTTTCTTCCTCACGCACAGTACGCGATGAACCAGAACCCACTGTCCAATTTGAGTCCACTCAGCCAACGGGGGTCACAATCTATGAAGAGGAACTCAACGTCGTGAATACGGATGTGGTGGTCACCTTCAACGAAGCAAATACCGACCCAACAGTCGCTGGAAGCGACCTGTGGCAGATGCAACTTTGGTTTAGTAAGGCCGATGACGGCAAGGGCTCCAGCATTGGAACAATCGAATCAGCTTTGAGCGAGGAACAGGCTGATCAACCTGTCAACTTCAACGATTTTAACTTCGATGTAAGAAATTTACATCATCATTTTAATTGTGACAAACTGTCTGTAAGGTCAGGTATGAGCAGTACTGAATTAGGTTTACATCCCTTGTCTGACTGTCTGTCTGTCTGTCTGTTTGTAAACTTGATTTTCTGCTTGCAGCACGGATTACAATTATCACTGTGCCATATTCATAGTGAAAAATGTCTATCTGTGAAGGTAAGTGACCTAGAAACTCATATGGGTGTTTCCAAGAAGGCGAATTTGTAAGAAATTATGAAAATGAAGGAGAAATAAACAAGACAAAGTCATGAGTAGATAATATAGCAGAAAATTATTAATAATAATGAGAACATCAAAAGATAAAGATATAACCCCATAAACCTTTTGGAGAGTGTAGTTACTTTTAAAGGGAAATTGGGTCTTTACAATGCACCTACATGAACATACAGTGAAAGTAGCTGTAATTATATATTAAACCATTCAGGTTCTTCCTTGAACATCCAAGCTTCATCTTCTCAAAACATCATGCATAGGATGAGTTATGGTGGAAGATGCACCATATGAGTTTTTGAAATGTTGGGTGAGGAAATTATTCTTGAACAACAAACAAATGAATTTGTATTTGTGAGAAACTTATATCCCCAAAAGAAGACCACCATCTTGCCTTATTTTGCATTATCTGTCATGCTGTGTCTACAAATTTTGGTTTTGAAAAGGTCTTTTTTTCATAAGCAAGCACCCTATTTCCCTTTAAACAAGGTTAGTTTATCCCACACCCACCAAGTCCCTGTATGCACCCAACAACTTCCTATTTTCTATTTTTTTTATTGAGAAGAAGAAACATGTGGTGTCCTGTCATGTTTGTAGAGAGGGTCAATGTTAAGCCAAAAAGGAAAGTATTTAAGCTCCTGATCAGTATTATTAGTTTTGCTGAAAGAAAAACTTATGCGATCATGATTGCGGATGTCTGTATGAGTGTGTTTGTGACACTATAGCTTGTGTGCGTGATATCTCCAGATAGGAAAATGGATGCTGTTGATACTTGGTATGTAGCTTTGCTATATCGAGAGGAAGAATGCTGTTGTTTTTTATGGCGGTCAAAGGTCACCTAGGGTCACCAGAGGTCAAATAATGAAAACCTTATGTGCACGATATCTGTAGTTGGGAGTGGTGGATACTCTTTATACTTGATGTACAGGTTTGCCATGTTGAGAGGAAGAACCTTATCGTTTTTGGGTGGAGGTGAAAGGTCATCTGGGGTCATCAGAGGTCAAATAGTGAAATCTTTGTGCAGCAGTATCTCCAGATGGGAGAGATGGATACTCCCCATACTTGGTATGAAGGTTTGCCATATTGAGAGGAAAGATGCTATGGTTTTTGGTGTAGGTCAAAAGTCATCTGGGGTCACCAGACTTCAAATAGTGAAATCTTTGTTCATGTGAATTCCACAGTTAGGAATGACTGATACTCCGTATACCTTTTACGTAGGTTTATCATAGTAAGAGAAAGAACCCTTTTGTTTTTTGTGAAAGTCAACCGTCAGCTGGGGTCACCAGAGGTCAAATACTGAAAAACTTGTGCACATGATATCTCCAGATAGGAATGATAGATACTCTTCATACTTGGTATGTAGGTTTGTCATATTAAGAGAAAGACTTTTTGGTGAAGGTCAAATGTCATCTGGGGTCACCAGAGGTCAAATACAGGGTTCTGCCCAGGATGGTTTGTGTGCTGGCAGGGCTAAGCTGAGCGCCACCATCGGTTGGCACGGAGCGTTTAAGAAACTTTATAGTTGACAGCTTTTCAAACTTATTGTGCATGTAATGGCATGTATGACATATTAAATAAAAAAGTATTGTTTTTGGTAGGGAAGGGCATTTAGGGTTACCAGACACCAAAAACTGGAAACCTCGTGCGCAGAAATTCTTAACAAGAAAAATTGATAGACCTCAAACTTTGCTTGTGGACACATGGTACCCTATATTGACTGCCAAACCCTCCTACTTTTTAGTGGATGTCAAAAGTTGTTTGGGGTCACTAAAGGTCAATATCTTGTGCATGCCATTCATAAGAATAGTAACAAACATGACTCTTGCATTTTTCAAACTCATGCATGGTTTAAACTCCAAATAGTCAATTGCAAAGCTGTTGTTTGGTTGACATTGGTTTTTCATCAAAACTTGCCTTCTTGAGGTAAATCACATGCAACAGATTTTCAGTCCACCACCTCTCATTACTTCAAGTGACCTTTAACCTCTACCAAAATGAAGAGGTTCTTGTACTAAATGTAAGGCATTTTAACACATGGTATGAAACCTTCCCTTCCCCGAAAATGACAAGCCCAAGGTTTCTAGTGTTTTTCCAGTGTTTTACCTTAGGTGATGACCTCAAATCTTTGCACCAAAAGTAAACTTTTGATTCTTAGCTTTAGAGTTATATTTGAGAAACAAGCTTAATAAAGAAACTGTTATGAGTACATCAAAAGTACAATGCATTGTTGTATTCTGGATGTTTGCATTGGATGTCATAGGTCATTTGGAGTCAACTCGGCTCAAATTAGAAAAATTCTGTATTAAAGGCGAAGATATCAAGGAGAGAAGCCTTCCACTGATGCCCTTTGCAGTATGAAAGTGTACCACATTTGATTTGAAGAACTTCACAGGTTTTGGTTAAAGACAAGGGTTATTTGAGGTCACCAGTTCAGTCAAATCACATAAATCAATATGGAATGGGTAAACTGGACAGATAGTGGGTGTAACTTATCATTTTAAGAGGTCTACTGAGTTTGGCGGTAGTCACATGTTGTTTGTATTCATAGGGCTGAAAAAACATGTTGATCAATTATAACTGAAACCAAGAAATCTTTCATTGATATTATTTGGCCAGCATCTCTCACTTTACATTACAACTAGTACAACAGGCCCATATTGCAAGTGATAATTATGATGAAAAAGCAAGATCATTTTTCCATCAGACCTGAGAGTCCCTGCATTGGTTACTCACGAAATATGCAGGATAAAATACAAGCTTTTGAACCATTCTTTCAAGTCCTCATGGCACAGTACTAACATACCTGCAAAAAAAAATGGTTAACTGTGTACCAATTTATGAGGGTCTGTACAATCTGAAGAGGCTCTGCCTCTAATTATACCGAGAACACCAACTGCAATTTATGGAGATAAACATCTAAGCACTGCAGCCGCTGATTCGTGAAACGAGCTTCCCGGTCGAGTCGGGAGGTCCACCTTAAACAGTTGGATAAGTATCTTAGCTTACCATTTTTAACTTTAACTTTCTTCTTTGAAGCACTTCTGTCAATGTTAAATTGGATACGTGTGCTTTATTAATCCACGGTATTATTATGATCATCAACATCAGGGCCTGGAGGCACGTGCTGATCTGACTAACCAGGGTTGTGGCAAGTTCCTGTACATTTGCGCTCGTGTAAGGAAGGACAAACCTGATCCAGGTTACAAGCTGATCGGCAAAGACCCCTCACAGACCACAGGCTGTGCACCAGTCATCTGTGAATGTAAGTTCTAAAATCTCTCAAACCAGAGGTGCCTTAACTTTCTTCCATTTTCACGTTCTCGTATGGTCATGTTTCAATTGTAATAAACTTGCAGATTTCTATTCAAATCACTTCCAACTGTGAAGCATGATATACAACTCTGAGTACATCATGACACCTAGATCGTTCATTGTGTCCCATTTTAAGGAAGGTTTGCGAATCTAACAGATAGTTCCAGCCTCAGTGAAGAATGCCTCATCCCTACCTGTCACATTAAGATGTGTAGAGTCTCATGCTAAACACTTTTCCTCAAAGCACTGCTATCAGCTACTAAAATGGATCATCCCAGGTTCAAAATTTTGCAAATTTGTGTCAATGAAAGTACTATATGTGGAAAGTGAGAAATCTGACATGTGGCCCTTTTCATTCAGGCTACCAAAAAGACTTAATTAAAAGTATTCGTACAATTTAGAACATATTTGCATGGCATTCTCAGACATCAGAGAAAGTTGTGTTGGTTTTGTTACAGATATTTGTCCACACCAATGTGTATATGAATGGCATGTTGTATGTAGATGCAAACTGAATAGAGAAAATGTAACAGAGAAAGACAAAGTTTCTACCGGTGTTAAATTCCCTCAAAGATCTAAACTGTGTCATTAACTTTCTCTTCTCTGTGCACCCCTCTGACTTTTTTTGTATTTCTGCTGTTATGAATTGGCAAATCATCCCTTGGAATAAAAATTTGTGGATGGAATTAGAAACTGTGTGAAGAGTAGTTTCTGTAACATATTGACCTGACCAGTACATCCAGTCTCTGTTTATCCTTCCACATTTTGCTGTGAAATGTGGTGAAATAATCTGAGTGAAGTAGATTGCTCTTTTCAGCCGGTCACACGTCAGTAAATGTCGTCGCACATGGAAGAAAACTAAATACCTTGTTGTCCGTAAAACTGAAGCACTCTATCACAGCAAGTCCATTTACCAGTTGGGCTGGGGGGGGGGGGGGGAAACGGGAGGATGTACCATTGGTCTGAGTGTTAGGTAACAGCCTGGCCACAGCATACTGCAATTGTTTTCAGAAGAACAGTTAACAAAATCTAGCCCTTAAAGTATTCAAGACATATTGGCTGCTTCACAGAATCTACACAGGTATTCAGTTGTGGTGCATTACTGGTTCAACCATTATTAGCAAGTAGTCTCTTCTTTCCACATGTTTCTTTATTTGTTGTTGTTGATGTAAGTGAAAGGATAGACCTGATTATCCTGATCTTTAGTCACACGTAACATATTTTTATACTTTGCATTCAATGGTGGGTAGAGATCCCACAGTACAGTTCGAATCAGTGACTGTGACACCAGCGACTGTTTACTTATACATGACATATGTTTATACTTGCATTCAGTGGGTAGAGATCCCACAGTACAGTTCGAATCAGTGACTGTGACACCAGTGACTGTCTATGAAGATACTGTCACACCGGTCACCACCACCGTCTCTGTGAACTTCGTCGAGGATAGAACAGACGAGGTCTCTGGCAGCGACCTCTGGCAGGTGAACCTCTGGTTCAGTAAGGGCTCTGACGGCACTGGATCCAGCAGCGATGCTGTAGCCGATGTCCTCACCCCTGAACAGGCCAGCCAACCAGTGAATTTCAGGAGATTCCAGTTTGAGGTAAGTAGATCTCAATCATGGGATGAAATAGCAACAAAATAGTGACAAAGAGTGAGGTCCAAAAATTTGACTTAAATGTAGGTCACTCTGGAGCAGTACTGAATTAAATTTTTATGACTGTTTGCAAGTTTCAGCTCAATCTTTGCCCAAAGTAAGAAAAAAAGAGCCAAGAGTTATCTTATACAGTCATATGAGGCATTGCTACTAGGACAATGAAGTATTAAAAAATTGGGAATCATGGGGCAATGCTATTCAAAAGACAAAAAGTAGTGAAGAACAGTGGATTGGTTATTTAGTTTTGAAATACATCTCCATAGAGTTTTATGTTAGGTTAGGTCTTAGTGGTGCAGTTTGTACGGAGTCATTTATGTGGCTAGGATCAGTTATCTGGAATAGTGGCTAAACAAAAACAAATATACTGCACCCCCAGTGTGGTTATCTTACCAGTGAGCATTCCACTGGAGGATTAATCACTGCTACATGGTAAATGCCTCCGGCTCTCATCCGTGCAGAGCACCTAATTTAATTGATCAACCACTGTGGAATGGTAAAACATTTGGATCAATTGCTAGAGCTATGCATTCAGTGTGATAGAGCAGACGTTTTGATCACTGGTGCATCAAAGACATTCTGGTCATTCTCTGTCACTTGAGAATGGATTGATGCACTGGGCCGTGTAATTGGGATAGCGGTCACAAACTCAGGTGGATAATATTCTATCCACCCTGGTTTTTGTCCAGAAACAGGGACTCTGGTAATTGCTCCATGGGGGGAGGGGATGGCAGAGATGGTGGTAATGTGCAGATACTGTATGAGGTGTGTATGTAGACTTTGCTATCTGTGGGTGGCCATGTAGGCTGCTTGATGGTTGTAATTTTGTCGCAAGTTGTGTTACATGCCTTGTGCTATGGATATGTGATTACAGAAAACGAACAATCCTTCAATATCCTGTTTTATTCACTGTGAGCGTCTGTATTTCTCTGCACGTCACTTTCTTCTCAACAGGATTTAGAAATCTCTGCAGACCTCACACCAGTCCTCCAAGGATGCGGAAAGTACCGTTACATCTGCGCTCAGATCAGACGAGACGACCCAAATCCTACGTACAAACTACTCGGCAAAGATCGTTCTGCCGCCGTTGGATGTGCAGAGGTCACCTGTGACAGTAAGGCACCTTCATGTGTAAATAGTCCTGTTATAAGTGGATAAAGAAGTCATACACTCTTCTGCAGTATAGTGCACTTTCTCCTGATAAAGCATATTTCCTAAAGCTTGGAGCTTAAAGCTTGGACAATCAATTCTCAGATCCTGTATTGCACTTCATACCCACATTATATGTACTAGCACATGCTGATATTTACAGGATGCATCTGCTTAGGATATTTATAGCAGGCAATCCATACACTGACCCAGAGTCTTATTTTAGCTATGGTAAAGAGACCATGAAAGTGCTTGCTAGAGCATTCCTGATGCCTCCAATGTATGTAACTTGTGTGCAAATAGTAATAAATGGCCTTTACACAGATTTTGGGTATGCACCTGTTTTGGGGCATCGCAAAATTAGTATACAAGGTGGTAACAATATTTTAAACTTGATGTACTGATATCGATTTTTTTAATACCGACAAACCTTAGTGTCAAATTTATACTGGGTGAGCTTTCAATTTCTGGGCTTTCTAAGTCACAATTTTTGTCAGCAAGCAGTTTCTACTTTTGTAATCTCTACAGGGTGCATGGTTCATTAATTTGGAATAAAAAGAAAACCTAAATGAAGTTAACTTCTCACAACTGCCTAGTCTCATTTAGACTTCCTTGTCAGCTATGATGGCAGTTGGGCCAACTTGTCACTGTTGAACTGTTAAAGAAACAGTTACTAATTGTCACAAGTACTTCAGTGAAACATTTTACAAGTGACATTAGGAAACAAAGTGTAAAAGAAAACATCTTCTTTCTCTGGCACTACATGGCAGGAAGATAGGATTGGTTGTTAGGTATTTTCGACAATGCATCAATTTCTCACTATCCCCAATACACAGTGTTTGACTCATGTGTCCTATCGAGCAGCACTTTTACAGAAAACCTGAATCTAGAACTCGTTTGAAGTCAGGACTGGAGAAATTCCAGAATCAGAGTTAACAGTAACTGTTACAGTTCATTGATAAAAGTGTCAATGAATGGGTATCTCATTTACATATCTGAGAAATAGTAAGCGGAACATGCACTTTTTTGCATGAAATGTTGCTGACAGGATTGCCGGGGGTGAGAATCATGATGTTGCCCTTTCTTTCCAAATTCTTAGAGAGTCCTGAACCCACTGTGCAGTTTGCATCAGTGTCTACTACTCCGGTGACCATATATGAAGAACAACCAAACCCTGTCACCACCACCGTCAGAGTTACCTTTGACGAGGAAAACACAGATGAGAATGTAGCCGGCACTGGACTCTGGCAGGTCAAACTCTGGTTCAGCAAGGCCAGCGACGGCCAGGGCTCCAGCAGCGATGCCGTCGAGAGTGCCCTGACTGCAGAACAGGCATCCACACCTGTTGACTTCAATAACTTTGTTTTCGAGGTCAGTGAAAGCCAGCTATTTTGCCCAATATAGGTACATTCTAAAAGACTGTATAGGGATGGATATGGCAGTCGCAAACCTGGATGGGTGGGAGTTGGGGTGGGGTACAAACCTGTGAGACACTATCTATTATTATCTGTCATTACTGCAAAGTCATCGCATAAGCCTTTGTTTAACTGTAAAGAGTTGATTGCAGGAGCAAGAGAACAATTGACGGATTCAATTTCATGGTATCATTGCAGGATCTGCCTATCACCGCTGATCTCTCTTCAGTAGGATGTGGCAAATACAGATTCATCTGTGCTCAGATACGCAGAGATGATCCAGACCCCTCCTACAAGCTGTTGGGCAAGGCGCTCTCTGCCACCGTTGGATGTGCAGAAGTTTCTTGTGAAAGTAAGATTTTATTGAAATTCTTTCCCCCATCCTTACTCCTAGTCTTTCACTCGTCATCTGAAATTTAACTGAGGCTGTTGAAACTTTTCCAAAACTTGTTAACCGGACGTATCAGTGTATTAACAATGATCACATTAGTGCCAAAACTGGAGTTTGGATGGCTTGTGATGAGGGTGTAAAGACAAAAGTATCAAAGAAATTGCTGAGAATCTCATCAAAGGTCACACAAAGTCTGCTTGAGCTAATAAACGATCAGAATTGTGACTCCACATATCAGAAGAATTGAAAGAAAGTTTTAAGGGAGCAAAAAATAAAATGCTCACCTGACTATTTTTAAGTGGCTGAACCATGACTCATTTCTCATCCTGGTCCTCTGAAAATGTTCTTTGCATACTTTTGACTCTTTAACATAGAGAAATAATGAGAAATACTCATTAAAAAGCAAAGAAGAACAGAAAAACAGTCCCCTCCTGGAGTTCTTGAAATAGCCTCTGGTCCCAAGCATCTTTTTTCTTTTTTATTTCAATTCACACCTGGACCAAGATCTGTTGTTTAAAGGTAATTTGTGTCACTACAAACTGCAATGAACCAGGGTCAAATTATGAACATCAGTACTAAGTACTGTTCCCGTAGTGATCTGAAGGTAGTCCCTGATGCAGAACTGTATCGTAATTTGAAAGGAAAGATGTTAGGCAGGTGTTTCTCAAAGTACTCCCTAATCCCCCCCTCCTTTATCTATCCAGGGGGCATTGAAAAGTCTCAGGTGGGAATTACAGAGTATACAGGGAATGGGTGGATACTGACACTGATTTGGGGGTTCCTGGCAATTATGACACATCACTGCAGTGATTTAGGACACAGTGAGGCACCCAGGGGGGTCTGTTCCCCTCTACTTCTTGCTTTTTCCATTCCCACCCTTTCCCACCACTTTTCTTCTCCATCCCAAAACACATTTTGTGACACAAAGTTAGTTCAAAATGAGGTAAGAAATTTGCAACCCCCCCACTAGGTTCTTGCAAATGAAAAAAGCTCACTAGGAAAAAAATGTTGACAATCCAATTATGACCGTGTGGTAGAACGAGGGGTGAGGGAAGGGTCGGAGGAGGGTAGCAGGAGTCAAGCATTTGGACATTTCAGGATTGTAGAAGGGGCTGGTGGTCTGGAAGAGGTTGAGCACCACTGCAGTAAGGTATTTAAGTTGCAAGGGGTGTCAGTATTTTATGAGATGGAAGCATAAGCAAAACTTATTTTGTTATCCTTTGTTGGTGTGACCATCACTTAGGTGGAAAATATTTCTGTGTGTTACTGAAGTCAAGACTTTATCATGATGCAATTCCAGTTATCTCACATTCTGTTCACTGTTTTTTTATTCCAAGGGTCACAGCTGCCAGCTGTTACAGTGACATCCGTGACAAACACACCTATCACCTTAACTGAGGGAGAAAACAACAGGGTTGGCACCGACGTCACCATCAACTTTGACAGATCATCCGAACCTGTCACCGGCAGCAACCTCTGGAGGGTGGAAACCTGGTACAGCAAAGATCCCAATGGTGCAGGTTTCAAATCCAGCTACACAGAGCAAGCGCTGACCTCAGCACAGGCAGGAGAAGCATTCGGTGGAAACTTCCAACTGAGATATAGGGTAAACAATTGTCGAAGTGTTTTCTTGAGTTCGTAGCAGACTTGTAGTACTCAAGAAGGTACTCGTACTTGAGTACACGTTTCTGTACATGTAGGAAGATTTTCTTGTTATTAGAAAGTTTTTGCTACAACATATTGCATTGCACTGCCATGCAAACAGGGAAACACTTTGTCCTTCAATTGGAATTTTTAATGTTTTGTAACAGCAGCATCATATTAGAATTAATGTACTACTAGGCCTTTATGGAAATGTAGAAGAACTAACTGCTGAACTTGTTGCAATCATGCTCACCTATCGAAATCATTGCAGTAAGGGAAAGAAAATGCTCATTTCGTTATACAAATACTCATGCTCATTAAAACGTAGTCTCATGACCTTGTGCTTGGACTCGCACTCATTAAATTGTGCTCATTAGTCATAATCACCAGATTGTACTGGTACTCATATTCATGAAATTGTACTCATACTCACAGGATTTGAAAGTCGAATACTCATGCTCAACTTTTTGTACTGGTACTTGGGACCTTGTACTCGTACTTGTACTCGAGCATTTGTACTCACAACACAAGTCTGGGTCATATGAAAAATATGTCGTATAACATTTTCCAGGCCTGAGAGGGAAAAACACCTTGAAAATTCATCTAACTTGAACTGCAGTAGAGTAATTACTAGTCTCATAGATTTCACCGTCTTGCAGCAAAATAATTTTGTATCTGAAATTTATATGTGGCTTTCACTTCAGGCATGATTAATGGGTTTTTTAGTTCAAAATACTCTTTCCTTTTTATCTTACATAACCTCAGGTGACATTAACATTTGAAAATGTAGCACCCTGGAGTATCTGTTTTACAAAAGGTGCAATAATTCTTCATTTCCTGTCAATCAAGTGGAATTAAACACACCTGTCAACTTCTATCAAAATTGTCATCAAGGAAACCAGACAAATATTTATTGCACCATTGCTACAAGCAGCTGTCTCACTTCATTGAACTTTTGAACTAAGGTGAAAACCTGCCATGTGAACAATTTAGTAATCATCAGACTCAGTGCATACTTTTATGCAAAATTAATTGACTAAAGGCCGGAGTAAATATGAAACTGCAAATGCTACTTAAAACTGAAGGTACTATACCGATGGTGACCTCCTTGTTTCTTTACCACATGCATCTTCATCGTTGACATCCTTTAGGTGATTGTTGCAAAACTTTGTCTGAGTGCCGCGCAAGTGTTCTTATGTGAGCGTTTTAGGGCATTCAGATTGTACATGGTTCGGGTGCTCTTGTGATGCATTTGGTTTGTATATTGATTTAAATTTGGGTCGTGTTTTGATTTGAATTCGGGTTGGGTGGCCTTATGAGGGAGTTGTTAGAACAGCCCAGACTAGTGGATGAGAGAGAGGACAGTACAGATAACGAAATGGCTGTTCGCCAAGTTTGTAACAATGACTCAAGCTGACTTATAGAAGTTTCTTTTAATTAACTTGTATTTTCTTGTCTAATGGGTAAATAGTCAGTTCACGTTAGGAATTTCTTGTGTATCTGACCATAAATCCTGATGCTCAATTTGGCCCTGTATCATTCTCATGTATGTATTGGACCCTTTGCAATTGCATGTAGTGTCAAATGTCATGTCAAATTTGGTCAGGTTTTGTATGTGTTGTACAGTAGCATACCATGCATACTACTGAAGAGTAGCAATATAAACAATGACCTGTCTCTATGATCAGAGAGCTACTACTTAAATGGCGATAAAACAGAAAGTTTAGAATTACTGCTGATACTTTGAGACCCACCAAACTGAGTGAAGATAAAGCTGTGCAGTCGCCTCCAAGGTGTTTGTCCCTTCAATCAGCAGTTCCAGTTCGAAAGAACAGACAGTATTTTGGTGTGGAGGTTTGTACCGCCAACACTATAAGAGCAGGTAGCAGGAAACTGGAAACGACCATTTAAGTGGAATAAATGAATGTATTTAACCTCTTCCTTAATGAGAGAGCACATGCAAATGAGTTAAAGGTAGAGAGGTAGCAGTCCGATTATTTGGCAACTTGATGAGTAGTTTCTTTAAATAGCCAAATATAGATTCTCCCTTATGTTTTGACATGCAACCTAAGTGTTACACTGTCACACCGACATGGAACGACACCTAATCAGAACAATTATGTTTCCCCTTACACCTGGTAATACTGTGACAATAAAGAAAACTTTCTCTTTCCACTGCAACTGTCTTTAGCAGATGACAAATACCATATTGTGTTTACCTTTTGATCCCACGTATGCGTCATAAAATTGTCAAAAGTGAAACAAAGGATACATTTTGATGTGACCAAGTTGGTGGCCCAAAGCTTCAAAGCGTTGCATTCACATCTAAATGGCAACTCCTTGGTATGATGTTGCTCGTTCACCCACGTTTTATGATCATCTCATCTGTGTTTACACGTTCTGCTGAGAATCTACAACTGGGACTATGTCAATGTCCCTGGGGTTCGACGTTCCCACCGTTTGATGTCTCAGATGTCTCCACCGCAAAGGCAACATTGAACACTGGGAAAACCTGAACCTTGAGAATTGGAGTAACATTTCAGGGAACATTGAACCCTCTGGAACAATGAACCTTGTACTCATCGGCTACCTTTTTGATACAAAACAGAGAACACAGAAACACGGAACCCTGGGAAGAATGAACTTTGGGAATATTGGGCAGACCCCACCTATAGCCGGTGTCCTATTAATAAGAGTCTGAGGTGTATCTCTCCTCTATGACCATTTTTCACAGCTGGCAGGAGACTCACTACTCTTGATCGTAGGCAGCTGGTCGGTGCTCATTATCCAATTTGATTGAGCTGTAGCCTGCAATCCCAGTCTTAGTCTAGCTAGGGAAGAGTATGTATTTTCCATTGGGTGGTCTATCTGTATTCTCAAACTGAATGCCCTCATATAATATCTTACATCTTTCAGAATGTGCCTGCCAATGCTGACCTCTCATCTGTCGGCTGTGGTAAATATCTACACGTCTGTGCACGAATAAAGAAGGGCGAGGCCAACCCAGACTACCAACTGCTTGACAACGGCATTGATTCTATCACTGGATGTTCTCCAGTTGAATGTGGAAGTAAGCTTTTCAGAATTACAGAAAATTTTTGAGACCATCCCAACAGTCTTTGCCTCTCTGTTGTCTCTTAAACATTTTTAATATTTTTTGTTTGTTGGTGGGGGGGGAGAGGTGGGTACAGACAGTGATGTGGAAAAGGGTCATTCTACATTAGCCCTGCATGATGAGGGGATGCAAAATAGCACTTCCAAAAGATTATTTGTACAGTGTGGTGTTTAGCTGCATTGGCTTTGTTTCGTGGTGGCTGTATGACTCATCTTGGTCTTCGAAGTTTGAAAAGTTTGATGAACAAGGTCTAAACCCAGCTTGAAAGACTTACTTTTCATTGTTGAAAGATTGTTAGTAGTAATTGACTTTGCGATACAAATGTTTGCAAAACCACCTCCAAATTTAAAAGAGACAGATGTTTTCCCTCAAATATTCCAAGTATGCCCCTTTTATGGGAAATTTTGAATCCAAACAAACTTTTGTGTAGATAGGCCATATCTTGGTCTGAAGTTTTGCTGTTTGAAGTCACTTTACTACTAGGAGTCTTTTGCAAGAAACATCTTTATCACTCATGCAGAGAATTAAGACTGCCAGTTGAAGTGATTATAACTTTTTTCTCACAGCTATCTTCGTTCTTTGAGGTATGTTTAGTTTTCCTCCCATATTGTTCTGATTAGTCACAATCCATCATATATCATTGAGATGTTATTCTTGAACGATAAGTTCACTGCCATACGTAACATCCACCTCTAAGATGAAGCCTTTGCATGATTGGTATACTGGCATACCATCTCCACAATACTGTTTCTTGCATGGTGATTCACCATCATGCTGTCCACTTCCATGATATTGTTTCTGCATAATTGGCTCATTGCCATAACATCCACATTTGACACTCCACGACAGCTCCGACGCCTCCGACACCTCATATCGTCCCGACGAGACTGACGGTCACGGAAACTGAAGTGACCACCGGCCAGCGGAATGTGATTGACATCGATGTTACCGTCAACTTTGATGCAGCTGAGACGGATGATGTGACAGGTGAGAATAACTGGAGGATCATCGTCTGGTTGTCGGACGAGAACACTGGTACCACCGGCACGAGGATTGCAGAAACGGAGGAAACCATCACAGTAGCCCAAAAGAACATGCCACTCAGAAATGCTGGACCATTACGATTCAGAGTGAGTAAAATTTTTCAACTATGCAAATGAGATAGGAATTACCATGCCAATTGTGGTATAAGGTGCATCAAGAAACTGGAACGGAGAAAGCAAGCATGTCTTATTTTTTTTTCAAGCGTCTTGTAAACAGTAAGTCAGGTTGGCATTTCGATCCTCACAGTATCATTTCCAAATTCAGACAGAATGTAAAGCGGACAAAACACATGTAGACCAACAGCAGTGTTGAAACATCAGCAGCTACGTGTAGAATATGGTTGTCCTTTCAAAATTAAGTTGTCCAGCCAAAAATTACGTCATACCTCATTTCTAGGTTTCTGTACCATAAATACACTTGCATTAACCTGTGCGTAAATTTATTGCCACACTTCATGACATTGTTCCGATATTTTATTCAAACAATAAACAAATTCGGTTGTCTGAAGGACAACCTTGTCACAAAATTTGATTACCCTTTGGAGATTTTTGGCATCTCCAATTCCAGAATTACTATTAATGGCGTAACTCATCACCCTCAGCTATATTTTTACCTTCAGGAGAGCAAAATTCTCACACTAGTTCTAAGTTACGGAACTCTTTGATTGACGGCAAATTTGAAAGTTGCAGTGTAGTTCATATTACACAGCGTACACAGGGATCCATTGTTTTGATGACACATGTGGAAAGCTTCAAGACAGGCTGTGGGATGGACTAGACAAAAATGGTTGGGAGAATTGAAACTGTCTGGGGTGATGAGTTTTTGTCTTTAAATTCCATCACTGCATACAGACTGCAGGAAGGAAAGAGAACCCTTTGCTGTCTGCATCAGTGGTGTTGATTTGGTATTAAAAGTGGGAGGGGACTTGAGGGATGGGAAAATCTAGATAAAACTTCTCTCCTGAAAGTGATGTCACTAGACTTGTTCATGGGTGGATTGGGGACAAAGGGTTGAAGTGAGGGGAGGCAGTATTGACTCCATCAGAGCCATATATTTTCTTGAATAGACTCGACTATGTGGAACTCCACCATCAGTTGGTGTATAGCATTCTGAGAAGATATTTTTTTTTTATAGAAATGGCTCTCTGGTTTGCAAAAAATGTCACTTCCCAATCTCTCTGACCTTGGATATTACAGCTACATGTCCCCCTCTCCCCAATTGATGCCACATGAGTCTGTACATCTACATCTTGGAAGAAGATCCAGCAAGTATCAACATCAGGCCAATTGCTTGCATAATACTGTACAGGTTTTTTTTTTTTTTGGCTTTTTTTTTGACAAGTAGTTTGCTGACAGTTTTGTTATTTTCTTGGTGTCTTCTCAGTTCACTGACGGCATCAAAACCTTTGATGCCACACACTGTCATATGTATTTATCTACAAAAGGGTAGTCGAAATGGATGTAAGCTGTATATATTGGTTGCTCCCCTGTGCTTGCCTGCATGCTCACTGTAACGTTTCTCTCCGCTTGTTCAATGTTTTGATACTTTTGAAGGTTTCTAGAAGTTGTGATCTGTGACAAGTTGGATGAAAATCATGTCGTGGAAGTAGGGGAGGGGGAAACTGAGGTGAGGGTAGCAATGAGAATCAATTGTAGTGAGTAACTTACTCATAGCCAAGGGCAAAATTGTGTAAACTGACTCTCATTTTAAGTAAGCTTTTAAATGACTGGTTGTGCTGGAATTCTGAGGTAATTGGCTTTTTGAATGTACTATTATAGAGGTTGAAGTAAAACTTCGCCATGAATTTGATCAATCAGCTATGTTTTTGTATCAGGCTGGTCTTACATTGTGCTTTTTGGTTTTCTTCACTCTTCCAACAGAATGTTGAAGTGGACATGGACCTTAGGAAACCAAAATGTAAGGTCATTGCATATGTCTGTGCCAGGCTGAAGAAGCTTTCACCGAACCCTGACTACACTATGGATCCTAAGCAGATTAGTGGCTGCGCACCATGTGCATGCTCTTAAAAACACAGAGCATGAAAAGGTAGGGCCAGAAACTATGATGCTGATAAAATCTAGGTCACATATATGCGTAATTCAACACGAGATTCGACTCCAGCTGAAATCCCCAAATAAGAATTATCATTTACATTAATGGATGCAAAAGGTGAACTTGAAATTTGAGCAAGACAACCACGATGGAGGGAAAATATGATGCTACTTCTGTTTCTGAGAAGTATTATGATCAATTCAATTTGCACTAATTCAGTTGCAAATTGAATCGCTCGTTGAATCATGCATGTGCGACCTACTGACCCAGCATTATTATCAGCCAAAATTAAAAGGTCTAGCTGTCACTTATGAGGCTTGATGACCCTTGCAAATTGTCATCAGGATTAGACCTTCGTGTTAGCGTTTGCCAGCTTCTCGCCTGACCGAGTAAGTACCTATAATGACACCGTCAGTGAGCAGACGTCAAGTTGGGTATTAAACTCAGAGCAAGATTTTAAACTTCTCAGGGA
The DNA here is from genome assembly GCA_021234535.1 of Stichopus chloronotus. Lineage (NCBI taxonomy): Eukaryota > Metazoa > Echinodermata > Holothuroidea > Aspidochirotida > Stichopodidae > Stichopus > Stichopus chloronotus. The sequence goes on from CM037835.1 coordinate 8,044,178, forward strand.
TTACAAGCAATTTAGGTGAATGTATATATGGTACAGTTGGTTTTATGGCAGAATTTCCCAAAACATGTATTTGTATTTACTCGGGTCTCCATACTGTGTAATAAGACAACCAGAATGCAAAAATGCATTGTAGTTTTGATGATGCAAACTACACTAACCTCCAGCTGCCCACAGTAATTAATCAATGGAACTCAGCTATGGATAAGCAGCATGTTGACTACAGTACAAATGTAAGAAAAGTGACATCTGTCCACACTCTTTTAATGTAGTAAATTAAATTTAGAATCAGTCTTAACTCTGCACACAGTATTTATCAAAATGTTTTAAGAAAATTGTTCAACTTTTTACAACTATTGACACATTGTCGAAAGTGACTGCAATCTGGCTGTCTTTCAAAGTAATGAACAGAATGTCTCTACAAAATCTAAATTGTTAATATATCTGGAATGTAGGATGAAATACAAAATACTTTTGGCAACTTCTTTGAGAATGTTTTGAGAACTTGTTTACATTGCATCATAATTTAGAAATGTTTCGTTTTACATCTTTCTTTTTTGATCTTTTATTGCAAATGCTGGGCCTTGGGAATATTTCTGTTTTTCTTTCGATACTGCTAAGCAATGCCACTTTTTACTGTCCTCTTTTCAATAAAACTTGGGACATTTATATTTTTGTCTGCGTTCTTTTTGCAGGTGGACTGGAAACTATCTGCAGTGCCTGTTTTCCAGAACAAGAGAATGAATTTAAGGCATTTCTAATTTCTTGCCAAATTTGCTGTGACAGGAATCTCATACAAGACAAAAACAGACAATTCTAAATGAAGTCTAAGAGAGAGAATATGGAACTATTACAGATATATCCAATCAGCGGTTTTGACTTGTGACTTGAACTAGGTGCATGACTTATTCAGCATGCCTGTGACTTGCCCTTTTTCCTTTCCTTCCAATTGAGGTTATCTATTAAAACAGTTACATGCCATTCCCTAATCCTGCCTTCAAACAGACAAAAACAGTAAGTACGCAATCATCTCATTTCAATGTAGATGACATATTGTAATCAATCAGTTTATAAGCTTGTGATTGGTGTTTCTTATTCGCAGAATGCTCTGCAGAGTGAAGCATCACACCTTGAAGTATATAAAAAGAAAGAAATTATTTCTGTTTTAGCTGCACTTAAGATGTTAGAGTTTAAGAATACACCCTCTTTATTTTTTGTAGTTTTCTGTTGTTGCAATTTTTTCTGCACAAGAACCAAGAATTTCTACTAACAGCCTGTCACTCTTTTAAAAAAGAAATAAAATGGAACCTTTGGGAATAATCTATTATATGGAATTTTGTATTTTTCATTGTTTTTTCCATTAATCCTTTCATACATGATACTATAGAATTTGACACCTTATGAAGTCAATGCCAACCCACCCTTCAGTGGCATTTTGTTGACACCATCACATATCCATGCACTTAATGCATATCTGCAAGAAGTCATAAATGTCTTTAAGAAAATGCTGTTTGTTTTAAAGGCACAAAGGTAGACATACTTTCAAATCCAGTATTTATGGACACAGAATGGTGAGCCTGTTCAAAACAAGGCCGAACGGTAGTCTTCCTTTCAAGAAATAAGTTTACCTCAGACATAAAAATGCAATTATTTGCTCAAAAATGACTCGTGTTTTGCCAGACTAAAAAATTAAACTAATGCGTTTTCCATAACTCATCTTGAGCATATTGTTTTGAGATGAAGCTATTGGGGATGCTTATTGTTGAGACTGAATGGTTCAACAATAACTAAAATTGTTTTCTTTGTAAGCCATGTTGTTGCATTTTAAACACTGTATTTCCCTTTAAGTACGCATATAATGAAGTCAAAAGCAGTCACATACCCAGGATAGGAGGGGAATTACTGGTGCCAGCATCAGTCAACTTTTGCATTTGCACACAGATGTGGCCACAGTGAGTCTTGGGAAGACATCAGCAAACAACATATGATAGTAAGGAAGAAGTTGCCTTGTGTGATGCATACAAATAACAACTGTGGCAGTCATTACAAGATATGACGAGCACTTGTAACAAAATGCCATCACCATTTAGGTATAGCTAGAACATTGGTCAATTAATTCAACATGTATCCTATTTCAAGCTTTAGACTCACTATCAAGTATACGTATCAAGTATACTTATGCACATTTACTGCATTTCTATATATATGTTTTTTATATATATTTTTTATACATATATATTTTTTTGTACATTTTTTTCTTTGTATTCTTGACTCAGTATTACATCACACCTGCTCAAGAACCTGCATCAAACACAGTGGCTCAAAATAACATTTTAATTATTTTTAGAAACTGCAATTGACGCTGTAGATTCTTCACAAGTTTCAAATCTTAACTAGTACAGAAAATAAGATTGACAGCTTCCACTCAGACGTTAGATTGCATTACCACCTTCAGAATCACGTTAAAATGCGAGGAAGCTGTGCAAGATCATCACAGTGTAATGTGTAAATTGTTACACCCCAAAAGGATCATTTGCAAAGTGTGATTGTCGCCTCTCAAATTCAAATTTTTTTCAATTTAGTTGTTAATTGCTCCAGCTGAACTGCACTTATACTTATTATGAGAGACTGATGTGTTCAAGGACAGTCTGAGTTTTTTTTTTTCAATCAATATCATTAAATTCTAAACAATGCAGGATTACGACTGACAAATCAAAACACTCTTCTAACCTGTATTGTCTTTGAAATATTACTATTGTCTCATGAATTGTTTAAAAGATCATGTCCATGCCAGTTGGAGTATTGGGTGCATCACTCATTGAAAATGTTAAAAATAGCCAAAAGTATGCAAGTTTGTGACAGCAAGAGACGGACTCCTATGATATGTCTTATGCTCATTCTTTGCTTACTTAGCAGCCGTAACTCATCACCCTAAGCTATATTTTTACTTTCCGGAAAGAAAACTCTCAACTGGTTTTAGGTTACAGTACTCTTTGATTGACAGCAAATTCGAAAGATGCAGAGCAGCTCGTATTACACGGCGTACACAGGGATCCATTGTTTGATTACACCTGTGGATGATTTTAAGACAGGATGAGGGAGGGACTAAACCGTTGGTAGTTGGGAGAATTGAAACTGTCTGAGGTGATGAGTTTTTGTCTTCAAGGACATTTGAGAATTTAACTTACCCAGAGGGCCTTATTTTGTACACATGTATTTTTTTCCTCCAAAATATCAATATCACTTACCAATGTGAAACTCAGTAATAGAGGCAATACATATACTGAAGGTTTAACATAAGGAAAACTGACACTGTGCAACACACTCCGAGTCATCGGTTTTGCATTTTTAACAAACTTTGAAAAGTCATATTTCAAAAATGATGATAGATATAAGCAAAAATTCCAACAGATTTTCACTCAGGTTTTACTTTGCAACTTGTAAATGAAACTAGCTCTTTTCTGGACGTATGTCACACAACCTTTAAATGTGGATCAAAAACTATGAAATCATCCTTTCTTCTCAACCTTAAATTGCAATTAACGGCTTTCAGAAATCTAAATGGCAAAGGATTATCTTAATACTCGAGTCTTGTCTGTATTTAAACATGCTTCTGAGAATGCTTATTGGTTCCAACAGACCTGATAAGTGAAAAGGGGGATACAGACAGTGGTTGGATAACAGTTCCCATGAAAACCTAAAAACTATTTTCAAGTTTTGCTCATCGTGACCTTGCTTTCAGTGGAGCCATGCAATCCATTATCTTAGGAATTCTCTATAAAGGAGCTCTACACATTAGCTGTGAAGATTAAATTCAGACTTTTGTCTAGATCAACCAACTAACAACACTTGAGGTTGTCAATGGAGCAGTTTATAGGTGCATGTAAAATAAGCAAAACATGTTGGAGCAAGCTACTACTATGAGAGCAAGAAGTTCAATCAAGTCTCAGAACTGGCTGATGTATGACCATGGTTGTCATGGTGATCGTTACATGGTACAAGCTAAGTTAAAACATTCAATATGATAAAGGCCAACATAAAATACAACATACAAAGCAGTCATTGACACACAGTGTATTTGTTGATTTGATTCCAATTTTAAATAAATACTTCACATTGCATGTCCAGTGAAATATTCTGTACCATTATTATCATTCTGTATTAAATACAACAATATAAGACTTTCCAACAGTATATTCTATTCACAAGGAAGTGACATGAGAGATTAAAAAACTGGTCAACAATAAAGTGATGCTGCCATTACCTAGTTGAAAGACCTTCAATCCAGCAGTCTGTCACTAAAATGCAAAAGCAAGAATTTCCTTGTAAATTTAAAGCAAAGGAAGCAAATATATAGAAATACTTGCAGGTGCATCCCACATAGTAATTTTTCTATGCTATTGTCATTTTCATTACCTTTAACACTTCAAGGATCACTGTATGCTCCATTCAGACAAAGGCTGCTCATCTAATATGCAAAAACACAGTTCCATTGCCATTGCAAAGACACATTTCTGATGAAAGTTAATGCAAAGACACACTGAGAGATGAGACGGTAACATCCAACAGACATTATAGAATAAACAGGAGGCAAGGACAAATATAAGAATCTAATATCTTAAAACTGATCATTAACCAACTTCTGAGGAAACTACTGAAGCATCAATCTGCTTCTATCATCACTCCTGCTGAAGCGAATGAAACAGAATACACCCAATGAAGTATTAAATCTGAAGATACTTGTCATGGAAAGTTACCCAAGTCTTCTTCCAACACACTAGAGGAGCTAAACAAGACTTGCCCACAACTGATTATCATAAAGACATCTTATTTCCTATCTTAATAAGTCAAACATTTCAGAGTGAAAGATTCTCATCAATGTTCTTTGAACATGAAGGGAAGAGCTTCACAAGAAAGTATCTTTCAAGGTGTCTTCAGATGGCTTTCAAGCATTTTAGGTGACTGCTAAAGAATTTGAACAATATTTCTGAAATGAATCTAGGACAGCTTTCACAGGATGTGGAATGACTTGGAGAGAATGTAGCATAGAAATCAGATGATGCGGGATACTTAAAGAGACTGGAGATAATCTTCCAGATGTGGAAAGATTCTAGAGAAATTTTCCAGAGACAGGAGAAATATTCCTGAGACTGGAGAACCTTACAGAGACTGCAGAGATCTTGTATGAATCTTCCAGAGACTACAAAAATTTTTCCAGAAACTAGAAAGTCATCCAGAGACTGTTTGAGACTCTTCCAGAAAGTGGAAAATCTTCCAGAAACTTTGAGAATCTTCCAGGGAGTAGGATAGCTTAAAAAAAAATCCCACAGAGCATAAATTCCGCAAATGATATTACTTGACCAATTTTTCCAGGTCACCTGAAGACAGAAACAGTACTACATGATGTTACAGCCACTCCAGTTTCTGTCATCCCAGCCTGGAAATCAACAATTTTCTTCATTGTGACAACCACAAGCACATATTCAAACATATGCAGATATTCCTCTAACTATAAAAACTTCTTTGGGTCTCAGCTAACATCATCCTTGTCTTTAACTTCGGTGGAAGTTTCTACAATTGGCTTTTGACAGACGAAGAAAACACAGTCATATTCGTACTTCATCATGGAGGTTTGATCTTGCAAGTAGGTGGATGGCAGATCTGTTTCTTCTTTCTAAGAGAAGAAAGAATTGAGAGAACTGACAGTAGCTGCTAGTTTAATCTTGATACCATATTTCCTTTGCCAAAAACAATATTTTTTTATTTAATATGTTATACCTGCATGGTAAGTTGAAAAGTTCTCAATTAAAATAATTTCTTAAACGCTTGCCGCCGACAGATAATGGTGCTCCGCTAAGTCCTGCCAGCACACAAACCAATCTAGGTAGAGCCCTGTATTTGACCTCTGGTGATCCCTGGTGACCTTTGACCTTAACCAAAAACCCTTCCTCTTTATACGACAAACCTGCATACCAAGTATGGAGAGTATCTATCATTCCTATCTGGGGATATCATGTGCACAAGGTTTTCAGTATTTGACCTATGGTGACCCCAAATGACCTTTGACTTCCACCAAAAACAAGAGTGCTCTTCCTCTTAATATGACAAGCCTACATACCACATTTAAGGAGTATCCAACATCCCTAGCTGGGGATACTGTGTGCACAAAGATTTCGTGTTTGACCTCTGGTGGACTGGTATGACCTTTGACCTCCACCAAAAACAATACCGTTCTTCCTCTTAATATGGCAAACCTGCATACCAAGTATGAAGGGTATCCATCACTCCCATCTGGAGATATTGCACACACAAGGTTTTCACTATTTGACCTCTGGTGACCCCAGATGACCTTTGATCTCTGTAAAAAACAATAGGGTCCGTCTTCATAATCTGAGAAACCTACACACTAACTATGAAGAGTATCCATCAATCCTACCTGTAGATATCGCATGCACAAAAGTTTCAGTTTTTGACATTTGGTGACTGTAGATGGCCTTTGACCTCCATCAAAAACAATAGTTTTCTTCCTCTCGATATGACAAACCTACATACCAAGTATCAACAGCATCTATCATTCCTATCTAAAGATATCATGCACACAAGGTAAGGGTCACAAACACATGCACACCTATGCATGTACATACGCACATACACACGCGCAATCACGATGGCATAGGTTCTCTTTCATCCAAACTAAAACAAAAGAGCCCAAGGGCACTATGGTTCCCTACATGAAGATAACTTAACCTCAACTGTAGTCATTTAGTCTTAACCAAGTTTAATCCACAATTTATCATATCCCAAAACAGTTTGGGCCCCATTTTGTCCAGAAGAATGCTGATTAGCCAAAGGTACTTGACTACCATAGAACTAATCTAAAAAATACTCAACAATGTAACAAATAATCTGTTGAAAACTATCACGTTGCACAATGTAACAATTTATGGCACATATGGCCAAACCTGAAGTTGAACCCACGTATGTTGGTTCCACTACCACAATGCTAATTTGACAATTCTTCCACATTGTAAAGCTAAATACATGCAGAAAAGAAACACTTTGCGTCATTTCATAAAATGGTCTACATGGCCCATATGGTATCAATTATTATGAACAACCAAAAGGAACCACTGACATAGAAGCAAAGGAACCACTGACATAGTAGCATAATGACACAATTTCAACTTAATGCCATACAATCTGTAGAAGAAGAGGCAGAGGAAGAGGTTTGTATGATTTCTTAAAGTGGCCCATTTGGACCTTGGGACCAAAAATCTTGAACACCCTGAAGGCACCATTACCATAATGCATCCATATACCAAGTTCACTCTTTGTTCAAACTTTGTACCTTGAGATATCAGGTTAAAAGGTTTTCACGGTTTTGCCCCCAGTACCCTTAGATGACCTTTGACTTCCACCAAAAACAATATGGCACACCTTCTCAATATGGCAAACATACACACCACGTTTGACTTTCATCCAACTTTCCCCTTCTGAGTTAGAGTGTACCCAAGCAAGTGTCACAGTAACACAGTTTTTCTCCAGTGTCCCCAGAAGACTTTTGACCTCCAGCAAAAACAACAGGGCACACCTTCTCAACATGGCAAACCTACAAACCAAGTTTGACTTACATAAGACTTTCCCCTATTGACCTCCCCTATAGGTTCCTTTGCTGACAAAGGGAACCAAAATCTTGTTGAAAATAAAGTATGACTTATTAATTACCAACATCTGAAAGCCAATCCTTTTGATGATCCTTTTCAGGGTGTCGTAGCTAAGTTCGATTGAAGGCTGGTCTGGGAAGTTTTCAAAATGATACAGCAATGGACCTGTTGATCAATTCAAATGAACGCTTTTAGAAACTCTTAGGTTACACTGCTAGAGCTAAAATTCTTGTTAGCTGATTGATGTGAAAGCAAAAATAGTGTGTACAAAACATACAAAACAGTAAACAGATACATTTTGGATTGACCCTACTTAGTTAGACTTGGAATTGCCCATCAAGAACTACCTGGATCCAAAGTTCTAATAGTGTACATTGTATGTGTGACAAAAATAAAAGAAAACCTTATTTCTCACAGGTTGGTGTTTCAATCCCATTCTCAATCATTGCAAAGTTCACTCAACAAGATTCAGCATGTATGCCTAAGAACACTTCATCGTCATGTCTGCACATAAGCTGCATGGTATTACACAAACACGCAAAGCAAAATGTTGTATTATGACTTCACAAAGACCTCATAGCTTTACACAATTTATACTTTCTGGGTACCCAACTGACCCTGGACTGCAGACACATAGGTCTGAATTTTGGACCCAACTGCTACAACAAGTTGCAGCTCATAACACCGGCTTGCCAACTCTTATGGCTTCATCACAAGATTCACGTATTGCCTCCTAGTCAAAATCTGAAACCGCACAGTATAATACCTTTCAAAACTCAATATATGTTTTGCATCTCAACTTGGATTGTACTTAAATTCCTTTCATCGACAATTCACTGGAGTTCCATTTGCTTTCCTTTTTTAACATAAAGCGATGACATGTTACAGTACCTTTAAAATTTGTTCTACATCCACTAATGCAACTTGTTTAAGGTACCAATCTCCATCTCCAGTTTTTGAAGTATTTTAAGTTGGCAGATCTTTATCATAGAAGGGATTACTCTGTTAAGCACGACAACAAAGAGCAGTATCTGCTAAACTGTGTGGCAAAGATAAGCGCATGAAAATATTTTACATTCACTTATCACACCCCACGGTAGAGCATGAACAGAAATGTAATTCACTTCAGGCAACAGTAGAAAAAAAAATCCATGCACCTAGGTTTATCCAGTAACCACCAGGTTTGAGGATTTTAAATATTGTTTCCACATAGTCGATGACATTGTGAGCTGTGTCGATGAAGTAACATGTTGCCACACAATCCCAGCATGCTGAAAGAGAAGATAACAACAAAATGATATTTTGAAGTCAACATACATCAGCATAGATTGTGCGCACCACACTGCCAACAGTTGCACATAAAGGCATTTTGTAAACGGTGTGGTTAAAATCTACAAACTTCAAGTCTGACATGCATAAACATCAAAAGTAATTGGAATGGATAAACAAATTTGGGTGGGATTGGAAACGCGCTTCATTTTGTTCATGACAATGTCACATATTAAACAAGCTTTCTGATAATTTGTCCAGGATTCGTACAATTTTCTGAGGATAAAACTCAAGCAATTTTCGAAGTAAAACTTTTGTTTACCACGGACATCAAACATTAATTTCCACCAAATTTCTCTACATAATCTGGTCCAAGCATTTGCCACAAAGTAGTAACTTAGTAAAAACGTACAGTAATACTGCAAGTCAATAAAATTGATGCTTTTGTCAAAACTGATGCAAAAAAAAAAAAAAATTGTGGATGCATCACTTTGAGAAAAGAAGATTTTTTCCTTGGCGAGTTTACGTGCAATCTGTCTGAACGTTCCTTCAATCTGTTTGTGCGTACTTTGATTGTTGCATATTCATATCTATCCAACAAGCATTTCAGCTCTGCCTACATTTCAATGATTTCATTGCATATCAAAAAAGATCAAACTCTGCAAACGTCGCGAAGAGTACCTACTACCAGAAGTTCCCAAACCTTGAAAGCCGGGGCGTATCTACGCAAGAATGGAGACAGATTTGGCTTATTTCTGTGAAATTGAAGCACTAAATGTCGCCACTGTAGTAATAAGACAGTTTCGACACACAGCTAGGCGTAACTGAAGGTACTTCTCCTAACCAAATGGGCAATGAGTAAACCACTGTATTACTGAATTCACAGTAAAATAGAACACCAAATTTTGATCCAGAAGTTGGAAGTCACCTAACGAGAAGTTGTAATACTTTAGCTACAGGCTTCCTCCACGCCTGAGTTGTCGCTCTAGCATTGTAATATAACCGCCCTTCAAGGCCTAAATGGTAACATTCTAGTGAAGGCAGTGCAGTATGATCTGATGTAGAAGTTATGATGTCAGATGAATGTTTGCACACATAGGGACTCTTTTGTAAAGATTAATGAAAAGTAGGACTAGTGCACCATTCTAAAATTGAGTATGTTGCCCCTAGAAAATTGAAATCAACCATGCTTGACTTGCGAGACTCAGCATGGCTTTTGCAATAAAGGAAATACACCCAAAGTGCCGTCTGGTACCGCGAGATTAACGGAACAGAGTTTTTGGTGCATGACCACCTCTGGGATTCTACTCGACATCACTAATTACCAGCAATAAGAGAACAGCAGAAACAAAGGACCAACCGCTCAAGCCATCAGAGAACAAAACAACAACCTCTAGCAGATGAATATTTGAAACACCTTCAATTACTCTGTCTTGCATTTTGTAGTGCTTCGTTGAAAATATCGATACAGAAGGAAAAGTGGTAATTTTGTACCTGGACTTGTGTAAACCTCCAGAAAGTCCCCGGCAACTATAGAAAATGCAGAATCTGCCAACAGGCTGGAGGGGTTAATGTCTGGAAATTTGACCTCCCTTACTTGGTCCTTCAAGCATTTTAAGTTGTTGAAATTATTGAGCCAGGGATAAATTGTAAAGCACTCCTTGCAAGGCGATCTGATGAGAGGCAGATGAACAGTTACACATTAAGACTGGAGAGATGGAGAATGTTGTATGTTGCATGATTATCATGGAATGTTTAGTTTCATCACTGACAAAATTACTTTTTTAACACAAGGCGGCTGAACACGACCACCAGTAGGCGATCACAAAGTGCTTTCTATGATCTATCTATTCGAAAAGTCTGAGTTATCATCGACTGAACTTTTAATCTAACAGCTCCTCAAGTTCCAACACCCAAGAGGGTCCCCATGGTAGGCTATGTAAGGGTGACTGTAAATTTATGAACGAGGGAGAGGTCAAAAGGTTCATGTGTGGGGGTAACTTTGTTCCACAAATTCCCATGCTTGCTATCTTTGAATATGGTGGGAGGGCATCCTATGGTGAGCCACAATGTGTGGCAGACATTGACTGAACCTTTACAAATATGATGCATACATTAACTTCTACTGAAATATAGTGTCACTATGGTAACTGGGTTGAAATGTTATTCTGTAGTAACCATTTGGCTTTAAAGCTCCTCCTCAAGGGATGTGTCGAATTCCTTTAAATTTGCTCAGAGATGCCCGTCAGGAAATTGCGTCTTGCTGACTTCAAAAGCAAAGGTAAGAGGTCAAATTAGCTGGAAATTGTTTGAGGTCATTAACTCATCAACTCCATAGAATGCCTGGTATTGTTTTCCTTTATCCTTTGATACATCTATACTTTTTTTGTGCTTGTGTTACTTTGACTGGCATACTCTATCTTCCCCTGCCTTTTCCTCCTCATAATGCCACTGGAATTTAGTTTACAACAAGGTGATATAAATAGATTTAACAATACCATGATCATCATCCTCATTGTTTATTACCATATACAGGGCAAAATTTAAGCCAGAAAAAATGATTAGCACCAATTGCTAATCAACTCTGATTTTGATTAGCACGAACAAAAATTTGATTGGCACAACTTTTCCATTACATATTGTAATATGAATGATTGGTGTACCCATACACACTGTATTTTATAAACAATAAAACACTAGGCCTAGACATATATAGTAATACTGTTCCAAGTTTCTGTTTATTTACTTTGTGTTCCACTTCCACTCCTCCTAACTTTGTCAGCAAAAAATATATTTACTGCTGCTGATGGGTCAAAGTCATCAGTATCTGGGCTATCTATGTCGATTCTGAGTAGATGGTTCAGGGTGTTTTCACTTAGGCTATTTCGACAATCTGTTTTTACCCTCCTCATAAATTAAAATGCCCTCTCTACTTTGCATTTGAGACTGGCAAAAGTTTTAATATGATAAACACATGCAGCTGATTTGGATATTGTGTCTTCATAATATCACACACTGCAGACCAGAAGTCTGACCCATTAACATGTGACAAATTCCTAAGCAGAACAACTTCATTTCAGTAAATTCACTCTCAAATGCTTCAGTTTTGACATCATGTAGCTTGAACAAGGTATGAAAATGTGACTCAATCAATGCTAGCTCTTCTTTTCCAAATTCTTTCAAAGCTTCTGTCTTTTGACCATATGGCAGGTTCCAACAACTTCAGTCCTTTAAATATATCATTACTTTGGAAGTCATGGAACCTTTGTTGGATACACTGTCTAAGACTCAGTGCCATACTCCCTTACCTTTCCCTCAATTGTCTGAAGACCAAGCTGTATATTAGTTAAAGATTTGCCTTTGAAACAAACACTGTTAGGATCTGTCTAAAAGGAACTTTCAGCTTCATTCAGAAACTCTGAGAATTCACTTGCTGCATTGACACCTGCTGCACCAGACTTTGAAAAATCATCAAGGGTAACCAGTAAAGCTTCCATACTTGACTATGCAAATAGGAGATCACACACATCACCCTGTAAATTACAGGACAAACGGGTAACTGGCTCCAGAAGTTCTCGAAAAAACAACAAGCTCAGGACAAAGTTACAGCTTTTAATCTTTTTGAGGTAGCCCCTGAATTTTGCCTTGTCGATGGCATTGCTCTCACTAACAAGGTTCTCTAGGTGAGAAACTATAACACCATATGACTTGACTAATGCATCACATGCTCTAATTTTATGCTGTGCCCACCTTGTACCACAGGCTCTCACTGGCTTAACAACAGATTCTCCCAAAAGTTTTGCAAGTGTTTTCAAATTCCTTAGCCTCTTTGGACATATGTCTTCAACATATGACTGGGAAAATGCATCCTTGAGGACTAATTCAAGGCGATGGTTCATACAGTGCATTGTAACTAACCATGGTGAATCTGTTTCAAGTAATGCCACTAACCCACGGTTTTTCCCCATAATAACACTTGCTCCATCACAGCATAAACCTATAAGCTTTTTTTGAAATTCATTGTGGCCTTCGCCCATGATTTCATATTCTAACCAGCTCCAATTGTTTTCCGAAATCCATTTTTTTACGATTTCCTCTTTTAATCCTTTGCCAGACATGATTGCAAAACGATCTGTTCTGGAACCAATTTGCTTTGATAACGTTGTGTCACCGTAATGAGTTACGATATGGCCTATACACAGTAGTTAGGCCCAGCCTGCATAGTACTAGCCTATAGCCTATCGGTTAACCAAGCTATGATGAGTTATTTTTACTGTACAAGCGTGCATAGCCTCATATGCTGTTGAGAACAAAACGCGATAGTATCATACTTTCCATTGGTCTGCTTTGCGGGGGCCTTACAAATTTGGCCAACCAACAACGGCGTTAATAAGCGAGCCAGTTGCTAGTACTGTTAAAGGCTTTCTCCTTTGTAAACTGTTGCTTCAGTGTTATGCCCGCACTATAGGTACATGTGCGTATGTACGCATTTACGCATCGGTATATGAACTAACATTGGAACTCCCAGTATCTACTGCATGCATAGCAAAACCAACAACAATTGTTGTATTGCATGCGGTGCAAACGGAGATTTCCAGGTGATGCGATGGAATGCGATATCCCAGCTTTTGATTCGCAAGGTGTGCGATGCAATTAGTGCAATGGTTCGCCAGCGTTCTATTTTGGCTCGCAAACTGCGATGCGAACCCGATTAAATTTTGCCCTGATATATCATCATCACTGCAGTGAAAACTAGCATATTGATTACGAACCATATTACGTGGACAGGTGATCATGAATTTAAGCTTTCCTTCGTCCCACTTTCAGTGAGCGATTTTCAGGAGGAGACGGCAGGTCCTGGTTGATGGTCAGTGGTGATGACTTGTGACTCAACATATTAAAGTTAATGGAAACAGATCTCCAAATCAACTCACCTATTGAGTACAAAGTTTGATGCTATCAGCATGAACATGCTGAACTCATTCCCTTGGCTCACGTACCCTCTACTGGCAATCTCAAACGCCAGTCTCCCTAAACCGGCACCAGGAACAAGAACTGACACGGACGAAGGTTCGCTGAGATTAAAGCAAAAAGCGAAGGGCTACGTTAAGCCATGAGGAACGATATGGTATGAAATATCAACCACACAAAACATCATTCAAGGAGAAATTAAACAAGGGCACTATGGGTTCTTGCATGAAAACTATTGTAAGTGTTGCCTTTTAGTCTTAACCAAGATTAATCCATGATTGATCACATCAACAAAAACCTTGGGGCCCATTTTGTCCCTAAAGAATGCTGATCAGTCAAAGGTACTCCGCTTCCATAGTACTAACCTGAGAGCCCTCAACATTGTAACATATAATCTGTGGGAAAAAATCGCTTTGCATAATATTTGATGGCCCGTATGTCCAATTTGGAAATTAGACCCACAAATGCTGGACACTACAAAGGGTTCCACTACCACAATGCTGATTTGACAAACCACATTGTGAAGTAAAATCTGCAGAAAAAGAAACATTTGCATGATTTCATAAAATAGCCCATGTTGGACCAAGAATCCTGAACACCCCAAATGCACAACTACCATAGTAGTAATGAGATGCAACCTCAGTTTACTACTAAACTGTTTGTAGGAGAAAAACCATTTGGTATAGTTTGGCAAACCTTGGGACCTTAAGACCACTTCAATATGGAATGCCAAAAGGGCAATGAATTTTGTTGTCTCATCGTAGTTTGTCTCAACTTATTTTGTTGTCTCATTTGATTTTGTCTCCTTTTTGGTTTGTCTCATTCAACTGTGTCGTCTCACTTAATTTTGTCTCCTTGTAGATTGTCTGATGTACGTTTGCTTCATTTAAGGTTGTCTCATTAAAGTTTGCCTCATATTAGGTCGTCTCGTTTTAGTTTGCTTCATTAAAGTTCGTCTCCCAACAGTTCGTCTCACTGCAGTTTGCCTCACTGCAGTTTGCCTCACAGCAGTGCGTCTCATGGCAGTTCATCTCACTGCAGTCCGCCTCAGCCGAGTTTGCCTCGTGTCAATTTGCCTGACCGAACTAGTTCGTCTCATGCCAGTCTGTCTCAAATCCGAGGCGCTATTCGTCAATTAAAATTTAAATCTAAGATAATTGATGACAAAGTTGGCGCAAATCTTGACATTTTCCGTTTGAAGTATAGTTAGTACGTGTATGTGTATACACTTGACTCGACTAGACTTGGTTGTGACAGTATGTACGTAAGCCAGCCTAGTACTTTCACGTAAGTCTGGTGCAAAATAACAGAAGAAAGTCAACTACCTCGGCTTGTCAGTCTCGGCTATACTAGGGTTCTCCACACAAAAATTCTGCCCCATCATTACAGAGACCAAAATCACATAGTGTCATACAGTATATCCAAGAAAAAGCCATGGAGGTGTAGAGCCTCATATCCTATTTTGCCTTGATCAAGAACATTTTTTTTTGGGGGGGGGGTTCTTCACTGTCTGAGTGACACTCCCATCACCTCAGCTATAATTGTGTTACCTATGTATGGGAATTCCCGGGTTGTGGATTCTTTCACCACTTACACAGAGATTGTTTATAGGCTACATTCTATTTTGTGTTCTGCACATGCTTTTCAATTAATCTTGGTAAACTTTTTGAACTTTCCTACCGTGACTTTCTGTGCAGAAATAAGACAACAAACTGATAAGAGAAGCAGAACAAGGAATTTAAGTTTACGCAAAGAAAAGAATACATGGACCGGTGTAGGTGAGTGTTGACTAGGCAAGCAATTATGGTACAGTTTAATAGCTGAGAGCACAGAAGATTAGGTTTCACACCATTTAACCCCTGTGGGGAGGACTTGGAGGCCAGCGATGATGTTTATTGCCTATAATTGCCCATCATTGTCCATGAACTGGAAATATGTTATCATAGTGAAGGTTGGTTGGAGTGGAAAACAAATCTTGCCCCATGACTACTGGGGACAAAATCACACTATGGGCAGACGGCAAGTACAGTACAACAATTCAACATAATTCTCCAGCAGATTATTCATATATGTCATAATATTTTAATGGCTATTTGTAAAAAATATCTACATATTATGAATCTCAAACAGTGTGCCACATCTTTCATAAATGTGAGATGCCACAGTACTTCCAATAAGTCACACTAACTTGTGCTATGCGTCACACAAATCAATTGATGACCATCACATAAGGGTTCATGTCAATGAAGGACACTATAATGTATGCTAATTCTGTGCTCAATTGCTATTATAACAAGTACAGAGGGAAGTCAAATTGGAAAAAAATTAAGATTGCGTGGAGGAATTGAAAATAGTTATTCTTCGTGGTCCCAAAATGTCACATAAGTCATGTGCATGCTTTTTGTTCCATGTAAAGAAATGCAGTACCATACAGCAATAATTTTGCTCCGCTAATGGTACTGTAAAATTAAGTGAATATTTCTGTGCATATTAAAATTAAGAGAACTCAAGAATTTTTGCAGTTTTTGAATGCCATGAGCAAATTCATTCTGAAATTCATACAAATGTCCCATAAGTCACAGTAACATTTACCATTCATAACAGAATTTTGATGAAAGTTATCCCACATCTCCTCTCAAAATTCGTTTTAAGCGGGAATCCATTTTCAAAGCTTACTTTTGTCATAAATGTAGAAATATAACAATAAAATTAATGAAATTAATTAAAAATTAATCATGCACTATTTAGTAGCTTGAAAGTTGCTATGTCTGATGTGACCTTTGTTACTTTACTTTCATTTTAATGACAGCAGAGAATATCCATTACAATAACCAATGTGAAAGTCAGTATTTAAGTAATCAAGAGTCAAACTGTAGCCACAAGAAAAGAAATTCTGACACTGTGCAACATTCCATGCCATCTATTTTGTATTATTCTCAAACTTTGAAAAGTCATATCGCAAAACCAGCGATAGCTAAACACAATTTCAATGGATGTTCATTCAGGATTTCACATTCTGAATGAAGCACAACTTTTAATGAGCCGAACTGTTGGGAGACGGACTGCATTGAGACGGACTGCATTGAGACGGACTGCCGCGAGACGAACTGCCGTGAGACGAACTGCCGTGAGACGAACTGCCGTGACACAGACTGCCGTGAGACGAACTGCCGTGAGGCAAACTGCAGTGAGGCAAACTGCAGTGAGGCAAACTGCAGTGAGACGAACTGCTGTGAGACGAACTGTTGGGAGACAAACTTTAATGAAGCAAACTAAAACGAGACGACCTAATATGAGGCAAACTTTAATGAGACAACCTTAAATGAAGCAAACGTACATCAGACAATCTACAAGGAGACAAAATTACGTGAGACGACACAATTGAATGAGACAAACCAAAAAGGAGACAAAATCAAATGAGACAACGAAATAAGTTGAGACAAACTATGATGAGACAACAAAATTCATTGCCCTTTTGGCGTTCCATACTTCAAGGCCTACATGTGACCTTTGTTGCCCAAGTTTTCTACACTTACTGATGGCTCATAACCCAACGATCATTGCCCCCAACTTTCATGAAACTGCATCAAAAATTGTACAAGAGAGAGTAATGGAAAGCAACTGTGAACAAGCAGATTACAAAACCACATCATCGATATATATATTACATGGTAGGAGCAAAAACATGTAGAGCTTTAGCCAACAGGAAAAATAATTATAACTGATCAGTCCTCCAGCAGTCAAGCAAATTTAATGACTACACTGATGGCATAAAAGCATCTGTGGCATGAAAATGGGGCAAAACAATCTCAGTGACCAAAGTGACAGTACCTGCAGTTCATGTACTTAAGAGTCCAAAATTTGCTGTATACGCTCACTACACTATAATATAAGGCAGTTTCAATAAGGAGTATTTAGTAGCCTAATATTGCCACAACATTACTGTTTAGGATTAAAATAAGTCCCCTACCCTTTGACTCTGGCTTGACCTCCACCAAAACAAACCAACATCATTTTCCCACCATAATTCAACCAAAGATCAAGTTCAAAATTTTTCCAAGATTACTAACTTGAGACTTGCCCCTGGCAGTGTCCCCAGATGACCGCTGACCTCCACCAAAAATGATAGGGCACATCTTCTCAAAATGACAGACCTACATATCAAGTTTGACATTCATCCCACTTCCCCTTGTTGAGTTTCATCCACTGTCATGTGCAACTTTTCCATAGATTTCACACCAAAACATCACATTTAGATTGTTGTTACATGCAGCATGCCCCAAGTAAATTACCATCATCACATGTAACAACAGCAGTTTTCTGTTGATGAAAGATACATGTCTGCAAGTATGACAAGAAAATAATATATTACAAAAGTATGTAACAAACTGATTGTGGTTACATGTTAAAATTTCTTCAGCAACTTACATTTCGTTTGGAGGATAGAGTTTTACAATCTCACTGATGATTGGTGAATAGCAAGCATCTCTTTCACCTTTTCCTTCTATACTCCAATCTCTGACAAACTGTTTCAATGTTGTTTTCACTTTCTCCATGTCAAATCCAGTGACTGGGAGTGCTCCATTCTCAGTACCCTTTGGGGAACAAAAGAATGTTATTGG
This sequence comes from Stichopus chloronotus, assembly GCA_021234535.1. Taxonomy (NCBI): domain Eukaryota; kingdom Metazoa; phylum Echinodermata; class Holothuroidea; order Aspidochirotida; family Stichopodidae; genus Stichopus; species Stichopus chloronotus. The sequence continues at coordinate 8,062,701 of CM037835.1, forward strand.
CTGAAATGCAGGTCTGCTATTGACTGCGATGCAAACATTAAAATCTTTGGAACTATCAACCAGTTACAGAAGTACGTGTACTGTCAAATTTCTCTGCAAGGATATATTCAGTACAGATTGAATGTTGATAGAGCAGCCTGCCAAGCTGAAGGAAATCGTGAATCCTTTCATTGTGGCTGTGCAGCAGGCTACATGTGGTATGGGAGTGCCAATGTTAGACAAAGGGTGTAGCCGTGAAATGCTTGACATTGGTATCATGTTGAAATTCCACCTCCTTCTTTTACTATAGCAGTTATCTGTTGTTTGCATAGTTATTATGTAAGAGCTTTTATATTGACTTGGAGAATGCAGATTAAGGTGCCTGAAAGTGTCAACACAATAGCCTACTGTAAACTGTACACTATTGTTGAGACACTGAAGTGAAGTTTTTGTCAAGTTTTTAGTTAAAAGATTTTCTCTAGTAATCCTTGTGTGCTCAAACTGAGAACTCAAATTCATAACAATTACCAAATGAGAATTCCTGAAGGCTGGCAAACCCTATACTTGTATGTGCACTAAACCATTTGCTGGTTTGTCCTCATCCAAGTCACCCAGCCATCATGTAATAGACCATGCAGTTACTGCGACACAGTAGCATAGGTGGCGGAGGATGGACACAGTCCCGCAGCATTGTTTTTTTAGGGGGTGTTGCAAGAGTGAAAGGGCACCTACGGAGCCTGGTATAAAGGACGGTTTCAGTGATCTAGGGGATATTTTATCAAAATTTTCTGATTCATTCCACATCAACCCATGGTGGCATTCCGCTTGCATATTCTTCCGAGATACCTTTAGCTATCATACAATTGGCGATAGGCACCCCTTAAGATCTCCCCCCCCCCTCCCCGGTAAGGATGCACCCTTGCCACCACTAAAGAGTAGTGAGCAAATCCACTGTATGCTGAAATTGAATAGTGAAGTACAGAAGGAATTGACTAAAGTCCTTACAAGGATATACGCCTACAACATATTTCTGCAACTCGTATACACTCACATATGCTTCTCTGTTTTCAAACATGTCTGCAGTCTGCTGTATCATCACTTTGATGACCTCATGGTTATGTTTAATGCAATTTCTTAATTCTTCAAGATGGGGAAGAAATTCTGGGAGCATTTCCCTATGAGTCTCTGAGAGTTTTTCATAGTTCTTCTCTGCCCGATCAACTCTCTCATATCCATAGTTCCTGCAAAGAAAAGGGTCTGATAAATGTTTAGTCAAAACAGCCAGTCTGCATTTAGTGCTTTAGAAAAAAACAGATCTTCGGCATGGAAATTGATTTGTTAGCACACCGTTGTAGGGTGCTTGCAGGTGCAAAGTGCTGACATGGTCAAACAGTTGTAGTTAAGTAGATTCAATGACTACACCAAACAATGCATGATTATTTTCAGGGAATATCTTATCCAGTAGCATCTCACTTTGCTAAACAAAATGGTCAAATTGCTATTCAAATGGAATGTTATGTAGCAGCTTTTTGTACATCCAACAAAAAGGTTTTCACAGATTTTTCAACAAAATACACAAGAAACCTGCTAAAATTGCTCTGCAAATTTTAATTAAATAAAAAAAAAATTATTCCCTGACTTTTCTCTATGAAAAATAAGTTACTTTATGATGAGATTCGTTCAAGAAGTGACTCTGGTAATTTTACAGACACCCAACCACATGAGAAATTACCAAACTGCCAGAAAATGTCAGACACAATTATAACAGTCAAAATTTGACTACCAGGCCACTTTTGCAAATTCTCGAGCCAAGATTTGAGAATATATGGAGAAAATAACATAAATACCATAGTGTATAACATAGGTGTAGTCACTCCTGAGTTAGTTTGCCCTTTATTTTCTGAAATTCTGGACAAACTCTAATTCACACCAGTAGCACTGTAGGTCAATATAGACTGATACACATGTGAAATTATGGGTAATTGGACTACTGTTTTGGAATTTTTCAGAGGATGTATACCAGAATTTTTTTATGAAGTTATCTGCATTTGCTAACAGCCACAGAGGTCTTTGATGTTACTACTGTAAATTCATGTCCAGGGTGAAAATCGTTCCAATGGTGCACATGGCACTAACTCTGGTGTCTTGGTCTATTGAATTTTCATCAATTTGGTGATTTTGCTGGGTGAGTATTTGAAGTTACTAACTTAACTGACAGAGATAGTGACATTATGGTACAACCACAACTTACAAAAATGGGCCTACGTCTGCCTACATTAACTTAGTCTAGGTCAAGATATTTGTACTTTTAGTTCTCTTTCGTGTTTCCACACACAATGCTTTTAACATATCCATCATGCTGCTATTCTAACAGCGACCTGTTTGTCAGCTCTGTTTGCACGCAAGCTCCGTACCCAACCAAGTTATGAGTATCTGTTCACTACCAACGTCTTGGACATTTGTCAATAATGGGGCATAACCTGTTCAAAACACTCGGTCTTTATTCATTTACACAGTCACTTGTGTACAGAACGCTCACACAGTCACAGCGAAGTGCCTGTTCACTGTTCACCCTGATTGGTTGTTCTCTACAAAGAAATCAAATTTTAGGGTGTGAACTGAATGATCAAATGTGACTGCTTTCTTCACTTTTTTGAAGCAAACTGTTGATAAAATAAAGAAAAAAGTTGAGATGGTTGGCAACAAATGTACAAGACCCTAGTGTTAAGTAGAAATCGGTGAGGAACAGCAGAGGGCAAGGTCAGCTCTGTACAAAAGAAGCACGACGGAGTGTGTGATACTAAATTACTAGGGTCCTAGCAAGACTAACACTGACTTAGGTAGTATAGTAAGTAATCATGAGTTGATCATCATCATGAGTTAATCACTGTGTTCTTAAAACCAGCACAGCATGTAGACGTGATTCGATTTTGACAATGTAAATGTGTCCTACAATGTGCACTCCTCAAACAATATCAAACGCTATTATTGCCTTATCATTTTCGATGTTCAAAGTGAATATGTAAATTACGATGGCAATATTTGTAAGTTTTTGCTAAAATGTGGACTGAATATTTAAAAACATTACCAAAAATTGTGACCACAATGTCTTTGGTGAGGCTTGCATAAGTACAATTTTAGAGCAAAAAGACAACAATGGTAATCAATTGTTTTCTTTGATCTTTTGTTGGTAGTGATTGACTCAAGATTAGTTCATAGACACTGTGTTGGGTATTGCAACCTTCATTTCAAAATTCACTTTATATGGATTACTCAACCTAGACATCAGGGAAATAAAGCATGAAAGTAACACTTCTAAACAATTGTTACTGCAAGGTTTTGTTGATTTTTGTAAGTGTTTGAATATTTTATAGAGTCGCAACTTTTGTTGTGTGATTGACTCATGATACTCTCAGTGAACTGTCCACAGAAAAAAAAAAGAAAAAAGAAGACCCTTCTACTGCATTCTTCATATTAGCCCATACATACCCACAACAGTGCAAACATAACTGCTGTTAGTGCCAGGGTTGCCAGTTTGGCAGTTTAATGCCAAAATTGGCACATTTGGCATTTTCTACCTTTGTTGGCCAGTAGATATTAAAAGTGAACGCCAAACGGCATTTTGGCGTTTTTTGGCATTTTGGGGGACCTAAGTGTAAATTACAATAAAACACACACTTTTTCACGAAATTTCAAGAAAAAGTATTCTTTTTTCCCAGATTTTAATACAGTCACCCAGTCATACTTTGGTCACCCGAGTGAGACGTTACTGGTTTACAGTTTACACGCCACTTATGAATTGATATATTGTATTAGCATGTGTTGGAAACATTGACAAGTCTTACACTGTACATACCTACATACGTACATACATACATTCTACTTTACTCCAGTAGGAGTTTGTTCTGATTTGGCATTTTTTTCAGGTGATTGGGTGGGCAATCAGGCTGGTTACATCACAGAAAGACTGGCAACCCTGGTCAATTTGTCTGTGAATGTGAGTTAGGCTTAGACTAGGCTCAACAAACATTCCAGATACCAGAGTTTATATGGCCATTGTAGTGTAGCATGGTTGCACCTATTTGATGCACATCAGGATTTGGTCGATGATTATGAAGTTAATAGAAATTTAAATGGGGTTTTGGTACAAGCAGCACCTGACAAATGTAATGATATGAAGCGGTTTTCTGTGTTGTTCCTTCTCATTTTAAAATAGCACAATGTGAACCCAAGATTTCTGCTGTTAGAAGTATTTTTATGCACCTAAATTGACAGTTCTGTGGAGTGGTAAGCAAAGTCAAATGGATGAGTAACATTAGCCATGAGGTACTGTACATGTATCATGTAAACTTATGTCTAGCAGGTGGATCACTACTTTTGGGACATGGTGGTATTTTGAGGTGTATTCTGGGTTGTTTTGTGATAGTTCAAATTAGGATGCAAAGCCCAGCCTATGGGCAAGGGAGAATAAACCTTACCATAGAACCAGAAGTGTGACAGGCGTCATCAGCGACATATTATATTTGACATTTTGAGGAATTACGTCATTCTGTTTTCAATAAAATAGGTTAGGTTCTCTGAAGTGATCCATTTTCAGCAATAGCTTGGGGTGCGTCACTCTGGGGAATGTGTCATTCTAGGTGTATTTTAATTTGGATACTTACTGAACAGTAAACTACTGTAGGATATACATGTAGCATAGATGTATAAAACTTTGCACATCTAACGTAAAAACCTTGGAATTTCTTGCTGCTGGAAATTTAAAATCCCTACAAATCTAATTATCTGGTTGTTGCAAGTCTAAAATTCAATTTTCAAGTAATTTGATCAAATATGCTATGGATTGTACCTCCAAATCTGTCATTTTAACCAACATTTACTTGAGTCCACGATACGACATAAACCTGCCAAACTTTGCACACCTCACTAACGTTAGCATGATAATCATTACATGAAGTTTGTCCTTTAAAACAAATCCTGTGCCTAAACCTAAAGCAAACACATGCAAACAAGCTAGCAACAAAAATAATCAGGAAAAATTCCATTGAAGAGTCAAAATCATGATCTGAACATTTGTAGCATTTGGAGGAAACTGTGAATAGGATGCTAGGCCTAGCCTACTTCTCCTCCTAGGCAAACGTAGTACCATAAAGTTAACTAAACAGGCAAGGGCCATTACATAAGCAGTGTCTCAGCTTTCTTTTTAGTCTTGTCAAGGCACTGTAGTCAAAAATTTGTCCAGCTATTAGGTCATTGCATTTTAGGGCTCATTTTTTGAGGGTGCACTAAGTTTGGCAGCGTGCGAAGTTTGGTCTAGCCTATGCACTATACAATCATGGATTTACTGATTTACCGGTTTACCGGAGCCCACCGGCATCAAATGTCGATGGGGTCGTGAGAACTGGGGCAGACAGCCATCTCTGGCTTATGTAGAGCCCCCTTCTTTTCTGGAAAATAGGATCGATGATGTTTTTAAATCCGTTGACTGTTGTGGCAGTGACAGCCTCCGTGGCAGATTGTTCCATTCAGTAATAACCCGCTGACTGAAAAAATACTTCCTTATGTCTAGTCTACAGTGGTGCTTCTGGAACTTAGGATGATGACCTCTTGTTTTACTAACATCCGACAATTTAAAACTAGAGCAGCGATGCTGCAGTTGCTCAACCCTTCTGATGTTAGGAAGTGTCCAGTTGAAAATTAATTTGGAACACATCTATGGTCCTAACATCGTTCATACTGTACACAAACTCATGTTGGGCTGGCCAGCACATAAACGCTGTTGACCTAGCAATTAACTTTCGCAGCTGGACCGTTTCAGCAGGGAGTTGCTATTTGACAAATAGCAAAGTTGGTTTCAGGGATAAATCTTAGCTATAACACTGCCCACAGGGGGCAGGGATAGGGATCAGAAAGTAGACTTCTAGTACATGCCACCAGTTTGTGCAGGGCAGTGGCATAACCAGAGGGGGCTGTCAAATGTCTGATTGTCCCCTCCCACTACCCCCAATGAAATTGGTGAGTAAAAAAAATATTGGATGAAAACCACACCATGCATTTTTTAAAGAGGCTCATTGAGTTGTTTCCTGAAATTCACTAAATTTATCTACACCCATCAAGTTTCCTTCACATACAAGTGACAAATGGTCAAACTAAGAAGATCCCAATGTTTCTCATACAATGGAACATTAATCAGTAAGTAATGAATGATTTAATTTGGTTTATGAAAATTCGTGACCAGACACTTTTCATACTAGTACTACATTCACACACACACAACCAGTGCAACTAACAGTCAAAAATTTGAAAATTTTGACAGTTTTCATAACTATTGGATGTGAAACTTGACTACTTATGCTAATTGTAAGTATTGTCATGTGTTCATATCCTTCAAAACCACCACAAACTTTACTGATGTCAACTCAATGAGTCCCTTTAAGTAAATGCTGCTAAGTCGTGTGGAGTCTAATATTGATTCCGTAAAAAACAAATTAATGAAAAGAAAAGAATCTAGTATGATGAAATATGTAGGCTTTCGTTCACAAATAAGAATGTTGCATCTCTACTTAGTGAACCCCCTGTAAGTGCCTGAATACATTAATTTAAACTGGACTAAACTAGCACTGTTGATGTTATCAAAAATTAATCAACAATTTCTTTTTGTGGCTTTCACTCACAACCGTTGCAGAGACTGACCTTTTGGAAGTGTAAATTTCTAAATGTGGTTTGTCAAAAATGAAGAATATTTGGCCACAATTCACAAGGTCTGGGAGGTTGGGAACTGCCAATTCCTGCACTATGAGAGGAACTTTTGGCAAAACTTTTAGTGGTATATGCTACACTACACTTAGAAAGTGCCATAATCACTTGTCTCCCCCCTCCCCCTTAAATAAAAAGTCTGGTTATGCCACTGGTGCAGGGCCTTGACCAAGCCAAGACCAAACCTCAACTCCCTAACATTCTCTGATAACCATTCCAGCTAGACCAGGGAAACAACTGGTGAAGAACAATAACCCCTCTGTATGCAATGTCCACACAACCAGCAAGGGGGGCTATGTAATATATTCTAAAATTAGCTGTCAGGGAACTTTGCTATCATGGTACATTAGTTGTGTACACAGTGGACACTGGCTACTACAGGGAGTACAAGTAATGCCCAAGAATAACAGTCAAAACAAAGTAAGTGAAAACTGTCTTACACAAGCTTTAGCTTGAGGCTATTCATTTAAGGTGGTGAGCATGCCCCTCCAGATAAAGCTCACTTCAACTCACTACCACATAATATAACCACTCAAATCAAGGGAGTGAGACTTCAAAAGGATCTAAAGCACAAGGAAAAATGATCAAAATAGCCAAAAATTATGACTTCCTTTTGTCCTATCATATAGTTAGGAACAACTTGTATTGCCATCCCAATGTGGCACCTTCACTGCAAATTTCAGAAAAATCCACCAGTAACTGCAGAAGAAGTAGGCTTTTGAACAGAGAGACAGACATTTTCTCCCCCTACAGTACCACATAAGCTCTACCCACACTCCGTGGGTTGAGCTAAAAAGTAGCCTGATTAACATTTTCCAGACCCTTAACGATTTTAAAAGCTTCAATCAAGGCGGCTCTTAGTCTACGCATTTCAAGAGAAATCAAACCAGTTCTTTCAAGCCTTTCTTCATAACTGAGAGTACACAAATCTTGAATCAATTTTGTAGAGCGACGTTGTACCTTTTCAATGTTATCAATATCTTTCTGTAGAAAAGGGCGCCATGCCTGACAACAGTAATCCAGATGTGGTCTAACAAGAGATTTATACAATTTCAGTATATTACTACTACTTTTACAATCATACATTCTATTAATAATACCAAGGACCTTGTTGGCAGAGCTCACAGCCTTAGCACACTGTCTACTAGGGCTCAATGAATTATCAATAACAACACCTAAATCCCTCTCATACTCAGTGGTTTCAACTTGAACACCACCAATAAAGTAACTAGCTTGAGCATTTGAATGACCGAGGTGAAGACACTTGCACTTCTGTGCATTAAATAGCATTTGCCAATTGCAAGACCATTTATACAATGTATCCAAGTCCTGTTGCAACTCAGTCACTTTACCCATGGAAAGAACATCAGAAAAGACCTTAGTATCATCTGCAAACTTCAGTACTGAATTATTCAAACTGGCATCCAGATCATTAATATACAATATGAAAAGAATAGGACCTAACACAGATCCCTGCAGTACGCCACTAGTCACTGGAAGCCAATCGGAAAAATGACCATTTAATACAACTCTTTGCCACCTATTATCCAGCCAGTTTTCAATCCAGTCAGCCACTACTGAACCAATACCATGAGCTTTAACCTTTAAAATAAGCAGGCTTGTGAGGAACTTTGTCAAAGGCTTTACTGAAATCTAAATAGACAACATCTACAGGATGACCTTCATCAACCTTTCAAGTAACAACTTCTAGAAAGCAGAGAAGGTTGGTAAGACAAGACCTTTGTGACCTAAAACCATGCTGAGAATCAACTATCATGTCATTACCCTCCAGATGGCTAACAATACTTTCCTTCATAATTGATTCCATCACTTTACAGACCTGGGAAGTCAAGCTGACCGGTCTATAACTACTAGGTTGCTTCTTAGGACCTTTTTCATACAAAGGAGTCACATTTTCTAGCTTCCAATCCATAGGTATCTGACTACATTGCAAACTCTTGCTAAAAATAATGCTTCAAGGCATGGAAATGACTTTAGCAAGATTTTGTAACACAACCGGATAGATACCATCAGCACCAGGTGCTTTGTCAGGACGCAGATTCTGCAACTTCCGGAAAACCACCTCCTGAGAAACATTTAGATCATTTAGTGCATGAGTTACACCACTGAGACCATTGACAACTGGAAGATTATTGACATCTTCCGTAGTGAAAAACGACGAAAAATACTCATTTAACAATCTGGCACTGACATTGTCATCCTGAACTGGATGACCATTTTCATCGATCAAAGGACCCACTACATCCTTAGTCTTGACCTTACTACCAACATACCTGTAGAAGGCTTTGGGATCATTCGCCACATTCTGAGCCAACTTACTTTCAAAATTGCGCTTTGCTAACCTTACAACAGCAGAGTAAACCTCTCTCTTCAAATACACCATTAGGTCATTAAGAAACAGAACCAAAACTAAGCCAACCATGATTGAGTTACTTTAGCACCTAACGTAGGCCTTATCCGTGTCTTTATCCAGATTTAACCAATACTAACACTACAGAACACACAGCCTAACTGCTTGTCCTGCCACTGGACATGTACAAAATTAGACCTAGCCCCTAGATCGACTAGCCTAAGTTAGGCTAATTATTACGCGACTTACCCTGAAGTCTAAATGTTTTACACCGAAAAGAGAGGTACTCACTTATAATATTTAAACGCTGCAATCACTCTCCCAAAATGCTGGGCCTCTTCTTCGTCTTCTTTGCTGATTTTGCTTTTCAGCCCTTCATGCTGGTGAGGGTTGCCAGCAGACATCCTTGACTGAAGCCTGAACGATTCCAAAAATAAATTAGGTCCTACTATGATGACATCCAGGCGTGCTTATTAGGCCCTACTATGATGACATCCAGGCGTGCTAGCACTGTGCTGAAGAAAGCACAAAATTTGGCTGTATAATTACGGTGTCGGCTTTGAATAAGGCGCACCATTGTGTATATTGGCTTCAAATATGAAGACAATTAACTTTGCTTTTTAAAATAAATAAGCCAAGTTCACTAAATGTAGTAAGTCATTTACGTGTCCAATTCCTAGGTTGAAATTGAAACTGGAGGCAATCACTGTAAGTGTGCAGAATCTGTTAGCTTCAAGTGTGAAGACAATTGTACGTCTCAGCGTAAACCAGGAATAGGCATATAATACATATAAATATATATATATTTTTTAAATGTTACGTTGATTGATCTCTATGGTAACTATCATAGAATTTAATCAGAAAATAAAGACTTTAAATATTTCAAGGTACCTTCAAGAACTTATTTTTGAGGTATAACACGTTTTTAATAGTAGTGAGCACCATTGGCTATATTGGCTTCAAATATGAAGACAATTAACTGTGCTTCTTAAATAAATAAGCCAAGTTCCCTACATGTAATAAGTCATTTACATGTCCAACTCCTAATTTGAAATTGAAACTGGAGGCAATCACTGTGTGACATTTAACTAACACATTTCACGTTCAAGGCTCATCACATTATAAGGCTCATCACATACCAGGTTCTGTTCCCTATACCCTAGTGTGCAGAAACTGTTAGCTTCAAATGTGAAGACAATTGTGCGTCTCAGCGTAAACTAGGTATAGGCGTATAATATATATGTACATATATATATATATACATATATATATATATTTTTGAATGTTACGTTGATTGATCTCTATAGTAACTGTCATAGAATTTAATCAGAAAATAAAGACCTTGAACATCTCAACTACCTTCAAGAACTTATTTTTGAGGTATAACACGTTCGTAATAGTAGTGAGCACCATTGTCTATATTGGCTTCAAATATGAAGACAATTAACTGTGCTTTTTAAAATAAATAAGCCAAGTTCCCTAAATGTAATACGTCATTTACATGTCCAACTCCTAGGTTGAAATTGAAACTGGAGGCAATCACTGTGTGACATTTAACTAACACATTTCACGTTCAAGACTCATCACATTATAAGGCTCATCACATACCAGGCTCTGTTCCCTATACCTTAGTGTGCAGAATCTGTTAGCTTCAAATGTGAAGATAATTGTGCGTCTCAGCGTAAACCAGGAATAGGCATATAATACACACACACATATATATGTTTAAAATTTTACGTTGATTGATCTCTATAGTAACTATCATAGAATTTAATCAGAAAATAAAGACTTTAAACATCTCAAGGTACCTTCAAGAACTTATTTTTGAGGTATAACACGTTCTTAATAGTAGTGAGCACCATTGTGTATATTGGCTTCAAATATGAAGACAATTAACTGTGCTTTTTAAAATAAATAAGCCAAGTTCACTAAATGTAATACGTCATTTACATGTCCAACTCCTAGGTTGAAATTGAAACTGGAGGCAATCACTGTGTGACATTTAACTAACAAATCTCACGTTCAAGGCTCATCACATTATAAGGCTCATCACGTACCAGGCTCTGTTCCCTATACCCAAGTGTGCAGAAACTGCTAGCTTCAAATGTGAAGACAATTGTGCGTCTCAGCGTAAACCAGTAATAGGTATATAATACATATAAATATATATATATTTAAATGTTACGTTAATTGATCTCTATAGTAACTATCATAGAATTTAATCAGAAAATAAAGACTTTAAATACTTCAAGGTACCTTCAAGAACTTTTTTTTTTGAGGTATAACACGTTCTTAATAGTAGTGAGCACCATTGTGTATATTGGCTTCAAATATGAAGACGATTAACTGTGCCTCTTAAAATACATTAATCATATCCCATATTTTGTAGACTTGATATTCCTGGATAAATTTTCAACTTACTCGGTTTAAATATAATAAGTCATTAATGACTCCAACTCATTAGTTGGAAGTAAAACAGCAGGCAATCACTGTAAGATATTTATCTAACAAATCTCACATACCAATATATCCCTACACCCAAGTGTGCAGAAACTGTTAGCTTAAAAAATGAAGACAATTGTGCGTCCCAACGCAAACCATTGTTAGGCTCATAATATATGTACATATTTTGTTAAATATGTTAGGTTGATTGACCTCCATAGTAACTGTCGCAAAATTTAATCAGAAAATAAAGACTTTGAATGGCCAAAGTATCTTCAATAACTTATTTTTGAGGAGTAACTCGTCCTTATCAGTAGTGGGCAAATCTCTGTATATTGGCTTCAAGTATGAAGACAATTAACTGTGGGGCTTAAGACAAATAAACCAAATTCTATATTGTGCAGAATTAATATTCCTGGATAAAGTTTTAAACGACTCTGATTAAACGCAATAAGTCATTTGTGAGTCCGACTAAAATTTAACCTGCACGTTGAAACTGTACACATCAGAGGGTTGTGACCTGAACCATTCTTTACAGGATTACCTGAACAAGGTCCACATGACGTCAACTTGGAGCAAACACGTGACATCATCTCTTCACATTGCTAAAGAGGTTTTTGGTTTCTTCATTTTTAAATTTATTATTTTTACCTTGAAATCAGTAAGTGGTCAGCCTACATACTGGTTACATGCAGGTAACAAAACTCTCATACCCCTCCTACATTCACATTGTGATATCACTATTTGGTGTATATTTTAAAGAAAAACATTAAATACTTTATCAATGTGGGGAGATGACATCACTCCTGCTTGCTTCAAGTTAACTGCCAGTAACAAATGTGGAAACTTCAACTGCTCATATCTCGGGAACCACACATGGGAATTGAATGGAAGTTTCACTATATATGATCAGATTCACTTACTTTTCAACATATATCAAAGCTATATTTGTGGCTAGACCATCCTTTTAATTGTTCACAAAGTCAGTACATTATCAAACTCAACTGAATCTAGTCTACCCGGTGACAATCAATGTGGCTATGGTACAGTGCTTGTTATTTAATATGTACTGTGTGAATAATGTATGGAGAAAATACTTACGACATACAAGTGTATGTAGGCTAGAAAGGTAGGCTAGTCTTATTAGTAGCCTCAGCTAAGTTGTTATGTAAGTAGCCTAATCATGACATACAGTACAGTAAGTCAACTAGTATCATGACATGCGTGGTTCACTGTGTTGTAAACACCAAGACAACATGTACGTAGACACAATGAGAGTGCAAGCGAACCTGATCTAAAATGTGTAGTCAGTAATACCAAAAAAAGAAAAATCAAGTACAGATGTTCAAAGTGACTATGGTACTCATGGCAAAATTTTATGAACTAACTGTTAGCAAACATTACAGAATTTTGTGACGGAAATGTCTTTGGTGAAGCTTGTATCTACAATGTTAGAAAGAAAACAGAAAAAAAAAGCAGAATGTAGGCATTACTTGTAGCATGACTGCACCTACAAAGACATACCTATGGATACTGTATGATCACTGATTATGAAGTTGGTAAAATCCAATTGTAATGATAATATGAATAGATCTTCTGTAAGTATACATACTGTCTCTTCTCATTTTAAAGTTGAGCACAACTTGAACTGAAGATTCTGATGTCAGAAGTATTTTTATGTGCCAAAATTGACACATTTTAACTTTGTAGAGTCATAAGCAAATTTTAGTCAAATGGCATAGCAGCATAGGCTATGAGGTAATGTAAGCTATTGCGTAAATGTAGCCTGCCTATGTCTAGCAGGTGGATCATTGTTTCGGAGATGTGAAGTGATTTTGAGTTGAATTTTTGGGTTGTGCTGTTGGAGTCATTTTAAATTAGGAGATGGAGCCTAGCCTATAGCGTATGCAACAAGCCTACAACAGCAATTGAATAATTTTAAGGAATTATGTCCCTCTGCTTTCAACAGAATTGGGTTGGATTGTCTGAATTAATGACGTTACAGTTTCAGAAGGTGTAATATTGTAGCTAGAGTGTGCCTCCCTATTTAGGGTATGTGTCATTCTACGTAGGTGTACTTGCTAATACTGTATCTACTCTTTTGTTTTGTGTTCAATCATGATTGACTAAGGTTCCTTCAAAGTTGATATGCCAAATGTATGGTGCATCCAACAATCTTCGCGCACTGCCAAACTTCACGCACCCCTTAACAAAATAAGCCATAAAAAGCAAAGGCCTAAGAAGCTTCACAAATTTTTGATCACCATGCCTCGAACAACTAAAACAAGCTGAGCGCTGTTTATGAAATCACCCTTGTCTGGTTAGTCAACTGTCCAGTACTGGTGTTTGCTATCATAGTACTTCTGCCTCAGATGTTAATGAGGAGGCTCTCCACTCCGTTATTAGAACAGCATATGTAGTAGGTACGTTAGTGTCCTCATGTGTGGTGACTTTAATCACAGGTCCATTAATTGGGAGCTTTTACACTCCAGTACCAAAGGCCAGAAATTAGACTGTTTCCTTCATCAGCATGTTTTTGAGCCCACCAGGGGTGACAACATTCTGGATCTTGTTCTGTCTTCCGATGTGTCCATGGTGGACAATTTCCATGTCCATGAGCAGTTTGCAAGTAGTGACCATAACTTTTTAACCTTCAACCTGGTTTGCAATGTCGAAAGGAAGAAATGGAAAGAATTTTATTATGACTACAGAAGAGGTAATTACAAGAGAATGAGAAAGGAACTGATCTCGGTCAACTGGTTTCAATGTTTTAGTGATGTTAGTGTTGAAAGTATGTGGAATATTTTTAAGAGTAAGTTAAGTGAGGTTGTCGTAAAGTATACTCCAAGGAAAAAGAGAAGGAAGGATCTTAAGCCACTTTGGAGGTCATTCAATGTGGAAGTAGCAAGAAAGAAGAAAAAGAGAGCTTGGATAACTTACAAGCAGACTGGTAGCTATCATGATCATGTAAGGAACAAAAGTGCGCTTGATTCTTCTACTAGAATTGTAAGGTTAGCGAAGGGCAATTTTGAAAGTAAGTTGGCTCAGAATGTGGCGAATGATCCCAAAGCCTTCTACAGGTATGTTCGTAGTAAGGTCAAGACTAAGGATGTAGTGGGTCCTTTGATCGATGAAAATGGTCATCCGGTTCAGGATGATAATGTCAGTGCCAGATTGTTAAATGAGTATTTTTCGTCGGTTTTCACTACGGAAGATGTCAGTAATCTTCCAGTTGTCAATGGTCTCAGTGGTGTAACTCATGCACTAAATGATCTAAATGTTTCTCAGGAGGTGGTTTTCCGAAAGTTGCAGAATCTACGTCCTGACAAAGCACCTGGTGCTGATGGTATCTATCCGGTTGTGTTACAAAATCTTGCTAAAGTCATTTCCATGCCTTTAAGCATTATTTTTAGCAAGAGTTTGCAATGTAGTCAGATTCCTATGGATTGGAAGCTAGAAAATGTGACTCCTTTGTATGAAAAAGGTCCTAAGAAGCAACCTAGTAGTTA
This sequence comes from Stichopus chloronotus, assembly GCA_021234535.1. Classification (NCBI taxonomy): domain Eukaryota; kingdom Metazoa; phylum Echinodermata; class Holothuroidea; order Aspidochirotida; family Stichopodidae; genus Stichopus; species Stichopus chloronotus. The sequence continues at coordinate 8,077,758 of CM037835.1, forward strand.
TAGACCGGTCAGTTTGACTTCCCAGGTCTGTAAAGTGATGGAATCAATCATGAAGGAAAGTATTGTTAGCCATCTGGAGGGTAATGACATGATAGTTGATTCTCAGCATGGTTTTAGGTCACAAAGGTCTTGTCTTACCAACCTTCTCTGCTTTCTAGAAGTTGTTACTTGAAAGGTTGATGAAGGTCATCCTGTAGATGTTGTCTATTTAGATTTCAGTAAAGCCTTCGACAAAGTTCCTCACAAGCGGCTTATTTTAAAGGTTAAAGCTCATGGTATTGGTTCAGTAGTGGCTGACTGGATTGAAAACTGGCTGGATAATAGGTGGCAAAGAGTTGTATTAAATGGTCATTTTTCCGATTGGCTTCCAGTGACTAGTGGCGTACTGCAGGGATCTGTGTTAGGTCCTATTCTTTTCATATTGTATATTAATGATCTGGATGCCAGTTTGAATAATTCAGTACTGAAGTTTGCAGATGATACTAAGGTCTTTTCTGATGTTCTTTCCATGGGTAAAGTGACTGAGTTGCAACAGGACTTGGATACATTGTATAAATGGTCTTGCAATTGGCAAATGCTATTTAATGCACAGAAGTGCAAGTGTCTTCACCTCGGTCATTCAAATGCTCAAGCTAGTTACTTTATTGGTGGTGTTCAAGTTGAAACCACTGAGTATGAGAAGGATTTAGGTGTTATTATTGATAATTCATTGAGCCCTAGTAGACAGTGTGCTAAGGCTGTGAGCTCTGCCAACAAGGTCCTTGGTATTATTAATAGAACGTATGATTGTAAAAGTAGTAGTAATATACTGAAATTGTATAAATCTCTTGTTAGACCACATCTAGATTACTGTTGTCATGCATGGCGCCCTTTTCTACAGAAAGATATTGATAACATTGAAAAGGTACAACGTCGTGCTACAAAATTGATTCCAGACTTGTCTACTCTCAGTTATGAAGAAAGGCTTGAAAGAACTGGTTTGATTTCTCTTGAAATGCGTAGACTAAGAGCCGACTTGATTGAAGTTTTTAAAATCGTTAAGGGTCTGGAAAATGTTAATCAGGCTACTTTTTTTAAATTGTCGGATGTTAGTAAAACAAGAGGTCATCAGCTTAAGTTCCAGAGGCACCACTGTAGACTAGACATTAGGAAGTATTTTTTCAGTCAGCGGGTTATTACTGAATGGAACAATCTGCAACGGGAGGCTGTCACTGCCACAACAGTCAACGGATTTAAAAACATCATCGATCCTATTTTTCAGAATAGAAGGGGGCTCTACATAAGCCAGAGATGGCTGTCTGCCCCAGTTCTCACGACCCTATTGACATTTGATGCCGGTGGGCTCCGGTAAATCCGGTACTGCATTTGCATTAGGATAAGAAGAGGTAGACTTGGAAGCCTACGGAGGCCGGAGCATCCTATTCCCACGGTTTCTACCTAATGTTACAAATTTTTAAATCATGATTTTTCCTCTTCAATGGCATTTTTCCAGACCATTTTTGTTGTTACTGTTAGCTTGTTCACATGTTTTTGCTGTAGGTTTACGCTCAAGATTTGCTTAAAAGGGCTCTCTGCGCGTAATGATTGTCATGCTAACGTTAGTTTCACTCTGCAAATTTTGAATAAAGCGAGCTCTTTTCTAGATACATATCAGATGAACTTCAGAAACAGGGGACATATAGGTAGATACATATGCATAATGATAAAGTTCACCTCTGATCACCCTCACGAAAGGTCCTATAAGGGAGTGTGGATGAGCTTCGGTGACATTTTTTTCCTTCTTTTCTTTTTAACGCAAAGCTATCCATTGACAACAATGAGGATGTTTACAATCACACTGCATTCTTAAAAAAAAAAGCTGTAACAATTTACTTGCAAGGTAATGGAAGTGAGCCAGAAAGGAATGCGGATTAAAGCAAGAGGATTTTCTGCATAATTAGGATGTTTTGGGAAATGCATTGTAGCGGCTTGCTCTTTTCGTAACTGGCGTTCAGATCAACTACCAACAACCGAGTTGTTATCCTTGTAAAGTTTCAAATCTCAAAGTCTCTGAAGAAATGAAAAAATCGTATATCGCGTTGTCAGGATTGTAGGTATAAGACCTACCAATGTAACCAGGGATTTTACGAGCGAGCGGATATGGGTTGCAACCTCCACGAATTCTATTTAGAACTTACTCATTGACGTCAGCTATAGTGTTAAGAGAAATTCTACAGTAAAAGACTGGACGGATTTTTTCTTTTTGGCAATCTTGACGAGGATATCGGGCGGAACATAGGCAATGGAGGTAGTGCAGTTGTGGCAATCCAGCAACGGAATGGCAGATTTATTGCTTTGACGTTTAAAATTAAGGTTGTTCCCGAAAGTGACACCAAGGAAAACTGCACTGGGAGAGGCTTTAATAAAAGCATTATAGATGATACTTTGAAGACAAATGCACGCACGTTGTTATTTTAAAACCTTTAGAAGAGAACGAGTATATAAAGAAGAGTATCATATGTATAAAAATACAGTATATTAAGAAAAATCTATTTCGAGATGTCAGTTTCATGAAGCACCAGCTTTCAAGGTAAGAAATTGTAAATTTTGGTTAGTGTTTTTTTTTTTTTTTGTGGTGCGTTGTATACAATTATTATCGGCATACTGACTGAATTTGCAGTTTGTAGTCTGGAGAATATTAAGGTTATGTAAAGGGAATTAGGACTTCTAATTTGGGGAGAAAGAAAAGAGTCTAGTTAAATCGTGGGTTGAATCTGGGCATTTTGTATCTGATACCGGTGTGCAACGCTTATTTAAAAGCTTTTTCGACATGTAGGAACAAACCAGTAGGAACAAACTAGAAAAATATTTGATGAGCCCAATGTGAATTCCGGAGAGCTAAAATGTCTGATTTATGTTGGATTTACCTTGGCGAAAAAAGTAGATGTTTTGTTCCAAGTGGGTCGTTATGCGATTTTTACTGAAGGTGGGGTAGACTTGGAAGTTGTGTTGTTTAGTACTGTACGATCTTTTCTGACTCACTCATTTCAATTAATACCATTTTGGCAGGATTCCTCAAGGGCGTTTTGAAAATAACCTATCTATAAAGTTCATTAAAAAGTAAGAATATGAGATGACGGGAGGGGGGAGGTAAATGTCAGGAATTTGATACATTGTATTATGTCAAGGGGAGGAGGAGGTCTTAAATTTAAAGATGTCAGCTTCCAATTCTTTTAAATATAGTAAAATACTTTCATTTAAACCTCAAAAATGGAAACCAAAAGGTTTCATCTTTGATGCATTTGTCTGTAACTTGTCACTGTTTCGGTTATGGATAGGGTTTATGAGGGCTTTCAACTTCCTCCAAAATGTTTTGAGATTTGAGCAAGTATTTTGGACGCGGATAACTCGATGAGTTCGAGTTTTTTTTTTTCCCAAGGTGGTTATCTCATCCCTATACGTAGTATATTAGCGAGGAGATCCTGTACTCCATTGAACTGCTTTAGTGAATTGACACGTAAATGTTGACTATATACGGAGGCCTCTTAAAGGGAAATAAGGCGTTTGTTTTACAGAAAATAACCATATTTTTGAAACCAATGTTTGTCGACAAAGAATGATAGATTATTCAAAATAAGGAAGGACAGTAGCCTTCTTTTCAAGAAATAAGTTTCTCACAGGTAGAAATTCAATTATTTCTTACTCTGCAATAATTTGTTCACCCAAACTTTTCAAAATTCAAATGATGCATCTTCCGTTACTCATCACATGCATAAGATTTTGTGGAGATGAAGGTTCTGCAGATGTCTGTTGGTGAGAGTGAATGGTGTAAAAAGTATTAAAGCTATTTTCTTTGCATGCCATGTGGGTGTATTCTAAACGCCCTGTTTCCCTTTAAGTATTCAGCTAAAACAAAATGACGTTAGTAGGTTTCCTTAGGATGCACAAAGTCACGTGGATCAGGATTACCAATTGTGGTGAGGTGACGGGAAGGGGTATCCAGATGTGTGTGTGCGTGTGCTTATGTGAGTGCATGGTATGTATCTAACATAACATCTCCTCCTACAGACGGTAAGTCGGATAAACTTGATAGGTAGATGCCCGAGGGGAGGATATAAGGTCCGGATAAGATGTCAAAGTTCTACAATTAGCTTTCTATAATAGACAAAGGAGGAAATTGTCACTGGGTAGCTCACTTTAGAAAACAATAAGTTTGAAGGGTTATTTCCTCTTTGAATTAGTGTAAATTAAGTTTTTTTTTTTTATGTTAGAGTTATACTTGTTAGCTTTGCGATACGTAAGGTGTATTCTACAGGTCGCCTACTCGAACCACCCAGTCCTTTAGATGTAGCAAATTTTTTAACATATTCAAACACATCTATCTCTAAAAGACGTGATTTGTAAAAGCAGATTTAAGTTTCAACCACCGGTAGGAATTGTAATCACCAGAACTCACGATATAGCTGAACTGAAGTGGCTTTTATGTCACTTCCAAGTTACCATACTCTGACCAGGAAGTCTTCACTTTAGTTGCAAGAGGTCAATATTTTGTTTCCATCTTACCATTTGTTTTTGTAATAATGTCCTTCTATAAATTCAGAAATCAGGGCAAAAGACGTTATTGGAGGCATGTGCTGACACAAAATATTTTACAGCGTGAATATCGCAACTTGATACGTTTTCTTAAACGTTTTCTTAGTTGACATGATCAAGACGACTAAACCCCACCCCCTTAAACGAAGGAATTTTTTCATGGCTCCAAGTTGTGTTTTTGAAATGGAAAGTTTCCCATTATACGATGAAACCGTTTCTATATTTCAATCACCAGAACTCACGATATAGCTGAACTGAAGTGTGACTTTTATGTAGCATTACTTGAAAGATCACCAAAAAGTCAAATGACTTTGTGATTCCTTGCCAATATCTCATTGTTCCATACACACAAAAGCACTTTACACAAAACGAGCCATGTTATTTATGGGTCTGGCAACGTTACAAAATTCATTGACTCAGCTGAATGAAATGGTGGTAATGAAGGATGACATACAGTGTTGCCCTCTTAACCTTTGAGGTAATTCACAAGTAAATTGAAAGTTTCTGACACCAAATTGTGGTTAATGATCTGGAATTGCAAGGGGCAAAGTATCATCCAAAAGTAAACTTTCTCCTTTGGGAGTCCTTATGGTGACTAAAACAATGTATTTCCTACATCTTGACTAGCAACTGGGATAGAGATGGTTAGAGAAAGTGATAAAGTTAAAGAGTTAAGTGGGCTGTAATAGCTCCATACTGTTAGTTGAAAGGAAATGGAAGTTCTATTTAGCAACAATATCTGCTATTGAAGATCTAATTTTTAGCAAGTTTTAATATGAAAAAATATGTATTATTTTCTTAATATGTGTGATATTTACTGTACCTCTTCATATGTACACATTTAGGACATGTAAAACTTCCAAAGTATTACATGTTGGGCTTTTGAATCCATGACAGGTTTTTGGAATGATATAACTTATTATATATATTCTTCCATGTGTTTCTGTACAGTAAATTACATATCATAAGTCCATTCGTACTGACCTCAAATGACCTTTAATCTCCCTGAAAAACAATAGGAATCATCTACTTACAATTGACAAACAACCCACCAACTCTGAAGTTCAAGCACCTTTCCCTTCTTGAGATACCTTGTTTACAAGGGTTTCAAACTATGTCCTCTATTGACCTCATACAACCTTTGACCTCCATAAAAATGCTGGACATCATACTCATCAAGTGCTATCTATGATAAGAGTTTGAAGTTCCAGCAACAATTGGCTTGCTGAGATATCTCCCTTGATAGGTTTTCACACATTAAGCTCTGGTGACCTCAAATGACCTTTGACCTCTATGAAAAACAATATAGTTATCATCTACTCACAATGGACTACCAACACACCAACTTTGAAGTTCGAGCACCATTCCCTTCTTGAGACATCGTGTTTACAAGCTAGGGCGTCACAAATTTACACACGCCACCACCTTCATGTAGATTCCTTGCCTGCCTTCGGCAAGGAATCAAAAATGGATTATGCTTCACAAAAATTTGATGTAATGAAGCACATTGGAAACAGTATGTTAACGGTGCATGCATTCTGACTGCACGTCCGTTGAGAAAGTGCAATTGATGTCTACAATGTAGTAATTGAAAATATACTCACTATTACCAACACGTCTGCATGGCACTAATTATGACATTCATCATCTGTTATATCTGTTCAGTGTCCATCGAATCTGCAGCACCATCAGGGTGTACCATTGCAACAGATGCTCCCATCCGTTAGAATATTTTCTGTAGCTGGAAATGGAAAGGTGGGTAATTCCATATTATTTTATGCTATGAGAATACACTATAATCTCATTTGGACTTTATATATACTGGAAGTTGGGTTCATCCTGTTGCTCTTCTGTTCCACTTTGCTAGCCAACAGGCCAACAACAATTAAAAAGTACACCTTACAGGATACAAGTGCACCTTGGTGCTGTCTGTTTTAAATAGTGTTTTCACAGATTCCTAAAAATAAAAAATCAGGTAATTTCTTTTTCTCAGAACCATCAGGTGCCAAACCAAACGTCCGCTATATCGTTATCATTGGCATTTCCACAGTAGTAAAGTACATTGCATTCGTATGGAGGGATCTCACTAATGTACTGCAAACATTCATCTACATTTCTACACCTACTCATTAATAGGGCCAGCAATTTTCCGAGAGAAAAAGAAGAAAATTCCATTTTGAACTATTTGCTGTGTCTAGTAGGCACAATTTGGCAATCTGACAGAGTCTTTTCATAAAGCGGTTGTGTCGTTTTTCACTTTATGAAGGAACTGATGGATTGTAACTTTGGATCCGATTAGTAAAATTCTGTGCCGGGCACCCGAATACCCTGGTTACTCGTAAAAGCATTGGTTCTAAAGCATGCTGTATACTGACAATAGCTTTCATCTGGAGTTCTCAATAACTTTTGAAGGTGGACCAAACTTTCCACCAGGAGGCTCAGAGGTCACATATAGACACCTTCAATACATGAATACAATAAGTTGTTAGGCCATCAGTCAAGCCTACTTAGAAAACCATTTCACTGCATGATTGAAAACAAGAGCCCAATGGGCACTGTGGTTCCTTGCAAAGAAGTTAGGGCAAGTGAAAAGTTGGGTCCACAAAACTGGGGATTCAAAAATTGGGGCTATCAAGGATGGGGCCCAAAACGGAGTCCAAATCAGGTCCAAAAATGAAGGCCTATCTGTACAGTGTCCCCACTGAATTAAGAAATATACCACATGTTTAGATAATGAATTTGATAATGAAATTGGGGCCCGAAAATTGAGTTCAAACTGGGTCCGAAACATTTTGGGCCTATGTATAACCACTAAATTACCAAACAACTAAACATGTTAAAATATAAGGAATTAAACAGTTTCCCATTTTTTTTTTTTCAAATTTAAGGATAATGCAAATTCAATCGGTACACACATTGACTATACTGGTTACCATACTGTAGTTGTGCACCAACTGCTAAACTAACAACTCACTATACCATGTTCCATGTTGAAACACAGTGTATGAAACGGTTCCCCAACCCATTTTAATCTATAAATATAATATAGAAAGATATAATTCAAACAATACATACATCAGCTGATGGTCTTCTAAGCTGCCATAGCACTAAAACAGCAACAATTTTCCAATGACCAAAAAATAAAACCACAAAAATTTTTTCCCCTCTATCAATAAATTTCACAGGGATGTTAATCTGTCAATAACAGACAACCATATCAAGTTTAAAACAAATCTGAAACACAATTATGGAAATATGGCAGTTTTAAGATTTTTATCTTGGACCCCATAACCCCATTAAGATGCAAGATATGGACACTATAAACAATAAGGCACTTATACCCACTGTGATGGATCAGTACACCAATCTAAGAGAACCTATAAAAAATGCTATTTCAAACATGACATACATTCGCTGATGGTCCTCCTAGGCTACCATAGACTTAAAACAGAGCCAAAAGTTTCCAATGACCAAAATCCCTTTGAGTTAACTGTGTGACTAAAACCACAAACTGTCAATGGGAATTTTACACACTGTAGCCCATAAGCTTCTCAACTAATTTGTACGGTAGCTTATAATAACCTCAATAATGGTGTTAAGGCTATTATTATTGTTTTAGAGTGGAAAATTCCTCTCTATTGATAAGCATTAAATTTCACAGGGTCGTGAACCTGTCAGTAACAGACAACCTTATCAAGTTTAAAACAACTCTGAACAACGGTTATGGAAATATGGCAGTTTTAAGATTTTTATGTTTGACCCCATCTCCTCATTAACATGCAAGGTTTGGACACCAAAAACAATAAGGCACTTCTACGCACTATGACGGACCTGTACACCAAGTATAAGTTTTATCCAGGGTGCCCATATTGAGTTAGAGCGCACCCAAGCTGCGTAACAGACACACACACACACACGTACAGGTTTATACCGCCAAACGGGGATGTCTTCATTTTACTATTCAACCGTGGACGGCTGCAGATAAACATTGTAGTAGGCATTATTGATGGGAAATAATACTCTTTGCCACACCAAAATGGGGGCGCTCACTTTTTTTTTCAATTAATACTTTTCACTGTAATAGTGAGTGTGTATCGGTTTGTCATTAGGGAATCGTGGACATGGTGCCTTACACACATACACCTGCAGATGAGGACGTAACCCAACATTAGGGAGCTTTCGATTGATACGTCCCCTAGTCGACTGCTACGATTGTTACGTCATTTTTGAGCCTATGCGCATGCGTCACGTCGTCTCCCTCGTCCACTACACAAATCAAGAACGCGTAAACCGTGGTTTTGCCGTCCTCGATTTGGAGAGTGGACGAAGGAGACGACGTGACGCATGCGCATAGGCTCAAAAATGACGTAACAATCGTAGCAGTCGACTAGTGGACGTATCAATCGAAAGCTCCCTACTATCTCAACGGGGACTTCGTCTATACTCCTTCAAAATCAATAGATAGCTTCATGGCGCCATCATATAGCGCATGAAGGCTATTTAAAAGTCGACTTTGAAACAGGACCGTCCCCAATTCCAGATGGGTCCCCGATTGGTATGTGTGATTTCACAACAGGGTCCCCAATTGACACCAATCGTCAACGCACGCACACGCACAGACACACACACACGCCAAGTTGAATGCATTGGTTCCTCTTGCTAAAGCAAGGGACCAAAAATGTCATAGTCCACCAGGTCTGTTTTCAAGACTGGACAAGGACAGTCATAAAGTAAAAAAAAAAATTGCACCATTAAATGAAAACTGGTATGACAAAATTCTATAGCATGCATTCATTGGTACATGTACCAGGTGGCAGTTTACGCCTCATGGTGAAGTAGTAGAATTCTCATGGGATATGCCACGTATGTTCACTGACACTTATTGTGCCTGAAGAAAATGAAATCTGCAAGTCAGCAATGAGCATAAATGCAGGATACAATTTCTTCTTAACCAGGAAGTTACAAATAGCAAGTCCATGTTTTAACTGAGGTGACCCCAAACATAGTAGGTGAGCAATAACCTCTCCTCTGGAGAGCAGTTTTCAGAGCTCCTGCCAATTTTAAAAGGCAAGGCCTGAAGAATCTTACTATTGTGCAATCACACAGAAAATGCTCTGTAAATGCTGTAGGGCCTACTACAAATGAGATTAGGCTATGCTGCAGTATGCTAAGTAGTCATAGATGACAAAAGAAATTATAAGCTAACAGTTAGATCTAAGCATCCTGGCAAGGATGGCATAGGCCTAAACGAAAAAGAAACACCGAGCTACAAGGCTCTAGGCCTACATTATACTAGTACTGTATTAGTTTGGTTAGGGTTTTTTTTTTGGGGGGGGGGGGCTGTGGATTACAGGAAATCTTATGGGGCTTTTGCCCTCCTTTGCCCTTACACTTGTTATGTTATGTTATTATACGGCTATACTAGGGCCTAAACGCAAACACATAGCCTCATTGGGCCTACTGAAACAAGGTAGGCATTGTATTCCAACCGCCGGAATGACGTTCATGAATATTTAATAAATGACGTGTGCGACGTCACGGGGACTCCCGAAATCCATCTTCTGTCATGTTGGTATGCGTGTGCCATGTGGTATGCTGTGCAGAACTTGTCTAGCTTGAGGCCGTGGTAGCTCGTCGTGGTCCAACCATGGAGCTGCAACATCCGATGATGATCCAACAAAATATAGTCTATGTCGATTTATTCGTTTACAATCGTACATGCAGGACAGAAACTTTTGCGCTCATACAAGGGCTATAGATGATTGAGGTTGCAACTGGGGATCGCGGTCACACTCAAAGGGTGGAAAATGCACATTAATAGTTTCCGAAATTTGTTATCTGCCCGCCGCTCCTCCCCCGATTTCCCTTTACATCGAATTGGTAGTCACTCCCATTTACAACGAATTTGTAGCCATTAACCAATATTTTCAAATAGTAAAAACACGGCAACATTCTTCCACCGTGCGTAGGCCTACAGCAGGGTATGAGAGTTCATCTAAGGGAAAGCCAGCCTGGGCGGTTCAACGGCCGTCACACGCAATCATGCCCGAATACAAAAACAGTCTGACTGTGCAGGCTTCAGCAGTGAGTCTCTAAACTCTTTTATTCCTTAAGCCATATGGCCTATACTTGAAAAATGAATCATCAACAGACTTTCGTAGCACCATGCTACATTCCCGTTTTCTCCTGTAACCTTGAGGATACCATAACTAAAACAATTTTTTGGCGCGGCCAGTTCAGTTCACAGTCACTTACACATCACTCTATTCATTATTCATAAGCTCAGGAACAGATTTCGAAATCATAGATTAATAATTCATGAACGTCATTCCGGCGGTTGGAATACAATGCCTACCATAACAAGTGAGGTCTTATCGAGTTGAGAAAAGAGGATGACGTTGTACCGAGGTCGACTTATCTAAATTAAATAAATACTCCGTCACACCCAATTTAGGCCCTCACACTTTGTTACCGTACAATTAATCACATTGAAATGATATGCCTGCTGCATTATGTACACTGAGCAGTAACAAACGGGGCGGAACACGGTAACGTTACTGTATCGGCCTTACTACTAAGGGATTAGCGAAGTGCCTGTCAACCGTAGAAGTACCATATCCTTACTAAGTGCGAATCAAACTGAATGCAAACCACTCCTATTTCTTCTTCACATAAGATAAGACGAAGCACATCAGGATGTGCTCAAATCTGAACAGGCAACATACTGTTCACAGGTTAAAACGAAACTCCGAAGAGGTTTCGGTAGTTTGAACCGAAACTCCGCGTAAGTTTGTCGTTGATTTATTGGAATATTTTTTCTTCAGTAGGGTGCGAGCCTGATCTGACGTCGGCAAGATACGGAACGCATCTAATTGACCAAATCACCTAGTTTACAGAAACCACCTAACTAACCGATTGCGCAGACGAAAAGCATCAAACTCATCGGTCGACTGGTCAATTTGATGCAAGTGGGGCATCTCACTAACCTATTACTCAGCTGAGCGTCTCTGGCTCCACCTCTCTCCACCTCTCTCTCTCTCTTCAAAGGCCTCGTATTTGTTCTTAACAGCGTTCAATGATCATAGAGTGGATCCAACTATATATTAATGTAATCCATGACGAAAGACAAGTTCCATAATGATGTGATGTCATGAAAACAAATAACTATATAGATGCCAATTTAATAAAATTATTGGCCTAAATTTAAAAAAGTTCCATGTTACTTTGGTTTGATGTTTAAGGCTCATCAATTTTTCCCCGGTATTCTGTCGTTAACTGAGTGACGGCGCACGAAGAAATAATTTTTCGATTTCAATCTTTCCAAGCGAATGTGTTTGTCCTTGAAGACACGGACCAAACACTTGCGAGAAAATCAGTTCTTCCAATTCTAAAATCCGATGCTGCATGTATGTCACATCGACACTTGCATTCGGCGTTGCGCTTGTTCTAACTGAAGTGGGTCATGTAGTGTACATTTTTCCAAACATCTTCAGACCCCTTTTTTTTCTTTCAAAACCGCATTTACCGATTATACTGTATATCACACTTGGGTTACAGCGGTTGCGTGTGTACAGAAAAACCTGAAGGATTAGATTTTGTTTGAGTGTAAGTTTTTCTTTAGTTATAACGTAAACGAGAGTTTGTTCATGAACTGGATATGGATGAACGAAAATGACAATAAACACTTTGAAGAGCAACGGAAACTACATAAAACAGTAAAAACAGAAATCATATTTAAAAATTAGGGATTCTTCGTATAAGCCCCTATGCGACAGCACATGCTGGTGTATCAAAATCATACCACTTAAGTCATCCTCTTTAATCGGCATCGAAAGTTGTAATATTTAGAGAAACGAAGCACATGCATTTACAAATATACCAACTGATGGTCTTATTGTGGCGTTAGTGATCAGCTATTTTGACTAACTGAATATTTATCCCCAGTATACTTGCCATGGACATGTTCTGAAAGCAGCGCGTATAGTTAAGTTTAAAAAAAGAATAACTGTCAACCACTACATTATCGTATTTTAAACCATTTGTCGTTATGTTACCAGAATTTGAAATCATGTGGCAGAATGTATCCCATGAAACCTATTTATCGTCCCATACAATTTTTCAGAATGGTGATATACAAAAGTTTTGCACATGAAAGTTGTTGTTTTTACTATGTATACACGCATGCAGTCACTTTAAAGTTATTCAGGATCGTAGAGACGTCTTTTTGAATAAACATCAGATTTGGTCCATTCCAAATATCTTCTTTTTAAGAAGGAAGTGGTTAGTAGATTGTTGTATCGAAGGCACTGATGTAATGGTGTGAAATAAATAAATTACGTAAGATAGATTAAAACCTAGAACACACGAACACAAAAGAATGAGAGATAATTTCTGTGCGACAGGAAGTTAACGTAGATCACTTCTCGGGAAAAACTTGAAAGTATGCGAAAATTTCCACATAAATAATTGTCTCACGGTAATGGTCTATTTATTACATCATATAAGTACGGCACCACTTGGTGTAATAATGTATTATATTAAAATTGTAAGAAAAATTCTGTTAAACAAAAGGGAGTTGAGGGGGTGAACACTCGTTTTATTGTAAAAGTGCTTCACTGGTGCAATTGTAAAACGGTATGTTCATGATTTCATTGTTGTTGTTTTTTTTTTGTCTTATCGTAGGGTCGCGACCTTTTTTTTCCCTGTGGGAGGTAGATAATAAGTGTTGTGGCATACCATTAAAGTTTCAATGAAGTTGTATGAAGCAACAAGGGATTATATCAGCTGCACAGCCCCCCCCCCCCCCACTAGGGGAGTACGGAGGGCAAATAGAAGATATTTCCAGGGGTCTCTGTTGATTCGCCACTAATTTTACGACTCTAACCATTAGTGGTGCAAGGAACTTTCCGTCAACTTGTAAATTACTTTGCTAATAGATATATACCATCCTTTGTCACCACAATTTTCGGTAAGGTTGGGTCAATGAAGTTGTATGTGGTTTAGATTCGTTCGTTATTCATTCATATCAGCATTTGGCATTACACCAAATTTGGTTTACATTCTTATGTTTTGTTTTTCATTTTGATATTGGTCTCTTCCCTTTTCCCCTTGCTTTTGTTTCTTTTATTCAAAGATATACATGTGTATATGGAAAATGAAATTTTGGCAAGGGATCAGAGTGTCATTCGATCTTTTGGTTCAATAAGAATGTAGCTAATTAGCTAATTAAAAAGACTTTATTATATTGAAAATTTCAAAGAAATTGTATGAGGCATGCAAAGAGGAGCTATGAACTCAGTCGCTCATTCGTTATGATTAAAAGATTTATCATTTGTAAAACATATATAATATATTCATATTATAAAACTCGGATGTTCATGGCGTCATCATCTTTTTCATATGACGACGACCACTCAGTTTAGCTAGCAGAGTGGGGACTGCTTACATTTTCGTGTAGGATATAGATAGCAAATGTTTTTATACACCATCAAATTTCAAAGAAATGGTTTAAGGCAAAACGAGTCATGAACTCAGCCGCACATTCATTGTATTCAGTACATGCATTACTTGTACACAAGTAATTCTGCTTATAAATAATTGTCTTAACGGGTGGTCTGTTTATTATGTCATATTTTTCTATTTAAGTATTTGACCACTCAATTGTTTCTTAAAGTTGCAGCCAGTAGCACAGAATTTATTGTATTCTAAAATCAAGGATATTCTTTGAGACAAAAAGTACGTATGGATCATTTTTACACAAATTATGCTATATAGTAATGGGAAAAAACTAGTATCTTCATGACGTCACAACTTTCTTTCCAGGGGCAGGACCACTTAGCATTTCCTGGAAAAGATAGATAATAAATATTACTAGATATATACTGTCAGAATTTCAAAGAAATCGTATGAGACAAAAGGGAGTTATAAACTCAGACTCGTATTCCTTCTAATAATGTAATGCATTATTTGTAACTACTTTGCAAAATATATAGATACTAAAGTTGCAACATATATAGTTACTAAAGTTGCAAAATATATAGTTCATTAAGTTGCTTCACGGGTGTGGTCTCCTTGTTACGTCACTTTTTTCTTTATTTATTTGTGCACAGAATAGTAGTAAAACTGATATGTTCATTACGTCACAACTTTCTTTGCAAAGCCAGGACCACTTAATTTTCTTGTATGAGATAGATAACAAATATTGCTAGATACTGTCAGAATTTCCAAGAAATCATATGAGGCAAAAAGGAGTTATGGACTTAGACGCACATTCATTACTCGTACATACTTCGCACATAGGTATAAGTTCTCTTATTAGTGAGGTCCCTTTGGTACGTAATATTTTTGTCTGTAAGCATGGTACCACTTAGTTCTTTTGTGTGGTTGTAGATGATAGGTATCGCTTTATAAAATTGGAATAAATCGTATGAGGCAAAAAGGAGTTATAAACGTAGTCGCACATTCGTTTTATTTATTACGTGCATTACTTGTACATACATTGTAAGTACATATATGTAATGAAGGTGGCTCATGGGTGTGGCCTCTTTGTTACGTCATATTTTTCTCTGTAAATATGGGACCACTTAGTTCTTTTGTGAGTTTGTAGATGGTAGGTGTGGCCTTATGATATTAAAATTTCAAAGAAATCGTATGAGGCAAAAACATTCGTTTTATTTATTACGTGCATTACTTGTGCATATATATATATATACATATATGTATATATTGTATTGTACGTATATGTATAAGTACTGAGGTTGTCACATGGGTGTGGTCTCTTTGTTACGGCATTCTTTTTTTTTTAAAGTAAGGGGCAAGGCCTACTTAGTTCTTTTGCAAAGTTGTGGATAGTATAGATATGGCTTTATGATATTAAAATTTGACAGAAATAAAGAAATCGTATGAGGAAAAAAGGAGTTATGGACTTAGCTGCACATTCATTTATATATATATATGTATATATGTATGTATATATGTATGTATGTACATATATATATATTTCCGTTCTGTGCAGGGCCCGGACCACTTAATTTTTCCTGTAAGAGATAGAAAATAAATATTGCTATATAGGCCTACTGTTCAAATTTCAAAGAAATCGTATGAGGCACATTCGTTTGTTACATATGTCGATTATTTGAACACATAGTAAAAAAAAAAAAAATACTAGTTCGTTCATGACGCCACCACCTTCTTTGCAGAGCCAGGACCACTTAGGCTTTTCTGTAAGAGAGAGACAATAAATATTGCTATATACTTTCAAAATGTCAGAGAAATCGTAGGAAGCCAAAACTATTTCATTTCATTTTTTTTTCATTTTCTCAACCTTTATTTCAACCTTATATACCATAAGTTAACAAGTTATACAATTTGATATTGGAACAAAAGAACAAGTTTTAAGAATGGAAATAAAAACGGGCAATACACAATATCAACATGATGATATAGAAAAGTTAATAAAAAAGTATGATAGTCTTTGTCGCACATTCGTTTTTGGAAGTACGTTCATTACTTTTCTTTCTGATAACAGCCGTTAAATTCCTCCGCAATAGTCCATTCGGTCATAGCTGTTTGCTGTCTTCAACACATATATGTTTACTGTGCGGTATGAATGTGCGGCTGAACGTGCGGTTCACTTGACTGTGGTTGCATGTGTTGACGCAACCGTCACTTGAGAATATGCTTTCTATCATCTATAGATTGTTCGATCAAGAACACGTAAAATTTCACCATTGTGGGGAAGACACGTAACAAATAATTATTGCACACGTTTCTTTTAATCGATGTTTGAAGGCGTTAATGAACACTTCAGTACTAGGGCCTTGTAGTGTAGACCTGTGACTGTGAGTAGTAGGCTATGCCTACTGTTGGTCATGTCCGATAGTTCTTACAGTTTCCTGATACTTAGGCCTACTCCTGAAATTTACTAACTGAAAACTAAAGTAATGTAATTTGCGTTAGCTCTTTGAAGTACATTGTACCTGTTCCCCAACCATGGATGCTTAATAAAATAACTTGCAGAGATGATTGTCACATATCCGTCCATCATGCCATAAGCAATACTGTAGCCACTTAACTTGGTACGTTACAGTCTAGTCAACTCAAGCCGACGCGAGAGGTTTTAGCACAACAAATTCTTCAGGTCAAAGAGGTCATTCAAAATTTTCAGCGGTATGTACAGAACTCCAGGCGTTTGGAATTAATGTTGAAACTTTAAATGTGTCAAATCTTTATTGTATCCAACCAAAATGGCAAAACACAATTTCAAAAAGTTGTTGACGTTGTTGTTGATGACTGCACGTTATTTGTGGTTTCGAAAATGCTTATTTAATCCAGATCCTTTTATAAATATTTCATGCTAGCACGCCTCGATGTCATCATAGTAGGGCCTAATTATTCCTCGAACGATTGTGGTGACTAAGTAAAGCTTGCAATTACGTAAGAAAGTGTTATTGAATGTTTCTCCGAGCATCCGGAACACCATTCACTCTGTCAAGTGTTTACGTACCTGGGTACATACGGTCTACTTTATCATTTAATGTAGAAGATCGCCCGCAAGTTTCAATCCCATCCTTAGCGGCTGTCTCTTTATGATTTTGAAGTGACTTATCGAGGAGGGCAAATGAGTTTGAATTTTTGAGATCATCATGGTAAGTTTTAAAGTGTAAGTTTTACCAGGGAGATCCAAGACCTTGGCCTTTCAAACTTCAGATTATTGAGCCCTGTCGCCCAATGACATGTTACACTGTAATGATACTCATATTAGCTACTCGACGACAGTGACGTTAGACTTGCCTAGCCGATTTCAGTCAGGCGTGTTAATAATGTTACTGCAAGTCTGACTGTGCATCCAACAACAAACCCTCAGTAACTCTCTAACATAGCCTAGGCCCTAATTGACATTTGCAGGCTAGACTGATTATTTTGTCAAATTATGTAACATCAGGGTGGAGCATTGAGATAGAATAAACAAGAGTGGAGGTTTAGTTTGGTAGTTGAAATGTCTGTCTTGCAATCACTATAGCCTCCAATAGGCCTAGGTTTGCAGATCAAATCCTGGAGAAACCACTTGGAAAGTTCCTGGGGACTCAGTAACTTAGCTGATACAGTACGTGGTGCTGAGGGGGTTAACAATTTGGGTTACTGTTCCCCAATTTAGCTCGGTAGAGCTAGTGGGCTACCTATGGGATAGTGACTAAAGACTGGAGGATACACTCTTGGCCCTCTGATGGGAATGATAAATTGTGGTCACAGCAAAGGCAAGTTTGCATTTGTATGGACTATGAGATTGTTGGTTTAACCCTATCTGGTTACTCTCTGAACATTGATTGGAGCATGTAAGCGAATTTTGCCAATGTTCATCCTTGATTAACATGGTGTAGGGTCCTCAATGAGCCTTCAGAATTTCTGATCCTAGGCTAAACCTACGCAAATTCATTTCTAATACTGGATTCCGAACTCAGTGACAAATACACAATCTGAAATTTGAGAAGCTTTGGTGAAAGAGTAAAAGGGAACCCTACGTGCAGCATACTTGCCAACTGCACAGTTTCACCGTGAGTCTCACGTTTTGGGGCATGCGATCATCTCATGGTCAAATTTTCAAATCTCAGGGTGAAATAACATTAGTCAAAGAAACACTAAACCACATAGGATCCCATCATAGCTGAGCAATGTAGGCCTGTCAAGTTAGCATACATACACCAGCCTGTGCATGCAACATGCAACTTTTTTGGTCATGCATACAGGGCATACAACATTGCATAGACTAATAAACACGGCGGTCCATTGAGCATAATAGGGAGGATGAAGGTACATGTGACAGCCTCTCCGGAAGAAAGAACGTAACCCTGCTTTCCCAAAATGAGTTTGGTGGTCAAGGGAAGAGGCCTTGCAAAGAGAGTGTGGAGTCAGTATTTCCCCAAGCCAGAACCCCTACCTCATCATCTGTTATCTTCCCAGTGATGAAAAAACTCCTCATGGTATAGTACAGGACAAATTTTGAATCTCCAGGTTTGAGTTACCAATCTCCAGGTTTTGTTATGAAAATCTCAAGGTTTGCTATTTTGGAGGTTGGCATGTCTGGTGCAGAAAGTACTGACTTTTTCTATCTTTTACAGACTTAAAATGATTTTTTAATTGATATTCTTGTAGCCTTATTTGAGGTTCTGTAGTAAAAAGTACTTCTTTTTGCCTTACAATTGATCTGACCCAAAAGGACTTATACCGACCAAACATTGCATGAAGTTTACACTGATTTTCAATTTAAATTTGAAACTATTCCCGGCTCAAAAGCAATATATCAATAGATGTTTTTGCAACATAGCTTTAGCAAGTTGGGTAGTCTGCAATTTCTCCTGGTTTTCAATAAAAATGTATCCAAAAGATGTGCATTGAAATTTATTTTCATTAAACTTTTTATTACATTTCAGTGGGCAACTACTAATTTTGCTGTGTGCCACCTTTTTTCTTTCTGCACTGCAGACGCAGTAAGTCAGACTGTGTGCACGCAGTGGGCACCTTGTGCATAGTTAACCTTGTGTTGGATTGTCATAAGAGGACAGAATAATTTCACCTTTAGTAGCACAATTTTTCATTGAGTGAGTACTGTATGTAAGTCACCCATCATATACTGTAATGGGTGCCCTTGGAATGTGCTCGTAAAGACAGTCAAAACTATTCACCTGAACAATGGCAAATGATGGGCAAACAATCTCTATTATTCCCCCAACCTACCCCCTAAATGTAATACTAAAAATGATCACTGATTGGCTAAAATCTTTTTCATACCAATAAGTTATTTTTATTGCAGGAATTTGTTTAGGCAAATAGCCCCAATCTTAAGAAATCTTTCATTCTAATATTATCACATGGAATGCCAGGTGGCTGGACATGCGCTGGACAGGCCTGCACAGCAGTATAAGTTGTAGGCTGTGCACTGTTGTTGCAATAGTACCACATATAGGCCAGCCCATTTGGACATCCTGTCCAAGTAGCTACAACTACAAGTTTGTAACTGTAAGCAAGAAAAAATAGCATTAGTAGACTCATCTTCCTTATTGTTTTGCTTTTGTGCAACAACGTCAGAAACAATTTTCATTCAGCAATGTCTCAGTGATGGAACTTACACATTTGCAGTAGGCATATGGCACAATAAAATGTGCCATGCATAGTAAACAGCTCAGAATGAGGCACAAACATATAAACAGTTGGCCTAGGCCAGTATGCATACACCATGCATTGTATACATCCCTGGAAAATGCAACGTGGTACTATAAAAAAGTGATGAGGGAAATATGGAACTGCAGTAGGCCTAGTGGATTGTGTCAAAAATGTTTTCTTGAAGTTGGGAAGTATGCGAAGATTATCAGATATTTAAAATTGTAGTATGAGAAGTTGGGACTGGTTGAAAATGATGTAACAGCGTAAAGCTCAGCTTTAAATGATTACCAGACTGTACTATGACACAGTAGATTATGCATGTGAAAGTTAATGTAGACAAGTATTACTGCTAGTGCTAGTGGAAAAAAAAAATCAGTCTAGGTAAGTTTTAAGTTTGCAAATGAAATGCCATCCCAATCTGAAGGAAGGATATTGCAAGTACTGATTTCCACACAAATTGCTGATCATTTACTTCCACATGGTAGGACTTGAAGAAGTGGGTGCCTGAGTGCTCAAGGGTAACATGTTTGTCAGACAATCAGAGTTCCAAAAATCAATGACATGGCAGAACATTCACCCATAATCTGCGGTGGTGATGTGTGATTTGTAACAAGAGAAAGGAACATGTAACTTTGAAATAAGATTCATGAGCCTAGCATTTTTGATTCCTTGCTGTAGGCAGGGGAATCTATGCAGTCCTGATGTCGTGTGTGGGTATGTATGTGTGTGTGTGTGCGTGTGTGTGTGTGTGACGGTTGCTCGTAAACACTCTATCTCAAGAAGGGTAACTCTGAGTATTTTCAATTTTGGCATGTAGGTTGCCCATATTGAGTAGATGACCCCTATTGTTTTTGGTGTCCAAATCTTGCATATTAATGAGGTTATGGGGTAAAACATAAAAATTTTTAAAACTGCCATAGTTCGTTATCCATAGGTCAGATTTGTTTTAAACTTGATGAGGTTGTCTGTTATTAACAGGTTCATGACCCTGTGAAATTTAATGCTTATCAATAGAGAGGAAGGGATAATTTTTCACTATAAAACAATGATAATAGCCTAAACACCATTATTCTGGTTATTATAAACTACCGCACAAATATATATTGATCTACATTGTGCAATAGCAAGTGTTTATTCTATCGCACACAGTTAACTCAATGGGATTGCTCCCTACAGTACTGCATTTGTAACTTAGTGAGTAACTTCTAGTGTGGGGGGCTAATAAGTTGTCCAGAGAGAGAGTCTTGGTATGGGAGGTCATGGGGTCAGATAGAAAAGCATGCAATGGAATGTTAATGGGTTTATGAAAAAAATGAAGAAAATAAAAAAACCATCTGTTCTGTCATTTATTTGGATAATATCAATATCCAGAGGAACAGCTGGTAGCAGAACAAGGTTTCTTAACAATCAAATTGGAGTGCTTTCAATCATATTTCACAATGTTGGAAAAGATGGAGGAAGCAAAAATATTGCGGAGGAATCATAACTTAGGGTCAACTTACCAGGACTTTGAGTGTGTTAAAAGCTACTTGTAACAAGGAAGAAATTATCCTGGTGGTTTACGAAGAATTTGGAGGTAAAAATGGCAGACAAGCTTTCAGATGAGGTAAGGTTGAGTTATTTGATTCAACTAACAACAGGCAAGACTAGAAGCAGCATTGATTACTTGTGTGTTTCTTGGAGCTCAGAGATAATGTTGACTGATTTCATACCGTACTCATACTGTACTTGATGTGTGGGTTGTATGGCCTCGGTAGGTGATCCCTATTGCTTTTGGTGGACATCAAATGTCGCAGTCATTTTAGGTCACCAAAATAAAGGTCATTTTGGGTTAAAGGCTTGTGGTGTATCAAGAAAAATAACTGTAGTTGATCTTAAACTTGTCATTTGAATAATTCATGTTTGTTGTAATATAACCATGTAGCAAGGAATCACAAAGCCTTTTGTCTTTCTGGTTTTATTTTGTAATCTGTAGTTTCTGTTTGGGCACCCACATACAGTATGTTAACTGGGCATGAAATTATGATCTGTGTCCAAAAACAGGCTGCTCAAAAGGGCAACAAGACAGTAGGAAATTTTCTAGGCCCTCAACAGGTATGCATTTAGTGTACCATTTGTTAATAAAAGGAAAACCATGAGTTAATTGGTAGCAAAGTTGAAAGTTTGTCATTTTAATTCATACCAAAGAAATGTGTGGGGTGTTTGCAAAGGTGGAAGGGTAGTAGAACTTCTTGATTGATTGGGGTCTGGTTATTGAGTGTGCCCCCAGATTATTGTAAAATGGAATAATTTGAACAGAATTGACATGGCTGTTCCAGATACTGTTAAGTTACTTAAAGGTGTGTTTTTGCCTGCTTTCTCATATTTCATAATGTATTGTTTTTTTTCCTGCAGGTCATCTGAAAACGTGCCCCATGTAGACTTTTGTAACTCTGTGTGCCAAGGAAGTTTGGTAATCAAGTTTGAGAAGTGATTGTCCTTACTGTACATCACTATGCATAGAATATTTGTCTATGGGACCCTCAAGAGGGGTCAACCAAACCACAGCCTACTGAAGAGCAATGAATGTGGTGTGGGAAAATTTATCACCACTGGTCAAACAAAGCAGGCTTTCCCTCTAGTCATAGCTGGACCATTTAACATTCCTTACTGTGTGTCAAAAGAAGGACTTGGGAAGGTAAAAATGCAGTGTTGACACTTACTGTACATTTGTATTCTCTTTAAGGAGTCTGATGCATTGTTAATGTCTTTGATTTGACTATGTTGTGTAGGTTGCCTGTATACATCAGTTATGAATCTCCACATTAGAGTATGTGGTATAGCAATACAAGATGGAAAACATGTAGTGGAAAGATTTGTTAAGTCACCATGGTGATTAGAAGTTTTTATGTTATCAATCATGAAACATGTTAGATGCATTTGTGCTGATTAGAAATTTTTGAAAACCACAATTGCAGGAGTTGAAGAAGTTGTTGTTGTTAAATCTCTGTCATGAGGACTAAGCGTAGCCCCCAGGTCCAGAGACTGAAGATGCAGGTCCATCTCTGACCAGTCTGTTGCTGGCACCTGGGGGTGGGGGGTAATGGAAAGAGGTCCCCACCTTGATAGTTTAAAATTTTGTTGAGTACAAGATGTGTCTACATACAGAAAGGTAGCACTTTTAAAGCAAATAAGTCAGCATAACTGGCCTGAATGTGGGCAAGGCATAATAGCACAGTCGAGATTTGTAATTTGCAGTGAATTTGTGTGCAAAGGTGATAGTTACAATGCTCTGCTTATGTAAATAATGTGGCTCTTTATGGAAATTGAATTTTTCTTAAGTGCTGGTGTTTCAGAGGACTGTTGGTTTAAGTGTTCGATTATGAATCAAACCTGCAAATCAAAAATGCGGGTCACTTGGGAGACCTGGGAATGAGGTGTTTTGGGTCATGATTGTAATCATTACTACACAATCTATCTACCAAGGCAGGCCCGTATCTGGGGGGGGGGGGGGGTTCAGGGGGTTTGGACGAACCCCCACAAGATCTGGAGTTCCGCTCAGCCTATGATAGTAGGCCTACGTTAGCAACATATGTAATGAGTTTTAATTTGTCGGTCATAATGGTCGGGTAAAATGTTCCACTTGTGGTAAAAGCGAACCCCCCCACTCAAAAAGCTACATACGGGCCTGGAAGGTTGGAAGTAGACCACATATTTCTTGTTGATGACCACAAAAATGTTATTGTTGATACAGCAGTTTAGTCATCAGACTGTTTTAGACCAGTCTTGTGTTGATTTTGAAATTTATGCAGTCATGCAGCCAGTGATGGTGAGCAAAATTTTTTCTAAAGGTGAAGAAATCTACACCAAAATACTGTTCATCTTTCCTAAGGTGGAAAAATCCACCCAAAAAGCTGTGCACTTCAGATGCCTTTCTGAACATCACTTACTCCTTTAACTGTTTTGAAAGTATAACTGTAATAAAAATGTCTCCAGTCAAAATAAGTGTCAAACTGTGAAGAGTGTAATTAAGTGTATTTATTGCAATTCAAGGTAATCAAAATCAAGTAATGACCAAAATCTATAGAAATGCAGACACCATTACAGTTTGTGCCATTTATTCATTGGCAAGGTTGTACATTAGGGCAAGTTTGATGCATGTCTCAGTACAAGGTACCAGTATGTTGTCTGACGTATCGACACAAGCCAGTCAGAACTCAATGGATTGACAACTGATAAGTACAGTTTTTCCCAGCCTTACACAAAATACTAGACAGGGAGAAGAATTGGCAGGCACATAATTCTGATTTTATGGCAATGCTGGAAATGTACTTTGACATATACCTGACTGATAGCATCATTTTCAATACAAAATCTGACCTTATGATTATATCTATCTGTCTGTATCAGTTGACCAGTACGGATCATCTTGAAAAATTATAAAACAAAAAAAACAAAACAGAGAGACAGTTAATGCATATCCTTCTTATTTGATACTCAAATGGCATTCATGTTGCAGAGAATAGAGATTGACTGTAAGCTAGATGTTCCTACCAAAATCCTTTAATCAGCAGGAAACATAGTTTTGGTTTGGAAGTTTCATGTGCAGAAATGAGACTCACAGCTGTGGAAGTCCTTTATTAGAACAGATATCCAGAGTCCAGTAAGTTGCTGTAATAGCCAATCTGAGTAGTAATTAGGATTTTCAGCAAAATATTGTACCTGATTACTCATCAAACTGGAAATTACTGGCTTCTAACTCTGTTGACTTTTTGATTTGTTTGCCTCAAATGCTCAGCCTGTGAGAGGAGAAGTGTATGATGTCGACGACGAGCTGCTTGCCCGTCTGGACCAATTGGAGGATATTCAATCAGGTCACTACCAACGGCTGAAAAAAACCATCTGCTTAGATGAATGTATTACCTCAAATGAGACGGAGGTTGAGGCATTTGTGTACCAACTCTGCAACTACAAGAAATGTATCCTCAACCTCCCTTTCCATGAAGACTATGACTCCTACGGCCCCCATGGCCTGCCTTACATCCCCAGAGGGAAGAGGGACAAGACAAGGTCATATCATGAGATACAGAATGTGTAAACTCCTGGACTTGAGAACCTGAAAAGGCATCAATCAAATAGATAAATGGGGCTGATGAGTTGAGTATTAAACCACAAAGTACAGGGTACGTTGCTAGAAGTAATATTTACAGGTCCTGAAAATACTAATATCCTTATTTATCTGCAATATGGATGGAACTTTAGTAAAAGACTCAGCATAATTATCAAGACTAACAATGTTTGTCAAAATTTTTGCCTTTTGCCTTCTGTGAGTGTGTCGAATTTGTTATTTCAATGACATGAAGGACCAGGGAGGCACCTAGTTGGTGTGCTATTACTTAATGTGCATGTTGCATGGTTTGATCGCTTAGAACCTCAACCATGCTGCACATTTTTACCCTTTCCATCAATATATGAAAACAACAACTGAACCATGTTTACCAGGTTTTAACAATATCATTCTTACCAAATATTATGATTGGGGAAAGCATGTGAAAGATAATATTTTCCACTTTAATATGTGTGTATTTTAAGTTACAAAATTATATCCTGCAAAGCAGTACAGATAGTGTTCTCTTTTAACTGTAGTTAATTTATGTGACTCTTGTCAATATGTTTAATTAAAATTTCAGAACTAACATTAGTATTAAAACTGTAAACAGTGCAAGTCAAGTATTCACAGACAGTTAAGAAACCATCTTGTATTATTGAGAGAACGCCAGGTGACATATTTCATCAAACTGCATCAGTGTTTGCACTAGCTTTTTGCATTTGGGAGGAAATGCTTGCCTGCTGCAACAAATTCGGAACTGATTTGTGCAAAAAGATCAAAAAGATTAAAAAGAGATACCAACATTTCACTATTTACTCATCAAGCACATCTTGCCGAACAATTGCCTTATTCTAGTTGGTTGAACTGTAGATTAAATAATTCATGCCCTTGTTCGAAAGGTTTCCTGTTAAGTTTTTTTTTTATTGCCATCCAAAGCTGAAGGTCAGTGAGACTTAGAAGACAACTACTTTGCCTTGGTCCACATATATCATAAATTGTTGGTATGTTCGTACATGCAGAATGAATCAAGTTGAACAGACTGTGACTGACTGTCCAAAAGAATTTTTGTTCAGGTGATTCGCAGTTAAAGTGGTTAGCATTTTGCAATTCACCCTCATGTAGTTGCAAATTGTATTTGGGAGGGAATGTCCCTCCATGATCGTTTTTTTTTTTTTAATTTTTTTTTATTTAAGGAACCCCCGATTATCCAGCTTAATCCAAAGCTGGAGCTGCATACACAATGTCAAGTTCACCCATATAATTCATGAGCCATTGCTTGGCCTACTCCAATATTGAGTATTAGTTGAAGAAAGTTACCGGCTGCTCTGTAAAATATATGTTGATGTAACCAACAGGCAGCTGAATTCCACAGAGACTCAAATTTGATGCCAAAGGGTCTTCCTTGTCTCTAGTAAAATTTTGTGAGATAAGATTTAAAACACAACTGTTAAGTTTTCAAAAGATTCGCAAGAATACCCTGTGTGTTTTGTATTACTTCATTGTGTGCATGTTTAAGTCAGCCGTTATATCCACTGTCAAGAAACATTGGCCAATGGCAGGGCTTAGCAATGCAACTCTATCATGTCTCAGAACCCTCATCTCTAAACACTGTTTTTGCATCCCTGGGATATCCTTTGGGCTATTTCTTTTATTATTCCATGGACGCTAGAGATCTTGCACATGAGAAAGTAAATTCACACAGAGAAATACATTTTGTTTGAGACGGCCAACAAAATATGCACTGATCAACAAGGATGAAGGACTGACCAGGGTTTTCTGCCTTTCCCATGATGAACTGGTTTTTGTTTTGACCAATATTGTTACTATACATGCTAAGCATTCATGATAACACCATCAATGATAGGAAATTGTATTTTCATTCTAAGTAGATTTTAACTACTTGGAAAAGAAAGGAATAATGAGCAACCCTTGTGAACAATGTATACGCTCTCTAAGTACTCTCCAAGATTTATTCATATGTTTGCTTACTTTTTAACTTTAATAATTAGACAATATCCCCTACATTGAACTTAGAGGAGTTTTCAGGTAATATTTTGTTAGCACAAAATCCATTTTGTTAGCAAGATCAACAAGTTTTGGCATAAGACTCAAAATGCCCTCCAAGGAGTTTCTTTCCTGGTCGCTATCAAACAAATCTTTGAGGTCGTCTTTGTCTGGGTGTTCTAGTCTCCTGAGGTCGGTATCTGGTGCCAGAAGAATGCCCCAAGAACTGAGGAGGACCTCCACATCCTCTCGAACCCGTCTCTGGGAGTCTGTCTCTGACGAAAGAGGCAGTTGTTTCAACGTGGAGAGGATGTTCATCTTGACGTGATGGCGAAGCAATCGAAAATTTTGAAGGTTAAACAAAAACAATTCTATCAGGCTCCTAGCAAAGTCTGCGTCATCGTCCGTGTTGAGGGTAGCACTCTTTGGATCAGCCCTTTTAACAACATCATCAAAATAAGAGAGCGAAACTAATTTACTGTAATCTGGGACAAATTCTCGTAAAGCCCGCACGAAGTATTTTTGACATCTGTTAAATTTGTTAGCCGACACCAGAGCCGCGTCAAGCTGGTGGTGGTACTGAAGGTGAAGTTGTCTCACAAGTTCCAGGAATCGTTCGATTGGTGGTCTCGGATCTACTATGGGATGATGAAAAGAAAGGTCTTAAAATGAACTTACGAAAACTGTAGCCTATACCGTAAATGGATTTGAGGTATGAATCCGAGGCAGTAAATGTAAACTATGGCGATGGAATAAAGTAATCACACAACGAAACGATCAAACAGCCAACCTAACAATTTACCCACCAAAACTATCCAGCAATGCAGGAAGTAAAATGATAACACCAACGTAACTAAAAACATCTCGGGCTGTACAGAATTCTTAAACAGGCAGTGGCCTCTGTCACTTTACTTAGTCTGCCTGAACTTCCCTGCCCCTGCAAATTTCTTTTCTCTTGAACTAAAAATGAGATCAAAGTTGGAAACAGGTCCTCACAATCCCACTCCCACATCCCAGTTGATTTACAGTATGCAACAGGCTGAGAAAACAATATATATTGAGAAAACAACTTACCCGGAGAATCTTCCTTTTTTCTACGTCCTGTCGCATTTCGGAACTTCAAGTTGCCCGTCCGTGTTGAAGGTGCTGAGTTTCTAGACATTCTTAAAAGGAAGAAGAGTCGCTTGATTATGTCGTCACATATTACTTGTATTCAAGATAAAGGAGGGGGGGTGAACCATATGTGCATATGGTCGGTGGAGCATCCGAATGTCTTTTCGGAGGGAAACATGCTTGCCAGTGAAGAGGCAGAATTCGTAAAAACAACGACATGTAGGTATAAAAGACCAGTTATTGGATGGATAGATGCTGCATTTTACAAGCATTGCAATCTTGGCAGTGTGGTATGTCTTCCGTTAATCAAATTATTAATTTAAATTATTCAATTAATCAAATTATTAATTTTTATAATCAAATCCAAAATTTGAATTTTTTCATTTGCCTGATAAAGCTTAAAAGAAATTCGCATGGCCCTAATGGGCTTTCGTAGCGCGGCAACCGGAATGGTCGGTACAGATAGTGGATAATCTGAAGTGGTAAATATGCGCGTATATGAGCGTTTTAAAGTTAAAATTGGAAGAAGGATTCTCAGTGAGAAAAATTGCACAGTACATTGCTTTAGAAAGAAAACAAAACAAAATGGCGCGTGGTGTGGAGCCTTCATTTGACTAGAAATTTATGTTATGGCAAAAACATTTTTTTACGCAGTGTACTTCTGTAAGAAAAAGCTATATTCACGTAGGTCTATCATCATTGATCTCCGCCGTCAGTGTCATCGATCTTACACATAAAGTACGCCTATGTTTGTCATCAACACCATCTACACTACAGGCTGCTTCCATGCATGATCATGCCAAGTTACGTGGCACTGTCAAAATGTGCGGGCACTATTTCCGCTGGGTTGCACAGTAAATATATACTGTACAATATGTGCAGTCAGTCCTACCGATTATACGAGCTATTTTTTTTTTTATATCAATAGTAAAAAACAAGGTCAATTGTGCGAATGCAGGGGTGTCTACTTACGTTCCAATGGAAATGAAGATGCTATAGTGCAGGGTTCGTTGATATAAATCAAGACGATCAAAATCACGATTAAAGTGATTTTTATTTTAAAAAATCACGATTTACATCGATTTAATTTGAATCATGATTTAAAAAAAAAATCAGCAACCCTGCTACAATGAGAACTAATTTTAGAACGTTTTGGACCACCAATTAAGCCAAACATAAAAACACATGCACTCAGTGGCACTAGGTGCAGTAGCACTTGCTGGAGGGGGGGGGGGGCTCGAGTTACGCCCATCAGCACTTACTGTGCATGCTAGAGCAGGAACTGTGGAAAGATTAAGCAGAGCGCCCTTATAACTTGTGTGGAATATACAACAAAGGATCGCTGAAATCGCCCTCCCAGGTTTCACAGACGCCCTTTCACCCTTGCGGCGCTCCCCTAGAGACAACTGCTAGGGTTTGTGTCCCCGCCAACCACGGGAATACTGATAATTAAGTTTACTTCTTCGAAATGTTTGAGGAGTGGTTAGTTAATTAAATGTGTAAACACAAACCACTCCCCTCGTTGATCATCGGTCAACAAAAATGGTGACTTAATAACCATTTTGGCTGAGAAGGTAATTTTTAGAGTAAATATCGTTATCTAACTCTTTATGATAGAGATATCCTGTAGGTTTAGCAATCGGCATAACATGAAGACGGGGTATATATACACGTACATCGGGCTAATGCAATCGGTGAACACCGTGGCTACGGTATAGATCGATTAGATGGTAGGGTCCCGGAGAGCACTCGAAACTATGCATAAAGCTATAGCTGCATGCACGAACAAAGACAAAAGAGAATATTCACTTGCCTAATAAAGCAGTGTAAAAGCCTGGGAATAAATGATTTTTTTTAAGAACCTTTAGACGAAAAATCCCTTTGAAAATAATTCAAGATAATTTCTTTCATGGGAATATATCTATACTCGTCCAGTCGCCCTCAAAAGTAGGATGGAGAAGGGGAGTTAGACTTACGTCACGGTGCTCATTGTACTAGAGGACAGTGATCTTTTTGTTTTGATATTGCACAAAACTGGGCAATTTTCCAAATATTTAAATATTTTTGTTGGATTAGATGAAATTAAAGTTTAAATTAATATAGTACTCTGGTACACATGGTCCTAACAGTACGTAGTAATTACGTAAGTGCATGTGTTTGTGGTATGAACCCAACGACGTATGCTTGTCACAGACATTTTTGTATATTTCAATCAATGTGTCACACATTTTAACAGGTATTTTTGTTAAAAGTACTTTTGTTCACAACAAGTCGGAAGAAAAGATCTTTTCATTATGACGTGCCAGGAGAAAAAAAAAAAGATGGAATAAGACGAGTGGACCTGAGGGGGCGCAGAGCCTATTTCGGTGTGGGGATGAGGGGTTTGGATTATTAACACAGCTCTGAGAAACTTAAAGGGAGTTTACCCTACCCCTTTAGTTTCTCCTCTCCCCACGGGATTGCTTCACACAAAAGCAGGACCGACACTCAATCTCTGTGCTAGTTTATATACCGCTATATATAGTGTAGTGTATCATCAAACCCTCATTTTTTTTTTTTTTTTTCGAGGTCGCAACAACTTGATACAAGTGCCACAAATTGGTTAATCAGGCCTTACAGATCTTTATACTAGAAATATAAGATAAAACAAAGAAACTTCAGTAGCAGTTCATGGATGGACATTTTTAATACGCTGTGCGCTCAGTTTCTATTTTAGGAATCTTTGATAGGAGATGCGGGTTGAAAAGAATTGTTACGCTCAATCATGGGGTTATTTCTGGTGATTCGGTTTGTTGTGTTTTGTTTGATAGAAAGTACAAATAATAGCATGGAATGAATTGGTTCAAAAGTTATAGCTTGTGACGTAAAAAAAATGAAATTCCAATTCCTTATGAGTGAGTGAGTGAGTGAAGTATTACAACCCTAAACTTGGACTGAACGTTTCGGAATCAACATATTGATGATCGACGTCTTGACCAGTATCGATTGACTTCTAGTAATACACCTTTTCTGAAGAGTAATATATCGTTTGCAATTCGAAAGTGCAAAGAATATGTATCATAATGCTACAACAGAGCGCGAGTGGATCAGCGAACCAGGTTGACTAGTGACGTAGGAAGGATGAATTAACACGTAGAAGTGGGAGAGGGGGGGGGGGGGGAGGGCGGAAGTGAAGGATTTACTACGCGTGAAGAAGCATACAGAACAAAGGGGATGTGATGTTTCGTAGTCCGGAACGTGGCCGGGCAAAAACATATTTAAGATTATTCCTAGCTGACACTAAGCTTATGATGATGCGCCACCATATCTATTGGCGAGTAGCGTGCACTAGAAATGTTTTGACGAAAATAGTTACCATATTACAGGAAATGACACTTCGCAGACCTATTTTCAACATAACCATTTCATTCTAGACGATAATGTAAGGACCGGCAAACCGAAACCATTTAAATGGAACGCCACCATCGAGCGTAGCGTATAAGAGAAAAACTAGAACTGCATTTTGCCTGGAAACACAAAGAATTTACAACGTGTGGTAGGCAAGTCCTTGTTATTTGGAGTAAGTCAGTCTTGGTGGCTGTACTCCTCACAGGAGTTGCATTTGGGGAAGGTATCGCCGTTTCCTGTTGCCCCTCTCTCACTCCAGTTTTTTTTTATATCACACTGGACGAAAGAAAAATAGAAGCATGTTGCAAATTTTGCTTGTATGCATGCATGACTCAAGTTTATTCATTCTACAACTGCTACATTCCATTTACATTTATTTTTATTTTAAACAGGAAATGACAAGTTAGTGTGTAAACAGGTTGGACGTATCGTGGATTCGCGGGCAAGTTAATAGGGAACTATAGTACCATCCCTTACATTGCCGGTGCAAACCTGTAATTACGTACCTTGAAACAACTTAGTACACACTAAAACAGCAAATATTCTAGGATATTTGACAGCAGTTGGTTCAAGCAGCGACAACTTGGAAAATTTTATCTCTCTCATGACGTTGTGAAATTATTGACGCTTATCGTTACTATATATGTCGCACCGAAGCACATGACTGTACTGCTTGGATACTGCGGTATATTTGTCACAATCGTCTCTGCTTACACCATTGAATTGAGATAAGTACAGCATAACTCGTTCAAATGCAATGAAGTCATTCGCATTCGCGCAGCGCATGATATATGGATCCCATTAAGAATTAGTAAAGTAGTACGGTACACAATACCCTAAAACGACGAGGAACACAATGGCGCCCTGTCGTACACTAAATTTTGAAGTAACTTTTAATACTCCAGGCTTATCACCTCAGTGGGAAAACGGTGGAACCACATTTCATGGCGTTTTCTGGAAATTCATCTGTGCAGAACTCCACCATAGGTTGCCGCGTAGCGTACGGCGACAAATTTTTGACAAAAGAAATGCCTCTCAGAGTACAGCAGATGGCACTTTTCGTGTCTCTGTTTCAGCTAATGTTTTCATTTTTCTTCGAGTCATGTGGGGGGGGGGGCAAGGGGGATGGCGTTTGCCTGGGGATCCTGCCCCCCGCTGTTTACCCCACGTGGGAGTGGCATCTAACGTGTGTTTCATAGACATCAAGATCGTTGGGTTCCTGGTATTAATTTATTACTTCCATACGATGATGAACCCGCGTGGGGTAACCGTCGATCCATAGGTACAATGAAAGAATATAGGCCAATGGCGCGTACAACGTACAGGGGTGCGTGATTGGTATTGCTTTATCCTTATAATTCCAACCAGTATTCAAAACGATGGGTAACAGTTACCGTATTACTAAGTTAAAATGTACAAAGTAAAATAAATGTACCTAAAATACAGTAAAAAGTAGCCTCTATTGAATGTACAGCACCTACAATGTTATTAATATAACCAAAAAAGGAGATTTAAAATACAGGCCTTCTGAAACGATCATCGATGACCTTGGATAAAACAAGTTAAAATCAGTGAAGGCCGATTGTTTTCCAGTAATAAAATTTACCAACATTTACACTGGGACTCACCTTCAACTTAAGAGTTTTCCAGGATATATTCAGCTCATCACTGTTTATGACGTCAGATCGTCTACAGATGTCCAACCCACAGCCCTAAGAATCCTCAAGATATTAGAAAATCAAACATGAATTAGAGACACGAAGAAATCACCGTGGGACATTTTCCCATAGAACCGCAAGCTGATTACAATTTACGTATTTTGAGTCACACTATATTACTAGTGTTAGTTACTGTCTGACTGTCAGCTTTCAAGTTCAACTTACATACAAGCGCCGCACATCAGGGCTACGATCGTGTCCTCTAAGCACTATTTGCACGCAGAGGCTAGGTGAAGTACTTGGCTTCTTCGCTGGCAATGTGTCTTGAACTCACTCTGCCAAAAAAAATGAATGCGGTGTTATCTTTCAAATATCTTCACCTTTTTGACATCATCGACATCATCTTTCACGCTCTCGATTTACAAAATAATGATAATGATATACTAAAACGAATTTTGCCCTTTTGCCGGTTTCGTGGCTGAGTAGGTTTGCGTTAGATACTGGACGCTTCGGTTGCCAAGCAATCGGTCTTTCACGGTTATTCTGAGGGCAAGAGGATATCGTCTCAGAAAGTAGGATTAATGGTTGCAAAGGTCATCTATCGCTTGGTGTAAGGATCATCTTTTAACACGATGTCGTCACGGAGGTGCGAAAAAGTTATCGTTAATATCTTGGTAGAAAAGATTGGGACGTTTTGTGTAAACAATGAGACTAGTGATAACCTTCAGGCACGGTTTCTATACATATTAGTGCTAGTGTTACATTTAAAAAAAAACAAACAACAAAAACAAAGGAGTTAAAGTTAAATCCGGCAGGAGCGTATTGGGTTGTACGATGTGCGTAACGACTCTTTATGTTTACATCAAGCCCAAGAGTACTCTATTTCACAGACGATGTCTAGTTCATGTGGGACACTCTGGTCGGCTAAGAAGAAAAAAAAAGTCATCAAAGACTACGTAAAAATTTTGACTTAATATCTCAAACTTTTACTTGTTTTATTTACAAAATGTTGACTTGTTATCTTGAAAATTTGACTTATTATCTCAGAATTTTGACATGTTATCCCTAACTTTTGATATATTAGCCTATCTCAAATGTTTGACTTTGTGTCTCGAGATGTTGACTTAGCTTGGAGTATAGGCTACGTATTAAT
Source organism: Stichopus chloronotus (assembly GCA_021234535.1). NCBI lineage: Eukaryota > Metazoa > Echinodermata > Holothuroidea > Aspidochirotida > Stichopodidae > Stichopus > Stichopus chloronotus. Next base: position 8,111,893 of record CM037835.1, read on the forward strand.
ACTGTGAGGCCTATATGGTAGTACGTGATTGAGTCTGAAGATAAGGGAATTGATCGAGATGGTAATACCTGTGCATTCAGGGTTATTCGGAAACTTTTCTTCTCCAGACCAAAACAAAGAATTTGATTTGGTGCCTAGCGTTACATTTTTTTAACGCATTGAGGCTTCTCAATGAAACTGAGAACTGTCCTTGATGGGGAATCCTGTTCCCCCCCCCCCCTCTCAAAAAAAAATGCGTGGCGCTACCTCTGGGCTTAGCATCGAAATGTTTTTGGTTATCTTATGAGATTTGCTACGTTAGTCAGTCTAAATAAAAGTCTTGCAAAAGTTGGAAAAGGAGTGTGCAATCTCATATCGTTGCAATTTTATGTCTCTCCAGAATCACCCCATTTATCGATGAATGAAACCGACACTGCTTAAAACGACGAGCGTTAAAGCAAACCTTAACTGGAGGTGAAAGGGCGAAATTTTCTTTTGCTGAATTATGGACAAATTCGTTGCAGAAAACAAAATTCGTTGACCAATAAAACGCCTTTGTGGATTATTTGATATTTTTCAAAATAATCGCCAGGAGAAGTATGCAGGGTTAAAGGGTAGAAAAAAGTCGATTTTCCAAATCGGACCAAAGGGGGTTGGGGAGGGGGCACAGTGGAAGACTGGTTTGCAAGGGGTTACGAGCCTGGTTGTGAAGTAGTTAAGCCATGCTTCAGAGGCGTCTTGTTGAACCTCAGGGATATAACTCCAAACAGATGATTTACAGTTCGTTCGTTTTTTCTTATTCAATTTCCATTTAAAAATGATGATGAATTAATTACTAATTAAAAAGTGGACACAAGAAGACTTCAACTTGTTATAATTTATGCAAATGCGATGGCATGTTTCTTCGACAAGATTAAGAAGCGTAAATGTCGATGATTGCGGTCTGGACCTAACAAGCTTCGTGTTCCTCAAAACCACTGCAAGCAGAGAGGTTGCAGTTCGCTGATTGGTCAAAAGTTGAGACGCGACGGGGATATAAATATTAATTCAATGATTGGACCAAGTGTCGGAGTGAGGGCCGAAGGCTTCTGAGTTCCAAACTGAGATTTGTCATGTGATACTTACTTAAAGTCTGTACCTTTGGTTTGCATACATCGTATAAGCTATTAAAATTAATCGGTGGAGGTGCCGTATTTGGAGTAAAAAAAGGTTGTGAATTGAAACTTTGGCTGTAATACTGCTACTTTTGAATTATCCTTCCAATTTTGTCGCGGGAAGTCAAAATTTCGAGATAGTATGTCAAAATTTTGAGACATTTTGAGCTAAAGTCAAGTGTTTGATGTAATAAGTCTAATACGTCAAAATATGAGATAACAAGACAAAATTTATCAAAATCTCGAGGTGATCTGTGTGAATTTCTTTTACCTCTGTTGGCTACCGTAACATTGACTAATTTAACTAGCTCGATGAAGAAACTCGTAGGATGCGACAGGGCCTTTTTTTAACATACATACTGGGTGGCTATGGCCGACCAGTCCCATACTCGACTCCTCCACTTCGCTCATTTGCTCCCCCCCCCCCCGGGCCCCCCTAGTATGGTCCCTCTTTTCTTGAAATTTTTATTTCCACGTGTGAAAGCAAATTTATGTAGACAGGGGAAAGTACAAACTACTTCACTCGGTGACTAGCTTAGAGTATTAGAGTACACTGTAAAAAGTTTCCATATATGTACAACATGTCTGGAACATTTCTAACAGTGTATACCTAGGCCTAGTTTCCTGAAACTAGGCCTAGGATCTCGCCGTACATCCTTTCCCGGATATGCGCGAGTGCGATGTATAGCATGCGAACAGTCAGCGGCGTAACGCCTATGGGCTCGGGCGGGGCAAACCCAGGGGCCCCCGAACAAAGGGGGCCTTGCTATACTGATGTACAGAACTTAGAAGACGGGTATTTTTTTTTATTTTGAAGCGGCACGTTTTCATTGGAAAAGAAACTATAAACGAGTCAATGGACATATTTTTTTCTGTGCGTGAATACTTTCGTCATAAATCATATGCCCCTGCAACTGCAAATCTTCTCCGCACGACTGACTCGGGCGCCTGAGGTACTTAACTGAACTTGATAAGCTACGCCGGTACATGTTATAGTGAAATACTGCCTCTAATTTCAGTTAATTCGCTCCTTAGAATGAGATCTTATTGATTCGGTCTCGGTGAGGGTTCCCACATGACATTAGGCAATAACTGGCCAAATCTGGCATATTTTGAACCCATTTGACCGATGTTTTCCATAGCTATCGGCCAAATCGCCGACACCTAAGAATTGTATGTGGATATTTGTTTTCGTATCGTATCAGATAGTAAATCGACTTTGGTATATTTTCCACGTTTTGCCGATATTTTGCCAAGATCATTCTCCAAGTTGAAGCTAATCCAAACATACCTACGTTCAACCATTTCTCAAGATGGACTGAATTCGCTGGCTGTCTTTTCCATCGAGAGCGAGCAGGCATGGTCACTTGATATAGACTAATCGATATTGTTTGCTGGCAAGAAGACCAGGCTCAGTAAGTGCAGGCTCTAGCCTTTCCGAGTTCTAGGGAATTTGGATACCATTTGTCCATATGGAACAGGATTTACATCATGGGTGGAAATATCAGTGTTGGGAAATATACACCTTTATGTTAGTCGGACGTTAGTCATTTGTTTTTATTGTCCTTTCAATCTTTTAATGTATCCTAGCTATAGCTTTGCAACATTCTTTTGTTCCCACGTCAGTATGACAGACAAGACGGACCAAAAATAGTCTATGAACACAGATTGCCCCCAAAATCTCAGCCGATAAAGTCAACACGAAATGTTCTATATACGGATCAGATTGCACCAGAGAGCTTGTAGAACCCCAGAGTTTCCAGGACCCACGCCTTTGGGACTTCGCGCTCGTGATGTGCGCTTCTCCGCAGCAGTCACGAGCCCTTCTTTGGCTGTACTCAGGGACCACCGGATTCATCGTTACGCCACTGCCAGCAGTGTGTCTTATTACCAATTATGTTAGTGACGAGATTGCTCACCTAGTACGGGGGGCACAAGGCAAAAAAAAAACAAACTATTTTTATAAAATGCTTGGTGACTTATGGTGGCTCCGTTTAGATGATCATTTTTTCAACCCCCCCCCCCACTAAAAATTTCTTAAAAAATACCCTGTGATGCGAGAGAGAGAGCTTGGATAAAGGCTTCATACCGAGCATATGACAAGATGTCTCGATGGTGTACACTTTCATTGAGAAAATACATATTAAATGGTGTAAGGTACTAAATTGAAGATATCGAGGTATTGTTTACCTTCAAACAGAAATGAACATTTTAAGCTGGAATATGACTTGTACTGGCAATCGCCTGGTCATTATCTTTTTTTCTTAGTCAGTGTCTCACCAGGTAAGAGAAAGTAGGGGAAAAGATCACCTGTCATAAAATCTGAGAATCATGCATTCATTTTCCACATATTCGAATATGAAAATTGCACAATTTTTGTTGGCTCTACAAAATTCAGACTCTCCAAGAAATCCTAATTGGCAAGCAAGCACTGTTGAAATCGAATGGACCAATGAATGGATATTAATATTCATCAATTCAAAAATGGAGCTTAAAACAATGTTTTTTTTTTTTTTAAGTGGCTATGACGTATTTGACTTTCAATGACAAAATGATGACGTTTTCAACTCATACTCCGGCGTCAATGTTCAAAAAAGAAAAAAATTGCAAATTTCTCATCCGAGGCTCATTACCTTTCATTGTTTGTTAACAAGTAACAACATGCATGTATACGGACGCACACAACGCAATGATGAATTTGGCAGTACTTTTATTGGTGACTTTAACACACTGGATTGTCATTATTTCCTCTTCATTCTTGTTCATATCATCAGCTAACAGCAGACTCAGTATCGGGTAAACCTGACGCTGTGCAGAGAAAGTGGGTCAAGAGGAGGAGGTGGTATGGGAGTGAGCACAAGCTGGCCCTCCTTTGGTGACTTCCTCAACTATACCAAGTCTTGTGGATTGGAGGATTATAACCGATGGGGTGACCCACATAAGTCTGTGCCCAGAGCTCCCCCAAAAAGTAAATCTGGCCCTGTCAAGAGTGAACTATGCATGCATACCTTTATGGTCCAATGACCTGCACAAAAATTCTTGATGGCATGGTAGGGCCCATATATCCTTCAGTGACAATCTTTCTATTAGCTCAAGAACCCAAATGTACTATGTGTTCACACAACAGAGGTTAGGGAAACTAATGTGGAAAGCCTGATCAGAAAATACACTAAGTGTAACACAATATTAGTACTTCAATAGAACAAGAACAACTTTCCATGTGTCCACAGACTTTTCTCCTTATTGTTTAAAAACTGAAAGCGACAAGCTTTGAAAGTGTAGGCTAGCACATACAAATAGGCTTCACCTTACTCCCAAGGTTAAACTTGTTAGCAAGCATTTCATTCGCCATGTCAAAAACAAAAGGAAAATAAAAAGAGACAAGTGTACAACCACACACATTTTAGACTTTTCTTCGTTTATTTGCTAACTTTTTCTTTTAACAAATAACTTTGTAAATAAAGAAAATACTGAATGACTTTACATCAGTAAAGTTTTTCTTTTGGCTGTCATTTGTATAGGAGACATCGTATCATTTAACCAGTAGAAAGGTTTATTTTAAGGCACACTCGATGTAAGGCAACTTGAATAACAAGATAATCTCCTCCATGTACAAAACTGTGAAACAAGGCTTCAGTTTACAGTAGTCAACTGCACATGCTATGGGGTTATTTTCATTTAACAAACAACTTTGTAAATAAAGAAAATACTGAATGACTTTACATCAGTGAAGTTTTTCTTTTGAATGTCATTTGTATAGGAGACACCGTATCATTTGACCAGTAGAAAGGTTTATTTTAAGGCACACTCGATGTAAGGCAACTTGAATAACAAGATAATCTCCTCCATGTACAAAACTGTGAAACAAGGCTTTAGCTTACAGTAGTCAACTGCACATGGTATAGGGTTATTGTACGGAAAACATAACGACACATACCGAAAACGTACCGACACACATTGGCTTTGTACAGTTTTACACAGAAACATTTAATATACAAATGGTTGTGACAACCTGTTTAGCAAACACACATTTGTAACTCTGGTTCCACTAATGTGTATATAGCACACAGGATAAACAGGAACTTACAAAGAACCTTTGGATGAATGGCCTCTAAGCTGTATATGAAATGCCAAAGTATAACTATAGGCATTCTGGACAGGGATGATCACTTGAAAAAATTGCCCCCTTTTTTGGGGGGGGAGGGTGAAAGTGAATATGTTTGGCTAGATAATCTGAATGGAAAAAAAGACTGCCAAGTAAACTGGTCTATTTGACAAAGATAACTCAATATCACTCAGACATGAATGTTGTACTGTACTTTAAATCAACTGTGACAACTAACCCTCTATCTTCACATCTTTCATCACCATTACAGATGGAATATAGACATTTTGAAGTCAGGCAAAAGTTTTGCCATCCTCCCTCACCCCCCTCATCTCCTAGCGAAAGTGTTCCGGTACGCCTCTGTGTCAAACTTAGTCTCGCTTGTCAGGCGCAGTAAATGTAGAATGAGCAACCATTGATTGGCCTGACACCACCTGTGCTAAGACTTAATTTCACAAATTTCACAAAAACAATAATAGTTACTACCCAAATCATCTCAGAGACAGTTCTCGACAGTAACATATGAACATAATTGCAAAATTACTTTTGAACATAGACTGCATATGGCTTCTTGTAAAGCACATTAGGTATATTTGATGGAATGGAACACTACTTCCACTCATAAACTTTGAAAGGCATCAGAACTTTAGAAAAAAAAGATGTTAAAATCCAACTTAATTCACCTTACAGATGCAGGCAATGGTGGGGCACAGCGGGATGTGCTTTTCATAACATCAAGCAATAGTTTGCCAATGAGTCCCAGTATACCTTCATGAGGTAAGCTTAAAAAATATTGGTATTATAAATGAGTCTTAAATTTTGGCAAACCTACTTCAAATGGTTGAGCAAATGCTAAACTAACTGTTGAAGACATAACCACCGAGCTGATGGCAGGTACATAAGCACAAAAAGTAAACTTCACTTAATATAATAATTTCTGACCAAAAAGGTAATGAAAGGGATAAGCTTTCCATGGACAATAAGTTGGTCCATCCATACGAGAACAGAAAACCACCGTGAAATGTGGGGAAGAAAATGGAACAAATAAAAACAGACATGTCAATATTGCTATTCAATCATTTTAAATCTCTAAAACACAGCAAAAACCCTACAATTTATTTAAATTGAGACACATCAGTTTTTATCAGGGAGCCACACTTTCTACATCCGGTTCACCTCTTCAGTTTGGAATTTTTGTTGAAAAAATGGATTTCTTGATGTTTTGTGGAATTCTAACATTAGAGGAGAAAAGTAATAAGGGAAGCAGGATGTCCATGGTGGAAGTTTTACCTCAAAAATGAGAACTACTGTACATGACTTGAGGTTGGAAGTCGACAAATTTTCATTTCATTTTAAAGAGAATACAATATCTTTCAAAACATTTTTCTAGAGAAATGTCAAGACTTGTCAACAAAATTTGGTCTGAAAAATCAATATGACATCTTGTTGGTACAAAGTGTAACTACAATTAATACTGACGAAAGATCTCATATTAATGGTAACTCAATTTTTACTTTGCTAAAAACATTCTTATGTGTTTAAGACAACAGTTTTAAAAACAACATATGGCAAAGTGTAAAGACAATGAATAATGAACTGGAATGATAAATCCTGTCACAACGTGCTGATAATGACTTCTATAAAACTGGATCGGGCCAGTTTTTTACTTCAATATTGATAAACTCTGAACTGTAAGCTATCACATTTTCCAAAGCAAACCTGAGAGCTGTGAATGTAACTTTCATAACAGTGAAAGGGAATGAATGTTAGAGTCAAGAAACAAACATAGTTGCAGGAAAGTTGACTATTTCAACTGGGTCCAATAACACTTTGGATTTGATAATCAGTGGGATGAAACAGGTAAATAAATGTTGCATCACATGCAATGCTTTTACAGATGACAATGTACTCATCGATTATAAAATTAGGTTGCCATTAGAAGCAGGAACATACAGTTTTGAAAATGTCATAAAGTCTTTGGCTTTCACAGGTTAATATTCACTTGTGCTGTAAGTGGATTTAATGTGTTTCAGTAAGTTGTGACCTGTTGTCGAGAAAAACTCAGGTGGTTTAAAAAGACGCTCAGAAAATCAACCACTGACCACTTCTTGCTGGGGATTGAAATCTCTATGATGGCTTTCAAATAATGTATCTGTCCATGTGGAAGTTACCTTTCACCAAATATCCCACCAATTAAACAAGGTCCCATTACACAAGCAACAACTGACTCAACAGATCAGAGAGAGAGGATAGAACAACAGCAATAATTTCAGCTCAGGTGTTGCCATCAATCAACATTTCAAGCATGCTGTACTTTTTTCATCAACTGAGGCTGATCTTGCAAAATGTTGAGCAAATTAAAAAAAAAAAAAAAAAACAGAGGGAATTAAGCATTTTCTGTAAACTGCAGACACAAATGTCTTCCATGCTCGCTGTTTTGAACATGTATACCCTGACTGGATTTTCAATTGTATGTTAACAACCTTTGGCTATGGTTAAAACAATGTTTCATCATGACTGTAGTTTGATTCGCTTATATGCTCTCTGACCTCTATCATTTTGACAGACTTCAGATGGATTAGAATGGTCAATAGATATTTTCTTCCCCCAAGGTAAAACGCAGTGCATCCAAGCTCCTCTTGCAATCTCACAGTCTCCATTGCAAGATCCATTTAACCAAATGCTATACTCTTATGCTAGCCACCTTTTAATGGCACCTTTTTGGTCCCTTTGGTCCCTGAGTGTAAACTTGGTTTCAACCTCTTTTGTACAAGCTGCCAATCGTCTTGTAAGATCAATAATCTGCATCCATCAGCTAAATGATTACATCAGTCTCATCAGACTGTCGTCAAGAAAGCTTTGAAAAGTTATTTCCAAATAAATGCTTGCAAAAATATGAGAACAAACATTTGGTAATAAAATCAATTCCATCTGTTACTCTCTTTTCCAACTGGAACCATAGTTAAACTAGGTTAGACCATGGGTTTAACTTCAAGGTTAAACTGAACTAACTCCACTGACCGAAATCCTCAAAAGTCAGACATTCCGTAATATAATTAAAATATTTATGATGCTGCCTCTTTCAGGCAAGTCTGTAATACACCAACAGCACAGGAGACTCTAATCCAGCAGCAAAATCAAATGAATATTCATTTGAACAAAGATTCTGCTCCAGGTACAAGGTGGCACTACTGAAAGGTAGCCAGTCACGTGCAAACACATCCAAATATGAATGACTGCAAAGATCCAAAACATTCTGGCACATGTCAGCATCGTCACTTGTCATCAATACATCAGTGATATTGTTTTCAGTCTTTCCAAATTTTTTTTTGCAGTTTCAAATAACATCTGTGTGAAATCTCTCTGAGCCAACGGCATCGTCGTCCGGAGATTCTGCATCAAAACATTGGCACTGATTTTTCTTCATCCTCTTCCATCGGCATTTTCACTTTGGAAAATAGTCTGGTTTGGTCAGGAAGCAGCCATCGAAGTACCTGTGGTGCAGGGCACTTTTTGCTGATATTCTCTTGTCTGGTTGGTATAATAGCATTTGCTGAAAGAGAATAAAGAGTAGCAAGGTAGACAATTAAGACAGGGTAGTGTCACTTGAAGAGTTTAGGTAAGTTACATGGAGACACTATTTTACTGCTTCGAAAGAAGCATTTTTGGTCTAAGTTTTCGATTTTTGGTTTTTCTTCTATTTCAAGAATCCAGATTGTATAAAATTCTATAGCATGTTTGAGGGTATGCACAAGTGGCAAAGTATATGAGTGGTACTTTGCGGCAAAGCGAAGCTGTTAGTGCCCCTTGTATGTTCATTCCTAGACCTGTATATCAAAGCAGCTTAGCTTTAATAAAGCTCACTCACCTTCAGAAGATCAACACCATCTTCACAAAGAGCTGGAACAGTTTTGCCAATATCGACCTGATGCCATTTGGGAAATGTGCTTTTGTAATCCGGCAGTTTGCTCACTCCAGGCCAGGATTCTTCGTCAGGAGTACCCAGAGTGCGGAAGACCCGATACAACTGGTCTATTTCAGAGTCACCTGTGAAAAGTGCTTTCTTTGTTGTCTGTGCAGAGAATTGAAATGTCATAGTTGATGAAAGGTTCTTCTTTTTTACACTTTTCTTCAGATATGACAGACTTTCAAACATGGTGGGCGCCTCACTCAAAGATAAATAATATGATCGAGGTCCACAGAAAAATAAATTGAATAGTAATCATAGGAAAAATTGTAATCATTGCTGAGAGAGATCACTGACAGGACTGTACAGCAAAGAGCACAGCCTGGAAAAGAACTCTCTTATTGATGATGTTGACACTATCCCAGGCTCTCTGCACTCACATAATCCAGAATACAAAATGATAACCAAAATGATGAGCATATAAAATTTGGTTGAAAAGTGAAAAATGTAATGCGAGAAAGGAACATATTGCAGGTGTCGGAACGAGTTCTAGAAACATACTGCAGCTAAGGCCTTGTACAGACTACACCATACAGTATATGACAGGGAGCAAGTTCTCTATTATCACATCTCCTTTTGCTGCACGAAAGGACAAAGTTGTTCCTCAAATGGAATAATACATAGCAGATATTTATACATACAAAATTAGTACTCCCACTGATTTTGCAACCAAAAAATCCAAGAGACCTGAAAACTTATATATTCAAACTTCTGAACAATTCATTGCTGAGAGATAACTTCACTCTTGTTCAAAATTTGTGAAAAATGTTTGAGAAAGAGATATGTAGCACTGAGAGGAGATTGTAAAACAAGGAAGACAATTTACCATTTCAGCAAATATACAGCCAAGACTCCACACATCAACAGCCACTGAGTAGTACTTGCATCCAAGCAAGATTTCTGGAGCTCTGTACCACAATGTAACCACCTGTAAAAATTGTTCATTTTCTTTGTATTAGAAAAAGTTATGACAATATTTTGGCTGAAATGTAATTAACAATACTGCACTGCACTGCACCAATGTAAGATCCAGTTCCTAACTGGTAAAGAGCCAAAATGAGCAGAGCACAACAGTGAGGTAATGGAAAGGAAAGTCAAGATATGACATATCAATAGGTAGTTTGCTGTGGTGGGCGCAAGGCCAATGCCTGAACACAGAAAAGTTTTTGAGCAAGGAGATAACAAATTAACACGGTCTACCTGTGTAAAGACAATTGTTACTTTACTTTCACCCACAACCTATATAAATTCCACAGAAGACCAGGGCTGGCAAAAGTGTAAATTTCCCGGGAGGCTAATTACAATGTAGTCAGCTTTCCCGCGAAGCATTTGCCATGCCAGCGTGGGGTCAAGGGGTCCGCCATAGGGCCCCTTGTGGAGTCTAGGGGTGAAGCCTTGGTGGGGGTTGAGGCAAAGCCTCCGGAAGCTCAGCGATTTTAGCATTTTTGGATGTGTCTGAACCATTTGAAATCCGTACTAAATTTCAACTCTCTAAGTTGAAAAATGTTATTGTATCGGGTGAAAGCACAATAGTTCGATCAGAAAAAAATCATTGACATTGCTTCAAAATCAAAATGTTCTATGAGATGTTGCACATGTCATGTAAAGTAAACTGTATTATATGCATTTTTGAAGTTGAAATGTCTCTAAAAGTCTCATAAAAAAATCAGGTTAAGATCATGTCATGCCTTTTAAGTAATGATATCCTAATGTAGTGGGTCTATATCCAGTAGCCTAACCAGCTTGGCAATTCATATTTCCATATTACAGGGAACAAATGAAGTTGCAGGCTTCAGAGTTTTTCAAGGAACATTCAATTATTTTTTTTTTTTGCTTTGTTCGCTTGATCCTAGTCACTTTAAAATGTTTTGACCAAAGGCATCGTGAAGGGCTTTGATCATAGAAATATGCGCTTATATTTGTATTTCTGTGAGTTGCGATGTGCGATAACTCTCATTCTGCAGATAAGTTGCGTATGAAGGCCTTAGGAAGGCAGAAGCTTATGCTTTTTAATTGACATTGAATGTAGTGAAGGAGGTATACGTAGAACCTTCTGAAAACATTTGCTGATGTTGTTTTTTCACATAAACAACTTGAAAAATATTCATCATGAGTAAAAAATAAGGGCATTTATCCACAAAAATAGTATTTTTCTTCAATTTTTGGTAAAGACTGAACATGGATGGAGCATTTGGGATACACATTTGAATGGATTTATTTCAAAGTCATTTCAGGTGTAACCGTTTAGGAAACAACATATATGATCTCTACCATACTGTGATCAAAAGTTCGAAACAAGCATGGTATGCACAATATAAACTCAAAAGTTAAAGCAGTATGCCAAAATGATATTTTGAAAACGATTAAAATGGTCTTGGTTCTTCAGCGTGGGCATGGCGTAAGTACACTGTATGCCGCATTAAATTCCAATGTGATACGTGCATCTTGGTGTCTGGTAGGTAGTTGGCACTCACAAGTTCACATGATTTGGTAACTCGCTTACACTACTGCTGCCTCTTTGTGAGTTGCGTGGATATACTGATATACCTGGGTATGGAATAGTCTGTGATTGGAGGTTACGGGAAATTCCAAGCCACATGTTTCAAGTTGTGTACAACAAAGCTGCATACTTTACCAGGCATATCCTGCCCAAGTTAGCATTTTAGTAAAAAGAAAAAGGTGGACAACAATGAAAGATTAAAATTAAGGAACAATATTTACAAGATGTAAAAACAAAAACAAAGCGAGAGAATGAGGAACATTCCGTAATACCATATACCTATCTGGAAAACAGCTGCAAGGCAGATGTGGCTAATGATACATGTACTTTCCCTCATGTAAGTTAAATGAGAGCAACAAAAAGATGAGTGAACTACATGCACTTTTTCATCTTGTTACTACAAATTGGAAACGTGCTTGTTGGTAGAAAAATTAAGTTAACTTTTTCCCATAATTCCCATCAAAGAGAAACCTCACTGACCAAAGGCGGGAAAACCAGAAAGCCAAAAGACTTTGTGATTCCTTGCCTTGATAAAATACATTTTGAACTCAGCAGTTTGAAAACTGACATCTGTTTGATTCACACTTGTAAGAAGAAGGGCTCACAAGTGCATTTTTGTTTAATTTCTTAAACCCAAAATATGAACCCCTTTTTGTTCTGATAAATTCTCTCATTCCTTTGTGCTGAAATGATATGATTTTTCTTGACGGTGAAGTGCCATATGATAAATTAGTGCCAGGGAGATGGTAACATCAATCAACTCACAGGTACCATGTTGATACTTATTGTTGTTTGTCTTTCCAATCAAGGGAAAATGCAGTCACCCCAATCAGAGTTAGTATGCCCTGTTACTCTAGCTCATGATTGGTCTATTTCGATTATGTGGTAATATTCTTGTGAATTGTGAAATCCAAGGAGAATTTCGACTTGCTTTCCCTATGGTTTGTAATAGCTATGCTCAAAGTGTCTTTAGAGGAGCTTGTAACAGAAGGAAATTAGCAAGACTTTGCTGCTTTTTGAAAACAAATTTTAGGGTAATATCATGTAAACAAGGTTTTCAGGTTTTTAACCCCCGTGACCTCGGATGACCTTTGACCTCCACCAAAAGCGATAGGATTCTTCCTCTCAATATGGGGCATCTATGTACCAAGTTTGAGTACTGTCCAACTTTCCCTTCTTGAGATATCGTGTAAACAAGGTTTTCAGGTTTTGAACCCCCGGGGCCCCAGATGACCTTTGACCTACACCAAAAACAATATGGTTCTTCTTCTCAATATGGGGCATCTATGTCCCAAGTTTGAGAACTTTTCCACTTTCCCTTCTTGAGATATCGTGAAAACAAGGTTTTCAGGTTTTGACCCCCGGTGACCCCAGATGACCTTTGACCTCCACCAAAAACAATAGGGTTATTCCTCTTACGGCAACACATCTACACACCAAGTATGAAATCTATCCAAGCTTCCTAACTTGAGATAGCGTGTAAAAAAGGTTTTCAGGTTTTGACCCCTGGTGACCCCAGATGACCTTTAAACTCCACCAAAAACAATAGGGTTCTTCCTCTCAATATGGGGCATCTATGTACCAAGTTTGAGAACTGTCCAACTTTCGCTTCTTGAGATATCGTGTAAACAAGCAAAGTCGTCACATATTCACACACACACCCACACGCATACACACACGACATCACCATCGCATAGATTCCTTGCCTGCCTTCGGCAAGGAATCAAAAAATGAGCCTAGTAAGGCTTTTACCTACAGTTTTGAGCCTATCCGCCTATGCATTCTGATTCTGCGCTGTGCTCTGCTTCCAAGCCAACCCGCACACTGTCAACTTTGCAAAGTTCCCTTGCAAGCACATACAGTGCGGGCTTTCTGCCTGTATATGTAAGTATGCACAAGACTGATTGGCATGGCATTTTGCATTTTGCATGATCGTTGAAGGAGAAAACATTGGGTGAAAACACTTTCGGAAGATGTAAAAGGGATTTTTCTATCCTTTAGTCCTGTGTGGGATTTTCATATAGTGGGAGAAATAGTTCCATTTTTTTCATTGTTTTTACGATCGCATGTTTTCTCACTGTCGCGCCAACTTCCTGCGAGATGCAAAATTTCACGAGAGCAAGCTTCCCATCTTCCCGACTTTTTCCAGTCATGTATATCACAAAAATCTAAGATTTTGACTTATGATCTCCATAAAAACAATAGGGCTTACACAAGGATCTCTAAATTAACGGCTACTGTTATCTCAAATTTGAAATTCAAGCAACTTTTCCTTGTTGAGATATTATGTTTTCAAGCACAATCAAATACATACACACACAAACACTTGAAGATCTCGTCAGAAAAGATTGCTTTTGGCAAGGAGTCAAATTAAATATGCGATGTCACAGGGACACCACTCCAATGCAGTACCGGTAACCTCATAGCCTTGCTTGACTGCACCAACTTCAAACCTATTTTAGAATGAGCTTGTATAATAATGCTCCAAAATCTCTTGTCTATACAAATTTACTCCTTTTCCTAACCTCATGAGTGAATGATCTGACAGGAACTCCAAAAGCCCTCGCTAGACCAAAATCAGCGAGTTTGATGTAACCGTCTGCATCGACCAGAAGGTTCTGTGGTTTCAAGTCACGATGGAGGACTCTGTGAGCATGGCAGTAGGCGATCCCTTGCAGCAGCTGCTTTAAGTAACTCTGGAAAGACCAAAACGATGGTGTCACATCTCAAAATCATACCAATGAGAGAATTATAATGCACCTTCATAAACTAAACAAGACTAATTTATTTGTCAAGTTTTCTAAGTCACAATATTTCTCAAGCCCTAACCTACTGCAAACCACTTCCTTTATGGTTCAGAGTTAAAGGGAAATAGGGCGTTTAGAATACACCAAAATGACATACAAAAGAAATAGCTTTAGTCATTGTTAAACCATTCAGTCTCATCAATAAACATCTGCCAAAGCTTCATCTCCTCAAAACATTACGCATGTGATGAGTAACGGAAGATGCATTATTTGAAATTTGAAAAGTTTGGGTGAACAAATTAGTGTTGAGCAACAAATAACTGGGTTTCTATCCGAGAGAAACTTATTTCTTGAAAAGAAGACTACTGTCCTTCCTTATTTTGAATAATCTATCATTCTGCACCGACAAACATTGGTTTTAAAAATATGGATGTTTTCTGAAAAACAAACGCCCTATTTCCCTTTAAAATCATTGACTGGTCATGAGATAAGAAGAAAACTTTGCTGATTGTCAGAGAGGAAAAACATGTTTGACTATCTTTCTGTTGAATGAGATCCACCAAATGCTGGTTGATCTGAGGAACACTTTCCTGTAGCACATTTCACATGTACATACTTTCACCAACGGAGGCTTGAGACCTTGGTTAGGATGAGAGTCCAGATACTGCCGTAAATCTTTGTGAAGGTACTCAAAGACCAGATAGAGCTTCAGTTGACTGTGAACCACATCTAGTAACCTGAAGAGAAAATGAGTTGGAGGAAAAATGACACTAATACATGCTGGCAGGCTGACATGGTTTCATGGCTGATAGGCCTATAGAGATAGCTATGGTACTATATGACTAACTGAAAGGTTCTGTGACATGAAAATGACATTTTGGAATATTGGGCACATTTACCACTGAAAATGTTGAAAATAGCTGCAAATGCCATCAAATATTGACAATGTCACGGGCAAATTCCTGTCCCACAACTGCATCATGTATAAACATTGGCTAAGTACAGTAGGCAAATATGTGACATCAAGAAATGAACTGAGCTAATGATATGTCTCATGTTATCCTTTGTTTACATAACCTTTATATCGAGGAAAATTGAAAATTTTATTTACCCATGGGGTTTTTAGTTCGAAAGCATATACTTTCTTCTTCAAAATATTAATATCATTCACCAATGTGGAATCCAGTAAATCAGTGGCTACATACAGGCGCAACAAAAGAAATACTGACAATGTGCAACATTGCACATTATTTGCTTAGCATTTTCATCAAATTTTGAAAAGTCATGTGTCAAAAACAATAATAGATATAAACACAATTCCAAGTTATTTTCCTTCAAGGTTTCAACTTCTACATGAAGCCAGTGATTTTCTACATACATATCACACAACCTTTCACGGATATATTATTGGCAAACGTCCTGCCTGCAGTATCTTGCTAGCACAGTTTTTGTTGTGAAGCAATGGTGGCTATGGATATTTAGCAGTGCTGATGTTTCCTATCAACCAAGATTCATTGTCATAAAAGCCATCACCTTGAAATCGGCAATGATTATGAGACCTTAATGATATTGGAATTAAATTCTTACTAATTTGAGAGACCAAAAGCGTAGTGACAGTTGTGAAAGTTGATCTTGTTCGGTGACTGGTAAGCAAACTTTTGAACCAAAATGCAAAACTATATCAACACGGTATTTTACCTGACGACGTTGATGTGATCAAGTTCCTTTAATAGAGCAATTTCCCGAATGGCTGTACTTGGGACTCCATCACTCTCCCTGAATGTAGAGCAAAAGAACATCAGTAAATATTTACATGTGTGCCTCTTTTGTCCTATGGTGTTTAAACAATAGAACTTTTTAAGGTGGTAATCAATGAATGGAAACATAATTAACTGAGATACTATCAAAATACTGTTAAAACATACAGTACTACTACAGACAGTGTTAAAATAACAGTGAAGTTGAAAAATAAAGGACAGATGGGTGAGGTAGGCAGACGAACAAAAGGACAGTAAGGAACTAGAAAGCCAAAAGGCTTAGTGATTCCTTGCCTCATGATATATATTGTAACAAACATGAATCGCCCACACGACAAGCATGAGGTCCCACACAGTTATCCTACTTGAGATACCATCTTAGTAAGGTCAAAACCTTTTGAAATCTCGTGACTCAAAATGACCTTTCACCTCCACTTATAACGATAGGGATCACCTACCCTATATGGCCATCAACATGCTAAATATGAACAATTCACAATTTAAGTATAACATCCCTCACATTTATCACCCTTAAAATATCATGTATACAAGGTTTTGACCTTTCGTCACCCCAAATAACCTTTGACCTACACAAACATGAGAAAACTCCCAAACAGATAAGATGCTGCAGGGGAACAAATTATATTTTGTCGTGTCTAATAACTTGATAAAGAGGTAAACATGTTTATTTAATCAAAATTATAGCACTTTATTTTGTCGAGTTACAGCTATTGGTGGCAGCTCTTCCGTATTTGATTTTTTGGCGTGATGCCCTTCCCAATGGCTATGAGGTCCTTGAAAATTAGCAAAAACGGATAACCCTATTAAACCAGAATCTAGCATGACTTGCAATTTTGCCTTTAGTCTACTTAAAGACACAACACACAGTACAAGTTTCCCTGGTTTGATACACAGTAGTCATTTGTTCAAAGCTTACCTCAACTACTGTAAAGTGAAATAGGGCGTTTAGAATACACCAACATGGCGTACAAAGAAATTCGCTTCAACCATTGTTAAACCATTCAGTCTCATCAATAAGTATCTGTCAAAGCTTCATCTCCTCAAAACATTATGCATGTGATAAGTAACGGATGCATCATTTGAATTTTAAAAAGTTTGGTTGAACAAATTATTGTTGAACAACAAATAACTAAATTTCTGATCTGTAGAATCTTATTCCTTGAAAATAAGGCTACTGTAATTCATTATTTTGAATAATCTATCATTGTATGTCCACAAATAATGGTTTTAAAAATATGGTTGTTTTCTGTAAAACAAACGCCCTATTTCCCTTTAAGGGCTAAACAGAGACACTGTTTATAAAGTAAATGGTCAAGTCCATTAAGCACCTGGCTCAACAGACTGTATGATTTATTCTGGACATTGTGGTTTCTACTGGCAGTCAACTGTGATAAATTATGTCAGATAACAGAGACCAATCAGGGATGATCCTTAAGCAACTGAAAATGGTTGTCCCAAGGACAACCAGCTGCAAAAATTTGGTCGCCCTCCACAACGGACATATAAAAACAAGAAATGTGCAAGATGTGTATTTTGCACAGTCAAGACCATGTTTTTATTTGTCTTTCTTATACAGGTTGAAACTTTCCACAGCTAAATTATACTACTGACTTGTAACTTAAAAGTAATGCTCAGGGTTTATCCAAAGGGAAGGGGGGGGGGGTTTCCAGAAGGAGGCTGGTAAAATTCCACCTTTTCACTTTGATAATAAAAAAATGTCATTATCTAGAATCATTGATGCTGTAATTAGTATATATCATATAGAAGAAAATCTCTGTATAATATAATGTTTGTTTCAAATCAAAATATGATACATTACTAATCTTGAACAGTACTATCACTATTTAGAAAATTCATACCAGCTCTCCTTGCACGTAGCTCATATGTCTGAATTCTTCGACTGCGATTCATCTATCTGGTACTCGCTGTGTACTGTATGTGCATGTCTGGTACAGTAAAATCAGTTGAAACATGATCGTACACTGAGGCTGTTTGTTTGGCTTTTTATGTACCGTGGATTTCAGGTTGTTTTGGCGGTTTTTTGTGAAAGAAAACAGATGTTTTGGAATGGAGTTCATGCATGTTAAATACTTTGGTTGCATCTCAGTGTTGAGTTGTAAGCATTGCGTCACAATATAAATGACCAGAGCTAAAATTTGGTCGTCCAAAGAACAACCTGAGGTAGTAACTTTGGTCGTCCTACAGAAATTTTGGTCGTCTCGGACGACCGGACGACCGCTAAATTTCATCCCTGCCAATTTGAACAGAGGTGGGTCAGTTACAATTTGATTCATTCAATTAAGCAATCGCAGTTCATGCACGCTCAAGGGTATTTGATCCAAATGATCAGTAATTTAGTTCTTTTTATAAAGCTAATAACCCGTGGTATATTTAATCAATTCCAATTTACAATTCATGAATGCTCACATGTCCTTATGAGGACAGTGGCTGGTTTGCCAAATAATAATCTTTGATACCAAATTTAATGTTGTCTTCATCTTTTCTTTATGGTTATCAAAGAGACTATGTTGCTATGTCCTAAAAGAAGTTCTCAAATCAACAACAGGATTCTACATTACAAGTATAAAAATCACTAGAAGTTCTTTAAATATTGTAGATTCAAGTTTTGCACATTTTGACCTCCCATGACCCCTCTGCCAAAAAAAAAATAGGGATCATCTACTCGATATGGGCAAACCACACGCTAACTATGAGATCTCTCACATTTATTGTTCTGCAGATATCGTGTTTACAAGCAATTTTCAAGGTATTTACCTTCTGACCTCTATTGACCCTTGCACTCAATAAGATACACCTACACACTTCGTATGACATCTGCTCAAGCTTCTCTTCTTGAGATATCGTCTTTACATGGTTTTCACAATTTGACCCCTGTTGACCCCAAATGACCTTTGACCTCCACTTAAAACAATAGGGTTCCTCTACTCAACATGGTACAACTGCATACTAGACATGAGATTTCTACAAGCTTCCTTTCTTGAATATCATGTTTACAAGGTTTTCACAATCTGACCCATGTTGACCCCAAATGACCTTTGACCTCCACCAAAAACTATAGGGATCATCTACTCAACAAGGGCAACCTTCATGCCAAGTATGAGATCACTCAGAGTTACGATTCTGGAGATATCGTGTTTACAAGCAATTTTCAAGGTATTTACCTTTTGAACTCTAGTGACCCCAAATGACCTTTAACCTCCACCAAAAACAATAGGGATCATCTACTCAATAAGGACAATCTACATGCCAAGTGTGAGATCACTCAGAGTTACGCTTCTTGAGATATCGTGTTTACAAGCAGGCGTCACACACGCACATACATACATACACACACACACGACATCACCATCGCATAGATTCCTCTGCCTTCGGCAAGGAATCAATAAACAGAATAAACCTCACTGTTTGTCGAACTAATGAATAAATCTAAGAACTTCAAGCCTCTGACTTGACTTTAAACATTGTTATGCCATACTGACGCTGATCAGACACATCTACACTGTAATGCCACATGAAAGTGTCAAAAGTATATCTTAGAAAAACTCAGCACACAACTAATACATAAACTTTGTACATCTACATACATACAACCAGAATATGGAATGACTTATGTGATCCACTTTAGTTTTTGGTGGAGGTCAAAGGTCATTTGGGATCAACAGGGGTCAAATTGTGAAAAACTTGTAAACATGATATCTCAAGAAGGGCAGCTTAGACAAATCTCATATTTGCTATGTAGGTGTACCTCATTGAGTACAAGATCCTAATTGATTTAAGTGGAGGTCAAAGGTCATTTGAGGTCAACAGGAGTCAAACTGTGAAAAACATAAACACAATAACTCCAGAAGGGAAGGTTGGACAGGTGTTTGATGTTTGTTTTGTATGCGCTCTGGGAGGGTTCCAGTTGATCAATACATGGGCAATATTTCAAAATAGACAGGATTTTTTTTCTAGAGTTGGGTTTCATTTGACAAACATTGGGGCTAATGAGTTGGGTGAGTTGAGTAAGTTGGTTAATAGGGCTATTGACTCTCAGTTGTCAAGCTAGTTTCAGGGGTGACATTTGTCAGTCCTGGGGTCATTAATTGTGGTGGTCTGGATTCTGACAATAAAAGAAAACCCTCTTCTAGGATAGTCTCTGGGCGTAAAGTCATGTTTTCTAAAGTATCTTTGGCAAATTTGGTGAGTTTCTTGCAGATGTCAGCAAGGACAATCCAGACATAATTGGTGTCACTGAGACTTGGCTTCATAGTAAGGTAGGCAATTCTGAAATTCAGATCCTTGGGTACATCATTTTAGGATTGATACACTTCGAGGTAGAGTTGGGGGGTTTGCTTTATGTCAGGGATAGTATTGTGTCGAGATCACTGACAAGTTTTCATCTAGTTTTTCAAACTGCTTACGGTGCAAACTTAGTTTTGGTGGTGGGAAAGGTGCTCCTTTGGTCATAGGTATTATTTATCGCTCTTCAAATTCTAATGCTGATAATAATCAAAGGTTACTCGATAGTTTCAGGAAGGCCTCCTCCAACAGGGCAGTTGCATTCAACGATTATACCTTACCTGATATTGATTATCATACTTACTTAGAGGGTTCACATGGGAGGGATTTCCTCGAGGTAATGTCCGATGGTTTCGGGACCCAGCATGCTCTCTTTCCTACACAGGGAGCTAACTGTTTGGATTTTGGTGTTAAGCACTGAGGGTAATATGGCGAAGAATGTTGTGAATTCTGGTAAGATAGGGTCTAGTGACCATGATATTATTTGTTTTGACCTTTGCTATTGTAGCAAATTGTGACCGTACTGGTGGGATTGTTCTTGTTTTTGGTAAGGCTGATTTTAGGCAGGTAAAAGAGCACCTTTCTATTGATTGATCCACTCGTTTATCTCACCCAAGTCCTGGATTGCTTTCTGTGACGTTTTCATTAATACTCCTAAGCTGTGTATTCCACATGAGAAAACTTTCCGTAATCATAGGCCTGACTGGGTTTCAAGGGAGGTTCTTGGAGCTACTAGGAAGAAGCATTAAATGTTGGTGTCGCTCCAGGGTAAGTATTGAGCTCTTCAGATTTTGCAAATTTATAAGAACCAAGAACTCCTAGTGAAGAATTTGATTAAAGAGACAAAAGCAAATTTTGATAGGAAGCTGGCTAATGAGGTCAAGATAAATCCTAAATCTTTTCATGCTTCTAGGTCTACACAGAAAGTTAAAGAGGGTGTTGGGCCTTTCCATGGTAAGGGGGTACTTAATTTTATGATCTTGAGGACATGGCTAATTTTGTTGAATGATCCTTTTTGTTTCTGTCTTTACCAAGGAGTCTCTGAAATAAGTTTTTGTAGAGATTCCATCAGCTCAGGTTGCATGGATGATCTTGTTTTCTCTGAGGAAATGGTGTGCAATAAACTTAGAGGAGTTTGAGAGCTAGCAAGTCCCTTGGGCCTGATGGGATCCATCCTGCCATACTGCATGAATGCTCTGGGATTTTGTCAGTTCTTCTGTTAGACCTGTCAACTCTCCTGGTTTTACAGGGAGGCTCCAGGTTCTTGTCCACATCTCTTGCCCTCCTGGTGTCATATTCTAATCTCCCATTTTTCTAAAGTCCATTAGTGACTTTTCTGAAAATAGCCAAAACAGTCAGCACAAGGCCTGTTGGAGTAATTTGAGGGTCAATATCAGGCATTAGTCGAAGACAGTAAAAGTGAAACCTCAGTTTTTCATTTGTTTTACTGATACTGTAATTGGTCGGCAGTAAAGATTTTGGGAGGCGTAATAAGAATGCAAAAGCAAGTTGATGACCTTCAACAGGAGGTTCAAACCTCCAGTGGAAGGATAGATGATATTGAAGCTGGTAAATTTACTGATAGTACGACAACAGCCATGGGGCACACAGCTGAGAAAAAGGTTGTTGAAAACTCTCAAGCTGTTTGTAGAGAATTTGGATATGGAGAAAAGGCTTTCCAATGCTATTGTTTTTGGTTTAACAGAATCAGGCTGTGGGGATACTGAAGTTAAGAACAGTCATGATGCTAAAACTATTTCCGAGTTATTAGAGAATATTGCTATTAATACGAGTATTAAGCCGACTCACATTTTTAGAGTTGGGGCAGTTAAGGAAAGGTCACAGGGCTCTTTGAGCAAACCCTGGCCACTTAAGCTTGTTTTTAAGCATGAATGGGAAACGCAAGAGGTCAAGAGTGAATTTATTGATTGCAACAAAGGTCACTAAAGTAACATTTCTGCGATAGCGATTAGACATGATAAAACTTAATGGAAACAAGAAGAGTACCACAGACTGGATTCGGAGTTAATCGCTGGAAGAGAGGAGGGGGGCGAACAAGATCTGGTTATCAGGGATAGTCGTTTTCATCCGCAATATAGTCAGTAGGCCCTTGAGCCATGTGATTTCTCGTGTGACTGTGGGCGTGGATGAACTTTGTTCCAAGTCTGTCCCTGTTAAGTGTCTGTATACTAATTGTGACTCTCTTCCAAACAAGAGCGAGGAGCTTAGGGTTTATGTGGTTGAGCAAAAGGTTAATGTTGATGC
Source organism: Stichopus chloronotus (assembly GCA_021234535.1). NCBI lineage: Eukaryota > Metazoa > Echinodermata > Holothuroidea > Aspidochirotida > Stichopodidae > Stichopus > Stichopus chloronotus. The sequence goes on from CM037835.1 coordinate 8,134,690, forward strand.
TTTAACTGAATGTATCCCCAAGACTACTCAGGATGATGTCTCCAAAAAGGGTGAATTGGTCAGTAGCTTACAGTTGGATAATTTTGTTTTATATCACAACTTTGTTTTATATCATAACTTTTACAGAAGTTCATCAAGTGACATTGAAAAAAATTGAAGTTTTTCTGATGTTTTGTGTGAAACTACTGATGTTAAGTTAATTGATTGCATTTTGATGGGCGATTTCAATTTCAAAGATATTAACTGGCATTTGCTTACTGCATCACATCATGTTGAAGATGCTTTCTTGAAACCTGTAAAGGACAATTTTCTGATTCAGCATCAGCTTCAACATACCAGACATAAGAGGGGTCAAGAATCATCCCTACTGGATTTGGTATTTACTCAGGACTGGGATGTTCTGACCAATATTGTCCAATTCCCTGGTCTAGATAATAGTGACCATCATGTTTTGATTTTTGGTACTAGGTATGTCGGTGCCTCTGTCCACTCTTAAGTCTGTCAGATATTAGACTTTGCAAAGTCTTTCTCGGCGAATGAATTCCCGTCCTTTGATACATTCCTCACAATTTGAGCTGCAGCCTACTTATACCCAACCGAGGATATATACTCATCTAGTAAACGTGTTTCCCTGTGATTGCCGTCCGCCAGAAAGACTTTGGACACTCGATATAGTTATGTACAAATGAATAGTCACGGTTGACGTTACGGTTAATACATATTAACATACTACGCGTTCGTCTCATGAAATGAGCCAATAGCAGCGATCAAACAATGAGAGAAAATAATGGTACCTTAGCTAACTTTCACCCTATCACCAGATTTGCCTACAGCAGAAATAGGATATCGCTAAGAGAGACCTAAAACAGTTGAAGGCGAGTAGAATATTACCATGATATTTACGTACCTAATCAGTCGTAGGTCCTTTCCCCATCATCACTCCCATCATTTCTCACGATGGCCGTGATTGGCTTCTACTGAAGTTGTAGCGAAAACCAATGGTATGAGTTAAGAGTTGTGTGCATATAAATTACAACGAGTGTCCAGAGTCTGCGAGGGCAGCGATCCATGAGGGGAGTAAATACTCTTTCGGAAGAGCAGTACAGTTAGGATGTTCCTTCAGAGGTGGCAGAACCAAGATTAGGAACAGAAACTTTCCAGCCCAAGCAGACTAGAGCTGCAGAGTCTAGTCAGATATTGATATGACAGGGGTGTCTACGTGGGTATGTCTACGTTCTTAGATTTGGATTAGAATGCTTGTTTGCAGGACATGGATGTTGAAGAAGCTTGGCATTTTTTCAAGGCAAAGGTCACTGAAGCTGTGGAGTTATTTGTTCCTAATACTTGTCATGGTAAGAAGGATAGGCCAAGACCCACCTGGATGACTGGTGAGGCAATTAAGAAGGTGAAGGATAAGCAAAAGGCATGGAGGCAATGTTTGAGATCAAAATCACAGGGGGATTATAACATTTATGCTCGTTTAAGGAATCAAGCTAGATGGAACACCAGAGGAGCTGTTCGAAATTCCTAGGGAAGCTAGATCCAATCCTAATGTTTTCTGGTGTTATGTTAAAAATAGAACGACAGTGAGGTGTCCTGTCCATGCTCTAGAGAGTGTAGCTGGTTCTGGGGCTCTAGTCGATGATGCTACAAGTGAAGCTAGTATTCTTAATCAGTTCTTTAGCAGTGTTTTTACAGAGGAAGATCTGAATTCCTTACCGGTGATTGAGGCAAGATCTGAGGGTACACCTGTCTTGGATGTGAAGATTCATAAGCATGATATTATGAGGAAACTGAGGAAGTTGAATGTTTCCAAATCTCCTGGTCCGGATGGGCTCCATTCTCGTGTTCTGTTTGAGACTCGTTTTGCTATTTGCGATGCATTGGATGTGATTTTAAAGAAATCTTTCAGATCTTCTTGTCTTCCTAAGGGTTGGAAATTGGGTCACATAACTCCTCTTTTCAAGAAAGGTACAGTAAATGTTCAGACCCTTCAAACTATCAGCCTGTTAGTCTGACCTCTCTTGTGTGCAAGATCTGTGAGTTTTTCGTGAGAGATATTATATTCCAGCATATGGTGCAAAATAAATTACTTACCTCTGAACAGTATGGCCTTGTAGCAGACAGGTCCTATGTTTCTCAGCTTATTGGTACTTTTGACAATTGGACGAGATCACTTGACAACAAAAGTAATGTTGATGTTGTTTACATTTATTTTATGAAGGCTTTTGACTTTGACAAAGTACCCCACCAGACATTACTGCTGAAGTTAAAGAGTTCCGGTATTGGTGGCAATGTGATTGAGTGGACTAAATCCTTCCTTTCTGACCGTAGGCAACATGTACATGTTGAAGGTTGTTTTTCTGACTGGGCGAATATTACCAGTGGTATACCTCAAGGGAGTGTTTTAGGCCCAACCTTGTTCTTGGTTTATATCAATGATTTACCTGATGTTATCTCTAGGTGTGAAATTAAATTATTTGCTGGTCTAAGAGGAAGATTGTGGTTTGTTGCAGCCTGCATATTGATGGTTTTTGATTGGTCTGTGACTTGGCAACTTTGCTTTCACCCTGATAAGTGTCAGATTCTCAGGTTGGGTGTCTCTGCACCCACTTTTGTTTACTCTATGAGGGATTATGCTGGTGCAAGACATAGTCTCAAGATAAGTTCTTGTCAAAAAGATCTTGGTGTACTTGTCGACAATGAGTTAGCCTTTCAAGAACATATTTCTGGTACTGTTGCCAAGGCCTATGGCATTTTGGGTACAATTAGAAGAACTTTTCAGTTTTTAAATCATTCCCCTTTACTTTTGTTGTACAAATCCATGGTGCATCCTGTTTTAGAGTATGGTATTCCCGCTTGGTCGCCATTCCTTTGGAAGGATATTGATGATATTGAGTCTGTTCAGAGACATGCTACTAAACTGGTTCCTGGTCTTAGAGAACTTTCCTATCGTGATAGACTACGCCATTTGAATTTGTCTTGATTTAGGTTGAGGAGACTGTGAGGCGACATGATTTATATGTATAAGTATTTGAATGGTACTATGTTGTGAATAATCAGCTTTTTTATGGGGCTGTGGATTCCAATATGCGTGGGCATTCTTTTAGGATTCTCAAGCCTCATTGTAAAAAATGTTTGACAGATTTTTTACTCAGCAAAATATAGGCGTTTGGAACTTGCTCCCAGAGCATGTCGTCAACGGACCATCTTTAAACAGGTTCAAGTCTAGCTTTGACCAAGTTTGGAAGCAAAGCGAACATTATTTTGACTGTAAAGCTGACATTTACTGATTTTACTTGCTATGACGAAGTGGCCGGAGGCCAGCAACGTCCCATTGATGATGATGACTGCATGTTACCGTGGCTTGAATGAAACTTACCATTCATGCCTAGCCTAACTATGCACCAATGCATTGCCTCAGTCTTAATTATTTAGGCTAGACCTCGCCTAGCCAGACCTTCACTTCAGTCAGGCTTCCCCTCAGTCGCGGCCTGTAGGCCTAAAAATGTTAGACTAGAATTGGCCTAAACTGTTCAAGTCGACGCCAGTTTAATGCAAGCGTTTTTGTCCTAGGCCTAAGTTAGATCCTATGATTTGGACACGGCCTAGCCTAGGCCTCAGTTACTTGTAGTTGTACTGTACTGTCGTTCGATCCTGGGTTAGGCTAGCCTAGGATACTTACGAAGTGAGTTTTATCTTCTTCAATGCCACTAAATCTCCGGTTTCTCTGTCTTTTGCTTTATATACTACACCGTACATCCCTTCTCCAATCTTGCCCACTTTCTGAAACTTCTCCATAATCTCCCTTTAGGCGTTCTGTTTAGTCACGTAACATTCATCAGTGAGCCTCCAACATTCTCCTGGCAAGCTAGAAGGCTACTAACTAGCCTCAAACGTACGTATATAGGGCTAGGATACTGTCTTCTATTTCACGCACATCAAGCTGTTGAGCCTAACTCAGTAACTGCTTACACACGTAAAGTGTAAGTTACTTCGTAGAATCACTGTTCGACAGAATTTCGCTGATATGGAGTACACTATTTACAGTATGCCTACTCATACATGGTGTATCACCCAACAGCAGTTATCACTTGTGTACGACTCCGTAGCTATTTTGCCTAGTAGACAACGTCGAATATCTATGAAATATTACATATCTTATACTCCCTAATGAGTGAGAGGGTGGTAATCGTAACCTACTTTGTTCATTGTAAAAATGCGCACAATGGCTTTCATTTATAGGTGAATGATATATTATAATTTCCTTTTAATTTGTTGATGTTTGATACCAATTTCCCCGCTACACTTTATCACATGGGATCTGAAAACGTTGAATGATTGGTCTTGGTTTTCCCGCTAATTTAATTTGTCACTCTTCGATTGGTGAAAAAGTTTTATCCTGATAAATATGCATTATCCCGGGAACCGTTGATCACATCATGAATATTAAGTACTACTACTACCCAAACAATCATCATGGCGGGTCGCTGCGAAGGTGACAGGTGACCTGCTGTCGAATATCGAGATAGATATTGATTGCTGTTTTCATCTCAGAACCGGTATTTTGATGGAATTTCTATATAACTGTGCCTGCTTTAAATATGCAGACACCGTCTTTGTCACTATATATTGCCTATTTCGCTTCCTAAGTTATTACATTTATTTTTGTCCATGTCCTTATGCTGTGTTAGGCTATCAGCACTGTATTTAAAATTGCTACGTTCACAATAAAATTGGCGTGGAAAATGTATAACACTAGGCCCAGTGTTACGACAGCATGAATGGAAAATTGAACCGTGGTAAACCATGGCACCTCACTCTATACTACAGTCCTAACTAAGCTACTGTAACTTAGGACAATACATATCCTATGTTGATGTGAAAACGCTAAGGTAGACACGCTTGGTAAGGTCAGGCCCAGCCTTATTATTGTTATTCCGAATGGAGCACATAGTACATACAGTACCCCGTAGTTGGCGAGCCCCCAAAATTGGCGCTTCCTTCAAAAATTACTCGCTATCACTGTGGCAACATTATTGAAGTGAGCCTAACCTTCTTGAATCTAACCACAGTTACGTATTTCACGATTATGAACCCATTTCAGGTACGTTTCCTTTAAATAAGGGCTTGTTTGTGACATTTAAAATATCGGCGATGGATTCCTTAAGAGCGCCAATTTCGGGGTACTGTACATACTAGCCTAGTTGGACACTCTTCTCAGTAGTTCCTTCATGTACAGATCATGTATGCTAACTTAGTGGTATTAGTAATTGTTACTTTCATTTAGTAGCTAGGCCTACTAGTACTATCAGGCTGGCATAACAATTTGGTCCTACTGCTAAAGCTGTTGTAATACCAGTCAAATGGGTACAACTATAGAATACCCTGCCAATATGAAATCTCACTGAGCCTCCGGAGGCGCAGTCGTAGTCATATCAAAACTGTGCAGCAAGTGCATATACGGTGACTGCGCATCCACCCAGGATTGGAGGTGCAGTGGACTTAGAAGAATTTTTAAAGAAAGATAACTTACACTACAAGCCATGAACTCATATTGAGTCATTCTCAAAATAACACGCAAGTGTATATGTGCGACTGTGCCTCCACCCGGGGCTGGAGGCTCAGTGGACTTAAAAGATTTTTTAAAGAAATGTAACCTACATTTCAAGCCATGCAAGTGTATAATGTAAGAAGAAAACAGAGAGCGTAGATAGAGTCGGCTCTGGAAGAAAGCAGAGATAGAGAAGAAAGCATTTAACAGCGCCTCCACGTTTTTAAAAAGGTTTTCTTTGACCGTGGTGGGATATTCTATAGTTACTCTGTCAAATGTACCCAGACCATAGCATGCCATACCAAAATGTTCCAGTATTGGTCAAAACTTCCTCATGCCGCAACATCCCCATGTCATTGGAACAACAGTAGTAAGTCATGTATATGTAAAACAGAGTTGATGATATGAGTGTTGCTGATATTGTTTGGTAGATTATACCTTCAAGTAAGCCTACGCTACAGCAGTATATACTTGCTGCACAAGTGGAATTTCTATACATCTGCAATTGACAGATCATTCAACTGAGTTTATCTTAGCAGTCGTGACAATTGAGTAGACTATTTTATCCTAAATACATTCTTATCCAAGTGGCCCATCTGAAGTTTGGACTTAGGCTACAGCTTAGTTAGGCTTGTACTTCTGTATCAAGAGACCAAACAAAACTTAACACTTCAGTTATCTTTGTCAAACTGATGTGTTTGTAGTATTCCTTGGAATATACAGTGCCCTCTGGAATTAATGTGTCATCCAACCGCAGTTGAAAGGCGCAGTGTAGTTCACTTCTATCCTTTGAACCGGAGCATGATGGGAAAGTTCTGATCTACTTTTCAGATGGCAGTATTAAAACAAAAAAGTTATCTCTGTAGAAAACAAAAAAAAATTTCGGCTAGTCTTTTATGTTTCACAGAAAAAAAAATGCAAGTTGTAAGTATGGTGGTGATGTAGGATGGAAATTGCATAGGAGCATTTATGGAGCATAAACAATCTCTCCAGAGTTTGTGAGTATAGAAGCAATACTCTATAGTGAATACTACATGCAAATATTGGCACATTGAAATGCAATCTGTATTGGCTCATAGGAAAATTTGCATGTTAAATTTTAGTGTATGAATTCCTTGAGAGACAGTAAACCTTTTAGCTCATATTTGTGTTTTCAAAGTATTTGTCATTCTGTACTGCAAACTTTCTTTCAGTAAAATTCATCTTATATTGTCCAAGCAAATTAGAAAATCATTCTATACAGTCACTTTTAGAGATATTTGTAGATAGTTGACAGCCCTCGGAAGTTTTTTCTGATTATGTGTCTTGTGTACTTTACCATTAGTACTCAGACTGGAAAACTTGTGGAAAAGCAATTGAGTCATCTTATTTTGGCAATATGTGGTATGGGCTGTCAGTTGTGACATGAATGTGTGGATTGTACAGTACCTTGCCAGAAGATGAATTGTGTGATTATTTTCAACAGCAGGACAGCATGCAGACTTCATTTGGGTCAGTTGAAGATTAATCAGGGACTGCCAGACACCAGGAGGCTAGAGTCTTCAGTTTCCTGAGTGACTGCACCCAAATTTGACTCTGTGTGGGGATTTTCCTCTATTCCTTGTACTTTTTTACCACTAGCCATTAGCTATGAAAGGTTAAGTAGCAATGGAAGTCATCACACCTAACATGCGGGTACTAAGCATACTAAGAGTTGCAGAAATTGCAGTCCATAGTGATGCTTCTGGTTTAAAATGAAGTGGAAGAACATTCTTCAAGCTTAACTTTAGAAATTGGTTGTTATAAAGTTTGATTCTCTGTTTGTTGTTTTCTTGTCACAGAAGACTGCCAGATACAAAATGTCCAAGCCAATCTTCAAACCTGGTGATAAAGTGTTTGCCAAGATGAAAGGCTGGCCATTCTGGCCAGCAAGAGTGAGTACTTCCACCTCTCTTCTCACAAACCCTCATTAATTAAGGGATGGGAAAATAAGAACTGTCTCTGAGGATGAAGGGTGTGGGGTAGAAGTGGCAGAGTGAGAGAGGGTTTTCAACCACAGCAAGTGTAAGTTGTGAAAGCCTCGGGCTATCGCAGATGTTACTTTCAAGCAAGTTTTCATTACAGTTTTGGGAAGTAAAATTTTGGTATTGGGTTGCACCAACCAGGAAATCATAGGAATTGTAGGAAATTGCCACCAGCATATTTAACTTATAATCTGCTGTGCAACAATGCAACCATTGCTCCTCTGATGGTATTAAGTCTGTTTGCCATAACTTTTCAAAATTGAATCAAGTAGTTATCTTTTGACTTGGACTATTTGTACTTTCACTTGCATATCATATCATTAATCTCACTTCCAATCTTTTGCATAGTCAATTCCCTAGTGAGGCTACGTCTCTGGAATCGTCCTTCGGGTTTTCCGCGCCGGTTGACACAAGATTCGTACCCTTGCAGAAAAAATAGATCCGTTAACCACCCAGTCGGCGGACATGCGGATTAGTACACAATCGCCCCGCCCCCATGATTCATCATAATAACCGTAAATGTTCATGAGCGAAGGGAATAAAGCACCAATACAAGTATTATGTTTCAGCGATCAAGCCATAAATAAAGACTCTGGCTCTATGAAACTTCTCGAAATTTCACACAGGGGAAGATTGTTTATGAATTTTATACAAAGATTACAAATAAATTACATTCGCAGTCTAGGTTTGGTAGCTTCCTGAAAAGGATTCATGCGTGGAGTGGTAGAGCACAAGTGAACTCTTATATAGATAAGACATGACTAGAACAACGTCACTTTCACTATATTGATCACGTGGGCACACATTACATCCTTTTGACTAGAGTCATTTGTAACCCTGTATAGTCTGCATTATATATCAAAGATTTTTAAATGGTATCGTCCCGAAGAAGGTACATTATTTACTATTTGTATTATTTTTGTGTTAAATATCGGTGTATCTTTATGGCGGCATTGAGATATAAAATTAAAAGGGTAATACAACATCTAATCGATAGATTTTATTCCAAAAGTTTAAAAACATGTTTCTTTATTTTCAATCAGTCAAGGCGTTGTACCCTTGTTTTCGTAGTAAAAAATCCAATTTGGAGCACTAGGCCCCACCCCAATCCAATTATAGCAGATTTGCCACAGCTTACTGAAGCTAGCATGATATGGCCAGGCTCGCGACCAAAGAAACTGCGAGAAGTTTCTCCGTACTTACACCGTGCATTTCGTGCTAGAGCGCAACTTTAATACAGTATGTGTTGTGAATACATGTACATGTATTAACATCAGTGTAAAATAGCTTTATCGATCGCTGCGCGGAGTAACTTTTCGTGGAGATGTCGTTGAAAGTTCACCTAGGGTTATCAAAACCACTATTTATTGAGACCTCAAATATTTTTTGATGTATTCCAGTGAATTTTTCTCAGCGTAAACTGCTTTTGTTTGATTCATAGGCCTAATTCGTAAGCGAGGTACATCCTACTCATCTTGCTAGTTTTAGACGTTATAGCTGAGTTTGTGTTTGATTAGCCTACGGAACATCAACCAGAAAGTGAGAGAAGAATTTAAAAAAAAAAACCTCATTTTCTATTTCTCCCTAAACCTGTACATGTGTGCTGATATATCTGCTGTATCTATTATATGCTACTTCATTCTTGCAAATGCAATGCATGAGTAGGCAGCCTATGCAAAGTAGGCTTAGGCTAACTTTCAAAGAAAATAACACAAGACAACTTCACTAGATCTACAAGGGAAATTGAAAAGCAGTAAGACATTTAAGCACAGATTAGGGCCAAAAAAGAGACAAAATTACACATAACAAGAAAAGTGAAAGTATAAGTTGACAAACCATCAACAGCAAAAATCAAAAAGTTCAAACGTAAAATATAAAAGTAAAGTACCCAATCATCTTAAAGAAAGGGACTTGTGAAATGGTTCTGCCCATGAAAGAGTAAGGCACCGAAGCGATTAGTATAGCTAAATACCGTCAGTAGGCTCACAATTTTTCACTCTGAAATTTTCATGAATTTTCAATCGTCATTCAAACTGGGAAAATGAAAAAAAAAGTCTCATATACCATATATATAACTGCAGAGTGAGATCATGTCTGCGTACGGTTAGGGAGAAGGAGGTCAACCATCCGGCCACCACTTCCCTTTTCAGACTTTTTCTGTAAGACGCCTGAACACACAGCGACCTTGAAAATCATATGACAAGAATGATGTTACCTGGTCAACTGCTAGGCCTAACCTAGTGCACAAAAAAATTCTAGGGCCCAAGTCAGTAGACAAAAGTGGGTTATGTCATAAAGTTTTATTGCACTCTTGCCTGTCTTGCTGGAATGGACCATTTTTTTTCCCCCTTACTCTTACGCTTACATACCGGTAGTGTGCTTGAAAAAGTTATGTAAGAATAGTTTCTATTACCCACAGACGCTAGTTAAAAAACTCAATTTTGGTTATAAAGGTCTAAATTTATATGAGAATCACTTAGTTACAACATTTTTATGCACGTTATCTTGTCTTTTGTTAATTAGAGGCTTGGTCTTGAACATCTGATTGTAAAGTTTGACTGTTCATGTGACTTTTAATTTGATTGGTTTGCGGTTATAATCATGGCGAAAGGGCGTTAATAGTCATAAGTAGGTCAAGTGCTTATTGATACCGTACAAACAAGCTTGACCTTAAGTCATATAACAATCATAACAATGAAGCATATGGCAATACCTAAGCGGTTTAGGACTTTCAAAATCACCACAAAATCATAACCGGGCAATTTTTTTTTTGTCACAAGTCAATTTTTTTTTTTCTCACAAAACATTGGACGTGGGGTAACAAAAATGATTTCGTTCACATAATTTATCACTTGAATGCTTTTGGAAGTTATCAATGTCCTCTACGATGTTTGACATCTCTACCTGAAGTGGATAGGCTGATTATAGCTGGTTCCTGGACTATACTAAGAGTTATCGGCAAGCATTATAAGAGCGGCAACTTCAGTTTTTATTTCAAGCCTGTCTCTGGCCGATCGTGGCTACGTCGAATTTGCCATGCAAATTCAAATTTCTAGTTTTGAATGTAAATATGTCTTGTCATTCAGTGTTTGCAGCAATTTTTGTCAATCTTGTATGGCAACCACTAAGTGAGAAAGGGTATCAGACATGTTGTACAGTTTCATCTTTTATTTCTTATACTGTCTTTCCTGGGCAAAAAAATTTTGTTTGGCTGAAAGGAATTTTTTGTCTTTTGTGGACATTTTTCACCAGCAGTCTAACTTGAGTTTATTCTTTTTGGTGTTATAGGTAGACGAGGTGCCAGAAGGTGGTGTTAAACCTCCACCTAACAAATATCTTATCTTCTTCTACGGAACTCATGAAACGTACGTAGATCTTTCTTTTGCTTGCAATGTACCAGTTCTGAATTACTGAATGTTGAACTGAAGATCCTAAGCACCTTTGCACAAAGTCTGACCCCATCCCACTCTCCTTAATTCCATGCTATCTGGAAGGTGCCTTTGTCTTGCAGAAATATTGAAAACAAAGTTGCATTTTTGTTGAATTTGTGCAATGACTAAACATCAAAAGTTTCATTGCCAACTTTAGATGACATCGTGACAAATTGTTTTACTGTCTTCGATTGTCTTCGAGAGAGGGCATTTTTCAGCAGTCATTCTTCTGATTCCATCATTATTTCACGTTGACAATATCATGATTTATTGAATGTGTTACATAGTACTCTAGATACTTGATAATCAAAGAATTCAGTGCTGCAGAAATGTGTGCTGTACTTAGAGATGGCTTACATTGTTTTCATCTTCATGGAAAGGTCGCATGTAATAAAACATAACATCAGCATTGACATTTCAATCATAACCTTACCTGTAGGTACTTTCCTCTACAAATGCATTCATGTAAGCCAAGAGAATGTGACGTACACTAACGTGACCCGCATCTTCCAAGTATTGCTGTACATCAAGACTGTGGTGGGGTCCCTTTCCTACTCTGTGCATGGTGCTCTCGACATGAGCAATATGTGTTAGAAAGTACAGTAGTTCCCTGTAAAAGAATATTCCAGACCATCCCAAACTATATGTTACAATATGGAGAGTATTCAATGATGCCTGTACCACCCATTTTCCTGTAAAAGTAAGACCCACTTGATCCACAGTGATATTGAAATAGTAATGTATTTTACGATAAATAAAGTTCAAGACGGCCTCATGAATAATTCATTAATTTTACATCATCACAGCTTAATCTTGTGAAAGTCGCTTGATAGTTTGGTTGTCCTCTGTTTCTGTGTGATTTCTGTGTCATAGCCTCTGTTGGTGTTTGAAAAAAATTGGCTGTTTCGAACAGTCTGTATCTATACACAAAGACTTGGAGCAGATCGAAAGTTGTTGACACATAGTTTCATATTATTATGGACTTTACAAGACTATTTTGAATATTGCCTGGCCTATTCTTTTAACACACTCCATGAACCACATTTTGTCGGTGAAGTTATGTGAAACTAGACTACAACACTTTCAAGGGTTGCATTTTAACATCAATCATAAGTGTACAGTTTCTCTGGAATTTGCGTTCAGCTCTGAGGTTCGAAAACAATTATTAGAACCCTTAAATGCCATACAAAGAATTTATTATCTGAATGTGTAACACATATCAGATGCTGATGCTTGATTTTATGTTGTGATAGTTACCTGTGCTTTTGTTTAGATATAATAAGTTACAATGAAATTTGTATCCTGTGTACCATTGAAGTCATCACTCACATCAACAACAGTCCATTTGTGTGGTTCCATTTGGTATGTTTGTGAATGTGTTCCATCCTGAACCTCACTCCTACCTCTCATTCATCATCCCTTTTCTTTACATCCACAGAGCATTCATGGGATCTAAAGTCCTTTTCCCCTATGAGAAATTCAAGCACAAATATGGAAAGGAACACAAGCGTTATGAAGCATTCAACATAGGCCTCTGGGAGATCGAAAATAAGCCAAACGCCACTTTTGTAGGGAATGTAAGCAAACTTTCTCTATGCAGTGAAAGTACACTTCATAATTAATGTTCGCATATTGTGTGGTGTTTCATATATTCTGCATTGCTGATTGTAGTCACAGGCACATCTGTAGAAGTTTCTTCAGTGGGGGAATTTAGGAGAGAGATTGTCTGATAATTTGGCAAAGATTTTGTAGCAGTTGTTAGAAAGATGTCATCAAATTGTGGTGAATGACATTGAAACATGACTAGCTTTTGTATGAAAGCAATTTCCCAACTTTCCTCAAATTGTAAAAAATAATGTCGAGTGGTTATGTTCTATATTTACATCCACTGTTACTCCATGTTTTCAGAAAAGTAAACCTTCAAGATGTGAAAAAGTAAAACTTACAATTTCTATTCCTTTTTTAGGAGCACAAAACTTTGCTTTCTTTGTCACTCCCATATTTCTCTGAAATTGATCAGTTAAGGAGTTACCCATGAATGAGCTTTTGTGTCTTACCATCTCTTCTAGATAGAAATTGTACAATAGGTATTCAAAGAAACGTTGAAACCTAAAGAGCAACATTGTAATTTCACCTCAAATTCTTGACCCCTAAGCAGCAATCAACAGAGGAGGAGGAGGCCTCAGAGGAGGTAGAAGAAGAAACGGAAGAAGAAGAAGAAGCGGAAGAAGCAGAAGCAGAAGAAGAAGACCAGGAGGAGGACGAAGATGAGAAAGAGGTAGCTTATTATCCAAATAATTTTTTTTTTTTATCAAGAAAAGTTTGCACAGTTAAAAGGGATCATAAGAACCATTGTGCATAATTTCTGTGATACTGTGATGTGTTTAATGAGCAGAGGTATTGTGTTTCTCCTACAAGACCCTGTTGGTTCTAATTATCCAATTCTTCACTCCTTGTTCTGAGTTCCTTTATTTTGCTCTTTTCTTATCTTCTGTTTGCGGATGTATCTTCTTCACTTGGCAAGAAGTCCTTGATATTCATGGAAGTATTGAGAAGGGAAAAAGTGCCTTAACTCAAGAAGTTTGGTACCTTTATTTAAATGATCAAAGATGCCATGCAAAGTTTTCTTCCCCCTTTCTTTTAATGGAGACTGTAGTCAAGACCTAGTGATTGCTTAGACAATGAAGAAACATGTTTCATATTTTGACAGTGAACTTGACAAACTATTTTCAAGAAAGACCCCATACATGTACTTCACGTTTGCTGCACAGCTTTTTGTGTCTTAACTTCTATTGATACCTCTCCTCTAAAGCATATTGATTCCTTGCCAGAGGCTGTCAAGGAATCTTTGTCATGTCAGTGATTTGTCCTATTACATGTGTGCATGTGTGTGTGTGGGTGTATTCCAAAATCTCATGAACCTAATACCATTTTGAATGAAGGTGCAAGGAGCATCAAATTTGTTGTATGTATAGAGCATGTTAAGATTAACTGGCGTTATTTTTGGTTTAGGTCAACTCGCCTGTCACCTGAGGTCAGTGGGCTGCTGGCAGAATGTAGACAAATTCTGCTTGCAGTATCGCAGATACCACCTGTTGCCTGAACTGTAGACTCCTAGACATTTCAGATGCCTGATTAGCCCTTTTTGATTCCTTGCCGTAGGCAGGGGAATCTATGCAGTCCTGATGTCATGTGTGTGTATGTATGTATGTGTGTGTGTGTGACGGTCGCTCGTAAACACTCTATCTCAAGAAGGGTAACTCTGAGTAATTTCATTTTTGGCATGTAGGTTGTCCATATTGAGTAGATGATCCCTATTGGTTTTGATGTCCAAATCTTGCATATTAACGAGGTTATGGGGTAAAACATAAAAAATGTTAAAACTGCCATAGTTCCTTATCCGTGGGTCAGATTTGTTTTAAACTTGATGAGGTTGTCTGTTATTAACAGGTTCACGACCATGTGAAATTTAATGCTTATCAATAGAGAGGAAGGGATAATTTTTCACTATAAAACAATAATAATAGCCTAAACACCATTATTGTGGTTATTATAAACTACCGTACAAATGTAATGGGGCTTCATTGTGCAAAATTACTATTGGCAGTGTTTGATTCCTTCAGACACAGTTAACTCAATGTCATAGCAAACTTATTCAGCCGATGGAAGCCAATCAGGACCATGTCATGTTTGAAATAGCATTTTCCCAGCCTATGGAAGCCAATCAGGACCATGTCATGTTTGAAATAGCGTTTTCCATATACTGTACTGCATTTGTAAGTAGAGAATAACTTTTACTTTTCAAACACTCCCTCAGAGGCCTCCATAGGTTGTCTCAGTAACTGGGAGGTCATGGGGTCAGATAGCTGTCACCTGTGCTTCATTTATCTATTTGATAGAACAAAGACTCCTGCCCAGTTTACCACTGACTGTCTCCTGTGTATATTAAGGCATTCCATAAATATTTGATGTATTGGCCTTTATTATGAGAATAATCTGCAGTTATATATCATCAGAAATACAAGTAGCAAGATGCATTGCTGAGTCTCCAGTGTGTTTTCTCAAAATCTTACAATGAGGATGAAGATGGGATCCTGGACTCTGAAAACCTTCAAGGAAGACCTTAATACTAGAAGAAAATCGATTACATTCTGACAATTAAAATGGCCTATCCACATTTTCCTGAGTTCAGTCTCAGAGATAATTTGGATCATGCAAGTATTGGCATGCGGTGGGAGAAATGGCTACTTCGATTGGAAAACTTCTTCATTGCATTTGATATCAAGGATGAAGCTCGTAAAAGGGCAATGTTACTTCATTTTGGAGGGGAAAGCGTTACTGAAATATTTCAAACACTTAATGAAACTGGAGACTCTACAGATTATGACACAGCAAAAACCAAGCTGACAGAGTATTTTCAACTTATACAAAATACTGAATACGCGATTTTCAAGTTTCGTCAAGCGAAGCAAGGGGAAGGCGAAACGTTGGATGTGTTTACCAACAGGCTGAGGCAATTAGCAAATTATTGTCAATTTATGGATATAGATAAAGAAGTCAAATCACAGATAATTCAAAGTTGCAGTTCGTCACGATTGCGGCGAAGAGTGTTGAAGGAACTGAACCGCAACTTAACTGAGATACTTGACTTAGGGAGAGCACTTATGATCTCGGATCAAAATGCTACAGAAATTGAAGGACCAAAAGTGGAAACAGTACAAAGTAAACTACCGAAAAACTGGGACAGCCCCAAAAAGAAATGGTACAAACAAAGCCCAGTGTAGGAAATGTGGTAGTGACTTTCCAGAAGGGTAATGTTGCCTGATATCATACTGTACTTGATGTGTGGGTTGGCCATACAGGGTTGGTGATCCCTATTGCTTTTGTTGGACGTCAAATGTCACGGTCATGTCAGGTTACCCAAAATAAAGATCATTTTGAGTTAAAAGCTTGTGGTGTATCAAGAAAATGACTGCAGTTGATCTTATACTTGTCATGTGGATAATTCAGCTTTGTTATAATATAACCATGTGGCAAGGAATCACAAAGCCTTTTGGCTTTCTGGTTACTTGTTTTGCTCATGTAATTTAGTTTATGCTATTTCCTCATATTTAATTTTAGGTAGTGAAAAAGCCGAGGAAAAGAAAAGCCAGCAAAGAGAAGGTAAGTAAAGTTGTGCATGAGGGTCTGACAACATGTGAACTCTGAGAGGATATATAGTTTGTGCTGTATAAACAGACTTCAGCTTTCTCACTTGCAAGCTGAAATGGTGCACAATCTGCTTCGCAATAGCCATTTCTGATTTATCAATGTATGTAGCCCAGGTGACGAGTTGAACTTGTGAATGATTGTGTCTTATTACGTACCATCCACGGTGGAATATGATTGGGCTACTCCAGTATTTTTGGAGTTGAGTGCTCGTGGCCTGACTAATCGTTACTCTGAAGCTAGTCTCACTTCCTGCTTGATATTGGTCAATGACAATGCAAACGCTACTTGCACATAAACACTGTTACATTTGGAGTAAGAATTATTGTATGGACCATGTAGGGTCTCCTAACTTATAAATCTTGCAAAAGAACATAAGTTCAACCTGTCAAGCAAACAGAAGCAATCTTCATGAATGTTTTTGATAGCTTTAACAATGTCACAGTAATTGTGACTCTAAACAAAGTGGAATCAAGTCTGGGCTCCTGACCAGGAGTCTTTACTCTGAGGTTAAAAGTCAAGTAACCTGCCCAAATGTAATGTTGTTGTTGTGGGGGAGGGGGTGCTGGTGAATGCTTACTGTGATTGGACAATCATGTCGTGAATATCATTGTGTTCGATGTTGATAGATAAATGCATATATTGTATCAGATCGTTTAATGGATGATAGCAGCATTGTCTATGGTATTAGGTGATTTTGATGTCAGCGCATCTACTGCATCAAGTTTCATAGACATAAGTGAATGACAGAAGCATAAATATTGATTGTACTGGGGCTTATTGATGTTGATGGATGACAGCTTTAATGGTCCTGGTGTACATACCAATATTGATGTACAGATGACTTCATCAAATGCTTTAGTGTTAATGGTTGAAATATATATATTGCAATGTTTTCATTTTAGGTCATGTGTTGACCACATACATTGTATCAGGTTATTTTTTATACTAATTGTTGCTTTGGGTGTACTTGTTGTCGCTATGGGTGTGTTTTTTTTTTTTTGGTGTTAGTGTGTTCTTTGTTGCTTGAGTATGTACCAGTTGGTCGCATTATGTTTGCTTCCCAGAAAAAGTCCAAACAAGTTCGCAAGACGTCCAGCGACGATGAAGATTACGATGACATCCCAACACCAGACTATGATGATGGGAGTGACGATGTGAGTCTAAATTTGATAGTTTGAGTTACTCTCCGTACCTCCAACCCCTGCTGGAAGAAAAAGTGGCAGTAAATATATTCTCAACAACTATCTCAAATTTTGCCCCATTTTCAGCTGTTTGAAATACTGAAGAGACATATTTCAGTGTTTATGCAAGGATGGTTGTGTCTTATTCTGCCAAGAATGTTATAGAACCATGAAGTGTGAATTTGATAATTAAAATGATTGTTTTATAAACCTAATGCTTCAGTTCAAATTTTTTACTGAATGTTTCTACCTAAACTGTGTCAGACAAGTCTTTGGTCAAAGCATATGGTCTGGGAGACTCAGAACTCAGATTGTGAGGTGTTGAAGTCATGTTTAAGTAAATGCAACAAAAAGTTTCACAAAATGGAGTGTGTAATAATGTGTCATCTCATGTAGGATTTTGAGGTGCTAGCCAAAACGAAATCAAAAGGCAAGGCAAAGTCGGCAACTTCGTCAGAAGCTGGAAGCGACGAAGATGATGACGACGATGAACCGAAGAAGAAGAGGCGGAAAACGAAGGAAAAGAAAATGACTAAAAAGAAGAAAAGAAAGACTAATATGGAGGAGAGTTCCCAGGATGAAGATGACCCCAAAGCCAAGAAACGAGGAAGGTCTAAGAACACCGATGATTCTGTGGAAGAGGATAGCGATGAAGAAGTAACGGTGAGAGAGAGAGAAGGATTGTGAAAGTCTCTTCAGATCACGTCCTAATGTCATCTAAAACACCGAGCTTCCTTTAAAACACTTCCAGATCAAACAAACTTAGTAACTTTGCTTTGTGTTTGGTGGAAGTTGAACATGGATGTTGTGTTTGGGTTGCACTTTTGAAGGGGATAAACATCCTAATTATTAGGACTGATTTTAGGGTGGAATGAGTTGAGCAAGATGTGCCCAACCCTTTTCAGCTCAGTTTTTGCTTATCACAGAATGGTATCAGGAAACTTTCCCCAACATGGTAATAAAATACAAGTTAAAAATTTTATCTGATTGTTCTGACAGTTACTGTATGGAGTTTTATCGTTCCATTTATTTTAACAGTAGCACATATCATAACACGTCCATTGGCCTATGTGTAGAAATGCATTAATGAGAGAAGATTGCACAACTTGGACGAAATTACTTTGTGGATGTAATTTCAACCATCTATCCTGTTTGAAGTGATCTAATATTGTGAGAAATCCAAGTAATATGGGCAAAAGTGCAAAACCTCCTCTAAAAAAATGGGTTCATTTCTTCTTTTTCTTCTAAAATGTGCAACTTCTCCTCATGAGACTGGCCAGATTCATCAATACAAATACTTAACTGTTCTTTGATACAGTTAGGTCATCCTATATGATGGGGTTACAAAGGTTGAGATTTAAAACCTTTTTGACTGCATGCCCCATAGTCTATATGTCTTGAAATCTCTTGAAAGTTTACTTCAGTGACATTGTCAAGATGGTGTCAGGTTTAGATAAAAATAGAAAATTTTAGTTGTCAGAGGATTCACATTTCAGAATGTACTTGTGGTACCATGAACAGAATGATGCCACAAACATGAACAGAATATAAAATGAATGTAATATATATTGCTGTAAATTGGATTAATCAACATCTGCAATTCATTGCATTACTTAAAATGGCTTTTTGGTTTCATGTGGGTGCATGTGTGGGGTCCAATCTCTGAAATGGGCCATTTTATAAAAGCACGAAATATCTTTCTTTTTCTACAGATTTTATGTAACAAAAGTGAGTGGTCGTGGTCAGAAATGGGCCAAGTGGGCTATTGTACAAAATAATGCAAAAATGGTTCTTTTACTTCATAATTTACACTATATAGTGTACATCTGTGCAAGGAACCACAGTGCCCTTGGGTTCTTGTTATCATATACAGTGGCCCATGACTCAGTTTGAAAAGCTGTTTGTTTTGAAGTGATTTAGGTTAGCAGTAGAGATACACCTGTGACCTACCATTGTATGGGGAGAGTCACAAGGAGTTGGAGAATATGTATCGCATAATGCAAAAACAGGTAGGTGATCTGAAGTATCAATCAGGATACCAGGAAGGTATCTATTGCTGGATTCCCGATAAATTTTTCTCACTGCTAGCATAGGCCGGTTATCGTCTTGTACATTTTAACTTACGTACATTTATACTGTGTGTTATATGTGTATTTCCTGCTCATTAGCCTAAAGCAAAGGGAAGAAAACGTTCCTCCTCAGTCGCTACAAAAGGAAAGGCAAAGAAGGTGCTGCCATCATCGTCTTCGTCAGAAGTAGATGAGTATGAAGTGGTGGAAAAGCAAGATGATGAAGAGGAGGAGGAGGAAGAAGAAGAAGAAGCAGAGGAAAAGGATGAAGAAGATGAAGAGGAAGCTGATGAACAGGAAGAGGAGGGGGAGAAGCCAGAAGAGTCAGAAGCAGATGAGGAGGAAAGTGCAGAGGCATCCAGCGTCGATGATGAACCACTGGTGGGGAAGAAGGTGGAGGAGAAACAGTCTCCTATAAAAGGTATCTTATTCATATCAAATAGTCAATAACATCTTCCATGTGTGAAAGATTTGTATCAGGTCCAGTGAATTATCAAAATATCTTCCATTGCTGATTTGCCTCTTGAGTCAACTGGTGTTGAACAAACTTCTCCCAGGTAGCA
This sequence comes from Stichopus chloronotus, assembly GCA_021234535.1. Taxonomy (NCBI): domain Eukaryota; kingdom Metazoa; phylum Echinodermata; class Holothuroidea; order Aspidochirotida; family Stichopodidae; genus Stichopus; species Stichopus chloronotus. The sequence continues at coordinate 8,154,702 of CM037835.1, forward strand.
AAAGACCAATCTGCTTGTATGTAGTTGTGTGTGGGATGAAATGATATCCAACATGTCTCTGTTTGAGCTAAGGAACTAAACTGTGATTGATTGTCTCACTGTTGTTCTTTGTCTCTCCATTACTTGTCTGATTTTGTTCATAAATTCTTGAAACAGTGACTTTTATCAACTTTATGTTGAGTCACGTCTCTGATCTTTATGGAAAACCACCTTGTCACACATCTAACAACATAGACGGATACAGGTGTATGGTTTGTATACTTCCCTTGTAAAGTTAGTTGAAATCTTTTTAACTTGGGTAAACTTTTTCATCATCTTTTCTCAGAATCTTTGGTTAATTTCAAATTCAGGTGGTCAGTTTGTGTCTTGCTGAAAATAATGCAATTATCAGTCATTTAACTAATATCTTGTCTGTTTGTGCTGACCATTTATTTCCCACTTTTAGGAACCCTTTGCTCTGAGCAGTTATATTGCTGATTTAGGTAACATTGCAGAATATTTGTAGTTATAGCTGCCCACAAATCTACAAAGCTTACATGAAATTGCAACTGGGCTATTGTGTGTCACAAATTGTGATGCAAACCCGCTTATTTTGTCCCTTGTGATGTGATGATTACGTGTAGTGTATTTCAAAAGAATTGTGATTTCAGTTTTAATTTTGTATTACCACCAACTGATGATCGATTAACTTTGATGTAGAGGGGAGGAGGTGGGAACGGGGATGAAGGGAAATACATGCAGTGTTTTGGTAACATACTATCACGTAAGAATTATTCAAGAGTGAAATAATGCCTAAAATTACAGGAATCAAGTCTACCTCCAAAGTCAGGGTGGAGTGGCTCGAACCTGAATCAGATAAAGGCCAGCGTTCTGTGGTCGCAGCCAAAAAAATTGTCTCATTCGAAGACGGTCTGGCCTTGGAGCAGGTGGTTTTGTGTGCATGGGGTTCCCGCAGATACAAGGCGGTGGTCAAATCTGTGGAAGGACTTGGTGAGCAATACTGTTTTAAAAGTTTGCACTGCTCATAGTAAATCTGAAAACGTAGAAACAGCTGATGGTATTTGTAGTTGGAAGATAAACTGTCCATATTTTCCTGCCAAATTATTTAATACCTTCAGTAACTTCAGAATTCTTCATTCCTCTGTGGTAAAATTCAGAAGGTTAGGCATATGTGGCAAATTCTCTGTAATTGTGCAATGGTAGCATCACACCTGTGTGCATCAAAGCTTGAAACACAGAGATCTGTGGAGGGCAGTGTTCACATTCGACGGAAAGGATCGTCATTAAAATAGTTTTGCCCTCAGGCTAAGTCACAGTAAAGGGTTTGCTACTGATGATATGTAGGTTAACATCAGGCTACACATCTTCATGGTTTACAAGTTTAAACTTTGGAGAAAATTCTATTCGGCAGGTTTCTTTGCTTAATGTGCATTACACTCGCACTATTCCATTTCTGCTTGCAGTTTGATGTACCTTGACAATTTACCTTTCTTTACAATTGTCCATCTTTGATGGAGGTGTCAGTGTGGGCTAAAAGCATTTCCAACCAATTTGCAAGGAGTGTGTATATTTCTTGCTCACAACTTTAAAAGCTGTGCAGCTTGAAGAACATGCCATCATTCACATGCTTCTTGTATTTACCATTGACATTTCTTGGTTTGTTGTTTGATTTATATGTGACATGTTTTGTTGCATCTCGAATTTAATAGCAACCACATGCAAATGGTAATGTATAGAACCAACAGCATTCATGCAAGGGGAAGATAAAACAACTCCTCTGTGTAGTAACATCGCTCCCTCCCAAGTTTATTCTTGTGCTGTTGTAAGATTGCTTATTTTTATGACATAATTGCTTCGCTATGAGTATGTTGAAGTTTCTGCAATAATGTGAAAACTTCTGCTTTCACCTGCAAAGTTGCTAGTGTGTGTGTTTGACTCTGATGTAATTATGTTAAATATAATCTGGCCATGATAACTGTGATTCATCTTGGAGACTGCATCGTCCATCCTCTTTTCTTGATTTAGTGATCAGAATGAGACTTTGGTCAGGTGACCAAGGTGAGTGTGTAAATGGTGGTAAGTTGCCATTAATGCTGTCACCGGAAATGGTCAATGTTTTTGTTATTGGCACTCACTCATCATGGGAGAGTCATCCATGCAAGGTTAGAGACTTTGTCGTCTTTCGGTATGCTTCACAGATGCCAAAGCAAGGAAGAAAGCCATCCCAAAGGCAGCACCAAAGAAAAAAACACCGGCAAAGAAGACACCGGCAAAGAAGACACCAGCCAAAAAGACTCCAGCCAAGAAAACTCCAGCTAAGACTGCTGCACCTATCAGTGATGACTCAAGTTCAAGGTGAGATGTTTTATCTTGAAGTGACTCTAAAGGTCATTGTGCAAAAAAAAAAAAGGGGTGGCAGTTGTTGCCGAATAGGAGGTTTTATTCAAAGCCACTGGGTAAATAACTCCAACTACCTGTTGAACCTCCTGAAAAGACGTTATTCACTGCTATTACACTGGCTGATTAAAATGACTTGATTTCTAAATTATGAATCATCGATGTATATCACAACGTCGTAGAAATATTTTTTCATCGTTAAAAATACCTGTAAATTGACAGAAAATAAAACAAAGAGATAAATAAGAGATACAGACAGTTTCTGGGAATATTTGCCAGAACAGTTCTGTTTTCCTTTTGTCATTTCTTTACTTTCTGTAAATTTACTTTTTTAACAGTGTAGGGGAGAATAAATTAGAACTTAGTTAAAGAGGCTTTTGCATCACTTAACTATACCTGGCACATAGTGCCGAGTCTCAGATCTCAGCATTTGTTAAGTAATGAATTCTCCAGTAAGCATCCCTTTCCTCAGTCAACTTTTTGCCTTAGCCATGGTTTAGTATGTACATAACATGACTCTTTTACTTTGTGGTGTTAGGCACAGTGCAAGGCCAGCCAAGGCTTGTAGAGACAAAGGCTCAAACAGTAAATTGCCATAGCCCAATTTAGCTTTGAAAGCAAAGGTTTGCTTTCATTCAGATGTAACAACATTCCGTTTACTGTACCCTTTTTGACCAATCCCTGTGTCTCATCCCTGCAATTATTACTTTGTGCACCATGCTGCTCTGCTCCACATCGTTTCCTAAAAATTGTACCAAATGGGATAAACTCCATTGTGCTTACCACAATGAAATTTCTTACTATACTATACTGTACTTTGAATGCAATTAACCTTGATGGTATCATTCCAAAGGTGATATTTTAGTTGAAGTATGTTGACCTTCTGTTCCCAGTGGCCTTCCTGTGACCTGCTTCAACTGCAATTAACAAAGGGCTAGTTTTGCTTGGAGGTTTGCCTCATTATTTCTTGATTACCAGTTGAATGTGCACATGATATGCCTAATTAGAACCTTGCAGGCCGCTGATAGTAAATATGACTGTCTGAATGAATTCTGAGCAGAAAACCATCTGATTTAAATCGATATTAACTAAATGTTAGGTCAGTCCTTATAAATTGCTCTTGGGAAGGAGGTTAAAATTTATAAGGCGAATCAATTAGCTCCTAAATTTCTCTTCGGCTATGGTGAAAATAGCAATTTTCTGGCTCTTTTGGCAGTATTTCCAGTGATTCGGATAGTGAAGTCATGTCATGGAAGAAGAAGGATGAGCTGAGACGACAGAAGTTGGCAGAAGAACAGAAGAGATTAGAAGAGCAACGTATCAAAGAGATGAGAGAAAGAGAGAGGTTAGAGGAAGAAGAGGAGAAGCGTGAGAAAGCAGAGAAACGGAAGAAAAAGAAGGAAAGAAAAGAAACTGAAACCTCTGTAGCATCAGATGAAGAAAGAGAACTGAAGAAGGAGAAAGTTGAAGAAGAGGCAGAAGATGACAGAGAGGGGAGCAAAGAAGGCTCTGAAGTTTCTCAAGAGACCACCAAGGAGAAGACTAAAGAAACCAAAGAGGACAAAGAGAAGAGGAAGATGGAGAAAGAGAAGATGAAACAGGAACTAAAAGAAAAGAAGAAAGAAGAGAAACTTAAGAAGAAACAGGAAGAGAAGAAGAAAGAGATGGAGGAGCAGAGGAAGAAGCAGGAAGAGAAGAGGAAAGAGGAGAAAAAGAAAGCAGAAGAGAGGAAGAGGAAAGAAGAAGAGAGGAGAAGAAAAGAGGAAGAAGCAAGGAGGAAAGAAGAAGAAAGGAGGAAACAGGAGAAAAGGAAACTAGCAGAAAAACAGCAGAAGGTTGGTAAACATTAATCAAGACACAATAACTGATGTTGAGGAATCTTGTCATCTCCCAGGTAACTTAAATGCATTCATATTGCTTGCTGAAAAATTCAATTAATTTCTTTGTTGGCAGGCCAAGTTTTAGTAGTACAAGTTCAATGAGGTTTCACATTTTTTACTTACTAAGAGGAAAACAACATTTGCCCTCCCTGTTACCATTATCCTGCTGTCCCTCATCATGTTTGTCACTATGGCATTGAGTGCTAATTGAGTGCATGGTCATCCATGATCTACTCGTGGTCAGGTCTTGTTTGTTGATTCTTTCTACAATCCTTTTGTCATCATTCATTTCTCATTTTATTTTAGAAAGCAAGTCAAGTGCAGAACAGCAATACCTCTGAGTGAGTATTGAGGGTATCTCTCTGTCATGCATGCAAAGTAAACATCACATCCACATCTTTGATTGTTCAAGATGTTTACGTTGATAGGCTTCCAAATTTGGTCTCTACAAATGTCGGGGCCTCAGTTACTAAGGTGGTCGAATCGTCCGTAGCAGGAACACCGGTAACCAAAAGTTGGTTGTCTGATGTGCAACCACTTTTCTTAACAAGAAGTAAAGAGCAGCTTGTTTTCATTTAATTCTAAACTTTTTTTGGATCGACTCTTTCAACTCTTATCGAATAAAGTTTTTTTTTGTGTGTGTGTCAAACGTTGCATATGTTCTTACTCTGCAAGATGAATAAATGTAGGTTGCCATTTCATTGTCCATATGTGACAAGAGTCACGCCAAGAGTGTGTGTGGTAGAAATATGTAGCTGGAATAAATGAATCTAGAACAAAGACAGTTGTTCAACATTTTGTTTTTAACTTTCTATACATTTGAACAAAAGTGTTTCAAACCACCAAATTTGATGGCCGACAGCATAAAATGAAAATCAAGGCTTGAATATAAGAAGAAGAAGCTATACTAACCTGCAGCTATGCAGCTAATCTTTTCCTATGTTAAGATGTGAGGTTTGTTCTCATTTTTATTTAAGTTTGTAGCATCCAAGACATTGATTTACAATATCTTCTGTTTCTCTGCAGTGGGACGCCTAACGTTGGTAACCACAGTGGTAGGTAGTCGTATTTTCATCTTGTTGATTATAGGGTAATTGATCCTGAATAATCTCAAAATGCGATCCAACAGTGGTCTTATCTTCGTGGTCTTATCTTCATGGTGTTGATAGTCAGGATTTGTCAATAGCAGTGGCCCCCTTGTTTAAGTGGATAAAGGTGGTGGTATTTGAAATAATAAAGCTTAGCAACTCTAAGGTTTGATCTGTGGGTAGGTCAGAGTTAGATGGGCTTTTTTTTGTCCAAGTGTAACCTTTCCCCATCAGAACTGACATTGAAAAAAAGAAGAAACCAAATTTGATTTTGGAGTTGGTAGTTGCCAGACATGAATTTGTATTATAGAAGCCACAGGATTCCTGCACACTTGTGTGGTTGTCCAGCATCGTAAAACAACGGTCCTTCAAGGCCTTGAATTGTAAATTGAATTAAAATTATTGTCATGTTAAATGTTGATCAATGACCATTGAACCACTTCGTGAGTGTGGTCATGGCTTATACGACATATTGGATGCCAGGTAATCTAGACGGAATGACGTGTATGACCGAAGGGGTTGGTGGAAGTGATGTGACCTTTTGTTTTGTATGTGAGTTGCTCGCTATAGCTGTGATATGTCATTGGATTGAGTTACGTGATGGCTGTGGACAGTGCACCTGGATATACAGTCCCATTTAAAAGTACCAGCCTTAGCGAGCATTTTATTTGAAGCTTAATGTGGAAAAGCAGCTTGTATGAGTTGTATGCTTGTATGCATGGTCACCTGTAGGCAGAAATGGATTTTTGTTAGGTACGGCTTCCTTAAGTATATCTGAAGTAACCAGAATGTTGTGGTTGTTTGTTAAAAGTTTGCAAAAAATGAGGAATATTTCAATGGAAGGTAACAACTACAGTGAGCTTGTTTTCATCAGTTCGTCTTTTGGCCTTCATTGCTAATACAGAGGATCTATAGAGGGAGTGGACTCTCTGGATGGCTTTATGCATCCTTTTGGCATGTATAATTAATTAATGATGACTATAGGTCCGTTTTGAAGTCATTCACACTTGTCCAGTAGAACTATCAGCCAACATTGCTCATTGCCTGTTCATGGTTGGTGCCTCACTTACTTAAATTACTGTTAACAAAACAGCAATTCTAACTCTTTTGATTACAAACAAAGTCTGCAATATGTTGATTATTCTGAAGAGTCACCCAGAGCAGTCCCTTTTGTAAAAGAAAACTGACTGATTTCGCCAGTGTCTCAGGTGCATCATGTGGAACAAACATTATGGTGTGTGAATGATGCCTATCGCATGTATATGTTACAGATGTTGCCAGCAACTTTGTATGTGGTTCAAAATATTTGTATTTTTGTTGGCAGTAGATCCTGATCCAGATGCCCTATTAGAAGGCCTCCATGTGGAGTTAAAGATATCTCTGAGTGTGGATAATCCTGTAAGTATGTGCCCTCTTGTTGGTGAAGAAAGCTGAACGAGGGCAGCATTTGTTGTCAATGGTTATATGTTCTTTTTTTCTACATCATTCACTCAGTGTTTTTTCTAACCTTGCACACACTATTAGCTATATACCCTTAGTACTCAATAATGAAAAGATTACATCATCAGGCCCACAGACTAATATACACAAATAACAACATTTCACCAATCTTGTCAGTTGATGCCCAAACCATCTCCATTATCTTTGTTGCTTTCTCGTATGGTGAAGATTTCTCTTGGTGGTTGAAAAGTATTTCAGTTTTTTTCAAGATGTTATTTGGAATAAACAGTTTCTTTGAGTTACTTTTATCTTGTGGCTGTTGCATTCGCTCTGTGTATGCTGCAAATGCCACCCACAGTACAGATGATGCAATTGTGTATAGGCCCCTTTATTTTAATTTGCGCTAAATGGAAATGCACAACAGTAAACATGTAAATGTGAATTCCTCGCTGTAGTGAACAGATTGACTGTTTATAAAATTGAAAAATTCTTCCTGCTGTCTTACTTGTAACATTTTACAATCACCTCTTGTATTTTTTATTATTTCAGGACCCCTTGAGGAGCTGTCGTGTCATGGAAGAAATTGACAAACTCCAGTTGAATCCAGTTCTTTTAAAGAAGCATGCTGAATTTGTGCAAACAATAAAAAAGGTAACATCGTTTGTGTCTTTCTTGTGTCACCAGAGTTTAGGATATAGATATTATGACTTGAACTGGTACAAATGAATATGACTTGGAAACAATGTTTGTATAATTGCTCAGTTTCCCTGTGAAATAGTTTTTGCCCAATGTTATCAATTTGCATATCCCTTTTCTTTCCTCTTCTTGTCCACTGAGATTAACTTAGCTTGTCTGTCCCCATTGCTCTCACTTGAGTGGTTTTATCTCTCAGAATCATCAGCTATCTTAAACTGTATTTTCTTTGATCCATCCTTTAAAAAGTAGTAATTTGTAATTAAAAAGTAATTTTGTGAAAAGAAAACCTAAGATTTTCACATTGACAGGTATGTCCATCACCCTTCAATGGAATGCTAGGCCTTTGACATATCTTTTCTCTTGTTGCACATGCAGGTGAGAAGGTACAAGAACAGTGAGAAGGTTGCCAAGAAAGCAGAATATCTTTACAACAAATTGAAGTTGGTCTTTGTGATGCAAAACTCAGGAGCTACAAAAACTGTCAAGACCAGCAAATCAGCCACAAACAAGGAGAACTTGAAGGAGGTGACACAGAAAAAGATAACAGAGAAACCAGCTGCAAAGGAAGGTAGAATCTTTTTCTTACCTTGTCCAAACCATTGACTGTTGTCCTGGTATGGGATTGTTCAAACCTTAGTGCTAATTTGCTGTTCCCATCAGTAACATTTAGTCAAACAGGATGAAAATGTTGTTCTAGTGTGTAGCATACAACTCTTTATTTCCATGGCCCTTGCCCTTGTAAATAAAGAATGTCACAGATTTGTGACCCACAGCCCTCCCACAATGTCTTGTTTTCTCTTTTTTTGGGGGGGGAGTGCCAGTTTTGTTCCAGCTTTAATATTTGATATAAAGGGAACATTTTGGTATTGAATGCTCAAATTGGTACTGTATTGTGTGGAGTGACACAATTATATTGGCTCTTAGAGTTGGAGGAACTCTTCTATCTAGATATGGCGGTTTGGCAGTATGGGAGGAAAAAAAAAATGGATGCGGTGAGGCTACTTCCCAGGAATTGTGTGTATTCAGTGTGTATTTGTGTACTTGGAGGGAAACTATGGTGCCCGAGGCACAGTTGCCCTTTTTTGTACAGAAAGATTATAAGGAATTGTGGAAAAGTTAAGACTCCCTTCCCAGGAACTATTTTTTTTTATGCCAGCACTGTGTGGAAGTGACTCAGATAAATGTTGTAATAGTAGTTTGTAAAGATGCTATAAATTGAAATCATATGGCTTAACTGAAATATTGCATCAACTTTCTTTGAAATTATGCTGTCTTACTGGTAGATCCCAACTGCCACACAATGTAAGCTTAAACATGATTTGTTTTTGATTGGTTCACCTTTCAGAAAGTTCAGATGTAAATAAAGAATCTAAAGCTTCCACTGAAATAGTAACCATTCCCCCTGGGGTGGCAACAGAGGAGGAGACACCAACCAAAAGTGTACCAGTGTCCATCTCAGCTGAAAAGGTAGAGGATGCAACTGACCAAAAAGAGGTTACTCCCTCAAAGGAAAGTCATAGTGAACCACCACCAGATTCAGTTCAGACAGACAATGTAAAAACTGAAGCAGAGACAGCTCCAAACAAATCAGTGGATGAGAGTAATACTCATGCTTCTTTATCAACAAAGCCTTCTGAAGCGGTCACAGAGCCACCAGATGAAACTGATCAAGGGATGAAGGCACCTGAGGAAAAACCAGAAGAAGAAGAACAACAAATCGAACTCAAGGAAGTTTCCGCCCAAGAGAAGGAAGCAAATGATGGAGAAAATAAGAAGTTAAAGAAGGATAAGGAGTCAGAAAAGGAGGTTCCAGTCAATCCTGATGTAAGTGGATCGCCCCAAAACAGTGCCAACACTTCAGCAAGTAAGGTCGAGAAGAAAGTCGTAGGTAGTCCCCCCAACTCCCCTCACTCTTCTGGAGAGGAATCAGAGCAAGAAAGTGGAGGGGGAGTTGAACTAGACTTTGATTCCCGTTTGGAAGAGTTTGCTCAAAGAGCGTTTGGGACTAGTGTATTAGAGGATGAAGAGAGGCGGAGGGAAAGGACGGGTAGGATGATGGAGCGAGACGAAATGAGAGAAGAGGAAAAGAAAGGAGAAATAGGAAGGAAAGAAGAGACTATAGACGATAGAAAAGAATCAGCTGATAAAATGTCCAGGGATGGTGATGATGAAAATCCAGTGGCTGAGGAGGAAGAAAGTAGCAAAGTAGAAGAGGATGAAGGTGCCGAAGAGGATGGAGATGGGGAGGAAGAAGCAGATGACGAAGTGGAAGAAGAGGAAGAGAGATTAGGTGAAGAGTGGTGGGATAAAGCTAGAAGTTTGCTACAGATGACAGAGGAGTTTCGGAAATTGGAGCCCGATTATGACGACGGACCCAGTAGGAAAGATTCAAAGGCAGAGAAAGAGGAAAAAGAGGGAAGAGAGGGGGATGAGGCCACAGGAGCACCAGTAGATGTTGCCAAGGAGACTGCAGTAGAGGGCGACATCTTGAGAGAAGAGGATATGGAAATTGGTGATGAAGATGAGGAGAAAAAGTGAGTGAAATTGTTGTGTTCAAGAGATGTGTTGGTGAATGTACTGGTGATGAGATGGAAAACAAAACCATTTGTATGAAAAAATTACCCTCTGTAGGAAATTTGCTGGTCTAAAGTGGCAATTGAGTTTTCTTGATTGTTTTTCTTGCCATCGTTGTGACAATCTTCCAGAACTTTGTTTGAGATGTGATAACATTCAGTCATCATCCTTCTGTGATAGTTTCCCACTTACGTTTTTTGTTCACAAGAAGTTAATTAGCAGGTTTTCAACATATCTAGTACTTTTAAGATTATTGGAATACTGTAAACCTTAAAAAAACTTTAACTCACAAACATGAAAAGTTGATGCAAACCCGTTATGTTTCATCAAATTATTTAAATCCATTATGCAGCAAGTAGTCTTAGATATTTTGTGATTTTATAAACCTTAACATCTGTATCTCTGGAAGAAGTGCAATTCCAGAGTACAAATAGTTACTCTTGAGCAGCCTTTTGGTTTTATGCCAAAGATTTTGTTCATCTCTACGCTTTCCAGGACAATCCAATGATAAGAAGAAAAAAAAAAAAACACTTCTACTTTGAAATGCTGTGCGAGTTAACTCTTCATATGCCTCATTCATTAATGTCCATAAGAAGCGGCAATAGTTTTCAAAACTGAACCAGAAGATCCTTTTATACATGGATTAGGATGACCTGTAGTTGCGAAGAAGGAAGGAATTATTTAATTAAATTATTTAATTAATAATCATTATGTTGTGTCTATCCAAGGAAGACTGCATGTGCCTCCTGCATAAATGTCCTATTAGTGCACACTGTTGCTTGTGTTATCTTTATTTGTACAAAAAGTTATCCTTCTTGATAGGAATATCACTTTTATTATCTTCCCTCAAAAGTTTGGAATATCATTGAATTAACACTGTATGTATACATGCATTTGGTTTGAGACATTATCTTCAAAATGAGAAGCCTTGATAGGATTCTTCTCATCAATTTGTCTACCATGGGCAGTGACAACGTGCATCAACGTAGAACAAGAAGAATACTGTGTGCCTTTAAAAAAGTAATCCAGTGACTTTTTAGGGGGTAGTCAAATGAAAGGGCATAATTTTTTGTTTCAGACATTCCAAATTGCCACTCCAATATCTCATTCATAATTCAAGGTACTATTATTTGAACTGTGAAAAAGACTGCTCCGGTCGACAAAAAATTTCCAGTGTCGTCAAGGTTATGAAAAGTCATGTGAGAAGGCAATTTGAAGATCGTATTTAACGTAAAATTTGACCCCAGGTGAAACTACGATTGGCATTATTGTAGATTGTGCTTAAATGTTGTAAGCATTTAGGTCACATCTCTTTAGTGTTTCTTTAAAAGCAGTGGAGATTAAAAAGAAGTAGTGGAAGAAGGGCTGATGAATTAATTTGTATACATGTTATGACATCACAGATTTCCCACAATGCATTGCACCACTGCAAAATAGATTTTTTTGTTCAAAAATTGATACCTTCGCTGCTATTAAGATATGGTTTTTGCCGATAAAGAAGGAAAAGATTCCCTAATTGTATGTTATTTCAGTTTTTTTCACCGGTTAATCTCTTTTACATGCTCTCGTTCAAACAGGTTTCCCCCAGCACCTGCTGTCGGTCAATCTGCGTCCAAGGTCACACCCGTTGACGACAAAGTATTCCACAATGACAGCATGGACTTGGACTCTGATTGAGATACCACTGAAAATGTTGGTCTTCACAGCTGCAAACAGGGTTCCTGCCTTTAAAGGGAAAAAGCACCACAGTGACTCAGAAGCTGAACTCCGGGAGGAGGAGAGAGACAAAAGTCAAAGATGCCTAAATCTGACCCTTGTACATAAAAGCCACAATCTGGCAAAGACAAAAATAAAAAGTGGAATCATTTTTTTGGTTTTCCTGCAAAGGGCTCACCTTCAATGTGCCTAGAAACTTCTTGGAAAGAATTCCTCTTGCTGCTATTGACTCACTGTATTTGGGTGTTTTTGCAAGAATTTCTAGTTTTGTCAGAATACATCTGTGAGTGTGTTTGAAAGTATGATGGGATTGACAAAGAAGGAACAAAACAGGAGCTTGTCATTCAAACTCAGAGCAGAATGAAAAAAAACCTTTCCCATCTATAAGAATCGTGACAACTAGTTGGTTTTCGATGAAGTGTGAAAAGTAATTTCAATGAGTTGGGAATTTCTCAATTTTGTTTGTGACCAATCACAAACATTTTGCTTTTTACAACTTTTTGTAGGCTTTTACGAGAGGAGAGGTAATGTTTTTTTGCCCTGTTGTCAGTGTCATGTATTATTTCAGTCCACGCACTTGTTTCGGCGAGTGTGGTGACACATAAGTTCTCAATGTCACATCACCATTTGAGCCAGTTTTGCTTTTTCATCATTCATGTTCTGTCTGCTGGGACAAACAATCATTAACTAAATTAACTGGCAGAAAGAAAGTGAATACTGAGCACTTTTTCTTTAATGCAGATGTAAGCCAAGAGATGTGTAGTCTGATTGGTTACATATCACCCTAAGAGCCTCTTAAAGTCACGTACATATGTACACAGGCCTCCCAGAGTGGCATAAAATTATAAAATTTGGTTGAAAATGGGCATCTACCATAAAATAAAAGGTAAATCATAAAAATCATTAAATATTATTGATAAAGATTTTGTATTGCTTGTACCCTTCTCATTTCAAACCATCCTTAATGCCCTGGAATGTATTTTGTGTGCATATGTGCTCACAATTGGGATGCACTTATAATGACTTCTAATTCTATTGCCCTTGTGTATGAGTAACAGTGCATATACACACAATGCACTGTCAATGATTATGCAACAGCACTCAAACCTAGAGCTGATTTTACATGAAATCAATGTTCCTCTGATGCTGTATGTGAATATTTAATAACCACAACCCATGGCACACAGTTAATTTCTAAAAGAATCTAGCATCCCCTTTTTCCACCTAGTGTAACACCCACTTCCCAAAGACGTATCAGGTATGCCATTGCTTTTGAATCACTGCAGGTATGGTTCCTGTGAATATTTAGCACCAAAAAGGGTCATGCTGGTGCAATGATTCAGCAGTAAATATATTTACACAATATCAATTTTCCACCTAGAGGCTTGGTCATGTCAGTGAGTGCTATTTTAATAGTAGCACCCTTATTTAAATTTGGAATGTGAGTTGTACTGGTAATTGCCTGGTTGTCTACCTCTGGTCTTTCTTAGTGTTTCAACGGAAGAGAAAGTAGAGGAAAAGATCACATGCCGCAAAACGTGAAAGAGAACTTCGCACTAGTCTTTTAGATATTTGGATATGAAAATTGTCTAGACATTTTTGTTGACCCTACAACTTCAGACTCTCCAAGAAAGCATAGTAGTGAATTGCCATTGCTTAAAATCAAACAGACCAATTGGGAATGGATGAATACTCATCTATGCAAAAAACAGGGCTTAAACTATGTCATTTTGTAGTGACTATAACATATTCTGCAGAATTTGACTCTCACCGAAAAATTTTCAACTCATTCCAGTTTTAAAGGCAAAATAGTAGTATTGTATCATGTTGCCTCTTTGCCTTAAAGAACATGGGCTGAGCACCCCCTTAACGGACTGATTAAAATTAATGGTATGGTGTCCTTGATGAGCCCATATGGACTTTCTACTCCTCAAACTTTCAAATTCATGTGCTTTAATCTAAACTTGATCAGTCAAGTTTATGTCTGTTGATGACTGAAGCATAGTTACTCCTTTCTCCCTATGTCTGGCATAAAGGCCACCTGATTGCATAGGTTTAGTTTGGTGTCTTCATATCTGCTCAGTGGCACCACAGTGTGAGGGGAGCTTGAGGGGGGGTTGTGTGCCCCCCTAGTTATATTTTGACCTCAAAACTACTTTTACTTGAAAACAAATTGAACTGCATTTATTTTTAGGATAGGGAGAGGCATAAATAAACCTGACAAAATGGGTTTGGAAATGTCATTTCTGGTGATCTGGGTGTCGTTTTTGGCCAAAAATTTTCTGGTGCTCTCTTCAACTGATGATGGTTTGAAGATGCATCGCTGCTGCCAATCTTAATGTGCGGCTGACAAATGGGCAATTTTATAGTTGAAGACATTCTACATGAACGCAATCCAAATTATGACAATTTTTAGCTCACACCAGGTAACTGGTATGAGCTATTGTGATAAGGCTCTGCCTGTCTGTCTATCTGTATTCTGTTCACAATTGTTCAACATAATTCTCCATCACGCTGTCATGGATTTTATCAAACTTGGACACAATGTTCCATAGGTGATGGGCCATTTCAGATGTTCAAAATTTTTGATCCTAGGTCCTGTGTGGGTTCTATGTCCTATATTATGAAATTCTGCAAAATGCTCCTACTCCCACAGATTCTTGTGCAATGTTGATGGCTTGTAACAGTGATGCTTTCTTAATGGTACCTTTGGGGTGTTCAGGGATGTTTAGTTCAAGGTTCCATGTGGTACCATCTTGTATCCCATTCTATGAAATTTTGTTTAAAATGCTGCCTCTGACACCTGCTTTCATAGATTTGTATTTGACTTGGACACAGTGTTGGTTGTAGTCCATTGGTAATTTTCAAAAACTTTCCGGTCCTACTACCCATGTGGACCCTATGTTCTATTTTCTGAAATTGTGAAAAGTGCTTCTCCCCCTCCAGATTGTCATGTATAATGTTTGTCATAATGATACGCTGTTAGTGGTTTTCTTAGGGTGTTCATGAATTTGTAGTCTATGGTTCTATGTGGGCCCTACGGCCATTTTATGAAATTCTGCAAAGTGCTTCTCCTTCCACTATTAAAGTGCCTCTTTAAACTGTCATACACATCTCAACTATCCATATTTGGTGTGGATGATAACTGAGTAATTGGACGGTGTCAGTTGGTGTACTAACTGAAACTTGATATTCCCCTCTGGTATGTTGACCAGTATATGGACATTAAAGGGGCACTTTAAGTTGTTTCATGAAATTCAGTTACTCTTTTACAAACCTTTCAAGTTTATGTCAAGTTTCCTCAACCTAACGCTTTTAGTGACAGATCGATGGTCAAACTAAGAGGGTCCCCATGATGTGTCACATGCAAATGACCACTAATGAGTGAGTAAATAATGATTTAATTGGTTTGGGAAAACTTGTGACCTTCCACTTTTCCACATTAGTTTTAATTCATATACCCACAGCCAGTACATAACCATGGAGAAAAATATAATTTCACAGTTTTCACAAATATTGGATGTGAATGGTGAAGCTACCTATAAGCTATGTTATTTGGTAGTACCCATCAAATCTCTCACAAACTATAAAGTCTGAACTTCTGCACTGTTGGTGCTCTAGTTTTTGAAGTTCTGTAAATTGTGCAGTCCTATAGATTTTCTTGTACGATGTTGATGGTTTGATATAATGACTGTGGTTGCTATGATTTGACTTAATGATATGTAAATGGTATCTTCATGGTGTTCAGGTGTGAGCCCTCTGTAGCCTTGGTGCTCTAGTTCATGGAGTGACATTATATTGAATAATTTAGAAATTACAGATGTGAGGTCTCCCTTTCAGTGAGGTCTCTCTTTCAGTACTGGGTACATGCAGCTTATGACACCTGGGAATTGCCGTTCATGGCCATATGGGGGGGGGGTTGGTATTTGCCAAAAATTTTCTTGTACGCTCCATGCCAGTCGATGATAGTGCTTTGCTTAGATAGTGTATGCAGGTGACCTAACAAATTTTTGCACCCACTGACATTAAGATTGTTTTAAAATATAACGTGGCCTCTGAACCAGAGAAAGCAATTTAATAGATTAAAATATGGTTCTGTAGGTTACAAAAGATCCACGTATTACAAAGTACATACTTTTTAATAGATTGATGTTTTTCTCACTGAGAAATATCAGACATAAGACCCCTATGTCAAGACTGGGTACATGCAGCTTAGGACACATGGGAAGTACCATTTTCAGCCACCTTTGCAGTTTGTGAAGCCAAAAATCTTTCGTTGCTCTGTGCCAACCAATGGTGGCTCTCTGCTCAGACAATGTTGCCTGTCCTGTATGTCGTCAAGCAGGACATTCCAATGTACCTGATATGTCCTTTCATGTATTCATGACAGTATGTGTCTTCCCATCAGTGGGACCCCTTGTTCTTCTACTATGTTTGTGCATTACTGTTTCCTACAGGTATTCCTTTTTGGTTGTATGTAGCAAAGAAATATAGCAAATTTATTCTCTGTGACATCAGCATGGACCAGTTAATGAAAATCCTATTTCTCATCAGGTATTGTTCTCAAGAATAACCTCTCACAGCAGTTGCATAAATGGGCTAACTTTGCCATAAAAATCACGAACAGTGGCATAAGTAAGCATCTATGTATAAAAAAAATATGTAAATTTACAAACAAATTTTCCAAACATGCTGGGAGGCCTGATGAACATGACTTGAAGAACCAAAATGGCAGTTTTTGTCACTGAAATTGAGCAAAGAAAAAAGAATTTTTGTTGTTTTGCTGCAAAATCAAGACAGTTCAGTGACTGAAATTAGGAGTTGTCAGCTTTTACCTCATTAAAAAGAGTGCGTATGTAAGAGAGGCAGACTAAAAGTTGCTTTGTTTTGTGTGAGCTAGATTTTGTATGAATGCTACGTGACTTGTCGGATTTCTGCTTCTGTCACGGAAGACTTAAAGACAATTTTCTTTGGCAGCCCACCAAAAATGTAAATGGTAGTAGCCAAACAACAGTTGTAGTTAATATAATTTATTGGTTTTGGGGGTAATTGTTTATGATTATTGAAAGGTTGCACAATGCATTTCTAATTTGATGTCAAATGTTTTGAATAAGAATTTGAATTCTTCAGCATTTTAATAAAGCAGCACAACTTTAAATGATCTAGCAAAGTAAAGAAATTGAAAAACATCATTGCGGGAATCACCTTTTTTCTGAACCCCGCTATTTTGTTTTTGAAATGCAACAGTTTTAGCGACTTGATGTCAGATTATGTAAACTTTCCATCAGCTCAGGTTGGATTGTATTTATCATAGCTTTGAAGCGTAGCAAATGACCAGAATATTGAATCGTCTTTAATATGTAGATTTAAGGGTAGGCAAAGATTACTACCATTGTTGGTTTGGTCATGTTTGTTTCCTTATCGCTGCCGCACCTTTCGAAATGGAATTTCAAGCCGTAATACAGCCATTATCATGCATTTGAGTCAAATGTTGAAATTTTGGGCTCATCAGTAGTCGGCTCAAAAATCAGTATAGTGAAAAAAAGCACCATCAAATTTGTCTTGCCAAAATAACAAAACAGAAATTTAAGGAGATATGGAGTAGTTGGTGACCGTAGGATTTAAAATTCATAACATTTATAACGATCTAGCATGATGATTACAAAGCAAATGTGGAAAGTCTTGACAGTTCATTTATTTTTGTCTTTCAGCACTGTCCATGTTTTGCTAAAAATTGGTAAGCTATTGTGTAGACCAATCAGTTTTAAGTGGAGTAGAACAGGAAGTTTTTTTGTTTCTGTTTTTTTTTAATTACAGAAGACTAGAAAGCAGAAGAAAGATGCATTAGCTGCATTCTCTCCGCAGCCATAAAGAGTTATGTTGTTTCATCCTGCTGTGTTTTTTATTTTAACATTACTCAGACTTCCTCTCAATGGTGTTTTTGAATGCACGACATTATCCCAAAATGTCACTGGAAGATTGATCGTCTCTTTTCTGTAACCATTAACAGAATTCATATTTTTGCTTTCGTTCAAACTTTGTATTTATGGTTTGCAAAATGATGCCTTACAAAGAGCTCTCTGGACTGTGTTGCCCTTTTGCTTACAATCACTTGATGATGTTGGAAGCAACAGCAGCAATTGGCAAACAACTTAAGGGAGAAATAATGTCACAGAGATTGCTTGTTTAGAATCCTCTCATCATGACAGCCTATGTCATCCCAGAGGTTGTGTTAAGTTCAACTTTTTTCAGTGGGGGGAGGGAGTGTGTCATTTTCTTTGCGAGCATATCTTGCACTCTACATTTTTGACAAAACTGAAAATGTTTTCATTTGGATGCTCAAACCGTTTTCATAGTAAAACCTCTTTGTAGGGTCACAAGAAGAAAAGAATGGAAGAATTTGCTTAAAGCCGAGTTTAAATTTAAGATTGGTGCAGTAGGAGAGACATCTATTGCTGAATTTGCCTTTCTGTGGATGGATAGACCACCAAGATGGAAAGTCTTGGACTCACATCTTGAAATGTCACACCCACTGAAAAGAAAAGTTCAATCCTTTTGAAAATCATGTTTAAGTTGAAAGGCCAGACAGCAGACCTGCTGAATTACAATATTGTCGTATTTCTATCATGTTTCTTCCAGCAGTTTTCTAGCATTTTCCTTCACTTAATGCCTTGCATGGATGAAGTATATAAAAGGAATATTCACAGCAAGGTGCAAATGTTGACTGATAGTCACTTCAATAAACTTCAAAAATCTAAATCCTGTTGCTCTTTGTATATTTTGATTTTGTTTTTAAACCTGGTGATTTTAAATTTCTGGCACATAAAAACTGGACTTTTTTCCCCAAGGGTGGAGGATGTAGAAGAATTAATAGATGAGTGGTTTACCTGTAATTCAGGAATACATTGTGGCTATGATGACACAGCCCAGTGATGCTGCTGACAGTACTGTAATTAACAAATGAGAAATAAGAAACTTGGCTATGAAGAATAGTATGTGACATCAAACATCAAATACTCTACATTGTTCTGCATAATCATACTATTCTCCTAGTTCAGTGAGGATTGTCATTCTAGTTTTGAGTTTTGTTTACCTCTGTCCACTTGAAAGCGTGGTAATTATGGCTTTCATGGAAACCAGATAGGGTTCACGTGGATAAAGAAATTCGTCAGTACAGTATGTTACGTTTGAGTCAGAAAGAGCTTGTTCCTTTGCACACTTCAGGCAGGTAGGCATTAATGGTTTGTGCTCATTTGTCCAAGGGCATCAGCAGCAGGTCCAGCAGTGAACAGTTGCCCCACTTATTATCAAATCTATTCAACTACTTGCACAAAGCAGGTATTTTATACTGAAAAAAATATGTTGCAGTAGCTGATAATATTTCTGCTGCAGTGATCAGTTTTAGTGATTCCTGATTCACAGTATGTTGTATATGAGGGAGCTGCAAAGATGAAAGTGACAAAAAAGGTGTCTCTTTACTATTTATTTTTAAGATTTCTATCAGTACAGAAGGAAACATTTCAGACACCGAAAAATGTGAGGCTTTCATATGACTTTTGACAAATAGGTACAACATAAACACATAAAGCTTTTCACAAAACATACACAAACAACCCTTGCAAAACGTGAAGGCAAGTTTCGGCGATTTCAAACGTTGGCAAATAATCATGACACTTAATGAGTGATTATGGAGACTGTAGATTCTTTTATGAAAGAACTTTGATATTAAATATAGTACTTTAATCCATGTTTTCAAGGCCTTGTTGTACCCTTAGTTCAATAAATCCGATTTACAACATGATATGCAGAACTGTCAAAAACTGATGAAAACTCCGTTTTTCACCTCAAGAACTATAACATTTCTTATAATGAGGCACGCAGACTTACTGTTGAGGCAGGCATGGAATTTGTGAAATGGATGTGAACATGCCAAAGCAGTCCTTGCTAAAGTTCTTCCATATGTGTTGGTTGTTTCCTCCCTGCTGCTATAACATCTCTCTTATTATTCGCGATTTCGAAGACAATTTTGGCAGTCAAATTACAGCAACGTTCCAGTGACAAGGATTTTTTTAGTAAGAGCACATATTTGCACTGCAGGCACTTCACATCCCACTCTAACATCTTGTCCATAACAAAAGATGATCGCTACCTGAAGAAAGACTATTGGGGGGGTCAAGAAAGTTTTCCAATTGCCTCAAGTTTGCAAAATGTTGTGTAACACTGGAAAACTACCGTTGCTCCCTGTCCTTTAAGCTACATGCCTATTTATGCTTAAAACTACAAGAAAAGTCAAATTCAGTAAGTTGTAGATTGAGCTCAAAATGCCAAAAGAAAGGTTACAACTCTGGCACTATTGTAAATCCCTTTTAAGCCAGCCTTTTAAGAAACACAAAGGATATTCAATTGATCTGTTATGGCATAGATTTCCCAGAATGCAATGTACCTCTGTGAAAAAGAAATTTCTTTAAAAATCCATTTCTTCCAAACAGTACAAGGAAAAGGAAAATAAATTCCTGAACCTCTATGTCTTTAAGTTAAATTGTTTTCACTGAAAAATCTCTTTAACTCATTTTTGTTTTCATTGGAAATACTTCTCCCAGAGGAAAGATGAGCACTAAAGACATGGAAGAACTTACATCATGCACATTGCATAAAGAAACATCTTTTAATCTAAGGCTAGCAGTTACATTTTGTGCTTGGCAGGAATGTAGAAAAAAAAATTGTGCATCATCAATATTGGTTGATACCATACCTATATGGTGCTGAAGTTCATTAATTTTGTTTGACTGCTGTTGTGTGCTGAATCAGTGGATGTATGTGAATCGACTGCCTAAATGTGAAATTCATTGCTTGCAAGCAAATACATCAGTTGCATGTGAATCCACAGGTTGAATGCATTCTGTTGGTTGTGAGTGTGATACATTGGTTGTATGTTAGAGCATGTGCTGTTCGCTGTGTGGTTCTGTCTGTCATGATAATATTCACGACATCAAAAGCTCATGAGTTGTACGTGTGAAACCAATAAGCTGTATTTCATTCAAATTGTGTGTATGCTAATCAAATTATGTTTCCGTCAGAACAAGTCATTCAAGGCAACAAAACTATCCCGAAGTTCAACATGAAGTTCAAATTGCTACTTCAGTTATTGCTTGGGAATTCATTGACATTGAACAAAAGAAACAACTTAAACTTTAATAGAAAATTGATAGTTTACGCAAAGGTAGTGTCAAATCACTCACCAGTGATTGATAACACTTTCAATATAAAAATGTGGCAGCAAGTAAAAACGTTTGCATGCAATATTATCTTGTTGGCAGAGGCATATTTCATTGCAACATTGGTAGGAGGAGGGAATGGGGTCAACTATCGAAAACCCTGAAACTGCACTCAAAGTGTACACAGTCAGGGACAAAGCATGCCCAGATGAACCAGGGGGCGAAGCCCCACGGGATGGTTTTTAATACCTAGGAAACTCCAGAAAAACTGTTCCTACAAGGTAAACTTCAAAGGTAAATGTTCTTGGGTATTGTTATTATTGGACATCAGGGAAAGACTTTAGATTACCATATTATTTCAAACTTTATGCCTTGATAAATCATGCAAAGTCCTACATATGAATACACAAACTAAGCTAACCTTATTTGATGTTTTAAATGAACATTTTCTAAACATGTTAAAGTGAAGTATAACATGTATTTTCCAGTATAACACATACAGTAGGCATCTTTAGACTGTTACTTTGGAGGAGGGGCGGGTCCATGGGCCATCCCCTAGCCAGTAATTGGGGGATAAACTCTTCCATCCCCTGGGATCTACTGTGCGCCTCTGCTTGTTGGACAAAAACTGATTTCAAAGCAATTGCACCAACACAGAAAGGAGTACACCTTGGTCCTGATGGAATAAAAATGTTCAGGAGAGAAAAAGATAAAATATCTACGGTGAGTCACTAACTATGAACAAGTCTGAATACAAAAACCTGTCATGATGGCTGGTAACACTACTTATTCAGCAAATTACTTGTTGCTTTAATTTGGAGTTTCTATTGTGTCGAAGATCGTAGCATCCTTTCGATAGTGCTTCCTAAATTCGATGTAGGCACTGTCTGGGTGAACTGTGCTCTGGACAGCCTTGTCCTTCAACATCCTCTCCACCCAAGGATGGAGAGCTGTCAGGGTTTCAGGGATGCCTTTACCTTCACCAAAACATCCTGAGGAACGAAATCTGGCGAAGATTGGCCAAATCATGTAGTCGAGATATCCCGGTCTGGAGCCTGCAGTGACAACATACAGGTATGCAATATAGTGCCCCATGAACAAGATGAATATTAAGGAGTGCCAAGATGGGTGGGGGGGGGGGGACTCAAGCATGCATCAACTTTTCCACATACCTCCTTGCTATCTATTGGAACTCTGAGGTCTGTAAAACAGTGTACACACAACCTTACATGTACAGTAGCATTTGAGAAAGTGGTTGCTCAACCACTAAGAACAGTAAAGACACCTAGCTGATAAGCTCTGTAATTCAAGCACGAGCAGGACGAACACAAGATCACAAACTAAAGTTCTAACTTTCCTTTTCCTGCTAACCTGTTTTTTGCAGCTTTCCGATGTGTCATAACTCTCATATTGACAGTTCAGAGGCAAACAAATGCAGAACATGAGGTCAATTAAATTATCTAAATTATCACATCTAATTCTTTCATGCAGACACTCAAACCGCAGGCAGAAACACAAACTTTGTAAGTGTCTCTTTCTAGTTTTGTTTTTGGGTTATTTTTCGATGTTCTGTAAATAATTATCTCTGAGTCACAACAGAATTCCATGGCTGGGATGGCACTAAGTGCCAAATGTGAAATACTGTCCATAACATGCACTGCTCAGAGCACATTTCTGGCAACTTCTACGATGGAAAAAACAACCTTTAAGTATATCTATTTTGAGGGTTTACTCAGCAGTGATGCTTCCCCCCCAGCCACTCCAATTTGGACCTCTAATTACTAGACATACCAGTGGATGACCTTACCATAAAAGAAATCTGTTCCTCTTTCCTTCAGTTCCTTATCTAGTCTTTCCAGGGCAACCTTCAAAGCTTCCAGTTTTTCTTTGTTAGCACCACCATCAGCTCCAAAGTAAGAAGGTATGACCTGGAAGAAAACAGAGGAATAATACTTCATCATAAAGATCATCATATACCATATGAAACTTATGATATCACATGTTTCCACTTTAGCCTTTTCTTTGGGGAAAGGTCGTGATGCACTGCTGTTCCTCTGTACTCTAGTACAAGGTCTTTTATCCATCCTTCGTAAGTGTCAAAAAAAAATGTCACAAAGCCCTGCCACTGTTACAAAGGGTCAACCGTCAGAAACGAATTTTAATGAGTATAAAGAAATCTCATGGACTTTTAATTGTCACGGCATGGCCACTTTCTCCCTTTTGAGGTCAACAGAGTTGAAAAGTCTGCCACATAGAAAGATCAAATAATGGGAAGAAATGGAAAAATCAACTAGCTGACAATAGTGTTATGATGTTTTCCATTGAATTATTAAACAAACATGGAATACAGCAGTCTACTAGCCATGCATTATCCAGTCTAATGAGTGAAATAGAGACATGAGTGAATCATCATTAGATTGGCATTTTGCTGACATGCACCGAGGTCACTTCCAGCTCCTTACTGTACATGCTCTTAGCTTTGACTGGACTGTCTTCCATCAAGTTTAAAGATTTGTGAATGACTCCTTGAGATATTAACATATTTACAATATTTTATACTTTGAGAAACAACAGGCAACAAGGTGGATCAGTCAACTTTCCAGACCTGTCAACCTGTCTGACTGAGATGTGGAAATGTCAATTTTATTCAGAGGAGGAAAACAGGGAGACATGTGGAAAATACACATCAACATACAACTACATGTAAATTGAATGCACTGCCCAAAGTTCAAGGTACTGCAGTTAAATGCATGCCATACTGTATGTGCAAACTAACACAACAGCTTTCAATTAGTGTAAAGTTTTGTACCATGTGTGATAGGTTGTAATTGTTAATAATGAATCTACAATATGAATACACATTTATACCATTTTCATTTATGGGCAACTGCTCAATTAAACCTATTTTCACAAATGTCGTAAATGGAACATAAAATTGTCGGGAGGACAAAATATGAAACTGGGAAACCAAAGCGACTGCAAGACTCCTGCTTAGTGCTTGTGTGCAGGATTGCGTGAATCCCGCATTTGTTTCCTGAATCCTGCAAAAAGATAAATCTTATGCGGGAATATTCAGCACACTTTTCCACAGCGGAGATTGCAGCTACAATTATAAATACACACAATAAATTGCAATAGAATCTCTACCAACTGACAACTCCCTCCTTGATTTTGAAAATCCCTCCCAAAACTTCTTTTAGAGAGGGACTTCTCTCCCAGGTTCAATACCTTAGCACAAACACAGTTCATGCTATAGCCAAGAGTAGACAGGTCTGTCTTTCTTTCCTTTGAAAGTTCAATGTTTACAAGGTTATCAAACTTTGGTGTTTCTCAAACTAACAAGACCCTTGATCTCTGGTGACAATCAAGTAACATTTGATCTCCACAAAAAAGACTACAGAATATCTTTTCTCCTTCCAACTAAATTTAAGACTTTCCATTCTTATGAGATTATGTTGAAGATGGATGTTTCAGGATTGACTTTGACATTTACCACAAATGGCAGAGATCATCTTCTCAGCAATCACTGCCTCTGAACCAAACTTAACTTCAAACAAGGGTCTCTTTCTGAATATCATGTGCAAAATGATTCAAAGTTTTGAACTCTGTTGACCTTAAATATCCTTTTAAAGTAGAATATGCTGTTATTCCTGTGTTTTCAAAAGTGCACCAAAGGGCTAGTTATTCTTATCACAGTTGTAAAATACTATGTTGTAACATAATAAAATAATACTGTTGCGTTGCTGGCCTCGGATGAAATTTGTATCTCTATGATAAACAATGCATTTACTTATCAGGCACAATGGATACCAAGTTTGAGGTTGGGCAAATTCAACCTTTTTGATCTACAGTATCATGTTTACAAGTATCTTCACACACACAGCATACACATCCAAACATGGATGCCAGAATGACTGCAAAGGTTACAACTACAGTATCATCAAAACCAATAAAAGAATTGTGATATTAAAGAACAGGAATGTGATGTACATGTTTACTGTACAGTGTACTGTACAGTAAACATCACTGTCTACTGTTGTTTACTGTTTACCCACTGTACATATTCGATTGCCCTTAGGGAAGAGATCAACCTATGGTGAAGTCGAATATGGTATATGGCAAAGACAATATCTGTTATTATATGTAAACAACACTTGGCACACTAGTAAAGAAGTCATTGAACCAATTGAATTTTGAATTCTGTCTGGTTGCAACCCTGGGTGCAAGTCACTGACAAAACCCAACTTGCCTATTTTCAATTCAGTTCAATTTATTTCTCATATGTACACAGGGACAAATGTTTCAACAAAAAATTTACATTATATTTTCTTACAAAGGACACTAAAAAAACAGTACTGTTGATCAAAGCTAGTGACCTTGAAATAAGCCTAAACAAGGAAAAAGCAAGCAAACAAAATAAAATAGAGCAAACTTAAGGGTACTTAAATGTCAAAAGAGTGGTATGAAAATAGCAAGAACTTAGAAGTGATATCTGTCAAGAAGAAAAGATTTTGTAACCTTGGAAGGACTGAAAAGATGGACTCAATTTTACATTAAGGGGAAAATTATGCCAGATATTACAACAATTGATAATTGTGAAGAAACAATTTACAATGTAAAGTTCTATGACTTGTCACAGAAAAGAGATTATTATTTGGAAAAACAATGAAAGTTTCATTATGTTTGGTGATTTAATTATACTAGATATTTTTGGTAACAAATTATCACGATATTGAAATACAATACCTTCCATATACTACAGTACTTATATCTTTATTTTTTAGAAGTTTGCAATCTATGTGTAAGTACAGCTAATTGGTCATATATCGCCTGCATTTCTTTGTGAAAACCTTAAGTATCCTACAGTATTTTGCAGCATCTGAAGAGGTTTAAGGACTGTAGCACATGCCATGCCATAGACTTCAGTAGCATAAGACAGCAAGGAGTAAATGAAGGAATAGTACATTTGAATTGGTGCATTAGCATGAACAATGTAGCTTTAATGTGTGATAAAAGATACCAATCTACAGTACTTAAGGAGGGAATTATTTAAATCATTCACAAGTTGTTTCCAAGTCAAGTTTTCATCAACAGTCAGGCCCAAGTAAAATGTGATTTTCTAATATTTCAACACATGCATCACTACAATGTATAATTGCGTGAAAAACAGTGAATGTTGTTTTCCCAGTGTGGAGGGTAAGTTCATTTGACTCAAATTTTAAAATAACATAGAGTTTCGATGGCCATATTGATTAACTTTGTCTTTGTTCAAAACATAAGTATCACTGGCGAATAGAAGAGTTGATACATTAGGAGCGGCATTCTCAATATCATTGATATCAATAAGAAACAACAGAGGACCTACAGTACCACAGAACCTTGCAGTACCCCAGTGGTGACACTTGCATAATGTGAATAAGTATTACTTACAAAGGAACATTGCTTTCTACATAAAAACTATCAAAGGCCTTGCCTCAAATGCCAAAGTGCAACAATTTATTCAATAGAATAGCGTGGTGAACTGTGTCAAAAGCTTTCTTTACGTCTAAATACAAGCCTACAGTAGTATATTATCACCAACATCTAAATGTGACTGAATATTGTCTACAACTTAAAAACAACCTTTAGAACAACCCCAAAACAACCTTCATACTGTAAATTCTTTCAGTGTGCAGATCAAGTATGCTATATAACAGTAACCTTTTGTTTCCACTTTACTAGGTACACACAAAGTGTAAACCACTGAATTTTTGTACTATTGTTGGTAAGTTGAAATTAGTCTGACTTTTTTGATACACACTTCAAGGTAAATAGATCAGAATGCTGATGGGGTGCAGTCTTTTTGACAATTGCCAGTTTATACTTCTGTCTTTAATAGTTCTTGTTTTCATCGCTTTTATACCAAAAAGAGTCCTCCTTTGGCCAAGGCTGCTAAATCTGTTTAACCTTGGTCAGTTTTGACTATGATTCCACCCTGGGGATTTTCACAAACCCGTCTCCAGCAAATCCTTAATTGTGGACAATATTGAAACTCAATTGACAAGAGCCCAGACATCCCTCAGACAGTACTGAAGGTGTCAGTACCAAGCAGCCTTAGAAAGTATCTACTGCACTTACAGTAATCATAATTCAACCACATATATACTGATAGTTAAATGATATAGCTGGGTATTGCAGCATATTTAATCAGTTGTGCTGTCTTCCATAGTGTATATCTTCCAACACTAATTAGACAATCTGCAAGTATTGCACAAAGACTGTGCATCTGGTCAGCACTGGCATATCAAAGGGCAATTCTACTTAGTTCTCATACTGCATTCTCAAGGAATTATTGCAGGTACTGTGCAAGTGCTATTACAGCTTTCATAGTCTAAACAGCTATGTTCTTTATCAGCACACTAGCAGTATTAGAGATACATCATTTTCTCAAATATTTACTGTATCTACAAGTGTGAAGCACAGGTGTATAGGGAGAGGCAATGTAACCATACAACACCAATGAATTTTTTTTTTTTTGGGGGGGGAGAGGATGAACAGGTAGGAATACAAATAAGTAGAATTTACTGTACATTTGTATGGAACTGGAGAGCCAGAGGTGTCTTTGTCTCTTCAGGTTCACAAACGGTATGTTCTAGAGTTTTCATCGGTTTCTAAATGTAGAACTGGGTAATTTTTGACTCATAACAGTCAGGAATCGGGTTGCAGATGTATACATTCTAAATAATTTTATGAGGGTCAGACGCACGCATCATGTGGAGATTTATGCCAGTTTTAAATAAAACATGATGGTTCACAGTATTAATATACTGTAGGCCTATGACAGATGCCGTACATTTATGTCCAATATTGACCTACAGTACTGTAAAGGAGCGTTGTTCACTGCATGAAGGAACCAGGTAATAATTTTAGAACCAGGTAGTAAATGTAGGGTGATTAGCACTCAGGTGATACATAAACGTGTTTCATAGTTTTTGAAATGCTCTCACAATGCAGCAATGACCATGAGTTGAACATCTCAGGAAAGGATCCAGGTTGAACTTTCACGGTAAAGCGATGAAATAACTGAAACCGGTAACAACCTATTTCTATTTGGTTTATTACATCACTTGAAAAGAAATTGAAATGTTGGAAAAATCGGTAGCATCATATATTTAAATCCAAGATGATCATGAAATATTGACAAAAAATCATGAAATATTGAAGTTACGATGAGATATTTGTGGAAATACTCTACTAGTTGAAATCGAAGAGAAATAAAGCTGTTTGGTTAGAACAGCAGTTATATACAGTGCCTCTCAGGCATCTACATACAGATACAGGGCCTATGTCAACTCACATGTGTAAAGTGTGGAGGAAAAAACTGGTTTAACATAAACAAGGTATGATTATTAAGCATCCGATTATACCAGTTGCCATTTGCATAAAAAGAAAGCTTACAGTAGATCCATGGGCATTTGTGAAAAAAAACGTCCCTAAACTAGAAGAATTGAACTTGCAGGCAAGTACAGTACATTGAAGCTCACTGGGACTGTGAACATGTAGGCTGCACCCCTGATTGCAGATCAGCCCAGTAACACAGACGGCTTAGGCTACAAGATATATGCCTTTAAAGTGAGAGTGATAAACTGTAACACAAGTAGGCCTGGCCTAGATGGTATAACGGTACGCATGTATAGCCACGTATATATGGCTGTAATAACGCACATGAAAAACCACCACAAGGGAAGAAAACTCACACATTCCAAGTAACATCTGCATTAAATTGCCCTACAAACTCATTTAAAACCGTAGCGGAAGTAATGCTAAGCCTAATATACTCCGTCTGCAACGATTCTGGCGGTACAGATACTTCTTCAAGTAGTGAAGAGAACAGAAGGAATACCACGATAGCACTGATATGTCCTTGAACGTGGTATGGTGGTATACATATGCTATATTAGGGCAGTACGTACGATTACTAGGCAACTTGTGCATTAGCTGACTGTAAGTAACAGTTTGAAGCTAGCATGAACAGAGTGCTGCTAGGTTTGTGGAAACAACTTGACGCAATCAATCAAATCCTCTATTTTCCTTGAGTGAAAGTCGGTAATATTTTGAAAGGGACTCCCTTTTTAACACACTATGATAAAATTCACAGGGTCAAAACAGCGATTTGCACTCAATAAAACAAAAGAAATGTCTGCGTCACTGTTCAGAGATTCACAGTGTATCTGCACTTTACGTGTGTGAGCAGGAACGTATGACGTAACTATTTCTAGGCACCAACGTAGATGAAAATGATAAAAAAAAAACACACAACGGGCTGAGTGAATCCAAGAATCGAAGCTATGGGCTTTGATTAATAATGTAACTGTCATCCTGAACTGTGGCAGTTACCTTGAGTGTCATTATGGTCTTTCTCCAATAAACAAAAAAGAATATAACTTATACAGTACTCCTGACAATCAGTGTACCCCAAGTCAGCCTTCATACGACTGCTTACTTCATCTTGCACTACTGTAAATCATGTATCATAAACACTATTACTCTCATACGTAAGTACTCTTTGGCTTCATTTACTACTGGGCTTTGAAAGTTTAACCAATTCCAGACATGTCCAAATGTAGGACCTAAAATGATATTGATGGCAAACAGTGCCTTATGTAGGTCTGAATGCGAATGCAATAGAAGTGGCATAACACTTGTGAACACACTGGCAAGAAGTCTTGGCAAGTTGCTAATGTCAACAAACGACATATTTGCTACAACATGCATGTACACTGCATGCTGCACTATTTTACAGTACACATCAGCCTAATGATGGCACCAAAGCTAGATACTGGATCCCGTGACCCAGAAATTCCAAAGAAGACAAAGACATATCTTAGGAGCAGTTTGCAATACAAAGAAAGTGGTTGCCTGTGACAATGCATCTATGACAATACAAGATAATAGATTTGGTGTTGAAAGAATTACCAGAATCACAATCTGGCCAATTACTACGTTAGTGATCAAAGCCAAAATAAAGTAAAAATTAAGTGCAAAACCACTTGCGTCATACTGATTATTCAATCATATGTACATGTCAAGTCACAGTTCAACTTTTCATCTTTTCTACATTAAAAAAAAAAACAAAATAAAGATAAACACAATCTTAAAGTCTTCAATTATGCTGCGATAAAAAAAAAACCTTTTGTTTTTTATGTACAGTTTGTTGAGAACTATGTACATGTGAATTACCTGTGTCTCATCCTTTCAAAGTGACAGAAATCAGCCTGACTTTGAAGTAACTTATTCGTGTTTTGTACTGTAAAATAATCATTTGAACTTCGATCACGATGAAGCCGTTAGACTACTGTACTTAGGAGGGACAGTAAAGAAGAGAGCCGACCTTTTCTCCATGGAAGTCAAGGAGTATGGCATCTCTTGCCTTCAGATACGGATCCTTGGGAACAAGAGGGTTTTTCTCGGGATAGAGCTCTTCCAGGTATGTGCTGACAATCAGTGATTCGTAAACGATCTTCCCATCGTGCTCCACGACAGGGACCAACTGGTTTGGATTTTTCTCAGCAAACCATGTTGGTTTCTTCCATGTGTTTATGTTGATAACCTCATGCCTGCAAAGAGGTGACAAAACCGTTTTGAACAGCCCATACCTCTGTCGTGTACAGTACAGTCAAATTAATTAAAACCAACAAGGGAAAATGAAGTCATACCAGACTGAATTAGTATATCCCTCCGTGATAATTCATGACTGGATCTTTTTCATTATATGATAGCATTTATGTTGTCGAATTCCATCATTTTGCAACATTACTGCTTGATTAAATGCAGTTCTGAAATTCAACAACATCATGAAAAAAAAAATACTTGCAAGAGAAATGACAAGACAATCGCAAGATTTTGATGATTTTCCATAATAAATTAGGGACAACAGTTTATTCCCTTCAAATAAGTGTAAGTGCAGTCAAACAAACTGATCAGCATGAAATTAATCATGACTTACAATCAAATTTAACTTCTAGATGGAGATGACTATTTATAACACAACAGATGAATAGCAAGGCAGTAAGTTGAGGAGAAGAGAACAAGAAGAAGGAAGACAAAGTTTTCACAAAATTTAAGTTGACAATTTGAGTCAACATCTACAACTTACAAAACTCCTGGACTTAACATTGCATGTTTCTATTTTTGTTTTGTTTTGTTTTATGAAATACCCTCACAGCATTCCTCATTCTCTGAACTGTACATTCAGTTCATGTCACCTTCTTCTCTCTTACTGGATAATACACAGTATCAACTAAACATAAAATTGTATCTAACATGATTAAAGAGTTCAAGCTAACTTTGAATCTCTTATTATCCTAGTTGATCGACAGTAAAAGGGTTGTCGATACAACCTTTGCCAGTATCACAATATCACAAGAAGATACAAAATACAGGGGTGATTACCGGGACATCAGCGATGTGGAATTTGTGAAAAGTCATAAATTCATGCAAATGTCAATGAACTGAACCTACAATAGAGAATCAATTTACTGGGTTAAAAGTGATAGCAATGTGACACAAGAGTTTACTATGGAAATATCTGTAGCAGACTCTGAGTCCTGTATGATTTCTGCACAATACATAACAAAGCTCTTTGACCACACCTATGTATACTTACTCGATGTCTTTTGCACTGAGGACAAGCCTTGCTCTCTCAGCAAAAGGGCAGAACTTCATGCTGTATAAACGTAATACTCCAGGTTTAAGAGGAGGAAGTGGGTCATCTACGGATGCAATAAAATAAACAGGCTTGTACTTCCAAGCTGAATGTCTAAGTGCAGCCTATTTAAAACAGCAGGTTTATGCTCAGCCTTGAGGCAACCCAGTGGTATGCACAGGGTGTGATGGATGGAGGGGCCAGATAATCCAATCCAGATAATCCCATTTATATCATCACAGTATAGTTACATCACCATACTATACATATATGAAAGAACCTTTCCGGTGCATGCCCAGGACTGTAATCAGGGTAGGAGTTTGGCTACAGGACATTCTGTGGGCAGTACTATAAGCAAAGTGCCATTCTAGGTTGGCACTGAGCTTACTGCATAGTACAATACAGTTTTGGCTTTACAAACCTCAAAGATGGCTGGAAAATGCACTTCACAGGTGTCCTTAGCTGCATGCAACCATCCCTAAAATAGCAATCTCATGTCTGTAGTTTCCCAATTAATGAGGAAAACATCAAAGCATCTACAGTATCTATCTATTAATTTGGAAAACTAAATCCAGAATACTTCCAGTCTACTTCTAGGCTTTAAAAAAGTTCAAGTTAAAATCAGTTGAAAAAAGAATGTCAGGGTAATCACTGGTTCATTTTCCATTTCACTAGCAGTATCAGGTAAACTACTGTAGCTTATTATTTTTTTTCTTGGCCAACAACTTGATTGTTCATCCAAATTCTCCCCACTGGCCATTTATTCTGACTAGCCACAAAGGTAGAAAGGATTAACTTCTTGTCCCCCCCCCTCCCTTGGATACCTCCCTTTGGACATACCACTTGGGCAATCCAACAACTGGATGACAAGGCAACTAGAATAAAATTTACTATCTTTGCATCAAACAACTATAATGAAGTTCATTGATCTGCACAACAGTAGCAATTTTACCAAGATTATGATGTGCAACAGAGATTACAAATACTCTGAAAACTATGATCAACTCATTTAAAACTACAATGTCTATTAAACAGAAGTCCAGAGTTGTTACGAACTAATTCAGCTAAATCATATCACGTTCCTTTAAATTTGAAGTAGGTTCTCTGTAACATGACTGTATTTCTCATGTATTTTAGTTACCTGCACCTAACATGCTTTAGCAATCAACATTAAAGGGAAATAAGGCGTTTAGAATACACCACTATGGCGTACAAAGAAAAAGCTTTAACCATTGTTAAACCATTCAGTCTCATCAATAGACATCTACCGAAGCTTCATCTCCTCAAAACATTATACATGTGATGAGTAACGGAAGATGCATCATTTGAATTTTGAAAAGTTTGGGTGAACAAATAATTGTTGAGCAACAAATAACTGAATTTCCATCTGTGAGATTCTTATTCCTTGAAAAGAAGGCTGCTGTCCTTCCTTGTTTTCAATAATCTATCATTCTATAGTCCACAAATATTGGTTTTAAAAATATGGTTGTTTTCTGCAAAACAAACGCCCTATTTCCCTTTAAATACATCTTCTTTCTATCTTTTGGTAATTGCCCAAGCAGAAACAATCTCCACAAAACAACAAGGCAAGAGGAAGTGAAAAAATGAGGGGGGGGGGGGGTATGTGAATGAGCCAGCAGGCATATCAGAGCTGCAACTCTAAGCTCTATCTATTCACCACCATCGATTTGCACAAAACTTTTGAACTTCCCACGAGGCAGGAAAAGTATTCCTTGGTGTTGTACCTTGCCTTGCAATGGGGATTTATGTCTGCAATATCTCAATTAGGCTAATAGGAGAAACCAATCAATCTATGAAAAATGTTATCAGATGTTATCATAATGAGTACATTCTCTATCATTTATTCTTGGAGTACAGTAGCACGGATGTATAAAACTTTGAAAAAAAAAATAAAACTAATGTAAAAACCTTCGAATTACCTGCTGCTGGAAATTCAATCCCTGTAAATCTAATTTTGTTTTAGCAAGTTTTAAGTTCCTTTTTAATAAAATTTGACCCAATCTGGTGGAGAATGTACCTTGAAATCAGTTATTTTGAACAACTCTTTTTTGAGTTAATGAATCAATGAGCACCTGTCAAACTTTGTGTACTGTACCTTATGACATTAGCAAACTATAGTTTCCTTGCAAACCAATCCTGGTACAAATTTAGAATCCGTGACTAGAAGTGACATCAACAAGGGTATCAGACAACTAAAACCCGTTGGTATAGAGTGTGTGTCTATAACTTTTTATTTTTGATTTCTTTTAGGGTTTTTTTGTTGTTGTTAATCTAACAAAGTTATACATCTGTGTCAGGAACAACTGTGAAAACCTGTGAAGGAAATGAGAGAAGTTAAACCTGCAAAGAAGAGTAGTTAGGAAAGGATTGGAACCAAGTCCGAAGCATAACCCACAACTCTACGAGAGCAAAATTGGTAGTTGGGTGTTTGAAGATAAATAAATATATTAGCTACAGTACATCCCCAATCCCTGTAATACATAGGCTAAGCCTATGATATACACGTACAGTACGTATACGCTAACACCACGTTATTCCTAGCAGTACTAGTGCTCAATTCAAGCATACCATACCTATTGTGTGCCTGAGCTCAAATCCTGAATGTTAACCTAGAGCAAATTACTGTAATGGTACCTTTAAAAAGCTAGAGACAAAAATGTTCATAAACCAGTCCATTGAATGATAAAAATCATGATTTGGAAATCTCTAATGTTAAGCGGTGACTGCGAATACCTAGCCTTCATCTCCTGTTCTAATTAAGTTGTTGTAGGGTTGACTAATCAGGGAAAGACGATTTGAAAGTTCCAGCTTTCCTTAACTAGTCATCACAAGGTATGTTACCATTGATAGTCTAAACTTTGTAGAGCTGCTTAGGCCATTGCATTTTCAGGCTTTAAGCCGCTGATAAGTACAGGGCTTCATTATTCCCAGGGTCCGATGTTCCCAGAAATGTCACTGTGATTGATTCCTGAGGTTCACTGTTCCTAAGGTTTAATGTTCCCAAGGTTCAATGTTTAAAGGGTTCAATATTCCCGAACCCTGGGACATGAAACCTATGGAACATCGAAACCCAGGAACGTTGAACTCTGGAAAAATCAAAACCTGGGAACATTGAACCATGGGAACATTGACAATGACCACTCCCCTGCCTCACTTCTGCTGCCACTGAAAACAATCTTTTTCATCTGCTACAGCCTAAGCCCAGAATAGATACAATTATGACATACCGTAAGTCATGTTTAGGCCTAGGTTAAGTACGTTCTCCTTTAGTTTTGGCCCATCAGTTCTAAGTTGGACATCTTCTGTTAAATATATCGACATGTTATTACATGCACAAGTTGACCTTACTTAGTTTAGACTTTAGTAAACGACCACTGACGCTAGGGTACGGGAATGCTACGTCTATACGTAATACTAATAACGCATCTATGCGAGTGTGACGATGGCACAGAATGTTAGTACAGGATATTGTGACCTTCTCCACAGTATATTAAATAGGAATAATATTTATGTTCTCAGATCAAAACAAAGATGTCCTTCATTGAAACATTTTTGTGATTGGCCAACCCCTAACCTTCTTTTATAAACGAAGAATTGATTCGTGCTACCATTCATGATTCTGTGCCACCGTCGTAGTGGAGTACAGTCGTAGTGACGCAGTTACACATACACTCAGTAACAATAACATTAACAAGCATACTCAGTTACAGTCATGAACATGTCGTGGATTTGGTGTATGATAGGATGCTTGTAGCCTGCATTATCAATAACAATTAGCATTATACCATTTCAAGTGAACATTCTGGAATTTTTTAATTCACTTACCTGACGTCAAATGCCTTGGAGAAGGAGCCATTTTCTTCTTCTGTCGTCCTGTGTATTAGGCGAAAAAGCACTGTGAAAATATCTGTTCCTAGCTCGGGAATACTTGATATTTCGACTCCAAGCCGCAGTCACCTCAGTGCCTCAGTGAGAGGAAAAATGATAGAAGTACCGAAGCGTAGACAGGACAGTGAAAAGATACACGCGCGCGTACGTTTAGTTTTTAGTATATTTAAGTTCATTTCAGTTTAGTTTACTATAATTTAGTAAATTTAGTTCAGTCTATTTTAGTTTAGTTTACTCTAGGTCAGTTTACCTTAGTTAAGTTTACTGAAGTTAAGCTTTGTTAGCCGTTTAAATATTCTAACCTCTTTCTGAGTGTAGACCCAACAGGGCAAGAGAAACGTGCTTACAGTTCGGTCGGAATTGGTGCCTCATTAGTTTTGTCAGACGTTAAAAATTTTGACATCTTTCTGACTAGGACCAGCGGGACCGTGGATCTCAACCGACTACCTTGCAATATAGTGTTGTGCACCAGAGGTATAGAAGAGCTCCAGGAAAGTAAAAAAAAAATAATGAATCAATAATTAAGAGCACTTTCTCTTTAAAGAGGAGGGGGTAAATAAAAACCAAAAATAATTATCATTTAAACAATTTTCAACAAACTTAATATTACATTATTTCAAACAGCAATCAGCAGTCTGAATGTATCAAATTCTAATACCCAGTTCACAGGCTCGTTCAGGATAATGTTGTATCTGGTTATTTTTACAGCTTTAGCGGATACCTTTTGTTTTTGCCCTCGAGCTTAAAATTTCTATTAAGATTTGGTCTATGATGAAACAATGGGACCACTGAATCAGTGTCGTCAGTCCAAAAAATATTTTGTTTCTACTAATGTGCTAGAACTGGTCAGTAAAACCCCAATATCTCAGCCCATTGTGGCACAATTTGATAAACAATTGCAAGAGTTTGATAGGACGTTCTTGAGCCTGTAAATGTGTTGTCAGCAAAAAGTATCTGATGCAATTTGTTGTATCATTGCTCGCTTACAATGAAGAGAAACAAAAACAATCACCCTTTCCAACTTCTGCAGAAAGCACGGCAGTCCACAGTGAACATTGTTTTAAGTTATACTTGAAAATAGGAAATCATAGCAAATAACAAGTCGGGAGTCAATGCCGTATCTAACATGCTCGTCATGCCAATGGCATGAACCTGAAGTTGCTTCCGCAACCTCAAAAAATAAAAAAAAAATAAAAAAATCTGATAGCAAGCTCTCCTTTCCTTCGTGACCACGTGACCATGCGCCTACGCAACTACGCAAGGTATATTTTACTGACGATTGAAAGGTTTCTCATACGAAAGACAATAATTTGTCACTGCAGGCATTTCAAGCTCCATGTCAATAACTTGTTCCTAACTCAACATATTGTCGATATACCGGTATTGTATATTTGAAGAAAGACCTCTCTGGTCAAGAAAGAGTTCTTGTTGCTTAATTCAAAGTTACCAGAATGACATGCAACAGTGTCAATTTATGATTCCGAGAT
Source organism: Stichopus chloronotus (assembly GCA_021234535.1). Classification (NCBI taxonomy): domain Eukaryota; kingdom Metazoa; phylum Echinodermata; class Holothuroidea; order Aspidochirotida; family Stichopodidae; genus Stichopus; species Stichopus chloronotus. The sequence continues at coordinate 8,191,788 of CM037835.1, forward strand.
TTTTTTTTTTTCAAAATTGAGGCACTCATTAAACCTTGTAATTTGACACTATAGACTGGGTGTATTGTAGATTTACCTTAAAATATTATAGAAATTAAGGTTACATCTTAAACTATCGTAATATGGTTCTTTAAGGACAGTCAAGATTACAAAGAAGTATAATGGATATTCAATAAGTACACCTGGTTAACCTCACCAGATTTCCCAAAGTGCAATGATCAGTTTAAAATACATATTTCTTTGCATAACCATAACTTCCAAACGGAACATGCTATTTAAATAAGATTGTCACCAATAAAGAGAAAAAAGTATTCCTAATATTTATAAAATATCAATCACACGTCTCCAGTGGCAAATCCCTTTAAGGGCATTTTCACATGCGTCCACCCCACCATTACCGTGACATTGCATTATCGAATACTCGGCTTATTTGTTGTCAAGTTTAGCTCACCGAAGAGAAAGTCTAAAAGCTATGACTCAGCATTTATTGTTTATTGTTTGTGATATTAACCCATCTGCATGTTATGGTGGCAAGCGATAAAAAAATCCGGAACCAGTAATATCAAAGTCGAAAGATTCATGACTTTTTTTCTCGACATTTTCACGTTTGCAAACTTCATGCATGTTTACTGAGACCATGATACGCTAAGGTGCGTACCTGCAGGTTAACGTCTCTGACACAACGATTATATTTAGGAATAACATTGCTGACATTGTAACAGTAAAGATAACCCTGGATTTTTTTTACTTATTTATTTATTTATTTTGCGCTTACGTTATAGGTTAAAGTAGAAGGTTAATTTAGTGAAATCTCTTTAAAGTGAATCACTGTGTCTTAAGTTTCAGCGTAAGGTTCTTTGGTCCTAGTGCAGTGTGTATCGTCTTACTTTCGGGGGAATATATTACTTAATTTTACAATGATAGCAGTTTAACTGTCCCACCTGATTATTTTTCTTCAAGTAAACTGAAATAAGGGATAGTGAGTCGAATTTTCGTCATCGTAACTGTCAAACTGATACAGCGATTCGAAATTTCAGCAAGTTTAAAGACCGACAAATGTTATATTCATGGCTGTCTATGGCTACCGTACATTGAAGACCTAAGGGCTGTAATGCATCACCCCAGACAGTTTAAATTCTCCCAACCACCTACCTCTAGTCCCTCCCTCAGCCTGTCTTACATTCCTCCACATGTGTAATCAAAACAATGGATCCTGTGTACGCTGTGTAATACGAGCTGCTCTGCATTTTTCGAATTTGCTGTCAATCTAAGAGAACTGTAACTTAGAATCAGTTGAGAATTTTCCTTTCAGGGAGGTAAAAATATAGCTTAGGGTGATGCAATACAGCCTTTAATTCGCTTCTATTTGATGGATACTATGGAATAAAGTGCAAACAAGTCAATAGTTTGGTTGATAAGGTACTGGTATCATACCATGACTCGGCAAATTCTGGGAGGATCGCATGACACAGCAAAAATATTTTGGATTCCACGTTGTATTTTATAGCAACTATAACACGTGGATATGAAAGATATTCATTCTCGTATGAAATATGTGTTGACCATAGTCGGGATGTTGATTTCATGCGTTAGTAAACAGTGCTTTACCGTTGCTACGTAGGGCAAGAGAGCCCGACTTGCTTTTTTTTTTTTGTTGAGTTTATCGCTGCAAATTTGGGGCGGCAACCACAAAGGGGAGGCAGTGGGAGGGATGCTATGCAGGCGAGGCTTAACCCTGAAATGAACCGAAGCTACAGCATGGGACGTAAACTGGAGGTGATAGCAAAGGTATCTCCAGGGTAGGTTGTTCCTCTTGGCACTGAAAGTTGAGTTGCAGCTATTAGTCTAAAATTGTAACGCATGACAGTTACTAGTTACAATAGAAAATGTAAGTAGTTACAGTTACTTTCGTAGGTGTATGGGTCGAAGGAGCAGGGGAAAAATCCCCCACTCAATTACGTTTCTGACGGCGATGCAATTTTTCGGGCCGAACGGAAAGCCGACTAAATCACTTTTTTTCATGAGGACAATAGGAATTCCAAGAGAGAAATTAGAACATAAGTTGCAAATTAGTTAAAACTGAAACTGACTGGCCGGAGAGAAAGTGAAGTGCCATTTTCTGCAATTTGAGGGACGTTATTATTCAGCATTTCCTCACCAACCAATCATGACGTTTCACTTTACTGTATGGCACCCCTCTCTTGATGACAAAGGCTCAGTTGCCAGTTATGGCAATACATCGAAGTTCCGGGTTTCAGGGGGTAACAAAATACCCCGGATATGCAATTGAAAGTTTTGCTTCCCTTTGATTTTCCGTCTTGCGAATACTCATGTTTAAGCACAATCACGGATACAGGGGAGGTGTCCGAACCCCCCTCCCTTCAAGTTCAGGAGAATTGCTTTTTCGGGAATCATTTCAGAGGAAAACAACGACAGTTGATAGTCGCTCTTCCGTTATCAGAAGTAGTAGACTGCTGAAATGGCGTATTAATAAGAAACTCATACGAAACTTGGACAAGATTTTTCTTAGTTTTAATCTCTTGTCTCCAAAACACCTTATTATTGCTACTAGTGTCACTATCACGTCAGCTTACCCGCTGCTTATCAACCAATTGGCATGCAGTGAGATTTGTCCGAGTGATGCAACGATAGGCTACTATAGGTCTGCGGTACATGGACATGCACACTCCGTCAGTAATCTTAACCAGGGAGAATTTCGCAGGTTTTGCCAACCACGAACCAAAGATTATTTGCATGATTTGAACCTTGAACAAACAGTCTTTCCCATCCAGTTGAACTAAGAACGCTAGTGAGGTAAACATTAACTACATTGATTGAGCTATGCGAAAGCAGCGAATGGTTTTCAAATGCATTTTCAGACGAAATTTTATGTCACCCTTGGCAAACTATAGATAGAGTAGGGGTAACTTTCGCTATGATATTCATGAAATTACTTTTCTCGTTTCTAGTGTTGCCCTTGTGATGGGAATAAAAGCCAACCTTAGGTTAATGTCCACAGCCGTGAATCGATCAGCCGTTACAATAGACGAATCGGGTGTTTAATTCACTTTGAAATTATTATATAAAATCACCACCAGGTGAAATAATGCAATGTCATTCTTTCAACTTGTTGACTTCTTAATTTGGATCGATTACAGGCCTGCCGTTAAAAAGCAAACATTCAACATATAGGTATCCGGTTGACAGTCTATTTGATATTTTGACAATTGGACGGCAATGCGTCATCCAGTAAAAAAATTCAGCTCAAGAAATCCAATGCTATTCCAGTAATAACGGTTCCATGTTTACTTAAGGACTGACGAAATTCTAAGAATTCCAGGCTGGCGGATCAAAGGGGGACGGGGGGAGGGTGGGACAATGGTGAGCCAAAAAAAATGAAAGAATAATTAAGGAATAGGCTTAACTGTATTTTGTGGAAGGAAATTATGCAATTATACACGTTTGTTGCATCAAATCGCATCAGGCTGTCTTTCCCTGGCATGGGAGACATGACCTTAAGCGATGGGTTTTGCTGTTGCTCTCTTTTGGAGGGGGGTCCCAAGACTGAAAAGGGTTTTATTCCAAAAATGTCTGGTACACTCCACGTCAAATGATGGTGGCGCTCCCCTTAGTTGTAACGCAATTCTAGCTAGAATGTAATGATAAATCGTGCCACTTGGTCCTTGCTCCCCCCCCCCCCCTCACAAATGTCCAACTGCTAAAACCACTTGCAGAGGGAAAACTGAGGACTGGAATTTGGAGCTAAAGCTTCATGGAAAAACCAACCAATCTTTTATGTATTACCATTTTTCATAGATTGTTTTATTATTTTCATTAGTTGATTTAAATAGGAGGGTCAAATCGCAATTGACAGTAGTTGTCTAGGTCAGATGATAAGTTGAGCAGCTGCTCCTACTTTTGGGGGCTGTAAGTTTATGGCCAAATATAGCAGTATAAAACAGGGTTACTGTATTCTACTGATACCAAAATCTTTGAAAAGTGTACTGCTCCTAACTTCCACTCAAAGGCTTATGTTTGCAACACTTGGTCATAATGCCTTGCCACTGAAGTGTAACTGGAACTGCAATGTGCATGTTATGTACTGTTTCCCCTTGTGTTCCCCCCTCCCCCTTGAATTTACCCACTCAATGGTGCACATAATATTTGTGAAATTTCAGTATTCCAAAACAACATTTTGTAGATTGTGAAAGCATTCAACCTTTTTCTTTTGTGAGATTTGGGAGCTTTCCACAATCAAGAGCCTAAGGCACTGAAGTTCCTAGCACAGATGTTATGTAAGTTACGAAGAAAAAGGGGCATTTTGCATGATTTTGTACAATAGCCCGTGTGGCCTATTTCTGACCATGAACCTTCATATTCTGAACGTCCCACATTAGCCTTAGTGCTACTTTTATAAAATGAAATCTGTAGAAAAAGAAACACATTTCATGATTTTATAAAATGACCCATATGGGCCATAGCAACTGTCACAGACATACACACACATACATGCCAATGTGACGGCATAGGTTCCTTTGGTTCCCAAGGAACCAGAAGGTACATTTGGTATAATTTCTTCAGACTCAGAGAATATCTGCGTAATAGCATGTATCTGTACCAAACATGCTAGAAAGGAAATGTTCTTTAAGGCAATCTACATAACCACAGCAGGCGTGTGATAAAAGCTCTTGGAACTGCAGGTAATTAATCATATGAACTTTGGCCACTAATTGGAGGGAGATGTTGGTGGTGGTGGCACCAAGGGAAGAGATGGAACAAATTCTCCAAGTAGGCCTTAAAAATCCCCAACCCCCAAGTTGCCCAGCCACTCAACCTAAGTATAGTAGTGGCCTGACGTACAATGTTTCGATCTATTCCCCATTTATACACATACTGTGTTTAACTTTCTGTTTAAAGTAGTCCTGAGACTTAAACACCCAGAGATATGAAAAGAAATCACTAAAATCTCAGAGTTCTTTTCCAATGAGGCCCCCATAGAACCTTTGTCCCTGGACCCCATCAGGGGCCCCTAAAGTTTCATGTTGGTTGCCAACTTAGACATACTGTCAACTGATCCTGAAACTTAATTTTCCACCCAGCGGTATAGTTCACTCTACGCACTCGGTATCGCCCTATCAGCAAAATGTTTTTAATCAGCCCAACTGTTTCTCTTGTCCTCTATTTGCCCCTCCCCCTCCATTCTAAAATCCTGGTGTCGACACTGGCCATTAGTGACAAAATGAATTCCATACTGCAACAGATAAACTGCAACAGTTCCACATATAGAGATGGACAGAATTTAATATTTTCAGTCTTTGTATTGAACCAAGTTCTAGAGTCAAAACAATTCTTAGCACTAGCATAGATAGAATGAACAAACCAGAATGCAGAAATGCATTGTGGTTTCGATGATCTATTTAAGAGAAATTTTTTTCTGAATCTGATATAATAGCATTAGTATGTGTCACATTTGTCACATTTTCACAATCTGACCCCTGTTGAATGTTGTATAGTTCACTCTATGCACTCGGTATCGCCCTATCAGCAAAATGTTTTTAATCAGCTCAACTGTTTCTCTTGTCCTCTATTTGCCCCTCCCCCTCCATTCTAAAATCCTGGTGTCGACACTGGCCATTAGTGACAAAATGAATTCCATACTGCAACAGATAAACTGCAACAGTTCCACATAAAGAGATGAACAGAATTTAATATTTTCAGTCTTTGTATTGAACCAAGTTCTAGAGTCAAAACAATTCTTAGCACTAGCATAGATAGAATGAACAAACCAGAATGCAGAAATGCATTGTGGTTTCGATGATCTATTTAAGAGAAAATTTTTTCTGAATCTGATATAATAGCATAAGTATGTGTCACATTTGTCACATTTTCACAATCTGACCCCTGTTGACCCCAAATGACCTTTGACCTTCACAAAAAACGATAGGGTTCCTCCACTCAATATGGTACAACTACATACAAAACATGAGATCTCTACAAGCTTCCTTTCTTGAGATATCGTGTTTTCAAGGTTTTCACAACTTGACCCCTGATGACCCCAAATGACCTTTGACCCCTACCATAAACAATAGGATTCTTCTTCTCAATATGGTACACCTACATACTAAATATTAGATCTGTCCAAGCTTCCCTTCTTGAGATATCGTGTTTACAAGGTTTTCATATTTTGACCCCTGTTAACCCTAAATGACCTTTGACCTCCACCAAAAACAATAGGGTTCTTCTTCTCAATATGGTACACCTACATACCAAATATGAGATCTGTCCAAGCTTCCCTTCTTGAGATATTGTGTTTACAAGGTAGGGCGTCACGGACATACATACACACACGCATACCCATAGCACACACATACACATACATACACATACACATATGCATGATTACAAAGGTTACGATTATCATCGAAACCAAAAATGATTCTCTTCAAGAAAATAAACTGATGATAATTTATGAATTTATATCATAAAGAATGGTAATTTTTTACATGCGTCGATCATGGCTTCATTATCAGTACAGTCTACTCTGGCAAGTTCAGACAGATAAATAGAATCGATAGTATATTTGAATGTCTCCTCACCATTCCCACTCCTTTCAGATATGTATTAAGACAGTGATGGTAGCAGTATGGCACTGGCAAAAGTAAATATTATAAAGAATGAATCATTGCAGTATTGTAGCAGTATGACAATAAAGATCACATTTGTACCATGGCATTGATGAAGATAACCTTAACCATCATAACGAATTCCCTCAAAATTTGCAAGACATTATTTGTACACAAGAGCAACAATTACAAATTTGTGTATACAAAGAATAAAAAATAATGTAGTCATGATGGTTTCTTCTCAATTTTCTGTCTCAATTTCATCAAACTTGGTGGTTTCTGTTCTGTAGTGCTTGCTGAACTCTTGATAGGCACTGTCGGGGTGTAAGATGCTTTTCACACTCGGGTCTTCTAACATACGTTTGTGCCAAGCAACCAAAACGTCCATGGCGGGAGGAACACTGACCCCGGGACCAAATGGTCCAGACGCTCTAAGCCTAGCAAAGACGGGCCACAACATGTAATCCAAAAAGCCCGGCTTAGACCCTGCAAACAAGGAAGGAATATGAAAGGACAGTTACCCCTTGTCTTTCATTTCTAAAAGGTTGCTTTTTTAGGTGGCTGATAAGGCAAACCAATTGACTAGAATTACAGAAATTCAGACAGAATTATAACATACAGTACTGTACATGCATTCCAACCAAACGAATAATCAAGAAACTACTCATCTATGGCAGGCGCACTTTGAAAGTCACTTTGTGTTCTATTTTCCTGATATATCAATTAGCAAATTTGAAAAACTGATCTTATTCAAATCAGTGTTGTTGTTGAGTCCTGGCAGACCAAGACTGAGGCTAGTCTTGAACAGAGGCTTTTGACATGATAATATGTATGTTGGCCTCAAGGCTTCAAGGAGGCCTAAGACTTTGAGGCTGGCTTTGACTACAATCCCGTTCACAATTCACATGTAGTCTAAAATATTTTTTAACATATCACATCTTCATACCTCTCTTTCAATATATCATTTAATAATAAATTAATAATAACAATAATTCCTAGATTTTATAGAGAGCACATACAGTATCCATTCTACAGAATAATCAGAGCGCTCTATATACATAGTTCACGATCTGTTATTCCAAAAGCTCCATCTCAGGTCCTCGGGACCATACAACCAGGGCAGCCATTTTGGTGCTCATGGTTTTAAAACTAACTACATATTAACTGTGTGCCATTCTCTAATTTGCTGAGCACCAAGCATGAAGGCAACAGGTTCCATTTATTAAGTCTTTGGTATGATTCAGTTGGGATTCAATCCTGGGTCTCCCTTCCAAGAGGCGGATGCTCCACTACTAAAATTAAGGAGTAGGATGTTTTGTGATATATCACTAGACGTTTCGAAGGATACAACCGCTTCACATGCATTGGATATGAAGCTATGATATGCAAAGCACATACTTTACCTTTGTGTACAGTATATTTCAAATATTTAACACAAGCAGCTGAGTTTGTGACTCTCAACTAACTCTTTTTACATGATAAACTTATGATGGCACTTCAACATAACCAACAATCCCTTTGATCTTTAGTCACAGGGGGCAAACAATTGATTGCAAAACTCCAATCTACTTTTTTTTACAAATGCAAGGAAAGTTGGTTGCAAAAGTTTCCCTATTGAAATGAATTACTCACCAAAGAAGAAATCTGTCCCTCTCTTTTTCAGATCATCATTGAGATACTGCAAACTGTCCCTCAGTGCTTCTACTTTCTCAGGGTTTTTTCCACCTTTGGCTCCAAAGAACGATGGAACTACCTATTAAGGGGACAATCACAAAAAGACAAGAGGTACTTCTGATGACAACTTCACTCCAAATTATACCATGATGGAGTGACACAACAGTTCCTTCAAGATCATTACAATATTCCAAAAGTAGCTAGAGCACAAACTGTGCAGAGGTTCATACCTGAACACCCTGAGGGACCATTTACATTTCAGTATTATGTATGTCATATCATAATCATAGGAACCACCAAAAGTATCATTACATTGAATCACCAACATATTGCATGTACAAGAGAAGGACTGAACAGTTTGCGGAATATCATAAACTAGGGCACAAACAGTGCAGAAGTTGGATCTTTGCCAATAAATTTGTGATACATTTAATGGGCACTACCAAATTAAAATGCTTACAATTGCATCACTATTCAAGTTTGGCATCCAAATAATTATGAAATGGTCACTTTTTTTACATTTTCTACCTGGTTTGTACTAACTGTGGGCATATGAAGTTAGTACTAATGTGGAATAATGGTTGCAAATTTTCCAAAACCAATTTACATCCCTAACTACTAGCTCATTAGTGTTCATTTGCATGGTGTCACATGGGGACTATGTTAGCTTGACCATCGATCTGTCAGTAGAACTTTAGTTACAGGAAACTTGACAAAAGGTGACTGGTTTGGGATGACTAATTAAAAAACTCAAAGTGTCCCTTTAATGTCTAGACCTACATTAAACCTCAAACTAGACTGAGTTTCAGTTGGGACACAATCTGACCCACTGTACCATTACTCAATTATCATACATGCACAATAGGGATATTTGAGATGTTGTATTACATTTAAAGGGGCACCTTCACAATAGGAGGAGAAAACTTTCGCATGATTTCACAAAATGGACCATAGGGCTGACATAGAACCCTGGACTACAAATTCATGTACACCCTAAGATGGACCACTAATGGAGTATCATTATGACAAACCATCAACATTGTATAAGAGAATCTGTAGAAGGAGAAGCATTTTGCAGAACTTCATAAAATGGACAATAGGGTCTACATGAGACCTTGGACCAAGCAGGTCTGAATACCCCAAATTTGCCTACCACTCATGGAACATTGTGACCAAGTTCCATACAAATTCATCAAAGCATGTGTAAAAAGTAGCATCTAAACCAAGAATTTAATAAAATGGGCCATAGGGCCCACTTGGGAACTTGGACTAAAAATACCTGATCACCCTGAAGGTACCACTAATAGAATATTATTATGACAAACCATCAACAATGTACAAGAGAGTCTGCAGATGAATAAGCATTTTGCAGAATTTCATAAAATGGGCTATAGGGTCCACATGGGAACTTGGACCAAGCAGTTCTTAATACCCCAAATTTAGCTACCACTCAGGGAATATTGTGTACAAGTTACATACAAATCCATCAAAGCATGTGCAAAAAGCAGCATGCAGAACAGAATTTCATAAAATGGGCCATTGGTCAACATGGGACGTCAGACCGAACATTTTACTGCAAACACACCAAATGGTTCACCACCGATGGAACATGATGGAGAAGAAGCATTTTGAACAACAGTAAACAGATAGAGTGACACTACACCATTACAATAGCTCACAGCAGCTATTGTAGCTGGTAGGAGCTAAAACTATACCAACCAATACAATGGAGGATTTTACCTCTAGTGATGTAGTATATTATACATGTGTAACAACTGCTGCATACTAGAGTAAGCAATTCTCTTTTGAAATTGTGATTCAGAGTCCTTTGTCCAAATCAAGGGCCTTTTTTTTTGGCGATGAGGACATTGCACTTTCCACTACTGAAGGGCAAAATGAGAAGGGTGAGGGACAGAGAGGAGGGGGGGAAGGAGGAGGATGAAATGTGCATGACCCAATTTTGCACTGATACTGTAAAAAGATGATAACTAGAGAACTAGTACAAAGCAGGTCAGTTTCCTTGCACACCAGGCAATTTACACACAATACCCTGAACCTATTCAATCCTTGCTTGTCTATATATTAAGCTGCTGCAGGCCTTCATGATACAATTCAAAGTCTGCCAATGACTATTTACAGTAGAACTTGGGTAGGGGTACTGCATTCTTTTGCTCACACAGTTCCATAATATTGTTCTACTACATAGTTTGTGCTAGGACAATTTAAATTCAAATAGAATAATATATAAATCATATTATTATCTATAATAATATACATTATAATTATCATACTAAATAATGCACATTTAAAACATTTAAAGCATGTTTCTGAGATGAGCTTAAACTATTTTCAGTACAAAGTTAGGCTGACAGTTATCATGCTCTTCATGACAGCACTTTGCTTCCAAGATGGCTGTTCAGGTATGGTGTGGTAATGTGGTCTTGTGACACAAGACCAATGATAAAACAACTCACCTTGCTACTGCAGTGGTCCAGGATAATTGCATCTCTAGCTCTCTGGTACGGATCCTTTGGAGTGAGAGGGTTCTTGTCTGGGAAAACATCTTCAAGATACTGGGCGACAATAATCGACTCGTAGACAATTTTATTGTCCTTCTCTACCACAGGCACCAGCTGTTTTGGATTTTTCTCCTTAAACCACTCAGGCTTCTGCCAGGTATTGACATTGACAACCTCATGTCTAGAGAAGGAAAGAGTAGAGAGAGCATAGGAAACTTCTGTAGTAAAGCTATATTATGTACACTGTTTTAAGATACTTAGATATAATAAATGTGTACACGTACCTCAGGAGGCCATTATGGGATCTTCAACTTATAAGCTGCACTGATATAACATAGCCCCTTCACTTCAGGCCCGTATCCAAGTGGGGTTCAGGGGGTTTGCGACCCCCCTGCAAGATCTGGAGTTTCGCTCAGCCTATGATAGTAGGCCTATGTTAGCAACATATGTAATGAGTTTTAAGTTGTTGGTCATTGTTATCGGGAAAATGTTCCACTTGTGGTAAAATCGAACCCCCCCCACTAAAAAGCTGCATACGAGCCTGCACTTAATCCAATAAAAAAACTTAATCATTTAAAAACTTAATCATATAAAAACTTAATCACTAAAATGTAATCACTTAATCCAATAAAATTAATTCAAGATTGGCACTTAGTCCTCTGCATCACAACAGAGTGCACTTCCCAACTGTACTATAGATCAGCAGGCTCATGATTTGTGTGTTGTTTGATGTTAATTTTATCATGACAAATTAAGTCCCAATCTAGGATCATGTGAGAAAACAAAAAAAAATCTAGAAGAAGTAAAACTAGAAGAAGTTGAAACTAGAAGAAATGAATTAGTCACACTAGAACAAGTTACAAAATTGTTCGCTGTCAGTTATCCTGGCCATGAACAATCTTTAAAACTTAAATCAGCTCACCAGGTAGTCTTCTCAGGTCAAGTGATGTAGGATTTATTGTTAAACTGCTACATGCTACATTGACCAAGCTGTCACACTTTTGGTACAATGCAAACTAGGTAAGAAGAGCTTGTGCAATAGGTGACCAACCTACAGTAGGTCTGACATAAAACTATAGCATAAAAATTAGCCTAACCATTCACAGAAATACAATAAATATTTCAAGCAACATAGAGAGAAAACAATTCTACTGAAAAATTGGAATGCAATCTGCCTTTAAAAAGGTACCCCAGCTCATTCTTCTGCAAATTGCACGTGCACTGTACTTACTCAATGCCTTTAGCATGCAGGACAAGTCTTGCTCGGTCAGCAAATGGGCAAAATTTCATGCTATAAACACGCAGAATGCCTGGCTGAAGTGGTGGCAAAGGATCACCTGAAAAGAAGGTAAGAGGGCCCAACTTCAAGTTTTTGTTTCAATGAATATGTACAATAATGAGAGACTTTAGAACAAATTGCAAGATGAAAACAAGAATCTACTGAAGAAAGGTAGTAACAGTTGTAACTTTTTACTTCACAATGGAGGGGGATGACTTAACAAAAACCACAGACATCCTCCTTGCAGTTCTTAGTGTGACCGTACATCCCGGCATCAAACATGAGGGCCTCCTATGTGTCCCCCCCTCAATCTTTCTAAAACCAACTCCCGATCACAAATGATTTTACGTCCAGTGTCAAGTGTTTTTAGTTTCCATGATAATCATAATGTTTGCAATGACACAGAGCTGTGTGTGTATCTCTTTTTATGGACACATAACTCATAAACATAATCTTATGTAGGAAAGCTTGGACATATCTCATATTTGGTATGTTGGTGTAACAAACTGAGTACAAAGACTGTATCACCGGTGGAGGTCACAGGTTACTTGGGTAACAGGATCAGGGGTACAAAAGCTGCAACTTGTAAATGCAGTATCTCAAGGAGGGAAGCTTGGGAAGATCTCAGATTTAAAAGGAATAAGGCGTTTGTTTTACGGAAAAAAGATCATACTTATAAGACCAATATTTATGGACAATAAATAATAGACTATTCAAAATAACAAGGGACGGTCACCTTCTTTTCAGGAAATACTCTTCCTGAGAAGAGAACTTCAGTTATTTGTTACTCAAAAATAATTATTTTGCCCAAACTTTCAAAAATTCACATGATGCATCTTCCTTAACTCATCTTATGTGTAATGTTTTGAGGAGATGATGCTTCTGTACAGGAGATGTTTATTGGTGAGACTATTTACATGGTCTAGCAATGCTTAAATGTATTTTCTTTGTATGCCATGTTGGTGCGTTTAAATGCCTTATTTCCCTGTAAGTGTACCACATTCAGTACAAGAAACTTATCGTTTTATTTTTTTGTGGCGGTTGGAGGTCAAAGGCCCTTATGGGGTTCAAATGTACCTAAAGCCTAGAATTACAAGAAGATATACTTTAGAGTTTGGAAAATAATTCCCATTGATTAATCTCCCAAGATCTTCATAGTTTCTTGCTTTGCTGAGATATAGCTATTCACTTAATTTGAAATAGTCAATTTGTAACAGTTTGTGATATCTTTCTTGTAGAACTCCCATTACCTACTTTTGCTTCCTTTTAAGTTAAAAATTATTATGAAATTTTGAAAGGTGAACTGTTTTCCCGCAAAGCATGTTGTATGAAAAGGGCTTGTGACCTCATAACAGTAAAACAATGATCCCAGTTTGTGACAAGGTGGAATAGCTTTCGAAAACCGGAGAGAAATTAAGAATGGACACTTGGATGGGTTTTAACAATATGAAGTACATGTTATTACTTCGTGATTTAGAGGGTCCATAACATCAATTGTGTAAAGTGTCTTCATACCAGTTTAATTTTATGATTGGACTCAACCTTTGTGTGAGATAAAGAGAAGTACCATCTATACTACCGTAGATTTGATAGGCATACAACATAAATTCTGAATGTTAAAAAGACTTAAACACTGTTTTTCACTCCCAGAATAACACTTTTTCTAGGACCTGTGGAAAACAAAATTTTGGGGTAGACACTAACAAAGGCAGATAGTACCCATCACACTGCCCAGTCATGAAATATTAAAGACCTTAGCACAATATATCTTGTCACAAAATGTCCTGCTTGAGAATTTGGGCTCAGCCTAGTATAAATAAGTAGGCTTACTTTTAGAATGACTGACAAAAGATTCTTAACTAAAATAGGTTGTACCACAAGTATGTAGAGTATAAACACTCCACAGCAGAAAGTAGTTTGGTTCCAGAGCATTAATTTATTTCTTTTGTAATGGCAGGCAGGTACCAACTCACCATAATTTCATTTCAATCAGCAAATTCCAACAGGTCAGTAATACCAAATGCAGACACCATGACCCTGTTCTTGACAGCTGGTACAATCTATCATATCTGTTTACACCACTGACCTCTCTCAAGAGACTTGAAATAGTTAGAACAGTGGTCAGTTCCATCATCCTACCAGTATTCAATCCTAAAAACAAATCTACAAGGTCACTTCACCACAGAATAGTACCTCTAAGTTTGCTATAAATGCACCATAAAATATTGATACACCTCCAGAATGTAGTTCTTAATGGTGTTTAAATGTTATATGAGCCATTCTAAACTGTTGACCTAAAAAGAGCTCCTGACTCTAGAAAAACTTAATTCATTGGAAGTATTTAACTATTCCCCCCCCACCCTTGACTTCACATACAAAAAGCTTGATGCATATATATACTTGCCTTCTTTCTTTGGAATTATCACTGTAACATACAGCGGAGACCTGTATCCACTGCACAAATAACACAACCTCTGCAGATTAATATTGACATACATGCTGCAATAGTAGCATGGTGCTGTACATACGAGATTTGATCAACAACTTTTACTTCAATTTGACTTAAGTTCAGTCGAAATTATGCAATCGCCAGAGCACTTTGTGACATGTATATAGATCATGCATGCAATTACTGCCTTTGCCTGCCTTTCGACAGTGTTTAATCAGTGTTAAAAGAAGCTCTGGATCTGAAATATGGTGGACGGGTGGGCTGTGTACGTCAGCATTTATGTCTGTAAAATTTGGCATGGATCAGCAATTCACTTTCCTTACTAGCATTTTTCATTTTTCTCACCAATAGCCTGCTCCTCCTGGAGGTTTTGGAGATAAGTGTTGAAATTTGTTCATTGTTAAAAGGGTCCAATGCCCATAAAAAATGTAGTTTTAAAAGCAAAATGTGGTAAAATACCTTTTTTTCTGAACTGATTGGTGTCCAAAGAGGCTACTTTGGAGTGCATTAATTTCTTTTAAATAAACAAAAAATGAGAAACTAGCTAATCTCATTTAGATTTTTAACCTGTTTTAAAGGTTTTCTGTGAATGTGGTAAGAATTCATTGCAAAGTTATAGAGAGAATGCGAAATGAAATTGACCTGTTTGTGTCCAAAATCAAGGTTCTATTATTTTCTCGCACTCCCCCTTTCTACTCTGAGTTGTCGTCATGCTGACATACTTTGCTTCCCTTTCGTCATCAGACAGTTGCGAGGCAAATCGATTCATGAAACAGTTTGTTGCATTGTGTTAGTGTGCAAAAACCACTGGCAGCAAACTGTTATAGTTATATAGATGTTGGTAGCTGCAACAAGGGAGAGAATCGCCTGCCAATACCGACAAGCTAACACAGTCATGAGAATAAATAAGAGGTGGCAGAGACTGAGATAACATAGAGACTAGGGCAAGTTTAACTTTGTCAAAATAAAACTTGCTTTGTTTTCTTATTCCAAAGCTTTGGATAATGGCAAGCAGGCTGTCTCTAGTCAAGGTTTGCATCATTCACACTCCAGTTAAATACACGTAACAATTCAAAATGCTCATTTAGATGGAGATTTAATGTGGCCAGTACAGTACCTTGTTTGCAGTATGTCATGAAATGAAATGATTTACTTTTCCATCCTTGCAAAAACTTAAAATTAAAATTGAACACAACTTGGATCCAAAATGTTTGCTACTTTAAGGAACTTCATATCAATTAATTCACACGCTTCAACACACTCAAAGGTCTGGGCAATTCAAGCCCTGGGCTCATATATTATGTACACTAACATCTAACAGACCTATGAATCATTATTACAGGGAGTGGATGTTATTAATGGAAAAACTTCTCTGATGTTTGGAAATTGATTTTGGTGCTACCAGCACTGTGCTAAAATGGTTCTCTTCTTATCTTTACAGTAACAGAGTTCAATAGTATATATGTAATCCTGCCAATCTGTCAGTACTGTAGGTGTACCACCAGGGACATGTCTTGGGCCTACTGTTTTTCACTCTTTAGCCTCTTCCTTGGCTAGGATTGTTGATGGTCATGCTGATAGTGTAGGCGGTTATGCGGGTCAGGGTTCACTATAAAAATGTTAAACATGTAAAACCCAATAACTGGTAATTCAAACAATATTGATGCAATGTATAACCTGTCTTGCAAACTGCATCATTGACATAAAGAGTGAATGTTGTTTCATTGTTTGAAAATGAAGATGGTAAAAGAGAATTTATTCTTTCAGCTACCACTAAACAGTGAAGATAAACTGATTGAGAATGGTTACCAGTTGGAGGAGTTGAAGTTAGAAAGGTTGATGACATTAAAAGTTTGGGTGTTTACCTCCACTGTTTATGATTAAATTTTGAAAAGTATATTACCACAAAGATAAGGCTGCTAATCACAACATCCACAACATATGAAAGTACTACACAGTATCTCTCTAGAGATTCCATCTTAAAGCTAATTCATGGGTTGATGTTTTCTCACCTTGCTTACTGTGACAGTCTCTTGTATGTGATGCACAAAAAGCAAATCCAAAGATTGCAAAAAGTTCAAAATTTTGCTGCTGGGGTAATAAGCGGTATCAATAATCACCATCAAATTACCCCTACTTTTAAAAGTCTGCACTGGTTACCAGTTGATTACAGAATAAAGTTTAAAATTCTTCTCATGTACGAATCATGTTGTGGACAGGCTCCCTCTTATCTTCATGGTATGTTTATTCTTAGGCCTTCTTCTTACAACTTCAAAGAATGTCTACTCATAGCGAAACTACAGTAGCCTGTTTGTTCCTTTTGTGAGACATAGTAACATTTGGGGAAGGACATTTGCTTTTAGAGGCCCCATGTTACGAAATTGCCTCCCTCTGACTGTAGTGTTAGAGAGTCTGCATCTTTTCAGTCATTTAAGGTAAATTGGAGAGTGTAAAAATTTATTTAGCCTAGCTTTTTCTTCAGGAGTTGTAAAGCGCAAGTGAAAATTTAATGGTGATGTGCTACATATGTTTATACCAGAATGCAGAAATGCATTGTGGTTTTGATGATCTGTTTAAGAGGATTTTTTTTTCTCTGAATCTGATATAATAGCATTAGTATGTGTCACATTTAGCTATGTATGCTTTATATGAAATATGAGATCTGCACAAGCTTCCGTTCTTGAGATCATATCTACATGTTCACACTTTGACCCTTGTTGACATTGAATGACCTTTTACCTCCATTAAAGACCAATTGGGTCTTGTGCTCAATAAAGTACAACTAATTATTGCATATGGCATCTGTCCTAGCTTGCCTTCTTGAGATAGCATGTTTACAAGAATTCCATACTGTGACCCTGTTGACTGCAAATGATCTTTGACCTTCACAAAAGACAATGGAACTTTGTATACTCAATGAGATACACCTACAATCTAGGCAGGTACAGTGCATGCAAATGTCGGAGTAAAACAGCGTCAATTTCTAAAAGATCTTTAAATGAGAATAAATTTGCAAAAAATGTCTATGAATGTGTTCAGTTTCATGTGTGTACTCTGCCTTTGAGTAGGCCTAAGAGGATCTAAGAGATACAGTAAGGTCATTTACAGTAAAGTAGAACATTTAGGAGTGCCGTAGAGTTCTTTCAACCCATCCCCTGTGACTATGTGCCAATATGATTGAGCTTGGTCTCAAATTCTTGGAGTTGTTGAGTTGTTGCTTTGTCGTAACACTGTTACATATATGGTGAAACATTCTCCACACTACTTTTCAGTTGAATGTACAAAGTTTTAGAGTAAAATATGCCATCCTGTTCCTGATGACCCAATATAAGCTTAGCAATATATCAGGCAACATAAAGCACATTTTCAAGCAACTTGGATCAAAGTTTACTTCAAAATCTTCGTCTAGTCTATTCCTCTACTGTAAGTGTAAGGCACAACAGTTAGAAATACATATATTGGCTAGGCTCTATCACAGTGTGTATGTTTCTATGTTAGGCTACAGAGAAGGTCCCAAGTCTTGTTGACCTCATGCGACGGTTGACCTCCATTAAAATTATAGCTTTCTTGTACTCAATAAGATAAACCTACACACTTCATATGACATCTGTTCAAACTGCCCTTCTTGAGATATCGTGTTTTCAAGGTTTTCACAATTTGACCCCTGTTGACCCCAAATGACCTTTGATCTCCACCAAAAACAATAGGGTTCCTCTACTCAATGTGGTACACTTACATGCCAAATATGAGATCTGTCCAAGCGTCCCTTCTTGAGATATCGTGTTTACAAAGTTTTCACAATTTGACCCCTGTTGATTCCAAATGACCTTTGACCTCCACCAAAAACAATAGGGTCCTTCTACTCAATGTGGTACACCTACATACTAAATATGAGATCTCTAAAAGCTTCCCTTCTTGAGATATCCTGTTTACAAGGCCTTCACAATTTGACCCCTGTTGACCCCAAATGACCTTTGACCTCCATCAAAAACAATAGGGTTCCTCTACTCAACATGGTACAAATATATACTAAACATGAAAACTCTACAAGCTTTCCTTCTTGAGATATTGTGTTTTCAAGGTTATCACGATTTGACCCCTGTTGACCCCAAATAACCTGTGACCTCCACCAAAAACATTAGGGTTCCTCTTCTCAATGTGGTACACCTACAAAGTACATATGAGATATGTCCAAGCTTCCCTTCTTGAGATATCGTGTTTACAAGGTTTTCACAATTTGACCCTGCTGACCCCCAAATGACCTTTGGCCTCCACCAAAAACAATAGGGTTCTTCTTCTCAATATGGTACACCTACATACCAAGTATGAGATCTGTCCAAGCTTCCCTTCTTGAGATATCGTGTTTACAAGTTAGGGCGTCACAGACATACATACACACACACACCCTTACACACATACATACACACACACATATGCATGGTTACAAAAGTTACGATTATCATCGCAACCAAAAATGGAAATACTGAACCATTTTGTATCTGGAACCCTTGAAAAAGATAGAAAGTTTTCAAAGCCCTCTGCTTAGACCCCTCCCCAGGCTGGCAAAACTGCAAGATGTGTCTCCCACCCCAAATTGTTTAGTCCAGCTACGGGCCTAATGCACGAACACATTATCCGACACATTAATGGCTAACATGTCTGAATTACAGTCTATCAGTTAGGGCTAGACTACAATGCTCAACAAAAATACATGGGGCACCTTTCCCTGCATCCCCTTAAACGTTGAAATTTGGGATATCTTTTGGTTGGGACAACATTGCTTTTAGGGGGGAGGGCATAGTGAAAGATGAATGAATCTACTTCAACTTTGCTACATTTGTCTTCAAGTGCCCCATCATTTTTTAATCGAGGATTGTATGAGCTGCTGTAAACATGTATTGATGCATACAAATATATCAAATAGAGTATACACAGGCGTTTCGACATTGTTGGAACAGTTTGAGAGCCTTGATTGGAAATTGGCGGTGAAGTAATAAAAAATACAGTAGATTCTTAATTTTGGAATAGGAGAAAGTTAAGATAAAAGTAATGTAATTGTATTATTGTAACTATGACATATGAGTTGTAATTTCCTTTATTTTTCACCTCATCCACTTAAATGCTGCTACAGAACAAGCAAGGAAAATACAGGAATCTGATTGCACCATTTGGTGCTTGCTTCGCTACTTTGACTATTAATACAACAGAGGCTGAAAGATTATCTTCAAGTCTAAGTAATACTTTTCATGTCATGGTGCAAATACCATGTCATTACTGTTGCAGGTCACTTGTAAAGCCTCTTGGTACAACAATTTGATAGAACAATGCCATCTTTGACAATGCACCACTGACTTGATGATAGTTCACCGTTGAAATACACACTATTTCAATGGGACTGACGGTTCACATTTGAAGAATAGGTCTAGTACAAACGAACATTTATAACAATGTTATGGTTCACCGTGAAAAAACATGGAGTAATCTATCTACATGAAGGGAATACCTAATATCGTATTAAAGTATGACACGTATTACACCTTTGCGCGGTTATGACTTCATCCTTAGATGAAAAAAATTGACAAAATATGCAGCTCATCATGTTGTTCACCATTGTTTTGGCATATATAGCATTAAAAGAACACCTCCAAGGACAGTAATTGAATTAATGTACTTTACTGCTTGAGCATTCATGCCCTCTTTAATAAACATTGCAACAAATCCTATTATGAACAAATATACCTACAGTAATGACTCCTCACCACTTGTCCCCCTCCCCCCCTCCAAAAAAAACCCAAGAAAACACTAAATTTTGTTTCGATTCTCACAATATACTGTATTCTTCAACTACTTACAGTATCCGCAAATTTTGTATCACAGCTTCCAAACTTGTCCCCAAAAGTTCAAACGCAGATCTGTACTCTAGCTCCTACATCCCTATGCTCCCATACATGTTTACAGCAGTTCAGACAATCCTGAACAAAAATACATGGGACAACTAACCTGCTCTCCCATTCAAGATTGAAATTTGGGATATCTTTTGGTTGGGACAACATTGATCTAGGGGGGAGGGGATTGTGAAAGACTAACGAATGCGGTACAACTGCAGAATGCAACGCCCCACGCCAACTTTGAATCGTTCTCAAAAGCAAGTCTCGCTTGAATGCACTTTGACAATGAGCAACTCTATTGTTGTGACTCAGTTTCAGGAGGGATGTTTCATTCTGCAATTGCTCCTCGTTTTAATCTACTTCAATATTGCTACATTCGTCTACAAGTGTCCCACCATTTTTGTCGAGGATTGCAGCTTAGACCTACAGTACGGTATACATGTTCTGTTCAATACTGGAACTTGGAAGTGGAAGAGTTCATTTGGACTAGCAGCGCGTAATGTAATTACTACAGTACAGAGTATGCACCAGTCTAACACGGTATACCCTATAGTGATACCTACACTACCCTGGCCTAGCCTGAAGTTAGAAATAGAATGAATTTTGAGCGTATATCCATAATAAAATCTCACCGGTCTTCAAATGTTTTGGTCCAGGTGCCATACTGATATCTATTTCTTTCCTCTTACGTTGATACTGAAACTTGTTACCAAACTGTTCTGTGATCTTTTAACCAGTCCCCTTTCGTGGTCACTGATCTGGCTCTGAGAGTGTGAATACTTTACACGCACACTGTACTTGTTCGAGACATGGCAGACGACAAACTTGTAATGCAAATAAACGGTGTGAAGTTAGTTACTTAAGTAGTCGTATGCAAATACTCAGCACAGATGAAACGCGCGTAATCAGGATAAGTTAGCTGGTTAACAAAACAAAAAAAAAAAACAAAAAAAAAATCGCATAGAGATAAAATTGAAAGAACGTTGACTGGGGTAACACCGGCTGTGATTTAATCAAAAGGAGATTAAATCTATGATCGCTTCCTTTCAACAAAATACAAAATGCTAATGAGGATCTGAAGGATTTGAATTGAATTTAAATTGAATTTTCACTTGTTTTTCCTCTTTTTGATCAAAATGAAAAATCCACTTGCCTTGTTTTTGAGAGCTGACCGACATGAGACTTCAGGAATAGCGGGTCTCTTCACATCCTTCTTCTAGCTAGCTACTTCCATTACTATGAATCACCTTTTGGTGTTGGGTGTAAAGTCCATTACCATGACAGTGCATTTTTGCTTACACGAACGATGAATAATTGAAGATAAATTATTAAATGAACACCCATCGCCGATTGATAAGCTTGAAGTAACATTGGAGGCTACCCAGATAGGATGAAAAATTGGCTGATCAAAATGGAAACATAGGCCTATGCTTGAGTAAGGGATTTGTGACATGCATTTTTTGTTTGTTTGTTTGTTTGTAGGACGAAAAGCATAAAACCTGCATTCTTGACTGCTGTTACCACTGTCGTAGCTACGGGAGGAGGGGACAGAGGGTTGGGGAATATTGAAAAGTTTCGATTATAAACCATAATTTAAAGGATTTATACTTCTAGCTACAAATATATCGAAATGGCTAAACGCGTTTCTGGTAGCTGCATGTCATAGGTAGCCTACCTAGGAAAAGAGTTGATTTTATTTGGGTCTATATAATATTTTTTTTGTAAACCGCGTTTGTATTACACTAATGACGCATTATTTGCGGGAAATTCCCCAAATTATGACGTCACAAAATTTCGAAATCGTCAAAAATCATGTATTTCGAATGAAAATCGGCGTTTCATGGGTTGCTTTCACCTAAACATATCATTTTGAAGCATAACTGATTAGGCGTACCTTGATTAGAACAATTTAGAAATTTTTGTGTAAAATGAGCAAATGATCGTTTTTGTACAAAACTTTTCCATTTGGAACAAGTTGTCCTTCATCCTCTATCCCGCAAGGAGAGAAGAAGCTAAAATTAACCAAATTAACCAAAACTACATAGGTCTCGGAAGATGTTTTTCATTACAATTGTCAACACTGCATTGAGATGAATGACACTCCTCCTTTTTGGAAAGGTTAATGCATAATAGACTCACATTCTCAGAGTACCGCACTCTCTCCAGTAATCAATACGGTTTTCGAGAGAAACCTCTACGTCTATGGCTACCTGTAATGTTTTTAAATAGATACATATATGCCCTCGAAAATAAAATGTATTCTATCGGTATTTTTAGATTTGTCTGAGACGTTCGACACTGTAGAGCATGATAGCATATATTACTTCATAAATTGTTTATGTACAATCTTAGAGGTACTATTCACAGTTGGATCTCCAGTTATCTCACTTCGTAAACAGTATGTGAACGTAAACTTCTCCAGTTCTGAATTACAATCCATTGTGTGTGGTGTTCCACAAGGGTACTAGGTCCTCTTTTTATATGAATGAGTATCAGTGCTTCTTCCAACGAATTAAATTTTACAATGTTTGCTGATACAACTATATTTTATGTTCATACAGATCTAACGGAAGCTATAATACAAATAAACGATGCACTTTATTATGTTAATACAGTAATTGGAACAAACTATACTAATTGCTGATAACTTAAAACTAACTTCATTGTATTTCATCCTTAGGGAAGTTGGCAACTATCAAAATTAACATACTTTTATAAAGAGAGTGACTTGCACAAAGTTTTCATTGGTGACTACATGAGAACCTTAACTGAATTAACATGGCATATAAATAATGTATGTAGTAAAGTAGCACTATATGTGGGCTTTATAAACAGACTAAAAATGTCCTTAATTCTATGTTCTTTTTTCTTACTGTATCATGCATTGATTTTACCGTTGTGTTCATAAACTTCAAAAAAGCGGGGCTGTATCCATGTATTATGCTGGCTTCATTGATCACATACCACCACTCTTTTATAAACTTGGTTTAATGACCATTTATAATATACATACTATGCCATAAGCTTTGTTTATGAACCGCATTGTAAACAATCTTCTCCCTAGTACTATATGTAATTCGTTGACGTATTATTTTGAAATTCATGATTATGCAACTCGTAACGCTGCTTTAATTCATAATTCTAAGCTTAGAACTAAACTGGGAAAAATGTATATATTGCAATGAATTTGTTTTAATCCTTCCCCGAATATTATCAAGTAAAGCACTACACTTATACTTTTACGAAAAACCTCAAACTATGTACCTCACTAAAGCATGACTTAATTTCATCTACCTTTTTTCAATAAATTTTCCCACTTAAAATTATTTTGCTCCCCCCCCCCATCATGCAGTTCCTTTTTTTCCTTTTCTAGCACGATGTCCAGACTTCGTACAAGTTTCTTTTTTCTTTGGTCTCCGTTCATCTCAGTGATGATAATATATGATTTGACTAATTCTGTGTAAGTTTTCTGTCATTGGCTACTTTGTAACAGAATTGTACTGTTTCACACTGAGGTGATAAATACATGAATGAATGAGTAAATGAATGAATGAATGGAATGGTACTCCATCATTCAGTTTACTCAGAAGTCATGACCTGTTGGGATGGGATGTATATTGGTAGCCTTTATGTCTGTGGGTGTTCTGGTGGTGAACCGATAATCGGTAATCGGTATACCGTGTCAACGAAGCTACGCACAAGAACATTTTTTTTCTTGCCGGCTCTCCAGATCCCCATATGAGCGAAAACGGCACTTCCCGGGTCCTGTGATGCATGTACCCAGCGTTGACATAAGGATCTCGTGACAATTTTCCTCAATAAATGAGAAAAAATCAATCTATGAAAAATGTTAAGACATATCAGTTGGGTTGAAATGATACAAGAACCATGATGACATAATGCACATTGGGGTGAACATACTATTACCCCCTCCAATAAAATTATTGTCAGTCGGTAAAGGACGAGTGTGAAATGACAAGAGCGAACAATCGCTGCCTAATTATCTACATCGATGGACAAAGATTGATAATGTAGTTACTACGGTCATACGTAGAGACGGAGGATCTGAATATTTGCAAGACTTCAGTTCTGCATAGACATTTATTAAGAGAAGGTGTACTTCATGTGAGTTGGTTCCACACTCTGTAGGCCTAAAGTTATCATGAACCCCAATTGAAGAGATTCAGGAAATTCGTTGTCCTCTTGTAGATGGATCTATGTCAGTTAAGTTTTATGGACATCAAATTTATTGGAAAGAACTATGAGAACGTCGTATCGAATAGAATAATACTCGAACCGTGACGAAGACCAGTAGATGTTGCAGTTTGAAAACAATTTTGGGTAATTTTCTAATTTACCACTAACACAGACCTTTCTTTTGGTATCATGTAGACAAAGGCTACCATTTAAATATCCCGATTTACACAATTCGTATCTGTTTAAGTGGCACAGTTTTGATTTACCTCTTGTCAAAACCTGAAATTGGTTAGATGCAGTTTGCTGTGAGGAACATCTTTGGTGACAGTATGTACACTCACCGAAAAGGTCGGACACATTGAACATTCTTGCTACATTAATGTCTTGTAGCATTAAGTAACGTTTGGGTGGAATCCAGTGGAGGCGTTGCTGGGAAGGTCGGGGACCTTAGCATCGTCTTTTGTTTTCTTGGAGGAGTGCCGCACCCCCCCCCCCCCCACACACACACACAAGAGTGATCAAGGAAGTATTTTTATCCGACACTTTTGGTCGAGGTGGCGCTCTACTTACACATTGTCTCAGAGCCAGCTATTTGTAAACAGAAGGCGCTGATAGTGTCGAATATAATTTATTTTTTCCCCAATTTTAGCGATCATGTAGGCAAAGCCTCTATATATGCATGTGAAGGGCGTCAAAAGAGCCTCGCAACCCCAGAACGATGCACCCACGCCCAAGGTCGTTCTCAGTGGAGGAGAGAGAACTTTTCAAAGTGTTTATTTTCCAATTTCGAAAATATTCATGAAAATCTCGGTGAAAATAGAAGAAATTGTTGTGACCGTAATGACAAAACTCAGTCTCTAATATTCTACATCAACTCCTTCTCGAAGTATGAACTGTATGCACTGCGATGTCTATACTGTGCAACGAACATCGATGGTGCTTTTTGCTGATATCCTCAACTATGTTGCAAGGGAAGGGGGATAACATCGTTACAAGCGATCACCTCGTCCACCTGTTCACAAACTTGTCTGGATTTTCGCCAAATCCCCGTCACCGATCTAAATTCTCAATTAGATAGGGGCTCATGTGACCAGACGCCTGTTCAAGGGGGAAGAGATCCGAACCCCACCCCCTCCCCTCGAGTAAACCTTAAGATTTTTGTAAGGTCACTGTGGAACCGACGAACGAAAAGAAAGAGATACTGGTGGAATGCGATGTCGCCAGCCCAGTTTGACTGCCGGCCGATTGTTTGAACTGACAAATCTGCCTTTCCTTACCCCCTATGAAATCTAATCCTTTTTATTAATTACTTTTTTCCACTTATGTTTATTTGTAATTCATCCACCCTCATTCCAGAACGTCAGGCTACTGCATGAGCGCTAGTGCTATGATTAGGCCTGCAGAAGGATTTAACCCTAACCTGTGTGTGTGTGCTATGACTTCAGTCAATTTTTCTAAATTGCAGATCATAATGAATGAGATTCACTTGATAATTTGTGGGAATAAATCATAGTCAAATGGAATGTGGTGTGCTGTATGTTGTGATTTTTATTAGTGATTTCTGACCGAAGTTGTTTATTTTAGTGCCGTTTGGAAGTCAAAAACTTTCGCTAAGATTTTTATTAGGAAGAAACTACGAAAAAAAAAATACATATATATATATATAATTTTCGTCTGGAAATTACATAACGCGGAAAGTGCACAAAAACTTTTAGCGTCCTTTTGTAGAGGAAACTCACCCACCCGCTGAAGAAATCTATAGATAAATGCAGTTTCGAGTAATTATAAAAAAGAAAAGTAGGAATGAGGTAAGACTAGTCCCCCATCATCACCCGTCTAGCTGCAAGTGACTGCAATTAATGTTCTTTAGAACAGTGGTTTTAATGATGAAGAAACTGACTTACTGACATTTGATAATAAAAAAGTCATTAATTTCGAGATTGCCATTGTTTACTGCAGATTCACTTCAGATTCTGCAGATGTTAACATATTATACATTCGTCGTTAGAGGAGTGGGGTTTACAAGGTTTCGTGAATGAAGAGCTCTACAAAACGCCATTTCAACTTTGGAAAACCTCTATAGTGAGGCACAAATGCCGCAATCTTTGTGACTGTAGTTTTATACGAACTGTCTTGAATGGTGCATATTGAATTTTTACAAAGTTAACGTTTTCAAAACCCAGTGGATCATTCATCTCCGATTTTGCAAATTCCACACACTGGACATTTTTTTTTGGACACGTAGGTCAGGGAGGGGTCCCGGAGCCCCCGCCCCTCTTTGGTCACGCCACTGCGTTAGAGATTGTTGAATATGTGACCTTAAAACCACTCAGTTTTCGTATTAAAAAAAATGGAAATAAGGTGTATCTGACCGGCCCATGTTCTTCAAGGCTGGGATTTAATAAGTTGCTAACAAGCATATGTCTTAAAAAGAAATCTAAAAGCAGAATTTAAAGTGAAGAAAGTGAGTGTTATCCTATTCTTCATGACATTTTTGTTAGGCAATCAGATGCGTCCTTCAAGGAACGACAAAGATTTTCGGAACAACTTGTCGGTAATACAAAGCCAGTAACACTGCACCAACTGGAAATCTTTCTTGACCAGAACAGTAACAATACTTCGGGGTTATAAACAAGACCGTGGGTGTGCGAAACGTTCGCAGTGACAAGATATTCTCGTTCAAGATCCCCTTAAATTGTAACTGGACTTTATTTTTCGGAGAATCCGAATAGAATTACATCAACTTCGGAAAACACTCAGAAGTGCTCGATGATTTTGATAAATCTACGTGCCATTTGGTAAAATCATTTCATGAAGCATCTTCTAGTTACACACTTGCAAGTCTTTTTATAGTACGGCAAAATAATGTACTGACAAATGTTCGAACAGCGGCGATTATTCTTCTTAAACCTATGTGTTTGACATGCAGGATAATCATGACGAAAACTTCTCCTGAAATGAAAAGAGAAAATAAACACGAAACAGTATAGGCCTAATAGGTAACGGTAAACGATGATGCAGATAACTGAAATGTATACATTTCAGTTATCTGCTTCATCGTTTATTTCGTTGTCTATAACAGGACATGGATTCCCGTTACCTATTAGGCATCTATAGATGGAACGAATTATGAAGCATGATAGTTATAAAAACTATGAAAAGTTTTGTGAAGAAAATTTAAATCGATAATATGCAAAACTTTTCACAGTATAAGAAGAGGTAGAAAGTGCGTTACTGATGACGTGGACGACTGGTTCATCGCGTATCCTTGCATGCAGAAAACTTCACAATTCCCTCATGAATGCACCGGCATATTTATTATAATGTTGTATAACTTATTACCAAACTCGTGTTTACGCGATCACTTCTCAAAGTTGCTATAAACAAAGCAAAAACCCGTCATTGGCTTTGAAAAATTCAATAATAATAATGATAGATTTCATCGATAACACTTAAAGGGAATCGGTCTTCTCAATAAATCTCATGTGACGTCATTCTCTTCTTCGTAACTCTTTGCAAATGTTACTAACTGTATACTATTTGTACTTACTCGTGTACAGAGAAAGGAAAAAAGGTTAATGATAGAGGAACTCTCTTACCAGAGATGGTGACCAACATTAGGGCGTTCAAGAAAACCAGAATCAATGCCACTGGACTCCCATAGCTCTCTGAAACGTCATTAGCCGCTACCAGTACGTTGATAAATATTACCGTTAAGGACATCATCTGTGATTGATATTTGACACAACAAATGGGAATTTAACATGACAATGTGAACTGTTGAATATTGTACGAATTGAATGTAATAAATGTTAAAGAAATTTGAATGTCCAGTAATGTAATGACATCGACATTGTATTGCTTTTTCTACGAGTAAGCTGTAGGCCTATATTGATTCTACATTGAAGCAATTTTTTTAAGTAATTTTCTTCAAAATACAAACGCCGTATATTAGCTTCAATAAAATGATTGAAATTGGTTGTGCAATTATAATATTGCAAAATCAAAATACAGATATTGAAGACAAAATTTAAAGTGTTTGCCTGTCTGTATTCTCAACACAGTACTGACGAACACTCTAAGAGAAAGAAAGGGAGGTAGCCCGTACGACGGCGGTGTATTACTCACGCACCGGCTCTTGCTGCAAACGATACATATCAACCCCTACTTGGAAGGTTAGGGGGGGGGGGGGTGTGGAGGTGGATGAAAATAAAGTACAAAGTGCAGCACAATACTAGTCAATACACGGACCATTTGTCGAAGGATCAAAGGAATATCACCTAAACAAATCCCCTATCCGTGAATACTCCGTCCATCCACCACAAATTTTTGCATCTTTTTTTCGCATTTATAAAACCACAAAATAGAAATAGAAAATAATCCCATATTTAGTAGACCTGCGGGTTTAATTGGAAAAATAACAAATCAGTTTCCTGCTTGAAAACAATTCATACAAATGTTGTCAAGTAAATCATCCCCATGAGATACTGGATTTGAACATTCTGACTGAACACAATGCGCATAAAGTTACGTCATTCAGTTAAATCCATTCTGAATTCGAACAATAAAAAACTGTATACATTCATGTCTTAATAAACTATACTTCGTGCCAAAGGGGTGAACAGGTTCTACAGATGAGATAAAAAAGAAGCCGCAAAAAATAAAAAAGAAACCTCCCCTAGCAGTATTTGCCAGTCAATCAACATGGCATATATTGCAAAATGTCTCTGGCACATCGTGGGGTGTGAGTACTTCCATGGGTCAAATAGCAATTCCATGGTGCTTCATCAAGAGAATAGCGCTATGTTGCTCTCACGTACAACGAACGACT
Organism: Stichopus chloronotus; assembly: GCA_021234535.1. Taxonomy (NCBI): domain Eukaryota; kingdom Metazoa; phylum Echinodermata; class Holothuroidea; order Aspidochirotida; family Stichopodidae; genus Stichopus; species Stichopus chloronotus. The sequence goes on from CM037835.1 coordinate 8,221,248, forward strand.
GGACCTGGAAAAGCTATCATCGGAGTTACGAGAGAAAGAAAAGTCCGTAGCACGGTCATTAAATATGCGATATATTCCTATTTAATATTTTTCCACATTCTTCACTGACAAGAGCAAATGTAACTCTCATTCATAATTTGGATAGAAGAAACATTATTTGTATTGTTTTGTTTTACATTATTATGTATTTATTCGATAATAAACAGTATTTTGATAGGTCTTACTCTGCCGTGATTCACTCAAGGTTTCATCATAGGTCTAGTATTATGTACGGGCACGTTAAATTCAAAACCTATTTCCAAATAATTACTCATTTTTAACACAACCTAAAGGTGTTAGAATGATAACGACAAATTTATGAATATTTCTGTCAAGTTACATACATTATAATAATTTTTTTTATATTTTAGGACTAAGATGTTTGTTTGGTGATCGGCTCATGGTATCCACATGCTACTTACCAGCCAAAGCTGGAAGAGCGCAATTTTATATACGTAAACTAAAAAAATATATATATTCAGTGAAAAAAGACGGCAAGGTTTTCCGATCTTTCTACCACATGCCTAACCCCCTCCCCCGCGGTAGTACTGTCCTTGTCTGTAGCACATTTCATCCCCCTCACTTTCCGAGATCTGGACACCCCCTTGGGACTATAGTGTATAATTACAATGCTATGTGTTGACCTACTTGCAAATGTTGTTCGTAAGAACTCTTCATTGGTCTGTATCTCGCATATAACACCAGGAAGGTCACGGATGTACACGTTGTGATAAGGACAGTCAACCTGTCTTCCCAACCATACAATGTAATCAGGAACGTCTGAGAGACTTTCCTAGTCAACTCGATGATCTCCCAAAACCAGAAGTTCTCTTTGTAGTTTTCGCAGAGGAACGTCTGCCACGGCTCTGTGACATGTGCCGGCATCTCATTGAGAGCCGTTGTGAGTGACTCCTCTTCGTCCAAGTTACCTCGTTCGTTTACATGTTCGATGTCAACCGGCTCTTGGCGAGGAAAACGTACCTCGAGTGGAGCCGATTTCTTCTTACAGCGCCACTTCATCCATAAGACGTACAAGAGAGAGGCGGGGAACGCAACGACGTATGCCCCGGTAAAGAGGTAGGCTAGCCAGTGATACACTGATAGGTCGCTACAACTGACCTCGAGATCGGAGCGAAGACGGACAATGGCGTACTTGTTGCCTGAATCGAGGTAAAATGTCTGACACGAAAGCGGATAAAGCTGAAAGATCGACGAACACACGCCAGGGTATACAATATACAGGACAACGACAACACTCGTCTTCAGATTTGATTTCAGTTCCTGAAATGATCGTTGTTGGATCCCAGTTACACCAAACCGACGTCTGCAGAAAACCCAACCTTTCTTGGAAAAATAGACAACAGCTGGCAGGAGAATGATGGCTATTGGAAGGATAATCCCGATTATAAATCCCACTTTAGGATCGATGTCCAATCGCTCGTCGTAACACCGAGGCCTAACAAACAATTTTAAGACGTTCAACTCCAGAGATGATATAAACCTGCCAACGATTATTAAAGGTCCACTCCACTTCATATCATGAACTGATGTGACTATCTCTCCAACGACTTGGTAGAAACCTAGCATAATTTTCATTCGCGATATGACCACATTTAAACCAGTCCTAATCACTCGATTGGAGGATTTCTCCTTCTTACTCGGCCAAAGTAATATCACAAATGTAAAAATAACACAGAAGAAAACTATCAGGGACTCTACTACCATTACGACCATGCTTGGACAACGTGCGCAGATGCTCAGAACAGAGTAGTAACCTTGTTCACATTTTGAACACAACCATCCTCTGTATCCGGCCTCGCAAGCTCCTTGAATACTCCCGTCATCATTTACACAGCTCTCCCGTCTCTGACATTTAAATGTTCTTGGAATTTCCTGATTGTACGAAGTGTAGGAATCAACTTGTCTGTGTTCCTGCCTCATATTTTCGACAAATCTCTCATAGAGGGTAATATTGGCGGTCGGGAAGTTCCAGTTCCACGTATATCCGGGTAGTAGACTTTTGAAGTCTGCAGAACAATTTAGGCCTTCGTCCTCACAAAGGTAGCAAGGGCCGTATCTGTCGTTGCGTGCGTACCTGTCTTTGCAAGCGCATGCTCTGTAACCAGCATGCTCGTCTTTTGCCGTACCTCCTGGACAGACCTCACAGTCTGAAGTTGATGAACCGCCACCGAACCTTACGAAGGTTCCGTTGTTGCACTTTTTGCAAGCTGTCTCACCAGGATTCGATGCCAGTTGACCAATTTCATCTTGGAAGAATCCCCCTTTAATATGCGAAAACAAAAACACCATAAGTGGAAAGGTTGCGCGCTAATACTACAGATTGAATCTGTTGTAAACTGGACGTTTCAAGCATCGCTGCAGTTGGAGAAGGCTTAAAAGTTACACTGACTTTTCAGATAAACTTCGTATTTTGTACCTTTGTTTTGTATTCTCCATCAAAATCCGTCAATTTACAAGATACTTTTTGTCTCACAGCTGTATCATGAAACAACATTGGCTAGGTACCGTATGCAAATTTGTGAAGAAGAACATTCGATTGTAGTTATTTTGTTCTCCAAGCCCTACCGATAAAATAATAAATTATAATTACCACGCGGACATGGTAGACAACCGTTCGATATTCTGTCTGCAAAGGTACCAGGCGCACACGGTACGCAACCCTCAATTGTACATATGAAGCCGTTCTTTTCAAAACTCCGAACGATTAAAATGTCCTTTGGTTTTTGGTGTGGAATTATCATCGGAAGAGAATTCGGATTGACGCACTTCCTGTTAAAACAAAACAGCCTTAAATTCATTTCTCAGAAGTGTATGGTGACGACTGTAAAGATCATAGTAAGTTGAACATCAATTCCAAATCCTCTTTTCATAAATGATTTCAGTTTTGAAGCCTAAGAGATGGTCTACTACCTTATTAATCTTGGAGTAAACGCGTTAGATATCTCACTTCTCTTTTCAATTTTGGGTATACGGGATTACAGTTCACAGAATGCATCCATTCCTTTTACGTAGCACTGTGAAGGGGGATCGGGGTTTCATCTTATCCTTGAAACTGGGATTCAAGAATATCATAGCAAAGTGTCCCAAGTGGGATCCTGGGGGTCATCTAGTATGGTCGCTGGTGGGGTCAAGGGACAACTCTCATGAGCTCCATGGATCAAAATCCCAGGGAGCTCTGAGGTTTTAGCGTACTTCTGGGTAAAATAATAAGTCTCAAACTTCTCGAAACACAAGCAGAGGGTAACATGTATATTTCATCGATGGAGGGGGGGGGGGGGCTCTGAGTGGGGCTCATAGACGTCTCTCTGGCCAGTTTTACATTTGTATTATCCCTCACTCTACACACGATCTGGATAGAGGAATAACTTAGATCATCCTGTCGTTCAGTCTTGAAATTTACTCTGAGCTGCACTGATGAGTACTAACAAGGACGAAACAGTACTGTCTGCAGATTGAGTTGATATGTATATATATATATATATATATATATATATATATATATATATATATATATATATATATATATATATATATATATATATATATGAAAACTTGTTTTTGTATATGCATCATGAGGTTTACTCTGTGTAAGGAAACAATAATCAAATAGAAAAGAGAGAACTTACATTCTTTCGTGATTTGTATCTCGTGGTAATTCACCAAGTGAAGCACAATTTAGAAAACTAAGATAAAAGATAGTCAATTCCGAAAACGTAAGTATAGATTATAACTGTCAATGCCATTTTTGTCTGAAATTATATGAAAGATGTAAAAGAGCCACTTTGTAGTTCATATGCATTTTTGACGGAAGTAACCACAAAAAAAAAATGGTTTCTGAAAGACCATCATCAGCCTCATCAGATAAATCTCCATGATCTTAGTAGTCCTTAGAAATGTATCAGTTTTGTCGTTGTATAAGACGAAACAAAATGATGCGAATTGGCTCCAAGAGACAAAAGAGTATAACATAATCTCATTTAACTTGGTCTTTTCTTGTCAGGCACGAAGGAGTACAAAATCGAGAAAGTGGGAGAAATAAATCAACCTAGCAAAAAACGTGTACATGTGCAGCTATGATGTTCATTGAGGGTATAGAATATGACGACATCAATAAACAAAAGAAGGTAATCTATATTAGTTTTCTGGGTCTGTGTATTTCGGTGCACGCTCTACTCATTACTGTGAATTTCTAATTCTCTGACTTCGATCACAATATTTGCAGATTATTCACACAAAACAGTCCATTGAAAAGAATCCAGGAACATCCAAATGAAATTGCATCGAATTTGCAACCAGCATGTGATGTAAGATGTACGTAAATAAGACAAGCAGACTAAATGAATCCAATGTGTTCGTTATACGGAGATGTTCTAACAATACGCATTTGTAGAGGCTCATACAGTGCGTTCCTCTCATATACAATATGGTGCATATATGTAACAAATTGTGTACGGTGCATAACGGACCATGGTGCGGGGTATTATGGACCACGGTACCCTTTTGTCCCTTAGGGCTATAGGCTATACAACATACAGTGTTTTAGTTGAAGTGATTATACGCATAGTCATCGATTTTTGCAATTTACTATTTTCAAACTTATACCACATTTTTATGAAAACAATGGTTTCCCTGTATCTCACTTCTGCTCGATTACCCTGGATTTGACTGGCTTGACGAATCATTTGTTAACCCACAACGTAAGTCAAACACCATGTTACAATACACGGCAAATAACTGAATATTATCATTTGCATTCCGTATGGGGCATATGGAACCCTGGGTAACAGTGGCTGGCGGAGATAGAACGATAGACGGATAGAAGAATGGACGGGTGGACGAACGGACGAAAGACGGACAGACAGATATATAGACAGACAGATAGACAGATAGATAGATGCGAGTGTGATACGGAAATACAGTGTGCGCCTGTTGATTTTTTTTTTATCCGGGGAGTGAATTGAGAAGTGTTTGAAAACTATCTAAGAGGATCTCCAGGATCGTTTGGAGCGAAACGTACCGAAAACATATATAAATATAACACCCACCCCCCTCCCCCCAGATTATTGGAAATCGCCCTCCCGGGATCGGCAATTACGCTACAAAATGAAATTGTCAGTATTTTCTTATTGTCAGCATTTTCTTATTGTCAGTATTTTCTTGTTGTCAGTATTTTCTTGTTGTCAGTATTTTCTTGGATGAAAAATTAATCTCATAGCGCTTTCCACCAAAAAAGTCCGATCAAAGTTGAACATTTCAAGATGAATTCTGTATTACTTGAATTTGAATGCAAAAAATTGTCAACATCATCACCACTTCCTGGATGTGTAGGGCGCTGAACCACTCAAACATGCATTTTCTTTACCTTCTCTTTTTCTGTACCTTCTCTTTCATTTTTTTTTCGTATTCCTATCTTTTTCTATCTCTTTGATTATTTTCCTCTTTTTGCGAAAAGGTGAAAAGTCCGCCCGTTATCCATTTGAATCTCTAAGGGGGGGGGGGGCGTCCCCCGACCATATGGTAGCGCCGCCACTGATTGGTATCAATTAACTCAATACTGTTATAAAAATGAATTGTTTGCAATTTTTTTCTTATTTATGAAATTAGCACATAGTTTTACCCTAATATTTAGTAGTGAGCAAATAAAAGAACACAGACTTAATTGCGTACTTTGATGTCACAGGTTAATGCTGAAGTTAATGGGTCCATAATGCTCCATCTTCTCCTACATGTGGGTATGGAAACATTTATATAGGAAATACATGCACGAGTTTACTACTTACACGGTGCAGTGAGATGCGATACCCATCGTAAAGGTTTTGGATAAATTTCGTATGTTGTTTCCATACAAATGTCTGAAAGAATACATACATCATTGAAACAAGTTATTTCACTTATGGATAAAATGCAATATTCTGCGAGGTATATGATATAATAGTTTTTTTTTTTTTTTTTTTGGAGACGGTTCGTTATAGCTGGAGCTATTTCAATTTTGATGAATGTTCACATGAGTCTATCTATTCTAGGAGAGTGGAATGTGAGGGTATTTAAGCCTAGGTAAGTTTTATATTGCTCGCTCAGTATTCATGCAAACATTAATGAGATATAAAAGCATTTTCCTTGGCAGATTTGAAGCTTTGAGAGGAAATAACATGAAAACAACGACAATGCACAACATACGCTACCGTACTTTGCCGACCAATGAGCTTGAAAATTTGATAATTCAATGATTACTTAATTCATGCATTGAAAGACAGTGATTTTACGATGTTAAGTATCCACAAAGTGTGGAGGGAGTCTTTGGTTTACGGTGTTATGTGTTTTACATACACACCGGGTGGCTATACCGACTATAAAGTTATAGATCAAATTGGTATCTTTTTTTACATGGTCAGTTCACATGAGAAAACCTTAGATTGGTCTTGGACGAAAACCATGTATATAATTCTAATATAACTTACATCTCCAATAGTGTATTCCCTGTAAACGGATTGCCTCGCACTTCGCGTAAGTTGTTACCCAAACAGATACCTGTACAATGCATAGGGCACAAACTCCAATATGGGTTGTTTAATTTACTATAATATGAATACTTCAAACATTACTTGCAAACATGTGTTGTGTTGGTTTTGAAATCATTGTTTAAATGTATATTGTACTGATTGTAAACGATTGTAAAGTTTTATTCCCTGCGAATCACCGTTTTCAAGTGTCCCGCCCCTAAATGACACACAAGCTGAAGTGATAGGTTCACAAAGTACAAACTTGAGACAATGAATTTACAAAAAGTGCAAAAAAAAGGATGCTCAAGCTACTAGAGAGCGATGCAAGGTAATTGATAGAGCAAAGTATTTGATTCTATCGTCGTGGTAGGTCGATAAGGTCATCAAGAGCATTTCCTCGTATGCTAATAGAGAGACCAGTTGCGGTATATTGACCTTTGACCTGCCACTTTTAACGTCTGACTTGTTTACTGAAATTCCTCAAACACATGACAAAAGTAAAACCGACCTTTGTAATAGTTCATCATTCGAAGCATACAGCGATCGTGATTTGAAAGCTTTTGTTTATTGTAGTGATCAATTCAACAAGCAATTCATGAGGAATGACAAAAGAGAAGAGTAACAAAACTCACACAGAAGTAAGAAATGGACCAAGAAAGGCGCTTCCTTCTATGAAATGAATTCGGTTATTTGAGAGAAAGCTGAGTAAAAACATGGACAGATTTCAAATCAGATTGATGTGTTTTGCTTTTCTCAACATGTTGTAAATGCCGTATACTAGATTCAGACATTTCACATTTGCTTAACGTATCTCTGACTGAAATATATCTATAGCAAATAATGCTTTTTTCTAATTACCATATAATGTCTGTTTGTTCTGGTGTCTTTAACATTTACGGAAACTCCAGGAAGTCTACCTAATTTGACAGTGAACTGTAATGAAATGACATCAACAAATTTTGCAACGAAATCACCTGTGTAGTGGTAAATTCAATAAATTACAATTGGATACATACATCGCTTTAACAAACATTAAATAATCGAAGGTCCAACTTGAAATTGTCGTCAAACGATTCCATTGGAGAAGGACAACTTGCAATTGCAATGCAGGTTCAGCGTAGAAGAAATTGTATGGAATTTCTTCGATCCCATTATCTGCAAAATCTCTAAATGAACAAAATGAAATTGTTTCTAAAGCGGTCATTTGCATGTTTACATTTTGAAGAGATGCACTACCGGTTTACCGGTTAAAAGATATAAAGATAAGTTAAAAGATATAGCATTTTAACTTTTTAACTTTTAAATTGACTTTAGCATTTTGTAATATACCTGCTCCTACTTCGTTGAGCACTCTACCATTCGTATGGTTTCAATCCTAAAGTCATACATATATACATAAGTCCATAAGTCCATACATATATACATATATATACATATATATATATATATATATATAAAACGGTTACAAAAGACAGGAAAAATGAAAAAATAAAAAGAAGGGGGAAGGAGGAAGGAAGGGACATGCAAGGGTGCTATGAAACGAGACTGGGGAGGAGACGAGCAAAATTGGACGGACAGAACGATTTAGACTTGGGGAAGGCATGACGGCAGGAGAGAGACGAGTAGAAGGAGCCAATTATATATTGGTTGAGGGCTCGTTTGTTACTTACAAACTGTAAAGAGGAATCGACTTCATCAGCGTTGCGGAAGGCGGTGCTGTGATTTTGTTGTTCTGCAAAAACCTGTAATGATACAGCGAATATATCTTGAACAGTCACACCGATCGGCATATCTCTCTCGTTTATATCACAAAAATATGGAAAATATTGTAAATCATCAATTTTAGCAAACCCATTTTATAAGTAATTTTTCTCCAAAAGAAAATTGCTTCTTTGTTCAAATTTAAGGACCCCCATAAACTAGAGTACGCTCACAGTGTGGTGTACAAGATAAGCTATCCGGATTCTTTCTACGTGGGTGAAACCAACAGAAGACTCCTTGATAGCAGATTCAAGGAACTTTTAATGAGTTATATAGGTACAGGTAAGCGACAAAAATTTGACCACACGCTCCCCCTCTTCGCGTTCCCTCTCTCCCATTACATTACTACTAACCCTAGAGTTCACCGCGTTGGAATACCAAACTCCCCCTCTTTCGATTATCTGACAGGCCATATACGTAGGTAGATGGATCCTCTCGGAAGTTGCGTTATAGTTGATACTTACACGTATCTCAAGCCAGTCAAATTCCATAGCAAGTTTTCCGGTATGGACGTTATCATGTTGTCGCTTAAATAACTAAAATGGAGAAATTGAAAGTCACCCATTACGTTCATTATACATGATATGAAGTTACTCAACCCTTAAGTTCCTTTTCGTTACTTTTATTCTTCGCTTGTTGCTCGATCACAAGAGACTTCTGGGTTCCGGAAGACAAAAATGAGACACGTTAAAGTTAGGATCGAGTCTTACTGCATATTAGACTTGCTCCAAGTCTCTCAAGTTATTCTCTCTTCTACCTTTGATGAATTTTTCTTCCCACGCTCAAGACTTTATCCGAAAATACCACTTTTCTCACAGTTCATGCTACAGCTCCCAAAAGAGAACTTGTTTCTAATGGTGCTTGCATACACACCGTGACGGACACTGAGCTCAATGAAGTGGCTAAATTAGTCACCAACCATGTAGCCTGCTGCTTGGTTGGTGACTTATTGAGCAAAGTGTAACGAGATTACTACAACTCGGTGTAGAAAGCCCGAAGTATGTACCTGCGAAGGTGCAGTCCGCGTGAAAGGAGGAGAGAACCATAGAGATCCTATTAGCTGCCATAGCTGGGAGCTAGAGGACAATCGCTAGAGACTTCGGGCAAGTCTAAATGCATATCTACTGCCGATATGTCTTTTGGTTACTTTTAATGTTTGCACCGGGTCAAAATTTCTGAACAGAGCACCTGTAGTTCATAGTCTATGAAGATGTAACTTCCGTTAGGCTACGAGAGTGTGGAGTCATGATACGACATTTAGCTTTACACTTTAACATAACATCATGTATCTCATGTAGCGGGCATGGCAAAAGGATTCTTGGTTACCGGTTAGACATACATACAGATTTTCGAACGATGCAATGATTGGATTTCATTCGTGTAATTGTGTAATTACAGTCATGCTATATCCTATGAGTTTGACTATACTAAACAGAGAAAACGGAAAAAGAGTTTCTAGGTTCTGTGTCGTTTTTATGGAATCTGAAAAAAGTAACCTATAAAGAGAAAAGTAACATTTTATGTATAATTTTTTTTTTTGTCAGGTACAGTTTATAACTAAAATTTAGGATAAGGGTAGCATTTTCATAACGGAGTCCTGACATCGTCGGTCAGATACCATGCATGTACCCGATGTAAACAATCATTTTTAAAGCCATGTTAAAAGGCCATTCCTGTACCAGTTGTGCTTTATCCGCAAGCATATTGGGCTGACCATATTTACAAACCATATCACGGAGACCACACAGGTCACAGCCAATATGTAAGAGCATCACCCCGTGGTCACTTTGGCAGCGTCACTCAATGGACATGTACTTACAGATCATTGCAAGCTGATCATACTTACAAAGCATCACAATATGGTCATACTTATAAGCATACCATACTTGCTAACAATACTTACAGGGTCTCCAGCTGGGTCAACGTATGGGGAAACATATTGTGTGGGAGCCTGCTGATACGATTGTGGCTAAAATCTCTACAAAAATGAGGGGAAAAGGAAAAGAGCAAATGTAACAAAAGCATTAGGCCCGATCTCTATCTAGAAAATGGTAAGATTAGGCAGGTACGAGACACAAGAGACTGTTTTAAGTGTACATGCGTTTGAACTGTTTGATTTTTTTCGTTGGAAATACTTTGACAGTCAGTGGCGTATAGCTACTTGAGGAAATTTGGGAAAAGGGGAAAAGTTCGATACATTGCTCTCTAAGAAAGACCTATATGCAAATTTCACGACAATTTTGTATACCATTACGTACAATGATGTACCACAACAGAGCAATAACATAAGACATAACGGATCATGTTAAGAATTCACAATTTTTTTACAACTCACAAGAACTTAAGCTTGGATAAATGCCACAGTAAGTCTTGAGGAAGAACGCTGATCTTGCTATAACTAAGAAATCTGATAAAAGAAAATGAGATGAGAGGAGTCAGAGTACCACACAATTGTAAATATGTCTTTTCAGAGAAAAAAAATGTGTCTCAACTATTGCGTTTCGTCTGGATTTTTCATTCTCAGAAATCCTTCACAGAATGCATTTCCATATGATTTTCAAATTGTCATCAGTGAAAACTAACAGCCTACAATATCACAAATAACTTCAAAATGTATTCGATCTTCTGTATCCTTTTTCACTTTAAGTAACGGAGTGAAGCATATCGAGAGTATTGAAAATATCTTCAGTTCTATAGTCATACAGTTTTATATCAACCCTTAACCAGTCCGTATTCACCGAAAGCAGGAGATATGGACAAAAAAAAAGTTGGAAGTAAAGCCTGAGAAACCCATACTCACAAAGTTTCTAAAGATGTTAACCCGCTAAAGATATCATTTGGAAAATTTTCTATTTGGCTACCGTTCAAACTCCTGAAAGGAATAAAGATGTGGCCATGATGACAACGTTGCTCTGAAATTATCATGTTCTTACTAAAACAAACACATGTTTATGTGATACGGCTCTTTGAATGGAATTACACAAACTTGATCTTACGATGAGTGATATATGGTGAATTAAAAATCCAATGTAATTAACTAATTGTCTATCGTTTTCTAATTTAAATTTCGTTTCAATTAATCCATTTGTCTTAAGTACATAACTGTGATCAGAGCACTGCAAAAACATCAATCAACAACAATGATAGTTGAATGAAAGGGAAGGTTATACTTACAGATGGTCCAGAGAGGGTAAGGTGTTAAAAACGTTGTTTGCTAAAAGTTTCACAGGATTGCCATCTAAAGACCTAACCAAAAGAGACAGAAATAAAGTCATTTACTTTTGAAACACGATTTCTTTTTAAATATATAAATGTGTTCATCATATTTAATATACATATCTATATATTTCTATTCACTCTGCATACCAGTCCACAGACTCAGTTGGTGTGCGAGGGTTACTTACTTCATAACCGTGACGGAATCGTTAGGCTTGGAAGCCATTTAGTTGATATACACTGAGTACTACATTTGTGATTCATGAGTCATGACCACAGAACAATCTTCAACGACTTGATTACTGATACATAATATAATTGGCACCAACATGACAAAGTCAAGACTTAGATTTTATTCATTTGGACATATTAGAATATGATTCTATACTGAAGTAAGATATGATACTTCCTCTTGGAAAATGGACAATCAGCGTTTACGTTTCTCTGTTGACAATAGAAGTAATAAATAAAACATGCAGGTTGTATATTAAAGGAGGACGAAAGTTAGAATCTTTGAAAACCAAATATTACTGATAAATGAGAGACTATAACATGTGATGAACACCATAACCATCATTTTAAGATTATGATGATAGCCCGACCACTTGTAATTGAATGGCTTTTCTTTTCCTTTATACGTTTATTGTTAAATACTTTAAGAGTTAAGTTTATGCATAAAGTCAAATCCAAGTATTATGATAGTTTGATCATTGCATTACGCTGCTATTCCAACACAAAATGTGTTCAGGCGTATGTGTATTTTGGAAATGACGGGTCAAGAAAACAAAGAAACACAAAAAAAATTCCTGCTGTCAATGGTAACTTGACTTAATCATTTGACATACTCCATTAACTCCATTAAGTCTATTAACATTCAACTCAAGCAAAATTTGCAGCAACATTTTTGAATATTAAAAGTGTAAAACTTGGGGAGGAAACAATATTTTTGAATGAAAATTTGGGAAGATGTTCATCAAACACTTCTGCTTCATGTCTCATGCAGATATTTCTAGAGTTCTAATCTTATTTTAATCTAGTTTTGTTCCACGCACCGCTGGTACTTCTAACGATATAACGCTTTCGTATGATCTCTGTTGGTAAACGTCAACAATAATTATAGACTTATAAATTATAGGCTATAAAATAAAGAACAAAAATGTGTAGTTACAAGTGTGTCAATCTTGTCAAATTCCAAAACGCATAGGACCGAACAGCCGTAATTTCGTTTTGGTCTAAATTTCTGGAAAATGGAAAAAGTGCAAGCAAACATTCACTTTTGCAATATGGACAATACAACATACATAAATGACCACCAAAAAATTAACATTTAATTTATACCTTGTTAGAAAGTTGCCAGTTTTGAATTCTCTCTTTAATTGACTGTCATGGTTCGCTTATAAATGAATGCCTAAGTTAAACACGTTGACAATGCTAAGAGAAAGTTGGATATAGGAAAGGGAAGGGGGAGGGGGAAGTGAGATCGGTGGGTTTGGAGAGAATGTCATGAAAAGAATTAGAGAAATACAACAGTGCATTTGAATGATTCTTCTTTGCATTTTCGATCCCTCCATCTCAATAAAATTTCGTCACCTTCTATGATGATATGCTAATTAGAACAATAGACCTGGACCTAGGACCAGGAGCATCATGATTTGCCCCACTGAGTCCAGATTGTTTGACCCCTGAAGTATACACAGGTCCTGACTGGGAGAATTTGCCCTTCATGAGCAACCCTCCCCCCCCCCCTTGGGTTCCACCAATGACCAATTGATTCAGTCAGTATGTGACAACGTACAAGCATCCACAGGAGTAATGAGAGCTAGAGACTCCTAATTCCAGCGGCCATTCTGAGAGGATGCTGTCATGTACATCTTTTGGTAAGCGAATTAAATCGATGTAGTAACGTCATCCATACTGAAACAGTTCTTATTCGTAGAGTATAGGAGCGCTCAAATTCAAAATAAATGAGATGCACAGACAGTGGCGGCGCCAGGATATTAGACTTGGGGGGGGGCAAAGTGAGGGCAGAGGAAAATGTTGGGGGGCAAAGATTTTAGCGCGCAGCGCGAAACCGAGCGCGAAGCGCGAGGCCTTGCGGGTGGGGTCCAGGGGCCCGCCTTAGGGGGCAAAGCCCCGGTGGGGATCCAGGGGGCGAAGCCCCCTGAAGCTCTGAGGTTTTAGCATATCTCTGGGTGGAAAATTAAGCCCCAAGAGAGGTATATTATTTATTTTTATATTATTTATTTTTTCGGTTGACCGTTCTCCAAGGTTCCCAACTTTTTTCTTTGGGAGTACCATTTCACATTTACGCGGTACCACCGAGTACACACACTTACACACACACACATACACACACACACATACACACACAAAGGCTACATACTGTACACTTCCATTCCATTCCTATATTTAGGAAAACAGCGACATTCGTATATTTAGGAAAACAACCACCTACCCGACCTTCCCTTATGCTGGACGGTAAACATTCCAGAGAAAATTGTCTGACCAGGCTGGCCTACTGTTGAAGTGGCTACGGGCATGATATTAAAACTGGCAGCCTGTGTAACATAAATTAGGCATTAATCAATCATGGTTCCCCGGAAGCTGTTCTTATTCAGTCCAATGCCAATACATAGTTTTGTGATTAATTTTGGATGAGTACAAGATCTGATTGGGAAGGGTGAGAGCAACTGGGGGGGGGGGGGCAACTGGGGGGCAAGGAAAAAATCTGGAGGGGCAAATGCCCCCTCATGCCCCCCGTAGCACCGCCACTGTGCACAGATGTTGAAAAATGTGTATGGGTCAAGAAGTAAGATCTCCTACTGGAAAAAAAAAAAAAAAAAACACTTCTTGGTTATGAACGGCTGTTTCGTGACTTCAAGTCATACACAAAGTCGGCATTCATACTGATATTCACTAAGTCTATTAACTCCTTAGTCTATAACTCCTAAGTCTATAACTCCTTATTTACTTGTTTTTCATTTTCCATACAATGCAGCCTTGTACGCAGGATTTTGCAAAGGGGGCTAGATTTGGTTGGTAAAGTGCTTGCCATTTTTTAAAGTAAACTTCATTGTCTGAGCGGAGTCTTCAAGGAACTGAAAATAAAGTGGATAAAAATACTGCCTAAGAGCACCCGAAAACGCATTTTCCATGCATTGAGGTTACATTTAAAACATCCTAATTTCCAGATATATTTACTTAAAATTTAAAGTTTGGGTATAATATGATTTTTGTCAATATGCAAATATCTCCCTTGGATAATTACACTGGATGCATGCGTCAACCACTGGACAGTTCAAAAGTCAGTTGCGTGACCCTCAAGTTAAGGAAGGGTGTGAAGGGGCTGGAGCCACATCCCTTTTAAGAAATAGTTCAGGCAGCAGGTAACCTACGATGCAATCAGATGCAATATTTTTCAGTTTTTTTAAGTCATATTTTTCCAAGAAGTCCTATTTTCCATGTAACTTAATCTAAACATGATACTTTTATTCTCTGGCGATGTAACAAGGCTTCTCTGAATTCCATATCGAGTATCATAGTTAGCAGTTTTGATGGGCTACGAGCATCATCACCCTCCTTTTTGAAAGTGCGAATTGGTCTTATTGTCGAACTTCATTTACATTTTTGCTACTCCAGGCTCGTAGTTAAAGCCACATCCCAGTTTGTAGTTTAAGCCACTTCCCAGTATTGTGAGTTGCATTTAACCATTTTGCATAAGAGGTGTCATGTTTAAAAGCACGTAGGCTACACCTCTAAAAATATCTAATAATCAGGGCATTATTTCTGTGTGAATGTTTTTTATTTTGTGGGGGGGGGGGGTTCACTACTTGTAGTCTGTAGTTGAGGCCTCATGGTAGTAAAATTGACACTTTGATGTATGGAGATGAATAGTTGCACATGTTAATTCAAATTAGAATGGTTGGGGTATCGATTGTGAACCCAATGAGCATATCGTGCGCGAAACGAGTCAAAGACACGAATATTATTGCTGGATTGAATATGCAGCAATTAACTGAGCTTAAATATAATTAGGATAATTGACGATCTTAAATGAGCGTCGATATTGTGACGCCGAAAGACGTAGGCTTTGATCTAATGCTCGATCAGGGGGTTCAACAAAGTTTCGATTTTTAAACTGGGGGGGGGGGGGACCTTCAAGATGTGTCAATAAGGCCTCCCTTTCCTCTCTAATGATAGCATGAGTGAATGACTTCGAAACGCTCTCTTTTAAAGGTGACCTTGTGCCGTCCGGTCGACTGCATGCGTTGCAATAGAAAAGTGGTTACGAAAATCGTAACCACACTGTCTATGAGTTCTTGTAGAGGGGAAGTTATTTACGTTCTTTTGTGACCGTCGGTTGGTAGTAGAAGGGGAATTTCTGTGTTTGTTTTTGACAGATAGGGCCACATGATTTAAGAAGATGGAAGCCGTGTCTAGATTCTCCAAATATATTTGTGACAAACTGCTGGAGCCAAAACGTAAAAACGTCGAATATTGTACATGATGCCAATCTTGGGTTGTAGGCTACTGCAGGCTACTAAGTATGTAGACCTTCTATGCTACAGGTCGCGTTTGGTTGCAATTACTTCAGGGTTAATGATGACATTCAACCCAAACTTGAAACTGATTTTTTTTTGTCAGTCAGAAGCCCAAGGGATGTCATGCTCACATCCTTAGTGAGCTCTTTCCTGTCCTTTCACCAGATGTGATCATGTATTCATGTCTTGAGTCATGGTCAGCGGCACGTGTCCAGGTGCATTTCAACTACAAACTGTCCTCTGACTTTCATTTATCATCATAAACTTTGAACATTTTGAAAGAAAATGTCTACTTTGCCATACAGTTCTACGTACCTTGCTGGATTCAACGAGCCAAACAAAACTATGGGAAGCAAGAGCCTACTGTCAGCCTGACTTAATTGCTGCATTCTTTATTATACTAGATAACAGTTAAAGACTGTCAAATGCCTAGAGCCTTGCAAAAGTAACATATGATTGAAGTTGTGAGTGGAATGTAATGGTTGGTAGAACAGTAATTGCTCTCAATGTTTGAAGAAGTACATGAGAGAATTTACTTTCCGTTTTGCTCTTCGTGTACTGTACTCAATCTAGTGAACTCAGTGCTACTAGTTTCTGCAAGTGTTATATTTAATAAGTTGACAAGCGGAGACTGAATAGGTCCTATATATTTTATACAAGAAGCACTTCTTTCACCTTTGTATAGACTTTGTAGTTTGAATATCGCGATACATTGCAGCCTTCACCTTGAAGTGGGATATTGTGACATTTCCAAAAGTAAATTCAAAAGATGCAACTATGGCTACAGTTCCAGTCTGTCGTTTCCCAACTTTTACTCTCCTTTTCAAATGATTAATAGCAATCTTGCTCCAATAGTTATATATGTTAGCTGTATATTACAACATC
The DNA here is from genome assembly GCA_021234535.1 of Stichopus chloronotus. NCBI lineage: Eukaryota > Metazoa > Echinodermata > Holothuroidea > Aspidochirotida > Stichopodidae > Stichopus > Stichopus chloronotus. Next base: position 8,238,211 of record CM037835.1, read on the forward strand.
TGTATATGTGAACAAAAAAGGAAGAAAGAGGTTATAGCAAAAATAAGACATAATGCAAATAAATCAAATGTCCAACAGTGCAAGTCTAGTATCTTTTCAGTGTGGCAGGTAGCCGGCTGCTCTTATTAGGTCCTTAATTCACTAGGCTGCTCAGTCACTTGCTTCCGAGCTACGTTTAGACCTTAGAATAAGGGAGTAGGCTAATGTTAATAACTTTTGTACACCCCTTATGTCCAGCTGACTGATCTGCAAAAATATTCTAGTTCATCTTTTCAGTCAACCACTGACCACATGTGAAAAGCTCCTTAAATAAAATCAGTCATGCCCCTAGTTCGTGCTCAGCCTGCCTGCTTCAGGGATAAAAAAAACCCTATAGCAACCCCTCCCCATCCAAGTTGTCTGTTTAGTAGAATAAAACATAGATGTGCCTTCCTATATTATAGTAGCCAATCTCCACTACACACGAGAGAACTGTTACGAATGGTAGGCTATACAAAACTGCGAATTCATACGAAGGCGACTTGTCTTCTTCCCAGAGATGCCGTGTTGCCTGATGTGTATAGGCACTTAGTACATGCCGAGTTGTCAGACTTCACAAAGGCGCTGAAAAGTGTGAAGCTGTTTTGTCTTACATGGGCGAGTTGTCCATGTCTTTATGTGCGTGTTCTTTGAACGTTACTCTTTTTACACTGAAAAACAAACTTAAACCCCTTCCGACAATTTCTGTTGACAAGATAAGTTGGACAAAACTTTACTCGTCATTGTCAAGAGCTAAAAAACACTATTTAGGCCAAAATACACTTTTAACAAGTACAAATAAATCGTCAGGAATTGGCCGCGTCGATTTCTGCCGTACAGTTTGCACACATGTACTCGTGTCCAAGTATGCCCTGAGTGCAAACTAGGCTCCGTGATAACGAATCATCCGATGAACTTTTACTGTAGGCATATATATTACGTACATGGCATACCGCCATTGCCGCGCCGTCGTTTACGGTACTACTGAAGTCGGTACACTACTACGGCTCAGACGATACAACTACGCGTTTGCATACTGACAGCTTATACAACAAGTATGCAGTAGCCTATTATACAAAACAACAGCCGTTTCTTTAAAAGGCACCGTTTTGTGCATCAAAGATATGTAAATTTTTAGTCTTCGAAAGTAGGGTTATAGTTATCACAGAGATGTCATACTGGTGACCATGTATGTCACAATTATTTGTTAAAATTCCAGACTTATTGAAGCTGTGTAACTGGAGATAAACTGAACGAAAGAACCTGTCACGTGATTGAAAGGTCCGAGCGGGAACGCTATACTGTTTATGATGACTCATAAACAGTAATAACATATTCGCAAAAAATAAAAAAATAAATCGTACCATTAAGTGTGCAGTAAACTTACATTGAGGTAGTGTCAATGGGGAAATTTCTCGGCACGTCACGCAATCCGATTTCACCACAATCAACGAGACTGGTAGCTGACCAACAACTGCATACACCCAAGGGTCCGCATGCCTCTGGAACTGAACGATTGAAATGTAACTTAAAGGGAATCGGGACATTCTGACGTGAGATTTCTTAAAATTCTTACTTTACTGCCGATCTTGTGGTTGCAAGATGATAAGCACGTTTCTTTTAGTTTATGTTATTATAATCCGATAATTACACCGTCAATCCGAAGTGTCAGCTGAGTGTTTTGAAAAAAAAGTGTGTGTTTTCCCTTATCTCAGCGAAACATGCCGAGTCAGTATTACAGAACTAAGTGATTGTAACCATTATGAGTTAACAGCCATGGCCTAACTGGAAAAGTTGTCATCACGGATAAGAAAACGTTTAATCGACCAATAAAATGAACCTATCATCTAGGCATCTAGAGGGATTTGAAGTTAATACAATAGTCATGATAGGGCAGTTAAAGTTTTACAGCAGATCACTTCGTATACGTAAACCAATCTTCCCGAGAAGATCAATGAGTGCATCTTGTCAATGCAAGTTTGATCATAAAAAGCGTACAATATGTGACAGGATGTGGCTAGGCCCGGGTTCTAATCAACTAAATTCAGCAATGTGTAGCGTATTGTCAATTGCGAGTAGCGTAAATACAGTCATTGACCTACGTCACCATGTCCCACCCTCCTTCCCCATCACTCCACCAGCACTGACACACACTAGTCCCGCGCATAGACTCCAGGATTAGGATCAGTGAACAACCCAAATTTTGATTGAAAATTTGAATCGAATAGGACTTGTTGTCAACAAATTGGATTGAACGTTTCAATCGAAATGTTCGATTCGTCCCTCATCTCAATCTCTGGTTTCAATAAAGTATATTTTATAGTGTAGTTTATATTTACAGTGTATTGGGCTCTCACATGGTCAGTGCATGGCTTCGTACTGCGGAACTTGAAAAAGGAAAAGAACTCAGACGGGATAAGCATGATTCGTTAAATGTACCTAGATTCTCCCTTGTCAACTTAATCAAAGAATGATTACATACCTTCACTGTGAATGCCAAGATCAGCTGAACCTACTTTAGGTAAAATATGTAAGACTAGAGTCACGGCAAACCACACAAAAAGTCCTCTGGAAGACTTCATTCTTGATTTGCGTCACGTCAGACTGATTTGACTTCTTCGGTGTTCCTTCCTTTATTAATGACAGGTATGCTCGTGCGACTGCTAATGTCGAGAGAAAAAAAAACTCGACTAGTCAAGCATGCCATAATTTAGAAAATGAAACGAATCGAAAGAGCATCTTTATTTGGATCATTCAATGTTTAACATAACGTTCCTGTTAATAAATGAAGAACATACAGTATAGCGAGGAAATGAATCTTATTTACAATTGCATACGGAAACTAAAGTACTCAGAGGTTGTTGAATTGACCGAATGAAATACGAGTACCGTTGATGAACACGCCCACTCCCTAGAAAGTGCCAGACGAATTTTAACATGCAGTCAGGTCACTTCACGTAGGCCTGTCAAACATACTTTGGAAAGGCAACCTATTGCAGAAATGTTATAATGCCATTACAAGCAGTGGCGTACCCAGGAATTTGTGGAGGGGGAGGCCGTAGCCTCTGCGGGAATTACTGCAATTGAAAGATCCGAGAGTAGCGCCACGATCGTTTGGCACGGAGCGTACAAGAAAGTTTTTGCTAGGGGTCGAGGGGGGCGTGCTTTCCCCAGGAAAATTGGGAAATCTGCAGATCTCCTGCAATCTGGAGCATTTAAGAAGACCTTCCAAGGGAGGGGGTGCAAACTCGTAAAGACTATCTAAGCGGAGCGCCACTATCGGTTGGCGCGTAGCGTACAAGAAAATTTTGGGTTTTACAAACCCCCCAGATGGCCGGAACTAGCCCTTCCCAAGTTTTTTTCAGATGCATGAACCCAGCTTCGAAATAAAAATCTCATGTCTACAATTTCTCAATTACTGAGAAAATAATTAGTCTGTCGTAGTTGGTCGCAGCTTGTCGTGGGAGTGTGTCCCGGGCTTTTTATTGTATCTAGTTCAATGATATCCACAGCCACAATGACATAATCATGCATGCGCGTTTTTTAGCTTATTATCTCATCACCCCACATAGTATATGTATCTAGTGAAGATATATTGTGGTCAGTTTGGGCCTGTAGCCTATACATTTTATGACATAAGTGGAGAGGTTTTATCTTCCTGCTAAAAGTGAACTATATGTCAAGATAAAAAAATATTCATAGCTGACCCTTCAAACACATGGCTGGAAAAAATGGACGTCCATCAACTTGGGGTGGGTCGTTCGAACGCTCCGACCCCCCTGGCTACTGACCTGTATTCCCTCAAGTTTACCTATATACATATAGTAGGCCTATATTGATACTAATCATGTCAATTCCCGCTTATTTCTGATATTTTCAGCAAGATATGCAGTATTTAAAAAAAAATGGGGAATGTAAGGGGGGCCATGGCCCAGTCCCCCCCCCCCCCCCCCGTGTACGCTAGTGATTACAAGAATTTGGAGAGAGAAAGAGAGAGAGAGAGAGAAAGAAAAGAGAAAGAAAAAGTTTCCACTGTGTAAGTCAAAATCAGTTGAAGACATAATGAAATCAGACAAGACAATCCATGGCCGCCAAGACTCCCCCCCCCCCCGATCCTTATCCAGGTACAGAGCATGAGAACGCACGCCCCCTCACACTGAAATCACGGGCTCACGACTCAGACATTCAGGCAAAGAAAAAATATTGGACGAGGGGTCAAGTGACTGCAGGAATATCTAAGCGGAGGACCACAATTCGTTGACACGGAGCGTGCAAAAAACTTTTTGACTTTTCAAGTTTTCCAACCCCGCCCTGCTCCCCAGTGACCGAAACGGCATTTCGTGATTGCTCTGACATGCATGTACACAGCCTTGAAATTAGAATCTCTTGTTTGCAATTTCTTTATCACTAAGAAAAAAAGTCAGTCAATAAAGAGTAATATATCAAATGGGTTGAGATATAGTTACTTATGCATTTATTCTTGAAGCACTTGCCATTTTCTTTTCCGAGGGGAGAGCTGAACAAACTTTCAGTCACCCACCACTTAAGACTGAGTCCCCAAAGCCCCACCCACCATCCACTACAGATTCTCATTAAAAAATATTCATGGCAAGGAAAATGTTTTGAAAGTTCTGGATTTGAAAATTTCCTCAAATATAATTTGTACCTCCCCTCCCTCTCTCGGTGGCCCTGAGACAATTATGAAAGAACTTTTGAAGTATATACCACCATTGCATTAACAATTGTTTTAAGCCCATTATTAAATATTAATTTTTCACATGCTCCTGTTGCGTAATCAGCCTGACACGCCAACCAGCAGAGGAGGAAATAGTGATGGCAGGTTTATGAGAGTGAAACTACCTATTCTTCCCACTCACGTAGCGTTCCATTCCAGATAGTCTCACAAATTTATAGACAGGGTTCACAATGAGAAAGCTTACTGCAACAAAAATGTAAACGATACACGGCGAATATCAAAGTCACCCACATAGCCTTCATCATCTTTCAGTTTATTTTTCCACAATACTAGAATAACTTAGTTACATTATAATCTATCACGCCATGTGGAATATGACACATTGCAAAATAACGCTTCAAGTTACTCTCTGAATAAACAAACCAAATTCTAAACTAAAGCAGCAAACTTTGCAGTCGACCTGTCTTTAAAGCGTCACAGTAATGGGAAGCATCAAAAATAGGGTCAGGTACATGAATGGATTCGACTAGAAATTATGGGATGTCTTCAAAGTGAAGAGTGCAAGGGGGGGGGGGGTAAATATTGAGAAGAATCAATAGATGAGACAAGAAGGGAATTTGAGGATGTGAGAAGTTGAGAGAAGTGATGAAATTACAAGTACTAATGTTTATCACATATCATACAGAGGGATATGTTACCTTTCAAAGTAGAGTAATTGCTTAAGAGCAGCAGATCCCATTGAAGATACTTTTTGTTTCATAAAATGAAAGAAAATTTTCTTTAAAGCTACCCCCTCCTTTAAAAATGTTTCAGGGCAAAATCTTTTTATGGCAAAAGTTAAAAAATAATGGAGGCAAATTTGAACCCTCTCCCCATGGCTGTGCATATTGGAAACGGATATCCAACACTTTGGCCCCACTACTTCACTGAAGTTTTGAATTTGCATCGTTGTTAGGTGACGAGGTCCAACACCACATAAATGAGTATATGTCCCGATTCAGTCCATTAGATCAGCCTCCAGTACAGGCCAGACGGATGTATCACTGGGTCCTGCTGGGAGCAGTAGAGAAGCCCTTCCCTGGCCCTCGGTGTCTGCAAAGGGGGTCTACCACACTTAAAATATTGTGCACGGTTTGCGTGTGTCAACATTAAAACCATTCTGGAAACACTTGGAAGACATCTAAATGTACCCATGACATATTTTCCAGATGGCCGTATTTCCTTCTTTCATAAATTCGACACGCATATTGGCTCTGTCATGGTTTCCTTTCCTCCCCCCTGCGAGTCCTAACCTTCTCACTAGGCTTTTTCAGTGTCTGCTCATGACACTGTTGTTCCGAAGAACTGATGATTCGCTTTGTTTAGTACACTATGTCAGCCTTTTGCTGAAAATGATGCCGAAATCAGACGATATTGACTACCAGGCTTTCAAAGTACACATGTAAAGTCTGTTCGCTCTTGTACGACCGCCTAATGTAACAATCAACGGTAACTGTAATAACGATTGCTAGTGTGAGAAAATTAGCAGCAAATTAAATTTCAACCTCCAATGTTGTATAATCAACTGTTAATGTAATAAATATATCGATCGCTAGTGTATTAAGGAATCAATTGTTAATGTAATTTCATAAAGTAGTGGAGTGTTGAAGCAATAAGCAATAGACAAATCTGATCTGAGATACAAAATGATGAAGCTTTGTCACTTAATTTAAAATGATAGATTGCACAATAATTGGTGATGTCATTTTTTATATGACTCAAATTACTTCGTTTTCCTTCCAGTATTTTTCCTTTTTACTTTTCCTCTATTGCACCTTGTCACGAAATTTGGTCACCGTCTTGTTATGAGGTAACTTGACAATAGGCCTACGAGCTCTCTCCATACAACAAGCTACGCAAGAAAAAGTAAACTTTTCAAGATTATAATAATTGTTTTACTTTCAAAACGAAACAGAAGCACGTAATGTGAGTTGTGCAAGGTGGATATCACAAATTGTTGCAAAATTGACTATTTCAGAATAAGTGAATATCTTTCAACATTTTATATTTCAGCAATGGAGCATGATACGAAGATGGATGTTGGATAATTGGGATCTATTTTCATCCTCTAAAATATACTTCCATGTTCTTCTGAATTTATAGGTACACTTTGTTTAAAGACAAAAACTCATCACCCCAGACAGTTTCAATTCTCCCAACCACCTACATCTAGTCCCTCCCTCAGCCTGTCTTGAATTCCTCCACATGTGTAATCAAGACAATGGATCCCTGTGTACGCTGTGTAATACAAGCTGCTCTGCACCTTTCGAATTTGCTGTCAATCTAAGAGTACTGTAACTTAGAACCAGTTGAAAATTTTGCTTTCCAGGAGGTAAAAATATAGCTTAGGGTGATGCAATACAGCCTTTAAAAGTTGTATGTTAAGAGACCCTGGTTGACTCAAGAACACTTTGACATCCACCAAAACAACAGGCTTGCACTTCTCAATCAATGCGATTAAAAGACTTGTCAAATTTGAGATTGGTCTAAATATACTACGTTTCATATTGTATTTGTGATTTTTGTCAGATTTTCACCGAAATGACCTTTGACCATCATCACAAGGAAGAAGCCTTGTATGGCTCATATGAGAGCATATATGAGAACAATTCAACCTCCTCCTTGGGGTACTGTGCACTAGAAGGAGTTGCAAGACAATTTTGATTCATGTTGACTTCAAATGACCACTGCCAGCAACCAAAAGTCAATAGATTTTTCTAAATCATAAAGTCCACAAAAATATCAACCATGAGATGGGTTTTTTGTTGTCGAATGAGCTGAAAGACAATTGAGGGAATGTTTCTTTAAAATACTTTCCCATGGTCTCATACTAGGAAATGTTATTTTCTTATTTTTAGCAATATAAACAACTAATTAAACTAGACCGGGCAACCTGAACTGGAGATCAGTAAAACCTTCATCATTCTGAACCATCTCACCTCCTGTTATACTCAGAAAGACAATCAAAGCATTTGGGAAGCTTTGGAATATTTTGTCATTATGTTCTTCACGAAGTTCTCAGTGTTTCCCTGTTATCACAAAGGATTCATCATCAGAGATTTGATTTGGGTGAATATTTGTCTGTAAACACCATGAACAATTCAGATGGATGATATAATTGAGACAGTGCACTAGAAGCGACTATGAAGAGCACCCATTGTACAGCTAAAATGAGACCATACAGAAAAGGAATTGCACTCCTTCTATCGAACAAATTGCTTACAAATCTCTGATTAGACTAAAGTTGGAGTATGCTAGCTCCATTTGGAATCCCTGTTGCATTAACCATATAAACTCCACTGGGAAAGTACACCATGTTCCATGAGTTGTTACGAATGACTACTGCCGAACCTGCAGTGTTGAAATTATGTGGGAGGACCTGAACTGGGATAAGCCCTGACTTAAGTAGGTCAAAAGGGGGGCTAATTACTCTTTTCAAGAAAGTCATGGTTTCATACCAAGCATTATTTCTCACGTGCTTACTAATGGTATGACCTTACATATCAGATCCACCTGCGCTCTAAACTACATAAATCCAAGTTTCCTTGGAGACTTACTGCGTGAGTTTTGTCTGATTGCCAGCAATGTATTGATCAAACCTGCTGAGCAAGTACATATTGTCTAGACACACAGGAGGAAACATTTTTATGTTTCAACCTGACTACAAGCAGACTACATCAGGAGAATAGGTAAAAAATTCAGAGGTCAGACCAGACTGGTGAGATATGCAACTCTGTGTATTGACAATACAACAAAAAAAAGAAATGCATGTTCTGAGTTGATTTATTCTTGTCAATGAACAGAAAAGAAGGAAAATTCTTTCTCATGCAATGTTCAAGTTCAGTAAAAAGTACAATTCTATTTTAAGTCTCATTACAGGTTCGCTGGTGAATTTCAGGAGGCAAGCTTACAAAGGAGGAGACAAATTAGTTGTTCATAATGTTCTTTAAAGAGGAGGATACTTGAAGTAAAAGCTATCAATACGTAGGTAGCCCTTCTGATGTACAAACAATCCACACTGTAGAATCAATGCAACCAACAACTTCATTCAGAGGGTACAATCATCTATCATGTCTGTCAGACAAGAGAGATGTTGTTTGCTGCTCTTAAAAAAAAATGTGAGGACCTGATTGGCACATATTCCAATGGGTGTGGTGTCGGGTCCTAAATGAAAATGCAGTGGCATTACATAATTCTGGCAAATTCAGTCTCAGACAAAAACAATAACACCACAGAAAAATCAACGAAGACACACTGAACATTGAAGGTAAGGTAACTTAACGGTGTATCATCTAATCACATATCTTGTCAGCAGTTATCCAAAGGAATCGCAGATTCCACTGAACAAGCAAACAGATGATGAGATTAGCAGAAACAAGAACAGTCCTCAATTACTATCATTACAATTCCCTTACCTATCACCAGAATGCAAGAAGTCCCCATATTAACTTTTTTGATAATTCTCCGCTTGTTTTTGATGAGATCAATAAAATAATTCTGGAGCAAATGATACTGCTACTAACTGGTAAGTCCTACCCTACCTCTACCTGGATTAATTCAATGCATGTGTGGCATTCTTCATAATACAATGAAAATAATAAATTGGAAATGTCATAAAAAATCTTCAATAGCTAACTTTTGGCGATATTTCATAAAATTTTGAAAGTTTTTGTGTAGATTTTTCTTTAAACAAACATCAAAACAATTTCTTTTTCTTCTTCTTTGGCTTTGCTTCCTGCTTTTGTTTTTCCTCTTCTAATTTTCTTTCGAGGGCTTCTCGTCTCAAGAGTTCCGTTTGTTCCTAAATGAGAAAAAATGAGCAAGAATGACCAATGTTTGCATGTGCCTGGAATAGACTCTGATATATGAATATTCAGTCATATGCTTATTATGCAGATAATTAACTGACCAATCAGAGGTCTGTATTGGACTGGTTTTCAAACAGTCCACACTGGGCCATGAGATACTTCAATCCTGCATGAGTTACCATCAAGGAGGCAACATTTGGTGCAATAGGTCTATCAAGCACCTACAGTATCGCAAATACATCTTTGATCAGAGGCTGTGTATTCCGTCATTATTTATGACAGTGTCATGCCATAAAACCAAAATGGCAAATTGCACTCAACTGCAGAACAAACAGATAGGCTGGCAATGTTATTAGAAAGTTGAAACCACAGTTTGTGGAAAGAAATAGAAGGAGGGAATAACTGGAGACTTGGCCCAGATCCTGCCAAAAATACTGACAAAAAAAACTGCCTCTTTATGCACTGAAATGATGGTATCAGGAAAAATACTTTTAAAGAGTTTTTGACTGCATTTTTGAATTCAAAGGTGTCATTTACCTGAATTTTGTGAGTGAGTGAATTGTTGCCTTCGCTATTTTAAGTTTGATATTTGATGATATGATGTCAGCTCAAATAAAGAGTGCAAAAGAATGAAATGTTTGAGTTTATGTTATCCATCTATCACTATTTGTTCTTCAGTCTGACACATTTTTCAGTGCAACAGTTGACTTTCTTTCTCCTCCATTTAATCTGCATGCTTGAGATAGTGAAGCAAGCCAATGTGATAAGAGAAGGGAAAATGTTATGATGTTAAAAGTAAGCAGTTGGTTGTGAATGTTTTTTCAGCACAACATAATGAAAAACTCAGTAAAAAGTGATAGTAAGTGAAGAAAGACTGCTTTTAAGACTGCTTACTTCCTCTATTTTGGATGGAGAGAACACCTTTCTCGGGGAGGAGTTACGAGATCCGGCTGGTGATGAGCCTGCAGAGGCAGTGGCATCTTGCGTCAGAAGAGATGGAGGTACTTTGTTGGCCCAAGAAGGAGATGCCTTCCCCTGTTCAGCATTGACTGGTAAAGTTTCAGCTATGCCTTCGTCACCTACATCATCTTCTCAAGCAACATGGCAAAAAAAAAAAAGACAACGAAATAACATCAAAACAAACATTCAACATAACCTTTGTCTCATATCAAGAGGATTGCTACATCCAATAAGTCAGCATAAAGTTAATAATATTACGTGATGATAGTGCAAATTAATTTAGGATACGCTCTTAATGTTTCTTCATTTTCAAAACTAAGCAAAGTTTGCTAATGCTGTGCAACTACACTAGGTAAAAGTAACATAACAGAGTAGAGATTTCCAGTACAGTTGATACAAAAATTAAGTTGGAGGCATCTCAGAAAAAGGGAGAAGAGTACAAAACAAATACATTTTCCAAGTTTCTACTTCCCACCAAATGTCTGCTTCCATAGGGAATACACTAATAATCATAATTATGGCTAGCTACACTGACTGTATCCCTTTGAACTGATCTTTCCCTCGTCCCTTGTTCCCCTATTTCTGATGAGCTCATCTGTATGGTAGATAAAGGGGAGTGGGGGCTGTGTTAGGGTTGTGTTAGGTCATACCATCTCTCGGTCTATTGAGCCACGCTGTTGTCACCATTACTTCTTTGTATAATGCCTGGCCTTCCGTACTGAAGCAACTGCTGCCTCGTTTTGCTACCAACTCCTCAAAACTCTACAAAAACACAGAGAGACAAATAATATAAGCAATCTACAAAAAAAAAGGAAAACAAAAAGGAGAGAAGAAAAACAAAAAGAAATTTGATCTTGTTTCTAAGCAAGTATCAAACCATGATGGCTTATAAAATAAGATGCAGCTGTATTCAAAGAACCCTAATTGGGCCAGACATTTTTGTTCTAGCAGACTCTTTCTCACAGGCATACTGGACAACTTTGGAAAAGATTTGTTTGAAATCAGAACATCAGGTCCTTTTTCTAACCAGGTCATTCAGTGGAAAAAAGGTTTTTTCCCAAATAGCTGTTGAATGTTATTTACATTATTTTGCAAGAATACCCCTACTGAGTTAGTGAGTCATGCAAGTGATCATAAAACTGCAATTCACTTGTGGGAGATGTCCTTAGAAACATTTGTGTCCCTTTATAAACTACTGTAGTTGTTCATAACAAAAATTAAGACCATAAATAAGCATGCAATGACAGGTAAAAATCGTTCCCTTCATTTTCTTAAATTTTCAGTTGTAACAAACAAACAATCCTGTGGGACATGTTGGATGAACCTGAAAGAGTAATTTAATTTTATTTACCCTGACTAATGCCAAATTAGCAACCTCAGTGACAAAAAGGAAAATGAGATTTTATGGTAAGTCACTTCCGTCAAAAGGGACCTCAGTTTTGGAAAGCTGGGTAACTACCCTACATGATCAAAACCATGTTTGTATTAAGATACAGTAAGCTAACACTAAAGTAATGTCAACATAATAAATAAATTTATTTAAAGGCAGTGATACATTGCCTTAGAGTTTCAATTCTTTCAACGACTTACTTCCAGCCAAAAAGTAGTCTAAACATATTCCTCCTTGTGCAAACACAATCAGTTAGTTTAAGTGCTGAAACCATGGAGTATACTGGTGAGCATCCAAAGACCACTTCTGTAATGAAAACACTCTGCCTAGGTATGCTGCATAATATGGGCTACTATCAAGGTTGATGTCAATCAAAGAGCAGAACCAAAAATTTCGCTTACCCCGTGCCAAAAATGTAGCTTGGAAGTTGGGGTGATGAGTGACTGCCTTTAAAAGAATTTGGCAACATTGAGTGACAACAAAATCACGAGTTGAACTTGAGTAGAAATTAATTGTAACAAGGAACAGAAGGCAAAAAAAGACTGTTTTATGTTCAACTGCAAATCAAATACAATGAAACCTACAATGACAACCAAATGATTTGGTTCATGTTTACATTACCTTGGATTGTATTCTCTCTTGTTGAAAGCCTTTGTGGGTGAATGATGTTGTCTCTAAATGCTCTGAATAAAGGAACATGTAACAGACTGAATAAATATACAAAATGTAATAAAATTCATCAAATCAAAGGGACAAAATGTGAACAAATTGATCCCAAGTTTTTCCTGATCAGTATCTGAATCGGCTGGCAGTCAACCTATGTTGACTTATGTCAAACAAACGTTGCAGTGTGAATACTGTAAGTTGAAATCTCATCTCAGTCAAAAATGTGCCATATCAATTATGAAGCTTACAAGAAACTGAATTGCAACTATACTTTTATGGATCAAAAAATAACAAAGCAAACCCAGGTATTTTGGACCCTGCAAGTGCACATTAAAAATGGCTTTCAAAATACTAGTGATGGAGATTAACTAAACACACTTTTGCAATGGCATAATGTACTTTATATTCTAGAAGAAGACTTTGCTCTGCCATGTTTCAATAAAGGGTTCATTTTTACTTTTGATATGTTACTATATCAGGTCATGGAGCAATTTTTCCGCTTCTCTGCAGCTTTAAGTACATACAATGGGATTTCTAAAAATCAATCAGTGATGCAAGGTGTAGAGAAGTCAGGTTTTTTTTTTTTTTTTTCTATTAAATGGACTTTTGTCTTGTAAATGTATTGAACATATTTCTAGGAGGTGAAGAAATGTGATTTATCTGGACAGATCAACTTACTTCTGGAGACTTTGGCCCCACCAGCTTTCATGTCATCGATCTCAGCATCTTTCCTCTTCAGTATGGAGACCAAAGCCTTTTCCCTCTGAATCAGTTCTGACACCATGCACAGCAAAGGGAATGTAACCTCCTCAGAAATTGTCTTGGGAGAAGATTAAAAATGGCATTTCATTATCTTTGTGGGTCTTTGTTGAGCCTGGTGCACAAGTAGCTGGACGATAAGGGACATTAAGATATTTCCACTGCGCAGGTCAACATGGCATAAAAAAGAAAATAGCTGTAGCCATTGTTACACCGTTCAGGTGTGTCAATAAACGCCTACAAAGCTTCGGCTCCTCAAATCGTTAATTCATATAGATGAGTTACAGTACGGGAGATGTGCCATTTGATTTTGTGAATCTTCTGTGGATAAATTATTCTTAGGCAATAAATAACTGAAGTTTTGGCTGTGAGAAACTTATTTCTTGAAAAGAAGGCCACCTTCCTTCCTTATTTTGAATAATCTATCATTTTGTGTCCTTAAATCTTGTTTTTTTTTTTTAAACATTTTTTTTTCCTGTAAAACAAATACTGTCTTAATTCCCTTTAAACACCACTGTATTTTATTGCTTAAATGGAACAGATTTTAATTCACAATACGATGTGAGGATCTGACCATCTAGGGAGATTTGTGTCACACATTTTATTACAACAACATGTTAATCCTTGCACTTAATACCTTTTCACTTTTCTTCTTGGCTTCAAATTTCCACTTAAAAGGAACTCCTCCAGTTAGGTTAGATGTTACTTCTAGTACCATCACTTGATCCTGATCCCTGTGATGAACTTGCAGTTGTCCTTTGGTTGAGTTAAACTGCAAACATTCCTTCAAATGTTGCAATATTTTAGAAACTGGTGCCTCAACATTGGGATTGTACACCTATGGCAGTAGCAAAAGAAACAAAGGGAAGAAGAAATCTTATGCCGTGTTACAGTAATTTTAGGGGGTTTTTCAGTCATGGTACGACTGCCCCAGCGACGTATGTTCTACGTTAATAACACAGAAAGTTCCTGTTACAATAGAGAGAGATGTCAGAACAGAAACATTTAGAGAGGTTCCAATTTAACGATCAGAGTGCCACTATATTCTTTGATTCGACCGGCACATAAATTAACAAGAATTAAATTGACGGAGATGAATAAATCAGAGAGAAAAGCGTACACAATTAAATTACATGACAATGACAAAAAGCAGGAAAGCGAGGAGAGATACAATGACACAGGCCTACAGAGTGTGCAGAGAGGAAGATGTTGACAGTTCCACAATTGATTTACCAATGCGGGCCCTGTGGCTGACACTTGGCCTTGTGGCTTCCTGGGGTAGATGGTCACAAGGTCTACGTGACGACGTTGACCAATCATCGAGCAAACTATTGTCTATGACATCATATACAAATGGTCGCTACTCGTGATCTACTAACCAGCTAAGTACTACGAAATCTTTCTACGAACAGGGTCCAAGTTTTCTATTTTTAATGTGTTCTTTTGTCTAATCTGACCGTCTGAGGGGAATAAAGAAAAGGTAAATGAACTCTAGTAAACACTGGAAGACTGAACTTTGTAGCACCCTGTTGAGTATGGTGGCGCAGAATGATCATCTCTATACAACACTTAATCTGAGGAGCAGTGCCCATTGCCGAATATTTTCTGCAAGTCTCACAATTTTTGAAATGACACAAAAAGGAGGTCTCATATACAGTATGTCAACACAGGTTACAAATTCAGTGGAATTTACCAAAACCATGATGATGTAAAAACATAACAAATCAAGTTTGCGACAAACCTTTGACTGTGCACCAACTTCCTTAGCAGTGCTGAATTCTGACCAAACATGGACACCATCAAATAAAGAGATGGCCATGCTGTCAGACTGAAAATGGCTTTTCAACCAGTACTGCCTGTCATCACTGACTGGGAGAGGAATCCAAGGACATGATTGAACATCTGGCTTCCATGCTCTCCTCCATGCTCTTTGTTCCTCTGATGCCCTGAGGAATAATTGACAATTTTTGTGATGTCAAAACCAGTAACTGATTTCTTCGCCTAAATGATTACAGTACATATCATGAAGTTTCTGCACTACTGACCCAACCTTTAGCACTCTGCCACTTGCAAAAGTCTTCTGACTATAAGCAAACTGACATAGAAGGTAGAAAAAAACTCCCTCAACCTCACATGCATGTTTCTTTCCCATCACAAGGAATTTATTTTTTACTTTAAAATGAAGAATATTTTTTACACTGAAAATACCTTGTCCCAGACATCAAACCACAGAAATCATATTTCCAAGCCTTTAGTGATGTATTTGCCAAACAGCACTCATTGATACAGTGATGGAGCATGTAAAAACAGTTTGATAAGCTGCTAACAGGCCCTCCAGACTTAACAAAAAAGGACAAAGGACTGCACACTCAAGTTTCTGAAAAGTTACGACAAGAAATCATTCTTTTTTTTGTGATTGGCATTGCATGTTTGTACAGTAAGAAAGGGATGAGCATTCAATTTATGCAGTGCAATGTGTAACACTTGCATCATACATATTTCAAACAACATCAAAAACAAGAATTTGCTTTGTCCTTTTTCAATTTAAAAAAAAATAGCTAACTCAAAGCCAAATTTTCAAGTTTCAGCATTAGGCCTATACTATAACTAACTAGCATCTAGGCCAACATCTTATCATACATATTGAACAGGATATCTTGCATGAAACTCCCATTCAAACTTCCTGTATGATAGCAATGATAATGGTTATTTTTTTTACATTATTATTCATTAATTTGATAGTAAAGAGATCTCCTTCTCAACTGAAAATTTCATTATGAACATTGTGTTGCGTCCTATTTCCAAATTCGATTCAAAACCTACTGTATTTCCAAGGGATTATTCATTCTCAAAAAACCAAAGAAGAGCAGAATGATAAACACACGTACAGTCACTGTAGAGAAACTTATATTTTACTCATGCTTCTACATTTGTACGATGATCAACTCATGACCCCCCAGGATATTGCTTAACTTAACTACCTGGCTTAAATACTCTACTAACTCTAGTAAACATCAAATATGAAATAAAAGATTGATAATATAGGCGTAGGGCCTACTGTGGTCCGGGTTGCACTAAATCAGTTTCTCAAAGTGGTCCCTACTGCTCGCCAGGGGGCACTGGGGAGTCTCAGGTGGGCACTATAAAATATGCTAGGCAAGAATGAAGGGGGAGGGGCACTGGCATTGATTTTGGAGTCCCTGGCATTTATGATATATGGCTGCATTGATTTAGGGTACAAAAAAATATATCCCAGGGGTCTATTAATTCTTCTCCTTTGCTTTGAAATTGCCTTGACATTACTGGAAGAGAAAACAAAAATGTTGAGCATCCAACTATGAAGGTTTAGCCTGCATGGTGCCTTTGTGGCTGCTGAAGAGCTTGCTTGTGATAGCCAAGAATTCCTTTCACAGAGTGCAAAAGTTGCTGAACATAATATTCATGAATATGTACAGCCATGGCATTTGTATTTTCCTGAGGTACTGTACTGTAGATGGTGCTCAATCATTAGATTCTTTGCAAATTGCAACAAGTTGTCCAAAAATCGTTTGATACGTACAGTACCACTTACATCAGTCATCATGTACATCTTGATCATGGACGTCTTACAAACAATGACAATTATCAAACATTCGTTAAGAATTAAGTTGACAAAAGAATATGAGAAGCATCAAGCCCCTTTTCTTGCGGCTATGTACTGCATTGTTAGTTGTCACTGTAATGTGTGAAGGCAAACAGGTCCAGTAGAAGTACCACTCAATACCAGGACGGTGTCAAGTTACACTGACCATGGCTCTTCATTCATGTGCCACGATAGCATTTTTTGTTCCACATAAATATTTAAAAACCTTTGCTTCAGTCAAGTTAGAGCTTTGTAAATGAAGTTTACATTGAACTTCTAAATAGTAGTGCACAATTGCAGAATACACCGTGAGATTTTAAAGCTCTGTTATGTAACGGGCTACGAGGCTACACAGTCACTCACCGTGACTGCATATCCTTGAAGTCTCCTTGACACAAACAGTATCAAATGATACAGTATGACTGCCTATCCTTGTATGCTTACAACAACATATGGACTGATGATGAGTCGTCCTCAAATCACAGAACTACTTGTGTAGATGGAATCTTGACTGTGTATCCTTGTAGCCTCTTAAAAATAAACTGAGGACTTAGCATGATTTTCTCAAACATATGGTATACAGCATGTGTCATGGTCACGTATGCTTGTAGTCCCTTAAAAGCACATCCTAACATGAGATGATGACTGCACATCCTTGTAGCCTCCTGAAAACATATCAAGTTTACGATACAACTGTGTGTCCTGGTAGCCTCTTAAAATGTGTATTCCAGTTCATACTGCCTATCTTCCTTGTCTTTTCATGGGTGGTTAAATATTGTTTCCTTTATGGACTTAAGAAGGTAATGTAGTAAAACATACCTGTTTTTGACTTACAATTAATCTCTCTCAAAAGGACATACTTAACATTACAGAAATTTCCCCTTACTGTATTTTCACTAGAACATTATTTTGGAATTATTTCCAATGTCAAGGCAAAAGATTATGTGCAGTACATCAATAGCATCACTGCATACCCTGCCGTTTTCTCGGCATAGCATGTGGGGGTACTCTGCAATTCTAACAGTAGGAAGGAATTTGCTAACATGGCCTGCTGACATTAGTTTTTACACAGCAATAAACTGAACGCAAAATTTTGTCAGCCGCACAGGTCCAGGTGAAGGTTGTTTTACAATCAGGGTATGTCTACTAGATTTGGACTTTATCTTATGTTCAAAAGAAAAATATCCACTGGTAATGAATACTGACCACAAAGGAACAATGTTTGCATTATATCCTATCTACAAAAGTGAAGAAACTGATTATGAAGTGCATCAAACATCCAAAATAGTTCCATTTGTGGCATATTTGGACAATTGTACAGTCTCATCTAACTTTTGCAAACAAACCAGGTAAATCACCCACACAAATAGTACCAACAGTAATCATAACTTACTAATGCAAAAGTAGCAACTTCAACCAGATAATCAAATAACATAACCCTAATAAAGATTGTCAGAAATGATGAACATGGGAAATTGCTTCAAAGTTAAGAGGTATATTCCCTCAAAAAATGTCGTCTCCGAAATAGGGTCAATAAGACAGACATGTCCTGCATACCAGTCCTATTAATGTAAACTTCACTCCCGCACTTTTTAGTGGTCATGTCGAAAAAAAAGATTTTTCATTGCTGTTACTGAATTTAGTAAAGATCAACATTTAACAACATGGCCATGGTGTGAATACTGCTATCACCGTTCCGTCATAGATGCATCACTGTCTCAATCACTTAAACATTTCCATGGATTGTATTGTGACTGTCAAGAAGAACGTCCTCTCCGAAAACATTATAATACCTAAACCGTCTCTAAAAGTGTGCTTGAAATTTCTGCACTGATTGTCAAAAGTTAAACAATTTCTTATTGGGAATTCTCTATTCCTAGCAGAAGTTTATACTTCTGCTAGGAACAGAGTTGTCAAAAAAAAAATATCCTCTCTCAAATGAAGAGTCCTCTCAGACTGGTAGTTTTGACATCATATTGCTGGCTGACCAGTCAGTGTAACATTTTGAAAATCACCATGATGCATTAGCAAACTATGTTTATCAATACATTTTGGTAGAACTGCTCTAACTGATCTTTATATCTCAAACTAAGCTACACTGGTGTCACATGTCATAGTCAACAGATAAGCAGTGAATCACTTTGACCAATAAAATATTAGACACTTTGTAATTTTCTGAGTTACGCTTTTCTTTTGACATCTTTGATGTAACATTCCAAGGTAGTAATTACTGTGAAAAAAGTGGCCACAGTCATGTCATAGTGTTTTAGCTCTATGGCAAAAAAGAAAGAAAAAAAGTCCCCTCCAAAAAGGAAATGTCCTCTCCCACTTGTAATTTTGACATGTTGCCAGCTGACCAGTAGGGGTGACAAGTGGACTGACTATGTTTATCATTGCATTGACATTCTATGATTAAGCTGATTTTGTCATTGTATATGAATAATATTACGGTATGTACCCTACCCTAGTCAAATTTTGGGGTATATGTAGGCCTAGAAGTAACATAACTTAGGCTAGAGAAAGTTTGAGGTGGTTAAGTTATAAGTTACATACTGTATCCAATTTCCAAAGACAGTAATTCAAGGCCTACTTGCTTACATGTATCAGTTTCACGAGATTGAGCAGAACTAAATTCACGAAACATGTAATAAAAATAGCAGCAATTAGGGAAAAAATATTGCTTCGGCTGTATTATAATAAGTGTGTAGCTTACATGTGAACTGTAGCTGAAGTACTGAAAGGGAATGTTTGTAGATGTTCGGCAATGCAATAAATCAATATTAGCCATCTAGCCTATGCGTGTGACCGATTATTCGCGTTCGCAGGGGAAGTGATAAACTAGAACCGCGACCGTACCTTGATATGATAAATGCATATGCTCGCAACTGCTTCATATTAATATATTACGTCAATTTTAAATATTCATATCATGATGTCACATTGCGCATAGCCTGTGATAACTGAAACTTCGGACTTGGTGTGTTATCAATAATACCAGTCAACTGTACTATAATCCTGGTGGGAATATGTGTGTTGACTTTGAGTTGGGCAGGACGCAGATGGTGTATGATAGGTGTTCCATTTCACTGGATTTTGAAGGGAATTATCAAAATTTATCAGCGGATACTGCTGTTTATTCATGTGGCCTATAGTGGTACGTACTATTAGGCCTATTGCAACCTGTCTTTCCATATTGATTTGAATTCACGTTTCGTCTTTCAGTTGACAAAAATATCATCCACAGGCTCACTATTGTTTCCATAAAAATTATTATTCGTAAATTACAAAATAAATAAACAATTGTTGTGAGATTTGAACAAAAAAATTACCATGTATTGTCTGTATTAGTCATTAAGAACCTTAAAAATATCATTAAATCTTATAGAGTATATTGGACGATTTTATAGACACAGAATTCCTGTCCTATATCTGCATCGTAAATGAGCATTGGCTAAGTATGCGAATATATGACGCTAGGAGAAGGACTCACATGGTATGTCTGATGTTATCCCTTATTTCAAGGATAGGCCTATTCTTTAAGTGTGCTTTGTTTTGTTTTGACAGCATGGCATGTGTTTCCGTCTTGACATAATATTGATATCAGTTGCAAAATAAGAAAATGTTCATTAAAAATACAGGCGCTGCGCACTACCCCACGTTATCATCATATATTTTCATAAAACTTTGAAAAAGGGTATGTCGAAAACGGTAACAGATGTCAGCAAAATTCGAACTGATTTTTGTTCTAAGTTTCACTTAATTTGAAATTTGAAAAAAAAATTGAATAAATTCAGCTCTTTCTCGAAGCATATCAGATAGACTTTAGGAATAGGGGACATATAGCTAGATACGTAGGTATAATGATAGAGATTGACCCCTCATCGACCTCAAGAAAGGTCCTGCCAGGGTAGTGTGGATGAGCAACGTTTGACCTTCTTTTCCAAGTTCTTTTCTTTTTGGAGAAAAACTATCCTTTGGATTATCCCTTCAAATAAGGATTCCTTACAATCACACTGCACTCTTAAAAATGCTGTAACAATTCAAGATAATAGAAGTGAGACTAGAAAGGAATGCGGATTAGGAGGAGAAGAATTTCTGCGTAACTACGACGTTTGGGGGAATGCGTTGTAGCGGTTGGGCATTTTACCAGCTGGCGTTCAGATGTACTACCGACAACCGAGTTGTTGTTATCCTTGTAAAGTTTCAAGTCCCTTAAAATGTAAAAATCGTTTATTGCGTTGTCCGAATTGGGGGTATGAGAGCTACTAATGTAACCAGGGATTTAAAGAGCAAGTCGATATGGGTTACAACTAGTGCGAATGCTAATTCAGAATTTGCTAATTAGCGTCAGCTATAGTGGTAAGAGAAATTCTCCCATAGTGAAGGACGGGACGGATTTTTTTTTCATTTTTGTGTTGTCAATTTTGACGAGAATATTGGACGGAACATCGGAGTTAAAAGAGAGGCAATGTAGATATTGCAGTTGTGCCCATCGAGCAACGGAATGGTAGTATTAGCATGGAAGTACTTCCATGGTATTAGTGCATTGACGTTTAAAGCTAAAGTTTGTTTTCGGAAGTGACAGCAAGGAACTGCACTGGGAGAGGCTCTACTAAAAGCACTACAGAGATTTTTGAGGCAATTCATGGTGCTTTGCCTTTAGAAAAGAAAGAGTGTAGAAAGAAAGAGTATAAGAAAGACTATAATAAGAAATATCAATTTCGAGAGTCAGTATTCAATGGAGTACCAGCTTTCAAGGTAAAAAAATGTTTTTTTTTACGTTAATTTCGGTGTAGTGTTTTTTTTTTTTTTTTTTTTGTTGGTGCGTCATATATTATTAGTATCGATATATTGACTGAATTTGAATTTTGTAGCCTGTAGAATATTCAGGTTACGCAAAGCGTAGCCTGCGTTAAGGGTATCGCTCAGATAGTGTTTGCAGTGAATTTGGAATTTGGTTGGGGAGAAAGGAAGACAAGAATCTGGTTAAATCGCAGGTTGAATTTGGACATTTTGTATCTGACGGATTTTGTATCTGACGGATTTTGTATCTGATATTTTTTGTGTGCAACGCTTTATTGGAAGCTGAACATCTAGGAGGAAAGCAGTTGTAGGAGGATATTTGATGAGTCAAATAGTCTGATTTATGTTGGATTTACCTTGCCGAAAAAGTGGACGTTTTGTTCCAAGTGGGTCCTAGTGCGATTGTCGATTATTCTTTCAATTTTGTTTTTACTAGAGCTGAGGAGGGGGGAGGGGGTAGACTGTTAGAAGTTGTGTTGTTTAGTACGAACTATACTGACTTACTGATTTGAAGTAATACCATTTTGGCCGAATTCCTGAAGGGCGGTTTGGAAATAACCTATAATTATAAAGTTCATCAAAAACTAAGACCAAGGGAACAGGGGGGGGGGGGTAAATTTCAGGCATTTGATATATAGGTATTATGTGGGGGGGGGGGGGGAGGAGGTCTCATATGTAAGGATATAAGCTTCCAATTCGTTTAAATATGGTAAAATATTTTCATTTAAATCTCAAAAATGGAAACAAAGATGTTTCATCTTTGCTGCTATGATCTGTAACTTGCCACTGTTTAGGTTACGGATAGTGCTTATGAGTGCTTTCAACTTCTTCCAAAATGTTTTGAGAATTGTCGTTAATAGTTCATGAGCAATTATTCTGGGTGCAGATAATGTTGCAGGTTCGAATTTAATTATATGTTTTATTTTTATCCCTATACGTAGTAAAATATAGGGAGGAGATACTCTATACTCCATTTAGTTGCTTTAGTGAAATGACGTTTAAATGGCCGACCACTTTACCGTGGCCTCTTAAAGACAAAAACTCATCACCCCAGACAGTTTCAATTCTCCCAACCACCTACGTCTAGTCCCTCCCTCAGCCTGTCTTAAATTCCTACACATGTGTAATCAAAACAATGGATCCTGTGTACGCGAGCTGCTCTGCATCTTTCAAATTAGCTATCAATCAAAGAATAAGGTAACTTAGAACCAGTTGAGAATTTTGCTTTCCGGGAAGTAAAAATATAGCTTAGGGCGATGCCTTACAGCCTTTAAGCGTTAAGCTAAAACCAAATGGCGTTAGGTTTTATCAGAAGGTACCCGCCCACGATACACAAATAACAAAGATCGAGATCACCGGTTGTGGTGTTGTGTCGGAAAGGGGTATCCAGATGTGTGTGTGCTTATGTGAGTGCACGGTATGTACGTAACTTATATCACCTCCTATAGACGGTTAGTCGGATGAACTAGATGGGTTTCTCGGCGAATGGATTTCCCTCCTTTGATACATTCCTCACAATTTGGCTTGCTTTGAGTTAGAAGTGCTAAAAAGCGATGTTAATGGGAAAACGATTTGATGAGGATTTCAACTTTGTGGGTTACTTATTACTTGTTTTGATAAAGACAATTCATAGTCTCTTAATGGAACGTCTGTGTTTAAAATATTTGTAAGACGTTAAAGATATACTTGATACACGTTTGTAAGACCTTTAAGACGTTAAAGATATACTTGTTACATTTCAAAACAGTATGGCGTGTTGTACCCAACCCCAACTCTTTTAGCCTCGATATACCAGACGATTCAGTTGACTATTTATGTCACTTCCAAGTTACCATACCCTGACCATTAACACTTGACTTTAGTTGCAAGAAGTCTATTTTTGTTCCCTTATTTTATAATCATCATGTCACAAGACGTTATTGCAGGCAAGGCTAACACAAAATATTTTTTAAGGTGCATTTAACACAATTTTGAACGGTTTTATAGACGTTTTCTTGATTTACAGGATCAAGACGACTAACCCCACCCCCTTAAACGAGGGACTTTTTTCGTGGCTCCAAGTTGTGTTTTTCATAGTTAGTTTCCCATTATATGATCAATTTGTTTCTATATTTCATGTAATCATCATTTGCCTCGGAAGTCTCGGAGACATAAGTCTCCGAGAATTCTGTTTTTATTGAGACCGAATTCATCTAACTTTAGAATAAAACATTTGTTTTCAGAAGAGAAGAAGTTTTTTAAGGGGGGGGGGGGAGGGAGGGGCTAATAGCTACGAACAATATGTGACTATTGACCTCGTTTCATGGTGAACTGATTGTTGTAGGATGGCAGAAGCAATAGACGCTGGTGAACAATAACAGCACACAGTAACGGTATAGCATGTTCTTGGAACAATGAACTTAAACAGATCGAAAACTACAAATACTGTAGTGTAAACCTTATAATTCTAAATAATGATTCCAGGTAATGAATGAAGTAAAAGAAAAAGAGAAATCTGTAGTAGCCTATATGAAAAGTCCTCGTAGCTGAAAGGTTCAACGACTATGATGCACCGTTACTATACTTGTTATCCTTCTGATATATATGGTGTCCTGTACAGGTCGCATACCTCAACCACCCCATCCCTTGAGTACTTTTTGCAATATTATAAACATATTCAAACACACCTATCTCTCAAGGAAGTGATTTGTAAATCCATAATTAAGTTTTCACCAATGGCAGTAATTGCAATCACTACAACTCACGATATAGCTGACCATGGAGTTGACTATTCATGTCACTTCCACGTTACCATACCGTGACCATGAACATTTAACTTTATTTTGCAAGAAGTCAATTTTTGTTCTCTTATTTTGTAATCATCATGTCTTTCTATCAATTGACAAATCAGGTCACAAGACGTTATTGCAGGCAAGTGCTAACACAAAATATTTTTGAAGGTGCATTAAACACAACTTTGAACTGTTTTATAGACGTTTTCTTGGTTAACAGGATCAAGACGACTAACCCCACCCCCTTGAACGAAGGACTTTTTTCGTGGCTCCAATTTGTGTTTTTGAAATGAATAGTTTCCCATTATATGATCAATTCGTTTCTATATTTCATGTAATCATCATTTGATAGGAAAGGTCTCAATAAAAACAGAAGCCTCGGAGACGTAAGTCTCCGAGGCTTCTGTTTTTATTGAGACCGAATTCATCTAACTTTAGAATAAAAGATTTGTTTTCAGAAGAGAAGCAGTTTGCAATGAATATTCATCAGTTATTTTTTCTTCAAAAAGTTTTTTTCTTGAATCGATCGTGAGGAAGTAAATCTTTTTAAGGGGGAGGGGCTAATAGCTACGAACAATAGGTGACTATTGTCCTCTTTTCATGGTGAACTGATTGTTATAGGATGGCAGAAGCAATAGAAGCTGGCGAACAATAGCAGCACACAGTAACGGTATAGCCTGTTCTTGGAACAATGAACTTAAACGGACAGAAAACTACAAATACTGTTGTGTAAACCTTAGTAATTCTGAGTTATTATTCCAGGTAATGAATGAAGTAAAAGAAAAAGAGAAATCTGTAGTAGCCTATATGAAAAGTCCTCGTAGCTGAAAGGTTCAACGACTATGATGCACCGTTACTATACTTGTTATCCTTCTAATATATATGGTGTCCTGTACAGGTCGCATACCTCAACCACCCAATCCCTTGAGTACTTTTTGCAATATTATAAACATATTCAAACACACCTATCTCTAAAGGAAGTGATTTGTTAATCCATAATTAAGTTTTCACCAATGGCAGTAATTGTAATCACTACAACTCGAAGCCTCGGAGACCTAAGTCTCCGAGGCTTCTGTTTTTATTGAGACCGATTTCAACTAACTTTAGAATAAACATTTGTTTTCAGTAAAGAAGCAGTTTGCAATAAGTATTCATCAGTTATTTTTTCTGAAAAAAATGTTTTTCTTCAATTTGGACTTGACTTCATACTGTCATGCCATACTTTTTGCTTCTCGGAAGATACGCGTTGCGCACATGTTGTATG
This sequence comes from Stichopus chloronotus, assembly GCA_021234535.1. Taxonomy (NCBI): domain Eukaryota; kingdom Metazoa; phylum Echinodermata; class Holothuroidea; order Aspidochirotida; family Stichopodidae; genus Stichopus; species Stichopus chloronotus. The sequence continues at coordinate 8,264,007 of CM037835.1, forward strand.
GCTGTATGGGCTTCAATGGTGAAGTCAGCCTGTATGATATAGACTGTTGGTCAATGTGCTGTATCTAATAAACTATGATTAATATAAGTGTGCAGCAGTCAGACACCCACTGGTTGTATCATCGCATAGAGGTACAGAAAGGTATCAGTAATATGCAATATACGGCACAGTGAGACAGTAAAGCAGACCTACACCAAAACATTTGATAGCACACTTAGTAAATTTAATTTCATCCATGACTTTCAGTGTTATTACGTATTACTTTTCTATTGGGAAATAAATTTGTACAACAATGTGTCTCAATGCATTGTCATTACCCATAGCCAGACAAGGTACCCATTGGAAGGACGAAAAATCTAAATCTATGTGCATGCAACGATTGATCACCGAAAAAAACTTGGTATTTGTACTCCCGTAGCCTACCATAAAGTCTGCCCAGAGTAATGCACGTCACACAAAGTGTGAGACTTATGATCAGTAATCAACACTTCTGTTGGTTGGTAAACCTATTTTGTCTTTAATAAAGATATATCAATGAAACCTAACTTAATAAACTACCTGTATCTATTGCAGACTCAGGATGGGGCCTTGAGCCACTCAGGAAAGACATCCACAATAAGGTATTTAAAGCCTTGCCAGAAGCTAGCTGGGTCCCGAGACAAATTGTGTTGGTCCGTTTCGTAGTTATCAATAAGAGAGTTGACAAGGTCAATGGATAAAGGGTCTAAAAGTAAAGAATTATTAAACTTCCAAGAAGAATTACCTCTGGGATCAGTCGAAGTATTGCAGTGCAAAATGACAAGCGAATGATCAGATTGAAGGGGCGGATGATGGTAACAGTCAATGACCTTGTTGAGTAAACTCTTAGAAATGAGGAAAAAGTCAAGTCTACATCGAATATTGTCAATATTAGAAGACCACGTGAAACCTGATGAGAGGGGGTTCCTAATTCTCCATACGTCTTCAATGCAAAATTTATCTAAATAAGAGAGACAGGCATCTCGTGCTTTAAAATTCGTACGTTGTATACCTACGTATTTGTCTAAGAACAAATCAAAAACAAAATTGAAGTCACCCCCAAAAATAATGTTGTCACATTGAAAACTCTCAAGATGATGAAAAACGTTACGAAAGAAGGACGCATCGTCAGCATTTGGTTCATAAACACAAACAAGTGGAAAATACAATAGTTAATAGTAATATCAAGAATAATGAATCGACCATAAACATCTGTAACCTTCTTAGATACAGTATAAGGAAAAACCTTTCCTAAAAAGAATCGCCACCCCTTTGCTTGTGTTAGTGCCATGAGAGAAAATAATATCGTAGCCCCATTCAGTTCGCCAACGTCGTTCATCCATAGGAACACTGTGGGTTTCTTGCATAAGAATGATATCGAAATTATAACGGTGAAAATAAGCGAAAACCATGCGCCTTTTATCAACATGGCGTAACCCTCTACAATTATAACTTACAAATTTAAGCTCTCTGAAAGATGTAAAAAGGAAAAGAAGAGAAAAAAAACGAAGAAAAAGAAGATGAAGAAGGGAAAAAAAAGCCTCTAAGATCAGCAAAAGAAAGGAAAAAGCTGAAAAAAGGTCAAACTGCAACCTTTAGATGAGCCTGATAAAACGACATACCGCATGAAAGAAGCAATCAGGTAAGGCTAGTCCAAAATACATGAAACGAAAAGCAGTGTTCAGGTTTGAAACACATGGGGTTTTCCAGCACCGTCTCGCCATTTCCCTCCTGAGAATCGAAGTTTAGTGCCAGTATCGTAAAATAAATAAATTTTGACGAGAACAATAGTGAGCCTGTGAATGGTAATGTTGTGAACTGAAAGACTAAACGTCAATTCAAATCAACAATATAGAAAGGCAAGTTGCATACAACATTAAATCTCTCTTGAAGTTATAGTGTACCAGTACATAAATGAAGAGCAGTATCCCGTGATAAATTTTGATAATTCGCTCCGAAAGTGATGAAATGTAACATCTACCATACACCATATACGTACTGTCCAACTCAAAGTTAACATATAGTCCCGAAGGGATTACTGTATAGTTGACTAGTATTATTGATAACATAAACACTATTAGTCCGAAGTTTCCGTTGCGTTTCAGTGTCTATGGGCACTGTGACATCATGATATGAATATTTAAAATGACGTAACACTCATTAATATGAAGCGGTTGGGGGAAGGGTTCTAGTGTATCACTTCCCGATTGGCACCGACAAGCGGAAACTTGGAGGAAGCACACAAAAAATTACAATTTCTATAGGTACGTAAACATCTCGTTAGCAATACGCTAGCAATACGTCAGCACAAGAGTGAAAGGGCCCCTGCAGGGAACAGGAATACGTATTCCCACGATCTAGTGGCTTATTTTAACCCAAATTTTCTCTCCTAGGCACGAACTGATGATTTGCACTCCGCTTAGGGAGTCCTTACGACACTCAGCCCGTCCTTTCCAAATTTTTGCTTCCAAATGGCCCCCACCCCACGGCAAAGTAGTGAATTATCATTTGCCCCACCCACCTTAAAAATCCTCTTGAATAAAATTTCTTATGTTTTAAATGGTCATGCCAAAATTTTCATTTCCTGCCAGCTGATACTTTTGTAAGAAAAATTGTGGTACACTACGGACCAGCAGATGGTCTGTATGCTTATTCACGTTTGCTCACCCCCCCCCCCCCCTTTCTCACGGCTTTGAATAATCCTGGGCCTACACCCAAAGAGGTTTCATTCGAAGTTTCCACAGAAAACATTTTTGAAGTCGATACCATACAAATTGTTATAACAAATTCGCTTACCAGGTGAAACAAGAGTTACTTTAGAAAGGTGGTTGAATTCAGTCTCAAATAGAAACAGTTGTTAGAGCACTTCTGTTTTTATTGAAACATTTGGTATCAAATGCTAACTACTGAAAATATATTATAAAAAAATAGCTTCGTGGAATGGGTAGGGTTTAAACTACTTGATCAGCTGAAAGTCATGTTATAAAACTATTTAAAACCCTAGCGAGTCTTAAGAATGTTTTGACAGCTATACGCCACTGTTACTATAACTCCAAAGCAAATTCTGTCCCTCTTGCCCTTCACCGCGAATTGACGGTAAGAATGTTCGTAAATGTAGCTCAATGCAGCTTTCAGTGACAATCAATCTAAGAGAAATTTTACGGAAAATTACTAATAGTTACTGACTCATTTTGGCTAATGCACTGATCTGTAAACTGGAAAAACTTCAGGTCATAGGCCCTATTTAAAACTGTAAATAGCAAAAACGTGACCAACATCATCGCTTCCCATTTTCATTGGGGTTCCCCCCTCCTTTAGGGAGACTAGTCCCCACCCTGTTGTGCCGTCTCTTACTATGACTGGTTAAGTAAAGATAATTTTCTACTTTAAATTCATTGATAAAAAAATATTTTTAGGGGTAGGCAATATATATTTCTGAAATCTGAGACAGTCTAATAAAAGAGGACCTAAGTTCAATGGACAGATAAAAAATTGTACTTCTGCATTTGCCAAAAGCCTATATATTACCGGATTCTCGATAAAAGAAAGAAAAAGTCAATTCAAAAATACGATTTTGTGTTATATATCAAATGAAAGTCATGTCTACCCAATTGCTTATGTGCGCTGCAGAAAAAAAAAAAAAGACTCATTACTGAATACATGAATTAATAATCAGGTGGGTTAACATCTTTATTTTCCGGTTGATACCCGCATGATAATAGCGGATCGTATCCTTAAAGTGAGGTTAAAGTTGTAGTGAATAAATGTTGATTGTGACACAAAAGGGAAGCAGTTTAGATTTGAATTATCCCTAAAAGTTTGGTATAAGTTCTCTTAAAGCTCAGTAATGACGACTCCTTTACCTAAATTTGAAGAAAATACAATGCCCTCTTAAATTGCGTAGCGATAGAAATTATGCAGGAATAATTATAGTAGGCTGTTGAAACTACATCCAAATAGAACTGTAAATTCATGGTGGCGTGTTTATGTAAGGAGTGGCGATTGGTCTCCCTTCCCGGGACCTTCCGGGAAGGGAGGCCAATCACAGAGCTGCCAAGTGAGCGAGTACCTGGAGTGATATTTATCCGGAACTACGGTTCCTATCTCTATATATAAGAACCCTATGCGGAAGACTTCCGGAGCGCCACCATCAATTACTACGGCAAATACAGAAACTGTAGAAAAATCACGACTTCTCAGACAAATGACAATTCCCAGTCTTGTAAATAGAATCTAAGCAGAAGATATTTTGCCCTTTCGTTTGCAAGAAAATGTTCACTTCAGTAAAAAGGATGAACAAATGCAAAATGGCAAATAACCAGATAAAAAGTACAACGAAATGGTAATGTAAAGCACTGTTGTTGGAAAATGAGCTCTTATGTCATGTGCATTCTGCAAAATGAAATTGAATAAAAAAAAAAAGAGAAAAGAAAACTACTCAGATTTTCTTTTTACTTTTTTATTTTGTGCCCAAATTTTGGGTTCACAGCACTACAGGTTAACTAATTTACTAATTTTAGCAAGGGGAGGGGCTAAGCTGGGCTGCTAAGTTTCCTTGTGTACGTGGAGTGAGGTTTATTGGGGAAGCTATTTAAGGGAAGCGACACCATCAGTTGGTGCGACGTTATTTTGATGTAACAAACCACTCAGATCGCCGGAAAAAGCACTTCTCGGCCGCAGTAAGGACACGACTGTTTTACTAAAAATTTATAGTTGCAGTTAACATGATACCAATTTAGATTCGACCGACGACGGACTGAACCTTGCCCGGCATGAAGAAAACAATAACAATATTTTATTCATTTTTTAGGCTTGACAACGTGAGAGGGGGCATGGCCCAATTTCCCTTCGTACACCAATGAAGATAGGCATAAAAGTATTATTGGCTTTGGGATTTTGGGGGGGGGGGAGGGGAGGAAGAATTAAGGGATAGGTAAACTGCATTCCCTCCACCCATTTTCATATTACTCACGATCCCGTATGATAGCGCCCTTTTGAGTCATGACAAATTAGACGTTCCTATCAATTCTCAGTGGCTGCACTGGCTGTGACTGCCATATAGAGCTCTATGGTTAGAAAAAGTAGATTGCACTGTACGCAACTAGAAGAGCAAGTTACTATGTGAACTTAACATGCTAAGGACGTATCACGATTGATGGGGGCCAAGACTTCAGAGATGGAGAATTTAAAGATAGATACTCATCTTTGCAGACAGTTCAAATCCTCGCAACTAGGCTACTTCAAGCCTCGCGGTAACAACCGTCATTAGTTTCTTCTATAGTTGTTCAGACCTACTAGTAAACCTAGCTTATTGCTTGGGAGCTTACATGGTGAGCATTTAAGACCCTAAGTGAAATTCGTCAAGCCGCTATCTGAGCGTGATGTGTTATACATGACCTGCATCTTTTGAATTTTGTAATTCTGTCAGTCAGCCTGTCAGTCAGCTTGCTTTCCCGAAGTAAAAATCATACTGTCTGTCTTAAAAGGCATATTTTACTGACGATGGAAAGGGTCCTTAAATGTACGGGAATATTTTTTTTTTACAGCAGACACTTCAAACCCCATGCCATATATCTTGTTCCTAAGTCGAAGATAATTGCTGTTTGGAGAAGAACTTTTCTGATAATACTGAATAATACTCCTAATTTTTGAGACATATCAGTTAGCCCAATAGCTTTTGGGACATGTGGTCCTGACTGGAAAGATACGACAGTATACATACCACGTTTAAAGTACTTATTATGCTGAGGAACAGCCAGAGAATATTGCACTCATCTCAAGAATGCAGGCGGTGTTTGCTAGTAATAGATACACTAATTGTTTAGTTGTTTTAGTCAAAGCTTCCAAGGCTAGCGAAAGGCACTCTGTTACTAAGAGTTAATTCTGTGTTCTACTCTGTTACTTCCAGAGAGTCAACATACTAAGGCCTAGACACTACACTTACAGCCGGCAGACCGCCACGGGCGTGGCAGCCCTTTCCGCCGTACTTACCTGCGAAACCTCACCTGCGAAGCTTTACTTACCTATGAAAACTTTAAGGTGTGATAGAGAGTCCAAGGAGGTACATGTATTTTTTTTTAAGGTTAATGAATTGACACTGGAGAGACGCAGAGGAGTCGATGTTTAATGTTTTCGTTTTTCTTGTACGTGTATAATTGTTATATATTTTGTGTTAAATGTTTACCTTATAGTTTGAAATGTTTGTATAATTTAGGTATTTCGCACTTAATTTCACCAGTGTTTGTTTATTTGTACAGTTTTCACGGACTTCACGAGTTATCAGTTCACGAATATATGCAGAAGCAAACTCTAGTCGCGACCCTTGGGTTATTATTTATCGAGTCCACCGTTGGTTGCGTATACGATCAAACCATCCTCCGATACACAAAGCATTGGCTTATGAAGGAACGGAGGAAACAGGGGTGGGCACTGAGTCCCCAATAATTTGATTTTTTTTTTGGACTGAGAAGAATCTCACCCTCACCCCCCCCCCCCACCTCCCCACAGGCCCCACTCAACCCACTTCCAATAATTTTTGGATGGAAGTCCGTGTAACAATCGCGTTCCAAAGTTGAAGTGTTGAGTTGCACTAGCATATTCTATCTGGATTATTTCTCAACGGTTCTGGTCAACTGCCATGTAACCAATGTATACAATACATGCGCAGTATATATGTCGAAATTTTTGTTGTCCCGTGAAACTGAAAGGTAGGGAATGACAGCAAGAAATGTTTAATCGAACGGCGATTTGCCATTCTTTTAATGAATGAATAACAATAGATTAGGACAGATCGTTGGGAAGTGAGTTCATTGTCTTGGGTACGACGTAGAAGAAATGCCTTCCAAAACAGAGGGAACAAAGGTACATTTCCGCGAAATATCGTTACAGTGGTAACCTAACGTAGTATTTGTTAACATTAGCACATAATCAGCAATTAAGCAGGTAATGATCGATAGCCTAAGTAGTAAGTACTAACTTGCTTTGTAACGGTTACATCTTACACCCGATGTTCCTGTGCTAGATTTACCAGTTTCTGTTTACACTTTCACTTGTTAACAATAGTCGATTACAATACATTAAACATGTTAAAAGAATCTTGGACTCTAATTTAGGGAGCAACTATAGAAATTAGAATACCCCCGCAGTGAAAGACACTTTCAAATCCTGGATACGGATTCCCAGTGGATCACAAAATGTAATTCCTTTTGAGAACGATGCATGCTACATTGTTATACTTGAAAAAATTCTAAGTTGGATGGCCTCACTGTCTGACTGTACTGTACTCTCTAGTCTTTTATCATTGCTTGATTTTAAGGATGATGTCATGAATAGGTAATGTCACCAGCCGCCTGACGAGGAATCCATCTTTTGCTGGATTCCAGGATTCCCGGTCGAATTGAAGAGAAGCGCTTGCTTGTGAATAACTTATTTGAGAATGAATCACTTGGAATCCATTTTAGCCTGGATTCCTACTGTAGTCCCATTCGAAGTGACCACCTGAGAAGGAATCCATTTTTCGCTGGATTCCCGGATTCCCAGTCGAATTGAAGCACTAGCAGTTGACTAGGCATGCTACTGCACTACGACTGGGAATCCGGATGTGCAATGGAAATTGTTGCGGCAGGGTGTTCTATAGTTGTACCTAATTTAGAATCAGTGACCACCAGTCAAGATGAGAATAAACGAAGTTGAAGGTGTAAGGTTATTTAGGTCTATCGTCAACCTTAATAACCTCCAATCATGGTTTGAATGGAGAGTTATAGTTAAGTTTAGGGTGAAATAAGGCAAAAACAAGGATTTTCGGGAGAATACGTCACTTCCAGTCACTGATTCTAAATTAGTACCGAATCTTGTTATTTTGTACGGCAGGCCTGGCCTCATTTACTTAGCCCTGAACAGGGCTGTGCTTTAGTTTTCATGGCCAAAGCTCATTACACTTCACATCACAGCCCTTTTGTCACTAACCCAAATGTTTAACCCATTAGCCATCCCTCACCAGGGTCATTATCTCTCACGTTCACAAACAGTAGTTTTCTTACCAAATTTCACACAATCTGTGGCATCGCATCCACCTTTCTGCATAAGCTTTTCACCAACTTTATATGAGAAAATGTATGACGTTTGACTGGAAAACTGAATGTTACACTAAGTTACTATGAATCAGTGAGCGACTGTTTGCCGTAAGCTGCAAGCATTCGAGTGAGAGAATGGTGCCAAGCTTTACTATTTTGTGCTTCAAATGGTCACGAAAAAGTTTTATGGGTAATCTAAAGCCTAGTAAAGACAAGCCCTTGAGCAGGACTGTGCATCACGTTACATGGCCTAAGCTCATTACATTCCACGTCATAGCCCTTGTGCCGCTAAGAAAATTTACCGATTTATCGGAGTCCACCGGCATTAGATGTCGATGGGGTTGTAAGAACTGGGGCGGACAGCCATCTCTGGCTTATGTAGAGCTCCCTTCTGTTCCGGAAAATAGGATCAATAATGTTCTTGAATCTGTTGATTGTTGTAGCAGTGACAGCCTCCTGTGGCAGATGGTTCCATTCAGTGATAATACTCTGACTAAAAGAATACTTTCTTATATCTAGTCTACAGTGGTGCTTCTGGAATTTAAGCTGATGACTTCTTGTTCTATCAACATCCTACAAATTAAAAAAAAGGAGCCTGATCAACATTTTCCAGACTCTTAGCAATTGTTAAAACTTCAATTAAGTAGGCTCTTACTGTAGTCTAGATGCATTTCAATCTGGGTTCAATTTTGTAGCATGACCTTGTACCTTTTCAATGTTATCAAATCTTTTTGTAGGTAAGGTCACCATGCCTGACAACAGTATTCCAGATGTGGTCTGACAAGAGATTTATACAACTTCCGTATATTACTACTATTTTTACAATTATACGTTCTATTTACCAAGTTGGGAGAGCTCGCAGCCTTAGCACACTGTCTACAAGGGCTCAATGAATTGTCAATAATTACACCTAAATCCTTCTCAAACTCTTCTCATACTTCTACTCATACTTCTCAAACTCTCATGGACATACAAATTGTCCACCATGGACACATCGGAAGACAGCACTAGATCCAGAATATTGTCACCCCTGGTGGGCTCAGAAACATGCTGATGAAGGAAACAGAAAAGATCCAAGAATTTCTGGCCTTCACTACTGGAGTGTAAAAGCTCCCAATTAGTAGACCTGTGATTAAAGTCGCCACATATGAGGACACTAACATACCTTCTACATGTGTTCTGATAACAGAGTGGAGAGCTGCCTCATTAACATCTGTGGCAGAAGTGCTATGACAGCAAACGCCAATAGCAAGTACTAGATCGTGGAGTACAAATTTCACACCAAACAGTTTCAGTGCCCAGAAAATAAGTGGAAACCTCAATCAAAGTGCTTGAAAAGACATCTTTAATTTGCAGAATGCAACCACCTCCTCTAGAAATTTCTCTATCGTTATGGAAAATCTTGTAGCCCTTAAAACTAAGCTAAGCATCTGCAATAGCATCACTGGCTCAAAACTCAATAATAATACTTACTGTATTAGAAGTCTGCTCACTTACACTATAGGGCTTATCAGGGACACAATTTACACCATTTGCATTATTACCATTCTGAGATTTATCAGGAATACTGTCTACAATATTTACATTGGTAGCATTGGCATGTGCTAGGACACATCCAAACTGTGCTGTCTGTGCAAAAAAGTTGCAGCAGTACTTGTGTGAGGCCCTCTAACAATGTAATCAAAATTAAATCAGTCTCACCACTCTCCCTTCTACGTTTCAATTCAGTTCTAAGCTCATAGTCCTCCAAATTTTTAAACCATTAGCCGGCCCCACGCCAGGGTCATTAATTCTCACATTCACAAACAGTTACGTTTTCTTACCAAATGTTACACAAAATACACAAACGATCTCGGGCACTGCATTCACCTTTCTGCATGCTTTTTATCAAGATATGATGAGGAAAGGGTTGAATTTTGACTCGGAAAACTGAATGTACAGTAACGCTACAGAAAGTCAGTATGCGGCTGTACGTCATATTCGCAAGTCGCCGAGTGAGTGAATGATGCTGAATTTTCCTGTTTTGTGCTTGAATGGTCACCAAAAACAGTTTTATGAGTAATTTTATAGTTAAGATGTACTTCCATATCATTTTGTTGTAATGAGAGTACTGGATCAATTGTTTCTGTTGATTTCCTGGCACTTTGTAGCAAAGTTTAAATGGGTTAAAAATTTGTTTTATCAGTGCAAGAGCTGTGACATGGAGTGTAACATAATGCACAGCCCTGCACAGCCCAGGGCTAAGTTAAGATTTACGTATGTTATGTAGTTGTAGTAAAAGTATGCTACTGCATGAATCGTTTTTGCCAAATTTGGGGGGCATTTTGTAGGAAAACTTAAATGGGTTATAAATTTATGTTAGCGGTGCAAGGGCTGTGATGTGGAGAGTAACTGAATGTGCAGCCCTGTTCAGGGGCTAAACCTAACTTAAGGTTCCCCTAGCCTATAGGCTGGCCCCAGGGCCAGACTCCTAATGTAGCCTAAATAGTAACATGCAGGTTAGTGCTAAGTGTGGATACCATGAAAAATGCCCACAAGTAATAGTTGGACTTTACAAAGCTCTCAATGTGTGCATGCTGACACATAGTGATTTTAGTGCTGTGAGAATGAATACAAACTACAGTGATGCAATGATCATCGGATAGTAAGTCTATAACAAAACACTAGGCAGTATAGGTGTTTAGTGCCCATGTCTATATAAATTTACAACCTTGGAGTTAGTCTTGGTTAAGATACTGTCTATTCTCCGGATTATTTACACATGTCATACTTATTACATACTTTAGCCGTCATACAGGTATTCTAACAGTCCTCTGGTCATGAGCTACAGATATACATGTAAGAGCATAAGTGTTAATTATTCTATTTAATTGATAAAATAGTTGTGTTTAGAGCCAGCTTTACTGTACATGCAGCTGTATGTATGTTTTAATGTATGTTTGTGTGTATATATTTGTCTGTATGTATTTAAACGGACAGTTCTTATGTTTGTTATGTATATATTGAATTAACCTACAGTAGTCTTTGCCCAAGTGGTAACTTGTTATGGCATTCTGTAAGTTGCTAGATTTCATATGGGAAACACATCAATATGAGAAGGGCACATACAGCTTATCAGGTATCTCATCTTTCTGTTCAGTCTCTTTCCCATGTTCTGTTTCCGCTCCACTTCGAATAGGACAATGCCCTAATACCTTACCGGGCAATATGTATCCCCAAACTCCATTGAACCCTCATGGATGCAATGCCTGTGCCAATCAAGTTGAAGGGTGCATGTATTGTCATTTAACATGTGTATTGTCATGATAATGGTCACACAGGGTTACACACTTCATTTGTTTAATGCTCTTACTGTAATCGAGTGTTATTGTTAATAATTAGATTACATAAATATTTTGGGTCTAGTGTAGAACACAAAGGGAGAACTTCCCTGTAATCTGTTTGGTATATAAAGTTTGTGATCCCATAACTTAACATTTGTGTAGCCTGTCATATTTGAAGAGAACCTTTGTGGCTAAATTAGGCCTGAATGGAGACCTGAAAAAGACTGATTTGCACCTTTTATGGTTGAATTTTGTCTTGAAATTGCGGTCCAGAGGAGAAGAGCATTGCCCATGCTGTGCAACTTAAAGCAGATTTCCTATCGAACAATTTCTTGTAGTAGAGTTGAATAGCTATATATCGTTACTGTTTGAAATTGTTTACTTTTAATGTCTTTCATCTGTACCACGTTAAAGCCAAGTAGTATTTGGTATGAACATGCTAAAAAGTTTCATTTTTTCATGTCATGTTTGACTCCTCACTGTATATATGCATATGCATAAAATGATGCTTAAACTGATTCGATTTAGTCTGCTGTAAATTCTTGCAGTATTTTAATGGAGATGTTCCTTGATATTTTTCACTGCACACTTTTGAGTGAGGGAAATGTGTACCTGTATGTTGTCATTACATCTATCATGTATATTGTCATGGTAGCAGCTGTGCAGCAATGAAATATTTGAATGGAATCCAGCAGTAATTTGCAATTTAAGTAGCACAATGTAACTGTTTTCATGGTGAAATATCCAAATGCAGTGTATCAACTTTATCAGTGAAATAATTTTTGGTTGGATATCTTTACCTTGACCTTAAGTTGACCTCACTTTAAGTTAAATCTTACTGTATCTTGCATGTTAGTTGTCTGTGGGCAAATAACTGAAATTTCTCACAATAAATTTCAACAATGAAGTGGTTACCCTCTTGAGTATATTGAGACCAAACAGTACTTTAACTCTCAGGAGTCTGTATGCTACAGTTTACAGTATCTTTTCTTGTTGTTGCACATGATATAACTTGCGTGTCTATTTTATTCTAGGGCAGGAGTAAAGAGGATACATGGGGGGCCTCTGAGCTAACCAGTCAATTACAGGTAAATATACTTTCGGAGAGAAATTCTGTAATTACGTAGCAATGTTCATTACTTATCACATCTTACAGATTATACCAAAGTTGCCAAACTCATGTCAGTTTTGCCATTGGTCATCTTTTACTTTGGTATTTGTCTTGATGTAGGATGTAACCAGACAAACAAAAAGTAGAGACAAGGCAAAGCACCGAGAAGGCGAGGAGAAGAAGCATCGAAGCAGAGAGAAACAAGATGATGAAAAACGGCCAAGGGAAAGTAACAGAGAAAGAAGTTCTAAGGATAAGAGAGGTGAAGGTAAGTTTTTGTCATTTTTGGAGTTCCATTGTGGACTCTGCAAGAGTAAAAACTATTAATTTGACATTTTAAATTCATTGTTGCTTATAGATTGATGGACTGCAGTTAAGGCATCAGCATCCTGCATAGTTGAAACCAACCTGAAATGTCCCTTCAGCTGTTTGCCTAATTGAGATGTTTCAGAAAGTTGGAAATAAATCTGATAATTAATTTTGACAGTTCAATCACAATCAGTGTTAATTTTCAAAACATGTCTCAACGACTGTTATCTCAACAAATATGCTTTTGTTCTTCCTGTAGATGGGTCACACAGAAGAGACGATCGTGGCACAAGAGAGAAAAGTAGTCGAGATGAACGCCATAAGAATAGAGAAGGTAAAGACAAGCGCAGAGATTCAGATGACAATAGAGACAGGGAGAGGAGAAAAGAAGGTGAGGATAAGGAGAAAAGAAGTAGCAGTCATCGAGAGAAAGAGGATGACAGACACAGGAATTGGGATGGTCAAGACAGGAAGGAGAGGAGCCATAGGGAGGAGGAGAGACGGGAAAGGAGAAGTGAAAAGGAAAGGAAGCGAGGTGATCATGAAAGGGATGAAGAGAAACACAGGGAAAAGAGAGAAAAACGTGAGGAAAGGCACAGAGACGAAAATCGAGAGGACAGGCACAGAGACGAGGACCGACATGGTAAGAGCAGAGACAAGCAACGGGATAAGAGAGATAAAGATGGGAAGAGACCCAAGGAGAAAGATGGAGAGAAAGTTAGAAACGAAGATGAAGATGAAGCTAGACGGCAGAGGAGGAGAGAGAGGCGAGAGAAAGATGAAGAGGTGGAGTATGAAATGCACTAAACTGAAAAATGGCTCACAATATGAATATCTATTACTAAGCTGTTCCCGAAAAGTCAGTGTAGGAATGATGAAATTTGAAACTTACAAGTTTATTTTTAGTATTACCATGACATGTAAAACAATGTTCTGTAAGTCTTTTCTACAACAGAAATCCTGTTCAGGTGTAACCAATGCTTCATATAAAACTTCAAACTCTCATTTAAAAAGCTTCAGGTTGCAGAAATATTGTCATACATTTGGAAAAGTGATTTTTTTTGTGTAAATATCTGCTTCTGCTATAACAGAGCCATTTCTGCTTTCATACTATTGCAATTGGTAATGTTATAATTTGTCACAGGGTAAGACAGCTAAGAACGAGGAGAAAAGTAGAAGACACAAGGAGAAAGATAGAGAGCCAAAACAGCACAGAGACGATAAAAGACACCCCACGGATGAGAAAAGACATCACAGAGACGAGAAAAGACATCACAAAGAAGACAAAGAACATGAAGGTTTGAGTCACATGTCCTGTATTGAACAGTCTAATGTCATTTCAATATTGCAAGGTATTTTACAAGAGAGGCCACAGAATGTAACATAGGTTGGTTGCAGAATGCCACCTTTTTCTTGTAAAAATGCATCCATGACAAATCCTTTGAGGCCTTTTACCAGTGGTGCATACTGTATGCTTCATACACTCCTTAGCAGAATTTCTAGTGGAATTACCCGGCAGTGTCGGTACTATGTTATGTCTTTATCTAATATTTTGCTGTAGTAAAGAATTATAATGCAATTAATAAGAATGGTTTTGATCTAGTCAATGATGATTTCAAACTTTTTCAGCAAAATGAAAATCCTGTTGGTTACAGTATGCTCTCAGAAATGTCCCCAGTTTTATCCACCATAGTCTAAAGTGTACAGTAAATACCAAATCCATTTTTCACAAACAAGGACACTTAAGGTGTCTTCTCAAAAGAGCAGTTACTGGTGAACATGTCCTTTGCTTGGGAATGTATCTATATGTTTATCAAAAATTAACTTCTGTCTTTTGCATCTTCCTTTCACAGAAAGTTGGATAAATAATGATAAATGCGATATATTGCAGTTCATATTTATAATCAAAACACAAAAATGTGTTTTTAAAACATTGTCATCCTCCTTTTTGCTGGCTTTAGTAGTGCTCATTGTTGCAAGCAATTGGTAGTGTCAAGGCTAATACCAGTTCATTTGGATAATCAGCGTTCTTTCATAAACCAATGTACAGACTCTTCTGGACGGGAGAAACTCCAACGGGATGAGGAATATGAGGAAGAGAGGAGGAGAAGGAAAGAAGAGAAGAGGCGAGAAAGGAAACAGAGGGAAGAAGAAGAAAGAGAAAAGGAACGAGAAAGACAAAAGTCAAAAACTTTTGTTAAAGAGGAGATCAAAGCTGATAGTGAGGTTTGTGATTGTATCTGTGGTGGCTGAAAAATAGTAGGTTTTCAAATTTCGCATGACATTGTTAAAAGCAAAAGGTAATTGCACTCATGGTCACATTTACATGCCTGGTAGACAGCCTCATTATGAATTGTGCCTGCCAGCCATTATTGTGTGTCTTCATTTTATTTTGTGTATGATGCTGCATGCAGCCTAAATTGTTGAATCTTGTCTGTCAGCCTTATTGTGTCTTTTTACAATGTTTTTTTTTTTATTTCAGAGTGAAATTCAAGAAGCTGTAGAGGAGCCCTCTGCTTCAGAGCCCAATGGTTATGACTATGATGATGATGACTTTGAGGTAAGCAATACCATTAATGGTTAGGACTGCAGCGATGATGAGTTTGAGGTAGGAGATACTATCCTCAAGTTTTAAGAAGTCTGAAAAATCTGATGGTCATGAAATTGACCATAGAAATATTAAGCTTATGGTTAATAGTATGACGTTGATTACTTTGAACTAAGAGAGATTAATGTCGAAGGTTACAACTGCAACAATGAATATTTAGTTGAATAACCATAATTGTTATGACTATGCACTATGCAATTATTACTTTTAGATTAGAGATATCCAGTGTTAATTAACTGCAGAAAAGAATTACAGCCACTAGAGAAGTAATTTGTCCTGAAAAATGAAATAAAGAAGTTTTTTCTATATGTAATCCAGCGAAGAAAGTAAATTTCATATAACACATTTAGAATTGTTCTCACCAGAACATTTTGTTTCTGAAAGTCCAAGGGACTAGAGTGATGTTATATATACTGAAAGGAGGATCCCCATCAGATCAGCATCATGTTTGGATCTGGAAATGCTGCTTTAAATGGTGGTAGCAAAATAACCTTGGGCTAGATTAAGAAAGTCACTGCACTACTTAAGCACAGGTATATGTTTGTTTTTGCCGTTACTAAGTATTAGTGGCCAAACATTGATAGATCAATGACTTCTGTCATATCCAAACAGCCCCCTACCTCCCTTTGGACTCATATCCTTCTCTCAGAGTTACACTTTGTAATGATGTGAGCCCTGCCATGGTTACTGCTGTCACTGAGTGACTGTGTGACTCTTTAAAACTTGTTTCGCAGGATTACGAAGACGACTTTGAGGATGAAGATGAGACGGAAGAGGGAGGAAAACCTGAAACAGATATAGTGAGTGGCAAACAAATTTCAAAAACTGGATGGCATGCTTACTCTCTGCTAGAAAGTAGTTGAAGATGATAAGCATTTTTGCAGTCTCGATTCAGGCAACTTGGCAGGAGGGATTGTGTTAGACATAAACAATGAACCACGCTCACCATATGTAGGGTAAAAATATGCACACTTTTTGACAGATTGCAGCACAATCTTGTAGACGAAAAATTTGGTTCAGATGCTGTTAAAGACACAAAACTACAGGTGTTAACACTATCTAACTCTGCAACTTTTGGTTGAGGTCAAAGGTCATCTAGGGACACTGGGAGCAAAATTCTGTGTGTGACACTTGCTTGGGTTCCGCTCTAACTCAATAGGGGAACATTGAATGAAAGTCAAACTTGGTGTGTAGGTTTTCCACACTAAAAAGGTGTGCCCTGCCATTTTTGGTTGAGGTCCACGGTCATCTGGGGGCAAAACCGAAAAACTTTTTAACATCGTACCTCACCTTATAATGTTTGGACAAAGTTTGTACTTGTTGTATGGATGCATTATGGTAGTGTTGCCTTCAAGGTGTGCAACGTTTTGGGGTCCAGGTGTATAGGGGCCATTTTGTGAACCATGCAAAATGCCTCTTGTGCTTCTGATAGCATGGTATTAAGTTGAAATCGTGTCATGTCACTACTATGTTAGTGGTTCCTTCTGGTTGTTCAAAATAATTGGTCCCATATGGTCCATTTTATGAAAACATGCAAAATGTTTCTTTTCTGCCTAAATTTTGTTATACAATATATAAGGATTATCAGATCAGTGGAACCCTTTGCCATGACATGATTCTCCCCATCAGGTGAGGTGGAGCGAATCTAATAAGGAACTGATCACAACTTATCTCTTGTGTCAACACAATTTGAGCTTTGTTTTCCCTGCGTGCGCTCAAGCGAGTAGTAAGGGGAGTAAGGATTGCTTACTACGCAGGAGTTAGAAGCAGGGTGTAAATTGTAAGGAAGAAACCACAGAATGTTAAAGTCACTGACCATCACTAATTTCACTTCCCTAGATTTGAGCCTGCCAGGTCAGGAAAGAGGGTCTAATGGGCATTTGAATAGCGTGGCAGTGTTCACTATTTGTGGGTCCAACTTCAGAGTGAGCCATATGGGCCATAAGTTACTACATTGTGCAAAGCAATAGTTCTTCAAAAGATAATATGTTACAATGTTGAGGGTTTTTCAGGTTAGTATGGTAGTCGATAACTTTGCCTGAATAGCGTTCTTAGAGACAAAATGGGATCCAACTCTATGGGGATGTGATAAATTATGGATTAACCTTGGTTAAGACTAAATTACTACATAAATTACTACAGTTGAGTTAAAATAATCTTCATGCAACCAACCATAGTGCCCATAGACTCTTGTTGATACATGTTGTAGGTTTAAAAGTGTGTTTATCTTCCAACGTTGAGGATGTGCCCCTGTGTAATCAAGATTGCAAAAAAGCTCATTGTATTCATTAGTCAATAATGTCCATCTTTTTATGCCTTTGATGAAAGCAAAGTCATTGAAGTTGTCAGCAAAATCAGATTTACTTCACTCTCACTTACCTGTCTGTAACGCTGCTGTACTTTCAATCACAGTGCTAGAGTTGACCTTTCACACTGTCCTGACATTTCCCTTATATGCCATCGAGAATGGCGCCTCCTAC
This sequence comes from Stichopus chloronotus, assembly GCA_021234535.1. NCBI lineage: Eukaryota > Metazoa > Echinodermata > Holothuroidea > Aspidochirotida > Stichopodidae > Stichopus > Stichopus chloronotus. The sequence goes on from CM037835.1 coordinate 8,281,928, forward strand.
TCTAATCACCACTCGAAAGTGCTTGTTGACTTTCCCTCATGGCAAGTCTGTCCCTGTAAGTCATCCAAACCGTCCAAGTTTTGTAATGTCAACATCAAATTCTCACTCCCCGTTTTCCTAATGGAAATGACAACCAACTCAGGATGGTTCCACAAAACAGTCGGTCAGAATGACATCTTCCTATCATAGTTTACATCAATATTTAATTTCTTTGTTTTGATTTCCATGTTTAAAATTTTTAGCTGAATGTATTAAAATTTTCCAGAGTTTAAAATTAATTTGTTTAACATCTCTGATTCATTCACTCCTCTGTCAGGATGATTCAACTATTGCTGAGTTGAGGCAAGCAATGGAAGCAGAGAACCAGGCTTCATCTCTTAGTGGAAGGGTAAGTGTACTGTCCGCTGGTAGTTATCTGTCATTTTGAGCTATTATTGGGTAGGGAGACTGAAGATTAAAGGTAAACCTTTAGCAAAATACTCAAATGGTTTGTGAAATGAGTCTCAGAGTAACAGCTGTTGAAAGTCCGAGAAAAACAAAACTCCTTGGAGACCTGTTTTAAGTAAATTTTAAGTTTCTAAGTAGCTTTGGACAGAAGTTCATCTTGTTGGTTTGATGGTGTCATGGATACTAGATGAGATGGTGCAAGATATTCTCATGCCGACTTCTATGTTAAGTTGCTCATCCTTTAGTAGTTGAAAACAAAAGTGGGCTAGGCACAGTCATTGAACCTTTTGCTTGAGATGCCATTTATCCTGTGGAAGAAGTAAAAAGTGGAAGCATCTAACATTACCATGAGTTCAATGTTGAAAACGAATTTTGTCGTGGGACTTACGTGCAATGATTTACATATTTTTCAAGTGTAGCTGTTGGCCTGGATAGTGCTCAAGGGGACTACTAGGGGCATATGTATTTGCTCACCAACCACTGATGTCCAGAGTTAGTACGACATGTGATGCATGTTTAGAAATGTTGGCCTATTTTGAAGGGTAGATTTTGCAATTGAGGTCATCATAAACACACACTTCATTTGACAGAATTTGTCCTTCATACACTACGTCATAGAAGGTTTGCACACAGCTTTTGGAAAAACAAAAAACACCCAAAGAACTGCTGATGCCAATAGCCTGTAGAGTCATGCATATAAATTGTTATGACTGAAAACTTGTCTGTTATTTTTATTGAAATATCATCTGCAAATTAACAGCTGCACAGTGGTGAACTAGAGAAGACATATAACGTTTTAAAATATTCTTCAAACCAAATATGAAACAGATAGAAATAGTTTTTAAACTTTCATAGAATGTTTTACATCATTATATTCATGAACACATACACTAATAATTCTATTACTTTATCTTTTTTCTCTCGTCATTTTTCTGCAGGATACTGGTTTATCAGTTGGAGAATCATCAAGAGGTGAATTGAAAATTGTTTACTTTTATCCGTAAAACTGTAATATATTTTTTTTTTATGAAAGACTTGTCAGTGGTGGTGATAATGGTAATTACGAGTGTATTGTGATGTTCTTGTGATATGATAGGACATCCTTGCCATTTGTTTCCATTTCATGGAATAAATAGCAACCACGGGAAGGTATGCAATGTGAAACAAAGAATTGCAGTTGTGTGGTCTATTACTCTGAATTCTTTGAAGAATGGTATTCATGTTTGCATATAATTGTTTAAATATACTAGTTTTGCATTATGTGCCATAATCCTGTTGATATTAGGCTGCTAGCATGAACAACAGCAGATATTTCATTTGACCATTTTCGTATACCCAGGTATGCTGTGTGATTTCCCACACCATGAATGAACTTAGCTATATTTGGATATCTTTCTTTAGGTTCGACGAGACCAGCGACCTCAACCAGGAAGACTTTTATAAACTTTGTCGCTGCCAAGCAACGGCAGATAAGCAACAGTGTGGCACAGAAAACCAGGAAGCGGGGACAGGAGCTGATGAAACTGATCGAGCTTGACACAGTCACCTTTGACCTCTTTGACATGCCTCCAGTCAGAGATTATGAACGTTTTATTCAACATTTTGGCAGGTCTGATACCACCCAGGTGAGTTTCTGCAGGTGAAAAAGCTTAATATAGCTTGATTTGTGAAGCAGTCTTGAAACATCTGGTGGCAATTCATAACCCATCCATAATTTTTAAATTTTCATTTTAGTTCTGTTTGGACAGTTTCTTCCTTGCCCATTGTGATCTGTGAGTGTTTTTCTGTTTGATTCTTGTCTCCAAAGGTGATCAAAAAAGGAAAGATTTCATGTTGAAGATTTGTCTCGCATACCTGCTATTTCTCTGAATTTTTATCATAAAACCAGACATATTTGCAGAATTATGTGTTCATTACCATCCATATCACTTTCTCTTTCTTTCCAGGCTATTGTGCAATGCAATGATGATAATTTGGAAAGAGACACTCAGACAGATGAAATAGAAAACTCAGACAAATGGTGTCAGCACCCACCAGAGGGTGTCCAGTGTTGTGGTGGTAAGTTGTAAAAGTGTGTCTCTAAACATCATCATCATCATCACCACCATCATCATCACCATCATTGTCATCATCATTGTCATCATCATCACCATCATCATCATCATCATTATCATCTTCACCATCATTATCACCATCATCATCATCACCATCATCATCATCATCACCATCACCATCACCATCACATCATTGCCATCATCATAGTCCAATTTTCCTCCTCATACACTTTTTGAGAAACTTGTGGCACTTAGCATCATCATTACCACCATCACCAAGATTATCATTGTCATCACTATTATCGTCATCATCACCACCATCGTCTTTCATCATTGTCATCATCATCATAGTCATATTCCAACTTTCTTCCTTGCACAGTTTTTAAAAAAATATCAGTGTTTGCTCTGGGTACCCGGGTATACAGGTACCCAAACAATGATGTCAGGACTCCGTTTCTGAAACTGCTACCTGGATCCAACGTTTCGCTAACATACATTTTACATGTAACAAAATTAAGCATGTATGACTCGGCTAAAAACCCTTCATTTTCATGCTTGTACATAGGATACATTCTATTATCTATATGTGCAAAGCAAAATGTATCATGACTTCACAATGAACTTGCAACCTAATGGAAGTGATATTTTCAGGTACCCTAGTACTTAATCAACTCTCGACTACTGATACTCGGGTCTGAATTGTGGACCCGGTCAGTGCAAACACTAGAAAATATACATGCTTGAAAACTCTGTATGTGAAAGCAAGAGTCCCATTACAACCTAGTTTAATATGTACATGGTTGCAGACTTGCACCCCTGAGCTCAGTGAGCTGTTCTTCCACCCGTCGCTGTGTGCGACAGTGAAATCTGTGTGGCAATGTCCAGACATCGAATGGGACGATTCAGATTATACTTTCCTACTTAGCGGCCCACATTGCCGTGGTCGCACTTGATAAGTCATCCTCAATTTATGTATCTCAAGTCTTTGGAAACGTTAGAGAGTTACCCTACAGAGCCACCTTACACTTCATTATTTATCAAATTTATAATTTTTGTGTTACAAAGTGGATCAAATATTAACCGTTCATCATTTCCATTTCAGGCGACGGTGAAGTTTCTGACGATAATTTGGAGGTGAACATCAATCAAGAGGCTTATTCACTGAAATTGACACAATTTATCGAAGCAGCTGGTCAGGTAGAGGAGAACTTCATCGAATTTAAATCTTAGTAAATGCAAGACCTGTGGAAGTACAGTCAATGTTTTCTTTTTTTTTTCAGTTCAGTGTAAAATAATTATAGTTCCCATGCATCTGTGAGATTCACCAAATACCCTGCAATATTCTTTTCTCTCAAGTGCAAGAAGTATTTAATTGTTATAAGCTACTGACTTTACCTGACCACATTTCTTCAAGGAAGATTTGCAGTTCTAGTATGCTGTACAATGTGTCAACCTTTTGCCCCTTTGGTAATGGTTATTGAACATTTTTTTCTTACTCTTAACCATTTGAACATTTTTTTTCTTACTCTTCCTGTGTTGCTGTCCTTGTTAAATACTGTGCTGAGGGTATTTATTTGCTATGCAAAACAATTGCAAACAGCATGAGAGTGAACCTTCATGGTGCAGCCATGTTAAAGTTACATTTGCTTAAAAACTAGAATTTTAAGCATTGAGAATAAAGAATTTCTTTTTCATTTTTTGGTGATGCTGTCAGCTTATGGTGGTGTTGCTAGAGGAAAGCAGAGCAGAGCATGATGGGGGAGCTCTTCAAAGTAACCAGAGGAGTATTGTTTTCAGTGAAGGTTACACTCAACTCAAACCAACTTTATCATTTCTTAAAGGTAAGAAATATCTTCCGTTGAAAATACCAAAGACTATTTACTTTAGAGAACATTACTTTGTAGTGTTACAGTAGATGCTATTTGCAGACATTTTTGTGGAGTATTCAGGGGTTGGACAAATGTATTATTATCCAAACTGAAAATGCAACTCATTTTTGGAGAAAATGCAAAAGAGCACAATCCTTATAACAATGTGGCCACTGAATTTGGGATCATTTGACTTTAGTCTGTGGGTGGGGTCAATAAAATAATCAAGATTTTGTTAAGCATTCTTAGCAAGAAAAGTTGCAGCCTTCAATTACTCCGTTGTGATTTGTGGAAAGAGATACAGTTAGCCTCATTTGCAGCTCTTTACACTTTTGATAGAAATTTGAACATTTTTGGTAAATTTGAAAACAAATTGTAATGAACTTCAGAAATGCAAATTGCATTTGTCCTAACCTTAAGTATAGTTTTGAGGCAGTGGACATTATCATAGCGAATGGTTTATGTGAACCACAACAGTATATGCTAATATCCACACAGCATCGTTGGTAGAAAAGGAAGGCTAAGTCTTGCATTCAGAAACATTTCACAAGTTTTATTTTCCAGTTGATTGAATCATCTCAAACATTTGAGTGACAATGATTGTTAAGATCTTTGTTGAGTCCATCATTGAAATGAGTGCTATGACAGGGCAGTTAGCTTGGAGATTGAAGACTCAGCAGAAAGTGATGCTCTATATTAGTTGCATTTAAAATAAGAGCATTGTGCATACCTCTTGGCACTTTTTAAGTAGTAATAAAATAAGTTTTACTGATTTGTTATTGAAAGCTTTCATATTCTCTCTGCATATATGCAGCGTATACCAGTAGGCTACAGTCAGACAGCTTGTTTTATGACATAAAAGTGTATTAAACAATGAATAGATCTTAAGTTGATGTGTTTCTGTTTTCACCCTGATACACTCTCTCCTTGTTTAGTATCTGTATTGAAGAGAATTGAAGTAAATATGTGATTGAATTGACTTTCCTTCAGCTCGCTCAATCCTTCAAGTTCAAGTCCATCCAGTGCAGACACATCTTGTTTTGGCTCTTTATGGAGAAATGAAAGTAGTGAGTTACCTGTTACTTCCCTGAAAACTTAACTCCATCAGAATGGCACTTTGTCACCATGCAGGCATGGATCCAGGATTTTGAGAAGGGAGGGGGGGGGGGGTTGCACACAACAGAGACACAAAGCCACAAGGGGAGAGGTTGGATCCCTCCCGTAAGAAAATTTGGACTCTACATGCGCTTAGATACAATTTTCCAGCATCTTGGAAGCATACTTTCTGTATCTATTTGCTTTTTTTTTCAGAGTATTTGAAAATAGAAAACTGTTGGCCAAAAAATTGTTGGTTATTGAAGAAGAGGGGGGGTGTGCCCCCACCTGGAACCACTCTTGCTATACTTCTTCATAAGCAGGGACTGAAAAGTTTGAAAAATGGGATGTAATTCTGCAAAGAATTGAGGAGGGACTTGAATATTCAGGTTGATTCAAATATGAAACATTAGTGCTACTTGAAGACAAATGTTTGATAGGTATTTTATGCTCTTGAAGCACTGTATGTTATCATTTCTACTCAACACCTCGTGAAATTTAACTTGAAATTTGCAAACTCCTTTTGTCTTATTTGAGGGGAGATTGTTGTCATGGTTTGATCATAGCTAGAGGAACATTGCTTACATTAAAATGTCTTATTATTTGTGAACACTTCATCAATCCAGAAACAAAGAGACACATTAATGGTAACAGTTGCTACCTGTTGCTTCATGGCCTGTGATTTACAGTATTACAATTCAATAATGTTGTGTTGAAGGAGAAACACTTTCTGTCAATTACTTTCAATTGCCATTTCCCATTGATCAATCACTCTTGCCTGTCAATCAATGTGCAAATAATCCCATCAGTATGAAGTGTCAATCAATGTGATTTTTCAATCAATATGCATTGTATATTTATGTGGATTTTACATCAACTTGAATTGCGAATTCAGTATGGCCTTACAATTAATATGGATTGTTGATCAGAATTGATCGGCAGTTTACATGGATTGTCAATCAGTATGAATTATCATCATGTTTCTTTGCCTTCTGATCCTGATACAGCCTGCTGACAACAGCCCTCTCAGCAGTAGGGGTATACTCTGTGTGTGGAACATCAATGACCCATCTCAGCCACAGAAGTGAGTGATGTAGCCATACACCAATATCTGTAGATAATGTTCAAACATCATGATATAGCATTGTATGCTAATGTATATACAATCAGATTTTGAAAAAGAAATCTCCATAACAGGCTGTGCAGTTGCCGATAATGTTGGAAATATCGAATATTTGGCCTAGATTTCTTAGGCTATCTGCTGTGTAACAGGTTGTGACATTGCCATCGATATGAATTTAAGACGGTGTATACTGTGGATACGCTGTCTGCTGTTTTTCTTGATGAAATTTTGTAAATGTCGCCTACAGTGTACAAACTGTCTTCTGTGTGACAGTTTATGCTGTTTCCAGTTTACAAAAGTTTGAAATTGTGTATATGTTGCCTATACTGTATAAACTGTCTGCTGACAGGTTGTACTGTCCTCAGTGAATGGCAATTTGAAATGGTTTATACATTGACCCGACTCTATAGCTTGTGTGACTCTTCATTGGTCATCACCTTTTTCTAATCCTACAACTTTTTATGGTTTAAGTTGTTCAAGGTGCTGTCGATCAATTTGTGAGGGCATTCTTTCACTGCAGATTTACATCACGTCTGACGGCAATGTTCGTATCTTTCTTGTCGTGTAGTATCTCTGCTGCATTTTTATTTGTTTCCTTCTGTGTACCTGCAATGATTACATCATACAAACTCATGCACCAAAACCTTTAGTATGGTGTGAAAAGTACAGAACAGCTGTGACATGGTCACAGCTCATCTCAGTGAAATTTTGAACAAAGACTTTGTGTTTAATTTTTGCACTGAATGAATGCAAGTATGTGAACAGACCATTTAAAGGCTTTTAGCTTAATGTAAGACTGATTTTACGCCTATATTTGGCATTGACTGACCAATTATGCCACGTGCTCCACAGTGTAGGTGTATGGTCTTATATAGGTCTAATAATATTTAACAATTGTGTACATATTTAGAAACTCAATCTTACATGTGTCTCAGAGAAGTGTGCCCTCACTTAGGAGTCTAGTGTACCTTTGAAGACTTATGACCAGTGTAATACCATGTGAGCACACTCTGTGGAGGATGCAGTATGTCCACTACAAACACAAAATTGTAGGAAGAACCTGATGGCACTAATATTGTTTGTGATTAAAGCATTGTCTGTCAGGTATCTCTGCTTTTTGGTTAATCTTAAATACACTTCTCACTAATGTCATATTATTCATTCCTTTTTCCAGGATATTAAGTTGCCGCTCTCAGGCCAGATGTTGCTCTTGGAGTCCGATCAAAGCCACAATGGTTTTTGCAGGCACTGTAAGGGGAAGCTTTTATTGCATGCAGATTCATTATATGCTTGTAATTTCCTAGTTATTGTTTGTTGATTAATTTATTCCTAGAATGAACAGAAGAGTCGCATTCAGACTGTCGCAGGCTCTGGAAATTGTGTCTTGCAATTTTGCATCTGTTTTTTTTTTATACACTTGTCAGCAGAATTGTATCACTCAATATGTACATGTTGGATGCTTTACATTACTGTTTGCACTGGGTCCAAAGTTGGACCCGGGACCTGCTTATCATGGTTGGTAGTGTACCTTGGTGCCAGTAAACGTAACTTCCATTTAGTGACAAACTTGTTGTAATGTCAGGACACTTTGATTTGCACGTTATTGTAACACCATGTATCTTACGTATGGGTATGACAAAGAAATGCTCTTTGTTAGGCATACATGCTAAATTTTGTCACATGCATAATTTAAGTTTAATAGTGCAACTTTGGATTCGGGTACCAATTTCAGAATCAGGTCCTAGCATCATCTCTCAGGTATCCAGTTCCCATTGCAAAAGATACTTAACTTCCGTGACCCACTGTTCTGCGGAGTGATTTTCTTTTTTTTTTTTTTCATTATTTAGGTGGATGGTTCTTTGGTTGTATGGGACCTGAGGGAACCTTCCAATATGCACTGCTATCATATCGTGGATGGTGTCTCTTTGTTGGTCAGGGTACCTACTTTCAGCACAGACGGCATTTTGACCGAAGAGTCGCACAACAGCAGCGTAGTGGCACTGTTACCAATAGTCACAGCAGAGGACAACTTAAGAGCATCCATGCCTCATGAGCAGCAAAGAGGTGGTATGTATGTGTGCAGTGTCACAAAAAAGAAAACATATAACTATTACATATAGTCATTACATCTGTGATTCCTTCTGTTCCAACTCTAATGTTGGCCATATAAGTTAATTCATTAAAGCAAAATGTTTTTAACACCTCCCCCCTTCCAAACACTTTCCCAGGTTTAAAGGTGTGATTGCCTTAGTACCAGGCTCCTAGCAGTGACCTTATATCAAGTTTATCTTCATTCTGTGCTCTATTTCAAACTGAGCCACCATGCACTTTAATGTTAAACTGCACCAGTTTTGAGCTAACCCGAGATGAAGGGATATTTTACCTCCAAGATGAGGGAGCAATTGCCAGTGTCTATATTCCAAATTGATTGTTGTAGCTTGTGGCCAGAACAAGATTGAAAGTTCTGTCAATGATATATGGAAGACTTGCCATGTGTCACACTGACTGAGTTTTGGAGAACTGTCAATTCCGGTAAGGAACTCTTTTGATCAGCTCGGCTTGACATGAGATATGTTTAGTGTGAATAGTACTTGGACAACAGATCTAATGTCCATCGGTGTCACCAGAAGCTCTTTTGAGCATTGCTGTAGCTGGGAGAAAAAGAAAAGATCAAAAGCCTCTGATCATTGAAATCAGTCAAAACTGTTTGATTAGTTCCTGTGTTTTAGCATCTGATTTGTAGATGTAGGTCAGCCTCCTTAACTGTTGAGGTCTGTTCAGTGGAGCCTGAGGGAACCACAAATCAAAGCAAAATATAAGACTTTCCCTTGATCATCCCAAACTCAAAATTTTTCAAAACATAGGACTCAAATAAAACTGACATGAAAGTTGACCCTCTATCTAAATTGTCAGGCTAGAAGGAAGGGATTTAATTTTGTGACATGTTGTATCCAGTTTAAAGGTACATCACACCTATTTGGACCTTACGTTAATGTTCAGAATGGAAGTCTTTTTCCAGTACTCGCTGGTTATACTGCATGTTGATGACATGTAGCGTGTTTTACCAATAACTCAATGATTTCCAGTTTGTCTCCTTTTTCTGTTCCTCCATCTTAGGTTCTGATACTTCATTTCAACTTGCATCTTTAGAAGAAAGTGGAGTCATGTATTTTTGGGTGAGTTATTGCCTATTGCATCGCTGATGTTGGATATTTTTCACAGCAAGAGGAAAATGCATCCATCTAAGTCATCACCATCATCGTTTTGTCATCCTTATCTTCATCTTCCTTCTCATCATCATAATCACCAGCGATGTTGCTTACGAAAGGATGACCCTAACATTTTTAGCAGTATCGGCCCATTTGGGATATTGTCATTTTATTCCATTGCTAAATTTTCAATTGGTTGTTGTTGTTGTTGTTTTTTTTATCTTCACAGGGCTACCAGCCATTCTCATTTTATTCCAAATCAAAGTACAAACCAAGTCTTGATAAAGAAACATTTGTTTTTATTGTTCTTTTTTGTAAGCATTTCATTTAATCAACATGATATTGAAACATTCAGCAAAGCATCTTATTTTGAAAGTTGTCTTTCCCTTTGTTCTCTCTCACAGGTGGTACTAGAAATAGCCAAGACCAGCCAAGCAGGATCTGAATCAGAGCTAGGTAGGTCAAAGATTAAACTTGAGATAAAAGATATTCAATTAACTTTTCACTTGTTGAAAATCCTTGTAAATGACTCTTGTACTCAAAAGTCAGTATTAAAAGTGACTAATTGCTTTACTTCCTATCTCACTGACTTTTTCTTTTAGGGTTAGTTCCAGGTGGAAGAGTAAAACTCATATGGAGTTCTGCTGTTACTCTTAACAAGACACCAACCAGGTCAGTAAAATGGTAGCTCTGCTACTTATATCAATCGTGGTGTAATTTAACACTACTTTTTTCCCTGCTTTTCATGTTTTTTGCTTTGTCGAATGGAGAAATATACGTAAAGGAATTTGGTGTATCTTTGTACTCTAAATATGGTTTTCTTGCATTCTGCTGCTGTGTGACATATTTTGTATGATGTATGCTGTACACTGTCTGTTGTGCACTGTAGGTTGTGTGCTGTATGTTGCATGATATGCTGTGTGCCGTATGTTGTACTGCATGGTCTATGGCATATGCTGTGTACTTAAGACATCTGTGGCAGTTAAAAAGATAGGAGCCAAAAAAGGAAGTGGCCCCACTATCTGTGAGAGAATATAATACAAAATTTGCATTTATGGTATGGTTGTCAAGTTTGAGAGAAAAAAAGGGTACTTGTGAGAAGACTGTGCATACATGCATGAGTATCCTTTCTCCACTTAGAGGGAATGTGAATAGCACTATGACAGTGAAACCCACAAAAGATATTTCAACTGAAATTGTGTTTCTGTCAACTAATTTGGCAACATTTTATCCTCTCATTAGAGCAAAAGTGATGCAATGAGTTTTGTTTGTTTTTCGTTTAATCCTTTTAAAGCCATGATTTTGTTTGATTAAAGGCAAAGGAGAACACTGTGTTTTGAAGGAAAGTGGTGCTTTAATCTCATATCTCCTTTTTGAAGGTCACTTTGGTTGACTCATTGCTTTCTGCTCTTTTCTTTCCCTTTCATTTTCAGAGATATCAACCTCACCAGCAATTTTAAGGCTGTCTGTGTGCAGCTCAATCCCCAGGATCCCAATCAATTTTTTGTTGGGACAGATGCAGTGAGTAAATTTTGTGTCTTAGTTTTTCATCCGGTAACTCTTTGCCCGCTTGTTCTCAGAGATGTTTTCTTCATTTGAAATTTGTGATGGAATGGTCTGGTCTATTCCAGCCCATCGAGGTATATTGGGAACCTCTTGCATTATTGTAACGGTTAATGTTTTACATTACCCTTCAAAACTGCTAGAAAAGTTGTGTAGTGTATTTGAGTAGTGTATTTAAGTAGTGAATTTAGCTGACCCTTCCATGAACTTAATATTTATGGATCAAGTTGTTGTATACAGCAAAGGCCAAACTGTAAAGAGAAGAATGAGAATTTACTGTTGCAATTTAATGAGTTAGCCGTTAAACATTAGTAATAATGTCAACATCTGCAGGATTTCTTTGCATTATTTAAACCCTGTCAAACTTCTTTTGACCCTTTGCTCCTTTTGGAAATTTATCGCTCTTGCTGTCTGCGTGTGAAATGAAAATTCAATTAAACCTTGCAGATTATTAGGGAAAAAAAAAACAAAGAAAAGAAATGCAAAAAGGAAGGACAGAAAATCTGTATTCTTTGATGGTTGACAAATACTTGTTACAAGTTATCTTGGGTTTTAATTTCCTCAATATTTTGTTTCTTCATTTTCATATGCAGGGTTTCGTTCTGCACGCCTCGAGGCATCACGAAAATGTTTATCCCAAAATATTTCGGGCAAATTATGGTAAGTGAGAATGAAATTGATCTGACTAGAATCGTCAAACACCTCAAAGCACTCAATACTTGAAACTAAAATACTTCGTACTCGAGAACAGCAATTAATCAATTGAAATTACGAAGAAAGAGTTCTCTTTGTATGTGCACTGGTACATGAGATAGTAAGATAAAATCATTGTTATACATGAGACCAGTCTTTGCAGCCTCCTACAGTACCTCTTCAGTCCATTGCTCATTTCCTCTAGTCAAACCCAGTTTCATTCCAGCAATGTGCAATGTTGATTCAATTGGCAATAAGAGAGGCAACATTTCATGAAGAAGTTCAGGTCCATTGATGGTTGAGAATGTGAGATTTACTTTTATGACTCAGTGATTCAGAGTGAAGGAAGTGGAAGTGGGGGGTTAGCAGTTTGTGTAAATTATCCATTTTGTTTTGATAATTATTGTTGGAGACTGTACTAAGAAATTGGTTAATTTTCTTATATTATGTATCCAAACCATCCGTGGAAGTATTGTGATTATAATATTGTATTGATTGCCTTTGTCAATGTCTCATGTTCATGTTGACAGAGGTATAACCTACTTGCAATTATTTTGAAATCAATGCAGAACCATTGCCAGATGCAACTCAATATGAACCATTGATTCCTGCCTTTTCTTTATTCTATTCCAGATGTCCCCGTAGAAGTCACACATTTGGATTTCTCACCCTTTGCTCTTTCATGTTTCCTGGTTAGTCTTCAGCTATTTATGTTAATTTGTTCATCATCCTCAGACCTCTTTGATACAAGTAAAACATGTTGCCTTTGATCAAGCACTGTATCTTCTTGCTGCCATGGCAGGTATAACATCTTCCTCATTGGTTGTCATTGAATGTCAGTACTGTAAAGCAACTGAAGAACTCAATACAGACATTAAAATTACTGATCTGCGATGGCCTTAGAAGTAGCACCTTTATTCTGAAAGAAGTTTTTGCACTTAAAGTCACTGATTTTGAAATGCTCCATAGCAACCAGTGAATCAATATTTGCTATTGTTCAAGTTGTACATCTTCTCAGAGACACCTTTCTCTTCCGTACAGTGTAGACTAAAAATGGTGAAACGTGGAGGATGGGGCACGGACTTGATTTGGAAGAGTCCAATGGTCAATGTGACTCATCTGTTGTGAATTCAGGAAGTTTGCAAGCTACCACAACATGCTGTCATTGGTACACAGTACAGCATATCTTAAACAATATCTGTCTTTGCTTGTGTGGTTAGATGTGTAGAAGGGAAGTAGGTTCAGAGTTTTCATGCACTTGCGACGGCAGTGAGAGCTTTCCACACGGTCCTTTGACACAAAAAGACATTTTACATTGATGACAGCAAACAATTATACATTAATATCTGTCCAAAATATTAAAACAAAAGAGTGAGCTTTCAGTTTAACACAAGCTTTCACCATTCATGTGTATTTTGCATTTTGAGGGATAAAAACATGGTCCCCTTTAGGACAATTTCTCTGTCAAGGTTTTGAAGAGGTTACCTTGTTATTTATCATTTCTCTGCATCCCTTCCCCTCAACTCTCAATCCTATTTTTTTTTTTATAAGAATCATTCACATTTTCCTTTAAGATTGCACTTTAAAAGGATAGGAACTGTATTATTTCAATCACAAGTGCCACTTTTGTGGAATTGATTTCAGTGGCCCACGCCCTGGGCGTGTAAATTATTTTATTGTAAGTCTTTTTATATTGATTATGCCTGAGTTGTAGAAGAAATTGTTTAATTCGTGTTGATCTTTATAGGTTGCCTGTGCTGATGGTACTATTCGATTACATAGTACTATGTATGGTGAGTACGTTAGATTACTTTAGTTCCAAAAGTGATTAGCATTGGTTTTATCCCCATTGCTTCCTCTTGAAATTGCTATTTGCCATGCTGGTAATTAATTCGTATTTCTATTATTTTGATTCACACCTCAAGGATATGGTATTGCTGTCCTTCAACTTGCAAAGTGGCCTAGTTTTCAGCATTTCCTAAGGAATGGAAAATTTCATTTTGAATATTGTTAAATTAAAAGTAATTTTCCTTCTGTCAAGACTAGTCCTTACATAATATACTAACTACATCTCTTTCTCATAGAATTACCGTTGTTACATTGGCCCAATTCCACCATGGGTATGGAGGTCACCTCCATCTCTTGGTCTCACAGCAGGCCATCAGTCTTCTTCTCTGCTGACGCCACATCCAAGGTCTACGTCTGGTCTCTGCTGGAGAAAGATGCAAATCCCGTCAAGACAGAGCAGTTTGACAGTGGAAGGTATACTGAATGTTCTGAGCAGTGTTCGAAATGATTATCAAAATTGCAGCTGGGTTAATTATTTTCATAATAGGAACCAGTTCCATTACAGGTAGCGCCATTTACGTCGAACCAATGAGAGGACTTCTCTTTATAGTCATCTCTTGACAGGACACCATCTTGATGTAACATGATATAACATCTAGTGGTGGGACATCTCTTAGTATGATATCTCTCAATAGGACCTCTTGATAGGACATTCCTTGGTGTAACAACTCTTGAAAGGACATCTCTTGGCATAGTATCTCTTGACAGGACACCTCATGATGTAACATAATGTAACATCTAGTGGTGGGACATCTCTTAGTATGACATCTCGTAATAGGACCTCTTGATAGGACATTCCTTGGTGTAACGACTCTTGAAAGGACATCTCTTGGCATAGTATCTCTTGACAGGACACCTCATGATGTAACATGATATAACATCTAGTGGTGGGACATCTCTTAGTATGATATCTCTCAATAGGACCTCTTGATAGGACATTCCTTGGTGTGACGACTCTTGAAAGGACATCTCTTGGCATAGTATCTCTTGACAGGACACCATCTTGATGTAATATAATATAACATCTAGTGGTGGGACATCTCTTAGTATGACATCTCATAATAGGACCTCTTGATAGGACATTCCTTGGTGTAACAACTCTTGAAAGGACATCTCTTGGCATAGTATCTCTTGACAGGACACCATCTTGATGTAACATGATGTAACATCTAGTGGTGGGACATCTCTTAGTATGACTTCTCGTAATAGGACCTCTTGATAGGACATTCCTTGGTGTAACAACTCTTGAAAGGACATCTCTTGGCATAGTATCTCTTGACAGGACACCTCATGATGTAACATGATGTAACATCTAGTGGTGGGACATCTCTTAGTATGACATCTCTTGACAGGACATCTCTTGCAGTAAGATGATATAACAACTGTTGACAGGACATCCTTTGATATTATTATCCATTGGATGATCATTTGAAGAGATTTTGCAAGTTTGCACCTTTGCTACCTTTATTCTGAATCTCTTTAACAATGTATTTCCATCAAGTTAGAGTGAACAGAAAAAAAAAATTATTTTGACCATGTCCTCTGCAGCCAATTTTTGTACTTGTAAGTGGGATGTTTTCTCTTCACCAAACAATCAGAAATTTGTAAGAGAATGAAATAAGTAATCAGTTTAGGAGTTCTGGATGGACATCTAGGAGTCTAGGATAAATTTTCTGTCTTTGTTGAGAGTAACATTGTTGCATGAGTTGATCATCAGGTAACAACTTGATAGTTAGTATTAGTGCACTTGCAGTATTAAACAATTACAAAAGTTGCCAGAATGCTAGCTAAAAAAAATGGAAACAATTGTTATCACCTGTCTGACAATTTTCAAGTCTGTGTCCACACTACTTTATAGAATCCAAGCGAAAAGGCTCACGAGAATTTCTCATGTGTTTGCAACACTGCATGTGTGACAAATTTGTTTTTACAGACTTCTAAATTATCTTTAAAATTTTTAGCCCTCAGCATCATATTCTATTACTTCTCCCTCCATGTATGGTACATTTTCAATTTCCACGGGAAAACATGCACTAACTATAATCCAGGCAATGACCAGAAATTCCCAAATGACCTGTCCAAAACAAAAAGACAACAAACGAACAGAACAAACCATAAAGCAAGAGCTTAAAGCAACTGAATAAAAAATACAAACGAAATTGTTTCCTCTTTGATCTTGTTGATTACCATGAAGTGACATTCTATCAATTTCATAGACCTTTCTTGAGAAGGGAGGTCTCAAACAAATGGATATTCCTGCAAGATTTACAAGAGCACACAACCTGAGGATGTTGTAAATAAAAAATGATATTGCTGTTGCCATGGGAAATTTCCATCTGGAAAATTTTGATAAGTCACATTTAATTGACATTTTCAATAAGAGACTCTGCTTTTTGCTTTGTGCAGAAAATTAAAAAAAATTATCATGAAGCACCTTTTGTATCAAACTTCCCTGAACTGTCAGTTATTTGTGCTTTGAGTGAAAGGTTTTAAACACAATCGTTCAAAAACTTTTCATTTCATTATAATTTCTCACAGTTAATCTTAAAATGTCATTTTCTGCCTTTCAGGCTGACATCTCTGTCCGTTTCAAATGACTATTCTGCTTCGTCCATGGGGAGACCAGGCCGGAGGCCAGAATTGGTAAGAATCAATACATCAACATTGTGAAAATCTCCTTTTGCAAAAATGTTCTCCTATTTATGGCCAAACTCTGATGAGTTCATGAGTGTGTCATTCTCAGGCAATCTTTCAGGGTGAAACCATTGATAGCGATTCAGAGTGCTACTTATTCTAAAGGCAATTGTTTAAGTCTCTTAGATTAATATCCATTTCTTTATACTACAAAATTTTATGGAGAATTTTGAGGGAACCTTTAAAGTTTTCTATTGCAGGTTTGATTAGCCAGATGAGATATCTGCCAGGATGGTGGAATGCAAATCTTGAATAAGTGTAACAGCTGCAATAGCTCTGCATTGTTTACAGACAATGTAAAAAATAATAATAATACACTCAAGTTGCAATGTCTGGAAATTTACAAATAAATGCAAAATACACCCAGATTCAAGCCCCTAGACGATTTAAATAGTTTTTGTAAATTTCTTTGCTTTTTTTAGTGTAGCAAATGACAACATTATTGGCAACATTGGCTGTCTCATAAACAGAAGCACCAACATCTGCTCTTGTTTTATTTAGTGTGGGAGTGGGTGTTTATGTATTATCTTTTAACTGACAGCACAGTACCTCATTACAATGTTATCTATAATGTTGCAATGTAGCAGTGTATGACATATTTGTAACTTCCATAGAAATAGATGAACCAGAACGATGTCATGGAACAATAAGCAAAGCCCAAACTCTACATGGCAAAAGGCCCTCTCATGAAACCGCATGAACACAAATCCAATGATAACTTGAGGATAATATAGCTTGCAATCAGCTAAATGTTGGAATGCAGTTTTCCCTGAATATTATCTTGTTATCTAAAAAAACCAAACAGTTGCATCTACTTCTCTTTTCCCCAAAGATGTAGTTAGATATAGAATGAACAAGTTCTCAGGTCTGTGTTTCCAAATATGTATTGCAAACGTTGGGGGCAGAGCTGTTTTGCCACACAGAGCACTCACTGCACGTATATTGTTAGACTTCATTTGTTCAGTGTGTATTGTGGTGTTAGCCTTGTGTCACTCTGGGTTATCTATTTCTATGGGAAATTTCTACAACCGTTAATGATAATCTTCCAGTAGATGAAACATTACAAAATGGCTGACCATTTTGCAGCATAATATACCATTGTCATACATACCAGTTCAGTGAAAAAGAACTAACATACTGAATGGTCTAATTTACCTCCAGATAAGGACACTTATATGATGTGAAAGATTAATGATGACATTTAATCATATCTACAACAGCAAAAAAAAAAAAAAAACGAATGGCAGAAGTACTTTTTGTCTCAGGGGAGTAATTCAGACGCCCCATGTGTCATGAAATGACCAGTTCTTAATACTTAATCTTCTAATTACCTGATGTACAGCCCTTGAACAGGATTTTTGAGTTACAGGGGAGAAATTGAGAACAATTGGTCAGAGGACTTATGAAATAATTTTTCATGCATGGCTGCGCAATTTCTTCTTCAGTTACAAAGATGAACTCTGTACCTCATATGAGAGACTGATCTGAGAGGAGGGATACCTGTGAACATTATATCTTCCTGTACCAACAGTCTCTAGTGATTTACACTTTAGAAAAAAAAAGTTGTTTTTTTTTCCAATGGCTTAAATAAATTGTTTTGTCTACTTACAGGTGATAGGAGATGAAAAGGGTCGTCTGGAGGTCCACAGGCTGAATGAGCGATTTGCTGTTGCCCCTGGAGATGAGTTGGACGCTATGTCATCTTTACTTCAATCGTTCATGTGATGTCGAGATAAGGAGGTTCCAGTTTATGAAGCACCAAATTCGCCAGTCGGTAGTTTTGCTCTAAAGAAGCTGCTCAAGTTGTTGCAATCATTTGTAACTCCTCGTCCTCAACTGCCACCCAATACCCGCCACCCAATACCCCCCACCCCGGAAATTGTTTGAAGTATGATCACCCTTCAGTCAAAGTAATGTATTCAAGTATTTAGACTCAATCGTTGGATGTTGATTGGCGAGTAGCCATCATAGTGACTGGATTCTAAAATTATTGTTGTATCTACTAATGTGTATTGATCACCTGCTCATTGAAAACTCATTGCAAAAGAAAACTTTTCCAAGAAAACTCTGTGAATGGCTTCAGAGCTGAATGAATCATTTGGAGCTATTCATAGGAAACATTTTGTAATAATTGTATTGTATGGTTTTTCCAAGGCATGAAAAGCCTGAAAGCCAAAACCTGCTGAACAGGATAAGCAAAAGAATAAGTTCAAAAGTTGTGTTCTCTATCAAGCTTTCACATCATCGAGTGCTTTTTCATTGCTGTTCTTCTCAGAAGCTGACTCCGATTAAGCTCTTAAAACTTGCAGAAATAGGATTTTAAGATCTGCATTAATCAATAAATGACATTTACAAGAAAATATACACTTTACCTTGTATGAAAAATATGAGCTGTAGCAATGGCAGGATGTGAAATATGAGGTTGGTTTGTTTGCATATTTCATAAAATACATCAGGCTGTCATCAAAGGTTGAGAGAGTAAACATTTGCTCAGAGTGAGATGAAAAAGCATCGTTTTTGTCCTAGTTACATTGCATTAAAAAGTGTATGCTTCATGGGATTTCACACAATTTCAAAGTGAATTTCAAAGACCTTTGAAGCTTTGGGGAAGGGGGAGTAGATTCCTCTCTCCTCCCTTGGTTGCCTCTTGCAGGTAAAAAGTCATTTGAATTTATATACAGGGTATAAATAGTGACAAATATTCATACATTTGTCCTAAGTGAAAGACATAATAATGAAAGGAAAATAGCTATGTGGAATTTAAAGGGGGTATTGTTGTGTGATATTTTGCCATATTTTGAACTTAGTGACTAAATCTGAAGTGTATCATTGTGTCAAAAGAGATTTAAGGTAACATGAACTCTCATCAACCAGCTTGAGAATTTTCTTAGTTCTGATACAAGTGCTCGTCGTCCATGTGCTCACCGGAACCCCTGCTCTGGTGGCAAAGCCACAAACAGGTGTCAAGTTCACAACCAAGTTAATATTGAAAATTGCACAAAAGAACTCACATGGTGGAAAGACACAATAAATGTATTCGTACAGCATCAAAGTGCGAAGCGCAGTAGTGCATAGTGCAAAGTCCAGCTTTTATTAAAATCTTGACTTCTTGACCAATTGTTTTCACAGAGAGTCAAAAGAGGATATATGTCATCAAGGTTTACTCCCAGCTTGACCCTGCCAAGGGCAACAGAGGCACGCTAAATGTATTGCCCAACTGTTACCTTCTATTGAGGTTTTGTGAAGGACGTTTTCAGATCCGCACAAGTATATTTACTACAGTCTCATAATTGTGACCGACCAGAATGTAACCTTTAAGTGAATCATTGATTGGTCCTGACATTCTGGGCCACTGTCATAATGGGCCTATCCTTGCTGCTTGAGGAGTTGTGCAATGCTGCACAGACTGTGTGAACAACCGTGAATGTTCCTCAGTTGCATAAATATGAACAACAAGTATAGCACAACTATGTTCACTCGTTCTGAATCTTGTTGACTTTATTCATCGGTCTCTATTTTGAGTCCGGTGTTTTAGATGATCTAGCCTAATTTGCACATAACAGTTATACAAGGTGGCTTCTGTTTACATTGCGTCATCAAATGCTGGTAAAATTGGTATTTCAATTGATTGATGGCATTTTTTACCAAGGAACCAAATATTAGATCCAAAGAACCGTGTTAATAATGAAAGTGTAAGATTCATATTGTTACATTCCATGTATTTATGTCTGTACGATTTTTGTCAGGGCGACAGAGACCTGAGCCTTCTGTGAATTAATATTAAACACTATTTCACCTCAACAATGTATTATTGTAGATATTACTAAAAGTCAGTGTCATATCTAAGCAATGATTTACTCTACATTTCTTCCTTTTTGCATATTTTTTGTCTGATTTGGGGTTTGAATTGGAATGCAGTTGTCTGTGAAGGTAACCACAAAATATTTTGTTTGTGTGTGGGACATATACTTTCAGCCATGTCGGTAAGAGAACAGATGTGTAACACAATCCATCCGTCACGACCTGTAACTCCATCCATCACAAACTGAAACACCATCCATCAGTCACAACGTGTAACATATGTTAGTCAAGATCTGCAACTCCATCCATTGCGAACAATGTGTGACATTATCAGTCACAAATGTAACACCATCCATCAATCACAAGGTTCACACCCATCCATTATTCACCATCTGTAATAGCATTCATCAGTCACAACATGCAACATCATAAATCAGTCATGAGCTGCATCCATTGCTAGCAATGGGCAACATCACCAGTCACTGACGTAACATCATCAATAGCGAGCACCACCATCCATCATTTACAATCTTTTAGACCATTTGTCCGTCACAACATGCAACATCCATCCATCACAACATACGTCATCCATCAAATGCAAGGTGCAACACCATCAATCAATCGCACCATCATCCATCAAATGCAAGGTGCAACATCATAAATTAATCACAACATGAGGTATAATCCATCAATCACAAGATGCAAATCCGTATATCATTATCTGCAACATCGAGGAAGCTGCAACATCATAATTGCTTATCAACTAGCAGCCCACATTTTGTTAACAGAAAACCCTGATAAAACACTAAAAAGGCACAAAAATGTCGATACAATATTTGGGATCAGCTTTGTATTCTTCTCATGGGTTCTTGTTACTTTTCATACAATCTTTAAAGGTTGCGTAAAGTTACTTGAGTAAACAAAGTTCATCCCCTGTCGCTTAAATAATTGTACGAAAACATTAAAAAGAAAAAGAAAGATAATGGAAAAAATCCTGTTATGCTTCTCCACAGAATGGGCTACTGCCCAATGAATGCTCACCTGCAGAGGCACAAAAAAAAATAAATTTGTTGAATTAAAAAAGCTTGCTTAATCCTGTACTTCCTTTCAAATTATTCGTAGATTGGCTATTGCTTATAGCACCAACAATGCACACACATTAAATACAGAATTATTTCAGAAACATATTTAATTTTCTTGTCCAAGCATACTTAACTATTACTACATTTTTTTTTAAAATTTTTAGCGATGTTTGTTACCAGCTTCATTTTCACTGTAGTGTTTCACCATGGCAACCAGTTTCATAGTCCGTATGGCCAGATGCGGCTAATCAGCAATGGCCAAATGGACACTGTGAGATGATTAACCACAAAGTTAAAGAACTTTGTTTGACATGAAACCTGTGACACTGCAGATGTCGTAGCTGCTATTAATAAACTCATTTCATCTTTGGTAAAAAACACCTCATTTAGTTTCTTGACCCATGTAACTGTTGATTACTAAAGGAAACATTAAACATCCACTGAACATCTAATTTTTTTTATTCATTTATTCAAAAGAAAGAAAAGACTTTGTTCTCCTTTTTGCATAGAATAACATTTTCCGTAAATGCACGCATAGAAACAACACAATCAAGCATTGTCGAAGTCAACTACCCAGCTGTGCATATCCTTGTATCGTCTCCAATGCTCTCTCTACCTGAGCTTAAAAGATATGCCGATGACGACATGAAAAGGTTTTCAAAGCTTTGAAATTGAGAAATACTTTCAAATAATGTCCAAAATGAGAGAAAAAGCTTTAACCAATAAATACTCTTGGTGTATGTGCGCCGTAAGCTTCGGAACGAGGTGAAAACGTTTGAAATCGAAAAGGTATGTCGGTTTTTTTTTTCTTTTTAATTGCTGTTTCTGTGCAAAGAGTGTGCACAGATCTCAAATTGATACTCTGAATTAAGACTGAAGTAAGATGTCAGGTGATCATCACCGTTGCTTTTGATATGAGGAACTATGAAAGACAACAATCTAGCTGGATGTGAAACTTATAAAAAATGACATAGATGACAAAACAAAAGCCGTGCTTTTCTCTTTGCTAGAAAAATACTAGGAATATATGTGGCATGTAACTATCAAAACATGCGATAATAAAAAATAAAAAAAGATCCTCAAAAAAAAAAAAAAATAGCGGACACTGACGACCGCATGTTTGCCCTGATGGAATTGATCAAGACCCAAGGTGCAAAAGAAATGTAAGGAATGGCTCAACCCCCGAAAATAAACGCAGGCCTTTTGAGAGTAAGGACAATGTCAGGATTTTAAAGTTCTGGTGAGTCTGTTTTCATGTTGAATGACATGCCTTACTTGCAATTTGCAGTAACCCAACCAGTCACTAACATCCTCTGGACAAAAAGGTGCTGCATTTAGTTGCTAGCATTCTGTCGCATAGTAACAACGTACTTTTATTGCATTGTGTTTTTCTGTAAACGAACTCTGCCATACTGTACTTTTGAGTTAAGTGGTGAGGAAAAACCTAAAAATGGGACCCTAGAATGTGAATTGTTTTCTTAATGAAATATTAAGTCAACGGGACAACTAGCCTAGACCTGTCCTCACAGCTCATGCTAGTCTCCTACAGATTTCTCCTGCACTATTAAAAAAAGTGTCATTATCTAATAGATCCCAAAAATAGAACAGTAATTGGGTTATTTCTACTGTATGATCAGAAATTCTTCGACAGCGACCAGACTAATTTTAAATGAATGAATGCTTCTGGTACATTGAGACAGAGACAGCTTGTTGAATACCTTTTCAAAAACCAGAACCTCACAAACAAGTTTGAAACCAAGGCCGCAATCCATGTGTGAACATAAATGTTGTTGATTTCAAGGCCACTCCCCTCCTCCCATCTCCCCAGCCCCTTAACAAATCAACCCTTTAACATTCCAATCATTCATTTATAAATGGCAGTTAAGAATGCAGTGAAATTATTGGAGTAATTGACACAACGGCATGGCTCTCAAAATCTTCCAGTTTGCCAGCTCTTGATTTCCACTCCTCCCTTCACTTTTACTCTTCATACAGACGGTTTTGTATAGTGCACATCACGATTTTTAAATTAATCCCAAGCAGTTTAAATTGGCAAGTTATCATTTGCATCTTGTTTCCCTCTCATATAGCATGTGAGCATCTCATGGTTCTATTCATATAAAACTTACTTGACACAAACTTTATTTTTTCATGATTACATGCAAAATTTTGCATTTAATGCTTTGGCCTTACCATTCATGAAACAAAGGAAAAAATAACACTCACAGAAAGACAAACAGGCCATAAAGACACATTTAGATGAAAAAGATCAAAATCTAATCCGCAAAGTTCGTTACCATAGCAACTGAGATTTAACCCCTGACAAAGACAGGTTAGCTGAGCTTATTTCACTGTTGAAAATATTGATGACTGTGTTAACCTGTGACCACCGTAACCTAAATTGTCAAACCTCTAGGTGACGATGGTAAGATTGTGCACATCAAAACATCTCAACTTAACCCAACATACTGGCCCTTTATCGTTGCAACGCAAAGCCCTTGGTGCCATCTGGCCCTCGCGGCTGTCTAAGGATGACCAGCTTAGGTCCACTGCCTCCCTGGACGGACTTTATCCTGCTAAGTCTCTGGGGCCGTTGTGTTTCCCTAGACCAACAACAAAGGCAAAATATCAATCTATCAGTGATAGGTGCAGCTTAAGTATTGATACTCTATGACTCAGAAAGGCAGATAGCAACACGCACAGTGCTAAGCTGAAGGAAAATACCTATCTCCAACTTTCTTCTTTGGTATGGGTGCGGTATATTTTTCGAGTGGGGGAGATGCTTGACCCTCCATGAAGAATTTTCATATTTCGGGAGAGAATTTTTGTGGGAAACAAATCCCATAAATAAATGATGTTTGCAAGAAAAGATATTTCCCTCTGACTTCTTCCAGGAGTCATCTTTTTACTTTGGCGGATATTTAACCATCAAACAAATCGCAGGGTCTCAGGGAGAATCGGACAATTCAACAACTCCTGCCACTGTGCAATAACTTGTTTCAGATAAATATAATAGTTTGGTACATGGGGGCCAAGGTGGACAAAATTATCCAAGATATTTCCCATGACATGTACTACTTATTTTACCACAGGTTATTGAAGTTTGGGCGTACATACTCAGATCGCATGCTGTGATACAACTGTAAATTGGCTACTTACGTGAGCCGTCGTACATTAACTGCACTGAAGCGGCCGTTCTTCTGGTTCTGGACGATGACAAACTCAACTTCATGACCCTGAGCAATCTCCACCCCATCGACGACCTCGCTGACGTGAAAAAAGAGCTTCTTGCCCTCCCCAATGTCATAGTCGATGAATCCGAACTGGAGAAGAGAAAAAAGAATAATTGAAGAATGGACGTGCCATGGTCGGTTGAAATAGTTGACTGTAACTGTGACAAGTGACTTTTTTTAAATTTTATCTTTTTAATTTAGGAGCCAAATATTGCATGTTTGGTATCCTCCATTCTCTATTCAAAAAAGGCTACAGATTTTCTATTAGACACAACTATTCAAGGATACATCTTTTATCCTTACATTCCAGTAAACATGGCTTTGTTTTGCATTTTACCAGAGCCATTCTTTAAAGAAAAGTTCTGGCCAAATTTTGGCGGTCTTGAGCAATGAAGACCATAAAACTTTTGTAACGTGAGTATGTGTGACTTGGATGTATACACTGCCACATCTTAAAACCAACATTTCGATAAAGTCATGATATAATGGAGCAATGTGAAACAAACTGAATGCAACAGGCAAAGTCAATTGTGCTATTCGACTTAAGTTTCATACGATATTTTGGTGGCAATCAATCACAGGAAAGACAAGAATATTTCATAGCACCCCTATTTCAGTATCATTTCACATCACTTTAGATAAAGCTGTTTTGATGTAAGTTATTTTCAAGAAAATATCCCCACAATACTCCAACAGATCAGTGAAGCTGATCTGTGATGTAACAGCAGCAGTTTTACCATCAAAAGCTTTTCTGTTTACAGTTTCTGATACCCTTATTGTCAATACACTCGGAACTTAAAACTTAATCAGAGTTCAGTTTACTTTAGGGGGAAATTAGTTTCTTTTCTTCTGATGATATGTAAACTTTGTGTTAAAGGAGATAAAATAGCAATTTGCTCAAACGTTATCTCACTTCACACCCTTCTGAGATGCATTTATAAAGACTTCACAAAGATTTGAAACATCTGCTATCTTTGCAAACACACAGTCAGGCAATGTTGGGTTTACACCTCTTAGTGCAACATCATCTACCTAACGTTCAAAGTGAAGCTTGTATCTTGCTTTTGATTTGTCTTCCTCAATTATTCTCACCTGTCCTTTCACTGAACTGACTTTAGCACGTGCAAATTTCCTCTGTCCAGCCACCTTCCAGGCCCACACCTTCTTTCCTGCAGATGCTAGCTGGAAGCAGACTTGGTCGTTCTTCTGCAGGAACTCGTGTTTGTCCGCGAGGCTGAGGATGCAGTATGGATAGCTGGCTCCCTCACTTCCATCTGTAAAGACATAAACAAGATGACATAGCAGAATGATGACACAATAGCCAAACATCAGTATTCAAAAAGTATTCAACAAATTTGATATCTGCCACAAGGCTGAGGATGCAGTATGGGAAGCTGGCTCCATCACCATTATCTGTAGATTCTAAAACAACAATACCTGACACAACATGCCATGGCACACCAATAAAATAATAATAAACATATAAATAAATAAACTCATGACCACACTTATTTTACAAAATGCTTGCTTTTAATTATTTAAACCCTATTTGACGGGCCATACTTTGGACAGAGTGCCTTCTGAGGGGGCACCGATCTGGGCTGGGAGTGATTAGGAGTACCAACAGCAAATCCAAATATCGCTAGTTTCCCATCTCAAGCCACTTGCCTTACAGCACTATGTTACAAACACAGCTAACGAATGAAACTTTTGAAACATTAATACATACCCTCTGATATCTCTTGAATAAGTCCTGTGTACTCTGCCTGTTGAGGATCTATACACCTCAAAGGACGTATCACTTTCCCCTTCAGAAGTCCTGGATGCATCTTCTGTGGTATATTTTAAAACAAAAGCATTGAACAGGAGTGATATGTAGCTCTTCGTGGAGAGAGCAGACCTCAAACAAACATGCTCATGCATGCAAACATGCACAAAGATAAGCCTATATTAATTGTGTCCATATGAAGGGAAATATTGTATTTAAAGATGTCCCAACATGTCATACAAAGAGAATAGCTTTAGACACTGTTAAGCCATTGAGTCTCACCGATAAATGTCGACACAATCACCTATCACCTCCACACATTACTCAGATAAACTACACAAAATGCACCATTTGAATTTTTTAAAAGTATGGGTGAATAAATTATTCTTCAGTGACAAATAACTGAATTTCTATATGTGAGAAACATGCTTCTTGAAAAGAAGCGTAATTTATTATTCTGTCTTCAAATATCGGTATTAAAAACATGATTTTTTCTGTGGAACAAATACAAGATTTTGCAATACGTCCCAATCTCGATAAACCATCCAAACATGATTATAGGGATCACATCAGCTTTATAGCTAAAATTTTTTCTTCGTTGAACAAGATGACATCAGTTGATATTACTTGAATGAGATGTCTGGCAAACAAGTGACAAAACTCTTTCTTGTGAGAAATTTCCTTACATCAAACCAGATCAAACAAGCTTGTCTAACAATCATCCTGACATTAAATGAGGGATTTTTTTTTACCTCTGGTGGAATGGTTCCCTTTGGAATGACCTTGACTTTTTCAGCACTGGACTTGGATCCTTTGCGAACCAAGGAGAATTCAACTTCATCCCCGATGTTAACAGCGTTAATGTCACCTTCAAATTGACTGCATGGAAAAAAAATGACAACTGTGTAACTACCCAACTCTCTAACAACATAAAGAACGTGTATGATCTTGAAGGAAAGACCAGTAAAGAGACTTGTAGGTATTACTTGACCTACCCGCTGACGTGATCTGAAGCAACAGCGTTCAACCAAGCTCTTAATATTTAAAGGAATGTTATGTAAGGAATTAATTCCCTTGAGCTGACTTTTAATGGTGGATAAGCCGTCAAGACCCTAAAGATGGTAAAATAACAGACGAGGCAACAGCCATGAAACAATAGAGGACTCCATTTATACCAACTTCAAGGTCAAGATGGTTTATGGGCGTGTTACAGTCTAATGCAATTTAATCCTTTTCTACAACCCAAAATTGGTGAAAAAGGTGAAAGGCTCATATTGTGAGTACTCTTTTGGGCAAACTGGGGAAAGGTTCTTTTACGTGGGATTTGGTACATAGTATGTAGGTAATGTTTAGGACAGAGTGATGGTGCGTCCTGGGGTTAGAAACAGGTTTCGTAGTGTCTATTAAAAGGTTTTCGAGAAATTTTGAATATCGTTTATTGGTTGCTGCATACTTCACATCTTCATAACTCGATTTCGATTGGCGACCATATTTAGCATCGAGCATTATCACTGTGTTAGTCGTATAACCTGGTGGTGTTATTCTGTTACACTGTATGTTACTTGGACATTACTGTGTAAGACTGTGCAGCATTATTGTATTATGTAAATAAATTGATATAAATAAATTGTGGTTTATGTATGGGAAGGTGTCTTACCCAAATCTTTTTATTACATCACCTATTTCGACTCATTCCACTGACAGCAACTTCCCTCAGATGAAAAAGCCCATGTCGTAATGAAGTAACCAGGTTACTCTGTCATGATCAACCCGTGTGCACAAGGTCTAGGAAACGTTTTGTAATTATCTGAACATTCATTTACTGATTCTTCATTTTGTACTTTACATTCGTTTGTAATTAAAATTAAGTTTTTCCCTTCAACCCCACTTCTGTGTTATGTAGTCATAGTTGATCAGAATTCCCCACCCTAGGCGACCATACCACTTGCCCTGACCCTGGTGAAGATCACAACTCTTCAGCAATTTTGTTAATATGGACGTGGGTCCATTGTAGTTGCTTACAACCCTACAAAACTGAGGATAAACAATTTTGTTATCATCATACGACAGATAAGTTTCATTAACATCGCTAACATAAATTACTGCTGGCACTGACATCGCTAGCCTGTAGCTAAGCCTTGTACTACTGCTAGCACTGCAGGGGTAACATTAGTATACAGTATACATGAGCTTAAATTGATTGGTTGGAACTGATTTCAGATGGTCTAGGAAAGTTAGGCCTGCTTCGAGCGACATCCACATCACATTTACTATTTAGGCCTAGGCTGCCTAGCCGAACTTTGAGACTGACTTAAGCATTTTCTTCATCCCTGAAGATAGACCTAGTAGTCTAGCTAGGCTTGTGGAAATTAGCTTCAGTCAGCTGTCATTTCTAGGCCTACCCTTAGACACTTAGTTTACTAGAAACTCAAGCAGTTTAAACATGATGCATTCCAGGTGCATAGGCGTAACAGTAACAAGTTTAACAAGTCCTGTTTGACTGACCAGTAATCTCATGTGTGACATGACCTACTTTCTTCAATATGGTATTGTTTTATTATTTTTTTCAGTGCATTTTGACCAATACTTGTAAGAAAATGCTACTTTTTTGGTACTTTTGGTTTCTAGAGAAAGCTAAAATCTTGCCTGTGCCTAACAACCAGTTTTTATACTATATGCTCAAAAACCCTCCCCACCCTGAAGTTGGTAAAATAAAGGACTTGGCTCTCGCCTCACCCATAGTGTATTGCCAACAAGTGCTTTCATTTTATCCCCAGTGTTGATTCCTGGTTGGAAACTAGGTCAAGGACTGGTGTTGCCTCGCAACCAACCCTAGCAACTAAACACAGTCTCAAGCCGATGTGTTGCTAGTTCTTTTGCATATTCATGAGATGTCTTGCTTATGTTTTCTTCATAATAATGAGATCATAAACTGCCTGTTACTGGAAAATAAAGGACAGTCACATGATACCTTGCCAACCAATCAGGAAGCTAGATTGTGAATAACGGATAGCTAAGGGTTGTAGAAACATGTAAAGATCCCCCCATCCCAAGAACCTGCCAAATCAGGACTTTTAATCCCCACTATGTGCCTTTTCCTCTACCAGCATTCACTCCACCTGCCAACTAAATCTCTTGATTCCACTTCTTACCTGTAGTGGAAAAAGACCTCCCTGTCATGTTCCTCTGTTTCTAAGAATCCAAAGCTCTCTTTAAGCACGGCGACATAGCCCCTTTTGGAGGGATCAAAGGTTCTATCAAGGACGGAAATATTCACAGCCATCATCGTCTTGTCCCGTTTGATCTCTGCGATGTTGAAAGAAACCTGAGGACAAAAGAAAAGTCATCATCAACCAGATGTAAGCTTTCAGATTATCAGTATAAGAGCAGTGACAGGGGAGGATAAGGGTGTGAAAAGGAAGGTTGGGGATATGGTATGATGTTGAAGACAAGAAAGAAACTAATGTGATGAAGAACGAAGTTGAATTCTCACATCACCATTTGTAAGCCAAGAAGATAGAGAAAAAAAGATATATATGGCTTCATCATTTAAGGTACACTGGGTTAGAGGTACACTGAGTGTGGGGAGGTGCATTTGGGTGTAACTAAGTGTGGTGTAATAGAATGTGGATGGATGTTTGGGTGTTGATGTGGTCCACATTGGGTCACCTGACAAGGTTAGGAGGTGGGTTAAGTGTGGATTGTGTGTGTGGATGGTGTGTCTGCATGTGAGAGTTGTGTCCGAATGTGGCCGACGCATGTGCTTCTACTTCATGTAATCCAACCTCACACTCAGGTAAATCGACATCAGAAGGGCAAACGAATAGACTGAATAGCTTTTATGGAATAGTATCAGCAAGTGTCTATTCAAGTCGGTTTGAGATTGGCTTACATGAAGTATATAACAATGCATTTTAATTTGAACAGTTCTATTAAGTCTGGATGGATGGTTGAGAGTGGGTTAGATGGTTGAGAGTGGGTTGGATGTTTGTGAAAGGGTGGGGTGTTTGAAAGTGGGTGTGATGTTTGTGAGTGGGTGGTGTATCTGAGGAGTGTTTTGAGCTTGCAACAAATTTGAAGAGAGATATGGGTGAGCAGCATTCTGTGGGTAACAGGACATGTGCGGAGCATGTCACATTGGCAACAGACCTTCAACTTGACAACTTATTCCTACATTTGCAAAAGCAGTTTTGCAGTAATTACCTCATCCCCCTCTTCTGGAGGCACCTTCAGGTCCGTGTCTTTGGCATGGAAGGCAATCCTCTCCTTCACCCCATTCTTCTCGTATGTAATACAACCCAGGTCATGTTCTCTGCTGTGATTTCTGCCAGGACTTCTCCCCCACTGAAGGAACAGGAAAAGGCCAACATCAAACAATTCTTAGACATGGTAGAACGAATTAAAGAACACGCCTAACACATTAGGAATCCAGAGAAAATTTGAAACAGTAGTACTACTAAATTTAGTGTTCCCACAAAATTTTAAAAACCAATTTCAAGGACTTTTCCAGGACTTTTATTTTAGATAGCTGTGAGATACTGCCATACATGAATATAGCCCTCTAACACAATGTGTAGAAGTTACTTGTTGGTTTGTGATTGGCATGGTATAATATCCCCTTAACCAGTACTAAGTTAATCTTCACGCAAACTTAGAAATAAGGGGACATTAATACATTTTGGGTGCCAGATACTATACTATGACAGAAATTTGAATCAATTGGCTGAATCTGTGGTAGTTTCTGGAAATCTATTGGTGAGATACTGTAGGCCTAACGCCCACTTCAAATGTAATGTGACATTTACCTAACTTACAAATAATGAAATACAAAATAAGTTTTCGGTGTCAGGTAGTCGCAAAAGTTTGCCTTACTGCTGGAGTTTTCGAGGACTTTTTCTTGGTCAAGGACTTTTTGGAAAATATCCAAATTTAAGGGAATTTCCAGGACTTTCAAAGACTACAATATTTTTCAAGGATTTCAAGGACTTTCAAGGACCTGTGAGAACCCTGTAAATAGGATAAAGAAAGACCATCACAGGCTATGAGACGAAACTTACATAATAGAAATTAGAATGCAAAAATGGTCTTGTGGTTTTGACAATGTTACTTTCAGTAGCCTACCTGCTCACAGTAACTGATACGTAAGCAATTAGGAATAGTGAAACGATTGACAGTGCATAGACATTACACATAAAACCAGTCTGTCCATGCTCCCATAATCACGCAATCTTTAACCAAAGCAAAACTCAGTTTCCCTTTCTGTTAACCAAGCAAAATGTCTTGTCCCAACAATGCATTATGTAGTGAAACATACATGAAAATGACAAATTCAGGATTTTCTACCACAGGTTTCTGATAATCTTCTTCTTTCAAACACTAAATATGCTATATATACAACTTTCCATTCTTGAATTAAGGTTGCCAGAATTTGACTCACCTCTGCTGACTTGGTCATCAAAACATTTACATCAAAGAAAATAGGGTTACTGTGCTCATCATAACAATCAATATAGTGTACATGAGATCAGTTCAAATTGCACTCTTGAGTTTAAAATCTGCTAAACTCAAATGACGACTGACCTTCACCAAAACTGATTACTCTTATACTCATTGTGATTAACACACCATACATGAGATTAGTCCAAGCTTGTCTTCTTGAAACAAAATTTTCACTACTTGACCTCTACTGACCTCTAAACTCAACAAAAAATGTTAGGGAACTTGCAATCAATATGACTGATATACATACTCAATATGAGACCAGGGCAAATGCTCTCTGAATATGAATGTAAGAATTATCCCAAAAGATCTTGTCTCCTTTTGTTGGTTCTTTTCTGCTTTCTTATAATTTAAGTAAAAACTTATCACCAGCCTTCAGTTCAAATTCCAATAAAGACTCGACCAGGCCTGACAACAAGTAAAATTTTGTCTGAGTCCAGGAATCATCCAAAAATGAAACACAAACCAAGTCACCAGACATCAGCAATAGCAATGTGATACCATCACATTTGCTTTTCTCACAGAATTCTAACCATTGCAATATCTTCTAATAAAGTCAACACATGTAGTGTCTTTCCTTCACATCTTTCTTCTTTTTTGTTTTACTTATAGCAATTATACTATCTTAATGGAAGAGAACTGCCTAGACATTCCTACTGACAGGTAAAATATAAATCAAATCTTTACCATATTCAGGGGTATTTTCTCCACTTCCCCGACCAGTGTCTCTGTTCCAACTATCTCAAAGATTACAGATCCTTTTGGTAGCTTCTTTACACGGATGGCAATGCTTCTTTGGACAGACGTTGGATCCTGTTGCAAGAATTTTCACGAGAAAGTGACTTAATTGCTGCAAATTTTCATATGATTCATGAGGACCATCTATTACATTCTCTGACAAGTTTGCACTTGAAGTCTCTAATTTGTAACACCGCAAAACCTAGCTTATCACACATTTCCTGGTATGAGGGGTCAGACCATGCTGAGACAGGGGGAACCCCTGATAAACGGGAATGGAGATAATCATTGAGCTCATTGTCCATATGTCATTAATCAGTCGTTTCAGTGGTACTGTATGTTGTTTCTCACTCAAACAAACTGGTACGATGTATCCAAAAGCAGTGTTCCTCATTTGGTGGTTTAGATTTACAAAGAATTTTTCACAGCTATATTGACAGTATTGTTCCGTCATTTTTCTCTCCATGTATTTTACCGTTTAAAGATATCTGTTGACTAAAGGTGTAAATGAATATTTAAATTTCTAAAGGAAGCTCCCCTTCATTGATTCTGCATGAATCCTTGCATCTCCTGACAGGGGACCTCTTTGTGCCCAAGAGTCAGAGACCTCCAGGCACATTGTAACACCACATAGGAGGAGTGATGCTGTGACATACTCTTTGTGTGAGAACACTGTACAGCTGCCAACATGCTTCTATACATCCAGCATACTTAAAGTTCTATATCTGCATGATTCTCTGGAATTTACTTCACAAAGAAGACAAACTGTTCTTACCTGCACCACTGTAAATTCTACTTCATCAGAAATGTGAACATCACCCTGGATATAAAAGAAAATGGAAAAGAAATTAGAGATTGGATAACAGCAACACAAGACAATGCCTTAGTCTTTGAAGATTATTTCTAACTAATCATCTCAAAATGATAGCAAAGGTATCAGAAGTGAGATTTACTAGGAATATCTGCCTCATGCATGCATCAGCCAATTGTCCAATTTTATACGACCCAATTTTACATGGCTAGATTTAATGCCACCCAACTTTATGAGCCTACCTAAAATCCTGACTAGGCAGCATGTTTGAGATAAATACAAACAGTGGATGTATTGATAGGTCTGACTTGAAGGATGGTTTGCACACTCAAGGATTTGGCTTTTGAAGTCTTTTGTCTGTAATGCAGTTGTTATCTCACATTAAGACACACAGCTCTTTCTTGTATTTTTTTTTTATTATCTTTCCTAAAAAACTTGACTACAGTGATGAAAGGTAGAAGTCAAATATACAACCATAAAGATAAGGTATTATGACTAAATTTGTGACTCTAGTTATCCTCTGTAACACAGAATTTTCTATATCTCCAATGTATAACCCCTCTATCAGTCAAAATTGTTAAATACTAAAGAAAACAAGAAGATTTATGAAGACAGCCAAGGTGTTCCAAACTGTCCCAATGATGCTTGCCGAAGCACTCATATTTCTGAAGCACTTTTTGACAACGTCAGGAGTGGATCTTCACGTGCACTAACCTACTGTATATCTTTCCTGTGCATATAGGCATACATATGTTCTTGTCATGTACAACATTTGTCATGCAGAGTCTAACATTACAGTTTAACAATTCAGCGGTACAAGATCGATCTAAAAATTGCACAGTAACAGATCAGGGGAGACTGTTGCTATTACAAGAAGATAGCAAAGGAGCAAGTAACACTGTCCATGAGGAGGAGATACAGTCCAAATAGGTGCACCATTGGCTTATCATTATGTGCGAGCCCGAAGTGATAAGTGTGGAGTAAAGTGCCAGTTAAAAGCTTTACATCGCTCCTGCTGTTCTGTACTACGATTATCGACTTAGGAATCTTGCAGGATTAGTTACTATCTATCTCAGACTGCAAATGCTCTAGTGTAGGTGTAGGTGATTTAGCTAATGTAGGGAACTTTTTTATGAGGAGTTCTAATGTTTTCAGGTCTGCTTTTTGTCTTACTAAGGGCACACATTACTGAGTGTACACATCGTTTACCTTGAACTAACTTTAGGTACACGGCGAGGCCTACATGTGTCTACACATGTGTCTTGGCAAAACTTTGTCCCAATAATATGCAATTTTGTGGTAAACTAACATTGGATTATCCAATGAATACACAGATATATTTTATGACTTAACAACAGCTAAATCCAAGAAGTTTTGCTTAAGATAAATTTTGTGACAGTCACGGACGACAGTTTTTGTCAGGTTTGTTGTTTTTCACTCCTGACGTCACTTTTCAATTTCTGGAAAAACACGACAAGTCCGCCTCAACTGTCGAAGACTAAGTTTTACACAAATAACACCTTAAATCCAATTTTATTAAAAAGTTTGAAGTCCTACATGTCATAAAATGATGTTTGGTTTTCCTGAAAGCATATATCTCATTGTAATACCATATCTTTAAGTTAGGTTTTTTCTCAACAGCTACTTCACTATATGCTTCCAAAGTCACACAATATCTCCAATTCTGTTTTTACATCAATTGCAATTCACACACAGTTTCATAAATATTTCATAATTCATTGAACTAACCTCGTCCAATAATTCACTGAAGTGGAAGAACATCCTTGCTTCCCTGTCGGCACACTTGATGAAGCCAAAGCCCTCTTTCACAGCAGCTACAGTTCCCTGCATTATCAAAGATATGATACATAAATAGAACTGCACACCTGACAAGAATAAGCAATGAGTACTGCTGACAAAAAAAAAAAAATTAAAGAATGACTTATGGCCTTAATTTTACTTTTGATAAACTAAGAGGTGAATTACACAACAGATCACATTGGTAAATTCATTGTCAGTTGCATTTAAATTGTATGCAACACCACTTTCATGAATGCAGGATTCTGCATCAAAGACACAGGGATTTGTCAGGGG
The DNA here is from genome assembly GCA_021234535.1 of Stichopus chloronotus. Classification (NCBI taxonomy): domain Eukaryota; kingdom Metazoa; phylum Echinodermata; class Holothuroidea; order Aspidochirotida; family Stichopodidae; genus Stichopus; species Stichopus chloronotus. The sequence goes on from CM037835.1 coordinate 8,317,548, forward strand.
CAATTGCTTGTCCAACAACATGCAACTTTTATTATGGATTTGCCAAAGAGGTAAATTTTCAAAGTTACTTACAAGAATATTCTTTCCACCTCCCCAAAATTACTTTGAAATACTACCATTACCAACAAGACTTTCACCACCTACGGTATGAATTTTCCAAATATATATCTTTATATAGAACCTTGCCACACTTGTTACTTTGAAGCCTTGAGAGCTTAGTGGTTGGAGCAGTCATCCTGTAAAAGACAGTTGCTGGGTTTGAATGCAACTCACGGCGTGCCCCGACCTATCAGGAAGGGCTACCTAACAGCACCAACAAACAAGACAGAAAAAGTTATAAGATCTGTGAGTTGGAAAATCTTGCTTTTTCTTGAGCTCTGATGGAAAGACGACACAAGCAGAAGAGACTTACAGGTTCCGCTCTAGACAATCACCACCTGAAACACCAGAAATAAAATAGTTTGAAGATGAACTGCTCCATCTAATCCAGAACATAAAATTCAACGACCAGACAGACTTCCAAACACACCTAGCAACCGATGCAAAGAAGATCCAAGAAGACCAACAAGTGTGCAAAGCAGCCGACAAGACAATCAACTTCTACAGAATGGAAGGAACATGAACTTACAACTACTGGTAGATGACATCACTAAAACCTACAAAAAAGCACCACCAGAAGCCGAAGTCACTACGAACACGGAAGGAAAACACATCACAAAAGCAGCTGAAACTGGACTACTGCATTGACACGAATGCAAATGACAAGCAATTATTGCACCGAAGGACCATAGGCCCAACTTCCAAAATAGACCAACATGCAGACTTATCGACCCAACGAAAGGCAACTTTGCAAAAATCAGCACACAGATCCTGGAAAGGGTGAATAAAAAGGTCGTACCAGCAATAAAACTCAACCAATGGGAGAACACCAGAGAGGTTTCAAAATGATTTGATGAAATTCCAAATAAAGCAAAATGTGTATTGAGCTGTTACAATGCAGGTGACTTCAACCCTTCCATCACTGAAAAACTCTTACTAGAAGCAATAGACTTTGCTCCAACATTTGCAGAAGTAACAGACAATAAAAGACATACTGCAGATAGAGAACGTATCCCTCCACGACAATGACGACCTGTGGGAAAATGTACAAAGTCAAACTTCGATGTTACAAAGGGCAGTTACGATGGAGCTGACACTTGCCACCTCATGGGAACATACACCCTGTCACAAATACAAAACCTAGGCAGCAAAATCGGACGTTATCCCGTTGACAGATTGGATGTGACTTAAATTTCATTAACTTAGTAGATATCTCCATGGACCTCAGACATCACAGATTCACTAGCATTTCATACAGCTGGGCACTTGGTATCATAGGAAACTGTTCTGAAGGCAATGCAACAAGCCACCATCTCTACTACAGTTTACTGGACTTATTACAGTTCATATGCCATGGATACAGCTCACAGGTGGTAAGAAAACAAATACCCATTTGCACAACCACTATTCAAGAGATGATCTTCTGACTTACTCAGAGAAGAAAAACAACATGAGAGTCCCACTGGTAAGTCACCTACCTGCCAATACTCTCTTAACTTCCTAAGAAACCACAAAAATGTATGCAAACGGTGACTAATTCCCCATAACTTACACCGCTAAACTCAAAGAATCCCCTATAGTTGCTTACTGTCGTCATTCCCCTCCATGAGACCTCCCTTGTACAGGCTTGGAACCCTAATACCTTATGACATACAAGACAAACACAGCCCAACACAGCTTTTTTTGACTAAAAGTCTAGGTGCTGCATACTGCACAAATACATCAAACTCACAGATAAATTTACCAGCACTGCAACAGGACAAACTTTCCCATAATATCACACATTAACTTTAAAATAAAAGATTTACCTCATACCCTGTACAGCTGGCAATAAAAAATGCATCGGGAATAACAGAAACCACACTACACACCAGATACAGCATCACAAAATCAGAAATGATCAACTTTAATAAAACTAATGCCAAGCAACCAGCTTACACCACACATTTCAGTTCTCTATCACACTCTATAGATAATGTTTCAATTACAGGCAATAAAACTCATCAAAGAAAACTCACACACAACAATCCACAACAATCCTCCACAGAGAATCGTTTTGGATTGAGAAGCTAAAACCTTGAAGTCCCAATGGCATCAACATCACGACAAGATGACACCACATGACCATCAGCGGTGCATCTGTATACTTAACACAATGCACACATACACAGTGCCTCATCAAACAAGACACTAATCAACCACTGTACTGGTATGTTATTCCTTTTTCTGATAAAGCCAAGACAACACCCCCAGGGGAAAACCTGCAAATGCAGGACAAAAGACAAATGCGCCCTGCACAGGAACTGCCTTATGTGATCACTTCATACAATTGCAATGTGTTGCAACACAATAAGAACATACATGGAATTAGCTGGATGTATATTCAAAGGCAGATACAGAAATCACATTAAATCTTTCAGGTACATCAACTATGAAAATGAAACAGAACCGTCCAAATACATCTGAAACCTGGAAAAAAAAAACACTGAATACAGCTACAAATGGAACCTGGTCAAGAGGTCAAATACAAGCAAAGGAAAGTCTGGTCAGTGCAACCTTTGTTTAGAAGAAAATTAGCGATAATCCTACACCAAAAACTGCAACCAGATAATGAATGCTCAAAGATCATTGTCATAGAAAACCACCAAACCATAAAGGAGTCAACAACCACTCCACATTGTGAACACACCTAACTGTAACTGTGCTGTGTTTGCAGCATAGAGCTTTTTCACTGAGCCTGAGGTCCATGAAGTTCTAGTATAAATAGATAAATATTTATGTACATCTTTTGATCATTTTACCAGGTTTTGACATTGGTTTCACTACTTTGTTCACATTTTTCAAAATTCACAGTTGTTCAAAAGGAGTAAGGAATGTTAAAATGCTCATTCTGGGTACTTTTATGAAATGGTTGAGTTTGCTTTTAACTTTGCAGCATCTTCAACAGAATCATGAGTTCAAAAATTCAGATCTTCCTTTCAGTGTGCCATCTAACATGACGGTGGCTTCTCAATTAGTCATTAATGTAGAGCAGAACCCTATTTCAACTTTGCCTCACCGTCTCTCTTTGCTCGTTGTTTTCTGTGAAGCTTGACTGATCCAGCACGATGTTAGTTGCTCTTTGGGTGTGGTTCCTACGATCTGTGACTACGCTGAAGAGCACCACGTCGCCCACCCAGAAGGTATGGTTTTGCATTAAGTCCTTGTCCCTGTACTGCAGTTCCTGCTTGGCCCCATCTCCGCTCTCCATGTGAATTTTGCCTGGGGTCGGTTCCAGACTTCTACGGGATGAGGCCCTCGATGATGCTTTGATAATCCTGCCGGTGAAAGTGCCCACGTTGATGTCCTCAAAGATGACCGACCCTGGGGGTAGCAGCGTTATTTCGGTGCCCACCTCTTTGTCCTGAAGGAAGACAAAACGAAGAAAATGCGAATGCAAATTATGGCCAATGATGTATACAGATTTTGGCACATACTGTACATAATTTTTCTTTGGGGGAGGGAGATATGGTTCTCCAGTTCTAAAAATGAGATTTAGAGGGATCCCAACCTCATATGTACTGTAACTCTAACTTTCCCCAAACTCCTTTCTACCCCCAGTGTTTCCAACAGAGCCCTCCACTTCAAATTTCAACAACTGTCAGTTTACTTCCACATTTACATTGCCATTACTCTCAGGGTTTCCCCTGGTACTTAATTGCAGGAGGCGGCCACCTCGCAACTTTTTAAGACCGCCTCGCCAAAAAATGCCGTAATTACCGCCTCACACGTTTATATCCAGGGCTGGAAAAAGTCGGGAAGCCAGAGGCTCCTTCCCGGGAATTTTGCCTCTCGCAGGAAACCCGCTTCTGTACTTCTGGCCGTGTTTATCTTGAACATACCATGCTTGTTTCGAACTTTTGATCACGGAATGGTAGAGATCACACATATGGTTTCCTAAATAGTTACTTCTGAACTGGTAAATAAATCCATTCAAATGTGTATCCCAAATGCCCCATCCATTTTCAATTTTCAACAAAAATTGAAGTAAATTACTATTCCTGTAATAGAATGCCCTTATTTTTTACTCATGATCAATATTTTTCAAGATATATGTGAAAAAACAACGTTGGCAAATATTTCCATGGTTCTACGTATAGGCCTACCTCCTTTACTACATTCAATGTCATTTAAAAAGCATAAGCTTAGGCCTGCCTTCGGCCTGCCTGCATGCGCAAATTATCTACAGAATGACAGCTAGCGGACGTATCGCCACCCACAGAAATACACAATTGAACGTATATTTCTATGTCCCAAACCCTCCATGAAACCAATAGTCTGTTTCTTCAAACCTTTAGTCTAAACCTTTTAAAGTGACTACTAGGATCAATGAACAAAACAATAAGTTTTTCCCTGTAATACGGAAACATGAATTGCCAAGGTGGTTAGACTATTCGATATACATCCACTACGTTAGGATATCATTACTTAAAATTTTCAGAAGGCTGCACACGATCTTACATGATTCTTTTCATGAAACTTTTCGAGACATTTCAACTTCAAAAATGTATGTAATACAGTTTACTCTACATGACATGTGCAACATTTCATAGAACGTTTTGATTTTGAAGCAATATCAATGATTTTTTCTGATCGAGGTATCGTACGTGAATTCACCCTATACAGTAACATCTTTCAACTTAAAGAGTTGTAATTTAGCATGGATTTCAAATGATTCGGACACGTCCACAAACACTATGGCGGGCCCATTGATCCTACGCTGGTATGACAATTGCTTCGCTTTCGAATGATGCCTACGGCGCCATGTTAGGTCTGGCGGGAAACTGACTATATTGTAATTATCCTCCCAGGAAATTTACACTTTTTCCGGCCCTGTTTATATCATGGTCTTCGAGAACCTACAGTGCTACTGTAAGTAGGGATCTGAACCCAAAATTCATGGCGGCATCAAGTAATTCGCCCTCGCCGCCTCATACTGTGAAAAATCCAGAGGAAACCCTGACTCTTATGATGCCACGTGCACATCTGGTGTGGGGGGGGGGAAGAATGAACCAAACAATGGCTAAGGTGGAATGGTGCTACCCACAGTGCAATGCATGCAAGGAAGTGGCACTTCAAATATACTCTTGAGTGAACAACAGCACTTTCACAAAGTGAACAGTTTATCTGGGATATACTCATAGATTAAAATTAGAGTGAAAATGTCCTCATCCTCCAAGTTTACATCCAATCTCCACCCCCCTACAAGTTATTACTTACATGTCTGTTACCAATGACAAATTCCACCTCACTCTCTAGACACAGCTCACTAGCAGTTACCTTGAAACTCACTAAAATGGAAAAATATCTGTCAAAATAAAAGAGGAAAAAGATAAATATATAAAAGTGCAAACAAGGTAAATTATAATATAAATATTGTCAGGTCACACCTTACTCACTTAGTCATCATATATTCTCCTTCTCGAATAATGAAATTTGCCTGGCATATATTTGAGCAATCATTGGTTACAGTACATGGAGAAACACATTTTTAGGTGCTAAAACATTATTTCACAAAACTTAAACAACATTTTTCTTTTCTTTTCATGTCAAAATTTAAGTAGAGGAAGCGTTGTGGTACAGGCATCAGACTCGTAATCCAGTGGTTATTGGTTCTTATCCACCTAGTAGCTTTGGGTGATGAATTTATCTCAACTTGCCTCTCTCCAACAAGGTGCTAATTGGGGATCAGTAACTGACCTGAGTTCAACCAGCAGCTTCATGGCACCTGTGCCTGGTTCCAACGAACAGTATCCTGATCAGATATAACATCTATAGATACACTACATACAAAAACCATCAACCTGAAGACAATTTTCTTTTTAAAAAAAAAAAAATTTACACTTTGTCCGTTCTGCTCTCCCATAGTGAACCTACCTCTTTGGCAACATCATCCCGTTCTATGAAGCCGAAGGATTCCTTCATAGAACTCACCACACCACGGTGTTTAACCACTGGCTTCATCACCTTTATTCTTTTGGCCCTTACTGTACGATTGCTGGATATGAAGGAAAGGTAAGGTTTTTTAAAGTGCTTTGGAGGTGTGATATAACTTGGTTACACAAAACTGCCTCATCTCAGAGATTAAAATGGGGTAATCAATCTTTGTGTGGCAATGTGTACTCATTATTACTAGCACTGTTACCATACAATACACTATGAATTACCGACAGTACATGAAGGTATTACGGTATAACTGAGATGGGTGACACAAGGTACAGTGATAAAATTTCATCGGTACATGAAGGTTCTCACTGACAGGGTACATACAAGTTTTTACCTTTCCCTTATTAAAGCTATTAATGCTTTTTTACATAAATATACTCATTTTATTTTTCTCTCTATTACTAATTCTACAAATTGCTCTGAATGGGAACACAAAAACAAAATGCTTACGATATTAATGATGAAAGAAGAATTATGCGTTAAATTTTTCATGAACGTTTTATCTCCGTTCTCGTGGGAACAGACATCTTGTTGTCCAAACCTTTCGATGATTTCCATGACCTACAAATCTGAGGTGCTTCATTGCTTGCGACTAAATTATATTGGGACTTTCAAATTAAAAAAAAAAATGTTCATTTCTTAACCCACATTGCCTCGAGGCAAATAGGGGAGGGGGAGAGAATACCTTTGATCTGTGGATACTATGAAAGAGACGACGTCATCTTTCTGGAGCTCGGCATCCCCCTCTACGTCCCTCTCGTAAAATGTCAGGAAGAAACTCTCCTGCGAGAAAGGATGGGAAGACCGTATGCAGACCAGATGATACCGGATTAATCGACATTAACATTGATTGCTTATTAAAGATTCAGAGATGTAATTTCCGTTGACAAAACAATCACGTCAGGGGAAGAAAAGGACGACACGGTTTATTTGATGACTCTAATCGTTTATCACCGTGAGCGATTTTCCACCCACTAGTGAGGTGAAAATGTCCCTCACGAAGATTCTTGTTCAAAACAAGTGAAACCTCCGTGAATCGATGCAGAAATTCAAAGTCTGAAATGAACTGCTTTTGGAATGCATGGAGAGGAGAACAGAGTATTAAGATTGGATTAATGGACAGTACATTTTATATTGGCACACCATACATAGTGATTGCAATCCTCAAAGTGTCTAACAATTTTGATATCTTGTGCTTAACGAATAGGATGCCATCTAGAGTAACATTACCTCTGCAAGAGTGTTGACAGGGTGTAAGATTAGAGAGTTACATCAGGGCAGAATTGACTCCTTTCATGTAAAACATACATGACAAGGTAAATAATCTCTTTTTTAGCATAAGCATCCATGCTAGACCACCCCTTCCCAATTTTGTAACAAATGAAATTTGAAGGACTTTCTATTTCAGTTGGCTGTAATTGTTGGTCAAAATTTCTGTTGTACAGTAATAAACTCCACTATACTTAGTTCTTAAGCAAGTCTGTTGAATGTTGGTGAAGTTAACATCACAAGAAACGGGTAACTTTCCATTTAAGTTTGATACGTGAACCGTATTCTTAAAAGAAACTATGCTGCATTTTGTAGTCACAAGAAATATTTTATATCCACTTACTCCACTTAGTTCATAAGATAGTTGACCAGCTCCATTCTCTCTCAGCTGTTGAAGGTAGGAGGAAACAAATTTGGAGGTAAAGTAAAAGGAAAAGATGAAAACAAAACATAAACAAAAAAAACCCCCAAAAAAACCCAGCAAACCTTCAGTTTTATGTAATTTCTTGGTGACTTGAAAGTGTTTACATGATGAAGTTATACTTTTCAAGCTGTTAATGCAATGTGGTGTGTGTGAAGAGGCGATGGCAGGCAGGGTGAGTTGAAGATGGGGTTTCAATTATAGAATTACGCCAGTAGGCAAATGAAAGTAGGAGCCCCATACACCTGCTATAAAAGATTTGGAGCGCATGTACAACTAAACAATAGGCCTATACAGACAAAAGCTTATCACAGAAGAACGTATTAAGCAAAATGCAAAAATGCAGAGTGGTTTCAACGATGTTGCCTTCTGTAGCCAAGCTGCTCAAAGTAATTAACTAGTAAATAAAATGACTTTCTGATAATCCTTTAGCATAAACTAAATATGACATATGTCTACACTTCCTTTCTTTCTGGGCTGACTTGGAAATGAGATGACCTAAATTAAGACAAAAGGTACAGTATCCTGTACTTATTTGAGTTCATAATACGGTTTCTGAGATCCCTTTGACGTTGCGTACTTAACAAATTGTGTTTACATCAGTTTGGAGTCCGCTGACCTTGAATCCTCCCTTTCTTGACACAGTGACAAATATCCAAATGCACAGTTATGATAATGAATGTCACTATTTTAACTGCCATTCTGCATAATGAGATGTATCACTAAATTTTCACTTCTTTGTACATTTTGTTGCAGATTTATTTCTATAAATATGAGTGTAAATTCAAACTAATACGAGTGTAAATTCAAACTTACCCATAATATCGTTTTCCAAAAATTGATCAAATATGTGAACTTGCATTGTATTTTAAGGAAAAAGCATACCATTTATATCTGTCAATAGGTGGAATAACAAATTAGTGAAACCTGAGAACCCCCATGTTTGCATTTCCCCTTGGACAAAAAAAGGGGACAAAATTACTCTTGACCAGAGCTAAAAATGACAGGGCTTTCATAAATACAGTGGTCCATCAACAAACACCATATGAAATCAGACTAAGCTTCCATTCTTGAAATATTTATTGTTTACGAGGTTTTCACAGTTTCACATCTGCTTACCACAAATGACCTTTGACCTGAGCCAAAACAGCATTAAGTTTTGTGCTCAATGAGGTTGATTAACATAGCATATACATGAGATCAGTCCACCCACCGACAACAACAAACACACACACCCACACCATCAGGATTACACAGGTTGCTATTATTACCAAAACAAAAAACTCAACCTCCAGGAAATATGTTGACCAGCTTTGGAAACTGTGGTTGATATTAGCAGAGCAGAATATTAGTAGGTCTGATAATAAGCTGAACTGACTCAGATCAGCTCCCTGCTCAGATCTTCTTCTCTGCATCAGATTATGATATGCTGGCAACTTACAATTCAACTGCAGTTCAATCAACTTTCACCTAGCCAACACACAACCGACCAATCAACAGCTTTTCATCGTCATCCACATTGCCTTTCTGTCACAACTGAGACCACCCAAAATAAAAACTTAAAGAAAATTTTTCAGGTACAAGTCAACATTTCCTGCATCAAAGAAGTACACATCAGGAGGCATTACTTGTAATACTATTGCTTTGGAAATAGGCCTAAGTGTCTATTTGCAACGACACATAATCATTGGAAGTACCCTAACTACAGTATGGATTCTCCCTGACATTAGAGATTTACAAGGGCCATAAGATTCCTCACTTAGTGACTTCTCACAATTCACTCCAACCTTTTCAATGAGATCGTTCAGTCCTAACACAACAGATTTACATAAAGATTCAAGTTGATTCCTCACTTACTGCCTTCACAACAACTCCCTCGACCGGCTCTTCGATGAGATCGTTCAGTCCTGTGACCACTTTGTACAGCTTGCTGGCAACTGGTTTACCGGTCTTTCTGTCAGTTACCATTTCAAATTCTACAAAATCTAGACAATTTAAAGGAAAGATGAGATCTAAATAATTGTGTGCAGAGCCTCAAACTGTTGAATCTGCAATGATCCTTTACAAACATTAATATTTTGCTGTGGATTGAAGGTGATGTAATTAATCATTTTATTCACAAATTAATCTTCAAAGACATCGGCAAATGAACCATTGCTACATGCACATGGTTGGTAAATACAAGGTTTTCACAATTTGATACTGTACCTGTTGATCCCAAATGAAACTTGACCTCCACCAAAAACAATAGGGTTCTTCTACTCAATGTGGTAGACCTACATACCAAATATGCCATCTGTCCAAGTTTCCCCTCTTGAGATATCATGTTTACTAGGTTTTCACAATCTGACCCTGTTGACCCAAATGATCTTCTGCCTCCACCAAAAGCAATAGGCTTCCTCTACTCAAAGTGGTTCACACACATACCAAAATATGAGATCTGTTCAAGCGTCCCTTCTTAAAATATTGTTTACAATGTTTTCACAATTTGACTCCGTTGACCCAGAGTGACCGTTGACCTCCACAAAAAACAATAGGGTTTTTTCTACTCAATGTGGTACACCTACATACTAAATATGAGATCTGCCCAAGTTTCTCCTCTTAAGATATGGTGTTTACAAGGTAGGGCGCGAAAGACCTACGCACACATACACACACACATACATCACACACACATATGCATGATTACAATTATTGAAATCAAAATCTCAGCAATTGTTTTTAAAATGTATTTTCATCCGTCTTCTGTTGATTGAATCACAGTATAATCTTTTCAGTTATCCTGTACCAGTGACAGCATGGGTGCATCTTACCTGAGGGGGCTGAGGCTCATGTAGCCTATCTATCCACCATAGGTTGGAATGGAGCATACCAGGAAATTTTAAATGAAGATACAACCTAAATCATTGGAAATTGCCTTCTCAGGCTACATAGGTCCCCTTTCACTCTTGTGGCACCCCCAAAACACTGCTGCTGTTCCCACTGTCTTATCTATTGTTGCAAGGCCAACGATGAACCTACACCAACAAATCATTTGTTCCAATCAATGCTCATCACCTTTAAGGACCTTATAGATTTACAGTATGAGTGGACCTGTCCAATGACTGTTAGGGCTGTACACTTCCTACCATAAAAACAATGGTGACTAAATGCACTGACAAAATTATTTGTTTCACACCAAAAACAACCACAAAATCTGAAAATCATTATTTCTTCAAAGCCAAGTAACTTTTTTCTTGTTTCTCATTTTCAAAGTGCTAGATCTACAACAATAATTCTGTTGGATACTGAGACAATATGTATTTGAATAACATTTACTTAGGGGCTGGCTACTGGGCGTCTGTGACAATATCTTTCCACATATTCACTTAATGGTTGGTTTATAGTGACCATATTTCTAGATGTTTTACTTAAAGCTGGAGCACCAGTTGTACTGGTAATCGCCTGGTCAGTTTCAGGAAGAGAAAATACAGAAAAATACATCATGTCACATAACCTGAAAGAGAACTATCCACTCATCTTCCTCATGTTTGAATATGCAAATTGCCTTGACATTTTTGTTGGCTCTACAGAATTCAGTCTCTCCCAAAGACTGCATCTCAGTCAATAACTGTTACTTGAAATCAAACAGACAAATTGGGAATGGATATGGGCATTCATCTATGCAAAAATAGGGCTTCAGCAAAGTTATTCTGTAGTGGCTATGACATATTCTCCTGAATTTGACTTTCACTGACAAAATTTTCGACTCATATTCCATCGATAATGGTCTGTTACCGTGACAACATTTCCATGCGAGTCACAGATCAGAATACCACCATGGTATTCATGGTACCACTAACATGGAATCTGGACAATGTCAGAGCGTATTTCTAAATTCGGAGGCCTGTCAGCAGGAACCATCCTGGCAGCATCCAGATCCAGACATGACAACTGCAAAGGGCTGCTCGGAAGAGTACATTGTCTAAACAGCAGCTGCTCTTATCGGCAGCTGCTCTTGTGAGCAGTTTGGAAAATAACCTTACCTCCGACCCTGAGATCCGAGGCAGCATTGCCACTGTACTGGCTGTAGTGGAAGAAAAGTCTGACGTCTCTGTCACAGCAACGAACGAATCCATACGATGCCTTGAACAGGAAAACAATGGATGACATAAACTCTGAATCAAGCTATTTTGTAATTTCTTGGGTGTATGAGGAGCAATATCCACTTTGCGAACATTTTTGGCTTGGACTATTGCAAATATAACACAAATATACTGCTTAATTAGGGGGAAAGCTCCCGACAAATTTACACACGTTTTCTCCTATTCTTCTGCAGTTGTATAACACAACAGTACTGTTCGTGTGTTCATGTAATAAAATATTGTTATTTACATTTATATTCAACGATGTACTTTAAAGAGTGCTATTTCACTATTTTCTGCTTTTCACTTTCCAGTGACTTCTTTTGCCTTTTGGCTTCAATGAAATGCAAGTACTGGTGTAGGCTGTAGCTAACATCACATGACACACATCCTACTGCATATTGTGATGAAGAATTAAAGATGCAGAGAGCAAAATTGTAATGGAATAATTCAAGTTTCAAACTACAATGACGGATCTCAAAATGATAAGTAAATTCTGTGAAACATAATGATTTTCTTCAAGTTGCCGTTGTTATCGTTGCGTAAACAATAACCATGCCATTGAAGTAATAACGACATTAGATACAGCGTGCCAGTAAACGAATCGATTATGTTGGCTCTCCCAAATGTTGCTCACCAAAAGCTTTTCAACTGTCCCCGTTTCTCTTGTGGTCGACCTGAGGTTGAAAGAGTAAACAATGTAGAGACGTTCATGAAAACATTCAAAGAGTAAAAGACAACGTGTGATCACCACACTTTAATGCCACATCACATGATAAAGTTACTGTACAACAGTTTTCTTCCGCTGTACAGTAGTTACAATCTTAAAATATTAAAGCTGAAAATTTTTCTGACTTAACCAGCAACTCAAATCCTCTCTCTGCATATCACATCTTTCCAGGCATTTTTTTTTTTATTATTGTTATTACTTAAGAGACCGCAATGCCTGTTAGGTGCTGGGGTGAAAAAAGATATTTCCTTAATTTTTGTCAAGCATACAGTGAGTAAAGACTAGATTGAAATCGAATACACTTAAAAGCACTCACTATATCATAACAAGTATTGAATTTCATAAACTTGGCATGTAATAAAACAGATTACCAAAACTTGTTTCTTTTAAAAAGGTGAAATTAACTAATTCAAGAACAATGCAAAATAAGGCATTTAACAAATTTGCTGAAAAGCTTTTAAAGACCATTGCACTTCCAGTAAGTAACTCTTATTCATCAAGAAATGATGTTAAAGAAAACAAAACTTTACATTACAACCATAAAATACAGAGCCTTTTGAGTAACAGTGCTGCACTGCAGGCTGTAAATCCATCCATGTAGGGCAGAAAAATTTATTTAAGTACTTTAACATTACTTAAAGGGAAATAGGGCATTTAGAACATACCATCATGGCATACTGTACAAAGAAAATAGGTTTAAACATTGCAAAACCATTCAGTCTCATCAATAAATGTCTGCAAAAGCTTCATCTCCTCAAAACATTATGCATGTGATGAGTAACGGAAGATGCATCATTTGAATTTTGAAAAGATTGGGTGAACAAATTATTGTTGAGCAACAAATGACTGAATTTCTATCTGTGAGAAACTCATTTCTTGAAAATAGGGATTTTGCCCTTCCTTATTTCAAATAATCTATCATTTTATGTCCACAAACATTGGTTTTAAAAAAATGGTTGTTTTCTATAAAACAAACGCCTTATTTCCCTTTGAGTGCATACACTATGAGAGTTCTCAGATCGACTACGCAATAATGAAGTATTACACATTCTGTACACACACCTGTGTTGCATTAAAGCATTGTGCTGAACCTGGCTAGTGTACTACTAGACCAGTGAAATTGACAGTTATGTGCTGCTGTACTTCAAGAGGGTAAAAAAGAGATTAATGGATTTCTTGGGAACAACTCTGAACAACATGTCTTATAAACCTTTTGTGAAGTTTTCAAACAATTTCTTTTTGTGAGAGATGTTTGCCCAATGGGTCATAAAACAAAGCCAGCTGCCTCACAAGAGACATGCATGTCTACACCTTACAGCCGTTATCAATTTGTGATGTCGAGATGAAAAAAAAAACAGCTCATAGAAGTTACGAATATCTACCGAGCACTATGATGTGCCTTGCAAACTAGAAGACAATGTCTGCTGCACTTTGAGATCACTTGAACCACAGACATGTACACTAGAGGCATAGGAAGCATGCGGTGCAAACTATCAAAGCTGGTCAATAATGGTGACATCGACAGATAAAACAGAGGCGCTGTACTAGAAAGTTAGAAAAGGACATTCACAAAGTCACACAAGTGGCTCACCCGGTTTGCTCGGCGGGGGGAAGACTCATCGTTCTCTGCAAGGTGGAGTTGGTTATAGGATTGGCAAGACTGATGGTGTCAGAGGATGATAACCTCTTAATAAAGCAAAAGGAAATAAATCACAATGTCTTTCAAAAAAACATTTAAATACATGAAAAATTTTAAAAGCTGACTGCATCATGCAGAAGTTAGCAATGTTAAGTGAATGATAAAGATCATCTTGGGTATTCTAAGAACCAAATACCGAAGGAATAAAATCCCAAGATTGAAATAGTACTGTTAACTGTCATGTAGGGCCTATATGAAAATGCTTGTGCTTTTAACATACAACCAATGTGAAGGGGAAAGACTAAAAATAAGCATGCAAAATGGAGTTCACTTCATATCACAAATTTGTACAAACCTAAGCGTTGGTCTGCTATAAAGCATTTATGGTGGTGTAGGATGACTCAACATGCATATTATAATGAAAGGTCTGCTTTGAGGGTGCAGTACTCGTCCAAATAAACATGTTAAATTGCATGAATAGTGTTGACCTAAAATAACATTACAATACAACAATCAACAGTAAAACATACAATAGTACTAGACATTGTTCAAGCTGAATCTGTGGGTCTACAGAACAGTGCTCAAGGACACATTGTGAGTTCTAATCGAATACTGTACAAAGCCCTCTACAAGGAAACAATCAGTGTGGGACCTTGTTTATTGTAGGTGTAGAAAGGCTTGATTGGTGCTATAAATATGTCTGGAACAAACATTTTAGGTCCCTAATAGAAAATCTCCTGATATACAATGGTAATCTGATACCAACCTGCACTGTATGGTACTACTGTAGCATAATGTGTTAAACATACAGCACAGTAGTCAAAAATTTTGTTTCTCATGTCAGGGGGAAACTGCATGAAATGGAGAAATGCAAAACAAACATTCCTTGAAATTTAGATGTCCCAGATGCCCTGGGGAAGATGCCATTTAAAGTAAAAATGACATTAACCACGATGGAAAGCAACAGAATCAGCATACTATAAATACTGTGAAAACCAGAAATCACATTTGAAAATTAACGGTTCCTGGCATAAACGCCTACATAATGAAAATGCAACAGTACAGATTACATTTGAGTATCAAATATACAGTATTAATCAAGTTGTCACTTCTTGATCTGTATCAGGCATTTGTAGCATTCAGTAATAAAGTACTGTATTTACAAATAACCTACAGACTGATTGCTTCGTTGCAGAGTCAGTGATAGGATGTTTTGGCTGAGCTGAATATTCATTACTAGTATACTCCCTATTGGCTTGTTCAAAGAAGCGTACAGTCAGGTTGCATAAAAAACTGTCAACCACTACATTATCATATTACACTTTTAGTCATTCTGCTTGAAGACTTTTGAAATCACATGATAGAAATTACCACCAAAAAACCTACAGAATTTATCAACCCAAATTGTCTGAACGGTGCAAATTAAAAGACATTCAGTACTGCAATTAACTTTTGGACATAAAATTTCAATGTGCAATCACTTTAACTTCTTCAGTTTGAATAGCACATACTATTTTTGTTTTCTCAGCATAGGGCTCATTGAGTTACTTAGCAAAATTCATGATTATTTTGTCACACCTGTTGCATATACATTACTCATATGTTGATGATACTGTATACTGTATGGTCAAACTAAGAGATTCTGAACATTTGACACACAAGTAGCATTCAAATCACTCATTGTAAATCTGAAATCAGACAATTTTTACCATATATCAATAGTACTAAGTATACAGTACTGTAGGCAATCTCTGTTCATAGAAAACTACAATTTCTCACAACTTTCAGTCACTGTGGGAATAAGTACAATACTGTACATGACTAATACAGCTAATTTGAGACATTGGTTCAGTATGCAACAGTTTCCTTCAAACTAGTCACAAAAAAGAAACTACCAACTCAATAAGCCACTTTAGAGTCACAAATTAGGTTTCCACAGTATCTGATAGCTTTGTTAAGATTATTGAGGTTAATCACAAAACCACACTGTAACAGGCATAAGTGACCATGAATAGTGGAGTACAACAGATTCATAATTCAAGTTCACCAACCTTGCTTGCTGATGTTCAAAGAGAACATGTAAAGAAAAGACGTTTCACATTTTTCGTAAGTTTTTCCCAGTCATGGCTGAATCTTTTATACATAAATACAAAGAATCATAGTTCTGCAGAAAATTCATGGTTTCACTTCTTCCTCAGAGAGACGATACACACTTCAGATTCTGCTGTGCTTATGGAGGTTTGAAACATAAACTTACATGTCATGGTGGAAAAAAAAGGTAAATTACTGTATATCAAGGCAAATGTTGTGCGAACTCTACATACTGTACATGTACAGTATACCAACGAATTGTACTTTAAGTAGCAAAGATTGTCATTGTTGACTGTGTTTCTTACACACACTATATTGTACAATTAACTGGCAAAGGGTTAAAAACAGTGGTTCTAAACCAGGTGGTAATTAGTCCAAGTGAAGGGAATATTGACTTTGGCATCTCCTGGTGGGTAATTATTGACTGCTGATCCCATCCAGTATCTTTTTCTAACTTTTGTACAGTACTACGTCTGTAAGATTACTCCTAAGTTTGACAAATCTGACGCTGCAGTGACCGCACTGGACCGTTCTTACAATAATGCTACCAGACCCATTGTAGCGTACTCACAGTATTTGTGCACAATACAGTGCGTTAATTGCAAAGATGGTTCAAGCACTTCACTGTGGTTGAGACTGCGAGTAACTTTTGACATATAGTTTAAGGAAGTGGGGAATGCATAGGGCAGCTAAAAAAAAAAAAAATAAGAACCAGTGCATTAAACTCACAATGTCAATTCTTCTCCAATGGTGGAAGAAAAAACAAAATACAAACCTTCCAGGCAATTCCAGACATGTTGTTCTATGGACGAGTGTCACTTGTTTCTTTGACTTGAGAGACTGTTTGTAAAGAGTTGCTTCAAAAAAGGTGCTTGACTGTGAAAGATCTGCAGCAGTTTACATCTCATGGGTGAACTTGCAGTGAGTTGTAATGGAGGGCCTGTTAATTAAAAAAGTTTTGCAAGGGTGACTGCATTGCTACTTTCCACAGAGTAGTTAAATGTGAACACACACACAAAACAATACAACTTCAACTGAAAGGCTGTTGGCTTATACACAAATGTACAGCATGCATTTTCAAGCTTTAGGAATATTCACTCTTGAAGTTATTAAACATAAATGATAAGGCTGCAAAGTACAATACAGTACTGTAGATCAATGCAGTATTAATGCAGTCCTGTTTTTCAGTTTTGTCATATCACCTTGTCAAACACCCATGCTGTGCATATGGAGCTGGACATAAACACATGTACCTGTACTGTACAGCACAGTAGCCCTACAGTACATGTGCACATTGGGGCAAACAAAAGTATTCTCATAAGTTACTTTTGTATGCCATCTTTTGAGCAAGCATCTGCACCTGTCTGGCCGGACAGGAACATTAGGGGTTGACATATTGCAGGATATGAATGAGGTTAATTCTAGAAGGAGACTATTTGAATGTCAGCCATTTTGAATTAAAAATAAAAACACCCGGCATGCTCCATTTTTCCTGATGATCAGCTGTTTCTTTTTTTTTTACTCACTGTAGCCTTAATAACACAAGTGGAATCTTTAAATTCAGTAGGCTGAATCACTCAAAGGCCCATTTCTTGGGGTATGCTACATAGTTGGGAGTTATTCTGCAAGGGACAACTGCAGAATACGGCATTCCTATACTACATAGACAGCTACAGTTAAGACTATGGAGGCACAGTCACAGTGACTGCCCCACAGCACTCAGATAAAAGTAGCTTGATATATGACAGACATTCACTGCAACTACGACTGCACCTCCACACTCAAATAGGTTTAGGCGGTATTCCGGTACTCAAGTTGATACCGGTATTACCAGAACTGGCTCTACTCTGTACCAATTCAAAGTTTTTACTTAGTTTTACCTGCACTACACAGTAACTTTCCAAATCTGACTAAATTTATCTTAACTGTTACCATTTTCAAGAAATGTCCTTGAAATGTGCAGTTAATTCTAACATTTCTAATCTCAAAATTGTCTAAAAATATGATGCTGCCAACAAGTACTACAAAATCCTAAAAGACATCATTGTTTTGTTGTAGCCTTCAACGATTCCTTGCGCCTAACACAAATAACGCCAGCTAAAAAATCTTAACATTAGGCTATTTCGTACATGAAACTTCAAGACTCGATGTAAAAAAGGTTGGTTTACAGGACGTAACATGTACGTCAGGCTAAAATCTAAAACATCTGTTCCTGGTAATATCACATGTGTCAGAAAGATCCCTAATATGTGTCCACCCAATGCTTTTGGCTCAAACAGTCTAGAATAAATTTGGTCAGGTTACTACCCAACCCTACTCTCAAAGTAACAATATCAATGCAGCCAATGCGCTGTCCACTATTAAAATAATAGTACCTTGATCATGTGACACACATTCACTGCAACTACGACTGCACCTCCACTTGCATTAAACATTCACTGCGACTACTACTGTGCCTCCACTCTCAATAACAGTCACTGACACTGTGACTGCACCACCACTATTTAGAATAGGGCCAAGTAAAAAAAAAGAAAAACAGTTTCTCATCCCTGTACGCACACGTTTTTCCAGGCACAATTTTTTTTCTTTCCACAATCAAAAGTAGGATTAATAACTGAAAATATCATCCCGACTGCAGAAAAAAGTTCTCCAAGTCTTTAGCAAGTCTTTGCAATGTAAGACTCATTGATAAAGTGATAAGGCACGTAACAAAAATGTTTGCTGTGCTGCTAACAGGCTTTTCCAATTGCTGCTTGTAAAAAAAAGGTCACAAATTTGCGAACAACAAGTGACATCAACAAGGGTATCAGACAACTAAACTAGTGACTGCTGGGTCTGTGTCTACTTTTTCAAGTTTTTGTTTTTATTTTTTTCAGAGTTTTTTTTTTCTTTTTTATCTCACAACATTGTAACGTCCGACATCCTGTGAAAACCTACGGAGAGAAATGACAGCAGTAAAACCTGAGAAAGGAAAGACGTTAGAAGACGATTCGAACCCACGAGGGTAGAGTAACAGATGTTTAATAACCCTATCCTTAACCCACAACGCTACAAGAGGGAATTCGACAGAAGAGTGTTCAAGGATATACAAAATACATCCCCAATACCCTTGCCCTGTAATATATGCATATATGACGTATATACCCTAACCCTATACTAAAGTATGTATAGGCTATTGCTGACAGTACAACCAGTGCTCAATTCAAGCATATCACCGTATATTGTGTGTGATGAATGAGCGTGTGGTCATGGATTCTTAATTCTATCCCAAAAAAGTGCCCGCAAACCTCCTTCGAAAAATTTGGATGAGAAACTTGTTTTTTTTTTTTACTGCGCCTTAATATTAATGTATGACACACGTTTACTGCAACTATGACTGTGCCCTCCCTTCAGGTTGGAAGCTCAGTGTATATGCCTACTTCATTTTTTCTTCTGAAAATTACTAACAGGGCACATGCTCAGTTGTTCTCAGACTGCATTTCAATGGTCACCACAACTGAGTCCAAGATTTTAAAAAAACGTTGTTGGGCGTTGTACTCTGCAATTACTCCTACAATTAGGCTTCGCCAATTTGGCAACTGATACACACAACTGTTACGCAATAACGAAAACTGCTTGATAATGACATCGATAATACACAGGACGGATCTATTGGTTTGGCCTAAGTTACTGAGTCACACTAACATTACAATTAGTAGTTACACACATTACGGTTTCGGCCTAACGAACTGTGAGATGCAATAGGTCAACCTGAGCATGTTAACATTAGGCTACACAAAGAAAATAAAAATGATCGAACAAAGTTGTAAACATTAACACAGAAGCAAATTTCACTATTAGATGAAATGAATGTGTCAAAAAACAATGCAATTTAAAGTATGATCTCGTTTAAATATTTGACTTCACGATTGTGTTAAGCTTGTTTAAGTTACGTATGACGCACCTTTTGGGAAGAGTGTGACACTCGTTCAGTAGACTTACACTCAAGTTGTGCTACTTCTAGCCAGCTTCGTCGCGTTAAACAACGGGTGTTTGGATTCGTGAACCCTTGCCCTTAATTACGTAATAGTCAACTAAATGAACGCCATAGTCACTAAATGAACAGTGTGCGGACTAGTGTAGGTTCACCATTGGGGTTTTTCTTGAAAGCTGATCAAAACCAGTTTAGCTGAACCTGGGACCCCGGGAGGGGACGAGGGAGTGGCGAGAATAGTTCGATTGTTAGAGATTGGCCGCCTCCACCTGCAGTCATCATTGATCTCATCCAGATATATAGCCAGTGCGTACTGTAGGTTACAGTAAGAGAACGGAGGATCAACCAACAAGAAATTTTGTATCGTTCCATCATAACGATTTTACCTGTGGGAACTACACCGGCCCTAAACCACCAAGGTGCAACGATAAGGGAAATTTCGGAGGCGAAATTACCCATCCTGAAGGCTGAACGTGCATATTTCATGTAGGAGTGGGGAAGCTCAAGTGGCACCCATCATTGTGGGAAGACTATCCTAGAGACTATCTACGGAGCGGCACCATACTGATGCTGAGCAAACACCATAAAATGTTTGGATGATAATGTCCTCTACAGATCGCCGGAAATTGCCTTTCCAGCCCTCCCCCCCCCCCAGACTGTGGCTGTGGCTTTACTTCGGGCCAGTCAGCCCTCAAATGCGATGTGATGTAATAAACGTGTCCCATAAGCAAATTGAAGTTGCTTTTTAACAATGCAGTTTATATCTTAACTATTCAAGAAATTTTTGGAAACTATTTTTGTCTCACCCTTTGGGGCTAATTGCCCCTCCCTTCGATTCACCAATGATTTTATGTAAATCATTTATGTATCTGGTTATTGAGAAATTGGCATTGAGGTCCAAAATGTGTTGATAGAGTTACATTGGGAATATCACAAACCTGTAAAACTGGCTAGCCTGAGGGAATTATAAAAGTGTGCCGGGAACACACTTGGTACGTCTACTGCGGAAACATGGATTCATTTGTCGGATCCACTGTGATCAAAGACAGAGATTCATCGCCCCAGACAATTTCAATTCTTCTAACGACTTAGCTCCCTCCCACAGCCTGTCTTAAAGTCCTTCATGCCCGTGTGCAGCATTTTCAGTGGAGGGGCCGAGGGAGGGTTTAATTTTACCAGCCGAATTGGAACATTTTACCTGACAATTATAACAAACAAATTAAAATTACAATCACAGGCTGAGCTCTAGATTTTATGGTGACGTCTGACCCCTCGAACCCTTCTGTATCCTGTCCTTCACATGCGTAATCAAAACAATGTGCCATTGCGTGTGCTGTGTAATATGAGATACTCTGCATCTTCCGAATTTGTTGTAAATTAAAAAATCAGAACCACTAGAGATTTTGCTTTCCCCCCCCCCCAGCCAAAAATGTTGTTTGGGTTGATGAATGACTGCCTTTAAACAATCCTACCGAGAAGTGGCATTGGTGGTGGTGCTTTGTTCTGTTTAAAGTTCAAGCGTACGCAGGACGTTCCAAGGGAAGATCGACGACTCGACTGAAGCAACAAATGGGGGGGGGGGGTGTTACTGCTGCTGACACTGTCGACTGTTAAATCGGCCACTGCATGGGGGGGGGGGGGATATTGTAATCCATGGAGAGGTTGCCGTCTTCAAAACTGAGTGACTGTTACACTCCTTGTGGTATTCAACTGAAACTCCCCTTATAAAAATTCCTCATGAGACTCTCGTGGGAACTTCTGAGATTTTGACCCAAGGTTCTCATGAGTAATTCCTCATGAAAATTTTCTCATGAGTTACTATGAAAAACTCATGAGAAACGTCTCATTAGAAAGTCATGAAACCTCATGAGAAATTTTTCATGAGAAGTGCAAATGGTATGGCGGCAGCAAGTTCGATTTTGAACTGAGAAAGACGAAATGTAGCTATTATTCTGATCAATGTGATCCCTTAATCAGCTTTTTCTTTCTCTTAGTTCTCTTAACTAGTTGATATTCCTGCTTGAATAATTGCTTTCAGATCTTTCAGATCTTGTACAGTTTTCATGAGATCGCGTACAATTCTCATGAGATATCATGGAATCCTCATGAGTGTGCCGTGTGATGTAAATACCCCACATCCAAGAGTGATATACACGTTTCTATATTTAGTCATATTACGGATATAGGAGACAGTGGCGACGATTAACATATCAATGAGTTTCACGAGTGCGCTCTTTGTGATGGGAGAGTGAGAGTGAGAGTTAATGAACCTTAACTGAATCATTTTAATATTTTGTAACTGGAGACCAAGGGGGGGGGGGGGGGGAACAGTCCAATTATTCGAAACTAGGATAGGTAATCAATCACCGGGTCCCCGTCTACCCCCCAACACTACCCAGTAATAGTAATTAGGGGAGATTAAAATATGAGAACTGAGCCGCATCTTAAAGTGTTCTCTTCCATTAAATGGCTATTCTCTACTTCAATGGCAATATTACATCATTTTTTTCTATATCCACATGTATAAAAAAATAGTCATTGCAAAATGTCGATGAAGCGATGAAGAATGTTTTATCCCAACTTATACTGACATGACAGAAGGAAAAGAAATATTGGTTACGTTCCAGAATAGAGAAAAAGAATGTATAGAAATAAATTCTCCAGAGCAGGAGACTTATCAGCAAGAATTAATTTCGAACAATTTAGCTATACCAGGCTGTAACACATTTCTGTTTTTTATTCAGCCGATGTCAAACGAATAAAGGTAAAAGTTGTTTTCCCATACGTTTAGTGTAATGGTTCATATTTAAACGGGATCAAAAAAGATGAGAGGGAATGAGTAATGAATAACTGGAGCACAATCAATCTGTATAAATATATCCCCCCCCCCCCCCATGATATCCTGTCTTCCACCCAACTGGCGTGGTCGCGCCCATCCTCTTTGCCGGTTCTTTCATCAGTTGGTCACAACATGCAGCAACATCAAAGAGTGCATGAGCCGTTGAATGTTTTTTTACGTGATTTGCTTATGTTGTTCTTTTTTCTGCTCTGGTGTCATCCTTTGCTTACATTGCTGTTTATAAAAAGACAATAGCATCAACGAACGATCGGTTAGAAACTGGCTTTTGAGACTTTTGAATTCCATCAGGTATACTGTAGGGGGAATGGTAATGCGGTTCGAAGTTACTGACATTTAAGAGTCTCATCCCTCGATTTTGCCTAATATTCACACTTTTATGTTCCTCGACGAACCCCAGGCCCTATAGCGTGGGCAGTGTCTGGCAACCTTTTTCGTGGAGTGTAATTATTCAAATAGGTTAGCATAAGTGTATTAGGAAATTAAGTGATCACGTACGGTATATGTCTTTGATTGGTCTCTCTGTTCTTGTTTTTACTTCTCTGTAGGCCCTGAAGGAAATAAGCAAGCTGTGGCAACGACTTGCTATATCACGTTGAACTAGGCCTATATTCAGAGGATAATACGATACTACACCCTCAACAATCAACAATAACGTTTGAATTATAGGACAAAATAACCTAAATGTTTTGAAATGAAAATCATTACTCACGAAATGTCAGTTCATAATTTGACTTTTTACCCAGAAGGATGACGTATATATATATATATATCGTTTCATAATATTAGCTCATATTTTGGAAGCCATGTGTCATTGTGTAATTGAGGTCACAACTCACGAGCAATAATCGTGCACAGATATGAGCTATAGTGGTTTTTTTTCTTCTTATGCCATTCGTTTATTCTTCTCTATTAGTTAGAGATAAACTTGTCTCAAGAAAAATAGGATTCCGGTGTTTGCCGTGGTTTTAGTCTATTGTATTGCAAATAAAGTATACTAGGTGTTTAGCCTTGAATACTATTAGACCTGAAATAGGTCATTGGAGAAGTAAGGAAATCGTGCTAATTTCAGAATATGTGAACAGAGTATCAATGGAGCAGACCGTTTTGCATTCAATAATTTTATTTAGTATATAATTTATAAGCTCATTTATATTTTTGCCCTTTTTCATGAATGATCGCATTTTTTTCAGTAATTGTGTGAATTCAAGCAGAGTTAACCTTAAGTCGTTTCGATGCAATCGATATTGGAGAGTTATTGTTGGCTTTTACTTTGTTTTATTTTTTGACGATAATTGCATATCAATGAGTTATATTTCAGCACGTGGACTTGATAATGTCAGAGATGGTTAACCTCGTGAGAGTTTGGTTTTCTACTTCTGGAAAGGTCGAAGATATCATCTGTGCAATCGTTATATGGGTGTTTTGATTTTTGAACTGTTGAGGAAAACTTGTTTGAATTGTAATGTAATACCACGATCCCAACTGACAGAGGTTTAAACACACAAATGATTATTTTGCAAGTAGGAAGAAGATTTTGGTAAATTAAGTAGCAAATCGTTACTTACATATGTTTAATAAAGGGTACTAGATGTTGTAAAAGGGTATCACACCCTATTTATAAGTTGGAAATATTTCTCTTCATAGAATTTGGCAACCGCTGTTAGTATGTTCCCAAACTGATTCTAATTTTATATTGGATTCTAATTTGATATTGAAAGTGGCAAGTTTAAGATGACCCGGTGAATGATGGAGTACTATATGTGTAACGTGAGGAACAATGGGGCAAAGCAGAAACAACTTTGCAGACGTTTGCGCTTTTAAGGCTGTCCTTTAGAATTTAATATGGTACAACACACGTTATGATCGACATAAATGGTCAATTGTCAACTCCGCAGTAAGTAGTGTGTCCGGACAACCATAACTCACCCCTGGACAATTCCCATCTCGACAACTGTTCTCCCGACAATTCCCGGCCTGGAAATTGTTTGTACCTATCATGAGACCTACAATTTTCACCCAAAGATATGCTGAAACCTCAGAGCGTCCGGGCTTCTTTTGCCCCCTGAACCCCCACCAGGACTTTGCCCCTGGACCCCACCAAGATCCCACTCACTAAGCTCCCGTTTCGTGCTCGCTTTCGCGCTGAGGGCGAAAATTTTTTGTCACAACACTTTCAATTGCCCTCCATTTGTTCCCCCCCCCCCCCCACAAAAAAAAAATCTGAAATCCTGGTGCCGCCACACAAGTCACTTTTATATCTCAGCTGTGGTCGTCTCGGAATGACTTTAGTATGGAAACTATTGGATATCGATAACAGTATTTTATGTATCCTTCAATGGACAGTCTCCTACAATGCCAGCATCTAGAGCATCCGTCCGACACAAAACCTGGAATCCCCCCTCGCCCCCCCCTCCCTCTTTAGATAATGAATCAATATGGCTGGTTGCATTTGTTCGCAGACACAAATGTCATAATATGCGATATCACATTAGACAAAAATAAAATCAAGAAAATGGAAGCACAAAAAGAAAATGACGGTAGCCGTTTGAGCGACACTGCGAATGTTAGTATGGCATGATTGAAAACCAGTATGAAGAGTTTACATAGAAAAAAGAAATGTCGTCCCGTGTAGAGGGCGGGAGAACAGAACAGAGGGGAAGGAAACAGCATCCCCTTAACAACGGTCTCTGATGGGAAATGGAAAAGTCTGTAGGGGGGGGGGGGGGGTAATAAGTACGTACTGCAGCAATGAAAGCACAAACGTGTTATTAGAGTTAAATACCAAGTTGTTCTCCAGTTATAATCTTTCAGTTGCAGAGGAAAGATAGCAAACTCCATGGTTTACACAGACTGTTCGTTTTCTATGTATTTAGTTACTTTCTTGGTTCTTTCAATATTGCTGTTGCTTGTTTCAATCAGTAGATTCTGTTTTGTAACTGTGGAATGAAAACGACTAATCAACTCGGGCAACACAAGTAATGTGATAACCCATCTCCCAGATGCGTACGGTTCATCCACGGCAGTAAAATGAATCAAGTATTTGATTGAAAATGGCACACTTGACATCTTTCAGTAAGTCTCAGTTAGAGCATGGTTGTAGGTTTTTTGACCAAGACTGCAGTTCCACGAATGACTTCAGTGATTTTTAGGAACAAAATAATTTGAATATCTTTGCAGTATGTATATGTCAATACATATGCTATATAACTTTTTCAAGCAAACCATGAACATTTATCTACAACATCCAGAATTAATAAGCGAAACAATTTGCCCATAAATTTATATTTCCAAGTAAGTCAGTGAAAAGCGCTGTAAGGGACAGGTTGTTCTACAGCCTGTATTTAGAATACGTGCGTAACAACTTACCCCCGTCTTCGAAGTCGTGCAGTAAGTTTGTCATGTAACAACTTACCCCAGAAAATGAAACAGCTTATTCAATATACATGAGCAATGTTGAAACGTCATATGTCATCATGTTTTGGAGTAATTCCATCTTGTTTTAAATTACTGAAAAGCAGTTCATGGTATCTTGAATATGTAGTGTTGTACGTGGCAAGTATAATCTTCTCTCCTTGGTGTATCAAGTTGGGGCAAATCGTTACGATATTTTTTTTTTTGTCCACTAAGTGAATAATATCTTAATAACGGTTTGTTCTTTAAGCTTAATAATTGTCTAGCGACAACGTACCGTTCTTTCATAACGGGATAATATGAGTGTTTTAACCTCAGTTTATCCCGGAATAATAGACAAATGAAATTTTGTAACAACCACCCCCTCCCCCGTCTTTCCTACACGTATATCGCTATAGTATACTATGTTAACAGCAACGGAAAACATATCAGGCTGGAGATATGTTTTGAATTGATCAGTAATTCTCTGATAATTTTGTATAATTTCCAACTTTTTTATACATTTCCTTTCTAGCTTATAGCGACAACTACTGCATATTGTAAAGGTTGCAGCTTTGATCTTTTAAATCTTTGTTTTCACCCATTCGAGCTCCTTCCTGATCGCAGTTTCGGCGCATTTTGAGATTTGAAGATACAGGTCTAGAACAAAAATACATGACTCTTAGTCAGTTAGGGGGCCCATTCCCCTGACGAAGCAAGACGTTACATTAAAAAATAAATAAATAAAGTAGGTCAGAATTACCGTCCTTTGGGAAGCCACCGGGAGGGCTCCATTTTCAAACGGGGCAAAAGTCCTGGACTGATCTAGACTAAGGCTGCGACAGGTATAGTGTGAGTTATACCTGGATAATGCACGAGTGGCAAGTTAACAAGAGCCGACTAAGAAACCTGACATGGAAATATTGCTGAATAACTTCTATCTCGCACTCGCAATTAAATGTCTCCTGCATTAAACTTATCGTCATTTTAATTTTTAAAACTGTTTGCTTATATTTTCGAACAGTTATATGATTGTACCGAAGAATACAAATTCACCATGATACATACCTCGTCACATCACTTATTTAGTATCATACAAGCGTTTACGTAGCGACTGGTTGTATAGTGTTTGTTTGTTTTTTTATATGCCCTTAAAGCATGCATGTCTGTATATAAAGTGCTTTGATCCAACGGGCAAGTTTATATTTAGCTCTCCTACGTGCCGGCATTCTCCACCTCTTCCTCTCTCTGTCTCTCTCCCCCTCTGTCTCTCCACCTCCTTCTCTTTCTCTCTCTCTCTCTCTCTTATGCTCCCACTATACTTCCCTTATCTCCCTTCTAACTCTTAATCAATGGAATGGATTTACTGTTTTTATGCTTCTTACATTTTAGAAATCAACAAGAGAAAAAGCAAACAAACAGGGAACCAATTTACCCTGAAGTATTCTTAACAGAGTTGCACCGTCTGTTGTCAGAAAAAAAAAATCAGAACAAAAATGATACTTCCCGCGATTTGTCCTTCCCAATTTGTTCCAAAACAGACGCCTCATAGTTGTAACCCTTTTTATCTAATTGCGAATTCTTTTGAAAAGTCTAAGTAATTACTTAGTTTGCATTTTGGGCAAAAGCCTTCGGTTTTTAGAATTTGTTTCCTATCTTCTTTTTCTTGTGCTGTTTTTGCTTTCAATTGTTGGGATGTCATTGATGTGCCACAACCTGTAGCGGACGCTAAACACTGAAATTTATTCACAATGTTTCGTTTGGAAAAGAAAGAAAATATCACGAAAGTAATTTATGTCCTCTGTATTTTTGTCGTTAAGTTGGAGGGTGCGGGATTAAGAAACCAGAATAAAACTCACAAAATTTGAGGATATTGCTGTGACGTTGGGCAGTGATATTAGTCTATAGGAGGCTGTTAAAAAGGAAATGTAAATTTGATCATCCATTTGTAAAAAAAAAAAAAAAAAAAACATACATTAAATAATGAAGCCGGGTTCGCACCGCACTTTGCGATTCACACACAAAATGTTATACTGACTCATTGGACTTCCTGCTTGCGTGTCAACTGCGCGAGTCAACTGCGCGTAGTATCATAAGGAAGCAATTGATCGATTTATGGAACAAAGTTGATTTTGCGTCTTATGTCTGGTGGTGTTTTCTGGTATACTAACGTGGGAAATGAAGGGGGTGGAGTGATCCTGGTAAACCTGCTTGGAGCTAAACCTTCAACCTTACGCTTGCATCGATTTGTGTTGGGGATTTCTTTGTTGAATTTTGTAAAGCTGTAGGGAGGGGAGGTTCAAAACTACGGGCCTGCATGGGCATCGAGAAACTGAAATATATCACCTTACCTTTCTTTATTCGAATTGTGATGCACCTAAAATTAAATGTCAGAGATTTGTACATTAAACCTTAATTTAGAAGGAATACAAACAGTTTAAAAATAAAAAAAATCAAGCCAAAAGCAAGAAAAAACATTTAAGTTGAGTTTATTTTGTAAAAATATGAGAGTAGCTTACACTCTGACCGGAAGTAATGTAATCAATTTTTCTTTTCTTTTTTTTAAGGGGCTTCTCATTTAATTTCTTTCTTTTTTTCTTTCTCTTCATATTGTCTCTTATAGTAGTTCTTTGTAGTATTTATATAATTTTGCTAGGGTAATTTTTCGTTTGGCTCTTATAACATTTCGCAGGATGGTGTGAAAATAAATTGAATATACGTATTGTTGTATGCGGATGTTACTGAAAACTTAAAGGGAATTCCTTTCCCAACCTGTTCATCTAATGATGTTGGCATGTATCCTCTCAAAAAAGAAGTCAGCACTCTTGCAACCCTCTCCTCACCGGCGTAGATAAGGGCATAAGGGGGATGTGACACCATGATCATGCAGTAAAAAAAAATGAAGGAAAATTAAATAATATATGAGAAAAATGAAAATAAAATATGGAATAGCCAATGCTTTATGATTACCTGAAGCAGTTGTTGCTGGTACCAGACTTGAAAGCGATGCCAGACCGACCTGAATTATTCCGCTTGGGATGGCAATGGAAGGTATATCCTTTATTAATAATGGCCTAGACCGGCACCATGACGTTATGCATAATGCCATGTATATGTCCTGCCATCATGAAGTACGCTCCTTGCTCCTACAGTACGTTCCTTGCCAATCGACGCTGCCATTCCGCCTAGATAGTACTTTAGGTACTCAGCCCTCCCTCGCTCCATGATCTCTGCTTCAAAGTCGAGCCCCCCCCCCCCTCCCGGCAAAATCCTGCTCACTCTGGACCAGGCTGAATAACCATGTAATTTGCCCTTCCCCCCATTAGAATAACCTTGTAAAATTTGTTATGTTGAACTGAACATGTGAAAAGTGCCACGTCTGGCGATCTCGCAAGTATTTTTGTTCTCAAAATTTTCCTCACTGCAGCTCCCGTCAACTGGTGTTGGCACTCCTCTGAGGCAGTAAAGAAAGCTTTTCTCGTTATCGAGTAGTTTGTGTCCCTTAAAACATCCTCTTGAATGGGATGTGATCCTGACATTCCGGCAATCTTGGTCTCTTTCTTTTTAGTAGTCCGTCATTCATGTTTGGACCCCATTGTTTAAAAATCCTAGCTACGCCCCGATGCAGTTTTCATAACACATCGTAGGACTAACCTTTAGCATGTTTTCAATACCTTTTGCACACTTCTTTCGTTTACCTGGGCTGTCTTTGTAATCAGTACACGAGTACATGAAGGGCATGTATGGTTTCTACCGGGAGTGATCATGTTGTAAGTTTTGAGTTTGAGTGCAGACTAACCTGGCAAATTTATAGATTCGAGTGTGTGACTTGCCAGTTAAAGACTTCACGAGACAGACTATATAAGTAGTTGACCAGACAAACTGTAAAAGAGCCAACTGATAACAACAACAACAGAAACAATCACTCAAAATGCACTTAGTCATCGAATTTGAAGCTTTTATTTCTAAGTTTTATGTCCAAGATCTTTCTCCTCTACCTAATAATTTTCTCTTATAATTGGTTGACTTTCAATGTGCCATTTTGGTTGTCTATTTTGAATCATGCCGTGAGCTAAATGAACTTCTTTCGTTTCCCCCGGTAACGGCACGTTTTATGACATATGCATCTCTGATACAGACTTTTACTTCTGGCAGGCCTAAATACTGCTACCAGATGCTTCAATCTGTAATCTTTCATGTCACATTGCGTCATACTCCCTTTCATTCCTTTTATATTATATAACGTGTACCCCAATTATGCAGTTGCCGCTATCTATCTAAATAGCTCTCTAGGACAGTCTGACGGTTTGAATAATTACTCAACCTCAAAACTTAGCATTATATTCAAATAATCGATCACCATAATGCCTCGACTGTTAAAACTTAGATTTTTTTTTTATTTCCAAGATATACAGTTGACAACCACGCAATTGTCCGGGTTTTGTGTCTTATGTCAATCAGACATCAGTTTTACCTAAAATCCAATTTTTTTTTTCTCTTGATCGATTTTAAATTTTTATATGCTTGAAAGTAAATGTTACTAAGTTAAGGATTCAGTTATATCAATGGATCCCCCTGTAAGCCAGACAACTTTTCTGTAGTCAACATCGTCGATCTTATTTTATTCTCATATAACAACAATTGTACTCTTTTCATACCCATCCTCTGCTCTCTCATCCACCCCCCCCCCCTTCTCTCCTTTCCCTTATGCCGAACCAGTTTTTGAAACAATGTGCCTCAGTCCTGCATGACTGGCGTTGGATTGTCCTGACAATTGAGACATAATCTTGCACACGGTAGGTATATATTGTTAACGTGCATGTTGTTCGAGCCCAGAATCTAAACTACATACAGTTACATTCTCTGAAGTCCAGTAATGTAAGTGTGATAAATACCTTCCACTTTGTTCCTGTTTGTTTATGTTCAGCAGTTTATAGGCCTAGGAGAAACATGTCAGAAATTTTTCTTTTATCGTTATTGTTCTATGGTTCATAAACTATCGAAAAATTCAACAATGTTTCTTTCCTGGGATTCAGTTAATTGCCATCCTCAGTACAATTTCCTTATTTTCACTATTACATCAGAACAGTGATGAAATGTACCGCATCACGTGATAGTCTACGTTACAACATTAGCAGCCTCCAGTTGGGAAACAAACCTAAGATGAGGGCATTTCTTTGAACTTTGCCCACATACAGCGATGTTTTGTTGCTTTCCCACCCCCCCCCCCCATTCTTTGAAGACACCAAGGGTGCCCAACTTTTTTTTACTCAAGATCTACTTTTCAAGCTGCCAAACCTGTCGTCTATAATCCAGGTGTCAACGTCACAAACCCTCAGACATCGTTTCCATCCTGTGGTAACTTAAACTCACCTTTTTGCCTTGTTGTCACACAATCACTGGACATAACATCACGACCTTACTTATTCACGGTAGACGGCCAATTGCGATTAAGTTCTCAATTTATTGTAAAAAAATAATACACTATCATTCACTTACACATGAAATACTTTTAATTTCTGTCCCACACCCCTTCAGAAAGGGGTGTGGGACAGAAACACCCCACTTCAGTCGGTTCACACCCCACTTGACACCCAACTTCAGTCGGCGGTAGACCGCCATCGAATGGTTAGATGCTCCTTGTCCTCGTTTACACCATGGGAGGACTGTGATGACGTCATCCATTTTTTTTTTCAAGAAAAGACACAAAAGTGATAATAATAGTTTACAGAAATGCAAGAAATACAAAAGTAATGTTGCATACCCATGTACTCGCATTAGGTCAACTTATTAGTTATGCATGGTTATTTACTATTCTCTTTAAACATAACGTTAAAAAAACGAGTTTAAAAGAAATGTTTTCAATATGATCGCTGCATCATATGTCATGTGTTTCTGAAAATGATGCACGTCTTACACACCTAAGATCAATGCAGGATTATCTTTTTTTCTTTGCCGTAAAATTCTTCATTTTAAAAAAGGGAAGAGATAGGTCGGTGAGCATAATAAAACATCACAAAGTCGACGAACCAAACTTGACATACGAAACAATCGATGTAAAACATGAAGAACCTTTCGACATAAGGACACAGCTTGGACGAAAAAATTCCACCCGAATATTGCCTGTTCCGACTATAAACCTTCAAAATGAGTCACATCGACGCGGCTGTTTACGATTGGTATCAAAATGCACATAAAGTTAAAGTGGAATGTTATTTTCAGAGGTACCCGTCCTCCTCTAAATGGTAATATATTCAACTCGGTCCGGTCTAATAGCCACATTTTCCACCTTTCTTGAGTCAATCGATGTGAGAAATAAAAGTCATATTGACAAGCCAGAATATCTAATATACAAACAAGACTTGTATGAAGACGACGTGAATGACGTGTAAATATATTATTTGATTTGACATACCATGATGGCTATGTATTATGCAGAACCATATCCTATACATGTGCACGGGGTCGTGCAAATTCATTTTTTTTTTTGGCTGTTTTTTGTGTTTACCTTGGACAATTCCTAAAGCTACACATTGATAACAAGATGAAGAAGAAAAACAGAGTTGGGACAATGAATTCAATACTTATCTCGACAATTAATCCTTGACAAATTTTAATTTGCAGACCAAGTCTGTAAGTATTTTCCTTCTCTTTCATCATACATCAATGAGCCTTTTCCTAAATCCATCCGATTTTAGTCACAGTAATATTCGGTAATAGTTAAGTGTTCAAATGAGAGACGAAACACATTCTTTCCTCAGCTCGTCAAAATCTTTCAACCTCTGCATGTAACTTGTATAATCGTGACTGGGACATTTCAATGTTACGATAAGTATAAATTGGGACATTTGAATGTTAGGATATGACTGGGATATTTGAATGTTAGGATCAGTTTGACTGGGACATTTGAGTGTAAAGACAAGTTTAAATGGGACATCTGAATATGAAAATGTTAGGATAAGTATGAACCGAGACATTCTGATATAGGATAAACATGAATGGCATGTTTAAATATTAGGATAGGTCTGACTGGGACATTTGGATGTTTGGGTAAGTATGACTGGGACATGTGGGTGTTTGGATGGACATGACTGGGACATTTGAATGTTAGGCTAAGTATGACTGAGACATTTAAAAGTAACTAGAAGTCTGACTGGGACATTTGAATGTAGGATAAGTATGACTGGGACATTTGAATGTTAGGATAAGTATGACTGAGACATTTAAAAGTAACTAGAAGTCTGACTGGGACATTTGAATGTAGGATAAGTATGACTGGGACATTTGAATGTTAGGATAAGTATGACTGTAGCATTTATGTTATGATACATATTACTGAGACTGGCTGTGTTGCACAAACAGGATGGGGATCAAATCCACCATAACGACAATGATGGCAAGGAGGAGGGCAAAACCAGAACCAGGATCCAGTAGGTGTCCATGATGATAGAACCAGGATATATGAAAACAGAAGCAGGAAGTCAGGGCCAATAATCTGTTAAGAATAATCCTCATCAGAAAAAAAAATGGACAGATCTAATTCTGTTCCTTTCTTGGACTTTTAGTGTATCCGTTTTTCAAAGGAATTTACTGGATATTCTATTTTGACTACCAACAAATATTCCATACTTTGTTTATGTGTAATTCTCTGTGACTTACCAAAGAAATACGATCGCTGAAGTTCCAAATTAGTGATAAATTATTTGAATATCGAACAGACATTGACGGTCTCAGCAGAACAGTCTCACTGTATGACAGATTGAAAATATATGTAATTCAGTAAAAACATTAACAAACAAAAAATAAAGAAATAAAATCAAGTTATCATGAACGCCTTCCTTTCCTTTCAGGCTCTCCATGCACGTACACACAGATAAGTCTACAATTACACGCCAAGTCCACAGTACATTCCGGGGCTATGAATATTTATAAGTATTAATTCCATCAATTTGTATTCAAACTTCACCCTGTCAAAGAATGAAATTGGTGTCTTTTTTTCTGACAAACGCACAAAGCAATGGTTTCGTTTCAATATGATTGGCTTCCTATGTACGTAAGCATTCAATCACATCCCATCACAATAGCGTGTTTTCTATCCCGAATTTAAATGCTTCCAGAAATTTTTTACGTTATTTGTAATATGTATATTATATATGATTAACCTTCAAAAACACATTCAGATTCAATTGGGTACTCAGTCACGTAAGTCTCAATGACCTGCAAGTTGTACTACGAAACGAGACAATGATGTGTGCAAAGTAGTGAGGGGTGTTGTGGGCGTTGGTTGAGACGGGACTGCACGTCACTAATTAAAGGCTGCCGTAGCGTAGCTAAGTTTTTTCTTCCAGATGGAGCAAAACCTGAAAAAGTCTCCTTCTGATTTTTTTTTTTTTTGCACATGTGGACTACATGCAAAATGGAGTTACGTTTGATGCTAGATTTGAATTGAATGTATCTCCAGGAATTCTATTTATTAAGAACTTTTTTTAATTTTGCCTAGTGAATGTTCATTTTAACACATTATTTGAATAATGATATTATAAAAAGGCATAAACGCTAGCAACATTCATCCCTGTAGATTATTGGGAGTAGACTGAATGATGTTGGAGTAGGATTTGTACAGTGTCATTCTTCTTTCCTGTCCATAATTGTAATGGAAGACATCTTGCATGATTTATATGTATTATTATTATTATTATTATTTATCCTTTTGGTTACTTCGCTTTTTTATAGTTTCACTGTCACAAAAAAAGGTGCCTACCAATGTTAATTATAGGGGTTATAGAGTCCTATTACACTGCACTTATCATAATGACTCCCGTGGGTACACATTCAACGTACTGCAGCGAGGGGCCATTTCTGTGGAACACGAGTCAAGCATGCTTCATTTCGCAGTGACACAGGGAATCTGGGGAAATATCTTGCATGAAAATACCAATTATGCATGGAAATGTCTCACAATTTCTTCTTTCCTAAGAAACAGGAAAACGACATGTTATTTCCAAAAACCGCCAGAATTTTCCCAACTTTCCCCCTTTCTTTTTTTTCATGAAGAACAAGTTTCCCTATCCCCGCAGTAGCTACGCCACTGATAATTGTGTTCTAATTATAGTTTCATACAAGGCAATTAGTGCACCGCTGTTGATAGGAAAGCCTATATTGCCATATACGGCGTTATCAGCAGATCACGCAGAGTATAGCGAGAAGGCGTTTGATGAGGTGAAAGACACGATGGGGAGGAGGCGTGGGGGTGTTGGGGGAGTGTGGGGGTGTTGAGGTTAGAAGGGATCATACTACAATAATTGGTGGATGCAAACATTCAGACACGTCATATTCTTTATCTGCATTGTCTGATAGAAATTTGTAAGAGAACACCGCTCTTTTACCTATGAAGTGATATAAAGAAATTCCACACCACCAATTGCTATTTTTCTAAATTTTCGAAGTTAGATTTCTCACAATGATAAGCCTGCAAAATTGAGCATATTAGAGTAAGGGGTGTTTTTTCTTCATTTTTTTTTCTCATGTGCTGGTAAGTTGGGATTATAACTTATAAAATTTGAAATGAATAAAAGGAATCAAAGCAAAGTGTATTTAAAGAGGACATGCAGCGTTTTTTAACAATAGGCTATGTTTTAGAAGGAAAAAAAAACAAGATTTAGATATTTTCACCAAATCACTTAGATCTATAAAGAGAAACTATAAAGAGGCCACAATTAATTTGACAAGTAAGTTCCTCACAATTTGCTCTCATATTCGTAATCGTTTTTTTTTTTCCTTATCGCATTTATTTGTACTTATTGCTCTGATAAAAATCCCACAGCCGTTAAGCCTCCAGGATACGTTTCCGACTTTTGATGATGCAGCATAAACAACGATAAAGTGAAAGAATTATGAGATGTTTTATACAGAGAATGTTGAACGTCCACACAGAATATTACAACCTATAACTTTTCAAAATGACAAGGCCCTCTTCCGTCTAGACCGGCCTGGAACAATAATTTAATCTTATTTTGCCATTCCCAGAATATTGTATTCGGAAGTAAAGAGGCTTTGCTTGTCAGAGCAGCGATGGCGTCTTTTTGTCTTTGTTTTGAAACAGTTTCAACGCTCCCTTGACAGTTGCAGAGTTTTCCCATCGTTTCCATCTTTTCACACGCTATATTAAATGTATTTCTTTAAGTACCCTGCCACATAGACTAACGCCTTCGATTACCTTCGAAACCAACCCTTGGCTGCGACGGAGAAGGGCTGATGACGTCACGTAGCTTCACGCAATTAAAAGCTTGGTGTATTTTGAAAATGTGGCTTATTCTTTCACACACAGTTGGGAACTTTGCATACACCTTCAATCAGTTGCCTTTTAATCTAATGCAAATTTGTGTCTTTGACATATAGGCTACATACTATTCTATAGTTTCCAGATTTTCTTTCAAATTTGAAGGCACAGTGGATCGGTTCTGAAGGTAAGATTAGTTTTCCTTTATTTTGAGACCCCATAAAAGAAAGCAAAAATTGTTTCAACATTGTTGCATTGTCTTTTTTTCCTCCGTAAAACGTAAGTTCGTAACAGGTTTTTTTTAGTTGCCCTTAAGTCGCCGTAAGGATAATTGGAATGACCACTGTTCCTGTATATATATATATATATATATATATATATATATATATATATATATATATATATATATATATATATATATATATGTATATATATGTATATACATATATATTACATTATTTTATTACATATATTACATTACTCCTGGTATCCCCTGGTGGTGAATTGTTTTACGCCATATTAACTTATGTTTCGTTTCATTTATTTTAATTTTTTTTTCCTTTTATGATCTCCACTCAAATGTGTATCGTCCTTGGATTCTAACTTTTCTCCCCCTTTTTTAAAATTTCATTCTATTACTTGAATTGTTTTGATTGTGAATAGTATGTCGTGATTAAATTCCTTACTTGAGTGCACTTTATATGCAGATACAGTAGCGTTCTTATTTCTTTCGGTCTGAAGAAATCCTCGGTAACGAATAACTTTTCTTGTAAAGGTTTGCTGCAAGATGTTACATATGAATCGAACGTGTGGGAGAACCGTGTGTTGTGTGTGTGTGTGTGTGTAATTTATATTTCGTTAAGAGACTGTTATACGATATCACGGCATCATTGTTTTTTTTTTCACTGTACGTAGCAAAACTAAGAAAAAGAAAAAGCTACCATTTAGCGAGTAGTGCTCTCAATCTTTTGATACATACACATTGAAAATATAAATAACGGTGATTTAAGTTACTGCCTTTCATCGGACGAAGAGGCAGTATCCTCGTTGTTCCTTTGCATCAGACGTTATTTTAATTGTCTGTCTTCATGCCTTTGATTCAGTTACTGCGTTGTGGACATAATGTTATAGTAACTGGCGCATGTAATAACTAAAAGTGCATGTCTGAATTACGTTACGAACACATAAGCAAAGAACTAAGAAATGGTACATATTAACCTGCACTATAGGATATAGTACCTCACCCGCTCCCTCCTACCTGAACTCAGATATTGTCATCAGGTCATTCATAAAGATGGTTGGGTGTTGAGATTTTGTTTTGATGTATCAACTAACTTTCATTTTGTTGCACAACCATTTAATAAACAGCAAGCTATGTTCAATTTAGAGATGCGCATTTTAGGTACGTTTGCCATAAATATACAATCTGAAGATATCGAATTTTATCTTTTTTTTCTTTTTATAACTTTTATGTGATGACATTGCATTTCGTATGTGAAATGTTGTTAATGCACGAGCTCGAACCTTCAAGGTTGACCATCATTTTGTTGGATCATTATTTTTTCTTCAGAAATCACATTTTAACAATGGACGGATATTACTGTTCGTTGAACTGAACAAACATGTTAACACGCTTCGCTGTTAAAGGTTTCCCCTGCCACTGAAACAGGCTGTTTTGAACTACTACTCAACCAATGAAAATAAAAAAAACAAACAAACAACAAAAACACAGACCTGCTGAATACGTAGTTCAAGCTACATAGGTCTGTACAGTGACCCGAGCCGAGGATAAACATTCTTCTCCCAGAGGTTCAAAAATGAAGAAAGCATTGCAGTTTAAAGAAGCTCACTGAGTTGATTTTGTTTATCAGTGACGTGTTTGAAAGAAACCTTTGTATGACAATACTTAATAATAATAAATAGAAATAACGATAATTAACCTCATCAGTCATGTATCTATCCCTGTACGTGCAGAAATATGACAAATTGTAGTTTTAATGAACAGGGTTGTCTATGCTTAGTGACTTACATGGTAAAATATGTCTGGTCACAGATTGCAATAAGTGATTTTGATTATTAATTACCATACCATTGTTGCCTTATAGTTGTGTGTCAGATATTCAGAATCTTCTAGTTTGACCATTATATCATGAACATATGAGTAATACTCAACAGGTGTGACAAAATATCATGCATTTGTTATCCAGACCAATTAGCCCCTGTGGTCATTTTAAAACGATGTCAGGAAGTTATTTGCAATATAGCATGATGATGTAATTGGACACAATGCAATCAACTTCTAAAGTCAACATGGATGTTACGTTTGACATGAAGGTTATGCAATGATCATTTCACTTGCGTCGCCTATTGGTGAATTGGAATTACGTCTGTTAATAACGAGAATGGGACTGTCTATGTATTTGTCTAATTAGATAAACACCAACGTTGATAGGTTGTGATATCAACTCATCTGTTGGATTAAAGATAATCAAAATTATAATTTTGGTGACATGTCAGTTTTTGCAGGCTGCACGTTTTCGACTTATTCTCTGAAAAAAAGATGGAGGAGGATTGGAGACTGCACAGAAGATAGAAGATATTTCTTTCTCACAAGTATCTATGTATCAGTTTTCTGGTGACGTGCTTTTTTTTGGCCGGGGGAGGCGGGTGATATTTCAAGTATCTGACTTAGGACATGCTAAAATAACCCTCACCGTCTCATTTCGGAACCTTAGACAATAAATACACTTGAGATTTGATTCAAACTAGTCTGGAGTGGAAAAAAATGTTTCATTGAAAATGGTAGATTAAAAGCAAAATACATAAATTACAAAAACTATTGTGGAACCATATTCAATTTTCGGATACCCCTGACAACGTGTACTTTATACACCAAACAAAAATCTATCCTCACAAAACCTGGCCAAAAATTTCAATACGAAATTGGTCAGTTCAGACCACAATCCTACGATGGTCTTGCATACACACAACATTTCAATAACAACTTTCCGTCTCGTGTTTTACTGATTCCTTCCTTTTTTTTTTAATTCAATGTGTCTCGTGCTATCAAATTTTAAGGTTTTCTTTCAATCTGCCTTCTCAGAGACCTAAAAAAACTAATAACGATGACATTTCCTGCCAGTTTTACCTATTTCTTTTGCTTTTACTCTGCTGCATGCTGCTGCTACTGCTGGTGCCGCTGATGATGATGTTGATGATGAATGACGATCATGAATTCGGTTGATGGTTGATCAAAAAGTTGGAACGACCATCGTAACAGAAAAAAAAAGAAGAAAAAAGATCGGAAATCAAATATTAACATCATTAACGACATTATAGAGAGGTTAATATACTCTAAAAGATGGTCTCTCTTCCTGATTGTCTCATTTTATTTACCTTTCATCCTTTTTCTTTGTTAACTGTTTCAGTTTTCAGTTACTTTTTTTTTTAGTTTTCGCTGTCACTGATTGATGTACCGCTTGGAGGGCACAGACGATATTTGTTCTTTGCTTTGTAATTTATATCATACAACTACCATGTCTCCGTAATTAAAGGATACTCCAGGCGGCTTGTCATATACGTGCACCAAACAGATATCCGCAAGTTTAATCGCTCTTTCAGCAACTGATATTATCCTATTCTTTGTTTTCCTTTCATTTGGAGTCATAAAAAGAAAACCGTCAAATCTTCCTCACATCTGTCCTTCGGATTCACCACCGACCTGATCAGATGTTTGACTTTTGGTGTAAAGTGACGTAAAAACGTTTAGCTTCTTTCTCTCACACCCTGCTTAAAAGTCGGAGAAGAAGAGAAAACTTAAGAAAGGAGGCAAAATGCGAAACTGGAGAGCAAGGACGAGTTAAGCAATATTTGAGAAAATATGGAGTATCTCGACTACCGATGTAATGGTGAATAATCCACTTTGTAACATGAAAGATTGTATCATCCGATTTAACACAAATCATCGAAACGACCCGTCATATAAGACAATCGGAAAACCTTTCAAAAACTCTGGAAAGTAACACGAAGTAAGCGAAAGGTGAAATTAACAGGAGACGAGAAAGGGACCACAGTAAGAACAGGAATAGCCACATAAGTCGATAAACATAAAAAAGACAAAGGAAAGAAATAGGGAAATAATATGATATGTAGATCTATAACACAAAATGTTCATGAATTGAAATTTACATAAATCGAAGAGTTATCAAATGATTAGAAAACAAAGTAGCAACATCGAATCGACGTCAACACTTTTCAGAGAAAATGACAAAAAATGGCATTGTTCCTCAATAATAATTTCCCAACCTCCCGTCCTCTCCCGAAGGAGAACAAAAAAAAGTGGGTTTAGGTTTCGAAAGCTAATACAGCCTTCAAATTCATTGACACCATACATCAGTTCTTTAAAGATAGAGCCGTAAAATATTATTTTGTTATATTTGCTTTGACTCGGAAGTGGAAACTCGCGTCGTCTACTATTACCCACACTTCTGGTATTATTTCAACTTGATGTGTATTTGGGTCTCTTCACCTCCTTCTATTCATCTTTTATTCTCCTCGCATCTTTGTTTTATTCATGTGAAATTTCACAACCCACGAGTACCGGTGTTATGTCTGTCACATTTACATAAACTCATAGTTAGGTCATATTTACTTGACTTTGTTCGTTAGTGTGGGTAGCGCAAAGGTTATGTCAAGCCCATCATCACTAAAGATTGTTTTTGTTTTGTTTGAGAGAAAATTATCGATCTCTCGGTGTGGAAGTGAACCTTTGTACATCCTTTAAATTTTGGGGACGAGAAAAATTATAGAACTAAATTCTTTAAAAATCGACCACAAAAAAAAAAAAAAAAACGAAAGCAAGCACATCACATAATAACCCAAGCTCTTCTTGATAATGCCAAATGCCGCCTATTGCCATATATGTTAAGCGGACACAATACCCGTTGACATAAAATAAATGAATTGAAATAACAAGTACGTTAGATATAATTACAGAGACCAACGATATAAAAACATCGTAAAACTAAACTTTATTTGATATTTTTGTAATAATTTACATCCATCGTCGATTTTTTTCCAATAAACGACAGACGACGAGGAAACGAGGAAGTTAGGCATAGATTTGACGCATGCTCATAAGTACCGTACATCAGAATTAAAATCAAGTTAACAAGAAAAGAGATGGATTTGGGATATTTAAATGACGTTGAAAATTAACCACTGATATAGTTTGAAATTAATCATAACCAATGAAACCTCTCAAAAGTAGAAAAATGACAACTTTGCTTAATGAGGTATTGGTGAAATTAATGTTTTCTTTCTGCGTGTACAATTTCGCATATCAAAATTCGTATTCATGATGAGGGAATAAAAGAAACTAGGGCTGTGTGCAATCACCAATCTACCTATAACTGGTGAAAGATGACGTCACAAACATACAAAAATGAAACGTG
Source organism: Stichopus chloronotus (assembly GCA_021234535.1). Taxonomy (NCBI): domain Eukaryota; kingdom Metazoa; phylum Echinodermata; class Holothuroidea; order Aspidochirotida; family Stichopodidae; genus Stichopus; species Stichopus chloronotus. The sequence continues at coordinate 8,359,861 of CM037835.1, forward strand.
TTCTCTGAGCGGGTGAGCGTTTTATGTATTATATATCTCTTTTTTTCTATACCTTTAAATTTACAATACACGAATACATTTTTGCATGACAGAGGTGTACATTAAAATAATGTATATTCTTCATATGTATAATTACATGTAAGCAATTATGCTTAAGGAACAATAGCAACCGCAGCACATTTTGTTTTTTGCGTTAATTCACTTTTTAATGAACTACATCCAAACCCATGGAACAACAGAAACTTTTGGAATTCCTCATTTTACGCTGAATCACTTGAAGCCACGAAAACGCTGGGATTCGAATGTACACGTTTAGGTTTGTAAATTCTGAAATGTAACGAATAAAAAACCTTTTAAAATAAATGCTTTAATGCAAACAAGAAATTGACGTCGACCAATCAGAACTGAAAGAGAAGAAACGTTAACGTGAACTTTGCTTATTTCTATTAAACACTCGGTTGAACTAGGATCATTTAATCGCAGCTTTTCGGTTATACTTGCAGGAACAAGGAAGAGAAGAAACAGTGGCCTAAGCAGTGGAAAACAATGCAACAGTTCCTGTTATTGGCTCTCATAATGTCGCTTGCGACATTCGCAATCGCAAAGGTAGATACTGGTAAGTACCAGATATACAATGGAAAAATCATTTGAAATTGATTCCTCTGACATATTGTTTTGCATTGTTCTAGTGTAACAACTAATGCTACTGATGAAGATTGCATATCACTGTTACTAATAGTGACTTCAACTACAACCTCATGACCGTACTAAGCTGACTACACCACTAGCACTACTACCGTACTATTACTATACTACTGAAGTAGTACATCTACAGCTGCTATACTGCCTTAAGAGCCTACTTGTACTGTTACTACTAGTAGCACTACAGCAACTACTTACTATTACTCCATGCTTCAAACCACTATTAATGTAATTACTACCAGTGCGGCAACTGCTACGGCTGTTAATACTGCTAGCCAATTTGTAGAAAATCTCAAAAGCTGATATTAAGGGTATCCAAGTTATGTAGTAAGTCAATGGACAATGGCATCCATTGACTTTACTGTATCGGATAATTTTTTCTTACAGATTTCTTACAAACAATCGTCATCTAGCGGTCTGCTTAACTCCTAATCTGATTAGGTCAATTAATTCAGACCACAAAGAACAGATCGAAATTGTGAAAATTCAAGTCAATCCTAATAGAAAACATTTTGAAATACATATATTTTTCCCCCTCTTCCCTCGTGTGGTGGTCAATGGAAAAAAAAAGGATAGAGCATATACATAACTATTGTTAACTTGGTAGTGTCCGGAGAGCTTCGAAATTTGCAAACCTTTCTTGAATTTTGCCCTCTGTTACATTTGCTATCACCAAGTTATCTTATTAGTGTTGCCATTGGTCCCTCGTGCAGTGCAATGCTGGCTATATCTAGGCAAATGAAGTTCTAAGTCTTATAAGGTGTTTTTTCCCAGCATCGGTCGGTCGGTTGCACGAACTTCAATTGTTAGGAATGACATATCTTTGTACTTTCTTTTTCTCTAGTCAAGATGGCGCTTTGCAATCTAGAGGTAATTTATTGTAATAACATGATCAAAAATTATGTACCATTATGTTTTGATGGTCCTCAAATCCAGCGGATTAAATTTGCCATCTGTTGCTAAGTGACCTAAAAGTTGCACTTTTCTGAAAAGTGGTAACCGTTTGGACGTTGGATGAAACGCCTCAAGAAGACTTAATATATGTGACTTAATCCACCCCAAAGGTATGTGTACTCAATATATTCAACAAAATGTTCTCTGTATGAAAGTTATTATCCTATTAATGCATGCACGAATAAACGAATAAAAATCTCCCTATTGCAGGTAAGCAAAAAGTCATAACTTTGCGCTGTAATCCGAAAGACCATTTGCTGATTTAGGTATATACTTTTGGGCTGGTTGAAATCATACCCTTTTTTTGTATTGCATTCTACTTTCTATATAGTAACCCGGTGGGATGATTCTTTGTCAAAACAATAAGTGCTCTGTAAGTCACGACTTACTACCGATCAGATTCCAAATTCATGAGTGTATCTATTACCATGTAGCAAAGATAGAGGACATTAGCAAGTCGAAGCCTATCTTTTATATCCAGACATTGGCAATGATGCAATCCAACCACGTAGTGATATGTGGTGAAAAAATTCTTTTGTTTCCTAACATACGCAACCTATAAGATTCTGCAGTGTAGTTCAGTGAGGAATAAATTTTTGTGAAGTAACTGCTTCATTCTCGGTAATAGTTAATTACTGCAAGCACATTTCCTCCATTTGCTCTGGACTATGCTATTTACAGAGCATCACGGTTTAAGGGAAGATGATCATATTAACTAACTTCGACTATGTATAGATCAACCACTTTCTTTATTGACAATTTAAGGATGAAAAACTGCAAAGACGTCCGCAAGAATTTATTTTCCATCATTTTTTTTTTCTCATATACCGGTAAGGTTACAAAAGTTCGAAGAACCTTTTCTAGATCACGTCCAATACAGCTCTTTTTTTAAGAGCTTTCCACTCGTAAGGCTGCCTCTCAGAGAGTCAGGCTTGCCATATGATTTACTATGTATACTAGTCAACAAATTTCAAATGTTACAAATTAACTTTTACAACATGTAACCCTCGTTGATGATTGTCTGTCACTTGTGTGGACGTGATTTTCCAAAAGTAAATATATTCCCTAGAGAAGCATCTGAGTCTTGTTTTCAACTTAAAACAACGGCAAACATTTTTCAAAATAATGGGGGTCGTCCTTACGGCGAGTGGTACACTGTTGGTTACCAGATGGACAATTTCTAATATTTTTTCACACAAACGATCATTAATACGTAGTATAAAAAGCGTGTGGTTACAAAAGGAAAATGTTTTTACATTTTTTCTTTGAAATTCGGCAGTAAGATAGTACTAGACTAAAGATAGTACTAGACAAAAACCTGACGATATAGCATAGTGGTGCATGACTGCAGCAAATTAAAGAAGAAATACGCCAAAAATAGAGGGTAATGTCGTCGTAACTGATCGCGTACGCAAAGCTTACTGAACACTTCGCTGAAAAGCTAAAAAGAGAAAGAAAAGAAATAAAAACAGACAAAAACAAATTGACCCCTTTTTGTATGACGAAACCACGCAGTCTTTATCAAAAGAATCAATAAAGTGTAGGTTATAAAACTAGTTGACGAGATCAGGCTATTGGTTCCTTAAACCTTAAATATTGAAATCAGGAGTACAATGTGAACGCTGACTGTGTGCCTTGTGTGCACGTACCTACGAGATCAATTCTGTGAGGTAGTCACAGAGTTCACACAGGAAGACAAACAGTGATCTAGCATACATCATACTGCTTGGGGTTCTAAAGGCTGGTAATAGTATACTGCCGTATATGAACTATAGTTTTTCAGTCGTTTACTGAATCGTTGTCTCCGCTGTACAAAATTGATGTAACTAGAATAGCCTGATCTCCCAGGCATCCCTCAGCCATCTCGGGCCATCATCATGCACATTAATGTATTAGTCGGAGTCGATTGAGCTCTTATCCTTATCTTCACTATTACAATCCAACCACCTGATAAGTTTAATTACATTGACGTTTAAAAACATTGACGTGTGTTCTCTTATTAATCTTACCTGTTGCTTGACTCATGAGTATCTACACCTGTCGCTTCAGGAAAGAATTGTTTAAATTTACAACTTTTTGTTTTTAAAGTTTCTGTACCAATATATGGTCAATAGTGACGGTCTAAACGTATAGATCTTTGTACGATGATGGTCTTACACGTTTGACTCAAGAAGTGTGTTTCAGAGCTCCCGTATAAAGTCAAATCATGACCACAACTACGTCCCACAAATACTTAAGTAAATACTTAAGTAAAAGTTTTGATGTGGGAGGTGAGTACGCGCCTTCGTGTGAAAAGGTACTGGTAGGTAGTTTCCAAGACCTCACAGCTCCTAAACTCTTTTTTTTTGTTAATTTTAATTTCGAATTCAGTCTGAATCTGAACGGAGCAGCTGTTACCAGTAACACAGATGCAGCAACGGCCAGTTTTGAGACATGCTGATGTCTTTGCAGCTGTTCCAGGGCCACTAATTCAGAGAGCAGGCAGATAAGCCAGTTGAGCGTTTTCATTAAAATTTAAAACACTAGTCCTTAAATAGACCAACAAATGCCAAAAGATATTTAACTTGTTTTTCAAGCTTCTGCATCTGCGAGTTATCGATCCTTTTTACCGTTCTTTAATGTCTTGCTTATATTGGAAAACAAACGCTCAAACTAAAGATACCCACATGGAAATATTTTATAGGAGGGATTGATTGTTTTGAATGAATAAGAATGTGATGTGTAGGCCGATTATAGGTACAATTAATTAAACGTTAGTGCACGTTAGTGGACCGTGCATTAAGAGAGGATGATGGACGGTCAGGGGTTAAGACAAGCTGGAATGCATCCAGAGAAACTATTAACGCCAAGAGTGTGTTATCCTTAATTAATGCACAGGTCCAGCACTGGTATACCAAGTTCATTCATACACGGCGAGATTGATGGAAAAGAAGAAAAGGAAGGAAAGTTCGGGTTTCTAAATAACCACATTTTTATTGAAAACGAACCCCGAGAAAAGGTAAACAATGTGTCAACACTGTTCGTGCGCGATTGACAAAGTATCAGCATTGTTTCTCGTAAGATAGCAGACGACAAAACACTGTCGATCTATGTTTCCATTGTATTCATGAGCCGGTGATCTTATCCATGTAATAATACACGGTCACGTGGCTGTAGTTACAGAGTCTGACTGAATAGATGACAAGAGAAACTGCAAGAGGCTTTTAAAGTTGACAAAAATGTCAAACGTCTAACTAACATTCTCTTGTTACGTCAAGTCATGCCGTTTACCAAGTTTCGTGTTAAAGTCACATACACCGTTTTGGTTGTTTTCATGTAATTTCGCTCACTAGTTTTGGTTTCTGCAACAGAGAACATTGAAGTTTATTCCACCTTGCATGCATGCATGCATGAAACACTTATGCGAATTAGCAAGCACACTTAAGCGTGATAAAAATTGTCCTTGGTTGATATCCTGAAGCTTATAGCTTCTCAGTTTTATTATGCATATACATGATGCATTTATTATTGTGTGGTTCGGTGAAGGTCAACAAAAACGACGATTCTGCTCACACACACACACAGAAAGAAAAACATGATGAAAGAAAAATAAAAGAAACAAAAAAGTAGATGTATTAAATGGGAGGGGGAGGGGTTCACGATGCTGTGTGAAAGTTCCATCACTCCCTACGTCCTGTTTTCCCATCGTCCTTTCACAACTGACTGATATTTTTGTAATTACAGCTGAATAATAAGTGCATGGAGCCAGGGACGTAGCCAGTGTTTTGTGAGGGGGCAAAATCGACTCATTATCCATATTGTTTACCGCAGTCATGGAGGAGGGGTATAGGGGAGGGGTGTCCCTTAGGCTACGATTTCAAAACTGTCAGTTCACAGATATGTGGCATGAGGAAAGGTCTAAGGGGATGGGGCGGGCATCCCCTCCTCCCCTTTGCCTAAAAAAAGATCCTCATTGCCCTTCTCAGTCGCCCAATCGTGGTGCAAAATTGACTTTTTACACCTGCATCCATAAACCCAAAGAAAGGTTATGGGACGAAGAAAGTAATGGAGGAGGTGTACCGTCAGGACTATCTAAGCGGAGCGCCACATCGGTTAGTGCGAAGCGCACAATAAAAGTTTTGAGTTTTCAAACCCACCAGATGGCCGAAAACTTCACCTTCAGTGTGTTCCAAGTTACATGTACCCAGCCTTGAAATAGAGATCTCATGCCTGCAATTTCTCAATTAATGAAATTAATTTAAAATCAATGAATGGAAAATGGTAGTACATGTTAAATGGGTTGAGATGATACATGAATCGTAATGAACTATGCACTCTGTTTCATTTATTTATTTTTGGAACAGTTGACAAATATTAGAGCAAGGGATGAATATACCTTTAGGTCCCAATTTTTATTGGTGATAATGATCCATTTAAGCTTGAAAATAAAAGTGAAAATTGAGGCGGTTGAATATTATCTAACACAACGAAGCGACACAGAATTGAAATTTTCTAGTGGAAACGCCGGGGTAAAACATGAGCTGGTTGCATGCACCCGTCGTGAAACATTTGCAACTTTTTATAAAAAAGAAAATGACATACTTTTAAGTAGTAGAATTGAAGGTATTTTTAATCAAAGCCTAGAAAGGCTTTGAATAAAAATAACCCCTAGATCGACGAAAATGGATTTCCGACCTCCCAAGGATCCCTTTCACTCTTCAAGTGCGGTGCCTTAAAAAACCATACTGTTCGGGGGTGGGGGAAAACCACACAGTCACTGTATTTACTTAAAAGGTCTTAAAGATGTGATCACAGTTTGGAAATTCTCAGTTGCTCTTTCAAGAAACTTAGATCTTGCCATTTCGTTTTGTGATTAATAATAATCGTTTGGTCTGAATTTTGTTGACAAACCTATCGCAGAACTGATGCAAATAAGCTGAAATATATGTTAAAGCAGAAAATTTTGCCTCTTTTTTGGCCATTTAAGAAGAGTTTCAAACATGTTTTGCGACTAATTAAAAATCTGTCCTACATTGCCCCATACACATTGCACTTGTATGCTGACAAAAAAGCCTCATCGATTTACTACGTGCATTGTTTCAATATTGGTTAATGTATTTTGCATGCAGTACTTGGGACGGAACAGAATGATGGGCAAAAAATTCCTACTGCACGAGATGGAAGAGAAGTGTCTTTCGTTGAACTGATCCTTTCAAATACTTTACTAGAAAGAAATTAAAAAATATTGCCAAAAACAAAGAAAAGAAAACGTCATAAATGTCATCACTTAAAACAAATGAGTAAGCGTAAAAAATTATGACAAACACATGGGACGCAACAGTTGTCATTAAATAGAAAAGACAAGAGGAAAAGCATAATTACAAAAACTGCTTTTTCAAATATAAATTCGTTATTACTGTGATCTGTATATTGAGTGTTTTTTTTTATTTATTACTTAATGGCGTCCTTAGTCACTGAGAGTCGAATCAAGTGAAGCGAGATGTAGTGATAATAATAACTGCGATACAACAAAAAAAAATAATATAAGAAATAATAAAAATCAGGTGAAAGCAAGAGAGAAGCAGAGAAAAGAGATAGAAACTTGTGACCTATGAGCAAATCCTGACAATCTTTAATCTTGTCAATATCATGGTTGCAAATAGTAAGAACAAATTTGAGCTTCAGAGGAGCTGACAGATTTAGGAACTTTTGTGTGTGTGTGTGTGTTTTAAATTTCCGGGTGACCCTTCCTGGGTCGATCCCTCAAAACTGAAGGATACGTTTGATCGGTGTTTCAGAGTTATTTGAGATTCAAAATAAACAGCGCAAAATGAAGAAAAGGAAAAGTTTTTTCCCCCTTAGCTGTGAGAGAGACTTTATAGACCAATCTCACCACTCTGCCTTTAAATGACCCAAAAGACATTCAAAATGAAAACGAATAGCAACTTCCTAAAGAGGCTCATTGAGTTGGTTCACAAATTTCATGACAATACGTTGATGGTAAATGGCAAAACTAAGAGATTCTGAACATGTGACAAGCAACTGAAGCAATAACGATAGGGTAATTAACAATCAAAATCAGTTACTAAAAATCTGTGATCAGACACTTTTTACGATAATGTATTAACCATAGGCAATTCATGCTCATAAAAATACCACTAATTTCTCACATTTTCAGTAACTGTAGGAATAGATACATGAATAATAATAAGGCTAAGTGGAAGTATTGGCATATAATGGTTTCTTGCAAACTTGCCACAAAATAATGTATCAACTCAATGAGCCCCCTTTAACACGGCAGTCGAAACTTTGGCTGTAGTTCCCGCAGATGACATCATGTACGTGAGTAGTTTAAGTAGGTCTTGTAGAAAAAAAAAGAAACGTCGTTTTCTGTTTCTTTGCACCAAAGATGTACTCTTTCTGTCCCATCGTTAGCCAAATTTGTTTGTTTATTTTCTTAAATCAATTTTGAGTTATGTACGTGGATGTTGCGCGTCAAATTTTGAAAAGAGTAATCATCTGTAATTTAGAAGTAACGTGTATATAGCGGAGGTACAATACATGGGCTTATTTGATATTTTGACAAAGACCATGCCATATAAGAAAATAGATCCTTTATATAATATACCGGAGGCAGTTTGTGTTTTCCATACTGTGGCTGTAGGACTGTAAGTAAAAACTTCCATATCTGGCAAAGCAAATCGTAGGTTTGGCGTGTTAGCAGTAAGTTTTGGATTCATATAATATCATTCGTTGTCCCACCCCACCTTGCCATCCACAGAGACACACACAGAAACACACACACGCACACACATGAAAATACGTCCAATACAAAATGTAGCATGAAACGATGGAGCAAATTAACAATTGAGAACAATTTATTTAGAACAATTTAAGAGAACAATTTATTTATTTTCTTTTGATATTGATGATATTTTGAGATTAAGAAAGGCGCTAAATAAAAACACGTTCTCATGTTTTCCATATTCAAATTTTCTTTCCATAATATTTTACGTATAGATTTGAACATATTAAAACAGAACTGAACTCTGTATTTTTGTTTTCATTTTATCCTTTTAATGTCAAAGTCAGGATTGTTTCAACTATATAAGCTCTAACATCATGTCAACCCTCAAAATATGTATGCGAAATGACACTTAAAAGATAATTAAAGCATAATGATGACGATTAGAAGTCAGCTGGTAAATCAGTTTTTTTCTATTGAAATGCTTTCACGCTTCTGTAATTAAAATTCACACAAGATGTCAAGGATATGACACCGACAAGGTTAAAGTATAGACTTACCCAAGTCGTCGAGGCATGTAATTTGGCCTACGGGCATAGCATCATTGTTGATTTTCTTGACATCCAATTATTCATGGTAACTGTTGAAAAACGATGAAGCTTAAACAAAATAAAACACCAAATAAAAAGCCAATACGCCCCACAGCTGTCGAAAGAAATCTGAGAATGTGATTTACAAATTGAAACAATCTTTATCGCGTTTGCACAACAATAAATCGGATCAAATTTTCTTTCCCAGGAAAATCCAAAGTAATTTGATCCCAAATCAATTAATGATCATTTTCGTTAACGGACTGGAAGAAAAGTATTATGAAACGACTTAAAAAATAGAGTCATGTCTTAACTTTGTATCGTTCAGGCACACGAATGTTCTGAGGGAAACATTGAGTTGCCCTAAGGTAAGTCCACGGGTTGACATGGGGAGACACGCTCAAAATGAAAGGGTGCCCTGATGACCCTGTTTCATATTTCCAAATTTAATAAATACACTGATCAACAAACATAGTGATACTTGAAATTATTAGATGGAAGTCAAAGAAATATCAAATTGATCATTAATGGGTCTAAACATGAATGTACCAAAATTTGAAAATTTCCAGTGGCATTGCATGTTTTTTTTGTTTTGTTTTTTTTGGGGGGGGTGGGAGTTTGTCACACTTTATTTTTTGTTTCAATTCACTATAACGGAAAATGCCACCGTCAGTGGACGTGGATTTGATTAGGCCACAGGGATACTTCTATATAATTTCATTTGGAAATCTGTGCACATACAAACATACATCTCGCCAGATGGCGGTTCGATGTCATTTGCTGGTAACCATTCTTTGGGGTAAATCTCACTCCGCTCACTTTACTATCTAAAAGATCATTGCAGCTTCTGACGTTTAGTCACAGACTTATGACTGACACACAAAGTAAAGAAAGGGTTACACTGGGATATCGAAAGACCGACAGTGGATGTGTATATCAGATTTGAGACGATATATTTATCATCTTTCTTTTCTTTTACGTCTTTGTGTTTCGATGTTTCGTCACCAGCGCATGGCCTGGTTCATACGACACCATGTCTTTCTTTATATGTCACCGTATCATTTGAGAGTCTTGTCTTAAAAGAACTGGACTAGTTAGCAAAATCTGTACAGCGTTTTCATCAAATGAATCGTATTTATGCATTATGTAAGGACTATGAGTAAAGATTGTGAAAAGTAAGAGAGAGGGAAAGTAGTTCAAATGTCAACTATACAACTGCGTTTCTCGTTCACTTGGACATTTTCCTCATTGCCGAGGTTTTGGCTTTTAAATCAGTTTTCTATTTATACTTCTCATGAGATGCGTATTAATGTCTCATATTCGGTCAGATATTAGTGCAGCTTGAATTTTCCTCACACTTACATGACATTTGTAATGGGCTTATCTCACTATCACTTAATGCCATAGTGACAAACACGTCGATGTAACAAACCCGGAAAAGAGATGGCGCTAGTTCATAATACGATAGTTATACAGTCTGTTGTAAGCATTTATCCGACATTGGAGATTTTTTGCGTAGCATATTTATATGTACGCAGCACGATTTGGCCAAATGGAAATACTGACAAATATCCTATTTTCATACTATAATTTAAAGGCAAAACATATAAAATTTGAACTAACAACCCATTTGTTTGCCTTACAGATAGACACAAAAGGGCCATGTGCTACACAATACGTAAGTAACAGCGAAATACTTTCTTTGTAATTCATTCTGAAAGGCTACAGAAATGACGTATATGAATATTTGAATGAGATATGATAGGCCTGACTGACTGCTTCCTCTATCAAATACAAAACAAAGCTTTCAAAAAATGCAAAAATCATTTAAAAAAGGAAAAAAGATGGATGATGGACTGCATATTCAATTACCCTTTTTATGAATAATATTCGAAGAAGGGAGACTTTTCTTCAAATATGTGGTGTAAATTTGACTCTATGGTTTGATAGGACATCGTGAACGTTGTCCCTGTAAATTAACGTGCGGTTGTGTACGTTATTTCCTTATTTATGGGAATTTGTCTTCATACGTTTTAAAGTTGGCCCTATGTTTATATTACAGACCTAAACAAGAAACTACGACGTTAATTATTCAACCAGGGATACATGTAATCGGATCATCAAAACTTATTTATGAAAACATGAATAAGGGTTGGGTAGAAGGGGGTGGGGGGATATAGACGTTCTGCAGTGAGGAAAAATGGAGCTAATACCGGTGTGACTTTGCATACATATAAAGAGGTACTGGTAGTGACTCTTGTTAAAGGTGATAGATTGTGTTATTAAAACTCATCTGACGTCAGCTTCTCCTTGATAACTCTCTGCAAAGTATTGCTGGTATGAGGATTCTCTTTGCACTTACTCGTGTATAAAGAACGATACTAATATGACAGGAATATGAAATTTAATAGGATAGCTCAAAGACGCGCTACCGCTGTTTCAATGCTACGAGCAAAGAGGGACCGTAAACTAGAATGATATTAGCGGAGAGTCACCAAGAAATGACTGGTGTCAGATAAGATATCCATAATGCGACCCATCTCTCCATGATGTGTTCTCATGGTCTTTCTTCTGTTTGCTTCGGTTTTACTTTCGAATTCTATGTGAAAATATCGTGAAAGTGTGACCGTGAAGAAATTACAATGATTTTCCCTGACTTGTGGTCACATTAGCGAAGATCATCTGAAAAAAAATGATGATGATTACCACGATACTGATTATTATTTTGTGAATGATGTAGATGAAGCCTTTTTTTCTTTTGTTAGACGGCCGGCCAAGATTGTGCGAAGGTAAAAGAAGTTCCATGGAAGTTCGGGCTCAAGAAGTGAGTATTTGTCCGGTTTCAGTCAGTCAGCAGTCTCATTTAGTTTGCAATGGATGGAGAGTATTAGGGACTGACCCGCAAATTTGTGAAGGGGAGAGGGGGAGGGGTGGGTGACTATCAAGCTGTATCCTGTTGAAGGTCCAAGGGTGCGAGGAGGCCAGTGTGTCCACTCCACGGTGGAAATCGGTTGTTTAATTTATGCTGTCAGATTGGCAATGGTGCAATAATTGGCAGATGATTCCTCATGTTTCAGGCCCAATCTTTTTCCAGAAGTCGTACAAAACTTCTCATTTTTTTTTTTTCTCACGTCGGCATTTGTAACATACATCTCCAGAAATCTTGTAGATTCCAGGTAAAGCCTTAATTAGCAGTTAAGCGTTGCATTGCTCCCAAGTTTTCTTTTCTTCTGTGCCTTTAAAATATTATTTAACCTCATTACATTTACCAAGTTGTCCCTTTACAAATGGGTGCCACAGTCGGTGAGTGGGGGAGAGTCTGATTAATCACCCTATCAACTGACATATTTCAGACTTTTGAAGAAGGCATATTAGACTGGGAACCATGGCAAAAAAAAATAGAAGGTGTTATTGTAATACATACATGAATCCTTGAAAATAGTGGCAAAAAGCGACATTGATGCCGATGCTAATGATCATAATGAAGATTTAGAGTACAGTTACTTGTGATGATAATGATGATGGTGATGATGATGACGATAATGATGATAATGATGGTGATGATGATAACGATATTGATGATATTGATACATGGTGAACTGGGAGAAGACCGCACCGGTGGTGAAGGTCATTATGATGTAGATGTTGGTGATGACAATGACTTTGATTATTTGTGAAAGCACTGGCGACGACAATGATGATAACATGATGGTGAAGGGGCTGTTGACGACAACGATGTTGGTGACCTTCATGAGGTCGACGGTGATAACAATGATGGAGGTAATTACTTGCAAAAATGTTCAGTCGACGAAATTGATGATTAATGGTGATGATTAATGGGGAAGGGGCTGGTGACGACAAAGATGTTGGTAATTATTATGATGTTGACGGTGCTAACAATGATGGTCTTGATGACGATGCACTAAAAGGATTTCTGACCATTATGAAATGAGGTAAGGACGTTGATAATAGTGGCCAACAATTCTATTGATGATGATGATGATGATGATGATGATGATGATGATAATGATGATGATAATGATGATGATGATGGTGGAATCATGTGAATGGCGAAGATGGTGATGACGAGCACGCAAGTTGCTGTTAAATCTATTTCTCTATATTCTTTACAGGTTCGACAATCCTTAGAGGAACTCATCACGGACGAACTAATGAAAAGACTAGATGAATTATTGTTTCCAAATCCAGAGTTGCCTGAGGTCAATCCTGACTATGCAAAAATTTCAAAAAAGGTGACAATTCTTCATTCACGAATAATGAACAGTTCAAAGCAATCACAGTACAAGCCAACCAATAAAATATAATGTTTATCACTAAATTCTTAGATGAAGGGAGCAAAACGGTTAATACGCTCCTCTAAGGGATAAGTCACACAGTATTTCCTTACGATGTCTTTGTTTTGCATTGGGCAAGATATTTGCACTACATTCAGATGCACGTTTAGCATAAAATGATTTCATGCTTGGTCAGAAACTGTATCGTACAATATAATCTTAAAAGGGGGTAAATAGTAGAAGGAATTAACCGCTAATAGTAGAAGGAATCTAACCGCTTTACCCTTGTCAAGCAAACAGGGGTTTATGGTGTCTCTCCACTACGATTTCACCTGCATATATATACTACAGTTTAGTGGATATTATCTTGGTATTAATCACACGTGTAAATGGAGATAGCGGAATTGTATGTTAATTAAACCTGTTGTTTGTCTCTGTTACTCTCTCCTTTTCCCCTTCTTTCCAGAAAAGTTTTCTTTGGGACCAGCGTCTCGGTGAATATGAGGACAATGCTTACAAAATACACGATTGAAGCGTCGTAGTCATTCAGTCACTTACCGGTCTCACCAGTTTGTTATATGTTTTCCCTTTTACGTCGTCGCCGTTCCTTTGTTTTTGCCAGTTCTTGAAAAACAAATGACCCAATATTGCGTCTACATCTCCCCTCTAATTTCCAAATTCTTTAGAGGCCTTTTGCCTAGCCTTAATTGTTTTATATATGTATACATAGGCTTTCAAGAAATGACATTCTATCCTGCTAGTTGTTTTAAATATATAATTTACTATATGCATATTTATCTTGGAGTGAAACTTAAGAAAATGAAAACAATAAATATATGACTGATTTCAATCAAGGATTGATTTTTCAATCGGTTTATCAAAGGTTTCGATGGTCATGATTTCACCACAGTTTTCTGCTTCTTAAAATTTCGATAATGTTTTGACATAATTATTACAACGATATTTTATTTATCTAGAGCAATCAGGTAAACAGGTATGAAAGACACGTACGTTTTGACCAACAGTTTCATGCGTAATCAGGATTTAAGTTGTAGACTACGTTCCGAGCCATACACTCTGCCAGCATTTCAAATGACGTCACTTACCGTGTGACATGAACTTCCTGTCACGTGAGAAAGAAACAGAGAAGTAGGAAAGAAATAAAGAAGTAAAAGAAACGCCAGCAGTCCATCCAACTGTCCACAAATCTATTCGAGAGATTCACAGCAAGGTGAAAGAACTGTAGGTCATTGTACTTTTTGGAAAACGTTGGTTATACTATGGTCGAAGGTAATATGAGAAAGATCAGGTAGCTGTTAAATGCAACTCCTTGGATCCTTGAAAATACGCACACGTGCAAACAATCTGTTCAGATTATTTGCATGGACGAGGAGAAAGAGGAGAGATGTGTCCGTGTGTTGCGGAGGGGACGTGGGGTACTTAAATGGTGTCTTTCACATAAGTTGCATCCATAACTGAAGTTTGACTTACTTATACCATAATGTTAATGTGTGTGATGCTAACGTGTTTTTTTTGTTTGTTTTAGTTTTCTGCATAATCTGGAGCAGTCGTTCTCAAACTTTTTAGACTACCGCCCCCTTCCGGTATCTTGATCTGGACTTAATCTAAGACCAATAGAGATCTGCAATAAACAACAAACCTACAATAGAATACAAGCGAAGCAGAAACTGGCCTCACGGGTGGAGTTATTAAATTTATGATACCATTTTTGGATAATTTGGATAAATTCAAAAGTTACTATAAAGGAGAAGGGGACGGGTGAGGGGGTGAGGGGAGGAAAAACCTAGGGGAACAATTATTGAATTATAAATTGATATTGACACTATGATGAAGTGCGTCCGTGACCCCCAAATCAGTGTCAAGGCCTCCCCTAAATTCACGTGAAGTCTGCAGAGGTCACCTGCGATTTCTTAACCCCACAGTGGTGGGGACCGTTTTGAGAACCACTGATCTGGAGAATGTTAACTGCTCTCTTAGATAGAAAAAGTGCAGTTAAAATTGCAATAGGCCTATTACATTTCCGGAATATTGACTAAAAGTTTTAAGAATTACGAAAAGAATTAAATTAGTGGCAATGGTTTGCATTCTGCTGTTGTCGGTTAACTGCAAGTTGTTAATTGTCCATGTGTATATCTGTGATATATTTTATGAAGAGCTTTTCTTAAGATTCTGATCAGATCCTTCAATCTTTTCGATTCTATCGGATAGCCTGATTGGTACACAAGCGTAGGCCAAACGTAATATGAACCATCTATACACATATTCCACATTGTTTGATGAAAAAACTCATTCGAGTAGGCCTATTGTCTTTTTACTTGTAGTTGTCTGAGGGTGACTCATTTTGTCAGTAACTTTACGATGCTTTAGATGTCCTTCGTAAGATTTGCTTTACTTTTGTAAATGTTGTATGTTTGTACTTCGAAAAACACTATATGAATATTTTCTTTAGTTATCCATGAGTTGAAACTTTGTGTTTCCTTTTTACAAAATATTTTCAGATCATTATGCTTTTTTTCTCCGTTTAAAAATGGAATTTACTTGACCGACATCCTACTGATTTTAACGACCTTACAAATTGCAGACTTTCCCCCCAACCAGGATATATTTTTGTGACGTACAAACATCTCAAATTGAGCATGGGCGTGGGCAGAAAAAATGCGAGGGAGGACACTTTCCATTTATCAGATCTGGGAAATTTTACTCCCAGAAAAGAGCTTAGCTGCAGTAGCGTAACCAGCATTTTCATCTGGGCGGGGGGGGGGGGGGGAAGATGTGCATTGTACAGAAGAAAAAACAAATAAAAAATGTTTTTTTCAGATTGCAGGATATCGCACTTTAAAATTATTTCATCAAGATTTTTATTTTCCAGGGGTTGGGGGTTGGTGTGGGGGGGGGGGGAGGTTAGTCCCTATCCCAGTCCCCGTGAGGATGGTTTAGAGGAAAACACATCAGAGGAAGACCCAAATAGCTAAGAGTTCCCTGATGACAAATTGCCCCCTTTCAATTCCTTTGCAAGAACTTGAAAAAAAGGGTGAAAAAATGTTTCTTATGAGATAATCAGACCCGTTATTAAATGACTTCTTTATTATTCAGTAATATGATAGAATGTTAGATTAGTTGAACTTATTTTATTTGTAATCGCTTATAATCTCGTTAAAAGTCACTGTTACCCTCACAGACATCTAGCTCTGTGATTTGGCCGTCATGCTGTGATGTGACTGTGATACATAATTCAGGGAGATGAGAGGCGGGAGGAGATATAGTAAGATTACACGCCCTGAAATACTGCCTACTAAGTGTGACATCATTAAAAACTCTTGGTAGCAAAAAAAAAAAAAAAAAAATGTCAAAAGAACATAAAAAATAATATACATTGTTGACTTGGACAGGTTCGAAGCAAACGTCAGAGATACTTGGCAAGGAACATCTTAAAGTTTTGATAATGAGAAATTACAAATGTCTGTGGAGACGTTGCATATCATGTGAGGAGGGTGGGGGTCTAAGAGGTTAAACTCCCGTGGTGGGTACCTGCTTTATAGGTTTTGTACCGCACACACTGTCAATGAACATGTACGTTTGCCAAATGGATTTATCTCTAGCAGTTTCAAATTTGATAACGATCCGTATACTTATTTAATATAAGAGCACTGTGAGATGGCATACTAAAGCAAATGCATTGATGGTGAGTTGGTCTAGTTTAGGTTGTCCAAGATCACGTGATACAACAATGCTCATGTTACAAAACTGTTCTGCAGTATATGTTAAATGAGACAATTGGTTACCTACCTAACAAAAGTCGTCTATGATTTTGTCCCTCAGTAGACAGAGCTTGTTAGTCCATGTTTGTACATAGCAATGGTACCAGCATTAAATAGCTTAAACTTTCGCATTTCATTTCCTTTAAGATATGATTCTTTTTTTGGTTTGTTTTTAATTAACTTTTGAATTCCATAACAAAGCTACGGTTAACTAATCGACAATTAAGGGCTTATTCCTCACTGGTTGGAAAAAGCGAAGTAATCATATTTTTTTCATGTTATACCTCGAACCCAGTTGTCATTCCCTTCGACTACTTCCCCACTCCCACCTCGCATATGATCTAGCGCACAAAAACTAAACCTAAGATGAAAGTGCTCCCACATACGACTGTGGTTTTTTTTTCTCTGTTTCTTTATCAGACATACAAATTAAAGGCGATTGGTGGTCTAATAAATAACTCTTGTGACGTCAGTTTCTTCGGGATAAGTCTCTGCTAACGTCACTCTTTTACATTTACTCTTTGCAAGTAGCAATGAAACACCGGTAGCTAGCGTGGGAACACATTGTTTTGCTATATGGCACATTAGTATTAAACAGTGTACAGGAGCACGTGCAAAGAGGCCGTAAACTAAACTATCAATCACCTTTAATTCCTTAAAACGAAAAATTTAGTAAACACTAGTACAATAATTTAACACTTAATCAATTTTTGTGACATATATGAGTAAATAATGATACATTTAGTCAATGCTTACATGATATTATATAGGTTTAAGTTTTTTTAAGTTTTTTTTTTTTCTTTTTGAGAGAGCACGCCCTAAGCATGACAGTGTGTCTGGTCACCACATCATGTTGTATCATGCGGGGAAAAGTCTTCTCGAGACATGATTTTGATGTAAAAGAAAATGAAAATTCCAGCATACGGTGACATAACACTAAGTGTTGAATGTATGATGTTGACAAAAAATTTTAGACGAAACTCTTTAAGTCTTACAGCTATCAAAGGAATGCTTCCAGCAAAATGCATGTCTATTCTTTTGTCAGTTCAGAATTTGCTCCTGGATGGAAGGCAATATACAATAAGTACATATCCTGTGCATGCACCAGGGGTGGCCAACCTGATCCCCGCTGTCCAAAGGCGGCCCATGGAGAGGCACCATGGGGTCCATGGTCTCATTTTGCACAGAAATTAAAATGACAGAGAGTAAAGAAAATTGAAGGAAATGGGAAAAGTGATCAAAATTCTATCCGTATGGATAAACCAACATTTTTTTTTTGTTTTCAGATCTTACACTCTGTACATTTTTTTTGCATTGTTCCTTGTAATAGGCATGCCTGTATGTATACTACATGCCACTACTGCCATGTAACTTTAGCGTCTTGCTCGTTACACAAGGATAATAGAGGGCGGGCTTGTAAATTGTGCGGTCAGCGACGAAGTTCAAAGGTGACAATGGATCTCCTTGATTCAAAATGGTTGGCCACCCCTGCTGTACACTACCCTCCTCCACAAAGTGACCAGTTACTTAAAGTGATTGATATCCCCAAACGGGTTGGCTTCCATTTGCCACAGTATCCATTAAATTTCCCGTCTTTGCATGGCGGCGATGCAAATAAAACGGCGAAATTGATTTCGCCAAACATGATAATTATTGAGAATTATGATTCTCTGTTTCCGGAAAAACAGCCGACTGTGATCAGAGAAAACATCTAGCCAAATAACAGTGAAACTTGCACACATTGATTTGCACATTTCAATGAAACCTCATCATGAAAGTGTAGACCACTAAGAAAGTTGACATTTCGTGTAAATTTAGGAAACTTTTCTTTTAGTGTTTGTGAAAACTATATTTCACAGTAGTGTATTGAATTATGGGAAATATATGACGTTATACAGACGCAACTGTTTCACATCCTTTCTATTTCTTATTATCTTGAATGATTTACAGAAAATTACGATAGGGTAAGAGAGGTGATCGTATTTCCACAACATTTTAAGGTTTATCTACAAGAAACCCAATGAAATTCTTCGCTGATGTTACGTTTCAAAATGAAATATGCTCCACAAGTGTTGTGTAGTATACCGTGTATTTGGACACACGCGGAACTCTTTATTGGTTAGCGCAATGTTTTGAGTTTTGAACAAAATAGCGGTACAGAATTTGCAGTCCCTACAGCGAATGAGAAAAACAAAGATTTGCTCCTCCATTTAAGACCGTCTTAAATTGTCAATGGAGTAAAAAAATGAGCGAAAATTATTACCAGTAAGGGAAAGACTCCACGAAGGACTGTTTTCATAACTTAGTATTTATTGAATAAAACTGCCAGGTTCGAAACGAAACTCCTCCAGTTTTTCTGCTTCTTTTCCGGGTACGGTTGACAACATGGGAAGTAAAGAAAGGAGATGGCTGACTGACCAGGGAACGAGGACATTTAAAATTTTGTAAGTGATGATTAAACATTTAAAATAAATTAGTGCAGAAACAGGCAACCAGAGGAGCTCAATCAAAATGAGAGTGATATGTTCTTGCCTCTTTGAGCATGTGACCATGCAGGCAGCAAGAGATTTGAATTAGTAGGTCGAAAGTTGGTGGCGCTCTATACCATGCAATAAACTGTTACAATAATCAAAATGTAATGTAGCAAATGCATGAATCAATCTTTCAGTGCTAGTTACGGTGTAAAAACGTACGAATTTTGTATATACGGTACAAAGAATAAGAAGCAGACTACAAATACTTGAAATATGACTTACAGCGCTCATCGAGGTACACACTGCAAGTTACGAACTTTCGGGAACAGTTTGGCGTGAGTAATGCCGACCGTAAAAATTTGCAACAGTTGTTATATGGAATAAGACCTGTACAAATTGACCCAAATATACAGTCCAATGGCGCTATATTTGATATGCATCTAAGGTATATGCCCACAAGATTTTGTGTAAAGCGATTACAGCTTTCGTATAGAGTAACTCCTCTGTGACGGAAAAAAAATAAAGGTTGACTTGAAAAGATCCAACATGAAAGCAAATCATCTATGATATTTGCACACGGCTGATTCTGTGCATAAACCAGCTACCTGCACATTAAAGTGGTCATGGCATGCAGAAGCATGGAATAACACTGTCGTATCAGATGTACAATGAGCTAAATGTTCGACGCTTTGTGATAAACATGGTCAATTAATGGTTCCGTCCATTAGATTCTATACAGAACGATTACAGCGTAAGTAGGAATAACACCTCTGGGGTAAACACAGTAAGAGGAACGACTCAATTTGATAACCCTACATCTATAAATAGTATACCCATCAGAATAATGATAACAAAACATTAATACACCCACTCGGATTATAGAGCAGGAATGGCCGCGGTAAATAAAAATGGATGAATAAATGTCTTATTTTGAAAATCGTGGCAGACCAAAACACTTTTGTGGTCCACAGTTAATGAGGAATTTTGTCTCTAGGTGTAGTGCGTTTAATGGTACGTCGTATAAATGAATAACGAAAAATTCGGTTTCAGCCTATGAGTAAGACCAACGAAAGCTTCAAACCAAATGTAACTTTTAATCACATTGATCAAGTCACTGTCATTTGAGATACAACACACTGTCTGGTACTTGAAGTACGAACGAAAGCTTGAAAAGGAATGCAACGATTAGGTTTATTATTTGGGTCACTATTATTTGAGATTCACTACACTGTTTCCTGCTTTTGATTGTTTCGAATGAGTCCTCCTATTTCTGCTTCTCAGCTTACCCTTCACCAGCTATACTTAACCCACCCTCAGTAGCACAGGGGGGACATTGAGGCACATGCCCCACAGTCATATTTTCATATTTATACGCTCCAGGTCAACTTATGGTGGCGCTCTGCTTAGGTAAGGCTATTTACATGCAGCTTGGGCACCCAGTGACCTGAAGTGTCATTTCCCGGCCATCTGGAAAGTTTTTAAAACAAGACCTTAGTGGCGCCCACATTTCCAAATTTTCCTCCCCCCCCCCTCCTTCAATGCCTTCAATTGCCTTTCTTCTTCAATGATTGATCCTATATTTTTTTTTCAAACTTTTGAAAGCCATGGAGGACATGTAAGTCATTTCAAGATTTCGGTCACTAGATTGTGTCTGAACGTAGGTCCAGTCAGAAGATCACAAGATACCCACACACACATATTCAGTGACGTCACCAAAGAGAGGCACATGAATAGTTATCAGGAAGGTCTGAGTATTGCCCTTTATCATTTCCTTGGTTTAAACATATTTACAAACCAAACGGTTGCCACGCAAATTCCATAATCCACATTAAATGCATGATTGGGTTTCCTTCCAAGTTCTTTCACCACCAGCTTCGAGAGATTGAATCAACAATTCACTCCGCTATAAAAATATATATATATATATATTTTAAACTCTTCACATGTTTTTTTTTTTACGTTGTACTGGTCATCTTATAAATGCTAAAAATAGGATCTTTTTGGAGCAAACCAACGTTAAAACTTACTTGGAAAGTAACAGAATATAACAAAAATAAGTATGCCTTTTCACTGGCAACGCTTAGTTAAACCAAGTAGATTACAAGTATCATGCATAATAAAGGAGGAAATGAAGTAAGCATGCATTTCATACATATAGTGAATATCAAGAACTGCTATATGTCTTGATGGACTTTACGTTTGAGGTTAAATTTAACCATTCAAAGTCATCTTGAAACAAAGAGGTGTTTGGGTTTTTGGGTGCATCATATTTACTTCAAACATCAAAAACAAATAATTGCCGTGTTATTTTTCTTTTCCATGGGAACATTTTACTCACGGTCAAATTGTTAAGTTTCAGTAATATTGCTGACTATCATGTTTTAAATGGTACCAAAATATTTACCAGAATGTCTTTGGCAAAACTCTCACTCAAAATTTGGTTGGATAGAAGAAACAATATTTTTTATCGTTTGTTGACATTACTATGTATTTATCCGATACTAAACAGTATTTTGATAGGTCTTATTCTGCCGTGATCGACGCAAGGTTTCATCATAGGCCTTGTGTTATGTACGGCACGTTGAATTCAAAATCTATTTCCAAGTAATTACTCATTTTTAACACAACCAAAAGGTGTTAGTATGAGAAGGACAAATTTATGAATATTTCTGTAAAGTTACATACATTAAAATAATGTTTTTATATTTTCAGGATTAAAATGTTTGTTAGGTGATCGACTCATGGTACCCTCATGCTTCTAGGTTAGACCAACAACTGTTAAGTATAGGTCACTGATATTTGGGATTCGCTACACTGTTTCGTATACTTTCGATTCGAATAGATTCTACTATCCTCCATCTCTCAGCTTTCCTATCACCATCCATACTAACCCCCAATTTCGAAAGCCATGGAGGACAAGTCATTTCAAGATTTTGTTTTGACTGTCTGCAGGTAGTTCCAGTTAGGAGATGATCATAAGACAAACACACACAGACATGATAATTGACTATGCGATCTCGCCATATTCAGTGACGTCACAAAAGAGCGGCACGTGAATAGTTGCCTGGGAAAGTCATGTTACGGGCGTTTTCTCTTTCTCATTCACTTGATCAAAAAAGAAAAAAAAAGGAGGATTTGAAACAAACATACTTACAACTTGTCAAACGGTTGCCACACAAATTGTACAATTGCTTTTTGAACTTGAATTATACTTTTCGTTAATTCTCGTCACAACCTGTTTCTTTTTCGTCTCTTCCAGTATTGACATTAAATGCATGATTGGGTTACCTTAGAAATTCTTTCACCACCAGCTTCGAGAGATTGAATTAACAATGTACTCCGAAAAAGGAAGCAAAAAAGTATGTTTTAACAGCTTTACATATCAAAGATCTTTTTTTGTACTTTGTTCTGATTAAAAATAAAATTATAAAAAAAATATGATAAAAATAGCTAAAAGTAGGATCTTTACGGAACGAACCCACGTCAGCAGTTACTTGAAAGTAACAGAATATCATAAATAGCAAACCTTTTCACTAAATCTCAAATTACAAATTAGTTAAGATCATGCATAGTAATGGAGGTGGAAATGCAGTGAGTATTTCATGCAATTTGAATATGAAACATTGGCATGGTTTAGACATGCTTTAAATTTAACGTTAAAACATTGAAAGTCAAGTAAACTTGAGGCCAACACGTGCTTAGTGCATTTTATGGGGGGGGGGGGGCGAGGGGCGAATACGTTTTTATGCTTTTAAAGCTCAACACGACATATGTATATACTTCAAGGCTCCGTCGCACCAGCCTGCAAACTCCATTCCTTGTTCATTAACAAAAAATATGTAAATGCAACCTCCACCTGTTTGCGTTCATTCGCGACTGTGACACCTCAAAATTGCTTCAAGCTCATTGTTCAGTAGACGAGAATGAGACAAATATAAATTCATCGAAATGAAGCACCTTGCTATTATTCATTTTTGTTTCTTTTTTTTTTTGGTATAACTTACAAAACAATTATTTGATGGCTTGTTTTCTTAGGACTGGCCACCTCGTATCATAATCCTTTAATTTGTGAAAATAGCTTTTATAATTGTTAAACCATTCAGTGTCACCGATAAATATCTGCAAAAGCGTCATCTCCTCAAAAACTTATGCATGTGATGAGTAACGGAAGATGCATCATTTGAATTTTGAAAAGTTTGGGTAAACGAATTATTGTTAAGCATCAAATAACTGAGTTTCTATCTGTGAGAAACTTATTTTTTGGAAAAAAAGACTACTGTCCTCCCTTATTTTGAATAATCTATCATTCTGCATCCACAAACATTTGTTTTAAAAATATGAATGCTTTCTGTAGAACAAACGCCTTATTTCCCTTTAAAGGGAATTAGGGCGTTTAGAATACACCACCATGACATGCAAAGAAAATAGCTTTAATCATTGTTAAACCATTCAGTCTCATCAATAAACATCTACCAAAGCTTCATCTCCTCAAAAACTTATGCATGTGATGAGTGACGGAAGATGCATCATTTGAATTTTGAAAAGTTTGGGTAAACAAATTAGTGTTGAGCAACAAATAACTGAATTTCGATCTGTGAGGAACTTATTTCTTGAAAAGAAGGCTACAGTCCTTACTTATTTTGATTGATCTATCATTGTACGTCCACAAACATTGGTTTCCAAAATATGGATGTTTTCTCTAAAACAAACGCCCTGTTTCCCTTTAAGTGTAGCATGGGAACGATCAATGAACCTCCTTTACAGTTTCTCATATTATAACGCAGCGTTATAGTCAAACTAATCCGTGTAGATGACAAAAAATCATGAACAGAGATCATTTACATTTTGAACTTTGAATGAATCGATTGAAATGTCCAGAAAGAAGTATCTTTTAGTTGAAGGACATGAGCATCGTCACCAAACTGAAAATGCTGAATTGGTAATGGCGTTTTGTGGAACAAATCTCTGTTCAGCACCCCATACAGAATTTTATATGAAAGGTCTTCTAATTTATAAACTGCAGACACAATAATACTCGGCTGAACACAGTTTCTTAAAATTCGATGAGTTAACAACTTTTGTTTTTGAAATTGAGGATGTTCATCTCAAACTTATACCATTTCATGAATCACTGACAGCGGATTACATCGAACAGAACTGATCAGTCCTTGCACTTTTAGCGTGACAAATCACTTTTGGAGTGAAATTAGGGATGGCTCGATATTTAGAGTGAAAAATACTCGAAAAAGAGTCATTCTTATCGTTTTAGAATGAATATTCAGTCTTAATTTGCATAGTCGTCCCTAATTTCACTCTTTGGAATTTGGAGTTCTATATTTGTTTCTGTGGTACACATGATATACCAGAAACAGACTACACTCTAGTATAATTTGAACGTTTAGGTAGAATTATGTCAATGTCAGTTTGTAGAAAGTCTGATCTGTGTCCAATATCCTAAGTGATTTATCCATGATACCATATCTTAAAGACAAGTTGTCATGCAAGGGACCAGAAATCACCACAAACAGTGCATGTGAGGTAACAAAAGCTGGATTAGAATTCGGGATTAGAATTCTCACCATGAATTAAGGGAGAAAAAAAAAGTGGTGAACAGCATAAATCTTTGCTGGAATATACCTTTTATCAGTAACGATCGATCCTATACTCTACCGTACTATTTGGTATATTTTAATTTTCTAATGCATGGATCAATTCCCCCAACACACTCTTTTCACTGACTTAATTCTGTACACATGTGCAGTATAAACAATTGACCTAAAAATCTTCTTGTTTTTTATCCATATTGTTGGATTACTGGACACGGCTTTGGCTGGACCGAGAGGATAAAACTCCAGAATCTCTACTCAAACATAGTCGGTATATCGTTTTCATTACTTCTTTATCTTACCTTTACTAGTTAATGGAGACGATTATAAACAAATAGGAATTTTATTTTGAAATTTCCACTTGACTAACAAAAGGAACAAATCTCAGAGAAAAAAGTGCATACTCCTGAGACACTTCGTCATTCACATTGGGTCACATTGATTCACGACAGGAAAAAGAGCAAACTTTATCATTAGGGGTGTTCCTCTCCTCTTTGTGACACTTTTATTGCTGTATCTGAGAGCTTTAGTTGCAAGATTGTGTCGAAATTTTGCCTCTTTATACATCAGATTTATGTGCTGAATATAACCTAATTGTAATTCTATCAAAAAGCAGTGGCCCCTAGTAAAAACCTTTGCCTCCCAGGTGCCCTACCCCACTCAACTGAAGTGATCTGAAAAATGTATACATATATATGACTATTCCCTGTTGGTATTTACATCTTTCTATTCTAGGAAGTCCACGAGACTTAATTTTTCACCCAGAGATATGATAAAATCTCAGAGTTTCCCGGCTACGCCCCCTGAACCCCAACAAATTTTGCCCCTGGATCCCGCAAGGGGTCGTAAGCTTTCATATTTGAAGTATACTACCCTGAGACTTAATTTTTCACCCAGAAATGAATATGCTAAAGACTCTCGTGAAACCCCAGAGTGGTCTTGCCCATGGACCCCATGTGAGGGTCCTAAGTTCTCATCCTGTCAACTCAGAGGAGAGGAATAGCCGAAATAATTGAAATCGTTTGGATTTTGATCCTCGCCCCAATAGTGCGGCAAAAGTCCACACCTCCCAAGTCAGTCGGGGAAAATCTCTCAGCCGGGAGATCTAAGGGCTGAAGATAGAGGAAAAGTTCGAAAAACACACTGAATACTCAAATTTCTCAATATTGAGAGTGTTTTTCATTGACTTGGTCTCTTCCCAAAGGATCTGACTCAGATCCCCAGAAAACTCAGAAAAATTAATAACTCAGAAGACTATATTTGGCCTATGATACACGCAGGTGTTCCTGCTATCATCAATTTTCCTTCAACCGTTGAGCCTCCTTAAAAGCTTTAAAAATTTGTGCGGTTAACTTTCGCTTTCATTGAGAGATTTTAAATCACCCCAGCAGCCTTCTTGACTGGACTCGTGATTCTAAACGTCATACCATAAAAAACATGAAAACTAACTGCAGTTAGGACCAATTAACGTCTGTCCTGTCACTTTACATTTCTCGGGCTTCCGGGGACTTCGCCACGTGGCGCCCCACGTGGGTTCTGGACGCCCCGCGTTCTTACTGGCCCTTCGTGACCGTGGTGCACTAAGGTGATTCTCTTCTGTATCAGTCTGGGAATCACAGGTTATACCTCAATCCCCCGAAGTACTGCACACGTCACTGCCACTGCCCCTACCAATGCCCCACTCCTAAAATCAGTTGCGGAGGGGAAAATGTTGGATGGACCTTGTGGATAAGGCCTAATAACAGTGGACGCTAAAGAAAGAGAATGCATACGCTAATTCCTTAGAATTCTTGTGTCATCTCAACTAAGACGATCTGTACTCCGATTTTTCTTGGATTTTTTATTAAGTCAGAAATTGCAGACATGATATGTCTTTTTCGCGGAAGGTTACATTCAGCTTAAAACGCTCGGGGTGAGAGGGCTTGGGGGAGGGTGCCTCTGCCGGCAAATATGGGAGACTTGTAAAGTCCAACATTTTTCTTGAATGCTTGGCGTCAACCGATGTGGCGCTCCTATTCGATAGCACCAAATGTGCCATTTTCATATGTTGGACCAACCTTTAAAAAATCCTAGATACGCCCTGAATGAAAATTAATGAAATACCTGATGCATACATGTCAACACAATTAACTTATGTTACAGCTGACACTGAACTATAGAGGCCTGTCGACGTGTCTCTCTTGGAACTGAGTAGTTCCTATACTCTATGTTTTCTTTAGCTAAGGTTCTTGTACCTCCCACTTTAACTCAACCCTGTGCAACGGGTATTTTACAAGGGGTTCAGCCCGGTTGACGGGCTGTGCTGCATTGACTCCTGCCTGTGGTGGGGTATATTACTCCAAACCAACAGTTACGATTACGTAAGATTACCGAATTCAATACCGTATCAAACTTACATTATAATTTTCCGATGGGTCCTTCATATTCCTAAGTAAAGCCCCCGACTAAAAAACTTAAAGAGCTTTACGCACAGTTACGTAATACAACGTAATATTAGGGGGGGGGGGTGCCTGCCGCATTTTCCGTGGAATTCTCTTAACCATGTATTAAGTTGACATGATGTCACGCACTAAGCAATCGGAAAATCCTAAAAATTACACTTTTTCAGGTAATTCATATGGAAATAGCATAGCATAGATAAATTCTGGTACTGAGAGAGCACTCTACCATAGAATGCACTCGAGGACCAGCACTCGGGGACCTATATAGGACAGAGCTCTTTGTCTGCATCGTCTAGTGTGAATAACGGAGAGGCATATTTCTTGATTATTTCCTTGTAACTGAAACGAACAGCCGGGTATAGGTTTTGCCGATACTTATCGAGTCTCCTTTCAAACATTGCTACATGTAGGTGCACTAAAAATGCTCGCTGGGAGGTTGTTCCAGGTGCCCACGACTCTGTATGTGAAAATGTTTTTGCTTGCGTTTAACATTGAGCTCCTTCTACAAATTTTATACTGATGTCCACATGTAAGACAGTCCTGTACGATATAAACTTAAATCATATCTCCCCTCAGCCGGCGATAACTCAGGGTAGGCAAATCTAAGATTTCCAGCCTCTGTTCATATGTTAATCCAGGAATTGACTTTGTAGCTCACCGTTGCATATTTTCTATAACGTCGATATGCTTTAAAGGACGTGTGACATGCTTCCAAAAAAGAGCTTCCTTCATGCAAACATTACAAAGTAAAACCCTCAGTGAAAATCCGTGGGAATTTTGTTTATATCTATTACCGTTTTTGCGATATGACTTTTCAAAGTTTGAAGAAAATGCAAAACAGATGACGTGGAGTGTTGCACAGTGTCAGTTTTTCTTTTGTTAATCCTATATATCTTGCCTCTTAATTACTTAATTACTGAGTTTCACATTGGTGCGTGATATCGATATTTTTGAAGGAGAAAACACATGCTTCCAAAATAAAACCCTCTGGGCATATAAAATTCTCAAATGACCTTGAAATAAAGGTTACATAAACAAAGGATTAACATAAGACATATCCTGGGAGTCCCTCTCCTGACATCACAAATTTGCATATTTAGCCAATGTTTATTCATGACACAGCTGTGAGACACTAATTTACCTGTAAATTTGTCAATTTTTGACGGAATTTGACCCAATTTGTGGCTATTTTCAACATTTTGAATGCCTAATGCACCCAATACCTCAAAATGTCATTTTCATGTCACCAGACCTTTAAAAAATTTAATTTATGTAAGAAACTTATCTCAAGTGACGTTCACAAGGCGAGGCGGAATGCCTTCCACCTTCGCGGCTACTTGGAGAAAATGAACAACACGTGGATCGGGAACAAAAAGAAAATGAATCAACTGGCATAAACGATATTGCTAGGAAAAAAGAAAAAATAGATTGATCAAAAGTAGTCAGTGATTGCCGTGAAATGTTTTCTTCAACTGATTTCAGTTGAATTGAACGTCTATATAGACTATTTTACAGGGATTAACTTTCTACAACCTTTGGGAGAAACGTCATTAATCCAAGAAACCCTGACAGTGCCATTTCCAGGAGCTTACCTACAGAGCCTGTGGAGGGGGAGGGACGATTTTTGGCAATGTAGGAGGCATTTTTATCCTTCAATTTTCTGGTAACGCTGGACGCCAACCGACGGTGACGCTACGCTTTTTTTAATTTCATTCCCGCCCCCTACCACCCACGACACCCAAGCACACTGTATTTCCTTATACTGTAATTTTGATTAAAATGATCCACCGTGATTGATAAGGCCCCCTCATTCATGTGCCGTTACCCCCCCCCCCTCCAAAAACAAAATATGTCCCTGGTCGGTCACGTATGGCTTAGGTGTATTATGCTGTAAAACACGTACTGTTAGATCATTACCTCAACATTATTATCTTTATCAGTTTGCTTACTTACAGGGGTCAATATGCAACATGCGCCACAATATTACGTTGATTGTGTTAATTTTCATAATGTAAAGTTTGTAAAAATAGACTATATCCAACCATTCTACTCAGTAAAGGACTGGTCATACTTGACCATTTCGCCTCTCCTTATAATTCTAAAAATTTTCCCTCCTTTTCCCATGTCCGTCGGGGAAATGGGTACTCCACAAAATCTGGTCCCTTGGTCCCTACACCCATCAAACCCCACGCACGCCACTGCTTATCTGGCAGTAAAAAGTACCGGTACCTTAATCTTACTATTTTTTTTTTCTATTTTAATCAATTTAGAACTTACTCTCAGTGAGCATAGTATAAGGACGACAAAGCAGAGTATAGGGGGAAATGTTTTTGGTGGAGACAGAATTGTTACATTTTTAAACAAAGGTTTCGCGGACAGTTGGAGGGGGGGGGGGGAGTGGGAGGCGGATACCCCCTTAGCCACATTTTCGTTATTTTTTATATTGTTATAATGTTGGTGGTATTCCCCATTTTAACCTTCAGACCTAAAGTTTTCGGTATTAAAGGTTTCTGGTTTCCCCCCTTTCCACACATCACCGTACTGAAAAATGATGACACAAATTGTGAGAAAACGACCTAGTGTGTATTCAGAACGCAGTGCTAACCTGCTAATGTAATACCTTGCAGAAATACAGAGTCACTGCCACAAAAAGTTTATTCCATTCCAATGAGGTTGACATTCCTTGTCATTACACTTTTTATTAACCCTCTATTTTCTGTATGTTAAACAGGTGACAATGAACGTTTGGAATTCCTTGCTCTTCTTCGTCGTCTTGAGTTATACTGCAGTGCTCGCGGTAAGTCTCTCCTAGTTATTTACGTAGCAACAACAACAACAGCAACAAAAAAACAGAAAATTCACTTTCTTTTCGGGACACATCGTTAGACGGCAGGACAAATACCATTTACCTTAAGCACTAGTGAGTCACACGCTTGTACAATTTTGTCACAGCTTTACGTCTGATTAGTTTTCTACGTTGAATTGCTTGTCATCCGTACAACTTTTTGTAAAGCGTTGATGTTATTTCATTTAAATTGCATAATGTCCGTGTTTATAGCAAAAATCACAATTCCTTTCAAACATAGGTCAGGAAGCTGATACTCCTGCTTACATCTCAAATTTCCCGCCATCTTCGAGACCTGCATGATGCAGTGTTTGACGCACAGGACAAGGGCAATTATATTTTTGGCACAAAAAATCGCCCACACTGGGCAGTTGGTAGGTCTTGATTGGCCACAGCCATACAATAAGGGCCTTAACTATCAAACTTTTACACATCTCCGGTCCATTGAAGTCCTATCCTTTTGCCACTGGTCGATGGCCACTGGAGTCGGTAAGAAGCCGACCAAAGTCGCTGGCGGGTCGCTATATATGATATCTTACTGGGGTAACAGTATCTATGGACTATGTCACTATTAAGGAGCATTGTTTGCTATGTACAGACCTCTAACACCTGTCACTGTACAAATGCCAGGCTTATTCACTTGTGAAGTAACTCAAGTACTGTATTGGACTATTTTATTTTAGATGGGCCACTTTGTTTCAAGACAAGTGCAGGCTACTGTTCAACACTGATGTTCATCTAGAAGCCTTACACGAACGTTACTGACAATCTGGAAGATGGATTTAACATGTTTTAAGTGTGGAAAAGTTGTCACGGACACCAGACAATTAGCTTTACATTTGCGGGTTATTCATGCAATAAAACCTACGTTTGGTTTGAAAGATTGGTATGTGGTCAACAAGGCTGCATGAAAACATTTAGTTTAATGAATTCTTATATGAGGCACATAAGAATTCAACACCGTTGTGAACAACTAGGTGAACTACCACACTGGTCAAACTGAAAACAATCCCTGGTGATGAAAATTGTGGTGATGAAAATCCTGCTGATGACAACAATCTACTTGATGAAAATATTCAGGATGATGAAAATGATGGAAACTGGTGATGTTCTTGAAAATTTGGTAGGGGAAGAAGAGGACTACTTCGAAAACTTTAATGAAGATACATTGAAAGCACTTGCTGTTTCTTTGCTATTTAAGCTAAGAGCATCTTTTCTTCCATTTTCTGCCATTCAGGTTGTGATGAATGGAATGAAAAATATGTTTCAAGACACGCTTTCATCACTGAAGCACAACATGCTTTCTGTGCTTAGCAATTATGGGGTCGACAAGGATGCGGAGGATGTGCAGGAGCTTTGTGGGAAATTTTCTCGTTTCGAAAATCCATTTTCAGGTACTGAGACATCAGAGCAGCAGACCAACTACATGAAAGAAAATCTTATGTTGGTGGTACCTGACAGAGATTGCTCTGGGTACTAGGATTGATCAGCAGGTTGACAGGAAATCAGGACAAATTATTCAAAATTTGGTGACAGAGATTTCAATATATTCCAGTTTTGGATGTCCTTTAAACTTGTTCTCAATAATCAAGCAATTACTGAGTTCATTGACAGTGAAGCGCATTGCGCAGAAGGGTATCTTAGAGGTTACCAGGATGGAGAGCAATACAGGTAGCTGGGTATATTCAAAGAGTATCCACATGCATTAGGTTTTCAGCTTTTTTATGATGATGTAGAAGTGTGCAATCCAATTGGCAGTAAAGCTGGTAATCCACAAACTTGGCATGTTTCACTACTCTATCCAAAACCTTCCAAAGCATTTAAACTCGACAATGCAAAATTTTCATCTTCTTGCTGTATGCTTTGCTGCTGACTTGAAAAAGTATGGGTTTGACAAAATCTTGCATCCATTCATTAGGGAAATGAAGCAACTGGAAAGTGATGAAGGTGTTCATGTGCAACTTAATGACAGACTTGTGAAAATACATGGCAGTTTAGTTTCATTTAGTGGAGACTCATTAGCAGCCCATGATTTACTAGGATTCATGAGTCCATCAGCTAATAGGTTATGTAAGTTGTGCAAAGCAACCGGTGAAGACATGCA
Source organism: Stichopus chloronotus (assembly GCA_021234535.1). Taxonomy (NCBI): domain Eukaryota; kingdom Metazoa; phylum Echinodermata; class Holothuroidea; order Aspidochirotida; family Stichopodidae; genus Stichopus; species Stichopus chloronotus. The sequence goes on from CM037835.1 coordinate 8,392,375, forward strand.
AATTCATTTTTTGGAAGAAGATTTTGAGCAGAGAACTCCTGATGATCATGATGAATGCGCAGAAGACGCCCTGCAGAGATATCATGGAGACCCACCCTCTGGAGTAAGAAGGCCATGTGCCTTGAATGTCTTGAGAAGTTTTCATATAACCAACTATAACATGGACATCATGCATGATATGCTTGAGGGCATCTGTCCATATGAGATTCAGTTGGTACTGCATCGACTTATTTTGATAGATCGCTTCATTACCCTTAGTGAGATGAACCAGCGATTGAAGTCTTTCCATTATTCTTTCAATGACAAAAAAGCAAACCGTCTGCCATACTGCCCGAGCGGTTACGGAATATTACTGACCATAAAATAGGGCAAAAAGCCTCTCATATGTGGTGTCTGATTCGAATGTTGCCTCTTCTCATTGGTGATCGTGTTCCTCATGACAATGTGTACTACAAGTTAATTTTGTTGCTTCTTCAGTGTATGGATATTATATATGCTCCAGTGGTAGCAGTGTCACACACAGTGTACTTAAAACATCTAATTTGTGATCATCACAACCATTTTGCTTCAATTTTCCCAGCATCATATGGTACATTATCCAAATTGTATCAGAATGTGTGGTCCCTTGACATCTATGCAGTGTCTCAAGTATGAAATGAAACATGCATTCAGCAAGAAGTTAGCTACCATAAACTGCAATTCTAAGAATATTTGCAAGTCAGCTGCATGTAAGCATCAAATTTGGCAGTGTATTGTTTGGTCAGGAAATGGGCTAATGAGAGATTTTGAATGTTTGCGGGGGGGGGGGGGGAGGCACTATGAGATTAACATCTACACCAAAAAGGCGCATGCTTCATCCTAATCCCTCGATTGTGAAATCATCTTCATCGGTCGATATCGTGTTGGTAAGAAATACTGATTTTCATGAGTCTAAAATTATTGTTGACAAAAGACATGGAAGTGTTATAAAGGAGAACAGTTTACTATTGTCATCATGGCAAAGATAGCAATGGGATAAATGCTAATGTTAAGTAGATTAAGTGTTCTACGTAAACAGTGACAATAAGGACATTGAAAAAAATGTGTGTGAAAAAAATGTGAGTATGACAGTGAGCTAATGTAAGTTGCATTATACTCTTGCTTTTTCATTTACTGGTAATGTCTAGTTAAAGGTTTGTGACCTTTTAACCAGAACCACATTATACAGATGACTCTATTTTAGCCTTTCCAGCCATACAATCTGAAAAGGTAATGGAAGGACCATTCAGAGGGAGAAAAGGTTGATGACCACTTAGCAAAAGGTGGGGCACCTTCAAGCCAGCAAAGACGAACTTTGGTGCGATTAGCTGTGGCCTGCATGGTCGATAATAATGGTTTGTACGTACATTTCCATTATTGTTACTCAACCATTAACATACATTAAATATTAGGAGCAAGTCAGTTAATGGCAAGAAATTAGTGTCTGCCATTCGAGTTCAGAGAGGAAAGTAATGAATAAAGGCTAAGGAGAATACACAATATTGAGAAGGTAAATGTTAAGAAAGATGGTAGACACTGTATAGTGGGTAATTTTTCACAAGGGAAATTTCCTGATTTACATTATTATCGAGGGCATTATGAAGGTATGCTTTGTCAGCCTATAGTGCATCTCAGTTGTAGATATGAGAGGGTTCAGGGAAGGGGGGGGGGGGGAGTAGATTGATATTAAAAAAGCTTCAGGTAGTCCATGACACATTTTTTCTAGTATGTCAAGTTTAATCTTAGAGGATGCTTTGAGCCTAGAATTATTACAGGATCTTTAATATATATGCCTAACTTTGCACATGCACATCATTTCTGTACGCAGATATCCAAGTTCCAAACAGAAAACGGCATTGGCAAAAGAAATTGTGAAAACCTATCCATCAACCACAGACACCTACACCTGGAATGAAAGGCCATGTAAGTGTAACAGCAGTTCGTGAATTCTGAACCAGTTAATGTGAACATTGTGTAATTTTGTACTTGTAAGATGTAATTTTAACGTAACATGAACAGGTCTGCCTTCATGGTAATTTTTCTTATTGACCTTGGTATTTGTGAATGGACATTCTGTTCACTCAACTCAGCTGCAAGTACGCTATCCACTGGTGTCACGTGTAATTGCCAGGTAGTCATGGTTATGATGCTTGGTTGATGAAGTGCAATTCAGGGAGGTGTCATGTTTTTCTACACCCTTCTTTTATGCAGGAACATTTCTGTAATAATGGTCATGGCTTTATCGAGTACAGGCTGAAGAATATGCGAACAGCACGACCCCAGGAAGAAAAGAGAAGGCAAAACTAAAACAGTTGAGCTGCCCAAGGGCTATTCCAGGGAAGCTGTCATCACCACCAAGCTGTAAAGAAGCAGCTCAGAATGACGATGTAGGGGAAAAGGTATGTTTGTATCAGTTGCTTATTATAATTAGGTGTTTGCAATTATTACCATTGTGTAATACGGCAAAAAGCATTCTCTCTGAATTATTGGGACCACATGGAAGTACCCTCAGTGTTACATTTTGCAAGCTTAGCCCTCTTGATAACAAGGCGAATAAACATGAATTTGCCGGTGGGGGATTGGTGGGGGGTGAACTGTATTGGGACCAACAACATTTCTTGGAGACCAACTCCCATTGACACAGTTGCATAATCCGGGAATCCATAGGCTACTTAACCTCTACACATTTTTTGTGGCATTCGATCCAAAATTCGGGAACTCGGTAGAAAATTTGGATAATCTTTTTACTTCAAAATTTGTTCATGTCTGGTATTTTGTTACTGAATTGAATACAGTTCTTCAGTTCAGGGTATACTGAACTGGACTTGAGAAGGACTTTTTGGGGCTCATAGACCGACTGTTGATTCCCGGGGGGGGGGGGGGTCACACACACTCATCTGCTATATTTTTACCCATGTTAATTAACATGTCCTTCCAGAAACCCTGAGTCATTGATCTGGTCAAGGTTCCATTCACACAGTATCACATTTTGTCAAAATATAGCAAACCATACTGTGGCTTGCATATTACACTGACACTGGAAGTGACAGGTTTCTATTTACCTGCTTGAAAGTGATGTGAATTTTTCTTACAGTTTCCTGGAGTGGAGGCCACGTGAATGTATACAGTATTTTTTGAGGTAGTTTATAATAAAGTGGTATTGAAATTGCCATTTCTGGTAGCGTCTGGAAGTCTTTTCAGCAAAACTTTTCTATTCATACTGAATCTCAATCATCACTGAGCCTTTAAAAACTCTATGTGCTTGTTTTCAAACTTTAAAGGGGCTCATTGAGATTAGTATCAATCATTTTGCGACAAGTTTGAATGAAACCATTCCATGACAACGTTTCTAGTTAGGGTCATTACTCATGTACCAGTTCCTATAGTCAGTGAAATGTGAGAAATTGCAGTTTTTTGTTGGTAGGAGCTGTTTATGATTAACTCCAAAAGATAAAAGTGACATGGTCACTAATTTGTAATAAATGCTTTCAATCATGAGTTACCCTATCATTGCCTTAAGAGTTATGAGTCAGATGTGCAGAATGTATTAGTTTGACCATTTACTAACAAAATGTGAGTAAATCTCAACAGGTTCAAAAAATGTCAATTAAAAAAAATATGTATATATAGTGAACCAACTCAATGAGCCCCTCTAAAGGACTCGTATTTACAAGTAAAGACAACGAGAGGTACCACAGTACAGTACCACTTTTCTGCAGTCCATACCTTTTCAAATGATTTGCATTTGACGTGTTTCATAGTTTATTTTTATTGTCAATACTACAGGTCAACTGGATGAAATACATGCCTCCTACGCATGACAATCATGCCAAACAAAGGAAGTATTTGAAAGATACCTTTCAACACAGGAGAGCCATCATTGAGCGTCCCCTATCACTGACAGTAACAGATATTTTACAACAATTCCCGAGGTTTCACGATATGCCAGGGTTGGTAAGGAATCATTTTGTCTTGTTTAATTTGAAAAACAGTGTTGTAAAGGGTATGTAGCAGCCTCCCAATTCAAGGAGTTCCTCGCAACTCTCTGCCCAATATATTTTGGCATAACCCTGTAAGTCTGTACACAGTTGATAACTCCACTTTGGTTAATATTACTTCAAACAATAGATGTTCATGATTTGCTGGAACAGTCACTTGTGTTCCCAATCCCCTTGGACAATCTAAACTCAGTTCGGACTATTATGGCTCCGTTTTGGATGCGTTCTCATGGTTTGGTTAAGTAAATTGGAGGACGGGCTAGATTTACCTCAGTAGGTATAATTGTTACAGTCTTGGGTGGGATTAAAACCTCTAGTGATCACTTTCCTGATCCTTAGTGTCCTGTAGAGTAGAATCATCCAAAACATTGACAACAAAATTAATTTGTTACAAATGTTACTAAGAAGTTAAGCACTTGAAGTAGACTTTGTACTGAGAACTCTAATCCTGCTACAGCAAGTAATGTGCTAACAATAATAGTGAATGTTTTTTCGTACCATTTTAGATCAACATGGAGTTCCAAATGATGTTTCCTGACAAATGTGATAATTTCCTGACCAGATGGGAAACAAGTTTCACAGAGAAAATCATAGCATTGGGGCAAGCAGAATATCCAGCTATAAAGGGTTTGATTGATCATTTCGATGATGGTGACAGTAAGTTCAGTTAATAGCTATTATTAATTAACATAATCATAACACACAATATAATATAGGTAAAACTGCACCGATTGTCGTGTTCCTGATTACATTACAAAATGTTGATGCCCTTGTCTGGGGCTACATTGATTAGGCAATATCTTGTTTGTCAAAGCAAGAAGTCATAATGTCAGGGGTCAGAGGTAAGGCTTTTCACAAAACTGGTTTTAATTTTAAAGTAGGATCAAACCCAGTTTGGTTCAATTCAGTTTCAAATGTTTGTACAACTGAAAAAATGGCTGCAAAAATGGACGATTATACTGTTAGACTTTGCTTTCAGGATTTTAGCTGTGTAACACATTCCACTCGTTCGTGGTGTAAATCCTGCTATCTTTTCAAACAATTGTAAATGGGAATATTGCGACCGTAGCTTCCAGAAAACTTTCGACAATTATTAGAACGCTGCTACATCTTGTGCAGTGTACATCTGTACAAGACCCCTGTGCTTTTTGAAAAGCACTAGATTTAAAACGGTAAATTGTGCAATACATTGCGATGTCATTTTTGTGCTACTCAATTTGCTGTGTGTGTTTTTCCAAAAGTCAGTACATGTTGTCCCAAAATGGATACATAAATCTGCGCATTAAATGCTTACAATTGCTCGTTTATTCAATTGTTTGTCCTAGCAAACCACATCTTGGCTCTATCTTCTATTTCAGGTGTAGCACATTTTGGCCTTGGATAAGAGACTTTTGAGGCGTGAAATTTAACTTGCCAACTTCCCAAGTTCTGCAAATACAACCATTTTGTGTATTGCTGCAGTTCCAAAGGTTTTACCATTTTTTGGTTTTACCATTTTTGTTTTGTTTTCAACAGAAAATATTTGTGCTCTTAGCACACTAACATACATGCTGCACAGGTTAGTAAACTTGACTAAAGGGAAAGCTGGAAAATCATCATCATCCAGTCGATCTGATGCTATGCAGTATCTGATACAAAATGTTCCTGTAAGAAATCTGCACTATTTAGTTCAAAATTAAGGGATAATGCAGTGTGCCAGATAGAATTATTGTACCCCTAACATCCCGATCCAGGAATGGCTCCCATCAATCACATGACAATATTTGGTACTTGTTTGCTAAAGTAATGCAGAATGACTCCATGGGTTCATGTTAAGTGTCTTTTACAAAACATAATGACAGGCACTTTTGAGTGAATTGGTAGGAGATCTGTTAGATTTTGCTTACTTTGAAAATAAACTTCAGATGACTGATCTCAACTAATTAAACTTTTAAAGGCATTTTCCAGCGGATTTGCACAAGGATCTCATGAGAAAGTGAAAGAATGAAACATTCCAGAACATACCCTCCAAGCTGGGGAGCAATACTCCTTTCCTAACTCGAGACATCATTATTGAAGATACCTCCAGCTCTCAGCATGGTCACAGAATGTATACATAAAAAGATGTAACAGTTCAAGAAATTTCCCTTGCCAGGAAATTCGAAGTCTTGAGCAAAATTCTCAGAAATTCCATCTAGCCTGACAAAACATTTTGCAGTGGCCAGGTCGATTTTTTAATTCTTTGAAAAGCAGTCAGATTCACATATACGGCTTATGTGGCTCATCTACTGTGGTGATTTCTTGATACTAATTGAAAATTGCAGTGTCATTAGTTAGAAGTCATTACTCTTGTTTCATTTTGTAATTGACAGGAAGGCACAGACGCTGGATCGTATTGCCATTTCAGGTGGAACTAACTGTAGTGGACGCATTGGACAGGCTTTTTAAATGCCATTATGTCTTTAATGTTGAATACTGTCCTTGTTTGCAGCAATTCTGAGAATTCATCGGGTCAATGATTTACGAAATACTTCCCCCTTGCCAAGCAAAACCACAGGTGCGGGCTCTTGGTGCAGCTATAAGAGTCCCAGCAAAACAGTGACTCTGGTGCTCGCATTTGTGAAGGTGGCTGCTGTAGGCCTATCAGTGTTCACTTCTTTCCTTTTTATGTATGTTTAGGTCAACACTGAACCTGATCTAAGACTACAGTTCTAAACAATTCCCTTCACAAATTTTCTACTGATGCACAGTAAGGCAAATCACACCATGTTCTAATAGTTTTGTATGTAAAATGTTCCTCAATATTTTGTTTTCGTATATGTTGCTCAGTTCTGTTATCAGGGCTGGAAAATTTTCTGAAGCCCTGTTGCCCCATTTGAATGTTATGATATGTTGGTGCCCAAAACAGCAAACAAAAGATCTTAAAGAGAGCTAACCTGTTACAAGTAATAAAATAGATGAGGTTACCATCATTCATTTATAGTATCTTTTCATAATAATAATGTAATAATAAGTAATTCTAAGCTTCTTAAATTAACCCTGAGAAAGTTACCTTTTCAGAAAGTTTTTTTTTTGTTTAAATGGTCAGGTTCAATTTATACATGTACAAAGATTTTGTTGTTGTAGTTAAGAAATTTCCTATTGTTGTTATTTCTATAATGCTGCTTTTGAATAAACATTTGTCCACATAATACAGTATCCAGTTTCTCTTTATTGATATTTGGTCGTTCTATCAAGCTAAAACTAATAAGCCTTTAGAATTTCCCCTCCAGACAAGTTCAATAGGATTACAAAATCGGTTACTCAATGTATGGTAAAGTAATGAACATTTACAAACATTCAGACTTAAAATCAAGTAAATAGTAATTAGAAAATCAATCTACAACATGTCAGAGAAGATTAGTCAGTTTTGGCGACTGAATAGTAATCGAATAGGGTGAAAATTCTTTATCTAAATGATTGATAATTTCAATCATTTTAGACTGAAAACATGATTGACTGAAAGAAGTCGATCGAAATCAGATTGACACTTTCAATCTATTAGATTGGTAATATCAGTCTTGAAAACACTCACAGTCAGTCTTTTCAGGATTGATTTTTTTCAGCGAAAATCAGTCTAGGTCGATTGATCAAAATAAATTTTACAAAATAACGATTATTTAGTATTATAAAAGTAACGCTAATTCAAATTTATGAGGTAACTGTAAATATTGTCCAAGCGAAAAGCAAACATCTTTTGTACCTTCACGAATTAAGTCAGCCTAAACGAATTACTATTGCTACAAGTAAATCACGGTGTTTTCAAATCATCATTTCGTTTCTTCGGAGGTGATCAACCTTTCACTTTCAGAAGACTGGTTTCAAAATGCCACAGCTCAGTTCTGATGTTTGGACAAGAAGACTTTCAGATTTAGCGTTCTCAGCGGTCCTATTCATTTCGTAATTTAGTACCTTAGTTTAACTTACACTCTCATCTGGACTACGCCGATTTCCCAATTCAGTGTCTACGTAGTTAATTGAAGTCACATTTTCATCTGGACTTCCCATTCAGTTTATTATCATAGTGAGTGCTTGAAGTCACACATTCATCTGAAGTACCCATTTCAGAATTGAGTATCTTAGTGAGTCACTTAATCATCTGATCTACCCATTTTACATATTTAGTTTCTTAGTGTTCCTCAGTGGAACCAACAATTTAATTCTTTAGTCTCTCTGAAGGTGTCTGTTATATGCCATACATCAGATACGTACTAATTTAAACATCCTAACAAGCAAATTAAGTAATACAATATCCTTCAGATTACCCAAGGAAATTTTTATATCCTATTGTGTCTTCTTCTTTATTGTCAAGATGTATGCGACCACCATGGTAAGTGAAATAAACCGTTGAACGCGTTCAAAATGTCTAAAGTAATTCGCTAGACACTACCTTTGATAATTGTTATCTCATCGCCCTATAGAGGCTAGATGAGATATTGTAGTCACTTGGCTAGTGAAGCTATATATTGTACTGTGCACCCATTGGAGAATGGTGGCCATGGAAACGCTTGGAGTGGATGAGTAGCGACACCCCAGGGGTACGCCATGGTAGAGTGACAATGGGTACAGGAGGGTTTTATTGGGTGGTATAAATGAAAACGTGTCCGTGTCAATGTGTGTGCTTGTGTACGCGTGTGTGTATGTGCTCTTGTATTGTAGTACTTTCCGAGGACCTGAACAAAAGAATTTCAGGTCCTCGGAGAAAATTCTATTGAATTTTCAAATCCTCAGAAAAACAACAATAGGGGATTGTATTGTTAAGGTTAGGGTTCAGGAAGAAACTACATTGGAAATTCAATGGAGTCCTCATTCTGTATGTAATGTAAAACTGTGTGCGTGTGTGTGCTTCCGGACTTGTTCAAATTGTGGTTTTTGCAGAGTGGTTTGAAAAGCATATGAGGGATTAAGTTGAAACTTGGTAAGGTTGTACATGATGCACTAGTTGTATGGTAAATTGAGTCAAATTTGATGATTTTTTGAGAAAAAAGTCGATTTTGCCCCAAAATTGCTATTTCCAGCATATCTTGGGAAGTGTTTGAGCATTTAATGCAAAATTTTGCAAAAACGTATCTGAGGATGGATCTTTCAAGGTATATCACTTTTGTAGTAAAGAGAGTGAAATTTGCTGATTTTTTAGAAAAAAAAACCAATTTTGCCCCCAAATTTGTATTTCCAGCATATCTTGAGAACTATTAAACCAATTAACTTAAGTTTTTGTAAGTACTTAGCTGAGAACACACTGTTCAACATAATATTACTGTAATGGTAAATCCAGGGCAAATTTGCTGATTTTTGAGGAAGAAAAAGCCAATTTTGCCCCAACATTTCTATTTCCAGCATATCTTGACATGTAGTTGAGCATTTAATGCAAAAGTATGCAAGGACTGTAATATTCAAGGTATGTCATTTCTGTAGTAAAGAGAGTAAAATTTGCTGATTTTTTAGAAAAAAGAAAACAGCCAACTTTCCCCAAAATTTGTATTTCCAGCATATCTTGAGAACTATTAGACCAATTAACTTAAAGTTTTGTAAAGACTTACCTGAAAATACATTGTTCAACATTTTATTACTGTAATGGTGAATCCAGTGAATTTTTCTGATTTATGAGGGAAAAAATGCCAATTTTCCTCAAATTTGTATCTCCAGCATAAAATTTGTATTTCCAGCACATCTTGTTGGCGATGAGATACGCAACTCCGTGGGTTGCCCTCTTGTTTCTATTTGTTTTACCCTTATTATCATATACTTTCTTATTTATGTAGACGTTTATCTTTGCAAAGTACAATATGACTGCTTTCCCTCTTATTATCACAATTATTGATATTGTACATCATCTTATGGTGTATTATCAGCACCTATTGTCTATTGTGCGTAACTCTGTGAATTCATGGTACTATTACCAACATTTAAGTAATATCATGAAAGCTAAGTCAGCATTCAGTGAGGAAGCTTTAAGCATACGCGATATATAAGTATACAGAGCATGCAGTTTTATCGGCGTTCACAATGTCTAAGTACACTATAAATATAAGTCGTACTGAGTAAAAAATATTAGTAACTAGATGGTGACTATGTGTTCGTCGAGCATTTACAGCGCATTCTTGACGAGAAATTGAAGTGTACAACATTGCTTGACGAGCAAAAATTTGTCCTAGTAATTGAGGATATTAGTCTTGCAGTGAACAAACATCATTCATCCTTGTTTCAGGCAATTCATTATTTCTCATGCATTCCTTCAAGGGACACTCAGAGTTTGTTTTCACAAGTTTCAGTTCCACAATAATTCTGCACCACAATCATTCACTGAGTTCTAACTAACAAAAAATGATCTGTCATGATAGTCTAAAGTTGTGATTAGCACTGAGTAGAGATGGTTGTCCTGTTTGCATACAAACGGAATTTTCTTACCCCGAAAAATATGAAGAAATTCTCTTTCAACAGTAACTAACACCATAATTAGCATTTCCTCACTTGAAAAACCTCTTCAATGTCTGAGTATTCTAGGGAACAAACAGTTTAGAAAGAAAAACTTAGGCGATTGAACGAAAGGATAATTTGTTCTGTCAAACTCTTATTGTCCCTTTAAGTGGCTGTACACCTACAGCTGTATGTTATCCACCCTGTTGTGTACTTATTAATGAAAATTTTATATATCCATTAATGAATTATACACCTATGAAATTCTCTTACGCTCCCTTCACTTTGCAGCAGTGGTTGTGAAAGTGTATATTTCTGAACCTGTGTTCAAAAATTTAAAAGTAAAAAATTTAGCTGAAACTGATTAGGCCAGAGAGATTGGGAAGTGCCATTTTTGGCTGCAATCTGAGAGGCAGTTTTAGCCAAATTTTTCTCTGTACGCTATGCACTAACCGATGGTGGCACTCTGCTTAGATAGTGTGTCATTACTGCTTTCCCCAACACTTCCACACATTGCGTCCCCTCCCCCTCGTGTAAAATATGGAAAAGTCTGTCAAACATTCTAAAGCAATAATCAGTGGTTCACTTGTGTGGTGCGGAATAAGGACAGACTTAAGTAAAATATTCCTAATACTGGAAATCGCAGTAGTGGCATTAAATAAAGACTGCACAATTAACGAGTTTTCTTGCCGAGTTGCATTTTACCAAACCCACCTGAATCCACCTGTAACTACATGTCCTCCGTTCTCATAAAAAGAATATAATGAATATAACACACTATCAATTATAAAACATTGTACATGTTCAAGTTCTCCTGATCTTCTCAAAGGTGCCAACCCCCCCCCCCCACCACTTCATCATCACTAAGGCTTAAAAGTTGTACAACATTCTAGCTCATTGCTTATTATTTCCATCTCTACTATCCAGCCATTGGTAACAGATTTACCCTCCGTCACCTATTCTTCTGTAATCTCGTGTTATATACTGTTCTTTCACTTTCGTTAGGATTAAAATTTGGACTTGGCTCCGTCCACCTTCTTTGTAGTCAGTTATGTCAACTCAGTTACGTCAGTCGGGAATCTGTGGTGGAGACTAACCATTGGAGACGAGGACCTTGGAAGACATTTTACCCATTTTATCCGATTTTAAGTCAACTCTTGCAACAGTTTTTTGTTATATTCGCCTTCGTTGTTGGATATTGAACCCTCCTCCGTTCATTGCCAAAACTTACGAAGTTTATTTGTATGACTACAACTGCTGTATTTACCCTTGTAAAGGTAAATAAAGCTAGATAGATATCAAATTCACTTCCTAAATTTAGATACATTGAGTAATTGCCTCTGTATTATGAATTTTCTAATGAAACTTCTAATCATCACTACGTCACACAAATACAGAGGAATTATTACTATGTACGTCCATTTGCTTATGATTTGTATCAATAGATTCATTCATGTATCAACGCCTTCTCAAAGTTCAATTTTGCGCTTTCCTGATGTTACCATTGTAACATTAAGTAAAATCTTATAAGCTTTTTTTTCACATGATACTTTTATTCGCCCAATGGCTTGGTTTCGGAAAGATATTTCGAATCGCTGCTAGTAGCCCTTCATTCTAATCGATAGAATGTTATATTTTTGTGTCTTCATTATGTAAACAAAATGAACACAAAATAATCTAAGAAAAACGTCCATAATTTTACAGATAAAGCATATTTCCATTATCCAAATCTGCCTGTGCATTCATGCTACTTTTTTATCAAAAATTGTATTAGGGACAAGTATCAATAAAGTAAAATGTTTCACATGAAGTTTCACATTTAAGTTTCATATGTTTAACATATTTCACAAAAAAAAAAAACTACCAGTATGTCAGATTTCATCCTCATCGAGTGTCCCACTCCATCGTTGTTGGCATGAAGGTCCACTTTCAGTTGTTTTGCAACTAAATTTACTATTTTTTTTTAAACTTGTCAAGTTTCCTTCACTACCCCAGAGGACTCCACCTGTGAACATTGAAGAGTGATTAATTACGCTTAGGATTCAATTTCTTTTGGAATCTCGCGACCAGCCCCTTGCATGTTCGTACTTATTCATACATGTTCACAGCCAGCACAAGTCAGGGTCAAAGATTTAAATGTAAAACTTAAACTGTTAATGCTAGTTTTAACATTGTCATGTGGTTGTGCCCTTCGAAATCTACACAACTGTATCGAGTTTAGCTCAATGTTTAATTAGTTTATGACAATATACCTCACCTATAGCAATAGAAACGTTTGCAGTTCGTTCTCATGTTTGTGGGGGATTACTTAGATGAGCAATTTGTGTATGATAACTAACCAGAAAATCATGAAAGTGAAATTACGAAGATTCGTTTGAGTAATCAAGACATCACTTACAACATATTGTGTCTCCCCACCGATTGGATGCGTCATAGCACTGTGCCGGCTTGTAAGCTTACACTTCACTTGGACGAGACACAGAGATCGAAACAAAGGATTATCCTGAAATTCAATCGCTGTTAAGTGATCTTTTGGATTGTTTAAAGTGTCATAAAAATGACGTGTTCAAGTGAATTGGGAGCAAAATATATTGGCCCTGAAGGGCAACATCTGTCTTTTGCAACCATCCCTAGTCTTGCCAACACCTGTATCCGTTGTTATCATCTTTATACTGCCCAACTGTACCCTCTAAACGTCACAATTCCTATTCATCACCAAATTCCATGCCCATTAACAGTGAAATTAAAGTGAATAGGGGTTTAGAGAGAGAGAGAGAGAGAGAGAGAGAGAGAGAGAAGTATATCGCATTACGAGAATATAGTACGAGCCATCACCTTATCTTTCTAACATGATAATTCAAACAATTATGCAGGCCTCTTTAAAGAAATCGTTTCATTTCTTTGTGTACCCATCACATCCGGCCTCCTCCCCACGTGCGACAAGAGATTTTTCTTATTTGTTCCCTATACGAACCCAGCAGCCATCCACCATGCACAGCACAAAATTTAGACCCTACTTTTTACACAAAACAAAATGTGCCCACGGAAAGATGTGGAATTTCCCCTTGGGCCCACTATGTTACAAGGTTGCAACTTCCATTATATGCAAGCGACCCTTGTGAGCTAAAAGAACATCGCCCGTTTTCAGTTTGTTCGGAAATTTACTGCAGATGACAACATGAGCTTTTACTAGCACCAAAATTGCGAAGTTTAATTGACACAATCGCCTATCATCAACAATTTAGGATACAGCGTTTTACTGTACATTCTGTATGTATTGCATCTAGCCTATGCACATACGAGTTAGTCGCCGCAAGTCGCCAACTCGCCATGGTCCGTGTCCCGTAAATAATCCGTACGTGCACGTGTATGTGGGGACGGAACTGATTCGTATTATATTTGCCGAGTATCTGACTTATTTACGAAATTTAATGGTACAAAACTGATACCAGTGGATATGAGATGACATTTTCCTTCCATTTTGATAATAACTGAGTAGTTTTACAACGTCTCGATGTAACAACAGATAATTTTACGAGATGTTTGAAACACATTTGTAGACCTTTCATATGGTGTCAAAATTCCAACTTTTACACTTGCTTGCTTGCCGAAATCGCCATGAACAGTAGTTTTTGTGTATTAGCAAATATATTTCATGATTTCAATCTTTTGATAGTTTCTAAATGATGATGTATTATGCTTGAAAAATCACCTTTTTTAGTTCATTCGCATTAAAAAACCCAATGACGTCACGAAACGTCATGTATAAAATGAAAGAGAAGGAAGCTCTTTTTGCGTGGTTGCGGATGGACTGAGTTACACGTGACATTTCGGACGAGGTCCAACAAAATGGTGGAGAGCTCAGCCGACAGATGACGGCCACAGCACTACGTCAAATGTGATTACGTAATCAGCATACGACACGAAATTAATTTTATCGTTTTTGACTGGATTTCCAGCAACTCGGGGTCTATCAAATACAAGTCACCGCAAAACAGGGAATTTAAATTAGAGTCGGACCCTAATAATCGGCAGTGGAATGAAAATGACAGACAGCAATTGAAAATATATCACAGTTGTTTATAGATGACATTTCGAACGAGGTCAAGCGAAATGGTCAGTGAAACGCTCACACGACGGATGACGCCCCCCCCGGCACTACGTAACATGTGATTACGTAATCAGCATATGACACGAAATTAATTTTATCCTTTTCGGCTCGATTTCTACCAACTCGGATTCTATCAATCGCAAGTCACCCCAAAACGGTGAGTTAAAATTAAAGCGGGACCCTGCTTATGAATGGCTGAATAAAAAAATGACGGAAAATCATTAAAACCTATCATATTTGCACATCAAATTTCGGAATAGGTCCAACAAAATGATTAAGATTTTAGCCGACGGATGACCCCCCCGGCACTACATCACATGTGATTACGTAAACAGCAGATGACGTTAAATTAATTTTACCGTTTTTGGCACGATTTTCACCAACGTGGCGCCTATTAATTACAGGTGACTGCAAGCTGGTAATCCATTTGAGTGGGGAAGCGGGAGGGGGGGGGGGGCACCGTCCTCTGACGATATGGTAGCTCCGCCACTGGCCTAAACAGAGATCTAGGCATTTTAACTGAGTTTACATTGTAGAATGTGTATATCGTTTGCTCCATTACTCAGGTCTCTGAGAAAGAGGTAGGACCCCGAAAATATATGAGACCACACTATTATGTTGGTATTAAAAGCACTCTCACCTATTTTATGTACGCACGTGATTCATTTATATAACTTGAGGCAAAATCTGGTGAAATATGAAAATATATTAACTTTTAGGAACACCAGTCCCTTCTTCAGACAAGTGTACAGACAGCTACAATGATAAAACGAAAAAACAGACGCCTTAAAATGGAAGAACAGCAAAAAGGCACTAACAAACAGAATAAGAGAAACTAAAGCTAATCAATAAGGGTTATAGGTAAAAACTAAAACCTCTCACCTTAAATATTGATAGCAGACAAAACTTAAGACCACAGGTCACATATCTACCAGCTTTCAGCCTTATTGGCTTTGCGTTCTAGTACGACTTGTGGACGCAACTTTTCCGTGTGGAATTTGACCTTTGACATCTAAAACTTGATCTTTGACCTCAAAACATATGCAAACATGATTTTTAGATATAATCTCGTATGCCGGTCATATATTTGAAGGTCCCCTGTAAATGTCCATTTTGGATTAAGAAGTACAGCAAAGATAAGATTTTCACTAATTTGACCTTTGACCTCTGACTTAAGACCTATAACCTTAAATTTTGACGGGAGACGCAATTCAGACCATGGGTCACCTATCTATAACCTTTGACCCTCGTCAGCTTTGCCGTCTAGGAGGAGTTTCGGACGAAAACTTTTGAAACTGAAATTTTGTTTTGCAAACACACGCCATCATGACCGTGTAGGTTTCTCTTTTTATCAAAACCAATGAATAGGCAAAATATATGAAAAAAAACACGAAAAAATATTTTAAAACAATAATTATATATCACACATCGGACGAGGTCAAACAAAATGGTGCCGTGCATAGCCAAGGACGGTCGTTGCACCACTATGTCACATGTGATTACGTAATCAACATATGACTTGGACTGAATTTTATCGTTTTAGGCTCGATTTATTGACTGTGGGCCGCCCTATAAAATTAAAAAAATTGCTACAGAATCATGAGTTGAAATTAGAGCATTACACAACCAAATCGGGGATGGAATAAAAATAATCACCAATAAAAATTTAAAAATATTACATTTACACATCATATTTTGGAGCAGGCCTACGGTTAGGATTACGGACCAGGATTAAGTGTCTGGCATTAATGTATGTCTTCAAGTCGGAAGATCTGTTTCATTAATGTCTAAACTTTATCGTAATCTAATTTAACAATTAAATTCTACTCCACCGAGTTTACTGGAAAGAGTATTTGCTATGTCTTCTGTATTTCCTTGAATGGGAAGCCGTCAATGCCACATGAAGACGACGTAACCATTGGGAAAAGTCTTTCGTGTCGTTTTCATTAAAAAAATGGTGGGTGGGGTACGTTTTACAGTGTAATCATTTAAAGGTTCTTCGATATCCTTCGGCATGGTAAATGTACTAAAGATTAAGAATATGTAAGGAATTAAAGGGGCTCGTTGAGTTGTTTCGTGAAATTCACTAAATTTTCTAAACCTATCAGGTTTCCTTAACATACTAATGACAAATGGTTAAACTAACAAAATCCCAATGTTTAACATACAAAGGGACACTACTAAAGTGAGCAATTAACGATTCAATTTGTGCTTCGAAAATTCGTGACCAGACACTTTTTCATGTTAGTACTTTGGGCATATTCACATACACGCATCTAGTACAAGTAAGGGTCAAAAATTCAGAAAGGGTTCATAACTACTGGATTTGAAACTTGAACAATTATGTTAATTATGAATATTTCCATGGGTTTATACCCTTCAAAATCATCACAAACTTATTGTTATCAACTCAATGAGCCCCTTTAATTAAAGGGTAAAATATCGAAACTGAAAGGACTTACCCCAAGAAACCAACACATACAGTAACATGGGTTTCCTCTGAAAAACAAACAAAAAAACAAACAACATAAATACAATACACCACTATAGCGTCCGGTATGCATTTACAGTCAGTATTGTTTGTGTTATGTTCTCTGTCTTATCCGCAAAAGTAAAAGCATGTTCTCCGTCTCGGTCTTTATACCGTTAAGGAGACTACCATCATCAAAGGAGTCCTGTAAACTCATTTTTTTTTTAAACGATACGACTCACCAAGGAGTCGTCAGAGGGTACGTGCAAGGAAAAGTATTTATTTGGCTTGATTCTCCTATCACTGACTACATACAAACTCAACGAAAGACAACTTACCACTTAACCAAGAGATGTATAAACCTATCAACATAACAAATACAAACTTTAGCATGCTAAAGGGCAAGCGTGCTCCAACAGGTGGAACATAAGTCAACAGCTGAGAAGGTAGCACGAGATAATACAAATAAATTCTAATAATGGAATTCCTTACTTTAATTTCCGTACACTAACGTCATGATAAGATGCAATGTTTTGCTCCCAAGGCAAGACGGCTTTAAATTAAAAGGAGTGTGTCACGAGTGAATTTGCCTCGCTGCCGGTTTATTTTACCGTACATGCACGAATAAAATAAAAGATTGCGAACTGTAATGTTTATTATTGTTAATCCTCAATAAACCCCAATTGGTAGATTCACATTTCCCGCTTATGATTTAAAAAAGAAAATGATTTCTTTACAACCAAAAAGTGATATTTACAAAGAATGAAATCTCGTTATGATCCTCAAACCAATGAGTTGTTACCAAGTCCTGCCAGCTGACACACCCTACTTGTATATATTTTTTTTCCGTCTTATGTAGTACGACGAGAAAGGGGCCATGGTGTCATACCGGCATTGAAGTGACAGCGGACAGCAAGAAAAATAAGATCTTGACTGGTTACTCAACTTAATAATGATGAACTTAATCCACCCTAATCCTTCTGGGTAACCCTGCTTAAAATACTACTTTTGGAGAAACTCTGATAGATTGCAACAAACTTATCTTAGTAATGTATTGTTCATTTATTTAATCGTCAGTGCTCATCTCCATAAGTTCAGGCACAATCACGTTACGTACTGAGTTGATTACAAGTGTCTATCACTGAAAAATTATCCTCTCCGATATATGCTAGAGGATAAAATATTTACCACACTATGGTGGGGAAAGGACAAATATGAACAACCCGTCATGACAGTCTCGGGGAGGGACGTACTATATTACTCTTAAAACATTTTTCCTCTTTGGACCAATTATCGGGAAGGATCTATGCAATCATGCATGATTTTGTATACTCGCATATGCATGTTACGCCTACAGCTGCCTATAAACAGTCAAAAATGCTGTCTTATAAATCGAAACGTTGTGGAGTGTAATTTTTTAGTCTCGCAAAACTGTACTAGCAGGCACCGTTAAGTGGGCTTGTGTATCTATGTCTGTCGATGTCTGACTTCACAGTGTTTTTCATATTTGTTTGATGAGAGTTAAGTTCATCAAAAGTTAGTGGTGTTGCAAGAACAGGGGCATTGGTTGTGTAAAATTCGAACAAGACGGCAATCCACGGAGTTGCGTATATATCTTGTCGCCAACATGGATTGATTTCAACAAAGGGCCTGCACATAGGGATTTGTAATAGCTTACTGCAACCACATCTCACGGAGGATATAAGAGGTTTTTTGGACATTAGTATTTACCTGTACAGGACCTGGTTCTGCTAAAATTATTGTTTGACTTAAAGATGAAGCTCTCATAATTGGCAGTGATGTTGAAAGACATTATCCACAGGGGCCAGTTCTGCTGAAGATGTTTTGGCTAATATTAAAAAGGTGGTGTCTATTTACCCCGATGCTGGCTCTAAGTTTGTTTTTACCAATCAATCATACGATTTCACCAGTTTACTATAAGAGTGATATACTGTATCTTTATTATTGTCTTTATAGGAACAGCCTTGCAAAGTTTTGCGTATAATGCTTAATTAGCTCTCAAGATATGGTGGAAATCCAAATTTTTGGGTACCAGTCGCTTTTTTCCTAAAAAATCAGCAAATTTCACTGAATTTACCATTACAGTAATGTTATGTTGAACAATATATGTGTTCTCAGGGTAGTCCTTACAAAGCTTTAAGTTAATTGGTCTCATAGTTCTCAAGATATGCTGGAAATACAAATTTAGGGGCAAAATCGGCTTTTTTTGTCACGTAGGTCATTGTGGACTCATGTTTCCGGTGTACTGGTGTGAGTAGCTTTCGCGCGTTGTATTTGTTTAATGGCTCGTCCACGTCTATGTCTCTCATAGTCAGATTACCATCAAATTCATCGTTTCAATTCAGCGTTTTGCAGCAGTGTTTTATTTATTTATTTACCGTATTTATTTATAAGTTTTTTCATGTTCTCTTTCTCAGTAGAGCCCTCGCTGATCTCTGATTAATTCAAAAGATTCCTCTGAGAGAAAACCGTCAGGCTAATCGATTTGGAAATCAGTGAGACGGGAGCTGATATGCTTACAAGAAGATCATATAACTTTAACTTTTCTGGGGGGTGGGATTTCTCCTCAAAGATTGACCCTGTCTGCCTCTGCTTCAATTTCCGTCCGTATCTACTTCCGAACAGTCTGTCCAGTGCAATTATAGCATGGTTCCAAGGAATTCCAAAAGAAGGGATCAACGAAGAAAAGACGGCGTATGGACGTCATTATGAATCATATATGGTTTACCCAGTGAAAGTGGTCATTAAATTTGCAGAACAAAACAAGTTATTTCAAGACCTTAATGGATTTTTCAGAATGGGTGTCATTTTTACACACCTCCAGAGACATGGGAAATGAATAGTAGTCGTAATTTGAATCTTACAGCTATAGACTCTAAGAAATAACTGGGTATTTGGGCTCTATTTTCTGGTATCTAAACCTATCGAAAAACATCTGGACCCCGTTAAGTCTATATCAATTATGTTAAAGTGATTGCGTGTGTACTGAAAAACCAAAAAGATAAGATTATGTTTGATCTTAACTTTTTCTTTACTTTTAAATGTACACGCGAGGTCGTGCATGAACTTACTACGTCTTTCAATGAAGGAAAATGACAGTAACTACTTCGAAAAGCAACTGGATTGGCATAAAAACAGTAAAAACCAGAAATCATATGTGAAAATTAACGGTGCTTACTATAACCCCCTACAAAATGAATATGCAACAATAGAGGTCTCACTAGTGTATCAAAAACATACTACTCAAGTCGTCGCTCCTTGGTAGGTATCGGGAATTGTAGTATTTGGTGAAAGGAAACACTGTATTTACAAATAACCTACGAACTGAACACAACCTTGCCCGCGGCGTCAGTGATCCTGAGTTGTTAACTGAATATTTAATACTAGCATGCTTCCCATTGGCTTGCTCAAAGATGCGCACGGCTGATTTGAATGAAAACTGTCAACCACTACCACTGCTACAATGAAACCTATTTATTTTCCCAGATCGTTGGAATGGTGTAATTAAAAGCCTTACCAAACTTTTGGAGATGAAATTTCAATGTTTTTACCCTTTGCCTACGCACGCAATCACTTTAACACTGTTATAGTATTAAAATGAACCCTTCACAAAGAGATGAAACTGACTTTGTTCTTTTTCAATAAAAAATGCGGTTAAAAAATAATAAATGCGGGGATAGTTGTATTTGTACTAGCGTTGATCTTTTGCATTACTTTTGATATGTTTTATGACCTGGCCACAACAGACCATTGACTTATGGTGAAATGTCAGTGTTGTAGACAGACTCCCAGACGGGGTAAGCACCCGCACAGTGACACACTGTAATTGATATATTCAACGTTCCTTTTTGCTAAATTTACACAAAAATCAATGAAAAATTATTCAATGAGGTGGTTTCATCATGAAACTTGGGTAAGTATACACCTCACAGGCGTAAAACTGCAACTTTCATAGGTCTGAAAATACCTATTAGGAGGGTCGCTGTGACGGATTTATCATTACCCTATTTGGCGTAAATGAACCAATTACCTTTTAGAGTGTACCTGACCAGGTTTTACGAAAGTGCTTGTAAGAGGGGTAGTTACAGGTTATTGCCAGCGGGTTTCTCAAGCGAAAAGTACACGGTTCGGTCATATCTTGCTATCATTTGTTTCTCCATAAGAAGTCCCTGTTCCTTACCTCGACTATCTCAACCGTCACTGTAACTATATCCTACATAAGTAAACAGGTTATTACCAATACAGTGAAATTCCTACTGTCATTGACTGCATGAAAGTTCAATTGAGTGGAAGGGATAACCTCTTTTGTTTTAACCGCTTCCTGAACTACCAGCTTCTAGAGATTACATTTACTCCAATGAAGGAAGGAAAAGATAATTTTTACCTGCAATGTAAATATTTTTTTCTTTTTTGGTATTTTTATTTTAATATTATTTATTTAGCCTTTAGTAGCTCATCCATAATTGGTAATATTAGAAAGTTATATGTGGACTTTAAATATAAAAAAAGGAAACTAAAGGAGAAACAATATTAGAGGTTCAATGGAAAAGGCGTGCACACCTAGAAGGGTATAGTCAGGTTAAATGAATGGCATACATACACTGCATATGGAAACATGAATTAAGCACTTCGTGGAATATGAAAATTCGGATTCCTTCTTTCTGGTTTTAAGATACGGTAAAAGGTTTCGACATTCATTAAGAAATGGACTTGATGAAGATGGTGGGTGTGATATTCTTGTTTGTATATTTCTTTTCTTGCAACTCATAGAGTTTTGAAATACATCAACAATTTTCAAAAATTCCCCATAATTCTGGGTTCAGTATGATCTTCACTCCAACAACAATATTACTATTACCCAATTAAAAGAAACAAGAAAAAATTCCCTGGTTGTCGTAATGCAAAAGAGATCATAGTTAGAAGAAATATATTCAAATGGGAAAATTTGAAAACAGTACATTTCAAGTGAGTGATATGTGCAAAGTTTGTTATTCAATTGTTATTCTCCAGTTTATACATTTAGAAAACGTAACAATTCCGATAGTTTGGATGTGTCATAAAAATACTATACCTAGGCTGAAATGAAACATCGAACTTGTGTCCTTCCCATCTTTAAATGTCTTACACTAGACTTACGTGAAAATAGGTCACTCAAGTGTGAGGAAGTATAGTGGCAAGAAATATCCTCTTTACCCCCAACCCCTTTTGTACATCCTCATGTTCCCGCGCCTGTGATAGACGTCAATCGTTCATTCTGAAAAAGCTACACTCTCCCATTCGACGCATTAATAGCCATAATAATGGACTTCAGAAAATTGCCATCGTGAGAAGCGTATATCTGTTTCAGTGATCGACAGATTACATTATGGCTACAAGGTCAGACAAGGTCATAGGGACAGACACTGCCCGTCCCTCACGGCATTCAGGTCTTTTGGAATGTCCGTCCCTCACGTCCCTCAACAGAAGAAAACGTTACATTTTTTTTTGATGATGAGTCATACATGAATGATCTTCAATAAACACCCAAATGGATTAACCTAAACTTCTTAAGATGAAATTATGATCACTGTGCTGATCTCAAATTTTGTCCGTCTGTCATTTGCATATATCATGCATATCCGGTACCCTCCCCTCAGTTACAGAAATGTCATAAAGTTCTAATTAAGCGGTCACACGTTGGGCCAGATTTCAGTAGAATTTATCAGACTGTAGGACAATACCACTTCCTTCGTTTTTATTCACGTTAGTCCCTCACGGTCAAAAAGTTGATTAATCCATTAACTTGATGCAATTGTTTTGGCTCTTGAATTGTAAATTTTTCACAGGTCAGACTGTTGACTGAAAATAGTGTAGTAATACAACTGCATAAAGCATCACCAGTATTCTTGGAGGCAGCAATTAAAATATTGATGCCTGTCCCTCACTTGAGGGAGGAGTTGGTTCACAGTCTAAGGTTCCCTGAAAGCAAGGTAGTACGTTAATTCCAATATGATACTGCTGTCAATAAATATTAGAAACAATTCCAATTGAAGAACAAAGTTGTTTTTCTGTTTGCATGGCAGGACCATTCACTATAATTTCAGCAAAACAGGGGCGTAGCCAGGATTTTTTGTGACCGTCGTATTGGGGGTGTGGTGTTGCCCTGCCGAGGCTTAAGCCGGGATTCCAAATCAGTCCTGTCCACAGATACGCCTAGTAGGTATGAGGAGAGGTTTAAGGGAATGGAAGAATGAAGGAATCGTGTCGGCCATTCTTTGTTACCCCATCATGGTACAAAATTGACTTGCTTCGACACTTGCGCCCATGAACTTAATTTGAAGGTTGAAAAGTAGTGGAGGTGGCTGAGTGCTGTCAGGACCGTCTAAGCAGAGCGCCACGATCGATTGACGCGAAGCGTACAAGAAAAGTTTTGGCTTTTCAAACCCTCCAGATTGGCAACCATGCTTGGGGATTTATTTTTCTTTAAATCTTTTTTTAATTCAGCCTCAGGATTAAAAAAGTAGAGAAACACAGTGTAGAATCCATGACATCATTAATATCAAAGGTTTTGATTGTCAGTTCGTTGAGGTGTATCGCCAATCCGTCCTGCGTCAGATAAATATGCTGACTGTTCTTCTGCGTGATCCATCCCCTATCCACATACTCGTATACTCTCCGTACAAGCAACAGGCACATGTATGACCAATCGAAACCTCCAATCAACGATGTTACACCTGTATGAGCGGATTGTTTTAATTGTGCTGTGCATCTTTAACGTCTCATTTTCAACGTCATAAAAAGATCACACTTGTGAAGCCCCCCCCCCCCTTTGTTTAAGCCTACCAGTTCTCCCAACTCCGTCAACTTATCATCCTCCCTTTTCTGTTCGTTTTTTTTTTTTTTGCTCTCCATGAGTTTTCAACATCATCCATCGCTTTCAAAAATTTCTGTGGGAGGGGGGAACTGTGCCCCCTCCCCCACTGGCTACGTCACTGTGGCAAAAACATACCTATACCAATAAAAGAAGCTTCGTGATTAAGGTAAAAGAAGTCTGGAAAGCAACTAGGGCAAGTTTTGAGAGCTGTAAATTGTAGACGGCTACATCTTTTCACAAGTAGCTAGTATACAATACTGTACAAAATGTCTTAGGTTCAGTAAAATTTCTTGCATAAACGCAGAAAAGAAAAACATATAATTCGGTTCCATTTCCTAATTATTTCAGCTTAATTACCACACACAAGAATGATTAATAGTTACAAGTCAGCATGCACATCACAAACGTAGAAATGATCAACCCAGAGTATGACGACAAAGTCTCTAGTACGAGTGCAAAGCCTCGAGTACAAGCACGAGTAACTAATTTTAAAATTTGCCGAGTATGAGTGCAAAGCCATGAGTAGGAGTCCAGACTTGTCTACTAAAGTAGCACACAAGTCTGATGCAGAATAGATGATTCCTCATTCTGCGCAAAATGGTTGAATGACTTCACATGAGTTACCAACTGCAACTTTTTGAATGAATGACACTTGGTATCATTGGGGGGGGGGGGGGCAATGGTGACATTGATACCATCATGTGAATAAGATTATTTAACAATGACAGCAAACGTAGACATAAGTAGTTTGGCAGAGACTATTTAACAGTGCCATAGACAAACGTTACCCCACCACCCAACACACACAAAATTGTCATTTCATGTTGATATGACATCTTTTTCATCTTCTGCACTCCTTAAACTATTTGGAAACCACAAAATATAAACTGCTGCAATACAAATATTTGAAAATACGAAAAGTCATGATATTCGACGATCCCTATTGGCCACCGTAGAAACCCAGTTTATTTGTTTATTGCTTTTGATTGATACGTAAATTGATTTCAATAATTCTAGTCTTTTGCTGCTTATTGCTGTAGAAACACATTACAGTTGGACAGGATCCTGTTTTGACTGGACAGGAGTGACAGGTTTGAGGACAGTGAAATCACGACGGTACTAAAAATAAAAAATCGGTATGTTTTTTTGCTTATTATTCAAAGCTCTAGCTGGTTCAAGGAAAAGGGTAAAAAACTATGAACATCTAAATCTCGTAGGCATCAAAACATTCTTTGACCGATAAACAGAAAAGAAACAACAAAAAGAGATAAAATAAATAATCATGATATTTAGCGAACTAAGATAAATGACTTTGTTGTTTCAGTTGTACTTTAGACAATCAAACGCACCAAACTCACATGTCTTTTTGTTTTGCTTTTTATGGTGGGTGGGGAGGGGGTCATAAGGAACCCAATTGGATGGCTTTTAATCATTTCTGTAACCATAATAACATAAATGTTTATGAAAACAGATCTAATTGGAAAGCTTGAAAAGTAATAATCAATTTGACATGAGGAGTAAAGGGAGTGTTGAACATTACTTGAACAATTAGATCCAGAGATTAGAACATTAAGAAAATTGTGTACCGACCACCCACAATCTCGTACCATTAGTCATTGTGACTTTGGAATTAAACTATCAATATTGAATTGCATTTTCATCACATTGCATTAGCCGATATGTCAAAAACCTTGCTTGTTGTAAAGTATTTCTGGTTATCATATGTACTGTCATTTCGCGTATCCGTAAGCTATGGGTGTTGGAATAAACTGTGTAGGCTAAAACATGTCCTTCCTAAAAATGTGCTCCGTTAAATATACATCACCTTAATTATTCAACCTTAACCTATCTCCCCTACGTCTCTCGTGGTCTAGCACCAGTAATACTTTATGAAGCAGTGTTAAGTGTTCTACAACAAAGAGCCATGAGACATGAAATCACGACAAAAAAAAAGTCACGGGGGGAAAAAGTCAGTTAAGTTGCTTATAGCTTAAATGATATCATTAAGTTAAATATCGCAACATTTGCTATTATCTTTGTTAACCACTTGCTCCCTAGTAATTGTTCTCACTTTTTTTTGTCAAAATTGTTTAGTTCACAATTGCAATACAAAACAAAGCAGTCATTTTCGCTTCCGAAGGAACCAGAGAGTTCACCAAGACCGGTTCATGTTTTCGTGCTATTAATATATGGGACTCTTTACAACAAAATTCAATAACAAAGTATTCTTCACGTTCCTTCAGACATGTAAAGAAAACTTTTATTTACCAATGTTAGATTTTTGCACCACACGCCAATTTATTGAAATGCTGGTATAAAGTTGAGGGTAAGTAAGGATGTGAGGGAGGGGGATATTTTCTAGGGTGGTCCGTTCATTTTTTGTCATTTTCTTCCTTAGGTTATTTCAGATTTTCTTTGACTCTACCTTTTTCTTGTTACTTCCGGGGGAATACTCCATTGGACAAGCCCTCTCTGGTTTTAGAGTGCTTCCTTTCATGATATCTTTATGTTCCTTATGTAAACTCTCTATTTACACTCTTCCTATTTTTTTTTTTTTGTTGAAATTATCATCAGATATTGTGAAGAGCAAACTTAATGAAATGAAATGAAGATTGGTAATAATCAACTCATAGATGTTTTCGTATGGGTAATAAATAGCGTGTTCATGAATAAAAACGCCTCCTTCACACGTTTGAAATCCTTACGTTTGAGATATGTCCTATACGTGTTCAAATAGTCAAATAAATCACAAGCAACTGTAAAATGTTAGTTAAATGGGATAGTTAATCAACCTTTAGATGTAGAAAATAGATATGGTTCGAACTAGATATTTATTATGTTGGTGTTTACTGTAATTACATTCATATTTTGTTTCTTTTTATTTCCTATCAACTTTCACAACCTGGAACATCTGGACTGGACTAACAACCTTTGCCAATTACGCTAACTCAAAACAGCTGACAATGAAAGTTGGAATTTTCCTTTTGGTCTTCTCCATGGTGTGTTGGGACAGCGGTATGTTTCTCCTATATTCCTGCTCCAAATTCGTAGTCAATGCACTTATAATACTGATAATATAACTCTGGATTACACGTTTGTTGACCACTTACTAAAACTGTAACATTCGGAGGCCTTAATTCAGGTAAATACGCCGTCAATGTTCATTTTAAAACTACGCTACATGGGGCAAAGTTAGTAAACGATTGTTGATATAAATAGATGGGGCTGTGCATTATTTGTCAATATAAAATGGCAGATACCCAACACTTCATATTAAATGGAGATTTGTTTGTTCAAACATTAACTCCCTCCCCCTAAATGTCCTGCAGAAGTATTATGTAATTAAAGACATACTTACTATCAGTTGTGCAAAACCGGCTTTGAAGACCTTTCAGTTGATCGAAGCTTCCCTTTCCTTGAGTATAGATGCTTCTAATTCTGGTGACATTCAGTTACATGTTAATTCAAGTTGGTGGTGGTTAAGGTTGAGTCTGCTTTAAACGCATCTTCAATCTTGTTCGCTCTGTTAGACATACATAGAACTGTAGCTGCTATACACGTGTTTGGTTTTGTTAGGTTGCTTAACAACCTACGATGGCGTCTCAATGACCCAACTGTACTTTCGGATTTTCTAGCTTTTCGTTTCGACGGTAATCGTAATCTTTGCAATCACATTGTCGTGTGTGTGTGTGTGTATGTGTGTGCGTAGGTTTGTTTAGGACATCGAACGGGGATATACACAGGAACTTCAAGTTTGCAACCAGGGTTATGCCGAAAAACGGGGATATCCCCGTCTCTGGATATTTTGACACAATGCAAATTGGGGTATCAGATAGGCGCTCTCAGCTGTATAGGTGAATCTAACTTTTTCCCCAATGACCTATTGTATGGATCTATACCTGTGTATAGGGGTGTATGTGTGTAAAAAATTGTACACACAATCCCGTTTCTGGCGTGAATCGGGGATACATGCAAGAATAAATGCCACTAACAGGGGACATCACCTGCAAAGTGGGGATATCCCCGTTTACGTGAGGAAAAGTTCATGTCCCCAATCGGTGCCCTAAACGGGTATGCGTGTGTATGTATGCGTGTACGTATGTATGTATGTATGTATGTATGTATGTATGTATGTATGTATGTATGTATGTATGTATGTATGTATGTATGTATGTATGTATGTATGTATGTATGTATGTAAGGGTGTATGTATGTGTGTATGTATGCGTGCGTGTATGTATGTATGTATGTATGTATGTATGTATGTATGTATGTATGTATGTATGTATGTATGTATGTATGTATGTATGTATGTATGTATGTATGTTCGTGACTCCTACTTTGTAAGCACGATATCACAAGAGGGAAGCTTGAACAGATAACATATTTGGTACAGAGGTGTAATTTATCGCAAAAAAGCATATTGCTTTTGCTAGAGTTTAAAGGTCAATTGGGGTCAACAGGGGTCAAGTAGGGAAAACCTTGTAAAAACTATCTTTCAAGAAGAAAAGTTCGTACAAGTCTCGTATTTGAAATATAGATTTACCGTAGTGAGTGCAAAGAGCATTGTTTTTCTGATGGAGGTCAAAGGTTAATTGGAATCAGCAGTGGTCAAACAGTGAAAATATTGTAAGCAAGACATTCCCATGAAGGGAAGTGTGGGCAAATTTCATATTTAATATTTAGGTGCTTCTTATCAAGTAAAAGTGGCATTTAGGGGTCATTTGGGTTCAACATGCGTCAAATATTGCAAACATTGTAAGCACGATATTTCAACAAGAGAAATTGGACAAACTATTTGTTCCGTAGGTGTAAACTTTTAAGAACAAGAAGCCTATCAGTTTTGCTGTAGGTCAATTGTCATTTAGAGTCAACAGTAGCCACATGTTAAACAATTTGTAAACACAATATGTTTTGATTTGATTTATTTATATCTTCAGTGAACAGAGAATGTTTTGACAGAAATTTTACAATACTACAAAAAATATAATTTGTACAAAACACAAAGAATTTTTATACGGTATCTATATATGGAAAAGAAAAGAACACAGTTATTTACAACGCTAACGAAATGAAGATAAAGGACCAGAAAAAAAGTTATCTATTCTAGTCTGGCCCTATCAATAATATAACTGCAAACAAAAAGTTAGTCAAGGAGAATAAAGAAAAGAGAGAAGAAAAAAAGAGAAAGAGAAAGAGGAGGAGAAGAAAGGGAGGAGGGAAGAGGGATTACAAATAAGAAGATGTTAAGAGTGGTAGTTAAGTTTGGGACGAATTATTAACCAAGTATGTCTTAAGGGTACATTTCAACGACGATAAAGACAAGGAATATATTACAGTTGAAGGAAGAGTATTCTACAATTTGACACCTGTAAATAGCAATTGCGATTTCATAACACGTGGTCTTGTTGTAGGAGGATGCAGCTGATTTCTTGAACGGGTATCGTAAGAGTGAAAGTCAAAGTTTTAAGGTAAAGTACGATTTGAAAATGCTGGGAAGAAGACCATTATGTAAAAGAGAGTCGTAGATAGTGACTTAAGGGGAACATTCATTTGGGAATTAGTTGATAACTGGTTTGTGGTGCTTCAAATTTCACGTCATTTGATATCGCCAATTAAGGCCAAAGGTATTTTCATGTCCCGACTCCTAAAGTATCACCGGTAATAGGTAATGTAATAGTCAGCTAAGGGGTTAAAATTAATGTAGTAAATTGTGGAAGGATCTGTTCATATTTTCTCAGTAAGCAAAGAAAGTATCAGGTGTCACAGTTAGGCTCGAAGATGAAATTTAAAGGTAAACATGAAAATTCATAGTAATATGTGATATGAACATGGTGGAATTGAGATAGTGGTGGCGCTAGCAGTTTCGGTCAGAGAGGACGAAAATAGCTTCTTAGTTGTTTCATTGTTCTTCAACCTACATATAAGTAGGACGGAAAACACATTGGGGAGGGGGTGATTATCGGCAGGACTATCTAAGCGAAGCGCCACCCCGCAGCATACGAGAAAGCTTTGGCTATTTCAAACTCCTCAGATGGCAGGAAACGTACTTCCCGGTTTGTCTAAGCTGCATGTGGCTAGTCTTGAAATAGGAATATCATGTCTGCAATTTTCTAAATTAATGAGAACGAAATAAATATATTAAACTTCTAATATATATTAGATGGGTTGAGATGATCCAAAAAACACAATAAACTATGCATCCTCTTTTATTTACTCTGTGGAAATCTTTTGTCCCCCTTTTTTCAAGGAGGGCAGTGGAGTCACATGGTTTATTTGCAGGGACAAAAGGTAACGTAACCCGCGGGGGGCATAACTAGATTTTTTTTCCTTCTAACTTGAGCTTGAGACATGAATGAGGGTATCAACGAGTGTGGCAGAGTGTGACACGAAACTACAGTATATGACTCTGTTGCAGTAGCGCACCCCAAAACTTGGAACGAAGGGTGGAATAAGACTTGTGGAAAACCAGGAGTGCCACTTTCACTCTTGGATAGAAGCAAACCGGAAGAATGTACATAAAAATACTCCCTAGCTTACCGAAAATCGCCCTTTCGTAGGCTCGGCAAGCTCGCTTCAGGAGGGGATAGGGTCACTATTTTCTTGGATGGAAAACCCATCTCCTTACATCCTTGAAATTTTTTTAGCTGGAGAAGTCTGATAAAGTTTGTGCATTTCACTTGCTTGAAGTTTAAAAGCCTGAATGTAGGCAACGTCGTCATCATTCTCTGAAGGTTTTAAAATTACTCAAATTTTCATTTCATTCGTTTTCTGTTTCATTTTTTTCTTTCTGGTGAAAAGCTGAATAGGGCGCCTGTAGTCTGTTTGAGTCAGTCGATGGTGGCGACCACCCCTCTGACTGAATGGTAGCTCCAAAACTGGAACTGATATCTGACAAAATGTTTGCATGTATTCTGTTTCATTTATCTGTGTTATGGAAAAAATATTTTAACTTTTCCTTTACAATATTTGAAAGTTCCTTTACAGAAAGAATTGAATTAATACTGGCAATATGCTCACGGCGAATGTATGGCACATAAGTCTGTGCACTGTATGGTGGTCGAAACAAATTTGTATTCATATTAGGGACAATGAACAAAGTAAAATGTTGTAATATAGGCATATAGCCCATCGTGATTTTTACGTCATGTGACGAGAACATCAATCCAGAAACAATTATTAATTATAATTTAAAAAAAAAACTTTTTATTTATTTTATATACTTTTTTATTTTTGCAGGTGAAACATTGACAGAGTGTGGTAAGTGATCAATTGCTTCCTCCTTGCCATTTGCAGTTATTTCCTGCTCAAGTTTATGTTGCTTTGAATATGTTATTTTCCTATAAATTGGCCATTTTGTATAGCTATAACTGGTGTGTCTGAATGTTTTCTTTCCTATCGAACTAGAAACAGCTACCCTCTCCCATCGATACTGACTCACCCGAATTACATCAGCTTTAACACATTATAGGCACAATGTACTACATGTGTGTTTTGAACACTGCAACAGATTAGTGAGAGATATACCTTATATGCTACACCTGAGATCTATCCCAACATCTCAATATTGTCTCTTTCTTTTGTAATTGCTAATCCACAGTTGTGTTAAAAATAAATTGGTACGGCACATTTCTGAAACCAAATACATATCATCTAAACGGCTAAACATGAATATGAAAAACACACTGAAGGTGTCTGTTTTACGAGAAAGCTACATCTATTGCTCAGGATTGAGTAACATACATGACTTCAATGTTGCTACATGATTAAAGTTGTGAGAAAGCTACGTTCGTTGGCACATTTCGACATACTCGAACTTGTTCATCATGTTTCCTTCACTGAAACATGTTTTTATACCAAACATATACATTTACAAACTAATATCAGAACCACATCAGCTATAAAAGATCCAAACGGTGTTTAATTTGCTAGCCATCAGTTAGTTATACGAAGCTATAGTTTATTTTACGTACAACGACAACCTGGTCTTTCAGATTCATTGGCATTTGGAAACTCTTTATTTCCTCTATAACAAAGGTAAGATAAATAATTTGACAGATTTGAAAGAATTGACAGAGACAAAGAGGAGGGAAACTTGGCAGACACAACACTTATAAAGGGAAGGCCACTGAAAACACAGCTTCATTAAAGAACATGAAGTTAACTTATAACAAATCCCCCTCAAGTTTACCCCTCTCCCACTCAATTCTAAAGAAAAATGCTAAGGGCTTACTTAACGTACTATGTTAATTAAGTATAGCATTTAATTTTTCATTTTACTTGAGTAAGGAAATTTCAAGTTAGAAGTTCGTGTTTGTTTTCCAGAATCTTACTAGAATATTTTACTGCTGAATTTGGAAGTAAAATTGTTATGTGAATAGTATATATTAAATTCCTGTCGTGGTTTGTGGTGATGAATTTTAGATGTCGGAGTGAAAAAAAGAAGAGAACTTTGTTGGTAACAAATTTTGCTTCCTTTTGAACGTTAAGATTCCTAAGTAATAATGATCGATATGAAAATTTGTCATTCGTTGGCAAAAATAGAAGTGTAATCATGATGCAACGTATTACAAACTATTCTCAGAGGCTTGCGGCTCTTTTTTTTTTTTTTTTTTGCAAGAGAAAAAGCGCAATAACATAAATGGGAGAGCAATGTTTGTAGATTAAGAGAAAGATATTTTTAGGGAAAAATGTATTAACTTCTACATAACTCCAAGTGCAATTTTTGCAACATTACTTTGTACTTTATCAATATGTGGCTTAGAATCCGTATGACTGTCAATTACAACACCAACTACATTAGTAGTACTGACATTACGGATAGGATGATCGTCGATTTTTTTACGTTAAAATACTAGATAGGTCTTTTAGGGTAAGGATAAGGGTAAGTAATTATGAAGTAATGAAAATTAACTTTCGCTGATACGCTGATACCTTGCCTAGTTCCTTGTTAACATTAGAAGATGATTCATTTACTTATTCATTTATTTTTTTTTTGTGAAGAAAAATATTTGTGCCACTGGCAAATAGGATAAAAAGGAGAACTGACGAAGATGCTTTAATATGTGAATTATAGATTAAAAAACAGAAGAGATCCAAACGCAGGCCCTGCGAAACTCCACGTGTAATTAACTGTACGCTACATGCACTACATTCAAAACTTACATACTGTATTCCATTAGTTAAGTAGCTTAAAGCAGTATCAGTGACTCCGACTACGTTTGTTCAAGAGAATATCGTAATCGAATATCTGGATAGAAATCCAGCAAAATACCAACTCCAGAGTGTTTTTGCAGTAAAAGCATCTGCGATTTGCCAACTAAATCCAAAAGTCGAACGATTTTTCTCAAAAATCTATAGAGACTGTTACTTGGGAAATGAATTTTAGTAATGTAAGAATATAAAGTAAAGTAAACAGTAACTTCTCAAAAATTTTGAAAAGAAAATGAAAAGGTGAAAACGGTCTATATATGTGCATTGTTTTCAGCTGCATCACCTGACTTATAAAGTGGACAAACTTGGCCAAATTTTAGGGGTTTTTTTTGTTAGGTTTTACAGTACGTGACCTAAGTGAGAGAATAAAAACTCCCAACACTCCCAACACCTTTCTTTTCAACGGTGTTAATTATAACCCGAGACAGTGAATCAAGTCGGCTTCTAAAGTATATGTAACAATCAATTCTTGTAATGACGAGAACATAAGAGAAGGGGAATGAAGTGTACTGGCATTCTGGCAAAAATACTGGAAAAATTGGGGAAAGAGACTGGCAAGAAAACTATGTCTTTTTGGCGAACCGTGGCTATTCTTTGGGAATCTTTGGAGAACGATTTCCGATATATCTTAAAGATACGTTTGTCCAAAGATTTTCTGAGGCGCTCCGCCCCAACTCAAGGTGGTGCTTCGCCTAGTCGTCCTGAATTTGCATCACTCAGTCCAAAATACTGGATGCCCCACCATAAAGGGGTACTCCATTTCTGTATCACGGGGCAATTTGACGCCACTGAAAACAATCATTGTGACGCCACTGAAGCCAGAGTAGACGCTGACCCTCAAAATTCGGAAAACCTGTCTAGACATTAAAATTCGGGCAAAAATGATAATCCATGCCCTCCAGAAATATTGAACACCCCACTCCCCCGTACCACCTATGAAAGAGTGTTTGTTCTAGCAATGATTTCTTGCATGACAACTTTGTAGTGACTAACGCCTATATCATACCCTCAAGTTTTTACGTAGGCAAAGTCATGACTAGTGAAGATACGTATTACACTACGGCTTGAAGTTCCCATTTCGGATTTATATTGATTTCCTCTTTTCCTACAGAAAACGCTTGCTGTGTACAAAAAGTTGTGAGTTTTCAGTGTCCGTACTTACTATTTTTAAACTTACTTCTTTACTTTTAAATTGTCCGAGTTTGCAAAGGCTTACATCTGTTACCTCTACTTATTTAAGGGCATACGAAGGCAATGTAAACGGATTTAAGGTGTATAGGAGTATACGGTACGTCATACCTTTCATCTAGTTCATATCTCATGTGAAAGAAATAGCTCGTTTACACCCCAAATCAGATTTCGAACAGTTTTGTCTCATTTACAGGGCGCTTTGTATTTTATGTATACTCCTCGCCACGTTGTCCCACCCGTTGAAACACCCTACAGTCTTGGTCTCCAACAGATGCATATGTGGGCAAGGATTTACCTGGGCCTGTCCGAGTATTGCAATAAACTTAGCCTAGTCCTGTAAAGGATAGGCATACGCTATAAAAAGTCATTGTGCACTACATCATAATACGAACTGGCCTGCAGAGAGTTAACGATCTGACCACATGTGTCTAGTTAGTACTTGAATTACACAGTAAAGCATAACTGAAGCGACGTTTGTCATACCCTAGTTTGTAATAATATATAAGGGTCATATTAATGTATAGGGTCATGTACTAAATTTTCATTAAACGACGACTTCCCAAAAGTCAACGTCGAAGCTATCTAAAAATTAAGAGAATTAAGAGGACAAAAAAGCACTGTTTATTCAGTTGTTTTTTTTTTGCTAAATGGATAACTTGTACTTTAACTGGTAGGTATTCCTAGATTAATAGGAAAGTCAAAAGACTTTGTGATTCCTTACCAATATTCAGGAAAAACACGGGGCAACATTCACAAACCAATTTTGAAATTCAAACACCTTATGCTTCTAGAGAGAGCATGCCTGCACTAAGCTCTTTTGACTACTGTGCATGTGTACTACTTAGTTTTCTATGTTTTTTACAATGCGACCTCTGCTGACCTCAAATGAAATCTGACCTCCACCAAAATCAATGGAATTTTATCTATTCACTATGACCAACCCACATACTAAGTATGAAAATAGTCAAGAGTAAGCGTCCCGGCGAGATACCGTGTTTACAAGGTTTTCACACGTTGACCTCTGTTGAGCTCAAATAACCTTTGATCTTGACCAAAAACAAGGGAATAACTACTTACTATGACCATCTCACACACAAATGACTTTAGTCACTATTACATTTCTTAAGATATTGTGTTTACAATGTTTTCACATTTTAACCTCTGGTGACCCCAAACGACTTTTGATCTAAAATAGTAAGGGGCATCTATTTAATATGACCAACTCGCACACCAATAACGACATTAGTCAAAGCTATGATTTTTTGAGATATAGTGTTTATACACTGCAAAAACTGTGGTGTTAATTTTTGGATTTATGACATTGGTGTTGAATTTGACACCGAACAGAATACAGGCTGACCTCTAACCTGACCAGATGAGAAGTTTTATCCAATCACCTTCCATTACATACAAACATTCTATGTCATAAAAACGCAGCACCTGGCATTGGCCCATTGCAATATTGCAGTGTGCACAACGCGCCAGCAACTTCATTCGATGGTCGAGATAAGTTGTTACAGTACTTCTTTGATACAGACCTTCTTTGGACAGTAAAGACCCGACTAGAGCCCTGAGTCTTTAAGTAAATGAGGGCCATGGTATATGTCTGCGCCTTTTTTTTTGTCAATTACAAACTAGTTTGCGTTGTTTGAAAATTGTGGCTCGATAGTAGTTCCTCAAAATCGTACGTTTGACGTTTGTCAGACTTCCTATGCATTAAAAGTCAGTGTTTACAAGCGTTTCATAATTTGACCTCTGGTGACCTCAAGTAACCTTTGACCTCCACCGAAAACGATAGGGATCATCTACTCAACATGACCAACCCTCACACCAAGTGTGAGATTTGTAAGAATACCCTTCTTGAGATACCGTGTTTTACAAGCAAGACGTCACATTCACCCACACATACATACACTCACACACATCACCATCGCATAGATTCTTTTTACCTTTAGATAGGAATCAATAAATTCCTGTCACTGAATTAATAAATCCTGTTTCCTTTATGTACCGCTGTACAATGGTGACCACAAGATATTAATGTCAAACAGTTCTTACGGAATAGCGTTTTCAGCAAGGGTGTTTTTTTTTTCAGTAAGAGTATTTTTCGTACATAGCTATTAAATGTGCAATACTCTCCAGTTTATAGCTTTCCACCTGACTGCACTGACTTTTTATGTTTGTTCTTTGTCCGTTTTTAGAAAGGTCACTTATGGAAAATGTGGTACGCAAACCAATTATTCGATACTCACCTTCTGTAGTAATAGAATATCCTGTGATTCATTTACTAGAACCATTATGC
Organism: Stichopus chloronotus; assembly: GCA_021234535.1. Classification (NCBI taxonomy): domain Eukaryota; kingdom Metazoa; phylum Echinodermata; class Holothuroidea; order Aspidochirotida; family Stichopodidae; genus Stichopus; species Stichopus chloronotus. The sequence goes on from CM037835.1 coordinate 8,428,987, forward strand.
TACTGCAGATTTTTACTTGGTGTTTCATAACACCCTCAGAATTATCTCGACTATAGAAATCTTGCACATGTGGCTTCTTACTATATATTAGTCATGCATGGCTCATAAAAATGCATGACTAATGGCATGCATTAATATATATAATATAAATATATATATATATTAATATATAATAACATCTACCTGGTATACAGACGCATGGACAGGGCAATCCTCTTACCCGGGGGAGGGGTAAAGGGGGTAAATGTCTATGAAATGTCTAAATTGTCTGAACAATCGTATTATGTGGATAATAAGGACAGTTTTTCGTCAAAATAAACACCGCATTTAGAAATATGAGGGAGTAAACAGACAGCGCCCCCCCCCCGGCCCCAGTCTTACCTGCTCAATGAAAAACAAATTAGAAGCGTGACTCCAATTGCTCCTTTTGATTTGACCTTTTTTGTTGTTACAAAGAAGTGTATAATTTTATTCAGTTTGCACATAACAAAGTGCATGGAATATTCTTTTTTTCATTAATAAAAAGATGGAAGGATAACCAGCCGACATGTGAGCACAAAGGTGGAATTAGGAATTTTCAGTCCTCGTTTCATTTCGTGTTCCCATAATGATTGTTAAAGTCTGACAAATTAATTAAATCAAATTCACCTTGTTGCTTAGTATCCCCCTCCCCCCCCCCAAAAAAAAATATTTCCTCTGATTCTATTTCTTTCATATTAGTAAACCCTTTGCACTACACATAAGCCATAGCATGAATGCATTCCGATGAAGAAAGAATAAGAGAGTAAAATGTTATTAAATTTTAATATATTTTCTACTTTTATTTTCCTCCATCAGATAAATGCGTCAAAAGTATGTATATATAGGGATATATATATTGTGATTGAATGTAATTCGTATTGCTTTCAAATAGGTGGTCTCTTTTTTCCAATGTCCATTTCTCGACAATTTATGTGGTCTTTGATAATTCTGTACAAATTCTTGGACTAACCTCACTCTGCATTTCGTTTTCATTGTAGTTATTTCTGACCTCATCCTCTTGCAAGTGAGGAGACAATTGTAATCAGCTGCTTGTTGTATTTGGTACTCAGCCGATGATGTACTTGTTACTGCTCCATGCAATGCAACTGATTTCTGCCAACATCAAAATAACCACAGCTACGTCAGTATACATATTCATTTACCGAAGAACAAACGATCTAAAACTGATAAACAGAATTTTCCCAGCGTGGATCCTTAATAAACAACAATAGCAATACATTGTTCTCACTTTCAGGAGATATCTAAAAGAATTCGGGAAATGAACATATTTTAGTAAATATTTGTAGCAATCGTAAGTACGAGCCCAGAAATCAATCTGTTGTGACGTATGCCGACAACTTGTAATTGTTCGATGCTATTGATAGAGTGAACCGCTGGGATTTGAAGCGTAGCTCTGATCTAGTATTCGGTGATAAAACCTTACTTTCACCTTTATCAAGTGGCATATGCAGACGTTTCCAAGTATTGTTTTAAGCGAACTAATTGTTTATGTAAGGATTAGTTGCCTTGAATGACGGATCTTGTAACTGATTTTGAACTAGAACGGAAGTACTGAAGAAATGTCTTTAAGCAAACTACACAGCATATCCTAACTAAGATTTAGTTAGCTCTTAAAGTATTAGCAGAAATGAAATTCTCCCACCTCCATGCCAATAACAGCTCACTGGTTAAGCAAATGAAAAACATCTGACTGGATGTAGGTTTTCGTGTTAACACCCTTGCTAGAACATGCGAAGTGCAAAAAGGTTACAGAAATAGCACTTGTTGGTCACACATTTTCAGACTTGTATTGAGCTCAACTTTCAAACCAATATTTTACGACTAAGCAAACTTCTTCAGAAGAAAATCGTTGTGTTTCACGGATAGATTGAAATCTCATAGATTATGTCAAGTATTCTTATTGGTGGAGAAAGATAATAGAGTGTCTCAAAAAATTTATGATCAGTTCGCAAAGTTCCTTTCTCTATAGAATAATTATGAACAGACAGTCGAAATTAAGGGATTCATAGCAAAAAAATAACAATAAAACATAAAAATATTGTTTATTTTTGACCAAATATATGCCTTTATAGTCCCTACAGTCTAGGAATTTATTACATATGTTTTGTTAAGAAAACCACCGCGGACCGTAAGTCGTTTTCTGGACCCACGCCTGATTTCTCGCGCTATGCCTTGTCGAACAAGTTGTGACTACAGCGCAAATCAACAGTTTCAATTACCCTACTTCTTTCACACTGACCGCACCAGTGGTGCTACTGTTACAGAGTTTACATTCAGGTAGCTTTTCTATGGAAATGCAATGTGTGAAAGCTGTATTAAACCAGTGATATTTAACACTGCACAATTGTATGTGTACAGATTAAGTCTCCTCTTGTTGTTAGCGCAGAGGCATGTTTGCACCAAGAAAATACCATGCAGTTTTGATATCCGTGTTGTCTTTTATCCCTTTCTTACAATCCTTCGTACAGAGAACTGCACGGGTAAGTGAACGGGAGCTACAATTTATTGGTTATTCAAAATTACTTGATATTTTTTTTCAAGTATTTAACTAGGTTCAAACTGATTGCTAGCTGTCCTCTCTTGTCTGAGTACGATCCCTTGGAACAGGCCTGATACCCACCGCACATCACCCATGTTAGACTGCACAGGTTACACTAAGCCACGTCGACGTTGAAAAGAAAAAGCTTTGCTCTGCATTATTCTTTTGCTAAATATCTTATGTACAGATATATTCTATGCCTGATGTGGTGAAGAAGAGTGGAATCCAATGGGATTCGGAATCTTTCACTGTTTGGTGTGGTTACTCATTAAGCCAACAAGAACTGTGTGAAACGACAGTCACTTGTGATTATTTTGCGTTTCAGGTGTCATCTAAGTTAGAAATCCGAATAAATATAAATGGAAAATCCACCATTTCGTCGAAACGGTAATTTGGTGGAACTTAAAAATTTAATTTAATTTAACGTACGAAAGTTACGAAACCATACACGAAGTTAACGATTTTCATTGTTTCTAAGGAAGAAGACAACGACTTTAAATGTGAAAATTTTTTATTTATATCCTTCCGTATAGGGGAAACTTGCTGTAAGTTGAAAATGGTTGAACTGTACGAGAGATGTTGAAGTATTTCTTTTCGTCTGTAGAAACTTAATCGAATGTCAAACCAAATAAGGCTCTCACTGATCACTGTGTTGATATTGTTGACTTTGTAAAAAAAGGATGAAGAGGTAGTGAGAGCCTTTAGGAAAAGTATAGCCAACATTAAGCATGAGAACGAAAAAAAAAATACATCAGTATTGCATGATTATTGCACTTTGGTAATTTTTATGATTGATAGAAAGTATAGGAATATTTTGTTGGTTACATTTTAATTCAGCCTGTCAAGACATCATTGGCCATTTGACTTATTTGTATCTCAAAACTTAGTTTTTAACAACAATTGATAGCTACTGTCACAACAATTTTGTCTTTACAAATTACCGTTACATTAGAAAGGAAGACGGCATTGTATTGACTACTTTTTCATATCCTTTTGTACAGATGATCTTAACTGTGGTAAGTTAACTCAAATCGCCAATACACAACATAGGCCTTTACTTGTTTTTTTTTTTAATGTTAACAAAAGTCAAAGCTAAATGTACCACTCCACACCTTGTAGTCTGGCTGTGAGGCATACTGTTTATTGTGTATGTAAATGTACTTCGCACTAGCATGGAAATATAAACAGCATGCTGAAGCCGCAGCCGCCCTCTGTTTGTTTTGAATTTGTCGAAAGAAATTTTTGGGTTTAGCCCCACTGGCGGTCCGTTTCAATGTTCGTTTTGATTTCCTCCCAACATTTGTTTCGATCCTGTCCCAACACTTGTCTTGATTTCGTCCGATGTTCGTTTTGACTTCGTGCCAAAATTCGTTTTGAGTCCCTCTCGCTCTGTTCGTTTTTGACTCCGTCGCAACGTTCGGTTTGACCCACGAAAACTTTTTATTGGGGACGATGTTTATTTCGTGACGTTGTCATGTCTCTATCTACTGCGCAATGTTGTTTGATTTGTTGTAAAGTCAGTTTCAGTGTTTCCTTCACTTTTCATCCTTCAGTGTTTTTCCAGTTGACAGTTTTCACTACCTTTGTAATTTTTTTCTCGAAATTTTGTTCTAATTTGCTTTTGGCGATGAACATTTTCTTTGGCCGTTGTTGTCCTCCCAACTTTTTGCCTGTTTGTTACATTCTTTGTATTTTTTGCCCAAATGGCCGCCCATAGTGTCGGGTACGTTGTTTGACAAAAAAAAAGTTGTGTTGGTGTTGCACTCACTCAGTGTCTCAATGTGTAAAATTTCCCCAACACGCTCAGCTACACTCTCTTCATTTCAACATTCAGTATTTAAGAGGTCAATTGTACACAGTGCTTAATCAAGGCTTCACACTCGACCGTTATGTCCATGTAAACAATCCAGTATTTTTTTCGCTTTGTGGTTCATTTCCTAATACATTCGAATAGACTATAAATTAGTAAACATTTTTGTCATTTGTGCAAGAAGCTGAACGAAGAACGTAACTTGTTGTCTTTTTTTTTTTACTTATTTTGTAAAGATTACATTAAAGGCCGCTGTAAGTAACATTTGACTTTTCCAGACCAACCGCACTAATTAAGTACATATTCATTGAATTATCTACATACATATTTCCCTGCTTCCCTCCTCGTTGTTCTTCACTAATGAAATTTCTGATTCCTCACCCTCCTGCTGTTAGCTTCCGTCAAGCCCCCAATCTGAAAAAAAAAAAAATGTTGGGTCAGGGCTAAACTTAAATCCCCTCCCAGTGGGGTGGCCACTTGTGCCCCAAATGGTAAGCACAAAACGAAAATCTGCCAGCTGTGTAATTTATGTCATGTGTTAAAGGCAGGTTATATTTTAAACATTGCTCAGGACTTAACAAGTGTCTCAAGGTATACGTTCCCCTACTAACTTTCATTTTCAAATCGTAGATGTGGTGCACGATTCACGTAATTGTGAGAGGGATTATCTTGTGGACAAAAACGAGTGGTTTTTCAATTTGGATTCTGTCTATTTCAAAGGCCTTAATGTTAATGTTTTTATTGCTAAGCTAAAAAAACGTCAGGCACGCAGACTGCAGTCTTTTCTGCTTATTCCTTTGTTCTTTCTTTTACACTCTTTTTTTTTTATTCGTCTCTTCTTACATATTCTTGTTAAAGGGAAATAGGGCGTTTGTTTTAGAGAAAACATCCATATTTTTAAAAGCAATGTTTGAGGACGTAGAACGATAGATTATTCAAAATAAGGAAGGAAAGTAGTCTTCTTTTCAAGAAATAAGCTTCTCACAGATAGAAATTCAGTTATTTGTTGCTCGAAACTAATTTGTTCACCCAAACTTTTCAAAATTCAAATGATGCATCTTCCATTACTCATCTTATGCAAAATGTTTTGAGGAGATGAAGCTTGGGTAGATGTTTATTAATTAGACGGAATGGTTTAACAATGATTTAAGCTATTTTCTTTTGTATGCCATGTTAATGTATTCTAAACGCCCTATTTCCCTTTAAAGTTTTAGTTTATCCTTTCTTACCTTTGAAATTTCATCGTTGATTCTAAATACATTCTATTTCATGCAGTCCACAAAAAGCAATGGGATGAAAACTTGATTTATGATAATGCGTACCGTGAGGAGACTGGGGTGAGTACATTTTCAAACTGAATTTTAGTCAACATTGTCTTATCATTTCTTAGCATTTTTATTAAGATAACACTGTGTGAGTATATGTCGGTGTGCCCTTAAGTCTGTGCGTGGGTGACAGTCAATTCCACCCTCGGCTAGCTCTCATAAATTCCATCTCTCACTCTACTTCCACCACTGCGCCAAGAAAACTTTCTAGAACAAAGTCAACAACTAATCAACCGATTCTTACAATTTTAAAATAATTTGTTCAAAGATAGTCTTCAGAGAGTTCCATGGTCCGAGTTACTTGAATTTTGAACTATGAATAGGTGTCCCTGTAAAACATGCCATACATGCTATACATGCCATATATATATATATATATATATATATACTCCCCCCCATACTCTGAGCTGCACTGATGAGTTCTAACAAGGACGAAACAGTACTGTCTGCAGATTGAGTTTATATATATATATATATATATATATACATACATACATATATATATATATAATCATGTAATATTGTAATATAATGATATTATATTATGCCTAATTCGAGAAATGGCGATGGGGGAGCAAGTCTTGGCTATGGGGGAGAAAACCCCTTCTTTTTCCAGTCTTTATTATGGTTATTTTTTATAACGAAGACAACTAATTTTCAGAGATTTCCATTGAAATCGTGATAAAGGATCACGATCACGTTACAGTCAGGGTAAAGGTTCAGACAGAAATTTGTTGTTTGCTCTATTCTTAATGAGAGAAACTGGTGAGAATTCACTGAATTCTTGCTGAAAGGTGGCGATCTAATATTTTTCTTTACACAACGTAAAAAACTTTTCTAACCCGTATTTGTTCTACTCCGCTTACAGGTGCTTGAAGCAATCAAAACTCTGCTAGCTGAGAAGTCTGAGAGGAGAAATCTTGAAAATCTTAACGAGGTATAACTTTACAGACCATCTTTTCCGATTTGAATTCTTCAAAACATGCATGCGCAAAACCAAATAATCTTGATTTTATCACACTCGAAGAGCATAACATAAACTAATATAATTATATTTTGCATTCCAGACCTGTCGAAAGGAGAATTTATTGCACAAGTAACAGCTCAAGCCTTGGACAGTGTATACATTTGTTTTCCTTCCAGTTTCACTTTGCTCGTGCATTTTGTAAATCATTAAGCCACAGTAAAAAGGGGGATGATTATTTTCATCTGGATTAATAGGTTTATATAACCAACAGGATAAGATAAACATAAATCACAAAATGCACTCTGTTGTACACAGAAACACTTCACATTCTCAGCATAGCCAGCAAACTCGCCGGTATTACGTCATTTCCACCACTGATGATCTTGAAACTGTATGAGCTATCAGATGGAGTGGTGATGGTGAGTTTTGTCGGGAGGAGGGAGCTATTAGGTGGTGTGGTGGTGGCGGTGTGTGTGTGTGTTGGAGGGATGTTTCTGAATAAATACTTTGATCACTCTGGCAATAACCAACTCCTACAGAAATACCGAAATCCTTAAAATTAGGTCCCTCATAAGGATGACATGATCGAAGGGGGAGGGGGTCACAAACGCACCGATTTCGGTTGGGTCTTACCGCGGTATCTCCTCAGTATAATACAGTCTGCAGATATCAAGCAGCTCGATTCCTCCCCCAAACAAGAAGATATACGGAGACTGTCTCCATTGCGAAATATTGTGTACATCCTAACTCATCTTTCTATACCATTGTTTACTCCACTCAGCAGTCCAGCCTCTCAGTTACATACTCTTACCAAGTTTCCTTATATAACAGCTTCAGCCTGCGTTCTTCTATATTAGTTTTTCTTTTTGGTTTTTAATAGAGTTAACGTGTGGATTCCCCTGAAGAGGTCATCGACTTCGACTTGAAGGAACATGGTACATCAGCTTACAAGATCGGTTTGGTTTCTGTCGAGAACAAAAGAAGGAATAGAAATGGATGATATTGAAGAATGTTCAGATATATAGAGGATAAGAGGCACAATGAAAACCAAAATGTTACTCACCATAAAAAAGTATTGGTAAATTAATTACGCATGACTGAGCATACATCTCAAAAAGATAAGCCAATTCTATTGACAACGGAAAGAGATGTTTTTTTTAATAGAAAAGTCCGATTTACTCCGGTAAAATTTTCTGTTGGTTATCTGTCTACATAAGATCGGTATTTGAACATATCTAATGCATATGACTAATACTTTTTTAAGTTCAATATTGACACATTTGTTACCATTGGGACTCACCGGATCAAACAAAAATCTTTGTGCAGTGTTTTAGTCAGACACACGGATCACTTTGTTAGTCAATCTGACCTTCGGTTACAGCCTACACCTGTCTTCATTAATAAGGATTGTTTTAATCCGATCAATGTGCTATAAAAAATAAAGAAAAATAATAATTTAATAAAGTAAAAGAAACATGTATCATGTTCTATCCATGTATGTTGATCATTGTATGTGATTTTTTTGAAAGGCATTTTAGAGTTCATCCTTGCGTGGTTCATTGTAGATAGTAAGATTCGAGAATGTAGCAGATGAAAGCTATAGAAGTTACCTTATTCAGATAATTTTCAACGGAGGATAGTAAAGACGCGTTTATTACATCATAACCTTAGATGTGCAACTTTTCTCCATTTCTCCGTATAAGTAGATCTGATGAAAAGTTCGTCACAAGGAAAATATACGTAGCTACAGATAAAAAACAAATCAGTATTTTTTGTTGTGTTTTTCGGGATTGTCTGAAGTGTATACAAATTGATATATTTGGACATAAGCTGGGAAAGAATTTATACCTTGCTACATCTACATTTTATGATGTTCTCTATCTCTTCCTACATTCCAATCCACTGAATCCACTTCTAACTACTCCACAATTTAATCATTTTCCTACCCCACCAATTAATTGAAGCTTTTTTCTATTTTTTTTTTTGGGGGGGGGGGGTATTTCTATGAAATCGTAACCTTCGTAATCACGTGGAAGTGTAAGTGTGGAGGGGTGTGTGCATGTGTGTGCGTAGGTGTGTTTGTGTTTGCCTACGTTGTAAGAGCGATATCCTAAGAAGGGAAGCTTGGAAAGGTATCATACTTAGTACATGGTGTACCACATTAGGTTCAAGAAGACTATTGTTTGGTAGAGATCAAAGGTCATATGAAGTCAAAGGGGTTAAATTGTGAAAATCTTGTAAACACAATAGTTCAAGAAGGGAAGTTTGGACAGATTATATTTAGTACATACGTGTACCATTGAGTAGAAGAAGCCTACTGTTTTGTTGGAAGTCAAAGGTCATTTGGGGTCAACAGTAGTGAAATTGTGAAAACCTTGTAAATATGACATGTCAAGATGGAAAGCATGGAAAACCTCATATTTAGTATGTAGGTGCATCACATTAGGTACAAGATTCCCGTCGATTTTGGTGGAGGTCAAAGGTCATATGAGGTTAACAGGGATCAATTTTGAAAGTATTTCACTAACAGAAGCTTGGACAGGTCTCATATTTAGTATATAGGTGTATCCTATAGAGTAGAAGAACCCTATTGTTTTTTGGAGGTCAAAAGTCATTTGAGGTCATCAGGGGTCCAAATGTGAACCACTGTAAATACTATAGCTCAAAGAGGAAACCTTGGACAAATCTCATATGTGGTATGGTAGTGCACCACATCGAAAAGATACCTATATATTTTAGTGGAAATCAAAGGTCATTTGAGGTCAACAGGAGTCAAGTAGTAAAAACGTACACACGATATCTCAACAAGGGAATCTTGAACAATTTCATATTTGATTTGTAGGTAAGTACCTGATCGTTGTTGATTTTGCAGGATGTCAAAAGTCACTTGAGGTCAATAGGGGTTAAATTGTGAAAACATTGTAAACACAATAACTTAAGAAGAAAAGCTTGGGAAAATCTCCTATGTAGTATGTGGGTATATCTCATTGGGCATGCCGGCATGCAAGAATTACATTGTCTTTGGCGAAGGCCAAAGGTTGTTTGATGTCAACAGGAATCACACCATGAGATTTTTGTAAACATCATATCTCAAGAAGTGAAACTTTGATAGATGTCATCTACAGTATGTGGGTGTATCTCATTAAGTACAAGAACTCTTTGGTTTTAGAGGAGCTCAAAGGTCATTTGAGGTAAAATTGTGAAAACCTTGTAGACATGATCTCAAGAAGGGAAGCTTCCACAGATTTCATAGTCCATACAAAACATATGAAGGTAGTTTGTGACTGACACATCCTTACGCCATGTCAGACTCAGAAAAAAGGTTCATAATCAGATCATCAGAAACAACAACGCATTTGTGCATTCTGGTTCTCTTACAACAGCGAATTTGAAATAAACATTTGCATGTGGTTTCCTTAACTAAATGAACTCCATAGCAACAAACGCAATTCAATAAACTAGTACCTACCTATGTGGGTTGAATTACAAGACAACGTCAATTAATGGCCTATGTATATTGTTATTGTATGGACTTCTTTTTTTATCCACTCACCACATGTTTCATACATGCCAGTATATGAAACAGTTTCCTATAGCTTAAATTTATGCCATATTACACAAAATATGTACAAATTGATATGTACAAGGAAATAGCCTACACAAACAAGAGATACAACAAAAACGAAAAACATAGGCGGAGGAGCCACGCAAGAAGCAAAGATTGTATGGAGCCAAGCCATTCAAAGAGAGAAGAGAGAGGAAAAAAATATACAAGAATAATAGGAAAAGAATATCTCAAACTAACATTCCCAACCCCCCCCCCCACCACATCTACAAAAATGGAATCAAATAATTATCGACTGCCAGTAGCAAAAAAAAAAAAATGTTTACATTATAGGATTAGCAGGACTCAAATAGTCCTCCAGTATGTTGTTCTGAATAGTCTCTTGCACGAGTTGTTTAAATGTAAGTTATGTATGTAGGAACTAGAAATTTGTTTGTTTGCAGAGAGTTTGACAACAACCCGACATTAATGGAAATGCTGTAGGCTTATCTTGTACAAATCCAAGTGAATGTCGCTTCCCTTATTTCTAGCTTCCGACGTCCTGCCTCTTGATGACGAGGTTTTGAATGTATATATCACTGATCTCTGTATTAACTAAATGAACGGATCGGTGCGTCTCAAAACTAATTGGCCAGTCTTTAAAGAAGTCAAAGAAGTGTGGTTCCCGTCATTTTCCTTCACCCAAAATGGCGAAAACTTTGTACCGCATTCTACAATGGTTATTTCGGTGACTGCCACTCTTTTGTTGTACATGGCAATTGTAACAAACGGTGTGCCCTGCCGGAGAATGAATTACACATTTTCTACTCATGTTCAGTGACGGCCAGTGTGTCAAAAAAAAAAACGCAATGACGCCATGTTTGTATACCCAGGGACTTTTTTGGTGACTTCACAGCGACGAGTTGTTCCGACAATCCACTTAACATAGAGATCAGTTATATACTCGCACTCACGAGTTTTGCAATCCGACTCCTTGGTTCCGTTGTATTCGAAATCATACATGGACTCCGTAATACTGACAGTTGTCAATACAAGATTGGATTGAAATCACTTACTACATATCTGCAAATAAATGACCATTAAAAATGTGTGGCAGAAACGTGTGGCATATGTAAAGCAACTTCACGTCGGATGACGTCCATCTTTACAATTTCTTATCTGATTTGGTATCTTTTCACAAGGTCACTTCGCAAGGAGAAAATCTTAGATTACTTTTGCACGGAAACTCCATCTTACAGTGATCAGGGTTCGAGCCCCGAACCTCCCCGTAGCCAAGCTTTGTTGCTTAGCATCCCTATTCACTTGGCCACAGGACCGTTTCCGTCAAATAGGACGGGTTTAGGAGGTGGGGGTAAGGGTTGAAACGCCTGAGCAACTGACATTCTACGACTGGTGGGAAGTTGGATCAGGGGAGGTACTAGCTTCACCGAACTCATCACTTGAAAGATGGCAGCACCAAGAGTCTGATGTTTTTGTACCCTGACTATTTATTTCTACTCCTGAACAGCTTCGATAATATGTCGAAGTCACATTTGCCACAGAGGTCCGTGGCGTCTAAAATATAGCAATTATTGGGCATGTTGCAGTCACTATATCAGGGCAGACGTATGGGATATTTTGCATTTGCAGAGACCGAAAACCTTACTGCAGTACAGAATTTGAAATGACGAAGTGTGTTCGGGGCAATGTTTACATCTCATGAAAACCATTGCTAGCACTCGTCGGCCCGCTCCTTCGTTCCCAAATTCAATTGCGTATTCCTACTTTTATCCAATGCAGGCCTTTGAACGAAGCGAGTACACAATCACGCCTGATGTCAAGGAAACGATTGCCCTGGTTTCGCCATAGATATACGAACTTGTCGAGACTTCGAGAGTAGATTTTCAAGACACAAATCTTCTGTAAAGCTCTAAAGCTCTAAATTGAAGACTTCTAATTAATGAAATAAATAAATAAAAAGTATCCAGCATTGAAAACTCATGCAAAAATAAACAGTGCCAGGTTACCATCTACCACGTGACCAAGCCAGCATAAAAAAGTTACCACTGCATAACTAACCGACGGACGTCCCAGACTATACCACCTAGCAAAACCTACATAAATACACTGATTGGATGAATCCTAAATTTAAAAAAAAGTCAAAGTAAAGGTCAAAGGTAATAACTATGTTTACTGTCACACCTTATTCGTCATCGGTTAGTCAAGTACACCAGACAGTACAACTATCATGCTGAATTGAAGCCTCCACAAATTCTATTTTTATACCACACTAAGACAAAAGATAAGTGTGTTATACCTTGTCTCCAACCTCATCGACTTAGATCACTTTTGTGACCGGTGACTATTTTGAATCACTTCACGGTGTCTCTTTCCCTCTCATGTAGCAAACAATACCATGGGTACTTAGACATAAAATGCCAAGGTTTTCGTCAGATATATTTACGGTTTTCTTGAGATGTATTTAGTACCATATTAGGGATATTAGTTGTCATGCCCATAGACAAACGAGTGTAGTTGAGATGTCAGAAGTTTTAAAGGGAGCAATTCATCATAGAACTTCAACCGCCACATACGGAAGCTAATCATCAGGTTGTGGTAGTAATAACAAAGTGGTGGCGTAATACACACGAAATAGAGCTTTCAAGTTGGTCACGAGGGATATGGCTGCTACATATCAAATGTCAACATTAGCCTAGTAAATCTGACCATAATAGTGAAACTTTAATTCAATTCCCATCTGTAGTTCCTGAAATATGAGCTGTTGAACTTGCCACATTTGTTACCGAAAGTTTACTTGAAGCCAAGCAGGAGTGATGTCATCTCCCCACATTGATAAAGCCTTTTATGTTTTTCTTTGAATTTTACACCAAATTTAATATTTCAATATCTAGTGTTATCATTATGTGAATGTATGAGGAAGAGAGTTTTGCGACCTTCACATAACCAGTGCCTAAGCTGACCAAGTATCGATTTCAAGGCCAAAATAAATTTAACAATGAAGAAAAAAAAAGACTCTTTATGACTGTGAGGAAATGATGTCACTTCTGCTTACTTCAAGTTCACGGTTGGTAGCAAAGGGGATCACTTCAACTGATAATATCTCGAGAACCACTCATGGGAACTGAATGGACGTTTCACCAGACTGGTAAAATTAACTACATTATCTGTCGGCCGCTGGATTTGCCACTCACCCGGTGCGTGAGTGAGACTGTACGAGACACCTTTAGTGTATGCGATTTCGGTGACCCGGCCCAACAGGGTCTAGTCGTAACCGGCAAGTATGGAACATTGTAATCAACGGCAAGTTGCAGTATCGTATCCTTCCAACCCCTCCAGGAACTTTTTTAAGTCTGGTTTCAGCAGTAATGATTCTCTACATTACTTCCACTCCCCAACCTCCCTCTTTTCAGACAAAAAAAGAGGGTGAATAGAAAATTGGAATGAAAAGTAATTTACCTAAGTTGGTATACAGATTCCTTTATCAGAACTCCGAGTACCGCACTCCCAATAATTTGCGAACTTTGGAAATTGTAATATTCTACAAGCAAAGTGCTACCTTTGTAAGTTTGTAGCAGAGTGTCTCTTCAATTACTGAAAAGCACATCTGACGATCCTGTACTCTACCGTACTAATCTACCGGTACGTTCCATGTTTCCGATTTACATTCTCGTGAATCAATTTCAAAAGCATTCTTCTTACTCACTTAAATTCTGGAGACCAGTGCTGTACGGATTAAATAAACTTTAGCATTCGGTTGGTAGACGTAATACTTGGATAATCGGATCCACATTTGACTAGCCCTGAGAGGACAGATTTGAGGACAGTTATCAAAACGTAACTGGTATGTTGAATTAATTTATTTCTCTTTTCTTTATTTGTCTTTTTTAATGGTTACCATTAGAGTTTAATATTGCTTTTTAGTTTAACTTGTGGAAGTAACTATATGCAATGACAATGACGACGTTATGTGTGGACTTCAACCGAACGTCGTTCAGTATTATGTTGTTGATCACGGTCGTGGAGCAACGAGTGATTTTGTAGCTTATAACCTTATGTATCCACTCCTAATTTCAGCAGCTAATCCACTTTCCAGATATCGTACCATCACGGTGTGACTTTATCCTTTTTATATAAAGTTATAACCCTTGATAATAACCGAATTTATGATGATTGCTTTAGAAACATCCAGCCTATCACAGCCGCGATAGCAATTATCACAAACAGTTTACATGTTATTCAAGGAATGGCATCACCGAAAGATAAGCCGGCATCTTACTGCTGGTGTAATACAGTGATTTAACCAGCAACAAATTACCATCTGAAATAATATGGAAAGGAGAATATTTTATTTCACACTCTGATCATATAAAATGCCAATATGCCTTTCTGCCATATAGTTATTACTACATTATTATAGTATATAGTATATTACAGCTGAGACTTTTAGCTGTGCTTGTCGGATTGTCTCCAACCAGAAGGTATATATAGTTTCACAAACGAGAGCAATCACGTACAAATTTAAGTAAAATTTAGTAAATTCTCCTTTTTTTTCTTCAAGGGAACCAGGATCAAATGCGGCATTGACACCATTTTCATCTTTTAATTTTCAGCATAGATTAATTTTCAATTAAGTCATTACAGTTCATAAGATAATGTGGCAACCGGCGGGAAATTGTGCCAAGGAGGGGATAAAGTCTTTCAAGACTACCTATATGCAGGACGTCCATATACAAATTGGTGCGTAGCGTGCACAACAATTGTGGCCCAAATTACCTCCGAGAAGAGTGTGAATATCATTTCCCAGGCCTTTTAAGGCAGAAATGTCGGCTTACAGCAGAAAATTTGGGAAATATTACCGATATCAAAATAACGTTAAAAAAATTTAAAAATATACTAGGGCGGCCCATGAAATAAGCAACTTCGTGTTTTGCCCTTTACTATTAAAATGGTCATATCTATGACGCTTGCCCTCATATGAAAGGGTCAATCGTGTATGAATCGACTATCAATACATAAACATAAAATACATGAATATGATCAAAACTATACCACCAACGGCGAAGAACAGTTCACCAAAAGTTGTTTGTTAAGGGAGATATTATTACATCTGGAATTGGCCTGTCTGTCCAATCCTACACGATTTTCGAATCTTTTTAAGCCACATTTGTGAATCCCTTTTGATGCTAACAATTGATCCTTTTAGCGGAATCACACAAGTTAGGCTCGAAGATTGGATTAATTCTTTCCTCCCACGATACCTCTTAAGTTTTCATATAATTATGGCTGTTATCACTTTTCATCGTGAAAAAACTGTCCTTTTGGTGTGCCATGACAGCTAAATTTACTTTCCATGAGGCAGTCACCAGCACTAAGGTTTGAATTTCGAGATAATATAACCTTTATTTTCAATTTATGGCCTTACGTACAAACAATTATTTTGGACAGATGTGACACAAAATTCACTAATGAAACCAAAAATTAATGCAGATTTTTTAGGTATATACTTTTATCGCTAGTAAATTTCAAACTGGCTATGTTTAGAAGGAGAAAGTGAACCATTGTTGCTATTGGTGGACACTGCAATGTGTTGAAATCAATTTGAGTTCAAAAGTATTGCGTCTTGCTTTAAACACAGCTATATATGAACACTTCTTACAATTGCTGAATGTCTGCAGCACAATTCAGGTAACCATAGTAGCTGCCCTAGTGAACATTTGTTCTCGGTTGAAGTAAAAGTAAACCAAAGTGAAAACAAAAGTAGAACAAAAACTCACATCATCAAATTACGTGATTGTTAGAACTGATCTCATGTCAGAAGCTAATAGTTGCTGGTCTATACTTCTTTACTCCGTGTGTTTGGAATGTAAAATGCATTTTAAAATTTACTACAAGCAATCAAGAGCTTCTTCCCATCAAGAGCCAAATTCCCTTCACCAACAACCGCTTCTAGTTCTTGGACAATCTCATATTAGATTATTAAATTGATCTTCTGCATTTGATGATGTGAGTTTCTTTCATATATTTCGATTCTTCAGATTTAAGGTCATGGTAGCATAGTCTTTGGTGATTTCTAAATTAATTTCTACGGGACCACAACTTATATATTGATTGATATTTCAATGTAATATCCCAAGATCCATTAGTCTATGCATCGGCCCGAATATTTCCCACTGGTCTGCATGGTAGCAGGAGTTGAATTGGTTGTGACGTCCAAGGGGGGTATGTGGGGGGGGGGCGTATTTTCGCACCAGTCTGTGGAATAACTGAACTATATCGGGATGTGACATCCACGGGGAGGGGTCAAATATCCCACTGATCTGTGGAGTAATCGGAATTAGGAGAGACGCAACATCCATGGGAGGAATATTTGCACTTCTCTGTGGAATAACCATGTCTAATGAATTGTGTCATCCATTGGAGGGCTTACTCCCACTAATCTCTAGAGTGAACGGGGTGAAGGAGTTGTGATATCAATGAGGGAGGGGGGAGGGAGCATATTCACACCAGTAGCTTATCTACGATTGTTCTTCATATCCTGAGTCATGACTTTACAAAGGCCTAGGCTATAGAGATAATACTCATTTTTAATTATGAAAACTTTCGAATATATGAGAGAAATTGTTCATACAGTGGATAGGCTTACGCTAGCCAGGTAGACTACTGCTAAAAGTGGTAGACTACTGTAAAGATCTGTAGATTTGGATGTCCTGAGTCGCAGAGATTTTGGGATGTCTCCATTTCATTGCTCGCCCTTACAAAAATGGGTGTAGAGGCTAAAATCTTGTTTGTATCTATGTGAGAAGCTGAGGCAAAACTGGTGAAATAATGTTGCACGTCCGTCATTTTAAAAATAGCGCCATACAGAGGAACCATCAAAATTTGGCGATCATGGCATCCCTTTTTTCTTGTTGGGGACGCTTCCAGGAAAAAAACAAAAAGATGACATGCTGTCATGGGGGTGCAAGTGGGGTACATCTGGCCCATGGACAGGCAAAACTGTTGAAATAGGGTTGCACGTCCGCCTTTTTATAAATGGCGCCATACAGGGTGATCATTCCAATTTGGTGATGATAGCATCCCTTTTCGGGTTGGGGACACTTCCAGGAACAAAATAAAAAAGGTGCCATACCGTTATGGTTAAAAGGTGCACGAGGTGAAGGGATGCATCGGGCCCATGGACTACAAAGATTGCGTTTCATCTCAATGCCATTAACCTATCTGATACACAGTTTGTATTTTTCCGTTAAAAGCGACTTGATCTAATTCACTTGTACCGTACTCCACACATCGTTTTAATGACGGAACAGTGTTCAAGAGCCTTTTCTTCAAATTTAGTGTAATTTTTATATATTTACATAGAGCGTAGTGTATGGGCCAGACGGACACGTGCCCAGGAGTCCTCACAAAAAAGGAATATCACCAAATTACGCTATCGTATTTACTTGGTATCACACGTCACATGAAGATCACTGTTCTCAGTTTGAATTGTGGAGGTCCATCTGTGCTAACGTCGTTCTATGGGCTTACATACAGGCAAGAAGGAATTTATGACGTTCATTTCAGGTATGTGTGTATGGGGGGGGGGGGGGGCTATTACAACTTTAACCCTCCTTTCGTGCCTTACGCCATTGCAGTCTTGTGGAAAAGTTAGATCGAATCAAGCCATAGCCTACATTAGTTTGTGCCCTGGTCTCCCCGAAGATCCGGAGGTGATGCAGTAACTGTGTTGGGTCTTTTCTGAAGCGAGCACGTGTTCTTCTTTTGTAAACGTTATTGAACGTAGCTTAGTAACGATGACAACCAACCGGTGTCCAAAGCAATCACAAATACAGGAGTTCCAAACGTCAGCCGCAAAGAGAACGTTCTGCGTATATGACAGGCGTTCTTGGCGATGTGGATATTTGTCTTGGGAAATATTATTTTAACTTAGCAGTTGTAGACACCCTTTTTCGTGTTTTTACAGGGATTACCCACCAACAAGACAATATGATCTTATATGTATCAATTGTACCCAAAAAATCTTCCTTTATTGTGAAATGCGTCTTTGAATGTTGGGCTTCATTACGAGCCTGAAAATGTGTGACGTAGAACCCACAAAGGCCCTGTTGCCATTTTGCACTCAGTCTGCAGGTAGGAAATTAAGGTCTCAAACTCTTTACTTCAGCAATTATGAAAACCTCATGAATACCTACATCCAATGAGAAACTTTTCGTTTGTGAAACCAGCGAGCTGTTACTGAAATGGACAGAAAATCCAATTACTGCAAATTACTTTAACACCCGCTAAATTGTGTCAATAAGCTGAGTGTGTTGTTGACGTAAAAATGTTCTTTCCTTTATTCGTCGATTATATATATCATTCACAAAGTAACATCATTTAAGTCAGCTAATCGCTAAACGTTAAATCGTTAAATTAGATTGCTCAGAACAATGTTTTGAACTGAGGTTTTATCATCAAAAGATCAGGACAGTACTGCTACACAAGGTGCAAAAGAAATAATAATAGCAATGTATAAACCAGATTTATTGGTACTATGTCACAACCGATTGATTTCTAGTACAAGGCTCGTGCTTCGAATGTTTACTAAGTAAGTCATTTTCAAAATTTTGTAATCTATTTCCTTACAATAAGAACGATGACTTGCACACAAACATGTATGCAAGTTAATAAAACTGAACTGGCTAAGGAAAATCAAAAATTTCTTTGCTAATATAGGTAACAATCTTGTGAGTTCCATTCATAAGCATGGGCAATTCTACTTTTAGTGATTCTTACCAATAGTAACCCACATCTTTTATTTTTGTCACAAACCACCAAGTCTGAAGTAAATGATTTAATCTTGACATAAAAAAATAGGTGCATGTGGGCTGGATGGTATTTCTGTTCAATTACTCCTAGATAATCGGTTTGTCTAAGCTGTTCCTATCATTCACACTTTTAATTTGTCAATGGTAACAGACGTTGTCCCAGTTTGCTTCAAAGATGACAACATTCAGTACTCCGATTTCAAGGATGAGGAGTACTAGCTACAAAACAACTGTTCTCTTTTCTTTGTCCGAACTTTTGGCATGTATCATTTGCAATCTCACTGTTGCTTTCTTGGAAGAAGAATAACATTATAATTGATAGGAAATTTGTTTTTCTTAAGAGTCATTCTGTCTACGTCCATGGCAGAAATAGAGCTAACACAATATATTACCGGTAGTTTTAATGATATAACGAGTACCTTATAGGTATTTTCTTAAAGCATTTGATACTACCAATCATAAAATTCAGTTGTGTCACTATGGTATCAGGGGAGTGGTATTCAATTGGCTCAGTTATTGTCCATTGTGACCTTTCCCATCGTCACTTACGGGCTTTAACTTTTAGAACGCCATACTAGTTGCTTTGAAGGGATTGTTGAAGTGCGACCTCATATACCCTTATCTCGAGACATACAGCTACCCGCCTTTCGGCTATATTCAGTCGCTCTTTGTGGCCTCTTGTAACTGTCTTGACTTATTTGACGTATTGCCACGATTAAAATTGATGGCATGGTAAAAGTTCATTACGTCTGTGGGGGTGAATGGAATAAGGCCACGGGGATTTCCCTTTTGGTCTCTCGCTAACGATATCAGTTTTTATCGTATTTGTCAATTCAAATGTAGAGAATGTTATTGAAAATATGATAGTACAATTACCGGAGGTTTAGAGAATTAAAAAAAAAATAAAAACAAGACATGAGATTAGTGGTGAGGCCGTTCGGTGTCATAATTTCGAAGATGTTGCCTAATTACGTATTAGTTGACTTCTTTTCTTCCTTGAGTTGTAGTCAAAATCATCCTGGCTATTACATAGACGTAATGGAAGTGTCATAATAAGCATGCGCATGGCTGCTATCTATCACATAACCTACCGGTGGGGAAATGGCTTGATAAGGTGTACCCATGTGAGCACACTCGACAGTTTGTTCCATCGTCACACTCTGTGTGTGATTGGGCCCTGAAGAAAGTTTTTTTTTTTTGTACAACGGTTTGATCAGTGCAAGTTCCCTCTTTTCACGAATATTGAATTTTGATCACTTAATGATCCAAATACAGACCTGCTATGTAAAAGCATCAGACAAGAAACATAAACTCGTTTTAGCAGCGTAGCCGGGAGAAAGAAGATTTGGGGGGAAGGGGTATTGAGGCCAGTGGTCCAGGAGCCGCTTAAGAACCCTGACGGTTGGGTCCACGATGAAAACCCCAAGGAGGGTGTCCATGGAGAGAAACCGCTGGAAGCTTCTTGATAAGTTATAGATTTTCAAGGGAAATAAGATTTTACAGGAAACATCGTATTTATAAATTTTTCAAGGTGGTAGTTTCTTTTTCTAGGTGATGGATTTTTTTTTCTTTTTAGACATGAGGTGGAGGTAGGTACCTCCAATATCCCCCCCCCCCCCTCTTGGACACAACGCTCTCTAATGCACAAGGTATTAGTAGCATCTTCTGAGACTAGACTGACGGTATAAAAGCTGGTCGAATTCTAAACAATGCCTTTAACCTATCCCGGGAGACTGGACGATATTCCAAGTCGAGATATCTAATATCACATATTTCATGTGACTGGTGGAACTGGTCAAGGACCCTACCCTTACCCTCTACTTGGTGTCCCCATGACAACACATTTAAACTTTCACATTTAATTTAAATTAAGAAAATAAGAATTAAGAAAAGAAAAAAAAGGTAAAAGTTTGGCTCTTTATAGAGCTCCCGATGTACCGATTAAGAGATGTTCTGAGAGATATTCTCACAATAATATTAATTCAGTCACAGCTACTTTTACTCCCTACCTGATCAAGTCCTCTAATTACGGTCGCTATGCCATTTTTGTCATAATACAATGGCACCGTCTTGTAGTTCTTGTATGTCGTCGATCCCCCACTCCCCCCCCCCCCCCTTAAAGACAAAAAGATGCAACAGAAAGTGAATCATCATTGCACGTTGATCAAATACTAAAAGGGTTATGCATACTTTCAGGCCCTAGTAGAATGAAAGAGTTGGTGTCTCTGATGTTTGGGTGACCAATGTCGCCGCGAGCCCAGGGGACAGGGGGCAGGGAACATCATCCCTGCCTTTTTTTTATTAACATGATTAACGCCATTGTGGCTGGTGATTGGTAGGGACCTGGTGGGTCCACGTACATGTAATGCGAGTGCGACTGTCTAATATAAGGGTCCAATCATGTTCAACGTTGACTCATAAACCATGCTTCGGTCACCGTGACATTCAGTCAAGTGCTTAACATTAGTTTCGTGCAACCAGTATTTTCTTCTAGCCTATTGTGCTCATTAACCATTATAATTTGGTCGATGTCCGAAGCAAAATTTAAACTCCAAA
Organism: Stichopus chloronotus; assembly: GCA_021234535.1. Classification (NCBI taxonomy): domain Eukaryota; kingdom Metazoa; phylum Echinodermata; class Holothuroidea; order Aspidochirotida; family Stichopodidae; genus Stichopus; species Stichopus chloronotus. The sequence goes on from CM037835.1 coordinate 8,450,598, forward strand.
TTCAAGTAAATGTGCACGAGAAACAATACTTGTAAACGTCAATTTGTAACCATTGTTACTGTGATAAATTTTCAACTTTATTAACTGGCCCGATGTTATTTTTAACAGCTGTACTGAGCAGCAGTTCACTACCTAGGAGGAACGCCACCATCAGTTGCTGATGCGTACTAGAAAATTTTGGATAAAACACAGTCAGAAATTGTCCTTCCAGGCTCAGCAGGTGCCCTTTCACTCTTGCGGTGTCTCTTGAAAAACAGTCGCTAAGGAACCGTGCACCTCCCACCTTCCTCCCTAAGAATAAATTACGCAGGAAAGAAATCAGCTACAATTGGGACTGTAAAGCCATTGTTGTAGATATATAGCCTGAGAGATATGCTATCTTGTATATTTACCTTTTAAGCTCTTATATATGAGAATGTACAATAACTTTATTCACCCTGCACTGTCACGAAGCCCATCCTCTTTTCTTTTTTGACTACTTTTACCCCGATGGATTCAGACATTTCATAGAGGTGACTTCGTTTAACTCTATGTAAACATCTAGTCATTTAGTTTTGCAATGATGCATCGAATCATTCGAATGGTTATGATTTTTCATTGATCAGAGATAACAGCTGATAAAGTTAATAACGTGCTCAATTGTCGTGTGTATAGGTTACATCGACAAGATACTGTTCAATAAATGCTGATTGAATTCTTGTTCTTTTCCGCATAGTTTACGCATGTATGTCATGGCAAAGAATCAACACCTAGTTTGATACGATGATATTTCACGTCAGACGGTTGTTCTTAATTTCCCTCATACATTGCATCGTACATTCGCATTAGAATATTGTTAAGCAAACTCCCTACGTCTGCAGAGGCTCTGTGATGTTGCACAGACGACAGACACGGGGTATCGTGTAAATTTATGACTTTCGGGAGGACAAACCCTGACTGCACTTCTGCGTATAAATTGGTCATATACTTTGTCATGCATGGCGGGAAGTTCAGGAGACGTTATTTTGGAATTGACGAAAGTTTAGTGAGGTGAAGATGTGACGTCTTCATAAATCATTACCATCTTTATCATCATTACCATCATTATCGATTAATTTAATATAATTATCACCCTGCATCGTCGTTATCATCATCATTATGATTATTATCAACACTATACCATCAACACTATCATCATCACTCTCTTTATAATGCTCATCACCCAGTGCAACTCCTCAATCATTATCACTATCACCACCATCATCATCATCTTCGTTGCTATCATCGTAACTATCATTATGTTATTACCATCATCCCCCTCACTATCAGTTTATCACTATAGTATCATCATCACGGTAAGGTAATTATCATCACCACCACCATCAACAACACCATCATCATCGTGAACACTATCGCCATCATCCTCTTTCATATCATCACAAAGTTGTTTCGTTTTGGCTTGCATGTAGCTGAGTTTGTGTACAGTGCTTTAACAGAATCAAATAAGTCTATGCGAAACAAATAGTTGAATTTTACGGTTCTAAAATATTTCTCAGTATTCTGAACCTTTTATGAAGCTCACTCAAATCCATTTTCATTCTTAACAACTTATTATTCCCAACGTTGGTACTGTTTTTTCTGACATTCTGGTCAATAACTAGCTATGTTTTTGTTTCTTACGTTTTGTACATTTTCTATACTACCAACAATCCATACATCGATATCACTACTGTCTACCGACTGCATGAAATCATGACATAAAGCTGGAATATGATTTGTACAGGCAACCACCTTGTCATCTAGCTTTGTTCTTCATCAGTATTTCAGGGAAGAGAAAGTAGGGGAAAAGATCACCTGTCACAAAATCTGAAAGAGGACTGTATCTCATCTTCCAGATATTCGACTATGAAAATTAAATCGCCCTTTTTGTTGGCTCTACAAAATTCAGACTCTCCAAGAAAACATATAGCAGTCAATCAGCGTACTTGAAAGCAAACAGACCAATGGCAATGGATATGAATATTCATGTCTGCAAAACGGGGCTCAAACATTTTTTTTTTTTTTTTTTGTAGTGGTGGACTTTTTTTTTTTTTGTAGTGGCTATGACATATTCCACGGAATTTGACTTTCACTGACAAATTTTCAAATCGTATTCCAGCTTTTTCCAGCTCTTCTCATGTCGAGGCCAATTTTCTACTCACATTTAGTTTCTTTCCTATTTTTCTACGGGGTTTCCACAGATCACGATTTTCGCTGACTTAACTCTCTTGGTCAACTTCTCTTTCATAAAAGTAAAATCAAACTTATCCTTTTTCTAATGCTACCTCTTCCAACTAATCGAAATAAAACTTTCTATTGGTCACCCTTATTGCAACTCGTTCAAGAATATCCACATGAATAAGATAGAATTCGATAGCGCATATCAGACACGTGTTATTTTATCTCCATATGTGGGCGTGAGGAGGGACTCGGACAAAGGGTTCATACCAGCAACAGCGTAAATTTTGAATATATCTTCTTCCGGTCTACGCTTGGCGAGAGTCAAGTCGGCTGACCTTTGACCTCCTTCCTCCTTCCCTTCCATCGTTGCCATGCATCTCCTACTTTTAGGAAATTTCTTGAACTTCTGTATGGATATTGTTCAATGTTTATAGTCTTGTGTTAGTCTTATAAGCCTTTCCATACTCTATCCAATGCACACCCAATTCGTGACTTAATATCATGCATTTTGACTTGTCTTTAATCTTGCATTATCTAACCTTTCCTATAATGTCTGTGACCATAACCTAACCTTGTGGTATGATATAAATGTCATAAGACACGAATAGGAAACCTGACCAAAGTATGGATTTGTTGCATGCATCAACCGTATAGTTGACACCGTTGAAACTGTTTGATTTCCATCAAGTGCACTTGAATGGTAAGAATATCATCCAACCCCCTCTCCTTTCATTCGACTTATTTGCCTAAAAGTATGCTCTTTCTAGGAATAACACGTTGACGTCATAACTACGTCAGAATTCTTACGGTATGAATCAAAGTTTGTATTCATAATACCGCATTGATGATGTGAAACTATAGCATGTAAACTAATACTTTCAATTAAACATTTATTTACAGTTCATTTCAAACTTATTTCTCATGTGTTTTAGGATAGGTTCATATTAATAACTTCACGTAATATACATGAAAGAGCATACACTGGACTCTACAGAAGTTGTATTAAATGTTTATCAAGGCTAGTGATATTAAGCAATGTAGTGAAAAAACAGTAGATTTTCAATGAAAGAGCCCAAAAGAACAAAACAACAAACAAAACACCGGAAAAATTATAAGTAGAATGAACAATACATATAGGTCTACACAAAAAACAAACAATTGACTTAAAAGATAGCTAAGCTATATGTCATTCACCAATATTGAATGCTTAATACATTTCATAAGCCAAGATGACACCATTGTTAGCCTGCAGTAGGCAATAGTCTGATATAGTCGCTGTTTTATAACAGTTACAGGTAAATCCAACCAGCTATAAGTTTGGGTATCATTGAATGCACGCACCATCACTCGATTGGTCAATTTTAATCGATTAATCTTTGATACCAACATTTGATTTGATACTTGAGAAGCGTCTGCTTATCGCCAATCATCCCGCCATCGTCGAAATTGATAAAGAAGAATCGAACAGGTAGAAAAATTTACTTCATGATTGCTACTTTCTGAGGGATGGTGTGTTCGGTATCTCAGTTTTCATTGCGGTAAGGAAATACATTTTTTACTCTAGTATTTACAGAGGACATCGTATGGTAGCGTCGATTGCAAAGAAGGGTAAGTGTCAAAAGTAGATAGAAATTATATTAAGAACAATATAGCGCTTGCATCGTCGATGTGATGTTCAAAGTTTAGAAAAAAAAAGAAACACATTAACACTTGTAAATGTGACTGAGGATGTAGATAAGGACTGGCAATTAAAGTGACATTTAATGTATACGTCACTTAACGTTACGATCAAAACTTTAAATCCCTTTACTGGTTTACCAGTCTGTTATTGTACTCTATTGCAATGCCCCCGATATCAAGAAAATGTTTTAATTTTGAACGTCGAATTACTGTTCATTAACTTTGTAATATTCACCTGAAATATCTAAGCTCTGTTTCATTGTCAACTACAGTATGTGCCGCAAGTAATATTTCTTATATGAAGTCTTCAAGGGGTGGAAAATTTTAGTCACATAAAGTACTTAGGCTATTTTTCTCTTGTCAACTTTGCTTTAAGCTTGTGTGTTCTGTTTTTTTTTCCTTCTTGGATGGAGATGGTGTTTTGTGCGAACGTTTTCAAGTTTGTTATTATGGTTTCCATGTTACTTTGTAACATGTGTGAGTCTAAATCAGTTGTCAAGGATCAGACTGAAATCGTTTACTTCTCCCTCAGTCAGAAATTAAATCAGCTATTTTATGAGACATATTCAAACTATTCAGTGAAGGTAACTGCTTTCCCCCTCCCCCCTATCGATTCAAATCTAAGAAACCCCAACATTTCGCCAAAGCACAGAAGACAGTCGTTTAAAAAAAATATATAAAAAGGTGCAATGTTTATTAGATAGTAAATTTAGATGATTTAATGTAGGGTTCTTTTCAAATTTTATTGTACCATCTCTCTTACACTATTGTTTTATGTCTTAATGTTTTGTGTTGCTTCTATTGCATTTCATACTATATTATTTCTCTTTGTTAATATTTTAATATTTATACTGGATTTAAATAAATTCAAATGAAATTTACCCCTCCCACAGGAGCAGTCTAGCTTATTGTCGTGATCTATCCAGTGAATTATAGCTAACCGAAACCACTTTGGAACCTTATAAAAACAATTTATTTATTAAGTTATTATTGTTATTATTCAATTTCAACACTCTTCTTTTGTCGCGTGCACTTGTCACCCAAACTTACAACCCTCCGAATTATCATAAGTCGTTGGGAAGGAACCATTGATCCATATACATGTCAATACACGATTCGTTAAAATGCTCCAATAGGAGGGTCCATAGATCAACAAAGAATACATGCCTCATAAGTCCTCCTTAATATAAAATGGAGTATAGTTGAAAACAAAATTCAGAGGCGTATTTTAATCCCCCCCCCCCCATAATCTGTATAAAAATAATGTACACACTGTCAATAATAGCAGTTTTAGTTTTGTCCGCCAAATATGATAGTGTCATTCAACATGGCCTTCTCGTTCCTCTCTTGTCTTTCGTATATTCCCACTCTCCACTCCCCCCCCCCCCCCCCCCTTCGTCGTTAGTCATCATTTTATCGTCAAGAAAATTCATCACGTTAGCGATTGCTTCATCAAAGTCCTAGTTTCCCCGGTTTGGTTGATATATCGTAAACATGATAGCCCTTATTTTGTTTTAATTATTTCTCATCCACATCTTAGTTGACCCATAACTATTTCCCTGACCACATTTAATGTAAATATACGTTACTTGAAACCAAAAAAAAAAAAGAAGAAGAAGAAAGAAATGGATGCATTTACTTTTAGAATATGGGCTTGTTCTCTTGTTCTGGGGATCACGGCAGTCGGAGTGGAGTCTGCAAAATAAAATCACTGTATTTTATTTCGAATATCCATCCGGCCCCAGCCCATCATTTCTGGGGTTCAACGGTTCCTTTGTACTTTTTTGAGCTGAAAGGACTGCATACGATTAAGGTACTTGACAATATGGGAACTTACGAACTGTCAACAGGGTGATGAGACGTGAACTTCACCCCCCCCCCCCCCTTTAAACGTTTTGGAATCAATTGAAACTTTCAACCTCGAAGGAGAAGCGGCGCAAAATGTCAGTGCACATGTACTTTTCTATTGCACTCTATCTGCAACTGGGGAAGTGCAGTTTATCTTTTAACTTTGTTGCACGAAAACAGGGGCTTCCAAGCTATACCCTAATGTAGCCTGCGACTGCCAACAATGAGTGAGTGATCATTTCTAGCTGTTAAAGGGAAATAGGGCGTTTGTTTTAGAGAAAGCATCCATATTTTTGAAACCAGTGTTTGTGGACGTAGAATGATGGCTTATTCAAAATAAGGAAGGACAGTAGCCTTCTTTTCAAGAAATAAGCTTCTCACAGATAGAAATTCAGTTATTTCTTACTCAACACTAATTTGTTCACCCAAACTTCTCAAAATTCAAATGATGCATCTTCCATTACTCATCACATGCATAATGTTTTGAGGAAATGAAGCTTTGGTAGATGTTTATTGATGAGACGGAATGGTTTGACAATGATTAAAGCTATTTTCTTTTGTATGTCATGTTGGTGTATTCTAAACGCCCTATTTCCTTTTAACATATCTGGCAATTTTAATACTCATCCATTCATTGACAGGTGGATTTGTCAATCATTCCACCGGGTCCTTGATAATTTGATGAAAGACTCTAGACGGAGATACGCAATTTAGGTTTCTTGTTTTTTCAGTTCTTGGGAAAATGGTCGTGCTTGTTATGTATGGGTTACTTTTCCCCTAAACATAACCTCTTGTTTAGGACTGGGTTTCAAACGGCTATACTGTTTTTAGAGAGGAGTAATTGTTGGCGTTACTGAGCAAGAACTTGACTATGTGTAATTACTGTAGTGCTCATTCGCTATAATCCCCGCATCACTTGCCATACTGACAAGACCAGTAATATGGATCAGATAGCTAAATATCCGCTACCCGGTATAGTAATTATAATGCTACCCATTGGCTTTCTGGTTGATTTTTTTTCAAGTTATTGACAAAAAGTACTAAATTGACATGGTAATTTTTATTTTTTTTTTTTTTTACTTTTCTTGTCTTTGCTTTTCTTTTGTCCATAACCTGCAACCGGCCATTGCTCTTAAATTGTATGCACTCATTCCCTTTTTAAATATGTTGTAATATTGTGTTAATGCCATCATGCGAGTATATTTAATGAGGTTGTTTGAGTACTTCGTCCTTCTCTCATATAGAACTTTACCACTTAAGTTACTACGAAAATTCGCCGTTTCCTTTCCTGAAATTCTTGACGGAACAATTCGGTTGCTTCGTATTGACTTTCAACTCTCCTGCAACGTAAGAGACCGTTCTCCCTTTTGCATATATATGGTGTTTAATAGTACAATCTAGCAAGGCCTTACTTTCTTCTTTATGGGGTTTAGATTTTTGCTCAAGTAAACACAAGTAAATAGTAAATAATTCAAACAATTACCTGTCTGTTTCAAAATGATAAGATATATACCAAAAGTAGTCTTTTCTTCCTTTTGACCTTTGTGAAAACCCCTATGACTTGAATTGACTTCCCTTGTAAATAAGCCTTAGAATCGATCTGTGTAATTTCTTTAACGGCATCAGTTCCTAGTCTCATTTCCAAGTTCCATGTTTTGTTTTGTTTTTTTACAAAATACTAAGATACGGTAGTGCTGCAAGAATCATTTCTTTGCCGTGGAAGGAGAGAAAATGTCGCTGATATTCTTGAAAAGTTACATTGGCTTCCCGTGAAAAAAAAAAAATTGTTTTCCCTTCGTATTCACTTGTCGTCTCTGCTGGATTAATATAATTGTTTGTCATAGCCATGTTTAGATACAAAAGTCTTTACAGCCTGTGTAGAGGATAAAACTTTTAACTTCATAGGCAGATTTCTTGTTCACACCACCTTTTCAAGAAAGTAATGTACATTGATGATTTGTGTTAAAAAAAGGATGAAAAATCACTGAATCTCCAAAGGAAACGCTTTCAGGTGGAATTTTTATCTTGGTTATTTGCATTGCATAGAATTCCCGTATATGTACCACAGGACCTGTATCGCTAAGAATTTGACCGAACAAACTAATTCAGTCTTCTCTATACCGTAATTAATACCTCAACAAGTGAACTTTCCATTTGAAGAAAAATGGGAAGCGTACTGTTGTTTTCCAGGTTGGTATCAAGTGGAAAAGAAAAATGAGGATTAACCGCTAGGGGGTTTCTTTCTTCATCAAACGACACATCCTACTCTAATATTGGGTCTTGGCAACATGTGAATACTATTTTTGAATTATTACATTACCATATTTATATATATGTACTGACTCTCAAATATTACATTATATTAGACGTTAACATTTATAGTGAAGGGTACGTTCCCTCCAAGTTTAATATTCAAGGAAAGTTACAGGTATGTGGTGTTTGTTTGTTCCTAATTTCACAATTTAATTTTTCACAACCTTTTTCTCTTCTTTTTATACAAACAACAGCAGTTTCGAAGTATAAGCAACTTCACGAAGATCTCATACCTATAGCTAACAATGAAAAGTTTGATCCTGCCGTCGATACTCATCGGAATTCTCTGCTGCAGTCTTGCTGTTACTGGTACGTTTCGACGTCTTATATAGGCCTACATGCAAAAAAAATATAACTTAAAATGCGAGATGGCACTCATCATCGGTGAGCCCTAATGTCTATATATACCAAAACAGTTACCCTGAGTTACAATGGAATACTGCCCTCTCTTTCAGAGCCTCCCGTTGAAATAAGTATATATGTATACTAGCTGTACTCTTTAATTTTCAGCCTATGATCACATCATTCATGACAACTTCCTGCCGCCGCCCCCCCCCCCCCCAGAAACGCACGCTCTTGATGACGTCATTGATGTCACATAATTGCACCGAAATACCTTCATGCGTACAGGTCAAAGTAATAACGCGGTGTACTACAGTTTATCATATCCACACCACAGATCCAAAAATGATACAGGCCTACATGAGGTAGAAAACCGTACATCCTTGTTAAAATAGATATGTATGTATGAACATTGACGTAGAGATAACTGGCATTGCATTATAGGCGATGGCGTATTGTTTGATCACAAGTTATCATTAGAAGAGGTTAACAACAATAAATAAAAGATGTAGAACATTTGGATGGAAACTATTTAATTGTATAGTTTTCTTCGTTATGAATCTATTAGGTTAAATTTCCATATCATTCTAACAACTTTAACATGCAATTATCAGGATCGTTACTTCACATACTTGTATGTCGCCTTTCTTCGTGTCTTTTAAATGGAATTGAACCAATATTTGTGAACACGGAATGATAGATTATTGAAACGAAGGAAGGACATTGGTATTCTATAAGTTTCTCACAGCTAGAAATTCAGTTATTTGTTGCTCGTGAATAATTTGTTCACGTAAACTTTCAAAAATTGCAATGATGCATCTTCTGTAACTCGTGTTATACATAATGTTTTGAGGACATGAAGCTATTATTGGGGTTGATAGGTGAGTCCGAATGGCTTAACAATGATTAAAGGTAGTTGTCCAGTTGCTCACTTTTTCCTAAGTGAGCAATTTAACAATTTAAAATGTTGAATTGTTATGATAACACAACTGAACAATTGATCATTCTTCTGTTTTTTGATGGGATATTATCTCGTTTTGTAGACATTTTGTTGAAAATTGTCAACCTATCGTTCAAAGCACTTTTAAGCTTCCGTATATATATATATATATATATATATATATATAATATATGGCTTGTATAAAGAACCTATTAAAACCTATATATTGAATGACTTGATAGTTCCTTAGTCTTATGGAGGATAGTTTTAATATGGAAAATAATACATTTTTACTAACAATAACAATGTTTTTCCTTTATCTCATTATCCAGCTCAGCTTCAGTGCTATTGTTGTAAGTATTTTGATCGCTCTTTTTACACTATATATTCATATGCACTGTCAACTTTTTAAGCGCATGTCAACAAGTCTTGACAGTTTTTTGATGGGTAATCCTTAGACTTTCCGGATAATAATTAAACAAGAGGGCAATCCACGGAGTTGCATATCGTTTTCCCTGATCATTCACCTGTACATATCTTATTATAATCAATTGAACACGCAGCGCACTATACATTGTACATAGTACATGAGTAGACGTAGCTAGGCCCACTTTGCCATTGATCAAGATCTATAGGACGTGCAAGTGTCATGTGGTATATATACGTCTATAGAAGTCGAGTGAATGTGAAAGTATTTTCATGCAGAAATCGTGTGTAATCCTTAGACTTTCCCTATGTAGAGCGACTCTGTTATCGCGCCCCCACTCTGGACGTTTTGTAATAGACCATTTGCATTAACAAACAAAAGGGAGTTGCATCTCATCCGTATCGTTGTCCATACTCATTCACTCTTTAACATGTATGTCTTGTAACACCGCCGAAGTCTGAAGGTGAGGACACGTAAGGAGGAAAATTATGAAACTTTTTTTTTTTTTGGGGGGGGGGGTAGATGGCATAAAGACGAACTCAGAAAGTACCCAAAAAGTACCATATGGAAGTTTGAAAATTACTATAATTGCATCTCTCCCAAGGTTTACACTTAGAAATAAAATAAACTGTATGCGCAGGGGTTTCGTACACAAAGAGGAACGTAATGCAGTTTTCGGACTCTGCCTAAATCATCACAACAGTGACATAAAACCTTAAGGGCAACTGTCGTTACTGCGCAGGTGTCAGGCAGCTCCGCAGATCTTGAGCTGCGCGGATGTCGGACAGTCAGCAGGTGTCGGGCAGCACAGGTATCGGGCACTGCGCAGATGTCGGGCGGCACAGGTGTTGATCGGCGCAGGGGTGCGAAGCGCAGGGGTCGAGCGGCGCAGGTGCTGAGCACTAAGCAGGTCTTTGGCAGGTGTCCTGCACTGAGCCGATTTGAATATCCTTTCTTTGGAGTTAGGTTCTTGCAGCAGCACTTCGCACCCGACCCGAAGGACTGCAAGCTCTAATAACGTCCGCCCGACCAACCAACTAACTAATTTTGCAGATGTCTCTTCATTACATACCCCGGAAATAAGCCAAGGTAGACTTAACGTCCGGGTGCTTTGTAACTCTTGGAGTTTTGTAGTAGTTCTAAGAAACCCGTCACAATCACTTTCATGACTCAATTTCTTGTCCCGTCAAAACGCACTGTAAACTACTCAATTCCTTGCTAGTCTATACAGGACATGTAACAGTAAAAACATACTGAGTAAGGTTATTACCAAAAGCATAGAAAATCACATTGTTATTAGATATAATCGCTCATTCCAAACATGGTTGCATAAATTGAAATATAAGTTCACACTGTATGGAAAAGCAAAGATCGAATAAGTTATGTTGTACCTTGTACTAACAGAAAGTGCTGCATTATGTGTTCTGTTGATCTATGACGTCACCTGTCGAGCTCACACTACATATCATAATCAGGTACTTAACGACCAAGTTTGAAGTTCATTAGACTTACTGTTTAGAAGGAAATCGCGACATACCAAGTTTTTCAAAGCATTTTGCCCATTAGAGATTTGACCTGTGACCTTTGACCTTAAATGTTGACGGGAGGCACAACTTCTGATCATGGATCACTTGTCTACCAACTTTGAACCTCATCGGCTTTGCGGTCTAGGAGGAGTTGCGGACGCAAACTTTTCCGTGTCAAATTTGACCTTTGACCCAGAACTTGACCTTTGATCTCAAAACATGTATAAACATGATTTTTTTATAAAATCTTGTATACTAGTCTTATATGTGAAGGTCAAACTAAAATAGCCATTTTGGATTAAGAAATACAGCGAATTTATGACTTTCACTAATTTGGCCTTTGACCTCTGACCCTCTGGCATTAAATTTTGACGGGAGACCATGATTTCAGACCATGGGTCACTTATCTACTAACTTGGTCCAGGAGTTGCTGACGTAAACTTTTTGAAATTGAAATTTTCTTTCGCACATAAACACACACACCCACAAATATCTTCACACATTTTGAACCCCCTACCCTAGTGGTGGTCTCAAGGTCACCTTAAGTACCACACCAGTTTAGACCCCACTGTATTATCATGGTTCATCCGAACATAATATTACCATAGTAACTGTTGATATGGCAACTGAGAGAGATATAATACATCGTAGCGTCCCAAAGCAACTACTACAATATCTCATCCTGGCTGTTTGCGGCTCAACATTGCAACCTTCATACACACAGCTTGGCTCTGGTGTTAGAATGCGGGGAGAACGCGAGGAGCTAGTGCCTCATTCCCACGGACTTTCCCATTGCATGAGTTCCGGAATAAGGTGCCTTAAGGAGGGTGCAGTCCTGTGCCATTGTGACATCATATGCAAGGGGTCAGAAGTCTTTATGAGGGAACCTCATGGATAGGGATTACCTACTGGGGTTAGGGGGTGAGAAGGGGCGTCCAAATTTGTGTGCGTGTGTACGTGTGTGTGTATAACCGAAATTGTGTCACGATCATCCCCCTAAACGGTTAGTCGAATGAACCTCAAACTTATTGAGGGTGCCTGGGTATGACATGTAGTGTCCGCCCTACCGATGACATCATAGGTCAAAGGTCACGTGTCATGAAAACGAAAAACACATTTTTAGCATTATCGCAATGTGTTAATATTCTGGGGTAACAAAATTATCATATGTGGAAAATGGACATAACAAGGATTTTTTTTAATATTGGTGACGTCACGTGGCTAAAGGCCAAAACGGCAAAAATGCTCTGACCAGGGAGGTCTAATAACACCTCCCTGCTCTGACAAAATGTGTCACAAAGTCCTCCTAAATGATAAATCGGATGAACTTCAAACTTGGTTGGTGGGCGGCTGGGTGTGAGATGTAGTGTCCGCCCGACTGATGACGTCAAAGGGCAAGGGCAAAGATCATGATTACTGTAACGCATAATACAGTGTAAGGTGTTGGTAGTAAATGGAGTCAACATAACTTTTACACATTTGCCTTTCCATGAATGTGACACGGTATTTGAACACATACGACCAGTTCTGTGATGAATGTTTACGTCTAGTACCAACGTTATTTCCCGTGCGTTGATAATACCTTCACTCAGTATATGTTTACAACGTATACATATATAGATCTACTGCACAATTCTGCAAGAACTCGAGATGCTTACGCACTGTGAATGAAATATCGAGCCACGCATAACGCGCTTATTACGGCACTCAAAGGATCTACAGAGACGGGTCGTGCGGATATAAGGAATACTCTGCCGCTCACGATTTTTATGGGAATATTTTTGACGCACGCTCGGCTATATCTAGGCGCATGTGTACCATGGGTGTACCTAGGCACCATTACACAGGATTTGGACTCTCAGAATTTGCTATAGGTCAGTCTTCTTTCACAAAAGTTACTCTTATCTTACGTTTATCTCGTTAAGTTTCCCTACATATTTAATACTATAACTGATACTTTTTAGCCAGACTTTCGAATATAGCTGTGTCACTACGAAGCCGAAAAATTTGTCACAGGACTGGTGTCTATGTGAATTCGTATACGTATGCGAATTCACACAACAAGTTTATTTTGTCGTTTTTCATCTTCTGTAGACTAATACCTCTTATAAGTTATACCTCTCATACATTATCAAATGATTGCAATTACAATGTGATGAGACACTTATTGAGATGAGGAAAACATCATAGTAACACTTATTAATGATTAAGAAGTTAAATTTGTGTAGATTTAAGACATTGTTTGATAGTAGGGTAGAATTTTAGATCATTTTTCCTATCTGCTGTTATTGCACTGTTTGCCTACATTTGATCAAGCAACTCGAAGAAATAACCGAATACTTGGTTCTGTTTAACCTCTTATGCTTCACACATAAGTCAATGTCACAAGACTCCTGTATTTTTGTTTTTCTTTATCATCGACCCACGTTACATTTGATAATATATTGAGGGTAATCTCCGATAAAACGTAGTCCATTTTCCATCATATTCCACTGTCTACTTACAGAAAAGACTGTCTACTTCTGAAAAAGAGAATGCAACACTTGGTTTTGTTTAACCTTCTTCCCATATATAAATCAACATTACAAAACTCTTGTATTTATGCTCACTTCTAGTCAGCACTGAGGAATGTTCAAACTATTTTGCATCTACAGTTGCATCTACAATATATTGCAAGGGATTACTAAGTCATTTGACTGTAATTCTTCAAACAGATCTTGCAATGTCATAACATTTTTTTTTCATTAATCATTATCTTCAGTTTCACTTTTGAGACATGACTAGTGAAAGAAGACAACGGTGTCATGTCAATATAAATAGTGATTTTTATTGACTATTGAGTTACTGATTTTATTTTTAATTTTTATTTTCACATGCTGCAGCAGGAGGAAGTAAGTAGACGAATTAATTATGGCAATGTCTAAATCTCAATGAGTTGCTTAAACCAATTTTATTTGTGTGTTAGTTTTGTGGAGAGTCAAACTGAAAATTCATATTATGCATGCAGTTCATCACAGATCTTCTCTACCAACTGACAAGGCTTGATAATCCAAATAAATGGGAAAATAATTTCACCCTAATAACTTTACCTAGAACATTACCGTATTTCATTCAAAGTTGTCTTAGCTGCAAGAGCTACTCTACAGTTTGTCAAATACAGATATTTTGTCTGCATACTTAGTCTAGGAAAGCTTGGGGACTGTAAATTTGCACTTACAAAAATTAAAGGTGTTAATGCTTATTACGATTATCGTTATTATTCTCCCTTCCATTCCCTTCCATCTTTTTTTTTGCTCTCTAAAAAGTAAAACTTAAAATGAATTGCAATGTTTTTTTGCAAACATATACCTGATCTATTTCTCTTCCATTGAACTAATTTCTCAATACTTTATGAACAATTTTAAAAGGTGGCAACCTAAACATCTGAACAAATATAATTCTTAACGGCGAATAACGCAGTTAACGTTATGAGTTAAGTAAAAGTCACACTAAACTTTTGCTTTCAATCTAAAACTTCAACAAATGGCTCAGTCTTTATATACGGGGTATGGTACAAGGTAAAAGAAAATATTTTAGGCATCGTTATCAAACACTTAATTTGTATTAAGAAACGGAACAACAAAAGTACACATGTATATGCAAACTATCTTAATTTTTAATGTCTTTCCAAAGCTGTTACATGTAAGGGTAAGTTTATCAAATCATTTGTAAACTTGTAGTTAATTTGAAGTAATGAACTACAGAATATTCATGATGACTCGTATCATTTGGTTGTGTTCTCATATCCTTATGCATCTATATTCTGCAACACCAAGCGACAGCAAGGCAGAGATTTTTCTTTTTTTTTTTTCTGAGGGGCAATGTTGTTAAAGTAGAGAAATTTTGATAACTCAAACCTTAAGCAGGCCACATATACCATATTGTGTTTACTTTCAAATCTTCTTAAAGACCTGTAGAAATGGTAAGAACAGTACAAAAGACACATTACTGTTTGATCTTGACGACTGCACACATGACTTGAAAGCCTTACATTTCCTTCTAATAACAGCTCCCTGGTTTGACATTTTGTCTTTAGTATGTGTGTGGGGGGGGGGGGGGAACTTTACAGATTTGGGAAAATCTTGTGAATTTCAGGAAATCACTCAATGTGACTCTTTAAGACTTCAGACTCGTGATAGAGTGATAGTATGAACATGCCTGAATGAAATAAATTTATCTGCATAGTTAATTGTTAGTATTTACATTCTTGAATATCAGTTCATTTATCTTATTTAAGTGTAGAAGTACTTCAATCACTGAAGTTATTAGACTTGTTCTCTTTAAACTCAAACGATTACTGTTTAGGCTAAATTTGAATTTAGTGCTTGAATTTCAGTTTTTTCTTGTCATGAATGGTTTACTAATTTGCGGAAAAACTCATTAAAAATCTCCTTTTTGTGTAACTTGTTAATTCTGATGTTGCCTTTGTTACGAGATCTTCACTGCATATGCGTTTAAATTAGAGAGAGGTAGACAAATAAATACTCACCATTCAACTCAACATCACCATTGAAGGAAATACACAAAAGATAAGTTTCATTTGACTGGGTTTGTGTTACGCGGTGTCAGGGGGGTTACGCGGTGTCTAGGCCTAAGAAAATACGGTGTTTCATTTGTCGTCACCTGACGTCATTCTGATTTATTCATCAATACGGTAAAGAAGAACAAAGGAGTGTTCGAAAATTTCGTGCATCATTTCTATTTTTCTTATATTGTATTGATTGCACCACATATTTGTGCTCTAAAATGTCGAACGGCCTATCGTCCTTCTACATTTCATTTATATGTAATTTGATACCGCCGCACCGACAATCTGTCTCGTGAAGAAAGGAATGCCCTCAGAAGTCTACGAAACAACAAAGACATCATAATGAAACCAGCAGAAAAAGGGTTCCTCTGTAGTTGTAATGTCAGTAACAGACTATACATCAGAAGGATACAGACGATTGTCTGATACTTACACGTACAAACCTCAGACATGAGACATCACAGACGCACACCAACACCTAGTTGAGAAAACAATTCAATCATTGCAACTTGAGTCCGAAATTAAAGACATCCTCATCAAAAAAAAAAAAAAAAAACACATCGTGTCCGAACTTATACTTCCTACCAAAAATAAACAAACCAAATAACCCCTGTCGCCCAATTGTTTCAAGTTGCAGTTGTCCTACCACTCAAATCTCAAAATCTGTAGATTCACATCTACGTCCGCTGGTGGAAAGCCTACAGTCCTATGTGAAAGACACAACACACTTCATTAACCATATGAACCAAATTAACTCACTATACACTCACCATTCACAAGAAAGTTCACACTAGTCACCGCTGACGTCTCTTTACTTTACACCAACATTCCATACCTAGAGGGACTCAACGCATGCAAAAATGCTCTAGATACACGTAAAGACTGCAACCCATCCACCACCGATCTCATACGCCTACTGGAACTTTTAACAACTTTTAACTTTTAACACTTATTCTTAGCAACTTCAAATTTAACGGCAAACACTATTTACAAATACAAGGCACTGCACCTTCATATGCAAACATTTTCATGGGCTCATTAGAACACAACATACTTCAAGAAAAGACCTCATCGTCAGACACAGAACATGCAACAACTACTATACTCTCTCCTGAAGAAGGCCAATGAGGCCGAAAGCTTGACAATATATTTCATAATTGAGAAGCAACGTCTGCCGGTTTTTCATTCATAATATATACAAAATAAAAGTAAAACTAAACATTGTATAGCTTCGTGAATAAACGAACTAAATAGAAATGCAAATAAAGGAGAAAGTTTTCAGAAACAATGTTTTCTTTTCATTTCGTTTAATGTCACGATGTCTATGAACGGTTTCAAGGGCATCTGTGTGGCCAAGAGTTCAACGTTTGGAATTATGCACTCATGACATTAAATCATGGACTTTACGTAATAAATTAATGTTTAACGATTCTAAGACAGAAGTCCTACACATTTCTGCTAAATTTCTGAAATGCCAGTCTTTTCTTAGAGTTTCAATTGGTGACACTTTTGTTGATATTACCAGTAATGCCAAGAGCCTTGGTATCATTATGGATTGTACACTACAAATGAAAGATCATGTAAAAATATCGCTTCTGCAGCTTCCTTTGCTATTTATAAGATTGGTCAAATTAGCAAATATCTTGATCTTAAATCAACTGAACGTCTTGCTCGTGATTTTGTTACGTCACGTCTCGACTGTTGTAAAAGTCTCCTGTATGCTTTACCATTTAGTCATATCTCCAAGTTACAACGCGCACAAAACTCAGCAGCCAGATTAGTTACCCGTTCTAACAAGCATGAACTTATTACTCCCATCCTGCGTGAGTTGCAATGGCTGCCAGTTCATTGTCGTATAAATTATAAGATAGCCCTTCTTACCTTCAAATCTCTGTATGGTATGGCCCCGGATTACATTTCTAATCTTATAACTAGATATACACCAAGTCGCTGTTACGATCCTCTTTTGAAGTTCTACTTTCCAAGCCTCCTATTTCTTTTTCTAAGTTTTGTGGGGACAGATCTTTTACCGTGGCTGGCCCAGAGACTTGGAACAGTTTTCCTGCTAATGTGCGTTCTTAAACTAATCTTAATCATTTTAAAAAGAATTTAAAAACATATCTTTTTGATTGTTTAAATTTATAACTGTTCTCGTATTCTATGCTTTTAGACTTCACTGCTTCTATATTTTGTACATTGTTTCTTCTTTTTATAATTTTCTTTGTACACGCTTTGAGATCTTTTGGAATGCGCCTTATTATTATTATTATTATTATTATTATTTATTAACGCAAATACCTTTTAATGTTGTAAGTAACACGAAAGAACGGATTTAAGAATCAGTTACAGAGACATATAAACACAACTTTAAAAGGTCACGTCATTCCATAAAAAAATAAATGTATGTTTTGCCTATATAGTGTTCTTAATTTTCTTTACACCTTTTATGACGAAGGCTACCGCTTCGGTCCATCAGGTAAGTTCATTTCTATTATTTCAAGCTGTCGGTTGAACAATAAAATGTTTAATTCTTTCACCATATGTTAAGTTGGTATAAAGTATGCACTGTGAAAACAACATAAAGCGATTTGCTGTAGTACAAATATCCGACTACATTGTTAGGGAATTACCTCCTAGTGGGTCTATATCTAAATACGAAGGGTCAAACAAAAGATCCTGGATTATATCAGGTTTATTTGCAGATCAATGTCACAATATTGTTTCCATTGAAATTTTAAAAGTGGTGTGACGTGAAAATGACATTTTGGGGTATTGGTTGTATTAATCATTGAAACTGATGAAAGAAATTCCATCAAAATCCATCAAATATTAACAATTTTACAGGCAAACTGCTGTCTTTCACAGGCATCATGAATAAACATTGGCTTCATATGCAAATTTGTGATCTCAAGAGACGGACTCCTATGATATATGTCTAACGTTACCCTTTGTTTACTTAACCTTTATTTCAAGGACAATTTTCAATTTCATTTGCCCTGACGGTTTCGTTTTCGAAGTGTATATTTTCTTCTTCAAAATATTGATACCACTTGATTACTTTGAACCTGGTAATTAAGAGACAATTCATAAAGGCCTAACAAACACAAACACTATGCAACACTCTATGTTGTCATCTTTGCATTTCCATCACACTTTGAAAACGCATATCTCAAAATAGGTGATAGATGTAAACACAATTAAAACGGATTGACATTCGGGGTTTCACTTTGCAACTTCTGAATGAAGACAGCTCTTTTTCGTTGCATGACCTATAAAATATTAATTGATCACTAGTTTTAGGAGTTCCATGATACTTTCTTCCCCAAGGTCTAATATTCCCAACATACACATTTGACATATGTCTGCAAAGCATCTTTTTTCTTACATTTTTACATATGGGCTGTTGTATCGTCACAGCTGGTGGGAAAAGACAATGGGAAGAAACTCCAATCAAAGAAAATCATCTCAACGATAAAAAGACAGAGGTTGGTACTTAAAAATTTATCACCGCTTTTAAGGCAATGGACAAGTCATTTCGTCATCATAAGTGCTTGTGAAGGGAAGGAAAGATTGCATTTGCACTGAGGGTTTCGTTTTCGAAGCATACATTTTCTTCTTGAATACGCTACTTTCCTGAGATACCTTCACCTAACATCTAAATTTCCTCATGATTCATGCCTGGAGTAATTTCAATTACAATTTACAATATTAAGAAGTAAAGTTGCACTCAAAGGTCTTTTTCAATTTAAAACAATGCTAAAGTCCTACATATTCTGACAACTAAATAGGCATCCTTACTTTGTTTTTTCCTTATTTTTTTTTCACCAAAGATATATGTAATAACTGTAGAGGAAACAGACAGTGAGAGTAATACAAACATTGAATTACAGTATACGTAGGCAAGTTAATTGTATGCCGTGTTTATATCTTCAAAATATTCTGTCCTAGAGATGGATGAGTCAATTCTTATGCAGAGAATGGTAAATCGTATTCACTATTTTCTTATAACGTTAAAGGAACAAACGGAAGTGAGTGACATCCAATGAAGTTATATTTCAAACTATTTTAGTGTCATTTTCTTCAATTGTTTTTGTTTCAATTCTTTCATTTTTAAGCGATGAGGAAACGATGAACTTTAAGCAATTATTGCAAGCCTTGGCCAAAGAAAAGTACGGATTGTCCTTGTTTTACTTTTTTTATTGAAGTCTGTGATGCATCTACTATGGAAAAGGTTACCTACTCATGAGTAACATTAGCTTAGATTTCATTTGGACAATCGAACTACTTCCGATACAAAATTTGTGTTCATAGTTTACCATGAAAGAGGTCTGCCAGTCTTTCCTGTGAATACAAACATGTATGAGGATATCCAGAAAATTTTCTTATATTGAACATGAAAACATTTCTTCTTCAGAAAAAAAAGAGAGTGCATGCTGCCTTAAATTGTTTTCTGCGCAAATTAACAACCGCGTAATCTTTTCAACACATCAATGACTCTTTTCGCTGAGTGAAGTTGAACAAGTCTATCAATTAATAGAATTAAAGACTATTTCATTGTTTCATCTTTATATTTTACGTATATTAAGGAAATACTGTCTGATTTTATTTGTTCGTGATTTAATATTTGTGCTGTTTAGACGGATCTGAAAGTAACATTTACTGACAACAAATCGTAGATATGATTAACTTTATCCCATTTTTTACTTACAGGTAGTGGAGGCTATCAACAATCTCCTTGTACAGAGATCGGCCCAAGGAAGAGCTAACCATGTTAACAAAATAAAGCTCATTGATAGAATTGTACAGGTAATTTATCATTTCGTTCCTTCCGGAAAAACTATAGTCACGGAAAGTAGTTTTCCGAGCTATTCCATTTTCAAGTGAGCTATATATGGCCCCCTAGCTGTTGAACTTTTTTTTTTCCAAAAGTAGTTTCCAATGTTATCCTATCCCTTGCTAAGGGCTATTCAGCCATTTAAGCCAATGCAGTTACCCCTTTTACTTCAGCAGCTTTTCTCTCCTTAATAATTTCTTTAATCGTCCATCCAACCGACATACAGATCCATGCATAAGGCCGCCCCCCCCCCCCCTTAGGCTTTACCTGTTTCTACTCTATCATTCCACGTGTGTGAAGGCCGCCGGACTGTTGTCCACCTTGGGGGACCGTGGCGGGTGAATGAAAATGTACGAGACATTTTGTGTGGTGTGTATGTGTGTGTGTGTGCGTGTGTGTGCGTATCGGTGACCCTGCCCAACAGGTTCTAATGTTATCCTTGAAATCGTATTATCGGCCGAAATATTGACAGGCCATGTGAACATTTTAAACTAACATTCATCCAGGCAGCAGTTAAGCATGGGCAAAATTAAGTGAGAGGATGGTATTGGGGTACAATGAGGCCACATGTCACGCCTCTGCCCTCATAACGACGTGTTGTGTGACATGAAAATGATATATTGGAGTGTTGCATGCATTAATCATTAAAAATGTTAAAAATCGCCAACAATTGCATCAAAATCCATCGAATATTGACGATTTCACTGGCATATTTTTGTAGTTATACTTGCAGCAAGAAGAAACATTGGCTAAGTACGCAAATTTATGAGAAAAAAATTAAGGGGAAAAATCGCATGATATTTCGTATGTTATCATTTGTGCACTTACAAAAGCCCGGAGGGTTTTGTTTGGAAGCACGTATTTTCATCTTTACAAATATTGATATCACTTACGTTACCAATGTGAAATTAAAAGCTCAACTACGTTCAACAGATTGTAAGCAAACACAATCAAACCCTACTAAAAACAGACAAGCCATACCTGCAACTGCAGAAATAAAAATAAATGCGAAAAATAAATGCCGGATCCACGGCAAATGCAATACCCCTTCCCGTGTTGTCTATCAAGAGACTGCATCTTCTGAACAAAGTATAGAAACATACGTCTGGTTAGCAGATTCCAACGTAGATGTAATCACAATCATATTAAATCGTTTGATAATAGAATGTATTCGTATGATACTGCTCTTAGCAAATACTGGTACACCTGGCATTTGAAGGATAACATACTGAAACACGATATCACGTTAAAGTTTCTACGTAAAGAGATCAGCTTCAGATTAGATAGATAGATAGATGCACATTTAGACTTTTAACTTTTAAATAACTCTTTTCTTGAAGTCACACGACCTTTAAACACTTAGCTCACACCTCATCGTTGTCGCTCCTTTACTATAGGACCTGAACATGCATTCATATGAATGGCAAGATTCGTTTGAGGATAATTACGTCAATTGAATGAAGAAGACAATATGGAACTACACTGGACTGTTGCACCGAATGTGGCCTTGAAACAGATACTACCCAACTTGATGTAGCGACACATCATCCTGTGTTGTAAAGGATGGAACAGCAAGAAGGTGATTTAATGTCAAATACAGGAAATGACACAGAAACTGGAAGGAACAGTTTTGAAGAAATTTAAGTACATTTCTATAAGTATTATCTTTGATATTCATTTTCAAGTAAATGTATGATGATAGTACACACATATATATATGTGTGTGGACACTTGACAGTAATAACGTGTTACCAATGTGACTTTATATCTCAGCCTAGATCCAGCAGGTATTCTATCGTCCTTTGCCCTTGTAATATTACTGTTCCGCCGTAGAATCTTTCATACCAGGAACTTGCATCGTAATCAACATCAAAACCATAGCGAACTCTTCTTATCTCTCGTGAATTAAACACACAATTGGCCGAAAATTACCCCCATTTTGTGTACTCAAACTGCCATAATTTTGCTGTTTGTGGAACGATTTCTTGTGTCCCCAGGTCATTTTCACGGGTAAATTGTTCTCTTGACGTTCGTTAACTTTTTATCTTTATTTCTACTATCTTTGAAGAACCAGATGAAAGAGCAAATTAACACGAAAATGTTAACGAAAGTCATAGTTTAATACAAACGTTTTCGAAGATATCACATCTTTCTCCTCAGGTAAGTGAAATATACAAAAATAGCAAGACAATATAACATAAGACAAATAGTATCAGAAATATAACGTCTGACAGGTTTTAGAAAACGCTGAGTGTATCGGATGGTCCATGATGGAACAGTTGATTATTTAGAACAGGTTTGAGTTTTTTGATATGCAAGGCTTCTTTGATTTTGAGTTTAAAATCTGTACTTCCGGTATCTATGATGGTAAAGTTGTTGCTGTTTGCTGTTCGGCAGTCTATGCACTGAGTGATGTGTTCATGTGATATCTTCGAAAACGTTTTAATTAAACTATGACTTTCGTTAACATTTTCGTGTTAATTTGCTCTTTCATCTAGTTCTTCAAATGTACAACTCTTCCTAAGTTCTATTATCTTTGTTTCTTAAAAAATTTAAGACCGTAATAATGACCCTAGAAATACTACTAAAAATTACACTACTGCCATTGCACGCTGGAGAATTTCCTGCCATCTTTTGTCTTTCTAGCGTGTGTCATGCATGGTTACGTCACAACATTTGTCACAACGGAATACAGAGGCTTGGGAATTCCCTTTCCAATGACGTAAAAAAATCTTTCTATTGTTTGAAAAAGAGCTCCGTCATTTTAGAGAACCAATAGCTGATACTGTACTAAATTGTGAGATGGTATTGCCGATCGGCTAGTCTCATATCCCACTCCACACATACAGGCCGACCAAAACAGGACTATTGTTGCTGAAAAGTGGTCGGTACGATTGCATATTTCGTGCCGTAAATATGAACCAAATGGTTCCCTTTTCATATAAAGTAATTTTAACACTATAAAGATACATTGCATGAATTCTTTTGTGATTTTGTCCTTCGTTAAAAGAGAAATTAGGATTTATTTTCTGGTGAGCTCTTTGCAAAAGCGTCTCAGTACATGTGGACTATACTATTCTTGTCATAGGCGTTTTACTTTAAGCAAGGGTCCACAAGAATAAATGATGATACTAAATGAGTCATACTTTGCACTAATTATTATTCTAAGAAATTATCAAAAGAAATTATGGATAAACAAGGCAAGGTAGAACATTTTGTATTGAACCGCTCCGCTTATTAAGTACTTTAATGTTTATCTCCCCTATGTCTTAATGGTCTAGTTCAAAAGGAAGGGAAAAGCTATACACCGATCTCAAAGAAAAAAATCCGCAAAGTGATGGGTCACACAAGTTTGAATTTGCTCACAGAGGCTAGTAACTTTGTAAAGGTTTCCATAAAGTATTCTACGTATATTCACAGAGCAATGCTTGCTGTATAAAGGCTAGAGTAAAATTAGCTACCAATATAATTTGAAGTAAAAGATTTCAATCTAACAAGAGTCATTCTCACTCTTTTAGATTGAATGTCCGATCTTAATTTTGTAGTCACCACTATTCACTCTCGGGAATTTAGAGGGTGACATCCCAGACTCAGCTTGGGTGAATTGACAATAAATTGGAAGGTCATATAGAAGGTTCCAACCTACTCAGACGCGCCTTCGTACCTCCTTGTGACAGTAACTTCTCTCCGAATTACGAATACCGAATTTCGTTTGCCCAATGAAATTGTACATGCTATCCTCGTAAA
The DNA here is from genome assembly GCA_021234535.1 of Stichopus chloronotus. NCBI lineage: Eukaryota > Metazoa > Echinodermata > Holothuroidea > Aspidochirotida > Stichopodidae > Stichopus > Stichopus chloronotus. Next base: position 8,475,021 of record CM037835.1, read on the forward strand.
GTGTGTAGCCGTTACACGACATTATTGTAATTGCTCCTCACAAATATAGGGCTTCGTTGCAGCTGGGTACCGTGTCGAATGTACGTTTGTTGAGTCTTTTGTTGGTCGTTTCAGGTATTCTTTTATGATGTTTTTTTTGGGGGGGGAGGGTGGGGGGAGGTGGTTTGAAGTTACGTTGACGTAAAATGTGTTGTCACTTGGTTACCTGTATGGTTGTTGTGTTCCTGTGTTTAAGTCCACGGTGATATCCAGGTAGTCTACTACTTTCAATAACATTAACGGTTTCGAACTCATCTCCCTCATCAGGTGGTGAAGTATAACATAAAACAGCGAAAGTCTGAGAAGTTAGCTGTAACAGTAGGCCTATACATATATGTAAAAACACATCAAAACACATTCCAGCATGGTATAGCTGGACATTCAAACTAGGTTTAAATTTTGTATATGCAGAAAGGTTCTATGATTTTCATTCCCGGCGGAGTCTTAGCTTCCGTTGGCAAGGATATGAAAATAAGCGAGGCTACAGTTACTGCAATCTGAGCATTTACTGATGTAACCGTTCATGGCGCTGGCAGATCCATTTGAGAGGCAACCAAGTGACCTTTTCGTTTTACAATGTAGGTTTGTACGGCGGATGAGAACCTTCAAATGAATAGACTTTCAGGGTCAGGGGGGTCACATCTTTCAATGAAAACAGTTACTAACTTTGAAGGTATTGAAAATAACAATGAACTTTTTATTGATCTTTACTTATGCTTTTAAAGTGGTTTGTCAGGGAATTCTTTCGCCATTTTGTATTATATTTCACCACCCGGTGAGGAAGATCTGAATCTTCGAAAACATTTGTGTCATTAAACATGCATTTCGAGAACTTTTCGTTTTAATTTGCTCTTTTGTATGGTTCTACAAGGTAATGTCTCTGTTTTATCGTTGTCACTTGATTATGAAAGTTATTCGTTACAATAAATAAGCATGATGCATGGAAATTTCTACTATATGTATTTATCTCCAGTGTTCGGGTGCCATGGAGAGAAAGGATACTACTTGAGAAAGCACCTCTATAATTGGTGTTAACGTATTTAACCATGTACTTTTGCTACTTCTTTTACTACTATACTGTTTTAAAACAACCCTGCAGAAAGATCTTTTCTTTAACACATTCCTCCACTGATAACCTTTCCTGTTCCATCATGATATGACAATATATACCCTCTTCCAGTGTCCATTACTTCTTTGACGAGGTTAGCTTTCCAGAATTTTTTTCCTTTTTTACTTTGGCCCCACGTGACTTAAGTTTTGCCCTCTGGTAGAAATTTCACTAAGAATGCGCAACGTCCAGGAAACTTTCAAAAAAGGTAATGGACTGCTGATGACACTTAAACAACCAGAATCTGACATATTGCATAACGTGCCTACGGAAGTGCAACATACTTGGTCTTTGCAATGTTACTGCAGTCATTTATCGTGTTACAATTGCCAAGTACCAAGCACTATACAAAATAGCATTCCGTGACGTCAAATGATGTCTAATAGACATCATAAGCCTATCTAAAAATGGAAAATGCATACCGGTACGGTATGTGCAAATCGTAAATGAGACGTCATGTGGCCCAAATGGACCCAAATGGCCTCCACCAAGTGTAATAGGTGTTGGCTCGATATCGTAATTGCCACTAAACCTACCTACCAAATATGAGATCCTTCCTTACTTGAGATATCGTGTAAGAAGATTCACTTTTTAACTCCATTTGACCCAAAATGAACTTTGACTGGACCTCCAACAATAGCAGTTCGCTTTTTGAACTTAATAATCTACAAACTAAATATCACATTATGCCCAAGCTTTCCTTCTTGATATATTGTGTTTGAAGGAGTTCATTATTGACCCATGTTAACCCTAAACGACCTTTGACCTCCACCAAGAACTAAAGACTTACTGTACTTAAAGGGGAAATCAGGGTTTATTTTCACAATCTGTTTCACTACAATTCCCCACTGGTATCGTACAATGAGTTATACCTAACAAATATGATCAAGATTATCTCAAACATGCGGACAGTTTCGAGAAACGAGTCGCATTCGCAAAAAAATCGGTGAAGAACTCCGAACGTCTGTAACATCCATATTCATCGAATCAAATGTGAATATTCAATACTATCGCCTTTTAAGGTATGAGGAGGTGGGGCTTCCTATTTCATACGTAGCCGACGTGTGCTGTACGTATCATCAACTGTACTAAACTCTTGTTTACTTAGCATTGCGCAATGCACGAACAGCATGGGAACCGTAAACATTTCGTTATGTTTATTCATACAACGTCATCTCAGTCTTACGCTGTAATTGGTCATCGTATAAATGAGGCTGTCTTGTCTTGTACATGGACGTTTACTTTTTGTACCCGACAAATATTAAAAGTTCTCGTTCAACAGTGACTAATGCAATAATTACCGTTTCTTCTACCTTCAAACACCTCCCCCAACGTCTCTATATTTCGGTGAACAATCAGTTTAGAAAGAAAAATCAACAAAAGTGAATTTTCTCAGTCAAACCCTGATTTCCCCTTTCATAAGGTAAATCTACAAATTAAATATCAGATTTGAACAAACTTTCTTCTTTAAGATATCATTTTTACAGGTTTTCACTAATTGATCCCTGTTACTTCTGACATTTGACAGCCACAAAAACCATACTCGTTTTGTACTCAGTACTAAGGTATGCTTGCCACATATGAGACCTGTCCAAGCTTCCCTTCTTAAGATATCGTGTTTTTAAAGGTATGAGTCACAAACATATACACACATAAACACACACATGCACATTTACACACATACTCCATCATGAATGCAAAGGTTACGGTTAACACTAGAAACCAATAATAAGGCTAGAAACCAATAATATAGTAATAATAAAGCCTCCTTATTCATGAAAGTCTTCGTACGTCACTGATTGGAGAGAGATTTAAAACTAGATCCCTTCTCCCCCCCCCCCCCCCCTATTACCCAACTGAAAAATTTTGTTGGTTGAACATGTAAACTGTATACGCTGCCTTTTTCGATCGGATATATAGACAGGGCTCGAAAGACAACTTTCACACGTAAAGAACTTAAGGGGTGGCCAGAGGCAAATGCATAACAGAACAACACATGCGAAGCTCCAAAGATTAAAAGAAAAATGGAACGAAACTGGAAATTGTCGTCATGTAATTATGCTCTGAACTCAAGCTCAGAAAACTGTATAGAAAAAATGTAATTTGACCTGGCGTTGCCAGTCTAGCAGTACCTTCTTCCCTATCTATCTGACGTTGTTACTCTTTAGGTAGCTGCAGTGTACACTTACCAGAAGAGGATTGCTCCATTGCTTAGCCAAAAAGAGAAAGAAAGAGAGAGAAAGAGAGAGAGAGAACCGTTTAAAATGTCCTCTCAAGGAACTGTCTTCCAGTTCCCTGGTCGGCTGCACGTTCCAAGAAGGATGCTCGATTTACTCCCCCCCCCCCCTCCAACCCCTTTTTTTCATGTTATAGCCAACCCGGCCTATTATTCATACAAATCTTCATCATTGGACAGTTGATGGGTTCCAGAGGCAGCATTGTATGGACTAGCTTTCTTATATAGCTTTCCATGCACTGTATAATTGAATCCAGTTTAGTTCAATATAGCGCTGATGCTGGCGTAGCTACAGGACTATTCAAAGGGGGATTCACAAGTCGAAGGGGGATCACACACACAGATGGGAATAAAGAGTCGAGGATGTTAACGTAACAAAAAAAAGGTAACCCACCCAACAGGTGTTGGTGTGTACGGTGTAGGTCCTACAAATCTGATTTGACGAATGCAACGAGAGGTGATGCATAAGTAATACACGTCCGTTTTACGGGCGACAAAATAATGGGGGGGGGGGGGGATTTGCTTGATTATTCACAGTGGCGACACCAGGATTTAAATAGTGGGGTGGGGGGGGGGGCAAATGGAGAGCAAAAGAAAATGTTGGGGGCACAAATTTTTAGAGCGTTGAGTGCCAGACTTACCCGATGGGGTCCAGGGGTCCACGATAGGACCCCTGTAGGGTTCCAGGGGCAAAGCCTCCGGAAGCTCTGAGGTTTTAGCAAATCTCTTGGTAAAAAGATAAGTCTTAGGATAGGTGTATGTTGGTCCATGATGCATCATCCAAAACAAAGATTTTAAATGATTTTAATGCAAGCTAGGCTTATTTGGCTGTTACTCTTCTTAGCTGACAACATGAAAAGTTGGAAAGCGACAATATGTTTAAAAGCTGCATATTAGCAATCTCTTGACAAGTTTCGTAAAACAGGAAGGTGAATGAGATATGTACAGTATATTAACAGGGAATCTGTTACTCTTAAGTTTATATATCGAGCATACCAGGTGAAAGGCCCCAGCATAATGTATAAGAGGGCTGTTAAAGTATATGACTTGCAAAGATTTACAGAGAGCTCTCAGGCTGGTTTTACTTTGAAAAGTTTGGGAATGATTCAAACAGGGAGGAAAATTATTTGTGAATTATTTTGCCTTGAAAACTCATGAAAGGACACTACACTTCAGGAGCTGAATGTGTGTGTGTGTGTGGGGGGGGGGGGGGACTGGGGAAAATGCTCTGACTGGAGGGGCAAATCCCCCATCCCCCCTTGGTGCGGCCCTTGATTATTCAGGATATTATACCGATGACACTATTAGAGTTCTTTTATAGACTGAGACACTATTTTAGCGGAGTCCCACCATCAAATGGGACGTAACGTTTGAGCAATTTCTAGCTAAAATACTTGCCAGAACTCAAGACATGGAACGCGGCAGGCCCATATTTCACATATGCCTAACAAATTTTATCTAGAAGGATTTTAAAGGGAGCAAACATTGCTGGCTTTACGTAAGATATAGGTTTACAACTTTAACACTATATGCGGAGTGCCAAAAGCATCACTTGGCGCGATGTTTACGAAAAATGTGTGACGCCGGAAAATGCTTACCAGGTCGGACAATATGGCACTTCGCACGTCCGTTTCCAACTTAACAGATTTCATGAAGGGGATCTCAAATGGGGCAAAAAAAAATTGCTTGATTATTTAAAATTTGTATGTCAAAAGTATATAGCGTAATTTTGGGCACATTAGGGTCACTTTGGGATCAAACAATCAACGTATGTTTCTTCATACAGATTAGAGGACATGTGCATGTGGTTTGAGCATAGATCTAGTGGCACATGATGTGTTGAGTTCAAGTTCAGAGTGAAGGGTGACGGGAATAGTATATCTGGTAAAAAATCAGAGAGCACATTTCCCGTGTATATAGTCACTGGATATTAAAGGGAAATTTGTTATACAGTAAGGTATTGCAAACCAAACGATATTTATCGGTAACAGATAATGTTCTGTACAAGTATCCGTCATTATCAAGTCCTAATAACACACCATGCAGTTACTACTACATCAATGGTATTGGTACGGAACAATAATTTCAAGAACAATTAATCAATTCTTCATTCATCCGCTTAGCCAGTTAACACTTTTTCTTTTAAATCCAAGTGAGATGAGCTCAAACAATAGCACTGTTCAATAATACATTTTAACAATATATACGTACATATAGGACCTACGGTACACTGGTAACACTACAGCTGGATGTCGTCTGATTCTCTGTCAACGTCTTGGAATGACAGATACATAATGAAAATCTTAAATGCTCGTATCTAATATTATGATCACTCAGACTCTCATAAATGCAGTGCACAATTGTTGTCTTCGTGTCAGTGTGTACGTGTTAGTTTGTATGCTCGCTTACTTCGGGCATGCTATAAAACAAACAATGTCCATTATAGGCATCCGTTCATACGGATTTAAGAATATACCATATTTTATGGGGGTTAAGAAATTTAAATTGGATAAATATTTGTTAATATATGCATTATAGGGCAACAAAGCTTTAATATTTTAAATATTCTTCATTATATTAGGTCAACTAGACGCATTTAAATCAATATTTACCTTAAATTACAAAATTTAGGTCTACATACATTAACAAAAATATTTAATACCCTAAAATGAAGGGTAAGCCTTTAGCAGGAGCATGTTATATTTATGGGGGTCAAAATAAATAAAGCATCGTCAGACATTCTACCTACTCAGTTTTTTTAATTTGGGGATATAAAATTACTTTAAAATATTATTTTAAGAATATGCAATACTTTGAACGCCGATATCGAAACGTTAATATTAGAAAATGACTGCAAAAACCACTACTATTTTATTTAGTAAAAAGTGCTTATTAGTATATATATATTTGAATGCATGCGCGATATACGAGGGCGGTCCGGATTTGTCGGAACTCATAAAACTAACTCTCACACTCAACTAAACTTACCTAGTCAATGTTCTCCGGCATGTTCATTTGACCGCTCTTTTGGTACAGGGTGAGAATCAATGTGATTTTGTTCTAGTTGCGTCCTGGAGTGGCAGAACAAGAGTCTCTGACAGAATGCTTGGCCATAATTACTCTAACTTCTACTCTTTTAATTCCTCTGTTTTCATCACTGGATTGCTAAATGCATGCAAACTATTTGTTTGCTTCCAATACGCAATTGTATGGAGTATCCTGAAAGATACTACTTGTAAGGTATAAAAGAGATTTGCAAGATTTAACTGAGTGTTCAGATAAAGTTGGGGTGACTGCTCATTCCCTTTTAGCAGCATATCAGTTAGAATGCAACTATCCTAGATTGGCCCACATGTATGAAAATGCTGATCGGTTGAAACTGGAAAGTACACTTTTGTTACTGCAAATGATTTAGATCATTTTTCAAAATCCACAATGAATTTCATGCAACGAAATGTTCACAGGGTGCATGACCCTGTCAGCTTAGGAGGTATAGGCAAGAAATATACCTTCAATTTCTGGAGTCCGGGACAAAGCTGAAACTCTTGATCTGTTTTGTTCAATAAAATGATGTCAGACAGGTATTTTCATATGTTCTTTTCTTATCATACTTTCATATCAAGATGATCTTATGGTCTCTTTAAAAGAACTTAAACTGAGACAAAACTAGTGATATTACCATGATTACGCAGAAACACCAAGATGGGAGCCAGGCAGGGATAATTGTGTTGCAGACTGTCTCCTCATAACCACTCACAATTGTGGCATGAAGAAGACACAGCTGGGATATGTTCAGTGGGGAGGGGAACAGACGTATAAAAATTTACATCAAAAATTTTGTATCGAAAATTCTGGAAGGCTTATTGACTCCACCAAATTTTCCCAATTATATCCCTCACAGGAAAAACAATGCGGAAAAGATTCTGATCCATGGTCTGGGCTTGTCAAACAGAAGCATTGGCCGACATACATTTACCCTCTAAAACACTGACCAGGAAACACATAAATTAGCAGTACATTGTACATGCAGTAAACTGGATTATGTTGGAGTTGCATTCCTTCAAATTTGGAGTGTCATTCTTCTATCCTGTTGACAGGTGTAATGGAAGACATCTTCCACACCTACCTGTTCCTCATTTTTTATCTCATCGCCCTACAGGGGCTAGATGAGATATTGCAGTCACTTGGCTAGTGGAGCTACATATTGTACTGTGCACCCATGGGAGAAAGGTTGCCATGCAAACGCTTGGAGTGGGTGAGTAGCGACACCCCAGGGGTACCCCATGGGAGAGTGACCATGGGTACAGGAGGGTCCTGTTGGGTGGTATAAATGAAAACGTGTCCGTGTAAATGTGTGTGCATGGGTGTGTGGGCGTGCGTGTACGTCCGGACCTGTCCAAATTGTGGTCTTTCCATAATTGTTTGAAAACCATATGAGTGATTAAGATGAAACTTGGTAAGGTTGTGCATGATGCCAATACGTGCAAGATGTTTTAGTTGTATGGTAAATCGAGTTAAATTTGCTGATTCTTGAGAAAAAAAAAGTCTATTTTGCCCCAAAATTGCTTTTTCCAGCATATCTTGCGAAGTATTTGAGAATTTAATGCAAAATTTTGCAAAAACTCACCTGAGAATGAAATATTTCAAGGTACTGTATATCACTTTTGTAGTAAAAAAAGTGAAATTTGCTGATTTTTGAGAAAAAAAGCCAATTTTGCCCCAAAATTTTTATTTCCAGCATAACTTGAGAACTACTAAACCAATTAACCTCAAGTTTTGTAAATACTTAGCAATACACTATTACAAATTCCCATGTGCGGGCCTGGTATTAAAATCAATGTGCATGTTGGCGATGAGATATGCAACTCCGTGGATTGCCCTCTTGTTTTTACTTTTGGTTACTTCACTAAGTTCACCTTGTCAGTTTCATGTCACAATGAAGTGCTCATCAATGGTAGTTTTGTCATGGAGATATCCCAGTAATAACCAGTCGTATAGCGACACTTAACTGCACTGAAATACTACTTGTGCATATACAACAGCACAATGCTGTACATAAGGCAAGGGGAATGTCTGTGGTAGGCAGTCAGGTATGCTTCATGTCATAGTGACACAGATGAATATGGGGAAATATTTTAACGATTTCTTATTCTTGGAAGCATTTCAAGAAATGGGAAAATGGCATATCACTTCCCTTGCAATTTTTCTGAATCATTTCCCAGTGGGGGTAACTTGCCCACCCCCAGCACCTCAGTAGCTGGGCCACTGGTTAAATGCAGTCTGAATTGTGCCAGTGCCTCTGACAGAATACTTGAATTCACATAGAACAGACTAAAGATAAAGTTCAAAGACCTCTGACTGGCCACACCTCACAAGGTAGGCCTACGGTTACTCAACTATCTCTAAACTTAGGGGAGTTGAAACTTCGGGTGATTGGACTAAATTTAAGGACATTACTAACATCAGGGACACACAGGGACTGTTCCCAAAAGTCAGGGATACCTGTTCAGGTACACCATACATTATTGAAGCTCTCTTTGGAAGGAATTGCATGCAATGTAATTGTAATGTAACCATTCCTGCTTCAAACATTAAAGCATACACACAAAGTGAGTTACAAAAAACAGGACAATGAACTAGTTGAGTTAATATTCAGTTTTTCACTATCAAATGGTCTTGTGTTTCCTCTGAAATTAACAAATCCCAGTATAGTCTATTAAGTAGGTTGGTGATTGTTCTAGCCGGTGATATAGGTAATAGTGAGATGGCAGGGGATCAAGGTACTGGTATGCACTGGGTATGAAACAATTAGGTGGGGTGAGTGGATGGGCAAGAAACCATGCCAAGAAATGACCCAGTAATGCTCACTTCACTTTCACTCCATATCTCGCAGTATGAAATCACATCATGCCAGAAGAAGATGGGCACTTACTTGAAATAAAAAAGTAAAAAAAGTAATTGTTCATCTTTATGATCAAACTGAAAAGGCACGCTGTAAGACCAAACCCGTACGATAAAGCAGAGAATGAAACTTCATAAGAACCTGTCTGAAGTGGAAAGGCATCTATTTTTCTATACAATCAACAAGATCACATCACAATGGTCAGAAACAAAGCATTTCACTCAAAAACAAAAAACAAAACAAAAAATTAACAGCCACTGTCTCTTTGTCTTTGTATAAAAATATACATAAAGTAATAGCATAAGGTTGACATTTCCAAAACAATAATTTCTTATGAAAGAAGCACCAGTCTGACAGAAGGTAAGCTTTCTTCTTTGATGATGGGGTATCTTCTTCCCAGTTGTAACTGTGTGCTGTACTGACCATGATCAATGCAATATGCTCTTACTGTACAAGCTTGTTCAAGTGATGTGCAGTGCTGTGGGCTGTACTCATGTTAGCTCTGGACTCTTGTTAATATCATTTGCTTAATCTGTCAAGGGGCTTGTTACCATTCAAAATGTCTTAAAACATTCTTTAATCGAGACTAAAAGCCTGATGGCTTCAATTGAATAAAGGAAGAGCTCAAACTGCAGGACTGGAAAGACAACAAGACAGAGGTGGACAGCCCTCTAGATCAGCACCCGCAAAATCAAGTCTCAAGGGCTCTAAGATAGTAAACTTTAATACATGAACCTAATTTGCTCATAATATACCATCAGAGTTTCAAACAGGTACTTGAGACAAAACCTAACTATCATCCCATGCATGTCCCATCCAGTAAGTTGCGACGCCACTCCCTGAGAAAAAAAAAAAACAAGACTAATATCGGCCAGTCTTAAACCTGAACCCAAACAATTAAAGTGATGTTCAATAGTATAGGCAGAGGGTCTAACTGGTGCTGGAAAACAATTTTAATGCCCTTAGATTCCCTCAACACAACTTACATCGTAACAAAAGCTAAACGATAAACAGTTTCACGCTTCTTTATCTGCAAATTTCTTGAGAGAGACTTACAACTTGTTTAGTTTTTTTTTTTTATTTTATTATTTCAGTCGATGAATGTTTTTGCTCAGTATCCAGACATTATTTCTAGGGCATAATCTTTGCATAATCACTGCAGAGACATTTTATTCCAAACTTTCCCACAAGTGTCTTTCACCTTTTAAGCAATACTCAACAATCTAAAGCAGAGTAGCAGATTTAAATTTTTGGGAAGATCTTGATGGATTCAATTTTTCAGTTTTCATGATCAAATTTTTTGAAAATGTCACAAATGCACCAAGCAATTCTCAAAAAAAGGGAGGAAACTCGAACATTTTTGAAACCCGTTCACTCTCAAGTTACACATGCAGAACCAACTAGGTTAAACATTGACCATAGATTTTTATTGTGCATTCAGTGTATAAGGCAGGTCAGGCAAAATTTGGATAATTGACGCGGCCCACAAATACAGAAAGCAAAAAACGACCATGCAACAAAAAAAAGGTAAACAGGGAAGGGAAAAAAATAAAAAGAATGCCACTGAGAAAACAACTTGTAATGATGCTGTTTAGAAAGAAAAGAAAAAAAAGGAGAGAGTTATATAGCACATATGCTGTCCTTCAAGCCATATCTCTAATCTGAGGAAGATAATGCTAATAATTCAGTGAATTAATGTTCTTGTCTTTTGCTTTTACTTTCCTTGAACAAATATCAAAAATAGCATCATCAGGGTCATAATAACAGAGTTGTGCAGAAAAAAGTTTGCACATGGCCGGATGCATAATCTGATCTTTTTGGAAGTGAACTGGCCGATGACTTTGAAATATGCAAATGTTCCTATCAATGTCGGATGCTATTCTGGGCTTCTCTGCATAAGTTTTGGATGGTTTACCTGTTTTATAACTAGTGTATTAGTCTGTAGATTATTGGTTGCAACTGCAATGGAAATGGTAGCAAATGGCATGCATGCACAAGAATGAAGGGAACATAAAAAATAGCCATCTGATGTGATCAGTTGTGTTTGATCATGAATAAACATACTTGATTGAAGGGATTGGTCACTGAAGAAAATTAAGCTTTCATTAAACTTAGGATTACTTTTCTCTCTGAAATGGTTTAAATCCGATCTCAACAGCATGTTACATTTACTTAAAGAAACACATTTTTTGGAGTGGTATCATGAGAAATCCATGATGTTACAAAGACACAACTACCTGTGTATCATTTGCATCTATTTATAATCTTGACTGAAAGACACATGATGGTACTTTAACAGATTTGACGTTAATTTTTGCAGCAAATTCAGGTCAATCCACAATAAACCAAATCTAACATGCCTTGAGATGGCCAATTCGATAACTGCAAACTATTAAATTCCCAATATTTGGATCTTTGATCAGTTTTTGACCCGCAGAAAGCGAATGAGAACAACTGGTGAGAGGAATCAGGAAATAAACATGGCTGCTGAATGGAAAATTTCACTGACAAAAGTAGGAGTTCTTACATGAGAGAGAAGACAATTTTCACTGAAGGCATTTCAAACCATGTGCCCCATATCTTGTTCCTAATTCAAGATATTAATGTGTGAAGAAAGAGTTCTATGGTCAAGAAAGATTTTCCAGTAGGATCAAGGGTTCAAAAAAGCCATGTGACCCGAACAGTGACAAATTGTTGAACCCTCCAGTATAAACATAAATCATTCACATTTTATACCCTGGTGCCTTACCTTACGTACATGCTTCTTGGAAATACAATGTTTCAACATAGTAAAAAGTGACAGGTATTATTGTACGTATGTTTGCTAACTTGTAAAAAAAAAAGTACCAAAGATGTATTGAACACTAAACTCACATTAATCAAATAGACTGTTTGTGCATACAACTTTGAAGTGCTTACTTTTGGATACAGTACATTATGAAGCAACTAGGTAGACACTTGGATGATTGAATTAGTCAAACAATTGTGGATATATCTCTGAAACAAGTATTTAGCTTCAAGCCGTCTGAGCTGACTCAAACCTCCGCTGAAGAAGCAATTACTATCAAGGCACTACGTATGTTCTTATTCCTGATTTTGACGAAAGGCATTCAAACATCAGTGCACTAGAGTTAGCGCAGGAGAGATATTCAAAATTTGAAACTGTTCCGGCCTCGGTGATGAACCACGTCACATAAATCACATCAACGTGAATCTGCAACCGGTAAATATTAAACGCAACATCAGAGTTCTTGCAACTGGTACCTGCAGACAGGACACGTGGCAGTCTGCAAAAGGAGAAAAAGGAAATGATTAAATTTAAAGGCAGTGATAGTGCAAGTAATGAAGTGCACTGTAAATGTGATTGATGAGGTCATTTCATGCTTCCTTCATGTATTAAAGCCAGTAAGCCACCATCAAACTGACTTGAATAGACAGGTTTGCTAATGCTATTCAGTAGAGATTATTTTGTCTATTGATTTCCCTTATGATGTCCATTCACCTGAGATATACACCCTTCAAATACTTTTAAACTGCCATATAAGCATGTTGTTTACACTTAGCAAAGTCTACACGCATATTTTTGTTCAATCAAGATTGGAACATCAAGTTTGACTTGATATTCACTTGATGTAGAATGAACTTCAAGCAAGTTGTACGACATCTCTCTCAGAAAATGGAAAGTAAGTTTAAGAAACAAATTCTCTTGCAGCTGTCAAGTTTTGCTGGTTTGCAAAGCAAGAAGAAAAAGGAAGCTAAAAAGTAAAACCAAAACATGTACTAATCCCCCTCACTGTTTACATACAAGGTCTTTATTGACATTTTGTTTTTGAAAGATGTCATACATGCAGTTACAGACTTCGCCGTGTTCACAACAGTGGTCCATTCTCATTGTACTGTCCATGATGTCATGGACAGTACCTAGGCACGTTTCTCATATTCAAGAGGTAATTCTTCCGTTCAATATTTCTCGATTCACATTTAGAGGTTAGTCCTACAATTGAGCTTATTATGTTGAGCAAATCATGTAGACAGGAACGAGACTTCGTGGTAAATTTAGGTTGGGATACGGCTTAACAAAATTTTGTTTTGCAAACGAGGACTTGAGTAAGTCAAACTCCCAAAAGTAAACGGTGCATGCAAGCAGGATAATTGTTGCTTCCGTATATTGCATATCTCTGTATACGACCTCTGTCCCTCCGAAGAGACTATAGACAGCTCTGCATATGCGCAATATATATCTCTACGATACCACGCTACGTAGCCACAGTCTATAGTAGTACTCTTAATCAGGGAACCGCTGGAACATTCCAAAATAATCTGGCTCAGGAGCAATCATGGACGGTAGGTCGCTGCGATTTTCGCAACAGCAGTTTCTAGCTACTACTGTGCCTCTGCTGCTGGGCTGGCAGCACAAAGTGTTAAAGACACATGTGTCAATGTGGGACACAACGTGGGCAAGGAACACGTCACCAGAATTGCACCAAAGCCTCTGACTATGACTACTTAAAGGGATTGTTTGAACTATGATCATCTGTGGACTCAGGACATACAAGTCAACACTTTAAACTGTGACGCAGAAATTCCATATCCTCTGCTAAATTTTTGCATACATCCATTTACCAGTCTAACAATTGCTTCAAAACATCCTATTAGCGTCTTTTCTTACGGTCCTTTAATACAGCACAATATTAATTGTATGAAGGTACTGTACCAGGAGCTTATCCAGAATTTTCATTTGGGGAGTGCACTGTCGTCATACATTGTGGGAAGGTGTGTCTTCCACTTGAAGAATTTCCAGAACAATGGTGCTCTCCATATGGTGTACCAGTTTCTACCAAAACCATGACAAGAAGATCAGTCACTTGTCTTGCTATAGTATCAAAGACACAACTGAAAGATTTTGGAAATGCTAATTGGGGAGCCCCTTGGATGTGGCACAGGAAGGAACAATAAAGAGTGTGGGCAGGGGACTTGTACAGGGGGGGGAGGTTGGGTTTCCAGAGGCCACTGCATTCTTGTTCCTTATTGCTGGCACATGATAAGGAAGAATAAGACAGGAGACACAGAAATTGGTTAATTTGCAGATGAAATGCACTCCAGGCACTCTACATACTTTACATTGATAGCTATTACTTAAACTACAGAAATACAGGTAATTTTAGAAATTTGTGTGCTATTTGAGTTGATTGGTAATTGTTATCTTGCACACAACTTTGTCAACTGTTACCATTGACTAATACAGCAAAATTACAACCTGTGTTGGCGTGAAAGTATTCAAGGTTTGTAGTTTGTGACTCAATTGCATGTACTGTATTTGTTAGTTCATACAAATTTGATCAATATCTTACAATCATGTTTGTAAACTTACAATTTCTGTGTGTCTTTAGTTGGTCTTCAGTAGGTTGATTTGAGATAGTTAAAATGTTTGCTCTGCAAACACCTAGCTGCATGTGAAAGTTATATATTTTGTCTATCCCTCTTGTTTCCTGTTTATCACCCAAAACTCGCTACAGTAGATTTTCACTACTGAAAGGGGAAAAAAGGAGGGACAGATTGAAAGAAAGAAGAAACCAACAAAAGAATAACAAGAACGCAATAAGGCAAACATCATAAAACTTTGTTTTTTAGCTTGTTTCCATTGCCAGTACTGAAAAAGAAACCGTGAAACTTGTTGTAATTATATTAATAACTTTGTATAGTGCCTATGCTGTTACCATGGATACCTACAAAACACTAGTCATAAGTTTTTATTGAAAATTTCTAAACCAACATCAGATATAGCAAAGAAAATGAGAGGGACACTGGATAAAAAAAAAAACATCTACAGTTACAAAAACAGCAATTAAAGAAGATCTCTATCATGAGAGGGATAAAGAAAATAATTCACTGTGCATAATGTCGGTTGCAATACTCGATAATTGAGGTATCAATTAATTTCAAATTTCAGTGGTAACACATCCAGGTGTCTTTCATTATTCCTAAAAGGGTTTTGGCAGAAAGTAAAGTACCGTACCTTCAAACGTTCCATTACCCTTGATGATACTGTGATGTGAGATCGCATATAACACCCCTCCCCCCTCGCCGGGACATTACCCCCCTTACCGGGACAATAAAGATCACTGCTCAGTGACAATGAAGCAGAGAAATGGTAGGAAAGATACGTCTGTAATAACAGCTTACATTGATTTACTGCATGCCGTCAGGTCTTCGCACATATAAGACGACATCAGCTTCGGTGCAGGAGCGAACTATACAGAGCTAAGCTTTCTCAAGGTGGAGTAAAATATTTGTCCAATGAACACGGAGTCACAGATATCAGAAAGACAGCAGAATGCACATATGCATTGTGGTTTTGACGACTTCATTATAAGCGTCTCTGTAACTCTAATGATTCTCCCACTGCTAGGACTTAAACTACTGTATTATCTTCCTTCTCTCTCATCACAGATGGAAACTGATCCACAGTGATTAATGAAGACGTTGGAAAGTTTAATGTCCATCCATAGCCCCTGATGATACAATAACCTAAGTATATACTAGTGAACCAGACCTTTAGCAATATTTGATATTACAGTACATACTTCACTGTATAGGTGACAGCTATTCATGATACAGCCAAGGGAGCTAGTCCAGCTGTGCACATAACCTATCACCTGTGATGAAATGAGGAAATTATAATTTGACAGGGATGGGAGAGGGGTAAATTCCATACTACCAGTCATTGAGAAAATATCAGATATGGTTAATACAGGGGGTACCTACTTACCATGTGGAACACTATCTTCACTAATTCATTCTATATTCTACATATCAATGAGATCCAATTGTTAAACAGAAAGTATACTATGAGGTAAAACAGGATTAAATTCAGCTCCATTGTAATGGAATATACCTCAGAGCAGCAAATTTTCATGACCCTAGGACCGTTTACGAGTATTTTGATAAATTTACAATTTAATGTAAGGGGACATTCTTATGTCCTTGAATGACTAATACCTACAACTATAAACTTCAGAGTTCTTGAAAATAAGACCATTCTTTAGAACATCTCAATGGATACCAAAGCTGACTCACGATGGAATTGTCAGAGTTTAAAGCAAATCCATGAAAGTCCCATTGAATACTAATGAATATGTATTAATATCCTGCTGAGACTGCAATCAACTGAGTAATTTGGGGACATTGATCCCTGTTGTAAATCATGTTTACTACATATTGAGAGTCTACTGAAGAATTGTTTAAGGCAGTCTCACTTATCACCCCCTTGCAACTCCAATTTTCCCCACTCCTTACTTCTAGCTCCTCCTACAACTTGTCTAAAATGCGTCCACATTAAAACACTGGGCCCCTGTGTATGCTGTCAATTCCATTTTGCATCTTTTGAATGTTGTGTCAATCAAAAAGAAGCACCAACTGAGAATTTTGCTGAACCCCTTGCCAAAAATGTAACTTGGGATGACGAGTGACAGCCTTTAAACTTTGAGAACAATTTATCGGGATCCACATGGTACACCACTGTACTGAGGGGAGCCTCTGCAACTGTTTTGTGAGAGTCACACACACTACAGGCTTTTTTCCTACTTATCACACTCATAACAGACTCAAGATATCCCCTACAACAATCAACACAGCAAGTAATTTTTACAGCTAAATTTGCAATGTTATGTGTGAGGCGAATACGGCAAAATGAAAATCACACAGGAAGTACAGTAGGTTGTAAATAATATAGTGAAGACAAAATAACACAGCATGGCATAGATATAAATTGCCTATCAGAGCACACACGCATGCACCACCTCTGGACCCTTCCCCCCCTGGACAGTTTTTCGCACATCTAATATTTCTCTCATGTTGAAAAGTCTGAACAAACAAGTCTCTCGGCAATGATCCGTTGATCTTTCTTTAAATATTTATGGTTAAAAAAGATCAATCACATAATTAAGTGGTCTAGATAAAATAGTAAAAGTAAAATTTTTCTCTTCTCAATTACACATTTTTGCCACAGAAGCTTATCTTTTGTCTTTACATGGAATGGAAAAACAGGATTTTTTAGCAGCTTTGATTCAGCATGATACTTTTACTCATGCTCTGATTTGCTCAAATTTAAACTTACAAAATTATTGCAATGGACACTTCAAAAGAGCTGAAAGTTACTGTACTTGTGAAGTATGTTGACTGGACTGAGGATCCAGGTTGCAGTAATTGGCAGGGTTACAGATCACTTTCTGAAGGTCACACAAGCACATGGGAAACTGGTCCTCCTGCAATTCACTTGCAGATTAATATTGCTACTTGAGAACATTAATTGCTACAATGAATGTCCTTAGGGAATTGTCACTGAGCCCAACTATCAACCACTGAATGAATGTATTAGTACAAGTTCACCAATGGTCAGCACATGCACCGCTTTCATGTGTTGGAGAAACCCAGTGTGATCATCTTAGGTTTACTACTTCCTTTTTGAGCAGCTGCTCATACCACACTGGACATCAAAGATATTTTTTCTCCGTCATTATATTTGGTTGTGTACAGCACCACACATTATGAACCCTGGTGTACATGCAATCTCCCCTGTTTGGGGCCCAAAATAACTTTCTCCAAAGAGGGTGAAGATCACCTTGTATGATTGTACAATAACATTTCACAAAAAAACCCACAGATTCACTTTTCAGTTCTCACACTGTGCCACAGTACTTGGAATTGGGTGTACAAAAAGACACTCATGGGAGGCTTATGGACATTTTGTAAGTACTGTAGGTCTTACTATCTTTTAGACTCAGAGGCACTGTTCACTAATCCTCTATAACAGACCTCGGCCAGTTCATGTACAAACTGTCATATCAAAGTAACATTCATGTTGTGCTGAGTCCATCTCAATGAAGTCAAAGTCCTGTATTTCATGTCTTTTGACTGACAAGCCGTTTTGTCCACTGTAATGTCTCTCTCTCGTTCATCTACGGGCCATATGTCGGGAGGGAATGCTCATCTACGGGCCATATGTCGGGAGGGAACGCTCATCTATGGGCCATATGTCGGGCGGGAATTTAAAGCATTGTCTGTGAGTAGATGAATGGTTACATCAGGTGATTCTCAGCCAGTAACATCCATGTCGAGAACACTTATGTTAATGAACCCTTATGCTAATGTTAAACAATTTCAACATTGTCTTCAACAACATCAACCTACCCCACAGTACCTACTCACATGCAGTTTTTGACATACCGTACGTGAGGGCCATATTGTGCATTTCAAGTCATACTACTGTACATGAGCTCTACACGAGACATTGCTCGCATCTTCGTGTGCACCAATGCCATTGACTAAAACTTTTTAAGTGCATTTCCCGTGTGGCTCGTTTAGTAAACTTTTACTCAGTGATGTAAAGAGAAGGCATGTTTTCCAGTTCGCTGCAATAGAGAGTACAGTTTGAAAACAAAGGGATTAATCTGAGACCACTGGTTTTGTCTTTGACATTGTGGTTGACAGCAGTGAGTTCACATGGGATCCATTTTTCATGAAATCAAAACAATTATAATTGGTAATACAAAACCTTAATGACAAGCTCCATCTTGTTGGTAAATGAAACACTGACCGTAAACAGGCTAAGTCTCTAGCATAAAAAAAACCCAAAGCCATTACGTTGATCTTAAAACAAAGGTGATACACATTAAAGGTCCCTCTTACAATAAATCCAGTTTGTTTCAATCTGTTTGCCATTATGAAGAGATCCCATAAAACACTAGGAAACATCACTGCAGGGATATCTAGGGCAGATGTGATTATTAAAGGAAAAAAGCAGTCACCCCAACTTTATTCTGAATCATCAGCTGAATCTTGCAAATCTCCTCTTTTCAACCTTAGAAGTATCTTTCAGGATATTTTGTACTACTGTGTATTGAAAGCAAACAAATAATTTGCATAAATTTAGCAATCCAGTGACAAAAATATCGTCCACTTGATGCAAAACAACCATCCATGAATGAGGATAGGGGACTGAAAGTAATACAAATTGGGATCAATGCATTTTCGCTTTAAAGGATGGAAATCATGTAAATAGATAGAAGCAGTTAATACAGTATATCTCAATTAATAAAAAAACTGATTGACTCATTGGTTGCTTGATTAATTGGTTAATTGATTGCTGATGAATTGACTGACAGACTCACTGAGGGGCAGACTTCAAGATCGACCGACTCATTGGACTTATTAATTGGACTAACTGAACAGTCTGAACTGACTTTACTTGATACAACTGACTGAATTCATGGTTTGATTTTATGTGACATGAACCACATTGGTGGTAATGAGTGGTCCACATTATCTGTTTGTAATCTGAGTATTTCACCCTTTGCCAAAGTTTGCGCATGAACCAAGTGCACAGTAATGACATGTTTCTGCAAGCTATGGTACACATACTCACCCTGTTAACGAGAACGAATTAAGACAATCATTAGGAAAGTAAGAAATACACATTTATCTACAAATGAAACATCTTAGTGATATTAGCAATGGATGGACACTTCATCTTTTCATGGTAGACAGGAAAAAAGACATTTTATATTTTATCAGGTGGGTCAAGTGGTCAACTGACAACTCACATATTGCTTCAAGCTGAGTCACATCTGCTTTTCAATAATTCAACATGAAAGATATAAACATTATGTAACATATTTTTAACTTCGGCTTTGCAAGCAACCATGAGATTATATCTATACATCAATAGTTTACACAACTTTCAAAACCACTTGTTATCAGTAACAAAATTTGGTGAACTGCAGCAGTCAGTTCTATTGACCCAAAACTTTCCTGAGGGAGAATGGCAGAGACCTCTGGCAGCAATTATGCCCACACTCATTTACCTTTGTTGTAATCTCTGATAGTAATTGTACATAAAGGCATATGTTGAAACTACAGTACAATGAATGGGGAAAAGGACAACATCCCCCTAAGTTGAGAAAAAATGCAAATTGATGCAACAGGCTGGGGCAGCATATGAGGATGACCTAGTTTGAATATTCCCGAACATGCTTTTGACTGTATAGTATCTTAAATGATATAAAACTAAGCACAAAACAAACCGTTCAGTAAATCATGACTACCAAATGTGAAGTTAGCAATTACATGTGGTTTTTTGGTTTTGATAATAATTGTAATCATACAATGTATGAGTGTGTAGGTGTGTATGTGTGATTTTGACGCCTGCCTTGTAAACATGGTATCTCAAAAAGGGAACTTGTGCAGATCTCATGTACAGTGGGTGAACTGCAACAGAACTGAGTACAAGATCCCTACTCTTTCTGGTGGAGGTAAAAAATCATTTGGGGTCAACAGAGGTCAAATTGTGAAAACATTGCAAACATGATACGTCACAAAGGAAACCTTGGACAAATCTCATATGTATCATGTAGGTGCACCACATTGAGTATAGAAGCCCTATTGTTCTTGACAGAGGTCAAAGGTGATTTGCACTGACTCTTTTTGGTGGAGGTCAAAGATCATTTGAGGTCAACAGGGGTCAAATTGCGAAAGCGTTGTAAACATGATATGCCACGAAGGAAAACTTGGACAAATCTCATGTAGGTGTACCACATTGAGTACGGAAGCCATATTGTTCTTGGCAGAGGTCAAAGGTGATTTAAAGTCAACAGAGGTCGTGGAGTAAAAACTTTGTAAACACAACATTTAAAAGGGGAAGCTTGCACTGACTCATGTGATACTTACTACGTACAGTGCTAGGTGAAGAAGTGTACCATACTGAGTGCAAAAGCATTCTTGAAACCTAGATACATTTGGTTCAATATGCTAGTTCCATGAATTTTCAAATGTACATTCAAAATATAGGATATACCTTCTGGACCTGCCAAAAACATGAGGGTACACACTGTGCTGTATGTATTCCTCAACTTGACAATTTGTGCACCAAACAGTGTTGACCATGACACCTATGTACAGTTGTGTAGGAAGACCTATGTATGTACTGCATATGTAATATACAACCACATGGATCTGTTCCTGATTGGTGCAGTAACTGCGCGATGAGACGGTCAGTCTTGTCGTCTATATCTAAATCAATAAAGTAGCAACCATACAAAGGGTTCTTTTCACTCCTTTTGTGCCATTATTGGAGCAATAAGCAAACAAAAAAATTTTCCCTTCTTCAAGTGTAGATTAATTTCCTTGATGATACATGAGTTATACATCTCCTGTCGTAAGAAACTGTACAATGACACGGATACTAATATACTACTGTCTCTGCCTGGTTTTTACAGTTTAAGGATTGTTCTTTTTAATGCAGGGACTATGATTCCTTTCAATGAAAAGGAGAAGAAAGAAGAAGAAAAAGCGAACAAAGCAGTCTACGTCACTTGTATTAATTAACTAACGAACAAAGTTAAAAAGAGAAATGTCGTCAAAAGAGTCTGATTAATCATATTGCATCTTTCTTTCTGATAGAGGAACACTTGAAACGTCAATCATTTTCTAGCAAATTTCTTTTTTTTCTTTATTTCAGTGCATCTGTTTTTTGTGGGCCTTTGCAAAAAAAAGAATTTCCTTGTTCACAGTTACTAAAAAACAATAACTAAAACCAATTTTTCTATGACTTTCTTTAAATTGTTTCTATATTCTTCTTGTATTTATCTTCTCCACCAGACACTATTAACGTATCAACCATTCGACGACAAGCACTAATTATTAGTTTTCAGAATGTAAATTTGGAAAGGACACAGAACTTTGAGCTTAGGCAATGCAATAAGCAAAGACACATTTACATGTAGAGAACATCAGAAGAGCAGATCCAAAGTATGGTTGGCAGGAGGAAAATGGTTGGGTGGAAAAGGGGGGGGGGGGGAGGGAGATTAATGGTAATACTTTGATCTGCTTCCTTTCTAACAGAGAGTATTTTTCACAAAAACTGACATTAGAATATAGTTATACAACACCCTTGGAAAAGTTGTTTATTACATCCGCTGTGGTTAAAGTCCACCTGTTATATCGTAATGGTTAGGCCTGGCTATTGAATCATGATAACGGTTAAAGCCTCCCGCCCTTACATCGCCATGGCTAAGGCCCGTCTAATATATATAGCATTGTTTCAGCCAACATATTATATAACAAGTGGGTGTAGTCTCCGTATTTCTCCCCAGCAGTTGTAGCCTCTTATTCTGTCCCCAGTGGTTATTGCCTCCTGTTATATACACAGTTGTTGCAGCTTATGTCCCCAGTGGTTATTGCCTCCTGTTATATACACAGTTGTTGTAGCTTATGTCCCCAGTGGTTATTGCCTCCTGTTATATACACAGTTGTTGCAGCTTATGTCCCCAGTGGTTATTGCCTCCTGTTATATACACAGTTGTTGTAGCTTATGTCCCCAGTGGTTACACATGTAAACTCTTGCTCTGGTGGTTATAACGAGTTCATTGGTCCTAATAACATTTACAGAACATCGGTCACAGCATAACAGTGACTACTGATACTTTTCCCGTAATTCCTTAAAAAGACGACAAATTGCTGTGATCTTTTGTTCGCAAATCTAGATCAATGCAATTCAAACCTATGCAGAATTGAAATCCATCTATTTTCCTTCAACTATTTATCAGTAATTTAAGTTTGTCACGGTATAACATTATACACTGATGTTCCATTTACTTGCATATATACAGAACTACTGAAAATCTGTCATGGTTGAACAGTGAATATTGATATTATTCCAATAATTGCTTTAAAAGACAACAAAGTGCAGTGATCTTTTGTTTGCAGATCTTGAACATCAATACCCTTCAAACATATGCACACTATTTCCATTTAATTAGTTATCACTAATTAAACTGTGTCATGGTATAATGTTACACATTCCATTAACTTGCATACAAGTTACTGCTACATTCCTGAATAATTACTACTACTGAAGTCATTTTGAAGGAGTGAAAACTGAGTTCAAGTCGCAAACAAACCGTGGTTTAGCATTGCACATCATGATTCCCACAATTGAGGATCCTCATTCACACAGTATCTCACATACTGTTAATGGTCGGCAGGGAAAAGGGGCTACAGAAAGGGATTCAGTCCAAGTGCAAGTGCAATGTTGAGAGATTATTGTAATGATAGAATTCAGTAAAGTGAGACCATGAGTGCGATATTGCATCTGATTCCAAGACTTTTATCATTTTCAAGATTATATCAGGTGGTGTTCGAAGAAGTTCAAATGGAAAGGAATAAGGATTGAAATGGAGAATCAATGAAAGTGCCATTACAAAACTTTTCAAATTAAAAAAAAAAAATCAAAATTTTTCCTCTGTATTTTTGCTCATTGTCATTGCGCTTTAAGTTTGGCACCCAAACTTTCCCTTGTTTGAGAGTCAAATTATTGCAAGTTAGCGTCCTTCTCACTGATTGCACTTTGCCTTATGTTGATCCTGAAATTTTAAAGTTATATTTGAAACTCTGCAAACTTAATTTATATTCCCTTATGTCTTTCTGGTCTTTTCGTTGTAGATTGCACACTTTTATGTCGGGCTTTTAAGTGTACAGTATAGTGGCACATGTTAATATTTGAAATGTTAAAATGTATGAACCAATTTTAGATAAAGATTAACAGGAAACTTTCACTGACTTATATACTGTAGTGCCTATGCATTGTGATATATCATTGTGCTCTTTTTTCTTATTTTTCAATGCCATAAAAGTCCCTGTATTTCACATGAGGAACATTAAATATTATAGGTATCAGACAGATATAAGGAACTTTGGACCATCAAAGCCACTGTCACCTAAAATAATTTAATCGTTTTCATTCATGCCATAATTTGATATTGACTTTGTGTGGAAGACTCATTTGTCTCTTAATAACAGTCATGGTATAACAGTGCCTTTGTTGACTTTTCATTACATACCTCATTGATTAATGGATCAATTATCACATGCCAGGTGTCATGTTGTAGCTAAGACATTAAAGAAAATGAACTGTGAGCATGCAATTTTTAGATAAAAAAGTCATGCCCACTTCACATCACCGTAAAACGACCATGATTATCCATAGTCCATAAATATACACGATCACTCACAAAACATTCACATGTTACCAGTGACGATAGCTTCAGTTATGATGTTGGGCGATTTGCTCAGTGATCAATAATAAAGTATGTATGCTAAGGCCACTTGACTCGTGAAAAATTCTTCAAAATGTCATTACCTAATGCTGGGAACTGCCTGACAATTATCTGTTGGTTTTAAGGTTGCCTTTGAAGGTAAGAGGGATGGACACGTTTACTACACATGTCCTCCTTCTCTCCTTCCGTCTCCTCTTGGATTCACCAGAAGCAACTTTGACGTACCAAGCACGTGATCTCATTATTGAAAAACCTCTTTATTAAATCCATCAACAAGGCAAAAGTAGATACTTACACCTACTGTACTTGCTTAAAATGTATTGAATTGTGAATTATTGAATGTCTTTGACTCCCACAACAGGCAATGTCTCTTACTCTTTGTATCTGACAGAGGTTACAAAAAAAACAAGAAAATGAGTCATTTGATGGAGAGGGGAGAATATAAACTAGGTACTTAAATAAAGGTGAGTGCTCCATAGCCCTGAGGCTGGAAGAATTAACATACAAAGAGCAAGTGATAACCACTTCCGTTTGATACATGTGCAAACCACGAATGACACAAAAAAAGATCCTCATAAGTGAACGATAATATTTGGCATTAAATGTCTGACAATTTACACAATGACGGCCATTTCGAGGGCACCAAGGAAATCATACATCATTGCGGCTTATCACAATGACATATAAAAACAGAGAAAACATTTACACATGGTTCAGTGGGTGGAAATTAATAATTGATATTCTCTCTCGACTTGTTTTATGAATTTAATGCCATTTTTTTCTTCATCAGCATGACCAACACCATTGAAAGAGAGTGACGCCTTCCGCACAGCATTTTACCAGAAAACGAAGCATTTGAAGGACAAGACATTTACAGCATCATATGCTAAATTACTACTAAACAGGAAAGGATACTCGAAAATACATTTTTACTCTGATATGTTAATCATTGCATGCTTTGACAAGCCATCGCATGGCAAACAGGTATGTAGAGAAACTTCAAACGTACAGAGACCATAAAGATCTTGCCTACAATGACAGACCTACAGTACAGCAAGATATTTTTTGCAGGAAACTTGCTGCCATAAAATGCGGTACAACAACGGAGAAGACCCAGTACATGATCTATCCCTGTACCTTCATTTATGATCGACATGATATTCTCTAAGAGAAAAACAGAAGAAAAAGGGCCCAATCTCTGTACAATGATGAGACATAAGATTAGTGTAATAGGATAGCATGCTGAATATCTCCCTCTGTAAAAAAAATGTTTTCTTCACAAAACAGAAAAGATTCTCATAATGTTGGGATTTATGCAAAGAATTAACAAAATTTGAAGGAAAAGAAGCTCCAGTATTTTGCAGCATGGTTGAGAAGTAGAATGCAAAGTGAGAGCTAGTACAGAGACTGGGCTTCACCTTCAATAAGGCAGAGTTGGAGATAATTAGTCACTCTACCAAGTAAGCATGCAGTAGTAGTGTAGAGACATGTAAGTAAAAGAGAATTATGATCGCTAGGTAAACATCATGAGAACGGGTTCATACACATGCGGCACATACAAAGTACGTATGGTATACATGACATGTGCCCCAATCAATTAACATTCAAACTAAGTAAATGATGTGAAAAACAATAGCATGATGTACACTATGTGTAAAACAGGACCATTTGCAGAGAAGGATCTCTGATGCTGTTAAGACCAACTCAAAAGCATAGGGGTTTGCTAAAAGCTAATAAACAGCTGCTTGTATCATACCAAATGATTTATTGCTGCCTATCAGCATCAGAGAAGGACCCTTGAATGCCCCATAATTAGAAGAAAAAAACATACTTTCATAAAAAGCATAAGCTGGCAGAAAAAAAAAAAAACACTTTCATAAATGCATAAGCTGTGTCTACCATGTCATTTAGCTGTCAAATGCTGAAAAAAAAAAGGCCAAACAGCCCAAACTGGTCCCTGGATTCCCAATGACGTTTTGTCAAGAGGGTTGCCATTAACTTTTACCTCCTTCACAAAACCTCTGATAAATCCCCGGAAGAAGTGCATACAACAGCAATTCATTGATCAAGAAGACTAGGATTTCGTTCTAACCTCTTAAATCAAGCGTAAAAAGCCCAGCGCAGAAAGCAAATTGATTTGAACCATGAAAACTGTGAAAACATTGTAAAATTATTATGACTTTGATCACCAGATACTCATCAATCAAAGAAACAGGCAGGCATAAAATCAAATGAAGTGAATCCAATAAAGGATGAACACAAAGCAACGACTTCTTCCTTTTGTATGTGTAACGGACAAAAGACCTTATAAGAAAATGAGACTGATTACAAATGTAAAAAGTAAACAATCCAACCAGTACACTGTGTGTCAGATTGTTGTAACCTGCAACAGCAGGGTATGTGATCATACTCACTTTATCCAACCAGATGGAAATGCAGGCACCATGAAAAAAATGACCACACCGTAACTCAGTCACCGTCTCTTCCAGTTCATATTCCACGTGGCAAATGGCACACTTACATTCTTTTTCTGTAACAGGGACATATGAAATCAATATTACGTCAAAAATATTTTGTCACTGTAGAGCCAGTGAATTTTAGTTGTACCGATTAATACATCAGGCCAACAAACAAAGAGTTGTACGTCATTAATGATTGTTTCTTGTCCATATAAACTCGTTGATCAAACATGTCAGAAGCAATTACTCTACTTAGCCAGGACCATGGTAGCCAGTGAACATTTTTCACATGCCACACTTTCCCTGGACAGAAAATGAATCAAACATCTATTACATGTTCATCAATCTTGCTGAACATCATAAAATTAAATATGTTTGATTAGCAGGAGGTTCATGGAAAGCTGCCTGTGCAAGCCAAATTAAATGCAACATTACTGTAATCTCAACTCAATCATACCCACATTTCAACCAACTGGAATATTTATAACACGTTTTCATCTTAAATGATGGTCACTCAACATTTTTTGGAACAGAATCACTGTTACTTTTGATACCTTGCTCTCGGGCTAAAACAGCGAATTACGTACCCTGCTATAGAGCAATATTACAGTGACAGTGGATTAAGTACTTCAATTTGATAAAAATAAAATACTATTACTGAACTTTTGCTTTATGTGCTGCCACTTTCATCACATTTCGAAAAAAGGACTGTTAAATGAATAATAGCAACAGAAAGATGAAAGAGGTATACTTTCTAGGAGTTACAGTTTCCATACATATGCAGCATGGGTATACTACATCCGTGATGAACTTAAAGGTAATTACTAACTGTGCAGAAAAGATACTATGTCAAGAATTATCACAATTACTTGCACGGCTTAAATTCTAGACATGAAAACATGGTTTACCTTGAATGTGAAACATGATCAGTATTAGACTTATCTTGTGGCACTTAATCACTTAAAGAATTCCTACTATCTTCAAGCTATCTCCTTCAAGATAAAGGGCAAGTCAGAACCACAATGGACTCATGTGTAATAAAACTTGCATAACTATGAAAGGTCTCAAACTCTTTGAAACCAAGAGGATTGACTACACTTGGGTAGCTATTACAGAGAAGTCCAATTTTCTCGTGGGAAAAAGACAAACATGACTGTAGCATGAGAAGTTGAAGGAGTGAGGGTGAAACAGAGAGATGGACATGAGAGAGGGCAGCAAACCAGATTGAAATAAGCACACACACAATTATAAAAACCTATGGACTACAGGCTCTATTTGCACAATAGCAAGAACAATTTGAAGCCCAAGTGAAATACTGTCCATGCACTTGAGAAGTAATAATAATAATAATATAATAATTGTGCATTTATAAAGCGCCATCTATCTATGTAACATATTCCGAGGTGCAAAAGGGTAAGGTATGGATCATCACAAAGAACATGAATATATATATAGGAAAAACACCAGTAAGAAAAGATTAATTGAAAGCAATAGAGAACAAATAGGTTTTAAGATAATTCTTGAAGGTATGTAAAGAAGTGCAACTGCGAATGTCCAATGGAAGAGAGTTCCAGAGTTTAGGAGCAGCAACAGAAAAGGCCTTATCGCCAGCAGCTGCTGAAGTTCTTGGGATGGCTAGAAGATTCTTTCCTGCCGATCTTAAATTACCACCTGAGGAATATGGTTTGAGGAGTTCTGCTAGATAAACCTGTGTTTTGCCATTTAACGCTTTCCAAGTGAGTAAAATTATTTTAAAGTCAATACGATGCCGGACTGGAAGCCAGTGAAGATGTCTCAAGATGGGGGTAATATGATCGTGTTTTCCACCATGTGTTAAAATCCGGGCTGCTGCATTCTGAACACACTGAGACTACTAGGTAAAACTTCTAAAAAGGGAACATCCAAAAGAGTCTTTGGGGGAATTCTTGTCACTGCAGCACCGTTAGTAGCTGTGATACATTTGTATCAGTACACTGAGAGGGTCCCACAAATTTGTAAAAAAAAAAAAATTTAAACTGTTTATGTGGTGACTGAAACAATTCACAATGTACAGGTCCTATGCAGAATTAACAAGCCAACTGTTTTCTCTTCAAGGGGGAAACAGTTGGCTTGCTATAATGCAGCTGGAATCTTTACAAGCAGAATTGTACAGTGTGAAAGCTTTACTAGCTTTCGCATGTTCACAGGACAAAGACAATTAAACTGCCGATCCACTTCAGTGTAGCTGTAGCTACAAAATGGGAGTTTTATATCAGCTGGAGTAGACCTACTCAGACTGAGTGAGATGTGTTGCTAACACACTTACAGTATGTAATATTGCTGAGGGAGCAAACAAAAAATGCAATGCTGAGCAAAAGTTTCATGATTGCGAGTGTACATACACCCATCAGTGCTCACTACGTCTTAGTAGGATCTCCTGTGAGGTTTTCTGCAGAAACTGAAGCCAGGCATGCAATTAATGTGTCCACTCTGTCATGTGGCACTTTTCTCTTGAGGGTAACATGACATGATTCTCTCTTTGGCTGAGACGGAGTGAAAGCTAATAAGTGTCAACAGAATCTCAGCGTTATCTGCCCTGTGAGCACTCGAGCAAGTAGTAGGAAAAGTATTAAAGGATTACTTTCTGCTGGACACAGAGAAGTAGGGTGCAAATTGTAGGGAGAAACCACAGAGTGTTGACGTGACTGACCATCACCAATTACACTTCCCTGACTTGTGCCTGCCAGGTCAGGGAAGAGGACTTAATGGGCATTTGCATAGCATGTAACAAGTTGACCCAAACCTGACTGGCTGGACAGTATTTTTGAAATAAATTCAATATCACCTGCAGAGAGAGTATGTATACATGAGATGAGGAAGTAGTTCTGCCATTACATAAATCCAGTCAAACATATTATAGATTTATGATTTCCACAGTATGAGCCTAAGTGAACTTAAACACAAAACAAGTGCTATCAGAAAATAAATCTAGTCATATGACACCAAACTTAGCCTGCACTTAGTCACAACAAATCTGTCTAAACTGCTAAAAGATTTTCACACCAAATGAATGCAACTGTCTTGGTTTAGAGTGATCTGATTGTATGAACCACAATTTTCAGCTGTATGCAATCTAAGTTGAATCATGAAGCTATTACAGATGGAGAACAAGAAGTCCCTTTTAAGCATCATAGTTGCCGATATTCCTTCCGTAATGAGTAGTGAGTTTGCGGTATTGTTTGCATAGAATGACAACGTGCCATTAGTGCTAGTCTATCGGTCTATCTACTGTAACCTATGGGCTTTTGCGGATTGACTGCCCTCAAGTGTGAGTAATATGCACGATGAATCCTGTACCGTCCACACTCGCTAATCCCGCGGCCCTGCAATGATGCTTGATGATCGTCAGAGAAGGACGTTGAGGCGTCCATTATGGGTAACATTGGGAATACAAATAAATAAGAACTGTTAAAAAAAAATTACAAAGTACTTACAAGTACGTGGCTATCATCTTTCATTAGGGTGTGGTGAAGAAATTACAGCAACACAGAAATACCATATTGCTATAATTAAAAAAGGTAAACAACTGCGCAACTGCCCTTAGAGCAATGTTGCCAGCCATGGTCACACTTCAAAGGGAATTACTTGGGAGATTAGGGTAATCAAACGGTAGGGAATGTAAAGAAATTAGTAAAGAGAGGAAAGGGGTGTAAATGAGGCAATGACCACTTGTGCTAATCTCTGTAATCCCACGACCTGCCCCTTCTCCACCTGGTTTAATGTTGATACATGTACTTGTTTCTATAGGTGCAGCATACAACTGCATGGCTTAGTCTTGATAAGAGAGGGTGACAAACATATTCATCCTAGAGAAGAAGGTGATTTGTTTACTGTACTTCACTGCTCCCTGTTATGCTGAATATGTAAAAATGCTACACCCTGTTTCCTGCGATTCCCATAATTATGTAATTATGCAGGGATATGACCAAAAAGCAATTACTAGAATGGAAACCTGTGGCTTCTGATTAACAATGACTCTCAAGATAACAGCAGGAGGGATGAAGCACAGAATAATCGATGACGTTTAGAGGATACTGTAACCACCGTAATAAATCGATAAAGCTGGACACAATCAAAGAACCTGGAGAAATGAAAGTACTATGCAAACAATCATTCAGTCCAGAGATGGTGTGACAATCCCTGTGTAAAAGAAAGACTGTGACAGACAATAATAGTGACCTGGAGTTCACATGAGCTGGAATAAAAAGCAAAACTGAAATCATTGAGTTTTGCAGCTCTGATATTGTTAGCTAGTTCAAATGTTTACAAGATGAAACTTCTGTTTGACCCTGTGAGTGGTCTTCTGTTTTTCTTTGTTTTTGGTCAGACACAAATGGAAAGTAAACTAAAAGGAAGCAAAGAACGATCTTTTCATAGATGAAGGTGAAAGAAAATACTGGAAATTTAATTTGGCAATTACACTTCAGGTAGACCGCATGAATGTTAAGGGGAAATCAGATACATCTGTTCATCTGTCAATGATATGATAGTTTTTCGGTTATTTTGTTTAAAAGGTGAAGCTTACTATTAACTCTGACTTGATGGGTACATTATTAAAATTTCAAATTGTCATTCAAATGTACAACAGTAATTATGAAGAGAAGATAAGAATGGCTACCTAGATTTTAAGTCTGCAGTCAATTGGTAAATGGAGTAAGAGTGACCAATTTTAAGTTCATGTGATATGAAAAACATTTTGGGGTACTGATGAAGTAATCACTAAAAATGTTGAAAACAGCAACAATTTTTCGTCAAAATCCACCCAAAATTGACAAATTTGTAAGCAGACTTCTGATTTACATTTGCATCGTGAATAAACATAATCCGAATATCCAAATTTGTGATGTCAAGGAAGGGCTTCTCATAATATACCTTATGTTTCACTTTGCTTACTAAACCTTTAATCCAAACACAATTGAAAATTTTATGTCTCCCATAAATTTTTTATTTTCTGAAGCATGAATTTTCTTCTTCAAGTAAATTTATATCACCGACCAATGTGAAACACATTCACTGAGAACAAACAACCACCACAAACAGTCACCAAAACACCTCTCCTGACCGACTCAAATGGATCACAGGCCTCCTTTTCACCAAATTACAACTGTCTTTAAACCTTTTAGCTAGTACAGTTTCCATAAAGGCTATGATTAAATTGTGCCATTTTTAAAGTATTCACAAGAATTCTTGACCAGCCGTCACTGTTGGCACTTGACCCTGGGCAGTGCTAAACACTAATGTTGTGAGGACATTTTGTCATACAGGCCTGTTTTTAGACAAAAGGTTGATGTACATACCATGGCACTTCTCACTGGCTAAATGTATGTTTTTGATGTATGTTAGTGAACCCAATATCTGCATCCATGGAATGATGATGATACTACTTATATTTAGCATTCAAAATTCAGGCAATTACTACAGTCCTCATTATAAGATAAACAAATTGTATCAGAGTTTTACAACAGAAAAATTCCAATAATGCAAGGAGAAGGGTTTTTCATGCAAGAAAATACTGACATTACAATTTGTTGGAATTTACTTGCTGAGCTTGAAAAGGGCATGTTTCAATCCTGGCGGTATTTTTATGTACATATTTCTGATGCAATCCGTGTCAACCGATGGTGGTGTTCTGCTTAGAGAGCCTTCTCACAATGCTCAGTTGACCCCTAGTCAACTACGGGTACACCACTGCAATAGAGGCATACTGTATTCCCATATCACACGGCATATCACTAGCTGATGTCCCCTCATTTATGTACCAGGCATGGCTAGAGAAAAAGTTAAGCTATACCTATGAGGCGCATGTTGCTTATCTTGACCCCCTGCAAATAACCCCTGTGACTCCACTGACCATATTCAGCCCCATCCCCTCCATATTGCCAAGTGTTTGAAGGATAAATGAAAGATGATGC
The DNA here is from genome assembly GCA_021234535.1 of Stichopus chloronotus. Taxonomy (NCBI): domain Eukaryota; kingdom Metazoa; phylum Echinodermata; class Holothuroidea; order Aspidochirotida; family Stichopodidae; genus Stichopus; species Stichopus chloronotus. The sequence continues at coordinate 8,507,826 of CM037835.1, forward strand.
ATACTTCATTATGATTTCATGTCTCTGCTCAACCCATCTGATATATATTAACAATGTATTACCATTCCTCATAGATTTTTGTTCTCATTATCTGAGGGACTGTAGACATGAGATCCTTATTTCAAGACTGGGCACATGCAGCTTAAAACACCTGACACTTATCTCCCTCCAATATTTTTTCTTTCTAACCTTCCTGCTTATACTTAGGTCAAAAAGCAGTGTCTGAGTGAGAGAATACTGAGTATCTATTACATAGCACCCCAAAGACCTATTTCTGTCCCCTCTGACTAACTGCACTGCTGATGACGTATTGCACATTAAATTTGAAAAGAAGACCTGAATGAGAATGTAATACCTTTCATTTCAGCACTTATTTCTTTCTTGGTTAGGCTCTGTATTACTTCTTTGGTGGCAGGTGGTGGTCTGTTTAAATCTCCAGCATCTGATGTCAAGCCAGCATCATGCATCTGCTGGGCTAAGAGGCTGAGGACGACATTCTGAAATGGAAAATTTTTGGCAGATGGCAGACACATTAATGTACCATAACTAACAAATCTATGTTCTGCAAGGACATGAGTTGTTCTTACAAAATGTCACAATTATGGACATCATCTTAACAAGTTTAATTTCCATTCTTTTCCCTTTCTCTGACTGTCTGTCAATCTGTCTTTCATTCTTTCACTCTGAATGTCTTAACCATCTACTGTATGTGTCTGTCTGTCTGTCTCTCTGTCTGCATGCCTGTCTGTTTGCAAGGAGTGAGAGATAAGTGTGTAGTTCAGCATTAAAATGAGCAACAGCACTCACTTTAAATTGCCAGACAAGTATAAAATGCAAGAACTAAAACTCTAGCATCCACTTCAAAAGGACTCTGTGAACTTTGTGCAATTATAGAACACATTACTATTCAAAACATGTGAATTGCTCAATCAACTGAGTCCCATTGCATGAATGGTTTACTACAGAATACCCTGAGCTAAGAGGCATATGCCTCAGTATTCAATTATTGACAATATTTTCAGCTTCAAAGGATCACAAGACAAACCGTAAGATAATGTGACATGTCAGTGAAATACTTGGTGATACCAACATTTAAGAGGACAACAAAATATAGTGGACTGAAAAACTGCTACATATTTTAAGTAATTTTCAAGAAGCATCAGTTGATGGACAATAACGTGGTGCATCTGGCATCTTGGACAAACTATCATACTGCAATGTTGAATCATTTGTGGTGGGTGATATGATACGTTTGCTATATACTTCAAAGCGAGGCAGAACAAAAATTGTGACTTCTGGAAAATTGCGGTCCAAGATACACCAAACAAGTTTCAGACAGAATGTTATAAGTTTATATTTGTATGCATCTAACCAAATTCTGGGGTCATGTGATGTCCCACAGATCTTCTACAAACATCATGATCAGATAAAATTCACAAGAATGGGATGCTTTCTACTGTACCTCTATCAGAAGTTGAACAAACTCATCCCCAAGCTCTTGTCTTGCTGAGGCTAACATCTGAATCATGATCGCTGGTGGTAGTTCAAAGAGGAGTGGGGCAAACAAAGGGCATGCCATAACAGCAAGATGGTTGGCTACACGCTCTCTGTCATCTCTGTGGTGCGAAACAAGAAACAGGGGCACTGACAGTATAGGATACTATGAGGGACCAGTGTTCATGCTAAGGAACAGATCCTGGTTGGGAAATCCCTCTCTAAACGAATTTTGGAAAGAGGGAGTTGTCACTTGGTAAAGATTCTATTGCCATTTATTGCGTGTATTTATAATTGTAGCTACAACCTGAGCTGAGGTAAATTGTGAGGTAAACTGTGTGGGATTCTAGGCATAACATTTACCTTTGTGCAAGTTTCTGGAAATTTAGCACCTTAGCGTGAACATAGTGACGGACCCAATCTGATAAGTAAACAAGATCAATTAATTTACATCATAATATGGAAATATGTAAATGTAGAAATTTATTAATATACCAAGCTTGTTTTACAAATTGACTCCTAATGACCTTTGACTCCATGCACTACCATGAGCATGCACGAATAATGCCCCATCTCTTGGTGATAGTTTGGACCATATTTTTCCACCAGAGACTGAGCAAGAAGTTAATAATGTTCACAATGTTGTAAGACAGACAGATGGAACTGAATGAAGGCATGAGCTCAGACTTAAGCAACAACTGCTAAGATTTTACAGCCTCATTATCAAAACTTTCATTAGTGTGCATATTGCAGGGTGCATATTGCATAAAGTACACATGGAAATGCTGGAATACACCTCACAGTAGTGTGAACAAAGATTGAAATACAGTACCGTATGCATGGTGAGAAATCAAAAATATGAATATTGCCTGAGTTCACTACTTACCTACAGTATCTACACCTTGGTTGCCCAGTGCAACTCTCACATTAATACATTTTATGCTTTCTGTAGGGAAAACACTGTGCATGTTTGGTAGTATGGGATACAACTGGGGGGGGGGGGAGCCATTGTGCACCATTTGTATATTATGATTGGCAGCAACTGTACTGTGGAAATTACTCCTAACAGTATAAACAAACCTCTCTGCATATTCAATTGGTAGTCAGAGATGCTTTGACTGAAAATTTAACAGAAGTCCCAACTAATTCTATGTACATTGTGAACAACTGTCAAGCAACTCCTACAGTAGTCAGCATGGTCTGATATGATCACTAGCATTGCACCATACTGGACAGGATGCAAGCCTAGCTACTGCAGACACCTTTTCAACTATCTTCAACAACGAGTTAAACACATCTAGTATTGCACATCACATTTTGCACAGCAGTGAACCTTCTATGCAATACATATTTTGTAACATTCAAATTGCTGTAGCCTTTTCTAGTTTTGCTGCATAGTACCCATTTCGATTTAAACAAAAAAGTAACAAGTGTATCATATGTATACTGCAACTTCAGTGGTGAAATACCTGACCACATGTAAAGATAACAAAGTATTGTTTTCACCTATGACAAATTTATCTCAACATACCTTGATCTGAAGGATCCAGGAGTGGGAGAAGGAGGTGGGGTTTCCAAAGGGTGAGCTGCACCCAGTAAACTCTCTCCAATTGAAGGCTGGTCGATGGCATCCTCGTTTTGACTCGATGTCGATAACGATGGTAGCCTGGTACTAGACGTTCTGTTCATTGACGGATGCAGTGAGTCTGATGAAAGCAGAAACAATTCATCCTGGTTGAAAGACGACGGTGGGTTTACCAACCTATGCCTGACCCTCTCCCTATCTCTTTGAATCTGTCGATTTCTAAATGAAGTATAACTCTCCCTTTCTGTCTGCCTTGAAAGTAATCGTGTGGGCCGCTCTGACTCCACAGGTGAAGTGTTTCTCATTCTATCAGGTTCACGATCTTCAGAAGTGTTAGACAAGTGATTTTCTTCTGAAAATAAATTGGCATTCATATTGTAACGACCTCTGCTTGAAGTACTTGAAAGTGTTGATAAATTCGGTCTTGAATTCAAACCTCTTGATCTATCAAGGAAACTTGAAGAATTTCTCCTCAATTCAGGGGCTTGAAACCTATGATCAAAGTCAAGCCGATCTTGATCAAATTCATCTGATGAATTTTCCAAATCAGTTTCACCTCTGGTTCCAAACAATGATGGGCTTTCAGTTCCTAACCTTTGTCCTAAATTGCCCTGGAGCCTTTCATAACTTTGCTGGTGCACTGGTGTACTTGACTGATTGGAAGTTCTGAGATTGGGCAAGTTTAAATTCCTTTGTCTTAAATCTGAAAGAGTCGGCAAAGTTCTGGATGCAGATGAGTCTGAGTCAGGAGAAGCCATGTTGCTCGATGTAAAGGTCTCCAAAGAATTGGACAACGAAGACGCATCTCTCCTAAAGCTCCCATCCAGTGTACCTGATCCCTGTTCTCTGTTATGTCCTGATGTATCAATGCTGCCACGGGATCTCTCAGGGGCTCTTGGACTTCTTCTCAAACTACGTATCGAACTATTAGGGATCCTGTCATCACTGACAGATGATGGAAGACATTCATCAATCCAGTTGTGTGATCTTTCTAATGTACTGGAACCTTCTGTATTATCTTCTTCTCTAGAATCTTCTTGAATTTGAGTGCTAAAATTGCTTCTGTGATTTGGTTGATTTGATTCAGCAAGACTACAAGAATCCTCACCATCACCAGTGTTGACTGCTGCATCTCTCAATGCAGGCGGTTCAGTTCTGATCGATCCATCTGCCGATGATGCATTTTCCAACGGCGCGGATGTTGAGCTCGATTGAACCTCACCACAGTGAGTTTCATCTCCTTCAAAGCTGTTGACTTGTAACCTTTGCACTTCATTCACATTATTTGGTCCATCATCCTGTGACTCTGGCTGACTCGCTTTTCTATCTCTGCTTGCTTTATGCTGACGAAAGTATTTACGAGTGATTTTCTTCAAACTGCTGTGGCTCTGGGTGTTTGATTTTGCAGATTCCGAAGCATGCTGTTCATTGGTTGGTTTTGCCTTGACGACTCTTTGCTTGCTTTCTTCCCTGTCATTGGAAATCCCTGGAATTCTTCTTCTTGTATGTTGTTTTGAGCCATTGCCTTTACCTTGAGCTTGGTGAGTGTTGGCATTCACTTTGCTGTTCTCCCTCCTTTTTGGAATAGCCCCTGCTTGCCGAAGAGCCTGCGATGATTGTCCAGCACTTTCAGAACTTGTCACAGGCTTTCTCCAGCTCCTCTGGAATGGAATAGGTTCATCTGAAATCGATAATGAAGGCTTTTTCAGTTCGACGGTTTTACCTCTCGATCCATCATGATACACAGATCCATTTGATGGGAAGTCTCGCCTTGGATTGGTGAATTTTTGTATTGGCTTCATATCTTTTGACTCCAATGTGTTCAAGCTGGATGAGGTCTTCTAACATGTTGAATCCATGCATCTCTTCTGTCTATAAAAGGTGAAGAAGGAAGAACAAATTTCTTTCAAACATAAGATGAGTTTGAAAACGGTTTACGACTGAGTAGCTTCTACAAGGCACTAGTTGACAGTGAGCATCACGTTAGACCAAAGCCATTGCCATTACCTTCGATACAACAGTAAATGGAGTAGTCCACATTAATGACACACATAGAGTTCAATAAGATGGTCTCATGAGAGCGCTAGCTTCTTTTTCAATTAAACATTTTACAAGATTTGAGTATATAGTTACTTTTTAGGCATTTCAAAGTCAAGTTTCCAGTGCATAAAATTAGTAACACACAACGCTGATTTATTTCCACCACTTCACAGTCTATTCATTTGCAACAAGTCTTTGCACTATCTGGACTGCAAATGCGCACATCCTCAAGATCGGAGATAAAACAAACACGCTCTCATAAATACAACACATGCCAAAAGACTGAGTCTATTTTAGAATATATTCGAATTCTCCTTTTTGAGACCAACTTCTAATGTACAGAGGGTTCACACCAGCCCTACACTTGTGTTTTATACGGCAGGCAAATCGCCTTTATTGTCTAAAACTGTGTTATGGTCTTGCTTAAAACTGTATTTTCAACACTACAGTATGTATGGCAAGCAATGGTTGTTTATCTCACTTGCATCCCACAATCCCTTGCATGAACTGAGATTGCAAAAAGGCTTATTCTGCTTTGAATGGCAGGTGGCAATCATGGTAGGGTCAATGCTGTATCTATAGAACTTTCCATTTATGGTTATACATGCAACTTTAAGGTTAAGCCAACTGTTCCTGTAGTAAAATATTAATTTCCTGACAATTTGCAAAAAGCCTTTGCTGTTTTGTGCCTACAGTTCCTTTCATACACAAATTTTAATATCATCGTAAGTCATTTCGACCCCTGTTTTCTCTGGCCCTAGCTTCCCCAGGTATGTATACAAAAGTAAACTTTACTCCCGTTTGAAGGAAGTTATTCATGAAAAGCAATAAAGCTTATGGACATGTGTGGAATGTTTCAGAAAGTTACTTCATTATAATCAATACTTTGACAGATGTCAGCAACAGACACTACCAACTAGAAAGCCAAAGGACTTTGTCATTCCTTGCCAATATTCATGAAGAACAAAGGACTATGTGGACAATACAAATTTTGAAATTAAAACAGCTTATCCTTCTTGCGATACCACATCTACATATTTATCCACTGTGTGCACAAGCAGTTTTAAAGGTTGTAACAGTTTGACCTCTGGTGACCTCAAATGAACTTTGACTTCCACCAAAATCAATAAGATTCAGCAACTGAGTATGCCCAACCCACACTCCAAATATGAGATTACTGAAGGCTACCCTTCTTGAGGTATAGTGGTTTTCACTGTTTGAACTCCGGAGACTCAAGTGACCATTGACCCCCATGAAAAGCAATAGGATTCATCTACTCAATATGATCCAACAGCACAGTTGAACACACCAAATATGACTTAAGTCAAGGCTACCATTCTTGAGATAGTGTTTACAAAGTTTTAACAGTTTAACCTTGAGCTGGTGACCTTAAATTACCTTTGACCTGCACTAAATACCATTCCGATCATCTACTTAGTTTACCAACGCACACCCAGTACAGTATGAGATCACTTAAGGTTGCAATTCTTGAGATACCATGTTTAAAAGCACAGTGTCACACACTGTACACACATACACACAGCATTGCCATTGTATAGAAACAGAACCATAAAATTGTCTTTGTGAAGGAATCAAAAAGAAAGGGTACGTGCACTTGCCAAGTCACCAGCATTGGCCAGGTTTCACCCAAACTACTGGATCATCTCCTGCTCACCCACTTTACCTGTCCGAATCTCCTGCATAGATTTTTGAAAATCTCCCACATTTAAAAAAAGTTTGTCTGAGAAAAATATAGTTTTTGCAAAAATTTGTTTCATTGACCCAAAATGCAAGAAAAAATGATCTCAAACTTAACTGAAACTGCCACGATCGGATCATCTACAGATGGGCCTACATGCTAAATATGCCCAGCTAAAAAAAAAGGCTACCTACAGTATACAGACCTACAGTTTACAATCTGTGAAAAGGCCATTCCAACACACATGATTACTTACACTGTAAGCATCTACAAAGTTACTGTAAAGAGAGTGGGAATTGTCATTGCAAAGGTTCTGAGGGGTACCTAATTTGGTAAAATATTTGGGCCAACATCACTACACTAGTCATAGATGGTGAACAGACCTTGTCGAACATTTTCACCCTCTAAAATATTATATGACCTCAGAGTTTCTGCGTACATGGACAGATGAATAACACATACAGTGGGGAATATGTGCTGTTAAACTATACAGTGTTCTTTGGTGAAATTGCAAGTTTGTGCATGCACAAAACATATACCCGGAGTTGACATGACCTACCAGATATCACTGGACATGCCATGGAGTTGCAGAACTTACTGTAGACAAGACAGGCAACAAACTTGAACGTTTATCTAGCGGTCACTGACGGACCTAAAGGTAATCCCTCTCTTATCTGTAGAACCAATCGATTCCGTGTGATGGGGGCACTTAACAGTGATAAAAACATATTTATCAAAACACAAATTGGGTCTGATGTCAGTCTCAATTTTTATAAAACATTTTAGCACTTCATACACAAACTATTCGAAACTAATTTTAAATGAAAGGATAACTACAAAATAAAAATACAATAAAATAAAAATTAATAAAAAAAAAAATTGATACTAACCAGAAAAACAAAGGACTTTGTGATTCCTTGCCAATATTTATGAAAAACAAAGAACAACCAACATACCAATTTTGAAGTTCAGTCACCTTGAGATACCATGTCTAAAAAATTTTCAAACTATGACTTTTGCTGACCTCATGTGGCCTTTGACACTCATAAACCAGAATGCATAAATGAATTGTGGTTTTTACAATCAAAGCAATTATGAACATTTTTTTAATATGACATTATGGAATTAGAATGTGTCACAAGCTACCTATGCTTCATATGAAGTATGAAATCTGTACATGCTTCCTCTCTTCAGATACTGTATCATGCTTACAAGTTTTTCATAATTTGACTCACTGACCTTTGACTTTCACTACAAACAATAAGGTTCTTGCATTCAATGAGGTACAGCTACATGCATACTAAATATGAGATCTGTCCAAGTTTCTCTCCTTGAGATATGTTATGTTTTTCAATCATTTCACACTGTGACTCCTGTTGATCTCAAATGACCTTTGGCCTTCAATAAAGGCCATACAATTCTTGCACTCAATGGGATGAGCCTACCAACTAAATATGAGAACATTCAATCTTCACTTCTTGAGATACTGTCTTTTCAAGGTTTTTAGTTTAACCTCTGTTGGCCTCAAATGACCTTTGACCCCTACCAAAATTAATATGGTGTACTCAATGTGGTACACTGCGGTTTACTGAGATATGAAAAACAGTTTTCACAATTTGACCCCTGTGGACCCCAAAGGACCTTTGACCTCCATGAAATCACTAGAATCATATACTAACCTCCACCACCTTTAACCTTCCCAAAATTTAACAGAGTTCATCTAATTAAGTGCTACCACTGGTAAGATTTTGAAGTTCAGCAACTTTCAGGTACTGAGATATCTCACTCGATAGGTCAGTTTCCCCTCTGGAGACCTCACATGACCTTTGACTTATATGTGGAAAAGAATAGGGATCTATACTCACAAGGACTATTTGTATACCAACTTTGAAGTTCAAGCATCTCTCCCTTATTGAAATACTGTACCTTGTTTACAAGGTCTTTAAACTATAACCTCTACTGACCTCAAATGACCTTTGACCTCAACAAAACTTTGCAAAGATCATCTATTTAATATCAAGCGATGCCAATGGTTAGGGTATGAAGTTCCGTTAGCTTTTAACTGCTGAGATACCTTCCTCAATAGATTTTCAGACTTTCTCCTCTGGTGACCTCAAATGACATTTGACATATCTGAAAAAGAATCACGATCATCTACCAACAATGGACTACCAAAACCCCAACTTTGAAGCAACTTTTCCTTAAAGGCTGTAATGCATCACCCCAGACAGTTCCAATTCTCCCAACCACCTACCTCTAGTCCCTCTCTCAGCCTGTCTTAAATTCCTTCACATATGTAATCAAAACAATGGATCCCTGTGTACGCTACGTAATACGAGCTGCTCTGCATCTTTCCAATTTGCTGGCAATCTAAGAGTACTGTAACTTAGAACCAGTTGAGAATTTTCCTTTCAGGGAGGTAAAAATATAGCTTAGGGTGATGCAATACAGCCTTTAAGTTTTCGAGATATTGTCGCTGTCTGCAAGCCAAGGTGTCACACACATACATGCACCATCCCCAGCAAATAGATTCCTTGCTTGCCTTCAAAGAATAAAGACGGATTATTGGCATGTGCACAGGCTGATAGACACTGTCTATCGACACTAACAATTGCAAGTGCATGCAAAGAAGACTCACTACAGTATTTGCACGAACAAAGGCAAATACACACTCAATTGTCTATCCACAATAAGCTAGCTTATTAGCAAGTGGACATACATGCCAATTAACTCGACCTTAAACTAATTTAGAGTTCTTTGCTGATGATGCTGTGTTTTTAAATATGCATGCCTAGCCTAAGCAAATTTAATTGAGTCACGTTATGCATGTTAAAGGATGTGTGACATGCATCTAGAAAAGAGCAGGCTTCATTCAGAAGTTGCAAAGTAAAACTATGCAGTTTTGTCACCAGATTTTTCATTTGGGGGGCACTTTAGCTTGGCGCAGTGATAGCACAGGGGGACAGTGATGACAATGTCTGATTTACCAAGTGCAAAGCGGGAGACCTGAGAACAAGTGGTCCAGAGGTCTGCCTTAGGGCCCCTGGTGGGGTCCAGAGGCAAAGTCCCCCGTAGGGAAGCAGGAGACGAAAACCCTGGAAGCTCCTGGGTTTTACAGTATTTGTGATGTATAGAAGTTTTTAAGGGTAATTCTATTGATGAAACACAGATCTAGAACTAACTTCAAGTAAGGGAGATTTTATTTCTTACATCAACACTTTACCATCAATGCCAGAAAATCTGCAAAACTACATCATGTACGTACTGTGATGGGACAGAACTTTGATAGGAAGGATTTATTTTGGGACGGATTATCTTTCATCCATTTTATGCATGTCCAACAACATAGTAAAACAAGAAAAAATAAAAAAATTGTGACTATAACTTTTGTTATGTTTCGATGACTAATTCTTCATAAACTAGCTGGCAAGACTTGGTAACTCAAACTCAAACCGTAAAATCAGTGTGAACATGCACTATAATGAACATAATAATGATGGAAACCCCTCTATGATAAACATGAAGAAGTGCTTCTAATTACCTTCTTACACTGACAGAGGAAGAGCAGTAGAGGGTGTACTACTCAATAGACCAACAAACTCCAAAATGTTATTTTCATGTCACAAAACCTTTATATAGTGAATGTGCATATGAGGAGCATGAGTTATGAAATGTGTGTGACACACACAAAATGTGTGCTACATGGAACACATAAATGGAACATTTTTCATGAAATGTTTTTCTTACTGTAGGTCTAAATAATTTGGAAGTTGATTTCAAGTGACCATCAATCATAATCAACACCCACAAACGTCTGTTCATAACGTACCGTTACTTATCAGTTTATGCTGGAAATGTGTAAATTCAATTCTATTCAATTATTTGCTGGTCTAATTAGGCATAACATGTCTTGAACGAGGGTGGCCTAGCCAAGTTGTAAGCCTGTGTATGGTACTGAACTGTAATATATTAACACATTCATTTAACCATGTAAACAGTAACGTTAAAGTTGTATAACGTTGTATTTGTAAATTGGAGGAGAGTTCTATTAAATTGTAAGGCCCTAAGCCTTAGGAGACTGAGTAAAGATGCCTAGGCATAGTTCTGATAGTTCAGTTACCTGGCGTGAGGCGTTATGCACTGAATGTGGTCATAATATCTGTTCATCAAACTAGACTCTTAATCTTACTGTCTTTACTCTTACTCAGGTTCTAGTCGCGTTCCGGGGGACCTGCTGAACAGTTGCGCCTCGCTTCAGCTACTTTCCGAGGGAATCTCAGAATGATTTTAATGAAATCAAACCACACAGTGCTAAAGAAACGCAAAGCATTCAACAAATTCGTATAAATGTTCAGTCGACAGATCGATACTACATTGCAATTGTTACTTAGCACAGACTCAACCTAGGTATACTTACTAGATACAGTGACCTCAATGAGTGTCTATACGTTTGGTACCGGTGCCAGTTACGAAATAAACAGTATAGACCAGAGTACAGATATAATCGATCGTGAGATACCGTATCCACTGTACCGATGGATCAACAAGGCGAAGAAAACCAAACAAGTCTTACATGAGCTAACCTTCTCTTGCACAAAACGTGGCTAAAATTTAGAAGAAACGTTTAAGATTATAATAGTGTGAAGCTCCTTTGTCATACATGACTTTGGGGGCTGTAAGTGGTAAGACACTTTCACATATAAAATTATATTCAAGAGCTCAGGCAACTGCTACGTACAAGGGTAATCGCATCAGGTGACTCCAGTCCAGAATTACTCCTCGCAGTACGGCCCTATACCATTAATTACTCACTTTTCTTTGCCCCTTCTCATTTGACTTTTGTTATGTATTTATTATAAGCATTGATTTATCTTTGGTGATAGTAGAAACGAATTGAATACCAAACATGGAATTAGGGAATATCGTTATCACCGCTTGGCCAGGATTGTGTTACCTGACAACTATATAATGATAATGTACAGTAGGTCTATATAAACCAGATCTGTACATCAACTCGATTGGCTAAGCGTCTGCTTTCAATATATCGCGTCAACACTAAACAGACTGTCTGGCAGATTGTCTGACAGTAACTAGAACTGATGCTAGACATGGAACGCCGAGTTGTCAAACGAATCGTAATTTCCTGGATTGGATGTCATGGTGTAAAGTTATGGGATACCAACTTTACGATATCAATAAAGAGACCTCTTACTCTGAGTTCTTGTTTCCAACTGTTTATTTCAATCATTCCATCAAGTCCATAAGTAATTACAGTTGAATGTGCACCTACCAACGCAGCGCGTATAGCGTTGCGCAGTGGGATGTCACAATGACAGAATACGCACTCTACAATGGTTATTACATCAATACAGAAATAGCATTTTTTTCCCTTCGGAACTAAGTTCAGTTCCTATGATTGTGCACTTTTACTTCTCAAAGAGTTTTGATGTTTATTTCTGTGGTTTTGATTATGCTCAACAGACCATTCAACTTACTAAATGCTTACCTTGGTTTTGTCTTTGGCGTTCCATGTCAGCCATGACGCGACACCCACAGATCAGGCATCACAGCGGCGAGCAGTTAAGCCAATCTAGTTAATGTACAGATCTGGATTACATACCGTACGTGTACTAACACGGTACTGACAGTACCCAGGAACTGCTGGCTGATGTTTATGACGACTAACTAGTTCGTTACGTAACACGACCATGTGACTGTCAAGCAATTTAGCAAAGATGGTATAGTAATTAAAAGATACGATGCGTAAGACCGAATCATGCACAGGGTTGCAAAAGGCAACGGCTGCATGGAAGGTATTGCAGGTTATGATGTTACCTGAAGAATTGTACATCTTTGTACACTCACATATTCTTGGGTATAATGAAAAACCATTTACAACTTTCTGGGAACAAGATCCAGCCAGGTCCCTCACAGCTCTGGTGATAACCGTGTTCTTCTGTAGTACTTCATGCCGGTAAGGTATCGTCATCAGGATTTGTGATAGAATACAGTAATTGCTGGCATCACACATCTACTGTATATCCTTGCTTTTGTCTTAAGCGAACCATTTTCCGTCGTTTGCAGCCCATACTTAATTAATCCTTGTCGACTAGGCAGTGACTGTATAGTGTTACTAGTCCTGTCAACCTCGTTGTAAACTTGCGTTGAACTTTAGTTTTGTAGAACAGAGAACAGAGCCCTGTAGTGTGGGCTACTAAACATATCTCATATTCTGCCCTGTAGTGTGTAGCCTAGGTAGGAAAACAAAGTGTAGAGTACCAGTACTAACTTAGTAACTACTACTAAAAAGCACTAGGTAGCACATACTTGAACTTCCTCTTCCAAGTTCAACGGCTAGGCTACTGACGTGAATAACTGTTGTCTGGGTACGAATTTAGAATCTGTGAAAATTTCGTTTCGCAGAATATCAGTACCCCACCATGCTAATGATATTTTGCGGAACAGAACAGAAAATCTGTAAATACTTTGAGCGATTAAATTTTGTTCTCACCTTACATTAATTTGCTATGTATCAAACAGATCATGTTTTCAGGGTAAGGACATTTCGTTTTGTTTCATTTTTCAGAATATCAATACCCCACCACGCTAATGCTATTTGCGAAACGGCACAGAAAATCTGTAAGTAATTTGAGCAATTGAATTTTGTCCTCCCCTTATATTTATTAGTTTGCTATATATCAAACAGATCTTCTTTTCAGGGTAAGGCCATTTCGCTTTGCTTTTTTTTCTCAGAATATCATAAGCCTCACAGATTCTAAATTCAAGCCGTAATCTGTAGTGTTGGTACTGTACTTCCATGTGCAATTGGCAGATCCAAGTCCTTTGTTTTGGATGGTCCAAAACTAGTGATAGTCTGATAGTAATACATATGGTATGGGGGAGAGGGTTGCACTGAGTGGGAGAAAGTGGGACTTGACTCCCCTTTGGATATTTTTGACTGAACTGCATACCCACAGATGAAATTGTAAGGTTAATTTCTTCTACAAAAATTTAATTTCCTTGGTCCAGTAATAAAATCTGTAATCTCGGCTTTACCGGGATGTTCCTGGTTTTTGAACAGATCTCCCGCCTTCCCGAATTCATATTCTAATCTCTTCCAGTTTTTTAAGTCCATATGCGATATTTCTGAAAATAGCCAAGACAGTAGGCTTATTTGAGTAAGTGCAACTAACATATAATGCATTGAAAAAGTTTGCTGTTTACAAAATTTCCAACTGTTATACTGTACTGTAGATTAGTATAATTACACCAACGGCAGGTTGCTCTGTAAGTAAGTCATTAGTTTATGAATGGCTGTGCATACAGAAGGGCGTACATGCACTTGCAATTAACGTGAAAATAGACCTTCATGGGCAACTAATTATGCTGTGCATGTGGGTGATAATTCTCTCTGTAGCACTGTTTTTCTGTTGAAAATTATCAATCTCCCTGTCCTTTTTTATTAATCTCCCGACTTTTGGGCTCAGGAAAATGTAAGTCTCCCTATTTTTTGGTGAGACAGGTTGGCAGGTCTGTGAGGATGCTCACAGAGAATGCATTCCCTGTGATATAGTCCTCAAAACTTGCTTGCCTGAAATTCTGTGACATTTTGAGTTTTCTGTGACTGCATGTCAAAGTGACCCACAAAATTTGGTGACAAAAAGAAATTTGTGACATTTCAACCTGAAAACATGATTACACTGCCTCTTCATAGTTTTATAAACTGTACAGTAGTTTCTCTTTCCTAATGATATGCACTCAAACTAAAGTTGTTTTAATCATGCTCTAAATTAGTGATAAATTTTCCAAGTTTCGTTTTGGTTATGATAAATTGCATTTTGGTAGATGTTTTGAATTGAACAGGAGTCTTGCACTTGAATAAAAGGGCAGAATGGTGTGAATAAAAGACTACTGATTCACTTGATCATGTTGATCCAATATAAACATCGGAACCATAGCCTGCTTTATAATATAGTACATTAAATAGTAACTTAGACCAGTGGCAGATCTACCCCACAGTTAGGGGAACGGATTAACCGTGCCCTTTACAGCCTTTTACCAAATTACAAGTTAATCTATAATTTACAACCCATGCATTTACCTTTAAGATGTATAGCACAGTTTCCTTTGTTAGCAATACATTTGGCTATGATTAATTGTGCATATGCCTTTTTTTTTTTTTTGAAGAGCTGTATTGATAAAAATCTCAAACTGTGGTCATTGTTGGCACTTTCCCAGAAGCAGCACTTGCCACTTATCTCGCTAGGGCGCTATGCCATATGTAAGCCGTACTGTATTTTTAGACAAATCGTTATTGTGGCAGTGCCCACCATGTTGATGCATTTTTATTCTGGACAGGTGAAGTACTTTTAATTTTCATTTTGTTTTCCTTCCCTAGTTGATAGCCTACAATGTGGATACTACATAAAGCAAAAATTGTTGAATAGATCTGCAGTGATCAAAGGGATGATTTCTTTATTGATCTGGTCACCAGCATTTACAGTAATATGTACAGTATACACCATGGCGACAGCAATTGTTTAGCAATCAGCAATGGATATGGCCCTGGTTCTGGTATTATCAGTAACTAAATTGAGAACAGTAATGGTATGATTACAGTACTCTCTTAATGGTAATTGAGTACTTTTGATGTAAGGTGTCATAGAAGGTCAAACTGATGATGTCTTCATGTCTTTTTGGGGACATGAGACACAAGACTCAAATAGTATTGTCTCTTCTTCTGTACTTCATTCTTAAACTTTTTAATGATATGCTGTCTTCTCTACAGTGCCAGGTTACGTTCTCATTCTTCCTTCATAGGGTTGATATTCTTCATGTGTGCTGCTGTCACAAGTGCTGCTTGAACTACTGCACTGTACATGAAGAGGACTGTACATGTACAGCATAATCATCTGTCAAGTTACAGTACTATTTGTTTGAGGTCACAAAAGCCAAGTGCAACATCTGAGTTCCAAAGGTCAGAGAAGCTTAATGCAGAACTTTGCCAAAATGGAGATTTCAAACTGAAGATTCCACCTTTATTCTGGTTTGTCTTTAAGTAGCTACAGTACTGTATTTCATCATGGACCCGACAGAGAAGTCTCCCTTGTTGAACCATGCACCTACAGCATCAATCAACAGGCCTGGTGGGACACAACTTTACCTGAGACGATGGTACATGCTTTTTGTTTTCTCTACCCTTGCACTTCTCCAGTCCATGACATGGAATACATGGGGACCTATAGCCGATACTGGTAAGATTGATAAATTCTTTGGTACTACTGTATTTACCATAACTCTGTAAAAAAATGTCATTGTTCTATTGTGAGAGTTTGTATTAAATGGTTTTTTAAAATTGTCCTTGCAGTGAATTATGTACTTGATTTAGTATGCTGTGGAAATTGAATGGTAGACAAAAAAGTTACCTGGCCTGTAATGTCAATAGTTACCATAAAGAGAGCAAATGCTGTTCTACACAAGATGGCTGGGTTTGCTTAAATGTATTACAAGCTGTATGAATATTGTGGTGCGCTTATATGTCATGTGCAAGTGAATTTCTGTGAGAAAACTGATTTATAATGATCAACCAAATGGTGTTTGTTTAAGTACACCAAAGAGATGAAAATGAATATTGATCCAGTGCCTAATTTCTTCCTTACTTAATGTAATGAACTTTGCATAAATTTAATTTATTTTCAGTTTGTCAAAGTGCAATAACGCCATGACTTATTTGAATTCAGTGCATTGCCAATGCAAGTTTCCTGCATGCAGTATGTTAGAACTGTTGTTGTGAGTAAGAGAGCAAACATTGCCAGTTAATAACCCTTGGCCTCACAGTAGCTTAATGTTTATCAAGATCTCAATGTTTTTTTGTTTGTCTTCAGACCTGTGTTCTTGATCATTTGACTTTTTCATACTGTAGCAATTGCCCACAGAAGAGCTAATCACTTCTGGGTAGCACAATACCATATTCTAATAAACTCCACATCAAACCAGCCCCAGCACAGTAAAGGCATTCTCATCTACAGTAGGATGCTCATCACCTAAATTGATGTTTTGCTCATTCCAGAGAAGCATCCTCTCACAGTGTGGCATTAAAAATCCTCCAACATGTCAATTCTTTTGTAAAGTGTCTGCCCTTTGAAATGCTAACTTGATAGTAATTGGAAACTCCATTCTTCACCAATGAAGTGTATTGAAAGAGGGTACTGTACGTTTATCCTTTTTAAATTTCGTCTTGTGATTTTTGCACCCAGCGCAGTAGTGCGCTGGGTGCAATGTTGTATTTTTATGTTGTGTTTTTTTTTTCAGATTTCTTTTTTTAATCCCAAATTCCAATGTCAAAGTTGTTAGGCTGCTTGAGTGGAAAGTTTTCCTTTTTCAGGTATGAATCTGCACAAATATTGCTTCTTCCTCGCTTATGTGGTATCTCACCACAGGTATTACACGTTTCAATTGTTTTCCTACTATGTATCTTCCTGTTTTTAATGAGAGGCAGGCTGTTATTCATATCCTATAATCCTTGCTTTCAACTAGGAACTTCTTGAGAGTACAGTAGAAATTACATATCATACATTTCGCCTTATGCAACTTGCTCCTTACAGTGCAGACTTACAGTAACAATACACACACATTCTGCATGTGTCACATGTATTTCATGCTTTTCACATGCTCACACACTTACCATTTATCTCACCTATACCAGCCTCAACTGAACTTGCTTACTCAATGTCAGGGTTGTAGCTACAGTTGGCAGCGGTGGGTGGTACCACCTACAGTACTGCTCATAATACCTGCCGACCACTCGGGGCTCAATGATTCAGTACCACCCACCAGAAATTTTTCTCATTCTGAAAAACACATGAAAGTGACAAATTTCCTAAAAATGTGACATTAGCACTTCAAGAATATCGTAAAGTATTGTCAATGCTCAAGTTAGAGACAACATACAACCTTGAAAAGTAAAAAAAAAAAAAATACTTTAGAGAAAGCCTTGGATTTGGCAGTGCTTTGCCTTCTCAACCTCCACCCTGGGCCCTTGAGCGGGCCCCTAGAACTGTGACCACAAGATTCCGGTCACTCCTCTCCCTCTGTTCTCGATGGGTCATTTGCCACCGCTAAAATTAGGCTAGCTACAACCCCGTTCAAAATGCCGAACTTAAGATCTCTGATACAAGTATCATCACAGCAAAGAATTTTCACTGCCAAATTTGCGATAGTGTAAGGTGTACGGTGAATTATGGGCAAATGGCATTTACACAATTGCACCAAATGACTGATGCACAAGGTGGTCATTGACTGTAAAATGATGCAGTGTGTACATCAGTTGCTTTTCAGAATACATCCATGCACAATCAAAAATTTTTCTACACCCCCTCCCCCAGGATGGTGTTTACATGCTCATAGCTCTCGCATGTTGGAAAGTTTCACAATGGGATGCACAGTGCAATGGGGAAAAGAGTAAACTGTGTTTCCACAAAATAGGCTGGCTTAAGGCACCTGTGCAAGTATCATATGAATCTTGTTTGAGTGACACTGAATACGAAAATGTCTCGGAGCCCAAAGAGAAGTTGGAAGACGGCTCCCATTTATACCCTCAAAATAAAGAAGCCGCAACCTTCTGAATAGTGTGAAAACACAGTTAGATGCTTCTCCAACTCTCAAAGACCCACAGTGTGGGGACACACTGTTTCCTACCTCTGTCAGCATGGCACAACGTGAAAACACTCAGTTATCACTTCTGCGACCAATATGATTCTGCATAGTATGTACTGTATTACTCCTACTTCTGCCTCTGTGGCATCAACACACAGTACCCTGAATACCACAACACGGTACAGTACAGTCCACCACGCAGATCTATAGCATTATAAACCCTCATAAATATGTGAACCTACACAAGTTAATTAGTATGACAAGTGCAGGCATTTGCCATGTTTTGTAACACTACCATCCAGCTACAAATTGGAAATTTCCCCAGCACATGACATCGGTATGGAGTAGTTACTCATCTACAGTACAGTATGACCTTGTGACAACATGTTGAGGTACAGTATCCCTTACCGATTCTTTCAGGTGACATACTGTATAGAAGTATGGTCACTGTCTGTAGATGTCTCTAGCACTTTGATCCACTCTCATTTTTTGCCTCTGTGAGAAATTTGCCAGCTACTGTATGTCATCAGCTGCTGACAGTGCAATACTGTATGTTGCTACCCTGGTTCTTTCATGAAACTAAAACCACAGATTTTTGTTCTTCAACAGTTTCTGCATGTCATAGTTTACAGAACTGCTTCACGGTCAAAGCCTTAAACAACAGTCTTATGAAACTGAAACTTCTTGTTGGCTGATGCACTGTTTGATTCACCTCTGTTGATACTGTCAACAGCTTGACCCGGCAGGGAGGATGCTACAGTATTAGAGAAAAAAGGCAATTTGCAATTAGAGCTGCATTTGCCTACAAATATGCAGAATTGTAGTGTTTGCTGTAGGCAAGTCCTTGTTATTGGGAGTGAGCCAGTCTTGGTGGATCTACTCCTCATAGGTATAGCATTTTTGGTGAAAGGAGTGCGGTTTCCTGTGGCCCCTTTCCCAATCCATTTTTTACATCATGCTGGAGAAAACAAAAAGTCAATTGGATCTCTCTCATAACATTGCAAAACTGCTGACGCTTATGGTCACTACAGTATATACAGGTATGTCGCACAAGACTGTGCTGCTCTGAGTTGGAAAGAGTAGGCCTATTCTAGTACTGCTGTATATTTGTCAAAACTGGCATTCTGTTTCACCACTGACATGGAACATGAGAGCAGTACATGATTCTGTACAAGGACATCATGTTGTACCCACTAAAAAGCAGTGAAGCAGTGCACGATTCTGTGACACCATATTAAATACAATGGCTCTGTATTTATCACTTCTGTCACCTCATTGAAAAAAGGCTGGACCACGTTTCATGGTGTTTTCTGGAAATTTATCCACAGGGCTCTCTCATCACTTTACTCCTTAAATCGTTCTTGCAGTTGTGGCAGTTGCTTTTCCTCAGTGAATTTTGGTTTGAAGATGGCCATAGTTTCCACTTACTGCTATTGTTAAAATGTTGAGCATGCATATTTGTATGAACCAAGTTACGTTAGATGCAAGATAGGCGCTATGAGCCCTACAAGGCTCAACCAAAGAATTTGGCATTGGACCGATAAGGACAAGATTGTGGTGCGGCACACTACAATAATTAAGATTTGGTCAGATACTGTGTCTCCAATATGGCTAAAATGAAAAAGTGGAAATTGCCAGTCAGATGTAAACAAAATAAAGGCACATACATGTACAGTATATTAGTAACACATGCCAAAACTTTTATATGAGGTACAGATTTGTCCTTTAGCTTACCCCACAAACAAACAAATTACAGTAGTTGTGGATTTCACAAATTGCAAGATTTTATCAATTTTCTGGAACACAGACTGATGATGCATAAATTTAATGTGAATTGGACAAGCGAGAGTGTCTATGCATGGTACAGAAATACTTATTGTACACAGTGTACTGTAGATATGACAAAAGACTTGCTTCAAGCAACTGCAGCTTTTTTAAAGAAAACAAGCTTAACATAGGAAAGAACAACAACACATGTTGTTCCAACTAGCACTCTTCTTACAAAACGGTATGGCTGAAACTTCAACAGTTCCAATAATCCCAACAGCTGCTTTTGTGTTTTTAACATGTTTTTACAAGTTTTGTAACTGTAGAAAGAGTTGGATAACATGGATTATTGTTAGCTGTGATATTTAAGTATACATTGTAAAACATTTGTAACATTGTGTAGTTAGAGTATTGTCTACTGCCATATGAACATTCTTCATCGAATATTAATGCATGAATTTGTCTTCTCCCCTTTGGCAACTTTCTACATATTGTTACATATCACTATGAACTCTGCAATACCAACATTTATATTTTCACAGCTCGAGCAGTTTATGGTTGGTCACAATCTGATGTCGCTTTACTGAGCAACTGGGGTCCTATCACGTACATTGTATCGGCCTTCTTCTTCTCGTGGTTGATGGAGAGCAAAGGTTAGTGTAGCATGCAAGTGGCAAAATCTCAGTCCATGAAACACTTCTGCTATACACTTCCTCAAGGAGAGAATACACAGAATGCAGATGTTCTTGCAGAGGGTTCTTCTTCAGTGTCAGGATCTCTTCAGGAACTGGTTAATATCATGTAGTATGATACTGTAAGTGGTGACTGGAAGTAGTGTGATGTACATTTGTGTGATGTAAATTTCTCTCCACAGAGAGTGCTATGGCTAAGTTGATAAAGGTGGTAGCATTTGAAGCAATGAAGCTTAGCAACTGGGAGGTTCTGGATTCAGTCTCATGCCAGGGCACTGTACGGGAGTTTCATCCGAGAGTAATCTAAGATTTTCTCATCTTAACTGATGTTGTGAAAAAAAGATACCAAATTTGATCCAACATTGTTCAGTTGGTAGTCACCCAACATAAAGTTTTAATATATAACCCCCAGGCTCTCTCCACACTTGTGTGGTCACTTAACGTCATAAGTAACTGCAATTCAAATCTGGATTATTATTTATTATTATTATTATGGGTGGCATCTAACTCTTTTTTACAGTACAGTAGATTTCAACTCTGACTGACATTTTCACATGTATCTATCCAATGATCCATGGAACGTAAAGTCAATTTTAATTTGCCACAATGGTACTCAGTGGTCTTCTATATTTCTCTGTTCAAGGGCTTCGCATATCGGTTTTGGTTTCTGGAGGATGCTTGCTGTTAGGGACCATTTTGCGATGTTTGCCAATTCCTCCTCATGGAATTATTTGGTGAGAACACATAGGTGTACATTATGTTAAGAAATTAGTCTTCTTTGATTCATTTTCTCGCAATTTATACTGTATATCTGTGTTTTAGATGGATAAATGGGAATTTTTCGCAAGTTAACTTTCTCACTAAGGTAATTTGATCAAGTCTGAAGGAAGAAATACAGTCATTGTGATGTCACTGTGGCTCTCATATTCTTTGTTTTTTGTCCAATACTCTATGTAAAGTATGCTTATTTGTGTAAACCTTTCACTATTTATTTTTGATTCCTTGCCAAAGGCAGAGGAATCTATGCGATGGTGATGTCGTGTGTGTGTGTGTGTGTGTATGTATGTATGTGCGTGTGTGATGCCTGCTTGTAAACACGATATCTAAAGAAGCGTAACTCTGAGTGATCTCATACTTGGCATGTAGATTGCCCTTATTGAGTAGATGATCCCTATTGTTTTTGGTGGAGGTCAAAGGTCATTTGGGGTCACTAGAGGTCAAATGGTAAATATCTTGAAAATTGCTTGTAAACATGGTATCTCCAGAAGCGTAACTCCGAGTGATCTCATACTTGGCATGAAGGTTGCCCTTATTGAGTAGATGATCCCTATTGTTTTTGGTGGAGGTCAAAGGTCATTTGGGGTCAACAGGGGTCAAATTGTGAAAACCTTGTAAACACGATATCTCAAGAAAGGAAGCTTGTAGAAATCTCATGTTTAGTATGTAGTTGTACCATGTTGAGTAGAGGAACCCTATCATTTTCAGTGGAGGTCAAAGGTCATTTGGGGTCAACAGGGGTCAAATTGTGAAAACCATGTAAACACGATATCTCAAGAAGAGAAGCTTGGGCAGATGTCATACGAAGTGTGTAGGTGTATCTTATTGAGTACAAGGGTCACCAGAGGTCAGAAGGTAAATACCTTGAAAATTACTTGTAAACACGATATCTCCAGAACGATAAATGTGAGAGATCTCATAGTTAGGGTGTGGATTGCCCATATCGAGTAGATGATCCCTATTTTTTTTGGCAGAGGTGAAAATGGGAGGTCAAAATGTGAAAATCTACAATATTTAAAGAACGGTCTTTCTAGTGAATTTTATACTTGTAATGTAGAATCCTCTTGTTGATTTGAGAACTTCTTTTAGTACATACCAACATTGTCTCTTCGATAACCTTAAAGAAAAGGTGAAGACAACATTAAGTTTGGTATCAAAGATTATTATTTGGCAAACCTTATGCGACTGTCCTCATAAGGACATGTGAGCATGCATGAATTGTAAATTGGAATTGATTAAATATACCACGGGTTATTAGCTTTATAAAAAGAACTAAATTACTGATCATTTGGATCAAATACCCTTGAGCGTGCATGAACTGTGATTGCTTAATTGAATGAATCAAATTGTAACTGACCCACCTCTATTCAAATTGGTCACTGTTATCTGACATAATTTATCACAGTTGACTGCCAGTAGAAACCACAATGTCCAGAATAAATCATACAGTCTGTTGAGCCAGGTGCACAATGGACTTAACCATTTACTGTATAAACAGTGTCTCTGTTTAGCCCTTAAAGGGAAATAGGGCCTTTGTTTTACAGAAAACAACCATATTTTTAAAACCATTATTTGTGGACATAAAATGATAGATTATTCAGAATAACCAATTACAGTAGCCTTATTTTCAAGAAATAAGATTGTCACAGATCAGAAATTTACTTATTTGTTGCTCAACAATAATTTGTGCACCCAAACTTTTTAAAATTCAAATTATGCATCCGTTACTCATCGCATGCATAATGTTTTGAGGAGATGAAGCTTTGACAGATATTTATTGATGAGACTGAATGGTTTAACAATGGTTAAAGCAAATTTCTTTGTACGCCATGTTGGTGTATTCTAAATGCCCTATTTTACTTAACAGTAGTTCAGCTAAGCTTTAAACAAATGACTACTTTGTATCAAACCAAGGAAACTTGTACTGTGTGTTGAGACTAAAGGCAAAATTGCAAGTCATGCTAGATTCTGGTTTAATAGGGTTATCAGTTTTTGCTAATTTTCAAGGACCTCATAGCCATTGGGAGGGGCATCACGCCAAAAAATCAAATACGAAAGAGCTGCCACCAATAGCTGTAACTCTACAAAATAAAGTGCTATAATTTTGATTAAATAAACATGTTTACCTTTTTATCAGGTTATTAGACACGACAAAATATAATTTGTTCCCCTGCAGCATCATATCCGTTTGGGAGTTTTCTCATGGTTGTGTAGGTCAAAGGTTATTTGGGTGACAAAAGGTCAAAACCTTGTATACATGATATTTTAAGGGTGATAAATGTGAGGGATCTTATACTTAGTTTGTGAATTGCTCATATTTAGCGTGTTGATGGCCATATAGGGTAGGTGATCCCTATTGTTTTAAGTGGAGGTGAAAGGTCATTTTGGGTCACGAGAATTCAAAAGGTTTTGACCTTACTAAGATGGTATCTCAAGTAGGATAACTGTGTGGGATCTCATGCTTGTCATGTGGGCAATTCATGTTTGTTACAATATATATCATGAGGTAAGGAATCACTAAGCCTTTTGGCTTTCTAGTTAAAACATTATTGCCCCAAAAATACTGATTCTCCACCACACTTTTAGCTTGTTGCCTTCTAGTGGGAATGAAACAAATATGTACTGGATTTGGTAGGATGAAGTGGTAGGATGAGGTTGCCTTTGGCTAATACAAATAGACACCCCTCGTCATTTATACCACAATGTATTACACCTCACCATTTGAATTTTAAACGTTCTTAAAGCTTGCCATTGGGACCTTTTTGACCCTTTTTACACTTTGTCTTATTTCTTTCTATTGCCTTGTATTTTTATTGTTTTGATGTCTTATTTCTGTGTATATTTTTCTGTTTTCTTACTTTGTAATTTGTACGTGTGCAATGTCGTCTGTTTTATATGTTTTTGCTGCTTTATGTTTTTGATTTTTTTGCGAGCACTCAGGTATCCCTGTGGGGTTCAATAAAGTTGATCTTATCTTATCTTATTTTTTGGAAATATTAATATACCATCAAAGATATTTGCCATTGAAAATTGATTCACTGTTACACATACAGTTCTAGCTGTTAGCTCTCCACTTTATACTTCAAACAAGTATACAGTACATAGGAGTGTCTTAATAATGTATAAATTTTAAGTCATTCCCATGATCAACTCAGCATGTGGGTTTCATTATTGACTAACATTACCTGTGCTGTTCACAGGGTGATGCACACCGGACAACTATTTATTGGGTTGTCAGGACCAATCATGATGTCTGCGCCAACGGTGCTCTCTGCCGCATGGTTCCCTCCAAACCAGAGGACTTTCTCAACAGCGGTCGGTGCCATGTCAGGAATC
The DNA here is from genome assembly GCA_021234535.1 of Stichopus chloronotus. Lineage (NCBI taxonomy): Eukaryota > Metazoa > Echinodermata > Holothuroidea > Aspidochirotida > Stichopodidae > Stichopus > Stichopus chloronotus. Next base: position 8,532,871 of record CM037835.1, read on the forward strand.
GTTGGTGTTGCTCTGTCATTTTTGGTGGGGTCTCTGATGGTCACTGACGTTGTTCCCAACGACAGCTCTACCACGTGAGTCACTTTTCATTTTGATTCTCAGTGTTGCATTTAAACAGGATTTCTGAAAAATAATTCTTTCTCCTCATGGCTGAATTGATTTTCCATCAAATGCAATTCTTCATCCATGGAAGTGGCTTTGTTTTGGTCATGTATTTTATACTTCTGATCACTTACAGTATTATCATGAGGGTGTATAAAGAGACCCTGAAACTAATTCTCCAGGTTGCCAGTAGTCAAATTAACAAAATCTTGGATATAGTATTAAACTACCCCTCGCAATGTATCCTTTGTTGACTATCTACAGTATTTGGTAGAGCATGACAATTAAGAAAGCCATTGAAAGGTACTGCATCTAAAAGTCCTGCAGTTTCGTCAGGTAGAACAATTTACTTGTGAAATAACATGGAACATGTTTAGTAAACAAACTGATCAGTTGGCCTTACACTTTCTTCAAGTAATCTTCCCAAACCAACTAGAAACAAACAAACAGGGATGAATATTGTATCTCTCCAAGTATTAGAAGAATGAGGGCTGTCCAGTGAGACAGAGTTCTTGTGTTGAGATGAGCCAATGTGTTATACTCTCCTTCCTGTGAGCAGGAAAAAGCAAAGAAACGTGAAGATGTGACAAGTGAACAGGGAAAAACAAGAGTGTTGGTAACAATGACCCAACATCAGTAGGAATAAATATTCTTTGTTTCAGCTTTGTAGCTTATAACAGTGTGAACCCATCAATTTGACAGAGTTCTAATTTTAAGAGTACATGCATTAATATGCAGTACTGGAAAAGACACTGTCAACATGTTGCTGCAAGATTTGACACAGTTTGTATTGTAGATCATTTGAGAGTTTTACTATCGCTTTCTAATCTCTGTTAATAAGAAGAGTTAAGGAGAGTCATGTGGTTTTCATGGTTACTGTTTCCATTTTTAGAGTTGCCCCTGTGCCAGTAGTGACAACAGCAGCCACTGTCACAAATCAAAGCTTCCAACTTCATGGTATGTGTTGTGTCTTTTGCTTGTTAATGTCATTTTTCTCATTTTTTGCCCTTTTTAATCATTCTTTCATAAGGATATAATCATGAAGCTTCTATCTTCAAAGTACAAACTGTCCAAAACATGTCACAATTTAGATTACGACAGTTTTACAAAAATATTAGAATCAGCCATCAGAACAAAGAAACAGACCACTTTTTCTGAATCTCTCATTTCATGCTCTTATGGTGCAACCAGGACAGTATTTTAAATGGTTATTTACATCATAATAACACCCCATGATTTAAAACTACCCTCTGAAAGGTAGCAAAGTAGGTGATGGCTTATTTTCTTGGATTTTCCTCATGCTGTAGATGACCTGACCACAGATGGGATACATAAGCATAGACTAGAGATCAGCTATCTCATGTATCTTGGTAAGTCTCTGTAGTGATTCTGTATTTAGCAATGATTCAGTAAGGATTCTACATTTTACAAAAAGTCGTTTGCGATCCTCGGATACTTTATACGGAATCTTTCGACTTTCTTCTCATGATTGTTTGAGTGAAATCAATTTTATCAAAATCCTCCAAAGCTGTGTTACCTATTGATACAATAACCATTCATTGTACCCTCAGAAAATTAAATGGAATACAGGGTGAGATGTTGAGTCATGTCTCTTTCAAGAATGGGTGGGGGGGAGAAGGGAAATATGAAGGAGGGGTCCATTGGATGGAAAAGATTTCTGTCTTGGTAATTGTGTACTTTGCCCTTGGACAAGGCAGGCAAGTGCAAATTGGAAGATAGACAGTCACGAGGAAGACTTAACTGTTGTTCTGGCATTGGCGTTTTTAATCCCTTCATCGATGGATAGATTTGATCGACTTGAAGATGTGTATTGTAATTTCATTTTATCCGAAACCATGGTAGAGTGGCCTTAATGTCATTCGTGTTGATACAGTTTGCTAACTAACTGAAACAAAAAAAAGCAACCTGTAATCTTTTTAGCCTCCAGAAAAAGTTGTTTGCTATTTTATTGTGTCCCCCTCTGTAATATGCTTGCCAGAAATTTGCTTATTATCTGATGGGAGTAAATGTTACATGATCCTTTGGGCAATAACTTTGATTTCCAGAATGTGGCGTTTCGCTTGTATTCTATGTCGCTGCTGTGCTGTATTTTCCGAGCAAACCTCCCACACCTCCGAGTGCCACCGGCTCTGTGGAGAGAGAGAACTTCCTCACTGGCTTTAAAGCCCTATGCACGTGAGTTGATCGACTACATTTTGACTTATCGGCGCTTTGCTTGAGAGATTTATGTGCGGTAGGCAGACAGATACCATCTCCAAGCAACTGCAAGAAACATTAGTTACAAGATGTTTTGAAAACTTGTGTTGTACTTCATAGATATGAAAGATTTCACAGAAGGCCAGAAGGGTCAACGTATTGTTTGAGTGGAGGGTGGGAGTGGTGGAATGCATTTGGCCTTGAAACCCTTGGTCCCTCCTAATGGGCACATAGGAGATGAGGTTTAATATTTCCTGAGGTTGTTAAGAGTGCATGTAAAAATTAGAAGAAAAAAGAGCTTACTGTGGGCATGCGACCAAGTAGTGAACACAAATGGAATCAGGCAGAAGGTGACAGTCATTCAGTTGCATAGGTAATAGTCACATAAACCAACTCCACAAGCTTTGTTCAATACATGTATTAAGTCTGGGAAAATGAATTTGTGAGCTTCATATGAAAAAAACATGAACTAAGTAGAACATCTGTGTCAGCGTTCTTACTACATACGTAAGTAGTCCATTTACGAAAAATAGGCATACAGTAAATCCAATTGACGCAGTACAGTTTCCTATGTCCACAGTTCGAAGGTAGCCCTACGGCAAGTACACATAGAGGCAATGGGGCTCCCATGTATATAGCTGGTGAGCCCATAGGGTCATATCACTCAAAAGAACACATGGTGTGTAAAGCAGCCACAGAGCTGCAGATCTTAACATTTTTCTGTCTGCCTATTGAAAAGAAAGCAACAACAATCTGTGGTTTGATAGTAATTCTTGTGTTGTTTTGTCGTATGAAGCTAGGTCAAGAACACCACAGTCTAGTCAGGTTAATATTGTCATGTCACTGTACAAAAGAATAGAGCCAGCCCTACCATTAAGAACCAATGGTAGAGTGTGCAAAGGTTCAGGAATGACTTGTGAAGAGGAAATTTGTATCTTTGTTAGGCAATGGTTCAAGGGAAATCAGGCAGTATCCGCAGAAAAATGGCAAATTTGCAGGCTATAGTAAACAACGTTTTCTGTTTGGGAATTTAGTCACACTGACAGTTTTATTGCATGCGTCTGAAGGATTCCACTGGCATGACAGTTTTAATTGGAAGTACAAATTTATGTCTCACCAGAATTTTCACCTTATCACTTTAGAGGATGACACGTGTGCCGTAACAAGTGTGCCCTCCGGCCCCCATCTGTAGAATCTCACACATGCTTCTGGAACACGGAATGATAGGGAGTGATGAACATAATTAACAGCACTTCATAAGAATTTGTTTGAGTATTTTATTCCCCTGCTATCAGATTTATTCTTTTCTCTAGTTTAGAAGGTAACGTGTTTTGTTTTATCTAGACTCCCAGTTCCTTCATACACTTAAAATATGTTTTACTATCCTCCCACCCTCTCCACCTCCCTCTAAACAGAATGCAACAAATAATCTCAATAACTTATATTAAAATTTTTTGTTTGTCAGCAAATGGCAATTCATGGCTCCTGCATTAGCCTATGGTGTTTTTACCGGTATTTATGGTGGCTGGACCACAGAAATGACTTCAATATTGGATTCCATAGGGGTTCACCAGGTAAGTTTACTGTCTTGGTGGAGTGTCAATAGAGTTAAAAACTATTAATAAAGGTGATGATGCTTCAACAGTTCTCTGTTGAAGTTGAGTTGCAGAGAGGACTGTGCAACTGACTTTAAAAGGTCCTTTTACATTGTCATCAAAGCTGCCACAGGTCATAGTAAGAGCTTCCATATTTCATGATAATAGCAAACTTTAAAGCCGTATACTGAAAAAATCCTGGAATAAGGTGCTATGAAAATTTCTGGAGGATCTGGCAAAATGATGATGTGTGCTTTGAAAAGCAAAGTCAACCATTTTGAAAGATAAATGCAACATGGATACCACATCGAAATTTAAGAAGTAAGGAGAATGACCTTGTGCAACGAAAACCACATATGGAGCTGTTAGTACAGTCTAGCTGTTAGTCACTGCTAGATAGAATTTGGTCTCATTCTCTTTCAATTTGTAGAACATTTTCTTTGCCATTTTTTATGCTGAACAACCAATTAGCAGAGCTCTTATCACTTTTGTTAAAGGGAAATCAGGGTTTATTTTCACAATTTATTTCACTACAATTCCCCACCGATACCGTACAATGAGTTATAACAACAAATATGATCAAGATTATCTCAAAACATGAGGACAATTTTGAGCAACCAGTAGAATATGCAAGAAATCGGTGAAGAACTCCGAAAGTCTGTAACATCCATATTCATCGAATCAAATATGAACATTCAATACTATCGCCTTTTCAAGGTATGAGGAGCTGTGGCTGAACAGTTTCATACGTAGCCTACATGTGCTGTATGTATCAACTATCACTTAACTCTTGTTTAGCATTGCACAATGCACGAACAGCATGGGAACCCTAAACATTCGGTTATGTTTATTCATATAAGGTCATCTCAGTGTTATGGTGTGATTTGTCATTGTATAGAGGAGGCTGTCTTGTACATGAACGTTTATTTTTTGTACCCGACAAGTATTAAAAGTTCTCATTCAACAGTACTAAATGCAATGATTGCCTTTTCTTCTACCTTCAAACACCTCCCCAACGTCTCTACATTTCGGTGAACAATCAGTTTAGAAAGAAAAATCAACTAAAGGTGAATTTTCTCAGTCAAACCCTGATTTCCCCTTTAAGCCTTCAGAGAGTATCCCTCTTGCCAGAAACTCCCTGTCAAGATTTAGATAGTACTTTATTGTTTTAGTTCCACCCACAGGAGTCTTTGTTGACTTGCACAATCTCAGGTCAGTAACCACAATTTGGTGTCACGAACTTTCCATCAACTTGTGAATTACCTCCTTCATGACCATAATTGTCATCAATGCTTTTTACACATTCATATTAGCACTTGGTAACATCAAATGAGAATGTGGTTGTCATTCTTGCTTTGTTTTTCATTTCGATATGTTCCTTCCCTTTTCCACTGGGTTGCTTTTGTTTGTAAGTGATTGTGTGTGTATGAAAAAATGAGATGTCGGCAAGGAATCACAAAGTCATGTGACTTTCTGGTATTATTTATAAACCCTTTAAATCAGTGGAGTATCCCTTTAGATCCTTTTTTATAGTTGCAGCACACTGGGGGTAGAAAAACTTTTTATTTTCTGATCTTTTTTTTTTTTGCTGTTCCACACAAGTGCCCTCACATTTACCTTGGCATCACTTGATATTAAAAAACAGCATTACATGAAGTCAACATTCCCCTTCTCTGGTATGCATCATATTTTGTAAATGGTATTTTAGTCTCAAAGTGTTAGGGTGTGATCACACAAGTGTTTGATACAATTGCACAGTCACCAGAGTCTCCCTTCAGAGGATTAGATGCACCGCTTCATCAATGAATCAAATATCAGATCTTCTGAAGTTAGATGCAGTTGATTTACGACCATCCAAAGAAGGACCAATGTTTAGTTTCACATCAAAATCCTCTCATTAGACAACCTCAAGTAAAGCAACAACCAAAAATAAACAGCATATAAAATGATTCACAGGAGGGAGGGAAAATTTATGACAATATTAAGTGAAATTGCTTTCAATATGAAGGGCTTTTTTTACATTATTTACCACTTTGTAATTCCTGCCCTTACACTCTTCAGTACTTGCACATGGAAACCAGCAAGGAAAATATCATGATCGAATGCTGAAATATTGTCTTCTTTGTGAGTGACAATTAGTGAGAGTCTGCCATCTTTCTAACACCCCTTATAATAAGATATGTACGAAATGGCCACTAAATTTCCTTGTTCCTTGTTTTCCAGAGTGCAGCTGGATGGATGGGCTTTTGTGCCAATATCGCAGGGGTTATCGGGGGACTTCTCATCAGTGGGTGAGTGTCTTTACTGCATGCTGGTCGTGAAAAAAACTTGTATCAATTACAAAAGGTCTGTAAATGTCTGTTTCATCTTCAGTTGCATCAGGTATTCCTGTTTTAAAAAAAGTTGAAAATGAAACCTTGAAAGGAGAAATATAATTTCATTATGAAGCAGCAAGTGCTGTGGTCATCTTGAAATGATAGTGGGCTTTGGGAGATTAAGAAGAACAAATGTTCTTGAGAGTAAAACTTATATATACACAGGAGGTATGAAGTGAAGTTGAGTCATAAGAGGGTTTGGTATTCTTATCATTCAATTTAATTTTGGGTAGTACCCAGCCTGGTGGCATTAATTGTCAAACTAACAGGGAAGATGGATGATTGCTTGCTGGATACCCCGGCTTTTCTCGTAAATTAAAGTGGGACACTTAAAATAAGACATGACTCCTACAAGAGTAACTCAACCATCTTCCAGTCCAGTCATCCTATTGGGTGCTTCATCCAAGATATAACTGTGACAGGATGAGTTAGTGATCTCATTGCGTGTTCTCTGATGTACAGTAATTGTGTTAGGGTGAGTGATCCACTTCTAAGGTGGTATCCCAGGGGTGCTGAATTTCAAAGAGATAAGTCTTCAAGACCCTGAGGGGTATAGCAAAAAGAGGGGCTAACGGGGGCCCTTACTCTGCCTCCCCCCAACATCCATTTGTTCTGATCACCTTGCTGATTGTTTTTCTTTACATAGATTGGTGGATGTTACAGGAGGGAAGAACATGAAGCTAGTCCTACTGATACTGACATTAATGTCTGTTGGAGTTTGGGTCTGGATCGTACTAATCTGTGGTGATTATATACACTACCATAGCTGTGAGTATAAACTCCATCATCTTTCTCAATGTTATCAGCTTGATGTAGTGATAGGAGGTGGGGAAGAGGGGAGTGCACGAGAGAACTGTCACAAGGCTACCAAACTTTATAAGGAATGTAGTAAGTTACCAACGAAAGGAATGTAGGTAGCCATCTGTGCATTTTTGTGCACATGTTGACTGTGCTAATGTTCTAATGACTCTATCCTATTTGTAGATCAAGCAGCAAGTCTATTCAATTTCACTTCAACAGTCATGACTTGGAATAAAATTGTTCAGATCCCTAAACAAGTTTCACTTCAAGCAACTACTCTAATGGCAATGAACAAAAATAATTACTTTCTGGTTGACATATGTAGTCTGTGTGATGTATCAAATGGTAAAATGTTTGTTAGATTGCTCAAGTTTTGATGGCTGACGATAAGATGTCTCAACACTCGTAGAGCAAATTTTTCTACATGAAAGAATAATAGTAAAAAATAAGTCTTTCAATTGTTAAGCATTCATTGTTCATTTCAACATGAACAGGGTAAAAAAAATAATTATGAGTTATATATGAAACTCCACAGAGGTCTTATATTAAAATCATCCTGTAGGAACATCTTCAAAGTAATGTTGTAATCCTCTTCAACTGGACGAGGTTGTAAGCAGAAAATTTCAAAGCAGAAACTTCTAATGAAATTTCAACTGAGTTAAATGGCTGAATAACTCAGTTGGTAAAGCATAGGACATGCAATCCAATGGTCACTGGTTTGAATCCCAATCTAGCCTTCAACTTCTTTGTAAATTCCAAGTATCCTTTGAAGCAAGATAGAACAGCTGCAACCAGAAGTCTAACTGATATCACAAATAGTTATGTTTGTAAGATAAAATTTCAGTTATCTTCAACTTATTGAGAAAATAATATATGCTTAGAGCATAGCTAGTATAAAAGCAGTACACTGTTGCAAGGGAGTGTATCTGTTAGTATCGTAAGTAACGTCACCAAACTTTATCCACAGACTACAAGGCTATATCCCAGTACCTCCAAAGGGTCACAGCAAAGTTGTAGGCAGACATTGAGTGGTACGGGTCGCTACTGTTCAACCTGTTTGGGTTTGATACATGTGTTTATAACCTGCATGCACACAATGAGTGGGTACCACTGTAGGTATCGCAGTTGCGTCCAGAGAGGGAATCACCACAGTTTAGTAGAGAAGTGTAAATGCTTTTGTCCAGACATGTGTTACAAGAACCTTTAGTTTTATAAGCCTCTTTTCGTGTCTATTCTTTAGTCAGTCAGCAGCGTTGTGCCAAAGTCATCTTCACATCAAGCTTTCTACATATCAGAAAGCCCAGTAGAACTTTCCCTGCAAGTTAACCCATAATCGCTGATGATTTTGTCAGTTTGTCAGATGACTTGGGGAAGAAAAAAAAAAAGGGAAAAAAAAGAAAACAACTGATACATTCTACGGCCTTAAATTTTAAATGCTCAACCGGTCAGTGACTTTCTCAAAGCTTTTTATCAGATGTACTTTCATTATTGATGTGAAAATTGTAGATGAACAAAGTTGTTGGTAACTGACTCTGCAGATTGATTTCAGGGTGACCCTCAGTCATGGTGTCCATTGTTGCAAAAATTGCATTTTTCTGCTCAAAAAAGTGCAAGGTTTGGGCAGGTTTTACCTAACTTGCCAAAGAAAAATGATCATTGTGAAATGCATCAGTGGAAAACTGTGAAATGTAAAGATTTAATGTAAGGGTAAATTTGTATGCATTTGTGCATGTCAAAACCTGCCACAGCGGTGCATCTGTATTTTCATTTACCCAGCACATGTGTGGATCTCCTACATCGCGACTGGTTTCTTTGTGGCTTCATTGATACCTATTTTTTATGAGATATGTGCCGAGGGAGCCTACCCGATCGGTGAGAGTTCTACTACAGGTCTGATGACGTGGCTCAACAATGCAGCTTGCCTTCTGTTTCTACTGGTTGCCTCTATAAAGTCATTTGGTAAGGGAATTTTTGTTTTTTTTGACCAGTTCTGACAGTAACGGAAATTCTGACCTAGATACCAAACTTTAAAGGGAAATAAGGCATTTGTTTTACACTGAGAACTAGGTCATGCTTTTAAAACCAATATTTATGGACACAGAATGATAGATTGCTGAAAGTAAAGAAGGATGGTGGCCTTCTTTTCACAAAATAAGTTTGTCAGAGGTATAAATTTAGTTATCTGTTGCTCAAGATTAATTTGTTTACCCAAACTGTCAAAAATGTAAATGATGCATCTCTGTAACTCATCTTATGCATAAAGGTTTGAGGACTTGGAGCATTTGCGTATTTTTTATTGGTGAGACTCCCATGTTGGAATAGTGATTGAACCTTTTTTGTTTGCCATTTTGTTGCATTCGAAACTCCCTTTAAGTAAAACAGCGTTTCAAATAAAAAAGCATCACTGAAACATGCCCCCACCCCTTCCTTCCCTCTGTGGACTCTGTAAACTCATTTCGTAAGGGATTTTCTCAACCTTAGAAAGATTACTTCTACTCATGATCTGTCCATGACTTTGTTGACATCATTAGTCTTGGTAGAGTTGGTAATAACGTGTAATTTGATGCCTCGTAGAGGACAAAGGAGTCTACGCAGTGAAGGGAGGGGTTGGGGGGTGCTGTATGTGGTGTAGGGTTGATCAGCATTCCGCTACTCCAGTTGGTACCGATATTACCGGAACTGGTTCTGCTCGGTTTCAATTTAAATTTTTCAATTTCTATTACCCGTACTAACCGGTACTAGCAGGTACCTTTACAAGTCGGTCTAGTACCGACTTAATTCATCAGAACCAGTACCATTTTTAAAAAATAAACAAAGGTTGTGCTTGAGATGAGCTGTTCATTCTAACATTTCTAGTCCCATCCTAAAAATATGATGCTGCCAACAAGTACTAAAAAGTCCTAAAAGACTTTTAAAAAGACTAATTTTTCAAGTTAACATTTTAGAAATGCATGTGTGCACCGAGGGCTGCACCAGTACTAGTACTGATACAGGTACTGAAGTGGGTAAAAGTACCAATACTGGTTCTTAGAGGTACCGCCCAACCCTATTGTAGTGCAGTGATACTTCGTAATTTGGAAAGTGAAAAGTTGTTTCACTCTAAACTTGTTACCTAGGTCAGAATTTAGTGTTATTTTTAGTTAAGAGCATATGTTATGTGGAAATCATTCTGAATACCCTGTAGGTATGATACGGAAAAGAAAAGAGGAAGTACTGTAGCTCTGGCTTTATCATTAGATGTAATGGTATCCCTCAGAGGTGATCCATGTTGTGTTGGTGGAGGCCAAAGGTCAGTTGAAATCATTTAACAGAGATGAAGGTTTGAGTTGGTTGAACTTCAAAGAAGTACAGTGCAGCATTCCTGTACGTTTTACATCACTGGTCACTTTGGGTCAGCAATCTGGAATGTTGTTTATTGGCCTGGTGAGAAATTGTCAATTTAATTGAATGTAATGATTCTTTTACGCTTTCAAATAATTAATGCTACCTTTTTGCATACACTGAATTCTCATCAGTTATTTTGCAAGATAATTGTAAAAATTTTTATTAGCATCTGATGCAGTGGAAGTTAAGATACAGTTCTCTACATTTAACCACTGCATTGTGAATTAAGTGTTCCGACTGATGTCACAGCCTAGTTAAATAATTTTGTCTTGTTATTGATCTAAATTTCAGGTTATGTGTGGATGAATTGGACTATGTTAGGTTCTGTGTTCCTTGTAGTACCCCTACTACTCTTCTACAAGGAGCACTATAACAGACTCGACGTAGACATCGCAGGCAGTGGCGACCAACGGACAAGCAACTGTGCGTAAAATATCAGGCCCGATGCTCAATTGGTTCTAGGTAGATGCAATGAAGGCGATGTTATTTTCAGAAAGTTGGAGGTCCTAGTAGCCACTGATTTGTTTCCAGTGGCCTAGTCTTTCTATTGAGATGTATTTGCAAAGCCAGTGATGGATGTCACTCTTGCCTGAAAGTTATTTAGTCACTGAAATGGTACTCTGTAATTTTGTTTTGTTATTTTCATAACTTCATCTGTATCACAGTTCAGTTAAACAATGTTATGTTATCTTTTTGAAACAAGGAACGATATTATTGTTTGCTTAATGTTTGTTAAATGCCTTTGTAAGGCTTTAGAAGTTGACATTTTAAGGAGTTCATTAATCTTATCGCTCTGATGAACTATCATTATGGAGAAACAGCTGTTTCAGCTCTTCAGAAACTAATAGCTGATAAAGATAGACTAGAGGACACATGAAAATTGTCACAGCATCTATTTCTGCATATACCAGGTTAACAACAATTAATGTGAATGAAAACCAATTGTTGTTGAACTTCAGTCGTGGTCATTCAAGTGTTTATGGAAACTAATACAATAGTTATCTTCTTTGACAGAGTGCTAAAAACTTACAAAAGTATTACACAGATGAAGAGATGAATTAAAATGTTTGCCTTATAGTGCTAGCATTCCAACCAATTTACCTAAGATGTGTATAGTTGATGTCGTATAATGGGCGACAACTATCCCTCTACATTGTCCATTCTTTTTTGTATCATAAGAACATGTTACATTTCATAATGTCATGTGACAGAAATCTCCAGCTTTAAATCAGGTGTGCAATGATTTATGACATGATTTGTAAAATGAATTCAAAGTGATTAAGCAAAGTCTTTCAGATAACAAATTAGAGTTTTAAGCGAGCTCATAAATGTCATATTTATGTTAGAATTGAATATTGTTTGGGGATAGGGTGTGTAGGGGGAGGGTGTGAAGTTGGGGGAGTGGAGTGCACAATTAGTTGCTTAACAAGTACACTTTTCATTTTATGAAGTCAGTGTCAGCACTATGACAGTAGCATAGAAGTTATCCATGTCCCTACTAGTCCCAGAAAGGGAGAGGTAGGTATTTTGAAAAAAAAAAAAAAATTTTAACTCTCTTAAAGTTTGTCAATAGCTACAATATTAAATTAAGTCAAGAATTGCCAGTACTACATTGTTTCGGATAGTGAGTCTTCACAAAGTCACGTCATAAGACCCACAAAACCAGTGCACGTCATGGCTGTCGGGTGCTGTGCCCACCATGCATTTGTAGTGACATTCAACTCACAAAGATCTGAATGGATGAAATACTGCAGGTGCACCCTGGGTCTTAGTTTCTAATTGAATGTGAGAATAATGTCAGAGAAATGCTTAAAGGTGCGTGCTGGAAGTCAGGGGATGAGATCAATTCTCTACACATTTGATGGTTTCACTTTAACAGCTTGAAAAGGCCACGAGAAAAATAAAGGGTAATGGGGAAGGAGAAGGTAATGGACAGAAGGAACGGTGGATAAGAGGATGAAGGGAAATCCTTTGAGTACGAACTTCAAACTTTAAGTTAGGAGTCTTAAAACCCTCTGACTGCAAAGACTTTTCACTCACCACTTGTTTGTCACATATGTCAGTAGGTTCTTGCACTAACCAGGAACATTAATACATACTTTTTGTCTTAATTTATTCTCAAGTGACATAGAGAGAACGATGTCACGCTGTTTCTTATTTGCCAGAAATTTAGTCAGAGACTCCAAAATTTCCTCACACATTTAAGGCTTAAAAAGAGAATAGAATTTAAAAAAAAAAAAAAAAAAGCTTGAGCGTCCCTCCTCCAGTGATTCCATCCTGTTGTAACAATTTAGACAATTTGTAATGCTGGCACATGGCAAGCATGGAAGTTGTCACCATACTAAAAATTTTTCTGAATTGACATCAGGCTTGCTACACTGCAAGCATTTTGTGTCCCGAGTTTGAATCTAAATATTTCATAAATGTTATTCGTCACTGGCATTTTCCACGATTATCATGCTAGAAACCACCCTCAAATTCTGCTCCTGTTTTTGCATGTAATTGATTTTGTCGTTGAATGTTCAATTTGGGTGCAAAATTCATCCAAAAAAATTATTTAGATTACCACAATCTTTTTTATGTCTGTTGATACTTTTTTCTTTTTGGCTATGTAACAAACGAAAGACATGAAATGGGTCATATTGAATTTCCCTTCAATTGCAACAATAGCCTTGATAAATACCTCAGACGACAAAAATCAAAATGGCAGATGGTTTAAAGTGTGCTTCTTGACATGTCTGCAAGGATGCAGTGTGTTCATCTTTAAGCTTGATCAAAACAAGGTGTGCTTGAATTTGTGGAGTCTGTTGTCATTTTACTACCATGAAAGTCAGAATTTTTAATCAGGGAACTTCACAGTCTTAACGTGCTATAATTAGAACCAGTACCTCACCTTTTGAGGCAATCAGTATTGAAAGTGAATGATTTGGTTTTTAACCTCTCTTTGCACTGCTGGTGTTGTATTGGTTAAACTTTGTTTTGGATTTATCCAACTTTCCGTTTACTATTTGGTTTTTGACCATTTGAAAAGAAGGGTGTAAAACAAGATTTTATATGAATATAAATTGTTAGGTGTTCAATGGTCTGTCCTTAAAACCTGGATGCTTAAGTTGTATGTTAACATCTCGCATTTATCATCGGTGACTTCTACAACGAAAAGCTAGTCTGAATTGTTGATTTTCTCCTATGCAAATAAGGTCACAACTCTTTCTCACCTTTTTTCTTCTTTTTCTCCAAATTTTATCATGCTTGTAAGAAAAATGTTGCAAAAGAGAGAAGGATTGCAAATGTAAACGATAGATAGTTTAGGATCATTGCATGCATGTGTGTGCTATTTCCTTTATTATCAAGAATGGTTAAACTCTCAATTTAATATGTTGAAATGGAAAGTGGGAATTTACAATCAAAACATACTTTGGTCATTTCAACACATATGTGGTATCTACATAGAAATAGATAAACGAGAATGCCATCGGGCTAACTGCTCACACACAGAACAAATGAAGCCAAACAATAATAAGTGACCATCCTTGCCTGTTTGGCAGAATAGCTCTGTCTTCAACATTTGCCAAATATAATGCACGTGCGGCCCAAGAATTTTTGCAATAACCTGATAATATTCACATAAAATTGTTTTCCAATGGCTTTTTGTTTGCGAGTTATGTTATCTTAAACTTTTCGTCTGAGTTAGTGTTATTTGGTTTCATTAGAATGCCTTTGCCTAACAGTTTAGACTTCACTGATTGTTCCCTGGTGTCATTTTGGTTTTTCTGTGTCTATAGGTATCTACTACATCAATTTAATTGATCCTTCAAAACAGAAGTGCACCCAAATATAAACCTTTAGTCATCCGTCAGGATTATGAAATCATTTTTAGCTCATACCAGCTAGCTGGTGTGAGCTATTGTAATCGTGTGACATCTATCTATCTGTCTATCTGTCTATCTATCTATCTGTCTATCTATCTATCTATCTATCTATCTATCTATCTATCTATCTGTCCATCCATCTGTCTGTCTGTCTGTCTGTCTGTCCGTCCATATATCCATCTATCTATCTACCTGTCTGCCTGCCTATCTATGTATCTACCTATTTACATATCTACATAACCTATCTAATCTATCTGTCTTCACAATTGTTCAAAACACTTCTCCATCATGCTTTCTTGCATTTGCATGACACTTGGACACAATGTTCCATACTGTAGGTGGTGAAACAATTGGGATGTACACAGGTTTTTGGTGTGAGGCCCCATGTGGGCCCTATGGCCCATTTTATGAAATTGCTTCTGCAAAATGCTTCTCCTCCTACAGATTCTCTTGTCAATGCTGGTTTGTCACAATAATACTCCCTTAGTGGTCAAACAAAATCACTAATGATAAGGTAAACATCATCTGGGTTGATTGATGTGCATGAACCGTGGACAATAAACATGTAGCCTTGTGCAAGATCAAGTCTTCATAACTGACCAACTAACTGCTGCTGAGGGTGTTCTGTAACTTCCTTTATAGCTACCATTCTAATTATTTCTTAGTTTTTCTTCAGCTTGCTCGTAGATACATCGCCTCTGAAATTCTTTTCTGCAATTATCAAGTTTGGTAAGAGTGCTCAGTTGCCACCATGATGATATTTATATTACATGTACAAGTTCATTACAGATTCAGACAGATTGTCTTCCAACCCTCAAACTCTGGTGTCACATGATTACATTTCTTCTTGGTTATCCCTTATTTCATGCTTGAGTTTGCTTGATTTCACTTTTTGCCAGAGAGGTACCAGAACTAGTGCCTTCTTATGTCTTGTGCACATACTTCCTGTGTAGGTCTTACCAAACTTTAAGAATGAAGAATAATTATTTTTGGTGTGTGCAAATTGTCAGAAAAAAACATTATTTTCTGTTTTTTTCATCGCACATCCAGAAATTTGTGAGGGGGGTGATATGATCTGTGTCCCTGAGGAGACTGAAGGTGTATTTTAGGGGATGATAGTGTCCACAGGTCCGTATTCAGGGGTGGGGTGAACCACCCACAAGAATTCCACTCAGCCTATGATAGTAGGCCTATGTTAGCAACATACTATGTTGGTGATAATTGTTAGGTGAAATGTTCCACTGGTGGTAAAATCGAATCCCCCCACTGAAAAAGCTGCATACATATTGGACTGGTCCACCCTGGAAAATTTTGTTTAATGTGTGCTCTTATACAAAATGGTGCATGTTGTCTTGAATGAGAAAGTGTGACCAATTGTACAGTTTTGTGGATTTGTTCCAAGAAATCAGACAAACTTCCTTTGTTTTATAATTAATGGATGTTACAGTGGGTGAATGGGGGGTGGTAGTGACTAATTCCCCCCCCCCCTCATATCTGTCCCTACCTGCAGTAGAATGATTGCTTTGTAGTCTGTCATCGTCCTTAGATTTAAGCTTACCATTAGTCCCAGACACATGGAACTGCTTTTTAGTTACGAAATTTAATAATACAGATTTGTTTAAGAAATTTCCAGCGGGCATTTTTGAATGAGGGTGAGAAAGGATGCTGACTGTATGCAAAGAGGTTCGGTCACACCATCACCTCAAGAAATTCTGAGGACATTGTAAAGTTACAATAGAGTTTGTGACTGAACTTTAAATTTGAAATTTTAAATTGAGCCTTGTTTTTCTTACAAGCAAAGCTGGAAAATACAAGACATAAATGAACATGAGGATCTCCATGTCACGTTGCTTCCTTTTTTTTTTTTCCATTGGGTTTTAGTCCATCACCTCAAAGAAGAGATGCTTAAATACATTGCTGCTATTATTTTTACTCCTTTTGAAGGATTTATCCTATCCAGACAACATTGATGTACCTCATTTAGTTTTAATGCATTAAGATAAGGAAACAAAAACCTTTTATGAGAAAATCCTGCAAAGAAAACCCAGTGACTAGCAGTAGTACAATCTTGCAATTTTTATCTCAATACATATATAGAGATATTGTCACACTAGCCGGACATTCTTTTAAAATGGTGTCAGGATCTCAGTTTATTGTCAACGTTTATCCAGCATCTCCACCCATGCTTCTTTGTGTAAAAGCAAAAGATGTTAGCAGTTTAGATGTGAATAAAATACATGTAATAATTCTTTGCAAATTAATGACCAAAAAAAGTGCCTGAAAGCTGGAAAACGTAGATTGATCTTCTCCCATAGATTTGCAAAAGGTCCTTGCATAAATTTATAGATGTTTTAGATTGGTGGCAGTAGAACTCTAAGCTCCTCCTTTGATTTGCAGCGATTGAAGTTTGTTATAGTAAAGGAGAGGGTAGCATTGAGGTTTTCAAATCAATTTTGTCTTATTCTCAACTTCAGCATAAAATACAAACGAAGAATGTCAGACACCAGCTGTGGGGTTACTTTAAGTACTGTTAATACTTTGAGACCCACCATATCGAGCACAGTTAAGCTGCTCAATTAGCTCAAAGAGATTTTATTCATTTGTCATGCGATTCTAGTTCAGTATCATTCACCCAGCAAAATCACACAATTAGCTCACTTATAACAGTGCCTTGATCCCAGGTGTTTAGCTGCTCACATTTTCAGAGATGGTGATGCAAAACTCGACACAACTGTTTAATTGACATAATGAATATATTAACCTTGTAAACAAGGGATGGCATGCAAATGAACTGAAGAGGCAGAAGTCTAATAGTTTGTCAACCAGAATTAACCACATTCTCAATCATAGTTGTTTCTAACATATTCAGAACATCCTTACAAAGAAACTTCATACAACCAGAAGTATCAAGATTCCACAGCATTGCTACTCTAGTTTTTTTTCTAGTCCCAACTGGTTTTTTTTTCTAGTCCCACAGACTGTCTAAAACTCCTCCATATATGTGTAATTAAAGCAGTGGGCCCCTGTGTATGTTGTGTAACATGAGCTACTCTGCATCTTTCAAATTTGCTGTCGATCAATGAGCAGAGCCAACTGAGAATTTTGCTTCCCCCAAGCCAAAAATATAGCTTGGGGTGATGAGTGACTGCCTTTAAAGCCATCACAGTAGCTTTGTTCAAATATTTCCACCTTTTCATTCAACCTTGATGATCTTTGTTCAAAACAGGACATCCCTGAATTCAAAATAGAACACCCCTGAATATTGTCAAACAAATAAAATTGATGTATTTGCTCAAAAACTGTTTATCGGTGCATGGTTATTAACTGCATCATTCATATTCCAAGATTTCTGTCATCGGATGAATTCAACTGAATTTCAACCCAATCCGCAATGCAACCTAAGCAGCAATGCATGTCCCACTGAATGTGAATTCCAGTCCCACTCAGAGGGGAACACAACTTAGTGAAATTATCAACAGATTTCCTCAAGATTAGCATATGAGACGAGAGATGACTCCAAAGTTGGGTTAATGACATTTGCTAACCACCAGATGGACACTGCGCATGCAGGTAAACCAATGAAATATCACATGGATGTGGGAGTGGTGCTGACTTCATACTGATATAGAGACCATGCTGTGGGCAGGCCTGCTAATGAGGGCAAAACTAATGTTAGGGGGAAAAGGTGCTGTGAAATGGAGTCATGAGCTTGGGTCATGTATAAACAGAACACACAGCGTTGTATGAGAGGCGATCATTTTTAAAAAGACTAACCGAGTTTCAGAAAGGAAAAACATCTTAAGATATCAAACTGTTGACATTCATTTTCCACTTTGAAACTTACTACTCTGGCAGATTCAATATCAGCATCATTAGCCCAAGACTGCCATGACTTGCATTCCTTTTGCTTACACCAAAAAGTGTTCAAACATTCTCAGTATCCTCTGGTATTATAGATTTCAAATTGTACTGAACCATGGTTTGGTCAATGTGATGCCCTATAATGTTTGCAAGAAAACACTCAGACTTTCAACCATATTTTCATCATTGACCGCCTTATCCTCCTCTACCATGTTGTCATTGTCTATTATGTTATCATCGTCTACTATGTTCCCTCTTTTTATTGTTCTTTATTTCTTTGGTGTTTTTTTCCTCCTCTTTGGTGTCATTTTGTCTTTCTTTACGGTCTTCCCTGAGGCTGGAGTTTTTTCTGCTTCTCCATTCTCTTTATCCTTATTTTCACCAGCATCTGATGGCTTTTCATCCTCTGCTTCTATCCTCCTTCGGCCTCTCTTTATCCCCTTCTTCGAACTGTTTTTTAAGTTTTCTGTTGGAGATACTGGGATTCCCTGAAAAACAGAAATGGTGTACAACAAAAGTTTGATGGTCTTCTCTTGTACCAATATATCAAATGAGGACTCCTCCGTTGTGCGTAGAGCAAACACAATGGCACACAATGGCTTCCTCTGTTGTACGTAGACAAACACAATGGCACATAACTAACAAGGATCAAAAGATACAGGCAGCTCTCTGATGGTACCACACAATCATCCAGAAAAATAAAGGATAAGCTTATATCCAGACATAAATGTGTACATTGATGAAAGTGATATTAAAGTTTCCTCTTGCCATAATTTACCGTGGCTATCTCTGCTTACATTGCATTCATATAATTTGGAACAATTTGATTGAGAAAGATATTTGTTCAAAAGACAAGCTGAAGAATGACGCAAACAGTCTCTGGCAGGGATGTGATTGGAGGTAAAGAAAAACAAGTAACAATCCTAAGCAGTGATCTCACACAAGCATGCATAGCCACCTACACAAACAGAAACAGCACAACACTGTGTGAAGAAAGTACTGTAATGCAATGAAACAAAACATTTTAAGTACAGGTACGGTTAGAGAAGGCTAGCAATGTGGGTAATTATACATGAGAAGAAAAATAATTCAGACTGCAGCGCGCACGTTAATGGACATTGAAAAAAAAAACATGAGCAAAAGGAAGAAAATGCACATCCATAACTCTTAAAAAAAGAAACTTTGGATTTCCAGAAAGGTGATGGGATCATTAGTGTAACACCACCTGCACTTCCTTTGTGACACATGATACCTTGGTAACAAACTGAATATGCCACTACTTGATAGAGTTGCTACACGGTCCCTAGTACTGTTAAAATATAAACAAAACAAACCAGAGCATATTCACTACATAATGGCATTGTTGTAAGCAGGTCCCTCAGATGCAACATCTACACATCACAAGAAGTATCAATCTTAATACCTTAATCCATTTCTATTGATATCCCCAAAACACCCTGCCACTGAAACTTTGCATGAATCAATGCAAGTGACCTAAAGGTTTTAAAGTATTACAGAAACTGATGACTGCAATGCAAAGAGTAACTTTTAGGCACATTTATGATAATTCAGCGCTCGACAGTAAAACAAAATACAAAATGGAAGCTCAGCACCAATGGACAGCAAGCACAACATTAACAAAACAGATAAAAGCTTTCATTGGTGTTCAAATTACACATCAAAGTAACACATACCAGAGGTTCCACAGAGCCATATGACTGAAACTTCCAATTGCCAGACACATACAGTACATTGTATGGTATCATCACTAACCTTATCATCAACCACCTCTGAAGAATCTTGCTCCTGAGGACTGATATTGTCTGATGTATCTTTCTCTTCACTCATCTTTTTCCTCCTGCGAGATTTTCTCCTGGTGTCCTGGGAGGGGGTTTCTTCAATTTCCTATCAGACAAACAGACTGTCATTAATCCCTGACATCATCCTCCTCCACATTTTCTACCGCATCAAAAATTTGACTTAAAATTGGAAACAGAAGTTTTCGTACATTCTCTCCGACACTGATGAGCCAAACACGTAGACACTAGAGGTGGAAACTCACATCGAGTCTGAAATCATATTCCAAGATTTGCCATCTAATTCTCAATAAATTGCAAATATGACTTTACATGAGACAGGACTGTACGATCAGGCACACAGATCCATTGCTCAGCAATACCCACAATGCAGCAAACACACAATTAGCCACTACTCTGCTGCTATGCAGATGGTGAACTCAAACTTTTTTTACCAGTTTATCAAATACAAACAACTTTTGTCTCACAAGCTGTCACAATTCTGGAAAAAGTCAACAAATCTTGAATTTAGTTGTCAATCTGACTGGACAGTCTAGTACCTTCGTCAATTTCTATTCTGTTGCTACAAATGGTGTACAGATGTTTACAACAAGACTGCTGTTAAAGTACTGTAATTTGAGGCTCCAAAGTCTGTACAAAGTTGTTTGAGCTTTCAAACTTCTAAGTTACACACAAATAAATGAAAAATGAACTCAAATCACCCAAGACTACTTTTCAAAGTTGTGAGCACACATCAATATTTTATCACTCAATTAAGTTATCTAGTGTTCTTGCATCATATATGCAGTGGTCTGCATTAAAAACGTCTCTGTCTATATGAAAACTAGTTACAGGGAAAATGGCATTAACAACGTACTAGCATGGCATACAAATAACGTAGCTTTAATCTTTGTAAAACCATTCAGTCTCACCAATAAAAATCAGCATTAGCTTTGTCTCTCAAAATATCTTATGCATAAGATGAGGTACAGAAGATGCATCACGTGAACTTTTGAAAGTTTGAGTGAGCAAGTTATTCTTGGGCAACAATTTCTATCAGTTAGAAACGTATTTTTTGAAAAGAAGGCTCCCATCCTGTCTTATTTTGAAAAAGCTACAGTATCATTCTGTGTGCATAAATATGCTTTCAAAGTATGGTTTTTGTACAACGAACGTAATATTTCTCTTTAAACTGACCTTTATTTCACTTCCAGAGCTGTCTGCTTCTCTGGAATTCACCACCTCCTCCTCATCATCTTCAACAATTGCTTCACTGTTTTGGGCTTCGGTTGTCCTTGTCTTGCGCAAAGAAGTCTTAGCTGCATTCCATTCATTTTTCTGTTAAGCAATTATATTTGTCAATAGAATGGTAATCTAATTTAGATGAAACAAAGCAAATGTCAGCTGTTTTGTGGGGGGATTGAAAAGATTCCACTTGTGACAGATGTTTGCTGTTATCAAGTCAATTTACCAAAGCTGAATTAACATCAAATAAATATTATAGGAAGTACACTTTGAAGATACTCCAGTACGAAACACTAAACTACTTCCAACACAAACTACATTTCTTCCAAAAAGAAAAACAACTTTTCTGAAACTAACTTTGTCACTTAAACCAGAGTAACAGAAACATGTAGACAAATACAAGCAGCATCCAAAATTAAACTCACAAAAATTAGGGAAAGAAACATGGTTCGAGAAAGGTGTTTCTTGTGTTATCTGACATTATTCTAAATAGTTTAAGAAAATAATGGCAATGGCAGCATCCTAACTGTTTCCAAGGAGAATGTTAGCCAATGTTAGAACACCAACGACATAATAAATTGCAATAAACTGAGCTTTGATTGTATTAGCATCAGTAGTGGTTCTCTTCAGCCAGTATTGCAACAAATCTTCAAAAGGTAGAACGAATCACAAATCTAGTAATTATAAGATGGAGTAAAGAAACATTATGCCGCTATTTCCGGCTGCTTCATCTTGTACAACCTTGCACATCACTCAAACTATTTGTTGTTCACGTTCCCGTCCTTCCTAAACTGAAAAGTAATTCACATGATGGTTTATGGGTTAAAGATGCAATTATGATGCAAAAGCTTTTCCTATTGCAAGTTTTCCCTGCCTACTGTTACAAGCACTTTTAGTGATGGCAAATACATTGAGCCCCACCTTTTCATCTTTCATCACACACATTCCTGTCAAGAGGGTGACATGACAATTCTGTTCAGGTTACCTCCACTGAAAGGTCGTAAAAAGCAAATCCCTTTCTCCTAAGAGAGCAGCTGTCTCTAGTGCCACAGTCTTTATACACTTAAAATAAATGCTCCACTAAGCTGGTTGACTTACATAGCCATCAATTTTCAAGTCGATGCCCATTTCCTTCAAAATCTGCTCCTTCCCACTCTCTTGCCTGGCTCTTCGTTTCAGATTTCGGCTGATTCTCTCTGTGTCCGGCGCTGCTGCGTAACTGTTATTGCGTCTTATGCTGTTCATCCTGCCCCTCGGCTTTCCAAACTGTCTGAAGCAGCCCTTGAATGTATCCTCATGGAGTTCATCCTTTGGAACAACTTTGCCTGGAAGTGTATGACCAAAGAAAGATGAACAAGAGCCCAAGAGCACTGTGGTTCCTTGCACAGATGGAGAGCACATGATGTAAATTATGAAGTAAAAGGGAGCATATTGCATTACTTTGTACGATAGCCCCTATGGTCCATTTCTGACCATGAACTCTCACTTTTGTAACATAAAATCTGTAGAGAGAAAAACATATTTCATGCTTTTGTAAAATGGCTCATTTCACACATTGGACCCCAAACATGCACCCACATGGAACCACTTCCATAGCACTACTGTGACCATCAACAGTGTAATACATGCAATCTGTAAGAGAAGAAGTATTTTGCGTGATTTCACAACAGACTATGGGCACTATGGTTCCTTGTACTTGAAATACACATACTGTAAAATGATATGCCTGAATTCATAAATATCAAAAAAGCCATTTCAATTAATGCAATGAATTGAAGATGTTGATTTAGAACTGCAATATACAGCAATATCCCATTCATTTTACTAAACACAAACAGCTGTGAATCTCTGCAAATTGCAATAAGGCTTATCACATCTATGCCCCTTTAAAGTCCATCAAACTCACACCATGCCCTGGAGGGAACTCCTGGGGTCTAGTTTAAACTGGTAAGAACACCAGCTGACTTACTTTCTTTCACTGTGTTCTACCCACTTCACTAATTGAAAAGACACTTACATGAATGAACACACAAGCACTCATGCATGAGGAGGTAAACTGATCCAGCCAAAACTTGTCTGGTGTGACCACCTACAGTAGTGCAAACAGCACACTGCTGCTTCTTCATTTGATCAAGAAACTGCTAACTCAAGTAGTACTTCCATGATGCACTGGAGGGGGACTGATGGAACATACAAGCATCCATAGCATAACAAGGTTTTCAGACTTATGCCCCTAGTTCCCCCAAATGACCTTTGATGTCCACCAAAAACAATAGGGCACACCTTCTCAATATGGTGAACCTACATATTAAGTTTGACTTTCATCTAACTTTTCCCTATTGAGTTACAGCGTACCTAAGCAAAACAGACTTTTGCCCCCAGTTCCCCCAGATAACCTTTGACATCCACCAAAAACGACTAGGGCACACCTTCTCAACATGGCGAACCTACATATGAAGTTTGACTTTTATCTAACTCCCCCCTTTTGAGTAAGAGCGTACCTAAGCAAGTGTCACAGATGCACACACACACACACACGCCAACCTGACTGCATAGGTTCCATTGCTGGTGCAAGGAACCAAAAACCCACAATCAGTATTCACATACTGCATCACTGGCAAAGAGAAGTTACAACACTTTCAAACAGATGTGGAAATTTACCACAAGAATGAACACATATTAATTCAAACTTTGTAAGAATCCTCAACTCCTACGGGGATTACCGTCAGGTGAACGTTTATTATCCTGTGGATTATATATGGTCAATTTTAGAGTAAAATAAAAAAAGGATAAATAAAATTGAAACATAACTCAGTGTTTTGTCATTTGCTATCTTACAGAAAACAATGGTGGTACTTTGCCTATTATGCACAAACATCACTGACATGTCACTGATTATGTTCACTTTTTCTCAGAGTTTGTTTTCACTAAAACTGCGATTGTTTATAGCCTTAACTTTTCTCTTGTTTCCACCCTTTTCATCAAAATCTTGTGTGTGTACGAACAAGGTTTATTACTTCTGGACCTGTGCATTAACTGCAGGATAATGTACTCTCTGAGGCTAATGCAAGCAAGGCATGGGGGCGCAGGCTGAGTGCATCCAGTCATAGCATTAACTCAATCGTGCTTTAACACCCAATTAATGCACAGTCCAGCATAATCCGTGACCTTTTATTGTTGTGACTCATTCTGAGCAGTTCGATTTGCATGATTGTCAGACCACACTCATAAATATTTGCTTGTCCTTTCTCTCTTCCTTCTCTGTACAAGTTTTGTTTTCTCTTACATTTGATCAGTTTCCTGTACATCAAGTAGTTGTTCATAGTCTGTGCGACGATCTTGGCAACGTCCGCATATTCAAACTCAATGTACGCATAGCCTTTACTCTTTGCACTCTGTGGAGAGACAGAAAGGAAAGTTTAAGACATTTCTGGATATATTATATCTTCAAAAGGTGCAACAATCCAATGCAACCTGCTTTAACAGAGATATTCAACAATAATGAAGTATATACACATGATTTTACTTCATGTTGGGTGTAATAGCTAAGTACAGTACATAGTGAACCAAGATATGCAGAGTGATGCATGCAGGTACAAATCAATAAAGAAATTCAAGCAAGATTCAAGATACATGACAGATGCAGCACACAATGAATCAGAGACAATGTTTTCTTGGTTGAGTCCCAAAATTCTGTCGATGAAAGTCAGTGACAAAGTTGAAACTCACACAGGTGGTGTAATAGGGCCAAACTTTCGATGCAAAAGCAATTACAAATTACTAAAATACAGTACTGTAGCTTATCATATTGTTTACAAGCATTTTTTTACACAAGCAGTCATACAGTCAAATGGGGTAACATTGACACTGATGTAAAACATCAGCATGTACTTTACTGCACTGTAAACACTTCCAAGCCTTTTCCTTCTGCATTAAAAAAGGTTCTTAGCTCAAAGTGCTTACTGTGTCACACATCATCTGAGTGTATGGCATACCTTTTATCAGTTCTTCATTGTGTTTTAAAGTGTTGTGTTTATTCCATTTAATATGTCAACAAAATGTCACACAACTTTGAATTGTTTGGTACATTAAAACCTTTGCCAATTTGGGTGAAATTTAAGATTGGCAGCTTTTTTAATGTACTTTGAATGATCAATCATTCTATGGGTCTTACATGTTTGAAGGTATCACTCATCAAGTTCATAACAGTGCACATTCTTATAAACATGCTGAATAAACGGAAAAGTATAATTTCTGCCTTGACAACTATCTTTGATAAATCCAAACCATAAACTTGAAAGACCCTACAGTGGAAACAGACAGCCTGGTATAAGCATGCTCACCTTAATCTGTTGGCATCAAATGCAGTTTATACACAGAAAGACAGATTTACTACATGGAACAATACACAAGGGCTGTATAGAATGCAAATTATGCAAAAACGTGTAGCCAATATAGTTTACTTGTAAATGTGGAATATTCAAGGCGTTTCATACAGAAACCTCGAAAAGGTTGCAAACTATGAGAGCTACTGTAAGTCCTGTAAACTATTTCTCACTACTGTCATGGAAAACAGGGTGCGACAATTACCTTCTTACTGCGGCTTAGCCGTATCCTCTTTATTCTCCCAAACTGTGAGAAGTATTTGTACATTGGATATTCACAGAAGGCATGAGGTAAATTACTGAGAAATACCACACCAGAATCTGGGTCATCCTCATGTTTGTCTCCAACCTAAAAGGAAGTCACAAAGAGAAAAAAAGATGCAGTGAAATGAAACAATCAAAGAAGACCAGGTCACTGATACAGTAGAAACAATAACAGAGCTCGTATGAAGTGTCATCCTTTATAGGCCTACTGTATGATTGAAGAATGACATTAAGTCCCTCTCTTGTGCAGATGGTTCAGTTAATTCAAGTGGCACCTATGCAAAGTTCTGACTAGACATGGATGGCAACAAATTGGATGGGACAAATTTTTTGTTCAAAAGGTTGGCTATGTAGAATCCTGCTTAAATGAGCCACAGACTGCCATCTCGTCATCTGAATACAGGCTTAGCTACAGTAGATAGGCGATCCAATTTCAAATACATAAACAATAGGTGACATACTGTACTGTAATTTGCGCAATTTGCCCTAATAATTGCCCAAAAGCTACAGTACAGTAGGTTGATGCAATTGATTTTTCTTTGGCTCCCCTAACATAGAGGTGTTCAATTTAAGCCATGGCAGGATTTTGATTGGTGTAATTTACAGAAGCCTAAACTCATCACTGGAGAATAATGAAAGTTTACAAACCTTGATTAGAAGTGGATGTTTAATGGAATTTTCTCATTTGCTTATTAGGAAAGACTTAAATTAGCCTGATATTGACTGGGTGTAACAAGAATGCTTCCTTTCTTGGGTTAAGAGTGAACTCTAATGAGTTTGCCTTAATGATAGTATTTTACAGTATACCAAGGAAAGATACATGGCTCAGAGGAGTTAATCCAAGTACTGTAGCCTATTGGATCTTGTTTTAACCAATGAAGAAGGAATGGTTGAGGAGACTAATTATTTGCCTTCATTGAGCACTACTGCAGTCACCATGTGTGGTTTCACCTTTTACATACAATCTATGCTGTGCACTGGTCATACAGTAACATTCAAGGGTCTAGTGTTCATAACAAAGCAAATATTATGAAAGGGGGGCTACTACTCATTTAAGCTGTATTTAGAGAAGCTTGACTGGGTCTCTTCATCACTCAGGGGCCAGTCCTGGGGATGCATGGAATGTTTTCATCAATGAGCTGAAGAAGCAGCATTCTGGACTTCATCCCTACAGTATGAGTGAACGGCCATCCAAGTGAGAGAGCTAAATGGATGAATCACAACATTAAACTTATTATTAATGAGAAGAACAACGCATGGAATAGGCTCAAACAATGGAAGGAAGCTACTGTACATGCAGGTCATTGAAGTTCTACAAGGTTCTGCATAATAAAGTTGCTATCTATGCACAATGTGATATCCAACTTTGAGAGGAACCTAGTCAAGAGAGTATCTGTACCGACTCTTAAGTCATTTTGGAAATGTTCGGCATCACGCTTAAACCAGAGACTGCACTCCTGAGTTGACTGATAGAAAAGAAAGGTACAGTAGCATCCAACAACTCACAAAAAGCTGAGATGTTGAATTTAGTTTTTGCTGATGTCTTCATTCCTAAAAATCTTGTTAGTTATTCCAATGTCTCATTGCGTTAGTGAGTTATGCATTGCAGACATAACAACAGAAGAAACGCAGGTGAGAAGAATTTTACTAACTTTGGGTGAATCTAAATCATGTGGACCAGATGATTTACATCCAAAACTTCTAATGACGTCCCTGTTAAGCCACTGACCATTATCTCTAACAAATCCATCAAGGAGGGTCGTCTTTGATCCATGAAGGAGGGTCATATGATTGGAAATTCACTAATGTTTGCCCAGTTTTCAAAGAAGATGAGAGGAGTGACCAGAATAACTACGGTATCAACAAATCAGTCTGACTTTATGTGTGTGCAAGCTGTTGGAAAAACTTATCTCAATGTATATTGTGGAATATTTGATTGAGAACCACATTCTGTGTGATAATCAGTTTGGTTTTAAATGTGGCGAATTTTGTAATTTGTGACTTCTAGAAACATGGGATGAACAGTCTTCAATTTTGGGTGAAGGGAGTTCCTGTGATGTTTTATAACTTGAACTTTAACAAAGCATTGGACACAGTACCACACCAAAGATTACTTACCAAGCCTGTCATCACTTGGCATTAAAGGCAATATTTTCAGTTGGATCAAAGGTTTTTTGAGCAATAGAAAACAGTGTGTTATATATACTATAGATGGTGAGAAATCAGAGTAGAGAGGTGTTGTTAGTGGTTTTCCTTGGGGATCTGTTCTTTGTCCTGTTCTGTTTTTATGTTACAAACAACTTGCCTTCTTATGAGTGATTGTTCTGTCAGGATGTTTGCAGATGACAGCAATGTTACCCAAGGATTTCTGCATACTGTACAAATGGCAGTTGCATTTTAACATCAAGAAAAGTAACATTATGCATCTAGGTAGCCAGAATCCTTCTTACACGTACCACATGCAAGTTGACCCTAATGTTAACAGAACTACGTAACTACAGTTTCAAGTGAAATGGATCATCTTAGCGTGAATTTCCAATCCAATTTATCTTTTTCACATCATAGTGAATATATCTGTCCTGAGGCACATAGAATTGTGGGTCTTACAACTTATTAAGTGTACTATTCAGGATACTGATTCTGAAATGTTTAGTCTTCTTTACAAATCATCATCTTCATCATTGATCCTTAACTTTGACTTGTTTGAGACAGAGAGACTATACATAACCATTGTACATATTATTTTCTTCTTAAGAAGGGTCAACAGTCTTCTGACTTTCACCTCATCTTGGGTAAGAAAGTACAGTAGTAATGTGCAAAAGGTGTCTTTGTCACTTTCAGCAACTTTTCATGATTACAAGTTCAAATTTCAACCCCCCCCCCCCCCTCCTCCCATAATAACACCAATGAATTCTGCATACCACATTAACAGAGTAAGCAACACACTGTAGTAATAGGCATAGGCTTTACACTGTATCCTCATGCCTGGCAGAGGCAATCATTGTCACTCAGGAAATATACCGATTCCATCACCAGCCAGCTGTTGCATTCATTGTGAAACTAGTAACTACTTGTATGCCTGACAACTGGCCACTGGAACCTAGGTTTGCGAACACAACAGTTCTGATTCTGAATTACTGTAAACCTAGGGCACTGTAGTTGGCCAAAGGTCTGACCCTCTTTCTAGACCTACTGTAGGTAAGGTCTTATTGTCCGTAAGCATAACATGCACAAAATATAATAACGTTAGGCTCGTAACAATTGCTCGTTACATGCACAGCTTCCATTCCAGCTGTGACACAGTAATTAATGTGGTGTTTGTTACTGTTCTGTTAGTGAACTGAGTGTTAGCCTAACGTTAGGCCTAACGTTAGGGCCCACCTCTTTTTGGATACTCCTCATTCTCTTTCTGAAGGCCACATCAAGGGCTGTTTGTTCAGCAGTCCGGGCCCTCATCCTCACTTTTGGCATCTTGAATTCGAGAACCATTTTGACTTTACTCTGTACACCAGTGTTATTGTAAACAATCTTTGCTATAGTATATGGCAACTGAGGATCAGCATACGTTGTAATACTGGCTTCTCACGTACAGGTACACTTGCAGTTGGACAGCACGTATTTGGTATTCTCACGTTGGTGTTGTGTTACTGAGTTAAAATACTGTACTAACAAGCTAGTAACATGTGCTTCACATCATGTAGTACTAGTAGTGGAGCCGTGCGGTGCACTGTTCGACTTATCATGGAACGCTAAATAGAGGTTACCTGCCATCATGATGAGGTTGTGTCATACCTGTAGAAAAGGTTACAGCCCTAACGTGGGTTAGATCCTTGCGTATGTCAAACCCGTACGAAGTCCAATATCTTGTACATGTTCAATTCAGACGCCACATAAGTCCACTTTGCCCCTTCCCCACGGCCAAACTGGCAAATTCTACAGATGTGAAGAGAAAATAAAATTTTTAATCCTCAAAGAGTTGTGTCGGGGTTATATCCTTCTCATTATAGAAACTGGGGGCTCAAAATGGTTAATCTTGTCAATTTCATCCCCATTGACTTTGTACATAAACCAATCACAGAAAATAAAACTCAAGTCCGTGATGCAATGGGGGGTCTCACCCTCCCCTTCTTAGTGCCCTATTTCCCTTTAAGTCAAAAGCCGATAACAAATACAGACGTGCTCCTAGTCACATGCGCTTAAAGCCACGCTAGTGTTGGCAAAATTGCACAACAGCCGTTCTCAGTTTTCTATTCACAAGTGTATTAGTTATGCTCAAGGAAAACTCACAGCACAACTCGGAATCATAATTTACATGTGTAAACAACCTGTTTTTTTTATTGCTATACAAGAATACATCAAGACTTGCAGCAGTAAGCTCATAGCATTAAAAGCAAAACTGTTTATAAACAATAGGTTGTGGTTAGTTCTACTCACCCTCATTTCTTATTACAAAACCATGTTTATAAAGGTATGACTTTGTAGCAGCATACGCCTTACCCTTGACTTTTTTCTGGGTGATTTTGCGAGCGCCTCAGAAAGCCTCAGTGTGTGTGTGTTTACGCTAGCAGGACATGAATTTGTCTAGTCAATGTTTGAAGAGCATAATCTCCATTCGCACGGAAGTGGGTATCTGCAATTTCATGATGATAAATAGTTTATACCCCTATGTACTCATAGAAACATTTGTTATTTACCTTTGCCTTAAACACCGTATACATACATAGTTTAAAATGAACATTGGTTGAACAGTTACATTAATTATGTCACCCAAATGTTAAATTTTAGCGAATGACCAGCAAAGGTGTAAGTATATGTGCTCATATAACATAAAATATTTACATTTACATTTGTTTATGTATTTGATATATATATATATATACAAAATAACGAAAAAATGAAAATAACGATGAGTTTGGTGTTCATGATGAATAAAATATACTACGTCAATAATGTGAAACAATACACTTTACATCGTCAAGGCTAAAAGCAAACTGAGTGAAAGTACAAGTCAATGCATTTAAATAACAGCTGTTACAAAAGTTAGTAAGGTACCAGATTAGAATAGTTGAAGATCAAAACTCTGGACATTTCTATTAAGGGTTGGTTGTAAATCCTTAATGAAAAGACGATCCGTGATCTTACATTTGTACCAGGAATTCTCTACGTCGAGAACTAATATCAGCTGGGCTTTGAAGTTTATAGGACGCCGTTTTACAGTGACCGTGTATGGAACTGAATTCTTTGAAATAGTCAACATTCACATGCATTTTAAATCTGTCACAAAACCCAGGCTGAGTTCTCCAATATAATTATCCCCACAAGTTTTGTCACCACAAATGATATGATATATACAACCACTATTGTTGAGGTCAGGAACTTTGTCCTTAACCTTGAAAAATGAATCAATATTACAACATCTGCAAGAAATCACTAGTTCTGCATCAATGAACGCTTGAGCGTCTTAGAAATAGATCTATTAATTGTGTTAGACATATTACCACAGTATGTCGGTTGCAATTGATACTTTTTTTACGAATAGTTTCCCATAATGAGATGAAACTGATTCTTTATTTCATGTAATAGACATTTGATACTAAAGGTCTCAATGAAAACAGAAGCGTCGGAGACTTACGAGGCTTCTGTTTTTATTGAAACCGAATTCATCTATCTTTTCAAAGCAATTTTTGTTTTGAAAAAATACTGAAGTTGGTATGAATATTCAAAAGGTTTCAGTCTTTATTTTTTTTCTTTTCCTTAGCAAATACCTTTTGAAGCCGCTTAGGGGGGAGGGATTAATAGCGCCTAACAATAGGTGACTATTGTCCTTGCTTCAAGTTGCAGTGATCATAAAAGGAAGACAGCTAGATCTCATTGACCACCAAATAGAAGCTGGCGAACAATAACACAAAGCAACAGTGAACTTTTCCAGTGAACAATAACTGCAAACATAGGACAGATTCACTAATTCTATTTGCTGCATTATATCCTGCTTGTATGTGAAATGGCACTAATTACGTGAAATAATGGAAATTTACATCTTTTATAAAAGCTCTCTTAAATACCATAAAAATAAAGGGCTATGGTACAAAATCTGAAAAAGCTACGAAATGACGATCCTTGTAAGCTTTCTCATATGACAGTGGTGTCTTGTGCAGCACTTGGTACAACCCCCGCCCCACCACCGTCTTTATTTTTTTCTGTAGCAAATACCTTTTTAAGCCGCTTAGGGGTAGGGGTTAATAGCGCCCATCAATAGGTGACTATTGTAATACTGAATATTCTGTCATTTGGATCAAAGGAGAGATGGGGGACTTTCTTCGGATCAGTCGCCATTTATCTCACTATCCCTTTCCACGATCTACAATTAATAATAAATCCCTGAATATGAGCATAATATTAGCCTTAGGATAATACACAATGGGAGTGTTCCCTCGAATCACCCTTTACTTTCTTTCTACACAATTACCAGATGTACATTACTACCAGCCTACACATCACTACTGGAAATCCGTCCGGCCGCAGTTTTGAAATTCTTTTGAAAAGTAAAATTGCACACGGTGTCTATAGTTTCCAACTGCATGCATTTTTATGCTGCGCAGGACAAACGGATTCGGTACATGGAAAATCATGCTTTAGTGAATATACAACTAATTCACCATTAACTTCAGTAATTGTAACTTAGCCTACTGTGTGCTGGCAATCATGATATCACCAAAATGGGTTGGATTTTGTGGAAAAGTTGCTGTACATTTTGCAGCCAACCAGTAAATGACATTGCCAAACACGTCAGATGTGATTTCTCATCTGATTGGTATAATTTCCCATGTAGGTGCCCTTTACTGAATCTTTTAAAAGCTAGCGGCGTTCTGAATTAACATGGTTTAGTTGAGTCCCTTGATCAACGCAAAGGGTGTATCTGCTCTATGGGGAGCCTGGCAACCTCACCTGTTTCTTGAAGGGTAATAAGGTGCTTGCTTTGCATAAAACAACCATATTTAAAAAAAATGTTTGTGGACATAGAAAGATAGATAATTCATCATAAGGAATGCCACAGTAGCCTTCTTTTCAAGAAATAAGTTTTTCCGCTCAGATAGAAATTCAGGTATTTGTTACTTAACAATAATTTGTTTATCCACACTTTTGCAAAATTAAAAAGATGCATCTTCTCATCACCTGCATAATGTTTTGAGGAGAAGAAGCTTTGGCAGATCCTGAATGGTCTAACAATGATTAAAGATATTTTCTTTGTATGCCATGTCACTACCCACTTTCTACCGAAGTGAGACTTTTCAGCTCACTCTACTCAGGCTCCAGTTATCAAAAGTTAAAACCCAACCCCCTCAGGCTGAAAACTTCAACCCCATCACACAGTGCTCCGGCCTCTCCCGGCTCTCTCTGAAAACCCCTAAGTTGGGTGCGAGGCCAGGCCAAGTGTGCAAGTCCCTTCAAACAGTGGACTTAGTTATGACTTCAGCCAAGTTTAGACTAAATCATACACGTTAGCTCTGACTTTAAAGACAAAAACTCGTCACCCCAGACAGTTTTAATTCTCCCAACCACCAACCACCAACCACCTCCCAACCTCCCAACCACGAACTTTGACACTGAGAAATTCGGTCGGAACCAGACTCATTTCTATATCCTGTCGCACTCGGAGGCTATCCGGCCCGGTTATCCGGTGCACCCCCGCTATAACAAACCTTAAAAAAAAAAAAAAACAATTGTGAAAATTTAAAAAAAAAATTAAAGACATAAAAACGAGGAATCATACATGATCAAACACAATGTTACCCTTTTTACCCGTTGTACACTTAAAATCGTTTCAAGTTCAACTGAAGGAGAACAATTTTCCATCAAAGAAATGATACTGCATGCAGCCTTTGCAGACGCTCTATACTTGCGAGTCAGAACTATTTCCGACTACGGAGTTAGGGAGTATTTTATTCAAACATTTTCTTGTATACGCCAAGACGGTGGCATTCCGATTAGATGGTCTTACTACAATTTTTCTTCATTCCCGAAGTCTCTAAGTGTAGCCACCGCCCCCCCCCCCCCTCCCAGTCGGGGGTTTTCGGAACTTCATCCATACCTGACCTGTTTAGGCACAGATCCAGATCCATGTTCAACATTGGCTGAACATGATCTGGGATGAATCTTTGATCATGTGCCTAAGTATCCTATTTGGTGGGGGAAGGGGGGGGGGCGGGGCGGATCGAAGGATCCCATGTGTCGATCCCTATTCTTCGAACAATTTTGAACCCTTTTAACCGTCACCTCATGTTATCTAATACTTATGTACTACCAGCATTACTTGCATTACTGAACTGATACGTGTTTTGCGAAACGTGCGACAATAATATCATGCTGCCATGTAAGTGTGCCATACAACTGTATCAGTGTATGCAATACTATAACTGCTGACTGAAACTTGAAAGTGAAAGGAGGGTAACTGTATCGTTGTCGCAGTGTGCACTACGTTGTGGAACTCACTACAAGACATAATTTTTGTTCATTAGCTTACATTGCAAGATAATTTGTGACAATGGCGTCTCCTGTTATGCCACAAAATTTTTATGTAATTGAAACCGATGCTCAATTTTCTTCGAAACTAGAGGAACATGGAGGAAGACTGGTTGTCGTTGACTTTCACGCAACTTGGTTAGCACATCTTTATTAATATTAATGGGCCTAGGTCTAAGTTAGCCTACTGCTGGCCTAGGGCTCACGCTAAGTTAGGCCTTGTCTAAACTAGGCTAAGTAACTCAAATTAGGCCTACAGAGTACAGTACAGGGTAGGCTGTATGCCTATACATGGAGGCTAAGTTGAACTGGCCAGTATAATTTTGGGCAATGCCCCATAGTGCCAGATCGTCATAATCCCTTGTGATCTGCATTATGGAACTGACCTGTTACTGTTAGTGTTTGGCTGGTAGTATAAGGCGTAACATTAATCTACAGTCAGTACAGAGTGCTGATGCATTGTGCAATCAGTTAATTTAGCCCTAGGCCACCTAGATAGTCCTGAGGCTAATGTTGGGCTGAGCCTGCAATAACCCTTAAGGCCTTATTCTTAATTATCTTCTTATGTTACTGTAGCCATTCGTGAGGACATAGGCCTTGTTTAATTGCAGTGTTAACTGTCATACACCAGATTGGAAAGTTTGCCCTGCGACAGTGCAAGGGGAATTTATCCCCAGCACAAAAGTTAATATGAGTCTCCAAGTGTCTATCCGCGCAATTTTGCAATTACTGCAGTCGCGCATCGCAAGTTTGATAACACGTTCGCAATTTTACCGCACAAAAGTTAGACCTACCTCACCCGAAAATCTTAAAATCAAATCTCTAAAAGTCTAAACTCTGTACATTATGGATCCCCCGCAGATTGTATTTGCCGTGCCACAGCTCGTGAAACTCACATTTACAGTAGCTGTATGTACTGTTTCTTATTGTAAACGTGTAAAAGGCATGAGCGTAGTGTACATAAATACATCAGTAGTTGGCTTCCCGGCCCGCAGAGCCGGCCGCACATATGATGCAGTCTTCAACCAAAGGCTGTTGCGTATCAAGCAGTTACCCTGCCTTGGTGCCAGGCTATTCATTTCTCTACTAGTAAGAGCTGCAAACACTTTAAATACACACTTAGGCTGGGTCTCGGATTTATGTACAGTACCATACTTTCTCATGCATTTCGTCGAAGTGACGTGCAGCAGTGAGGCAACCTATGACGTACATAGGCTGACTGCATAGTACATGTGTATAGTGCATACTGGCATATATGGCATGCATCATCGGAAGTTGATGGCTTAAAAACTTGCAAAGTCGAAGGGTGGAAAGGTAAGCACAATGCCTGGGGAAAGGCGATTTCTAACGACCTAGGAGGGTAGTTTTGACCAAAATGTTGTGAGCATACATAACTTTTGACAACACAACTCGCTTTTATTTTTATTTGTGAAATGTCTGACAAGTAGTTACCTGGTAGTTCCTTAACAATATCGTAGGAACACGATATGTGCACCCTAAACTAATAACATTAGTGATGTAGAATTTCTAAGGAAAGTTTGTTGAAACTAACAAGGATTAGCCAAATGTATTTGCAAAGCAGTCAAAATGGGTTGTACAGCTCTAAAGTAGGTTTAACATAGCGAGATTCAAGGGCTGAATTAGCAAAAAGATGACTCCCTTTGAGTAATTTAGCCCTACAGAATTACTGTACTGTCAAGTTTTCACAGTTAGGTATACTGTAGTCAGCTTGTGCACTCAGGGGTATACTTGGTTGATTAAGCAAGTGATTGTGGCCAGCTGCTTTGCTGAAGCAAATGTGAGTGATATAGTAGATCAGAAAAAATGCTGAGGACTTTACACAACATGATTAACTCTATACTTCAGTGCCTTATCATTTTCCATTAGCCTAAATGAAATCCAAGTTAAAACTCATGTCCATGTTCAGAAAAGAGAAAAAAAACTTCCATAGTGACATGATACAGTTTCTTGGAATTACCAGTTTAAGTATTAGAAGCAGGCTTACAGTAAACGTAGGTCTACCGAGTCTTGCACTACAGTTGGCTCCATACAACAAATAAAAAACTCACCACAACGTGCAGTGTCTGCAGACAAAAAGAATCCATGTTGATTTCAAAGATCATATTACTTCCATTAAATCTCCAGATAGGGAGGCATGCATACGGCAGTACCAATTTGATAAGATACGTCACTACATGAACAGCAAGATACTGTAGTCTGCCTTCCTCCCTCCCCCCCCCCCCCACCTGTTTCACTACAGTAACAGCTCATAACAGCTGTTCACAGCTGTTACATTTAAAAAATTGTTCATTATTCAATCAATACATTTTTCTTTTTACGAAAAGGACTAATTTGATAGCATGACTCAAAATTCAGATACTGTATAATCTACTTTATAGTTATTTAGGCCTTTTTGATATGAAATCTCCATGCAATTAAAATGAAATCCTAAAGAATCCAATCGCTTGATTTTGTAAAAGTGTGAAATGTAGGCTCCCATCGGGACCTCAGCTACTCAGATCTGTTTTTACTTGCATGTATAATGTCTCTGGGAAATCCCTGTCTATCTGCTTCTATTTTGAACGAAATTTGGATTGCGTCAAAAGAAAAGGAAAAAACAAACATCTGCAGTAACCCAGCGCAAGAGAAATGCCTTTGCGCAATGCAACAATACCCCCACTGCGATGCGAGGCAATTTTCTTTTTACCGCAATACTTCACCACACTTGAAAACATAAGTTACTGTAAGCCATACTTCAGTCTGTTATCTTCTATCTACACATCTTTTTCTTTCTTTTGAAAAATGACTGGGAATAGTCGGCTAACTTTTGTCGACGCTGGGCCACCCACCCCCTTTGCTGTTCTCTTCGGTGAGAATTGCACAGTTGCAGTTTGTTCCAATTACTTTTTTTCCCTCAAAAAGAACGGCCTGTAAAAATTTTTTCTGTTTTTATTTTTTTTTAAGAAATATCTGGGTCAAGAACTGTGCCATATGCACCCCAGAATTTTTCAAGCCACCTGTGAGCGTACAGTAGCTTACAGCTGCATAATGAGCACTGGAGAAAAGAACTGCAAAATCTTTGCAGCAATCACTAGCATCATCCAACACCAAGGGGGTATATACAAAAATGTTTATGCGTAACTTTGCGTTTAACGTTAACACTAGCCCTCAGCGTGAGGAAAATTAAATTTGGAGTTGTATAACATATTTTCCACCAAAACACAGGTTTGATATTTTAATGCATGAAGAATTGCCTTCATCGATTCAGTAATATTTTCATAATTTTCAGTATTTTCATAATTCTGTTACATAAAAGTTTTATACCAATACATGACAACTATTCTGCAACCTTTAATCGTTTCAGCCTACTTGTGTATTGTGTATCGTTAGCAAACAGTGGCCTCACTGAGACAGCAGTATTATTTTACTTTTGTTTTTTTAATTAAAAACCCACTTGCTCTGATTTTCTAGTATGTCCAGACCCTAAATGGAAAAGAGAAGAATCACTATGTCTGTCGATCCCTAAAGTTTTGGCTGTTTTAATGACCACAATCTTTCGTTAAGATGAAGCGGGTGTAGCACTAGACAGATTGTACATGGATTGTATTCATATTCTGTACACTTCATATCTTTGTCTCATTGTAGGTGTGGTCCCTGCAAAACCATTGCTCCTTTCTTCGTCCAATATGCAACAAAGTATCCAGAGGCTGACTTCCTTAAAGTAGATGTTGACAAGTGTCAGGTACAGTAACACAGCTCTTTGCTTTTTGTTTGCACATATATTCCTGTAGTACAAGAAAGAAACACAAAAACTCAAGCCGCATCCAACAAAAGTACAGGCCATTGCAAGATGTGTGTGTGCAGTAATGCTATTACTGCACTGTACCATTTATTGCATGGTCTGTGTCTAAGGCATGTGACCACTCTCCAGACATTTTGAAATGCATGTCAACCATCCTGTGCTAACCATTCACAAGAAATGCCATAATCCTCGTCAGTCAATCAATGAGTGCTATTCATGCTGTACTAAACAGCTGCTTGAAGTGTGCTGGTGAGCTTGAATTTGTGTAACCCAGTAGTACTTTGGAATGCGATACAGGCAGCGAGTATGAAAACGAGGTTACACGCGCAGAAAAAGTTGCGATGGTTGTGGCTTGGATAAAATTTTCCTTACTGTTTCTACAGGCATCAATTGATTTCTCTGTTGATAGCAAAAGACTGCATGACAGACATGACATTTTCATTGCAATATTCTGAAGGCTCTCAGGTTGAGACCTGGAAACCACATTTAAAACGTGGAGATTTTAAAAAGGCTCAT
The DNA here is from genome assembly GCA_021234535.1 of Stichopus chloronotus. Classification (NCBI taxonomy): domain Eukaryota; kingdom Metazoa; phylum Echinodermata; class Holothuroidea; order Aspidochirotida; family Stichopodidae; genus Stichopus; species Stichopus chloronotus. The sequence goes on from CM037835.1 coordinate 8,571,603, forward strand.
ACGTTAAAAAGTGTTTTCTCAACTAGGAAGATTTACATTATTTTCCTTTTCTGTCATAATTTATCTCCTGCAGAAATTCTTTGGCTAAACTAGTCACTTTTCTGATATAGATGTATCTGCAATTCAATAGTTAGTTAAGCCAGTGATGGAAAGCATTGATCTTGGTTTAAATAAGAAAATATTTCCCTCTGCATGAATGGATTTTCACCATGAGATCTGGCATTTACATCCTGAAACAATGCCCACAACTTATAGTGAAACATGAGAGTAGGCAAGTCTGGGATTAAGTAGGATTAGAGCCATTGAAATTCCATCAGAAACAACTGGTGAAACTTACACTGCTGGAGTGTATGTGTATGAAGTGAAATATAATGGCTGTCAACAAGACTTAAGAAAGTGCACTCAAGTATTTAACAGTCATTCCACATTATTGCCCTACTATATTAATGCAAGTTTGCGGAATAGGAAAAATTAGGTAAGTGTGAAATGTTAGTGTGTTGTGGTATAACGTAAGAGAAGTACAGTAGTCTATGACATTAACTTGTTGAAAAAGAAACTTTTATATGAAAAACAGATGAAACATTTGATGGGAAGTAGACTGTTTGAAATGTGTTATTTTCCTGTAGACAAGTATATTATTCTACAGAAGTATGTGTTGTAGATCATATCAGAAGTGAATCACAAAAAGTGCATCGATCTACGGATTTCAAACTAAAGATCCTCAGAATCAGCAGGAAGCCAACAAGAACAAATACATGACAGAACTTTAAAAAAGTTGTTAGGAATTCTTTGTGAGTTGTTCACACTCCATTGCCAGACTTTGGAAATAGATATCACTCTTCTAGGGTGCTTTTGTTCTAACTGGTAGAGAGATATACATGCATGCTATAGAATCGAGTTTGACTGGCAGATTTTTCACTGTATTGCTGACTGAAAATATGAACATCATTCGTAATGTAGTGACCTGTCTTATGATGCCTGCAGTATTAGTGGTGCAGCCTTCAGTTTGTATCTTCAGTGTAATATTTGTAATACAAAATTAGCTTGCAAGGAAATGTGAACTGATGTGAGAATTATAAGTAAACTGTTTGAAGGCTTAAACAAACTTAATCTCAACAGACGACTGCAGCCACCTACAAAATTAGAGCGATGCCTACATTTGTGTTCCTCAAAAGTGGAGCCAAACTGGATGAAGTCAAAGGAGCAGATCCGCAAAAGTTAGAGAACACCATAAAGAAGTGGTACAGCGTTGAATCAAAAGGCGGGGGCAGCTCAGGTGTCCCAGGATATGTAAGTTTCTGAAAATGGTGTGATTCATAAAGACAGCTGTGTACTGTCCTAAATCTCAATCATTATCTGTGTTTGGTTTGCTAGCCATGCCTTTGTATTGAAGGTTTGTCTTGTTCTACCCCGCAGTAAGGGTGTTATCAGTCACTCATTCCAATATATGTTATCAATCACTCCATAGCCAAGGGCAGATCCAGCTCGTGTAGTGGGTACAGCAAAACAAGTCCACAATGCAAAATGAGAGGGAAATCATTGTGTCACTATAGGGTTTCAACAGGGGGTCTACGTGATGTTCCCAGGGTTCATTGTTCCCAGGGTTCAACGTTGCCAGGATTCGCTTTTCCCGAGGTTTGATGGTCCCAGTGTTCGATGCTCAAAGGCTTTGATGATCCCGAATCCTGGGAACATTGAACCCCAGGAAACACTGACATAGCCCCTTTTAACAAACCAATGTTTGTGGGAGTCTTGGTGGGGCTCATGAGGAAAACATCCTTAGATGCTGTCATAACTTGTAGAAAGACTTTGCTGTTTTATGTGATTCATGTACAGTAAGGAGAGTGGGTTTGCGTCACCACCCACCTCATGGATTTATGATTGTACAGTCCTATATTTTCAGTCATCCCATAGTGCATTCTTTTTTCTCCATTTATTCAGCGTTAAGCATTGCTTTTGCAATGGTTTGCACAATCAATCTTGAACATGTGTTGTAACCAGATGCTGTAACCACTCACCATCTACTGGAATGGCATGAAACCATGAGGAGGGAAGATCTGAATGCAAGTTGATTTCTTGCAAATGCTACAGTAAATGTGACCCACAGACAAATGAAATTGTGCCTTCAGATGTAACCTAAACATCTTCTCAGACTTCGTCACTGTTATCAGTAGTCCTGTTTTCTTCTCCTCAGATTGACCTCCTGGACCAGATTGACAAATCTCAGTTAGAGTGTTTGAATGAGAGTGATAACCACACTCTATCTCATTGCCTAACTAAAGGTGGTCAGTATCTGGAGTCTGACTGTGATGAACAGGTACATCCTTTAAGTAACATTAGGTCTCTCAGAGGCATTTTCCTTTCAATAAATGCTGTTGCTATGTTTTGCTTAACCTTTGAAGCAGATGCTGGTATGTATCATCTATGGTTTCAATGAAATCATAATCTTTGTAATCATGAGGGTGTATGTATGTGTGTATGTATGTTTGTGATGCCTACCTTGTCAACACAATATCTCAAGAGAAGCTTGTGCAGATCTCATGTTTGTGGGTGAACCAATTTGAGTACAAGAAACCTATTGTAGTTGGTGGAGGTCAAAGGTCATTTGAAGCCATTACAAGTTCTTCAAAACAGTTTTCTAAAAACCATTACCTTTTCACCCCGTCGTTATCCTACAGATAAACTTCACAGTAAGCTTGGGGTTCTTGAGGTCTGTGATATTCACATCCTCAAGATTTGTATATAAATATGTTAACAGTAAATTACCACATATCTTGTGTAACACCCTAAAAAGTCTTCTCACATGCCCAACCATACAAGAAGTAACTCACTCTTTGCAGTTACCAGGTGCTATACTAGAACACGTGAAGCTTCTCTTGAATAATTATTGTTCCAAAACTTGGAGTGATCTTCTGAATGATAAAAAGCTCTGTAAGTCGTATAAAACCTTTAAATGTAACATGAATCCATCTCATTGGTAACTACGTGCTTTGAACTGTATGCTATATCTGACTCCTACCTTTTTTCTTCTCTTCTTCTTGTCTGTGTGGTTTTTTTTTTTTTGCGTTTTCTGTTTCCTTCAAGGTCGCTAGCTGCGATAAACATATTACTGTTTTTTTTCTAGCGTCCTGTTCATTCCACTGCATTGTATGACTGCATCTTTCTTCTTAATATGCCTGTGTGTATATATGTATGTATGAACAAAATACATGAAATACATGAAATGAAATTTGGGTATCAACAGGGGTCAAATAGTGAAAACCTCGTAAACACGATATCTCAAGATGGGAAACTGGTGCAGGTCTGGTAGTTACTACATACGTGAGTGTACCCTATCTTAGTGGGGTAAACCCATGTAAAGATAATGAGCCTATTGTTTTTGGTGGAGGTCAAAGGTCATTTGGTGGTCAACAGGGTCATATAGTGGAAAGCTGATAAACATAATATCTCAATATGCGAAGGTTGTGCAAATCTCATATTTAGTATGTGGGGGAGCCTTATCAAGAACAAGAAGTCTATTGTTTTTGGTTGTCAAAGGTCATTTGGAGGGTCAGTAGCGATCAAACTGTGAAATTCTTGTAAACATGGTATCTCAAGAAGGGATACTTGTACAGAACTCATATTTGGTATGTGTGTGAATCTTATTAAGGACAACAAGCCTATTATTTGGTAGAGGTCAAAGGTCATTTCAGGTAAACAGGGGTGAAATACTAAAAATCTTGTAAATATCTCAAGAAGGGAAGTTTACACAGATTGCATTTTAGTGTGTGAGTATATCCTTGTGAGCGTAAGTAGATCTCATTTTTGATATGTAGACGCTTCTTATTGGGTGCAAATAGCCTTTTTTTATGGAGGTCAAAGGTCATTTGAGCTCAACAGGAGTCAAGTCAAGATAACCTTGGAAACATAATATTTCAAGAAGGGAAGCTTGCACAGATTTGATATTTGGTATGCAGTGAAGCTCTTGGAAATATCTCTGTAATATGCATTTGTGCATGTTCAGATGGATACCTACAGTATCAGTTGTCAACTTAGGTCAGCAGATGTCATTGTTCATCTCAATTGATGATATGATACATACTGTTATATTACAAAAACCAAGTATATTACACTTCCTTGCCTGATGCAATATGTAAAATTCGTGAAAAAAAATTCATGTAATGAATTCATCGATACCACAATGCATTCGTGCAGTCTGGTTCTTATGTGTATACCTTACGAATGCAGGAGAAATACATGTCTGTTGTGCAGACCATAGAACATTCTACTCCCTGTGTACGAATTCAAAATCTTACAATTATTAACCTTTACTAATACATACTTGGTAAAAATCCTCAACTTGTATTGGCCCATTGCCCATAGTTAACTGTGCAATATCTTGTGTATAATGCATTGTCAGTTTTAGACTAGAGTGAAATCACCAGCAGCTGAATACAATGCAAACATAGAACAACAGTGTTTTGGCATCTCCTATTTTACACAAACAATGGTAGTACTTTGTCAATCATAAAGGAACAAAAAATAAAATCTCGTTGTGTATGAATGAACAAGGTCACTCAGCACTGGACCTGTGCACATTAACTCACAATAATACACTCTCATGGTTAATGCCATCTCTGAATGCACTCAGGCTGCGCCCTCGTGCATCACTTGCATTAACCCCTGTTCGTGCATTATCCTACCGCTAATACACGGTCCAGCATTGATTAACCTTTAATTATTTACACCATCTCTCTTTTTTCTCCTTTGTCAACAGTTAATCATATCAGTAGCCTTCATAACAAATGTCAAACTGCATTCATTAAAGATACATGGTCCGGAGGAGAATGCCCCCAAAACAGTCAAAATATTCATCAATCAACCTGACACCCCTGACTTTGACAAAGCAGAGAGGGGTGAGGCTGTCCAAACTTTATTGTAAGTCCATCCTCAAGTGAATGAATGTGGCTTTTTTACTATTGTATTGTATCAATTATGTTGTTGGATTCTTTGTGATACAACTTTATCAAACATCTGTATAAGAGTAATTATAATCACTATGCAATGTTCTACCATACTGTAGTAGGTTCACTTCCATTTTCTAGGGAAAGTGTGTTTGTGATGGGGTTTTGCAATTCCAGGTCGCTAGTTTCAGGGGTGGTTTTGGTTTGAAATCACATACCTGTATGTTTGTTTTTGTAGAAACTCAAGCCAGTCAAACAAATAATGTGTCCTTTCTGCCATGTAGTAATGCTTACATTTGCCAATTCTTGTGGATGTCAGTGACTTGTCTAACTCTTCTTGTAGATACTACAATTAATGTTTTACATATGTGACATCATGATAATTGTAATTTAAAAAAAAAAATGGAGACAGGAAATCTTCCACAATTTTCCATGCCCTTCTGTAATTCAATTTTTTGTGAATTTGCTCCTCTCCACATTCATACAAAACAGGTTAACGAAAGAAGATGTTGCAGAAGATGCCATCATACCACTCAAATTTGTCAAATTCCAGAATGTACAAAATGTGACAGTAAGTAGCTTTCATTGCTCATATTTGCCAGTCATTCATAGTATAGTAAACAGTACTCTCTTTAAATCATAAAGGTATTGCAGTATTTAGTTCACTGTTGATTTTGAGATATCAGTTCATTTTGAATGACCAGATTTGTATCTTGCATTATTGCCAAAAAGATGCCATGGCCTCAGTGACCTTCATTTTGATTTTGAGACCCCACAGAGGGAATTCACAGTGTGAAACAAATATAGAAGGCATTTATTCTGTTACACTGCATCAGCAAGTTTAGCTACTTTCAAGTTTCTTCTCTGATCAAAAGTAGTTAATGAGACCTGATCAGTCGCTTTTGTTCAAGAATTTAGATTTCATAGTTTGCACAATGACTGATGACCACACAAGCAGGAAGTGGCTGCACCAAAATCAGTACTCATGACAACTGGCTGCTTCTTGCAATGCAGGCATGAATCTACTTCCTTTCCCCCTTTTTTCAATAAGGATTTTTTCTTACCAATCTGAGCAAATAGATATATACCCCCCAGATGCTGGGAAATTGCATCTAAACTCATCTAGAAGTCAAATTTTCTTGGGGAAGGTGTGTGTGCCCCTCTTCCTCAAAATCCTGGATTTGTGGATGAATCTGTGGCTTGGTCATAGTGACTAGATGATCCCTATTGTTTTGGGTAAAGGTCAGAGGTCATTTGAGGACAGCAGAGGTCAAACTGTGTGTGTGTATGTGCAGCCTTGCTTGTAAACATAGTACTGTATCTCAAGAAGTGTAATGTGACTAGTTTCATACTTAGTGTGAGTAAATGATTTCCATTGATTTGGTGGAGGTCTAAAGTCATGAAAATTTGGACGTTTATTTCAAGGCCTGGAAAAGTTTAGAAATTATTAGGTAAACTGTGTGAAGTTGGCCTGGAAAAGACATGGAAATTAAGACAAAGACAAGTTGATTCTTTCCTCAGTCATAACTTAAATGTGCATTTGCCAATTTTCTCTTTATCTCCTATTGCTTTGGCTTTTGTTGTTACAGTTGAAAAATTTTTGTAATATATCATGAGAAAGGTAGTGGAAATTCGTTGGTCCTGGTAAAGTCATGACAATTGAATCCCCAGAAAATGCAGGAACCCTAAGTAGCCTCTAAATATAGTTAACATTCATAGGGCCAGCCTTAGTCAGTCCTCTTGTACAAGTCAGTGTATGTCTTTGTCTTGCTGTACACCGATTTGTATTCTCCTTTTCTTGCAGTTATTTGTCAAGGATAACCTCAGCAGAGAAGATGTCACACAAATTGACTTTTTGTCGTTTATCGGTACAGCAGTAAATAACACGACCAATATGGGTGAATTTAAAAGGGTAAGGCATCTCCTCTTGCTTGCAGTCTATTGCAGGAAATGATCATCTCATTTTGTGATATGCGTACGGTACCGGCCGAATTCAGGATCGCAACGTGAGATCCTGGACATGAATCACATGACACTGCAGTAATTCATCGCGTAACATCTTTTGTAAATCATTTGGATAAAGTCACATCAAATGGCATTTGCTGAAATGACAAAAAATGTTGCTGACAGTGAGTCATGAATGTTGGCCTATATGTCAATGCAATAGTTGGGGATGGATGTTTGAACAGTCTTGAAAGTTTGTGCTCTATAATAGGCATCACTAACTACTTTTTTCATTTGCAAAAGACTATCTTGCTAAGTAAACAGTAAACATCAGATCACTTGGTAGCATCAATAAACAAGATACATTTCATATTGGGGCTCTTCCTCGAAATTTCACCATATTCTTCAATTTTCCATCAGGTGGCTGGCAAGAAAGGTGAAAGCCATTAGCAGCAACTGAAGTGGACAGCTACTGTAACAGTTGAATGACCCCTCTTTCATTTCTTTTTGGAAAAATTGGATAAATTTTTCAGTGACATCCTGTGGTAGGGGTACTGTGATTCCAAGTCCAGATCAGAACTCTGTTGCTCTAAGGCAACATTTTCAGTGAGCTGAGCTACCTAAATCACGAAAAAAGTCAGAAATGTCCTGCCATCCTGAGATACTTTGAATTTAGAAAAAGAATTTACACAAAGAATTTAGAAAAAAGTGTGAAAAATTGCTTAAAGTGTACAGTTGTTAACTGTATAATTTGTGGGCTGCATGTCATTGACATTGGTTTGAGTTGTTACTTAAGTCTTCAGGAAGCTACCTTATGCCAATATATGCTTTGTAGGGAGACCCTATGTGTGTAAATGAAGTCAGCCTTGCACTAAAGCATGCTGGGAAATATTCTGTTTCTCACCTTTGAGTTCTTCATCATACATTTCTATGAAACTAAAGGTCTCTTCTGTAATTTGTCCAAAGGACTTCTTTACTTTTTCACAATTGGTACACTCAACCAGGAAAAGTTGTGATGCCCACAGGTAATTTGTCAACTCGAGTTCAACAGTTGAAGTTTTCAAAAGTCTATAAAGCTGTTATTGTTTTCTCTGGTGTGAGTGAGGAGTATCATGTGAGCTTTTTGGACTTTGGCGTTGAGTTAAAAAGGTTGTAAATAGTGACTACTTTGAAAGGAATGGTAAAAACAGGGAAACCATGGATTAAACCATGTGTAAGCTGTAAGCCCATGTTCACTGCACATTTACCATGTCCTTTTGCCAGGTGAAGATCATAGAGTGTTTACATAGGATCAGAGAAAAAGGTGTTTGTTTTACAGAAAAAAAATATATTTTAAAACAAATATTTGTGAACTCAGAATGATAGATTATTCAAAACAAGGAAGTATGGTGGCTTCTCTCAGACAGAAGTTCAGTTTCCTTCCAAAAACAGGAACAGAAATACAGAAGCTAATAAAACAAGCTTCCTGTGGAAAGTGCCGCGGATACATGTACACAGCCGGTAACAATGCAAAGCTGATATATGTGAGGGTGGGGGGGGTGAGTTCATTGAGTTTATATGAATGCCTTTGTGAGGAATTTGAAGGGTACAGACACATGACGATACTTATAATTAACATGATTATTCAAGTTTCACGTCCAAAAGTTTTGAAAACCATCAACATTTTTAGAACAAATGTGAAAACTGTCTGTTTGCAAATTTCACAAACCAAGTTGATTCGTTAATTATCCACTCATTAATGTTCCTTTGCATGTGCCACACGTGGATCCTCCTAGTTTGACCATTTGTCACACAAGTATGTGGAGGAAACTTGACAGGTTTAGGAAAATTAAGTAGATTTCATGAAATGACTCAGTGTGCCTCATTTTAGAAAAGGAGCAGTAGTTGCAACTTGCATTTTACATACATGGCTGTGCTGTCTTCCTTCAAATGAGATAACAAGAGGCATTTAAAGTACCTTTAAAGTAATAAGACTTCTCCATAATTGGTAATGGTACTACATTTCTCTTGCATTAAATATGTCATTTATTTACTCAAATGTGAAGATGTTTTCTATCTCTCTTCTTTGTCAAGTAATTACAAACTGGGTAAGGTCAAGGACTTCATACAGATCGTGTAAGCAGACGTTTAAACTTTACCCAGAAAAAGATGATATTCAACTAGGGAAAGCATTCAGCAAAAATAAATCACTATAAAATATTGGAAATTGATCATTACTGGTATGCCCGAGTCTTCTGCATTAGTTACATTCGGTGCACTGGCTGGTCTACCAAAGCAGTAACGTACTTTCTTTTATACACAGTTTAAGCATGGCAGCAGTGCCTACTAGCAGACCATAAATCTTAATAAATGCTACTCAACGTTTGCCGTATGACCGCTGGCACTGCAGCAACTCTCAGTGTACCAACCATGTGGTAAAGAGTACATCAACAAACTTGTAGCAGGGAATTGCATGTAAGCAATACCACCATTATTTAGCACTGCGGATTAACAAAACCAACTATGAACAATCAAGCCTCGTAAAAGAACTGAACAATCCATACCATACATGCCCTACCTTGAATGATGTCCTAAATAACTGGTTGTTACTTACACTGCATAGCCTTTTTACTTATCTATATTGCAGGGGCTGCCAACCCTCACTCACGAAAACACTTAAAAAGACAACAAAATATGACAAAACTACCACAATGTTCTGTGGTTGCAGTCGATATGCAAGAAGCAGTGAGAATTGCACTTTGATATGAAGTAGGCTACATCGACATTACACATACTATTTAGAGGTCTGTGTCCCTTGAAAAATATTGCCTCCTCATAGCAATAGGACTTTGCCACAATGCATTTTACAATGAGCCAATGTGGTATAGATTCATTCTTCCCAATAAAAGTGTCTTAAACCGAAAAGTTTGTAAAAATCTTTTCAGATAAAGTGAGTAAGTAAACCATGTCAAGAAATTCCCCTAACAGATTTCAACAGAAATTGTGCAGCCATGCATGTAATGTTTATTTGTTACCTCTGATCAATTGTTCTCATTTTCTGTCTGCAGTTAAAAAACCTCTCTGCAGCATTGTATACAATTACCTCTTCTGTTTCATTCCATAAATCATGTATTTGGTTGCCATATTCAATACTTGTGCAGTGGTCTAAGAGCACCAAAACAATGGTTCATCAGCAAACCACATATAAGATATGTCCATCCATGCCTACATCCCTAAGGTAAACTTCACAATGTTTTCTCAATTTGACCTTAAAATGACCTTTACCTTCACTAACAGCAATCATAGGGTTCTTGAAAGTTATTGTTTTTCCTTCAACAAAGCACATATAAGATCAGTTTAAGGTTGGGTACTTGTAGCATTTTCTTCAGCAAATTTTCTTTAGAAATTTTCACAATTTGAGCTCAGATGAACAAACCAAAATAATAGGGGTTCTTGTACTGATGATTGGTATATGTACAGTACTATGATCCGTATACTATATACATTTCCATGTAGAAGTACAAGCTTCCATTTTTTTGGTATTTTATTCACAAGGTTTTCACATTTTGACCCCAGAAATCTTTTAACTTCCTTCAAAAACAATATGGTTGTCTTGTACTCAGTGTGGTTAATCCACATAATTTGACCAAGCTTGACATCTTGAAATGATGTATCTACAAGGTTGTCACAATTTCACCTCAAAATGATGTTTGACTTCCACATAAAACAAAATTGTTCTTTTACTTAATATGGCTCATATACTAACTGTGAGGTCAGTCCAAGTGCATTGTTGAGATACTGTGCAATGTCTACATGACTGTCACATTTTGACCTTTAACTTCCTTCAAAACAATATCGTTATCTTTCATTCAATGTGGTTCATTAACATAACTTGAGGTCAATCCAAGCTTGCAGTCTTGAACTAATGTATCTACAAAGGTGTCACCTCAAAATGACCTTTGACTTCCACCTAAAACAAAATTATTCTTTTACTTAATATGGTTCATATTCATACTAAATGTGAGATGAGTCCAAGTGCGTTGTTGAGATACCGTGCAGTGTTTACGTAGCTTTTACATCTTGATCCTCAGATGACCCTTTGACCTCTAAATAAATCACCAGTTTCTTATACTCAACATGGCTCATGTTCAAATGAGATTACTTAAAGTTTGCGCTCTGGAGACAGCAAGCAAGAAATCACACACACGTGATCATCATCAAAACAGAAGAAACAAGACATAACAGAAACTTAAGTCAGCCATTTAACTTTGTATTCTGAAGTATGTTTTATGGTAAAATAACTTACAAAACAAATATTTACAAATATTTATTTATTGAAAGTAAGCACAAAGTGTACTAAGAATTACTCAAACTGGTTTCAAATGAAGCAACAGACTCTTTGAGCAACTTTAATTTTGGTCACACTAACAGCAACGTGACATGATGCTGACTAGCAAAGCAAAGTTGATTGATTGGTTTGGACAGAACATATTCGTGGTACTGCCATGGAGCAAACTCATGACAACCAAATGAAAGCAGCATCTATTCTAAAATGGCACCACAATTCACATCATCACATCATCTTCTCTGTATCTACCTCTTATCCCTCAGGATGGTAAAATTATGCTCTATTAGCAGGGGTTTGACTGAAAGGTTCATCTACCTCAATCATCCTGAATCTGAAAAATGACTCTGTATAAGTTACTCCTATATAGTTATGAGATAAGGAGAACAATTATTGTACCAGCAAAATCAGCTGCTGCATTAAATCAATGTTTGTTATTTTCAAAATGTTCAAATTCATGTTGTCAGCCACCCCCTCAAAACAGCCCACACAAGTACTTCAAATCAAAACCATCCCTTGCGCAGACGTAATCAGGAAATGTGACACACTAGAGGAATAAATTACTGGTGTGATTATCGACACACAAGAAGGCAATATTTGCTGGTCCAAGACTTCTAGATATTTCTGGTTGCATATTATTCTGCCACTTATCACAGTCATCCTGCCTTTTTTCAATGTCATCCTGCATCTGATCACATGTCATCTTGCTTCTCATCACATGTCATCCTGCCTCTTTTTAATGTCGTCCTGCATCTCATCACAGGCCATCCTGCACCTCAACAAAGGCCATCCTGCTAACTGTCAAATGTTACTCAACCTCTAGCAACATATTGTTTCATTTCTGATTTATCAATTTTCTTACAACCTCAGGCTTTTTGAACAACCATTCACATGGTTTCTTTTTTTACTGAGATTAGACAATCATCAAACACTGTTGCACAATGGTAGGTCTATCATTCCTCTGTTTGGTATCACTCCGAGCTCTCTCTCTGAGGTGGACTGAGCAATCTTGTGCTGTCCTGATCTACTCATATGCCAGCATCTTGTGCAGGTTACCAACTCACTTTTTAGTCCCTGCTTTCTTTACTTCATCCTCGGTATAATCCTTGAGGACATCTCCCATGTGGTCGTTGAGCTTCTTGAATTTACGGGGCCTGCTCTTTGGTTGTTTCTTCTGTTTTTGCTAAAGACACAATTCAGAAAGGAAAACAAAGTCATGAGATCATCACTTATGTAACTCACATAACAATTAAAATACCTCCCCACAACATCAGCTACAATACAACAATCATGCGAACATGTCCTAAATTGCATAATTCCAAGGACAGCATAAACTCCCACAATTTATGTATTAAAAAAAGTTGTTTTTTCCTTTTGGTATATTCTGGACAAAACAGTAATCTGTGACAAGCAGAAAATACTTACAAATTTTTTCATGCCAAAATCCTGCATAGATGAGATCCCTTGCTTTTTAAGGTATTCTTCAATCTTTCCTTCATCGATGGAATCCACAGCAGTACTGTTCCATAATTCTCTAAATTCTACCCAAAAAGAAAAGGGAAAATGACGTCACAATAAGCGGTTTTCCAAAAGACAATTTCAACAAAGAGTACAATGACCGTAAAGGACATTCAAATTGTGCTGGTGTAAGGAATGCACTTAACTTAATTTGAAACACAAACTCAAATCATTCCATCAAAGAAGCTTGCACAACCTCTTTCTAGCAACATCCAGACAAACTTAAGCGGTATATGCAATCATAACTCAGAAAATAAACAGAATCAAGTTTCTGTGCAGCTCACAAACTTTAAGAAGGCATCTGCTTCTTTAAATACAGTACTTGCAAAAAATATGTTGTCAACCTGACAGAATCTTTGTATCTTTATTTTGACAAAAGGTGTTTCAATGTGTAATGTGCTAACAATGTAACCAAGCCTACAAGTATGGGGTCAGCTCTTGATGGTAGACATCCAAGTAATATGACAAAGTTAGCACACGAGGCTACAAATAAATCAACAGAACACCAGAGATGTCTTATTAGAGCTTTGAACAACTTTCAAATGACTGATGGAAACATGAAAGTATGATCTTGCATTGTTAAAGTCATGGCAAATTCAGATGGTTTTGCGATTAAGAAACTGATACAGAAAATGAGGTTGTCCTTTCCAATATTGACTGGTCCTTCTAAAACTGTTTATTAAATTTCTAGGTTGCTGTACACGGACAGTGTTGCATTGTGCTGTCTACAAGGTTAATTCATTGCTATCATTGTTTTACAAGTTCCTTAGATAAAGACTGGACTGAAACACCAAATGACCGTTGTCTGGAGAAATAAATAATCTGGTAAGTGTGGAACTAACTCCACTGCCTAGAATGGTGTTGACTCTCAGCATGAATTATCCAAAGACAGAGAACAACTTTTTATGAACACTGTAGACTGTAGACATCTCACAAAACCATCAACTTACAGCAACAAACCAGAATGCAAAATCGCGTTGTGGTTTCAACGACGTCACTAACAGTAGCCTACAGTAGCTGTTCACAGTAATTAATACATTATGAGATAAAAATTGGGTCATAATAAATAGTACAATGACATAGAACATTACAAATAAAAAGTGTGTCTACGATTCCTTCATAAAGGTTTCTTTAGTAAGAGTAAGTGCTTGTTTTCTCAGAAAAATGACTGATCTTAGAGCATGATACATGATGGAGGAACTATGTGACAGATTCACGGTTTTCAGTACAGTCGATACACACTAAACCATACTGTATATCCTAATGATGCAACAGGCTACACTAAATGCTACATGAATATTCATGTCCCAAATATAAACTGTGTATTCACCTGCAAAGACTGTGAGGGGGATTAAAAGTAAGCACTCATAGTTATAATCTCAAAGGAATGTGAAATTTAACAATTTTAAAGTGGGTCTGGGAAGGAAATGCTGGTTTCACTAATACTCACTACTGTATGTGATGATTGTCTATAGCAAGTGACTTATAAATAATCCAGTATTAAGAATTCCTCCTTGATTCTGTGGGTGTAAGGCATAGGTCACAGTACTGCAACAACATACTGTACATATCAGACACAAATTTTTAAAAAAGATCAAACCAATGGTGTTCAATTAATATTGTTTATGTTGAACACTCTAAACCAATATCTGAATCTACCTGTCTTCCTTTAAATACCGACAATCCAAACTACTGCAATTTGATTAAACTAATCTACAGAGGAATTTCTTTCAGAACCATTGCAATACTCTCCACTCCTTCTGAGACCATGACACATAATAAGCTGGTTGACAATCTATTTCAGTACTTGTCAGCAATGTCTCATACTGTATGACTGAAGAAGAACTCAACTTTTGGGCTCTTTCCCACTATGGTTGGGAAAGATTTCAGCCAAAATGTGCAGAAATTGAATCCGAAAAGAGAGTGGCAAGGCTGATTGCATGAAATTACACTGAAAACTCTGTAACAACTGAATTTGCAATTTTCTTGAGAGATTCTTACCTTCATTAACCTGGAGTACAAAAGCTCTGTCATTGTAGAAGACAACTTTCTTTTTGTCACTGCTTCTTGTGACAACTATGACTCTACTTCCAAGAATCTGAAATTTAAAAAGATAACATAAAGAAAGTTTCTTTAGAGATCTGTCTGAAATCCTAACCACCAATCTGCCCGCAATTCAATGATGGGTCACAGAAAGATCAAATCACCTATGTTCAAACTACGTACATGATGGATGGATGGATGGATGGATGGATGGATGGATGGATGGATGGATGGATGGATGGGTGGACGAATGGACGGACAGACGGATGGACAGACAGACAGGCAGTCAGGGTGACAAAGAGACAAATGGATAGTGTCATATAATGGGACAAGATCGCGATATAGTATCAGCCGAAAGTTGTGACAGGACACTTTTTATTCTTTAAGCCAGGGGCTCCAAACTTGTTTGCTTGATAGCCTAACTTTCTAAGTTGAAGAAAGAAAGAGACCTAACAGGAAACTTCCAAAAGTTCTTCCAATAATTAACTATGGTGCATTTCTGTAATTGGTAAAACAGACACATAAGAATGAAGTAAAGTGACTGAAATATGACCGGTAGGTCCGACACCAGATTATATCAACATTTGACACCACCAAATCTTGACTGACCTTGAAGTATTTCTCAGCATTTGGCAAGCTCTCCATGATATCATCCATAAGGATCCCACCCAAGCCCTGCTGGTCATAGCGGTTCAACAAACGTAACAAATCCTTCTTTCCTTGCAACTTGAACGGAGGTTTGTACACATAATTTCCATCTTCTAGTGCTATCTTTGGATTGTTTGGAAGAGCCTAAGCAAGGAAAGGAAATAAATTCTACTCATCATTGGACAAAGAGGCATTTGCCCTCTCACTGAGCACGAAGTGCACACCGCAATTTCAGCGATGAGAATACCTTCACATACAAAATTTACATCTGTCTCAATGAAAGTAGAAAAGTTGAACATTTTTGTAATCTCGTCTGACTACTGTACACAGGATTTCCAAAAGATAATACAGTACAATCCTATATGTGTCACATGATATTCAACTTGAGCGTGGAAGAAAGCCTGACCCAGTTCACATATACCGTAAGAAAGCAGACTCCATCATGAAGTTTATAATCCTTCACAAGGCTATATATAATTGTCAAAAGCAACCATGTGCAAAAGATCAATTTGCAAATTTTTCACACAACATGCCAAATGTTACGACCATTTTCACTAGAACTAAACTGAAATGCAAAAATGCCCTGAATTCATATCAAGCGTTTCTTCTTCGAGTCACATTGAAAATTTATACAGGAGTGGTGTCCACTGTCCTACACTGCTTCTTTTGCAACATCAGTTTACTGTATAAATTCTCTCCACACTAAATTTCTGTTCATTGAGGCAGCTAAACACCATTACACCCTGAGTACAAATAAAAGATATCTACAGTAGTATTGACAATCTTATTCATTAATACCCTGCTTGAAAAGAGTGTAATGCCGTACTAACTTCTAACTGAAAAGAAATCTTGACTATTAACAATGACTGAAATACTGTGACTAATATGTATAATGCTACATTTTTGCCAAAAAGAATCACATACTGTAGCAATCATTTACATAAAACATTAACATGCAATCCCTGGACGACATACCTCATTTATAAGCCAATTCTTTAAAGTGTGGCTTATATCCAATTGGTTGGTTTCATCCAATAATTCTTCGAATGACAGTGGAAAAGTGTCTCCTTGTTGATGCCTGACCTGAAACCAACCAGACACGGAAAAAAAGAAAAACAACAATGCAATGAACCAAAAAGGTGAAGTTGGTATCAATGCAAATGCTGTGTGATCACAAGTGAGTACAATAAAAGTGGTAGGGAAGTACAAAAAGAAGGAGAAATAAAGTGTCTGTTTTGGTGACTACCATACTGAATCCACACGAAGGGTAATGGTGGTATAAATATTTTACTTTCATAGTCACTTACCCGCATATGATTCACAATCTTTGCAAGGACACCAAACTTGTACTTTGAGCTTCCTTGAAGAGCTTTGTAATTGAGACCAGTAGTAGATGAGATTCCAGTCAATGCACCGCCAGTGGATCCTAAGAAATGACAGAGCAGTTAATGTATGATAACATCAGAAGTACAGTTCTTGATATCAAACAGTAACAACCAAAAATACAGTAGCTGCTTCACAGTTGCAGCAATACCAGGAGGCTTCACGAATGTGAAATTAAAAGGTGGCATCATGCATGCATGGTAACCCAATATTAATATGTAATATTACTGTTTACGGAAAAAATACCCCCCTAACTTCCCTTTGCCTCTTGCTTGACCTCTACCAAAACAAATCAAATTTATCTTCTCACTGTAATGCATCAACAAACTAAGTATAAACTTTTTCCAAGCTTTACACCTTGAGATATGGTGTTAAAAAGTTTTTTTGAGTTTTTCCCACCGTACCTCCAGATAAACTTTGCGACCTCCACCAAAAACAATAGGGCACACCTAGTCATTATGACAGACCAAGTTTGACTGTAATCTTAATTTCCCCGATGGAGTCAGAGCGTAGCCAAGCAAGTGTCACAGACACTCACTCACACACACACATGCCAACTTGACAGCAGAGGTTCCTTTAAAGCAAGGTTGTTGATTTTTTTTTTTTTTAAATCATGATTTAAATCAGTGATTTAAATGAAATAAATTGACGTACATCAGATATTTTTAAAATATTTTTTAAACCAAAATTTTTTTAATTTTTTTCATTTAAATCCTAATTTTAATCAGCTTGATTTAAATAAAAAACCCTACTTTAAAGGTTGTGTGACATGCTTCTAGAAAAGAGCACCCTGCATTAAGAAGTTGCAATGTACAGTAAAACCCTAGGGGAAAATCTGTTGGAATTTTGTTCATATCTTTTACTGTTTTTTCAAAGTCTGGGAAAAATGCAAAACAGATGACATGGAGTGTTGCACAGTGTCAGTAGATCATTTGTTAAGCCTATATCTTTTGCCTCTTAATTGCTTAATTATTGAATTTCACATTGGTAAGTGATATCAATATTTTCTAAGAGTACACATGCTTCCAAAATAAACCCTCCAGGCATATAAAATTCTCAAATGTCCTTGAAATAAAGGTTACTTAAAAGGATTATCGTTAGCCATACTGTATCATTGGAGTCCATCTCTTGATGTCACAAATAGGCATACTTACAGCAGTCAATGTTTACTTATGATACAGCTGTGCTACACTAATTCCCTGTAAATTGGTCAATCTGTGATGGATTTTGAAGTACTTTGTGGCTATTTTTAATATTTTCAATGCTGAATGCACCCAATGCTCCAAAATGTCATTTACTGTACACGTCACACCACCTCTAACGATGAAAGGAACCAAAAAATTCACGAATGAATGGGTTTTAGCTGTGACAAGGGGTAAAAGATCAGGTTGATAGGATCAAAGCAGATGCCATCTGAGTTACTGAAAATCCGCCTGTCGGCAGAAACTTCATTAACGTTTATTGTTGTGAAACTTTGCAGCATGACCGTGAATTTGTTTAAAACTTGAACAGACTGTTTCTTGGGTCTCCTGCTATTTGGGGCATTCAAAACTTTGGTCCAAGGTTCCATGTGGACATTATGATCAGGTGGAAACTTACAGCAGCTGAAGTAAATCAGTTGTGCTTGCTCTCAAGTGTGACATCAGAATTATATCTACTGCACTGTACTAAGAATATTTTAATGTAGGAAAACAGAAAAACAAAATGAATTGTAAAGTGCTAATTTGAATGATGGAAGAAGTATGCCCGGGGTACTGTATCTTGATGTAAACTTAAGACTTGAAAAATTTTGATACTTAGTTATTATTATTATTAAAATCTATCATTGAGAAAAAAATTGATTTGGGCACATTGGAAATGTTGGGAAAATAACAAGAAAGCAACTTGTCCATGGAATTGACCTAAAATGAATTATTCATTTACTGTATTATTTGTTTTATTGTAGTTTATACATATGGCTACATGTAGAGTAAGTAACACTAACAAAGTTTGAGTTTTTGGAAGGGGTAAGATTCATGGGCGTGGATTTGATATTGAAAGTGGGGGAGGGACATCTGGCCTAATTTTTTTTTCTGAAAGCTGGTGCACAGACCTGTCAACTCTCCCGGTTTTACAGTACTGGGAGACTCCCAGTTTTTGTCCACATTTCCCGCCCTCCTGGTTTCTTATTCTGATCTACCGTTTTTTTAAGTCCATTTGCGACATTTCTGAAAATAGCCAAAACAGTCAGCACAGAGGGCGTATTGGAGTAATTGGCCACAAATAAACATACAGTATATAGTGCATCGAAAATCAGATGTTTACAAAAATTTCAAGTGCCATATGGTAGAAAATTAATTTAACAAGTTGCTTTGTAAGGAAATTGTTAGTTTGTGAGGGGCAGTGCATACAGACAGGCATATGTGCTCTGTAATGTACATGGAAATAGGCCAACAATGACACCTTGCACTTTGCATGTGGGTGATGATTCTCTCAATGGCACTGCTTTTTGTCAAAAATTACCAATCTCTCTATTCTATTACTAATCTCTTGACTTTTTTTTGCTCTGAAAAATGTAAATCTCCCTATTTTTTTTGGGGGGGGGGATGGTTGGCAAGTCTGGCTGAAACCATTGTGTGAGTCGGTAGAACGAAAAACAATATGAGGAAGAGTAAGTGTTGGCACTTGTAAGTGGGACGCTACCATTGGTTGGCGCGGAGCGTTCAAGAAAATTTGGGGCTTTGCGAACAGCCCCCAGATGGCCGGAAATGACAATTCCCATGTGTTCTAAGCTGCATGTATCCAGCCTTTAGGTAGGGATCGTACAGTATGTCTGCAATTTCTCAATCATGAGAAATTCCATGAAAAAAAAAACATCAGATGGCTTGAGAAGTTGAGATAATATGTGATATAAAAAGTCATATACTGTAATTAAATTATGCATTCTGTTTTATGTTTTACAGTAAGCACTTTGCAAATGTTGCATCTGAATATATCCCCCTCCCAGCAGTGTTGGAAAACCTTGCTCCATTTTCCACAAAAACGATTGAAAATCTTCCGTTTTCCTGCTACCATTTGTATACCCTCTAACGGGCATGCAACTCATGCCAGCAAATCTGTATGGTGTCCAGGGTCCACCGAAGGACCCCAGCAGGGGACAGCTGCATAACTCCTTACAGGTGTCCAGGGGACAAAGCCCCCAGAAGACTTGCGGCCCATTGCATATCAAAATGGTGGTGCAGCTGCATACTGTACAGTAAGTACAATACGACTAACCCTGACAATTGTCCTCCATTTACATTCATAACAAAGATGGAAAATATTTTAAAATTGTGCATAAAAGTTATATCCACAACTTACAGCCAAAAACCCCCTTCCCTACTTTGCTGATCATGCCATACTATAACTGAGGCTCTGTTTTAGTTTTATCAAAAAAGAAAGAAAGCAGTATTACAAAAGCTACTGTATAGTTAGTAGTAGACCTGAGGCTCCCTGTTGCCCTGCCACTACACACAGACTTTGAGCAAAGAATTGAAATGGGGGGAGTAATGACTCCATTCAGGTTGTATACTTTCTCTACAGAGACCTGCGTTGCATATCAAAAAAAAAGAAGATAGAATTACAGTACCTCTCAGATTGCAGGAAATGGCAGGCACTTCTCAGTCTCCCTGGCCTTGTCAATTTTGGCTAAATTTTGTTTATTTTGTAAAACATACGTTAAAAAATTACAACTCCACTAAGAATAATATTGCTTTATATTTTTTATTCTGGTTACAAACAGTAGGGGGATATGTGTTAGTGTCTCCTCCCCTCAAAAAGTGGAGGGGACATGCCCCGTCCCTCCCAACGCCTATGGTGGGTTTCAACCCCGGGGTTCTTCATAAGAGCTTCTCCAGGTACCTTTACGCTTACTTCAAAAATAAATGTGACAAAGCTTAAAATATGATTTTACATGGTCCAACTCTGATCTGTGCACAAGACACAGTATATACTGTATACATATGGGCCCTATTCCTGAGCTGTGATAAAAATGTTGAAGTTTATTCACTCAAATTAAAAAGTAGATTGCACAATAATTTACATCGTCATTCTTGTACCAGGGTTTCCCCTGGTACTTAATCGCAGAGGTGGCCGCCTCGCAACTTTTTAAGACCACCTCGCCAAAAAATGCTGTAATTACCGCCTCACACGTTTATATCCAGGGCTGGAAAAGTCAGGAAGCCAGAGGCTCCTTCCTGGAAGTCTCGCGGGAAATCCGCTTCTGTACTTCTGGCCGTGTTTATCTTGTACATACCATCCTTATTTCGAACTTTCAATCACAGAATGGTAGAGATCACACATGTATGTGGTTTCCTAAATAGTTACGTCCGAAAATAACTGGTGAATAAATCCATTCAAATGTGTATCCCAAATGCCCTATCCACTTTCAATCTACAACAAAAATTGAAGTAAATTACTATTGGTTTAATAGAATACCCTTATTTTTTACTCATGATCAATATTTTTCGAGTTATATATGTGAAAAAACAACCGTTGGGAAATGTTTGCAGAAGAGTCTACGTATACCTCCTTTACTCCATTCAATGTCAATTAAAAAGCATAAGCTTAGGCCTGCCACGCCTGCATGCGCAAATTATCTGCAGTATGACAGCTAGCGGACATATCACAATCCACAGAAATACCAAAACGAACTCATATTTCTATGTCCAAAACGCTTCATGAAACCAATGGTCTGCTTCTTCAAACCTTTTGTCCAAACATTTTGAAGTGACTACTAGTAGGATCAATGAACCAAAACAAAACTCTGAAACCTGCAACTTCCCTGTAATACGGAAATATGAATTGCCAAGTTGGTTAGGCTATTCGATATACGTCCACTGCGTTAGGATATCATTACTTAAAATTTTCGGAAGTCTGCGCACGATCTTACGTGATTCTTTTCACGAAACTTTTAGGGATATTTCAACGTCAAAAATGTATGTAATACAGTTTACTCTACATGACATGTGCAACATTTCACAGAACGTTTTGATTTTGAAGCAATATCAATTATTTTTTTCTGATCGAACTATCGTGTTTTCACCTGATACAGTAACAGTTTTCAACTTGTCGAGTTGAAATTAAGCATAGGTTTCAAATGATTCGCACAACGCTAAAATCGCTGAGTTTCCGGCTGCTTTGCACCCTGGACCCCTACCGGGATCGTCCATGAACCCCACAAGGGGCCCTATGGCAGGCCCACTCACCCCACGCTGGTATGACAATCGCTTCGCTATCGAATGACGCCTACGGCGCCATGTTAGGTCTGGCAGGAAACTCCGACTATATGGTAATTAGTCTCCCAGAAAATTTACACTTTTTCCGACCCTGTTTATATCATGGTCAAAATCACCTAATCTTCGAGAACCTACTTAGTACGGATTTGCACCTGAAATTCATGGTGGCGTCAAGTAATTCGCCCCCGCCGCCTCATACTCTGAAAAACCCTGGGGAAACCCTGTTGTACTTCTCAAATCATTTTCTTTGTTCATTTTTTTTTTCATTTCAAGAGACTCAGTCATTGCACCTTGTCAAAAGAAGTGATTTCTGTCTTACTGACACTGTTATAAATACAGTATAAGGTGACATTAAGCTCTCACCATACATGCTATGCAAGAAAATTAGAATACAGTAAACTTTTCAAGGTCATATTTGATATTTCAAGTTCATAAGGAAGCAAAAGGAGGAAAGATGATTCGCATAAGAAGGAAGTTACAAAACATTGGACAAATATTGGCTTTGCGCACAGTATTTCAACTCAAATTAATGGAATAATAGGCTAGGCGTAGGCTACAGCACATCTCGGCAATGGAAGTTGTTGGGTGAATAGGAAACCTCTAAAATATATTTTCTAAAAAGTCTAGACGTTAGGTACAGCTTAATTGTCTTTTCTGTTCTTTTCCTGTTTTAATTGTGAATTACTTTTTAATCATGCACCCGAGTTAGGGAATCAACTACTGTACAGTACAGTATTGTACTACTGTACTGAGTACTGTCGCCTTTCACTGTAAGTAATGACGGCGTTGTCTACCCCATTCCTGAACGATAGTGTTACAGTGTTACTTAGGGCTTACCGGAGATAATAGGCTTCTTCTTCTTTGGGGGTTCGGACTTTTCAGATAACGGTCTCTTCTTTTCAACCACTGGTTGCGCTAACGCTCTTTTTTTAAAAGCATCCCTTTCCCTTCGCAGGGCTGGATCCATTTTACAAATTCCGTATCTTCAGTTCAGTGTACAGTTAATTTACTTGTCAATGTACGTCGCCATCTTTTGTTTTATGACAGTCTGAAGTTAGCCAACAAAACCAGCGAAATTCGCCAGCACAGGTTTCCAACAAAACAATGTACTGGAGTCCTATGCTAGCTTCAAGCTGGTGCTAATAAACTGGCGGCAGCATGACTTTTACACACTAAATTTGTAGTCTAGCTAAAGTCAGTGCAGCCTCGTAAAAAAAGAAAAACTTATCACTGACTTGGGAAGAAAAAAAATATATGCTGGCATAGTCCTTTTCTTGTTTTTATTGCAAATCAGTTAAAACTGCATGCATTCTGCTTGGCGAAAATTTATACTGCAATCAGAGACGGGATGTAGGCTACAGTTGATTGTAGGATTTAGTGGGAGTGATTTTGGACGATATATTTGTGCAAAAGCCGCCAGTCATAATGTCAGAGATTGCTTTAAAAAAAGTAGGCATGAAAATAACCCTACGCCGAGGGAGAGGTTATTTTCTAATGAAAAGTAAAAAAAAAAAACCAAACAAGGTCCAAATCAGCCCAGTAGCAAAAGTGTTGATGTCTGAGAATCAACTTGCAGAAGTTTTCAACAGGTATAATCAACAGGTACAATCTTTGCATGGGAAGCTGCACATAAAACGTTCGGGCACTTTCAGTTTCAGTTGTTTAGGTCTAGTAAGATTTTTAGCTAGAAGCCATTAACCTTTGAGTACTTGTCCAGTGTCACCAAACAACTCAAGTATACCCCTATCAAAAGTTGCATTAATTGGCTCCATTTTCACACCATACATCAGTACCTCAACTCGCCTGCTTCAATATTTATTCCGCAAAAGATATTCAAACCTATACAATAACAACTTGATAGTCCACTGAATACAGGCCAGTATGCAGCTTTTACAATGGGGGGGGGGGGGGGGCGTTTGATGTTACCACACGTGGAACATTTTACCTGACAATAATGACCAAAAAGTTTAAACTTGTTATATATGTTGCCAACATAGGCCTACTATCAGAGGCTGAGCAGAACCCCAGATCTTGTAAGGGGGGAGGAGATCATCTGAACCCCCTGAACTCCCTGGATGAGAGCCTGAAATAGGACTCCCTTCACCAACAGTAAACAAGTGCAGAGGAATCTCCGATGTTTACAATTGGGTAGACTACCTGGAAGCGTTTTAGAAGCAAAGACCTAAATATCCCTTCCCCGCAACTTACCTCATACATGGTAAAGTAGTGAACAAACAATACAATATTGCAAATAATACAAACCTTAACTTGTGCACAAAACTGTCATGGTCTTAATCATAATGTAGCTGGGCTATTCAAGTTTCACAATATATTGACTACAGACATACTATGATTGCAGCAATGCTATGTGTCAATATACAGTTCGATATTTCAGAATTGATCGATCCACTACCTGATCAGGGTTGAGGGGGACAAAACTGACTTTGGGATTTGCAATGTCATAGTAACATGTGGCATTGCCAGGATTAATACAAACAAGGACAAAGAACATTTTTTACGAAAACACTTGCCAGATCGCACAAAATGGCACTTAACAGGCTCGGCCCATTTTCAGTGTAACAGATTTCTCTCAAGCAGATGCACCACCAGGATTTAATGATTTTTTCTTTTTTTTGTGGGGGGCATGTGTTGGCATATGTCTATGATATGACAAATCAAACTCATGTCAGAATTTTTCAATAGGGGATCTTACCTTAGGGTGAAGGTCTTTTGCACGCACGTACTGTGGGAAGGACTATGTGAAGAGCCACCATCAGTTGGCATGGAGTGTACAAGAAGAGACTTAAATCCACAAGTGCGGAAACACTGAAGTTTTTTTTGTTTGTATCCTCATCATAGAAATAGCATATACCTGAATGACATCAGGCTACCTAGTCACACACTGAACAAATCAAGTCAAACATAATGGTCCTTGCTATGTATGGCAGAACAGTTCTGCCTTCAACATATATAATGCATGTACAGCCTGAGAATTTCCACATTCCATATCTAACCAAATCTTTTGGGAAAACAGAAGTAAATTCAACCGTTTGATTTTTTGAGATGACCTGATAATAATCAGATAAAACTACATTCCAACATATAGCTGTTAGCTAGTTACATTATCCTACTATATTGGATTTGTGTTATGGTTTGTGTGGTCCTTTCATGAGAAGGCCTTTTGCCATGTAGAGTTTGGACTTCGCTTATTGTTTCATGACATCATTCTGGTCCATCTATTTTTATGATCCTCACAAGTCAACCAACATCACTGCTTCTGTAATCAATTAACAAATATGTGATAAAAAAAAAATAATGATTGTTCCTGCTGTGACAAGTTTAATGGTCAGTCACCTCAAGTGTATGCAGATGACACTTTTGTTTCACGTAATCCAATGAATATGTAAATGAAGGTGAGGATTACATCATAAATAAAAAAAAAAACTCAACGAATTCAGATGGAATATTAGTGGAAACCATGTTCCATTTGGAGCCATAACACACAGCAACTTTATGAATGGCACGATTTTCATGTTCAGATAGCAGCTTCAGAGTGCCAGTGATGTGTGGAATTTTGGAACACAGAAAAATGTGGAAGGTAGTATTGTTTTCCTTCAAAATGCTCTATTAAAACAGAATTCCTCTAAGCATGCTGTTTTATTTCAGTCAAACAGCCATCACAGTTTAACAGACAAATCTTTCCTACCTTTTGTTTGAAGAAAACTGACATAAACTTATAGGGCTGATTTTTACCACCCATTTGCACCTTTTTGAGCAAAATGATAAAATTTTACAATTTGAGTCAAGAACTACTGATCCACTTCTTATATTTAAGTGAGGATCAATGTATCATTGTGTTTTGGAGTCACACAAGAGTACACCAAACTTAGCAGACATAATAATGTATTTGAACATCAAATAATTCTTGGTCTTATAGTCAACGTTTTACACGAATAACAACTCAGTCCTCTCTAGAAATGGTGTGTCTGAACCCTGAAAAATGCAACCTTGAATTAGGATCAAGTGCTGCAAAGTGAGACGACACTGGACTTGGTCTCTTATTAAAGTCATATCAGATTAACCTCTGTAATGCTCAGTGTCTCTACATCTGTTATTCATCAACTCGAATAAAATTGCAGCCATTTAAAATTCTGCAACAATTCAACTCTTCCTCAGTTGGGACCAATTGCAAAATAAATGCACAAAAAGTAGATCCTTCCATGATGAACATATGGTGAGTACAGCAGAAGTTGACTTTCTCATGAGGCAATGCTACCTTACATGGTACGTCAACTTCTCTCCATCGATGTCAAAGGTCACGGTGAGTGACCTGCAGTCATTTGGGTCTTTGCAACAAGAAATTCGACCAGTGAGGACTTCACCTGGGAATTAAATCAACACAGATTGATGAGTTAAGGATCCAAATTAATGATAGGGTGATGAAAATCAAAGTGATTAAAAATTCTATCATTAACACTTTAAATAACTTTTAGATCTATTACTGTTTGAATCTATGACACAATTTATTTATTGTGCCGTTTCTGAATCAAATTCACAGCCAAATCCTACTACAGATGTGGGGACGAAAGCTACGCTTCATCACTGGTAAATACAGCTGAGTCAGACGATAAGAGTCCAAAAGTGATGGCTGATATTAGCTGACATTCCATGATTGAAGAAGAGAAATAAATTATCATGAGAAACGAAAACAAAAAAACAAACAAAAATTAACCAACCTTCAGAAAGTTCTATTGGTTTCTTGAGATGAAAAACTGTTTGTTTCCAGTGGGTGTTAGGAGCCTTTGGGCCAGTTGAAAACATAACCTTGAAAAGGAAAGTGGAAAAAAAAAGAAAATAACAAAAATTTGATGCATGTACACAATTTGAACTGAAACTAGAATTGTGTGAAATATGTTTAAGCAGAAAAAAATGAAAATAAGCATGAAGCTTTTTTAGATGGCAATGTTAGAACAGAAGGAAGGGAACACAGTGTAGGAGGTTGACATTTTGAAACTTTCTTTAGGTTTCTCGGGACAGTAAGGACTTCAAAATGAGAAGTTTGAACATTTGGTCTTAGATATTTCTCACATTAAATATCACATTTTAATTAATGTAAAATCTGTTCAGTGTTGAAATATTTGTCTGTGATGAGACCAATTTTTCACAGTGGTCTTTGCATCCTTAATACTAACATGAACGATGTAACAGTTATAGCAGTAATTTACATAACATCAATGTGTGTAAATGTCTGAGAAAACTGAAAACTACTCCTGAAATGAACAAAATCCTCAACTTGGTTAAATATATTGAGGTGGTTAATCACTGAAATCATTTGCTGAGACTGCAAAAAATGTAGTTAAATTTATGGTTCATACAAAATCTGTATGCAGCAACATTATAGTTGCAAGAAAACCTGCACTTTAATTGAAAAGATTTTAAAGACAAATAACTACTACACTGTGTTGTCCCATAATTGAAAACACTGGAGGCAGAAATTTACTTTCCACAGGCTACACAGAATAAATTAGAAATGGCAACGTTACAGAAAAACAAACTTTGTGAAATTCACTGTCCATGCAAAAATCTCAAAGCAGGAATATCAAACTTTAATGAAAGAACACCAAATTGGTCCTAGCAGCTCCCCTGATCACAATGTAAAACAAGAGGGCAATCCACGGAGTTGCACATCTCATCGCCAACATGCACTTTGATTTCAATACAGGGCCTGCATATGGGAACTTGTAATAGTTTATTGCTATGTACTTACAAAACTTTAAGGTAATTGGTTTAATAGTTCTCAAAATATGCTGGAAATACAAATTTGGGGGCAAAATTGGCTTGTTTCCTAAAAAATCAGCAAATTTCACTCCCTTTACTACAAAAGTGATATACCTTGAGTATTTCATTCTCATGTAAGTTTTTGCAAAATTTTGCATTAAATGCTCAAATACTTCTCAAGATATGCTGGAGATGGCAATTTTGGGGCAAAATTGACTTTTTTTCTAAAAGATCAGCAAATTTGACTCGATTTACCACACAACTAATACATCTTGCAGGTATTGGCATCATGCACTACCTTCCCAAGTTTCAACTTAATCGCTCATATGCTTTTCAAACTATTCTGGAAAAACCACAATTTGGACAGGTCCGGATGCACACACACGCACACAGCTTTACATTACATACAGAGTGAGGACTCCATTAAATTTTCCTGTGCTATTCCTTCCTGAACCCTAACCTTAACAATAGACTTCCTATTGTTGTTTTTCTAAGGACTTTAAATTCAATAGGATTTTCTGCGAGGACCTGAAATTTTTTGTTCAGGTCCTCGGAAACTACTGCAATATAAATGCACCCATGCACACACATGCACACACCCGCATGCACACATGTTGGCACGGACCCGTTTTCATTTATACCACCCAACAGGACCCCCCTGTACCCATGGTCACTCTATCATGGGGTACCTCTGGGGTGTCGCTACTCATCCACTCCAAGCGTTTCCATGGCAACCATTCTCCCATGGGTGCACAGTTCAATATATAGCTCCACTAGCCAAGTGACTACAATATCTCATCTAGCTCCTACAGGGCGATGAGGTAATAATGAGAATAAAAATTAATATTCAAAAGACTACACAGACCAACTAAGACATGACAAAAGTATAGAAATCCAATCTTTTCACTCACCGTTTTGGAGCAATTTCTCTCAAAGATAACATCAAAATATCCAGCAATTGCCTGAAATTAGATATGAACAAAGACAATAAGTGTTATTTCTCATTCACTTCTTGATCATAAAAATAACACTGAAGATTAAAAAAACAACTTTCACAGCGTAAAATGGTGTCTAAAAGTAATTTGTGGTACTTATGAGTCCTTTTAAAAATCTTCGTATCCTCTTTCAGGTAAATCATTTGGAGCAACATTCTCTTTCTCTCGTTCCCATTCTCCTGTTACAAAAACCTACCCACTGAATCCCTTACTACTATGTACTCACTGTGCATGAGTCTGCTCTGCTTATCACCAAGTTAAAGTCAGTCGTGAAATCCAGATCGCGAACGTTGCTGCTTGTCACGTCAATACACTGTGGGAGAACAGCTTCATAATGAGTTGGTGTGAACAAATCTAATGAATCTCAGTATCACTACGATGGTGAATTGGGAAGTTCCGAGCAAGACAAGATTCCCTTTTTGCAAAACACATAATGATACACTGCACAGTTGAAATGGTAATGACTAAGCCAAGTTCGACGTGAACCACTGTATACCAGCGTTTCCACCAGGTATCCAGGTACGGTACCTGGCCAATATCGGGAATCAGCTCTGAAATCACTACCAAGATACAAACATACTGCACGTAGTAGCAAATATGGGTGAGAAGAAAGCTCAAAAATGCTACTTCAACCATACAAGTGCATCGTTCAAACTTCATTAAAGAATTTAAGCAGATGTGCCAAATAAGAACGAGATGTACATGGTGTTATATAAATGTGCAAAGGAAAAATTTCATATTTCATAATGAACTCATAACCTAACAAAAGTTACGTATTCAGTTACCCGGTTACTCAAATTAGTATGGAACCGGGGGTAACCAGGTCCACAATTTTGAATAACGTGCAAACACTACTGCACACTATCACGACATATCACACGAAAAAAGTCGGTGTCGGTGTGGCATGCATGTGCAATGTAGTATTGAGACTTTTTATCAATGGGACCTAAACCTCCATGGGGGCAGATCTGGGGGGGGGGTGGCAGCAGGATGCATCCTTGTGCACATTTTACCTAGTGGGTGGAGTACACAGAGTACTCCACCGATTTGTCTTGTCCCAAACATGAAGTTTGAATCCCTGTGAATTGAACTGTGGTGCAATTTGATCCAGCATTATTTATTAAATGACATGTGACTTAAAAGATGGAGTTATTGCTATCGACACTGTCAGCCTGTGGCCTTTACTTGGATTTTTTGTCCCTTGAGTTTTCTCTGCAGAGAAGAGTTCACTTCTTCAAACTGTATTTCTAAGTTTCTAAGTTTAAGGAGATTAAGTTAAACTATATTTCTAAGTTTAATGTTTTTCTAAGTTTAAATTCATATTTCTAAATTTAAATATATTTCTAAGTTTAAGGAGGTTTTGGGAGCATCATTTATGTGTGGGAAGTGTCACTTCAAGAGACTTTGGAGGAACATTTGCCAAAAACTTATTGCACACTGCGGGTGAATCCACCATCGTGCTCTGCTTAGATAGTATCAGGGAACAGACATTCATCCCCACCACTGTCAAAGAAGGATCCCTTATCCATCCTGCTCTCCAAAAGTCTGAAATGTACTTCATAATGTTTACATACTTAGCATGTATAAAGGAGTGACTACATGAATGATGCTGATATGGATTAGATTGCTACGAGTTTCAGGAGTTCTACGCAATATCATCCTCTGACATTGGAGAGATTGACTCTATCTCTCATTTGCATAATTCAACATTAATGTTTAGCTCAGATAAGACTCACTAAAAGTCTGAGGAGCATCATGCAAGTTACCTTCTTTCTGCTTCTGAAGACCCACTGCAAGTCTGAGATAATATTTGCAAACAGGAAAGACGGGCAATGAGTTTCATGTATTTTGTAATATCAGGCCTCTATGCAGAGGAGGTTCAAGGGGTTTGAATGAACCCCCCAGCAAGATCTGCAGTTCAACTTCATACGGTTAGTATATCTGCAGTACAGCATCCAAGAAAGTTGGGTATGAAGACTGTCCTATTCAACTAGACTCTGTGCATGTGAACAATTGGAGGAAGCATGCAGCCAGATCCCTAGATATTAAACTTGCGTATTCAATGTTCCATGCATTTCTCTTTCACATTTGCTGGTAAAACGATGTTGAGTAGACCGTTTCGCCTCCCCTTCCTCCCGACTGAAAAAGTTGCATAAGGGGGCTGAATATTAATATATCTTCCAGCAGAGGCAAACTACAAATCTAATGTGACAAACTCAAAACTTGCAGATTGAGTAAAGGCTACCTTTATCATTGACGGTTCTGACATGATATGCTCAGAGCTAACGTAGTTGATGCTGGCCTCCTCCAGAAGAGCTGTCCTCATGCAGGACATTTTGAATCCATAGACGTCATCCCAGTACTTAACATTCTCTGTATAGGTGTCAACATCACCAACAGCAACCAAACTAATGGTCGTCAAATCAGGATAAACTGTATTCAAGGAAAGACATTCAAGATAGAAACTTTATATATTGTTGCACTGAGAAGAATGATTGTCCCTGAAATATTATGGTTAAGTAAATGAAAAGTAATGTTAGGCCTACTTTATGAGTCCCTGTGTGGACATAACAAATTTGCATATTTGGTGAATATGTTTTGTCATCAAGCAATAGCAAAACAGAAATTTGTTTGCAAAATGTATGACAGTGGCCAATTTCAACATTTTTAATGATCTATTTAGGCAACACCAAAACAATATGTTTACTTAGACAAATTTGCACTACAATGTGTATCGATTTACTTTGTCTTTACATATAAAGAGAAAATGAAATGCAGACTTACACACAACAGGAATTCTATTTTCTACATGTCGAAAATTGATATCCACTTGCTAAAAGCTGGTAACTCAAAGGTTACCTTCGAGGGAACGCTGGAGCTACCTCTTGTTGCACCTACAGTAATTTCACAATGCACAATGTCATGGCGTGTATGCCTATTGTTTGTAAGTATAACACTCAACGTCTATTATTTTTACAGTTTTAAGTCCATGAAAAGATTTTCCTTCTTGTTAGAGCCTTAGTAAACACACATCTGTCTTTCTATGGTAACATTTGATTACAAGCACTTCTGTACAGAAATGAACATACACTGTATATAAAAAATGCCAGTTAAGATGAGACTTGCCAAAAGTAATTTGTGGTTAAAACAGTTTGTATTCATGCAAATGTAACAGGTACATTCAACATTTTTGCAAGACTTCAAGTAATCACAGCCAATCTTACCTAAGCCTCCTTCAACCAAATATTCATCTCTAGCATAGAGTACTGTATCCAACATAGATTCATAAAGGAGAAAATATCCCATCCACTCTGAGATGATGATGTCAACCTATCATTGGAAAGTAAAATGCAAATGTGGAAAAGACCAAGGGGAAACATATACAGGCAAATTAAAATGTTTTCATAAATTCTTGCAGCCTTTGGTGTTACCTGAGGTGATACACAGCTAAAGCTTGTGTGATACTTGAGACTTACTTGGAAGTTTTCTTCACTTGAAATATCTTAAGGTAGCCAGATGTTCCAACGACCTTGCCCCATCAAGAATACAAAGGTACTATTTAGACAGAATTTTTCACATGACACACACACAGTTTCAAAAACTAGCTGCCTGATATGAAGTCACAAAGTCCAGGTTGTTTTACTTCTTATCTTCACGACAGGTGTTCACCAGTTTGGAACCAGAGAGAATGAGAAGCATGTGTTCCCAGTGCAGTGTATAGCTCAATGGATACTTTGTAGTCAAGTAACATTCACATGTTAGAGAACAGTACCATGCAACCTAATCAAGCAAATTCTGAATGAATCACGCCCTGAGACTTGAAGACTACAGAAGAGGGAGAATCAATGGATTATCATGACATCAAAGAAAGATATTCAAAACTCTATTTTAATTGGTGCATTCAGAAATGAATTACTTAAGTAAAACATGAGTGAAGCCTGAAAATGCCTACTGTCTGTTCTGTTCACAGTCTGGTTTGATTTGTGCAGTTCAAAATGAAAAACTTGAAGTAAAAAATGAGTCAAAGGTAAAGACAAGATTCTACCATTTCCTTTCCCTTCTTTCTTTCTCTTTTTTTGTTTTAGTTTAGTGTTGCACTATAATTTTCCTCATCTTTTCCTTTTCCTGCAAAACAATACACTCTTGTCTTTACTGGAAAGTTCCATGGAACTGTGTATGCTAAATTGATAGCTAACA
The DNA here is from genome assembly GCA_021234535.1 of Stichopus chloronotus. Classification (NCBI taxonomy): domain Eukaryota; kingdom Metazoa; phylum Echinodermata; class Holothuroidea; order Aspidochirotida; family Stichopodidae; genus Stichopus; species Stichopus chloronotus. Next base: position 8,604,631 of record CM037835.1, read on the forward strand.
TCTAGTATCTAGCAAATAATGGAAGATGGTAACTGTTGCATTTAAGAAGGACAGTTAGATGTGAGGAGGACTTGAACCACTTTCCTGTTTTGTCTCTCTCTGAATGAGCCATCACATGATTAAGAGTTTAAACTGGATGAACAGCCAAATTTTTTACCACAGTTTACCTCTCAGTAGACAGAAAAGGCAACTACATTTAGATTTCCTCAAAGTGTGTGTCATACTCTTAATTCAAATTTTGAACAATTTTTTCTGTGGTTTACGGGACCAAATGATCAGCAATTTGGCTGTCAAGTCCCCTTCTGACTCAGAGTCTATCCAGGTATCAGGTCTTCCCACATTCTTTACTGTGCTATTGGAATATTTTTAAATTTGATAAAACTGTCATTGGAATATTTGTAAATTTGTACTGTAATCTGTTCTGAATGTGTAAATAAAGCTGATTAAATCAAATCAAGGGGATGGCTCACTTAAAGGGATACTGCACAATGAGTGTGTAAATTTTCTCTCATGTGACTAACTCTGCTCTTTCAAGATAAGACTGGCATACCTTCTTAACAGGAAGTTCTTCGTCTTCAAGGCGACCCTTTACAAAAGTTATTTTATCTTCCAACTTGTTTTCCCTTTGAAGAAAAGCAAACGAAAATAACTTCAGACCGCAACATCAACGTGCTCACTGTAATGTTTTCTGAAACCTGAAAAGATACTTTGTCCAACTGCCACATGAAACATCACTTTGAGGTGTGTACTTTTTACCTTATGATTGACAGGGATTTGTAACCAATCCAAAATTTCTATAAAAATAAATCCCCCCTCCCGATCTCTTCCTCTGCCAAAAAAATTTTCTTTGAGGCAGGTCTGGTAAGGAATATCATGAAAGAGTGGCAGTGTTTGTTCTTGATATGATAGGATATTTAACACTCTCTGAAAAAGTGGAGCAGAGTCTCTTGTTTAAACTTCTCACACACTGCTGTTTTTTCCCTTTTTTGTAAATTAAGACGTACTGTTCTCATTACATCAAGCTGCAGCTGTGATGTTTATTTTGGCTTTAAAATGCATTTAATGTAAATTTCATTGAGTATAATGACACTTTTAAAGGAGTCTTTGGAATGAAAGTTTTTCATTAACTGCTCCACAAAATTTCATATTTTGTAGACAGGCTTTAACAATGTACCAAAGTAATCATGCGGTAAATAAATGATAGGCCCATCGTGGTTTTGGTCATGACAAATTACGAAAAAAATTATGCAGGACTGAAAGTTCAGAAAAAAAAGTTACAAATAATTGTAGCAGTAACACACATGTGGTAGCCAAACCTGTTAAAAGAAAAACTAGTACGAGGAATATGGTGTCAGTATCTCTTTCTGTGAAACTGAAGTCACATTAAGGGCAGAGAAAGAGAAATTCCAATACTGTTAAATGCTACATAATGATGGAAGTAAATATAATATAAGACTTATGCTATAATTTCTCCTCTAGTCATATTATCCTGAGTTACAAACAAATTAATTCTGCATTTGCTCCAACCTAAACAACATACAAACCACATTACAATTAAGAATGTGGTTTTTAGAAAAGATACCACATTGCTAGTTTATGTTAAAAGTAACATGATACATTTTAATGTTTTCATGATTCCTATTCTGAGATATGTTAACAAACTTAAATTTAAGTACTTACTACTTAAGTCTACTTAGTCTTAAGTACTCTGATCACCTCAGATGCCCTTTTGATCTCCACTAAAAACAATAAGGCTCCTCTACTTGTTATAACACGTTCAATAAACTACATATAAAAGTATCAATGATTCCTATCTTGAGATACTGTGTAAAGAAACTTTTCAGAAATTGACCTATTGTGACCTCAGATGATCTTTGATCTCCACTAAAAACAATAGGGTCCTTCTACTAATATAATGCATTATCATGATACATATCAACAGTTTCCATGATTCTTACTTTGAGATATTGTGTTAAAAAGTTTTCAGTTTTTACCTCGGGTGATCTCAGGTGACCTTTGACCTCCATCAAAACATAATAGATTTATTTTGATACAATGCTTTCACATACCGAGTATTAACAGCTTCCATGATTCCTACTTTGAGGTGTTGTGTTATTGTTTGAAATTTGTGACCTCTGACCTCCACCAAAAGCAGCAGGATTCTTCTACTTGATACAACACCTTCACATAGCAAGTACCAAGAGTTTCCGTGATTTTTATCTTGAGATATCACATTAACAAGATTTTCAGAGTTTTGACCTATGATGACCTTAGATCTACACCAAACACAATAGGGTTTTGACTTTATGTAACACATTAGCACACAAAGTATCAAAGGTTTCCATGGTTCCTATCTTGAGATATTGTACTAACAAACTTTTCAGCATTTGACCTCCAGTGACCTCAGATGACCACACTAGGCAATATCTGATCGATATTGCACATTCCATATATTAAGCATCAAACATTTCAATGATTCCTATCTTCAGATATTATGTTAATGATATTTTCAGTGTTTGACCTCTGGTGACCTCAAACAATCTTTGACCCCCACCAAAAATGATAAGGTTCTTCCTCTCCATTTACATGGGGGCATCTACAGTATGTACCATGTTTGAGAACTGTCAGTTTCCTTCCTTGATAATGAACTAAGGGTCACAAACACACACGTAATCATGACTGCATAGGCATTTCCTTTCAATAAAACCAAAAATTAAAAATAAATATATTACAACTTCCTGTGACTGCTTACAGAATTTGAAATTCAAAACATGTATCACCTCCAAAGATAGAGAGAATTCAACACATCTATCAATCAAGCAGAGATAAGACACAAACTTTGAAATCAGCCCTGACTTTGGTATGTTCTACGTACCGGACAATGTCCATTGCCTGATAAATGATTTCTGACTGGTCAACAGCTATCACCTGCTTGGCTCCGGCTCTGGCAGCAAACATAGAGAGAATAGCTGTGCCACACCCTACATCTAAAACAACCTGGAGAGAAGCATATGAAATCCAACAAATTTTACTACAGACGGAACAAAGCAAAGACCCATTGAAACTGGTTTACATGACTAATTTATGCTGCACCAGTATCTGCCATTCATTGTCAATAAAAAATCATTGCTCAAGACAGAACACGAGAAAATGAATCAGTTCTTGGGTTTTCAACTCTCTATGCATGGAAACAGTATCTATCTAGAGAAGTATCAATATTTGTGAAGAAAAAAAGGTAACTCCAAGCAGTAAGAAATTAGTGATAATTCAAAAGAGGATAACAAGTTCTACAACAGACTTCACACACATTTTTGCCTTTGAAAGGTAAAATTTCAACATTGTTTTCTGTCCATTAAGTGACATCATTTGGCCACAATTTCCACCTTTTTGTCCTCTTATACCTGTAAAACTTGAAGATTATTGCACAATTGAAGGAAAAAATGTACAAAGGTCATATATGTTACGTCTTTCTCACAACTACATGTCCTCCTTTGATATTGACTTTTAACATTTCTGCTGTGAACTTTTGATACTTGGCATGTATCAATCTGGTTTGATAATATCATACTGAGAACAATGATGTGTTGGTGACACTGTAGCGATGCCATTGTTTTTGTTTCTCTATGATCGCATTAACAATAAATCAGCAACACAAATGATCAAATAACAATCAGTAATCTACATCTGCGAATGAAAAAATAATTTACTGGAAAATATTTCAAAGAATGTTTACAATTTATACCCATACCAACCTTGTTTTTAAAAATATTCTGATTCTGAAATATGAAGTCCCTATATGCATCTGTCCTGATTGAATCTTTCAACATGTCTTTGTGGATGCTGAAGTGAGCATAAGAATCAAAGTATGCATTGTCATCGGCAACCTTTCTTTGCTTCAAAGGAAAGCTACAGTCTTCTTCTGATTCTGTGTGCAAGAGTCTCTCTGACAGGGCTCTACAATGATCAAAGAAAAAAAAAACATTCAAGCACTGGGATACTAATTTGAAGGTAGGTAATTAGCTAACTTTTCTCTTCTTTGATTTTAATTTGTCAAACTTTTGAGAGAGAGTAGGAAGGTTTTATTTTAAACTTTTTACATTCACAAGACATTCAAGTAAACAGAAAGGCAAGTACATAAAAATTTTGTGATCAGTTTCTGACAGTAAGAACTAATGCCCAAAAGGCCAGTGTACAAGATGAATTCTCATTGAATTACTTAATTCATGATGCTACATTTATGTAAATTTTCATATTTGGTTTTCAATGAGAATCAATGTACTTACAAATTTTTCGGTAGCTATTGGTAAACAGATATACATATTATTTTCATAGTGGTTCTGTCCACAAAGCACAGGGAAACACTATTGCTTAAGGGGGTAAAGAAACTTATACCCCCAAAAAAGAATGTCTCAATTCCAAATCTACTATGATAAAATATTTGAAGATTGATAGCTAATTTTCATAGCACCAGTGAATGTAAAATAATACTTTCAGAATTGAGTGACTTGGAGATTGACTTTTATTTCTTAAAATCAAACAGTTAGACTGGCAATTTTGTTTTTCTTCTGATTCTCTGCACAAAAATATTCACAATTTGTCCACAAATTGGTAGATATTTTCAAATGGGGGGAGGTGGTCAAGAATGAGCAATTGTCCACAACTGTCTCATGTGCCAGAGTCTGTCCCTTTAGTATTATTAGACAAAAACTGAAATTAATACCTCCTGAACCATTAAACAAGATGGATGTTGTATTAGCAAACCTCATTTTATTAAGGTCTTCAATTGATCTCTCTAAAGCCTCCTCTGCCCTTGCAGTTCTTTGCTCTGCGGCCGTTAACCTGTCCAATAATTCTTGATGTTCTTCTGGATTCAGTCCTGTAGCAGCTGTTCCTTTAAGCCTTTCATTGGTCATGTGACCTTGTGATTCAAGGTATGACTCCACATCTGGATGTAGGATGCAACGGTATTACAAAAAATTACTTAAATTCCACATTTGACAAGTTTTTGATGTCTTGGATATAACATGTGAAAGTCTCCTCTGTGTAAACAACCAAACAAAACTTGCATATACATTCTCATAGTCAAAAATAACTGATGTAAAATGTCTTCTCTCAATAAAGTGATTTGTTGCTTTTTATTACACAATAAAATCATTTACCACTTTATCATTCCACTCTCAAATTTATGCAAGATGTACTTTTCCACCAGGAACAGAAACCCTCAGTAATTTTGTTGGTAATATTGACCCTCTGAATTCTAGTGAGTGGCACACCACACTCTCTCTCTCTCTCTGCCATAGGTACCATGGTATAAAACACATGTACATACATTGCAGTCTGCTTACCAAACACAAGGAGAGAATCTGACTGGGAAGTAGGTTGCATGTAGTGATCTTCATCCCAGGGCTGTCTACCTTCCCAACAACACTGTGCAATATCAGAGGAAGTGACGCTCTGCAAGAAATAACAAATTTACAAAAATTCCCATTTCTTTTGATTTCTATAATTACGTTTTAGCTGCACAATTTCAGGTATTAATTATGAGTGCCATTTCTAAATAGCAGAGACTTTTCTTTTCTTTCTCAAGATTTTCATAAAATGTCCCTGCTTTCTTTCTCTCACTAACTTTCACCTTCTTATTCTTAAAAATATCAAAGCAATTGATGACTGTATTGTAAGTAATCTGTGCATGTATGGACATTAAAAGTTGCTGGTGAATACGCAAAACAAACACCAAGATCCATGGAAACTTATTGTAACATTGGCAAAATTAATGAATAAATTGGAAATAAACAGCTTACCTTAGAGCGGATATAATTAATTAGCTTGATATACAAGATGCAGTCCAGACCTGCCATCAAATGCAAGAAAAAAAAACTGGCATCAGATCAGCCTGCAGTCAAACACACATTTAGTGCACATACAGCTTTCGTTTTGGTTTACAACATAAACATTCATCACCTTACGAAGAATGTTTATTATTTTGTGCATTGTTTGAAGTTCTGACAAACATCACAATAGGAATCATAACACAAAATCAATACAAACAACAAAGAGCAACAAAATGTCAAAAGAATAATACAAATAGGAGGGTATTCAGCATGACAGTGAGACAACTTTATTTTATACATCATGTTAAAACAAGAGCACCAATGGTGCAGAAGCTTTTCTACTTCATACTACACATTTTACAATAACATTGAAATTGTACAGTGCTTGACCATCAGTGTATCAGTTGAAAATTTAAAGGCTTGTAAATAGGCAAATTATCTGTGTCTAGAAAGTACAGTACTTACATACTTCTATTGTCATCAGTCCTACAGTATACACTCCAAAATTTATTTCAAGCAGGCTGGATGTCTCATTTTACAGGATGAAGTTCAGACTGCAGAGCACCTTGAACCTTCCATTTAAATGTGTGCCATGATGCATGTTATATCATAAAATACTACAGTCCATTCTCAGGGTATAAGGAAATTACCTAAATTTCCTGATTTCCCCATACCAACTTTAACATTAAATTGCACAGTAGTGAAAGTCTTTCTTGTACTGTACCCTCTGACCATTGATTAAACACAACACACCCACTGCTGCTTGAAAACACCTTTGACAAACTTCCACACACAGAGTGCCTTGCTTGTACAATTTTTGTTGTTTCACAGACCAACCTCAGAATGACAGCTCCTTAGCAGGTAGATGGATAGATGGACTGGGCAGATTGACTGACAGATGGACAGACAAACAGACAGACAGACCAACAGACAGACACACAGACTGAGAGTTGGATATCCTCCAGGATAGATACTGTACTTACCAAAACAATTGTGAATTTCTGCAATGTCAAAATTATGGACTTCTTTACTATGCTCAAATGTCTGTGGCACAGATTCAAACTGTTCAGAACAAAAGAGACATTTTGAAGTCCACTCTTCAGAGTTTCCACTGCCTCCTGCCCCTTCTTTACATTCCATTTCCTCCCAGGCATCATCATCTTCATCTTCTTCATCATCGTATAATTTACTCTCTGGGTTATCTTCATCCATCTCTTCTTCAAAGTATGTCCCTAATCTTGATGTTACAAAATCCTGCAGAATCAATAGAATCAAAGAGATAAAGGCATGCTTCCTTCAAATGTTGGTTCAAGAGTTCTTTAATACATGATACTTTAATGACAGTTAACGAGCAAAAGTTACCAGATGCCATTTTTCTTTCATTTTCTTCTCATCTTTTTTAATAATGCTGTTTCCTGTAATATACAGTACTGTACATGTAATAATGTATATTTAAAGGCCAATTTGCAGTTAAATATTCAATACACTACATTTAAATGTCTTGCAATTCACTAAATTTTGCTCAGTTTGTCCTGCTAGGTTTGATGGTTTGAGGGCAAGTAATGGGAATAGTATTTCTCTGATCTGTAGACCAAAGAATCTGTTGAGTTGATGATTGCAAATGAATGTGTAACACTTGCAAAGCTTGAAAACTAGGTACAATGACATAAATAGAGGATTTCTATGAAGAAGATGTAATCTGTCACTATTAAATGTATATATTGCATCAAGTATCTCGTCTTAACCTCATAGGTCTGTTGGTCACAGATGAATCCCATAGAACTAAGAATGTTACTCAGGCCTACGTTTGTTTTAAAAGTGAGTCTTATGTTTGCCTCCAAGACTTGAAAAACATGCACTTAGGTGTCCACCAAATAGTACTATTCACAGGGCAGTGCCCAGTGCCCTATGAATTAGGATGAGCAGTGACTGACACCCCTGTTGATATCTTCAGTATCAGGGCAGCTCTGTGGATTAGAAATTTAGTTAAGACTATTTGCAGGGCTAAGATGGAAAATGTAGTCGCCTGGAACTTTTTTGTTAAACCACTTCTTCAAAATGTTGATTGAGTACATTGAACTCAATATAACCTAGGCTAATTATGTGTTATTGTGTGTATGTAAGCTGATGGTAAGCTTTGGCTGTACCATGACAATGTTTTAACTTTTATACTGTATAACGTGACATGAGCATGAAACGATGAGCATTCCTTCACAACAATACAGGCCTAGCCAAAATATACAGGTTGGGATTACATAGTTCTACCTTGAAATTGTTTAAAACAGATTCACGTGGAGAAGGTCAGTAGGCTACAGTAAGCAGAGCTCACTTGCACAGCGAATTACCGTAACACAGCAGCATCCCACTGTAAGGCTTAGTACTACAGTAGTACTATTAGTACTATTTTAAGCTACACAGTGCTGTACAAGTTACAGTACTTCATCTCGCGAAAATGGTAATACGTAACACAAATTACGAGTCGTCGGGAATTCCTTGGATGGAAACTATAAGGAAATATTTTAACATTAACAACTAGATGTCAACTTAAATAAATTCATGCACTTTACTAACTTATCACTCTCACGAACAGAAGAACTTCCTATAGTACAGTATTTGAAAGGTGTTTGAAGTAAAGCACTTAATCTTTTCTTGATAAAAGTCCGCATGTAACTTTAAACTACAACAGATAACGGGGGTGCATATCACTGTTACCCAGTACTTCATGCCTGACTTTAAAATGATTGTTAAGTCGAGCCTATACTGACTAACAACTACACGAAAAGTTCTGTCTCGAAAGCTCTGTAGGCTGTCGCGAGTTATTGGTAACAGGCGTGTAGCCAAGAGGGTGTTCAGGGGGAACAGATACCCCCATAGCCAACAACAGGGTCCTCGCGACCGGGGTGTGTGGGGTGTCTCACCCCTTCACTCCCCCCCCCCCCCCCAAAAAAAAAAAAAACGTCCTGGCGACGATGATAGTGGGAAAATGTTAAATATCAGTTGGAATTTTTCATATCTCAGGACAGCACATTTTATGACATAGAAAGATAGCTACTATTGCACTAGATTGTGTCTAAGGCTACTAGTAATTGAACAATTTCTCAATTAATCTAAAATCATGCCACTTGGAATTTTTCACATTAAAGTTTAGAAGCGTTGATAGTCGGAGAATGTGAAATACCGGTTGGAATTTTTCCGGCCTATCTCAGTCTAGCACATTTTATGACTTCAAGAGACGCGAAATATTGCACTAAGTTGCATAAAAAGTTACCTAATAGATGAAAATTTTCTCAAAAGGGGGTGGGGGACACCTCCTCCCATGCAACTCTCTCCTATGCCAACCATCACCCATCTAATGCTTTCCCTATCTATCAAAATAGGCTACTTTATTGCATGGCATTTTTTCTCATCAAGTTGTCCATCCTTTGCAAAGTTATCGGTGCAAGAATTACATTTATACTTTATTATGTCATCATCGACGGTTGCAGCAAAGTAATCGCCAGAGTAATCGCTAATCGCCGAGTAAAAAAATTGCTGGAACTTTACTAGGACTATAATTTCTCTGGAAAAACTGATAGCAAACAGTACAAAATATTCCACCAAATTTTATTCAAGGTTATCTGATAGTTGAAAATTTGCCAAAAGAAAAAAGAACTGACATTGTTAGAAAGTAAAAGCTGTTGAATTAATTTTTGTGGAAATTACAGTAGCACAAATATTCTAGATAAGATCAACAACACTTATGTTTTACAATTTTGTTACACAAATTATTACAATATTGTCCATATCTTTTCTTTTTTTTTCGTTAACCGAGAAATTGCAGACATAAGATCCTATTTTAAGGCTGCGTACATCCAGTTCAAGTACAAACGGGAAATGCCGTTCCCTGCCATCTGGGGGGGGGGGGGTTTGAAAAGCCAAAACTTTCTTTTACGCTCTGCATCAACCAATGACGCAGCTCCACTTAGTGATATTAGCCCCGCTAGTTAGTCACAAACGTAATTCGGGAAAACAATTACAACCCCCCCCCCCCAAAAAAAATAAAGTTCTAGGAACCGATGTGCCGATGTGTTCAACACAAAAAAGAGGATTTGTCCGATATTCATAAGAAAAATAAAGGAAGAGAATGCGTAATTCATTACGATTCCTTTACTATATCAAAATGACATGGTATGTACTGCCACTTGTAATAGATTGATTTTCCTTTTCACGTGAGTTGAAGACTTGCAGACATGATATTCGTATTACAAGCATAGGTACATTCAGCTAAAGTACACCCGGGAAGTGCCTTTCCCTGCCCTCTGGGGGTTTTCAAAAGCTAAATTTTTCTTGTATGACATTTGCCAAAAATGGTGGCACTCCGCTTAGTTAGTTACCCTGCTAGTTAGTCACAAACAAAATTCGGGGAAACAACCCCCCTCAAAAAAAAAAAAAGTTATGCGCACCGAAATGCCGATGTATTCAAGAACAAAAAAGGTTTCTCAATAACTCAAAAAGAAAACAAAATGAAAGAAGAGTAGACCTAATTCATTACGTTTCTTGCGTCACCTTAAGCCACGTGATATGTTTTATCATTTTCATAGATAAATTGTTCTTTTCACATAAATAGAGCAATTGAAGACATGATATCCATATTCCAATGCTGGGTACCTACAGGTCAAGTACACCCGGAAAGTGCCGTTTCTTGCCATCTGGGGAATTATCCAACAGATATGTAAAGGTTGGCGATATCGACAAGTTCAGGGAGAAAAAGCTCAATTTCCATTAATTCAAGTATAGGTTGAAGTAGTGTTTGCATCATGGGCCACGTTCTTAAGGTAGGCGGCCTACCAACTGACGTGTGGTTTCACAATAGATTCCATGACGCCATGCTTATTGCTTACAAGTTGAAACCAATTACGACAGTGAGGGACCATGTCGTTTTACATGAACAAACACTTAGTTTTATCTACTGGCGTCAATCCACTTGAAATGTGGGATCCGATTCATATTTTACTCACTGACAGGTTTGAATGATGTAAGCTACCCCGGAGGGAGGCTAAGCAGTGCACTTTTTTGTTGCTTGGAGCACATTAAACATAGGCCGACATAGGTTCTCCCCTGGGGTCTAGGGTAACCCCCATTAACGTGATACGACAAAGATAACCCCGGAACCTCTGAGGTATTTGCAGAATTGTGGGCTTTCGAACGAAGCATTTCTGCATCTTCAAATGGCATCGAATACGCAAACCTGGTCAGAATTTTCACCCTCCATTACACTCTATTGAGACTAACCATCAAATTGATGATTAACACCGGAGCCCCCAAGGTCTAGTGATATTGGGCACATATTGTCATATATCTATGAAAGGAGTATCAGGTCAGTGTCCAGGATTTTTTTAACCACTACAAACCAGCTACAAACCCACATGTTACCGCCCTCCCCCCTCCCCCCACACACACACACCTACATCATACATTGGTTGAACTCTGCATAAACAGCAGAGTGGAAGTATTAGCCTACAATTGAATCAAGTTTATTAAATATGAGTAACAAAAAGTTACTTATTTAAGCCTACTTAATGCTTTCCCAAGTCTACCGTATCAAATTCACTCAGTTCCTCCATCTGACTTAAAATTATTTCATATTACAGCAGAGCATTGATGATAGACCACCAAATGTGCACATGGAACGCTACTGGATACATCTTGTAAACATGTTTCTGTTTTCGTCCACGTTAATTATCATATGGCAGTTGACTGCCGTTCGAGGCCAAGGAAATCCAGTAGTGAACATCGATAATGGCGCGGTTGTAGGGGAAACTGTCCGTTTCACAGAAAGTGAATACATAGGCGTAGACAAAGATATCAACATTTTTCGAGGGATTCCGTTCGCCGAACCTCCGGTTGGTTCATTACGATGGGCGAACCCGGTACCAAAATCGAACTGGGTTGGAACTTGGAACGCAACTTACTATCGACCAATCTGCCCTCAAGCTCTTCCATCTAAAACTGGCAACGAAGAAGACTGTCTGTATTTGAACCTCTATGCACCAGCTCAAGTGGTACTGTCATCATATTTAAATGTTTAATTTAAAATATAATATATATACAAATTTAAAATATAAAATTGAAAATATAAAATATGAGATTTAATCTTGCTATCAAGTTTAAATGATTTACCTTCTGCTCTTTTGCGTTGAAATGAATAATTCACAAACCTCACTATCCAATTAGAATATTTATTTCATCTCTTCCGCTAAGTTCATTAACAAGTTGCCAGATTTATAATGATAAATTCGAGTATGTATTACCCTGTATAATTTAATTTTCTTGTAAATTCATGTTTACTCACCAACTATCACATCTTTGAAGAAAATGAGTCAGTTCTTTAGCTACTATATCTTTGTATCTTGTTCAAAACTTGTCTAAAATTGTTAACTAAGTAGTCACCCGATGTGACGTTGTAGTGTAAAAAAGCTAAGGGCTTTTGCTACATGCACTTATGTGATGACGCATATCGTAGAAAAAGCAACCGAACTTCAAGGCCCGAATTATTGATGTCATTGAAAGGATGGTAATCATTATGGTAGGATTTGTATTAGAATGAGACAAATTTGATGATATCTTCATTTTAAATCTATAACCGGTATGGATATGAAACGAACCCCCCCCCCCCCGACAATCTGACATAACAGAATCTGACTGATGTCATTTCTACAGCCAGCAGAAGGAGCTGCTGTCATGGTTTTCATTCACGGGGGTGCCTATAACGTCGGGTGGGCCCACCAAAGTACGTACATCGGGACAGCATTGGCGGCAACAGGTGACGTCATAGTGGTCTCAGCTAACTACAGACTGGGGGTACTCGGATTTCTCAGCACAGGTGAGACAGAAAGATAAACCAGACTCCTGCTAATGTTCAGTTATGTTACCATGAGCACTCCGACATTTGTCGTAAAGTTTCCGTTTTTTTGTCAAAATAACTGCTAGAGAAAATTTTTCCTGCACATATATATACATGGTACCAAACGTGCTATATAAAGTCACACGAAAGCAAAGAAGTATTTTCACTTACGCTTATAATTGTCACTTTTCATATTATCGTGGTTTATCTTCATTCGTAAGTTTAATGTACAGCAAAGCTTGCTACGATCATCTGAAAACGCATTGATAGATAACAAAAGGAAATTTCCTTTATTCAGAAACCCAGTCTTACAACCTATATCCTGCCCAATTGATGCTGGCATTGCTATTTTCCTGAAACTGTGTTATGTATTTATTATTGTAACGATTTTTGTTCGATAGAAACGGGAGATATTATATAGATATTAGTGAAATGAACTTGTTCAAACCAATCAAAAGTGATTAAAATGTAGTGAAAAAGTCGCGTGTCTAAAATCAACTCGTAAAAGCACTGAAGTTCTGTAATGCGATGAATTTAATATTACACATCATTCATACTCAAGACGTTTCACTTTGCAGGAGACTCGGCATCTCCTGGCAACTATGGTATGTTTGATCAAGTTGCAGCCTTGCAGTGGGTCCAAGACAACATTGCTGGTAAGTTCGACATCAGTGAACATTACTCTCCCATATCCACCCCATCCCCATCACACCGTAACATTCCTTTCTCTACAACCTTCTTCGTATAAATGTAGGCGAAGCATGTTGTAATGCCATATAGCGCCTATGTGTATAAGAATAACATAAGATTGCCTAGCACTGGGCCTAGCAAATCCCAATTTAAAGTTGGCACTGGGTGTACTCAATATAGTACCCAGTATAATACAAACCTAGTGTAATACAAAGCAATACATTTCAATATAAATATCCTACTGTCGTTTACAATATTTTTGTTTGTTACTTCTATTTACATTTACAAATATTTAGCTTTTGGTGGCGATCCATCTAGAGTCACCATATTTGGTCAAAGCGCTGGTGGCTGTAGTGTAGGCCTTCATCTTCTCTCGCCAGTGAGTGAAAACCTATTTCAGTACGCGATCATGGAGGTATGCAGTTATTTCGTTACATTAATCTCTTATTAAAATTAATGTAAAGGAATATGTGTAATATAAAGATTTCATGAATTTGTCTTCGTTTCATGGAATGTCTAGACCATGAGAAATTCTAATTTTGTGGTGATCAACAGTCTAAACCAATCATATTATGTCAATGTGTAAATCGTTGCGTTGACTTTGGCATAGTGGTAAGTGTACCGTGCTCACTTCATTACAGTAGAATTTATTGTTGTGTCTCAACATTGTCTCCACCAACCTTCCCATTGCATCATGTCAGGATTGTTTACGTCACCAAAAACATTTTGGTTCATAGTAGGCCGATTGCATAATTCTAATAAGTGCGATTCACAGTGGGGTGACCAGACTTTTTCATTTGAGGGGAGCAGAAGACCATATTCCAGATGTATGTTATGAGAACTAGCGAAATATTTTAAAACTTTAAGTAAAAATGCACGTTTCTTATTTGCAGTAGAACTTCAGTCCATGATTAACAGATTGTAAGTCGCACACGTAAGCCTGCCCGGTCTTCCCCTGACATTTTCACTGCGCCTTTCAACCCCACCCCCTCCCCCATTGTCGTCATTCTTCGGTCTGCTCTTTATTATTCATTTCAAGACATTGAATTCTGCGTCGATATGCGAATCAAGAAACATCACATTTATGTTTCCAAAATGTTAATCTCCTTTTATAGAAAAATGCTTTTAACGGTGACTGCAAAATCGGAAAGAATTTCTATTGAAGGAAATGCTTTGTTCCCTGCAGAGCGGCACCGCCTTGACAAACTTTGCCTACAACGGGGATCATAACCAAGCAATCAGAGAGGCCCATCGCTTAGGTGATGACCTAAACTGTGTATATAGCAGTAATGAAGAACTCATGACCTGTCTGAGAAGTCATTCTGCAGCAGATCTTCTCACCGCAGCACTGAGGGTATAAACTTTGCATATTTTGCGTATACCTTTATAAAAGTCAGAATAGAATAGTCAGAAGTCAGAATATCAGACATTATTGTAATACAATAAGATTCATTCTGCAGTTCTTCATACTTATTCCTTCCTACATTACCGGTATATTCAGGACTTTCTTAAATTAGACGTTCAACCCATGTCCTTCTCGTTCGATTTTGTTTTTAGTAGGCTACCTTAACTATATTTATTTTCACTTCAACTTAACATCTTTGAAGTTACCAACACCATTCAAGAATGCATTTTAATCACGATGATGTACTAGCCACGTGAACCATAGGCTACTCTGCTTACACGTCTTAAGGTACAACATTTGTATCATGTTCGCTAATTAACACAAAGGTTAAATTTTTGAGGAAGGTGGTGAAAAAAACTCGATTGACAGAAGGTAAGGAGGGAAAAAATGATTTTTTAAACACGTTCACGGACCAACACCCAGGGAAGTATATTGTGCATTTCCGTATATTGGAGGGAGTGACCCTTTACAAAAGTTACAGGAAAATATTCCAGAAATACGTTCATGACAGATCCACATCCTACATCATAACAGTGACGACAGGACAACGCTGTAACAATTATGAGTCATCGAAGGAACAAAGTAATGAACATTACGTCATCACTTGAGTCTGATACATATTACGTTGTTGTCCTATATTATTTCAAAAACCAGTGAACAGATGGTGAGGCTCAAATTATCTCTCTTGGCTTGTGTAAATGATTGGTGTAAAATATACCTGCAAACACTAAGAGGGGTAAGAATGAGTTTGCTTACATTATCATCGAGAGAGAAAGACAGAAAAACAGACAGACAGACAAGCATGGAGACAGACAGACAGTCAGATAACCATCAAGAGATGAAATAGAAAAGCTGCTTCATATGTTACATTCTCACGGTATAGGTATAATGTTCAACTAGATAAACCGTGCTTGCTTTCCTTTACTTCGAGGTATAGTTGCAAAGTCATCGCAAAACATATTACATTAGGCTTATGTGATAACGTAGACCTTCAAAAGTTAGTGTGTTTAGTACCCCCTGAAGCATAGGGTAACATACAAAGGTGTCCTGAAAGTAAAAGGATTTGGTGAAAATGTCTCTTATGATAACCCGACATTTCATACAAACATTTTGCCTTATCATCTAATTTAATGACTGTATTGTTTCAATATGGTACAATGCCAAATTTTAATAATGATACCCCATTCCCTTTCCTTCAAGATCCCCTTTAGAAGAGCAAAGGTAGAAAGGAAGTTTTGTCAGGGGGGGGGGGGGCTGAACCCAATGGATTGTGATAGTCGCCTTGTTTGAAGGTCCAGAAATTAGAGGCCCTCATATGCTGTTTAGTGCCACCAAATTTCTGAATTTGTTGAAAAAAGTAACCTTTTTATATTTCCTGATTCATTTTATCAGATGCTTATCATTTTGTTAGAGGATAATACCTCCAAGCCTTTAATTCAGAGTTATTAGTCTCTAATGAGATCAACACAAAGAGAATAATAGCACAATAAAGAGCAAGAAATCATTTGAGTGACACTAGGTAAACCGACACACTGCTATAAGGCTAGTGACCACGGAAGATAAAAAACTAAACAAAAGAAAATAAAAAAGGAAGAAGAAATGCAACAGCAACACATACCATACTCAAGAGCAAAGGTTTCACTGCACAATAAAGAATTAACTTGTAAATGATATACTGCTTGATGCTGTTTTGGAACACTTTCGATAATAAGTTAGATGTCTAAGTGTGAGAGAGTATGTCCTGCCACAGTCCAAAGCAACACTAATTGAACAATAATCTACCATGGCGTGTGTTGTCAGTGAAGAAAAAAGTAAAAAGATTCCTATAACGAGCGCTAACAGCTCTAGGAATATTGGGATCACACTGTTGAGGAAAAGTGACAGCTAAACCTAGTTTTACCAAGATGTAAAGTTAGCTTATTCGAGTAAAGCCAATTCTGAAGTTAACCTTCATGTATGAGCACCCTTTTAAATTAAGTTGCTGCAATTAGCATCAGATAAGAAGATGTTGGTACGTCATTAGCAAAAAGGGGTGTAGAAATATCATGGACAGTATTAGAGATGTCATTAATATAACTTAAAAATAATAAAGGTCAGAGAATACTAAGACGTAGGAATGTTGTAGAATTTCCAACGAAAACCATAATGAAGCAACTGCTTCAGTAAAAATTAAAAAAAAAAAAACTTTCTTAGGTTCTGCTGTAAGCCGGGTACATTTTTATGACGCGATCAAGTTGTGAGCGAAATAGAGTTAACCTCTATAAAGGGTAATGAATATGGAGGGCCTCACTAAACCAAATTGATAGTCATAAAAATAATTATTACTATTAAAGGGGTTCACTGAGGTAATATCGACAAGTTTGTGAGGTTTTTGAAGATTACAAAAGCATGACCATGCTTTTAATTAGCATAATTAGCCACGTTTTACATCCAGTAGTTACGAAAAACAGTCAAAATTGTCGAATTTTTCACCCTGACTTGTATACCGGCTGTGAGCATAAGAATTATTATAAATGTGAAAAGTGTCTGGTCACGAATTTCAAAACAAAAATAAATTGCTAATTACTCACTCTTAAATGTTCCTTTGTATATGACACATGGGGATTCTCTTAGTTTGACCATTTGTCATTTAGTATTTGAAGAAAATTTGACAGGTTTAGGAAACTTTAGTGAATTTCATGAAACAACTCAATGAGTTTCTCAGTTTAAGGAAGTGTCTGAGGCGCTTTTCAATAACCTTTTCCAACAGTTACGTAGAACATAGTAAAATGATGATCGGCTTACGCTTCCAATTTTCTGGTGTTTTATCATCTCAATGTTTGCAGATAGTAATCACTTTTGCAATTTTAAGAACATCCTGGTGAACGCCACTCTTTGAAATACACAATTGAAAATATGAAGCAGGCATGGGGCTATTAAATGCTTAGCGGATTTGATAACTTTGACAGAAATCCATAAGCCATATGTTTTATTAATTAGGAGCAATAGCAACAATACACTTAAAATCTTCACTCATAGGCCTTGGGGAAAAGGAGAATATTTTGTGAAATAGGATTACCGAGCAGACAGCGAAGAGGACTGGTGGCAGGATGAATGGCGGTACAAAGGTTGTTGATAACACAGCACACAGGCAGCACATTAGTTTGGAACTGGATGGGGAGGGGGGGGGGGGATCTGACTTACAACTTTTGTTCATCAGTAGTTTAGTCAGATTTTTAAACAGAGAAGGTTGGCGGAGGATTCCAATGCAGGGCAAGCACTATCGGCTGGTGCGAAGGGCACAAAAAAAGTTTGGATAAAAACGCCTATAGTCTTGGATTGCAGGATATGGCATTCTCGAGCATGTCTCCGCCGCTCCCGCATGTTTTAGACTGGGGGATCTCGCCCCCAGTTCCCTTTTTATTTCTTTATTGGATATGGTCCTGGCAATTGCTTGCTGAGACAATAATAAAAATCAAACCAATTAAAAACACTGGCAGTATTGTCTAAGTCTGTCATGGCGGTATCTTTTAATTATTTATTCACGAACAATTCTTCGTTTAGTTTCCAGAATCTGCGATGGTTGATGGTTGATGTCTGTTATAAGTTTAAACAGCCTATCAATATTCTAATAAACACACAGAAATGTTTAATTTTTTTCTCTTTTACCTCCTTTGCAAATAGTGAACACGCTTCGAAATCAAGAAATAGAAATAACCCGTGTGGATGATCGTTAACACATGCGGGTCGATTCACTGTTTCTGGGCTAGCAGTTACAAACTAGCTTTTTGCTGATTATGGACGAATTTGGTTATCTCTGGGTGTCCTGGTCTTTTGGATTGGTTCATTTTTTTTTTTTTTTTGAACCCTTGAACTCAGAACACGTTATAGGGACATTTCTCCCTCTTTCCCACTGGCTTTATGTAATATTAAATTTGCAGCAACTGTGGTTTACTTTATCGTGTGTGTGTGTAATTGATATTTATTCTCTCCAGTTTCAATTTCTATCGGCTCCCGTGGTCGACGGTGTATTTCTTACCGATCATCCAGAGACGTTGTTATACACTGAGAACTTCAAACACACTAACATCATCGCCGGAGCAAACCACGACGAAGGCCTCATCTTTGGTCTGGCAGAATTTCCAGGTAACTTATTAGAGTATAGTCAGTGTTGGACAGGGGTTTATAGGGAGCGTTCCACCCATGTGAAAATTACCTCATTCACCTAAAAAAAATCTTTCTCTCCCACTTTTCTACAAGGACTTCTCTGGGCCGAAAAGAAAATGGTTGACAATAGTTTATTGCCTTTTCAATTAGAGAGGGAAAGCAGTTTTTCGGCCCCATTTTGCACCCTTTAGCATCTCAGTCATCAAACATTTCTAAAAGTAAGGCTGAACCTCCTCCCCTCAAACCCCTCCTATACTTAGCAATAGCTTCCATGTAGCTTCCGCCCCATCCCTCCCCACCACCCACCTGTTGAGGACACTGAATAAAGGGTTTGCCACGAAAGTTTAGACAACGAAACAGCAAATCATTGTGCACTGCTTTCTTTATCAGTTACCGTTCTCGGGAAAATTCGACTCACTTTGCGTATTGTCAATGACAAAGGAAAACCCTCTCCAGATTTTTTTTTTATGTGTCTTAGGCAAATAGGTTGTCCTTTCACTTTCTAACTAATAGTATAGTTTTATGCCTTATTTTTCATTTATTTTACTTATTTCTTTTTATTATCTATTTTTTTTTTTGTTCAGCTGCTATCAGTACATTGAAGGCACCCAAAATGAACAGGGCATCCTATGAAATCAGTTTTCCGAAATATCTCTCCGGTAACGTCAACGAACTTTTAAAAGATGGCGTCCGAAACCAGTACATTGACTGGACTGCAGCTGACGACCCCACTGCAGACTATTTGGAGGCCTTTAATAGACAGGTCAGTCACTTATCATGTACCAATTTACCAAGAAAAAAATAAACAAAGCAAAATATGTATACGTGATTTACAATGCACAGTACAAATCGGTAGAGTACACAAATTGTGACGTCACGCTAAGTGGCACTTGGTTTTGTGGTCTTGTGGGTCCTGGAATGTGTCTCCAACGCCTCGCCCTATTCTGTAATCATATGTTTTAGCATTTTTAATAGTCTTATGCTAATGTACATTTCTTAGGATACAAACACACATTGACAATCCAGCATTTGTGGTAATATAATAGATTACCGACTCAACAGTTTGATTGTTTCTTTAGTGTGTTGATTTCTTTGTTCCTTTCTTTTTGTTTATTCGTCTGTTTGCTTTTCAACGTTTTGCTTGCATTGTGGTGAATGGCAGATCTGATATATTTATTCTAATCTGATTTTATAATTTTATCAATGCACGGCTCAAGAGTTGAGCCCGCACTGCAGTGTTAGTAACGAGTCTGACATCAGTTTGTCTTTTTTTTATTTTATTTTATTTTTTTTTTATTCTCTCTTTTAAAATAACAGTGGGAGATTAAGTTCGTGCATAAGCAGCGTAAAAACGTCGGTAACTTAAAAATATATTACGTCTTCATAATTCATTTCCAATGGTCAGTACACACGTCATTGTCGGTACACACGTCATTGTCGGTCGTACGTCATAATCGGCTTTTCGATAATTTGTGCTGTTTCGCAGATCACCGACGAAACTTTCGTGGCTCCGACCGACGCTTTTTTGCGTGGTTACGTGTCCAGTTCTAAAGGTCGTACCACTGCATACTCGTACTTCATGACCCATTCTCCTTCGGTATCGGCCTGGCAGATTAACCTGATTGGTCCACGTTGGATGGGAGCCACACATTGCGAAGAGCTGCAATTTGTTTTCGGTTGGCCCTTTTTGGAGGAAGTTCAATACTGGAAGTCCAAGAATTTGAATTCCGACGAGAAGACGCTGAGTGCACAAATCATGAAATATTGGAGTAACTTTGCTAAGACGGGGTAAGAACGAACAAGATTTGAAAATAGTTTAAAGAATGCTCCAGAGGATCACCAGACTCCTGTCACAAATGAGGAATGTATCGATTACGATCAAACAAGGATTTTAACCGTAAAAAAGCACCCACTTGATCCCACAGAAATATTAAAATTGTAACACATAATACGACAAATCACGTAACGGACAGCTTAGTGCATATTTACAATCACGACGTGATCTCGCAAAAGTTGCACGATGGTTTTTGTCCACTTCTTGCGACTTTAACGTCAAAGTCTTGATCTGACTATTCCAAATTTTGGCGATTCGCAAATGATCCGTATGTTCATACGACGACTCTGGGAAGCTTGAGAGTTGTCGACATGCTGTTTGAATGGATTTTAGGAGGATATTTTGAACATCGTCTGGCCTACACTTTAGGATGATGACAAATCTTTAATGAAGCAAACTCTATCCGACGCCATCATCGTATATTTGACAATCACTGAAATTACATCCATGCAGTGTTTTACTCTACAATTCAAGCTGCCGCAGTAACTCTCACATTACGTTTAGGAAGGCTGGATGGTCGAATGGCTAAAACACTGGTCTTTTGATCTGAATATTGCAAGTTCAAGTCCTACCACCGTCATGATCTGGATCAAGATTCTCACCCTCCACTGTGCCCCCCTTCTAAGGTGCAAGTAATTCGGTAAACCTTTGACGTGACTTGAACTCAAATCCGGTATTGGATCAGCATCTGACAGCAACTGTATTAAGTCCACGATCAAAGGATTGCGCTGATTTGCTATAGTTCTGCGCATGTGTGAAGTCAGAGGAGAGATAAGTGTCAACTGTACACGTTGTGAAGATTTGATAAATCATTAAGTTTATCAATTATCGTGCTGTGATTTTAGTGGAATGTTAAAACACCAAAATTTAAATATTCGCGAATTGAGTCAAAAGCTCATGTCATATTTACAAACCCCGTGAGGGTGACGTCATCATTTATCTTCTTATACTAGGCACAGACTCGACCCTATTTTTGATGCAGATTCCTGCTGTGAGAACTGATCAATTAAACATGACCCACAGGGTCACAGCTCACAACCAATATACACTGAGTAGTGCATAGGCAGTTAGTCTTTTGTTGTATTCATGGCAGTTTCTTGAAGGGAAATAAGGCGTTTGTCTCACAGAAAACAATCATATTTTTAAAACCAATGTTTGTAGACATAGAAGGATAGATTTTTCAAAATAAGAATGGACTGTAGCCTTCTTTTTAAAATATAATTTTATCTCAGGTCGAAATTCAGTTATTTGTTGCTGAACAATAAATTATTCACCAAAACTTTTCAAAATTCAAATGATGTATTTTCCATTGCTCATCTCATGTATAGTGTTTTGAAGATACAACACTTTTGTAGATGTTTATTGATGAGACTGAATGGTTTAACACTGATTAAAGCCATTTTCTTTGTATGCCATGTTAGTATCTTCTAACCGCTCTATTTCCCTTTAAGTTAATATTTCTTCTGTTTATCGTCATGCCATACTTCCTTTTTGTTTTCTGTTTTTTTTTCTTGTCTTTACTTTCTTTGTTGTTCTTTAGGAATCCCAACGGTGCTGACGTCCCTTCATGGCCCAGTTTCACTATACCAGACTTGGAATACAAGGAAATAGCTGTCGGGCTGCCAACACAGAGGGCACTACGGGCCGATGACAACTACTTCTGGAACTTCCTGGCACCTGCATTAAAAGCGTGTGCTTAATTTAAAGAAATGTACCTCGTATTCAAACTTAAATACTTTTTGATTCAATATGTGCAATGTTGATTCCTTAAACGTAACATCGATAAATGTCAAACCCTCAACTTATCTGTTTGACCAATCGAGACATGAATTTCACCATTTATTAATTGGACTTCCCACCACCAGCTTGTACAATTACACATTTTAACTGTTACAGACATAGTGAATATTGAACGGAAAGCGTTATAACACATAAACTGAAAGAATCGTAATAACTGTACACAGTAAATGCTGATACTAGATGACGTCATAATAAACCTCATCAATATCTAGAACTAAGTAACCAAATCAATTTCAAATACAATTGGATGGTTTCAATCGGTTAATCTTCTTTCTGCAGTTTATTTTCTGTGGTCTGCTTGTTATTGTCTACTGTGTCTGTTCCAGGTTGAAATAGACAAAACGTTGCAAATGTAAAAAACCAAACTCAAAGAAAACTCATGTGTCCCCTGAGGGTATCATCCTTAATGTTCATCCTCTCTTTTCTCCACCATTTCCTCTCCATTCTGTTCCATTGAGTTATATGCCGCTATGCGGCTCTCGGACACATTAATTAATTTGAGTATTATGTGAACGGAAAAGGATCCCTAAAAAGCAATTACACGTAAAGGGAAACATCCATAGAAATAGACGTGCTAGAGAATGCTGCTGACTAAGTGCATCGTCTTGCTTTATCAAACAAAGCCAAGGAGAATTTACGGATGTTTTGCCGAAAAAGAAGGCCCAGATAAGTTGCTTGCCTTCAACTTTGAAAATGTAATTTGTTTTTATTTTAATTTCTTAAACCTACATGAGAAATTGCCACTGCTTGCTGCATTTTTGGCAAGTTTTACACAAGGTCGCATGCAGTATTACCAAAGACTTAGTCTGGATTATTCAACAGGGGTACAAACGTGAATGAACTAGTTGTCAAAGGGTCATACAGACCGACGCCAGTGAGCCTTACTGTACCATTTCCCCTCACTTACCGGTAGTGTCCCGTACACTCTGTCGTGTACTCCACCAACTTTGAGACGATGGTGTGGCTTCAGTATAGGTCACATGACGTCGATCACCTGACTTTTTTCACTTTTATGAGTATTATGTATGATGTTATAGTAATCACGAAACGGGACTGTTATAATGTAGAACTTAAACAGAAAAAAACGTATGCAGTAGAAGAGTAAAATTTCCGGTCGGGTGTTGATTCATTACCGTCACCGTCTCGACATGAAACCGTTACTGCTCGCATCACTGACATTCAAATTAAGTTACAGTTAGACGACTACCGTCAGAACACTTAGACAGATCGAACACCGAAGTTAAAAGCTTTCCTTGTGGAACACGAATCCATATTTTGAGCAGTTGTTCTCAAGGACTTCTGAAAGTGCTGGAGAGCCACAGAAAAATACTTCCACAGCTCCTTTCTTCTCAGATTTGATTTGTTGAAAGACCTGGGACAGGACGGAAATTAAACAATAACAGGAGAGAATAAAACAGATCTACTAGCAATGATCTATCTTCCTTCCAGTTAGAGCCGGAGCATTCCGGAGTACAAAAGAAAATACTCGTACAATGTTACGATCACAACAATATCAGGGCACAATGTCACTAACAGCAGGAACAGTGCATTCTGCAGGAGGGGACTCTTTCGTCTTCACCTAGGCTTAAGATGCTGTTCCTGAAATCCATACTGACGCAAGATCGAGTGAACTCAAAGAATTGGCCTCTGAAGAAAAAAATTCAAAACTTGGCAACTGAAAGAATATAAATTTCATAAAAATTAAGAATATTTTCTCCTTTTTATCGGTGAAAATTATATTTCGATGGCAGGTTCTGTATGAGGGTTTAGGGTTTTCAGAGAAATATCTGTTTCAAAATAGTGCAATGCATTATCCGACATCTGAAATGTCACTATACTTGCATATCTTTTGTATTTCTTTGTTAACGTGACTGTTGTTAATGGAATGTTACAATAACAGAATAATAGATGCTACCTCGATTTCAAAAATGTATTAAAGTAAAAGTAAATCTACAGTACACCTAAAATAAATTTTCCCTGGTGTCAAATTTCAAGGATACATGACCACTTCCATTTCAAGGGACAACAAAGAATTTTTTTTAAATAATGTGCCTCTGTAGGTCTACATGGCAGTGTTGTCACCTTCAGACAACTGGAAATATTTCCTAACCAAAAAACTCTGTCTTCAAACGCAATATCTTAAAGGGACTCATGCAGTCGAGTTGTTGAAACAAAATCATAATATGTTGTAAAACCCGTCGATTAATACTCATATTTTGATGGGGAAATGATCGAACTAAGGGATTCTGAACGACTGACACTTAAGTGAAACACCAGTTGAAGGGTAATGAAGGATCAAAGTCGAATATTGAAAGTAAGACACCTTTTACCATAGGGTATTAACCATTGGCAACCCCTGTTCATGAATAGTACAATTTGTCACATTGTCACTGACTGCAGTAGAAATAGATTCATGACTAATGAGACTAATTACTGAGTACTGGCATGTAATGGTTTCCTTCAAACTTGTCACCACATAAACAATACAAATTCAATGAGTCCCTTTAACTTAGGAACGAGATATTGGCATGGGATTTGGAATGTCTTTAGTGGAAATTTATATCCTTTCAGTTGAGTATCCCCTCCTCTTGTCAGTGAGATATTCCTTTAATTAGTTCAGTTAAGTTGAGTCAATCTAGATAAGTAGCATTGTAAAGTGTTCCTTGTAGTGTGTATGAGGGTTGTCACAGCCGACGGTGGGTCCACATCAAAGAGGAGAAGAATTGTAGAACAAAATGTCATTTTACCTTTTTATTGATGATACTATCATTATTAAAGAGAAAGAGAATTATTACAGTCCCTTTCCTCCCTCCTAACATTAATCTCTTGAAATAAGTTACGTTGTGTATACGTTGTCATTGAAGACTGAAGTTTTTGAAGATGCTTCTCTGAAAAAGCCACTGGTGGCTAATATTAAGTCTGTTATAAGGTTTCTCTGACCGTCTTCAAGGCAATCGTTAGGAGATTCATTTCGTTTATTGTCAATTAAAGCGTTCTATTAATGCACATCAATGGAAGCAACAAACACATTATTTTCAACCAATTATGTAAACATACTCATTTAGAACTAGACATATGATTTCAAATTTTAAAGCAATAAGACATTTATGTCTTGCGGAGATGGGCGATCTTTTGAATATCGGTACTTGTCTCGAAGGTATATCTTCTTGGCATAATTTCGGGACACGTATTTGGTGTGGATGGTCGAAATTGTGGTTTCTTATAGTACACTATATTTCTTCTAATATTCAATGTCTTCGACAATTTTTGGTTCATGATTTATTTCCCTCTTTCATTTCGCGGTGCCGATCTTCTACAGTTTAAAGGGGAAATCAGGGTTTATTGTCACAATTTCTTTCACTACAATGCCCCCCAGGTTTCAATGGGTTATAACTAACAAATATGATCAAGATTATCTCAAAACATGTGGACAATTTCGAGAAACGAGTCAAATTCGCAAAAAATCGGCGAAGAACTCCGAAAGTCTGTAACATCCATATTCATCGAATCAAATGTGAATATTCAATACTATCGCCTTTTCAAGGTATGAGGGGGTGGGGCTTCCTATTTCATACTTAGCCTACTTGTGCTGTATGTATCATCAACTATGACTAAACTCTTGTTTACCTATAGCATTGCGCAATGCACGAACAGCATGGGAACCGTAAACATTTCGTTATGTTTATTCATATAACGTCATCTCAGTCTTACGCTGTGATTGGTCATCGTATAAAGGAGGCTGTCTTGTCTTGTACATGAACATTTATTTTTTGTACCCGACAAATATTAAGAGTTCTCTTTCAACAGTAATTAACGCAATAATTACCGTTTCCTCTACCTTCAAACACCTCCCCAATGTCTCTGTATTTCGGTGAACAATCAGTTTAGAAAGAAAAATCAACTAAAGATGAATTTTCTCAGTCAAACCCTGATTTCCCCTTTAAGTGTTTCAGAAGTCGAAACATCGACATATCACTTTGCAGCCATACCAGAATGCTCTACAGTGCAGTACGTTGTTGCTTGGTCAATTGCTTTGCTTTGCTTGGCT
Source organism: Stichopus chloronotus (assembly GCA_021234535.1). NCBI lineage: Eukaryota > Metazoa > Echinodermata > Holothuroidea > Aspidochirotida > Stichopodidae > Stichopus > Stichopus chloronotus. The sequence continues at coordinate 8,631,268 of CM037835.1, forward strand.
CTTTTTTAGGGAGTTTCAATTAATATCCTGTTTACTGATTACCTTGTCCCAGTTTGGACGTCCGCTTTGCAGCCTTGTCTTTAAGCCCGTTAACACATCTTTCTTTGTGGTTTTGTGTATCGTGTGCAACGCCATCTGCAACGCAAGGCTCCTCATACGGTCGTGATGTAACTCTTTCGTCATGTACATTTCCATTTCGAAGAATTTTTCGAAATCTCCGTACTCCTCGTTCTGTTCTAATTCCATCTGGGCTAACATTTCCGCAAACCACTCGAAGCTCTTATGGTCGCGGTTGATCCATATGAAATTGACCTGTGAGTGAACATAATAATTTCAAAATTTATCCACGAAGTTTTGATCATCGAAAGCGATCATAGTTTGTTTTGGAGCCTTTTTTTTTTTTACCTTTTGCAATTCCATTAAAGTTGAAGGCAAGGATTCGGTCCATATGTGTTCGCATTTGGGACATCGTTGTTTGGAGAGCCTGTACCTGTTTATAACTGATTGCAGAATAGAGGCAAATGGCGTTACTCCTATTCCGGCCCCGATGAGTACCGCATGTTGTGCCCGAAATATCGCCCTCGTTGGTGTACCGTAAGGACCTTCAATTGAGACCTGGGTGATTTTAGAATACAATATATATACAAAATTGATGACAGAATTCGATTCTAGAAATGGAGATATTAATTCACATAAATAATATTAAGTAATGTAAATAATTATTATTTTTAATATCTGTTTATCTGCACTTCTCTTTTTCTCTGTCCATACCATTTTCATCTGAGAAAAAAAAAGAGTGCAAAGTTATGAAATCTCAGATGAGAAGTTCATAAACCGGTTTGTGTGTGTATGTGATTAACTTAAGAAAAAAGTTACAACAGCCTCAATTCCAGCAGTAAGCAATTCTTTCAGTTGGAAGAAACCATGGTCGGAATCAAGTTTCAATATTGTGCGTACAGCACATATAACACTTTTCTCTCTGTTGACTAAGAGGAAGGGAGGCTAAGCGGGGGGGGGGGGGGGGAGGGCTAAGGGAACTTTCGTCAGACATTCTGGTATCAAATCAAGGTACCTGTTCATGATTCCTCACTGAGAACACTAAACAGAACAGTGTTGTAAGTGCTCATCAAAATCACCCAAACCTCTCTTCAAGTGCGTGTAATCGTATGAGAGAAAAGCTTATGTGAAATTATCGGAAATCAAAAAGTATATTTTTACCTCGATTAACCTAGATTCAGTTGTTTTCTGTCCTAGCGGTACTTCGACCTTGAGCAAAAGAAAATATATATATATCGTCACCCAAAGTCTGTAGCGAAGGGAAAATGCATTCGAGGTCAGTGTGGGAACAACATTAAAAGGAGATGCTATGGTCCAATTTTGCATCAGAAAGACAAGGATATCTAGGCCCTGTTCAAGATGCCTTTAATTATAACTCCCCGTCAAATTTTGCTGTCCCTGCCGTTTTATGTATCTCTTACCCTTCTCTGTCTCCCCACCCCGTCCTCACAATCAATCGAATTCACAAATGGGGGTGTACACTCTGCAAGTATACAAATAAATTTTTAAAAAAAACTACCGTAATAATCTAGATCTAGAAGTACATCAAGGAAACATTGTCAAATCACATCATGCCCCCGTTCCGTCCCTGCATGCGTAATTCAATTAAACACTAAAAATCTACATACAGAAATGGATGAAAAGGCGTAGAAGGTGCACTAAAATTTGCTCTCACTTGTTGATAGTGGGATCTACGTCTGTTCCTTCCTGACGGGTTGTTGTTCGATGTCGTAATTCCTTGACCATCAGCGCCCTTCGCCAACTCATCAATGAAACGATATAATTTGTTGGTCCAGTTACCGGCGGAACGAATATGAAGAGAGAAGGTATCTGCGAGAAACACACAATGTATTGAGCATTAAATTGATTGCGTGTGTACTGAAAAACCAAAAAGATAAGGTTATGTTTGATTTTAACTTTTCCTTTATTTTTAAATGTACTCTCAAGGTTGTACATGAACGGGCTATGTCTTTCAATGAAGGAAAATGACAGTAACTACTTCGAAAAGCAACGGGATTGGCATAAACACATGAGTAAAGAACAGAAATCATATTTGAAAATTAACGGTTCTTACTATAACCGCTTACATAATGAATATCCAACAGTGCAGGTCCCACTAATGTATCAAAAACATACTACTCAACTCGTGACTCCTTGGTAGATATCGGGAATTGCACTATTTGATGAAAGGAAACACTGTATTTACAAATAACCTACGAACTGAACACAACCTTGCCCACGGCGTCAGTGGTCCTGAGTTGTAACTGAATATGTAATACTAGTACTTCCCATTGTTTTGGTCACAGAAGCACACGGTTGATTTGAATAAAAACTGTCAACCACTACATTAACGTATTCTACAGTTTTTGTCGCTATATCAGAAGAATTTGAAATCATATGGCAAAATTAACCAACTGAAACTTATTTATTTTCCCAGATTATTTGAATGGTGTAATTAAAAGCATTACCAAACTTTTGGAGATGAAATTTCAATGTTTTTACTTTTTGCCTACGCACGCAATCACTTTAAAGACAAAGTCCACAAGGGATGACTGTTAGTGGTGCATTACAGAGCATCATAAAAAATAATCAGAGGAAACGAGAGGCTGCAGTTAGCATCAATATGTTTTTGTTGATTGGAACAACTTTGTTCGACTTACGTACAAACGTCAATACCTGTCTCCGCCATTTCCGTATTGAAAAGTTACAATAATGTGTTCTTCACTATGTTGTGTTACCAACGTGGAAAAAAGAATAGCAGCGAAAGTTCCCTTTCCTTCCATCTGGAGCTTTTGAAAAGTTTTCTTGTGCTCTACGGTCTACGCGCCAACCAATGATGGCGCTCCGCTTAGATAGTAACTCCGAAAGTTAGTCACAAACATAACGAGGGGAAACAATCCCCCCCCCCCCCCAAGAAAGTGATAGGCACCGATGTGCTAATGTGATTCAACAACAACAACAACAAAAAAAAAGGATTTTTCAAGCACTCAAAAGAAGTGGATGAGTTACGATTCTTGGGCCACCTCAAAATCACCTGATATGTGTTACAATTTTTCATAGATTGATTTTTCTTTTCACATGAATTTCAGGAATTGCATACATGATATCCATGCATATTTCAAGGCTGGGTGCGTGCAGCTCAAATACACCCGGAAATACCTTTTCCTGCCATCTGGGGGGTTTGAAGAGCCAAAATTTTCTTGCACGCTCCCCTCCAACCAATGGTGGCGATTCACTTAGATAGTCCTGCCGTTACTCACCCCTTTTACTTTTGTTTGTTTCGTCGACAATACATATATATATATATATATATATATATATATATATATATATATATATATATATATATATATATAAAAATGTATATATATATACATGTATATATCACATTCATGTACTTCGGTATTAGATTCGACATTCAGACGAGATTATTGTAAAAATATTATATAATATAACCATCATTCAAAAAAAAGAACACCCGATTTTATCAGTGTCGCCAGGGTCCAATGATTGATTGGGGCAGACATTGGATATAAACCAGCTATGCGGAGCGCCACCATCATGTGGGGCGATGAAATCGCTCATCCAGAATAGTATCTATATCCTATTTTTGTTAGGCCTAAAAGCACCTTCCAGCTCATTAGAAATCGCATTTCCAAGCCCATTTTTTCCCTGTTTATTTACACCTCTCGACACCCTCTACAAATAAATGTAGCTTAAAAGTATTTTTAAGGAAATTTATAAGGGTCCAAATATGATAGGGGCACCCCCCCCCCGAGTCGCGCCCATGTATTTTATATAATAAGCATGCCACATCTGACAGTATTAGCTTTCTCATTTTGTTTTCCCTTATTTAATAGGCCTAGACTATATTCAATATGCATACGCTATATTGATAAAGAGAGTACTCACGTTTATCCTCTGGCGCACTGCTGATTGTAAACGGGTGCCATTCCTTCGTAGCAATCGCTTGGATCTTGATAAAGACATAATCGCCAGGTTCGTATTCAAAGTTTGGGGGGCGAGTGATTTTCAGGTGAGTCACCTGCAGTGATGATTACGAGAAAAAGCATGATTATGGGTTAGCTTGTTAACATAACTTTGTAGCTGTATATAGAAACATATTACCTACATCGAAGTAATTCCATGCCAACATTACTACACTCTGTTTTCCTACAAACCAATGTCGTAGGTAAGAGAAGGGGAATGGGGGCGTGCCCTTCTCCCTCACAAAAAAGAGGTATTCGATTTTTAATGTAATCTTTACGCACAGATAAGTAGAAAAATTTAGTTTATACATGTACTTAAAAGTAGGGTAATGATAGTGCTATTTTGTACATGAGAACCTTTGTCACTGGCAAAGTTATTCAGGGATGCAACCTCTTCCCTTAATAACCCTCCCCAGGACAGCCATCAATATCTATGGTGCTCCCGCCTCAAAGAAAAACAATTAAAACCCTGGTTACAACCTGCAGACAAAATAGGAGGAATGTGTTTGAACTGAACTGGATCGACAGTGGTATTTATATTTATGCACTAAGTGAGTTTAACGCAAGTCTAATTCTGAAGGGGGCAAAAAATAGGCAAGCAGAGCAAAAGGTAATACAATGATAGACAAATCTCACACTTCAAAAACGACGGATGGGAAGGTGTTATTAGCACTTATACTTAAAACAACCTACAGTACAGCAATTGTTGTAACATCTCGATACTTTCAAGTCTAGTTTGAACTATAAAGGCTGCATCCCTACAACTCCTCCTATGATCATTTTACATGTTGCTTCTATATACCCGCTTTCTTTATGAAGCCAATTCATGATAATGGATGACTCAACCAAAACAATATGACTATTAACCATGTAGCTGTTTTAATGTATAAAAACAAACTCTTGATTGATAGTTGTTTCAAACAGCTTTGAGTTTCCAAAAAGATACTCGCACAGAAGCATTGAAGTTAAAAATTTAATGAAATCAACTAAATTAATCTTAGAAAAAGAATGTTACGATTGTGGTATCTGACAAGAAATTTGCTTATATTTTCTGTGTAGACTTTTTTCTCATATCAGGTTTTTTTTACCTTTGACGCCAGTACACTGGCTTCTTTTATGTATGTCCTACCACCAAAGAAAGCATTGCGAATCATTTGCAAGTTCAAAATTTTTTCGTAAACGAAGAGCGAAGCAGGCAAGAGAAAGAACTTCCAAAATCGTGGACCATGGAGAAGAACAAATCCCCAGAAAACGACGTAAAGAAGATGAGAAAAGTAAAACACCTGAAAAGAAGAGAAAGGGAGGATGGAAGGAGGAGGAAAAAATACCGTCTCACATAAAAACAGATAAACAATTCGACGGACATACAACAGGACAGACAAAAAAGCAAAGAGAAAAAGACGTCTGCAGACAGGTGTAAAGTTTAAATTGAACAATAGCTAGATTATATTCTTGATCATTTTTAGTATTCATCATTTATTTATTATAAGAACGCAACGTGAGCGTTTCCAAGAAGTATATACCTGGTGTGAAGTCAGATATGCATGAAACATAGAATGAGAAATATCAATATTATCGAGAAGGAATACTAACCTGAAAGTGCCCATTTTTACGAATACAGTTCATGGACAGTAAAACCATTAGCAGTAAAGTGACATCCAAAATCCATCCAGTTTGAAAAGCCGTCCCTGCAACCCAGGGATGGCCTAAAGACGTGAGATGGGGATTAGTCAGTAACAATTCCAACATGGTAAAATCTCCGCTGTTTTCCTTGACCACATGATCTGTAAAAATAAATGTGTATTTAAATGTCCTGTCATGGTTAAACAAACTGGCGTGGCATTCAAAGCAAACTTCATTGTAGTCATCAGTAAAAGCCACTGATTGTAAAATGCCTTATGTTCGTATACTTTGGGGAATATTGCACGGGGATTAAAGTAACAATAGCCCCCCTGAGAGGATCATCATTGGGAACCAGGGTTATTTTCTTCTACGGTAGTTCGAGGTCAGAGGAATTTCAAAGTTTGTGACCCATGACGGTGCCCGAGACAAACACCGCAGTAAGCTGTTTATCCATCTTCAACATTGAGCTGATTTAAGTAACTATCTTCTGGAGGACGACTTTGTTAAATGAAGGATCAAAATCTTGTGCTTAATACAAATACGACTACTGTGTCATTCATAATTTGATAATATGTGCCAAAAGAGAAAATGTACTCAAGTGAAATAATTCGTGGAATTAATTAAATTCAATGTCAATGAAAACAACTAAAATGTGAAAAGATGGTTGTTAAGCAGTCGGCCGAGGTAGAAGTTTGGTTTGGGTAGAGATTAGCCACGCGGCCGGTGCGGGGGGGGGGGGGGACTTAGCACCGACGATGAGGCGTTTATAGAGTATAATTGTTGTCTTCTCCCTTTCTCATTGTTAGGGAGACATTCGAACTTAACACACAGTAGAAGGGCAAATTCGAGGGCGACATTGCGTTTTAAATGGCCTTGAGTAATATAATCTGGCTAAGATGCACCGACCAGTGGCAAAGTCAACAAATGGTAGGGGAGCAGTTCAGCCCCCCACCCATCCCTGACCATTTTAAATGGATTACCGGCGCCATTTTAAGCTTTTCACAAAAAGGAAAAAATTAATAAAAAGACAGAAAAAAGGATATGAATGAGAAAAAAAATTGAAAGAGAAAGTAAAGAAAATGCAAGTTTGCGTACTTCAGCGTCCTCCGCAAATGTTGATGGTGTTGCCATGCAGTATTCTTCTGCTTTCAAATTCAAGCGAGAACAGTATTCATCATGTAATGTGCACATTTGATCAGACTTTTTGATGTACATTTTTGTACGCTCCGCGCCAAACGATGCCTGGCGCTTCTCGGAGATAGTCATCAGACAAGTCTTAGTTGCACCCCTAATTAGAAATTCTGGCTGTGACATACTGTATTTATCACACTGTATCACACTCGTTGATGTCCCCTCATCCAAAGGGTTCCAGACTCAGTGCGAAAACAAATCTAGCTACTCTCATGTATAGCGGAGCACTTTGAGTCTCTTCACAACCCCCCTGCAAACAATTACTGTGACTCCACTACCTGATGAAAAAATATTTGCAAAGTGCTCCGAGACTATATATCATAATTTATGATTCTTGTATCAACTCCTCCCATTTGAAATGTGTTAGCATTTTCATGGATTTGCTCATCAATCTGAGAATTTACAAACATACGACCCCTGCTTCAAGACTGTGCATATGCATGCAGCTTACATGCAATGCCTTTTCTGGCCATATGGGAAGTTTGAAAAGCCAAACTTTTCTTGTACGCTCAGGGCCACTGATGGTGGCACTTTGCTTAGATAGTCCTGAGTGCACCCCCTCCCCTCTCCTATCGTCAAAAAGCAGTGGGTATTTCTATTATACAGCGCCCCTGAAGAAATTTTTGCCCCTCTAACTGAAACTGCTAGCTCCGCCACTGACACCAACAGCAACTATAAATGAAACTCACATGCGTTTCCGATGTGAGCTACTGTGTGGCAAACAGCTTGGAATGCGATGACGTAACCTATATATCGATGGATATCGATATTCTCGTCGATCTGAAAGTATCTCGTGATCCGCCAAGATCGAATGTCAGTCAGAAATCTTCTCAAGACGAATACAACAATGAGACTGCAGTTACCGTTGAGAGTAGCCCCGTGGCCTCGAGCTGGTAAAGGATAGCAAAAGTATCAGATTAATGACATACTGAGATAAGACTAAAATAAAAACAGTGAGGGATAACGAATCACTGGTTGATAATGTATGACGTCACAACTGGGCAAAATGTCGTGAACATTGCAAAACAATCACCCCCCCCCCCTCCCCAGCGTGATTAATCTGTATCGCAATTGCGTAATTGTGTCGAGTGTCATTTTCTCATGTTCTGTGTTAATCGACCTTTAATGATTGAATTCTTGGTTATTCCCCCTCCGCCCAACCCGATGCATTAAATCGAGGCATATAATAAAGTTGCGGTAAAATATATTTTAGGGGAAAACAGATTTAGGATATATTTTGTCAATGTATAATAACAATGGGCAGTCGGATCCGGGGTACCATTTAAATCCCTCAAGGGTCTCGAAAATTTTACAATTTCATCCTCTGTTAATAGTCCAAATGTCATTTAAAGCTAACAGAAGCGACCACTCACCGATGACCAGAAACCAGTTCGATCCTTTGGAACGCCATTTGTAGGCGGCCTCACCGAAAACAATGCCGTTCACCAAGACGAAGAGACAAAGCAAAATGAGATTGCTTCGATTATTCCGTTCTGAACACCAACTGATGAAGTTGATAGGAGCTTTGAATAGATTCACAATAGCGTCCAAGATGCCTTTCCGTTTCTTTTTAGGTTGAGAGTGTAGCAAACCGGGTATGCTGCAAGAGAAGTATGCTCGTATCTTTTCTGAATGGCCATCTGAGGAGAGCAACTCCCCAATCCCCACCCCACCCCCTCCCCCTTTAGAGTTTGCCTGTTTCTTTGTCGATACAGAATAACTTAGTAACCTTAGGTAGTCACAAACATTTCCTAAACGAACAAAATTGCCACATTCTCGTTTATTACCATGAAAAGTATAGCGGTGCGAAGTGACCAGCTTTACTTATATATTACCATTTTAAGGCCGTTGGGGTATCGTACTCTGTATATCGACGGATTGACTGGGTTGAAGCAATCTGTTACATTGTGAATGGTTGCCCGCAGGATCTCTTTTTGTGATAGGTATAGTCCTACCTGTAGTGTAGGATTTTACTCACCTTAATGACATATTGGGTAACAAGTCTGGATATGACTTAAACTGAGCCACTAACTCTTCGTACGTTATTGCACCGTCACCGTCGGTGTCGGCCTCGGACATAAACGTCTCGATTAATTGATTATAGAGTTCATCCGATATATCGATGCTGGATTCTTCCAGACACGAAGAAAACATGATGTCCAACTCGCCAGAGTCGATCGAGCCATTTCCTGTGACGGGGATGTTAGCAGTCGATCCAATTACCAAAACCATAAAGTCAACATTCCCTCAAATACCCTCGCCTTCCCGCCACCACTCCTCACCTGCCCACCAACACCTCTTACCTTAACTCCCTACCAGCGCCTCTCACCACAGCTGCTCGCCAACACGCTCACCCATCCCCAACACCTTCTTCACCTCCCCATAACCATCATAGTACAGCTCCTCATTATGATACTCATTTTTTTTTAAAATAACATGTATTTACATGTTGTATATCATATTCATTCAAGCTTAGTAGGCATCCCCAACTGCTGTTGGCCCGTCACATTCAGGTGACGTTGTTTATCCTTAAATAAATTCACGGTAATTTAGGAGTAAAACACATCTTATCCAAATGCATTTTGTCTAATGGTACAGCGAACTTATTTTTCTGTAGTACTGCAATGAAGAAACCGGCTGACTGGGTGAGTAAAATTACCGACGGATGAATACAATAGGAGAGAAGATCAACTATGTTTTTTTTTTTCTTTTTTTTGGTCTGTTATCTTATGTCAAGATAACAGATTATGGTGGTACTTGCAAAAGCACACGGACATTGTTGTTAATCGTGTTACACCTTTTGTCGGGGTTCATTTTTCATGAAAATGTGGTTATTTACAAACCCAAATTTTCCTTTGTTTTTGTCTATTAAAGAAAACATTTTCCGCGTATTTCATGCATGCATGGACGAGGTTAATCAGCACTGGACTTGTACATAAGACTGGAGGATAATGCACGATCGTGGTTAATCATCGGCTGATGACTACACCCTCGTACGTCGCTTGCATTAACCCCCGATCATGCATTATCCTTCAGCCTTACACACGGTCCAGCCTTGATTTACCTTCCATTAATGCGCTGACAAGTAACTACGGTATTATGAAGTTGTGACGTATTATGACGCAACTGTCGTTACCTAAGCTGATTTGCTCATGTCGAACGATGTACCCAACACAGAGGTCGCAATCCAAGCGTTCTTACCATTAACATCGAGTACGTCGAAAACAAACCGTAGTTTATCTTCCTGGCTTCCATCTGCCATGACCCTGAACCCATCAATAAGTTCACCGAGAGAGATGGTTCCGCTTTTGTCCTTGTCGAATATATCGAACAATCGTTTCGTGTATGGGGTCTTTCGGCCGATTTGGAAAAGAGAGAAGTAAAAAAATAGACAGGCAACGATAAAGAAGCACATAGAGAAAAACCTTTCACTCTTCACACACCCCCCCCCCCCCGCTCCCCACACGCACACGTATTGGTTTTTCATACAATCTGAGGAACTCATTGTGTTTTCTTTTGTATTTTCTTCCTCAACCCCAATCTTAACAATAACCTCTCTATTGTTTAAACTTTGGATGACTCAAAAATCTATTGATTTTTCTTCAGAAGACCTGAAATCCATTGTTAAGGTCATCAGTCTGAATTCAAAACAAATACGCAAACACACGTGTAAATATAAAAATAATGATAAAGACAGCAGGCTAATATTTCATTTACTTAGAGAAAAGGCAAAATCTCAAATAACAGAGTCATTCATTCTCAGCTTAGATATATGGGCCATCCAACTTCCTGAAATACTAAACAGAGATGTCTGAAGTCCAAGCATTTATATATGACAAAAAAAAAACAATGCTGAAATTTAGAGAAAAAATGATAAGTTTCAGTCATCGAGCTCATTCTGACTTTTATCCCCATAATTGAGTTCGAGTAAATTATTCATGAAAATCAATATCAAGCATTTACACATCAAAGACATACTGTAAAGCTTGTGTAATATACAAGAAACGATAGGACCGTACCAATCATAATTCTGTAGGTCGCCGAGGAAAAGAACTATACTGGACAAACGATATAGATTCATTCTGTTGCTGATTATCTGTCCCCTGCCCTCTTGAGAATGAAAATAGTTATAAAATGTTTATGAAAATGTATCTATGATACCCCGGTGAATCTTATGATTTCATCGCGAAATAAAATTTAAACTTCTGTCATCATCATGTTAGAACCATGCAAAAAGAAAAAACAAATTGAAACCAAATGTTTTTGAAATGCTTGTGTACAACTACTGTTTTCGAAGATTTAGGGTTTTCCTCATGTGGTGGTGAAATGAAATAACAATCAGCGATAGCTGGAGATGTTAATAATAATCAAAGTAGAATTAGATGATTCATGTTGGTGTAAGTGGATATTCGAGTGGTCTGAGTTTCTTCACGAAAAGAGCAACTTTTGAACTTAAATTTCAAGTCTAAGCGCCCTTCCGCTAGGATGTAAAAGGTTTTCATTGTTCCTTGTGCTGTGGTTTGTTCATTCACTATGTTACAATATGTGCACATGGTGTATACTGATAGATGTACTGTAGAACTCAAATTACCAAAGTGACAACAATGATCGTTCAGAGAGAAGTTCCAAGGGACGTATTTTCCTGTACTTGGTCCAACCGGGAAGCAGCTGAAAAATGTCGGCCACTCTGAATAAAAAGATTAGCGGGGCTTAAGAAGTACCCTTGAGAGGCTTACAGCAAGGCCGCCTTCGAAAATGTGGAACCCACATTACAAGTGTGTAATGAAACATAGCGGCTCTGCAAAATGGTATAGTATGTATCCTACGCCCCGTGAAACAGCTCATAGAAAACTAACCCTGTGATGCGTACTGACATCTCCCAAACAATTACTGATGAAAATGTTATTGTAGTACCCAGCATGGTTGTCTCCTTGGAAATACAGCTATAAGCAGGTCATAGCATTCAAGTGTGAAAAGATACGAGGCAAGACTGCGCCGAGATTAAATTGCTCAAGGACACGTATGTCAATCAGAACGTGAACGGCCTCCCAAAAAGAGAGCCGGAGAGCGAAATAGAAGATAAAATTGAGGAACAGGTTCATCATGGAAAGACGACTATCACAACTCTGTTAAGAGCCACCGAGAAAGTGGGAGGGACAGGGGTGAACATTCAAGGACCTGGGGAAATTTGCGGCCAGCAAACGCTCCCAATGAAAAGAAGTGGGGATAAAGGTATATTCATCCCCCTCCCCAACATTTGCCGAGTGTCTTGCATTATATCAACTCCTATATATATATTACCATTCATCATAGATGGACTTTCTCTTTAATTGAGAAACTACAGACATGCACGTGATCCCTAACTCCAGGCAGGATATATGAAGCTTAGGACACCCTGGAAGTGCTCTTTGTTTCCATCTGGATAGAAGGTTTGTAAAGCCAACAATTTTGTTTTAACCTTCGCGCCAACTGGTGTGGGGCTTTGCTTAGACATTCCTCCCGGCACTCATCACACCCCCAATGTCATTTTCCGTCCAGACTGAGTATGTATGCGAACCCGTAGAATGAAGAAGAGCACGTGGTTGGAATCTGTACAACAAGGGGCTCGGCGGTCCTGTCTTGGTTATGAACAGTCACTGAATAGGGCTTTTTACTCAAAACCGAAAGTGCCAGCGGACATAGGAACCTTTTTTCCTTTCAAAATTTTATCAAAACTAGAATACTATTAAAGGCAGTAACTCATCACCCCCAAGCTATGTTTTTGGCTGGTATAGCAAAATTCTCAACTGGCTCTGTTCTTTGATTGACAGCAAATTCTAAAGATGCATAGTAGCTCATATTGTACAGGATACACAGGGACCAGCATTTAGTTGTTTATTTTTAATACACATGTGGAGGAATTTTAGACAGAATCAGAGGAACTAGACCTCAGTAGTTGGGAGATTGAAACTGTCTGGGGTGATGAGTACTTGTCTCTAAATAGTAACATTAATTCATGAATCTCACTACATGGTCGTTGAGTACACTTCACGAGTACATGGAACTTGGTATACTTTAGATAATTTTTTAAGGGATCTCAGGTTTGCTTCTCTAAGGAACACTTGTATCGATCTTATCCACTTTATCATTTGCACCTGTCGAAACCCTCCTCTACCTTTCGTTCAGATTTTTTTCTGACTTTTATCATGCTTGTTTTTCCCTCTCTTTTTCATTGTTTTTTATCACTAGTATTTAAATGTCGTCATTCCCGTGTACATTTAGAGACTGGTGATACGTTTATCAAAATCAGTGAATATTTTACCTTGTAGTTTAGGCTTAGCGTAAGCTCAGTTGTGTAATTAGAAACAAAGACACTCAATTGAATAAATAAAGCATAGGCAATCCAAGTGTAAGATCCGAGCTTTTCCACTTGTGCTTGTTTTTCAAGAAACAGCGAAATGATTAAAACTCTGCGATTCAAGTGCAAATTAGTAAACAAGTTTATGAAACTTTTCGGTCACTATTACGAAAGGAAAGTGAATTTATCCAACTGAACATTTCACATTAGAATTCAGTAAGGTATTGGTGTCGCATTTGCATTTTTACATGTATACTATCTCCCGTCTATATCCTATACTAAATGTGAACATAACTTTTTAAAGTATCTATAAGTCAAATTTTAAAACGCATCTGAAAAAAGGCCTAGAAAAAAAAAAACAATTTCGTTATGTGAAAAAACATTGAAGTTGGCACTATAGTTAATTTATGTAACAGCAAAAAGTACAACCTCGTTTGTAGACAATTTTTTTTTTTCAATTTTTTAGGAGGTTGAAAAAGTACATCTTCACCTTGAGCTATGAGCATATTACACAATTACATAGCACATAGCTTCTGTAGGTCCAGAGAACGAAGCCCCCAGAAGCTATGAGCCTTTTATCATATCCCTCATGAAGTCTTAAAACAGAACGGTGAATGTAATGTGTAAAAAACAGTCAATAGCTATTTACACCGACTAGATGGGGGGGGGGGGGGGGATGGGGGTTGACGAATGAAGGAAACGATCTGGCTCGGGGAATTTCGGCCATCCCGCGCCGCTTGGTGTCTCTACTGCATGAGGAACCAGCGTCGTGTTGTTAGGCACACCTTTCTCAAGGAATTAGAGCGACTTAGGTTAATACTCGACTTGACTTCCCTGTAGGCCTAAGTACCAACAGCTAAATGTGTAGCTTCAATAAAGGTTGCATTAGGTCATTCTCATGCTTGCATTCACATGTCTGTAATCCACAAAGTAATTCTATCCATATCCAAATCGGATTCGACCCCACCATATATAGCTTTTAAGTTAAACCAGATCTATACTGTCAGTCTGAATGTTTAGGAGTACCATGAGAAACGCGTTTCGAAAATTGGTGGAAAGAATAAACATGCAAACCTCATCTTGATTAAGGATTAATTCTATCCCCCCCCCCCCCCCTTCACACCGCACACTCACACACAGACACCCTCAACCCAACTTTAAATTTTCTTTTTCGTTTGAGAATCTGCCGCTGTGTACCCCACGCTATCTGGTTTTCTTGATTCCCTCTTCACTACCTCAAGTTCCCCCCTCGTTCTTTGCAACAATTAACGAAATCTTTACGTAATACAGGGTGAAGGACTCTTGATGCTAAAGTTTCAAAGTGATGAAAATAATGAAAGAAATAAGAAAAGTTAATCCAGTCAAGTTTAAGTATCTACATAATTCGTCCCCAACTTTTGTACTGCGAACACAAAGGAGGTACCTGTGAACCACCTTGAACAATTTATAAAGTGGAGACAAAAATTAAATATGGATTCCGGGAAACATATTTTTTTGTATTATTAAGGTAATTACCCGTGGTTGATAAGGTAATCATGGGTTGTCTCTCGTTTTTCTTATGGTGGTGAAACGGTACCAGGAGGTAACGTTTGCAACGGAAAGTCCAAGATGTTGGGAACTTCTGATCTCTTTGTACCGAATTTGCGCTCTACTTAAGACCGTTGATTTGAGGTTTCGACTTCATCACTCGTGGTATAAACTTCACTCGCATTAACCTTTAACGTATATCTCCATGGGTTAGGGACTGAAAGAATAAACTAATCGACTGGAATTTTCACAAAGGAGTCTATAAATATGAGGCAGTCACCTGTAGATTATTTTGATAACAAGTTACAGAACTCGGACAGGCAGTTAGGTGGAGTCGGATATTTTTCTGATTCCTGGTGGATCATGATTGGGTTCCTGCGTGGAGAGCTACCATGTTTTCTGCCAAGATTTTCCTCGCTACCCATCCCTCCTCCTATGTCTCTCTATATACGTACCTCGCCATTTTCAAAAAGTTGCAGGAATTCATCGTAAGTGATTTCCTTTCCGGCACTCGCAGTCTTCTTGAACTTCTGTTCCACGTAGTTCACCCACTCAAAAGCACGACTTCCCATGGCTGCCTGATTAGCTGAACAGACTGAGAAAGCAAATGTCCAAAAATCACAAAAACTTAAGCACCTTCTTCTTAAGAATAAGCACTAGCCTTGTCCTGGTCCGACTAGACGCTCTTCATACGCCTGCCAGACAGGGTATGATTGGTCTGTACCCACAGCGAATAAGGGACTAGTAATATATAATTGATCTAGGGTGATGTGAAGGTTTCTTTTTTTCTTTTTTTTTTGCACACGTCTCCTAACTGACATGCATCTCTTAAGACTTCATATAAGATCTCCTGGGTAAAATGCAGCACTTTGAAGGACACCAAGATAAAAGTTTGTGTTTCATAAAAGGGACAACTGAGCCATAACGTTTTTGTAGTTAACACCAGCTATAAACTATTGCCGTCAGGGGACTTACCTTTGTGGGCTGACCTGGAAACAAAGTACAGTAGTGAGGGGCGGCCTTCGGCTATAATCTTCCATAAGATTGCACTCGAAGCCACAGTAGTCATTAAGAATAACATCGAATGTACAAAACATATTCGTTTAAATAAATTGTCATGTGGTATGCATGACATGGAGACAATGCAAATAAAATGTAAATATTTAAATTGACTTTTTTTTTTCATAAAATGCTCTGACACAGAAGTAGATAATCAACTTGACAGTTTGATTTGTCAAATCCAGCAAACATTTAATAGAATTGAATGATTGAGACCGTAATTGAAGATTTAGGTTTATGTATTTCTTAACTCACACTTTATCCTGTAGAAGTTGATATTGGTAATCAATTTTTTTTCAGTAAGTTACTACATGAACACCGGCATGTAAGTTCAATTCCTTGTTTGAGAGCCAACGAAAAGTCAGGGGCTTTTGCCCTCCTTTGCCCTTAAACTTGTTATGTCATAATGTTATGTTAGATTAAAGTCTAACCTGGCGAGACTAGTGAATATGTAATGAGGCACAGAAATGCCAAAGGCGTGAAGCATTGGAAGATTAATCAGCGCTGGACTGGGCATTAAAAGCAGATAATGTATACAATCGGGTTTAATACAAGCGATGAACGAAGGCGCAAAAGGGGTGCATTTAGCGATAGCATTGGAATAGTGATAGCTATCCAGTGATAGCACAGGTCCAGCGTTGATTAACCTACTTACTAAATAGGTTAATCAACGACGGTGTTTAGTCATACACGGTGGAATTCTGACAAAAAAAAAAAAAGACGAAAACGAAGGAAAGTTTGGGTTTGTTAAATAACCAAGTTTTTATTGAAAACGAACCCCGAGAACGGTAAGCACGATTAATGAGCGCGCGATTGACTAAGTACCACCAATGTTTTGTGTAAGATAGCAGATAAAAGAGCACTGCCAGTCTATCGTATATACCGATTTATCGTATTCATTCATCGGTGATTTTACTCTAACATTGACCTTGCTTTATGCTAGGATAATGGAGAGGGTGGTTTTAAATGGTTGCACTTCTTCTTGGCAGGAGGTTACTAGTGGGGTCCCCCAGGGGTCTGTGTTGGGTCCTCTCCTGTTTATTGCTTTCATTAATGACATTGATGCTGATATTGTGTGTAGAGCCAAGAAGTTTGCTGATGACACCAAATTGTATTCTGAGGTCTCCTCTGAAGGTGATTCAAAAAGTTTTCAGAAGGATTTAGACAGGATTTTCACTTGGTCTCAGGAGTGGCAAATGCTGTTCAATATTTATAAATGCAAGGTAATGCATATTGGCAATAATAATCCTAGGTATTCGTACACTTTAAATGGACAGTCGCTGCAAGAGGTTTCTGTTCACATAGACTCTTCTTTACAGCCAGCTAAGCAGTGTGTTGAAGCAGCTAAAAAAGCAAATAGGATTTTAGGTATGATTAAGAGAAATTTTAGTTTCCTTAAGCAAGACATTGTTGTTAGACTCTATAAGCAGTTGGTAAGACCTCATTTAGAGTATGCTGTTCAAGCTTGGAACCCATATTTTTCTAAAGATAAGGAGTTACTTGAGAAAGTCCAGCGCAGGGCTACTAGATTGATTAGAGCTTTCAAGGGTGTCCCCTATAACAGCAGGTTACGTCTCTTAAATCTCACTTCACTTGAGCTGAGAAGATTACGTGGGGATTTGATACAAGTCCTAAGATTGTTCATGGATTTGATAATTTATCATTTTCTGATTGTTTCAAGTTTGCTAATAGTAAAATTACTAGAGGTCATTGTCTTAAACTCCAGAAGGTTCAAAGTAGGATCAATATTCGTCGTAACTTCTTTTCTCAGAGGTAGTGAATGAGTGGAATGGGTTGCCTAAGGATGTAGTGATGGCAAGAAGTGTAAATGGGTTTAAGAATGCACTGGACAAGTACTTTAGGCTTTGTGACCGGGTTTAATTTATGTATCTTTTTTCAGGGTCCTTAATGGGGACTTAATTGTCCCTCCTGATCCTTTTTTATACTAAACTAAACTATGCATGGTCACACGGCTATAGATCGGCAGTGTTCTTTACGGTACGGTACGCTTATGCAAAGCATTGGTGGTACTCTGTCAAAGGTTCGTTTTTAAGAAAAAATTACAAACCCAAATTAAAGGAAGCGAAAAGGTTAGTCACTTGAAAATCCGTGCTTTCTATTTGAAAATCCATGTTATTGGACCGATAAACTATGTTTATTGAGGATAAACTTACTGGATTTTTGACAAGGTTTGTCCATTTATTGAGGCATTTGGCTTGCCATAGTAATCATCTCAATCCAGCATTTCCCACAGTTACATGTTAAGTTTCATAGAATTGAAATACAGGTTTTATCTGCATTTCTATGGTCTGTTTACAGGGGACGAGGCAAAGATTGTGCGTGTCAATTACGTGCATAGTCCTACTGTCCTTACTGTTTTGGCTCTATACTGAAAACAGTTCAGCCATGGCGGATGAAATGAAAGCCGCTGCGAGCGCCAAACCCGGCGGTGATACGATATTCGGCAAAATTCTTCGAAAGGAAATACCCTCAGAACTAGTGTATGAGGACGACCAGGTATAGGCTAATTAGGCCTAATTGTTACATGTCTGTCGTTAATAGTTACACTGCCAAATGCTGCAGGCCTGGCCTACGTTAGAATTTAGGTTAACAATAATAGGCCAAAAATAGTGGGTCTAACACTAACAACACGTAGCCTAACTGCAAGTGATAGCTATTTCGACATTTGGCAATACCCTGCCCTTACAGTTACTAACATTGGGGACTGGGGTATATTATGATACTCTCAACGATTGAGCCTACTTCCTTGGATAGGTTTCCACAGCACAAAGGGTTTAGCCTACTAGTATAAGGCCGAAAGCAGTACAAGTTAATAGTTATTACAACTTTTGAGACGGAATCATGATTTTTTTTGACAAAAATCTCTTACTTATTCTGCATGCAATTATCACAGATTCCAAACTCTATCACCAAAGTAATTTTAATACGTAGTGTTCCTTTTTGAACTTAAAAGTATTTTAAATGGATACAGTTAATATTTCGATCAAGATACTTTCAAGAGCTTTAGTATTGCAGACCAGCTGATTCATTGTTATAAATTAATTTTGCATTATTCGAGCTGAAGAACAACGTCAGCACTATCAATGAAGAAATGATGTTAACATGAGCTTGCCTTATTCCCAAGAAACAGGTTCTTTTGCTAACAATAGCATGATGTTTTTGCCCATGCTCTTCCCTAATGGAGCTCTCTTTTATTTGTGGACATTGAAATCGCTCATTGCTCCAGCTTATTTCCTTACCTAGCTTGTCCTCCGTACTTTTTTTTAAATCTTCTTTGTCCACAAAAGTTTTGCTGTTTTTAGTTTTTCAATTTTTTTTTGGCCGAAGATAGACCATCCAAATGACGGCTGGACAGGTCAGCGGTATAAACCTTGCTAGATGCCCTAACCTTTGGGGAATTTTTCCATATGTCGGGTGGACTACTGTAGAGTCTATGTAGGTTGGACTACTGTAGGGTGGAGGTTTATCTCACTAGGTCCCCGGATCAAATATCGGCGGAACAACTCGGAAATTTTCTGGGTCTTAAAATTACTTGTTACTTTACTTGTCTTGTCTGCGTCAGGTTGCTTGGTACAGCTTATGGGCTGTTGAGCTGGGCATGTCCTCCACCCCTCCCAGCCTTTGGGAAAGTGACTGCAGACTGGGGGACACACTCTAGTCCATCGGATGGGGACATAAAATGGTGGTCCCAGGAGGAGGTTTGGCTTTGTATGGGATTTGTTGGTTCACCTCTGCCTTGTTCCCTTCTGAACACTGTTGGAAATCAGTAGGCAAAATTCGCTAGTCATCCACGATCAGCATGGAATAGGATTCCTTCCTATGAATACTCTCTAATCCTCAAATTCTGAATTCAACTGTAGATGTAAAATCCTGCTTTACTTGGTGCTAGATTTGAACTGAATGTAACTCTAGGAATTCCCATAGTTTAAGTGTTGATTTTAATTTTTTTTATTCCTTGCTGAAAGCAAAAGAAATTAATGGTGATGTTTTGTGTGTGGGTGTGGGTGTGTGTACATGTGTATATGTGATACCTTGCTTGTAAACAGGATATCTCAAGAAGGGTAACCTTGACTAATCCTGTCCTTGGTGTGTGGGTTTTAATCTTGAGTAGATGATCCCTATTGTTTTTGGTGGTGGTCAAAAGTCATTGAGGTCACCAAAGGTCAAATTGTGAAACCCTTGTAAATACTATATAAAGTTATATCTCAAAAAGTGTAGCCATGACTATTGTTGTACTTTGTGTGTGGGTTGGTAAAATTAACTAGATGATTCCTATTAGTTTTGATAGAGGTCAACGTTCGTTTGAGGTCACCTGAGACCAAAATGTGGAAACATTGTAGATACAATATTCTAAGAAGGGTAATCGTGACAAGTGTCATATCAAGTGTGTGGGTTGGAATGACTGTCAGTTCTATCTTGTTGACAAATGTAAAAAATGCCTCTATGTGACATACCTTTTGTTTTCTTTTTTTTTCCTTTCTGTATTTTTGATCTCATCGCCCTATAGGGGCTAGATGAGATATTGTAGTCACTTGGCTAGTGGAGCTATATATTGTACTGTGCACCCATGGGGGGATGATTGCCATGGAAACGCATGGAGTGGATGAGTAGCGACACCCCAGGGGTACCCCATGGTAGAGTGGCCATGGGTTTAGGAGGGTCCTGTTGGGTGGTTTAAATGAAAACGTGTCTGTGCCAATGTGTGGGTGTTTGTGTGTGCGTCCCGACCTGTCCAAATTGATGGTTTTTCCAGAATAGTTTGAAAAGTATACGAGCGATTAAGTTGAAACTAAGTGGTAAGGTTGTGCATGATGCCAATATGTGCAAGATGTATTACTTTTAGGGTGAATCGAGTCAAATTTGCTGATTTTTTAGGAAAAAGTCTATTTTTTTTTTCCCCCTATTTTCAGCATATCTTGAGAAGTATTTGAGCATTTAATGCAAAATTTTGCAAAAAGTTACCTGAGAATGAAAAATTAATTTCAAGGTATATCACTCTTGTAGTAAAGAGAGTGAAATTTGCTGATTTTTGAGAAAAAAAGCCAATTTTGCCCCAAAATTTGCATTTCTAGCATATCGTAAGAACTATTAGATCAATTAACTTACAGTTTTGTAAGTACTGACCTGAGAACATATTGTTCAACATAATATTACTGTAATGGTAAATTGAGTCAAATCTGCTGATTTTTGAGGAAGAAAAAGCCAATTTTGCCCCGAAATTGCTATTTCCAGCATATCTTGCGAAGTATTTGAGCATTTAATGCAAAATTTTGCAAAAACTTACATGAGAATGAAATATTCAAGGTATATTACTTTTGTAGTAAAGAGAGTGAAATTTGCTGATTTTTGAGAACAAAAGCCAATTTTACCCCAAAACTTGTATTTCCAGCATATCTTAAGAACTATTAAACCAATTAACTTAAAGTCTTGTAAATACTGAGCAATAAACAATTACAAATTCCCATTTGCAGGCCCTGTATTGAAATCAGTGTGCATGTTGGCGATGAGATACGCAACTCCGTGGGTTGCCCTCTTGTTTTTTTTTTCAGTTTTTAGTGTTGTGGTGCAAAAAGTACCCTGCTGCATACTTCTTGTGCATATTAGCATAGGCATACAAGAGTGCCTGTAATGAAGTAATGAAGTAGTGGTAGTCCTGGCATCCAAGACGTCCAAAGTCTCTCACAAATTTTGTTAAAAAAAAAAATTTTTGGTTCAAGGTTGTCCTTCAGAAAACCAAATGCGGTTAGTGTTTGAATCAAATTAAGATTTAACTTCCAGTATCTGAAACATTATGGGATAAAATGTGTCGATGAATTGCTAACAGCACAATGCAATTTGTGTTACTGGCACTGTGTTATACCAACCTGGAATATGTACTGCTATTGTAGTTGTGACATAATTTTTTGCAGGACGACTTAATTTTGAAATAGACTATTTTTACACATTAGTCGTCACTTGTCCTTTGGACTACCAGATGAAGATGCTGCAAAGTTCTTCAACATTGAGAGCATTTACACTGCTGCAGAGAGGGGGCATTCTTTCATGCTGCTGTGACACATATGAAACCTGGGGAGCCATGTTGCGTGAAAATACAAATTAAAAATGTCTCACAATTTCTTATTGTAAGAAAATCGATGAGAAATGAGAAAAGGACAAAGGCTGCTATTTCTTAACCTAATTACCCCAAATAATTTCCCATGGGGTAATTTTCTCCCAGACCCACCTCCCTTGCCCCATTCAGTAGCTATGCCACTGTGAAGCATGATACGTTGAAGTCATCATAATTGAATGGAGAGAAAGTAACGTTATTTTACTGATGTGTTGGGTTTGTGATGCAGAAATTCAGCAGTTATTAGTGACAGATGTTTTAGGACTAACACATTATACAAACACATTAGATCCTCTCATACAATGTGTTGCAGACAACAAAGGCAGCATATGGCAGACCAAGCAAATTGGTCAAAGAAAATATAGTGTACCTAATCTGTGTATACCCAGCAAGGAAAACTAGACCTGTGCTTCAACCTCAGTGACTTAAAGTGACTCTTGTTTGAAGTGGGGGCAGTTGATGGCACTGTCAAAGGTCATTTTGAAGTCAGGAGAGATCATATAGTTTGTAAACTTGTAGATATGGTATCCCACAAAGACTAAGTGTTTGAACTTCAAAATTGGAATGTATATATAGTCCTTTGTTTTCTATGAATATTGGCAAGTAATCTCATAGTCATTCAACTTCCGGTTTATCTAAATGCTTTTGCAAAGAGCAAGTGTGATATTCACACGAAAGAGCCTTCACATTTACCACAAGACCTGGTTCTGTGGGTAGTTTTTATTGCTTTTTGCGACTGTAAGAATTATAGCTAATCCGTTGGTGCACTTTAAAAAATGTAGGAGTAACTGTTCATCTTCATCTAAATCTTTAATGAAATATTCCTCTAATCTTGCATACAATGTGTGTAGTCTCTGATCCTGCATATTTGAAGCTCACTGTTTGAAAATTGGGGAAAACAATTTATAAGTATCATACTTCATTTTTCTCCTTTTCCATCATATCTTAAATATGTTCAAGACAAACTTAAAATATGTATTATGTAAATATTTATATTGCATTTACCATTGTCTCACTGCTATATGTTATGTTCTCCAAGTGGATGGAAATAAACTGTGTCGTTGTCATTTTGATTATTTTGTTGCCTTTGCTTTTGCAGTTTTTAAGACATTTGTAAGGAAAAATGTGGACAACATCACACATGTGGATCCACTTTATGTAGCCTTTTTGTACATGTAGCCTTTATGTAGCCTTTTTGTACCTAGTATTACCACTGATATTATTACTTTGTGTGTGTGTGATTTAGAATATATACGGTTAATTATCGCTTATTATGGTAAGATCATAGGAATTGCTTAGCTGAATTGTTGGATGTAAGTAAACACATTCTGTTTTTACTTCACAGTGCATCGTAATCAAGGACATCAATCCATGTGCTCCTGTCCATGTTTTGATCATCCCTAGGAAGCCTATCGCACAGTTGGCTCAAGCTGAGGATGCTGATGAACAGGTTTGTAATCACTTCAGTCCATCGCTCAGAGTGGAGATATCTCCTTTGGAACTAGAAAACAGACAGAGCGCTATTCATGTCTGCCTATTTTTGTGTCTGCCTGTCTGTATCGGGAGGACATGGGGATTATAGCTGGTATGGTGGCAGTCTACAGTGAATTGATTAACCCTTACTGTTTTTCTTGGAGATCATTTCGTGGAGGTCATTTGAGGTCACCAGAGCTTTAAGTGTGAAAAACACCAGAGCTTAAAGTGTGAAAAAAGGAAGGAAGGCATCTCAGCAACTGAATGTTGCTGGAACATTAATAAACTAGTAGCTTTGCTAGCACTTGAGGAGTAGATTACCTGTGTCAGTTTTTATGGAGGTCAAAGGTCATGTGAGGGCAGTAGAGATCATAATTTGGAACCTTGTAGACAATGACACTCAAGAAACGTAAGGTGTTTGCATTCTTATATGATTATCATACAAATTAGCATGGAGTCACAAAAGTCATTTGACTTTCTGTTTTTTTAATTTGCTGACAATCAAAGAGAAGAACCAATTGAGAATTTTGTTCACCCTTTACCCAAAATGTAGCTGTAGATGATGAATGACTATATTCAGGACTGTTTCTTCGTCAATCTCTCTTTCTGGTTGATATCCAGTTGTATCTTGTTCTTGTCTGTTTGTGTATGGCTTTTGTAGTATTATATCAAAATTTTATCCTTCTGACAGATATCAGTTCTCTTCAGGTCTCTGAAGTATCGATGTCTGTGGAAAGTTATTTCCTCTGTCTTCTTTTTTTTTTTCAATTCAACAGCTGTTGGGGCACCTTCTTATTGTTGCCAGAAAAGTGGCCAAACAATTGAATCTCGCAAAAGGATATCGAATCGTCATCAATGATGGCCCAGAAGGCTGTCAGTCAGTTTATCATCTCCACATCCATGTTGTAGGAGGCAGGCAGCTCTCCTGGCCTCCAGGATAGTGTCCTCCAGACATCATTGAAGACCTTTCTCTTTATTTGTCATATAGGAAATCAGTCACTGCATATAAATTACCATTTCTTGAGAAAATCTTTTTTTTTTGCCATCCATTCAAATGTTGAGACCAATGTCTTAAAGTTTTATTTCATGGTGTCTGCCATTGGTCTTTGTTCATTCCTCAAAAACTTAATTGTGCAAAAGGAGCTCATAGCTTGTAAAGCAGCTGACTGCAGTAGGCAAACTCAACATGTTTGAGATATACAGTGTTTGGAATGTGTTTCTTATTCTGTTACTGATGTTCTTCCAATATGCATGTAAAATTACGAGAATTACTGCTCCTTTGGGGGGGGGAGGGGGGCTGGTTGAACAGAGCTCTTATATCTGCTACAGAATAAGCACCATACAAGCATGTACACATCATATCAGGAGCACTAGATTCAAAAATTGTGGGAGACTGTTCTCTGCCTGAAGAGTCTGCATAAAAATAATGCTCTCAATATTGTCTTTCCCCAAAATAGGGATGCGAAGAGCAACAGTGACATGACTGCGATATAATAATAAACCCACAATTGATCTGCTTTGGAGGGAAGCACATTTTTTTTTTTAAAGAGGTGCATATGTACCCATGTCAGCCCCCCCCCCCCCTTCCTCCTGTGAATCCGCCACTGCGTATCATCAAGTGCAGCTGTTTCTTTAATATCCAAGGGAAGTCTTGCACGCCTCATGCACCTTTGGAAGTACTTAAAAAAAACTGCATTACAGAAAGAGAATCCAGGGTAAATGGAGGAGGTGGTGGGGGCAGCATTGATCCATACAACTCTTGAATGATTCTATGATTAGTCTTTTCAGCACTGCATAGCTATGTTATTAAGACCTAAATACTGGTGTGATTGTATTATCAAGAAAGATGATCTGTTTGGGTGACAAGTCATCCACCCATTGATAACGTCAATCGAGCACACGAAATATGATTGATCTCAGATCTGGAGGGTTTGAAACACTGCCGTGTTCTCAGCACCTGGAAAAAATACAGGTACAAACCCCAATTTGGCCATTTCTGAAATTTTTATTTGCTTCCATGGAAAGAAGGATGTATCAGCTTTTTACTTGCTCATGTATGTTTATCACGCTAAGAATTAAAAGGTCATAGACAGTGATTACACATGCAAATTTGCTTTATGTGCCAAGTTTTGTATTTTTTTTTCTTCATCTTGGAAATGTCTTAGGGAGAGAGAGGAAGTGAGCAATAGGAATGGGAATGCCTTGTGGAATATTTTGCATAATCTGTCCTGTCAACTCCCACTTGTTCCCCCTACTGAAGTGATGAAAAATCTTCCCTTTGATTAAATCTGTTAGAATGATTCGGTGGTTGCTATCCTTAATCCTGTGACCTTTCATGTTTGCCTTTCAAGGTTGTTAACAATACTCTTGAAGGTAATGGAAAATAGATTTGTGTTGTACTTCTTGTGGCTGATTGATACACACTTGTGGAAACCTGTCTTTATTTCAGCCATTGTATAACAAGTAAGCTATGCAAAGACAGTAGGGCACATCAACACCTTGTTGATTCAATGCAGGCAAAGTAAAGATTGCAAGTATACTTTATAGTCGACTTTCTGGATCTGCACCAACTTTGAAGACTCAACGTCAGGAGACAATGGCATGGGCTCATCATTTCTGATTATGACTTCATGGTCATATTGTTAAGACTCATCAGCTCAGTCGGCCAAGGATATCACTGACCGTTCAAAAGTCAATATGTGGACACAGATAGCCTCTCCCCCCCCCCCCTTATTGTACATGGCAACAAACCTCATGTATCTTATTAAGAAGAAAAGCTACTACAGTAACTGGAGTAAATATTTTCATTGCTATCATTGCATTTCCACCCTAAGAAAAATAAACATCACCAGTGGCAAACAGAAGCAGCAATCTCAGACACTTGGAACAGATGTATGCTTCTTGGAATGGCACTGTATAGAAACCTTTGTAGTGTGATTTTGTGTATGAGCTCTAGTCCCTTTTGGATTTGTAACAGTTGAAAAGTTGCATTTTAAGGTTTTAATGGTCAGGGCCCATAACTAGGAACTGTCATGAGGGACATGACCAGTGGTAGTGCAGGTGCATTTTCCTGGATGGTGGGGGGAGGGAGGAGATTCAAGTGAGTCCTATTGTCGCTTGCATAGTAAGTAGAATTGTGGATTATCTGAGTGGGGCGCCACCCTCAGTTGGCATGCAGAAAACGTTTAGATAAAAAAAAGCCCTAGATTACAGAAAATTGCCTAATACTTGGCACCTTTCCACTCCTGCAAGAACCCCAAAACAGCTGCTGTGTATGGGCAGGGTGAGGAATCGTGGCTGTCCGACTTGTTATGACTTGAGAAGTGCCATCTCCCTGGACGAAGCCGTGTATGAGTAAGGCAGAGGGGGTCTACCTC
This sequence comes from Stichopus chloronotus, assembly GCA_021234535.1. Lineage (NCBI taxonomy): Eukaryota > Metazoa > Echinodermata > Holothuroidea > Aspidochirotida > Stichopodidae > Stichopus > Stichopus chloronotus. The sequence goes on from CM037835.1 coordinate 8,658,031, forward strand.
ATTAGAATGAACTCAGCAATTGCATGAAACATGATCTTGAATTAAAAATCTTCCATACAATTTGTTGTTATTGATTCAGTTATATCATGCTTCTTCACAATGATGGCCACACTGAACAGCCTTATTGAATAGCCTAATTGTGGAACCTTTACACAACCACCATGCATGAAGTGTCAGTCTAGGGAAAATGTAATTGAAGATGAAAGTGTAGGTACTACGTTAAATTTTGGAGAAAGTTGAAAACAAAATATGTTGTAACTTTTCCTGAAAAATCGCCTGTAAGTCACTAGGCCCCCATTTGCTAGTCGAAAAAATGAGTTTCCACACAGCCCCCCTTCCCCATTCTTGCCTGGCTACAGGCCAGGAGTTGCAATTACTTCACATAACCAACTCCATAACAAAGCTAAAGAGATCAAATATACAAATATGAAGGAAAAAAAAAACCAGCTGGAGAGGAACCTCAGAAATTATGCACATTGTTTTATTGTACAACTATAATACGATCACAGAGAGCGTAATTGTGAGATTCAGAATGAAAAAAACATCACATGGATATAGATCGAAGCATGCACTGGTCTACTACAAGTATTCCATCAGGATACAAACTTATTCCCAACACTTGTCAGATGAATTTTTAAATGTGAAAGAATAACAATAATGGTTATTCAAACCTGCAGCTTGAGGTCAAAGGTTAGATGTTCTAACAACTAGGTTACAAAAGTCTGATCCAGTTTTCATGTGTGAGAGTACGTGGAGTGAGTGGTGATGGCTGCAGCTACCGGGAAGCATGCAGATGGCAATCCTGATACACAGGTTTGATTCCTGTGAATCAACAGTTCTTAATCGGTTCTACATCAGGCTACTTTTTGTTTCGCCTGGCCGAATGGTCTGAAGCAAACTGAGGACAGCATTCGCCCAAATCACTTCCTCTGCTTCAACTGAAGCAGTGTGTAGTAGCCACAATTTGTGATATATCACCTTTCTCAGGGAGCACATCAAGCTTGTACGATATGACCAACAAATATTCTTCCATTCAAAAAGGATACCATAAGTCTGTAAGAAACGATGCCTTTTCTACTAATTACTCAAAATTGATGGAAACTTAAAAAGTTTGCATCAATTTTGAGTGATGGCTGTGGCAAACCAACCTTTCTTTCCGGTTATAAATTGCAGGGTAATTCATACATATGATTAGACCACAGAAACATCACTCTGAAGAGAAATGACATGACAAACTCAAACTTTTGCAAAAATTGTACGTTATTTTAACAAATGACAACCTTGGACTGCAGCATACACTGGCTGTTGTGCCATACCATGTGCATAATCCCCATAGTAACTTTAGTATGTTGTACAGTAAGTTTTCACAGTATTTAAAGAAAAAGACAACTGGTATGATCACACCCTAATAATCTTATTTAACTACAACCAGTTTCTCCCCTATCCCCCCACACACCCTTTTCATACGTATAAGTTGGCATATGGTTGTACACCTGAGAGGCAAGGGGGCGTTAGTTTAATCTCAGCAGCTATTGCAGGGTTTTCCAATCAAATCACTTCCACAATTATTTCACAATAATCTCCAATATTTTAAGATTATCTTACACTTTTACGATATGACACATTTTTTACTTGAGTTTTCCTCAAGTGCAATAATCAGACAGTGATAGTTTATTGTAGGGTTACAATAAGAGTATGAAAAATGGAAGTGAGCGACTACTACAAATTTTCTCAGAAAGAAATGCGCCTTTAAGTAATTACTGTACTTGCATGAATTTATTCATAATGTAGCAAAGAAATTTGTAAAATGTTATTCCTAGTATAAAAATGGGTCTTTTGATAAATTTGTGGACCATGAAATAAATATATTTCACTTGACTGATTTTAAACTACTATCAGTTTCTTGAAAGGGATTAAAAAGAAGAACTGCAATTTTGCCCACATGAGATTTTCATGGCCCAAATTCTGCTGCGTTGGTCTATCGGTGAAAAGTGAGGTACATAACACCATTTTAGCTGGCAAGTACTGCAGATTCAAGTTAGATAAAAATGGGCCTAACAGTGTGTTTCACTGCACTGTTCATGCGTGAACAGTGTCATCAACTGGCGGTGGACCATCTACCCTATACAAAATCACGACACACAATCACCCAAATGACAAAGAAAAATATCAGTATTTTTCAAACTATTGGTGACTCTCATTTGCAAGGTTCACACAACTAAAAATGATTTTCAGTACAGAAGCCTCCAATCGCTTGTGTATATCTCATCCACCAACCTAGCCAAAAAAAAAAAAAAACAAAGATATTTTCTTATGAATACACCTTACTAATTTCCTTCAGTAGGAATCCAGATGCTTCTGCCTTTACGGTTTAAGGCTCCTCTTGGAGATTTTCTCTCTAATTTGAGTTGTATCGATTGTGGTAAAGTAAAAAAAAAAAGAACTATTACAATATAAAATGTTGAAACATTTCTGTACAAACAACATGTCCCAAAATGTAATGAGCAGACCTCAAACTTTTATCATTTTCTCTTCAAAAAATTGATGTGAAAGTTAACAAATGTTCAACCTTAAAGAGCAAAAAAAAAAAAAAGAAGACCCCTCACCAAGATTTAGTGCGACAAAATTTAAATGAAAAAGGTCAAAAAGTTGCTAGCAGCACATTGTTGAGAAGGAAGACTGCTATTTGTTTTTGCATACTCTGTTAACTTATACTAAAAATAACCAACAGCACCCTTAACTACAGAACATTCATGATCTTTCATTGCAACTTGATTTCCCTTGGCTATTCACAGACCTGCTATGCCTTATCTACTCCATTTAACAGATTAAAATCTTACTGAAACATAACAACTACGTAATATAAGCTTTGATGTGAACTATTAGCTTTCTATGTTGGCTGATTTACTTGAAATTTCAAAGAAGAAACAGCATTCACAAATTCATAAGAAAATGGCCTCCAAAGCAGGGATAGATATATTTCTTCCCACCATGAGAGGACCATCGCTTTGAAACAATGTTCACTGTGTAGCAAAAACTCTCTATTCAAATCCTCTACAAAGATGTAACTTAATAGCCAGAGAGCATATTACAATTCATCATCAGAAAATAATGAAACATCTCAATGGCTGTGTATGGCCCATGCGGTCTACAGTAATAGCTTCTTTGGTCAGGAGGAAAAGCTGTAGTTACAATCGTAAATTTATTAATATCAAATGGAGACTTGGCTGGGCTACATCTGCTTTGAGAAGTTTTTTCCTCGATGAAAAAGAATTACTTAATGAGAATTATTCCATGCTGTGTGAAGATCAGAAAATGAACACAAAACTTCATGAGGAAAAACTTGTATAAGAGAGAAAAAAAAGAAAATGCAACACCGTGCGTTGATTTGTTGATGGTGACACCAAGTTGTCTTCACGAAAATTGACGAGAGATGAATTTTGGAGTATGCACGGCTTAGAGGTTTGCCAATGCTCACACCAGAAGTTGGCACAAACAAAGAGATGCAGTCGCTTCAGTGCCTACAAAGGTGGCTGATGCAAAGTGACAAGCACAGACTTTTGATCCCAGCATTGCATTTACAAAATTTGTCAATGCTGACACCATCCGTTGACTCATCAACTGACAAGGGTGCAGTCTTGGAACATGCACTGCATTAAAGTATGCTGGTGTTCCTGCTTGCATGAACAGTCCACACTGCAATAAGCAAACGAAATTTCTTCCCAAAATAACCCAACCAGGAATTTGTATGAAGTCTGCCATGAGTGTGAAATCTTAGCTAATAATATACTATATGAGTATTGCAATATGGTAGTGCAAGAATTGTGCAAAACAGGTACTTAAATAGAGCAAGACCTTATTTTCTTGGAGATACAGTATTCAAATTTTATGGCAATAGCAGACACAACGGACATTTGGCGAAATGATGCCATCCTGGTCCCATTCAGTTATCTAGTAACAAGTTATAATTACATCCTAAGTAAACACCGGCTGTATTCTTGAGAGGGAGGCAATGCTGCTCTACACTAACCTAGTACCTAATCCCCTGTCTAGCGATACTCAAACCACGTTACGTGGGGTGCGCATTGCCGGCTAGGTAAACTGAGAGAACCTAAAGGCATCAAGGGTGTCCTCAAAATAAAAATATTTGTTTCAGTTGATATGGCAAAATAATTACAGTTTGAACATGAACATTCAAGGTTAAAGAATAGTTTAGAAGAAAAGTCATGGTAGCAAAGAAATGCGAATTTATCAATATTCAAGACAATGTACTAGATCCAAGACCCATGAAGCTGGCAGTTCATTAATTACTCGACAACAGTTCCACTGACATGATGGTGGAGGTGTCTACCTCCACACACTCTGGTTCTCTGACTGCAAATCATTTATGGAATGTCCGTGAGTCTATCGAAGAAACTTTGCCCTGAATACAGAACAGGAGTGATTTAATTTCAACTCCTATACTGGCAAAAGTTCTTCAAACCAAACATTCAGTCTTCTCCATATCAGTGCAGTGTTTACCATGTTAACATTGGAATTTGAAAAGAAATGCAAAAAAAAATGCCTACACAACAACAAAAAAATGTAACACAACACAAAATGAGCTCACACGAAAGTTCCAAGTGATGACCAGAAGAATCTGCACTTGAGACCAAATATGATAATAAGCTTTAATGTTTGACCCTGCTGCTTGAAAATCCTGACAATACCCTTGCCACTCTTCACGACCATGGACTTCAGTATAATGGCATGCTATGGCAATCTGTGGTTGAGCCTCATGGATACAATTCATGGACTTCATTCTGAGCTGGACAAATGGTAAAGTCATGTCTTATTTTCTGATCAATATTTAATGGTCATTAATGTTCACAGAAAAAAGAAGTTGATTCTTGTAGGTCATTTGACATGAGAGATGAATGAAATTCACAATTTCTTCAAATTCCTTGGCCAAACTTGCATTGAAGAGACATTATTATTTTCTGTCTACTGTGCCATTACACCACAATTTTGAGCCCCAGAACCACCCTTGCAAAGTTATTAGTGAAGATTCTCTGGAAAAAAAGACACTATGCAACAAACCAAAGGTTTCAGTCATATACAACAAACCCAAGCAGATCAGCAATTTGGCAATCTTCATAAGTGCCTATTTTTTGCTCTTTTCCTTTTGTTTCAACCTTCTACTTTTACATTTTCAAATCAACTGGGAGGTAAGATTACACACCACTCTTGAGAAACGACTCATTGCAAAGGTGCACTGGAGCAACAGAGGATGACTAAAGGAGGAGGGGAGGGGAAAACTGAACAATAAAGAGAGGAGATAGGAGATACGAGGATGTAAGAAAAGGGGATTGGCAAAGAGGGAGAGGAACAGAAGAACAGAGTGGAAAGATGGAGATAAAAGAAGCAGACAGAGAAGGTAGAAAGAAAGAGGTAACAGAAAGAGTACAATGATCTATAGGTAAAATACATATTTGAATAATGATCCATAGTAGTATTATCTTAAGCACATAAATATACTTATAAAATATTAGCAGTACACAGTGGTCACAAAGCAAAACGTGCAGTGCAGATTCCCAAAATCCATGCACCGTTCAAACATCATGTTATTTTCAAAGTCCATCTCAAATCCTGGAGCCGATAACTCTGACCAAATTAATACTATGGCAGTTTAAAACAGCTTGTTTTCCTTCTATTCTGCTCTCTCTCTCGTATCGCATCTGCATTGAACAAGCAAATCAAGACCCAACACCAATGACAAAGCTTGTTTGATCAGGGTATATCAGTCCAAAGTTACACGACAGCCAGTATTGTGAGTTTTCAAGGAAACCACATACCAAGGAGTATAAATCAACTGCGCCTTTGAGGCAGGCACATTCCGCCACGAGTTGTCATATTAAAAACGAAAAAAGGCAGAAAATAACAGAAGAAGGACAACTAATATCCTTCTGCAGGACATTAAATCACAATATGGAACACATCTTCCACATGCTCTTCTTTTGGCCGCTGCCTTGCGTTACCTTCACTTGGCCACTGTTCTGATCGCCGCTCGCGATCAGCTTGCGATCCATTTTGGCTTTGATGTCCCTTGCTAGTGTTACAAAAGCCTGGGGGAAAAAAAAGTGTCATAAAAACTTGTTGGACTAGTCATCAGTTTCTTCAAAGTCTTGATGCATACTTAGTCATATGTTTTCTTTGACTTTGTTCCAAACTATGACTGTTTACATACCAACTGTGAAATGAAGTGATGCCTCTTGCTGGCCCTTTGACATATTAAATCAACTTATAAGGTCAAAACACCACAGCTTGATAACATATGGAAACTTATGCCGAAGGGCATAATAGGAATTCCACCAGAAACCCACCCCCCCCAACAAAAAATGGGGGGATTTGTTACAGCAAAACCATTAATTCAACTTGAAGCTGTCCTTGGCAAAAGAAACAAAAAGATTAAGATGGAAAAAAAAGTTTGCTTCAAGGTTGTTTTTAAGGTGCAATTTGAAGGGTTTTAGACGCCATTTATTAACATAAGTTCAACATTGCTGCAAACTTTCTTCTTAGGTAAAAAGCAAGATAATTTAATACAGTGTTCAAGCTGGCCTAGAGTTTTTTAACAACTAATAATTTTCCCTAGAAGGCACTTACCTCTTCCACATTAATGCTGGCTTTTGCGCTGGTTTCCACAAATTTGATTCCGTATTCGATGGCAAGCTGTGGAAGATACCAAATGTCAGGAGATCATAAGCATCAGGTAAACAAATGCCAAATAATACAACACTTTGGGGGAAAGTCTTCTACCTTCAATCACAACTTGAGTTACGCATAGATGATCCGTTCAAATAAAACAAATTGCTGATTTTTTTACAGTGATAACCAAGCCTTTAATTACCACTGAGGATTTTCAAGATAACAGACTTTCAAGAGGCACTTCATGCTTTTTGGGAAACCAAAAGACCATCTAAACTACCTGAGAGGCATCAGTGGCATCATTTGATAATGGTCAATGAGTTGCTGGGATAACCACACATTGAAAAGACTCTTAGTGAACAAACTCATGTGAACACATATCAGCAATAATGAATATGCATGATATGTTTGAATCTTTGTTCATGACAATTAGCTTGATGAGGAAAGGGCAGCAGGAGTCTTGAGGTTGCCAATCCAATACTTTTGCAAGACATCACGGGGAAATACCTCCCTGACCTTTTGATTTTTATACTTAATGCAACCGTAGCAGAATGACTGTCATGGGTAAAGCGAGAAGTGGTTGAAGAAACACATGTTTTGTACTAATGATATCTACCAGTACGTATGTATACACTCTAGAGACAACATGAGGAAGTTGTATTGATCAAAGACAGCTTCACTTTGAAAGAAACATTCTACACTTTGTGAAATCTGTGTGGCTTTGTTGGTTTCTGTAACAATCTTTTGAGCAGCAATGTTTTGTTTTCTTGTTTTCCTGGAGTTACGCCTGTATTTTGGGGAAATACCATTCATACTGTAGCTGTAAAAACTGTCTGCAGGGTAGATGCCAATGGAAGCTATGAAGATAAAGGGCTTGAACCATCAAAGTCACACAGTGTGTGGAGAGTTGCATCAGTGTTTACAAGCAGATAAGAGATCTGGCCAGTGGTTTATCCTGACTCCTACTCCATCCTGATATATCTCAGTGCAGCACAAACTTGGACCAAAGGGAAACACAATCACATGGGTAACTCCCTTATCAGGGAACAGACTTGGCATTATCTGGTCAGTCTACTGACAGCGTTCTTTTGGCATATTTACAAGCTACGTACTTGCAAAACGAAAGCGCCCGACCCTGCAAGAATCCCTGGACAGAGTCCTTCGAAACACAATGCATGGATAGATGTTAGGTAATCCAGGAGGTCCTATGGTTTACGACAATCATCCAGAAATAGTACGCATTTTCCTTTCAAGTGCAGTATGAAGCCTTTTCAGATCACAGCAAGCATACAGTATAAGGCATCCTTAGGCTTGGCCCCACAACAAACAAAGACAAAATATTTACCCACCCCCAATCCCTTTCCATCCGTACAAACTAATATCCAACACAGTATTAACAATTATGCCAACACTGGGAGAGGGTTTTGAGCCATCTTTGCAGAGCCCTGTCTCGTTTCTACAGCGAACTGCATTTTGTTCTTTTTAAGATAAACAAACTAACCAGAGAGCTGCATAGTGTATCCTGTACTTCTTGTTAGTAAGTTGCTAACCCTAGATTCTGCTCCTCTGTATCATACTGGGCGTTTGGCATGAAGAATGTTTAAACTGATGATCCCACCAGGTAACCCTCGGTTACACTTGTGTCACAAACATTTCAATGTACAAGATATAAGTACCTACCTTTTCACCCTTTTCCTTAGAAACCTGTCTCTTATCCTCCATGTCACATTTGTTACCCAAGATCATCTTCTCCACATCTGCAGATGCATGCTGTGGAGAGAGCGACACGTAGAATCAGATGGGTCGTCATCTTTGACAGAGTTGTGTCGATATTACACGGATGATCGTCCCTAACCTCACCACTGTTTGAAACTGTACAACACTGCTACACATGAAGACGACAACCATCACATTTGCTCTGCACCGTCAAAACTCAAGATCCAATGAATTTAGCTTTGAAAAATTCACCAGAGAGCTTGAAGAAACCCCAAAGCAAATGACCAAATATGGTCGATACTGTTTCTGAAATCAGAACATGCACTCCAAAAATAAGTTTGTATGACATGATAGAAGTGTCAGTACACACTACAAAAGGTGATACACTGTCAGTACCATTGTACATGTAAGGTCACTTAAAGACAAAAACTCATCCCCCCTGACAGTTTCAATTCTCCCAACCACCTACCTCTAGTCCCTCCCTCAGCCTGTCTTAAATTCCTCCACATGTGTAATCAAAACAATGGATCCCTGTGTACGCTGTGTAATATGAGCTGCTCTGCATCTTTCGAATTTGCTGTCAATCTAAGAGTACTGTAACTTAGAACCAGTTGAGAATTTTGCTTTCCGGGAGGTAAAAATATAGCTTAGGGTGATGCAATACAGCCTTTAAATATAGACCCCTCTCTATGTATAGAGAATGGGTCACAGCTTTCAATCAAATGCTGAAAGATGTGACCCCTCTGACACTGAAACCGATTTTGCCTTTTCATTTGAAGGTTCTTGTGATTAGAATCAAACCTACATTGGTAAAACTAAAAGACACTTGGCTACCAGAGTTAAAGAACACTCCTCAAATAGATCTGCCAGTGTGCCATTAATGATCACATCAGTAATGCTCAGATTGCAGTAACTGCAGCCTCGCTAATCTTCATATCCTTGCCAACGGGAGCTCAGACGTCGAGATTAAAATTAAAGAAACTCAAACCTACTTTGAACGTCAAGCTATAACATGATGGAGCATCTTTCTTACTTGATGTGTTTTGATGTATTTTGATATATTTTTATACTGTTATAGCTAACTTCTCAGACTTCTGCTGTTTAACATTATATTTTACCACCTGATGAGGAAGACGTGAATCTTCAAACACATTTGTTATCTAACTAGCATTTCAAGAACCTTTTTGTTTTAATTTGCTCTTTTATATGGTTCTACATCTGTAAAACTCTTCTGAAACTTTTATACATTATCTTACCATTTAGCTACTTTTGAAATAACTCACATGAATAACCTATTAATTTATTTTTATAGTCTCTTAATTTGAATAACCTATAAATCAGTTAATTTAATCAATCTCATAAAAAGTAATTGCTTTTTTCTTACTCCACAGTTCTTTATTTTAACCTCATTTTATAGATTCATCTTATGTCCTGGTTGATGTTTTTTTTATATTTATACTGAAATGATGAAATTGAATTAAAATCAACTGACAGAGCACTCCCACAAAACTGTGACCAGCTACCCAAGGCCTACTATGAAACTGTCAAACCTCAATCGTTTATAAATCAAAGAACACAAAAGCAGATGGCAAATGGTCATAGCATAGTATTGTACGACTAAAACTTCAACCTTCTCTTATATTCCACAATCCTTTGACGATGGACGCAGCTTGGAATGTTGCTTTCGTTTTTGTAAGTCCAACCACACAAGTTAATTTTTTTTTATTTTTGAAATGCATTTGAAAGCCTTAAATATTCATTCAAATGACGGACACTATTCTGTGCGAAAAACTGATGGCTTTGACATGTTAATGATCTACTACTTTCCGAGAAATGATATTGCTGCAACTGATGGTCTAAGATAAAAGAACAAAGACACAATGGAAACCAAAAGATTAAATTCGTTTAAACTTCTGCGATCAAGCAAAACTGAAAGAGAAAATTATTTCATCACATTTTGAGATCTATCGAGGCAAGGTGTTGCAGTGACTAAGCTTGCACCGTAGACCAAAAACCGTAACAACGGGTCCGGATTATGTTTGTTTATTGCTTTGAAGAAAAACCCAAATGCCAAAAACAATTGTGGAGTATCAAAAATAATATGATATAACACTAAAATGTGGAATATCAAAAACAATAAGATATCAAAAATAATGCTGAAATATTGAAATTGTGGAATACTTAAGAAAATATTAGCTAAGATCTAATTAGGTAAAAGAAATAAACTGATTAACAAACCCTCCAACTACTTGAACGTCTCAGGCAACTATATGCCAATTGAGACAATAGTAACATGTGTGAGGGAAAACCTGTTACTAACAAATTATGATTATCACTTGTCTGACTATACCAGTCTTTTCTTCAAATACTGTGAACTCTTTACATGAAAAAAAAAAGAAAACAATATTAACTGGCCTGAAATAAAGAAAAAGACCATCATGTCCTCTGTACTAGCACCTAACCTAAACTGTAACATCATAAATATGTCACTAGGGACTTACTTCTTCGATGTTTCTGATCCAATTCCTGATGTTGTCAAAGGACTTTTGATTTGTGATGTCATAGACAAGCATAATACCCTGTAGGAGGAGATAATAAAGATTTGAATAATTTCAGGGTGTAATTTATGAACATAAACACCTGAACAGGCATACAGATTTCACTCAAGCTAATACATAAGCAATGCTGGTAGGGTCACTGATTTTTTTTTTTTGGCTAGGGAGGTGTTGATGGCACATCTGTGTAACAACAGTATGCCCGAGAAACTGAATCGTTTGTAGTTTGTAGTTGAGAGTGATAATGCAGTCTAGGGTATATTACGTTTACCAAATCTAAGAATGCTACGGTACCTTGTTACAGTTTGAGATGTTCAGAAATAAAATCAATCAGTCAGAAAAAAAGAAATCAGGATAATCTGAACACACGACAAAGTTGAAGTTACACCTTGAGAGTGTGCCATTTTTAATTACTGACTACTGGCTGCTCCTTCACCCGATCTTTAATTGAAGGAACCTGTTGTTTTTCTAATTTCAAATCTTGCGGTGATTATCCCAAATACGTCACAAAAAATATCATGAATTGACTACACCCATCTTCACATGTAAGACTTTTCACAGAATTTTGCAAATCCACTGACACACATGTACACACAGACATCATATTCTTGATATCATGAACTTGTGAATTTGTCTTAACAATGACAGAAATCCTCACATGACTGAAGATGTAATTATTCTTCTATGACACTGATGGTGCATTAAGGGTAGACAATTGAGTTTCATAGTTTCAGCAGTTTCACTATCAACTGGAAAACAATACAACTGACGCATGACTTTCGTTATATGAATTGAAAATTTTGATTTTATGGGTAACTGAAATCATTGTTTGACACTACTGGACAATGACAAATGGCTGTAATATGCTTTGCAAAATGTTGCCATTGATAAGCATATAAATTTCTTCTACAGTGCTGTGCACAATCTCAAAAATTTGTTCTTATGTTGTCTCATGTATTATGGACACTGTATCTCCGTAATTATAAATTTTCAGCTTGACCATGTAAGTGACCAACAACAACAACTACACCTGAACTAGCCTATCAGTTTCAAAGTATCAATGAATTCATGACAAATACATGTATGATCAGTTACACCTACGATATTAACAATCCATCAATGTATGCTAACAGAAACATGATACAGCACTTGACTACAGCGACGCAGAACACATGTCAGTTAGACAGGGTCAGAAGTTTCGCCTCTCAAGGAAATGATAAAAGTCATCTTGCGAGAACAACATTTCCTTTTCCTTCAATTAAAGAGTGACAGCCAATTTGTGAAATGGAGGACGACTAGATTCTTCGTACCATAGCACCTCTGTAGTAGGCAGTTGTGATAGTGCGGAACCGCTCCTGGCCGGCTGTGTCCCTATGGTGAAGAGAAGAGGATTGCAGAATGCCAGATATCTTTGTGATACAACGATAAAAGAATATTTGCAAGAGCTAAGGTCAAATTAGAAGTTATTAATTATCTACTTCTGAATGTACAGTACAGTGCAAAGTTGCATACCAGTGTTTCCTCTGAGAAAAAGGCCATTGGCTCAAAATGATGAACTATATTGCTTTAACTTTAAATGTAAGCAGCATGTACAGTAACTGTGCCCACAAACATCAGAGCACCAAATTGACAATGAATAAAATTCACATAATAGCAGCGTATTGGAAACACTGTTTGTCACAGAAACGAACAGAGAAAACTTGAAAATGTTCCTCACCTCTAATCCTGCTCCACAGTAACTCAGGTATCATGTTATTTTATGTATTTTCTTCACACCTAAACCTAGTTACATCTTTTCCTTACATGCTATGGAGCATGAAGTTTGATGCACACTGACAATGAATTGATACCCTGATATCACTTTAAAAGAATACTAGAACGTCCAGCTAGCTTGGCAAAAGCTAAAAATCTCAACAATTAGGGAAATTTTCTCAATTGTTCTGTTTTGAATTTACAGACGATTCATGAGTTTCAAAGCAACTTGGCATACTTCATTTGTGATGTCCGTTTTACTTTAAAACGAGTTATCCTGTTGTCACAAAATCCAAACATACGGTTGCCAATGTTTCACTCACATGCACCATCACACACACACACAAAAAAAAAAAAACAAACAAAGGAATGAAAAAGCCATGCTCCTCAAACTACAATTACTTTAGATGAATACAGTCTGAAAATTTAATTGTGAACAAAGGTGTGCAATCTACTCTGAGAAATTACACACGCAGAACGTATACATGTACACACACATAGAACAAACCTGATCACATTTAGTTCATTTAGTTCAGTTTCATCTAGTCAGCCATTGTTACACTAATGTATTCAGGCGAACCAACCATGGAACACTTACCATATTTGCAGCTTTATTTTCTTCCCATCTAATTCTATTGTTCTTATCTTGAAATCTATCCCTGTGGCATGACAAAGAGACAAAAGGCACATGAAGAATAATTCACTGCTCTACTTAATTTAAACACTAACTTCTCCCAAAATAACCATTCAGTGCGTATTCCATGAGATCCAGGCTCTCACAAAATTTGACATGGTCTGTTAATAATGACACATTTCGACCACACAATTTCCTCCTTTTTTCCCACACTGGCTTTTTACAAATTTTTATCGGTAAAAGCCAACTAATACCTATTACGTCAAGAGCATGTTCAGACTTCTGTAAATAGTATTTCACGTTCAGGAAAGAGTGATACAATCTCCAAGACTGAGCAAATGCCTTATAGAGCAAATACATTTCATTGCTGGGACTCACACTGAATATTAAAATTCAGAATGATTTCACTTTGAAAAATAACCCTAATGTGAAGATGCCACTGAGCAAATTTCCAAAGATCCTGCTCATTACTAAGATTGACTTAACTTTGAAAAGGAAGAATACAGCATATCTCTGATATCATTGCAAAGGTGCATACAATGTGTACTTGCCAATTGCAGTAACAACTCATGTGATGTGTGTTCTACAAGATGTTTACACATTACTGTACCTCTTGTTGGCATAAACACACTAAGGCACTGTATTAAATGTATCAAAGCACTGTGTAAATTGTTGAACAACATCAGACCATGGAATACTGCAAATGTCAATATTGCAGTAGGTATGGAATGTGATTCCATTTCAAGATTAAAATTGTATCACCCAATCTAGGCCTACTGTGCACTTGCACAGTACTATTGTGGGTAGAACTGAATGGCTTTGCCGCCAAAAGGTAAATTTACAATGCTGTGGTATGGCATTGTATTTCTCTATTGTCTAGCTGTGAACTGACTCCCACTGGTAGTGCTATTCCCTATTTCCTAAAGCAGTGATCAATACAGGAAACCTATGACGTTGGCCCGCACCTTGTGACACATGCAGACATGACTCTTAGCATGATGATTAGTGTTTAGGAAACTACAATTTCATGGAGCTGTTGACAGTGTCTGCATGTTCAGAAGAAACCATCCTGCAAACTGTACGTACCTACAGTATACAATTGGTACATACAAGCTGAAATTTGTGCTCCTTATTGTATTAAGGCAGCCACTATACATACAAACGAGTCAATATATTACATGATAGTACACTTTGTATGAAGTAACTCATTGAGTACACTGCACTAAATACAGTGTGTACCATGTACTGATACTGTAGTACACTGCATGGATATATTGACAATTTAATGGTTTTGAATTTGAAACATGAATAGATAATGATAAAATACCAAAAACTAAACACTTATTAGCCATAATATGCTGGTAGGTCCGTAATATGCTGTTTGAAGAAGACAACTAGCCTATATCCTTAATCTTCCATTGTCCTCTGCCATTTGATACCAATCTTGAAGATAACAGATATGTACACCATGTTTGGTTTTTCTAGAGCTGCAAACATGAGTCAAAGGGCACTATGCTTCCTTGTATGAAGATCACCTGACGGTACCACTTGCCACAATGATAATATGACATATGACACAACCTCAACTACAATGTATCATACTATTTTTTGTTCAAGCTTTCCACTTAAAGATATCATGCTAAAGTGGTTTTCAGATTTTTGCCCCTAGTTCCCCACATAACTATTGACATCCAGAAAAAACAACAGGGTAAACCTTCTCAATGTGGCAAATCTACATACAAAGTTTGACTTTCGTCCAACTTTTTCCTATTGAGTTAGCATGTACCCAAGCAAATGTCATAGACACACATGCATATATTTACAAACACATACAAACCTGTTGATGTTATTGATGTTATTGCTTTCTACAACTGCAAGAACTTTTGAAAATCCTTTGGTGTACTTTTGAAAATGCAGGAATAAGAGCACATGCTGCAAATAAATGTTTGGCCAAAGTCTACACACTTGATGATTCACAGGGGTATACAGTATATAATGTCTGAACACATATATTGACTCACAATTCATTGAGGGGAAGGAATTTGGGGAGAGCACACTTTTTATTTCCTGAATTTCAAATTTGTAAACTGTCATAGGTTGAGAGGACTCATGCAACTTTGAAACAAACTTTAAACACCAATGTCATATTGCATTTATGTTACAGTGTACTGTACTCTTAGCACTTCCCAATGATATGGAAAACTGCTAAGTTCACTAAACCTTTATTAGACTACTGCCAGTTTCCACCATCATGAACTGTCCCAATGCCTGTCAACTTGTCCCACCATTCATATTCCGAAGCTCAACAATATGCTCTTTTCTTTCTGTTAACTTTATTTTCTACAAAAACCTGCTAAAGACAGGCATACTGTGAAAATAGTTTAGAGAGAGCAAATATTCAGTCAGTGTGAAAGGTGAGCTTAGTGTAATGCTGTGAGACGACCAATTTCTGGTCTCATCTTCAAGAGGAAGAGATGCAGATGGTCTCAGTGATGTCAAGGCAATTCAAAGCAAAGGGGTGAAAACTACGGCAAGGAAACAAATCCCTGGAAGCCTTATTGTGTTGATAGTCACTGCAGTAATGGGTCACAATTGACAGGGAGCATCACCTTCAATGCAAGCACCCCCTATAAACACCCCCTATAACACCCCCTATCCCCGAGTACTCTACATCGCCTACATGTGACTTTCCAATGATCCCCAGGGGGATCAAGTAAGGAACCACTTTGAAAATCACTACAGTACACTAATCGAAAATCCCACATAATGTAAAGAGAACAGTAAATGTTGAGCTGCAGATATATGATCCAGGAAATGCAAGGCTTCTGTATAAACTTTGGGAAAAGCGTAAAAACAGCCAGCCATAAGTCACAAATTTAGCGAGACATGACAGAAACATCAAATCAGAATTTGTGGTGCTGGCAAATTGGCTGGGATACATGGTTCTGCATCAGCATACATGTGCACCACAGTATACCTTTATCAATACTGAAAGATGGTCCACAAGTTGATTTACAATCCAATGTTGATTCACAACACTTTGCACACTGAGCGAACACAACTTTCATGAAAGTTTAGGAACCCTCCCCTTAGACTCCCCACCCCCAGGATGGTATTTGCAAACTTTCTCTCATGTTGGCAAGTCTGTGTAGGGGACTAAAATTACTCAAGACAGCAGACATTCTGCGTACAAGTTGAACTCAATTTAAGGTTGTGAAGAGACATTATCATTCATGTTTATGCATACACTTCTCATTCAAACCTGACATACGGCTCATACTAAACCCCCTGAGTATGCCACACATCAATGGAACAGATAATACCTTATGAAATGTTGCAGCTTAACAGTGAGACAATCAGACAAAAATTTTGTTTTTAGAAAACTTCATGTCTGGCTTTTCTTCGAGTAAGGTCCGTTTATATATCTATACTATCGATATTCTGTACATTGCAATCCACTCCATATCAATAATGTTGATATTGAGTACTGAAGAGTTGCTATTTATGGAAGAGACATACATTTAATGATGTTAAATGGCCCACATAGAGTGACTTTTGCATATGTATCAAAGTTGGCAAAAGTTAGTGAGAAAAACCTTAATTGTCAATAATATCAACATAAATCGAGATAGAGACACCGGCTTTTCTTTTCGATATGGACAGACTTTACATTTAAGACTTTGAGTGGTTCCACAGATTCAGTCCCAGTTGGGTGATACCTTTCTAAGAAGTAAGTACTACACATTGCATACATCATGATGATGGGAACATTTTGTTAACAAACTTTAAGTAGGGCTTGCATACCACAGAATGGCTTCATTGATTCAAAGTCACCAACATTCAAGACCTTTCTGAGAACGACACATGGTATACATGTTGTACATGATGCACAGGAAATTCTGTTAAAAATCCTTCAGCCTACAGTACCTACAATGGAATGGCGCAGCAGATTTAAAGTCACGATCAGGTGATATGCCTACATGCTTTTTTTAGAATGACTTACTGTGTGCAAGATGATGGTGACATTTTGTTAAGGAACTTGTCAAGTCCAAACTTTCCACTTCAAAGTGGCTATGTAGATTCCAACTCACAGTGGGCTTAACAGCCCAAAGCCAGAGCACTCTGAGATGACAGTAAAGTGTAGTGTGGCACAGTACCTGTATTCTGCAATTCAGGCCTAGGAGGACGAGTTATTTAAGGATTCAAACTCACCAGACAAGTGAAAAGGAGACATGTGGCAGTGTATTACAACTTAACACTAGGTGACTACCAACTCAACAATTTTGCATCAAATTTGGTGTATTTCCAAAAGGTCAGTTCAGGTTGGAAGATCTTACATTGCTTCTACAGTAGAGGTTAAACGCTTGCACTGTGATCCGTTTGGGGATGTAAACCTGAAATCTCCTGATTACTCACCTTTCATTGTAGGTTTGGGATGGTAGAACTACAAATATTCAGCACACATACTTTCATAATGTCAGCACCTGTAAAACTGTAGTACCGAGTATCCATGGAAAAGTTGCACTTTTGATATTTCTTTTCAACATTTCCAATCAGTTAAATTGGTTAAATTAAAATGGTTTTGCATCAGCATACATGTGCACCACAGTATACCTTTGTCAATACTGAAAGATGGTCCACAAGTTGATTTACAATCCAATGTTGATTTACAACACTTTGCACACTGAGCAAACACAACTTTCATGAAAGTGTAGGAACCCTCCCCTTAGACTCCCCACCCCCAGGATGGTATTTGCAAACTTTCTCTCATGTTGGCAAGTCTGTGTAGGGGACTAAAATTACTCAAGACAGCAGACATTCTGCGTACAAGAGGACGAGTTATTTAAGGATTCAAACTCACCAGACAAGTGAAAAGGAGACATGTGGCAGTGTATTACAACTTAACACTAGGTGACTACCAACTCAACAATTTTGCATCAAATTTGGTGTATTTCCAAAAGGTCAGTTCAGGTTGGAAGATCTTACATTGCTTCTACAGTAGATGTTAAACGCTTGCACTGTGATCCGTTTGGGGATGTAAACCTGAAAACTCCTGATTGCTCACCTTTCATTGTAGGTTTGGGATGGTAGAACTACAAATATTCAGCACACATACTTTCATAATGTCAGCACCTGTAAAACTGTAGTACCGAGTATCCATGGAAAAGTTGCACTTTTGATATTTCTTTTCAACATTTCCAATCAGTTAAATTGATTTAACTTTTCAACAATAGGTTTGAATAACTAAGTAAAAACAAATCAAAATCTTATTAATTTCAATATTATGCCGAGATACCCTACATTTCTCTTAACATGTATATTGCATTCCAAATCAGCATATCTACAAGTCATTTTGTCTTTCTAGCTTGCTACAAAAAAATGTTCCTAGTAGATGTAATTCCAATGTCACATGTAAGAGCACTGGATACTTCAGCTGCTATAAGTTCTCACAGATGAGACATGTGACTTACCTACAGTGCACACTCAGCAATATTCACATGCGCATGTTGTCCCGTAAGCCCAAAAGATATGTATTTTTTTAATTCAATTTCCACTCCTGTGCATGTATGACTAAACTTTTCTCTTTTTTTTATCTACTTGAGTCCTTGGGTAGATAGCTGGATTTACAGCATGCAGGCTTCCAGGGTTACATATAATGTGAGGACTTCAAAGTTGTCCTATAAGTCACACTTGAACAAATGTCCCAGAAGTCACAATAATGCCAAGGGAGACTCCTGGAGAAAGACATTGTGTGAGAGTGTAGATAAAATCTTACTGATGTTAATGTACAAGCTCCGTGCTTCTCTCGGTAACATTTTCATAAAAAAAAGTACAAAAATCTCACTTTGATGATCTGAATTTTAGGCAAACCTGCTGCCCAGTGCCTACCTCATGCAAATTGACTTCAGTGAAAACGTTATCTACATAAGGTTCAGAATGCAATATAGCCTGTCTATTCAGATACAAATTCATCCATTGCATTTAGTTTTGGTTTACGACTGTATGAAGCACAAAAAATGGTCAAACAAAAGTGCTCTCAGAACCTACAATAATGAATTATTACAGATCAAGACAAGTAGACAGTCAAAACTGTTAATGACTGTGCTCCTCAATGAATTCAGACACACATATGAATATTTGGTTATCACAGTATCGGTATGATGGAGTGGCTCAACATCTTAGTTTTCATTTTATTACTACCCTGGACTTTCATGAAATTACAAGGAAAAGGAATTTATTTTTCTCGACACCTCCTACTGGAGGATGTCTGAGGAGTAGAGCAGAGCATAACTTTTAGGAATAATTGCTTCCTGTGGTTGCCAGGAAGTCTGCCCAAATGATGTAGTGGTCAAAGAAAACTGAAACTGAGAGACCAGAACTTGTTTTCAATTAATGGCCTTGAAATCTGCACAATTCCGTTAACATAAAAAGCACATTTATCACAACATGTTGTATGTCATGCATGTCAGGATTTTATTTCCTAACAGGAATTTGCTATAAAACAAGACATAACAACATTGCATCCACTTATGAAGTGCAAGGTGAAAATCCTTTTAATTCAAGGATGTGCTCCTCGTCAATATAGGTAATGTAGAATATGGGGATGCAATCTTCCATGGCTTTAGAGTACTCTTGGATATACGAAAGAAGTCCAGTGCCTAAAAGGGGACCACAGAAAATAGGCAGAGGACAGTAATGTACTATTCTTTAGAAGCAGAGGAAAATACATAAGTACAGTACAAAAGAGCTTATAGGTTGTAGGATAACTCTGAAGCTAGTCTAAACTTAAATGCTTGAGTCATATATACAATACTGTAGGCCTACATGATTGTCTGCTGAGAAACAAATGAGACAAAATGTTGTAAGGTCGGCTAGCTTGTCCCTATAAGCCACATTTTCAGGGATTGTTGTATGTAAAACATACTGTACAGGTATAGGGTATTAAAGTGTGTAAAGTGCTGTTTTCATTAAGACTTCTTTCAGAGGTTGGGCATACAAGTTGTTATACTTGTTGATCAAATGCAGGAAATGAACAATGTTTTTCTGATTTGTGCCATGTACTGTATACTGTACATGGCTTTGCCAAAATAGCCATTAACCCGGATGAAGACAATATGTATTTTCATGAAAAGTAGTCATGGTAGTTAATGGCTGTTTGTACTAAATTTCTTAATATTGTACTGTAACTTTAAAGCAGTGTTCCAAAGCCCTGAAGTTGCTAAGGTGAGATACTGTCTGATAAGTCACACTAACTTGTCCCATGAGTCACACGACACAATTGGTGATCTAATGCCATGGGTTCATGTCAATGAACTGCACTAGTGGTGTATCATGACACTGTCCACAGTGGCTATCATAACAAGAGCTGTGGAGAGTCTTATTGGAAAATTGAGATGGTGTGGAGAAATTGAAAAAAATTGCCATTTTTGTGGTCCCAAAATGTCCCATAAGTCACATGCATAATTTTAAACATATAAAGAAATAATTTTTGTTTGTTAATGGCTAATAAAGTTCATGTTTCTGTTCATACAGGAATAAGAAAAGGTCAAAATTGTTTTGTTGTTTTTAAACGTCATGAGCAAATTTGTAGTGAAATCCCATCAAATGTCCCATGATTCATGATGGAACTGACCATGGGTACTTCCCACTTCTTTAAAGTGATAAAACTAGGACTAGGACAACACCATGGACTGCCAGTGTCATACTTTGTGGTGCATTACTTACACGCTTCAGAGTATAAAGAAGAGAGAGGTGTAACCATGCACATTGTTTCAGTATGTGCAGGCAAGATCTGTCGCAGCTGCATCACGCTGCCAATCATCATTACGTAGGCACTTAAAGACAAGATTTGTCGTCTGCTATTGGTTGTTTCACATCAGTTTCCATTGTCACCACAAACGTTCCAACAATGTATATCCACTCCTATATCAATGTTGGCCACTACGTCCAGTCGTTCCATTATATTATTAAAATATGGATAATGGTTCTCAAAATATTCTCAAAATAACTCTTTTGGTTTTTGAGACAATTTTTTTCAATTTTGGTTAGGATTTTGGCTATGATGCAACCATTGGTTATTTTGAGAATGACACTCTAAATTTGTAGGCCTGTCCTACATAACCAGTATTAGACCTTTTTAGTTTAGTAAGTACAGGTCAGAAAGGACAATTTCCTCATAAAGAGACAATGACAGAGCAGACATCCCCAAGCCCAAAACAATCAGAATCTCCCACACTGCAGAAAATATTTATCAAGTGCATTCTTAAAGGCACTAACACTCTTAGATGTTACAACAGACTCTGGCAGGCCATTCCATTCACCCACAACTCTCTGCAAAATGAAATACTTTGTAACATCCAGCCTACACTGCATCTTTTGGAGCTTGAAGCTATGACCACAAGAACTCCTTGAATTAGACCACTAAAGAAAATCATTGGCTCTAATTTAGAATCAGTGACCACCAGTCAAGGTTATTGATGATGGTTAGGATTGAGTATTTGATGAGAATAAACCAAGTTGAAAGTGTGAAAAAGCTATTTAGGCCTAGCTTTAACCAAAATAACCATCAGTCATGGTTAAAATTGAGATTTAGGGTTAAGTTTAGGGTGAAATTTGGCAAAAACAAGGATTTAACAAGAATACATCACTGATTCTAAATAAGTACCAAATCATTAAAAACTAAATTATCAACACCATGAACAATTTTGAACACTTGGAGCAGATCAGCCTGCAGTCATCGAAGTTCAAGTGAAATAAGATTAAGTATTTTTAATCTATGATCATAACCTACACCTCTCATGGAACTAATCAGCCTTGTAGCTCTTTTCTGAACTTTTTCCGAAATATACTTGTCTTTTGAAAAATGGGGATTCTAAGCCTGTATACAGCATACTCTAGATGGGGCCTAACCAACTGCTTTTACAGCCTCACAACAATATCCTTGTGAAGGAATTTAAATTCCTCCTTATCATAAATAGAATTTGGTTCCCTTTCCTAGCAGCATCTGCACACTGCTCAGAGAATTTATAAGAAGAATCTACAAAAATGCCAAGATCTTTTTCAACTTGGACTTCCTGTATATTTGTAAAACCACCAAAACTGAAGTAAATCTTAGGATTACCATGACCGATGGGGTCATAAGAAGTGGGGCAAACAGCAATCTCTGGCTTATGTAGCCCCCTTCTGTTCTGGAAAATAGGATCAATGATGTTCTTGAATCTGTTGACTGTTGAGGCAGTGACAGCCTCCTGTGGAACATTGTTCCATTCAGTAATAATAGGCGAACTAAAACAATACTTTCTAATATCTAGTCTACAGTGGTGCTTCTGGAATTTAAGCTGGTGACCTCTTGTTCTACTAACATCCTACAATTAAAAAAAAGCAGCCTGATTAACAGTTTCCAGACCCTTAACGATTTTAAAACCTTCAATCAAGTCTACACATTTCAAGAGAAATCAAACCATTTCTTTCAAGCCTTTCTTCATAACTGAAGAAAAGACAAATCTGGAATCAATTTTGTAGCACGACATTGTGCCTTTTCAATGTTATCGATATCTTTCTGTAAATAAGGGCGCCATACCTGACAACAGTATTCCAGATGTGGTCTGACAAGAGATTTATACAATTTCAGTATATTACTTCTACTTTTACAATCAATCCTTCTCATACTCAGTGATTTTAACTTGAACACCACCGATAAAGTAACTGGCTTGCGCATTTGAATGACCAAGGTGAAGACACTTGCACTTCTGGGCATTAAACAACATTTGCCAATCGCAAGACCATTTATACAGTGTATTCAAGTCCTGTTGCAACTCAGTCACTTTACCGATGGAAAGAACATCAGAAAAGACCTTAGTATCATCTGCAAACTTCCGTACTAAATTATTCAGAATGGCATCCAGATCATTAATACAAAATATGAAAAGAATAGGACCTACTACTTCCCTGCGGTACGCCACTAGTCACTGGAAGCCAATCGGAAAAATGATCATTTAAAACAACTCTTTGCCACCTATTGTCCAGCCAGTTTTCAATCAAGTCTACCACTACTGAACTGATACCATGAGCTTTGACACTTAAAATAAGCCGCTTGTGAGGAACTTTGTCGAAGGCTTTACTGGAATCTAACTAGACAACATCTACAGGATAACCTTCGTCAACCTAGTAGACAGTGTGCTAAGGCTGTGAGCTCTGCCAACAAGGTCCTTGGTATTATTAATAGAACGTATGAATGTAAAAGTAGTAGTAATATACTGAAATTGTATAAATCTCTTGTTAGACCACATCTGGAATACTGTTGTCAGGCATGGCGCCCTTATTTACAGAAAGATATTGATAACATTGAAAAGGTACAACGTCGTGCTACAAAACTGATTCCAGACTTGTCTACTCTCAGTTATGAGGAAAGGCTTGAAAGAACTGGTTTGATTTCTCTTGAAATGCGTAGACTAAGAGCCGACTTGATTGAAGTTTTTAAAATCGTTAAGGGTCTGGAAAATGTTAATCAGGCTATTTTTTAAATTGTCAGATGTTAGTAAAACAAGAGGTCATCAGCTTAAGTTCCAGAAGCACTACAATACTTTCCTTGGGACCACTTGAAAATTTTATCAAGATCACTTTGAACACACTTAGTGTCAAGTTCTGAAAAAAGAACATTGGAGTATTTTACATATTGTGAGTTTTTGTACATTGTGAGTTTCTGTATATTGTGAATCTTGAACTTCATCATTATCCCTCGAAATTTAGATTTGGATTGTACCAGACTGCTGGATGGACAGTGACCATCATCCCTAATGTTATTGCTAGCATTTAGCAATCACACAGCCAATACCGAGTGTGACTAACAAAACAAGTAACAACTGACATTTACACTACAGTTTACTAGGCTATACACACTATACAGTGAGCATTGCTTATGGCCCCTACTGCACTACAGGCATATAGGCCAATGTACGTAGCCTAACGTCATCCAATCCTAACCTTCTTACCTATAGTCGAAATAAACGTAGAATTGAAAGCATCTTCTGAAAACCTAAATAAAACACAAGTCTTTCCAACACCGGAGTCGCCAATCAGTAACAATTTGAACAGGAAATCATAAGTTTTCGCCATCATAAAACCGTGTTTTCTGGTAGGTTAATCATTGCTGCAGTATCTACGAAAGTGCACAGGAAGTGAACACCACACAACTGAAGAAAGTTGTATATGAGCTGCCCAAATATATACGCTGCTCAGCTGAGGTCCCTCTGTATATAAGGTATGTGTCGTATCCTATCCCGTAATACGTAGGTGTTAAGGCGCAGCATAAGAAAGCATTTACTGTTCCCAACCCCGGGATTCAAAGTGATCAAATTACCACCCTTTATTACATTTGGAAGTTGAGTTGTATGTGACATTACTTAGTTGGACTTTCTTCCTGAATGAACATCATTTTAGGTTCAAAATAAGGTAAGAAGTCTATGCAATTTGACACACTGTTACTGTTCTTGCTATTGTCTACACCGTGTGTCGGCTGTGCGCTGAGCTGCATGCAGCCGTCAATCAGATCTCGTCAGGGAACACCCTAATTTCCTATTCTGAGAGTGAGCGGAAGTTACCATGACTCAATGCTAGTGATGATAAAAGTAATGGAGAAAACTAGAAAGAAAGAAATTTCTCATGACGTTACAAACAATACAATGTCCCTTCAGATCCCTTATTCAGGATTTCGGTAAGCTGATTGGTATTTGTCAATTTCTTCCCCGTGGTTGGTAGTCAATCAACGTGGCAATTGCATTATCTTTATCTATGGAAACAATATACGGATCTCAATTCATTGCGTACGTATTTTCTGTAGACAGACTACCATTTTTTTTTTTTGGGGGGGGGGGGAGGGGTGTGAAGGGGAGGAGGGTGCCGCACATTACTGGAGTTTTGCCGTCATGGGGAGGGGTAGCTTTAAAAAATTTTTGTCATTTTCAATGGTTCCAGATGGAAAATGGTGATTTTTCCATCTTTTCTCCTTATATTTGTATTCCAAAAAAAAGACCCTTTTATTGAAAATAAATATTTTGGGGGGATGTGGTTGTGTCCCCCCCCCCCCCGTGACTATGTGCCTGGTGCAATGAGCTTGAAGTGAGAGTGCCGGGGAAGGGGGAGGCATGTCATGGGTAAACAGAGAACATTCCGCTTTCTTTTCTTTTCTTTTTTTTTAGAGGAGAAGCCTACTACCCGGCCCGGTCGCCTACGTCACTTTTTGTAACCTGAAATTAAACGAAACTGTACGCCATTCTTAAAGATCGTCCGAAGATATATTTTGAGAAAGGACCCTTCTCAAGTTAATTCTGCCCTTTGATTAAAAAGTGCAGAGTAACTCCACTCAGCATACAGCAGGGAGGAGTATTTAACGTTGATTACTACCGTACGGCGACTGCATACTATCAATATGCGGCACTTGAAGAGGTTGAACAACGGAGAAAATTGATATTGCATAAAAATGTAGCAATATTCTCTGTTTATCGGTAAAAACCAATATTCTAATAGCATGTTCGGAAGTTTTAAAATAGTACTTTGTATTAAAAAAAACTGATGTCACCCAGGCACAACTACTTGAATTATCTTTTGCATTTCTTTATAATCTTGACTGTCCTAAAAGAGACGTTAATGACGGCCTTAATTTCGACAACATGCTAAAATCTACGTTATACCCAATCTACATTTACTAGCTGTCAAATTTTAAGGTTAAATGAGGGTTTTTTCATCAATTTCTAAGCAATATAAAACAATTTCATTGTTAGGCTACGTGGCATCATCTTGAGGCGACTGGATATCTTCCTTGACCAAGCAATGTACTCGAGTTAGGAACAAGATTGGCATGGGGTTCAAAATTCTTGCGGTGAAAAAAAAAATTTCTCTTTCATTTAAGAATCCATGCAGTTCTCAGTAACATAAGCATTTAAAATAGGATTGTGTTTGCACAAGGAGGAGTTTCAGACGGACTCTGGCAGGAGCAATAAGTAAGTTGTTGCGAGAATAGGAACTGTTTGAAACGACGGGTGCCTACTTTTCAAGACCAACAAGCTTTATTCAGAAGTTGCATGGTAGAAACTGATAATCCAGAGAAATCCATGCAGAATCCATAATGAATTGTGTTTGCATATACTACCGTTCCATTTTTGAAATATGGCTTTTTCAAATTAGACGAAAATCCAAAGCAGATGACGTTGAGTGTTGCACAGGTCAGTATTTCTTATTTTCTTACAGGGTTTCACATTGGTAAGTGATATTAGTTTTTTAAAGAAGACAGTTCGGTAAATCGCTCCGAGCTTGCACTGTTAAAAGTATCTGTAAATTTACAGAAAATAAAACAAAGAAATAAATAAGAGGTACAGACATTACAAACATTTTTTACAGTTTATTGACGGGTTTCATAACATTCCGCTTCATGAACATTTATGTCAAACCTGGTCGGCAACCATGGACGTCAATTCCTTGGGGAACCTCCCTACCACATTTCGATGGGTGGGGGACACAATATCAAATCACTTTCTGAACGAGTGGGAGTACATAATATCAAATCCCCTCCCCCCCCCCTCCCGCACTTTGGTGAATAACTCATCTAGGCGGCTAGGGTTTTTAATGCTCATAAGGGAACTCCGAGTGACGAATTTAGGTGTTCATATTCCAACGTTATGACTCATGTACCCATATCCCAAATGCCGAAACTTTCTGCACGCTTTGCACGGAATATTTCGTTCACTATATATGTTATCAAAACAAAACTGGAGTGTCCACTAAAGTAACGAGGTGGCATACTTGACTTTACTGTAGACTTAATGTTCTTTACAAAGCAGCTCGAAATTAAATGATGAACACTGCCCTTGTAGTCTTTCTCTCCATACCGTATTTTGTATGGAGTAACGATGACCGAAACGCATGTGGTCCGTTCGTTATGAATGTTTCGAATGTGTAATAACCAAGTTAATGTTTGTAAGGTAACGTTTGTTTTTCACACAAACCGTTACTAAGTAATATTATATTTTCTTTTTCGTTCGCATTTCTTGAAGAGTTTGTTTCTAAGACATCACTCAGAAGAAAAAACGGCGAACCTTAACCGCACGCCCATGGTGAGCAAAAGATACGTTCCAGTTCTCATCGAAACACCCACAAAGTTACAAATTACCGGAAAAGGGAGAAGTGGGGTCAAAGTACATCTGCAGTGATCACATTTTTGAATGAATGGCTGATTTACACTACTGGGTTTTTTGTTGCACAATTGTCTTCTAAAACCATCATTTTTGCTCTCCTTGACTTTTCACTAACACTTGCAAACTGTCTTCAACAATATTGTCCCAAAAGGATTCGACAACAGAGAACGATTTAAGGTGGTTGCTTTATTTATTTTTTTATTTTTTATTTTTTGCTCAGATGCTTAGATGACTATTGGCGTAGCAAGAGTGTCGAGACAATGCGGGGGGGGGGGGGGGGGGGGGGTAATGGGCAACGAGTTCAATTATGGAAAACAGAAACGCATTGCCAAAACACATCCAAAGGAAGTGAAGATCCAGAGTGAAAACGCATCTCCCTCTTTTGCTAAGCAAATTTTCCTTGACCACAACCGCCTATCCTCAAATAGCACAGGATCTTGACCTTTATGAACAAGATATGAAAGTCGGTTTGACTAACTTTGAAGTGTTTGGTGTGAAAAAATGTTCTCCTTTATTTATTACCAACCACCCCCCCCCCCTCCTTTAACTTGTCACTTATATGGGAACTTTTGATTATAACTTCCTTCTTTATCAAAGGTTGTTTGATCAAATGTTGGCTGGGTAGACAGTTTCTTTGTAAATTGTTTTTTGTACGATGCATGTTTTTGGTTCGGTTTGGAGGAATATTGCACGGACAAAATAAGTAGGGCCTACACTTTCTCAAAAATGCAGACTCCTCTTACTTCAAAAAACTGGTGGCACCCTACGGTATCCCGAAAGGAGTGACATTGGCGACAGAAGATTTCATCTATTTTTTTTTGGGGGGGGGGGATTTTTGACACCGCTTTTGGGGACCCACTTAAAGACCCCTGGTTGGCTCCAGAGGCAAAGCCCGGGTGGTGGTCCAGGGGGTCCCCAGAAGTTCCCGGAAGTTCTGAGATTATGACATTTTAAAGGATAAAAAGCGCTTAAAGTGAAGACGATTTTGTTATTTTGACGTCGGCAAAAAACGTGAATAAATCAATTAAAAAATACAAAATAAAACTATTTGGACTTTATAGGAGACCTCAATGCTCATCAATATACTTGTTTGCTGGAATCCTGAGATACGTGAAGATAACGAAAAATATAGGAAGGATATTTTCCTTGTGGGCGTATAGGGAGAGGGGGTAGGGCTTTAAAGTAGAAAGTCGAATGTTTTTTTTTTTCAAGACACGCCCTCCCAGCTGAAACTACAATATTTTTATATTTCACTGACTTACACAAGTCAGGAAAGTTAAAATCTATGTAAAATTAAATTGACTAGTTATGAGACTACTGATTGTAATTTCACTAAGCTGCATGCACGTCGAGATCTGAACGGCGTCATATCGTTTTAGATAACGTAATGAGACATATACATTAACAATAGCTATCACATGACTGATTTTGTGCGGCATTCATATAAGCAGGTAAGTGGCATGTTGATGATATAATTCACCATGTTTAAAGGCGGTATCATTTTGAACTTATACCGAAAAATTAAAAGATTTAATATCAGATCACCCACCTGACTTATCTAAATGAAATGGCAGAAACTCGAATACTACGTTCATTTATTTTACTGGGGCTCCAGAAGAATTATTGGGGACCTGCCCTTCCCCCTTTTCCGCCCCTATGAGTGACGGTTTTCTCAGCAAAGGTGCTGGGGGGGGGGGGGGCTCACTAGGGTATATGTCACTAATGGCAACAAACTTGCTACAAGTATAGGTACAAACTGTTTTCGTCCCGTTGGCAGGTTGGTACGTCTGTGTGGCCGTCTGTGTGCAATAACCGCACGACTGTTCGCAAGAGCTATTTGTGCTGGGTTCTTCTCTTGTGGCATAGTTCTACCAAATGCATTTTATTCTGTAGTATTTAACCTAACAATAGTGCTAAATCAAAACTGCTAAGTCAAAATCTAGGAGGTAAATAAAATGACTCCTAGATTTTACTTCCTTGCACTGACCATTGAAAGAGTTGAGGAACAGTCCTGAAATTTAGAAAAAGAAAGTTCCTTCATGTAGCAATAACCTTATAGCTACAATCCAGCCATTCCCGGCCGATCCACTCTTCTGCCGGACTTCACAGTATTGAGCGAAATGACTGAGCATCACTCGACAGACATAGAAATTAACCTCCTTCGTGAGGTAGGCCTACATTGAAACAGGCCGGTACACAAACATATGCAAAAAATCATCTAAGTCGAGTTACAGGGATGTTTAACCAAGAGGTATATGGTAGTAGATTTGAAATCAGACAACTTTTTCATGACTATGTCCACTAAAAGTGACCAAATGTCTTACCAATTGTGTGTATAAAACTCTTCGTGAAAGAATCCTCCGCAAAACGCCAAATGACGGACGTCTTCCCGCTGCCCGAATCTCCGATCAGCAAAAATTTGAGTAAAATATCGAAAACATCTTAGAGCGTCTCTGTCTTTCCTCCGTGGCCTCGGAGAGTTTGCGCTGAAACTTTTGTTATTCATAGTTTCGTCAACAATTCCTTCAGGAAAGCATCGAATTGCAAATACTGAATAAGTCACAGGTACATTTTAGGGGGATAAAATCACCGGTGTTTCCCTGTGATTTCCCCACATACTCGTGCGTAGCATTGTTCGTGTGTGTGTGTGTGTGTGTCTGTGCGTCTCTGTGTGTGTTTTTGCCCTAGGACTCATTAATAGGCCGTTTTCCTTTCGACTTTCTTCAGTCCGGTAACTCTTCTGATTGCTCTTCCGGGAACAACACAACTTCTCACTTTAATTCAATTCCCTTCGGAGGGGTAAACAAATTGGTGTTTTGAAAGGAAGTCCTTTTTATCAACGTGGGACTAGCCAGGACAAAGTTTTGTACGTTTTACACATCATATAAGTTAACTGCGTCTAATTTATTGTGAATTAATATACAAGATTTGCATTGCCATGTCAGTGTGACTATGCGTGTGAGGGCATGGAAGTTTGTTTATGGTCATACGTTAACTTAAACTTCAAATGCCAAACAGTTTCATCCCTTCCCATACCATGCCCCCATCCCCTGACCGGTGACAAATTTCCCCGGATATCCCCTAAGAATTTCAGGTAAAATCACATAATTGTGGCAATGTGACGATTCTGAGTCTATGCTGAGAACATCAGATTTATATATTGGTAAAAGCTATTTTATTTCTGTAGGGCATTTTTTTTTAAGTTTCATGTGTAAACAATACTGCTTTTTAATACTGTGGAAAGGTAACTGCTCTTTGCAACTACCAAAGCTCTTTGCGTACATTTGCATCGACACTAATTTGGATAACAACCATCGGGGATAAAATATTCGGAAAAGAAAATATCCGGTAAATATTCAACGTATTCTGCATTAATGAATCTTTTGTCACTGTGAACACTTCATACCCTACCAAGAAACAAAAAGAAGATATTTTACGTCCATCGTCCATTATAACTGTCTCAATGCCTTTGTGGTTTAACCAAACCGCTGAATACCTGCAGTAAACTCAGTTTTCCGTCCGGTTACTGGTTCCGATGGCGCTTTAACTACAAAAAAAAAAACGGTTGGATGGTGGCATCACATGCGCCATGTATACAGACCAGAGAAATTTGACTTGACAAGTACAATGTACTTGAAACATATTTAAGCTACATTTCTTTGTAGGGGGTGGGTGAGACGTAAAATATACAGAAACAATGGATTTGGCGGTGCCATTTCCCGAATGCCTTCGGCCAAATATATTCCGGTCCACTCCTCCCCAACTGATTGTAGCGCTTCGCTTAGACAATATGTCTACTGCAACCCCCCCCCCCCCTCCCTCTTGCTTCAATTCTGGCTATGCACCTGATCTATCCTTTCATAGATGTATGATGATATTCGCCCCCCCCCCCCCTTATCACTAGAACCTGTCGGCACACATGAGCAGTTGCCATCTGCTTGTCACAGAGAAATTCGGAACTTTGATTTAAACGCACAGATCGAATTGTGTATAATTACTTTCATGAATTTGCACTTAATTGCTTAGGAACCAGAAAAAGAAAATCTTAATTTGAAGGTATTGACTATTTGTCAACGCTGTCCTTCTTACAGATGTTTTTCATAATTATGTCTGATACATTCAATGTGTGCACATGAACACACCGACTGCATGTTGCCAGGTTGTGCCAATACTGTCTTTCTGAGCTCAAATACGTAACCGCACACAGCAGTACCGTCGTTGAAACAACGGAGCTCCATGCTTCAACTTTGCGTGTGTACCTGAGACCGTTGCGCATCCGGAAGCACGCTCGTTTTGTACCCAGAAACGTCAGATACTTACAATATGGTTGCCAATCCCAGGATTCGTTGGGATCAGTAAGTGCTAAGGTAGAATTTAATATGAATTTTTAATGCAAAGCCACTCCCGATGGTCGACAATGAAAATGTTGAAATGCTGAAATGTTGTGAGAGTAAAGCCGTTAATTTCTCCAGACAGCATCCGTGTATCCGGTAAGACACTGTTGCTAAACGTTTGAAGAAATCCCTAGCCTAAAGTTTAGATGCGACGATTGATATCAATAGGAAAAATAGCGTTAAAGTGATTGCGTGCGTAGGCAAAAGTTAAAACATTGAAATTTTATCTCCAAAAGTTTGGTAAGGCTTTTAATTACACCATTCAGATATAGGAAAATAAATAGGTTACAGTTGTTTAATTTTGCCATATGGTTTCAAATTCTTCTGATATAGCGACAAAAAATGTAGAATACGATAATGTAGTGGTTGACAGTTTTCATTCAAATCGACGGTGTCCGTTCTGTGAGCAAGCCAGTGGCAAGTATACTAGTATTGAATATTCAGTTACAACTCAGGATCGCTGTCGCCGCGGGCAAGGTTGTGTTCAGTTCGTAGGTTATTTGTAAATACAGTGTTTCCTTTCATCAAATACTACAATTCCCGATACCTACCAAGGAGCGACGACTTGAGTAGTATGTTTTTGATGCACTAGTGAGACCTGTACTGTTCCATATTCATTATGTAATCGGTTATAGTAAGAACCGTTAAATTTTCAAATATGATTTCTGTTTTTTACTGTGTTTATGCCAATCCCGTTGCTTTTCGAAGTAGTTACTGTCATTTTCCTTCATTGAAATACATTGTCCGTTCATGTACAACCTCGCGTGTACATTTAAAAGTAGAGAAAAAGTTAAAGATCAAACATAATCTTATCTTTTTAGTTTTTCAGTACACACGCAATCACTTGAAAGCCTAGGATTTCTAATCACACAGCTGACGAACGCATTCCGCGTTCCATACAATACTCTGTGTCTCAAATCCAATAGTTCAATCTTAGAATTTAATATGCTATAGCCCCATCACATAGGCTTTCTCGTCCTCTTTCCGTGCAAGTTGTGAAACAGTCAACATGCCTGTTAGTAGCCATTTCTTATTTTCCTTGATATATCGAAAATCAATTTTTAAATGACCTAGAATGTCGTGCGATAGTCTCGCAAATGAATTTTCTTCAACCTCTCCTGTGTGAAGAAGCCCATTATGTACATGACTTGTGTTTTTTTCATGTCCAATTACAAGATCAGCCCATCAATGGTGTGTTGCTTTAGGCTAGTTACGTATTGCAGAGTTATGTGTCTTCAGCATGTACAAATATGTAACATTAGGACGGTGATTGCATGGAATGGCGTAATACGTCATACTCATAGGCCTACTCATTACCAGGCCTCTGGCCTTGGCACTTTCAAGTCATATATGATATAGGCCTAGTGTCGTAAGTAGTACTATTATGAATAACGTTAGGCCGATTTCCTGAGCTCACCGCCGTTGAACGTTGATGGGGCCGTAAGAACTGGGGCAGATAGCTAGGCTATCACTGTCGCATAATGTTACTTCACAAAAAGTTAAAGCCCCCCCCCTTCTTTTGTAACCATCTGGCATTTTGGACCATCTGGCTGGATAAAATACGGTTCTGGCCGGGTATTTTTCAAAACCTGGCCAGAGTTTTTCCTACATTTTGATACAATTGTGTGTGGCCAGAGAACATTGATGTGAAAGAAAAGAGCATCTGTCTAAAATTGGAACACTAGACCTAGACATGAAAGGTTAAACGTCAGCATAAAACACAATGTAATATGTTGACAGCTTACTTAATTTGTTATGAGGAGTACAGGGACATATAGTGAACTGAAGAGTTTCATTTTGATAGAAACATTGGACCAGTGATTTGCTGTGGGACAGCAGATGGGTGTCCATACCTATGCCCTAGTCTAGTCTTGCATCAAGTGACTCAACCATGTCAAAATAATGCACCACTGTAATTTCCTGCTTTTGAACGATATCCATAAAAGGCAACCACACATGTATGGAGGAATTCATCTCATCTTGCGAAGACAATTTTGAACTAACCTGTTATGTAATTTACAGAATATCCACAAACTCCAAACTATACAGCAAGTTTTCCCTCACAAGAGTCCATGCAATGGCATTCAAAATAGAGATAACAAGACTCGTAGCACACAACAGTATTGATTAATTGTTAATGGTTTAAAGTTATTTGTGAATTAAAATTTTGTTGTACAGTAGTCAGGGCATAATTGTAGCCTAAATACTGTGTGGTTTGAACTTGAACACCACCAACAAAATAACTAGCTGTAAATGACCAAAATGAAATGACACACAGTCTTTGTGCATTGAATAGCATGATTTGCCAACCATGAGACCATTTACATAATGTATCAAGGTCCTGTTGCAATTCAGTCACTTAACCCATTGAATGGACATCAGGAGAGACCTTAGTGTCATCTGCAGTCTTCCGTCCTGAATCATTCAAACTGACATCCGAATCATCAATGTCAAGTTCATGAACAGTTTGGGACATGCAGCACACCGAGCCTTGCTGCACACCACAAGTCACTGAAAGTGAATCAGATATATGACCACTTAAATCAACTCTATGCCATCTGTTGTCCAGCCAATTCTTAATCCAGTCAACCAGCTACCACTGAACCAGTACCATGTGCTTTGAGCTTTTAAAGTAAGCCACTTATGAGGAACTTTGTCAAAGACTTTCCTAAAGTGTCTAAGTAGACAACATCTGCAGGTTGGTCTTCATTAACCCTCTGAGTAACAACTTCCAAAAAACATAGGAGGTTGGCAAGACAAGACTTTTGCAACCTAAAGCCATGCTGAGAATCAACTATCATGGCATTACCTTCCCGATTGTTAACAATACTTCCCTTCATATATGATTGCAGGGTTTCCCCTGGTACTTAATTGCAGAGGCGGCCGCCTCGCAACTTTTTAAGACCGCCTCGCCAAAAAATGCCGTAATTACCGCCTCACACGTTTATATCCAGGGCTGGAAAAAGTCAGGAAGCCAGAGGCTCCTTCCCGGGAAGTCTCGCGAGAAATCCGCTTCTGTACTTCTGGCCGTGTTTATCTTGTACATACAGTACCATGCTTATTTCGAACTTTCAATCACAGAATGGTAGAGATCACACATGTATGTGGTTTCCTAAATAGTTACGTCCGAAAATAACTGGTGAATAAATCCATTCAAATGTGTATCCCAAATGCCCCATCCACTTTCAATCTTCAACAAAAATTGAAGTAAATTACTATTGGTGTAATAGAATACCCTTATTTTTTACTCATGATCAATATTTTTCAAATTATATATGTGAAAAAACAACCGGTGGGAAATGTATGCAGAAGAGTCTACGTATACCTCCTTTACTCCATTCAATGTCAATTAAAAAGCATAAGCATAGGCCTGCCATGCCTGCATGCGAAAATTATCTGCAGTATGACAGCTAGCGGACATATCACAACCCACAGAAATACAAAAACGAGCTCATGTTTCTATGTCCAAAACGCTTCATGAAACCAATAGTCTGCTTCTTCAAACCTTTAGTCCAAACATTTTAAAGTGACTACTAGTAGGATCAATGAACCAAAAAAAAAAAAAAACTCTGAAACCTGCAACTTCCTTGTAATACGGAAATATGAATTGCCAAGGTGGTTAGGCTATTCGATGTACGTCCATTGTGTAGGATATCATTACTTAAAATTTTCGGAAGGCTGCGCACGATCTTACATGATTCTTTTCACGTAAGTTTTAGGGACATTTCAACGTCAAAAATGTATGTAGTACAGTTTACTCTACATGACATGTGCAAGATTTCACAGAACGTTTTGATTTTGAAGCAATATCAATTATTTTTTTCTGATCGAACTATCGTGTTTTCACCTGATACAGTAACAGTTTTCAACTTGTACAGTTGAAATTAAGCATGGGTTTCAAATGATTCGGACACATCTAAAAAGGTTAAAATCGCTGAGTTTCCGGCTGCTTTGCACCCTTAACCCCTACTGGGATCGTCCATGAACCCCATAAGGAGCCCTATGGCGGGCCCATTGACCCCACACTGGTATGACAATCGCTTCGCTATCGAATGACGCCTACGGCGCCATGTTAGGTCTGGCGGGGAAACTCCAACTATATGGTAATTAGCCTCCCGGAAAATTTGCACTTTTTCCGACCCTGTTTATCTCATGGTCAAAATCACCTAATCTTCGAGAACCTACTTAGATTACGGATTTGCACCCGAAATTCATGGCGGCGTCAGTAATAAATAATAAAATAATATGTGCATTTAAACGCCATCACATGTACCTATTCGAGCGCAAAGGTAAGGTCGGAAACCAAAGAACTGAATATAATAATAAAAACACCATAAGAAAAGATATTGAAGCAATGGAACAATAGGTTTAGAAATTCTGAAGGTATTAAAGAGTGCAACTGCGATGTCCATGAAGAAGTTCCTTTGAGCAACACAGAAAAGGCCTTATCGCCAGAGCTGCTGAATTCTGGAGGCAGAAGATTTTTTCTGCGATCTTAAATACGACCGAGTCATATGTGAAATTCGCCCTCGCCACCTCATACTCAGAAAAACCCAGGGGAAACCCTGTGATTGATTCCATTACTTAACAAACCTTTGAAGTCCATCTGACTGGTCTATAAATACTGCATTGATTCTGATAACCCTTTGTGAACAGCTAAGTCACATTTGCTGGTAATTAACAGGAATATGGTTACATTGCAAAGTCTTAAAGGACTTAGAAACTATTTTTGCAAGATTCTGTAATACAACTGGACAGGTACCATCAACACCAGCTGCTTTGTCAGGTGGTAGGTTGTGCAACTTGGTAACTAAATCCACCCCCTGAGAACATCTAAACCACATAATGCACAAGTATTACTCAGAAATCTGGAACCATGGACAACTGGGAGATGGTTGACATCTTCCATAGGGAACACCAATGACAAGTACTCATTTAGCAGTCTGGCCTTAACATTCTCATCCTGAAATTGGACAACCATTTTCATCATTCAAAGGACCTGCTGCATCTTAAGTCTTGCTCTTTCTAGGAACATACCTGTAGAAAGCCGTTGGATCAGCTGCCACATTCTGGGCTAACTTAATTTCAAAATGATGCTTGGCCAACCTTACATTTCTATAAGCAGAGTCAAGCGCTTTTGGTACCTCACATGAAATATGTATGCAAACGCCAATGTGGTTAGGCTATTCACCATACAGCTCACCACGTTAGGCTATCATTATTTCAATTTTCAAACTTTTTTACACCATCCTTTCTGTTTCGTGTCTTTTCACGAACACGAAAAAAAGTCTAAAAACTGAGAACTACAAAATTGAACAACCATATTTAACATGAGCAATGCTCCATGATGTTCGCTTTTTACCCACCAACTATATTTGAATCAGTATATGCGGTCAAAACCAGTTTAAACACTTGAAGATCAACCCTGTGAGGGCATGAACCCATTTTTTAATTAAACACAACTTTGTGTACACCAATCCTTTTCACTGTCAGAGCGTTTTTTGGTGGATTGCACATTTTTCAGCCAGTCGAAAAGCATGCATTGTAATATGTGATGTAAACATGACTTTGTCAACAAAAGGGTTTTAAGAAAAGTAAGTGTGTTTTGCCCATGTTAGTGGGGTTTCTGGCAATATGAAACCTTTCCAATAGAGTACATGGTTGAAGCATCTTGATGCATACGTTTTTCTGTAGGAGTGTGCTCAATGGAATAGAGGGTTCCCTTCGCTAATCATGCCGTTGATTGCGGGAAATAGAAGCACAATTCATCAGTTGCGTTTGGGCGGTGCTGTACTATATCTTAGTAAGCTTCTCTTCCAGTCAGAAGCAAAAGTTTGCCACTCATGATTTTGAATCTGTCATCTCAATTTGGAAAGATATTTCCTCAGCTGGTGTCCAAGTAGGTGAAGGTTGAATGAATCGCCACCCATTGTCTCATATTTCTGCAGTTGATTGATCGATATGTCTTGTTTTTCATTGATTATATGCCCATTAAGCAAGTTTGGAAGCCATTATTTGTCCCCCTTTCTAGCAAATATTTCTCCACAATTATGGAGGGATAATGGCAAGATACCAGTCTATATAGTGACCAGCCCCTGTGATAACATAATCTTTTTCTTTTATTTTCCTGTGAACAGCTCGCTAAAGATTTGTTACATCCTACCCTCGAGGAGGAGAAGAGGAAACATAAGAAGAAGAGGTTGGTGCAAAGTCCAAACTCTTACTTTATGGATGTGAAATGTCCAGGTAAGTCGTTGAGAACCATTGGTTACTCTAATTTCTGTATCTTGCCAGTCCTGATTTAAGTTAAAGTCAGAAAACCTTCATGTAAGAGAAGACATGTTTTGAGGCCCATGGACCCAGCTTCATTAAAATGACTCTTCTCTCTTTTTTTACTCCGGAGTGAAAGCACTGAAACCAGTTGATATCTGGAAATAGTGTCACTCAGTCTGAGACATTGAGAGTGTTCATGTTATTACTTTCAAACATTGTTTCATTCACTCGCTGTTTATAATGGAAGTTTTATTAATTAAACAAAAGAAGTGTCAGATCATAGGTTAAACAGTGATGTCATTAACATGAAACAATTCATTGACATTATCACAGATGAACAGGTATAATAGTGATAACTGGCAAAGATTGATCAACGCCATCATTGCCAAAAAGGGAATGCTAATATAAGCGTGAAAGAATTAATTGACCTGATTATCCTGACAGCAATATCGATATCATTTACAGACCTTGTTAATGTGGTGATAGCTGAATAGCAGTTCTGTACCAATAACAGGAAGGAAGTCAGTGACATGAGCATAATCCAACAACACAAGAAAAAGACTTTCACCTGATCCAATGCCATACTGCCCATAAAGTACTACATTGAACAAACAACCCACCTGATCACAGTTTAATAGCTTTACTGTAATACTAAGTAATGATACAAGAATTATTCACCTAATCGATAATTATAGCCTACAACATCAAAATGTACTGATAGCATAGAGAACCATACAGCTGATCAAAATGCTTAACTGACCGAATACTCTCAGCTAATTTGGGGTGCATCTCATGAACCTTTGGTGATCTTTTAGTGAAAGTGGGTTTTCACTTGAACAGGCCTAGAATTGAAATTGGAGTAGTCGTTTCTCCCACACTTCGGTTTTTCACCTCTTGACTACAATAGGCCTTTCCCTCGCCAAACTCCAAACACACCGAGGATCCCCAAAATTAAAATGCAGTAGACCAGAATTGACCCCGGGTCACTCTCACTACTCATTGGCGCCCAAGTTTCCCTCCATTTTTTTCCTCGGTGCCTTGCATGCAATTACATATCCATTTTCTTTTTGTTCCTTCGTGGTCTCCTCTTCTACTCGAAAACCTGTAAGTTACTTAACTTATTATCGCCTTAGCAACCTTTTCATCCTTCGCGATCAGTTCTTCCAAACGTATTTAGCGTTTTACACAAGTTGAGCGTTTTTTTTTTTTTAATGAAAGAGGGTTTTCACTTGAACAGGCCTAGAATTGAAATTGGAGTAGTCGTATCTGTGTCTCCATACTCTGGCAATACAACAATAGTCAGTAGTGAACACTAGCCATAACGATCCAGTGGTGTTACGTTTCTTGTCTGTTGTTTGTTCTCAGGTTGCTACAAAATCACAACTGTGTTCAGCCATGCCCAGACTGTGGTTCTGTGCGTGGGCTGCCATACTGTTCTCTGCCAACCAACTGGTGGCAAAGCCAGGCTCACAGAGGGTAAGTTATCTTAGAGCTATAGAATGAACATGAATCTGTTCCTGCCCAATCAGGTAGCTTGCATAGTTCATACCATGGACTGATGCAGGTATTTTCTTTATGCAGACCACTCAAACTCTGATTATTGATTATGTCATTTAGAATCAAGGCCAGTCAAATTGTAAAGCCTTGCAAAAGGTAATACCTTGCAAAATGTAATACCTCAAGAATGGAAACTGACACACTTCACACTTGGTATGTAGTTGCTTACTAATCAGGAATGTACCCACGCCAGATGGCACCAGGGGCTACTACCCAGCACTTGCATATTTTACCCTCAATAATCCAAAAATGCCCAGCTTTATTTTTCTGTCTTTTCAACTCAGTAGAATATTTTTCCATGAAAAGCTAATTTGAAACTGGACAAGCATATAGTGGATATGTTAAAATTGCTCGCCATGGTCAGAATGTCTTTTGCTGCTCTCTAGTTTTAAGACATTTTGTTAGGTACAGTCTGTGAACAACTTTTGGAGTAAGGTTACTGTGATAATTGGTTTGCACTTATCTCATATTTTGTACAAACATGAAACACAGTGAGTACAAGGTCGAAGATCTTTGAACACAT
This sequence comes from Stichopus chloronotus, assembly GCA_021234535.1. Classification (NCBI taxonomy): domain Eukaryota; kingdom Metazoa; phylum Echinodermata; class Holothuroidea; order Aspidochirotida; family Stichopodidae; genus Stichopus; species Stichopus chloronotus. The sequence goes on from CM037835.1 coordinate 8,698,308, forward strand.
GTTTGTGGGATCAGTTAGTGATAACCTTGACAACCATTAGTCACTTACATACAGTGAAAAAAAATGCAGAATTCTTTCGAGATTAATTTTCATGACAAATAAGTCACATGACAGCTATGTGATAGTTAGAGTAGGATAGGTAGTTATGACATACATTTTACATAACTTTCTACAAGTTGTTTCTCCAGATCAGGTATGATCATGTCTCCTAAAAAGATTTGTGGAAAATGTTCCACCAATGGTACATTCTGTCAGAAAGTCAAAGGTCATTTCTGATCACAAGGGATCAAGTTGTTAAAAACTGGTAAACATGATAGCTCAAGAAGGGAAGTAGACAGAGCTCATACAGTAGTATGTAAGTGCACCAAACTGAGTAGAAGAACCCTATTATTTTTGGTGGAGGTCAAACGGTCATTTGGGGTCAACAAGGGTCAAATTGTGGAAAATTAGTAAACACGATATCTCAAGAAGGGAGGCTTGGACAAATCTTATTTGTTATGTAGGTGTACCACATGGAAGTAGAAGAATCCTGTTGTTTTTGGTGGAGGTCAGCGGTCATTTGGGTCAACAGTAGTCAAATTGTGAAAACCTTGCCTAACACATGTCATTCAGAGGAAACTTGGACCGATATCCTATGTATCACATTGAGTAGAAGAACCCTATTCGATGTGAGTGGAGGTCATTTGGTATCAACAGGAGTCAAATTGTGGAAACCGTGTAACCGTGATATCTCAAGATATAATTTGGGAAGCCTAGACAGATCCCATATATAATGTGTAGGTGTTGCATCACTGTAATATGCAGTTGTGCATGTTGAGACACTGATGCACAACAGTCATCATATATCAGATTCATCAAAATTCTCATAATTAAGTCATTGAGACCACTATGCTTTTGTGCATTCTGGTTTAATTTTTCCTATCTTGACATCTCCTAGATAATATTCATGAGTATGTGTTTAATGCCTGTCCCTACCTTGAATTAAGAATGTTTGTATCCTCTCTACTGGGGCACCATTCTGACAGAATTTGTCATGTGTAGATCATTATTTAACATAGATCTGTTAAGGAGACATGCATATCCCTGATTTGGAGAAAGAAAGAGAACAAAGTTATGTAAAATGTGTGTCATAACTACCTTTCCTCTTTTAAATGAAGCCGAAAGTAATAACTCCCAATTACTATGGATCAAAGTGAAGGACCTTTCTGGTGTCTAGCAATAGTGTGCATTAGATTATATATGAAGCTCATTATCCATCATCTTTATCTCTTTGTTTTTATAGGATGTTCCTTCAGGAGGAAGGCTCACTAAGCTCTCCGTAAAAATGGGGTGAGAGATTGGAGCAGAAAGGCAGTTCACCATGACAACAGTTGTCCACGTGTCGCCCATTAATTGACTCGCTTGTCCGGAAATCATGACCTCTTTTTCCTGTTGTTCTTCTTTTCACTTTCAAACTGCTTGAAAGATATTAACTGGTTTTGTACATAGCTGACGATATATACAGCAGATGTTACATGATTCATGCAGAAATAATATTTACCCTTTGTTAACAGTGCCACTCATGTAGGCATTCATTCTACCTGACTATCAAATCACAAAACTCTTTGATGCATAACATCATGTTTTTGATGCATAACAACATTTTGTTTTTTTCTTCACTCTTGCTTAACTTACCTCTGTGTTCATCACAGTCTTAAAGGTTCCTATGTCACTTTCAGTATGTTGAGGTGTTTGCTTTGAGGGGGTTGTCTTCTGTCGTTTAAAATAATGACCAATAAAGTGCTGAATCTTTCATCCCAGTTACAATTTTTGTTCTGGTTTACTTTTTGGTCTGAAGTCTTTCAGAGTTAGTTGTGATTTTTGGTTCCTGCGTCAGCAAAGGAACCTATACAGTCAGGTTGGCGTGTGTGTATGCGTGTGTGCATCTGTGACACTTGCTTAGGTACGCTCTAACTCAATAGGGGAAAATCAGATAAAAGTCAAACTTGGTATGTAGGTTCGCCACATTGAGGAGGTGTGCCCTATCGTTTTTGATGGAAGTCAAAGGTCATCTTGGGGGAACTGGGGGCAAAAGTCTGTTTTGCTTGGGTACGCTGTAACTCAATAGGGGAAAGTCGGATGAAAGTCAAACTTGGTATGTAGGTTCGCCATATTGAGAACGTGTACCCTATTGTTTTTGGTGGAGGTCGAAGGTCATCTGGGGGAACTGTGGGCAATAGTTTGTTTTGCTTGGGTACGCTCTAACTCAATAGGGGAAAGTCAGATGAAAGTCAAACTTATTATGTAGGTTTGCTGTATTGAGAAGGTGTGCCCTATTGTTTTTGGTGGAGGTCAAAGGTCATCTGGGGGAACTGGGGGCAAAAGTCTGAAAACCTTGTTATGCTATGGATGCTCATATGTACCATCAGTCCCCCTCCAGTGCATCATGGAAGTACTGCTTGACTTAGCAGTTTCTTGATCAAATGAAAAAGAAGCAGTGTTGTTTGCACTACTGTAGGTGGTCACACCAGACAAGTTTTGGCTGGATCAGTGTACCTCCTCGTGCCTGAGTGCTAATGTGTGCATTAATGTAAGTGTCTTTTCAATTAGTAAGGTGGGCAAGTAACAATGAAAGAAATAAGTCAGTTGGTGTTGAACTCAGGCATATCATTTTACAGTATGTATATTCCAAGTACAAGGAATCATAGTGCCCCTAGGCTGTTGTGAAATCATGCAAAATACTTCTTCTCTTACAGATTGTATGTAACACTGTCGATGGTTGGTCACATTAGTGCTATGGAAGTGGTCTCATGTGGGTGCATGTTTGTCGTGTTTGGGGATCCAATGTCTGAAATGGGCCATTTTATAGAAGCATGAAATATGATCCTCTCTCTACAGATTTTATGTTACAAAAATGAGAGTTCATGGTCAGAAATGGACCATATAGGCTATCGTACAAAATAATGCAATATGCTCCCTTTTACTTCATAATTAACATTACATGCTCTCCATCTGTGCAAGGAACCAGAGTGCCCTTGGGCTCTTGTTATGTCAAACAAAGCAATTTCAACTTGGCTCACTTCGCATGAATTAAGAGTCATGGTCAAAAGGTGACTGACTTTCTAGGGTGTTAAGTAAGGAATGATGCTTGTTTACAGTGAGTGTGTGGAGAAGCCATATCATACTTTAGGAAGTTTTTCAAGTCGTCTGCCTGAAATGTTGAAATTAAGAGTTTTTTTTTATTTACAAGCTAAAGGTGGCATTACGAAGGCAAACTACCTTCGTTAAGAATTGTTTACCTGAAGAGAGAACACCTTTTGCAACGGCACTTACGTGATTGCAACTTCACAAAACATTACATACTGCAGCGTATTATGTAACTATGTTCTCTATGCAAGACATTGTTGAAAGCTGAAAATACTGCTTACAAGTGGAACACCATACAACACTGGTTTGGAGTCTCTGAATGAATATTCAACAACGGTGAAGTAAGGATTGTCATGCGCACTAAAAATCTTCAATATTGTGGTCATTATTGCAGGTCACCAGGTAGTCATTTCATTGAGTGTTAGAGTGGGTGGTGTCGGGTCTACGCTTCCTTAAGATACAACAATATTTTGTAATTTTTAGCTTATACCAGCTAACCTAGTGTGAGCTATTGTGATCATGTGGTGTCACATGTCTTTCTATCTGTCCTACGTGCTTTCATGGATTTGTATGGAACTTGGACACAATGTTCCTTCTATTGTGGGCCGTTTGGGTTTCTCAAAACTCTTCGTCCAAGGTGTTATGAAGACCCTAGGGGCCATTTTAAGAAGTTCTTCAAAATGTGTCTGCTTCAACAGTTTCTCTTGTTCAGTGGTTATGATTTCTCATTAAATAATGACTGCACTGTATTAGTGGGTATTTTCAGGTCGTCTAGGAATTTTAGTCCAACGACCCATGTGGACTCTATGACCCATTTCATGATTTTATGCAAAACGCTTCTCCTCTCTCACAATTCTTTTGTGCAATGTTGATGACTTGTTACAATGGCACTGGCTTTAGTGGTACGCCTCAGGGAACATTGCACACGGAAACTTTGGGATCAAGTCCCAAGATGGGCCTTAGGGCCCATTTGCTGGCATTCCGCCCAATGGTTGTTCTTCCAGTTGATGTTAAACAGTTAAAGGCTTGTCATAATGATGCGTGGTTAGTGACATGTTTATGGTTCCCTCGGGTATTTTAGTTCAGGTCCCATGTGGACCTTATGGGCTTTTATGAAGCACTTTACATCAAGTAGTCCTACAGATTCTCTTGTAAAATGTTGATGATTTGCTATAATGATACCCTGGGAGGGGTTCCTACGATTTGTCATAAAGATATGTTAATGGTTAACCATCAGGATGTTCAGCTATGAGCATCTGCACCATTGGTGCTCCAGTTGTAATAATATGGTCAAGGCACAAAAAGTGGAAAAAGTAGTAGATATGGTAGAGTTATGATAATTTGAAATTCTGGTTCTTTGCACATTTGAAAGTTTTGGAATATTCACTTTTATTTGGGGGGAGGGGAGTGGGGTGGCAAACGAATCACTGCCTGATCACTGCAAGCTACAGTCTACTTCACTTGATGGTTCCGCTAAATGGTCGTCGTGTTATTTGGGGAAAAAATGATCACTTCAGGATCTATGGCTTTAGTATTTGACGGTCATGTCTAACTGGTTATTTAATGTGTGGTAGGTAAACAGCGCAGAAAATGGATGTAAAGTCACCCACTTGGTAGTCCGGTGACCCTACATTTGCTGTGCCGTCTTAATCCAGTGAGCTACAAAGATGTATCCTGCAAATATTTGAGTAGAAACTGAATTAATTAGCTGAACTGTCGACCAAAATGGGTTTTTTTTTTGGAAATACCAGCGTCCCTTTGGGTGTTGGAAAAATAGCATAATGTTAGAATATTCCAGTGCCTTTTCCAGACCCACCCTTTCCTCACGACGCAAATACCATAAATACCAAAACTAGCGAGTGATCCATTTACTTATTTAAAAGAGATTATCATGAGGGAGAAATTGAAGATGCTTAAACCCGACATCATCCAGTGAACCTAGTTGAGCGTATATTGCATGCTTATCTCCCCAGTGTTTTGCCAATCCGTGCACAATTTTCCCAACATGTAGGGTCTCACCCCTCCCCCCCCCTCACCCACCTCCAACTATCACACGCACTCACTTTTAAAGTAGAAAGATTGTGCATTATAATGAGGACCTGACGGAGAGCACACGAAAGATATTGAAACAATGTTTTAGAAATATATAAATTTTTGTATTTTGTACACATACAGCGTGAAAGGGACTACTTTCTTTAGTTTGCACGACAATACACTATCTATATACATGTAATATTACTGAATATTAAAACAACACGGATGTTAAAGTTTAATTCTGTTTTTGCCGATGAACTTGCAAGCTTACATGTAAGATGACGGCTTCCTTATTCTAAATGTTGTTTTTGTAATGAATGATGCTGTTATAATAGAAAAAAAAACAGTAATTTAATTCTAATTTGCCCTTGTGGCAGGAACCGCATAATCACTGCAAGTTCCAGTGTTAACATATACATCTGGCGAATGCAACTCAAATAAAGAACAATTACCCAAAGTGTAATTGAAAACGTATAAACAGACAAAAGAAACGTTGTAGTGGGCATCTACTGACAAGCCGCGTTCATTCATTACAATGAGCAGAATTTGCTCATATTGTTTTTATACTTCCCTCCTTCCCGCCTTCTTCATGTCTATTTATTTAGTTTGTTAGAACGCAGCTGACGTCAGTTGAATTAACTAACGGATAAACATCAGTAATTTTATGCACTCCTTTCTTTGCCACTTCTTATCAGTGAAATCGTTTCGTACACATTTATACGACATAATTATCCGTTATCACATGCATACCATAATTACTGGAAGCAAATTGTCCGCAAACAAAGAGACAATTCTCTGAAAAGACGAATATAGGATCAAAATTTAGATATATCAAACAGGTTATACAGCACTAGTAAAAATCTCTGAAACCATAGAAACTGACCTCATAGTAAAGTATCGTAGCTTGCTTACAGTTAGCATAGTCGATATAACAAGGAATAAATGCAACATAATGACAAGAAACTTTCATTTTGATAATAATTCACCTTCGTCTTCCATATAATTAATGACTCTGATTTGTGTATATTACTAGGCTTTGATGTTCATTTGTGCATATAGAGTAGAAGCATGTTGTACTGTAGCCTCAAAGAACTGCATTGCTTAAATGCTGCAATGGAAACGTGACATATAGAGGGCGTGCACTGACTTTATGCGATACACTGCTCTATGGATTAATATATGAACATGTAATATTGCCAGTACTTACTGTAGTATCGTTACCTCGAATTCACATGCCTTGATGAACTTCGTTTGCCTGCCGCCGAGGAACAGATCATGTGGTACGAAAAACTTTACATGCACCGCCCTTATAGCCTCCACATGTACTATGTCGCAATCGTGAAGTAGTAATTATGTACACTGACTATCATAAATGCAATTGGAGTACACTATACTGATGTTAATGAGACTGTAATGTCACTCTTCAAAAATAGAAGTGAGGTTAAAAACTGGGATGTAACGTCAGCACCATTATAGTTACAAAACTGTGAGTGATCAAAGAACATCATGTGGAAAAGAGGGCCTTGGAGCTGCTGTCAATATGGACTATTGGGTAACGAGGGTGACAAAAAATTAAAATGCCTTGGTATTATAAAAGAAGGAGAGGTGGTGAAATAGATCAGGCATAGTAATGGTAGCCATGTTGAAAGCATCAGCGTTGTCACAAATCGTATATAATGGATACATGTCAAAATTGAACAATATTGGCGTAGGATGTACGAACTTATGGATTACGCTGTGTACAAGGTATATGACGCCACTCTGAGAGTTGTTGTGTTTACACGCCACCATAAGAATTAAGCCCAGTCTACAAGATTACGTTTGTCCGTGTATCTCTTCATGCAAATTTATGACATTGTTCACTGTTTCCCCTCTTAGGGCATGCAGCACCGTGTTACCCATGTGCTCAATGGTCATGTGCCATACAAAGGAATCCTAAGGCTTCTCAGACTTGAAGTGTACTAAACTGTCGATTTTCGCTGAATATCCCAGAATTCGAGAAATGCACAAGTTTAGGCGACGATTTCTCTCACCAGGACCGTACATAATGAACAAATGATGAGAATAGATGGAAAAAAAAATACAGATGTTTTGAACATTTGTGGGACAAATGAAACGTTCAGCTAAAAATTCGAACACGTAACATGTCTAGGCTACACGGTTATCGATTTGCTCATGAACATCGTCATTCATATGTACGATGACGTTTTGAAACAAATATATGATCTTGTAGGTGACCTATTTCTCTGCTATTTCATCTATTTGTGTAAACCTACACATCGCTGTACACGCGTTGCGCTACGATGTACGCTACAGTGGTGGTGAGAAATTGAATGTGAATGTATAACAGACTGGGTACTCTAATGACTACAGGTAGTATGATTTCACAATGGTCTAAATATAGAGTAACATGTATGGTGACATCAGGTATCATAGGTGTGACATCAGGTCAGACTATAGAGTAACATGTATGGTGATATCACATGTGACGTCACAACTTGAAAACCAACTGTGAGAAGGAGAACAAAACATGTGAATGGTTGAAGATATATGTAATGCATATGCTTCGAGTCTTCAAAATAAGGCTACACTAAAACATCGATTACTTTTTTTTTTTTTAAAGTTATTGCAAACATATTTTAATAAAAAAAGCATTGGCTTGCATTTGGGATGGCCTCATCTCGGTATCAGGCACGATCATTGGTAAATACGTCTATCTTCCTCAAGCTTTCATCATTGTTCAATACAGCTCTTGGTTTTCCTTCTTAACTTGGAAATCCGCGTCAAAAGACGAAATCTACCTCACTACCGTAACCGCTCTCTTCGCTCAACGTGCGGAAATATGACCCTTTGCTGCAGTTTTCGTCGCAGTTGGGATTTTTCAGTTTCTCTTCGCCGATCATCGACGAGTAGAGATCAGTCTCCATAGTGTAAAAGTCCATCCCCACGTCGTCATTCGGGACCACTGCGGTGTCGTCCTCGTTGTCCACCTCACGCGGTACTGTGAAGTCGTCGTGACCACGGCCGCCGACATCGCTCTCCGGGACCGTGCAGGCTACCTCCTCGATGTACGGCTGCATCAGCCCTTCCTCCTGTGAAATGACAAATTTTTGGCCTTCGAGTTGAGACGGGTCGAACACGATGAGATGATCGCTAGCTTCTAGATCGAGGTTAGCAGTCTCGGCGAGTTGTTTCTGCCAATGCTCGGCCATCGCGTATCCTGCTGCTTCCCTTGGTTGTAGGAACCACACAAAGTTGTTTAACTCTCGAGAAAGCAACGGCAAAGGGTCCCGTAAAGCATCCCCGATCTAAATAAAAAGGACAAAAGAATACCCTTTCAATGAAACATCCCAACATGTTAACCAGAAACTCAAATATCTCAGTGATTCTGTGCTAATATTTCATGAAGATAGTTTGCATACATTTTGTTTGCATTTTATTTTCAGAATTTAGTCTTTTGTGACCTCAAGTAACCTTTGACATCCGTGGCCACAATGCAGATCATCTACTCACAAAGTGCCGAACAACCTACACACCAGTTTTGAAGTTCAAACACCTTTGCCTTCTTGAAATACAAACGAAGTCATGGCGTAGGCCACATACACATACACACAAACACATACACACGCCATCACCATCGCATAGATTTCGTCGGTCTTCGGCAAGAAATAAAAAAAGTAAATGCATGACTTCATCAATTGCCCAGTCCCTACCACCTGACCACCCCTGGGTAATATTTCTTATTCTTTTAGTGCATGAGTAAAGACCTGACAACTGAATAAAATTACGCTGGCTCGAAAGGGACTAATAATGATAGATATGATGTATAATTGTAGCAACACTCATATTACTTGAATGTACACGTTACCTTAAAGCTAAAATTTGAGTTGCAAATTTGTCACTGAAAGTCAAATATAGTATATCCACTGTAAAACAACATTGTTTTGACCCTAATTTTACATACATGAATATTCATATCCATTTCCATTGGTTTGCTTGATTTCAAGTAACAATGATTGACGGCTAGGCTTTCTTGGAGAGTCTGAATTTTGTAGGGCCAACAAAAATGTCGCGACAACTTTCATATTCAAATATCTGGAAAATGCAGAATATCTAAAATGCAGAGCTCTATTTTGGATTTTGTGACATGAAATAATTTCCCTACTTTCTCTTCCCTGAAACACCGACGAGGAACAAAGATAGAAGACCAGGCCATTGCCAGTACAACTCGTATTCCAGATTTAATCTTCTCTACCTCTCATCTCTTTATCTCAATCGTTTGTTCGCATCCCTGAGAGTCTGATGGTTACCATGGTAACTAATTTAAATGCAATTTTCTCTCACAGTGTGATCAGTGTTTCGAAAGAACGCATCAAATTTTACTCACTACTTCTGTTGGGGCTTTCCGTAGCTCAGAGATGCCATCCTCTAGAAGAGTCTATAAATGTGAACAAAACACTCTTTGATATTAATAGTTCACACTTGGAACCATCTATCTCTATTACAATAACATGAACAAAATGGTAAAATATCATTATACTCATATTAATTTCGAGAGTGACAAACTCCTATTCAAAACTTCCCTTACATTAGTCATTATTGCTCAAAATAGTGAACAACGTTAATGTATCCTCACAGAACAACCTAACTTCCTACATTCTCGCTTGCTCATAATGTCACTGTAGGTCAAAGGGAATATACCAATCGCTATGAGGACGGGGGTGGTCTTGGGGAGGACCCTCCTGGGGTACTTCTATATCAGGATTTCCCAAACTTTTTTTCTGGTGGCCACCCCTTTTCAGATAGTACCACCTTAGCGTTACCCCAGTTCTATACATTGTTTCTGAACTGATTTGGACACCAAACAGACGTATCAAATTAACAGATGTGATAATTGATTTTTGCTCTGTTTCTCTTCATCTTTTCAAGGATGTAGCAAATTTATTTTCAAATTAAGTCCACAACCCCAACTGAAGTTGCGATCCCGTCAAGTGTCTCGCCCCAAATTTGGTTAACCACGTCCTACATCTTATTGAAATTGGAGACGTAATATTTCTCTATAGCTGTTCAATAGATTATGAACAGATAGCACATAAACGGATGTAGTGACCAACCCGTGATGTGAGCTCTCTCTTATATGCTTGTTGGTTTTCATTCTTTAATTCAAAGAATCCTTCGTCATAGGTGATGTCATAAAGACTCTGGTACCCAAGACCTTTGGCATGATGGTTTTGTGTGCGGTGAGTCCAGTTTCCCGTCTCAAAGTTAAACCGATACTGCGAAGTATGAAAAACAGAAATGTTGTTGAATTTCAAGCATTATCATTATAAGTGCAAGTTGTTAATGGGATTAACAAAAAAGGAGGAGCTCTGAAAAACGTATTTATTAAATAAGTCACTTAAAAGTTGTTATTCCTCTGTTCGATAGTGTTAGTCTTTCATTTGAAGCTGATTAGGGCTACTTAGTTTCAATAACAAAGCATTTCAAAAGTCCCCCACTCCTTTTCTTAATACATTTACCTCTACAGCCATGAATGCACGGCACTTTGTTGATTATCTTTGGTTTGAGATGAAAGCAGACGATAAATATATACAACGATATCTGTTCTCAAATTTTTACATACGCCAATCACTTTGTTGGTTTATCGATTAGGGTTTCAAAGTACCCAGTACGTTCTTATGATAGAATGGCAGGAAGGGGGGGAGGAGGGGCAAGACCTTCGTGGGGTAATTTATTGAGATTTACCAGGGACATATTATTATTCGATTTGTGGAAATATAATATTTATAGATCATTGCATACCTGTGGGAGCATCCTCCACCCATGCATTGATATTAACTGCACTGCATCCAGTATATATTCAATGGATTCATCGCTCGCGAAGTATGGAAGGTTGATGCGAACAAACCCTGGCCTGTGAGAGAAATGAAAATATAAAAGTAAACAAATAAATGACAGGATTGCATGACTTCTCTGCAAACGAAAGAGACTCTTAAATACATTCGCGAAAAAGTCTTACATGTCACACAGAAGCAGAGTAAAAACTTCCCGTTGTCGCCTTCCAACTTCCAGAGGACGCCAGCTTTTGTCGGTTAAGAAATGCTACCCCCTCCCATCCGGAACCCTTTTAATGTTTAGAAATAGAAGAACGGTATTTACCGTACTCCTTCCAATGGTTCCTCGTTGTAAGTTTTCTTGCGGTCTTCACGAATTAATTCGAAAAATGTCTCTGCGTTTTCTTCGGTGATTCCGAGCAAGTCCTAAATCACAGAATTTGAGAGAAAAATCAGTACTTGGATGATGTATGCAGCTATTTACAATGATCAGATGTTAGATATAAATTATTTATGCACTTCTAACAGTCTAAGCTAATCGAATGAAGTTCTCTACACGTTAAGAGTGGACAAACTTAATAATAACATTACTTCATAATTTGTCTAAGCAGCACTGAAGATTACTTTTGTGGAGAATATAGTTTATTGAAAACATGGAAAGCACATACATTCCTGAAGATAAATGTGTTATTGTCAACATCGATCTCTGACGGCATTTGAAAAAATAATAACCATGTTTCTTTGTAACCATTGATTTTCAAAATCAATCGAGTTATGTCATTTTATCAGAATTTTTATTTTTTCAACGAATCTCCCTGTCTGCAGTAACAGCAACTTGGACAAGATAACACCGTTACTTTGAAGACGATAATAGCTTTTACTCTATTTTATTTCTATTTGGTGGGTCAAAGGCCAACACATTTGGCCGCGTTGTACTTACATGAGCATATGGTCCTGCACATGCGCACCCACCACGCGATTGTATACCAAAGAGGTCATTGAGCAGCACTGTGATGAAATTGTGATGAAGATACTTCCCGCTCTCGGGATGTCGAATGAGGAAGGAGAATATTGGTAGGCGGGGCACGGTTTTGCTTCCGAGGATCACAAGATTGGGGCTGTCCTGCCACCTCTCGAAAGCACGTCTAAAGGTATACGATACAGACCAAGACTATATTTAATGTCATATGTCAAAGGAAGTAAGAAGCCTAGATCGAATTGGTCCGAATTTTTTTGAGAAATCAAAAACAGAGTTACATAGATCTAGTAATCAGTATTAAGCTTCATGTCATATAGTAACATAGTAACATAACATTGTCACAATATATCATATGTCCCGACAGCAGGAAGTTGCACATAGCATCATAAGTTAATGAAACATAGTCGTGGCATCACATGTGATGGCAGTATGATGTTACATAGATATAGAATCATACATCACTACAGTATTATGGGTTACGTAGATATAGCATCATATGTCATTACAGTATTAAAAGTTACGGTACATCAATAGAACATCACATGTCGTGGCACAATTAAATTACGTAAGTAAAGCCTGACAAATCATGACAATATTGGCGGTATAAAAATTTCATAAATAGACCTATAGCATCGTGATGGCAGTATGAAATTACATGGATAAAACATCCAACGTCGTGTCAGTATTAAATTCCATAGTTATATCATCATATGGCATGACAGTGCGTCTTCAATTGTTCACTATGCTATTTTTCTACCTTCAGTTTAATTCTATAATTTTAAAAATTTTGGAGACGGGAAAAAGTGACGTTATAGTAGCTATCTCAACGGAGCAGTGAATGACTATCCGTATAGCTCATATAAGCCCTGTTGTAGCTGCCATGCCGTAAGCAGTACTTTTCTGTAGTGTCTTTTCCTACCGATGAAGATTATTTCTCAGATGAAGAGATAAACCTCTCACGGTCCCATCTCCATAGGATAGACATAGCACATAAACAACAGGATGTTACTATTAATGTTACTGAATGAATGGCAAAATAAACCAACTGAAAGTTTAACAAGATCATGATGCATTTATTTTCAACCTGCACAATGTTTCCTTTTTTATCTTACATGTTTAGTTTTATATGTTTTTTTTTGTTTACATTGCATTGGTGAACGGTAAGAAATTTTTGTGGAGGATGTAAGTTGTGCTGGTGCATAGATGTTTGACGTGGTACTTACCTAGCAAGTTCGTGTTCCCTTGTGGCGATAAATGATGGACTGACGGCCTATTAAAGAAACAAAAAGAAACATTGGTTATGTATTCATCATCTATACATGTATGGAGAAAATACAATATTTTGGCTTACAGACTGTTAGACTAACAGCTTTATATCTCAAAAAAAAAAAAAAAAAAGGAAAATATGTAATTTTGGAGAGTTCGCTTACGTTCTTTAACTGAAAAACTAGTCCTGCGCGAATGGATTCTATTATTGCAGGAGTGCCACCTTCCTCGCGAGATTCGATGTCCTGTGTGTAGTGATGTTTGTCGCGTGATACCTGAAATTGAGACCGAAAGAATTTTCAAATGATTTTTTTTATAAAGTAGTTGGTTGTTAGAGGCTGTGCATAAACCATTCATTCATTCATTTTAAGTACGGTGACGTCACGCATGTGTGCTTCAAGTTAAACCATTCGAATAGACATATTTCTATTTCTAGAGACTCGGTATTTTCTAAACATCATATTTAAATTTATTTTAAATTTGCAGTAAATATTTTTATTTTGTTGTGAATGGCGATCATCTTGATGTGACAAACGTTCAAACTTATACTTACATATTGAACGGTTCCGCCGCCGTGACCGTGTGGCACTCTGTTTATGAATAATTTCTTTTTGGCAATTAATATACCTGAATAGAAATATAAAACACAAACAGATTTATACCCCAAATGGTTCAAATTATTCAGAGATAATTTAGGTTGCAATTTGACCTTCGCATCCAGGTTTGTGGCGCAGCCGACCCCCTCCCCCTCCTTTTCGATGACCAACGACTTTTTAGCAAGATGAGAAAAGAGACATGGAAAATATGCTTCCCAGATGGTGGGAAATGGCACCTTAGCGCATCTAATTTTTTTTGAGGGGAGGACCCTTAACCCCCCCCCCACCTCCGTCGTGGCTTCGCGCCCTGGACGCTCGCTCAAAGCCGACGGTGCGTACCCTAGCCCCTTTCTCAAAATCCTGGATCCGCACTTGTGACATAATTTGCGAACAATCATATATATACTTTAAAGGTGCACAACAGTAATATAGTGAGGGCGTTCTTTTCTTGTAGCATTACGTTAATCCTGACGAAAACGTTCAGATGTATACCTACACAGTCAGAGTGTTTCACATGTATTCTACATTGCAGCTATGCGTGCATTTTGCTGCTTGATATACATCCTAAGCTCACGTGTACCAAACAATAACCCTATCGAAGTTCGGAGAGTACGGTACACAACAACAGTTACATACATGATCACGGACGAATGTACAAACATATGGATGAAGGTAGAAATTTCTTTTTTTTTCTGTGCACTTGTGGCACCAAATGTCACCCACGTTTAAACGAGCTATTGTCTGTACGCACTAAATAGGCTTAACTACAGGGTAGACTAATCGACAAAGTTCTACATTGTTGGTTGTGTATTATGGTGATGTCAAACCACACATGAACTCTGGTTTTATCAGAAACCCGCCCTCTGTTGTATATACGTACTAATACTTTCGTGGTTTGCTTGATTTTGTCGAAAAGTGCTAGAGAAATAAATACAAGCAACATCAACTTCATCTCGAAGTACGGAATAACGTTAATTATGTTTCACGAATGCATTTTCCTACAAGCAGCACTGCTTGGGAGGCCCGGCCCCTCTCTGCTGTATATGCACATGTACGGACACAATGCCGACAACGATTGTCTTCGAGTGTTTACTTGTTTCTTTAATTTGCATAAACATAATTAATTTAAAGATGCATCATCATAACTAGCACTGTTGATAAATGCAGAGAACGGTTTTAGATTATTTTAAGCTCAATCAAACATTATGCAGAATCATTACCTGGAGAGCCAGGTCCACCGACGAACTTGTGAGTGGAGATAAAGACGGCATCCTTTGAACAATCCATATTTTGTCTGAATATTCATGAGAGAAAGGAGACAAATGCCATAAAATTTCAATTGAAATTACACTTCTCTGCCTCTACAGTATAAAGTAAAGACAGTAGAGTTGACAATACACAGTTTAGCGTAATAATGAATTCATGTGCCATCGGAAAATCTGGCATGTGTATGCGACATGTGGATAATCACTCTTACATGATAAGGTGATCTTGTCACGAGCTTTTTGATCTGTATAATTATCTCAGTTATTAACCATGAAATGAAATTGAGTGTGTTGGGAAGTGGTAGAATGGTAAGGAATAATGGTATGGGTACATCGATGTCATAGGGCGTGGTCGTGCAAGCAATCAGCAAACAACACTTTTAGTAATACCATATCAGAATTTAAATGCATCAATAATCATATATAAAATATACCAACTAGTGTAAAGAAATAATGTAGCGAACAATTGTACATGTTTATCAGTGTTTACAGCTTCCTTTAGTTTTTATTGTCACCACAGTAGCTAACTTTGTTTCCTTGACGGGCACTATACACGCTTCAATGAGCAAGGATTTGTTGAAATACTTTAAAAGGTCAGTGGCTTCAATCCCGTTTAGGTCAATGAGGGTTTTGTTATTGGCAAGAGTGCTCATCATGTTTCCTTTCAGTCTATCATTCATTGCCTTCAGTTTACTTTTACCTGTTTACCATCGCCATCCGATGATGTGATGTCACTTTGAATACGCCGATCAAATTTTGCCCCTTGAAGTCAAACACACGTCGTCGATAGAAGTAGTTGCTTACAATTGACCTATGTCGATGATGAGGTAAATCTATATGTGTTGTGTTCGAAACGCTATGTGTCGGAGAGAGGAGAGGGTGGGAGGAGGGGGGGGGGGGGGTAGGAGGGGACCACTCTGTACCTATTTGATTGGTGATTTGATGGTATTGTCTCTACGTCTATATCGTCGATATATTTAAGATGATCAACTTACCCGTAACCTGTAGGATTCATGTCAATATCAAGATAAGGAGCTGAAACAAAAAGAAAAAAATATCAAGAGAGTATATATCTTGGTTAATAGATCTAACGATCGTGGATCTTGTTAATCAGTGTACAATGAAACATTTCCTTATTAACATCTTGCACACCATTCGTCTCAAGGGGAGGGTTGGGGCAGACTCTTTTCAGTGCATTCAGTGAGGTGAATTGAAAGTGTGACGTTAATGCACTGGAGATAAAAAAATTGAGATAAAATTATCGGAAGACGCTGTCAAGCCTCTGTACCAAAGGGTAGCTTAATATTTAATACCCCCTCTTTCTCCTCCCGATTATTTCTTTTCTCTTTTTCATTACATTTAGCAATTTGTTGCAGTTTGGGGGAATTTACGGTACTGAGTACCAAGAATTACTCTTATCACGATCCATTGTTGGAATAGGGTATCAATCTGAGCCCTCGATCCTGTTACTGCCATATATTATATCAGCTTCGAATTATCAACTATAATTTCCCGACACACAATCCCCTCCCCCCCCCCCCCTGAAATTTGCTTTGTAAATTTGCAATTTTTCTTTATCCCACCCAATTTCACCTGCACCTTTGAGTTACTGAAATGATTTGATCGTTTCGCCGCAAGAGTGTAACAGTAGTTTTAAGTAGTATTGAGACGTTGACCAACCTGCGGTTGCGTAATCCCAGAAAGAGAGGGCGTCGTACTGATGCAGGAGGTTCGCTACATCAGACGTATCTGTTAGGATACCAGTCACATTCGAGGCAGCAGAAAAACAACCGATGATGAGTTGGAAGCTGCTTGAATAAACCTTTTGTAAAAATAAAATATAAAAAAAAAACATTCATAGCAGCGGCGTTTACCGTCTTTGTTATCACTTATTTATCATTCAGTTCGACCATCAACATCACTTTGGAAAGAGAAATTTATAATAAAAAAATGAACTTACTGTATCTTTAACTCATATCTCGACCTTTATGTACAAAGTTATTTTCTTGAGGTATAAAGGAAAAGAAACTTGATGATCACTGTAATCAACCGTTTGACTTATAGTAGCTTTTCGTGCACTTTCCATTCACTGGCAACATCACCGTCTTAACAACAAACCATTTTTTTTTCACTTTTTCGTTTTCCTTTATGTAGATATTGGAAATAATCGTTCTTTGCGGTGTCACCACAAAAACTTGTTGTTTTCCCTTTACTATTGTTGTCAATGAACCAACCTTTTATTCTGGGGATTAGCCAAAGTAAAAAAGAACAAATTTGTTCCACCTTTTCGAGTTCTTGTTGAAAAGGAAACAACGGCACTGCAACAAGTGTATTGTCTAAAGAGCAGTGAATGAATTTGCAATATGATTTGTCAAGTGCTCAAAACAAAGCCTGAACAACCTCTGGCCCCGTCTCTTACCCAACAGAAAGGGGGCATATGAAGAAAACTGTAAACAAGTGATCCTTGTGCCACAAAGAGAATAGTTTTAATGAACTTTGTACTTGACGTAACCCCTATTATATAGGATTAAGGTTTAATTGGAGGTTGTGAGGTTCACAAGGTTACGCGAAAACTGTATTACTTTCATAATTTCCGTTCATCTTTTGTTTTTGTTATCTTCTCAAATAAACTAATTAGTATATTTATCATAGTTGTTTTTGAAATACCTTCTGTATCTATAGAGCACCGTATAACCGAAGTGACGAGTGGTAGGGTGGAGGGGGGGGGGGGTAACAGCGCGCGCACACACACACAAAAAAAAAAACAGTTGCATGTAGAGTTGCAAACGGGAGCCTGTAACTGAGGAAAGGTGAATCATCGCTAGAGTGTGCATCAAGGATAATGCACGATATAGGGGTTAATGCAAGCGATGCACGAGCGCCCTGCAGCTTGAGTGCATCAAGGGATAGCGTTAACTCCCGAGAGTACATTAACCTTTAAATGTGTGGGACCAGCGTTGATTAACATTGTCCATTCATACAATGAGATTTTGATGAAAAACAGAAGAAATAAGATTTGGGTTGGTAAAAAACCCCATTTTCATGGGAAACGAATACCGAGAAAAGGTAAGCGATATTCACAACATATGTAAACAATGCTCGTGCGCGATAGACAAAGTATATTACTATTGTTTTGTGTAAGATAGCAGACAACAAGAAACTATCAATCTACGTTTTATTGTGTTCGGAGTTTTTACTCTAAAATTGGGGGCGTTTTATAAGTAGTACAATGCACGGTCACTTGACTGTAATAGACCAATACAAGTTAAGGATTCTTTCCAAGAACGAACTAAAAAATGTTTATGAAAGTAACTGTAGTTCTCATTTCACCGTCAAATATCCTTCCTTTGAATAATAATGAACAAAATTGAATGTCACAAAGGTATATCTAAATCTTTTATAAATAACAACAATCAGCTAAGTGTATAGTTCTTTTGGAGTTTTATTTCGCTCTCGACTTAAAGAGCAAGTGGCCTCAATTATCATAACCAGTTTCTTTTCCGAATATTTGACGTTCAGCAGAAGCAACAGTATTCACATGTACGTACCTTACACCATTGTACTGCTCATAAGTACCTCAGCAATCAAAGCTTCCTCTCAGCTCACACTGCAGGTATATTACTTTTTTTTTTCTTTATCGCTTAATGACTTGTTTTCTCTCTGGTAACATTTGCTTCTGTGAGCTTTAGATCGCTTTTTAATATATATATGTTGTGAAGTCAGGGGTGTATGATCACACGTTGAAAACAATTTGTCATTGACAAATGACCCCTTTTCATCACAACTAGCAGGTTGATCATCATTCCATGTCCTACCTTCAATTTTTCTTCCAAGTCATGAAGATCGACCAGCCCCTCTGTGGTCTGATTGACTCGTACGACCTGCGAAAAAGCAAGAATCGGTGTTGTTTCACGGTTTCAAACCCAATCTGAGACGAAACGTCCTTCAAAAATCACAAACATGCCATTAAAATTTTTCTCATCAATCCCTACCTATACTGTGGAAATTACTTCTTGATTAAAAGTGTCTCCAACAAACCGGTATGTATAAGAAAAATTGACGTCATTAATATAGTATTAAAACATATTTAATTTAAGAATTGCAATTGAAAATGGCGCCATGTCGAAACGGTTTTAATTTCAACATGTCGAATGATATGTAGACATCCGATCTGACTGCAGTAGAGATGTCGAGATGTCGAGGTCATTTTGTGTCACCATGTCGATATGAAACTGGCGTCCTCAGTTACCCCGGCAACATTTGCCTCGCTGATCCCATTATCATTCTCCCTACTCACGAAAATCAGGATTGTGTCTGACTGTCGTTCCTACGTAAGGACTGCGGAGATTTGAAAACATAACACGTATTTTGGAAATTCGAATATGATTGTTTGAAAATGTTAGAAATCGTAAAAATGTCTTACTGTAGCTCCGCTCTCCTTCCAGGGTAATATGTTAGAATGGTGTTCAAATGGACCGACCAACACAACCTGACAAAATAAGTATTTCAGTGATAATGTTCAGTATATTTAGGAATGTCTCATTAATTATAGAATATTTTATTCTACAGAAGATTCCATTATATCATCCAAATGTTCATTTTCAATTACGTCAGACTTTATCACGCGTGTTACTTACAAAGCGTACACCGTACCTTTTCCACGAATTATTTGATGAAGCAACTTACACTAAATACATTTTTTTTTAAAGCGTGTATGATATATCTACACGAATGTTGTTGATACAATCTCTGTCGTCTTATAGATCCATTGACCTTCATCCTTCCAACATTCGATCAATACCAACAATGAACAGGTCTGACATTCTCGCGACATCAAGTTTGACCTTGAATCATTATTTTTTTTTTACTTCCCTTCACGTCAGCATTATCGCAGGTTCAATGATGATAAATGAGCCTCCTAAATTTACTAAAAGTAAAGATTGTGTGTTACATGTCATGCACGTCGTAATTGCTACCTTTCTAAAAAAAACGAAGATTTCTTGGAATCTGGCAAGTTAATCATTTTTTTTTCATGCTACTTCCCACTCGCTAAATGCAAAAATATACATTTTAATAAAAGATTGCAACAAAATGTGCTCTCCGGTGTCTTTGATCACTTTTAAAGTATTTATTTGATTTTTTTTTCTCAATGAAATTCAACTAAAATGGACAGTGGGAATGACTATGGCGTAAATTATATTTACCTTGAATTATCGGGAAAAATGAAGTTGCAAGTATACAGTTGTAGAACTTAATTCTACAACTGAACTTAATTCCAACCCGTAACACCTTACCCACTCATCGCCCCTCCCCGCAACAGGATGGGGGGTTAACTTACCGTCTGGATGGCTCGTTCCCCTGTAATTTCCAAGGCATTTAAGAGTTTGTGGACTGCTCCCGTGGAACCACTTCCGGTAAATATAACTACATCATCATCAGAGGCATTTACGCATTGTTTTATGATATTCCTGCAACAATGATAAAAACAAATAATACCAAACAATTCCATAAGTGGCATCATTGTTATGAGATATTTATGTAGAAATTTTTAGGAGAACAGACACTACATTTATCTTTGAAATCGTAAGGGCACTCAAATAGTACGGTTCCGTATAACTGTTTCAAGGAGCTGCAATTGTGACTAATTATACGCATCTTGACTTTTTATTGCAAAAGAACCAAAAAACAATAGCCTTAAAAGCCTAACATATGGTATCAAATTGGTCCAGGAATCCAAATGTGAGAATCAACTTACCTTGCTTCGTGTCGAAATTTTGTGGTCTGCCGTGACGTAATAGTGGTGGTTGTGTGTGTATTGGCATAGTACTGTGAGACGTATTGGGTTATAAAATCTTCGATGAACTTCAGAGGTCTAAGTAAAGGGAAGGAAATGCATCAAAATATTCATTTATTTATTCACTTAACTCTTTGAAGTTGACATCCTAGTAAGTGTGGTGATACGGTGATAAAATGTTTAACATTGAAATTGTCAGAAAAGGTCAGTTTTAAAAAATCGCTGGCGACATAATCTGGAGCTCCGAGCCCCCCCCTTCCCCCCCCAAAAAAAGAATAAGCATAAGCTTAGCCTAGTCAGTGTAACCTATTTGGAATTTAAAAAAATTCTTTTTGTGGGGTAATAAAGAAAAGAATATTGAAACACATGTCTGTATATTTCGGTATGTAGGTGGCAGAACTTGACAAAACCTTCCTTTCTGAGTCTCACGTAATACACAATAGGATTGATGATTGTATTTTACTCCAAATGGACAATAACTATGCATCTAGAATATCTAGCAAGCTTGAAGTTTGTAAATAGCCTAAGAAACCGTAATCTGATTCCTGAAATTTTGATTAACCACAACTACGTCTTTTCTCCACATGTGACGTAAAGTTTAAATTTATTTTTTTATTTTTTCTTATGGGACACACATTCAGCATTGACCGCAGAAAATTTGTTATTAAATGACTTTTTTGTCAGATTATCACATGTTTTTTACTTCTAATTTTTACTTGATGATTGTTGATTTTTAGGAAAACTTCAGTCCAAACTTTAGAAAATTTGCCATCTGTAGGCGTTACCACACTCCGTCGATCCCCACTCTGTTCCCCATCCAGTCCCCCCCCCCCCCCACTTTCTCCTCGTTCCTTCCACCTCCATTGCTACATCTCTGCTACAACGGTTAGGGAGATCCCTGCAACGGTTAGCCGATCATTTTCGCTGTCTCGTGAATGCCAAATGTTTTAAGCGACGTATTGAAATATCACCGCAAAAAAAAAAAAAAATTGTGTCGTCTGGCCTTCTGGGATCTCTGTTATATAGCCTAACCACCCTTGGGTACCGATAAACGGTACGCTTGGTGAGCGTTCTGCTAATAGGGTACGTGATGAATTGTTTCCGGACTCACCAGACCAAACAATGGAAGCTCAATAGGAGAAATATTCCCTGATGCTTGAAATCTCTCCGGGTATTTAAAATAACGTTTATTCTGAGTGACTAACACGCATCACTGGTGCATGACATGCAACCTCAGGCGGCTGATAAATCTAGTCCCGGTGTAACCATTTCTTCATGTTTGCGTAAATTTGCATCAAATTGTTCATCGAGAAACCCCATAAGGATATTAAAGATTTAAATACTGCCTGATCAATAACTTCAAGATAATAATACCGCCCTTGCCATTGAGAATACACATTCCTTTTACAGCACTTTTCTCGCCTTAACAAGAGGAACTGGATTTCACGACACATGCACAAAACTTTCAAATTTGCCCCTGATCTTACGAGGCTTCCCTTTCATGCAGTTTCTTTACGTTATAGCTAGTTGCGTGAGATCGTTTCGTGCATAACCTTACGTTAAATATTGTTGTTAGTAAACAAGAATTCGATAAACAGGAAGGAATCCTAGCAAATGAAAACTCACCTGCCAGAAGCCGTGTAATCGCAGTAGAAAACTGTGGAAGAAATGGAAAGAAAAAGAACAACAGACGTGAGCTGGAGTGACATGATACGGTCATTGAATGAGGAACGGCGGTGCATTCAGTATCGGCTACAACTGTCCTCCCCGTCTATCCATTAATAATATTTAAATTTAGAAAAAAAAAGGTTTCATCTTAGATCGGAGCAAAAAGAAAAGGGGGAAAAAAGGGGTAGATGATCAGATAATGTGTAGTTTACGTTTCCCATCGCAATTGTTTGCCCCAATGACGTCATTGCTAGAAACAATCTTATCCCATTGCCTGTGCATGTAGTGATAGATGCTAACGCAGGCGTTACAAGACATGAATTGGTAAAACCAGTCTTATGCTTTTGTTCATACAGTACAACAGAAGGTAAGGATCGGCAAATAAGAAAAAAAAAAACCTTTAGAGGAGAGAGGGTAAAGTATTTCAGTTTTCAAGTAAGCTGCGTAAGAGGTCTGAACCTTTAAATACAAAATTTCCTTTTCAGCTGCTTTAACTCATCGAAAATTGTCTGATGGATGTACAATTAAATCTAGCATATATATATATATATATATATATATATATATATATATATATATATATATATATATATATATATATATATATATATATATATATATATATATATATGTCTCTTTCGGACTTGAATATGTCGCAAGCAGCACAGACCAATAAGCGTGTAACAAACAAAATAATTAGTCTGAGTGTCGTCATTAAGCTTCTGCATTTATCAAGAGCGGTTTTGACCTTCAATTATTCCCAATTATTGAACTTGGGTTCGCTGATGAGGCAAAAACAAAAACATCCACCCGATATTATTGATTAATTTATTTATAGTTTACTGGTTCCACATAAAATTGTTTGTTAGCTTAACTAGAGCCGAGACGGTGGTTCAAGGTAAGTATTCATTCGCTGCTGATGTTTACTCCCTGGTCGGTGTATTCGTATATTTTTTCAGGAGATGAAAAATGACAAAAATAGCGATATGCCAAATATTTAAAAAGTTGAAAAAAAATCATTGAGTACGAAACCTGCAAATGCTGTGTCTTATACGCAGACACTACGTACGTTCTGACATAATAGATGGGGAGGCTTGAGAAATATTTCACGCTTGATTTGTCCTCAAATTACCATGAGGATATTTTATTGATCCTAAGGGGGGGGGGGGGAGCTTTGTCTGGATATTCTTTTTGTGTAATATCCAACAAACTATAACTTGTCTGACGAGATCACGTGATGTCTCCACCCGTAGTTACGAGTCGGGAAGATTCAGTAAGCATAAACCCGTCAATGCGGAGTCCTTCTCTGAGAGACCAAAGTTCATTTTACACACAACGATAAAGCATCCGCTGTGCCCCTAGTGCTAACAGTGTAAAAGGTAGAAGGCGTAATTGCGACTACGCCCCCCCCCCCCCTTCAACTCTTTGCGACGCCCTTCCCCTCACTCCCGATGAAAAAGTCTGGTTACGTTCCTGGTAGGAGAGGAGTTTACAGGTCAGATTTCCCCAACCTCCTCTCCCTACCTTCAAAATCAAACCAAAGCCCATGATGTAAGGTGCAAGTGAGACACAACAGCATATAACATCAGCCTAACTACAAAGAAAACGTCTCTTCGCTGCCGTCATGACTGTTGATGTAATAGCTTCAGAATATCTTGAGCAACCCTAAAATTGAAGTCTTTTACCTGAGGAGAAATTTGTAATTAAAGTGTGTACCAAAATTCAAAAATTTAAGAAACATATGTGACAAAGCTTAAAAAATGAATTGAAATGGTCCCACTCCCATCTTCACAGGACATTCCCGAACGGAGATATAAAAAATGTCAAAGTTTATTCACACAATTACAAGTGGTAGGTACTACTCAAGAACCATGATTTCCTTCTTTTTTCTCTCTCTCTCTCAAGTCATTACACCTTGCCACGAAACAAGTCAATGTCCTACTGTTATGGGGTGACTTGACTATACAAGGTAGATGTGAGTTGTACTCGAAGGACATGAATCCCGAATCATCAGGCAGGTTATCATTCCGCATTAAACATTGCTTATCTGGAGCAAGCTATGAAGATGGGTGCTTCATGTATGGGATTTACTTTCCAACCTCAAGTACATGCTTTCTTGCACTACTAGAATTCGAGTACACTTTTAAAATACGTCATCTCAAGGATTTCAGATCCCGTTGTGTGAAGCCATACATTGTCAAGCTGACAGACTGCATGTACGCAATTCTCGAGCAATTGAATTTACTTTAATCTTTTCAGTAATAATGTTATCTTGTCTTATATACACGTTTTCTGATTTACTTCCTTTTCTGCAATTTACGGACTAATACCAAAGAAAAGTAATAAAGTTCCTTAGACAAGTACTGCGTCACACGCATGAAATAATACCACGCTTAACTTAATAACCGTATTTACTTGGAGGAAAAAACAAAATCGGTCTGTCCTCGACCCCAAGGTGCTAATAATTTGAAGATTTGTATAGTGTCTACGAGTGTACGAATTCTGCCCAATCAAGTATACGAAACTTCTTACACAGTTGCATAAGATAAAGTTAAAAAACAGCATGCGCAAAGAACGCTTATGAAAGAGGAATTACCATATAGAAGAGGTATACACTAAGCATACCAGTTACTTAATTGATTTATCATTTAATTCCCCGTGTGATAGGCAGTCGAACACGGTGGTAGTATATTTAAATTGTCCAAAGAGTGATATCTAGGACAAAGTGTTTTTGAAGAAAATGGTTCTTAAAAGTTTTCATTTGAGACCAAAACTTGTAATTGTAAAGTACTAGCATTATCTCATATTTATGTACTCAGTCGAAAAAAATATATGTGATTTCTTGTATTTTTATTCTATTCAGATACTGTCTCTTACAACGTTTTGTAAAAATTATAAAACTTATCACTTGGAACTCTCATGTTTTGTTACTTTTTACCCTTTTGACAGCGTAGTAATCTTGTATTTAATAAGGGACTAACACTTTCTCTTCTTTTTTGATAGTTGTTGGAAAATTATTATAGGAATAATTTAATATTGCATATTTTATATTTGTTTTATTTTTATGAATTCCTAAAGTTAATGAATTCTCTTCTTTTGTCATGTCCTATTAGCATCGTCACTCCTTGAGCTTTCTGTAAGCTTCAATTCAAGCCATGTCGTGTCATGTTTATAGCCTATTGCCTTTTGGAGATACCCCATTCCCAGATTTGGTCATTAAGTATGCACATTATGCCAATCAATATGCAAATTTATGCTGTGTATTATTCAAAGTGTTGGGTATGTACACACAATATGGGGGTCTTTATGAACAAGAATATCTTTGAAGGCCTGTCAAGTTATTTTGACAAAAACAATTTCCCCACCCCAATATCCCCAACCTTTGCTCCGCAGATGCCATTGTTACTGACCTCTCTCTGATGAGGGACACATACTTGCAAGTACACATGCGTATGTGTCTGAATGTGCGATTTTCATCGAAAGGAAATATGACATTGGAAACATAATTAAAAAAAAAAACTAAGTTTCTTTCAGTATAACATGAAGCATGCGCAGTAGCTCCAAGGACGGAGGCTGAACGTATAAGGGTAATGGGTGCTGGGGGCAGGGAGAAATTCTGGGGTGCCTGTAGGCTAATCATCAGTAACACTTACAATACAACTCGACTTTAACATGCACGATAAAGGGAAAATCCCATGGTACAGGAAATTTTCAGACATTTTGTCATTTACATGTGTCAACAATTTTAATTGTTGATGCTTTGGATGTATGCTCTGGAAGGAACCAGATCGACTTGCGTTTGGATATCACTCAGAAATTTTCCCAAATGAGTGGTTCTGACTTACGCGCTCCACTGAGTATAAAAACTCCTACAACGAAATTATTTGACAACAGCTTTGTTAATCGTCAAGTTCGTTACAGCGATTGACGATGCATGCAGTCGACGATCTTTTAATATTTCATTTAATTTCATTTCATTTGTCGTAAGACGACGGGACGATGGGTTATTAACCGAAATAGCCATCCTTCCAAGGAATGGGAGGGGGGGGGGGAGGCGCTCTGTTAAAGAGTCTCGAAAGGTAAATCTACCTCTTCATGATAAGTTTTTGAATGAATGTGAGTGTGCTGCTTGGTAAATCATTTCGTGGTATACAGGGACGGTGTTCGAAATCACAATCTGCACACCTCATTTGAACACTGCGCGTAATAAAATAGTTGAACATCATCAAGTAGGATCACGAAGGTGTGAAATTAATCTTTATGAATATCACTCGGGTTTGTTGCACTCATCGCCACTTGATTAAGGCGGCTTCATTTAAGTAAGTCCGATTATTTGGGCTAACTCACGGAAATCACTCAGACCTCATTCTGAACCAATGGTTCTCTCGAAGTGGTCTTACCCCAACTTACCCTCCCCCCCCCCCCACCACCTCCTTCATCGAGGAAATTCAAAAGTCTCAGGTAGGGGCTACAGAGTACAAGGAGAATATGGGCGTTGGCATTGATTTAAGGGTCCCTGACGATGACGGCACATCACTGGGGCAATTTACGGAAGCCTTTCACTAAGCTTACCCTTCAAACTAAGCTACAAATGGGGTCTCTCTGCAAGTTTTACAGTATTTCTGCTTTCTTGATTTTTTTTCTGCAATTAGAAAAATTTGATTGAAATACAACATTTGACCTTCCGCCAATGAATGGTAGAAGGTAGGGAGGGGATGGGGGAGGGGGAATTTGGGAGGACAGTTCAAGGTGGTGTAATAGGGATAGACTAAAAGAGATATAGACCCCCTGACCGAGAAGTCTAAAGAAACAATACTGCAGTACACATCCACTATTTTACGTCGTTTGTCGATTGAAACTTCGATATAAAATATGAATACAAATCGACATTTCATCAACTAAAAGAATGAAATGGGACAACTTTGGTTAACATTCAATAAACATAGCAAATTCTTAAATATTGTTGAAAAAAGTCATTTATGGGTATCCTACAAAAAGTAAGACAAGTTTTTATGACATTTGTAGCAATTGTACTTGAGTCATAATTCTCTCCTAACACAATGATTTTTATTACACCAACAGAGTTAGTACAAACAGGAGAAGCGACTAACACGACTAACCGTACGTCACATTTTACAGGCAAAATCCCCGTTCACTAGAAATAATAATTACACCCTCAAAGCAAGAGCTACGAATCACCAGTACTAGTACACCAGTGTCGTATTCACTTGCTGCTACGGCATTGTCAATAATTGTCCAATCGCTGTTTGGTCGTAACACATAAGTAAATTGAACGCAATTAAGCCTAAACCTAACTGAAAAAGAAGTCGAAGCGACTCAGACCCCGAGGAAAATCCCCGGAAAATACCCTCGTCTTTTATACCACCCACCTCGAGACATTCTTCAGTCACCGCCATGAATGGTAGATCCAAGGGGAGGGGAAGCAACGGGGATCTTAGCCCCACCCAAGTAAGCCGAAAATTGTTTCCGAAAATTTGATTTTCTGATGTATCGATACTTATTCCTATAGAAGGATTTTTTTCAAAGAAGGTAACTTCACAGTTTCACGCTTTTGCTGCACCAAATCGCTTTTGAGGTCATTCTGGTACAAACTGATCTTCCGGGTTCCCCCACCCCAATAGACCGCCAGCCCCATATCACCGTAACGCAGGTTTGGTCCATCCCCAAAACATTTGAATCTTGGATACATCAACGGAATCCATGTTCTGCTTCCCCACCCGTGCTGTGAAATTGACTTTTGTGCAGGTTTTGAAAATCTCATCATACGAGTGATAACTTATTAACTGGAGTCATTATCTCAAATTTCTAAATTCAAACTCAAACGTCTTCTTACAATAGTAACATTGCATCACGAGATGTCGCAACAATAACATTCCAATAGAATAGTACTGTTCCACCGAACATAACTCAAACAGTAACATCGCCATATCTGCAATACCGTTAATCACGATATCTGTAATACCGTCCATACAATAATGTATCTATATAATGTCTCATCATATCAATGGTATCTCATCATTTCCAAAATATGTTGATTAAATTGCTGCATTATCATAACAGCTAAAAACGTTCGTCGGTAGATATCAGTTTACTTATAATGAACTTACATAATTTCATGCAAAGTAATTAAAATTACTAGATGTACCACGTTAAATTATAAGGGGGCGGGGAGACTTTGCGATGAAACTGTACGGACTAGTATTTTCGTATAGACAAATCAACCTTAAAAAATGAGCAATTAAATATAATTTTCAAAGGACATAATACATCAAAAAGACCGCTCGCTCCATCTTTTAATAATACGTAAAATACACACACATGTACAACAATTTTCTACTTCCATTTTACCAAATCCTTTCAAGGCTCCATTTTCTTTTCCTCCACCGCTCTCTCTCTGTCCAACCCATTCTTAAAAATGGTGCAAACTTCCGGCGTCTTTCGACTCAACACCTTAAGAACATGATGCCAAGTGAAACAGAAGCTACTCATACATCTGCATCATACAGATTCATATAAAATTCATTTTCCAACAACAGCCAAATATCCTATAATTAAATTGATCATTTGCTCGACTTACTTCTTTTCCTGCCGAATGGTCCGTTGAATTCAGCTTCTCTTCCGATTATGTTCTTATCAATGAAGGTGAGCAACTTCTCTTTCCTCTCCATCTCCCTGTCTGTTCTCTCCATCTCCCTGTCTGCACTTCCCATTTTGACCGGTGAAAACATATCGCAAGCATGCAACAGCAAAGCGTGGGCTCAAAATATCAGAAGCTCCAGGAAGTTGTGAATGCCTCGAGAACGCATAGCGCACTGCGACAGTTTTTTGGGACCGACCGCTTTTTGGCTTATTCCTTGGCGAAGATCTTTTACCCAAAAAGTCTGAATGGAATCTTCCAAAGTTGCCCAAGCGAAGCAATCCAGACTGCTCTATAAAATTAGGACCGTTCCATCGCAGACATGACTTTGGGGTCGATTCATAATAATAATAATAATAAGAGCGATATATGGAGATACGTGTGTGATCATTTGTAGTATTTATAATTAATTATAATTTAAAATTAAATATAAATTTATACAGATCAGCGATTGCATAATATTTTTTTCACTTTTTGACTTAGAAGTTACACTTGAAAATCACAGATAACATGATGGTAATCTGTTCAACGTAAAAGTGACCCAGTTAGTGTAATTAGATGAACCCTGCAATCGGGAATGCGGTGCTCTCGAGATTGCAGAGACCGCCTCTTAGTCAGTCAGACCATACCTGTACAGTGTTCATCATAGACTCTGTTCTTTTGTTCGTATCTCTGTAGGTCCGTAGATACAATATGGCAGGTTTATGTTACTACAAAGGATACCCTAGCTGTGGTGACGTAACTCATAGCTACTCCACATGCAACCAGTTTCAACTTGATCAGACAGGTTTTCGATAGAACATTCAAATTGTTGCAGTAGAGCTAGGTGATAGTGTGATCAATAATTTTACCGCTATTTGAGAAAAAAACCCGCTGTTGACGCTGTTACACCGTCAGTGATGTTTTTTCTGCCTCACGATAGCATCGTTTTAACATCACTGTCATCGCCATCATGTGGTTTCATACCATCATTATATGATGTACATCCGTGGGATTTGTTAACCATCGGGAAAAGTGGCAAAACTGACACACGGCAATCCACTTTTTCGTCATGTTTTCAGTTACCGTCACTATTTTTGTTTGGATGTTGGAGGTTACCGATTAAAGTACAATGATGTGAAGTAAGGACAATTTTGAGGGAGATTTTGATTGTTGTAGAATATCGAAGCTATTGCAGCGATGTTTCGGTCAGAGAGCCTCGTCAAGTGGAACACCTCTCAAAACTTCCACCCCATCTAGCTCAAAATCTGAAAGGGCGACATTTGGACATTTTAAAATGCCATGATAGGGACCGGTCCTTCAACAATCACATGATATAGGTAGAGAACCTCTGGTGTAACGTACCTCAAGCTGCAAGCACGCGGCGCCCTCGAATGCCCCTATTTTTGTGTGTAACCTAAGTCAATGGGAGAGATGAATGGTGGTATGTGACCTTATGGGTGTTGCTGTAGGACTAACTCATTTTATTCGTTTTGATGAATAATTAGGCCCTACTATGATGACATCGATGAGGTAACCTTTACAAAAGAATCTGAAGTAAATATGCATTTTTGACCACAAACAACGTGTAGCCATCAACTGAACAAAGTCCATCCAGGAATATTAATTGTACAAAATATGGAATTCGGTTTATTTATGTTAAGGCCGACACCGTAATTTATTCATACAGCTAAAATTCGTTCTTCCTTAAACCAAGTGCTCGCACGCATGGATGTCATCATAGTGGGGCCTAAGTTTTCTGGCTTCGTTTTACGTCATCAATGGTACATTGACGGGGACCACTGAAATCCGTTTACTTGTGAATGTGACCATCGTTGTATTGTTTCGAAGATACGATTCTTACAGTACATACACAAATAGCTATTACAGATGGCTGACGTATGATGTAGTACCGTGTTGAATTGTTGACTCTCTGATTCCAACCGTGACCCATAAACAGAGTAATGTAAGATCGACTGGATGGGAGGCCTTGACGAGTAAATCAACTCTTACCAAACAAAATGGAACCCCAATCCCACCTTTCAAGAGATCTTGACATGCTAAGATGAAGGTTGGCGGTAGAAATGGCGTGAGAGAAAACATGAAAGGGGACATATAAATATTTAAACGAAAGAAGGAAACATATCAACCCAACCACATTCTCTAACCACTAGACGATGTTATTATACTGATCGAGCTAAAGTAAGGTCGCGTTCAATATTTAAGGTGCAGGGACTTCTGATTGTGGCTTGGTACTAAAGTCGAGTTTTGTTTGCGTAAGAATCAACGATGAGGCGCATGCGCATTACAATCTGGCAGTTCTTGTCATAAACGTTGGCTGCGTGAGGGTTAACGTTGTATGGCTGACCATCAAGAGGCTTTTTATTTTTCGTATTTTTCTTTTTCAGTTGCTGTGACGAATGTCAACGATGTTCCATGACACGCTGGAGCCCGTCAAGACGCCTAGTCACTCTCTCATTCTCTGCAGTTACTGTAAGGTCGTCAGTGTATATTGGTATTTTCCCTTGGATAACGAAGATGTACCAAAATGATAATACTCGTGTCATGTTTCACCATGTCGATTATTCGTATTCGAGTTCAGGTCTTTGGAGAACTTACCTTCCCCTCACTTTGAAGAAAGTTCTAATCATGTATCCGTTCACGTTCCCAGTGGATAATGTTCTACTCACACACTATCTCGAATTAAGTAATGATTTCATCTACTGATTGTAGAGATAAGTTTGTACCCCCCCCCCCTTCCTTTTCCCTCATTTTGTACATAAGGGGAAATCTTGCTCAGTTTTGTCTTTTTATTCCGAAATGAAAGAATCACAAAAGAAAAAAAAAACCCAAGAAAACAATCCTCACTTTGTTTCACCTAAAATTATTTGCCTTTGGCAAATATTTTTCCTTGTTTAGTCACTTTTTGCACAGATTATTCACTTTTTGCACAGATCTCACAACGATTTCGAATTGAATTAGTGGGTGGTACAAGTTTTTAGTGAGGCTTAGACTGAGAAGGGTCAGTGTTATTGTTTGGTAAATAGTTAAAAAAAATGGAATGACATGGGTCAACCGAAACTGATTACAGATACCATAAAGACAAAAAAGATTTTTAATCTACCCCTATGAATTCGGATAAGCTCCATGCTAAACCATATATTACCTGAAACGCAGTTGCGGATCCAGAATGGGGTGAGAGAAGGGGCAGACGGATTCCCCCTCTTTTGACCCAAAGAGAATCCCCCCCCCACCAAAAACAAATGAGGAAAAACGAAGAGGAAGTCATTGACTTCTCAAGAGGCCACAAGTACACGCAACGTTATTTCTGATAAAGTGTAATACTAACAGTTTCCCCACAGACTGCGATGTCTCGCGGATTGGTCAGAATTGTTGAATTACGTATCCCTCTTCGACTCAATTATATCAGGTTACATGAGGTCCCTTTTACATGATAATTTGGGGAAACCGTCGGGACATATTCATAAATCATGTCGCTGGATCCCGCTATGAGTGTTTGGGTCCTGATCGAAACTATTGGGGGGGGGGATTACTCAAAATAAGAAAGGTAGACACCCGATTATAGTATTTTAAGGTCTGGGATTTACAACTTGTTACACTGGCAGGAGGAGGAAGATCCTTTCCTACGAAGCCTTATTGTGATTACTACTCGTACAACCGAGCTGCTTCAGAGAGAGGAAGGGACCACCACCATATGAGTCCTCTTCTGACGCCAACTTGAGGTCTCCTCTGGAAGGGGAATATTCCCACCCCTTAGATCCCTCCTAGACGGCCATCCATCGGAGTTCCCCTGTTACGAACGATAATGTAAAAATTAATCGATAATATAAAAGCGACCGATAATGTAAATAAACTTACTGATAATGTAAAACCAACTGATTTTGTAAAAAAAAAAAGAATGAACAAAATACCGACGATGTAAAAACGCTCGTTAACCTGAAATTCCTCAATTAACGTCAATTATTGGAGATCTGAAATCACAGAAGGATAGGTGGTCATGGAAAATACTTAACATTAATCTTTGTGCAGTCTCTTCACAATGTGATACAAGCATGTTTCCTGCAAGGGAGTCGTAAGTAGAAACTAGAAAGTTTTGACCAAACATTCCCGCAAATGCTAGAATGTTTATGCCTCATTTACAGAGAGACTTAACATGAAAGTATGTAAACTCATCATAGGGGCATTTCCATCTTTAAGATTTTATCCCTTTCATGACAAGAGGAATCTGAAGGAATAAACTGGTTGATTCCATACATGTCCAAACAATCCTTAGAGAATAGGCGTAAGCACTGGATGTAGACATTATAAAAACAGTATTTTCTCCCATGAAGGAATAAGAAAAAAAAATAACAAGGCAGAACTAGAAAGGGCCCTTATTCGCTCTATCATTTTGATTTTCATAGTCTGAGGTACTTATCTATAAGTCTATTGTTGCGATCGGCCTAAAATTCAATCCCAGAATGACATTCCTTTCTTTGCTACATGGCCAAAAGCAAAGTCATTTTGTTTTTCAAAGTCATTCAAATATATCGCTTCACTAGAAATGAATTATTTTGTTGAATTCTGCATCAAGTTGAAAAATTCACACACTACATAAGGTACAATTGGTCCATCAAATACTTCCCAAGTATCATTTTATGAATCCCATGCAAAACAGGACCACTTTTTGGTGGTCCATCGCTGAGAAAATCCCGGTTCACATAGGACATAAAAATTACGTAATTCTATAAATGACTGGAAACTATTGGACCTTGCACGAATTAAACTGAGGTGCTTCCGGAAGCTATAGTGATTTGGAGTACACGGAAGTGGAACCTGCTATGAACGCATCCGTACATATGCTCTGTTAAATCTTTCTCCTTATAGACAATGACATTAATGCACATGTCAGCGTAGGGTCAATACCTCTACTGGCAGTTCAGTTGAACATAATACAACGCATTGGACAACATGTTCGCTGTCGGTACGAACATTGAAAGATGTAAACACACTATAAATTTGATACATACTGGACCTCAAATTTAACCATGATGAGTCACATAATTTTGATAAAATAACCTATCTGAAAGTTCCATCAAGTGAATACAGCGTCATGAAGCCTACCAAGGAATCAACTCATATGGGGTTTCAGCATCATCCCCCTCCCATAAAGAACGCTCTCAAAAGATATAATAAATTCACGCCCCATTAAATGTAAAACATAGCAACGTAACCATGACAACGTAAAGCACGCTCCTTTTTGTTGCTTTAGTTTTCTATTTATACAAGATGTATCAGTTATGATACCAAGCAATTTCCTAATCTTAAGTAAAACCGTGGGTAGAGTTATATGACGTCATTGCTTCATTCTGGTCACCCTAGGGATGCATATCTTTCTTTCTTACGTGGTCAAGGCGCATGCGCTTCTTTTTTAATGTGACTATAATAATAAGCATCGCGGCAGACGATAAGATTCCAGCTGTAACACGTCATAGGCTAACCCGTTTACTGCTCACATGTACTATAGTGAAGGTCTATATAAAGTAGGAATTTGAAGCATACATATAAAATTAATTTGCGAATTATTTCTAGTCTTTCTTTAGCTCTATTTCTACGAAAACAAGATAGGGTTGATAATTGTTTCCTTTCCATGACGACAACCCACGGTGTGAATCCGTTCCATCTTCGTACAATTTTCTCTCTGGTTTTGTCTCCGAGAGAGATAGAGAGAGCGATGAATCATTATATAGGAGATGACCATGAATTAGTTCTAAGAAATTACATTCAAATTTTAAAATTTACTGTCAAATCTATCTTTTGCTTAAAAGGAAAGTGCAGAGAGCTAAGGTCTTCATTTGATGTGTATATAAATCTTAAGTTTAACATTTTAGATCCCAGTCGTTATAATAAGGCAATGTCACAATGACTGAAAATTGAGATTTATATATATATATATATATATACATATATATTAAGTTTATTTTGTAAACGAAGCTCTAAGAACACCCATTCCCCAAACAATTTCAAATTCACCATTTTAGAGGTCCTGGATAGTGAATGCGGCCTACGTAACCAAAAAACCGACTGGATTTGGAAGGTTGACACAACAGTCGTTCCAATGACGGGTTTCATGTTCAAGTTCGCAAATCCAGGTCCAACTAGCAAATAGCCATTGTATTTGCCACGCTTCGGTTGCACTGTAGGATCCAACAACTTCTTACAATCTCCTTTCCTTCTCAGTACTTGTCTGTGCTTTCGTGTTTTTTAGTTCAGTTGTTGTTCAGTTGCTTTTCGTCGAAACTGATGAAGGTCCGAAAATTTAAGATATATTTCACCATTTCTATTTATGTCTATGTCTTTTGTCTGTTTATGGTGTGATGCCTCATTTACTGGATTCTATGGTGGATGGAGATATATAGGGATAGGTTGCCTAAAACAAAACCACTGGCAAGTGTCATTGTACTCTATCAGTGGGATGGATGTTTGTTCATCTTTCTGGTTGTATTAAAATAAGGCATGTCAATATTTTCTGTGAGTAAATCTCAATGTAACTTATAACACGGCTTTCAATATTTACTGGATTAGCTTGTAGGCGTTGGTAGTATTTGTTCTGCTCATAATCAATGGAAGTGAACCCACTCTTCTGACAGTTTCGAAACTTTAACCTTTACCACTTTTACATCGCATTTTGTGTTAAATTCCCATACATTGTGTGTGTATTTGCTCCACCTAGGCCTATGTCAAATGATGGCTAATTCTATGTACGAGCAACCGAATAAAAGATTTTTTTTCCTTCACGTTATGAAAAGAACTCTAATAGAACATTTCTAGGAACTAGCTACAGAAATAAAGTTGGTTGATCACAAATGTTTACCATGCACTCGTTGTATGCTTATCCAGGGTAGAACCACAGTAATGCATCTATAGGGTCTTTGTATGAACAGCAATACTGCCAATAATGTTGAAATTTAGAAATTTAAGTCAACCTGCGCCTACTTATACTGAAATTTCAGGTTCGTACTTGGGGGTCGACTGTTTTTTGTTTGATGGCCTCGTTTAAGTCCCCCCACAGAAAGTCCTGATTGAGCCCTAGATCGTACCCTAAATGTGTCGTCACACCATCGCCAAGATTTCTAGCCACAGCGACAGAGACGGTCGGCTATATTTAGGGACACTCTGACGCTTGGCGACCCTCATGAAGAGCGAATGTTCAGACTACCGGTCAACACACAACTGACAGTAAGTTAAAAACTAGCAGGTTCAGTTGCAAAAATTGCTCAAAAATAAGAAAAAAAAAGTGCATCATTTGCCATCTCAACATAAATGGAGGGAACACCCCTCTCCCTTCGACCTCTCCCCCAGGACGGCTTACTCACTGCACTGACAAAGCCTTTCATCATGGTATTCAGAATTCTCCGACAACAGAACATGCGATTGGCAGTCATTCAATCATCGTCAAACCATCGACCAAATAGTAAGCTCATGTAAATGCTGTATACATCGGTACTTACGCCATTGGTTCGACAAGTTCCATTCCACTCACTATTCTAGTTTTGATTCAACATGCCCTCATTCCCCCTTTTAAATCAGAAGGTGTTAACTTATTTCTCAAGCATGAGACCTCAAACACAGAATACACGAGAAAAACAAAAAACAAAAAAAAGTCATGTCCTGACTGCTAGCTGTATTTGAGAGAGTACATTTTCAAGCATTAGCACTCCAAATACAGAACGATGAAATGTAACTTTCAATGACTGGAGGGAAAGTGCCTTTTACTACAAGATGAGAATTAAAAGTTCGACACATTGTACCGCCTCGCACATGCAAGAAGTACAGGCGTTGATGCTCCAAGGTCTAGCACACCCAATGTAACCAGTGCTAAGATGAAATTCGAATATAACATGAATGGTCCATGTATCAGCTTTCCAGCGAATAGCAGTTGTTTCATAATCCTAGAAAAATGGTTTACATGCACTTACATTATTACACTTATATTAATTGTATAGAACTGATCATTCATGTTCCTAGGGCCGTCGCGATTGTGTGTTGTATATACTACACACACATATACTCGCTAAGGAATACTACCTCTCTGTGGGACCTGTTTATTGGTTCACATGCTCTTTTGGTCCTTCATATGGTACTGAACTTAAAAAAAAGAGTCGTGATAAAATGCATCTAAATAGTTAGGGAAACCTTTTTAACGGTATTTCAAACACCGAGCGAAAATAGTGACTACAGATTTCCAGTCCGTGAATATAACGTCTTTGACTTCGCACGAAAGTTGTTAATATTTACACACAGATAATTCATTTCTTACTCTCGCGATAGGTTCTGGGAGAATTTTGCATGCGTTAAGTTTTCATATTTGCTGAGTAATCTAATATATTGTGCGTGAAGGGTTTCATTGTACTATATACACCACAACAATTTCCCAGCTCCCCCGTTTGTCTGTTAACCAGAGCTAAATTTGTGTCATTATATCATCTCGTTAATTAAATATAGACAACGATGATGAATCCGACAGTCCGTACTGTATCCATTAATATTTTGTAACCGGTGCCTTCATGACATTAAAAGAATCGTCGTTGTCCCGGGCAACGGTCGGATGGAAATACCGACTGATTTATTCACATGACCGTGGATCAATCAGCTACGATTTCCAAGTAAAAGTCCTAATCTTAGCACTCAAATTGTCAGCCTCATTTAACATCGACATTCATGCAAAATTAAGTACTTGTAGTTATTTATATGCAATAGCAAACATATGTATAGTTAACGTCAGGCGATCACCCTTGGACAAAAAAAAAAAAAAAGGTCATGCACGTGACCTTTTCTGGTACCTTTTGACCATTTTATTCTTTCTGGACTTTTTTTTTCTGTTCAGAATAAAAAGGTAATCATGGACACATTCATCGGTATAACGTCAAACACTAAAGTTTGACAGAAATCTCACTCTTCACCGGTTAAGATTTTAAAACCAGGATTGTCATTTGCTGCTCCACATTCTGCTCTAAGAATAAAATTGGGTCTCAGTGAATAGAAATTGAGATATGAGAGGGAGAATCGAGAGAAATGGTCAACAAAAGCCCACTGTCTACCTTTGCCGACGAAAGATCAAGAGAACTTAGACTATTGTGTAGTATAACAGGCCCTCTATATCCATATTGAAATGTCACCGATGTTTACTTTATACGTCACTTTTAAAGGCTGTAATGCATCACCCCAGACAGTTTCAATTCTCCCAACCACCTACCTCTAGTCCCTCCACATGTGTAATCAAAACGATGGATCCCTGTGTACGCTGTGTAATACGAGCTGCTCTGCATCTTACGAATTTGCTGGCAATCTAAGAGTACTGTAACTTAGAACCAGTTGAGAATTTTCCTTTCAGGGAGGTAAAAATATAGCTTAGGGTGATGCAGTACAGCCTTTAAATGGTCCCATTACCCGAATGAAATGTTCACACGTTGTACATGGTAAAAACAAAAAAGTATAAAATTGGGTGTACAAAATTTGTTTGCTTCTATAACTATACCAATAATATGTATGTGTAAATGTGGGATGTAAAGAGGGAATGAACCTACGGAATTTTTTGTCTGTCGAGACTATACATTGTGCAAGTTATCAAAGGCTTGCAATTGTTCTTTGGATTTTTTAAAAGAAAGTACAACTTGATCTGGTCAATCTTTTTCTGCACCAAAAAATCAATCAAATCAAAAATCAATCTTTGTAATTATTTTCCGTCATAAAATCATTTAAATAGTTGAATTCTATCAGCAACTTCGGCCGTTTAGATACATTTGTGTTTTTTATGGATCTCAGAAAGCTGTGTGTAGATTTATTATCCAGCAGGCCTCGATTCATATCCCAGGCAATTAGATATATACTAAAGATACTTATTCAAACATTTTAAGAGACAACCGTAATTATTGTTTCTTAGGATTTCTATTCTACCACAAAGTTGGATTCCATGACAGCAACGAGACTTTATTTGAACGATTATAATATTATGATTATGAGAAAGTAAGACTCATTCAGTTCCCCCTTTCTCTCTTGTTCTCCTTACTCCCTTACCACTTATCTTACCCACTCAAAAGTTCTTCTATATCTTTTCTCAATCTTTTATAATTCCTTCTCTTCTCTACTCCATGCTTATACTTCTACATCTCCTCAACCTCCCCTCCTTTCATACTCTCTTTTATCCTCCAAGTCTGATACCCCATCTGCTCCTTTTCATCCTCATCCAGTTCCTCCCCCCTCCTCCTCCTAATCCATGCTTTCCTTGATCTGTGATTACCTCTACCCTACAGTATTGCAAACTTCCTCAAGCATAGACGTCACCGAATCACTTGTCTCAAAAAAAAAAAAACAGTACCAAACAGAAGAAAAGTAAAAACAAAACTAAAATACATTTTGATAAACTAGTAGAGCTTAGTCGTTTTTGGAACTCAGTGTTACACTGCACGAGTGAATAAAGTGTGTCTGAGGTAATTCACTGAGGATCGACGTCAATCGTGGGAGGGGGGGGGGGAACGATGGGACACGTCCCCCACATTTCGATAAGTAGGGGTGTAACAAGACTCACTCTTTAAAGTACTTGTTATGCGGAGGAACAGCCCGAAAATATTGCGTTCATCTCAGGAATGCAGGCCGCGGCTGTTAGTAATAGAGACGCTCATTGTTAAATTGTTATAGTCAAAGCTTTGCAAGACTAGCAGAAGGCACTCTGTTACCCACCTCCGAAGAGTCAACATACTCAGACTCACATACACTCGATATCACATACACTCATATACTTACCTGCGAAACCTTACCTGCGAACCTCACCTGCGAAACCTCGAAAACGTTGACTTACCTAAGCCTTGAACCTTTGGTGTAATAGAGAGCCCCAGGAGGTACGTGTATTTTTGTACTTTTATGAATGTTTCGTCTAATTTAATTTAAGGGTAAATGAATTGAGACTGGAGAGACGCAGAGGAGTCGATGTTTAATGTTTTCGGTTTTCTTGTAGTTGTGTAATTCCTTTATATTTTGGTGTTATGTTTACGTTACAGTTTGAAATGTTTGTATAATTTATGTATTTCGCAATTAATTTCACCAAATGTTTACTTGTACAGTTTTCACGGAGTTCACGAATACACGCTAGGGCAAACTCCAGTCGAGACCCTTGGTTTTGTTTTTGTTTTTTTTTTTTTTGCAGTCGAATCCACTTTGATATACATCACACCACCCTCCGCTACAAGGGGAGATAATGTCAAATGTCCCCCACATTTCGTTAAAGAGAAATGTTTTGGTTCACTTGTTGAATGGTAGCGGACATTGTGACAAATATCGCCCTACAGTTTTGGTGAGTGACTGATGTAATCGCTAGGCTGATAAATGCTCATAAGGGAACTCTGCGTGACGAATTTAGGTGTTCATATACCAAGTTTAGACTAATCTACACATCACAAATGTCAAACTTTTCCGCACGCGTTGCATTCAGTGTCTACTTACCCATGTTATGTTAATGGACGAAAAAGTAAATGGGTTGACTGACTTACCTTGGAGTTAGGAGGGATTCGGTCAAAAAATTGAAACGTCCTTAACACGCCCATGGCCTCCACCTGTCAGTCGTCAAATTGATCGTTTGTCTCAAACTATGCAATGTCTAACCAGTTTTGCTCTTTTAATACCATTCGAAGATACAGAAATCCTTCATTCTGAAGCTCACAATTCTGAAATGCCTCAGAGCTTCTTAGAATTTTCTTCTGGTCACGTTAATGGACGTTACCCCAGCCCCCAGGGGAGAACCTATTGCAAATGTCCAATAAACCCCAAAGCCATCAAAAAGTGCAGTGCGTAGACCAGTGCCGGCGCAGCTTTAATCATTCAAACCTATCAGTTAGTCCCCCCCCCCCCGACATTTCAATTTGAATTGACGCCCCTGTAACTGAGCCTTCTATAATTTTCCTTATATTGCTCTAGCTTCGGCGTATGATGCTTATGCATGTTCTCGTATCGGTGTTGTGTTTTCTTTTTTGCTGTAAACATAACATCAATGCAACCCGACCTTGATAAAGTCTATAACGACAGAAAGAGAAAACGTTTCGAAATTTTTAAGTGGATTTAACTTTGCAACCGTGCACCGGGTTCAGTCCTATCGGTAAATTTACCTAAAAGATAAGCTGAAATTAAAACATATTTTTTTATCCTTTATTAGATAACGTATTCTTCGGGCGACAAGCAAATTCCACCAGCTAAACGCCCACTCATCTGCTTTGCCCAGGTAGTAACTTCCGGAGTCGTGGGCACTCATTAATTATTAGCTAATGGTTTACCAAATTCGTCATATTGGTGTCACAGTAAACTTCTCTACATCGATAATGCTATCGCAAGTAAAGTTTTAATGCTGTAAAATAAATATTGCAGCAATCATGAATATGATACAAATTGATTATATGACGATGAGTAACAATTTAAATACAGTTCGGCTCATAAAATGTTTGCGTCTATCATTTGTTTCATGGAGTGCCGTGCATCCCTGAAAGGTTCCATACAGTTGGATTATTTAAAAAAGAAAAAGAACAAGAACTGCACGAGATGATGGCGGCAAAGAAATCCAAACTTAACACTTCGACTTCATTTCAATTTAGATGAACTGTGACGGATGACAAATGGAAATCACATAATTCGTTGCCGTTAAACCAGGGGGGTGCAACCATGTCAAACACAGAGTCAAATCATGTTGCTGTAACCCTTTAAAGGAGATTTTCCCCTTTCCTCGGTGGATAGGACCGTATGAGGTGATGTCTCACTTTTATCCCACCACAACATTCAGCCATGCACCCCCCCCCCCCCCTCTATCCAGTGTTAGCCCAAATGGGCCCTTTTAGCCATTGATTAGAATGTTGTCTGTGATTCAATCTTTAGTTTTCCGATAGATTAATGATAAATATTAAAATGTGACAGTACTTATCGGGAGTCTGTCAATGACATGAACTTTTCCAGAGAACACCTGCTCTCTATTGTAAGAAGTGACCGTTTCTTTGATTTCATGATATTCTGACGAAATTTAAAAATGACGAGGCGATACATCGCGTACATGGGGCAAATTCAAAATTGTTACACGGGTCGCACAGAAGGTGGCAGCGGGCCGCATTTTGTTCCCGCTCCGCAAGTTATACATCTGCGTTAAGTCCTTTGGCGATGTGAAAATACTTCAACCGCCGGTTAATGCGTTATGAGATAATAAATAGGTCAACAGTCCTCGGCGTATTGACTTATTTATGTGACATTGACTGTGTTTACATATGAACAATAACATAGGCCTTATCAATCTGAAAAAGAACACTCTTCACTGAATCTAGTGATAAACAAAACCGGACTAGCCATTCATGAAATATCCAGATTGTTTGGAACAAGGTTTAGGATGTAGCTACGGTCGTGTATAGTTAATATTTTCCAATGCTTTTCAATGTGGTTAGGTTGTTATGAAGTTCGCGTGTCAGAAAGGCTTAACCATTCAACTTTTGACAAATTAACGAACTCTCTCGAAAACAAAATGAAACAATGGATTATTAATAGAAATCCTCAAGAATTAAAAGGATTTGTCTGCCTTTCAACGAGCGATCACTTACATATTGTTTAAGTTATGATCCCATAATCACAGTTTCAAGGTTCTGATTTGTTTTTTATATATAGTTAAAGTCATCTAACCCGTACACATGAACTTTGATTAAGTTAACAACAAAGATTTGTAGGTCAGAGCTCCATGGTCGGAGAACCATACAGCAAAGTAAATTGATCCGGGTCGGATGGATGGTATATTATCAAACAGGAGTCTTGTGATGTTGTTCGCTTATTCTTGTATCTAGTCTGATAATTGGATAGCAACACTGGGCAATTACGAGTGACGTAAAATGTACCACGTGACCAAGTTTTCTCGCCGAGAAGAAAGCTGTTTCTTCCCCCTTAGTTTTCAGAGTTTTCAATAGTTGGGAGCTAGGTTTAAGTTTTGATTTCTGTAGGGGTGGGGTGAGGTACTTCACGCGCTAAGTAATTCGCAGAAAAATTCAATGTTTGCCCTACAAGATAAAAGAAATGTCCACCCTGTCAGTTATATGTAGGCCTAGTTTCCCTGCAAAAGTCGCTTTCCCAGACAAAACCATACAAAACTTTTCGTTGTAAAATATATGCAGATATAATTTTTGGGGTTCCCTACATGACCCCTTCCCCAATGCGCCCATGCACACCCCCCCCCCCCCTCGTTAGCGTCGTATTTATCTGTGCCGAACGTATTTTCGGGAACCCGCCCCATGCTATTGTTCTCAGTTGGATGAAATTTAAAGGATTTGTGTTCTGAATCTGATATATGTAGCAACTGTTACCACTAAAAAGAACTTTCGAGAAACGTCTGAGCTGTATGATAAAGTTTTATCATTGATGGTAGAGAAATTATGTGAGACCATGCTTAGGAGGATGTCGCAGCTGTTATAGTGCCAACAATTAAAAGGAGAGTGGTTACTTGACTTTAGAGAGAATAATAGCAAACAAAAGCAACCATAGAGCACTATTTCAACATATACATTTACGGTCCAATGAGGAAGGTGGAGCGTCCAAGGGAGGTGCCATGGGTGCACGTACATTTCCTTCCCCCCCCCCCAAAAAAAGTCCCATATCCATGGTGCCTTTTATACTATATCGCAGATGATCTCACCGTTGCTCTCCTCCTCATGGTTTCGGTAAAAGCACACAACTCGCACTATCCTATTGAGAGCACCGTCCTTCAGAATGGAAGACACTGTCCCACAATATATGAATATAGTGCGCCCCCACAACGGAAATCCTGGATTAATCCTGGATTAAATCCTGGCTCTGAGGCTACAGAAAAGCATGACGTCAGAGTGTAAGGTACAACTCTCGAATATGCTACAATGGCGACAACTTGTGTAATTGTAGGATGGTGATCATTTACGTAGGATTTTTTTTTTGAAAAATTCGGTATCATTGATCACAAAGTTGGCATAGAGAAGTCAGCTTAGGACGTGTAACGAACAAAAGTCACGTGTTAAGCCATTTAAAAACTAAAACAATCGACAGATTTCGTAAGCTACTGGCCAATGGTTTGCGGTTAGAGAGGACATCATTATGTGATCACGTGCGTTTACTTGTGTTTATCAATGGTTCAGATTTTAAGCAACAGAAGAATGTGTCTGAGAAATTTGATAATAGCAGTCTCAGCTAGAATTATCGAATAATACTTGGAATATCAGAACCAAAAAGAAAATGGAATTTCCTAAAATGCACCAGCCCGAGGAAGTGACAATGAGAAAAGTGGAGTTAGAAGTATACTTTTATTTGGGGGGGGGGGGAGGGAGGTTACACCAAATTTGCATGTTTTGTTACCGTGTAGGCATTTAGACAATACTAATAGGCCTAC
This sequence comes from Stichopus chloronotus, assembly GCA_021234535.1. Lineage (NCBI taxonomy): Eukaryota > Metazoa > Echinodermata > Holothuroidea > Aspidochirotida > Stichopodidae > Stichopus > Stichopus chloronotus. The sequence goes on from CM037835.1 coordinate 8,742,931, forward strand.
CTTGTCAATATATTCAGTTTTCTACAATACCGTTTCCTACAATACCGATATAGGCCACATGCCATGTACTTGACCTGTCTTGCTTACAAGTCCCCCCTCTCTCTCTCTCTCTTAATCCCTCCTCTCACCCCTCCCCTCACCTAGTGGGCATACATACGTAGACCTAAATATATACTTTCCTATTTTTTAAACAAATAAACAAAACTTAGCAGTAATTCATCCCTTCCGTATATGTGACCATGGCATAGTGTAACCATTAGCACCATGCATTTATTCTACTTTGCATTTCGACCGCTAGCACTTCGGTCGATCTGATGTAAAAGTGGTTTTAAAATGACGTAAATGGAAGAGGAATCGTGGTCAGATAATTAACTGCAGATCAAAATTTAACAAAGAAGAGAAGAAAACCAAAAAAAAAAAGACGTCGACCTTGGTTACAGCTTGGTCAGTGTCTATTTTAATTTACATATTTGTGCATTACAGGTCCGTCCGTGTAGTGTTCGGTTGATACCAATGCGTGTCTAGAAAGCGAGAGAGAGCTGACTGTCAGGAATCGTTACTACGGTGAAACAGGATAGTGATATCTTTTCTTTCTTTCTTTTTTTTTTTTAGTTTCGCAAAGTAGTTCTCATAGTCATTTTTATTCTTCTGTTACCGTGGATTCAAAGTAACTTTTCGCACTACGAAAAGCTTGATTGCCGGTATGCCTTTTTCAGAAGAAATTAAATTGGCAGCATTACTCCTTCCCACTTCCCAGGCGGCAGAGACTATCAATGTATTTTTTTTTTTCTTCAATTTTATTTTCTTTTGTTTGAAAAAATGGTAAGTTCTTTACATTGGTTGATGAATAATCACCCTGATTAAAAAAAAAAATGTAGAATGACACTGAAAATCGCCATTTAGTTAAAAAAAAATGCTCTCATCGGCCTACTCGCCGTCACATGAAACCGCTGTAATGTTTGGCGAACGAATTGCGTATTACGTAGGCTTTAATTGATAAATCAATGACTTAAGTGAATTAATGATGCTTACTTCTTTTCAAGGACAGAAGTTACCGATCAAAGTTGTCGATTATGGCTCCATCAGGGCAAATATGTAGCATAGCCGTGTTTATTATTCCACAACTTACACACCGAATAGAAAAAGGTAATGTGTTCGCAATAAGGGCCCTAGCAAATGTTTTCACCAGACCATATATGCTCAGGTACCAATCACTGGAGAGCTTACACATCCATCGAATTCCGGACACTGTCAATTTCTGGACATGAGGCAGCTACAAATTTTACTAGAAGCCATCAAACCATTTTGACCTCGACCATTATGAGTAAAAAGACAGAAATATTGCCTCCACCGACCCAAAATATGCATGAATTCTGTATAATTGTATCAAATACTTTCATTATTCAAACCTACACTTCAAAAGATCCACTTTCATTTTCGCCAAGTTAGTTGGTAAAATATTGAACAATTTGTTGAAATGTCAATTGATATTAGCGTTGTTCCAATGGGGGGGGGGGGGGACTCTACGGGATAATGTTCATTAATCAAAGTCTTTACAGGGCACGACGGCATTACCATCTTGCAAAAAACAAATGACTTGTACAGTCGTCTTAAGATATACTGTAGCTATTGACCAACCTCCTAATACTTCTTGTCAGACCACACCTGGAATACTGTTGTCAGGCATGGCGCCCTTACCTACAGAACGATATTGATAACATTGAAAAGGTACAATGTCGTGCTACAAAATTGACTCCAGATTTGTCTACTCTTCAGTTATGAAGATAGGCTTGAAAGAACTGGTTTAATTTCTTTGAAATCCATAGACTAAGAGCCGACTTGATTGAAGGTTTTAAAATTGTTAAGGGCCTGGAAAATGTTATAAGAAATCAGGGTTTTTTTCTTTTAATTTGTCAGATGTTATTAGAACAAGAGGTCATCAGCTTAAATTCCAGAGGAACTACTGTAGACTTGATATTAGAAAATATTCTTTTAGTCAGCGTATTATTACTGAGTGGAACAATCTGCCACAGGAGGCTGTCATTGCTACAAGAGTCAATGATTCAAGAACGTTACTGATCCTTTTTTTTCAGAACAGAAGGGGGCTCTACATAAGCCAGAGATGGCTCTCCGACCCAGCTCTTGCGACCAAATCGACATCTAATGCCGGTGGGCTGCGGTAAATCCATCGTAGAACACTCATTAAAATCGCATCGTTACCCTCCATAAGTGATTGGAAAGAATAGAGGGAGTTCTTCATCAATTGATAAACCCATATGAAAAATAAAAACGAAATGTACCTACAGGGATGTCATGCAAATATCGCACAAAGTTGATCCGCCTAGCTAGTTGATGAAAAATTCTAATATTAGCTCCAACGATCTCTTTCTGACGTCATGTTTTTAGGTATCACCGCTAATATTTGCACTTAGATGTTGAAGAGAACCAATTAAAATACATAAAATGAGAAAATTTGCATGATTGAAGGAGATTAAATTGTCGTAGAAAATCGAAGGTGCTGCAGTGATATTTTGATTCAAGAGGTGTGCCGGATGGGGAGGGGAGGGGGGAAGGGATGGGGTCATTACTCTAAACCTCTACTCAAAATCTAAATGATTCACACAAGGAAATTTGCAAATGCCATCATAGGTCCTTCCACTACCTGACACATGATTGGTAAGGAATGCTCGGTTATGATGTACCTTGTACTAGCATGAGGGGCTCTCCAAGGTCACTGCTGTTTGAAAGTCAACCGCAAAGATAAATGGTGGTGTGTGTTTTCTATATGGCGCATTCTACTCGCAAGTAAATGGAACACTGGTTGTGGTGAATGGCATAAAATGGTTGTATGAATTATTGAGATAAATTTTATTGAAACTAAAAAATGTCATGGTTTAGTGGAATTTTGCGACTGTTGATATGCCTTTCAAAGGCAGGAAAAAATTGGAAACAAACTTTGGCAGAAAAGAAAAACAAGTCCTTCATTTTATTTCTGAAATAGTATAATTTACAACATTTTCTCTAAGATGTACAAGTGAATATATCCTGCATGCAAAGAAGCACTAGTTATTAATTTTGTTTAGCTAAAGATGCACCTTTGGAGGATACAAACATTGGAAGATGAAAAAAATATATATTTATATTTATAATGTAGATTGGTATAGAAAAACAACCCAATGACATGGATTGCACTCTTTGGATAATGAACTAAGCAGTAACACATATCACAAACAGAACAAAAGTGTAGTATACATTCCAGCCTTCTAAAAACCATTCTTTGAATGGTCGTCAGAAACTCTTGAAAGACTCTAAGACAAGATTTATTATTACAGTCGCAACAGAAAAATGAAACAGCCTGCAAAATGAAAAATCCACAATAATGCTTGAAAATATTAATAACAAACGACAAAAAAAGTGTAAAATCTGGAGGAAGATTATGTTAATTTATGTACAATAGATTTTCATCAAATGTTGCCTTTGTTGAGACTTTCTGATTAAAGTAAATTGTTCTTTATCTATTGTTATCCTTAGTAGGCACTCTAGCTCTCAAGTACGCAGAACAAAGCACAGCTGTACCTGCCATGGAATGTTTAGACAATATCTGTGTACAAACGTGCTTATAGTACTATCATATGCATAATATTCAAAATGATATTGCTGCATATACCACACATATATTTATGGATATATATAAGGAATACAATAGAACCCATCGAAAGAGAACATGCAAAAAAAAAAGGTAAGGAAAATACGTAATGTAAAAATACAATTATCTATGCAGGTATCTAACAAGGTGATATTCTGAAGGCAGATACAAGGTAGACAAATTATATACAATAAAAGAAAAAAAATCTCATGTTTAAAAAATGTAATGTCACAGACATCAGCACACAAACAAACTGATCACACATGGGACTGGTGCTTTCAGTTTGCGATTTGTAAGGCCATACTTCAAAGTGAACCTCACAGACTGATGCTCTTAGTTATTGGTGAAACGTTTCGTCACGTTTACGTTCAGTCCAACTTAACCTCAAAATAGCTGATATTTTCATTAGAAAAGATATATATATGTACACATGTGGGTGGAAAATTAGTCTTTCAGATGCTGATGAACTGTTTTTAAAATCTAGGTAATTATGTTTCAAAATGTGTTGAACAAAAACACCAACTTTTCATACATCACCCACATGATCCAGAACACGAAATTCATGCAACTTGAAGTTAAGTCTGTTTTAACATTCCAGACATTGAATGTTCACAAAAGTATACTTTAAAAGTTACTTCACCAGAAAATTAGAAATCAAATTCAAATATATCCACCTTCATATTTAATCAATTTTGATCCTGTAATTGTTTCAATTAACCATACCATGTATATTTAACATACATTGTAAAATCTAATTGCTCACAGTATACCTATCAAATAATATCCTTTTATTTGTCACCAAAATCTTAAGACCAATGATCAATATATATTATCACGTACAATTGCTATTTAAGTGTGCCTAGTAAGTGACACAATTTACCCTAAATCTAGGGTGATTTATCCATGGTGCTGGTTGGAAGTGGTGCCTCTTACCCTTTATTGCAGTACTATGACCACCTTTAACATTGTGCTCATAGCCCAGATAGTGGTGTGATTTGTCTGCTTTAAGCCTCCATTTTCTGTAAAGATAACACTCCTTGAAAAAGAAACTACAAATCTCTGCTCTATTTTAGAGATTGCAGAGAACGTATCGCTATAATATATCTAACACATAGTCCATCCCAGATGATGCCTTGATTGTCTGCCGGTGTCTCCAGCTGTTGCACCAGGGTGCAGTCACTGACAAAGTTCCTATCTCCTAAAAAAAAGATACCTTTAATTACTTCCGAGAGCCTCCATTTCTGCCTCCTGTTGTGCCATGCGGTTCCTTCTGCTTCTGCGCCGCGCAAGCTTGGCTTGAAGGTCTTCATTAGCTCTCGCCTTGGATAATTCCTGCTGCTCTGTCAACTGCTTCATCTGTTCCTCGTGTTGTTTCTTCAGTTCTTCGATGTTTCCTTTGGAGAAGAAAAAAACAACCCATCGACTTTAACGCAGATTCTCATTCAGTCACGGTTGTCTCGAATTGGTGAATCGATTTTCTAGTTGAGATTTTGCATCCATTAACGTTAACGGTAATTCAAGTTGCGCAAATTTACTTGAAGTTGAATCACCCTGTTGAATCTTGTTAGTGTGACCTGGCCTTTATTCCCAAAACTCACATTCAAGCTTTAGGAAGTGAAAACATTGCCAGTAAGAGTTAAAACAGAAACGCTTTGCTAGTTCCTACAAAAACAAGCAACACACACATCAGGCCATGCAAAAAAAAAAACAGACATAGGCCGCAAATGTGATCGGTGCCAGATAAACAGTAGTTTTCAACAAATACCAACATATTTAATGTATGAAATGATTTTTTTTTACTGCAGGGATTTACATAATCACTGTATTGTCTGTAATCTGCATTTCCATACATGGTCACCTTTGGTCAATATTCTTGCACTTAGTATCCACTGCACTCTCATTCCATGATCATACTACTCCAATTAAGATGTTAGGTCTCCCTTCATTATTCTGGGGGATTATGTTGGAAGGAATCATATACCTGCAGGAAAATTCTCACAGAAATTTACCATTTTCACAAGCCCAACCTTAGGTCAGACACTGCTGAAATAATTGCTTATAATAAACTTTTTTCTGTGTGTGTGTGCAAAATAAGTGGCTTTACCTGCTACAGTTTTTTCTGTTTATTTACTATTTTCTAGGGAGATATTGGAATAAATCAAACTCCTACAGAACAGTCCCCTTTGCAAAAAATTACAGTTATGCTTAACTTTGTATAAGGCACTGCTGAACTACTTCCATACCATTAAATTTGTCAAAATAAGCAGTTTCTCTCCTTTTTTTCCTTTTTGTAAGTGTTAATCATTGATTGCTATGAACAAATGGATTTAATACGAGGCAGAAATTTGGTCATAGAAGCAAATACAGTTTCAAATATATGAAAGTGACATATTTCTTATCAAATTTGAGAACTTCATGCCCAAATAGAGCTTTGAGTTAGAACAAGTTGAGTGATCACTAAACTTTGAGGTAGACAATCACAAATTAAAGTCTTCACGCTACAAAGCAAGGTTGTTTCTCTTGTAGGTTGTAGTGACAAAACAGTTGCAGAAATTTCCATCATGCTCTAAATTTAAAATAAACAAAGAAAGAAAAAAGGAAGAAAATTCAATTTCAGGGTCAATACTTGCATGAAACAATGAAAGACAGGGAGTACGTGTAATCTTACCGAAGATGTCATTCATAGATGGTGTGGCTGCAAGTTCCTCTGTTGGCAATGGAGTGGGACCAGTATCATCACTGGTACCTTCCTCCTGAAAATATGTAAAACAGAGTTTTGTTTCATATTACAATCTCAACACGACCAAGACAGAGAATTTGGGGATCCAAGTTCAAAAAAGTCAGAATTTTATATTGATTTTTTTGCATTTTTTTGCAACAATTAAAATGTACAAATTTGTTTCACATTCATGATGGCTTACTTTGTCATTTATGTCACATTTGCACTTTGATTAAAAATTTCGACATTGTCTCAGTCCAAAGAGTTGTTTACATCTGGTGTAACTGACTATTGCACCGTTGATGATGAGGGCATATCAACGATTGAACAACCCACATTAGGCTTGATTCAGTATGACAGCACCAGCATTCCCAAAAAAATGAACACTTGACATTGCGTTACCAATTTTAACTTTAAAAGGAGGAAATGACGGTTTGACAGAGATTTCCCATGGCTGCTACTTGTTAGTCTCCCTACAACTTAAGCATGGACATCTATTCTGCAAAGAGTTGCGACTGAACTGGAAGCAGAAACTTTGACAAAAATGTCTGTTAGTAAACTGAATTTGGATGTTGCCTCTAAAAATGAAACCCAGAGTGGAGGGAGCTTTGACTTTAACCTGAGTTGTCTATGGATTGGAAGATTTGCTTGCCAATCTTTTGACTGTTTTTAAAGTATGTACTCATTTAACTTTTCTAGGATATATTGTTTATGGCTCATTTGAGACAATGGCTTCACCAAGTAAGATGCAACATCTTCACCAGAGCTATCTCTTCTCTTTTCAGCTACGGAATATATGTTTTATCAATAGCACATTCAAACTGAAATACTTGAAATCCCACCATTTAGGTACGTGACAATGGACTCAAGACTGACTCTCTGGTCTCGTTCATTAAATTAGTCAAGCGGAATGATGAAGGCAGTCAATCCAGTCTTTTGTCACATCCTATACATACGCTACACATACCCTACACATACCCCACACATACCTTGCACGTACCCCACACATACCCTACACGTACCCCACACATACCTTAAACATACCCCACACATACCCTACATATAAACCCCACATACCCTACATATACCACACACATACCCTACATATAAAAACCACAATACCCTACACATACACCACACATACTCTACATATACCCCACAGTACCCTACATATACCCCACACAAACCTGACACATACCCCACACATACCCTACACACAACCTAAACACATCCTACACAAGAAGCAGCTCAATCATGACAGGATCCCGAGGGAAGAAACCGACAGAATCTGTCAAATTTATACTCACAGCTTCATCACCAGCCTGAGATACCCTATCTGCCTCTACTAGATCAACCAATTCAGCTTCTTCTGTTTCTGTTTCCTCGTCAGAGCCTGACGAAAAAAAGAAAAGGAGCAAAACATTGAGAAAACAGTAAAGGTAATGACTGATGGATTTCTTAAACACCCAGTGATGACTGAATCATTGCTTGTGTTTGAATGTCTCTTTGGTGGAAGTTGTCAACCAGAGCTGATTTGCATCCCAGAGTTGCCCAACTAAGGTTGAGAGGGCAACTGCCCCATCAGGGGTGAGGACCCTCCATCAGTAAAGCATAAAGCCCTGTATGAAACTGAGGTTATTCAGCATGGAACATCACTGTATATATATAATAGGAAGAACAAATACATCCAAGAGAAAGTACATCCAAGAGGAAGATGAAACTGCACAGAGGAAGAAGAGGAAGAAGGAACTAGGCACAAAAAAATACATCCTCTTAAACACCACTATTGTAATTCTAGTAACCACAGCAACAGCTCCAAATTTGAAGACAGTCTTATGTATAGAACCTCAGCTGAGTACTTTCATCAAAAGTTGTCTCAAAGTCATTTGCATTGCCTGAAGAGTATAGGCTTTCTGAGCAATTCCCATGCAACTGCTCTGAAATCATCTCATTGCCTGAAGAGTAGATAAGGCAATCCCCATGAAAATCTCCATTGTCTGCATGGGGGATCTAAGGAGGCCTCTTGAAACTGCCTTGATATTATCTGCATTGTCTAAAGTGGAGATCTGAACAGGCCCCCATGAAATGGATCCGCAGTCACCTTCATTGCTTATAGATTTAAAGATAAGGTACAGTATTATGATCCACTTTGTGATGCCAGTTATACTCTGTAACAAAGAATATTCCGTATCTCAAATATATATACACTCCCTCAGTTGAAATTGTTAAACTAGAGCACCAATTGGTGCAGAGGCTCATACCTCAACATCCTGAAGGTACCATTTATGTATCATTATGTCAAATTATAGGTACCACTGAGTATCATTATACCAAATCATCAACACTGTACAAGAAAATCTGTAGGACTGCACAATTTTCAGAATTTCATAAACTAGAGCCCCAACATTGCAGAAGTTTGATCTTTTAGACTAACTTAAGTTCATGAAACAATCCAAAGTGCCCCTTTAAGTCCAAATACTGGTCAACATACCTGAGGGCAATACAGAGATTCAGTTAGCATGGCAACTGACACTGTCCAATTACTTAATTATCATTCATGCACGATAGGGATATTTAAGATGCATAGGACAGTTTAAACGGACACTTTAACAGTAGAAAAAGAGGTAATTTGCAGAATTCCATAAAACGGGCCATTGGGCCCACATGGGGGTCTTGAACCACCAATTCCTGAACACCCTGAAGGGACCAATAGTTGAGCATCATTGTGACAAACCATCAACATTGTACAATATGATCTGTAGGAGGAGAAGCATTTTGTAGAATTTCATAAAATGGACCATAGGGTCCACATGGGACCTTAGACTGAAAATTTTTTGTACACCCGAAATGAAGCACCACCCAGGGATTATTGTGTCCAAGTTAAACATAAATCAATGGATGCCTGTGTGAGAAGCAACATTTCAAACAGAATTTCACATAATGGGTCACTGGGCCCACATGGGACCTTGGACCAAAAATTCCTGAACACCCCGAAGGTACCACTAACAGAGTATTATTATGACAAACCATCAACACTGTACAACAGTATCTGTAGGAGGAGAAGCATTTTGTAGAATTTCATAAAATGGGCCACAGGGCCCACATGGGACCTTGGACCAAAAATTCCTGAACACCCCGAATAGCCCACCACCTAGGGAACATTATGTCTGAATTTCAAAGAAATCCATGAAAGCATGGCGGAGGAGAAGCATTTTGAACAATTGTGAACAGATAGATAGATAGATAGATAGACAGATAGATAGACAGATAGACAGATAGATAGATAGATAGACGCCGCACCATTACAATAGCTCACACCAGCTAGCTGGTATGAGCTAAAAAACTAAAGATGAAAAAGAAGATTTCTGAAATGAACGAGACATTCTGAACTGTCCTGATGTTGCATTCTGAGGTGCTCACATTTCCGAAGTGCTTTGTGACGTCAGGAGTGGATCATCACGTGCAAAGCACTGACCTACTGTATATATGTATGTTCTGTACTGTACATACGAATGTTGTTGTTGTCACATAAAATAGTTCTTGCCCAGTCTAACATTACAATTTAACAAGTCAGGGGCAAAAGATAGATCTAAAAAGGATATAGTGACAGCCAGGAAGGGATGCTTGCTGCTTAAATGTGAAGAAGATACCAAAGGAGCAAGTGATACTGCCCATCAGGAGGAGTTAAGAGCACTAGTAGGTGCAATGTTGTCTTATCATTATGTACATGACAGCAGGTACATGTACCAGGAAGGGCTGATTAAGAGCACGTTGCTCCCGATGTTCTGTACATTTATAGCCTTCAGAATCTTAAGTTGGTTACTATCTACATAATAGTAAGACTGCAAATCCTCTAGCCTAGTGTAGGTATAAGTGCTTTGGCTAATGTAGCAAAATTTTCATGATGAGCTGCCACTTTTCGGATCTGTTTTCAATCACCACACTGAGTGCAACCGATAGGTTGTTTACATTGACCTAACAGTTCGGTGTAGGCCTACTGGAACTTACTTGTATATTCACAGTTAACACGAACATATCGCGGAAAAATTTTGTTCCAATAATACGCAATTTTGTTGTAATTTAATGTTCCACTGTCCAATTAATTCATGGCTGTTTTTAATGACTTACCATGTGTCAAATTCGAGACTTTTTGATTACAATTGACTTCATGACAGTTACCTTTTGAATGATGGTCTGACTCAGCAGACGACGAGTTTTTGAAAATGCCCGCAAACACAACACACAATTTTTCCAGTTATTAAAGAGTGTCAGTTTGTCCTTGGGAATTTGAGAATACTACCTGCCATGTTAAACATTGCTACAGTCATAAACGACATCACCCTTTGGTCAGTTTTCATGAAAGACTGCCATCGGATGAAGAAGGCTATAAAGGCATGAGCTGAGTACACGACTAACGTGACTCGTTATAGGCTACTACAAATATAGTGGCAGTATTGCGGAGTAGCATAGTACTGTGTACTGTTCTCTGCAGTTCAAAGTGCGACATTGAACAGCTGGTTTGTTGTTATCCACTCCTGACGTCACTTTTCAGGTTTCCAGAAAATCATGACAAGTTCGCTTCAACTGAGGAATACTAGGTTTCACACAAACCACCCCTAAAATCCAATTCTATTACCAAGTTTGAAAAAAACCAAGTTGTGCAAGTCATAAAAATGATGTTTGATTTTCCTGAAAAGCGTATCTCATATTGTGATACCATATCATTAAGTAAGCCACATGAAACTGCACTAAAACCATCTCCATTGTCTGAATGGGTATATAAGCAGGTCCATGAAAGTGCCATGATGTTATCTGTGTACATCTCCTGCATTTAAGTCACATAACAACAAACATGGGTACCCTTCTGTGGCAAACAAATGAGCAGTACATGTTGCTATGTATAGGCTAGTTCAGATCAAAATGAAAGATGCCTAACATGCAAACAAGCACATTCATATACAAAGTATGGCTCTTGTGTAGAATGCACGGAGCTAGAGGCTCAGTTTACATATGTGGACAAGGGTAAGGTTAAGTGCCTTATAAATCCCTTGGATTTTCCGAGGGAAAAGGATTATGAGAATGTCCATGCTTTTCCACGAACTGCCTCAAAGAGAGCAATTCACTGTGTTATTATGGCATTATATGCAAGGGGTACATTGCCTGAAGTGCAAAGTAGATTTCAGCAGCCCCTTTGAAACTGCTAAAAGTCATTTTTCAATCTTTCTTGACGGTCCAATACCTATCAGATATTGACAGAATGCAACATTTGACAACCTTAAAAGCTACAGAGAGGAGAGCAACCCACTTGGCTGGAAAGGTGGATCTGCAAAAAGTTAGCTAGGAGCTAAGTTTGTGTTCTTGTGAATTGGAGGTTATTATGTTCAAGATACCTAAATTAGAAGTGGTGGGGGGGGGGGAACTAGATGACCAGTGGGTGATAATATGAAATAAATACCTTCCGCAATCTTCAGTTTATCAGCGACATCATCTCCTGCTTTCTCTCTGATTTTTTCTCTGATCAAGTTGAGTCTTTCCACTTTCAGTTCCCGTTGCTTGGCTGCACATTCTCTCTTCACAGTCTCCAAATCGGTTAATATGGTCTTGTTGATGACCTAAAGAAAAATCACATATGCGGTCGTGATCACGAAGCAAAGATTTACGAAAAGACTCTCCTCATAACCAATGCTTAAAAAAGGATACCCTTAAAAGGATACCCTTAAAAGGGTATTGCCCACACAGTATTATGTCATCCCACACAGCAAAATCCTGTAATTTATAGAGACACTTTGTGTGTTGTAAGAGAATGAAACATGCCGGATATATTCACGACTCACAAAATGTCGGTCAGCATGTTCAGGTACTCATTCGTCCATCGAAATACAACTCCTACCACACAGAGGGTTGGCTCAACAAATTCCTTTGGGTTTCTGGTAAGTACACTATTGACAATTGTCCAAAGCTTACCCGATCAAACCATTGCACCAGTGCTGCAGATCTCTTGTACATCGAAGTGTAACATTCGAGGGCAACCCTGTGTCTCTCCACAGAGTTAAGATCCGTGAAGATATATTGCAAGGCTGTGCTGACAGTTTTAATCTCGTCTGGGGTACAGTATGGGAACTTAATGGTGTTCAGGTATCGCTGTGCACCATCCAAATTTTGCAATCCTGCAACTAGGTTGTTTCTAGTTTCTGCTGCAAACTGATAACGCAGGCCTGGATTCCTGATGTGAAACAAGAGGAGACATACATCGTTAAAGTTGATGCAAAGTTGTTTCAATGATTGTGTAGGAACTGAAAGAAAACAATGATGCATCTCAAATTGATTCAAACTCACAGCAGAAGGTAGCAAAAAAAAAAACAACAATGGAAACAATGAGAAAGACTAAAACAGTGGTTCAGTATGATAAATGCTCCTGCTTAGCCACTAGGTTCTGACAAGGAGCCTAAATGCTCTTTTGAAGGGATCCTATAGAGGTAGTTAACTAGAGGGACTTTGAAGTATCAAAGAAAAGTTGTCAAAATATCCATCCAAAGGCTTACAATCTTTTCAGAATTTGTCAGTAATGTAGCATGCCATATAACTTAATTTTGTGAGCACCAAGGTGAGATTATTTCTGGTGTGTAATCAACTTATGGGTTTTGTTCCAAGCCTTGAATTTTGGGGCACAATCACTCATCCAAGCTACTGTGAGAAAAGTGATTTTTTGCTCACTTAAAATGGGAACTCAGGTAGATCTATTACAATATTTGAAGAAACAGCCCACCTATGCCAGCACTCCCAAATTTTCTGAAAAGTGAGATTTGAAGCACACCTGGGTAAATCTAATCAAGGCCTGATGATTACATGTTTATATCTTTACTCTGTGTGGAGTTAACTCAGATTCGTTGACTTAGTTACACACCACATGTCGATATAGTAAAATGAACCATTTACTCATGATGACTTACCAAACAGTCACAAAGCAATTGAGCCATACTGACATTGCAAACTTTTGCAACCTCGATATCAGTTGCCATATCTTTCATTATCTCCCTCCCCATGACGTGTGTTTCATTCCCCCACTTTCCTCCCCCTCCTACCCCCCTCCTACCCCCTCCTAGATGTTGTTTGCCATGGACACCATCAGGTGGGTAGAGAGGAGCATCCTTTGGGCTTAATCTGTAGCACTATTAGTAGGTACTCAAACTGGTAAATATTCAACTTGCCATGCCATAATGTTGTTGAACAATTTTTTGCTTAAGACCACTGTCATATTCGAATGCCAACTTTTCCCAACACATGGAGTTCATTATGTTACAGAGGTTTGGAGGGCAAGAATCTGCAGAGTTCAAGGCAAGCATCACTCTGAAAGCAGTAACTTACACTGGAGCCACTTGCAAGACGTCGTTCCACCGCCTGACAGCAAATCCAAACTGTCCACAGGCATGGTGGATCAGAATCTTGCTGTTTTTCCATTTGTACTTGGCAACCTCTATCCTCTGTTTACGTTCGGTTATCATGTCCAGTTCTGTCTCCAGTCTATATTCCAGCTCACTACCGTATTTGCCATCAAAGATGGAACCTGCGGACGGCCATGGGAAAAATTCTCATGATATACCGTGGGTTTAGATGTGATCCTTTGCACAAACATTTGGTGAGCACATGAATATATAAAAAAAATTAAAGACAAATATGCATCACCCGGACAGCTTCAACTCTCCCAACCACTTACATCTAGTCCCTCCCACAGCCTGTCTAAAATTCCTCCACATGTGTAGTCAAAACAATGGATCCATGTGTACATTTTGCAATTTGAGCTACTCTATATCTTTTGAATGTGCTGTCAATCAAAGAGTAAAACTAGTTCAGAATTCTGTTATCCAGAAGCCAAAAATATAGCTTGGGGTGATTAGTCACTCCCTTTAAACAAACAATAAATTGAAACAGCAAATTGCAAGCGATAAAATTTGATTTTTAAGAAGATTAAGGGTGTAAAATAGTCAACAAGTTATCTACATCGGTAGAAATAGACTTGGTAGCTTTGCCAGAAATGTTCAGCGTAGCAGGTCTCGGATTACAGTTTATAACTCACTGAGGATGCTGTCCTGTTTATCGTAAAGGGCCTTGAGTTCCTCTGAGGCTTGATGGAGTTGGGCAACCTCGGCTTTTGTGGATGCTTCTTGTCTCAATATGGCCTCTAACTGCTTCTTATGCATCTCCTGTTTGTTCAGGGCATCCATGTACTCCTGTGATATCATTATCCAAACAACAATTAATGATCATATTACTGGGCTCACATTTTCAAACTTAAAGCTCTACATCCATACACAAGAATCGTTGAACAGCAGTTTGAACTTACGATACATAAATGGAGATTTCTTTTGCTAAAGACCTTTACTAGCAACAGCGTTTAGGGAAACCATCAATGAAAAAACATGAAAATAAACCGACATGAGAAGCAGTGACAACATAAGCAGCAAAATCGTCAATTTTCCAAATTTGATGGATTCCGTTTTTTTATGCACATTCTCCTGAATTAATGGAAAATCGACATCCTTCCATTATGAGACTTAGGAAAAAAAGTCATCTTTTTAGAAGCTGATAAATGTTCTGCAGTGTTGGTTTTTCAATGATACACTCCTTTCACAAAACTTTGGCTGCTGTCACCAAAGCATGAGCAATTGCAGAAATTATGTCAAAACAAGAACCATAAAACTGTTCACAAAAACAAACAAAGAAGAATGTGCAACATTGACAGCAAAGTCCTAATGGAGTATTTCCCTGAAAATGTTGAAACATTGCTATTATCTTAACATTGACATATGATGTGTTTCTCTTGGATTTAAGTTGTAGTGTTTTGCCAAACAGTGCACATACCACCCAAAACAAGCTCATCAATGGGTGTAAGTGATTGCTGGTAACCACCAGTAATGAGAAGATGCTTTTTCTATTTTTGATACTTGATTAACAATCGCATGGGTAAGCAGACTTGAAAGTATATTCAGGAATGACTCAACCGTATACACTGACATCCATACACTTAGTTTCAATGACACCCTTTCACCCTGTTACTGTAAACCCTCAACTTTCTCATGATTAGCAAACACTACCAATGTCTGCAAACATTTCAAAGACAAACATTTCACACACACATACCCTATAGTACAACAGTGGTATATTTGCATACTTTGTACCCTGTTTTTGTCATTTTCTTCTGTCAATTTGGTGTGATGCGTTGACCCTCATTTTTCTTTTTATTTCAAGAACAACGCACAAAGTAAGCTCTAGATGACTGGGTGACTCTATTTTATTGGCAGTTTGCTCTCAACAAAAGTAACCGTGTCACATTTCTGTGACTGTAAATTGGTTGAGAGATGTTGCTGCTGGAGATGATTGTGTTTCATGGATCAGCCGGTAATAAGGATTGGTAGTTTGAAGTTAAATACATTGAGGCAGGTTCTAAGATAATGGGGACAATGAGAAGATGATACCCTGTTTGTCAACATCAATTTCTTAACTTTTACAAACTTATTCAAAAATTCAATGACTGTACATCTGACAAACACACTACGACACATATTCCAGTACACATACGAAACACGTAATCTAGCATGCATGTGAAACAGAAATAAACCAGCTTTACCAATCCATTATTAACATCAGGGATACTGGCAAACATTTGAATCAGAGCAACATCTTTAAATTTCCAAGCTAGTCTACTAGTTTCTTTCTTCTTCTAAAATTGTAAGCTTTTTGAGTAGTATCAAATTATGTACCTGTTGTTCTTTGGTCATTTGCTGATCAAATTGCATTTGTGACATCATAGATCGCACCGAGTTATTGCTCTGTAGGTCTACCACATCCTGGTACTCCTTCAGTCTGTGAGATAATCGATAGGAGACAGTATTAAGCAACGGCCATACATTAGCCACTTTGGAGGGCTCCTACAGTACTTAAAAATGGTATATGTCCATATGCAAATCCCAAAACTCACCTGGTTTGGATATTTACGAATGACGAACTTACCTGTCTCCATCTAACTAATGCACGTCCCTTTACCATGCTAGCATAACTACTGGTAACCTTTGACTCTGCCTTTACCTCTGCCCTCAAGGAAGGAAGGAAGGAAGGAAGGAAGGAAGGAAGGAAGGAAGGAAGGAAGGAAGGAAGGAAGGAAGGAAGGAAGGAAGGAAGGAAGGAAGGAAGGAAGGAAGGAAGGAAGGAAGGAAGGAAGGAAGGAAGGAAGGAAGGAAGGAAGGAAGGAAGGAAGGAAGGAAGGAAGGAAGGAAGGAAGGAAGGAAGCAAAATTCCGAGAGCAGTAGAGAAGCCAACTAGCACTTTTGGGTGGTAGTCATTGCAAGTTAGGGCAAAGGTAAAGGCGAGGTCAAAGATTACGTAGTTATGCTAGCACAGTAGAGGGATGTGCATTAGTTAGATGAAGACAGGTAAGTTCAGAATGACGTAAATACAGCTTTATTAACAAGCCACAAGAAAGCCACTTGTGTGAGCCACACTGCTTTTGGAAGTTTGCATGTTTTCACAAAACTGTCAACATCATATTTCTTTGTTTTCATAATTTGCACATCATATTCTTTGGTTAAATAATTTGGTTGGATCCATATTTGATGCACTCATTAAGGGACACATGGCATTGACAACATACCAACACAACAAAGCATAAACAAAATAATCTGTCCATAATTAGAGCATACATACTATCAAGCTGCTTCTAAAACAGTACAAGCAGTACTGCTGCAATTGCTTAAAAAAAAACTCTGCACGAAGAGTATTTATAAATGTAGTATCAACAGACACTTTCCAAGAACTTGAGGATGATTTAGTTGTTCAACAAAACAAATTTCATTTTAGCAGTCACGAGTGACTGCATTTAATCACAATGGCTGTTTTATTGTCTCCCTCTAGTCGCATAGGCAAACAAAAAGTTGGTGCTTAAAATGTCATCCAACCGACGTTCTACTCTACTGTGACTTGTGTGCAGCAGCCTCTGGAGGGTTACGGATCATGTACATAAGAAGACTGAAGACACAGCTGGCTCTTCTTATCACAAATTTGATTGTCTGAATAAATTCAACAATAATATAAATTGATAGTTGGTATAATATTTACGAAGCAGGAGGGTAAGAGAGATGTCTCTTTAAACATAAAATGTGATTGATGTGACAGCCACTTCCACATTAACGAGAGTAAGTTAGTTTCTATTCACAAGTATGCTACTCTCATCTACTTTGCGACTTTACGGAAACATTGGCAATGTTCATCAATCAAAAGTATTTGGCCCTAGGTACTTTGAACAGCATGTCAAGTGTACACAGAGGGTGCACAGGCACATCTCTTTGGAAAACATTTGGGTAATAATGATCACAGTTTGGTTATTGATTGCAAACAGGTGATCAGATCTGAATCTGATCAACTCCATGGAGATCTGATTTTCCCCCATCAGTGGATCAACATCTCAAGATCTGATGATGAATTTTATGATAGGGAGCAATTTCGAAGCAGAAGTAGATCCAGATGAGACCTGGATTTGATCCTGAGTTCGAGATCAAAGTTAAAAGCACCCTTTAAGTCAATAACAACGCTGATATTTTAACAGTCGTCCGATCGTCTGAGATGAGTAAATATCACACCCGAGAACCAAATCCACTACTTCTGATTGTCTGACGGACAAGTGTCTCTCTGAAGCAAAGTTCCCCCTTTAAAAATGGTAACAGTAGTTTGTACATGTTCAAGTTCATTGAGAAACTTTGAACAGTGGCTATTTACTACCACTTGACCATTGTGTGTACAAACAATAACTAATTATGAAACCAATTTTATAGCAAAAAGTTTAGTCTCGTGTTTTGGACAACCACAATATATTTCAGACAACTTAATGCAATCTCTGCTGCAGCTTTCCTCTGCTTTGCCCCCTTTCCTAAACTTTCAAAGTTCAAACCGTATTTTAACTCTGATCAGCTTCTTGTTACGGTATTAGTTCTCTCTAAGATTGATTATTGTAATTGGATTAAAATGTTAATCAGAGTTTCTAGGGTAACTTACAGACTGCTCAAAATTGTGCTGTTACGTTAATTTATGACAGAAAGAAAAGAGAACATATGCATGTTTCTGACCTCATTGCATTTTGTTTCTAATTATTTAAATTCACTATTTTAGTTCAGCACCACCATGCACGTGGTAGAGGCTGTGCTTAAACCTTCATTCATTTCATAATTCCTTCATATTCATTCATTCATATGAGAAGTAGATTGTCCCATGGACAATTGATAATTTTGTTAAAAATTAGGCATGCAACAAGCTATTTAAGTTATCATGTGTGTGTGTGCATGAAGTGAACAAACTTGCTCTCTCAAACTGAATAATTGTATTCTCGGACAAGAGCTTTCAATATAATTTAACCATATTTATCATAGTGTACCATTCAACATTAATTCAAGAATTAACATTACACTATTTCAGAAAGTCCATTTCAGATATTCATTGTAGTGATTTACATATATGCCCTGTTTTTGCTGAAAATCAGAATATCTCCTCATCAAAACAACAAAATGTAAACTGCAAAGAACACCCACATTTCCAACAACGAACTCTCAACACTTCATTTCTGCTGAAAACAAACCATGATATAACAGTTACAAAACTGAAACATGAGACCTGAACACATGAACTGTAACATAAAAAGATCTGGAAGAATGGTCATCTTATGCTCATAATAGAAACGAGACAACCTCTCACTGGGATGAAATATCCAAACTTCAGATATCTCAATGATGAGAAACTTAAATGTTTCCCACACTTCCTAACCTGCCCCCCCCCCCCTTATCCCTTCATGACTAAGTCTACCTCTAAGTCTGACACATCAATTTGCTTGAATAATTGTGAATAAAAATCCCACTGTCTCTAAATAGACACCATACTTTTGATAAACCAAACTAAGCTCCAATCCTTGAGGGGTGCAGCAAATAACTACCGGGTATCTCCTAGTGATACTAACGTTTGAGTTTCCAGCTGCTGTTGCTGGTCGGACAGTTGTTTGACCTGAGCTGTCAGTTTGACCAACTGCTCGTACTTCATTTTATGCTGCTTGAAGAGGTTCCTCTTCTCCAACTGCGAGATGTTCTCGTCAAGATCCGTCAGAGTCTTGACAAGTGCCTCGTTTAATTCGACATCGGCAGCCTGCAAGGTGAGAGTTCACGGACGGAGATTAGATCGTAAACAAACTATGACGATTTCTAAATGTGCTACAAGCAGCGCTGCCGGTGCATTTTAACAGTTAATTGACCTTGAAACAGAATTTCAATGAGTTTCATTTCAAGGAATGATTGCCTTAAAACAGGTCAACCTTGGATAAGATTTGCATGAAAATTTATCGAAAACTTATCCTCCCTTCATCAAGTAAAGTCTTTTATTAGATTTTAGCCTGGGGAAACTTTAAATGCAATGGCAACAGTTTCAGGATTTTATTTTTTTGCCCCAAAAGTCAGCTTCTTACATTTCCATAAATTGTATCATCACGAACACTTTGTAACCAAACTAGACAATATCTAATTCAATGCAAAGTTCCTTGATTCGTTTTGTTTCTGATATTTCAGATAAACTTGACAACAAGAATATGACCCATTGTAAATCCAGCTGCAGATTCTCGAGCTACTCAACTTTATTTTCACGGCAACTAGAGAGAGCAAAATTAGTTGAACTGGCATTGTGGGTCTGGCATAATGATACCAAAAGTACACTGTACTGAACAGTAGCACATTCAGCTAAAGTGAAAATAGAAATCCCTTTTCTCTCATGATGGGTAGCTCATCTGTAAACATGGCATGAACAGTATCATAGCTACAGTACAGTACTTTTAAGATTATAGACTTTAACAAGTCCAGTTGACTACATGTGATGAACATGAAAACTAGCAAGAATGAAACATAAAACATGCGAATTTGATGCTTGCAACAGACAAACATGTTCTAGTAATCAGTCTGGTTGCATATCAAAAAAATTAAGCCTTGGTCACTCTATCAGGTATTACATGCTGACCCAAAAGAATTTGATAGAGGGAATGGAGTGTACAGCTAGAGATGGACCGATATTATTTATTTATTAGCCACAAAGCAAGAACATTATAGCAGAACAAAAATTTCATCTCTCTCCCTCTCTGTCAATGGGTCACCAGTATGAAAATGCAATATTAAACTAGAGCACCATTGGTGTAGAAGCTGATACCTCAACATCCTGAAGGTACCATTTATGTATCATTATGTCAAATTATAGGCACCACTGAGGATCATTATACCAAATCATCAACACTGTACAAGAAAATCTGTAGGACTGCACAATTTTCAGAATTTCATAAACTAGAGCCCCAACAGTGCAGAAGTTTGATCTTTGTCAATAAATTAAAGTTGTGAAAATTTTGATGGGTACTACCAAATAACAGTGCTTATAATTAGCATCACTATTCACATCCAATAATTATGAAAACTGTCAATTTTTACTAATTTTTCTTTATGGTTTGTACTGGCTGTGGGTATATGAATTGGAACTAATGTGGAAAAGTGAATGGTCACAAGTTTTCTTAAACTAATTTAAATCATTAGCTACTCACTCATTAGTGGCAATTTACATGTGACTCATAATGGGGCCTTCTTAGTTGAACATTGATCAGTCACTAAAAACTTGACACAAAAGTCATATGTTTGTGAAGACTAACTGAAGTTCATGAAACAACTCAAAGTGCCCCTTTAAGTCCAAATACTGGTCAACATACCTGAGGGCAATACAGAGTTTCAATTAGCATAGCAACTGACACTGTCCAATTACTCAGTTATCACTTATGCACATAGGGATATTTGAGATGTGTATGACAGTTTAAAGGGAAACTTTAACAGTAGAAAAAGAGGCAATTTGCAGAATTCCATAAAATGGGCCATTGGGTCCACATGGGGGTCTTGGACTACCAATTCCTGAATACCCTAAAGGGACCAATAACTAAGCATCATTGTGACAAACCATCAAATTGTACAATATAATCTGTAGGAGAAGAAGCATTTTCTAGAATTTCATTAAATGGACCATAGGGTCCACATGGGACCTTAGACTGAAACTTTTTTGTACACCCCAGATGGAGCACCACCCAGGGATTATTGTGTCCAAGTGAAATATAAATCCATGGATGCATGTGTGAGAAGCAACATTTCAAACAGAATTTCGCATAATGGGCCACTGAGTCCACATGGGACATTGGACCAATAATTCCTGAACACCCCGAAGGTACCACTAACAGAGTATCATTATGACAAACCATCAACACTGTACAACAGTATCTGTAGGAGGAGAAGCATTTTGTAGAATTTCCTAAAATGGGAAATAGGGCCCACATGGGACCTTGGACCAAAAATTCCTGTACACCCCACATAGCCCACCACCTAGGGAATATATGTCCAAGTTTCAAACAAATCCATGAAAGCATGTGGGAGGAGAAGCATTTTGAACAAGTGTGGACAGATAGATAGATGGATGGATAGATGGATGGACGGACGGACGGACGGACGGACGGACGGACGGACGGACGGACGGACGGACGGACGGACGGACGGACGGACGGACGGACGGACGGACAGACAGACAGACAGACAGACAGACAGACAGACAGATAGATAGATAGATAGATAGATAGATAGATAGATACACAGAAGCATGTTAAATCTGGGGTCATATTACTCATATTACTGAAAATCTTTTTTACTAGAGCTAACTCTGAGCAGATGACATCACCACAAATTAATACACTGTGGAAATGATCTCGACATTGGGCAAGTTTGAAGATTTGAAATAGTTGAAGAGATAAGAAAAAAGATAATTGGTCAGTAACCTTTTAAAAGTCAAACTGTTGCTTCTGTTCCACCTACTGTGCTTAAAGGTGCCATATCCTTCAATCCATATATATGACAAGGATACATAAGACCTGTTCAATGTATCAATTGATACATCAATGAAGAAAGCTGTTCAAGCAAACATCAAATGACAAAAAATGTTTAGCAAGACTTTTTCAGTCATGTTGCTTTCATGAAGCACTTCAAACTCACTTTGCCATACTGCATATTGTCAAAAACTGCATATAAGCACTTAGACTACTGTAGTATTAAGGGCATCACTTACCATGGTTTCTTACCATTACATTTAAGAAGTTGAAATCTCATAAAACTCAGAAAAAAAAAAGTAGAAGCTCAGCATAGAGATGTCAAATAGGGTTGTGCAAACAGTTCAAGCAAACATCAATTAAGTGTTAGGACGCTCTGGTCATAATGATTTCAGTGTATACTGTAACACAAGGCCTCGGTGAAGTTGGATGCCAGACACCGTGGTAAATTAATAAAATCACTCAATAAAGTCTTAAGACACTAGTTTCCTTTATCTACTGTGGTGTCCATTAAACAGGTCCTAGTAAGGTTCTTTTCAGCTGGAGTGTTGACATATTGGATGCTCCATCAATCAGTGATGACTTATACTCCCAAACTTGTTTCATTCTCTTCAATTTCCCTGTGTGGTTCTTCTCTTTAAATAGACAAACATGCATGTACTTTGACTGATTGTCTGCGAGTATGGACTGAGATCAAATGCAAAATGCAGTGTTGGGTAAAATCACAATCATTCAAGAAAGTGGTGAAAAAGCATTTAGAAACAACTTGAATTCACCGACATGCTCACATACAAAACTAGTAATATGGTAAGGTTGTTCTATCTATACTTTCTGTTGCCGTTTTGTCCAGTGGGCCAGCCGATATACTGTACACAATGTACAAATTACCAACTTGTGGGTAGAAACTAGAAATAACACTGTTTAGGTATGACCCTGGAAATGGAAACTTGTGCAATGCCTTCATGCAAGCTACTGTACACTGAAGTTATACATTTAGCTGTTGGTGAGGCAAGAGGGTAAAAATTGGGCATACTTGCAAAGGAAGTTACAAATTGTTTTTTGCGTGGCAAATGTCAACTTTGACTAGAGAGAAGAAGGAAGAAATGCCACTGCTGCTATTTCAGCATATTTGTTTCAGTATATGCTGCAGTGTGTGCACTGACCTCCCCATAAATACCCAAAGTGAAAATGAAACAAATTAGTAAAGATCAAATAATATTATTGATTACCAACAAAAGTGTCTACTTTTGAGTTTAAAGAGATATGTTAGCAATTCATTGAATGATCAATTGCAGAACTTTATAACAAAACAAGAACATATAGCTTCAGCATTGTAGTAAAGCAAATTATGCAAACTGCTGCTTTAAGGGAAGTAAATTAAAATTGAGAAATGAGCAACAAAATAAAAATATATATGTACAGGAACTGTAACTACAGTAAAAAATTAATAAAATTCAAACTCATTCAATGACAATAAAATTAAAATTCTACTTGTTCCATAAATATTTGAAACCAACCAATTCTGATTCGGTACTGTCAGCTTTATACAGGCCTACAAACATTTTTTTCCCTATGATTCTACCTCAGTTTTTGGCCAAAAACTTTGTCAAACTTCTCAATGAGCTTATTATCTAAAACTCAGAAAAGCAGTCAGTTTGGATACAAACAAGACTTCAAAAACATCTCAAACATTTTGGTCAACACACTGTAAGTGGAAACTAAAAGGACAAACAAACAAATCCAGTGATTCAATCTTTTGATTAGTCTATTTTCATTATGAAACACAGCGGAACACAAACAGAAGGAACCATAAGGATAAAAAGTCAAGAACTCTGTGATATGTTTTCATTATTACCCTGAAACCTGCCATCCTGAGCTGTTGGTAGTTTTGATGCACATACCGGGTGCCAAACTTTGAAAGAGAAACCACACATGATGGACAGAGAGGATTAAAAACCAGTTCTGGTGCAAATTTAATTTGCAATAACTGTACATGAAAGGTTAAAGACAGCATGGATGAGCATGACTCTTACTTCATATGAGAAAGACAATTTTTTTACCTTCCCGAATCAGTCATTCTGTAAATTCAAGCCCACCAGGAGCCAGCCACTCCATACAGTGTGTGCTTGATTTTTACCCATCACTTGTGAAAAATACGTTTGAAAAGCATTTCTACTGTACAATTTAAAGAATCCTTAAAATTAAACATGTACTAATTGAGATGACATGATAAAGGAACGGTTATGCACAGTCATTAAGTAAGGACAATACCCTCCCTTGTAAAGTTTTATGACTCACACCATGTGCCGTCAGTACTTGTAAACCTTTTTATGTCAATTGCTTCAACTTCCTTCAGAAGATCATAGCAGTGGACTATATTCTGCTAGGCTCTGCCTCATCAACACTAAAGATATTGAGAGTGTTTCAACCAGATGCTTTATGCTTAAATATTTACTGACAAGTGCTACAGTCACAGAAAAGTGAGTCAATTACAGTACTGCTATTTGCCATGATTGATAAGGCAATTACACAACCCTTCACTCTTTCCAACAGACACCCACCCTCCCTTCACACATCCAATCAGACAAATATACATCTACAGTCATATACTCTAGTTGCTTGGTGGTAAATGTTGTTTATAGTTACCTTTACTTCTGGTTCTGCCTGAGTGGCAGGTGTCGTTGCTGCAGTTTGGGGTGCTTGTTGAGGGGGTGGTGCTGGTTGGGTTTGCTGGACAACATGCTGTTGTGGTGGTGGCTGAGGTTGAGGAGGCTGAGCTGAGTATGGGGGAGGTGGATGTTGCGGATGTTGCATTGGCTAAAACGAAGGAACAAACATAAATTTAGCTTTCAAATTCTAGTGAAGTGATGAAGTACTGAAAAAAATCCATTGCATTGTCCTAAATCTGTTGTTTATGATAATTGACTGCTCAGTACTGACCAATAATTGACACCCCCTTGCTCCCCAGAAGCAAAGGCTTACTGTTTTCAACAGAAGGATAACCATCAGATGTAGTAATTGGATTTCTCTCCATTCTGCATTGCTCAGATTTGGCTTAGTTGTAGGCTTGAAAACTTGTTTATGTTACGGTGATAGCAGTCCAACTGATTAGTCATGTGTTACAATGGAACAAATACAGTTTCTTCCATGGATACAGTCAGTAGGTGTGATACTTTGATATTTCCATAGAAAAGGAACATAACACCATTCTGCTGGAAAATAAGCGTTCTATTTACTCTGTGCACTGCAGCCACACATGACTTGATAGTGAGCCAAGGCGTAACAACTTCCCTCATTTCTTTCTTTAATTTCAGTCCTTTAGTGGAATCATGCAGGTGAAATCTTGCAAAACACAAAAAAGTCTCTATACCATGTATATTTGTATGTCAAGCTTTTACAGTAAGATTTGAATGGA
Source organism: Stichopus chloronotus (assembly GCA_021234535.1). Taxonomy (NCBI): domain Eukaryota; kingdom Metazoa; phylum Echinodermata; class Holothuroidea; order Aspidochirotida; family Stichopodidae; genus Stichopus; species Stichopus chloronotus. The sequence continues at coordinate 8,768,627 of CM037835.1, forward strand.
CCCTATGCATGAGAGGACTGTTCAATTGAAACTGAACTGAAATTGCTATTAACCTTAAAAGTTCCAAACACATTACATTATCCAACTGGGCATGGAAAACAATACCTTAGTTTGTTCACAACAACTTAGATGTCTACACTAAACCTCAACATCTACAGAAGAAGTGCAGGAATTCACACACAGCTCTGGGAAAAAAGTACTGTATTTCCGGGGAGGGGAGACTAAATTGTCCACAATTTCTTATCATATTTCTGTGCAAGAAAATAGTAAATTTCCCTCCAAATACACAAATTTTATCTAATACTCAAATTTCCAGGGAGGGAGCCCCCGAGCTTTCACCCACATTAACACTAAATATGAGAATTGGTCAAGGTTTACCTTTATAGTATGAGAAATACTTACAGGTAATAGATGATTGAATGTGTGTTTCATTCCTAGCACAAACTACTGTATGTAACCAAAACCAATTTTTTTTAAAAGGTCAAAAAAAGCTTTACGTCTTCCAACACTAGATCCAACATTTTCTAAAATAAGAGTTTCAGTGTTTGTGGATAGTTCACATCAAAAGCCAAAATACATCACTTAAGACTTGGAAAGATGATGTCCATGCATGGTTGGGATATGATATTTTTATTAAAAATTCTAATTTTCATAGTTAAAGTAAACACCCATGCAGTGGGTAAAATGCATGCAGGTGGGCATGGGGAAACTAGCTTTTATCTTTTATGGCATAGAGCATTAACAAGGGTGTGAAGCCTCTGAACTTTCTCTTCTTTCACACAAATATCTTGCCATTCATTTTGACTTGTTAGATACTGTACAAAATGAATAAAAATCCCCACAAAACTTTCGAACTAGATATAAACCAATTTATGGAGAATTTAGACTATTACTATGCAACATAGTATGAAAAGTAATCGCCTGACTGCTTGAAAATACAGTGCAGTACAAGCAACCATATGGCAATTCGTAGAAATGTTTATGACATGTGGTCTTATTTTTCATCACTTAGTCATGTTTCAGAATGAATCTGCCATACATTGTTTTCATTCTGAAGGTATTAAAAAACTTTAAATTAAAAAAGAAGCACATATTCATTCAGTGCAAATATCTTACTACTGAATACTGTATGTCTGCTAAATTAAATGCAGGCCTGTAATAGGTCAAGTAGAAATACTGTACCTGCTGGTGTGCCACATAAGGTTGTTGCTGACCAGGGTAAGGCTGATGATGTTGTGGGTATGCCTGGTACTGAGAAGGTGCTGGCTGTTGAGGTGCATGTTGGCTGTGGGGAGGGGGCTGTTTGGGGTAGCTACTGGGAGGAGGATGAACAGTACTGACAGGTGCAGTTTCTGTTGATGCTGCACAACCCATGGCAGCTTTAATCTGAGGATAAAAAAAAAAACATGAGTGCAATTTACTGTACAGCACTTATCCTGGTGACAATGCTACACAATCCCAGACCATACTAGGCTAGCTAATAATAAGGTCGCTGTCAAATTCAAAGTCCAAACATCCCCAGACTAAAACATCTCCACTTTTTACAAAAATGTTCTCTCTGCTTACCAAAATGTCCCCATGGCACTACATACGGTACACAAAAGCATTCTTGCATATATGTCAGATGTTCGTAGAACATGAGGTCATCAGCTTAAATTCCAGAAGCACCTCCGTATACTAGATATTAGAAAGTATTAGAGAATGGAACAATCTGCCACAGGAGGCTGTCTCTGCCACAACAGTCAATGGATTCAAGAACATCATCGATCCTATTTTCCAGGATAGAAGGGAGCTCTTCATAAGCCAGAGATGGCTGTCTGCCCCAGATCTTACGACCCCATCGACATCTACTGCCGGTGGGCTCCGGTTAATCCAGTAAATATGACAGAGAATTAGAACATAATGAGGAATGAAACTGAAAGTTCAATTCCTTATAAAACATGTGCGCATCTTGAAAATGGAGTGTGGATAGATTTAGGAAAATAGGAAGGACACAACAGACTATTCAAGTTGACTGATCAGTGGATTGCAGATATTTAGAAATTGACCTTCTTGTGCAGCTAGCCAGAGTACTGAGCAGTATAGCAACAGTCTACTTACAGTGAGTAGGCCTAATCATGAGTTGACCAGTATCATGAGTCCATCACTGCATACTAAATGCCAGTAGAGTGTGTAAGATGTGATTTCAATGCAACCTGCAATGCGTATTCTTCTTTATTCGTACGAAAATTTCCGTGTAATTGGTTCATTCGTGTGTCCTTATTCGTACGAAACTTTCCCACCAAGTACCCAGGTGAAGAGGGCCCAGCATTTTTGAAAGATTACTGTGGGTTAGTCCAATCGAAATAATGAAACATGCCACCATTTTTGTCTTTCCTGCTCTAAGTCAATGGCATGCACACTGAACAGACACCTTGGGGATAGCCTAATGTATTTGTTTTGGCTAAGTTGCCATAAAGAATGCAGGATAATTTCACCTTTGGTGCCAAAATTTCTTGTTGCAGATAATACATCAATTCAATATGAATCACTTTTGCTTTAAATAAATTAAGGCAAAAGTGGTTCATAATGAAACATTCTTACTTTTTTTAGTTGGAACTGTCACAATCTTGAAATGACAGACTTGCATTCGATGGTCATCCACTTACACTGAGATAAAATAATTTACTGAAACCAAGTGCATGGCACACAACAGGAAGTTCATCAATAAGGCCAAATAAAAAAAAAAACATGTTTCTCAACCCCACTCTCACACATTTTACTTGCCACATGGATTTTTCTTTTTTAATGTCGAGAGTAATGTCTTGTCCTGACAGTGGAAACCATCCCTCTGTGTCATTGCAACATAGCACTCGTGTTGTAACTAGCACCAGTTCTGTAACTTACTATATTGTATGTATGATCTGACAGTCTTTTCCAATAGCTCTTTTCAATATCTTTAAAGTGATAACGTGCATAGGCAAAAAGTAAAAACGTTGAAATTTCATCTGCAAAAGTTTGGTAAGGCTTTTAATTACACCATTCAGACAATCTGGGGAAATAAATAGGTTTCAGTTGGTTAATTTTGATATGATTTCAAAGTCTTCTAACATAATGACAAAAAGTGTAGAATGCGATAATGTAGTGGTTGACAGTTTCCATTCAAATCAACGGTGTGCTTCTTTGAGCATGCCAATGGGAAGTATACTAGCAATGAATATTCAGTTAACAACTCAGGATCACTGATGCCGTGGGCAAGGTTGTGTTCAGTTGGTAGGTTATTTGTAAATACAGTGTTTCCTTTCACCAAATACTACAATTCCCGATACCTACCAAGGAGCGACGACTTGAGTAGTATGTTTTTGATACACTAGTGAGACCAGTACTGTTGCATATTCATTATGTTGGCGGTTATAGCAAGAACTGTTAATTTGCAAGTATGATTTCTGTTTTTTACTGTTTTTATGCCAATCTTGTTGCTTTTCGAAGTAGTTGCTGTCATTTTCCTTCATTGAAAGACATAGTCCGTTCATGTACAACCTCGCGTGTACATTTAAAATGAAGAAAAAGTTAAGATCAAACATAATCTTATCTTTTTGGTCTTTCAGTACACACGCAATCACTTTTAAGTCAGTACACATATTTATATATGGCACTGGATTTGGGCAATAAAACATATTGGCGCCTTCTTGATGAGGTATGCATACAGGTACTGTTTTCTGTGCTGACGACAGGCCTTTCGTGTTCCTGCCTAAAAAAAAGGCCCGGGATCAAATTTTCTGAAAAGACAGGACGAGAAACTAGTTGTGTTGTATTTGGCCTAAAAGCTGATATCAGAGACATGTCACTAAGTTAGGCTTATTGGGTACTTTATATCCCCCATGAAAGTTGTTATTAACGCCTTTATCACATACTGTTTTAATTTTACCGACGGTCAGGCTAGGCCTAAGTTAGGCCCTGATGATTAGTTTTTGTACATCATCGTCACCATCTGAAGATGTCGTTGGCCAAAGCCTCATGGCCTTTAACTTCGACGTGAAAGGTAAAATAAAGGTACTTGAACAATATGTAGCATAATTGTACTACTACTAGTAATCGTTTAAAGTCACCATAAACTTACATTCAGGACATGGGTAACCTTAGTTTACCTAGTCCTACGATTAAGTTAGGCTATGTCAGTATGTGTAACATCACGAGAAACAGGCCACTTAAAACTGAATTAACGAAGGCCAATCCTTTGTTAATCATCGCAAAGAACACCCTCGAACTGAGGCCTTGTATTACTGTATAAGCCTACATTCGGCCAGAGAGATTGATGACGATAAACGTTCAACGGGACGTTTTGTTTTTCAGTCTTACCGATTTCAAGAACGCACCTTTAGATTCGTGCAAGGACAGTTTCTAACCAACGTATAATTCCAGAAAACGCAGAATATGTCAAGCCGTATCTTAGCAAGTTTAACTCGATCTAGTGCGGGAAATAAATTTGTGCTCTTACGTTACAACGAATTCTACTGATACAGATCAAGAACTTCCCTATCAATGCCCTGCATGCACTCGTACTCATCGCACAATAACTTTATTGACCGGGGGTAATAGGATTGTGCATCACCATGGTGACAGTACACAATGGTGGTTATTGCTACGATACTCTATGGACTTACGGATTGTGCGAATAATAGTCGCGACAACTGTGAGACAACATCCTGGGCTATTGCACGTACATTTGACGCAAGCTTTTATCGATAATTGCACAACAGCCTTCTTCGGGGGGTCTCTTTGATCTACAGAGAGCAAAGTCACCACATGACGTCATAAAGCCATGTTCTCGTATCCAACAGGCCCATAGCTAGTAGGTCAGATTCCTCAGGGATTCCAAAATAGAAATGGAACTGAGCAAGGGGGATGCTACCGGCACATGCGAAGCAATGTTGCTTTTTTTTTACCAACAAAATAGAAAGGGTGAAAAGTTTTGCAGAGCCGAGGGACCCATTCCTGCTCCCCTTGATACAGGACCTGGAACATTTTTTTTCCACTTAATGCACGGGTAGGGATGCACGGGTAGGGGATCTTCAACATGCTACTTGTGAAATCGATTAAGGGCATGCGGGACAGATGCAAAACACTGCTCAATCTACGTCTGAATTTTGAGCTGTCTGTGATTGAATGATACCGCTTTAGAATTTTAACACCAGAATCATCACACCTAGCCTTCTCACAGGGCCACAGCTAAGGTAACTTTAGGGGTGTGAAGGTCAAAATTTTGACTGGCCGGATTTATTTTTAACTGAGTGGCGACCCTGCCCCGACAATTTCAGACAATTTCCGTTATCAAAAAGGTCCAGAATTAAAGGAAGTGTGCAGTCTTCACGAAAAGGGTACTATCAAGTATCAGACTCGACGGAACGTAAAAAAGTAGGCAATCCACTGAGTTGCAATTCTCATTCCTGTCGTTTTGCATGGTCTTTCCATACTCATCGTTTCATATACATCCGAAGTACGCTGGACTGTAATGTTTTCATCAGTTACTCAGATTGCTCGTTGCACTTATGTTAGTGCATGTTTCTCTAGATAACTTGAAGGCATAAACATGTAAGATATCATGTGAGGATTGACTGCGTTGTAAACAGAAGTGCTGAATATTCCAGTTACTAACCCATCACGCAGTACTCCTCACATATGATACCATACATGATAAGGTTTCATCGAGAGAACAAACCCTTACCATTATTGTATGTCTAGATATTACCTCATGTTCTATCATGCAGAAAAAGGTCTCCTCGAGACATGATTTTAGCACATTATGGAAATTCTATGAGGACTAGGGTGCATCACGTCTATATGTACATGTACACCACGTATGCGTCGAATAGCGCAAATACCTGCATCGCATACACATGTGATTAGAAATGAAGTGTGCATCAAAAGTATTCCAATAAATAGCCTATGTGCGCGGCAAAGTAGGCTATTCCTCAGATCCGCACGCGCCGTAGCCTCTGCCGAGTCTTTCCGGCGATACGTGAATTTAGTTGCACCACTGGCTGTGTTCCACCCCAGAAAATCGCCATACACTCTGGATGTTACACTCCCTTGGTGATATACTCCCCCTGAAAATCGCCACGCCGGCGAGGATAGGCATCTGATTCAACGCATCAATGAGGGAACATGAATCGTGTGTGACGTTACGAGTTGTGGCATGAATGAATAAATTAAAAGGTTTGGATAATTAACACCTGAAAAGCCTTGACAAAGGCTACACGCGCCGTCACTCTGGATGTTTTGAATGCCATGAAAAGCGCGTGGGTGTGCTTCAGTATTACCTTCACAATGCGTAAACATTTCGAGTTCTTGTTCAACTGTGTAGTAAAGCCTAAAGACTCGATCCTATACCATGTTGACCGTGGATGAACACCGGCGAAATTCGCGGAATCTTTTCGATCAGTGTTCATAGAGTAACGAGGCAGGGGTGAAAAAATAAACCCATACAAACCCAAATCTGCTCCCAGGACGGCCATTTAACGTCCCCATCCCACGGACGAGATTATATCCCCCAGTCCTTAGCTACTTTCCTGCAGAGGCTGGAAGGGGTGGAGGACCAGCTCAGCAGCCCACTAGTGTGCTAAGTAAACCTGGAGCGGACGATATCTGAATCGGACAACAGGAACACAAATTGAAATTACTGAATAAACACCTCAGCACCACTCTAAACAGCTTTCCTGAACAAGTAATTTTGAGTCCCCAGAAAATTTCGAAGTGGTTCCACCGGGATTTGATGCGGACACTCCAACCACCAAGCTAACCCTCCACCCCTAGTGGGCATATACTTTGTAAAATGGTAGGCATATATGTTATAAAATATTCTGAGTGAAAGTTTTACCACCGCATGGAATACACCGTTGGTACCAGACGTAATCACTTAGCCCAAAACATGGTTGCATAGGTTGAAGTCAAACGTGTCAAGTTGATTCACGGAAAAGCCTAGATATAAAAGTCGCTGTAATAACAGTGACCTTGACCTATGACGTCATCAATTCAATCCAATCCAAACCACGTCTTATACCCAGGCACCTACCTACCAAGTTTGAAGTTCATCCGACTCACCACCTAGGAGAAAAGCGTGAAACACTTTTCAAAGCATTTTTGCTGATTTGACCTTTGATCACGTGACTTTTTATCTCGTGACGTCATCAGTATTTTTGACACGTGTCTTGTATCATCTTCTTTTAGAATATGTTAGTTTTAGCCTTTACCTCTAGGACATTCACACATAGAGATAGGCCTAATGCTAAAATGAGTTTTTCGTTTTCATGACCTGTGACCGTTGACCTATGACGTCATCAGTCGGACCGACGATACACTTCATATCAGGGCACCTACCCAACAGATTTGAGGTTCATCCGACTTACCGTCGACAGGAGATCGTGACACACTTACTGTTATACACACACACTACATACACAAACACACATTTGAACACCATTTCTCACCCCCCCCCCCCCCCATCGCGACCCCAATCTGTAATCTAGAGCCATCTCATATGTTTACCTCGAGGTAAGCCCATATAAGGTTTACTGACCCACCAAGTTTCGGCAGAATATCACGAGAGTTGTAAGGGATGGGGGTTACCATGTAAGTGTCATTTTTTGAAACTTAACCCCCTGTCAAAGTACAATAGCTCATCCCCGTTTGTTTACTACGTATAGGGATGAGACCAAAAAATATGGGGGGGGGGGGAGGGATAAGTAACTCCAGGACCATCTAAGCAAAGCGCCACCATTAACATTAATTGGCAGGGAGGGTACAAAAGTTTGGCTTTTCCAACCTGATACTGATCTTATAAGTGTCTGCCGCAATTTTTCAATTAACTAAAAAAAATTCTATGGCAAACTTGAAATGCAGTATTTTTGATTGCTCTTATCTGGAATACTTATGCTATTCTCATCTCATGCAAACGTTACTTCAACAGTTTTTACTTTCTAACGATAACTTTTTTAACTTTCTTTCTGAGAAACTTTCAACTATGGGCAACCTTGGACACAGTGGTGCAATAATTTGTAGTATTGCAGTCAATTTTTTTTCTCGAGAAATTGTTTCAGACAAATTATTCCAAGAACTTTTGCTTTCTGCTGATTATAGTTTTTTTTTTTATTAGCTGGCTACAACCTTCGATGATTGCAGCACAAAGTAGATCTTCTTGTACCGATAACTTTAGAAATAATAGCCACCTTGATGAGAATAAAAATGTCATGCAATAGCATTTAAATAGATGGGGAAGCATGAGACGGGAGATGGTTGGCCTGTGAGACGGTTGAAAAGGAGGAGATGTCCTTCGTCAACTTTTTGAGAAAATTTTCACTTATAGGTAACCTTAGACGCAATCTATCGTGCAAATATTTGGTGTCTTTGTAAGTCATGCAATGTGCTAGACTGAGATATGGAAACTCCAGCTGTGGTATTTTAGATTTTCCAAGTATCGTCGCTTCTAGACTGAAATATAAGGAAATATGAGGGTATGTCAGATTTAGTGAGAAATTTTTCAATTACCAGGTAACCTTAGACACCATCTTGTGCAGTGTTTGGCATCTTTTTATATCCTAAATGTACTAGAGAGAGATATTAAAAATTTTAATTGTTCTTTCTGATTTTCCGAACATCGTCGCTCCTAGACTGAAATATGAGAAAATCAAAAAGTATTTTTAGATTTGTTTTCAATTACCAGGTGACCTTAGTCACAATCTGGTGCAATATTTGGCATCTTTTTATGTCATAAAATATGCTGAACTAAGATATGGAAAATGCCAACTAGTAGGCTATAGATATCGTCGCTCTGACAATTTTTCTTTTTGGAGAAGGGGGGGGGGGGGGATGAGACAAACTTAAAACTCACTATTGGATCCTATAGGCCAGCTGTTTGTTCCTATACCGCGAACCAATCCACTGACCGACGCCAGGGGCACTAATGTAACACGACAATGATCTACGATCGCCGCTGAAATTCTCTAACATCAAGAAAATTTAAACGTAATTTAAGAGATTTTAAACCGTTCTATCAGTTAAATATAACGATTTGCTGGTGGAAGCTTCCTAAGATGTAAAATAACGCTTTGAATGTTGGACTTCAGTACGAGCCTGAAAATGTGTGACGTAGAACCGATAAAACTGTTTTCCACATTTTTTTTTTCTTTTGCACTATTCAGCTTCAGTTCCTAGCGAGGTCTTGCGACGCAAAACTTCTTTAAGAGAGTAGGAAAACCCCATGAATTTATTCAGTTAAATACTTTTTGTGTGTGAAACCATGGGAGCTGTTACTGAGATGGACAAAATTTAGTTACCGATAATAGTTTAAGACCAACAAAATCGAGTGAAGATAAGCTGTGTAGTTGGCTCAAAGGTATTTCTATCCTTTTTTTTTTTTTGTCGGTTCTAGATCAATACTAATTACAGAGCAATATTACTTAAGTCAATTTTATTCTTTTCTCTGAGTGAACCACTTTTCTTGGAATTATTGTTGATCAACACTGAAGTTGGTCAGCTCATATTAACAATACTTGTAACAAAATTGCCCAAGGTGCCGGTAATATTTATCGATTGAAAAACCTTGTTCTCAGAAAGGTTCTGTTAAACATTTAAAACTGTTTACTTCTTCCATTTCTTACTTAATGTATTTCTGTTTGGAGATATGCGGCTGTCATGCATACAAAAAAAAAGAACTTCATTCAATTCAGAAAAGAATTGTTTCTTCAATTGCTGGTGAACATTTTTGGGCCCCACAGAACCCTCTTTTTAAGAAACTTTCGTTACTCAGTTTCGGTGATATTGTTAGTTACCATACTTCTGTCTTAATGTTTCAAGCAATTTCCAATTTGCTGCCTTCCTTCATAACCAGCTTTTTTTTTTACAAAACACACCCATGTTTTTAATACGAGGCACTATCCCTGTACTCTAAACTTTTATTCAAAGAAATATTTTCTGCAAAGGATATGATTCTTCATTTGCTACGTTTTTATTTGTGATTGCAGGAGTCGGGTGGGTGGGGGAGGGCTAAAGGGGGTTGTTGTTGTTTCGGGGCATTTCTGTGTTCTGGCATTTGCTGTATCTGGCTCTTTTTAAGGTTTCATTTTCAACATCTCAATTGACGACTTGGGTTTCACTCCCTCGCAAGCTTTGAGTAGCTTCCGTATAGAACTTCTGAACTATGTCTTTTCACCACACCATTATGTTACCTTCTCATGTAATTGTATATTTTACGCCTTGATATGTTCTAATGAAGGTTCCTGACATGAAATCCTGAAACAATTAGCTTGCCCAGAACAATGGGTTGCCTGGTAGTTTTATGCCGCTCCCTGGTGGAACTAAGTTTTATCACCAAATAAGAGATCGGAGCAGCACAGCAACCCACAACGTGAGACAAAGATCAACAGCAATGTTCAAACCAGATTTGTCTGTACTACGTCACAACCGATTGATTTCTAGCACCAGGATTGTACTTAGAATAGGCCTAGTTAATAAACTAATTCACTTTCCATATTTTTTTTTTGCGACATTTCCTAAAAATAAGAACAATGACTTGCATAAAAAACGTTTGCATCTTTTCAAGAGACACGAGAAACGATGGTGAAGTATTTCTCTATCAGCTGTTTTAAGCACAGGGCCGAGGAATCACTAATAATGACCAACAGTGTTCGGACTCCTACAGACAGAAAGAAAACTCAGTTTTGCAAGTGTATTGGTAATATGTTAGTTTTGAAATACAAAATTAAAATATATCACTGACTGATTCTCAATTCAAACATTGACTCTTATTTATTTTGAAGCTTCCTGAGGACTTATTTTGAGTGGATCTCTACCATGAGTAGCGGTCCCTCCTGAAGCTAGGTCAGATTCCTAGGCAGTGGCGGTGCCAGAATGTCAGACTTGGGGGGGGGGCAAACTGAGGGCAAAGGAAAATGTTGCGGGGGCAAAGATTTTCGCCCTCGGCGCGGAACCAAGCGTGAAGCGCAAGGCCTTGCGGGTGGGTTCCAGGGGCAAAGCCCCAGTGGGGGTCCAGGGGGCGAAGCTCTGAGGTTTTAGCATATCTCTGGGTGGAAAATATAGCCGCAAGAGAGGTATATTATTTATTTTTATAGTATTTATTTTTTCGATTGACCGTACTCCAAGGTTCCCAACTTTTTTTTTGGGGGGGAGTACCATTTCACATTTACGCGGTACCACCGAGTACACACACACACATAGGCTACATACACTTCCATTCCATTCCTATATTTAGGAAAACAACAACATTCCTATATTTAGGAAAACAACCACCTACCCGCCATTCCCTTATGCTGGACGGTAAACATTCCAGAGAAAATTGGTCTGACCAGGCTGGCCTACTGTTGAAGTGGCTACGGGCATGATATGAAAACTGGCAGCCCGTGTAACATAAATTAGGCATTTATCAATCATGGTTCCCCGGAAGCTGTTCTTATTCAAGTCAATGCCAACACATAGTTTTGTGATTAAATTAATTTTGAATGAGTACAAGATCTGATTGGGAAGGGTGAGAGCAACTGGGAGGGAAACAAGGGGGTAAGGAAACAATCTGGAGGGGCAAATGCCCCCTCATGCCCCCCCATAGTGCCGCCACTGTTCCTAGTCAGGGGGCCAAAACAGAAAATGTATGGTCCAAAGAGCACACGTGATTTACTATTTCTAGTTTAGCTCCCCCACAAAAAAACCAGGGGTGATATTTTTTTCCGGGAGTACCTACTGGCCCCCTTCACTTTGATTTGTAGGCCTGGTGAAAACAAAGTGTCAGACAATACACACATACCAACAGTAACACGAGAGTTGATTGCATTTTATCAAGGAATCAGAAATTCACAGCTGAAAAGAACACAAAAAGAGGTAATTGAAGTGACCCCCGTTGATTTGAATTTTATTGGCAACTTGGTTTATATAAGGCACTGAGAATCGACGGAGTGCAGTACTTTACAATATAAAAACATTATAAGCAGCAAAACAAAATAGATCATATGCATACACACAGACATTCACATCTTTCGTTAATGTTAAATACATATTACTGTAAACAGTGGGCCAAGCACTATAGCTCATCAAAGTCAGCTGGCCAAAATTACTACTCGTAAAGAACATACACCTTACCTTATAGTAAGCTCCATCTTAAAGTGAAGGACAACATAAAGAAATTAAGCTGCAATTACAGCTGTACAAAATATCATGACATTGACTTTTTATTCCAAATAAGTTCAGATACTTTTTTGCATCATATGATAAATCGACTGCATACGAAGAAATGACTGAAAATGACTGAGGTCAATTGTCATGATGAATTCTTAAATAAGCACTGTTGGCTTCATGTTTGAAGTTATCTTTTTCCCATCTGAGCAGTAATATTAGTCACTATATAAACTCAACAATAAATATAAACTAGCAAGAACATTGCTATTAGGCTCTTCGCTGAGTACCATTTATGGGGAAATGAAATATAAATTGAGAAAAATTGCATATTCTGTGATGGTGAAATAAAGCAGATTTTGATAAGGAGGAACCTCCAAACTATTCTCTACCTTTTGACGGTGTAAAAGTGTCATATTTCCTGCATTTCTTGTACACCAGAGTAATCACTTTCAAAGAAAATTTGTAATTTGTGAAGCATCATGAGTGGCAAGTTTGGCTTGATAAGATATTTGCTGAAGTAGACGCAACTCCAAAATCCACCATTCCCGAGCAGCAATCTAACAACAACAGTTGTCTTGAGTAATAATAATGGATGAATATTTGACACTGTTACACTTAAGACCACGAATTATCACGTGAATAAGCGCGTAGAAGTAACTTGGCACTGTTATAAAATAGTCAACAGTAATTAAAGGCAGTCACTCTCACCTCAAGCTACATAGTTGGTTTGGGATAAGAAAAGTTCTCAATTGGTTCTGCTCTTTGACGGGAAATTTAAAAGATGCAGAGTAGCTCATATTATACAGCATACACACAGGGACCTATTGTTCTGATTACACATGTGGAGCTTTAGACAGGCTGTGGGAGGGACTTAGAAGTAAAGTGGTTGGGATAATTGGAACAGTCTGGGGTGATGAGTCACTGTCTTCAATTAACAGAATTGCATAATTTGAACTGCTACAGTATGGCTGATAGTATCTCAACAACATGACATAAATTTTCCTTACAAAAATATGGTTGACATTACCCAACATACAATGCCATACCATTTCCCTCACACAGTGTAATTGACAATACCAAAGAGCACTTCATACACTTTTCCTACAGCAATATTGATAACACCCAATGGCAGATGATGCCTTTGCCCTACAACAGTGTCGTTAATAGTACCAAAATAGTGTGTCATACTTTTTTCTTACAATAGTATGGTTGACAGCCCCAAACAGCATGTCATAAATTGTCATCACAACACCATGGTTGACAGTTCCAAATAGCATTTCATACCTTTGCCCTACAATAGTATGTTGAGAGCATCTAATAGCACGTCATACCTGCACCCTTTACAGTTGACAGTACGTAATAGCATCACTTACCTTGCATTGCTATTGTATGTTTGAAAAGGTCGTAGAATGATCTAGAGACACTTCTCATTTGATATTATTGATAATATATTTCTTTAGAGCAAATTTTGCAACTGATGGGTTTGTGTCAAGGACTATCAAGAAACTAAAAAGCAAAAGAAAAAACATGAAAAAATTAAACAATGTTAACCATTCTAGCAAGTACAGGTTACAAGCTACAACAGCTTGCACACAACCAGAAATTGTCTGGTCAGGTATTAAGCCAAGGAAGGGGTCTAGAAGTCCTTTCTTACCCAAGTATGCCAAAATTACTCGCAAAGTAACTCCAATCTTTCAGTGTTTCAAATATAAAAAAATTGATAAAGTGACATGCTTCACCAGGCATAAATTAAATGCCATACATTCACTCACTGAGGAAAATGTGTGTTTTAATTTTCTCTTATGCTGGACATTACGGTTATTGGTCTTGCATTAAAAGAAGTTTATGGGCCACCAGTGCCTGTGATGGATGCGACACTGTGAACGCATGAAAATTTGAAAAGGAAAATTGCATGAAAACTGTACATCTCCAAGAAAAAGTGAGTGTAGAAATGTGAGAAATTGTGATATCCATAAAGTGACAAAAAAAGTTCTTCACTATTCCTTTCAGTCATTTCTTTTAATGGTAAGACTCCCTCCCCCTGCTGGTCTACCCCCCCCTTCCTCTGGCTTTTTGTGTCCTCTACTAGCTTGGTGCTATAAAGACACTTAAATGTAGCTACATCAGTCATTTGATAATATCATATGTATGATAGGAAAGAAAACAACCCCATGGTTAGATCACAAGCACAACAACATTAATACCCACAATTCCACAGTCAGATATCACAGGAGTTTGGAGAGGAGGTGAAAACTCAAGTTGTACATATGACGTGGAATGATTTTTCGATCAAATTACCATATCCAAAGTTGAAGATGGGAAGACGAACTAACAAACTTGGTAAATTTAGGAATGTTTATAGCCATGTATTTACCCATTCTGCATTAAATGACATCAGTTTAATGAGTGCAAATTAATTTCAGTCTGGAAAGTGAATGAGTAAATACCCTGAAAGAGCTAATAGGAAAATACTTTATCAATCTAAATGTTACCCATTTTTACTTCTACAAGACTCTGTGTAAAGTGAGTTGATGTGGATAAACTTTAATATTTAACTACATGGCAGCTCAAAAGGATAAGGATCTTAGAACAAATTCCAGTTAGGGGAATCCTGCACAAAATGATATGAAGCTACTTTAAACAGGGAGTTGCCATTTTGAAAACAGTCAAATAAAAAATATAATATTGCCATGTTCCTTTTTAACTTTATACAAGGACATTCACTTTATACAAGCCATTCTCAGTTGCATCAGAATTAGCTACACGTAAGACAAAACATAATGACAATAATGTTAATACCTACAGTACGCAGACAGTAACGCTGCAAACAGAACACAAGTTAAAGTAATTGCACCAGCAACCATGGACTTTTGCAACAAATGCCACCACATAAACTTGTTCACCTTAGATGTTAATATAAGTTAATTTTTCTCTTGACCATTTATAGAAAATTTAACTGATTAATGTTGTTATCATAGACCCTCGATCATGATCCATCAATACACAAACTAAAAACAAAGTTTTTCCTTGCAGACTAAGTTCTGCCAAGACATATCACCACTCTCCATGTTAAATTAATGAATAAAATATTTCAGTTTTCAGAATACTTGTTAAAAGTTCGAATCATGCAAATTCATTACTTTGGTTGTTAAAGTATTTACAGGTATTGGAAAAATGGTATGGCTTGAAGTAAGCATGAAGTTGTTAATTTTCCTAACAACCATAGCAAAGTCATCTTGTCATTACTGATAATGCATGAGATAGTCCACTGTCTTTCATAATGACAACCATCATAGGTCATACAGGAACACTTTTGTCTGGGGAGGCAAAGTAACTTTTGCTGGTAAGATGAAATGTCTAAAATGTCTCCAACCCTAGGGTGATGCAGAATATGAAGATGGACAGCTAACTGCCAAAGGCTTTAAAATTCTACTTTCATCTTTGAGTGAGTTTGAGTTTCTTATCTTCCTTAAATTATCCAGTTTAGTTCAAAACCTGTTTTAAGATTTCCTGGAACCAAAATATTCACAATTCCCCCCTCCCCTCAAAAAGGGTACACTATTTTCAAACTGGGATAGGGAGGAAATTGGCCTCCCTGCCCCATCGCGCAGTCCCATAAGGCCTATGACAACCATTATATCTTGTTTAGAACTTCAATACAATGGAGTGTTCTGGCTTTGTGCAACTCATGTTCAGATTTTTGCTATACAGGCAAATTGTTTCTGTACCAACCTCTAATTATCCATCAGTGAATGAAAAGTACTGATTGTTTCCATTACTAGTATTCAACAAATAACCTGAATTTAAGGATAAGTGCCGATAAGTGCCGATAAGTGCCTTGGGTATAAGTATTAACCAAAGTGATGTACTGTATCGCAAAGGCCAGCATTTCAAAAAGTATCTAGTGAGGTCAAAACTTTATTGGCTTTACACAAGCTTTGGAAGTATCTGGAATTTTATAACTTAATATCCTCTTGCACTTGCCCCACAATGATTACATCATTAGACCTTTAAGTGAATCAACCACGCATACATGTTTAATTGCATAAAATCAGACGACATACCTAACGAAGTGTGACTGTTTGATACGTGGTAGACCACGAAACATGGTTAAAAGGACCAATCACCAACTCTCCATACGTCACATGGGAGATGGAGGCCTCACCTACATGAGTTCCAGGCGGCATCGTACGGCCCAATATTCATCTCTACTAGTGAATAAGATTGATCTGCTCACAAATAACTTGTTGGTTGAATCTGCGTACTTCCACAGCATAATGGTGTAACCTGCCAACAAAGAAACGTCATCACGACCAGTTTAGTTGATTTTCATGTTTTTGATGTATTTTCAGCAACACACTGCCGATAACTGTTCGATGACATCACCACGGTTGTTCATATTACAGTATATTAGTGACTTTAGTTCCAGTTACAGTTAATTCAAAGAAAAAGTAATTTGTTACGGTTGCCAATTACAACTGTTAAAATTAACCAGTTACAACCACTTTTCTGGATTTGTAACTTGTGACTGGACTAGTTAATTTCAAAATGTAACTAGTTACATGCATTGACGAAATGAAAATACAATGATGATAATGTTTTCTCTTTTTTGATGACCTTCATTTGTGATATCTTTCCATGGAATCACTTGTTTCCCTGTTCTTCACGATTTGCAGCACGTACAGGTTGGGGTTGGACAAATGGGCAAATTTTGAGCACTGAAAAGTTGTGAAAACCAGAAAGACAAGAGGCTTTGTGATTTCTTGCCATATTGATATATTATATCAAACATGAATGATCCACATGACAAGTATGAGATCAGGAACAGAACTTGTTCCTCTGAAACACCATATTAATAAGCATTTCACCCCGAATGACCTTTCACATTTGATAGAAATCATCTATTCAACATGGGCAGTACACATACTATGTATGAAATCCATCATAATTAACCTTCTTGTGATAAAGTGTTTACAAGAGTTTGACAGCTACATACTGAACTACTAAATATGTGTGATAGACATGCAAAGTATGAGATCACTCACAGTTTCTCTTTATGAGATACAGTAGCTAAGATGATTTTGACCCTCTGACATATGGTGACTCCAAATGACCTTTAACCTCCACCAAAGTCAGTGGGTGCCATCTACTCAATATGGACAATCTCCATGCTAAATATGAGATTCCCCCACTGTTACCCTCTATGAGATACAACGTTTAAAATGTTTTCCCAGTTTGACCTCTGGTAACCTCAAATGACCTTTGACCTCCACCAAAAACAATAGAGATCACCTATCTGGTTAGCCGACCCACACATCAAGAATGACATCAGTCAACATTATCCTTCCAGAGATAACATGTTTAAAAAGTTTTTACAGTTTGACCTCTGGTGACCTCAAATGACCTTTCACATCCACCAAAAAATAAGAGGGATCACCTGCTCAGTATGACCAACCCACAGACCAAGTATGAGATCAGTCATGGTTACCCTTCTTGAGATACCATGTTCACAAGAAGTGACACATACTGTGCACACACTTCATCACCATCGCATAGATTCCTTCTGCCTTCGGCAAGGAATCAAAAAACAAAAAAAAAGTGTGATCTTCGTTGCACTAAAAAAAGCACAATCACATAGACCTAATGTGGCCGCTGAAATTGATATTTGCTCAAGTATCAGCACTGCTAATATGTAGAGTTTCAACGCTGTTGAAAAAGCTTTGTGGGGATTTCTTTCATGAGGGAAAATAATTGACTTTCTTCCCCATAGCTCATCATGCAGGCTGTAGGCTATACATGCTGACAATGGTGTTGTTGTGTATGACTAAATTGTTGGAGGAGCATAAGTTTGTATACAGTCACCTCAATGGAGAATCCCAACTGACTCATATGTAGTTTGCCAAAATTTTCTATGAATTGGGCATGACAAATTTGACGTCTTTGGTAAATTTGACAAAAAAAAAACTCAAAAAAAATGTAAATTTGCACTATAGAAAAAGTGATCACACATCTTCCCAATCCATTTGTATAGGAGTGGACTGTGATTTTTACGAGGCAATGGCAAAATACAGTGATCAAGTGAAAATTATTCTAAACAATGGGTGACCATTGGTTAGTAAATAGCGTACCCTATAATTTTTGACAAAAATACTGCCAGATTGCTGGAATGAGCACCACATAAGTCCATTTTCAATTAACATAACAGATTTCATTCAAGAGGATTTAAAAAAGGGAAAACTTGCTTGCTGATTAGGATTTTAACATAATATCAACTGGAGTTTATTTGGTACAAAAGGGTCATTTTGAAATAAAGAGATCAGAAGGCAATTCCTTCAAACAGGTCTAAAGTTTAAGACAGTCAAAACATGTGGTTAGTATTAGTGTATCATTTATCAGTGATAGAAAGATTGCATTTTGTTCATACTGTGCTTTGTCACTGACGCTGACAAAGCAAAGTATGCACAAAATATAACCTGACTTGAACATGTGCTCATACCCACGTGGTCATAATCATAACACCCATAGTATGTAAGTATGTACATATTATGTGTCCGAAAGTCATGTCACCTCAAGACTGATATTTAATTCTTCTGCTGTATAGCACAAGCCTTAGAGATGAATTGCTGCATGGCTCCCTTGATCATGATTCGAATTAGAGCAAAGCAGCCATACAGAATGATACAGGTGCGATCAGCACTGTGGTGTACATGATGTACATGTTAGAGGTTATTTATAATAAGAAACATTCCATTTTGCTTGATTATTCAGAAATTAAATATGAGAAATTTTTACTGAAAAAGTAAAGGATGCATGGAGGAAAGATGAAGAACTTGTGCAAAAGTTTGGCAAATTTGACACCCTCAAAACAAGCCAAGGAAGACCAAATGAAGTCACTATTGAATGATATCCGAAGATAGAAGTCTTCTACATTCCTAGCACACTAGGATGGCAGGAAGGAAGGGTATATTAGACAGCTAAGATAATTCATTCGGGTAGATACCAAACTCCTGTACCTACAGTGAAGGGATACTTGTCCAGAATTGAAGCTCGTATAGTGTACCCACTTACTTTGGACTTTCAGTTGTTTTATTTAAAATGACTGAGAGTAGTTACTGTAACAACTCGACAAAGCATCGGGGAGGCAAATAAGTGTCATAAATCACGTTTTTCTATGATCGAAAGCAACAACGCACTGTTCTGGTGAGCTGTAGCATATTTTGCAACGTAATGTATTTAGATGGAATATTACTTATTTTTCTAAAGGGGGTGCAATAAAGCCTGTGAAAAACTGTCTGAAAGAGAAAATAAAACACATGTGATGGAAGTAGTAAGAGCCTGGGTACTGATGGAAGTTGTGATCAACCGACTTACTACATTGTACATGTATCTCAAGAAGTAGCAAACTTGCATGTAGTAGAAGATAGCACAAATGAAATGTGTGCAAGGAAGGAGAGGTTCCGCTACTGAGTTTAGAGCATGCCGTTGCAAATCACCATGGAGCTATTGAATGATTGGAATTACAAACAGGTATCTTACTTTCTTAATTTTAGTAGCTAAATGTACACTGTGAGTGACTTCAATAGAAATGTCTGACCCCAGCTCCCTCACTTAACTTAAGCCACATTCACAGGGGCCAAAGTTCTCCCAGGGAGTTAGGCTTTACTAAGGTTATATTTCCCCTACATTTATTTCAAAAGTGTAGACTTGATAAGGCATATCACACCTGAAAATTTGTTAAAACTCTCTGAATAAGCAGTCAGGGAAAACTTTAGCCTAGGCTACATTTTCATTTGATTACCTTCACAATCTGCTAGATGTTTAGCATCATGTACTTAGCTTATGCTACTCATAATTTGATAGACCGCCTACCAAGATCCCGATAAAAGCTTGTCAAACCTATATGTGCTCTAACTTGAAGTTACTTCATGGAGAAGTACCGTAAATTGCTCCTAGTAATGAGTATAACGTTGCAAACAATCCTTACATTTGTTCTTTTGCAAGACTGGTCTTTTCTCGGAGGTGCATGGGCCTAGAGGCTTCTTTAATAAAACATAACAAAATGTCAAAATACCCTAACGTGGTGGGCCCAAGCCCTCAGATGCTAATTAAACTAAGACCCAAGCTAGCTACACGTATACAGTAAATTACACCCCCCTCCCTTCCCTATCCGTATTTGATGTAGGCTACGCTTAGGTCCCCTTCCTCCGCCTAAGTCAGCCTAGGCCTGGGATGGTTCTTTGTGTCAATAGTTCACAGAGTTGTTTGTAAGATAGCTAGGATTCAATAAAAATATCTAGGCTAGGCCGTAGCATCGGCTATTTCTATGCCGGTATCAGTCTAAGTTTGGCCTGGGCTACCTTAACGTAAGCAATTCCCAAAAACATTTAAATTATAGGCCTAGATTAGCATAGTCGCCTAAGGCATTAGGAGAGGGCTGACCAAGGGTTGGCCTTGGCCCTAGGTCTGATTAATAAAGTTAGCATTATGGCCCAAAGGAATTTTCAAAACGCATGCTAGGCCTAGCCATGATTATCCCAAATGAACTACATTGCTATTTTAAGCATTAAACTCAGTGAATAATATCAGCTGCATGAAAGACGTATAGCTGTCTTGTAGATCTAACTAGTAATAGCCTACTGATAATATTACTGTAATGCAAACTGACTTTATTGCAAAGAACCTACATACACACATACGTTTACTTGTCACTTTCGATTATCGCTCAATAAATGACTGTGCACTAGCTTAACAGGGAGAAATCATAGCTTTTGGTAAATGTGACATTAAAGTCGCAAATTTTCTCTATTATCTACACTGAAAACCAAGTTTGTTATGTCACAGAATTGTAACATAGGTATTATTACATGAAGAAATCTTTAAGCAGAGACCATTCTTATAGTGATATCACTTCAACAAGCGACTGATGTTGGTCTACAGCAGGGTACACTAAATGAGTTTCTAATCCAGACAATTTGCCATTTTGTTCTTGTCATCTGCCAAATGAATTATCTTAGTACGAGACCAGAGGGCAGCAAAAGGTTACCAGGACTCTTGGCATGGTAGATGGGAGTGTAAGGTTGAGACAGGTAAGGGAGGAATGAAGTAATTCTTGACATTTCGTCAGTACCTTGGCATCCTACATGTTTTGCTGCAAAATGTAGAAGAATGTGAAAGGTACAAAAAACCTTTTGAAAATTATTTTTCCTTTTAAAGTTCACAGTATATACCTTCACAAGTCCTTTCAAAGGCTCCATTTGTGTTACCGATGTGAAACATTCCTGAGCCAAACGTTATCTGTTCCACATTGCGGACGTTGAGTAATGTGTCATCGGTGAGAGGCTTGTACAGGGTGTGGCTATCTGCCTTTACCTCCTCAGAATGAAATGTGTTTGAAGATGTCAAAATAGGAATGAAAGAGCGACCTGCAGGTGAACAAAAATGACTTATCTTAACAGACATTTTGAAAGCGTTAACACTGATATGCAATCATCGAAATCGAATCTTAATTTGCGAGTATTCTATGCATGTCTCTTTCATACTTCATAATTTTTTTTTCTCCAGGGAGGCATAGTTTGGGGGTCTGCCACTTGAGTTGGGCCCCAGTTAGAACACTCTTATCACAGACAAATGTGTCAAAGTGTGTATAAATTTATGTTTTCACTTTGACTTCTATAACAGGACAACCCTACAGGTAATACTTCAGCATTTCTTTGATTCTCTGACTGTGAAAAGGATAAACTATTTGTACTATTACTGTATATTTATAATCTGCAGAAGCACACAACTTTCTTCCAATTTTGAGCTTAACACAATACTAAACATACTTTGTACCTATTTCAACTCCCCCCCCCATCCTTGACCACAGTGTTCATTTCCATCTCGCAAACCAAAATTGTCTGTTACATTCAGGACCATTATGGTCAAACCTTCCAACTGTAATATTAATGTCTTGGCCCCACAAAATTAGAGGGCAGTATGCAGAACAGCCAGAAATGTGAACTCTGAGAGTAAATGTCACAGATTGATTTCATAACCCTTCACATTTTGATTCAGAAGGACAGTCATGTGATTGTTTCAGTTTCTCTGAGAACAAACTAATGTCTACAGGAAATGCAGATCATGTCTTAACAAATCACAAAAATTCCTTTTAAGCAACTGTGGAAATTCAGCAGAGGACAGTACAAAATGCATTAAAGTGGCACACTGCCTTGACAAAGATAAATTTCTATGGTCTTTGAAGGTCTTCGCATTTCTGTATGAAAATACTGAGAATTAACATAATTTAGCCACATCTCACGTCCATTTTGTTGCAAAAAGCACCAAAGTGAGCGATGATTTTAGAACCCAGACTTACAATGATCACTTGCATATGGTAAACAAAAGTGTCTGATCAAGAACTTTTGAATGAATAGAATTGCTAAACTTAATTGTTCCTAATGTTTCTTTTGTACGTAGGATAGTGATCATCTTTGTTTGGACATTTGTATCAGTGTGTGAATGAAACCTTGACAAGTTAGCAAAAAATTAGTGAATTTCATGAACCAACTTGAAGTGCCATGTTAAAAGTGAGAGAACTTGAAAATCACTAGATGATCAGGTCAGACAGAGATCCTTCCTCCAATCAAGTTATGGTACCGACAGCACTCAAAATTGAACATGCAGTGAAACAATTTTGTCATGCCAGGAAAACACAGCAAATGTTCAGTGATCCACTGCATACATCAAAGATGTTTCTCGATTATTTTCTTTGTGTTTCACTTTTTTCATGCAGTACAACCAGTAGGAATCAACTGGATGAGTCATCGGATCGAGCTGACGTTTACCACAATCAATAAAATATCAGATCGGCCGGTGAAAGTTAGCGAATTCCAACTGCCGATGTTTGGCGATGTTCAGCTACGGTACCTGGAACTATATTTACACTGGGGCATGTGTTAATCCATGAACCTGGGTAGGAATTAAGAAATACCCCACAAGATCTATTTTCCATCTGAAAGGTAAAAAAGGCCTCAGGAATGTGTTCAGGGGGCTTTTGTTATCATTCACAAGGGCCATTATTCTTATACCTGTTAAATTTGAAATGATTTGGGGATTATAACAAAAGTACTCCAAAGACTCAATCATACACAAAATGAACATTTTTCAGTCCTGAGAGAATATATACCTGACAGTCAAAATACTTGGATCAGAGCGGATAGCCTATCGGCCGAAGTTGAGATAGAAACAGTGATGGCCATCAGATTGGCAGCAAAAAAAAAAAACACAATGTTTAACCCTAGTTTGCACACACTTGTATTCCAGTCTCATTAATATATAGTCTTTCTCTATAGTGCATTTTCTCTCTGTAATGTTAAACAGTTTACACATAGCTATCAGGGTAATTATGCTGGTAGCATTCATTCACTCCTTTACGTACTCCTTCAGCACAACCAATGAGACATCTCAATGCACGGCGCTTCATGATCATCATATACTACACTCAATAGCGCTAATCTTCGCACATGATAATTAAATTCAGTTTTGTTCATGCATGCTTAACAACAGCCAGAGAAGGACCTTCTTTTGCAGACTTAACTAAACACACATACTGAACTGTATGTCCACACGAAACAATTCTCACTCAAGAAGTGTTTGCCAACCATCAGTCTACTAAACATGGCTTCAAGCACACCTACTGCATCTGTTTCAATGAAGACACTTACAGTAATTTCTCCATAATGCCTGGAATTTTTATGTCATTTGAGAGATCACATGATAGACTACATTTAAAGTCTGAAAAAAGCATGCTACCATAGCTCAATGATTCAACAGATATGCACTGAACAGTACAAGAGAGTGTACACTTCAAGTCAAAGTGAAGACTTATAAACAACACTTTGACCTTCACTGAAGTGTTCTTGTTTGTATATCAATGTGAACAGATGGCAGGGGGTGGTGATTCCAAGGATTCTGGGAAGATCAAGTTCAGACAAAATTTACCATCTGGATGACTGAAGACAGATGGCAGGAATAAATTCAAATGACTTAATCTGGTATCGATCCAACATACAGAGATCGTCACCTACGGCGATTGGTCTTTCACTGAAATGAATGGAACATCAGTGTTTAGCAGATGTTGTGCTAGCTGTTTACACAGAGAAAGAAGTATTTTAGAAACTTATGACAGGAAACTCAAAAGGATTCAAAACTGCTGGCTATGCAAATCACGAGAGCTGCATTATCTCCTGGATTGTAACTTGAAATCCTGAGATGAACTTGCATGCATAGACCTGGTCAGTGGCAAATCTACAATTTTTGTTCGGGAGGTGGGCTACATTCACCCATCGTAGGAGAGCATCTTCCATCTGAAATGAAATACTATATGTCTGCAACAAAATATTTAAGGCGCAAACTTCTATCAATTTTGGAAATTTTGGAGGGGGGGTACCCACAGTACAAGTCCCAACTGCATCCACCCGACAGTTTCACGATGGTAAATAATTGGTAATGTGTCTAGGAAAATGAAAGCATGTGAAATTAATGCAACATTTTAATATTTGCAAATTGGTTTCGGAGAAGAGATGATTCAGAGAACACTTGAGCTGGCTTTTGTTTTTCATAAAGAATTCAGAAATTCCACACAATAGGGGAAAATTTGATCTCTCTCACTTTTAAGCTGAGTCAAGTGGCTGCAATAAATAAGTATTCTTACCAGAAGGCTGCAGCAGCAGCACAGCCACTGACATTCATTAGCTTACAGTGATTGCATTTTTCCCTCTCTTTTGACTATTTATTATTTATCTTGCAACAGTAACTTTCTGTACATCACCAACCTGTATTCTGATCCTTTTTGTGTTAAGTAATTGACACTAAACTGTGTGTTGTCGGTGCACACACAGTCTTTTGTCAACAGTGTTTGGGTAGAATCAAACTGCAGCTGACAGTATATCCTTGAATACTTAATTAAAGGGACACTGTGAGAAGGATTTTGAAATTGACTCAATTTTCTAAATCTGTCAAGTTTCTTTCCCATACCAATAATGAATGGTCAAGCTAAAGGAGATCCCCACATAGCACATGCAAGTGAATATTTATGAGTGGATAATTAACAATTCACTTAAGTCATGTTTCTTAAAAATTTGTAACCTACAGAGTTTTTCACATTAAAGCTGATTCTTGTACACAAAGCCACTTCACAAAGCAGGATCAAATGTTTTCACAACTATTGGATGTGAAACTTGACTGATCATGTTATTTGTAAGTACTGCCATGTAATTATACATAACTCAAAAACCTCACAAATTCATCAATATCAATTTGATACACTGCTTTAAACACTGAATGAAAACATGAAATATGACCCCATAAAATCTAAAAATAACTGAAATGATGCCACTGAAGAAACATTTTGAGCAGTAGTGTACTTCCTCACCCAGAGCATCCATTTCTGCTCTAGTAGCTGATTATTTGTAACAATATGATAGAAGGCTAGGTTCCAGCAGAATATGGTACCTGAATACTGTGAAGTTCCACTGTAGGTTGGACCATTCATCTGCACCAGTTCATGATCGTCACCTATTCGCTGCCGTTTTGAAGAATCCCGCAAAACTTTCTGATCTGCATTCCTGATGATAGTCTCACACTCCATCTGCAGCTTACTGGAGGACAATTAAGAGACAGGACCAAAAATCACCTGGTGAAAAGTTCCTAAGTCCTAACCATGGAATACAACAAATACATCAACAGTCATTAATGCTAACTAATAAAGTTAGTACTATGTAAGAATTTTCATAATTCAAAAGAAAAAATCTTTTACATGTATACCAACACATATTCATCATATTTTTCCATGCAAAGAATCAGGCGGAACTCGATCATATGCAAATCAGACAAAATACATTAATTTACTTCCAAACATGCACAAATTCCTTTTTGATTCATGGTGAATGTGAGTGCATTCAAAAAAGAGAAGTGCAATACATGTATATGCGTAAAATCTCTTGAAATCTGCAACAAAATCACACACAAAATAAACCATTACTTCAATTGCCTTTCTGGCAAGTTGTAATCCTTCTCTCTTTAAAGTATCACATTTTACACTTAATACACTCTTCCAATATATGGACATGAGACAGAAGCTTTTATCCTGCAATAATCAATTCATGGGGTACAGTATGCTTAAAAGCCAAAGAAAAATATGTCAGTAACTACACACTTGTAATGCTGCGATGCTACACAGGTAGTACATAATGCATGTTGTATACAACAACTGACAACATAAGTCACGTACAGATGACGTTTGACAAGTGTCTCATGGAAATCGTTTTTCACAGTGAGGCATCTAATGCCAATTGATATTAACCTTGAAAACATCCAGCAAAAAAAAAAAAAAAAATCAGAGAAAAGACATGGGACGAACGATATCAAAATTGGAAAGTTTGATTGTACAAATATATACAGACTTGAAAAATTTTACAATTTATAACATTTCTTAGCAAACTGTCAACAAGAAAAGATCTTGCCATCTTGGAGCGGATGTATTCTATGCTTCATCATTTTTTAATAATATTTATTTTGCTTCACAAAGTTATCAGTGTGGGATTACTGGGCCAGCAGTTAAGGTCTGAAAACTTTATTTACTTCACAAAAAGTCCTCTCGAGAACAAGCACAACTGTCCCACCTTGATAATTTTTTGTCTGTTTAAATTATTACCAGAGCAATTTGCATAAGTGCAAATGTCAGAGGATACCCCCAGAGGGTATGGTGCCATCTGAGTTTCAGTGTGGACAATTAATCTCATTCCATCACAGTATACTCCACACAAGCACAGTGGGATGAGTTGCTAAGTAAATGGACTGAAAACATCAAAAGGCCACTACCCCCCTCCCGATCATGTGATTGACCCCCCAACCTCAATAAAATTTATTGTATTGCAAATTAATTTGTTTTAAATTTATTTTTTTAATTTTATTCTATTTTACTTCATTTTTGTTATTACAGTATAATAGACAAGTACCATACAGTATCTTTATTCTATTCCATTTTTATTTCATTTTTGTTTTGACATACAATACAAGTGCCTTCTACTTGTTTTCTTCACTTAATTAGATAAACAGGTAATAATTAACACTACTTTAAAGTCAACATTTGTCTATTCTACTTCAGTTTCTATGGGTGTGATATTGTAAGATATGTATGTTTACTAAACCACTCTCGTTCCTTTGACTCTTCAATTTCTTCATTTCAGCTCTCAGTTCCCCTTTCTGTCTTGAGTTGTCTCAGCTTTCTGACAAGCAAGTGCGCATGATGGGACCGGGCACAGTCACATCTTGAGAAAGTATCTGAACTGTTCAAAGCTAACATATGCAAAGTTCACAATGTCAATCCCAGGTAACTTGTCACATGAAAGTTCTACAAAACTGCTTTTGTACAAATGAGATTGATTTGCCAAGCAAGAAAACATACTGTAGTTCTAATTCTTCAGACTTTTGAAAAAGAAAGGAAAAGCACTAAACACCAAGAGATTCACTTATTTAAAAACTTTACAGTATACGAAGCCTCACAGGATGAACATGATTATAAGTGTCTAAACCAGAGATCCGGTTACCCAAACAGGTTCTGAAATTGCTACTTAATTGAAAGTTTCACTAATGTATGTGTGACAAAATTAAGCATACAATGGCCAAGTCACAACTGAGTCCAAATGGGTTTACGATTAGTTCCCAACGTATTTTTAGGCACTATCAGCTGGGCACCTGCAGATCTCTTGCTGGGTACTGGGACATTTTCACGAGTCGGCCGGGCGCCGGGTTCATTCTAATTCAGAGTCAAAATCAATTTGACTTTAGACATCTGAAGTCATCATTGCAAAAAAATCGGCTGATGTCCCCACGATGTCAGGCTGGCCTTCTGGCATATCCTCTGGGTGCCAAGTCAAGGTTAAAATTTATCGTTCTATACATCTGCCAGGTGCTGGCCTGGTTCCCATACAAGTGATGGCTGGGCCCTGCACAGCAATTAGCCAACTACTTGGAGATGGGTCAGAAATTGGCTGGCGGCCGGCTAACGACTGGCCTACCATCGGTGATTATACATCGACATTAAAGTCGCTGTCACACTTGGGTGTTTACAACTGCTTTCACATACATGTCTTGTGATTCTAAACACTAATGCTAAACTGTGCTACATGGTGAAAGGGAAGAAGGAGGCAATGCAAAAGAGAAGTGCACATAGACTAACAAATAGAAAATCAACTCCAAATTGAATAATTGAATAAGAAAAACAAACTTTCTGTCAATGTTCAGTTTCCTTTCTGTTGAAGTTAAATGTTGTATTTGCTCTCTATTTGCATAATCTTTTTGTACACATTTCTTTCCTGCATGTACGTCTTCAGTACTTCACGAAATAAATTACAAACTTGTTGAAAAACACCATTCACTAACTCCAAAAGTAGTCATTACTCGAAGCCTACAGCTTCGATTGTAGGGATTGCTCTACCAACTTTGCAAATCCCCTACTGAACGGATAAAACTTTTCAACCCTGTAATGATATGACACGTAGCGTTTTTCGTAAATTCAGTACAGAGCGAAGAACAATGAACCCGTTCCGCAGGCATGATATCTCGAATGTCCTGCGCAGCAAGGGCATCTTTTGAATTCTTCCTGGGAACTGTGGTAGCATTTCAGTACAATGAGCAGAGCTGTAAGACGTTACGCAGCATAACATCCAAATTGTAGGTAAGAGGTACAGATTTTGCCTTACGCAGTAGTAACGTAACAGTACTGAGCGTTCTTGCTTTTGCCAGTGCAAGGACCATAGCCATGTGTGCACGTCTGCACTGCGTTCCGTTCGCAGTATAGTATACAGTACATTCACGTTATATTGCTCGTTGTAACAGCTGCAAACCAACAAAACCAAAGGTACTTTGAAATCCACTGTCAAATTCCACAGTTTTTGAAGGAGAAAAGATTCGACGATCATTAAACTAGACTCTTGATCAAAGGGTTATCTCTGGAGGCATAAATACATTTCAAATTTCAGGTGGCTAGTAATAGTCACCTAGACGTATTAGTATTATCACAGGGGAATTTACCCGGGCCGATATTAACTAGCTAAAGGCTCTGCCTAACGAACGTGACCAAGTAATGCTACCGCTGTAATTCGGGTGTGTTACAGGCAAGGGTGTATTGTGAGGCCTGGGCCCAGTCTCTCGAGACCTACTCAGTTACTGTAACTCTTAATGTACCAACCTATTCTGACTGGTCCTTACTATCATCATTTTGCGTGTTTGGGGATAACAACATGTCTCACACCTGTGGCATATATATTGCCCTCTGACCTGTACATTGGCAATATGCATACCACTCCCAACCCCAATGGCAATTACCTACACAACACCACATTCAGTGGCTTCGATTAGTACTTGCCTTGCAAGTACAAATTTTCTAGTTTATAACTTCATTTTGTACATTACTACTGAAATCTTTGTTTTGCATGTGAAGGTTACATTTCAGAGAGAGACATTCCATAAGCTTCTGGTAGTCATTCTATGAAATAGATAGGTGTAATGTATTTACACCTTAAACTAAACCAAACAAGAGCATCATCATCGCAAACAACTGTCCTCTCATCCTATAATTTTAAATACAGCATATACAATGCAGTTATAGTCTATTACAGAATTGCTCGCGGTTGCCGTGGTTGATCAAGGTCATCATCACTGTTGGACTTGTCTGAAGTATGGAGTCTTTTTCCTTTAGGGTTGTGCCTGGTCCCTAGCCCTTCTTAAGGGTCATCTCACCAGCCGAGTATGCACCCGCCACCTTCTTTGAGGTTTGGGACTTTCTTTGCATCTGCCTCTCTCCTGCTGTCACCAAAGCAGTAACGATATTTGGTACAAAGTACTCGCTCTGAACAAGAGGCCAATAGTTTTCAGCACAATTCTCAGGGCTCTTAGAGGTATGGCGCAATTTTCATCTCTCTTCTTCTAATGGAGTTCTTTGGGAAGAGAATGGAGATACACACAGGCCCTACATGTAATGAATCATCACAAGCACTACCTGACCCAAGTACACCTGTTGTTTGGCCAGTAATCATCGGGAGTCTTCCCGATACCTGTCGGGACAGCATCTGGTCTTCAAGAATCAGTCCGCACTGTGGTGAATACCGTAGGGGCATTGAAGATAATCGGTCAAGTACTGGCCAGAGACCAGCTGAGGATTGCGCATGAAATTGGGCATATATCAAGAAAATTGGTCCATCATTATCAGTCACTCTACGGGTCCCATCTGGACTCTGTGTAGGCGCCTTTTTAATGTGACCATGTAAGTGTTATCACCAAATTTTTCTCCAATCTGTTAACGCCAGCGGATGTCTTGAAATCGGGCAAATCAGCCGGGTGTCGGATTAAAATGTGACCTACTGTAGACATAAGCAACTACAAACACTTAATTGCTATGTCTCTATGCAAGATACATGGTGTAATATTAGTATGCAAAGCAAAATGTCTTATCATGACTTCCCAATTAAGTCCCAAGCCAAACAAAATTTACTCTAAGCTAAGCCCACATTATCTTGCAACTATCCAAGTGTACTTACCACTTTACTGTACAATGGATGCTATCTGAAATCAGTGAACACTTTGCAAGCAGTTTTAGTCATTAAGTGTCCTAATGATGAAGAGACACACAGCTGATGGCTGGTAAGTGAGGGCTTTTTACGATGAATCTGTTCAACATTACATTTTAAATGACATCTGTCACACATGAGCTTTTAGGGTGACAACGATATTCTAAAGGACTTCCTATCAATCTACTCATAGAAGGCAACACAACATGTCAACCAATAACTTCTGCACTCACACCTGAATGACAATAAATGATTAAGTTCTCACTCCACACAAGAGGCAGAATCCCCATCTAATGTATCGATTACTAGCTGCTTTCATCGGCCATTAAAGCAACTCAGCACTATCACTTCTGTCGAGAAAGCAGCAATGGGCACTGCGCACAGCAAACATATACTGAATTCCTGTCTGGATGGAGAGTACACTTATCAGCAAATTTTTAGCCTAAAGAAGCAGCGTAAAAGACGATAGGAGTTGGTTTGTTCCCAAATGGGTCTAATTCTAGCAGACTATATGGACAACATTTACAACATGTCACAAGTGTGACTAAATTACTAGAAAACTAGGAAAGATACGTCAAGACTTGGGAAAGAGAAATCAGGACTTATGAATATTCTCTTCTTGAACAGGAAATAGGGCATTAATAATGCACCATCATGGCATACAAGAAAAGAAACTTTAATCATTTTTCAACCATTCAGTACCACCAACAAACATCACTTATCAGCAATATATAAAATATCAGCAATATATCAGCAATAGCTTGATCTCCTTTTAGGATCACGGACAAAATGAGTTAAGGAAGATGCATCATTTGAAGTTTTGAAAGTTTGGGTGATCAAAGTATTCTTGGGCAAAACAAATAACTGAAATTATATCCATGAGAAACTTACTTCTTGTAAACAAGGCCACCGCATAGTCCTTTCTTCTTCTTTTTTTTTTTTAATAATGTATCACTCTGTGTCCACAAATATTGGTTCTAAAAATGTTTTTTTTTTTTTTGTCTTCTGTATAACAAATGCCCTGTTTCACTGCAAGATATCATAACTAATACTGTGAGAACAACATTATTCATACTTTCCCACATAAAAGTACTGCACAAAGTTACTGACTAGAGCCTGACCTTCTGCAAGACACTCACTAAAGTTTGATACAAAAACATAGTTTCATTTATTTTTTTGTTATATTTCCCCGATCTTCTGAACCATTTGGACCTCAAGGCTTTGTTTTCTATCTAGTAAGCAGTTGATTTGCTGAAACTCTTGCAATGAAGTCAATTCTACCTAACCTTTATATATTTTCTTTACTCATTTGAGAAAAATTTTCCGGTACTGATTTTCTCACAACCACAGTTGTATGATAGCTTTCCTTTTCAAAATACTAATTCTGATCACTTTATCAAATGCAGCTTTCTGATCACCTGTAGGAAATGACCTGGTAAAAGCTGGGAGTACAATGGGTACCTGCTTATATGCAAAACTCATGCAGGAAAGCTTAAAATAGTCCTGATCACATGCAGGCTATTAACACCTTGTAATGACCCAAATATAAAAACAATTGGATCACGTACACGATAGAGGCACTGTACTCTATGTTGCGGTAGATATACTTTCCACATCTAAAGATGCCATGGTCAGTAACTTACTTCAAACTCTATATACGTCATTCTATTTATAGATCAAGCAGACAGTACAGTACTGGTCAATTTGATTGACATTGTACAGTTACGCATGGTACGGTAAGCACCAAGACTAAAAATACAAAACTATTAATTGTGACCTTAAGCTTGTGAATGGAAAGATATGGGTCTTTCAAGCACAATGATAAAAGTGATAAAAGCGTTTAACTTTATTACATACAGTATATACAATCTACTATACACAACATGTGCAGTCAATTACAGCAAAAAGGGCATATCTGTTTAGGCTGCCATGTGCACCTAATGCATAATGTAAAGTTTGTAATTCTTTGCATACTGTACATGTAGTGATTAACACCAATGTATAAATACTAGTGAAGTTAGACAGGCAACAATTTACAGCAATCTTTCATAAGATACTAGTACATGGTATCAATAAGTGTGTAAGCTGGAAAATGATGGGTAAGGTAGAGTAGGGAAGTTTTATTGCAGGCAGCTAAATGAAGCACAGACAAATTTTTAACACTAAATGTCTCCTCAGAATAATCATTTGTGTAATTCTCTAACCTCTTCTCCCCCACCCACCCACCCACTCATACAGGAGTGCAGGTTTCACACCAATTTGTTTTGTTTTTACAAAATGAGTTCTACAGTGCTGTAAAGCTTTAAAAAGCCAACAATTTTGTCTACACTTGGAATCACTGGCAGATCTTAACTCTTTGTTTGGGAGGGGTCTGGTGGTGAAGTGACATAGGAGGGATGCAAGGGGAGGGGATGCCCCATCAACTTTTCAAAAAATTTTTTGTGACTGATTGCTCTGATTGGGTGTGCACAAAAGTGTATATTTTTCTAAAAAATTTCATTTCAATAGGTGTAATTTTTGATCAAAAGAAAGTCCAAGTCTTTACATTTTATATTTCATCAAATTCAAGGAATTTTTATAATAAAAGCTTCAATTTTCTGTCATTTTGAGCAGGGCAGCACCAGGTCCATGAGAATGGGGGATAAAATGAGTTACAGAGAGGGGCACTGCTAAAGGGGGTGGGTCGGCACGACATGGAAAAATCAGAAATTTTGGCATTTTTTTGTAGGGAATACATAACTTCTGCCAGGGTTTACATGACCTCATTGCATTTCAGCTTGGCAAATATACTAGCTGTCACTGCACATGGGCAGGTGTGTTATCGATACATGTGCACAACATGGCCTTAGTTACAATTGTTGTGCAATGTACACCTGGCCGTCAAAATAGAAAGACGAGCAGCACAGTGACATTGGTGAGAAACCTCTTTACATGAACATAAAATTGCACTCTTTGCATGTTATGTGGTGAATATAAGCAAATATTACATAGCTTGCAAAGTGTGTGATAATTTTGTCGTGTTTTGGTTGGAGAAATTGAATTTTTTGGCTGTAAACCACATACAGTTGTCCGTAAATAATGTAAAAATTTTTTCGTCCTTTTGCAGGGAAAAGATGATTTTCTGTCAGGCAGTTACAAAGTGCAAGAAGCATAAGCAAGTGCAAACAGTTTTGGCTATATTTACCTCAACCTCCACCCCACCCCCCACCGAAATCTATAGCTGAACTGCAGTTTCAGAGAATTATTAGGAAAACCTCTCTGAAAATTTCCCTCCCCAACTAATGCAATCTCCTCCCTCCAAACCTGTGGCACCTCAAGCTTTTTGGGGATTGTAAAATATGACACCCATGTCTATTATTTGGTTAAATTTAGAGTTTTAAGTACTTAGTTACCAATAAAAGTCTCAACATGTTTTTTCATTCCTTAAGTAATTGGGGAATTTTCAGAGACAATTTCTGTTGGCCCAATTTTGGATGGGGACATGGCGCCAGTGGTCCAACTCCCACCCACCCAAACAACCACTTCCCCAACCAACCACCTCCCCATTGCATCTGCCAGTGCTTGGAATGCCATAGCTGCAAAATTCTGTTTGGCAGATATTAGCAGGCATGCACACACTGGCAAATTGTTAGTCTTCAAGAGAGAGAACAACTGGGTGGTTTTGATATGTGTAGAAGCTTTTGCAGCTAATGTTCCTAGCTGTTATGAGAGAAATTTTGTAAGATGCGTACACATGGATTCATCTGCTGCTTCTCAACCTGTGCAATAGAAATTGTGAAGACAACATCATTTGTTTGAAAGCAAACAGAACTTAAATGCTTGAAAATGGGGTCACATTTCGTTGTTCAATCAATGGATAAATCTTCTTGTTGACTGACTTTTATTTGCTTCTACTCTTACAGCAGAAATGCCAATTCCAATGATTTAATCCTCTTGAAATACAGTCTTCTGTATGTCTTCTGTATATATATATACCACCTGCCTGTTTTCTACTATACTAGGGATAGCAACTAGTAAGATTCTTTTGCACTACATACCTAGCAGTTACAAATCTGCTTTTAAAAGTACTGTCTTCAGTCTTTGAACAATATCAGAAGTTTTCATACACTGCAAAATATCAAGCCACTGTACTGTACACATTTGTTTTCTGTACAGTCATTATTTGTTTTTGGCTTAAAGTTGCATAGAGAAAAGGTTTCAAAATGGAAACTGACAAGTTTTTTACTATTTCCAAATGATTTGCACTTTTCTAGGATATTCTCAGAATGATAAATACCTAGTAGCATTTCTTGCAGTGGTATTTAATGGCCAACCATGGATCTCCTACCCCCACTGCTCTTCAAAACTTTTGTTGAGTAACTGCTAATTTGCTTCTAAGCTTATGCTTCAATAAGCCAACCACCAATCCTTTAATCCTGTTTACAGTCAACCATCAACAAGTTGAAAACTGTACAAGGGATGTAACGTTGGGGGGTTAGTTTAGTGGTTAGAGTGTAGAGTTAGTAGCAGGTTTTACAATCACTGGGTCCCTTGATCAAATCGCAATGGAATCACTTGGAAATTTTCTGGGGACTCAAAAATACTTGTTTAGTTAAACTGTTTACAGTGGTACTGAGGGTATTATATGGTGATTTCAATGTGAGATCCTGTTGTCTGAATCATGTATTGTCCCTTTCAGGTTGCTCGGTACCGGTAGTGGGCTGGTGAGCTGAGCAGGTCCTCCACCCCTAGCAGCCTTTAGGAAAGTGGCTGAGACTAGGGATACCCTCTCATCCATTGCATGGGGACATTAAATGGTGGTCCCAGGAGCAGGTTTGACTTTGCATGGGATTGTTGGTTCACTCCTGCCTTGTTAGCCTCTGAACACTGATTGAAAAGGGCAGGTGAAATTCTGAAGGCCTGTGTTCATCCATGATCAACATGGTATAGGATCCTTGATCAGTCTTCAGATTCTCAAATCCTCAAATTCTACACTAAACTAAACTAAACTAAACTAAACAAGTATGATTCTGTTTGCAATTGATATACAAGATTGGAAGTTACAACATAGATGCTTATAGAGCACTGCATCAAGTGTATATTCACATAACGTAGCTCACAGATTTGAACATCATGAAAACTTTTCGTACAAGATTTGATAGAAAACAGGACAAGCTGTCAAAGTTCAATAGACAATATCAGGTTTGACCATGATTTATTTTGGTTTAAAAGATTGTACACAGGAATTTAAATTATAAGTGTTTTTTTTTACCATTCATTTTTTTCTTTATCTTTTTTACCTTGAAATTTTCATGCATATAAATTTGAAACATGAAACAAGTAAACTAAATATTTTGCACCCATGAATACCTTAGAATTGGAAATATCTGTCAGTTTTTTTCTTAAGGGAATTGAATTGCCAACCATGGTTTCTCCTTCTGTCACTCTTCCCATGTACGGCATTTCTTCTAGTGTAATTAAGACCTATTACCCAAAATTATACAAAGTCCATCAACCTGTGCTATGGAGTTTTTCCTCTTTAAGCTTGCGATATTGTCTGTGGCATCTACTTTTTCTTTGAATTATGAGAACTTTTTTGTACCCTTTCAGGGCCCATTCTTCCAATATAAAACATGTACTGTACCCCAACTTCAAAACACATTCCACAATGTCAAAGCATGTCCCCAGCTTCAAAACATGTGACAACACCATTACTTATTTAGGGGTAATTGTGTCAATTTCATTGTTAAGTTGTCAAGTTTGTGTCAGAGAAGAGAAGCACCATATACCCCAATTCCCACTTCCCAGGCTCCATAGTGTACTGTTAGTACGGTAATCAAGACAAAGTAAATAGTTACTTCTCGGTAGTTAATCAACAAGAAGCTTAAAATGTGTTTAACTTCTAGTAATTTTGACCAGCTTCAGTATCCCTGGTCAAGGAGACTAGGATTAACGTTAGTCGGACTGTACGGCCTGTGCTTTTAACTATTAGTGTCTATAGTTGTACTAGATCTTTGACTTTCGACAGTCTAGGCCTAAGGCCAGGGAACGACATACACGGAGATCTAAGGCTAAGCGATTTACAACGTCAAGGTTGTTTACGGCATATTGAAGTAGTATTGTAATCCTCCCGAAAACATACATCGGAAAGTGTAGCCATCCTTACCATTAAATCGTTGTTCTTAAGTTGGAAACGTCGGCCGATTCCCTGCACTCGAAGTACCAAAACAACCGAGGCGTCAGAAAGTCAAACTAGACAAACACGACAGCTGTTCAAGAGGGTGTAATCAACTAACTTTACACATATATGGCAAGCAGGGAGAACAGAAATCACGCGGACAGCGACCAGGCTTGGCAACGGTTCATCCGAAAGTGTGTTGTCCTTCAGAAAGATACCGTGGCAGTTTCAAATTGCCAATATTTTGCAGTATATTTTGTTTATTAAATTGTTCAACTACCTCGATATGCTCTTCCTCATGTGCCAGCTTGACTTCAACCTCATTATGAAAGAAGCGCTCGAGTTTAGGCAGAAAGGTAACGACCGAACATAAATTGCACACAGGGCCGCGACCGCCGGGGTGTGAGTGTATGTATGAAGAGGGGGACTGGTGTCTTCCCCCCCCCAAAAAAAAATTGTCAGAGTGGCAATAGTCGGAAATTCTTAACCACCAGTTGGAATTTATCATATCGCCGTCTCGCACATTTTATGACACCAAACGATGCCAAATAGCCTACTGCAACAGATTGTGTCTTAACTTAATTGGTAGGCCTAATTGGAAATTTCACAAAATATCAGAAATACCATTTGAATTTCTCATACCTGAGTATCTAGCACATTTAATGACTTTAAAAGAGGCAAGATATTGCACTAGATTACATCTAAGGTTAACTAGTGTTTGAAAAATATTTTCTGCAAAAAGGGCAGGGATGGAGCCCCCCCCCCCCTGAGACTGCTCCCCTAGGTCGGAGATTTGTCCTCCCTCTATCAAATACCGTGGTCGCCACCGGTCGATTCGTATTTACTGTCATTCTAGAATTTTCGGACTTGATACATAAAACACGTTAGTCATATTAGAAGGATGATACGGATCCATAGGAGGGATGCACATGATGTTTATTCCCCTCAGTGTAATCGATGGAGGACTAAAGGTAGTATGTGTAGCTTACATGAATTAAGGAATTGCAGTCATGGGATCCCTAGGTCAAAGTTTGGTGTCCCTAGGGAGTACTTTTACCGGTATCTGGAGAGCCTCTAGAGAGCCAAACTTGTCTTCAGTGTACGCTCCTCTCCAACTGATGGTGGCGCGCCGCTTAGATAGTCCTCCGGTCATTCCGTCTCTCAACAATATTTTTAGTTCGATCCCCAGGCCTAATACCCCGGCCACCAAACAAGCCGAATTGGTTCTCATTTGGGTTTTGCGTAGAAAACTTTGCCTGAGTGGGCTTGGGCTGAGGTTCGTTTCACCTCGGATTCCGAGGTGAAATCCGATTTTTCCAAGGATTTTTTCCTTGTCCCCCTTGTAGCCCACCCCCGTTCTTTGTTGCACTTAAACTTCCCAATCAGATCTGGTACGTACTCATCCAAATTAAGCCAACCATAATTACATGACTGAGTAAGAACAGCTCCCATAGTGACCATGATTCATGAATGTTTAGTTCATGTAAGCTATACCCATCATATCGTACTTTAGCCACTTCAAGAGCACTAGGCACGCCAGAGCCTGATGGGACCGATGATTTTCCCTGAAATGATTGTCTTCAAACATTAGGCAAAGTGTATAGTGGTACGGTTGTCGTATGTAGGGATGACCTCGGCCGAATGAAAGGCCTAATTAGAGTATGGAATCACAATAGCCCATGCTCAGTAGTAACTTCATATTAGTAATAGAAAGAACATGATAAACAGTGGTGGCACTAGTGCATCATTATACGCAAAGATTCCAAACGATTTTAATTATTTCGGTTATTCCTCTCTGCTTTAAGTTGACAAGATGAGAACTTAGGACCCCATTATGGACAAGGGCCCCAATGGGGGTTCAAGAGATTTCTGAGTCTTTAGCATATCTCTGGGTGAAAAAATGTAAGTCAGAACAGAAAGGTATGGATATAAACAGGGAAAAGCAAAGGGGGGAACCTCTGACAGGGGGGGGGGGGGAATGCCCCTATGCCCCATCCACCTAATGGTGCCTCTATGGATGATATACAGTCAAACCAGCTGTATCACCTAGAGATTCCCATCTAGCTCCCCACTCGGCTTAGGTATTGAAGTGGTCCAACAGACACATCAAGATATTACTATACTGTCACCTTTAAGTTAAGAAGTTCATGAGACTTACTGTTTTACCATGAAATATGGTGAAACCTCAGAGTAAGTTCTGGAGGCTTCCCCCACACCCCATCCCCATCCCCTCCCCCTCCCCCATCCCCCCATCCCCCCATCTCTGGACCAGTCACCTTTTCTTCACTGATTATCTGATTATTTATTGTAAGGCAAAGTTAGCATGGACAGCCTCTTCTATTCACCATGCAGTTAAATAGAGAAAAGTGGTTCACTCCTATTCAACAAAAACCGTCTGCATTAGCTGTAATAACGACCTGACAAGAACCGGGCCAGTGCAGCTAAGCATATTAGCTCATGTTTCTAATGACTATCAACTTGATTTAATGCATCATGTGATGCCACATTCTGTGCGGTGGGCAACATAAATCAACAGTTCTTAAACTGTTTAATTAACTCCCTTTGTGAGAGGAATCATACGAGTAGTATAGGATGTGGAAATAACACCTTTTTTGAGGTGGTGAAATGAGGTGGTGAAGTGAGGTGGTGAAGTGAGGTGGTGAAATGAAAAGAAAGGAGCGCCCCCTCTTGCAGTCTGAAGGACTTTGTTGTCTCGGATATTGTAAACATGTTTTTTCATGCTCATGGAGGTTAGATTGACGTGTAATATATGGAGCTGAATGATGCGAATGAATGGATTGGGTAAATTCACGAAACTATGTTTTTAAGACAGAGGTAGAAGATCTGGAAAGCGATACCGAGAGTGTATATTTTTATATTTATATATATTTTTGGGGAGGGGGGTGGGGAGTTGAGTGGAGAAAATGAATGTGACCCCAACTCTGTTCCGATAGGATAGCCATATAAGTCGCTATCTCATGTGTTTCATACCGGCCTTTTGAACTTACTGTATGTCTGGCAATCAAGTTGTTTTGATATTCTGCATGTCATACAACTAAGTTAACCGAAAACTGAACATTTACCCCCTGGAGTTCCTCTTAAGTAATTATACTCAACGGTAAGCCCACACACACACCATCTACAAATGTTTCAATCCTACTTCAGTATTAACCGCATAAATAGTAACCTAATAGCCATAAACTAGGGAAGTATGCAGAGAGTCATCACGGAAGGGACGAACGTCGTCGTATTTGTGTTCTCATTTTTTTTCTCATTTTACTCATTTTGTTCTCAGATTGCTCATTTTCACGTTTACTTGCATTCGGTTCTCATTTTTCAGCTTTCTCGCATATTTGCTACGTAGCACTCATTTAGCACTCACCCCTCTCTCCACCTCTCTCTTTCTCTCTCTCATCCTCCTCTACATGTATCCTCCTCAACACGTTTAGTCCCTCCTCCTCCCGCTCTTTAACCCTCCCTCTTCTTGCATAATCATTTACGTAACACGCCATTAATTGTATACTGTTGCAAGATGGATAATGGGAAAGGGATGTTACACTGATTAGCTGATAGCTGGAATGGCTAAATGAAAACAATAAGCAACAAAACACAAGAGCGAGAGTTTACTAAAATTTATTCAAACTACCGCATATTCAGCAAAAATTAGAACGGATATATGGGAATATGAGAGATGCAAACATGGGTGCAACCCTTTGAACCCGGCTTAAGGAAAAAGTCTCAGATAATTTCAGAAAGCGCAGTCGTTCCCTAAACTATAATAGATTTTTTTTTTTCATTGTTCAGTTTTATTTGGTCATTATCCAGTGTCTCAGGCTCTTTTTATAGATCCACGATCTCTGCGTTCTTTTTTTCAGCTCGCGTATTACTCTTCAGCATCTCACTTGTGTTCATCTTCCCCCGTTATTGCTCTCGGGCCGTCGTCACTCTCTCCTTCATCATTCTCGTCTTGTTCGTCTTTTTCGTTGACCTTTAATCCGTGAGGTAAAATGATTGACATTGCTTCATTGAGTTCAATCATAGCCTTCCAAGTCTCCAAGGTATTGTACAGAGGCTTGTCATCCTCTTCCATCCTTTCATCGTCACCGTAATTCCCCTCTTCTTTACGCTTTAGTCCTTTGCGTAACATCTTTGACATTGCATTATTAAATTTGGTTAGGCGCATCCAAGTCTCTACCGGGTCATACACGTTTTCGTCATCATCGTCATCACTGTCATCATCATCATCAAGATCACTATCACTGACGCTAGTGGAATCACCACTGTCACTCAACTCATCGTCATCATCACCGTCATTGCTTCTTTCACTGTCCCGTGAGTCATCGCCCTCTCCACCGCTGTCTGAGGGGGAATCATTTTCACTCTCACTCTCCATACCTGTTTCTTCGCTGTCAGTGACAAGCCTATCCGAGCTATGTATCGTGGATTCGTGTCGGCGACGGTTGAAATTAGTGGAAAAAGCCTTTATACAAACCCTACAAGGAAACGACATGATAGGAATATGGTCCTTTCTCTCTCAGACAAAGAGCAGAATGAGATTCGTAGAGTAAAACATCTTGTTATATACAAATGGATGACGCGTGAGGCGAATGATGACACGAGGAGAGGGGGAGGTCAAGAGGAAAAAATGAATGTGTAGAGGAGGATTAGAAAAGAACGTGTGAAAAGGAGAATGAGAGAAATGTTTTAAATATGAATAAATCCTCGAAAATGAGAACCGAATGAAAGCAAACGAGAAAAATAAGCGACATGAGAATAAAATAGTGCCCAATGAAGGGTAACGTAACAAAAAAACAAACAAACAAACAAAAAACAAAAGTGATAAAATGAGTACAAAATGCGAGCAAATGAGAGGGAAAGTTTAACAAAAATGATAAAATGAGAACACAATGAGGGTAAAAGAGAGGAAAAGGTAGCAAATGAGAAAATGAGAACAAAAACACGCATACACTCATTATCGCACGTTTCACAATGCACCATATATAGTCTGCCCACCCTTGTTTTGGTCACACGACGTTTGTTGACACTCATGTGTACAAAGAAGGAAGAGAGCGGGACTAGAGTTATGCTCAGGTGTTAGGTTGCACAAGAGCGGGAGCCATGGGTAGAGTAGGTACTTGAAAGGAGAGGAGGAGTTCCTAAAAGATAAGTCAGTCTGTGTCCATTCAGGGTCCTCAAATCTGTGTATAAACAAATATGCCAGTGTAGCAGAAAATAGCGTCCGTAACCTGTGGGCCACTCTTTCCTCCGACGTATAAAATTCGTCGTCGAAAAAAAAAATAAATAAATAAAAAAGTCTCATCCCTTTTTAAAAAAAAAATTGTGTCCTCAATACAGTACGCCATTAGGCTGTATCTCAATCAAAAATTTGCATGTTAGTTTAATTTGTGTGTTGCCGTCAACCCGCAAAACTGCGACTTTCTTACAGCCAGTTACGTAGTTTTGCGGGTTGACGGCAACACACAGATTAACCTACCATGCAAATTTTGATTGAGATACAGCTTAATGGCGTACTGTATTGAGGACACAGTGTTTTTCAAAAAGGGATGAGACTTTTTTTTTCGACGAATAATTATTTAAGAGGAACTCCAGGGGGTAAATGTTCAGTTTTCGGTTAACTTAGTCGTATGACATGCAGAATATCAAAACAACTTGATTGCCAGACATACAGTAAGTTCAAAAGGCCGGTATGAAACACATGAGATAGCGACTTATATGGCTATCCTATCGGAACAGAGTTGGGGTCACATTCATTTTCTCCACTCAACTCCCCACCCCCTCCCCAAAAATATATATAAATATAAAAATATACACTCTCGGTATCGCTTTCCAGATCTTCTACCTCTGTCTTAAAAACATAGTTTCGTGAATTTACCCAATCCATTCATTCGCATCATTCAGCTCCATATATTACACGTCAATCTAACCTCCATGAGCATGAAAAAACATGTTTACAATATCCGAGACAACAAAGTCCTTCAGACTGCAAGAGGAGGCGCTCCTTTCTTTTCATTTCACCACCTCACTTCACCACCTCACTTCACCACCTCATTTCACCACCTCAAAAAAGGTGTTATTTCCACATCCTATACTACTCATACGGCATCAAAGAGATCTTCATTTTACGGACTTTCCATACTTTTGCCATTCGCAACCCCCCCCCCCCTCCACCAGTATAGTTTATAACTGAGCTAATCTCATTTGGCGTAATTTAGGGTTTATTTTACTGTTTCAAATATTCCCCTGCCTTCTACCAACAAAACTATCTAAATGGACATGAGACTTATTCTTCTACAAAGTCTCGCTTAAAGCCCTAGGTGGCTGATTTCCTTCCGAGTGTGCCCTAGTTTCAGATACAAAAAAATGGCTTCTCTACAGGGACGAAGACTTCTTTCAACTTCAAGTTGTTAGGTAAGTTGGGTAACTCAACGAAAACCAAGAAACTGTGAACCCTAAGAATGCAGGGAGAAGTCCCGAGCCCATATAACGGGTGGGATCCAGGCTGGGCCCTCCTTTTCGACCCCTGGTGGAATTCAGTGGCAGAGTCTCGGCCGAGGTTCATGTCGCGAAGCCCAGAAGCCTCAGGAGGACTGTTTTGTACTCTGGATAAATATCGGCGTATGTTCTCGGGATACTGGTTTAATTAAGCGTTAAAAGAGGCCCATTGAACTGTTTCTAAAATTCACTGAATTTTACTTAATCTGTCACTAGCTTCCTTTACATGCCAATCACAAATGGCCTAAGAGGTTCCCCATGGGTCACCTACAACGGAACATTAATGAATGAGTAATTCAAGATTCAATTTGGTTTTGAAAATTTTTGTCCAGACACTTTCCA
This sequence comes from Stichopus chloronotus, assembly GCA_021234535.1. NCBI lineage: Eukaryota > Metazoa > Echinodermata > Holothuroidea > Aspidochirotida > Stichopodidae > Stichopus > Stichopus chloronotus. The sequence continues at coordinate 8,812,406 of CM037835.1, forward strand.
CGTATATGCATGCAGCCTGTACAGGTAAGGGTTAAAAATTTTAAAAATTAAAAAAACAAAACAGTAACAGTTTTTCATAACTATTGGACGTGAAAATGGACTAATTATGCTAATTGTCAGTTTTGTCATTTGTTTGTACCAATCAAAATCCTCTCAAAATCATTCATATCGACTCAATTAGGCTACACGAAGCACAAAAGTCTTCGATACACGGCACTTGATTGCAATTAAACAAAAGCGACAATGCCCTGTGAAGTTTAAACAGAAAGAGATCTACTTATACAGGATCATCCCAGACAATTATGGAAAGTTCAATTCGCAGAGCCTTATAAGAACTTTAAGTTGACTTGAGATCATGTAACGGATTATTATGGGATTTATGAAAATTTGTGAAAATTATGGGATAGTTTGGCTTAAACTTCAGTGGTCTCACCAGGATTTAAAACTATGATGAGGTGGGGGGGGGGGGGCGTGTAGCAACATAACTTTTGGGGAGGCCAAAAATCCTCACATAGTGCGAAATCGAGCTATAAACACTTAACAAGCTTTAGCGAATGGAGTTAAGGGGTCAGTTATAGTGGGCCTGCGGTGGGACTCAGGGGCGAGGCCTCCCGAAACTGAGGTTTTAGCATATTTCTGGACTGTAAAATAGTCTCCGGATGGTAACAGGCTTTTACCACATCATTGTGCCCCCTTTCCCAATGGCTTAGACGGGGATGGACACAGGGGGCATGGCATTCTATAAAAAAAGTAAAAAAGATAAAAAAAATGAAGAATGATGATGAAAAGAAAACAAACTGCAGTACCCAATGCTTTATTGAAGGAAACAATTGTACCCGCAAAACGAGGAGATGCCCACCTGTGAATCCTTCCACGTAAGGGTATTTTTCATTAGATGGCCTAGACTAACCCTAAAACGCATGCATAATAACGGTGCCAGCTTGCCATAGACGGTGCGCGGATAAACGTGTAGACCTTATCCATGAACAAAACGAAAATTGTCACGTAGGACAGCTGCATACTACTCGTATCTAACGTACCGAAGCGACGCTGCATGACCCAGATCTTTTAACGGAAATACCAGGATAAACACAGACTTATCGTCGTTACTTTGATTGCTTCTCTCCTCTACGCAAGTATGAACCGCTTACACTTGGGAGGTAATCCTTAGCCCGATTGGCAGCACATTTTGGAAACGAGGTGCACTTTGGTGTGGTACACCGTATTTCCATCAAATTACCATTGAGTCACCAATGAACAGAAGAAGAATATTTCCTAAAGCGAAAATTAGAATGTTTACAAAGTAACCTCGATGCGGCAAGGGAAGGATATTTTCGGCGTTCCTAGTAGTTTTATCATCATACTTTAGGGCGAACCGATGGTAGCCGGAAGCTTATATTAGATCGTCCTCGTATAATTCTCAGTCCCCTCCCGTCCGTTTAGTTCAAATACTGGGTGTTCATCTTTAGTGTTAAGGCATATTTATGTTTCCGTATTTCACTGTAACGTTGTTTTAAATGATCCGCCACTGATTTCCTCATTTAAGTTCCAGGTCCCCTACTGTAATCCATTTGTTGTATACTCCGATGATGGCGCCTCGTTTGGATAGTCTTGCCGCAATTCCCCGCACAACCACTTTTTCTAATTTCAGTCGCACCCCCATTTCGAAAAACCTGGAGGGGGGGGGGGGCTGTAAGGCCAAAAATTTTCATGCACGCTCCGCGTAAACCGATGGTTAGGTTTCGAGTAGATGGTACGCCAGACAGTCAGCCCTTCCCCTTTTATTTAGGATTCGAACCCCGTTGGAAGAGCCCGAGTACGCGCGAGCCTGAATAACCATTTACCCCCTCCCCCTTTTTAAATTCTCTTGCATAAAATTTGTTTCGTTGGAACTGGACATGCGAAAAGTGATTTGAAAAAAATTCTGCAATTTGGCAAGTATTTTAAAAACGGTCTGAGGAGCAAAAGAATGAAAATTAAAACTTGAAATATAAACGAAGCTTATTTCTCTCCGTGTGTCGATGGAAATTCCCAAGTGTTTTATGGTATATACAGAGGAACAGGGAAGTAGCTAGGGTCACGGGTGGGGGTCATAGGGGGTGGGTGAGTGTCCAGAATTCAACATTTTTTTTTAAACTGAATGGTGGCGAAGTCGCAACCGTTTAGGACACTAGAAATATCTACTGAATAAACAGGTTTCATAAAACCCGAAAATGTTTAAAGACAATAGGAAACATATTTACATAGGGTACTTTTATAGTCGTAAAGCCATAGTGATCGTAGACCTGGGAGATTAAGGGGCTGGACTCTTCAAATATTATGCTTTTGATGTCCCATGTGAAGGAAATTTACACTTCGGAAATGTGGAGCATATAAATAAGCAATGTGGGCATGTTTATAAAAATTATAACAGTAATGGAATACTTTGTCGAACCAGTGGGAATATCACCGAAGAAATTGTGTATCTCGGTTGTACGTGTCGTTCACTATGGTTTGATTGACAACGATTTGAAGAGGGATTTAGGGTTCCATCCTGAGGGTTCAATTTCTAAGGGGTTCATCTAGGCAATCGAACCAAAACCGAACCACTCGAATTTGACCCCCCACCCCTCCTCCTGTGTACGCCGGGGCCGGGAGCAGTACCCTGACGAGACTTTGCAAAGTCTTTTTCGGCGAATGAATTCCCCTCGTTTGATACATTCCTCACAAATTGAGCTGCAGCCTACTTATATACCCAACCGAGGATATGTAGACTCTGCAGTCTATACCCTAACAGGTAGCCAGCATATCGTCTCTTTGGCTGGCGCACCTGTGTGGCCAATACGCTGAACGGAAAAAAAAAAAAGAAAAAAAAAAACTCGTTACATGTAAACACCCCGTAATCGTGATCGTGGGATGAAATGATGTCGCTGTTTACAAATATAATAATCCTTCCCTTTTATTATTTTATACTGTTTTAATTTAGGGTAACCTGGAAGCTTCACCATTTCAACAGCCATACAGTGTAAATGAAAGGATCCTTAAAGGAGAAATAAATACGTAATACGTAAATACGTAATACCTAATACTGAAAAAAATAATTAGTTGCTTATTCGGCTATATATTTCACGAATATTCAAAATATGCCATATTACACAAATATACGATATGCAAATATACAATATTTACAAACTATATTGCTTTCATTTCGTTTACTATTTTGTGTGTGTATGTTTGGGTACGTGGGGGGGGGGGGGGTAGGAGACAATTAAGTTTTCTGTAGTGGGTTTGCCTTGGCGTCTTGTCTCTATAATATTTTGTTTTGTCTCTATAATATTAGTCCTTAATAATTATTATGGTCTTATCACAGTATGCGGGATGTGAAGTTAGGGGTTTCAAAGGAGAGACGGCGTGCACTCCTTGTTATGCCAGGCAGTGCAAGGTGATACTGTGAATTCCATAGTGGACCTTCCCCGTTGTCTAATTATCACCTTCAACTTTGAAGTGTTCCCTCCCCCATCGGACTGAAGAATCATATTTCTGACTGATTCCCGCCCATCAATCCATTTTGGAACAGGCAATTTCCATGGCCAGTAAGGTTGGGATGTTGTCCTGACATGTCGAGTTGTTTAGCAAAATAGTCTGTAAAGCTCAAAATGTTTATACAAAAGGGAATTGTAAATACGAAGAACTTTTTCCCCGCACAGTTAGATACAATAAATAATTTCATAAATTTAATTCACATACCCTTCCCTCTTAATGTCTATGTACAGCTCATGATACGATGATAGTTTGAATCTGAAGAAAATGGCCTCCGAGAGTGCTAACACGGAAAGGTTGCAATCTAAAGTCATTCAGTTTCTTCAATATTTATATATAATACATACAGAATGACAAGTCTCTGATACTTTTCAATGTTTATCCCTTACTTTGTTCAACATATTCACTTCTTAATTACCCCTCCCCCCTCCCCTTTTTTCTGGTCCAGAGAACTATAGCCTACGTAACCTGAGTAGTTCCTCTGCTGTCCCTCTGTGACTGCAGGCAATGACATGCTGGATGGAAAAAAAAATCGTCTACCACGTGGGGTATTTCTGAACAAAAGCCCCGTCTATAATACATACAATCGTATATAAATAATCCTGTACGTCATGGTCTCCCACTCTGACACACTGCATACATGATGCCCTCAATATACCTTTATTGATCTTGGTTGACTCAAAAGGTTTAAAACGTCACGGCCTTGAAGTGTGGTCAAGCCAAACATGATTACGTAATCGAAGGCTATTGATTCCGTCCTCTCCCTCTCTCTCTACGACAGCATGTACATGGTACGTATATATACACAAAGCAGTATACCTGTTATGGTAAGTCGTATGGTTACGTATGCTAATGAGTTCTTAACAATGGATTGACCATTGGCAGTATGCTGTGTGGGGAACGTTGCTGGTATTTTAGGCGACATCAAAATAAAAAATGACCGAACATGAAGACATATTCAAGGATTCTATTGAGTCTTTGGAATGTCCCTGGGGTAAAAACCCCACACCAGAGTATCCCGCCGATTAGTTCATTTGCAAGACAGGGGGAAGTTACCGGTAAGTCGTTAATATCTCTTAAACAATTTCAATTTCGCTTTGTAGTTGATAGGTCAACGCCTGTTTAGAAATGGTGATATAAGAAAAAAGAATGTCCCAACATTTACCTAACAAACAGGAGTATTTATCATTTCTGGGTTGGTTCCGTAATATTTGCATTTGCAATGATTTTGCACAACAAAATGCGAAGTAACGTTAGCTAAAGAACAAAGTTACCGTATATTCCTCAAAGGTTATTTCAAACAACTATTACATTTACGATTATCCGACCGTCAACTTTCGGCCCTAAGTTAGGGTACGCCCGTAGTTTGCTTTGTGCACAAAAATCTGTGAAAATTGTTAAAATCAAATCATGAAGTATTCTTTCGTAGCGCTTCCACCGACGACTGGCACGTTTCTGAAACTGAAGTGATTAGATTGCTTGTCGGTTTGTATTTCGATGGCCACCATTACGTAATTGTTCGTAATTTCTGGCCTTCCATTCTTAGACACAAGGCAAGACCACATACAAGTCAATAACGATTAATACGAAAGGTCGTCGCGCCATCTTGCGTAATATTGCCTAACAATACAAAACAAGATGTGGAAAAGTATAGGCCTGCAGTAGAGACGCTTCTCGCGGAGAGTTTAAGTCGTATGGGGATGTATGTCAACATAGTTGTATATTTAAGCGTGACTATGTAAAAATCTAAGTTTTCTTTGATTTTTTTTTCCCGAAATCTGTCGACCTTTTGCATAACACAGCTAAGTCTCATTGCCTTTTACCAGCATATGTTAAAATGTACTTTTTCTATTGTCTATTGAGTATCGGGAGAGGTATAATCAGGGTACCTCACGAGGGTAGGGCTGTAGAAATATGGACAGATAGTTGTTCAGTTTTGTTCAGACAAGTTCATTGTTACTTTTATTGGTACTTGTTGAGAATCATGTACCGGAAGTTACGTAATTCTTTCTTATTCTAAATCCCAATGTTTTGACTAGTCTTTCCTAGTCTTGGTCAAGACTTAGTGAATCCTTTCCCCTTCCTGCCCACATTACCACAACGCATGTTTTTTCCGCTACTTCCTTGTACGTCCCCTTCTGTGTACTGCTTTGTACTGTTATATCTTCGAGTTGCTGAACAGTGATCGACTCTTACATCGTGGTAAGGCGCGTGCTGTATATATGAGTTAGTAGAAACTGTATGGAATGTATAATAGAAGAAGAAAATACTACCATCATCTGAACACAAGACTAAATCTTTCCCAAAACTAACCCTGCTCTCAGATTTAATCTTGATTTGCGGTCTTAAGAAAAAATTAAGTCTAAATGTCTTTCCTACACCACTAATTTGGTATACACCAGGTTACCGCTGTTGATAACCTTGACTTCCGGTCACTGTTTCTAAGTCGTAGTCAGCTATTCAAAGAAAGGTAATAAATCCATGCACATGATAGGTTCGAGAGGAAGAAGAAATGATGCCAGGTAAACCGGAAGTTGAGGGGAATTAATTTACCGGAGAGAGATGCCCGTAGCAACGTGAATTAGATGATGGCTGTTGCTTTATTAGGATTTCTCCTTGGCAAGAAGTGGGGTTTAAGAATGCACTGGACAAGTACTTCAAGCTTTGTGACCGGGTTTGAATTTTGTACCTTTTCTTTTTTTTCTGTTTGGGTGTTTTTTTTTTTCTGTCAGGGTCCTTGATGGGGACGTAATTAGTCCCTCCTGATCCTTTTTGTCTGCTAAACTATAGGCACCATGTTTTCTTGGTATTTGTGATTTATTCATCTGGTTGTCTGTTCGTCCTGGCGCGATACTGTTTCTAATAATAATTTGTAAACTGACACAAACAGCAACAATTGAGGCAATCAATTGTAACCAGACGTAGCTGACCAATATTTTCCTTTTTGTATGATCAATGGTTTACTTATTTTTATGTGTAAGATCTGCTGGGAAGGAGAATTTTTTTTTTTAGAAACTGCGTTTTCCGTAGTGGCAGGGTTGCTTGATTCAAAGGCATATTTTACTGACAATTGAATGTTTTTTTTTTTACATAAAGGAGAATAGTTCTTTTCCACCGCATTCATCCATAGCCCCCATGCCAATACCTTGTTATAGTAACTCAAGATATTGCTGCTTGAGGGAGGAGCTCTCTGGTCAAGAAAGATTTTCAGTTGTATCAAAGTTACCAAAATGCCATGTAACAGTTGCAAATTATTGCCAAAAGTCTTTGTTTTCTTTGAAATTAAAGCCCTTACTTAACCTTGATATTTGACAGCAGCGAAAATGTGGATCGGATATATTGTAGTCTAGACTTACTTCAACATGGTGAAAATTACGGTAACATATCTTAAATATTGTAATGTTTCTTTTAACACTGCAGTCAAGATTGTGAAGACATATGGTACAAAAGATATTCATGTAGTTACGTCTGGTTGAAATCACAAGTTCGCCTCTTTTGCAATGCACCATTTTGAAATTTATTTCAAAATTCATAACTTCAGAACCGAACATGCTGTTGAGATATGGTATTTAAAAAAAGAGGGAGAAGAATATTTATATTTTATGAAATATCATTTTCCTCCAGTAGCCAATCTCTTTAAGTCAAGCCGATTAAAATCATGATTTTTATTGAAAACAAAAAACAATTTGAATTGATTTATTTGATTAAAACCAAGCACATTGATTTAAATAACTGATCTAATTCATGATTTAAATGAAATAAAAAAAATCAGCCTTGCTTAGTGGTAGTCCAACATCATTTACGACCCCTTTCGATCTTTGCCTTACAAACATGTTGACTAATAATTACAATATTTAGCGGTAACTGCATTGCAAGTTGCATTATATTGCATTCACTTTTCTTGCTTGTGAAAAAAATCCTGTTGCAGATACAATATTGATATTGATAATTTGTCTGAAATCGTCAACTTTCTTTTATATAGTTGGGTTATGTTGATGTTTTAACCTGTTTATTATGACGGGCGATCAAGCGAACCGGGGATTCTTTCAATGAAGCAAAATCTAATGATAGAGGGCGCTAAATTAACTGCAATGATTATTTGCAATGATTATTTGCAATGATTATTTTGCTGCCCTTCTGAAACTTTTGGAGCCCCCCCTGAAGTCAGACGTCATTAAATTCAGACCTTCTGATGGTGATGGTGGGCTCTGCTTGTCAGAACTGCATGCTGCCCTCTAACTCAGATTAACTCCGACTAACTCCGACTAGATTTATATTTGGTTTCAACATCGTAGTGCACAGTTGTTAGTTTCATAATGTGTTATCAGCGTAGCAGCCGGCAGGCGTGATTTTTTTCCCCCAGGACTAATTAAGAGTAAATCATGCCAACGAACGCTTCTTGGAAATAGATCACAGCCATATTTCCAAAATGACCGTTTTTTCTAAGTTCGTTGAATTCTGACTGAGGATTGTAAAAACAACAGGCTCAATATCCCTGGACGACGTGACACTATGTTTCGTACCTAACATTGATTTAGAAAAAAAAATTTAAAACTTTTTTGAAAATTCCATTTTCCCTTATTCGTCCTGAGGGAAAATATGTATGTGGATTACATCCCGTAATATATGGACGCTATATACTGGCAAAGTGAATATAACTAGGGTACGTTGCACCAATTTTCTTCATTTCAAATAATCGTCATGGTTAGATCAAAATTTATGACGAATTTGGTAGGAGTTAGAAAGTGTATCTTCATCATGCTGTTACGGACCAGTGAACGCTCTACGATGATAAGAAATCTGCACAAAAGTGTTCATAATACATCCAGATGATATATGAAATCAATGGAATGTCTCAATCGCAAAGTGAATATAACTAGGGTACGTTGCACCAATTTTCTTCATTTCAAATAATCGTCATGGTTAGATCAAAATTTATGACGAATTTGGTAGGAGTTAGAAAGTGTATCTTCATCATGCTGTTACGGACCAGTGAACGCTCTACGATGATAAGAAATCTGCACAAAAGTGTTCATAATACATCCAGATGATATATGAAATCAATGGAATGTCTCAATCGAAGCACTTATTGGTGAATTCATTGTTTGACACGCCCTCATTATACATATTTCGTATGAATTTTCACCTTTTTAAGGGTTTTATGTCCCTGTCTTGGAACTCCAATTTTATCAATTTTAACGTTTAATTTACACTGGATGTAATAAGTGAAATAAAATAAAAATGAAAAATCGAGACTCGCTTAATTGTTGAATCTACTCAGATTAGCCCGTTAAATAAGATGTGAGTTTGACACTGACAAGTGACTGTCAACGAGATTTGCAGGGAACCATACGTACAGTACAGCCAAGGTCAGAGTGTCATCTCTGAGTACTGTAGGTACAGACATGTGTCATATCACGTGAGGATTGTCTGTCAATATTTTCTGGATAAATTATCAGGTCTGCATAAATTATCAGGGTGATTTCGAGAAAACGAGACTATCGGAGGACGAACCATCCTGTTTCATTTCCGACATCGCAAGTGTTTGTGCATAGTAATGAGCATCTATTAAATTATCACCATGCTATTTACATACATCGCATCACATTCCAAAGAAATTATAAGCGGCCTGCTTGCAGATTTTGGAACAAATATAAGGCAAAATATATCGAAAGTTTCCCCAATTCAACCAGCACCAACCCTTTTTGGAGACCACAATCGTTTCACTTGATAATGAATGATATTGGTTTGTACATATTTGCTAAGTAGGTTTTATTCATGGTCATGGTTCGTTATAATGGACTGATAAATATGCCCATTGCTTTTACAGCTCATGGCACTAACCCGCACCTGGCCCCGCTAGGTGTGTCTAGTGATGAATCTGTGCTGATATCGATAATACAATAGACTTACAATGAAAATTACATTAAACAACCGACGGAATAATATCATTAAAACTCCATTGTGGTAACTCCACCTCATACCCGTCTCATACCCTACCCCCTCCCTCAGGGGGAAGTCGCACCCACTGGTGGCTGTGATAAACGTTCTCACTCGCTACAGTTTATGACATTTTCAATATTCCACTGTCGAAGATGTTTGCTTATCACTCCTCTGACCTTTGCATTCCCAACTGAGTCATTCTCTGCCAACTCAACAAGAATTCAGAAGATCTTGGTCGGGCACCGACTCAGATTTTGCAGGAAAAATTCCGAAGTGCTGTTCAATTAGTAGATAGAACACACTTAAACTTAAAGGTCAAAATTTCAAGCCGTTTGGGAGTTTATGGCCTATTGAAAATTAGTCGGAATCTTCCTTCTTTGTATGTCCAAATTGCATGGTTATCATCTCAGTCATTTTTGAGAGCCTATAACATCCCAGAGAATAAAGAATACCCGCCTAGGGTATTATCTAAATCTGCCTATATTTTCAGAATCTGGTGTCAAATATCTGTTTCTTCATGAAGATACAGAGCTCTCAACCACAGAGCTGTAAACATTGCATTCATTTTAGGCGTCCATGTAACTTTTGATTTTTTGACGCCTGTGGATCGACCAACTTTGATCAGATATTCTTCATGTATGTAATAATATCTGGTGAGTACACTTTGATCTCACAAAGTTAGAAACCTCAAGTAACTTCTATGACAAAATGGTAGATGGTCAAACATGGTTCCAGAGCCCCAAAACCCAAAATTTGGTGTTTTGGGGTTGACCTTTGACCTTGTTTATCACCTTCCATGAACTTGATATTTTTCTTTCAACAGCTCTATCCAAATATCAAAAATCTTAAGAACGCCTAAAATGAAATGCAATTTTTAGGACTTTTTATCTCCATATTTAAGCCAGATGCAGTATTTTTGATGGCGGATTAAGTATTTTCAGCATTGTATCTTGGTTTTCTGGGAAGTTACAGACCCTCAAAGTGACCGAAATGTCATGCGCACAAATCGGGTGTGGAAAGATGGGGTCAGGGCTATTTTTCAAACGGCCTGGTATTTTGAACTGCAATTTTGGTGTTTCCTTTCCATAGGTCGGACTATGTTATATAGAATTTGAATCGAAATCTGAATCGATCCCCGATCGACCCATTTGTTGAGTTGGCAGAGAATGACGCAACGGCCATTTGTGCTGTCACAATTATCACATTTGAGTGAGAACTGTTCATACTGGTTCATCGTGTCCCTGGGTTGCAACTAACACCTTACCCCCCTCCTCCGATATATACCCGACTCAAAACAACGTTTCTTACCCCCCTCCTCCCATATATACCCGATTCAAGTCAACGTCTCTTACCCCCCTCTTCCTCCCATTATCCCATATATACCCGACTCGAATCAACGTCTATGGTTTCGATCAATGCGTTTTCAATATTTGAGGTGAACAATACCGACCATGGCGACTCCTACATGTAATGTCGAATTAATGCTTGTGGTGTATAATACACACAGTTAAGAAATGCAGTCATCATTCCTACGTGATTTTGTACGACATCTAGCTTTGGAATCACTTATTAATTACAGATGCGGAACCAAAACCACGGCCTTAAGTCTTTGATGTTTGCTTTTGACTGGTTCGTTAATCAAATCACGTTTGCCTCATTATCTTCTCTCGTAGATGGAGAGTTTGGGTCGACAGGATCCAACCTGTTCGACTCCACCAGCGACAGAAATGACGCTGGTAACTCCCTGGAGTCTAACAATGAAGTCTTTACAGATAATCAGAACAACCGTCCGCCAAGCGTCATCGTTGTAGCTGAGCAGCTACTCGGCAGTGTCGCTAACTTCGTGTCCTCGACGCCGGAATCGATCGTGAGTTCACAGAGCACAGTATGGTCGTTACCGACAGCCCCGGTCACCGTATCCGATGGTAACCAATCAGCCCACAATTCGATTATGGCGGTACAGTCACCGCAACTTCACGCAGCCCTCACCATGAACAGCTTATCAACATCAAACGTCAGCTTACACGATGCATATAGCAGCATCATGCAACAACAAGGTATTAACAACTCACAGCAACAACACCACCAGCAGCAAGAACAAGCTAACTTCGCCCCGTTCACTTCGACCACATTACCCATAGGCATCCATGCTAGTCACATGCCGATGAACGCCCCACAGACACCCATCGAAGTTACCAACGTCAGAAGTGAGATTGAAAAACTTCAACACCATCACACCATTGGTAAGATCGTTGTTGTTCGTGATACTTATGATTATTTACAATGTTTTTGTTGGTTCCGCACCTCTCTTGTTGTCGTTTATTCCAAGATGTAGCGTACGCACGTATACACATACAGATGTCGGGAAAACAGGGTTGAAAAATGAATTTTTGGTCTATATCCCCAATTTGCACTGATTAGCCACACTTTCCTTGCCAATATTGTCAAATAAATACACACCAAAAACATACGTGAACACATTTTTTTTGCGTAAATACCTGTTTACACAGGCATGAAGCCATAAAACAGTCGATTTGAGATGAAAGATCAAAGTTGACGGCGCCCTTTGTGATACCTTAAGGCTTAACTTTATTATTTTAGATTTTTACAAGAGAAATAGGGATATCCCCAGTTAGTTCGATATCCCCAGCCCATTTTTGTATGTACTAACCAATTCCCCCGATTCACGCCAAAAATATACCCTCCCAGTCTCACGCGCACACACAGAAGCGTAACACGCACTCATGACATATATATCCAAATGTAACCTTACACATTGATCGATTTTAATCCGTTTGAGTATCGATACGTAACGATGTATTGCAAAACATTTTATGACATATTACGTGCAGACCGCTGAGATGTGATTAGTTACAAAATATCCAATGGTTTCGTGTTTCAAACTATATTTTGAGTAAATATTTAGTTACAGTCAACACAATGTCTCTGATGTACTTTCCTTCAAAGGCCCACGCAGTACTGGCAAAGTTATTAATGAAATGGACAAACAGTCTGCCCGTGTCATAAACGCCGTCAGTGCCGCTCATCAAGTGATGCCTGTGTCATTAATAGGTGATCAAGCCTCCTTCATGAATTCCTCGCTGCCCACCGCAGCCACCATAGCGCCACCGAACACTCAATTGCTACCTGTCTCATCGTCGCACCCACACGAAGAGAACACGGCTATAATGTCCATTCGAAGTGACGGAAATGGTGCACCGTCCATGGAGCAACCGATTCCTGTCGGTATCCCAGATGATGTCAGCGATCAGGAGACGGAAGCGCAAGGTAGGGTGTTGATAGGGTGTAATATGTCCCCCTGTGGTTGTTGAGCTTTTTGTACCCATTCCACTATCTCACACTCCCTCCTCCAAAACAACCTTCCTCCACCTGTTGATGCAAGAATGGTGTCGTTGTAGGGCCATTCTGCATGACAGCCTGATGTAGACTTTCTTTGACTTACGAAAGAGTTTGCCATGGTTTTGAAAAAGGTCATACTGTATGCCAAGTCACAAAACCTCCGTTCCTTATTTTGTTATACATGCATTGTGGTACTGGCACAAACCTTGAAAATTAAATATGGTCAAAAATTTGAAGAAGCATCTTACCATGCATTCAACATGGGACTCATTTACTTAAATGTTCTTCTTTCTGCTCATCCAGTTGGAACTGATATCAACCGCCGACGGAGCAAAAAAGGAAAGCGCAGGACGGTTCCCAGCGACGAAAAGGATGATCGGTACTTTGAGCGGCGGAAAAGAAACAACCAGGCGGCGAAGAGATCACGTGATGCGAGAAAAGTCCGAGAGGAGCACGTCTCACGAAGGGCAGACTTTCTGGAAAGAGAGAACGCCATCTTGAAAGCCCAGTTGTCTACACTGAGAGAGGAAGCGAATTCCCTTCGTCAGCTGTTGTCCCAGAGACCAGTCATGCCGCCACCAATGCTTGCTAATCACGGACATCAGATGACATGATGAGAAAATGGGTCCTCCTCACGAAAGGCTTATCAATTGAGAATTTCTTCTAACCCTTGTTGGAACTTGGATGTCTTTTCTCACACACTGGTGTCAAAATTGGGAGGCGGCGACAATATGAAATGACTGCTAACAGGAAACGATTTCTGTCTGCAAGATAACTTGGTAGGATAGTCTGGAATAGAATTTACTTTACTTCATTGTAATGGTGAAAGTTACGTGAGGTGTTCGGCCCTGCAGGTTGCAGCGTTAAATGGTTTGTTTCCGGAATCATTGCGCCCGCGTTATAGATCTGTTCCCTTGCTTGAGTGGGAGCGCTTATGCATAGAATGTGAGACTGACTGAGAGTATAGACAGAAAGAGATACAGTTTGTGCTAATTTTATTTTGACAAGGTTTACTGAAATTTCCTCTCAAATCTTGAAATATTTAGAGAAGAAATGATTTGATCTCGACTTAATCCGTGGTGATGTCTCAGGATGTTGTGAGGCAACGACAAAGGATTTTTCTGTTTCATTTTTTGTTAGTTTTTATTTGTACTGAGAGAAATCACGACGGTATAACTCGTCAGATGTTTGTAGGCTATCAACGTGGTACATACTTTACATTTTGGTCATTCAAAGACCATAGAAAGTGAAGAGGGAAGGACGAGAATGGCCCCGTGCGACATAAACTGGAACCACAGATCTAAACAATTCTCTCTGAAAGCAGGTGACTGGACGTATAGGTTAACCTAAATAACTCACGAATGTGAGATAGCCTGTTGAAGTACATTCAGTGGGTTTGAAATATAAAACAAAAAAATGTAGCATGTACTTTTGCATGTTTCATAAAAACTGATGGAAGAAACCACGTGTTACGTTGCAATTTTACACTGTGCATTTACTATGGACTGCAGTGTGTTCCATACGAAGAAAGCGCCCTCATTTATTTTCTTCGTGCCATTGGATAAAACAAGCACTTCGACATTTGTTACCTCAATGTCTTTGGTAAGAAAAAAGTAAATTATGTCATTTGGCAGATCAAATCTTACTTTTCTTTACGTCGATGGGTGTTGAGTTCTTCCTAGTCAATATACGGATCGAAACTACTGAAGGAGGTGGACGGCGACGTTTGTGTTGTAAATTTTGTGACCTCCTGATATTTTTCAGGTTGGCAAGTTTATGCGACTTCCGTGTATCTGTCAAAATGGCGATTGAGAGGGTGCACATTGCAACGTCTATGTGTACTAAAACATGTTTCACACGACCAAATTAGCTCTGAACAAATCCTAGCTACCCCTGGCTAGACTGTGCACGTTCAGGGCGTAGACCACAGAGCTCTGTACATGAAAACCGGGAGATGTTTTCGTATAACTTTGAGACGTCCAACATGTTTGTGCATGTTACTTATATATTTCTTAATTTCCTCCTCCCAGTGATTACCGTACCAGTCTTGCTGTATCACGTTTTAAATTATTTGTTTTGTCCGATTTTTCAAGGTAATTGCGCAATTTTTGAAATGACCTAATGCTTGTTGCTATGCAACGGAATCAAATCTGTTAATTAACCCAGTGGGCGTAAATATCAAACTTTATGATATGCATTATAATATACATTACAATTTATATAGATAAACATTATATATGAAAGCAGCTAGGTGCATTGATCCAGGACTTTTGTTGGGGCGGTGTCATCCATCTGAAGGACTTGTAATGAGGAGAGCAAAGGTGAGATGTCTGTGATTGAATGTTAAAGGTACAAATTCACCAGGGTGTACTTTAAAATATGTGAAACCTTCAGTCTTTAAACTTTAGAGAATGTATGTTCATCTACGCCACCCCGAACCCCCCCCCCCTCCCGTTCCGCAATTGAAAAGGTATATCGTCGTACTTGTTTGTCAAACCTGTTTACCACCCTCTTTGTGTAATATTTAAGTCTGTTTTTCCACTGTCACTTTCTTGTCAATATCGTTTTAAAACGGAGGGATTAGAACAACCCAACAGTCTTCACATTGAACTGTTAGATGAGAGGAAAGTAACAGGTTACGTTGTTCTCAATCCACTCCTATTGACAACAGAAGAAAATAAGATAAGTGTGCTCGATGCGCCGAACCTTTATCAAAAACCTACATTTTAGTTTTAGTAAGGAGAATTTCATCGAGGAAACCCGGGTGAATTTTCCAGTGCAACTCGTTTAGAATGCTGCATATACATATGTATGTGTATTAACTGTTTCATTTTTTTTCCCATTGAATGAATGTATTACCTCTAGTTATGATTGGGCGAAGTATAAGAAGGTTTTTGGAAACCACGACACATTATCTACATTTTGGGAAAGCAAGTGTCGTTTTCTGTTGTTTTTGCCAATTATGACAAGCAGTTGATGTATAACGTTTCTGACGAAAGCGTTTCGGACATTTTGTAGGTGTTACCTTCGTGCGTTATTTTCAAATGTAGTATTTTTTGGTCAAACTAATAGGGTTTGTGTCTCGTCTCACGAGACAAGAAAATGTACCTCGAGTGAAAAAAAAAAAATCATAATTTAACCTGAAATCAATTGAAAATTGGTTCTTTGGTGCAGGTAAAACTTCCTGTTAAATGTGTGTGAAAGCGTATACCAAAAATGGCAAAATATCTTTCATTTTTCTTTTTTTATTATTATTATTATTCACTGTACAAATTCATCAACGCAGCTATGAAGGAAAAACTTCAGTTTACAACATTTGTGTTTAGCTTTGTCTTCATTTCAGTTATGTCGTCAAGGTCATTGTACAGCAGTCGTATTGTTCTTCCTGCTTTGAGTTTAAACGGCTATTTTTAGACTATTGGCACAATGCAAACTACAATAAGTTGAAAGATTTGATCTTTGTTATCGAACTGAGAGTCTAAGTTGTGATTCAGTGCATGACGTGTACGAACGACTGTGTGACGTCAATGGAACGGAGATCAACCAAGGCACATTAATTATTTTCGAGGTCAGTTGTTTCCCATCGGTGCAAAATAAACAACATCGAGAGGGATCTTACACAAATACCTGTATTTGTAGAACTACAGCAATGCATTTTCACAACAATGTGAGCATCGGTAGATCCACTATGAAATGCAGCTCGTTTGACACCAAGTCCTTTAGCCTATCCCATGTAGCTGCAAAGTGGAGTCCCTATACCATGGTGGCCACCACATAAAAGTGTTAACTGATTTGAAACAAATTAGCAAAAGAGATGGAATAACCGGAATTGGATTATCACTGTCCCCTCAGTATAACACACTTACATACATTGGATGCCCCCCTCTCCACCGTACTCTCGATACTCTTCCTGTGAAAACTGTGTAATATAAATGTACATACAGACCACTAGCACTTTTCATCACGGTGGTAAACATGCTGATAATGGTGAAGGAGGGGGGGGGGGGTGGACGTTAATTGGTCCCTTCAGAGAAGAGAAAGAGAAGTGGATCCCTAGATGTACAAAGTATAGGCCTAAATTTGAATATATTTCAGAATTTATGTTGAAGACACGGAAACTCATGTTATCAAGAAGTGAAGAAGTTTTTATTGAATGACCCTGTTCCACCAAAACCCCCTACCTTTGTGTCTTAACATACCGACTGTGATATTACATCACATTTTACTGAAGTATACCGCAACTTATGAAAGACGAGATGGGTGTCAAGAGACAAAAAAGTAATGAAAAAAGACCTAGAGGACAACGGAGACGATGCATAACAGAGAATCCTTGCAGTAAATGAGCGTACAAAGTAATACTACAAACAATAATTTAAATCCATTTGATTGATTCTTGGTAAGTCAATGTAACTTTGGGTTCTTACCGTTTGGAACTAAAAAACATGTGGCAGCATTAAAAGGTAGTTCTCGTGAGTTTATATCCCTGTCAAGTGAAAATACAGAAAAAAGTTTAACGAATGTCTCAAACAAACTTTCAAAGCACTGAAAATTGGGAACCCTTCAACTTGATCCACCCCCAATGGCGTATAGTAGCCTCAATGACAGGACACGCAATAAGCCTATGTCATATGAGGGCCTCAGTTCTCCCACCGCCACCCTAGCTTTTCTTGTATAACCTGGAGACAATAAATTACAATAACTAAATAATTAATCATGACACCACTGGGATATTTCTGTTTTTTTATATTTAGAGATTAATATCAGAATTGCGTTTAAAGGGAAATAGGGCGTTTAAAATACACCAACATGAAATTATAAGGAAATAGCTTAAGTCATTGTTAAACCATCCAGTCTCATCATTAAACACCTGTCAAAGCTTCATCTCCTCAAAACATTATGCATGTGATGAGTAACGGAAGATGCATCATTTGAATTTTGAAAAGTTTGGGTGAACAAATTCGTGTCGAGCAACAAATAACCGAGTTTCGACCTGTGAGAAACTTACTTCTTGAAAAGAAGGCTAATGTCCTTCCTTATTTTGAATAATCTGTTATTCTGCATCCACAAACATTGGTTTTACTAATAGGCCTATGGATGTTTTCTGTAAAACAAACGCCCTATTTCCCTTTAAGGAGTGCACGTAAAAGCACCGGTGCCTATGATTGTATCTAAAGACTATATGTTATCTGGTTACGTGGACACGTAATGTAAAGATCAGTGGCAAAGTTCATGCAAACTTTGTTAGCTTTCCGTCTAATCAGGTAGACGTCACCATGGGGATTTAAAATGACGTCACCAACGCCATCGACACAATAGGTCGAAAAACAGACGCGGTTCCTGTTTGCAAATGAACCGCTCTTGTTCAAATAGTTTTGCTAAACGTATTCACAAAAACCTGAAATGCGCAGCTACATGCAAGCTCCATGATAGGCCCAACTCTATCGGTTGTACGCTTCACCATAAAGGTCAAAAACCTCGTCGCCCTTTTGTCGGTTGACTAAACATTGAAGCACATGTGATTGACTCGAAGCACTAAGTGAACACCCCCATAGCTTCAATCGATGGATCTCATAATAATGTTTTTTTTTTTAATTTTCTTTTCTTTTTATGAAAAAAATCTCCAACGTGACCATCGGCGTTCGCATGGAAACGAGCTCACTAGCAACTGAAAAAAAAAAAAAAAAAAAAAACACGTGATAAAGAATGAAGGAAAAAAGACCATTCTCAATTTTCAAACCTATGTTTAAAATAAGAATACTTAGCTGAAATAAACAGTCCAGTCCGTTAGTCTGCTTGTTCCTCCTGGCATTACTGATGGTAGCATACCCTATATAGAAGTTGGAGATCCCTCCGCATTTTGTTCGCCTTCGGTGAAAGTCCCTATTAGGGACATTTGGGCAACTTTTTTGGTATTTTATCCTTTAAGATGGGTCCTTTTGTGGACTGAATATTGAAGTAGGCGAGTTAAAGTATACATGTTGTGAAAATGGAGGAAATTGAAACAATTATAGAAAAGTTATGGAATCTTAGGTGGCGGAGCATCATCGTTGGAGGCGATGTGTGATTTGGTCCCAGTGACAAGGTGTGCTAACGTCGACGGCCTCTAGCAGAAAATCTAACCAGCTAAGGTACGGAAAATTGGAAAAACCATGAATGGTCAATGTGTCAGCTTTGTAACGAGTGGTAGCTTATATCTGTTGAAAACTTCTACAAGGCTTTAGAGACCACGTTACTTTTGCGATTTAGTGTGAAAGTCAATGGGAAAATTAATAGGGGTATGCTACCTTAAAGAGCGTGCGTCTAGTCCTTTTCACGGATGGAACCATACATTGGTAATCTCCCAGGGCGTTACAACGTCACCATTCATCCCCCTGACTGAACTACGTGCATATGTTTAACAGTTCACCAGTTTCACAGTATTCTTCTGGTTTGTGTTGTTCTTGCAACTAGAAAGAGTTAACATGGAAAAAAATATTGATGAGCGTATGAATGGTAGGACGAGAGGAGGGGGGGGGGGGATGATGGGAAGCTGCAACAGTTCAAGATAGTGGAAGGTATAGCGATAGTCTATAAAATGTCTGAAACATACTGCGATAAACCGAACTGAATACTGGAGCTACGTAGAACACTCAATACGTGTAGTTGCGGTTCAGTCTTTGTCAATTGCATACGTTGACCTTTGCCTATCCGCAGGCACGGAACGTCAATGTACATCGATAGGTGGGGGAGGGGGAAATGGCCTCCATTTTTTGAATGGAGGAGACACGATAACACATTTGTCCTCGACCACTTGTCGTGACCCGAAACTAAAACAACAACAAACTAAACTACATTTAGTAGCAGAGTCAATTTCCAAACATGTATTCTACACAGGTAAAGAAATCTTGACTGTTATGTACAAAGCCAAGGAGACTAGAATGTTTCTTTCCCTGTAAAAACAGCTAAAATGAGAGGTTTGGTGTAAACACGTTACTTTGTGTGCGACCAGAGTCACCCCCGTGGATGTTCAATTATGGTTACGTCACTGATAGGCGGAGAAGATGCCCCCATGCACCCACACTTTCAAAAGCAAATCGACGCACATGGCCGGGAACTTCAATCTTGTTCACCCGAGGAGCAACGTGTAGGGTCACGAGTATATGGAAATGAAGACAAATGTATTCAATGGGACAGACAATGTGCCACAACATTTTTACTTTACATTTTTACTTGTACATTCTTACATCAATCGCCTGCAAAAAATTACAGCAACTATTGTCGGAAAATCTGAAACACCAGTTGGAATATGCATGCCAGTATATTTTGCTCAACATGGTGAGTCATCATTACAACAGCTAGACCTGTCTCTAAACATGGTGGGCTATCATTACAACAGTTAGACCTGTCGTTAGAAAAATAGCTCCCCTTTGTCAGATAATCATAGGGACAATTATATCAAAAATGAAAAAGTGTTATCGCTCTCTAACTAGCTTAAAAATTGTTAAAATGAACAATATAACTTTAAAAGATGCAAAATGTCTCACTGCAGACTGCGTCTAAGTTTACCTGGTAGTTGAAATATTTCTTCCAGTCTTCCAAGGTTGAACTATCTCTCGTGATTATCATAGGAAAGAAACACATATAAAAAAAACACCACAGTATTTAAAAAAGAAACAGTATTTTCTTTTCTAGCAGCAAACTTCCTTGGAAAAGCACAAACAAACTTGAAGAGCAAGTAGAGTGTACATGATGCGAACCAGCGATAGGTCGGTGCAACTGCATGCATTTTTTTCCATGGTGCCATTATTTTTTTTTTTACTTTCTGTTTCCAATCACTTTCTGTTCATAGTTCTCTTCTACCCGGAATATATCCCAGGTAACATTCCAACGTGGGCCCCATATCGACGAAAATATGGGGCCCATATGATCTTGCACCCAAAATTCGTAACGGGTCTACTGGCATATAGGTAAGTCCAATTAATTAATCCATATGCCCCATATGGGGTAGTCCACGTGGACAATTGTCGGGCCCACATGGACACCATTACAATCCCATATGGGTGACTCATTAGTTATCTGGGGTGGCCCATACGGCCCCTTATGAATCGTGGGTGCAGAATTAAATGGGCCTCATATAGATTCACGTCTATGGGGCCCATAATTATGTGACTCCTTCATAGTATTATGTTACTCGTCCGCAGTACTACAGTAAAACAGCATTATGGGAAAAATTAAGTGACTTCATGTAGTTGCAGTTTTCGTCACAATTGAATGTGAAATTATCATGGAATGATTTTGGATAAATCATGAACTGGTCAACCGAAAACCTGAGCAGTAGCAAATTGAGCAATTGTGCCTATCCTTCGAATACATAGCTGATCAGGGGTCACTACGGTCATCATGCTTCCCATCATTCTTGGTCAAGTTCAAGTTTTTTTTGTAACACAAAGGCCAATGCAAGTGAATAAACTCAGGCTCAGTGAGGAAGAGCAGGCTATCAGTATGAATCTGAGAATTTATGATCAACCGTGGCGCCTGCAATAATTCTAGCAATATATACAGACAACATTCCCCTCAGCCAGGAACACGATATGTTCTAGGACAGGTTGTCGCTGCATGGTATGAATTGTTATAAACGAGCGTACACAATAACTAACTTCGGTGTAACAATTTTGCTCACAAGTTGCCACTTACATCTCAGTGCTTTGTCCTATAATTTTGTTCCTCTCAAGTGTGAATGACTTCTAAATTGACTTCTGCGAATTTTCTCTTTGTAAATGAAAAAGAGTAAAAATCCTATGTTAGCAGATCATGGCTGTAGTGTAAGCTAATGCACTTATCGATTTAACAGGGAGAGTTTTCAGTGATAGTCTTCGGAATGTATACGCGTAAATTTGCGACAGTTGTTTCAGGTTTGGTTGGAAACAATAGGCTCAATGATTGCGCGTCTATTCCATGTATGACTGGATACTATTTGAAAAGCAGACTGTTTTGAGCGCTTGACATGACGTCACATGTCAAGCCGGTAATTACGTAGCTTGCTGTTGACTTTTTGCCTATGTACGGCCGAGGGCCGATCAGACTGTAATCAGCTGTATGATACATACAGTATACAGGCTGTGGACACCGGTCATGCATTTTACTATTATCTGCCTACGCACTGTGCGACTGGAAAAAACACATCCATCTGAAGCTCAAATTTCGCGAGGATTGAGGGAAGATGTAACATTTACGACAGTGATCGGTAAAAGCTGTTGAAAAAACGTAAGAACTTTTTCCGTTAAACACAAGTATGTTTTTATTATTCCGAATTTGTAAAGACTTTTGTGTCAGAATATTAATTCTATGGAACTAGGCTAGGTTCCTCTTTCGCCAACGTTAGGATAGGGAAAATCCCTAACATAATGTTCCATACTTCTCATAGTCATACAGTTCTACTAAGCCTCAGTGTACAGTAACATACTTTATAGTGTGGCAGATGCAGCCCTCGATCATTAACTGTGCGCTCCTCCGACAAAATGCAAAAGCTCGTCGTCCCGAGCGTGATATTCAGGGTACAGGCCTTATTCCGTTTTTGCTGGGTGCCGCAGGTGTTATATAGTGAGGGCTTTTTAGGGCCCTGCAGAGCGCTACTAATAGTACTATTAAGAAAAGCCTAAGGCTTAGGACTAAGTTACGACTGTTGTAAAGTATGATCCTTATTAGTGATAGCTGAACATGGCATACTATTACTGTACTCTTACTCTTACCTGCACAGTTGCACCTAGGCCTAAGTAAGAAAAGTTGAGTAGCAAAAAACGGTTTCTTCCCATATTCGACACCTGTCTGTACAATTTGTGTAATTGAAGAGTAATCCACTAGCATTCGCTAATGAGAAGCTGGTTCATTTCAATCAAGTGTCTAAATCAGGATGAATGAATTTTTCAGGTGATATTTCTAACTTTGACCGATACACATGTGTGTACATCAATTGACATTACACAGTAAGGAATCATTCTCTATCCGAGATACTTGTTCATTATGTAAGCCTACCTCAAACTCTGGTGAACAGACATAAGAAGGGAAATGAGTAGCCTCTACTGAATAGGATTAGCAGGTGTCTATTCAAGTCAGTTTTAGGTTGGCTTACATGAAGTATATACACTAAGGAGTAAAGATACTCTGAAATGTAAACAAGTCATTCTGTTCTAGTCCTTGAACATGACTGTGCTGGTACACTTCATTTTACTCTGCACTAGAGGCCTGCCCTGTCTGCATAAAGAAACAGACAATTTGCTTTTGAGGAAAATTTTATTGTAAATTGATCCTGTGGACTTGCAAGCTTTCAACCGAATGTGAAGTTTTAGGAACGTTATAAGTAAATACAGTATTTCAGTCTTTTCAATTCAGTCTTGGAATTTTACGTTGCATGATTTGGTTGCATGTATGGTATGCATTTAGTGTTTGCATTTGGTACCCTGGTGCCAGACTGATGATGTCATAACCCAGTTCTAAAATTTTTACCTAGATCCAAAATTCCACTAACGTATGTTGTACTTGCAAAATTAGTACCCAAAATTAGTGGTGTTCAAACAATAATCCAAATCAGGCTGATAATTGCATAATCAGTTGAAAGTCAAATTCTTTAAAAGTTAAGTGCAATACCAGTTATTTTAGTAACATAAGAAAGGATAAGTGTTTTTCTAAGCATTTGCCTGTACTACAAAAAATGAAAAGATACCATCTGTATGTCTTAAAACAATGTTTGGCTTGAATTTGGGATCCATGACCACACGCACGCACGTTATACCGAGATATGCTTGAGTGAGCACTGGTTGTTCTGCCAGCAATAGCGTATGTACTGTATTGTTAGGGTATATGTAAATATTTCAAGGCGAGGGAATCAGGGATGTCTTGTATAAATATATCTTCGAACACCTTTCAGCCGAATTCCCTCTCGTAGCGTAGTTTGTTGGCATTAGAACTCTCATATGACTATCATTTTACCTGCGTTGTTTCGAATCCTCTTCTCACCTCTTTCCTTTCGCAGGTTCAACTTCTGTCATTTCTCTCCACAGGTTTTTACAGAATGTCTACAACTTTGTGAGATGTGTTAGCATGGTAACAGGCAATACTGATTCCATGAATTGGTACTGGAAAAGTTTTCCATGCTGATTTAACATTTGCTACTTTTGCCAGTAACATTGTTACTCAGTAGCAACGATCAGTAATGTAATGCCCATATAAGAGACTACATGTAGTGTGGTATTGAAAGCTTTTCATGTTCATGTTAATTGCAAGTGCACAACTGTTGTTAAGACATCGCTTTTATTTGTGGATACTTCAGTAAGGAGTCTTGCTTGGGGTGACTTCTGTTTCTATGACAGTAAACAGTAAAACAAAGGTACTGTATGCCATGTACTGTAGCCATTTTGATTAGCGCTAGTTTTAGTGTTACCTGTAAGGAATAAGAAGGTGTATGTGGCTATGGTACACGTGCATCTCTCCTGGAATTTTGCTGCTTGCATTCATGATCCTAAAACTCTCCACAAACGTGGCAAGATTTGTTTTCTGAACAGATAGTGGTCTAGGTTTACTTGATTGATTCTGTGATTGAACATTTGACCATCACAAAAAAGGCCATTGACAAAAAAAAAAAAATGCTAAACTTAACTATAACACTTCATTGTTGGACCCATAGGTAAGCATGTAAGGCAAAAGGTCACATGACTTCACACCTAACTGATATTCTTAGGGAAGTTACTTTTTCGAGTACCCAGGTACTCTACCGACTATGGACAGTGGGTCCCCTTGTCTGAATGTCAGACCCTGTGTAAACATTCATGCTTTCCTCTTTAAACGTTCTAATTGTTAGCATGTCCACTAGCCCAAGTCTAGTGTGAGTGATCAAGAAGTTAAGACAAAGTCATATGAAATTTCACAGGTGACTATTTATTAGATTTTTAAGTTGCTTATCAGTCCTAGTGTATGTTCTTAAAGACTGTCAAAATGAATCTTGTTTGGTAGCTCACACTTTGGAGTGACAGCTCAGTGATCCACTTGATGCATCAAACAGGTGCTGTAGGCCCCACAGAAAAGCGGCAAAACAACTCCACCAGACATCGCAAATGTAAATGGCAGGTCACGTCTGTGTTTGTGGTGGAACATGAGTGTTTTCTTCATGCCAGAAGTCAACTTAAAGTAATTTTTCATTTTTGACTTGTAACAACGAAACATGCAATGCTCAAGTGTTTTGTGTCAGTCTCAACAAATTCATGCCAATCTTGCAATCTCGCAAGAATCCATCACCTGTCTTTACACAACTGTAATTCACCGCTTAAATTCTGCTCAGAAATTCGCAACGTGATGAATTTTGTTAAACAATTTCAGTTTGGTCAAATGGACAGTTAAATTAAAACAAAGTTGACAATTGACCCACTTTCCGCGGTTGCTGCACCGTGGACACACCTGTAGTATGCTGTTTCAGATCAGTGTACACCTCATACCCAAGAGTCACTTTTTATTTTATGTTCTAAATGAAGTTTGCATTTGTCTGTAAGCCTCAACTATGTTTGTCTGGAGGACAACTTCAATACATAAATTAATTGTCCCTTAGTCTCTGCTCCTCCAATGCCAAGACTACCACCAAACTTTGTATTGGCACAGTTTTTCTCCACTATGGTAGGTTCTGTCGTCTGCTGTGTGTGCTGACATGAACTTGTATCATTCATAAATGCTGGCAATGTTGCAAAATTTGTTTGTGTGCTCACCTCGACCCAATGTTGTGCATCTTGCTCTGTGATCTCTCCATGCTTTCTGAAAACAGTGAGTCCTCAACGTTGGTTTACTCAACATTATTTGCATACATCACAGGTGACCTATCAATCTATTGCCCTTGAATCCCTGAAATACTGTATCATTAAAGGGAAATAGGGCATTTAGAATACACCAACATGACATACTAAAGAAATAGCTTTAGTCATTATGAAACCATTCAGTATCATCAATAAACGTCTGCCAAAGCTTCATCTCCCCCAAACATTATGCATGTGATGAGTAACAGAAGATGCATCATTTGAAATTTGAAAAGTTTGGGTGAACAAAGTAGTGTTGAACAACAAATAAATGAGTTTCTATCTGTGAGAAACTTATTTCTTGAAAAAAGACTACTGTCCTTCCTTTTTATAAATATTCTATCATTCTACATCCACAAACATTGGTTTTAAAAATATGGATGTTTTCTGTAAAACAAATGCCCTATTTCCCTTTAACTTCCAAATAAAATAAACTTTTTCATCATTTCTTTGAAAGTCAGTCACATTTGTGACATTTGGATAGTAGTACATTGCAGTAGACATTGAATCACACGTAGCATTGTGATTGCAATTCCCTTCTCCTGCTCTGGTTAAAGCCATGGAGCTTACAGAATTGTCATTACTTCCCCTCTCAATGTCAAATGAAGAATGTTTAACTAATGGTGTATTAATATTGCATTAATTCTGTCAAGATTAAGCCAATATGAATTGCTGGCAGTGTTGAATAACTAATTGAGAAGTGTGTTGGTATGGATTGTGAATGTAATCCGCAAGAAGCTTCTAGTAAATCTCTCTACACATACGAACAAAAAGTTGTAAGGCTTTGGAATACACTCTGGCTGGTTATGGTTACATAATTCCTTCATTTGTGGCAGCAGGGAGCTGTAAGAGTGGCAGCACCACTTTTAACTTTCTGAACTGCGAAAGTCAACCAGCTGGAAGCCAGAGACTTCAGTTTGTAAAATCAATCCAAGTTTGTCTTCTTAGGCGCTTGCTGATCCTGCCCAGGGAATCTGTAGCAGTTTTCAGGTTTCTTGTTTATGTTGCTGCAAAATCAGGAAGGCCTTTACGCCAACGTGCTACACAATATTTCGTTTTTGTAGCAATTTGATCATTTTGTGTAGCAAAATGAAATTCGATACACAGATAAATTATTTCTTGCGGCCCAGCAGGACAATGTACCGTATGCTGCATGTAAATTGTTCATCCCATGTTACCATATTTGCGTACTAGAAAGTAGCTTGAAGCAGGTTTAAGGTCACACATCATATTTACTGGTGGACACAGGAAGCCCTAGTTGCACAAAGACCGTAAGTTATTACCAATAGAATATCAATTATCACGTACCATTTTACGTGGAAGCAAAACATTGTCATGTCAACAAGTTTGCGTATCCTTTTATCTCAGTTGAGAGCTTTTCTATGATGTAAGCAGTTGTTGAATGCATTGCTGATTCAAAGATGGTACCTTCATCCTTCAGCACGGTGAGGAAACTAGTTCAGCATTGGCCTGGCCCACCTATACTTGCTGTAGTATAAGCGCAAGTGTACTACTTACTGCAGTCACCAATAAAAACAATTGACCTTTTAACTTCTTGCAACAAGATGTCAGTCAGTGATCTTACTTATCCGTAACAGAGAAGATAAAAAGTAGAAATAAACTGGAGAGCAACGTACAAAAAATATGTAAATGAACAGACCAATTTTCAATTTATTTTCTGAAAACAGTAGCCGGTTGTAACATTAGCACAACTAGTGCCCTGTGTAAATTTGTTTGTTACCGCAAAGCAGATGCATGCTGGGAAGGAATAAACTGGAGATCTCGTGTCCCTTGATCTACCACTTGTGTTTCACATTACGCACTTTGATCCAGAGTGGTGGATCGGATCTACCTCGGTGGGTGTATCAAAATCATTGGATCTCGATCTTGAGTGAGTGTTGTTGATCTGCATTCCCACGAGAGTTTGATCCACTACAGTAGATCAAGATCTACCGTGCTCACTCGAATGGGACCTCGGCTGCAGTGCAATGTATTAAACAGTACCATGTATTATTTGAGCAGATCCCCAGGATTCCTAAGTTTAGGTTGATTTGCTTTGATTTATTTATATTTTCGATGAATTCATAGGAGAATGTTCTGTTAATGTACAGCAGAACATTGACAATATAAAACATACATAACTTTATGCTTGAAATGAAAATACATGAAAAAGAAGAGAATACAGTTATTCACAATTGTAACAAAACAAAGATAAAGAACCAGAAAAAGTTATCTTTTATAGTCTGGCCCCATGAGTAACATAAAGCTTACAAACAAGGAGAAAAGTAAAACCAAGGAGGTGATGAAAGCAAAAAAAAAAAAAAGAAGAGAAGAACAGAAAAGAAAGATGAGGGAAAAAAAAGTGGGCAAGAGGGATATAAAAATAAGTAGATGCTGTTAGAGTAGTAGTTAAGTTAAGGCAAAATATTGTATGATTTGACTTTATGTTTAAACAATATAAATGACAAGGAATTTATGACAGATAAAGAAAGAGAATTGCACAATTTGACATCTGTACATCATACTTGGGATTTTGCTCTTAACATAGGAGGATGCAGCTGATTTCTTGAACACATATTAAAAGAGCGAAAGCGAGAGTTAACGGTAAAGTAAGATGTGAAAACTCTTGGAAGAAGACCATGATTTAATCGATAAAGAAATATGCCAAGTTGGAAAGTGTAAAGTTAAATAGAGAGAGAGTGTGTAACTCTTCAAAGATTGGACCAGTATGATATAGGAACAACATGTCATATCCATTTCAGGGTACATGCTTTTGGAGCTTGTGAAGGATTTTAATAATGATTATAAAGTAAGACTTATAATGCGCCAAATCCACCAAAGTGCTCATGGTACGTTACATAACAAGAAGGAAAGAAAAATGAAAAGTAAGTAATAAGAAACATGCTCAACAAAATGTGATAGCCAAGATGCAATATGTATAAGTTAAGTTTTCCATCTTATTCTTAAAAGTTTCAAGTGACTCTTAGAAATGAACAATTCAAGAGAAATTGTTTCAAAGTCCAGGGAGCAGTGACAACAACAAATGATCTATCCCCCCATGCATGATTAGCCATGTATTTGGTCAGCAGAAGTTTTGATTTTGGTCCTTACTAGAGAAGGATTATGTGACCTTAAGAAAGCAGAAATTTACATCAAGGTGCACGGTCATTCAGAGAGTTGCACACAAAAGTAAGAATTTTGTATGTAATTCTGTATGATACTGATAACTAATGTAACTGCTTCAAGATTGGAGTAATATGACATAATTTTTGGAAAGAGTAACATTTTCTTGCAGTGTGTTCTGAATACTTTCAAATTTCCACAGTCGTTCCTTTGGAAGACCATACTGCAATGCATTGGCCAGGTCAATACCGAGATGTCACAAAAGAATGCTCTGTTCAGTAGCACTAAAATTAAGATACCAATGCAACTTTGCAATATTTCAAAGATGAAATAAGCAAGTGCGTGTGGTACTTGAAATTTAATGTTTCTGAGTCATATGTGCATATAAAATGACACCAAGATTCCTAATACGAGATGAGTTTCCCCACAGGAGTCGAGTCCCCAAGAATTTTGTGTGGTACAGTATTGTTATCTTATGGAACCGCTGAGGTGAACCAAAAAGGATGATTTTAGATTTTCTCATCATTAAGTTTTAGGAAATCCCTTCCTCATCCTAATGCAAACATCTCTAATACATGATCCAAGATGATCCATAGCTGAAGCACAAATCCCGATGTACAGGATTGAAGGACAAAAAAGCTGAGCTTTGTCAGCAAAAACGTGGTAGTTAATATTATACTTCAAAAAAGATATCACACATTCGGTATGTGTAGATAGTAAACCACTGAGGGCCAAGGACTCCAGTTTTGTGATACAGGATAGTTCAGAATAACAGGATTAAATTCTACCTAAAACTAACCAATCAAAAATCTTGGCGGCGGATGATAGGATAGGTATCAATTGATAATTTGATAACTGTTGAGCATCACCTGATTTGAAGATAGGAATAATCTTTGCTACCTTACAGGTAGCTTTAGAAGGACAAAAATTACCAGAATTAAAGGAAATGTTGATAATATGACATCAGAGGTATTACAATTACATGATGAATACACTTAAGCAAAATCTCCCCCCTAACTTCATCAAGGCTGCATTTCTTTCCATTCTTTATTTCCAGTGTAACTGTTGATAATTGTACAACACAAGTCGGAAACATGAAAAAGGATCCTTGTCTAGTTGAAATAAAATTAACATTTGCAGATGAGAGATTGTCAACTAACGAATGAGCAAAATAATTTGCTAACGGTTATCGGTACAGTTTCTTTGCTATTCGAATTGTATCTGTAAGTATGTCTCCACAAGCAGATACATTCACTTTTGTTCTTAGGCAAAGGATCACTTTTAAATGTTTTGAAAAGTCTGTTTTTCCTTTGAATTGACTTTGAAATTCCCATTGATAACCACAGGAACTTTCTATGTTAGTTATATTATATATATTTGAGGATTTATCATTCAAAAGTTAAATGTCATATGTTAAGAAAATATCTGTTAAAAACTCATAAACAATGTAAGCATGATAAAATTGCCAATTAGAAGTTTCTCTTTACAGTAACTTGATGTTTTTAATGTTAACTCAATATCAATTAACCTAACAAGGGTTTACTCAACCATGGAAGAAGCAATTGTGAAAACGAAACAGCAGCAGGAGAGACAGTTTTGAAGGCCAATGCAAAATATTAAATGTGATTGGCCTTCCCTAGGCTGTATTAGTTTCACTGGTGACATTGCCCCGTTTGCAATTCTGTATAATTTGTCACAGCATGGTTCCTTCCTTCATCTCCGGCAATTGTAGAATAGGGGCTATCTCGCTGGCAGCCTCTCCAGAATTTTTGGCTCTGTTAATTACTCTGGAGAATCACAGTGTACACATGTACTGTGGAACTGCAATATCCGCCAACGACGATTCAATGTTTATCAAACAGCTTATAATATACTATGAGGCCCTTAGTATGCAATTTCCAGTCAGAGCTATAGTCGCTGTTCAAGGAACTTAGTCGTTTGAGATACCTAATGTGTTACACAATTCATGCAGGGGTGTGCCTATCAAATTATGAATTGTAAACACCCTTTGACTCAGAACTGAAAGTAGGGTGATCAGGTACAGTACAGTACGCTATTGGGAATGATTGCAATATTCACCTGGGGTCAGGCATCCCAAGTAAGGGCCCCTTCCCCAGGTCTACAGGACAGAGATTGCAGAGGAAAATGTTGCCAAATGAACCAAATTTTGGAAAGTTTCTATCAACCTTCCCTTTGAGACCAAGTTATATTTGAATATGTACATAGTTGCTGTCATCTCTGTAGCTTATATTCTACAGTCCTGCAAAGAAAAAAGAAGCAAAGATAACTAAATGCAGTGTGAATTAAAATCATCATACCAGGTGAAGCAGTACGTAATGTGCTAGCTGTCTCCGCACAATTCCCTGCTCAGCGTTGGCATGTGTACTTGTGAATTTCTAAGTTTGTTTCCTAGTAGATTTCAAGTATGTCAGTGTGATATCAATGATGTATCATGTATGTGCAATTACCTGTGTAGAATGAGATTTTTGTCTGTCAACCAAAAGCTATTTGCATTTCATCTAGATTCCTTGCATAATGTTGAGAGATAAAGGAAAAAAAAACGGAAAATAGAAGAGGCACACATCTCGTAAATTTGATGAAGATTTTGTTACCCAACATATAGTAGCTCATTTTTGCACACAGTCCCTTGTTCAAGCATTAATTAATTACAATCTTAAACTGTTACTGTGTAGTGTTGCATTGACCAGTGAAAATTGCAATTTAGCTTTAAATAAGAGATCCTTTAACTTAACCATGAAATCAGTATGCTTGATTTGTTCTGTGGAGTTGTGGCTTTTCTCATTGTCATATAATTCCCAACATACTACAACATAGGCCCACCGCCCACCCTCCTTTTCAAAAATACTTTTTCCTGTTCTTGACATTTGGCTAGAATCTTACATCACACGTATAATGAACCTGTGAGGAGAAATACTACAGGAGCAGGGTTTGTCCTTGTTAAGTAAGACGTAAATGTCATTGGGTTTGTCCAGAAGTTTAATGGTATTTTTCCAAGTGAGAAATCAGGTGGGAGGTGGAATACAGTTTTGAAGATCAAACAGCTAGATGCAATAACATCTTTGTTAGTACCTTTTGCTATATGGGAATGCAAAATGTTTTCAAGGTGTTGTGAACCCTTTGTCTTTTAAGATCGAAATAAATTTTAGATGCTTTTCAGAAGTCTCCTTCAAACACGGAGGCTCTTCAACAAAGTGGTTAGATAACATTTGTTTATGTATTTTCCTGATAACCAATAGACAGAGCATTAAAGCTATATGGAATGACGAAAAATTAAAAGCTTCCTACTGTACACTGTTACAAGCTTAGGGATTATTAAACATCACCCTGTACTCACAGAAGTGTTTGTTTCATATGAAAATTTTACTGTAGGTAGAGAAAATTCTTTGACATACAGTATGACCTGGTACACTGATGCAGGGTTTTGGTTTGTCGTCTTTAGAAGGCATCTAGGTCTAATATCATGTGGACATTGACTGCATGAGTCTCTACCACCATGAATTCTTTTCAAGCTGTTTTTGTTATATTTTCTAGGATCGACAACTAATGCCCAATGTTACAATTCAACGAAAAATATATTCTAATGTGACCAATGTAACTGTAGTGTATACCACTTGCACTTACATCCATTTCTCGTACCTGCCGATCAAATGCACCAAAAGCAAAAAGTACCAACACTGTACACAAATGAGACATCACACTGTTGACAGCACATGGCCCAGGCTGTAAGCACTCAACCCTTACTGTGTCTCCCTCCCTCAAATTTTATACAGTATATATTCAAACCAGGGAAGCTTTAAATTTTTCTGTTAGGCCTACTGTTTTTGGTAGTGATCTTGGGTCATTTGTGATCAAACTGCAAAGAGCTTTTTAATAAGATGATGCAAGACGGACCTTTGATTGATATCATATTTGCTATGGGGGTGTTCCACCTGGCGTGCAATTTACCTGAAGTCTTAGGGGGAGGTCAAAGACCATTTGGGATCAACAGAGGTTGAATATTAAAAAAATCTGTTACCTGTTGAATAAACATGGAAGGAATGCAAAAACACCACATTGAATTTATACATGGATGTACTGTTCTACATGAATCAGAGACTGCAAAAATGTCATGCACTACATTGATAGGACTTGGTCAGTTAGTAGTTACTGCACAGCCATGGATGCACACACCTGATCTGTATTTTTCCATATTTAACCATGAAGCTTTTCGTAACCAGGATATGCACCAAGATCAAATTAACACATTCAGGCCCGCTGGCGTGTAGATGTATATGCGTAAACGAGCTTTTCTCACTGGTACTGTTTCCCAGGAAGTAATTCCTCAGTTATGTTGAATTTGAGGATATAAAGGGCTTGTTTTCAGTTTTATGGTGACAGAAATGCAATCAGGGACACTTTCCAACCCTGTAAAAGATTGGTATATCTTGAAACATGTTCTTTTGGTAAAAATAAACTGAAAATAATGTAACCAAAACAAGACAAAATTGTGAACCTTTGAAAATGGTGGTGGTTACATGAAGTACATTTCATGACTTTATCTTCATATTTTTACATTTTCTTTTATTTTCTGTAGTTAATGCAAAGTTATGCAAATAAGGCTCTTGCTTACTTTTTTTTGTTAAAAAAAAAGTCCTCTGTGTCAGCAGTAACAAAATAAAGTTTCAAAAGTTACAAAATACACTTGTAACTTTCTTTCAAATACAGCATAAAACCCAACTGCATTGATAGGATCAGATTAGTGTGTGGCATGCTAGTTCACAACTTGTAACAGTTATGTAATGAATTCTCTGTGCCATTTTATTTCAGTGGACCACAAATTAACAAGATTTGTATTGTAATTACACTTACTTTAATTATCTTACATTGATCAAACTTACTTTACTTATCATTGCCTTGTATTTATTGTACGCTGGAAATGTTCAGAGTTTAAAGCATCACATACGGTAGCCCTATCCTCCATGCACAGTGAAACAGTTTGACCTCTAGTCTAGAGAGACAAAAAAAAAAAAAAAGAAGTCCATCACCTGACAGGACAGTTAAATTAATGTAGATTTTACCAATTTAAATCACACCTTCAAAAATCTGGTACTGGCTTTTATTCACACTAAAATTAGCACTTCCACAACAATCATATTGCTCTCAAGTACTATATGTTCATCATGCACAATTTTTTTATCTTCAAGTAGGAAGTTATGAGACAAACCTTTGTTGCAAAGTGTTCCTCGCTTACCCTGCAGTGGAAGCAGGAGACAGGCATTTGAACGCCATTTAAGCTATCTCAGCCATACTGTGCACATACTTAAGCATGAATAAAGCAAAAGAAGTCACTATTTATTGAAAAGGATGTAGGGAAGAAGAGAAGTTTCTTAATATTGGAGAGGATCATTTGTTATGATACGAGTGCATGTGAGACCTATAACGTAGGTAACAGCTAGCTACATGTGTATATGGGGGGTCCACATTTCCTATTGCATTGAAGAAGTACAGTCATTTGATTAAATTTCCTCTGAACTGATTCATTCCCATTTGAAAAACCAGTGCAAAAATAATGTACAGTAGATTAGGAAGGAACACAAGTAGAGTGCATCAAAGTATTTTCCTCCAAACAATACCTCCTTCCAAATGGCCAACGGTGCACCTCTTTTCACTGTGAAAACATGCCTAGCAACCTTTGACACCACCCCAGTTATGCCTGTCCAATCCCTGCTGTATTGTGGAACGGCACCTTCTGAAAGTTGCTACCTAAAGTTTAGCCTGCTCATAATGCCCCTCGTGTGATTATACAAAGAAGGATTTAATTTCTTTTTTAATTTCTGTATTTTATATGCCTCAAGGAGTTGATGCACTAGATTTTAGTTAACTGTCCTTGAAATGGTGATGTTGCATTAGTATCCATTATATATGCAGATTTGTAGATATTTTGCCCACAACACCAGGCCCAAACCATATTTTAAGCATATTTGGATCTTTATGCCACATCTTTATCATAAGGATTTTATCATTTAAATGAAATACTAGGGGAAGAATGACTGCTTCTGAAAGCCTTGAACTTCCACAGGATGACTGAGAAAAAAAGCCAAAGTAACATTTTGTTGCCCAATTTTTCTCTTCAATGCAGATGGATTGACCTGCTCACTTCCATACCATAGTTGAGTCGCTATGGAAGAATTGGAGTCCGTTCCAGGAAAGACAGATAAACTAGTTCACTCTTCACATGTCGTTGTTGGGTCTGGGGAGAAAACTGAAAAAGATGGATCGGACGGCAACAGCAAGCTCTCTTTACCAAAACAAAGAGCAACAGAGTCCCGGAGACAAGACTCTGGACGGTGTCCGTTCTCATCCACAAAGCATAACAAGAAGGACAAGGAGTCTCCAGCAGCTGTAACTACCGGACCGGATGTTGTATCAGAAACTAAGACAAATGTTGAACTCCTTGCCTCAGAAGCCAGGGTTGTCAAAGATCCTAAAGAGGGCAGGCATGTTGTATCAAAACCAAAGAAGAAACCGCCCTTGTTCAGAACTAAAGTCTCAGAAGAGAATTTAGAGTCTAGTATACCAAGGTTAACAAGGCAAGCCAGCCAAGAGGAGCCCTTGCCACCAGAAAATACTTTTGTTAGGAGGAGGTCCAATGGTAGAAACAAGTTTTTACCTAGGAGCCAGCCGGTTTCAGATGATACTTCGCCACCTCCAACACCTGACATTGCCATCCATATTCAACAGGTATAGTATGTACAGGTTTCAGCAATAAGTTATTAGCTCATAAGTACTGTCAGTCTTTCGGATGAGAATTTTAGATACAAGAAATTTTGTGGTTTGGCTTTCAGTTTTTTTTTCCCAGGAATTGCTGCATATACATATACTTATCCCTTGCTTCATTAGTGCATACATTTAAGCTTGCTCTAATTGAAACACAAGAATACTCGAGGTTTTTGGCCTCTGACACCTTCGCAAGAGACAAAAACAGCAGGAGCAGATAGACACACTTGGTGCAGACTCGAGGAAAAAACCAACGAGGGCGGGCCAGACCAAAGAGGGCACGGAGTTTGAATTAGTTTTGGGGAACGTAAAGCAAGGCTAAATGTATGCATTAGTGAAGCAGTGTGTAAGTATAGTCAATTGTGAATACCCACACCAGTGAGTTGTGGGGAATCCCTTAAGCATATTCCATTTTCGTGAGGGTAGATTCCTTGTAAGTCATACAGTATTACCCTTCTCCATGTCAGTGTGTTAAATTATGCTATCACAGGCTCGTTTGCCTAACTGAGGCGGTTTGTGAATTTTAGGCAGAGGTTGGGGAGGTTTTGAAATACCTATGTGTCCTTGAGGAATTCTCATGTTTCTTGAACATTTTGGTTTTGATGAAATTGTAACCTGTGTGATGACGCGGTGGGGTATGTTTGTGATGTTTACCTTGTAAACAGGATATCTCAAGAAGGGAAGCTTGGACAGTTGTTATATTTAGTGCATTGGTGTACCACATTGATTGCAAGAACCCTATCGTTTTTGGTTGAGGTCAAAGGTCATTTGGAGTCAACAGGGGTCAAATTGTGAAAACCTTGTAAACACAATATCACAGGAAGGGAAGCTTGTACAAACCTTATATCTGGTATGTAGGTGAACCACATTGATCTATCAGTATTGATTTTAGTGGTGGTTAAAGGTCAACAGGGGACAAATTGTGAAGATTTTGTAAACATGATATCTCAAGAAGGAAAACTTGGGCAGACCAAGGTGGTAAGTTCTGCCATATGATTTCAAATTCTTTCAACATACTGTAACAACAAAAAGTGTAAAATATAATGTAGTGGTTGACAGATTTTATTCAAATCAACCTTGTGCTTCTTTTAACAAGCCAATGAGAAATATACTAGTAGTGAATATTCAGTTAGTCAAAACAGCTGGTCACTGACCCGCATGAGGTGATCACGTAGTACAGTAGGTTATGAGTACAGTGCTTCATTTCACCAAATGCTACAATTTCCGATACCGACCAGCGAGCGACGGCTTGAGTAGTATGTTTTGGACACATCGGTGACACCTGTACTGTGGCACATTCATTATGTAGGTGCTTAGTAACAACTGTGATTTTTTTTAACTGTTTTTATGCCATTCCCCTTGCTTTTCAAAGTAGTGACTGTCATTTCCGTTCACTGAGTGAGGTATTCCATCCAGGAACTACCTTGTGTACTTTTAAAAATAAAGAGAAACTTAGGATCTACGGTAGCATAGTCTTATCCTTCTGGGCTTTCAGTACACAGGCATTCTCTCTAACATCTTTTAAGTTATGGTTGTCATATTTGTCTTGCATACATGACCAGATCACGATTTCCGTGACTTAAGTTGTAATGTATGCACTGTATGCAATGACTTCATACTGTACAGTACTGTATGTCTGTCTGTCTGTCCATCCATTTGTCCAAAGACATATTTTGTGTTAATTTTAGTGAGACTGTGTAGCTATTGTTTGACCAAGAATAGCTTTCATGGGCATAGTAGGAACTTCAGATATGTCTTAACTGCCAGTGTGAATATTTTGGGGGACAAATTTCTACAAACTAGACAATATTTTACGTGCAGTACTTAGATCTTTGTATTGTGTAAGCAAGGAATTAAAATACTTGGGCTGTGTGTCGGAACAAACATATGTGTCCAGGCCTCTATTCAGGTGAAAAACAAAGAACAGTGTTGTTGAGGGATTACAGTGTAATAACCACTCTAATACTACCAGTGCAGCAAATGGAGAAAGTAAGGAAAAAGGTTGTAGACATTGCAGACATCTGCTCACCCTAATGCATTGTTAAACTAGGCTTAACAAACCCTGAATAAGTTGTTCTTCCTGGGCCCTCTATGCTGTAGACTGGCCTTGTTAAACCTTCCCTTGGACTACCTTTGCACACAAGGTTTTTCAGGACCTTGGATTTTCTTCTCCAGAGGGAGCTGAAAAATAAGAAAGAAACCTTGAATGTTCTTGGGAGTACCCATACCGGTAAGTTGCGGAGATTTTGGTGTTAAACGAAAAAACTTCAAATTCCACGTAAAGTGAAGAAGGACAACAGGGTAATGAGCATGACTGAAAGGCACACTTACTGTAGAAATTTTATCAAACACTCTCTTTTACACCTGTTTGTACACACTACATGTAAATTTATACTTATTAATAATAAATTGGTAATTGTGCAGAATAAATGTCCGGTAAGACTCAAGTGCGTACCGCCTTCAGTTTTCCATTTCCTGTTTAGTCATCATGCAGTCAGTTCTCCTGTTAATTCCTTCATCAGTTGGACGAAATGAGTTTTTCAATTGTCCGTTAGTTCTGATACAGGCGTACATTCTGTTGGTTATCAGTGTGTTGTATGCATGGCCACACTTGGTCAGCAAAATACAAGGGAACTTTAAAAGATATTGTGCTTTTAAGGTTTTCCCAAGTGTGCTTCTGTGTTTTGTAAAGTATCAGACATGCTTTAAGATGCATAATTTGCAAGTATAGCCTTACATGGGCAAGCTTGCTACATACTGGTTTCATCTTTCAGTGGGTTCTTCTTTTTTTTTGCAATCATATACCTTGTTTGTGCTTAGAGGTCATGTGACATGAAAATGACATTTTAGAGCATTGGGTACACTAAGCGTTGAAAATATTAAAAATAGCCACAAATTCCATCAAATTCTGTCAAACATTGACCAATTTACGAGGAAATTACCTAAATTAGTGTCTCACAGCTGTGTCATGAATAAACATTGGCTAAGTATGCAAATTTGTAACATCAAGAAATGGGACTCCTATGATATGTCTTATCTTAATCCTTTGTTTATGTAACGTTATTTGTAGGGCATTTGACAATTTTTTATGACGGCAGGGTTTTATTTTGGAAGCATGCATTTTCTTCAAAAGTACTGATATCACTTACCAATGTGAAACACAGTAATAAAGTAATTAAGAGGCAAATACTATATATATATGTACGATATATATCTGAACTTACCTGTCTCCATCTAACTTATGCATGTCCCTCTACTGTGCTAGCATTACTACTGGTAACCTTTGACCCCGCCTTTACCTTTGCCCTAACCCGCAATGGACTAGCTCCCCCTTCCCTAACTACCACCCAAAAGTGCTAGTTGGTTTCCATTACTGCTCTTGGATTTTTGGTGAATTTTCACTATCTCCGTTTTTCCTGAGGAAGTCTATCTTCGTGGATTTATTCCTTACCTACCTTAGACGCCTCTGAACCATGAATCGTTGATAAGTATCCTTTAATTATCAGGTTTTTGTGGGTCTTTATATGTATGGGTCTATGGGTCTATATATGGGTCTATATATGGGTCTATATATATATGTATATATATATATTGTAGGTTTAACAAAAGAAATACTGTCACTGTGCAGCACTCCATGTCATCTGTTTTGCATTTTCCTCGAACTTTGAAATGCCATACAGTATCTCGAAAATGGTGAAAAAAAAAACAAAATTCTAACAGATTTTCACTCAGACTTTTACTTTGCAACTTCTGAATGAAGGGTGATCTTTTCTAGAAGCATGTCTCACAACCTTTCATGCTCAACACTTTTGACTAGGAGGATGAGACAGTTACGAGAAAGACTTTCCTTTTCAGACTACTCAAGTCCTCGCTCCTTGGTCGGTATCGGGAATTGTAGTATTTGATGAAAGGAAGCACTGTATTTACAATAACCTATGAATTGACCACAACATTGTGGGCGTCAGTGATCCTGAGTTGTTTTGACAAGCTGAATATACTAGTATACTTCCCATTGGCTTGTTCAAAGAAGCACACCGTTGATTCGAATGAAAACTCAACCACTACATTATCGTATTTTACACTTTTTTGTTGTTGTGTTAGAAGAATTTGAAATCATATGGCAGAATTTACAACTGAAACTTATTTATTTTCACAGATTGTCTGAATGGTGTAATTAAAAGCCTCACCAAACTTTTGGAGATGAAATTCCAATGTTTTTACTTTTTGCCTATGCACGTTATCACTTTAACCAGGCTGATCCTGAGCATGCAGGGCATGGTGCTAGAACTTCACTGGGGTACATACAAAGCTAAGTTAAAAGCAATGTATAAGTGTCAGCGAGGGGTATCTTGTCACACTTTTATTCCCACACCAGTGAGTTTTGAAAACCTCAGGGAAATACAAGGAAATAATTTGTACCAAAGTTTGAGCTGTGTTTCATATAGATTACAGTAAGGTGTAAATGATCAGAAATCATGTATTCAAGTCAGTGTCTACTGGTGCTTTGTACAGAATGCATGTTATTGACTCACTTGGAAGAGTAGGGCACAAGCTAACGTCTTTCTCACGACTTGATTTTTGGAGATCTACAGTATCTATCATCCCACTGGTCTTATGTTTGTCAGGTTCGTGGGTTTGTGAGATTCGTCGGGTATCTTCTTGTAAAGTAGTTTTCATCTCGTACTCTACCTTTAAAAGTGCCAGACCCTCTTTTCTGATACATAGAAAATCTGATTCATTGTGATTTCTGTCCAATTAATATCACACTGTGCCTTAAGGATTGCACTTTATTCTGGGACCATCAGCACTTGTGATCTATTGCTTGTAGAAGGCAAATGAAGCCAGTCAGGCTTCAGTCCGCTACAAAAATACATGGGACACCTTCCCCTTTTCTCCCATTCAGTGTTGAAATTTGGAATATCTTTTGGTTGGGACTAAATTGATCTAGGGGGGAGGGGATAGTGAAAGATAAACGGATCTACTTTAATAGTGCCGCATCTGTGTACGAGTGTCACATCATTTGTGTCGAGGATTGTCTGAGCTGCTGTGTACATGTATTGGAGTGTATGGATATATACTAAGTAGAGTATACAGAAACATTGTGACTTTCTGGGAAAAGTTTGAAGGCAGTCATTGGAAATTGGTGATGAAGTAATTCAGGGATACAGTGTATTCTTGATTTGGGAATAGAAGAAAGTTAAAATAGAATAATTTATTTCCATTATTGTGATTATGACGTAAAATTCATCCGCTCAAGAGATGCTACCAAAAGAGCAAGGAAAATATAGAAATCTGATTATACCATATGGTGCTTCCTTTGTAATTTGACACTTAAATACAACAGCGGCAGAATGAATATCATAAGTCTAAGTAGCACTTACAGTACAGTTTTCCATGTCATGTCATGTTTGCCAATAACATATATCATATTACCAACCCTAGGAAAGAATATACTGTGTACAGAAAAACCTGTTGAAGGTTACTTGTAAAGCCTCTCCGTGCAATAATGTGGTAGAGTAACATCGTATTCGACGGTTCACCGCTGGCTTGATGACATTTCACCATTAAAATACAGACTATTTCAATGGGACTGACGGTTCACCGCACTAACACTATTTGAGGAAAAGGCATGATAAAAAACAAGTTTGATAGCAATTTTATGGTGAACTGTGAAAAAATATGGAATAAACTATAAATGAAGGTACTGTATCAACTAAAATTGTATGGAAATACAATGATATCATGTATACTACACCATTGCATAGCTATGACATTATCGTTAGAGAAGAACAAAATATATGGTGCATCACGTGGTTCACCATAGGTTTGGTATGGCAATTAAAGGAGAACAACTTCATAAATAATCATTGAATTAATGTACTTCTTGTGCATGTCCTTAATAAACCTTGCAAGTTGCAACAAAGCTTACTTACTATGAACATTTATACCTTTAGTAATGTTGACCCATTATCCACCTCCCCCCCAAAAAAACCCTCCCAATGTTCTATTGAGTCCCAAACTCAGAATATACAGTACTGTATCCTTCAACTACTCATCAGCAAATTTTCTATCACATGCTCTTAAACGTGTCCCAAAAATTTTTAAGTCTTCTGTACTCTACCATATATATCCCTATGCTCCAATACATGTGTACAGCAGTTCAGACAATCCTCAACAAAAATACATGGGACACTTTCTCCACTTCCCCATTCTGTGCTGAAATTTGGGATATCTTTTGGTTGGGACAACATTGATCTAGGGGGGAGGGAATTGTGAAAGATGAACGAATCCACTTCAATATTAATTGCCACATTTGTGTACAATTGTCCCATCATTTGTTGTCGAGGATTGTAGACCTTAGAGGGCTCGGTGCTAGAATTAATTTTGAGCATTTAGAGCAAGGCTAAATTAATGCATTTGTGAAGCAAGGGGTAAGTATAGTCACTTGTGAATACCTGCACCAGTGAGTTGTGGAGAATCTGTTGCTGGCTAGATATGTTATACACTGGTTGTGTTGTTTCTCACACTTTCAACAAGTTGAGTTTCAGTAAATTGAAAACAGTAACAAGGGATTTTGAAAAAGAAGTCTTTAAAATACCACTTTGTATGTGATACCCTTACACTGTAGTCTCTCAGAACTTGGTTAACTAGCATACAGTCTATTTAAAGTGCACTCTCTGATAGTACGATAAAACACACACTGCAACAGATGTTTTGAATGTGAGCAATAATGAGGCTGCAGTAGAAAAAGCTTGAGCAGGATCAAAGATAATACAGCCACAAAAATGTTTTTTTTTGTCAGAGTCAAGAAAAGGCATGTTGCTTGGTACAGTAGAAGCATGTGTTGGATCCAGAAGAACTTATCTGCAGTAGTTAGAATTAAGATTAGGTTCAAATTTTAAAAAGTATACCATTAGAAAAAATTGTGGTGGAGATAACAACAGAAGAAGATAGAAGACCAGACCAAGCTGTTTCTGCACCAACTATTAAAACTCCTTCATTAGGATGAAGAATTATTCTGTATATACTGCATCTTCTGTAGGCAGCAACTTTGATCTCGTCTCTAGCTACATGTAGCTAAATGGGAGGCCTGGTGACATTGAAAGCATATAGACGCTAAATTGTGCTGCTTT
Organism: Stichopus chloronotus; assembly: GCA_021234535.1. Taxonomy (NCBI): domain Eukaryota; kingdom Metazoa; phylum Echinodermata; class Holothuroidea; order Aspidochirotida; family Stichopodidae; genus Stichopus; species Stichopus chloronotus. The sequence continues at coordinate 8,855,073 of CM037835.1, forward strand.
GTAATTCAGATAAAAATTTGTCTGAATTTGTAATATTTGTAGAATCTGGTTTACTTTGCAGTCTGATCCACCAACTGTGTGTAGATTTCCTCATCAGCACAGCGGTGATGGACCGTCTCTCAACCCATTCATTAAACAGTCTAGCTTAGAGGCCAGAAGTGAGCCTGCATTATCAAGAGGTGAGTTGTTCTTCTTGTTTACTGTGAATGAGGTGCCAGTGGTGGCTTTATTTTCCAACATCCTCCAATACATGGCTGTGTATCCCTGATGTTTTGTTATCCTACAGTTGTCTTAAGTACTTTAAGATAATGACTTTTGAATGATTGAGGGTGCTTCATCTAGGGTTTGGTGGTATAGTGGTACCCAAGTCAGTAACGGTCTTCACAGTACCGGTACTTGCAGCACCTGTGACAGAGTCTGCTTGTGCGAGCACTGGTGCTTTTGAATACTTCACACTTCGCAGTACCCCCGAAACTTATCAGTAACGGTACCGTCTCCAACAAATCAACAAATTATTTGGGTTTTTCAAATGTAGTGTTAATTCTTACATATCAACATCAAAATGGACCAAAAATAAATCCATATCCATTTTACTACTTTTCATTTCGATATCTCACAAAAAACCCCCAAAAACAAAGCTCAAGGCTCCCGAAAGTAACTGTTTTCGTCGCTGTAAACAGTCGTGGTTAACCTGGTACACAGTGGTGGTTGTTGCCTTATGGCTAATGAAGCAGCTATTTTCCACTAATCATGCAAACCATACAGGCTAGGCCTACACATATAGCCAATTTTTTTAACACTAACTTACTGTAAACGAAGAGTAAAATTTAAAATTTATCTGTGCATCACACTAAACGAAAGTCAACAAAACATTGTTGAACTACCGTATTGGTTTGAAAACCTCTACTCAATTCTCTATGTAGCTGCAAACCCCATCCACAGTTTGCTGATTATAATAATAATAATAATTGTGCATTTATAAAGCGCCATCTATCTATGTAACATAATCTGAGGCGCAAAAAGATAAGGTACGGATCATCACAAAGAACTTGAAAATATATAAAGGAAAAACACCAGTAAGAAAAGATTAATTGAAAGCAATAGAGAACAAATAGGTTTTAAGATAATTCTTGAAGGTATGTAAAGAAGTGCAACTGCGAATGTCCAATGGAAGAGAGTTCCAGAGTTTAGGAGCAGCAACAGAAAAGGCCTTATCGCCAGCAGCTGCTGAAGTTCTTGATATGGCTAGAAGATTTTTTCCTGCCGATCTTAAATTGGGACCTGAGGAATATGGTTTGAGGAGTTCTGCTAGATAAACCGGTGCTTTGCCATTTAACGCTTTCCAAGTGAGTAAAATTATTTTAAAGTCAATACGATGCCGGACTGGAAGGCAGTGAAGATGTCTCAAGATGGGGGTAACGTGATCGTGTTTTCCAGCGTTTGTTAAAATCCGGGCCGCTGCATTCTGAACTTCTTATTAACCTGTCGGAAATACCGCACAACAGGGAGTTACCATTGTTAAGCCTGGATGGTATAAGGGCATGAACAATTAAGGCCGCTGAATCATCAGGTAAACACCTGCGAATACTATTTATGTTCCTGATATGAAAGAAAGTAGTTTGACAGAGTTTCTTAACATGATTCTCCATGGACAAGATATTGTCAAAGATTACACCAAGATTGCAAGCAGCAATGGGAGGTTGATTATAACTGAGTCTGTATCAATTAATGATAAAGATAATGGAGCATCAAAGAAAACAAAACAAACAACAAAACAAACAACAACAAAGATAAACTGGTCTTTCTGCAGCTGCCCTTCACCTTATTCAAGACATTTTTTATAGCCCTGAGGTGGAATGTGAGTACGAGTTGCCGTTGGGGATATTTATTATCGCATGTAGGCTATAGATGCTCAAATATGCTACATAGGCCTAACTTTACCAAGATCAGATTGCTTGGAAAATAAAAAAACAAATGGAAACAAAAAGTTTGAAATGTTAGAAAATTTCTTCATTTTGAGCACAAAGTTGGTGACCTTGATATAGCTGAACTGCTGCTGATTGGTCTATGTCCATCATGTTAATACTCCTGGTATACCATTTAGGACAATCCCAGCCAAAAATTTTTACATTAGAGAGAGAATTTCATGGAACTAGTACACACAATCTTAACTCAGATTAACTCCAATTAACACAGAAATTGCCCAGATGGAAAGATCATACTCTAAATACTTCCTGAAATTCCCTCAGCAAAAGGAAAATGTCCGTATCTTCTTCTATTTTCGAGTTAAGTTATGAGCAATTTTATATTTTAAAATGTCAACTTAAACTACCACCTTCGTTTGTGGCATAGCTTTCATAGGTTATCCTGCAGCTATACTGTTGCTGTCACATGTAGTCCAGTTTCAGGGTTGGCAGTTTGTGGAGTAACTGGTGGAGTCGCTGGCTGTATTACCTGAAAAACTGCCTAACAAAACTACAGTAACTCCACATGAGGAAACCTGACCCTGTTTTTTTGTACGGTGTAACACTTTTACCATTACATACTCAATCTATGTTACTATAAGTGGAGAGGAAATTGTGAACCCGTAACGTCCCATTTGGGTGACTATTAAAATTGGGGAAAACAAAATTCTTGAAATTTTGTGATAAAGTGGGTGGTTTATTGTTATATCCATCAAGACCCCCAAATGCCTTTTGGCATGCATTTTTAATATTTACCGACCTACAAATGTAAAAGAAAACACAAATTGACCTATTTTGACATTTAAAATGCCAAATTGGCAACCCTGACTACAAATATAGGCAGGCAGCACTTGGTGGAAGAAAAAATTTCCAGTGCTAATTCTGCTATGGATTGCGACACACGGGGACACTTTTACTTTACCGAATTAACCCCATTTATAATGAAAATTTCATTCACATAAATGCATAAGTTGGATTGGGAATTTCCGCAATACATGATCATCAGCAAAATTCCTGGGCATGCATCTAATTATGTACACGTAGTCTTGCCTGCCACTTGCATGAGGAACTCACGATTAGCTGTCAAAAATCACGGGAAGTAAAGGTCAACGAATCAATCTGTGAACTTGTACACAATATCATTGACTTCAAGGCTTTCAGTCATTCTACATTGGGGTCTTTGGGCAGGGCATAGATAGCTTGCTCAGCTTGGAACTGACGTGACGAACAACGGGTGAAATTTTTCCGTTGAAATAGTACAGTGATTCGCTCGCTCGAATGCACGTACAATAGTGTGTGTTACATTACCCATAGTCCTTGTATTGATGAAAGCTACATTATTTGTGTACGTACGCGGCAGTAACAGCGAATTTGTTTGTATCTGTGGTGAAAGTTTCAGTGGAACAAGACAAGTTTTCAACGATTTTTTGTGACGAAATGATTTGTAAGTAATGGACCATATCAGATCATCTAGCTTTAGAATTTATTGCTGAGTGTCAACTTGTCATTGAATTTCTAGGCCACAAATGGTGAGTGTGTGTGTTGACACATGATCGCATCGACAAAACGTTCGCCGATTTACTTGCTGTGCGCAGTACTGCTCTCAAACCGTGCTGAAGCTGCACATATGAAACTTTTTTCACACCATTGCATGGGTTTTTGTCAATGAATTTACTTGAAGACATGAATATAAGGTCCTGCATTACTACCACAGTATATAGGGCACAGAAACGCTTGTCTTTATTATCGCTTGTCTTTATTATCACTTTGAACAGTGCGGCAAGTACTGGTTCTTCGATAAATACTGGTACCGATAGGCCGCAAGCATTGGTACTGATTTTCCTGGTACCACCCAACCCCAGTTTTAATGTCTCACATAATCTTCTGAAGTGAGGGATTTCATAATAATTTTCAGCTGTGAACGGAGTCACTAGCTCTCCACGACATAAAATTGCTTTAAGGGTTGTAAATGCTAGAATTTGCACATGTGAGGTTAAGTGTTACAAATTGTATGGGACACATCAGGTTCTATTGCAGTTGGATGTACCGTATGCTGCCTTTAATAGGTACAGTAGGATTAAGATAACAGCAGGATGTGTCCCTAAGTTTGAAAGTGAGATACTATATGTGTAGATGATATGTTGTTGTTTTCTTATTCTGTTGATCTCTTGTTTTATATGTGATACTCATTAATGTTTAAAATGTGTTTTTTTTTTTGTCATTTTATTCCCAAGGGGGTCTTGCTGCACTAGCTCTTACTCTTTTTTTTTTTTTCCAGACCTCCTCCACGTATTGTAATAAAATTTCTCACCAGGTTTTGTATTACTGTGGAAATTTCAATACAAATACACAATATTTTCAAGCAGGTCAGGGTTGTTATGCAAATGACTTGGATGTGCACGTGGGTGTGAATTTAATTGAGAGTGCTCTTTCGTCTGTATAAACTCGTTGCATTCATGAAGATTTCTACAAACTGAAATACCAAGGGGTCATATATAATTATCTTTACTCCCACCAGTTGCCTTGAAACTGAAAATATGAATTGACTGTTTTGCTCAGTAATTTTTCTTTTTATTTTTTTTTATTGTTGCAGAACCTAGTCAAGAAAAAGAATTTACAGATTCCAAAGGTGTCAATTTACAACAATTTATTGTGGACACTTTACGTAAGCCCCAAGACAGGACAATGCTGCTACATTTGGAGAAGGAATTAGCTGACCTGGTTCATTCAAAGTAATTCTCAAAGCTTTCTTTGCTTTTCCTTTGTACAATACCAGGTTGCTATTTGATGCCCTGCTGTACACTGGTGCGTGTCAGTGTTCGCATGTCATTAACAACCATGTCTTCCCGTTGAATATGCAAGTGGCGTTTTCTGTTCAATTGTGCATTTTGTATTGAGCAATTCACATACATGTGTTATTTTCTTCATTAATTTATAAGGCTTTTTTTTCTCTTCATGTGGTGTTTTGTGGATTACATTGTCTAAGTTATTGATCGTATGTGTGAGGATTTGTGGGTTAGATTTGTAATTATTTTGGCAATTTGCAGCATGTTATTTGCATTTGAGTGTGAGTGCTTGTGCATGTGAATAAATATATGCATATCTCATTGTTCTTTTCATTGTTTTTGATTTTTGGTTCCAATGGTAATTCTCACCTATGTAGTCATGCTGGTGTGTATTGTTTGTCTGTGTATGGATGGGTGCAGGTAGGACTATGGATGTGTGTGTTCAGTAGGGGTGTGTGTGCCATGTGTGTGTTTGTGATGCTTTGCTTTTGAACACACTATCTCAAGTAGGGAATGTTTGACAGACCTCATATTTGGTATGAAGGTGTAACTTGTTGAGTTAAAGTAGCCTATTCTTTTGGTGTAGGTCAGAGGTCATTAGGAAGGTAATCTTGAACTGACTTTACATTTACCATGAAGATAAACTGCACTGAGTGCAGCAAGTGCCTTGTTTTGATGGGGGTCGTTTGAGATCGTTTGAGATCAATAGGAAACAGTCAAAAGGGTCATGTGAAAAAGGTGCACTTCACAAAAACATTGTAGACAGGATGTCTGGAGAAAAAGCTTAGATTGATCTCAAAATTGGTTTGTAGGTGTATAACTTTGGGTATAAGAAGTTGGTTTTTGTGTAGGTCAAATGTCATTTAAGGTCATTAGGGCTCAAATTAGAAACACCCGGTTACAAAACTTTGTCTCAAACAATTGAAACATGGACTGGTTGCATATTTAGTGTGCTGGTGCACTACATTAAGTAGCCTATTAAGAAGCGTATTGTTTTGATGGAAGTCATTTGATGTCAGCTGAGGTTAAATTACAAAAGCATTGTTGAAGCAATATCTCAAGAAGGGGATTGTGGACTGAGTTCATATTTGGTATGTAGGTGAAAGACCGTAAATTGAGTGCAGCAAGTGTCATTTTTGGTGCAGGTCAAAGGTCAATTAAGGTCAGCAGGTGTGAGTTTGCAAAAACATTGTGAACTTGGTATCTCAAAAAGGGAATCTCGCATTGACCTTATATTTACCATACTTCATTGCACGCAAGTCTCTTATTGTGGTTTTAGTAGAGGTCGCATTTCATTTCGGGTCAATTAGGGTGGCAAGGTATTCTTGTAAACTAGACATCTCAGAAAGAGAAGCATGGACTGACTTCAAATGTGGTATATGTACCATGTAAATGTATTACTTTGAGTAAAAACTGGCTATTGTCTTTCAGTGACAGTCAAAAGTCATTAAGAGTCCAGTATGTGGCAACTTTCAAAGAAGAAAGTACTTTAAAGAGGCAAGCATGTACAAACCTCAATGCTGTGGTTGAGTGGATAAAGTTGGTGGCATTTGAAGTAATGAAGCTTGCAAGCAGGAGGTCCTGGTTTCGATCCCTAGCCAAGTCACAATAGGATGGGTTTTTCATCCAAGAGTAATCTTCAGGTTTTCCCATCTGAACTGACCTTGTGAAAAATGAAACCAAATTTGATCCAAAATTGCTAAATTGGTAGTTACCCGATGTGAAGTTGAACTATAGATACCAACCACAGGCTTCCTCCATTAATTATTAATTTAGTTTGTGTTATGTCAGTCTCAGTGTTATAATGTTTCTCCCAATGTGTTTGCTTTACATCTTGTCTACCTGCCGTGATTGTCTTTGGCACTGCTGCTCATTACATGAAATTAAAACTGTGGTTACGTCATCCAAACCACAGGGCATTCTTGCATTCTGATTGTATTTGACAATAGTTGTACATCACACCCATTGAGTTACGTAGGATAGGTTTTTCTAGCCATCAGGTGGGCAGTATCCGTCAGCTTTGTTTTTCACCCCTGGTTCTGCCTTTGCTTTGCAGCTCCTCGGAGAAAAAATTTGGCCCAATGTCGTCGTATCATCGAATGATCGTGCACAGGGTGGCAGCTTACTTTGGTCTCGATCACAACGTTGACCAGACGGGGAAAGCAGTCATTGTCAACAAAACTGCCAACACTAGGATGTAAGTTTTTACTTGTTTCATAGTTGCAAGGGTCAAACAAGCATTGTGATAATATCACATTGTTCAAAGTACTGCTGGCATTTGATATCGATTACTTGCCAGTAACCACGATTACACTTTGACAGTTCTTAAAATTAATCATGTTCAAAAATTGTGATGCCCTCTCTCAGCTACAACTCCAAAGCAAGGTTGCGAGAGGAAAATTAACCACAATTAACAAGGCAACTAATTTAGTCTATGTGTGTACTTTTTAAGGAACCAGACCAGAAGAAGTTATTCTGTAAAGTCTTGATTTATTTTCTGAGTTGTGGTGTTCTATGACAAGGGGATTTAGTTAGCTCCCCACTAAACCTGTCCCAACACAGCCCCAAATGTGGTGTTAAAGGTCATCAGCACTTTTGGCATGGCAAATGGAAATAAGAGTCATTGTATTGAGACAGGTATGTGAATTATTTGAAAATAACCAAATGAGGTAAGTTTGTGGATTTTCTCCATCTGGAGGTCTTCTCTGACTTCAGGGTATCTTCTGATTTGAAGGTATTCTCTAATTTGAGGTATTCCCTAAGCTTAGTTATTCTCTAATATGAGGTATTCTTTGACTTAAGCTAATCCCTTACTTTGAGTTGGTCTTAGACTGGTGTTCTGTTCACTGATAAAAGGTATTCTTTGACTTTCTCTAGTTAGGCATTCTCTAGTTATTTGAGGTATTTTCTGAACTGAAGTATTCACCAATTCAAGCTATTTTTTTCTTGTAGAGAGCAGAATGTGAAGTAACAGTTAACTGATAATTTGTGAGATGTAGAAAGGAATTCTCTCTGAACATTGTTAGATGGATGAATGTGATCCATTCTTTTTTTTTCCCCTTGTTTTTTTGCTTTCTTCAAAAGACCTGAAAAGAAGTTCAAAGATCACATACATGAAGACAAACTGGATGGCCCAGCTCGACGTATTCTCAAAAGGGACACAGCCAGTTATGAGGACAAAGATTATTACGTAAGTATTGTTAAGGTGTATGACATCTTCAGACACTTCTCGACTCCACTGAGGTATATGTTTCATACTTCACTCATAGTTTGAATGTATGCAGACCTCAAAGCTATCATTTGTATGTTTTTTTTTTAATTCCATGCCTAAAGCTGACAATTAATCTATGCAATGGTGTGTGTATGTAGGTGATGCCTTTCCTTGTAAACATGGTGTTTCAAGAAGAGTAAGGTTCTTGAACTTCAAAAATGGTGTGTTGGTAGTCAATTGTCTGTTGGTGATCCCTGTTGTTTTTTGTGGCAGTCAAAGGTCACCAAAGCTTATAGTATGGAACCTATTAAGGGAAATATTTCAGCAACTGAATGTTACTGAAACTTGAAATCGTTAACATTGTTTGCTCTTGATAAGCATTGATCTCTTTCATTTTTATGGAGGTCGAAGGTCATGTGAGTTCATTAGAGTTCATAGTTTGAAACCTTATAGACATAGTATATCAAGAAAGGTAAGGTGTTCGAACTTTAAAATTGGTCCATACTGTCTAACCGTCCATTGCTTTTTATGCTTCTTGGCAAGGAATGGCAAAGTCATTTTACTTTCTGGTTATTACTATCACCTTTTTTTTCATAATGCTGTACTTGAAGGTCATATATTGTCAGGAAACTAAGCAACTGCACCAGTGTTAGGGAAATCTGTGGCTAGTATTAAATCTTCATGACAGGTTAATACCAACTCTTTTTGACCATATGTGGTAAAAAAATTATCTTTTTTCTCAAGGTCAGTTCAGGACTATGAATACCTCTTGTCCACTTTGCCATCTTTCTGGTGTTAGAAATTTATTAATTATTGCATTTAATTTTTTTGCTTTGTAGGACCAGTCAGAGAAATCTGACATGTTTTCAAAGGATGATAAGAAGAGTAAGTCATTCGAGGAGCGTCAAGAGCGCTACGACCGTGTCAGAGCTAGGATATTCAATCAGTCGGTGAGTCCCGTCAGTAGGGACTTTTTTATTACACGATGGTAGATAAAGAGGACGGAATACAACAAAATATGGACTGCACATGAGCAGAAGCCAGCATTCCTCCGTCCTGTTGATTTTTAGAACGGTCATCGACCATTGTGACACCATAGTGATGAGTGTGGAAGCCAACAAAGCTTTGTAACTTTGTCAATGAATGTGTGCATGATTGTTATGATGTTATTCTAACGCACTGTCATCTTAAAAGAAAAAAACAAAACACCTTAAATGTCAGGATGGAACGCCGTGTGTGCATACATTTTAACACTCTGTCCTGTTTCTCTACTGTCCTGAATCAAAAAGTCCCTAATACTAATGGCGATGACGGCACATCTACCAACAAGTGAGCTGTTTCAATTTTGGATAGATCTTCAACTTAAAACTGTGAGCTCTCAGATAGTAAAAAGTATTGAAATGACCATAGACAGAAGTCTAATTGAACACTGACTTGGTCAATATTTCCTGAAATGCATCAGAATTTGTACATCACTTTTAAGTAGTTCAAATAGATGCCACAGTAAGGATGTGAATGTTTTGCTCGTCCAAGTCTGGGCTTTGTTACATATGTCAACCCGTCTACCAAAGCGACGAACACGTCGTGGCAGTTTTCCCTGCAGGGGAGGTTGCACTTTTGTGGTGTTTTTATGCAAGGAAGTAATAGAGACCTGTCATATTTGACATAATTGTTATCATGGTTCTAATGTCTTCATTCTTCATTTCTGTCATCATCAGCAATCGGCTTCAACTTCTCAAGAGGCTCTCACCGTGGATTCTCCAACCAGGTAACTCTGCTGCATGACTCATGACAGATGGAGTATTGGTGTGATTGGTGTGCTAAAGGATCAGTGACTGGATTAATTGATCAGTCAGTCTATGGATTGATTGATTGATTGAAATTTGTTGTTGGGGGGGTTACTTTTGCCACAATTACAATTGTTTTTATTACTGCAGTTATTGAAAGAGGCTCATTGATTTGTTTCACGAAATTCTCTAAACTGTCCTAAACCTGTCAAGTTTTCTTCACATACTAATGACAAGTGGTCAAACTCAGAGGATCCCCATGTGTTAATTGCAACGGAACAGCAATGACTGAATGATTAAAGATTCAACTTTGTTTTTGAAAATCTGTGACCAGACACCTTTAACAACAGTGCTAATTCATATGATTTCAACCTGCACAAGGAATGTTAAAAATTCAAAATATTTGAGAGTTTCAAATAATTTTACGATTGAACTTTGTTTTTGAAAATCTGTGACCAGACACTTTTCACATCAGTGCTAATTCATATGATTTAAACCAGTACAAGGAAGGTTGAAAAGTTCAAAATATTTGAGGGTTTTCATAACTATTGGATGTGAAACTTGACTATATGCTAATTGTAGGTATTGTCATGTTCTTGTACCCTTCGAAATCCTCACAGACTCATTGATATCAACGCAATGAGCCCCTTAAAGTAACGTTAGCCTTTTACAGCTTTCAATATTTTGTCATGTCTCTATCTTTCTCAGGATTTTGAAATTGTATTTGAAAAATAAACTGGAAATTGGTAAATGTTTGTGTAATCAACAGTTGTTTTAATTCAAAATGTCCATGGGCAGCAGAATTATGCCTGTACTGAAAAGTCTGAGTCTGGAAATGTGAATGCAAAGGAGGATCTAATATCTCAAATTGTATAGACAGAACATTATTATTATTAAAATGATACAAGTGTCGATTGCTATTGTGCATTATCAAAGCGTACGTAATGTAAAAAATGTCGAAAGTTTGTGTCACAAAGCCCCCATCTTCACAGGATATTCCTGAGCTGAGACGTTCACTCAATTTTGATTGGTAGAATGTGTAATAACTTGTGATGTCATGTCTGTTACTACTCACATTTTCTTTCTTTGTTCATCTTTCCTTGGGAAGCCATTGCACCTCGTCACAAGTGCGATGACTGTCTCACTGTTATGAGGCGGCTTGACCTTACAAGCCATCTCTCTACAACGTGTTATGCAAGAAAGCAGTAAATTTTTTCAAGGCTGAATAAACATTTTTATTTCAATAGGACACAAAAAACTTTAATGTGAGTCATACAAGAAGAGCATCACAAATTGTTGTGAAATCTACCACTGGAAATTGAGTGAATGATATCTCAGCAAATGGAAGAATCTATGAAGATGGGAGTTGGATGAATGAGATCTTTTTTTTTTTTCAATTTCTGGAGTACATTTTCTTGCTATTGTAGACTTTAGGTTCACATTAGTTGTTGATAGCTTGATCTAAATTGACCACAATCAAGAATCAAAATATTAATTCAATTTGACCATGCATCAGGAGAAGTTTGAGTTTTTCATAATTTCCTGTTGGAATAAAAATCTTCCTGAATATGACTTCATACTGCTAAACCGTACATCACCCATCAACACTTAATTGTATCATTTCCAGATGTCAAGTGCAGTGTTGCTTCTGTCACTTAAAGGGGAATACTGGGCAAGAAACACGTTGTCTGACTTATTGAAGCCATTTTAAACCATTTTCGTTCATATTCTTGACTTTTTGAAACTAATTTCTCATAGGCAATATGACATGTTCCAACTTCCAGCCTGGAGAGTATCTAGTGCTATGCATAGATATGAAAGGTGCAGCCACTATTGTGTAATTGACGGTGATCTCTGTGATTTCTCTGTCGTGTTTTCTATAGAAACTTCATTTCAAAACGTCAAGAATTGTAAACAAAAATGGTTTGAAATGACTGAAATAAGTCAGAAGACATGTTCCTTGCATGGAATTTCCCTTAAAAATCAATCGGACCTTTCACTTATACATAAATTAGCATAAAGGTAGTTAGTCAAACAGCTCAAATTAAGCTTTATATCACGATGACTTTTCTCCCTCACATTCCTGCAGGCCGAAAGCAATCCTCCAATTTAACAGCCGTCAGAGTAGTGGTACCTCTGATGACTCCAGCCATCACTGGAAACAGGACCGTCCCTGGAGTAGTGTGGACAGCAGCGGTTCAGACAAGCCCTACGTCCCAGTGATCACTAAAGCTAGTAGCTTTGCGGGTACTTCCATCTCGAATAATATTTTAATGAGAGACGACAGTGGGGGCAGCAGTCGCAGCAGCGTAGCTTCGTCCAGTAGCACCACAAAGCTCCAGATCCAGGGTGTGTGTTTGCACATTACATTAACAGCATGTAGAAGTCAATTATTTCTGAATGTCCATCTGTCTTGTCAAAGGTCATTGAGGAAAAAAGAAAGTGAACACTGGCAGTGTTGCAAGAAATATTTAAAGGAGAATACAGAGTTGTAAAATCCATCTCACATGACTTTTTGCACTTTCTTTCTCCAAATTGAGCTAACTTGGTTTAACAGATTTGTGATAAAAAATGATCTACCAATGACAAATTTTGTTAGAGAGCGCCTCAGTAAAGAGAAAAAATCGTTTATGTATGAATTTTTCCTTATGTTGTGGCCTGCAATATTCATGAGTAGGTTTTTTATGACTTCCATAGCTTGAACATAGAATGTTGTGTTGTTGAATGCTGTCAGTATTTACCTGGGCTCTGCGGGTAGATGTTGATGGCCTTCAATCAACAACATTCCTCCTGCAAAGTTAAGGAGAGGCATAAAATACATTTTTTTTTTCTTGAAGAGTTTGATGCAATTTTCATGTGGAACTTTTAGTTGTCATGTCATTCTCTTTTAACAATACTCTTTGCAATATGTGTGTTTATGACTCAATTTGAAGAAAAATTGAACAGATAAATATTTTAAGTACTCCGTCTAAATAATCCATTCCTCCCTAAAAGGATAGCACTTACTTGGATTGTTTTCCTTACTTGGATTGTTTTCCTCACTTGTCTCCACAAAACTGTTGCATTCCTCTCTACCTTGCTAGAGATGATGGTAACCCACAATGACATTGCCTCTAATGTTAGGGATGGAAATTGACAGATGCTGGCATGGAGTGAACCTAGGCTCTATGATGGTCGTTTCTAAAGTTAACCAAGACATTGCTGGCATTTCAGAGAGAAATGGAGTGATTGGGGTCAAGAAAGTTTGTTTCTCATAAACGTCCAAACCAGTTAAGCTGTGGAATAATGTCAAGTTGGTGAAAGGCTGATGCATCCCAAGTATCTTGTTAGTGTCTGCTTAAGGTATTCTCTGGTTGTTCACTGACTACAGTTTGACATCAGAGGGCTGGATATCCTGTTACCATGCCACAGTAAGGATGGTATCTTAGGTAGCAAAGGGTAACTGTAACTGGAGGTAGTTTACCAGTCTGCGAGAAATGGTTCAGTGCAAGCACATGTCAAACTGATTTTTGCACAGTATCCCAGAGAGACTGGCCATGGTATTCTAACAGTAATACATCTTGCCATAAATTATTAGAATTTACCACTGTTTGTACGGCAAAACCTTTGACCAGTGTTTGCACTGGGAGTATGGTACTGTGGTTTGATACTGCAGTTTGAGACTGGAGTTAGAGACTGGAGTTTGGAGCCAGTGTAAAGACTGCCCAAGACAAGGTACCTCATGTTTACTCAGTGTTAGAGTTTGAATATAACATACAAGTTGCATTGATGATCAATAAATGTTTACTCTGCTCCTTGTCCTTTGTCACAGAGAATCCAGATACTGTCAGCACACACAGTACTATACCACACTGCTACCACAAAGTGGCTTCACCAGTCAGCGTAGGGTACAGTCAGTCAGCTGTGCAACCGGTCATCAGTGCTGAAAGCGCACCTTGTCCCCAGGCAGTCAGTGTTTCATGGTCTGGTCCGAACCCTTCTTCAGCACCCCCTCATGGCCAGTTTTGTATGGCACCTGTTATTCCTGGAAATCAGGGTGCGATACCATCGCAGCAGCCGGTTCTCTTCATAGCACCGAATATCGAAAGTGTTCCCCCAGGCTGTTTAATCGTGAACCCTCAAGGTGGTGAGTGGTTAAAGTAGTGCTTTTAGAGACCAACAGTTATTTTTCATCAGGCACACCACTAACATTTCCCTTGCTTTCTCTAAGATGTCTGATTCTACACCTGCATTAGAAAATCTGGTGATCTTGTATGCATATAACTCTGTCTTGCATTCTAAGCTTTAGTTATGTTTGTAGTCTGTTTCAGTATAGATTGAATATCCCCCACAGATATTCCAGAAAGGGGGGTTGGACACATGTGGAGTGCACATGCAATCCTTGGGCAGGGGCTTTGCAGGGGTGGTTCAACCTCAACCTAGAAAGTAATAAATATGATGCAAGAAATGATGCAAAATGATGCCACTTGGAGACAATTTGTTGCTCTTTATGAAATGGAATTAGACTGTCGTCAATTTTTTGGAGGGCTGAGTGGAGATTTTCGGTGGGGGGACTTCTTTGTAGGTGGCGGTCACTATTTCAGGGGGAGAGAAATTTTCACCAGGGGAACCTCCCTAAAACACCCTGTGGAGGATAGTGAGATGGTAGCTGCTTGCATCATGTTTGTATTCTTCATACTTGACATATTACTGTCTATTTGAGGAGATTAATGCAGTGCTAGTTCTCAAGGTAAGGCTCATTTTCTAACTGGACTGCTTATCCCCTCCTCCTCTTCGGCTGGCAGTTTCCAACCTTTCCTTGTCCGTTGTGCATTTGCATAAATCTTGTTCACTTTTCTTTCTGATTCACACCTGGTGAAAAGTACAGGATGGCTATGGGTCAACTGCTTTGTGATTCCTTGCCAAAGGCAGACAAGGAATCTATGCGATGGAGATGTCGTGAGGGTGCACGTGTGTGTGTATGTGTGTGTGATGCGGCTTGTTTATGCGATATAACAAGGAGGGTAACCTTGACTGATCTCATACTTGGTGTGTGGGTTGATCTTACTGATTAAATGATCCCTATTGTTTTTGGTGGAGGTTAAAGGTCATTTGAGGTTACCATAGGTCAAACTATGAAAACCTTCTTTACATGATATCTCAAGATTGGTAACCTTGACTGATCTCGTACTTCGTGTGTTATTTGTTTATACTGCGTAGATGGTCCCTTTTATTTTAGGTTGATTTTAAATGTCATTTGAGGTCACCAAAGGTCAAACTGTGAAATGTTTACACCATATCTCAAGATGGTTAACTTTGACTGATCTCATACTTAGTCATACTGGGTAGATGATCCTATTGTTGTTTGTGAAGGTCAAAGGTCATTTGAGGCCACCAGAGGTTGCCTTAAATGAGGCCAGAGGTCAAACTATGGGTAACCTTGACTCATCTCATACTTGGTGTGTAGATGATCCCAGTTGTTTTTGGTGGAGGTCAGAGGTCATTTGGGGTCATAAGAGTTTAAACTGTGAAACCATGTTTACATTATATCTCTGAGAATCCTTTTGAGAATAAGTTTTTAAAGAAAGAGTGGGATCTACATTTTTCAAGAAATTGTGTAATTTTCTGTGGAGGTCAAAGGTCACATCAGCAGACACCATAGTGAGGAATCAAGTTGTAAACATAGGCTTTACAGTGTTTGATTCAATATTTGCACTGTATGTTGGTCATCTTTCATGATTATGCACAAGGAATCACAAAGTCTTGAGACTTTCAGGTTATTTTTTTTAACGTGGGAGTGAAAGTGACCACTCACTGTTTTCTATTTTGCACCTTAATTTGAATTATTCTTGTTTTCTTGTTATGTTTGAAGGACAACCCTATCTGAACAAGGATGGAACTCCGTTGGTCTATCAGCCGATGCCAACCATCCAGCAGACACATCAACAGACTCACCTCACCACCGGGGGAATCAGTCAGCAGCAGCAACAGCAACAGCAGATGGTGACCCAGTCTTGCCAGCATTCCAGTATACCCCAGTACCCTCAACCCATCACAGATAACCAACTCAGCAATCCCCAGATCATGTCATTTGCTGCACCTCAGCAGGGTCAACCACCTCTACAGATGGCTCCCGCTGTTCCATCTGGGGTTAGTTTGGTTATCACTCTCCAGAGTTTTGCATTATTTAGACAAGGAAGTAATCAGGAGCAATGGAGAAGTTGATCAGAAAGTTTACATGCTTCAGTCAATGGTGTTGCATGACTGTGTATGTATATGGGATGCCTTGGATATAAACTTAGTAAATGCTCTGCTGTGTGATATTCTCTGTGCTTGTTGAACAGAAGAACCCTAGCCTTGGGTTTTGCTGCTGATGTCATGAATATTTATGAGGTCATCCAGTAAAGACATCCCTTCCCCCTTCCCTGCTTGGTGGATCGAGTACATTTTTCAACCCATACTATATGACCTCTTTTGCATAGGTCTACAGATTTGACTTGGCAATCCTCCCTCTGTGAAAGTGCCATGTTCCTCATGATTAGAATCTGATGTAATTAACATCAGCTCAAGTAAACCTGCCAGTCGCATCGCAGTGCAGCGCACTTGCAACTCTGCTGCAATGGACCTTGCCAGGCACTGCCAGTCAATCACCTCAATGGTGTCATGCATGTTAACCCTTTTCGGGAGAACACACCTCAACCATGACAGTGTGTCTGGTGATCCCTACTAGGCTGTGTCATGCAGGAGAAGCCTCCGCGAGGCGTAACTTTGATGCAAAGTTGAAAAGAAAAAAACACCAGGGTAAGGAGGCAGTTGTATGTTGACGATTATCCACTATCAAGAAACAAAAGTTTCTCGCGTAATTTGTTTAATTGTTCAAAATAATTCATAAAATGTCACATGCATGTCCTGTGGAAGAGAGCTTGACACTATTTTTTTCAAAAGCTTTTCAGGTAAAAAATCTAAATTTGAAACTGTAGGATCATCTTTTTTTCATTAATAGCAAGAGTTTCAGGAGCTTCAGGGTCAGTTTGTGAATCTAGCCCTGTTGAACCAAGACAGTGATGGACCGTCACATATTCAAGTGCAGCAAATGAGTTCACCGCAGCCATCTGGCCAGCAGGTGGGCGTCCTGGCCATGAAGGCCCCCGTAGCAGCTGTCATGAAAGGGTCCACGCACGAACTGCCACAACCGTACCAAACAGTGCAGCAGAACCAACAGGTTTGTGCCGTGAAACCTGAACAGGTCCAGAGAAGTTAGGTCTTCTTAGTCCTGTCTGCATAAACAGTGGGATTAAAATCACATGTTCATGTGTTAACGTTGATGTCAGTGATCATTGGACTCGGGGGTGGGGTTATCTTGGGGGTTTATTTGACTCTACTTCAGATTCAAATTTAAATTCAAATTTTGTATTCCTTTCGAAAGGCAGGCAAAGAATCTATGCAACAGTGATGGTGTGTGTGACACCTTGAGAAAGAATGGAAAGATGCTTGAATTTCAAAGTTGCTGTGTTGGTAGTCCATTGTGAGTAGATTATCCTATTGTTGTTCAGGTAAGTCAAAGGTCATTTTAGGTCACCAGAGGGGAAAGTCAGAGAACCTAATAAGGAAGATATCTCAACAGCTGAATGTTGCTGGGACATCAAGTCTAATCATTGGTAGCACTTGATAAGTAAATGATCTCTTGCAAGTTTTTGGGAGGTCAAAGGTCACATGAGGTCACTAGATGTCATAGTTTGAAAACATTGTAAACATGATATCTCAATGAGGGAAAGTCACTGGAACTTCAAACTTAATGTAAAAGTTGTCTATTGTGAGTAGATGATCCCTAGTGATTTTCACAGAAGTCTATGGTCATTTGACATCACCAGAGGTGAAAGTTTGAAAACTGAATATTGCTGAATTTTGCAAACTGTTAACTTTGGCAGCTCTTGATGAGTATATGATCTTTTTTTACTTATGATGGTCAAAGGTCACATGAGGTCAGTAAAAGTCACAGTTTGAAAGCCTAGTAGACATAGTATCACAAGAAGGATATCTCTAAGGTGATTGAACTTCAAAATTGTTATTTTGGTTGTTGTCCTTTGCCTTTTGTAAATATTGGCGAGGAATCACAAAGTCCTTTGACTTGCTGTTAATGTTCTATTTTCTTGATTTAATCATCCAGATGCCTGGCCCCTACAGCCCCCATATATCAATTTTGGATTCTGGACAACAGACTCATTTTCATCAGGCACCCAGTGCTCAGACGTCGATGCAACAGCTCTGCCAACCAAGTGTGCAATCACAGCAGATGGCTCTTCATCCAGCGCAGGGCATGGCTCCTGTGTACTTCTCGCCAGGCCAGGATAGCCAAGTGGCTGAGAGCCAAGCCAAGTCACAGACAATATTCACACAGGGATATCCAGGCACTGCTGCTGGCCCCTCTGGTTCCCAATCTCAAATTGTTTATATGTCAGAACCGCAACCTTACATGGAACAGTCTGTTCCTGTTTTCATGTCCAATTCTCAGTCCCAGCTCACGAGTGGCCAAATAGCATCTTCGTCCCGAGATGCCATCCGTCCTACGTCCCCAAATGCACAAACTATTCCCGCAACATTCTGTCTGACACCCAGTCAACAGGTGGTAGGTCAGACTTTCCCCCAGATGGTGCAGGTACAGCGGCCATTACCTGGAACTCACGTCCCTCACCCTCGGGTGGGAACGAACTATTCACTCATACAGGCGCCCTTACCACCAGGGAGTGTTCCTCAAGGGACCCTCGGGAGACCTTCGACTCTCCTCCAAAGTACAAACTTGCCTAATCAAATGCCAACAGTTGAAGCTGCCACCAGAAAAGAAATTTGGAGGATACCACAGACGTACCCATGATGCATCCTTTTGTACGTACGTTCCCAGAAAAAGGTACTGTGTTTTTACCAGTTAAAAAAAAGGTAGTCTTTCTGTCTTTGTAGTTAGTAGTCATTACTGTAACAAACTGTAATACTGATCCAAGTTAAACTTGTATTGATGTGTTCTACCTGGATATGGTCAATTAACTGGAAGATGACATTCAAACTGTGAATTGCATATTTTGTGATGTAACATAAATGGAATTGATTTTTTTCCATTTCTCATGAACTGTGTGGGGTTCTTGGTTGCCGTTATTTACAGTGGTAGAATTGGTCTGTTTAATGCTTTTAGGACAGTTTTCAATAAAGGGTTTATTACACATCATCCCTAACTCAGGAGAACTTGTAGCTTGAGCATTGTGAATACACAAACCGTGCTGCCTTTCTCGATTAAAAGAGTCTCTGAACGCAATCTGGAATTCAGTAAACTAAGATTGGATTCCTGGCTGTTTTACGTAAATACTCTAAAAGTGTCATAGGCATGGGACATTTTTACATGCAGTGAGTTTTGCCTTGTTGAAAACCTTTAGCCTAACTTTCTTTCTTCTTTAAAGGTAATGAAGAAATGTTAGAAGTCAGCCAGATGTTAAGGTAATGTGACCTGCCAAGCAGAGTTACCATTGCTGGAGGACATAACACAGTTTGGTGCCAAGATCTTTTGGATTCTCAAAAGTAATTTTCCTACAACTCAGACTGTCTTGCAAGTACCTAGTACGAACCTGGCCTCAGACTTAACAGTCCTCTTGAGTTACCCCATCCCAGAACTATCCCTAGAAAGCTGTATTTATTTCTGCCAATGCAACCCACTCCTCACAGCAGCCAGCAAAGAATCTGTCGCCGCTTCTAGCCGGTGATTGATTCCTCTATTTTCTACTGTCGTCAAGCCTTGAAGTTTGCTATTCTGTGTTTTCTCTTTCCTTTTATTTTTTTCTTTGTCTTTTCTAATTTTAATTCAAATCGATACTTAAAAAATATGAAATTGAAAAAAAGATTACATAGTTTTCAACACTGGTAGTAGCTAGAACTGCACCACAAGGTTCATTTAGAAGTGTAGCATATTTTTAGGGGAGGAGGAGGGGGTGGGGAAAGAGATAGTGCCCCCCAAGTATGCGTGTAACTTTACCTGGGGTAGCTGGCCTGATTAGAGCCTCTATTAGGCCGTCACAACTCTTTGTATCTTACGATAGGTAAAATTTTTACCTTGCCATAACCTCAGGGGATTTTTTTCTTCTTTTTGCTTGCAAAGGGAATCATCGTGCAACACGGAGCGGGCGTGACATAGAGTGATTTTAGAAAAAGGCAAGTGAGGTACTTCATGACATGTTACGGGGGTGTGAAGTTTTCCTATGTCATGATAGATTGTCATAATTAATTTGCATGTGTTCTGAAAGTACACGTTCAGTGATGTGGGAACTGTCACGTTCAGTGATGTGGGAACTGTCACATTCAGTGATGTGGGAACTGTCACGTTCAGTGATGTGGGAACTGTCACGTTCAGTGATGGTTTGAAGCTGATGAAGTCAGATACAAAAGATGTGTTGTGGTATACTGCATCCATGATACTGTTTCAAGATGCATGTGGAGTATATGCAGAGCAGCCACGTGGGTGATGCCATTTTGAGTTTTATGTGTCAAACTGTCACAGAATCACATCCATCTAGTACGGCATTGACCAGCAGACGTAGTATTTATGGAGCGTTGCATAGTGATACTGGTCAAGAGCACCATCTGCACTCTAACGTGAGTTCTTAGAACATGTAAGACATTTTGGTGTTGGAACATTACATATCTTACAGTATGGAGCTATTATTATTAAAGTGTGGAGCTAGATATGTTTGTACTGTGTCTGCAATTCTTGTTATAGAGAGCTGCTTGCATAATACCAACTCAATATGGTCATGATCCTGGTAAGTCCTTAAGGATGTCCGATGTCTGCTCGATGGGCTCTAAGCGAGGTGCAATGACTGTCTGGTTTTTAATACATTGATATAGTGAACTAATGTAGGCGTGTCATCAACTGGGCGAATTATAAACTCAGGATTTGGTCAGAGTATTTTGAACACATTGAAAGAGAACATAGCAATCTTGCCTTGAAAACTAAATATCTGACGTATTAAAATCTCAGGAAAGTCATAGATATGGATGGTAGTAGGAGGGTTGTAATTCTCCCTTTAGAATAATGGCAAATCTGTCCTGGCTCCATGTGCTTTGTTTGTCTGAATGGGGTTGGGGAGGGGTGAAAGTGATCCTTTCTTTATATTTAGAAGGAACTGAGAGCAGTTTAGAGGTGTGTATCAAGCATAATAGAAATGCTTCAAAATGTAAGAGAATATATATTTAAATATTTTGTAATGATTTAATTTGTGTATGATAGAAGTATATAAAGTGAAGAAAAAGGCGAGGGAAACAGGTTGGATGTGGACAAAAGAAAAAGGAAATAATGCCAAAGGAAATGTCTTATTGCCAAGCACAAGGGTTTGTAGCAGCCATTTTGATTAGGAATGGCCATGAAGAAAAGTTTTGAAGACAAAACATTGTGCAATAAAAGAGGATTTTCTGATTGGCTGAATAGAGGATGTGTCAATCTGCCAAGCCAGAAGAGATATTTGTAATCTCATGAAAATATCAACTTATGAGATTATCTCTCAGATGTTTATTTGTTTGTTTTTGTATGACCCCTTACTGGAATATTTCTCCTTTCTACTTCATTATGTAACCAGTTCATAATGACAGTGGAATGGAGTAGTGGTGTAATGCAGGGTAAACGTTCACACCTAAGCTGAAATGCCAGGTTTGAAGTAATGGTGAAGCATCACCCTCTTGCACCATTGACGCATTTTTAGGGGCCTTCTGTTTCAGTCATGAAATGCCAGCTGCACCATCTTGGTGTTTGGATTTGGCTGCTCATTCCTGTTCTGTGATAGTCAGTCTCTACTCCTCTTTGGTAGTGTATTCTGTATGACCATACTCCCAGGACACCCATTAAAGTGTATTTTTTTGTTTTTGTACATCAAAGCAGGTTTTCTCTTTGTAATTTTATCAGTTGATGTCCCTAAACCTACCTCCCATGTCTATCAAAATAGTCACTCGCTTTGGAAAGTACTTGCTCTGAAATGGTTGGGAATTATTTATCTCCTAGCAGTTCAGAGCTTGGGTTTTTTCAGGATGGTTTATATTTTATTATGTGTATAGATACATTATGTAAGTAACTTATCCACTATATTTTGCATGCCTTGTTTACCATTCTAATAGGTTGGTGTGGGCAGTGCCCCTATGAGCCAGACTTTGACGACCTACAGGTGAGGCAGACTTGTCAGGGTTGTTTTTTTTTTTTTTCCATCCTTGTTGATTTTGTAAAGATCACTGTAAATCCACCGGACTCTACTTTGCAGTAGTGATATCGTTTGTGCACCGTTGTGGCTACTGGTCCTGTGTTTGTAATCTAGAAGTTTGTGTATGCCTGTCCATTGATGTACATCGTGATTGACGATGAAAGGTGAATGAGTTGCACTTTTAACTTATAGCTTAGCAATGGCGTTCGTCTTTCCATAACCACCTCCCTCCCCTCCTCCCCACATTGGGTCTGATCAGTTCCAGTTCATAAAGTTACCTTTTCAGCTGAACGTTTCCTCTTCATTCGAATATCAAAATTTCTCGAACAATGTATTAGCAGAAAAATTAACCAGTTGATACAAAGGTGTTGCAGTGTCTGGGTGCAAAATATTAAGACGATAGCCTGATGGTGGGAATTGCCTGAGATATGCTCAGTGATGTTTCACGTACTTACATCAAAACAGCTGATTGTTTCCCTTAAGGTCTTTTATAGGTAACATACCACACGTAAATTTCGAGGAGAAAGTCATAAATTTACCTTAATATACAAAAGGCCCAAGATTTTCTGAAACTAGTATGATCATGCAGGCCCTTTTGTAGTGTTATAGTACCGTCCTTGATCCCCCCAACACCTGTATGTGTCCTCAAGTTTTGTTTGAAGAGTTTGTGAGTTTTCTTGTTCCAAAAGTTGTGGCTCTTATGAAAGAAGATGATTGGTCAAACAAGGAATGTATATAAGGGATCTTGGGGGGAGGAGGGGAGGGGCTGATGGCATTTATGCTGGAGGGATTATGGGTGAGTTCAGTTTATGGGTGTAGTGTTTCAGGAAGCAGGACACTTGTAGGTAATCCTGGACAAGTCCATATGTCGAAGGTCACAATTGGCACAATTTAGCAAAATTTTGGCACTTAGAAAAGGTTATCCCTGTTAGTTTATCAGTCTGATTTTAGAATGATGTTGTTTTGGTGAGTAGGTGTTTAAATATTATCAAAAGAGCCCCCCCCACCAAAAAAAATTTGCAATGATTCTCTTGACAACTATGACCAGAAACAGGTTCAAAATGTCTGTGAAAATATACATGGCAAAACTACAAGTACCATGCTGGAGACAGTTGTAACAAAATTAAACATATCAAGAAATTCCATGATATTTGAGCATTTTGAAAATGTCCTCAAAATATTCCTAGGTGAACAAATGAACACACCAAAAAGTCCCAGATTTGTGTCTTTTATTTCACTTTTTTCTCTGTAAGTTGAGATAGTTATCAGGATCAAAAACAAAAATTGAAAACAAATGACTGAAAACAGTCCTTGATTTGTCACTGACATTCACAGCAGCAAAATTCTGGTGAAGTAAAATTTCTTCAAAGATTTCATCGCTCACCAGGAATTTAAGTATTCACTAGAAAGAAAAATATGGAAGTCCATTTTGTGGGGTTGCTAGCAGAGATGTCACTCTCCTACACTGAAATGACAGGGAAGAAGTATCTTCTTTGTAAGTCAGACTTGAATGAACTGGATGTGAAACTGTAGGGAGGGATTTACTTTAGTGGCTGTGAAACTGGTTCACCCTAGTGCATTTTAACACAAAATTCAACTTTCAACCAAATTAGTGGATATCGACCTGATCGTAAACGCTGTCTGGAATACTACAGCATCACAATTTCTTTCATCAATCCTGGTTGTCTGGGATAGGTGGCTCTATTTTGTAGTTGATATATTTTTGCATTGGTTAATGTTAATGGCAGTTCAAGTTGTGCAATTTTAGTTGAAAGTTGAGTCGCGTGTTGAATCGCACGAGAGTGACCCGGGCATCAGTTTTGGATGCAAGTAGAATTCAAGAAAATCATTTTGCCATCCATACTGGACTATGATACCATTCTTATCATCTGCAACGAACAAACTGGCAATTCAATCATCGTTCAGTGATGTGAGACATAGTGTTTGCTGGCTGTCAGGGTCAGACTCCAAATACCCATCTGCATTGTGTCTGTTCATGTCTGTTCTGCACTCACTTGAGTGTTAATAAACTATATACTTAGCAATCTATAGATTAGAGATATACAAGATGAGTTGATTTTCAGCATTTAAAAGGGCATAAACTGTTTTTGCAACTGCTGTTGTCGAAGCCTTAAAATGTCTGATCTGTGGAGGTGGCACCAGAAAATTGTGCTTTTTTGCTTCATCGTATTGTCCTTTATCAGTCATGCAATGGATATGTGAATGCGACCTATATGGTCACCCCCTGCCATCTCCGTGGTCTGTGTAATATTCCTGGTGTCATATATGCCGCTACTGAGGGAATAGGTTATTCTATGCATTTATGAATGTATTCAGTCACCTACTGCAAGAGAGCCTAAGCTTTTGTTTGTGCATATACATATGCAAATGTACAGTGACCATATGCAAATTGTTTCCATTAGAGATAGGGGATGTTTTTAGCGGTTGTCTGCAGTCAAGATACGCAACTTTGTTCTTTCGTTTTGGTCAAAGTCATTTGAATTTCAGAGATGTCCAAGTTTGGATGAGTCTAATTAATGGAAGTATGGAAATTGGTTGAACATTCAGACACCTATGTGGGCATATATGGTTATTATTGGAAGACACCTTGATGGCAGAAAATAGGGAAAGTTGGAAAGAAAGCAACCCTGTGAAAAAGGTTGGCTATAAAAGTGTATGACATTTTTTTCAGTGAACAGTTCCCTGGATGTGACTGCTTCTTTCTTCCAGCCATTCGGTAAGAAAATGTCAGATGAAGTAATGCAAGAGCAGTTGGAGGGTAGCATGCATAGGTGGACCGTAAAGACTGTAGAAAGTTTGTGTGGACATTCATTCACACAGACATTCTCATTTTTGACAGGAGGTGTGTTATGGGTCCCCCTTTCTTTTTGTCATAAATTTGTCGACAAGATTTTATAAAATTATAATTTTATGTAATCGCTGAAAGAAGAGGACTAGAAAGGACCATCCACAAGCTGAATTCCTGCTGAAAAGTCAGGACATCCTGACCTTTCGTGTCTTTTGAGGCGTCTCTTAGTAGGCTCATCGTCTCAGGTTTGGCACATGTAGGAATTACACTACCAGTGATGGGAGATATATGGATCAGTATGTAAATGGTTGATCAAATCTCTCTGTGAGGTACTGAGAAATTGGAGAAATATTACATTATGCCGCTACATGTTTATCAACAAAATAGGAATATTGACTACGTCAAAGATAACGGAGGTGGAGTTTAAGCTCTAGTTGACACAATGGTAGCACCAATCTTGTTCTACTTTGCTGTCATGTGAGGCACTGACAAGCTTGAAATGTAAGAGATAGTCAACTCTGTTCTCCTACCAGTATGTTAGCCAGAAAGATACCCGAATGGGAAATCTGATCTTGTCTGGGTGAACCTCCTCTGGTATAAAAGGGCAAGCAATTGATGATGTTGAAAGTCCAAAGCATAAATTTGGAGGTCTCATTCCCCCTGTGATACAGCCTGTCTAACCATTTTGTTTCCTCAGTAGGTTTGCATACGCTCTTCCCTCATAAGCCAATAACCCGACTGCCTTCTGAAGCCAAGAATAAAGTAGCTTTAGCTGTGTCTCTGATTTTACCCCTTGTTCTTGAAATAGTCTGACACACTACCCATCTTGTTACAGGAGAAATGTCTAGAGCCATGTTTGAAATAGTTACTGATTTCATGATATTGAGACATGAGGAAAACAAAACAGTTTCACCCATGATTTGAACCTTAAGAAGTCCCCTAGTCCTACCGTGCATAGCACCCCACCACCATGCCACAGTGCAGCACTCAGATAATGACCTTGTTTTCACAATCCTTGGTCATGAATGTCAATAGAGAGCAAAAAAGTTTCATCACGAAACTCAGCTTGAAGATTAAACAGTTCTGATTTTGTGGCCCTCTTGAAAATCATCCAACAGGACCATATGAAGTGAAGGTGCTTGTTGGCCATGCAGTGAAACAATGGAACCTGAAGTGGTCCCTCATGATCTTAGCACCAGACATTAGACTCTGCAAGGTTTCATCTCCTACTGGTACACTTTTGTGCCTCAACACCTGTTTGAAAAAAAAAAAAAGGAAAGAAAAAGGTCCATTGGAAATATTCTGTGGGGATGCCAGGGAATCCGGAATTGAAAAGAGTTATTGATAAGTGTTACCTCAACACATGGTTTAATGTTACAGTTCTCTCAGTCTCAGTTGCATATGCAGAGATAAGTGTGGTTCATTGTGTAATGGTTAAATTAAGACTTCTCATGATTTGGGCCATATAGTGTTAACATACTAAAAATTGTGACCAAGGAAGACATGCAGAAAAAGATACTACAATGAAACAAACTTCAGTATTTTTTATTTTTTTTTTCAGTGGAAGTTAAGCGATGAAGTTGCAACTAGCGCCATGCTGGTTGATGTTTCACTTGATGACTAATAGCTACTGATCTCAAAAATTGCACATCCAAAATAAGAAAAGTTCTTTGCTGTTTCCAAAATTTTTGTATGTTTTTGATAACAAGAAGATAATTGTATTTCATGAGATTGTCTCTGTCAGGTGATACAGGCTGAAGCTTATGATTTCCTCATTGATTGGTTGATATACTCTTGTAAGGTATAGTTAGGAAGATCACAAACCTATGACTGGTAATGTTAGTCTGCTGTGACTCACGTCAAATGGACAGAAATTATGGCGTGTTCCATAGAATGTCGGAACAAGTGTGATGGTGCACACCTGATAGTAATGCTCTTTTTCCTTTGGAACAAAGATGTGGCACAATAGGGCATTTTAAAACCTTTATAGGACCTTATAGAAAGCATCCGTACAAACAGTAGCAGAGGAAGGAGAGGTGTCTTTTGTCCTTGGTATCCAGTAGGAACAAAACGGGAAGTAGCATGATCAGTTTCTTCTTGCTGTCTTTCAATAATTCACCAAAGATTCTCCCACCCTATATGCCTACAAAAAGATCAATTAAAAGCAATGTGTCATTATCAAGAAATTGTTCTGATCAACAAAGAACCTGTTTTCATCCCTGCTTAGGTAGTTGTTTTAAGTGGATGGCCAAGTGGGGAACTCCATCTCACATTCTAAACACACCAGAAAAACAAGTTTTAATGGTACACAGAGTGTCCAGAGGTGCTTTCGTTGCATTCCTTCATTCTACTTATCTGATGAAGAAGTGCGTCTGTTAAAAGTAAGAGGTAATTGTGTATCTATATCTCTCTCTCTCTTTTTAATGGTACCGGTGTTCTCCCTGCAATGTTAGAAATTAATTAAATGCAAGCTCATTAAAGTATCAGTTTTTTTTTTACAACCAATGAAACTGCAGCATGAAATGGTTGCTTTGTAATTTGTAAGAAAACATGTTTTAAAAGCTGGGATGACAAAAGCTCCATCCAAAATTGTGAACAGTGTAAACATTACTTTATTAACCAAGTTAATAGTCCATGAAGTACTTTCCTAATGATATCCAGGAGGGGGGTAGAGTAATTTGCCTGTTTGTGTACTAGTCGAACATCTTATTTTACCTTCCATAGATTTCCATAAACACTTTCCATAGACAAAGTAAAGTGATGGCTTCCTATTACCTTAAAATTGATGTTATTCAAAAGTTCCAGTGTCATTTAACCAAATGCTTGATCATATCTCAAAAGCTCTCTGAGTAGTTGATGGTATTAAGTATCAGTTTGTTTTGTGTACTTTTGTAAGTCCAAATCTGAATCACTTATTTCTCTTCATCAAATGCCATTTAAAAGAAAGTCTATGCATTATTTACTGTTGTCCCTAACCATCATTATTGGTTGAATTATGAAATGTTTGTTCACGAGCCTATCAGGATCTCTGCCGTACGGGAAATGGAAGTCGTAGTTTTAGTGGTGTAGGTTGAATCAAGTGGATGTGTCCCACAGTCTGGGTTTTCGACATGGTTTTGTTCTTGTGGTGTATTCCTTTTAGAGGGGTTGGAAAAGAGAGGTTGGGCGGATATTTCCAAAGTGTATCGTTAATTCTTGCTAATGGGACCACAAACCCACAATGTGCCTTATATATCCACAAAATGTGTCATATGCTCATTGATGGATTTGCATACAACAGCTTTTTGTAAGGGTTCGTCATCTTTATAGGACCATTCTAAGTCAAAACGTTTTGAAGAATAAGACAAAAAATACTGAGGAAAAAAAACCAAAAACAGTGTAGAATGTGAATGTGAAGAGGTATGCAATGTCTTAAAAGTGTAACCATTCATCCATTTGTCATAGAAGAAAAGAAAACATTTATAACACCAGTTTTGAAAACAAAAAAAAAAAAAGATTTTTGCACGTAATTTTTGAGTCGGTGTATAAGATGTGAAAAATTGTTAAATTTCTATTGACATGATAATGTGACATCTGTATTTGTGAAGTCGCTTCGTCCAAGGGGCTATGAGAGGGCTTTTATGGGGGGTGGGGGACAACCTGTCCCTGGTGCTCAAATTCTGACGTTTTCCTCGTAGCCGTTTTTTAGTACTCAGAGCTTCCCGTAGATAGTATTTGAAATATCTGTGTGTTGTCGTATTGTTATCTGTTCCACTCTTACATTTGAAATGCACCTTTCTTTTTCCTTCACCACTTCCGTGCACTAATCAGGAGAACTTTAGGTTGCGGTGAAAGCTGCCACTGCGGGTCCTTCCATGTGGTCATTCTCGTACCTTGATGTGCCTATGGGAAAGCCAATCTCTTAATCATGCAAGGGTTTCTTTGGATTGATATGTAGCAACAAAATTAAAACTTTAGAAAAATTGGTAACAGAAAAATTTAGATGACAACACAAGACTAGACAGCTGCATCAGCAGTCAACCTTCCCAGTGAATCTATTCATTAATTATGAATTCTGTACGGCAACCATTTAGTCCCTAGGATCTAGTCGAGACG
The DNA here is from genome assembly GCA_021234535.1 of Stichopus chloronotus. NCBI lineage: Eukaryota > Metazoa > Echinodermata > Holothuroidea > Aspidochirotida > Stichopodidae > Stichopus > Stichopus chloronotus. Next base: position 8,883,928 of record CM037835.1, read on the forward strand.
TCTCGTGGCAAGAATGGTCATGTCAGGTCTTCATGGGATTGTTAACGTATGTTATATGTTTCCATGGTAACAACAAGGTCAAAATAATTCCTGTGTAAATTTCACTGAGACATTGAAGCATTTGTGGATCAGCATTCATGAAAGCTGAGGGTTTGTTTACTTGCAGACTTGTCAACCTCAAAAATTGTAAACCTTGAGGCTCTCACTAGTAACCATGGAAATAACAAATCAAAGTGTCGGATATTTTAAAACAGCTTCTACCTTTTTATGAAAAGTGTCCTTTGCACTAAAAGAGGATTTTTTCCTTCTTCACCATGTTAGTATCTTTCCTCAGCCGTAGGGGCTTTTTCGCTAAGTGAGTCACTTTTCTGACGACGATGCAGCTGTGACTTGATAGTTGAAACCATCAATGGAATGTATTGGGTCTTAATTTAAATGGGGAAACATCTCGGGTCACAGCAAAATGATTTTCAACACATGGGATCTGACGTTTTCACTGTGAGATCATGTACAAAACCACGAGACTCTGAGTGAAACTGTGAGAGTGGGCGAGTCTGTGACTGCTGGTATATTTTAAGGTGAAGTAGCCTGGACGTAATGAATAATGTAAATTCTGTCTCGGGCAGTGTCAGCATAAATTGAAGGGAATCGCTAGCACCAGTCTCTCTCTATAAAACAGGAACTATTGTACATTGTTAATGGTATGGAGTGTCCAGAAGTCACAAGTTACCTATTCATGAGGTGTTTTAACATATTTTGTTGTATAACTGTCATTAACCAGTTTTTGTATTCCAAACATGGTTGAGGTACCAAATCGATATTCGATAGAAATCCATCTCGTGGTAACATATTTAAAAGCCCATGCAATAAGCTTTGTTCGATGAAGTGGTATTCCTGGGCTCCTAAGAAAGATACAATGACCTAAACATCACCATCTGACCGGATTGCCAATTTTGAGGGTGACCTTATGTATCACTGTCATCTGCAAAGGTCACAAGGTCAATATCCAATTATCCATACTGTTCAAACTGAAAAAAAAATAAAAAAACGACCAGTGCGCAGGAACATGAGTGCTTGTTTGCATTATCAGAGTTAGTTTTGGTATCGTTAAGTATTCAAATGTATTATTTTTACTCTGTGACTCATGTTGCCAACATGGTTCCAAAACACATGTAACATACAATCAGCTACCTTTTAACGTGGTTGAGGCATGGCATGTTTTAAAGGTGGGATTGTTTGCCCGTCATACGTGATCAAGTTCATCTTCCCCCCCCCCCCCCCCCCCTTTTTTGAATGGTTTTCCAATTGTTCCTGCTATGATCAGTCACTGATTACTGTGTCTGAGTAAATCTTAGACTTGTCCTTGGGTCCTCTCCAGGTTTTCACACACCTTCCCCTCCCACTTTCCCCCCTCAAATCATGCTTTTCTTTGCTGTGTTACTTCCCTTCCATCCACTGGACGCAATTCAGTGATACACTTTGCCTGAATTTAAAAATCATAATAACTTAAACAATCCACCATTTTTTGTCTTACGTCCACTGGTATAACTGCTGGATCTATTTGCATTCTAAAAACCAATTGCATTTTTTTATACATACTATTATAATATTATCATTATTTATGCTAAGTTTTTTTTTTTTTTTGATTCCACCTTTTGGTGTGCAATGTGTACATTGGAAAAAGTATTATTATTATGTCTACATGTATATGAAGTGTAGTTAGTGTACTAGTGGAACATTGAAATTTGTGAAAGTTTAAAAGAGGAAGTGTTCTCTTTTTTGCCAACTGGTCTCATCAAACAAGAGCCATTTTCTTTGGCCTAAGCAACAGGGCTTGATGTGTACGATGCTGTCACCATATGTGAGCGTTGGTTTAAGCTCCATTCTTTAATAGCTGATAAAGGATGCCCTGATACTAAAATCCTTGCCCCTACTCACCAAGTGCAAAATGTCAACAAAGCATTTGTGACTGTTTTTGAAGGAAGAACACCTGCCTTGTTTGGCTAGAGAACATTCACATCAACCTTCAACTCAAATGTTAAATAGAAGATGCCATATAGTGATCATTTGCAAACCCATTGCTGCAAATTCAATCCTGCACACAAGTGTACATTTGAATGGCGACATCAACAAACAGTGGGTACTCATGATTTTATCAGAAACAGGACTGTTTCCCAACCTCTCCCTGTTGCAGCGGCATTTAGTATTTCTACAAGTGAGCCACCCCCCCCCCATCCCCATAACAGAAAAGAAACAGAATAAGTGAAAGAAATGTATGCAGGAACTTTCATTATGTATTTTTTGTTTTTAATTTCCTTTTAATATTATTGGCAAATTTCTTAAAAGCAAATATTGATAACAATTTGAATGAGGAATCAAAGCAACAGGTTTCTCCACCACTCCCTTGGAATCTGGCAGCTTGCTTGATTTGAATACAATGGTAGGAAAAACCCCAACAAACAATGGCTTGCAAGTATCCCCAAACTACGCTACTTTGGAAGTTATAACAAAATTCATTCAATGTTTTAACTTTGTATAAGAATCCCTGTGCAAAATATTGCTACTTATATCTCTGCATTAATTTCATGTTGGTAAACAAATTTCTATTCAAAAGTCATTCCTTTTCACCATAATAAATTTTAATTCCTAAGTACAACAACATCTTTTGTTATATTGATAACTAGTATCTCTGTTAAGGTCAAAAAGCTCCAATGTTCATTGTCTGACACTTTTGTTTTCAGTGGTAACTATAATGATATAAACTATACAAAGTAAATTTCATGTGTACATAATTCATAAATTTTTCCATGAAAAAAAAGACTTAAGCATGCAAGTAGCAAGAAATGTTGCATACTGCCACCAACAAGTACTCTAACCCAAATTCTTAAGGCTTTCACCAAGCTTATTAAGATTTAAGAAAAAAAAAACAATGGAGCCTTGATATTAGGACTGCTCTCAAGAATTGCACGCTAATCATCTCACTGTCAAAAAAGGAAATGACATTTTTAATACCAAAAATTTGTAAAATACTTTGCAAGTTTTCTGATGAAATTTGACATTCTTAATTTCATGGACAAATCTAAATACTGTAACAAAAGTTGGAAAACAAGAAAACAAAACAGCATGCTTCGGCGACATGCACATCAATAAGAACCTGCATTATTTTAGAGGTCAAGTCATGCCTGTCTTTTGACAAAGATACCAAAGGTCAATAAATAAGCTTGTAAAATGTGATTCAAATGAAACCATTTGCTCGGCAAACTCTCTCTCGTATCAAATGCTCTGAATTTGCAAAAAGAAGACAAAGTCCTGAATGTCATTGATCGATTTCAAAATCACTGAAAAAGAAATAATTCAATTGGACATGCGCTTTTGTACCTTGTACCTTGAATTAGTACAACCAAGAATATCTGTAATGTATATATCTATACATAAATATGTATATGTACCCACACATACCTCAACTGTTGGCATAATGTAATAAATTAATATTAAACTACATGGGCTCTCAAAAAGAAAACAAATTTTCATACAATGAAGATCTCACTGTGGATTTCATGAACACAGAGGATGCCCAAATGAGGTTATCTGGAACCTGGGATCTTCACTGAACACTACATCTCTGCCTCTACATTGGGATAGTAAGCTATGGCAGTCAGCGGTGGTTGGCTCTAGCCATTGTTCACAACAGCTGACCACTACAAACAGAAAAATACAACTACCAACCACTACGAGAACGTCGCAACAACCACAACTGTCACCATACCTCAAAAAGGAAAAAAAATCGCTTGTGTGCTTACTTTGCCACCATTCACAAATAAGCCACTATCTTTTTTCAAAACAACTACCACTCTAATCTGTCTAGCTACAACCCTGCCCTACATTTACTATTATAAAATTGTCTCAGAACAAAGACTCCCGTATCTCAAAAGCATGGTGCTATGTTAAAAGTGATCATTGTCACACCAATGGTGTAGGTATGCCATCTAACAACGGAAGAGTCGGTAACAGCATACAAACATAAGGAAGGCACAAGCTGAAAAACCTCTGTATTATCCAAAATATTTTAACTAAACTGTGTTAATATCCAAAATATAATTGAATTGTCAAACTAATACCACTGGATGCTTAACATGTAGAAGCTCGGAAAATGTACCGGAGGCAAATCAAAGATCTTCCACAAATCTCACTTGCAATTGCTTTGGAATTGAAACTCCTCTCCCTTTAAGGTGAAGACCATTGTAGATGCTTTATGATGAAATTCCTGATTCATGTGTGGCCCTCTGAAGTACATAAAGCAGCTTGCAGGGCAAATTTTATCACCCAGGATGAGAGGGACATTCAACATTTCACATAGTATTGACATACTTATAAAACATTTGTACATATACCATTTGGACTACTATACATTTACTCTGCTTGATCAGGGACGTGGGACGTTGTCCACTAAACTGTATCGCCAGTGTGGCACAGTACCAGTACCAGTACCAGAAGACCACTATCAAAATGCATTTAAGGTAGAAGACAATGTTTAATACAATCACTTGTTTCTGCAGTATCAGACTTTTTCACCAGTTTCTTTTCATGTGGTGATCAAAGTTGACAGCAGTCTCATTGGGTGAGAAAGCAATCAGATGCAAACGGTAGCCGCCAACCTAGCTGTCATCATCAAACTTCTGCGAAGTTAAACTGCATATTTTTGTGTTGTGGGACCTTCTACTCCTAAAGCACTGAACGACATTCAGTTCTAAGGCATCGAGTCGGAAGGCCTCTGTGACAAACTCCGTATGCTCATATCTTCTTCACGAAGGTCAGACCGAAAGACTCTGGAATGTCTATCTCGTTCAGGTTAATGGACGTGGGATTGTACGGGAAAGAAACCGGGAATGTGTGCTTAGCATCAATCAGTAACTGAGCTTCCTTCTTCATTTCCCCACGGCCGGCCAGTTTCGCGCTAACTTTCCGAATAAATGAGATTTCCGTGCGCTTTTCGTACTCGTCTGGGGTGTATAGATGGAGGATTTTCACGATCTGGTAAAGGGAAAGAAAGTCATCAAGCAAGCAAGAATCTAAACTCAAGCCATTGCTACATCCCAGAATTTAACCAATCAGGCAATGGACTGAGAAATGTCCAAATTTATAGTATGCAAGTACCTATCTTAGTCCCTTTTTGGTTACATCTGCATGATTCCAATTGAAATTGTATTATGTTACTCCAGCACACTTTGTGGAACCAATCTGCATACTGGGCATTGCAACAAGACATTAAAAGATAATGCCCACTTGGCATGACTCAACTGTTAGCTCTTTGATATCATCACTCGTGATATCATCACTAGTGATATCATCACTATCCATACCACCACTATCCATATCATCACTATACTTACCACCACTCTCCATATCATTATTAGCCATAACATCACTAGCCATACCATCACTATTCAAACCATCACTAGCCAAATCATCATAATCCATACCATCACAATCTATATCATCACTATTCATATCATCACTACCCATACAATCACTATCCATATCATCATTTCATGTTTCTACAAAGAGGGTAATGCAACATATTTGCATAACTCTTCTTTGATTCAAACACTCATAGTGCTATGCATGTCTCTTTGGAAGATCATCAAACCTTTAATAGGAGCAGGTCAACCTCTGAGCCTAACATATCAAACAATATTTGCATGTTGGACCAATCATGCAATTTCATTAGCTGCATATCTCTTCAGACAAGCAGACATATCTACAGATAAAAAATATGAAGTAGCTCCCTCTTTTGGCTGCACTCTTTTATCCATACTATCATATCTCATTTGCAGGGCACACAAGAAATGGTCACCACTCTGTTTATCCAAAGGTATCAGAAAGTCTCCAGTGTTAAAGGGATAGTACAATTTCACATTTGCAATCATGAATGTATATATGGGTGTTCCTAAATGTGTGACTGTGTGTATGTATGTATTTTGTATGCATATTGGGTGTGTATATATGTATGTGTGTGAACATATGTGTAGATATAACTGTACATATTTGCATTTTTATATATATGTGATTCAAGCTTCATTTCACCTTTGTTGTTCACTGCCTTGAGCAGATAACCCTTCCTATGGTTTGGTACTTTACAAATGTATATTATTATTATTGTCATAACCATGACGTTTCATTACCTGTGTTGTCGTTAACTCTGAGCATGTGTCACATATCAGTTTGACATCATCGTCCGTTCTCTTCTTGACCTGGAGAAGTTGTGCGACCTGTACCAGCGGTTCCAGCGTGTGCTCCATGTTCCTGTCATAGAGACGGTGACTACGTAGCCATTCCTCCATCTCACTGAGGTTATACCTGTCACAAAGATTTGGGATTTTAATTTACAAAAAAAAAAAACAAATGGCAAACAATCAACTATATCATATTGGCACATTTGAACCTTTGAGGATACTACTGAAGGTTAAAAAAAACTAAAAAAAAAATGCATATTAAACAAGAATGAACATTATCATTACATCCATTACGAGAAAATAATGGAAACAAGACCTATTTTAAACAGAATGAAGAGATCAGCATTTCAGTAGAATGCTTTTCTATTAAAAGCACTCAAAAACTTTTGTTGATGGTAAATGAAGAATGTGATTGCTGTGTGAGACTCAATGTGATACGTATGCCAACTAAAAATCACCAACTATGGATGATAATTTCATAAATCCTAGTTTTCATTTTCACAACTATTTTACTTAAAAAAAAAGAGAAAAAGAAAGTTAAGTGAAAAATTTCTGTGTTGCTCTACTTAAAAACTAAAAAAGCAAATAACTAGATTACTAAAACAGCAAATAATAACTAAAACAGCAAATTACATTTAGCTTGAAATATCTCTAGCTTGTAAAGTAACCAATCATAAATTATCTCAGTGGGACCTTAAACACCCCCCCCTCCCCGAAAAAAAATTGAATGTTTTCAGACAAAACGATATGAAAAGAACAGATTTAACAGGTTGAGTAACTGCTTTCACAATATTTCACAAACAGTGACCACAGAACTAACAAACTAAATCCTACAACAACATTCTGACAGACAATGCTGCAAAAACTGGTATCTATTCGAATATTAAAGACTTACACAAAAAAGGTACTACATTTGATCGATGAGCAACTTGCGCTTTTTGTGGCAGGACAATTTTTTTTTTGTCACATGCTCTCAAAGGTACATTGCATCAGTTGAAATCTCACCGTAACTTCAGAAGGACAATAATGTTCCGGGTTCAAGTTAAAATCATGATTAGATGACATATGCTTCTGCCCTCAGCACTGTGAGATGCTAGATCTGTGAGTACGGTAAATGTTAAGGCAACCAAGTTATGTTGATTGACTGAGCAGGGGAATTCTCCTTTGAGCAGATCAAAAGCTGGCAGGACCATCAAAGAGCAGTGATGCAATTGGTTGACATGGAGCATGCAAACATTTTGTTGGCTCCATATACCTCTAGACTGCATGGGATAACAGTCTCTAATTCTTACAGATGCATATCAAATGTTGAGAAATCTGCTGAGATATTTAAATACGAGGAAAAGGCATCTCTGCCTGGGTCATTTTAATGAATGCTCTATCTGACAGTGTTTTGTTCTGGTCAGACCCAACTGGCAGATCACTGTTAAGTTGTATACTACTGATAATACTTACCTTATTTGGACTCCTTTAGACCAATGGCACATATCCTTCCTCAGCAGGATATTGTTAATAGTACTTGCTGTTATGAGATAAAAACTCTGCAAAGCAAAAAGAAAACCCGGCATGAGATACTTACACTCATAGCTATCATATTTAGCACTTCATTTGTTCCTGCTTAAGACAAGTCCATAACTTTGTTATGCTGATTTCCTAACAGCTGATAAACAAATGTTTCCTTAGTGACAGAACTAAGCCCATTCAAGACGTGTCAATCCACGACGTGATGTGGCCAATATGATGTCATTCTAGAATATTTTAATGCTACCCCCTGACACCAATGTTTAAAGAGTTGGGAATTATGTATGACACAGTACATAATTGACATGGCCACCAGTGCTGGAAATACAGGACATAGCTATGAATGACATGACTTACAAGACATGACTTGTATGTAGTATTCATGTGAAAGTGGGGGTGGGCGCTGGTTCGCTATCTAACGCAACAGTACGACCAAGAAACTGGTGAGAAAACTTTAGGTTATGCCCTGAGGTATACATGTCTTATGCATGTTCTTGTTAGAAGCATTTCCACCTTTTAGGTGAAGTAACCTTACTTTTGATGTAGTATAGCGACAAGAATGGTTCTTATGACAAAACTAGACCAGTTTCTGCTCTCAAATTTTAGATTAGGAGCATCATCAGTAGTAAGCCTTTCCAAATATTTTATATTTGTGGCTGGGGTGTCTTAGTTCCCTTATTGCATGTGTATAGTGCATTAGAAAGAGTTTATGCTCATAATGCAGCTATCAATGCTTTCAAGAGATCTTCGTGAGAACCTTGGCTATCGAACAATTCATCATTGCTTTGGAATCTTGATTTAACAAGGAGATCTTTCAGATTTTGTGCTCTTTTAAAAGCAAGAATCGGTTCGTTTAGAAACAACTTGGATAATTCGGGATGACCCGAAATTAAGTGCCAGTGTTTCAAGAGAGCCTTTTTCAGGTGCTGGGTTTTGATATGGGGTGGGTAGATCACTTTGAAGACCAGTGGTGGAACCTTTTGTTTTGGTTTGGGGGTGAGGTATTGCACACGGTTATTACTTTTTTTAATAAGTCATCGTTCATCTGATCACTCGGGAGAAGTTGGTTATACTAATAACGAATGGAATGGACTGCCTATTAAAGCAACACAAGGGAGTTGAGACGCTTTACATACATCTGCTGACTTGGATGAAAATACCAAACAGTTAAATGAAAATACCAAACATACCTCAACTATTTAAAACCTCAAAAAGGTTACAACAAATCAACCAATAAGTAAGAAAAGAAGGAGGAACGCACCTGCTTCACGACCTGCCTTATAACTTCTGGATCCATGCCGTGCCTGTTCATGGTTGTTAAAAATGTTGACAGCTAATGAAGGAGAAAACAAGATGTTCAACAGTAACAAATATATACCTACATCTCCATCACTCTGTATATTCTATATCAGGGGTTTCCAACTCTTTTTTTTTTTTTGCAAAAACCACTTTTCAGGTGGTACCATCAAAGCACGACACCAACGACAAGTCCTCACCGTGTACCAAGACTGGTCTTTACTGAACAGTTCTTTACAAGCTACTGCATTTGCACAGGTCTTGCATTTGTTGTACATCACTGGAGTGCAAACAAGATCTAAAGTAGGCCTAGCATTTCACACACAGAATGCAGTCTATACCACTGAGGGTTTACTCCAACCTAGAGTTCTGCCAGTCGCAGTGTACAGTTGTTGCATTTAAGACTCATCAGCTTTACAAATCTTACAGCCTCCGTACGGCGATTGTAACTTGAGCATCGCTAACCATACATGCTTTCTATATCTTTTGTTAGTCTAATTCTGTGCATCCAAAAGCAGCATTAAAGTAACCCATGTAATGATTGATATTTGCTATATTTTTCTTCATTTTTTTTCTGGAATGCAACATATTTTAAAACTAGTCAGCAATCCCAGAGGAATGGCTTTGTGACCCTGAATGGGGTCACAACCCCAAGTTTGGAAACCATACTCTATGTAAAGTAAACTGAAAGTGAGTATGCAAGATGCCTACAACACTACCAAAGGAAGAATCCACAAACAGTGATATTTTTTGGTCTGAACCAACCTGCTTGATCAGAGAGTCTATTGAAATATTGCGAGATTCTCCGTCACTCCTCGACTTGGCAGGAGCCAATCCGGCCATGTCACTCTCCAGCATCGCAGGCACTGTAAAATGTGCAGCAGAACATGCAAATTGTTAATATCATCCACTTTGAGTTAGAGAAAAACAAAAACTTTGATCCATAATCATTGATTGAAGTAGTATGTGGGAGAGATATATACTGCCTCTCCTGACTAGGTGCAAACATAGCACGGATTAAATTATATCCGAAACATATTCGTATATATGGACCAGGTGCAATGACCTCAGTAGGTAAAAAGGCTAAAATGGTTTACGTAAAGTTGTTGTATATCCTTACGTTTAAACTGAACTGTAGAACTGTCCTTGCAGTTTGACAAATTTACAAAAATCTTTAAAAAAAGAAAAATAGCCACTCACAAATCATGGGTTGAAGCTTGTTCTCCACGATCCTGACCAACATCTGGTAAATGTGCACACCAAGGTCATTCATCACCAGTCTGTACTCTGACAGATCAAAGTTACGTAAACAGTGGCTGTTCTGAACACTGTTGTTCTGAGATGAAAAGTTCTAAATAAAAGAAGGAAATCAGAAAACAAAAGGAAAGACATTGAGTGACATAAATACCAAACTTGGTTCAGTATCTGGTAAAGTTAGAAAGTTTCAAGAATCAAAAAGGCAACTTCACATCTTGACAATTCTGGATGACCAGACACATTTTTATCTATCACTTTAAAACTGTCCAGCACATGCAACTATATCATATACAAGTCCAAAATACTCATATAAAAAATGTCCACGTCCAACAAACGTAAGTTTCATTACATCAATTTAGTCCAACATACACAATTCTCTACACCAAAGAAGACACATACTTAATGTAGCAATGATCTTAAAATCTGCTGCTACAATAAAATTAAAACTACATTACGTTTGGAAGTGATACAAACTTGACCCTTTAATGGCAATGTAAATCATGACATAGCAGAGTGACTGCAAAAATTTTACTTTGCTAGTTGCCAGATGCATATGTCAGCAATTACAAATTTTTGCATACTTTAAATCTAGAAAAATCTGATGTTAGGAAGACATCTTTCAATGAACTTTGACTTTGTTTTTAAGCATTCAGTTAAAGTCAACTTACCTCTTCCCCACTGTATTGCTTCAGATTGTGTAATAACCTAATAGTGTTTGTCAGCCAAAAAGATACATATTCAAAATCTTCAAAATGTTTCTGAAAGAGAAAATAAAAAGGGTAAAGTTGTTAGATACCAAACACCAATGCAAAACCAACTGTTCTTGACAACATTAATGATAACCATTTGCAAAACAGAAAGTTCTCTACCCTACTAAAGGTGACACAGATCATTTAAAGGACAATCGAAGTTTTGCAAACCTTTACGGTTTTCTTCACACTGTTGACGACTGACGAAAGGAGAGATTTGACTTTGATGTCGTCATTGATGTAATCAGCGAACCGTATCGACATGAAGAGGAGGTATGCAGGAAGCCCTGGAAGCACACGATCATCGATATTCTTAGGTTGTAAATCTGAAAGTTAAATGACGTACAATGGATTTAATAATTGTCTGTAGTGATTCAATTAAAAATTAATGAATGCTATGTTAATACAACGACATTGTGTGACATTGCAACAGAGGTGAATAAACACTGTGGCAAAAGACTAAACCTACAGTTTCACTTACTTCAAAGCAAATTCAATTAATTTGACGCTGTTGTATTGACTGCATATGCAACAAAGCTCGTGGCAGAGGACCTATATGCCACTTAAAACTTTACTTAATACCATTCCCATTAATGATTGTTTTTACATGGAGCAATTCATCAATGGTGATTACTTTGCTTCACCACTGGTATTTTAACACACATGGCACATTTTAAGACACAGTCATCAGTGCATGTACCTTGAGCCAAAACTTTTTGTTTGTTATGATTACAAATAAGAATGAGTTGAGAAGGATATTTGGCAAACTGGCTATGTTGAGATGTTGGCAAGTGATCGTTCAACAAAACAGATCAACTCATTGACAAAGAGTTTTTCATTTATCATTTCATTATCTTTAATATTGATCTGTCCTTGAAAAATATACACCTGTAGACAGATACATGATGCAAAACTTTCTCCTTAGCCTTTCTTGAATGATACATTTTTTAAATCACAGTTACTCTGAATGTTTGACGTGATGCAATGAGTTCACTTCAACAAAGGCCCGCACAAAAAGTGTGAAAATTCATTTCCAAATTTTTGAAATTTTGGGAAAAGACTTGCCAAGCTTTTTCATGAAGGTGAGAGGATCTAGTTTCTACTATGAGGTCACTTTAAAACCACAGGGTTTACATCTCCATTACATGCACATCATCACAGGAAGTAAGATTAATAATGCAGATCAAAACAAAATGTGTCTTAAGGTCCATCATCACCAAAGTTACCTTACCTAAAATGATGGTCTTGACCAATCACCAAAGTTACATTACTTATAATGATGGTCTTGACCAATCACCAAAGTTACCTTACCCATAATAATGGTCTTGACCAATCACCAAAGTAACATTACCTATAATGATGGTCTTGACCAATTACCAAAGTTACATTACCCATAATGATGGTCTTGACCAATCACCAAAGTTACATTACTTATAATGATGGTCTTGACCAATCACCAAAGTTACCTTACCCATAATAATGGTCTTGACCAATCACCAAAGTAACATTACCTATAATGATGGTCTTGACCAATTACCAAAGTTACATTACCCATAATGATGGTCTTGACCAATCACCAAAGTTACACTACCCATAATGATGGTCTTGAACAATCACCGAAGTACCTTACCCATAATGATGGTCTTGACCAATCACCAAAGTAACATTACCTATAATGATGGTCTTGACCAATCACCAAAGTTACATTACTTATAATGATGGTCTTGACCAATCACCAAAGTTACCTTACCCATAATAATGGTCTTGACCAATCACCAAAGTAACATTACCTATAATGATGGTCTTGACCAATTACCAAAGTTACATTACCCATAATGATGGTCTTGACCAATCACCAAAGTTACACTACCCATAATGATGGTCTTGAACAATCACCAAAGTACCTTACCCATAATGATGGTCTTGAAAAATCACCAAAGTTACCTTACCCATAATGATGGTCATGACCAATCACCAAAGTTACATTACCCTAACGATGGTCTTGACCAATCATCAAAGTTACATTACCCATAATGATGGTCTTGAACAATCACCAAAGTACCTTACCCATAATGATGGTCTTGACCAATCTCCAAAGTTACGTTACCCATAATGATGGTCTTGACCAATCACCAAAGTTACATTACCCATAATGATGGTCTTGAACAATCACCAATGTACCTTACCCATAATGATGGTCTTGACCAATCTCCAAAGTTACGTTACCCATAATGATGGTCTTGACCAATCACCGAAGTAACATTACCTATAATGATGGTCTTGACCAATTACCCAAGTTACCTTACCCATAATGATGGTCTTGACCTATCACCAAAGTTACATTACCCATAATGATGGTCTTGACCAATCACCAAAGTACCTTACCCATAATGATGGTCTTGACCAATCACCAAAGTACCTTACCCATAATGATGGTCTTGACCAATCACCAAAGTTACCTTACCCATAATGATGGTCATGACCAATCACCAAAGTTACATTACCCTAACGATGGTCTTGACCAATCATCAAAGTTACATTACCCATAATGATGGTCTTGACCAATCACCAAAGTTACATTACCCATAAAGATGGTCTTGACCAATCACCAAAGTTACCTTACCCACAATGATGGTCTTGACCATTCACTCAAGTTACATTACCTATAATGATGGTCTTGACCAATCTCTGTTCGTCCTCAGGTTTGTATTCAAGCATCCCCATTACCTCGTTTCTGGATTTGGATTTAACCTCAGCGTCCATGGATGACGGAATCTCAGACTGTGTCGGCTTGTCTTTATTCTCTGGTGCAACTCCTGACAAGATGCCTGCCAAATGCAGATGGAGACGTGTTACCAATGTGGAGTGCAGTAAGAAAAGAGAGATAATAACTTTGATCATCTGAGCTGTTCTCAAGAGTCCTGTTGTCTACCAGGATATCAGAAATTTAATGATTTGACAGCCTCTGGTTGCCTGTTGGTCACCTCCAATGACCAGTTGACCGTTAAATTCATACACTGTCATAAAGACATCTTCCTAGATGTCAGAGAAGCAAACTGTAAGCAATTGCAAGGTTTACTTACTAATCCATCAATTGATCAGATACTGACAAAGCATAAAAGATACACAATAACACTAAATGAAAGGTGATACACATATAATACCTCTACAGATATGACACACATGTAGATTTGAACTGACAACAGCTAGGCATGTTGAAAAACTCTTGTACCTTTAAACCACATGATTCCATCTCTTATGTAAAACTCAAGACAATTAATTGTAACTTTGATTCAGGTTTTCCATTTTTTAGATAGAACAAGGCTATGAAATGACAGGAAAAGAAAGACTATGAACATGTGCGCTACAAAACTCTCAAAGTTAAACATGACCATTTTGATGTGTAGATACTTTCACTGAACTATATAGAACCAAGAAATCCAACCAACGAGTAACTCTATTACTTCAGGTGACAGAATGAGGAATCCCAAAAGACAAATCAACTTGACTTACTGACATCGCTTGAAGCGAACTACTCATTTCTCAAAAGACAACTCAATAAGACTTACTAGTATCTCCTGCTGCTAATACTGTCAGCCTTTTGTGGGCAGCTTTGAGTTGCTTCTTCAGTTTCCTGACTTGCTTTTCCAGATATTCGTTCTGTTCTGCATAGTCCTGACAAGTACACAACAACAACAACAGAGTAATGGTAACAAATTGTAGCAGATGAGGAAAAACACAACTTCATCGAATGTCGCAAATCTTTTGAACTTTTTTGTCGTACAAATTTCTATCTTTAACGTCCAACATGTTTCTTCACTGCTTTAATTTTCTTTCATCTTACCATGTTCTCGTTGGTCATTCTCTTGATTTCATCCTGCAGCGCTTGGTTCATTTTCGCTTCTGGCGTCACTTGCAAATTCTGAGAACAAAAATAATTTCACTGTCAGCTGAGCGGTAGACATGTTTTTAATCTGGTGTACACAGTCCATAAACATGGTTCCTTCTTTATAAACCAAAATGCACATTAAAATTCTCACTGATGGTAAGTTCACAAGCTTCAGTTGGATGGTCAATCAGATGTGTGACACTGACATTTAAATTGTGATCTATTTTGGTAGTCGGTTTGACCTAATTCTCAAAACAGGAATCAGCATTTTAATATTTTTAAAGCTATTATCATCAGACTACCTTATCAAAGTGTAGTCTTTCATGTGGCAATATATGACTGATTCGTAATTTTCGACAAAATTTAACGATTATCTCCTGAACAATGACGAAATGGACCTTTCTGTTGTGACATTTACGATTGGTTTCAAGTAACCAGTTGTGTTTACAAGTATGACAACCACAGTAAATACTGTCACAATCAGGGTCTACACCAGAAGGGTGCAACCTGTGGCCCACCGGCCAAATGCAGTCCAAAGCCTCCTTCTGAGTAGCCATGCAACAGTTTCCACTTTGTCCTATTTTTGCCCTCAAACTGTGTTTTGACAGCAACTATTACTTGATGTCCAGTTCAAAAAATCAATCCTGTAAACAGACAAACAATCACCGTCTTAAATGGGGCCAGGGCATGTTTGATAAAATATGATGGATTTTTGTCACTGTAAATCTGATACGCTGCAAACAGACCTCTAGGCAGTTGGATGATATCTAGTGA
The DNA here is from genome assembly GCA_021234535.1 of Stichopus chloronotus. Taxonomy (NCBI): domain Eukaryota; kingdom Metazoa; phylum Echinodermata; class Holothuroidea; order Aspidochirotida; family Stichopodidae; genus Stichopus; species Stichopus chloronotus. The sequence continues at coordinate 8,899,647 of CM037835.1, forward strand.
GTCTATCGCAAATCTCACAGTTGTCGGGTATCGTTCATTTGTTTATATTTTGGCGGGTATGCTTGAAAGATGTTTCATCAAACATGGCTTTTTTCATCATTTCGAGTAAAATTTACAAAACCATCACCTTCTTCTTGACGGGTACACATTAGACTCACAGAGGGGGAGGGCCCCCATCATGATTAACACCATCATGACTTGGTCTGACTTTTGAAAAGGTTGCCTCCCCCCATCCAAACCTCTGATTTATTAGGATAACATTATGGTATGAGAGGTTTAACATTATGCTATGAGAGATTTATGGAGACATAAAACTATACCTCAGAAGAGAGTAGAGGACAAGATCTTATTCTCAGAGGCTTCAAACATTGCTCTGAGATAAATTACTGGCTAGAAAATGTTTTGACTGCTTCAACTGGGGTTTCAATTATACCTTGCCAATAATAATCTGTTGTCGGCCGTTGTCTTTCTTGAGTTCATTAATCTGACCTTTGAGTTCCTCCTTTTCATGCTCATGGTTCTTCTTGACGGCTAAGATTTCTTTCTCAAGAATTCTATGAGGAGAGGTGACAAGAGACAAAACTGAAAATGTTGAAAAATCTCAGCATGGGTATTCTTAACCTTGTGAAGAGAAGGAGAAATGACACAGATGAAACACGAATGGTAACAGCTCAATGACTTGTATCAGCAATCATCATGTGAGAGTTAAGATGCAAGATACAGATGAATAACTGGAATATTCATTATGTCCAAAAAATTCTTTTGACTTTGAGCTCTACATTTCTAAAACCTGCATGCAAAATGTGTGTAAAATGCATGTAAAATGTCTGTCTCCATCCATCCATCCTGTTTGATGACACAATTTTCTTCAATTATGCGAGACCGCAGAAGCATTTCACAAGTTAGTCTTTTTCCTTGACAAACTAAGGATATTCACTATTAAATATTACCCCCCACCCCCCAAAAAAAATGCAAAAATATCAAAGCCCACTACTAAACATGACACAAGCTGTGTTGCACAGTATAGTGCTGCTAAAACTGTAATTCCAAGACTAATACATAGTCATTTGTATTTACTACCTCATGCACAATCATCTCCTGAGGACAAGTTACACGTTCTCAATGACCGTCTGCAAGAAAACACATCTTTGGCAGCAGACAGACACTAGTCCAGAGAGGTAAGGTACTAAATATATTTAAATATCTATCTTTAGTGAAACAGATGTCATTACTTTGCAAATGACAAGATATATCTTTCTACAGTAGATTACATTTAAACATTTTTTTTTTAATGGCAATGTTTTCATGGCAGTACGCATTTCATTACCAGGGATGTAAATTGAGATGGTTCACCTCATGTGACATATAATATCGACAATATCATAAAGGACTGCCACTCCATGATTCAATTTAACTCCTCTCCTAAGTGTACCGTATAACTAGCTAAATTAAGATTTGTATGTGCATACTAACAATTTTGAACATAATTACAGCAGTAAGGAAAAGTAAAAAGCATTTCCACCAGTCAACCTTGGTTTGAGGAAAAAAATTGTAACTTTAAAAACAATAAAAAGACAATAGTTCTTTGTCTTGCTTACCAAATACAGTGGTATAAACCTGCTATTTGAAACTTTGACGAGGATGTTCAACAGCATCTCAAATTAGTTTTGCTACATGCAGGGTGTAACTTAAACTGTAAATTTTGTTAAGAGCATTCAAATTTGTTAGCAGACAAATGCATACTGTACATTAAAGGAAGAGTTAATCTTGATATAGACACAAAAATAAAACACCATGCTGGGAGCTGAGGACTCAGTTTGATCATCCAAAGGGTTACATAAATAGTTCTTACAAAAGAAAGAAATCACCCTAAACACATGACAGCTGAACTTACAATGTTAGTGGACATGCAATATATAAAAGGACGGCACCAAGCACAAACAATATTCCTCCCACCATATGGGAAGGGGTAGGGGAGACGTTTTATGAGTACTTTAGTTCTCCTGGTAATATCTGGTCAAAGTATAAATGAAGGTGATTAATGGATGGTTAATGGATGGTAATAAATTTTCCCTTTAAGAGGGTTGAAGTTAGTTACTAAAATGGCGAGGAAATGCCTAGGAACAACACCTAACACTAGCAAAGTTTGGTAAAACACCCAAATCCCCCAAAATATAAAAGCTTTTACATGGCAACGCATCAAAAACAGAATATCATACTAATTTCAAACGCAACATCTCCTACGTACATTGCCATGCAAGTAAAAAGTTCAATGATACCCCTGAACCCAAACCATTACTCTAGGGTCAATCTCAACATTTTCTGTCACCTATTACTGACATTTTTGGTCACAATTGACTAGTGAAGCATAATTACACCGACAGTCAATGATCTTTGCTTTTCTGTGGTCCGCTAACCCATTTGACACATGATTCATTCTTACATCGCCATGAGTTACTTAGGTGGGGGAAAGGTTTGATTACGTGCCGTATGAATTAATACTATCTGCTGATTATGAAATAATAAATGAATTATTCAAATAGAATTATCTGAGTATACACTAATTATGAATAAATCATCCGACAGTAAGTATATGAACCATACAACAGGTGAATAGACTACAACCACGTTTTCTCGCCGTCAGGAGGTAACGGGACATGGTCAACATTATAGCAATCTCTGACTACATACAGAAGCAGGTGAAACACAGCAAACGTAAGCAGCGTTTGTTTTGTTAGCATCATTAATTGCTTCACATAGGACACAGACTGATCTTACCTATTCCTCTCTTTAAGTGACTGCATTTCCCTAGAATCTGGTTGCCTTGGCAATATAAAAACAGGAACAATACAATGGTGTCACTGTACAGGACCTTCCAATTTCTGTTTGATATATAGTAGGTGCCTGCATCTGACATTGCAGCTTAAAGGCAGTCACTCATCACCCCAAGCTACATTTTTTTGATGGTGGTAAGAAAAATTCTCAATTGATTCTGTTTTATGAGCGACAGAAAATTTGAAAGATATCAAGTAGCCCATATCACACAGCATAAACAGGGGCCCATTGTTTTGATTACACATGTGAAGTTTTAGACAGGCTGTGGGAGAGACTCGCTGTAAGTGGCCGGGGGAATTGTAACTGTCTAAGGCTATAAGTCCCTGTCTTTAAGGTGGTTTTTTGTAGCAGTACTTTTCACCAGACCTTGTGAAAAACCCCCATCACTGGCTAAGATGCAGTCAAACACAAGCTTTGAGAAGAAATTCCCTCCAATTTTTTGGACAGGGACAGAGAATTTGACATGCACAAAATAAATGTCAATGTGGAGTGATCAGGACCTGAATACTCTTTTTTTTATTGTTTCATCCTTCAAAAACTGTGAAAAATTTGACACCATTATCGTTTCATGACATAAAGCTTTGTAATCCTTCATAAAAACCAATCCATACATGCAAATTGCCAAGTATAGGAAGCAATGGATGAATAAAGCTTGGCACTTGCGGCAAAATGTGATTCGATCAGATGCTCACAAATTACATTTATGAACACAAAAGTTCAAGAACTAGGGTGCCAGTGCTCTTTACCTCACTCCGCCATCTTAAACAGGATCACAGCTTTGAACAGCAGCTAAGATCTTCAAAGCTCAATTACTTTCAGAGCCAACTTTGTGTCTTTATTTCTTACTTTAGGAGATGTGGTTTAGAGGGTGTGAGTAAGAGGACTAAACTTACTCACATGGCTATAAATGTCTGCCGGATAGACTTAAAGTTCAGGCGCTGCCATTGATAAGAACCCCTCCCCCATCCCCAAAGTTCAATGGGGATAGTATCAATAAAAAGCATCATTTTGGTACCATCAGCCTTTCAAAACAAATTAAAGGGGCTCATTGAGTTGATATCAGCAAAGATTGCGGTGATTTTGAATACATACAAACACACGACAATACTCACAATTAGCATAATTAATCAAGTTTCACATCCAATAGTTATGAAAACTGTCAAATTTTTCGAAGTTTTGACCGTTACTTGCTCTGATTGTGTGCATGTGAATGTAGTACTAATGTGAAAATGTCTGGTCACGAATTTTCAAAAACCAAATTTAATCGTTGGGTACTCACTTATTAATGTTCCTTCGTATGTGAAACTTTGGGATCCTTTTAGTTTGACTGTTTGTCATTAGTATGTGAAGGAAACTTGACCGGTTTAGAAAAATTGAGTGAATTTCACAAAACAACTCAATGAGCCTCTTTAAGACATTCGTAATTTAAGACACCATTGGGCTGAACCCAATCAAAGAGTGAACTAATTCTGACCTTTCATTCCAAATGTGGTCCCAGAAACCTACATCCACTTTGCAATAAAGTGCAGTTCAAACTACTACATACGTAGAGAGACTGAATAAAAATTGACAGCCTAACACCGCAAGATGCGGTTCTTGATAGTGTATGATGAAGCTTCACAGTCTCGATGATCGAAGCCACTCTAGAAGATGAATATAGAGCTCTCCCTTTCACAACAATTAAAACCTATCACTAAACCACTTCAACTGCTGTGATCAGAGTGCAGTGAGCATTGGACTAGAGAATGGAGTGATTTGAAACTTCTGTGATTTGAATCTTCATCATTATTTGACCAAAGAAATCATGAAAAAAATTAAGCAAAAAAACAACAATTTTTAAATCAACATGAATAAGTTTGAATGAATTTTTAATCCTGTTATGGTATGAGGTTGCTGAATTCATGAGTGTATTGGAATCAAGCAAAAACTTGCTTAATGTCAAGTTTGATGGATGAGCATTAACCCTTTCAGCAGACTTGATTCATTTTGTGTGATGGAATGAGTACAAGGAGTCATTGGTCTGATCCACATCTAACAGACTTGATTCACTGTGTGTGATGAAGAGAACAATGGGAGGCACTGGTCTCATAAATCCATAGTACCAGACTTGATTCTGAATAGTGTGCATTGATCTGTATTAACTGGTCATTGCCAGTTGACCCTGTCCAGCTTACTAATACACTTGACAGCACTAAAGCCAAGTCTCTTCAGACCAGCAAAATTTAAATGGGAAACAAATCACAAATGGGATATCACTGGTTTCATCAACATCCAACTAACTTGACTGACATAGTGTGATTAAGAGGACACAGGGAGCCACTAGTCTGATATAAATCTAAGGGACTTCAGTCATTTAGTGAAGGTAGGGGAATCACAGGGAGTCACTGCTATTATCCATATCTACTTAACAGACTTTAATCTTTAAGTGTGATGACGAGAATATAGAGAGTCAGTGGTCTAATCAATGCCAAACAGACTTGACTCGAATAGTGTGGTGAAGAGAATGCAGGGAGCCACTTGTCTCACCACGACTGAGAGACTTGACTCACTTAGTGTGATTACGAGAGCAAAGGGAGTCATTAGTTTTGATCCAAATCAAACAGATTTGATTCATTTGAGGTAATGAAGAGAATACATGAAATCACTCCTCTGATCCATAGCGAATACACAATAATCATGAAACTATTCCCAATTCAATGGCAGTAACACCAGATGAATGGTGTCAAAATGCAAAATAACCAGCCATGTCAAAATGCAGTCTGAGAGGAACGAACATGCAGATCGATAAGAAATTCATTCCAGTTTAAGTGACAGGGTAATTGGCATGTTGTAAATCATGCATGTATAATTTACTTTGTGTATGTTCTAAATGAGCACAGCATGCACCATGATATCAAAGTTCCGTAGCTAGGGGGTCAGAGGGCTGATACCAAAGTGGACCACACCGCATCTGAATTGATTTAACTGATGGAAAACTATACCTGTGGTCGGCTGAACTTTTTTGCGACGTTAGACACCAAGCCATTGGGGCTTAATAAAGCCCCTCCCCATGGACAGGAATCCTAATCCCTTTTGGGGGGTATGAAATTCTAGATTCAAGACTGGCACAATGAATCTTGTGATCAGCCTAAATATCAGTTAGTGCTTCCTTCTCCAAAGAGCTGAGTGTTTGTTTAATTATAAGAAGGTAGGGAGAGTTCAGGCTCAAAAGTGAAATCACTATTCTATCAGTTGCGCTGCTACATCCATGTAAAGGAAACCTCTCCTATAGCAGATTCTAGCACATTGGTAGCACATTGCTGAAGCAGACTGATAAGAAGTAAAACATCCCTCTGGCCATTCATGTCACAGCTGTCACGTAGAACAAAAAAAAATGCCTTTTTGCACTAAATTTGTTCACAATGTGAAAATAATGATAAAGCAATGACTGCAAACAGGTAGCAGAAATGTTCACTTTTGATTTGGGGTGATATTCCTTGATATGACATTTAAAATGACGGCTGCAACATCAACATGGAATTGTTCTGTAAAAATTAGACAATTCGGAAGTTGACGATGGCTTTGACTCACTTCAAATGTGTTCTGGAGGGTTGGTAGTGTTGGTAAAAATAAGAAAATAAAATTCCTACACTCTCCTTTACATAGAGGAATTGACTTTCCTCTCAGGCTAACTGCTAGTATATGATGCAGTGCTACACTGTAACTACAGTAGTACGCCAAGTACACTAACTAGCATCTATGACAGCTAGTTGCATCTATATTTGAATATTCATATCACTTATGGTAGTAATGTATTATTCATTGGACTTTAAAACATGTTGCATCCCACTGGGGGTGGGTGAAGGAAATTATCCAGAATTGATAAGCCATATTCCAATAGGCTATCTTCAATACTGCCAGCAGGTCTCTCAGGCAAAATTCATGGGTCTAAAATTGTACCAACTTCACAAGCACCACAGAACACAATATAAGCAGATACATAGTTACTGATGAAATGTACAATCAGGATTATGTTTGATGATCAGAGAAAAAAAATGTTCCTGAGATATGAATATTCAACAATGCTACTTCTACGGGTGAAGTTACGGCTGCCATCTAATTATGAATATTCACAGCTTTTCTCTAATGATGAATATTCACGATGCTGCTGACTACAGAGTGATCAGACACAATGCTCCCAAGTGACTCAGTGACCTGGTCGAGTGCTTTTGACACAATGCAGATGCAAGATAGTACTCATGATAGCACTGCTTATACAGTAATGAGTCAGTAGCATAAACAATAGCACGGCTACTCACATCTTATCAACGATCATATCATTATGGGTTTCCGTGAGATCACCGTATTTTTCCACGGTGTCTCGTAAGCTACTTTGGGAGGCTGAGAGTGCTGAAAATAAACTGATTTTTGGAAACAGAGAACAAGAAGTTAGTGTCTACTTTCAACGTTTTCTCTACTACAATAGCAGGTTGAGGGGTTCAAAGCTATTTTTCTAACAGACTTATCAATAAAGCCCAGCCCATGGGAATCAAGAATGTATGCATGATGTCATAAAAATCTTTTCAATGATCTAGTTTCTTGACTTTCTTGCATTTTGAAGCAAAAATTCTGCACTAAAAAAGCTAACATTTCTACCTGAAAAACTATCAAAGCTGATTTGTGTAAGAGGTAGCTATCATACCAACTACATCCTGTTGTTGTGTATCTATACAATAAAATCTTTAAATATCTACAAAGCGATTTACAATGTCCCATACAACAGGAGATAGCTAATAGTGTTCTGCCTACCAATAAACACTGTGCACATACTACACACAAGTATTCTCAAGTAATGCCACATTACATGATCTGCATCTACAAAGTTTTGAAATACATTCAATTTAGTCTGAAACTTTGCGTATGAATGGAACGGAAAACCTGGAAAATCTTTCAGCAATCTCATTGTGTTTCTGAACATTTTGGACTAAGAGGGAGAAGGGATGGTAGAGGGGTGGGAAGGTGATGGACACAGTGCAGGAGAATGTGTTCATTGTTATCTCTCATTCACAACATACCCATGACAATGATATTGAATTATCTTTTTCATTGTGTTCAGGTTTGATTTTAGGAGAACAAAGAGGAGACAACTCACTGGTTTGTCATCTTCAGAGATTTGTAGGCCACAGTCAAATCACCGTTACCGTGGACTGAGGCCAGCTCCTCATCCGATAGAAGCAAATCTCGGTCCGTATTGGTAGAGGCTTCATTTGTGTCACTGTCCTGGAGGTCAAATCAAAACAATTCATTTCAGTTATCACCTAGAGGATCAAAACAGAAAGGAAATGAGCGGGGAAATCACAGTTGAAAGGAAGTGAGTTTCTCGTTTGCTGAACCATTACCTCTTTCATTTCTTTCATTTGGGGCATGCTGTAAGTTTTGAAATGATTTTACCTTTTTTTTTCAGACATGATACTGAAAACAGTAAATGAATCTAATTTGCCTTTCTTTGAAATCATGATATGGTGTCGACCTTGCTTTGACTTTGACAATAGAGCATTATTTAAAATATGTTATAACGTAATTTCAAGGGCTTTGAGATGTTGACACAACCTGACATTTAGTTCAATCGACAAAAACTTGGACCTCTTCACTTGAACTGAGGAAAGAAAAGCTATCCTAGAAAACAACATTAAGTTTTTATCACTTTGAGAATATTCCTCTGCTAGCAATAACTTTCAAATGCATTATTATCTCCATAGAGACACATGCAATTGAAATTTTGAAGCTGATTGTGGTTAAATCATACACAGTTCATCAAAATTGATAATACCACTGACATCGTACACTGATGTACAAAACTTGGGGTACACAACAAGTACCATTTATATTTCTTTGCATTTCTCAATACCGTTTTCACTTCTTTCAGTGTGCAGTTTTTGATAAACATTGAGAGAGCCTGCACACGCCAAATCGAATCACAAGAAGGTGAAAACTGAAACACTTGTTTCAGATTAATATTGGTGAGAGATAATCCCATGGAAAAAATCATGTATACAAAGTCAAATTCTCCAAAAAGGTAGTAAGGAGTTAAGTCTGAAAAGCAAATACTGTTGTAGCTTTGAGATATGGAAATAAAACCCAAAACCAATGGAATAAAAAGGATCTTTACTTAACCACCACCAAAATGACTTGGGGTAAAGTGGTAGGGGGTCAAAGAACAACAGAATAAAACAGGCTACCTTATAAATTATAAACTTGGGTCTTGTGTTGTTCTCAAACTCCCTCATGCTATTCCTGACAGATTATATTACCTTTGTCTTTCAAATATTCTCAAAGCAAAAGGAAACGTGTGAAATTGCAGCAGTCGATTCTATTCGATGATCTGCTTGAAAACTATTGGCTTTTAGTGAGAAAATTTGCTGGATGAGGCAAAATTTATTTAAAGTGTCAAACAAAGTTAAAATGTTGATTGGATAATAAACTGCTTTGGTCTATCATAAAGAGGCTTCAAGGGCATGTTGTAAGGCAAATGTTGTTTAGAGGGCCCATCAATTGGATGAGATATGAGCATAAATATGTTCAATTGATTTTGATTGATTTTTCCTGAATTTGGTCTTACCTGAAGACACACCTCCACCTCCCCCCACCCCACAATCAAATGGAAATCATAAAATTAAAAACTTCAGACGATTCATGTTTCATGAACTTTTGAGACCAAACAAAGCAACCACTAAAAACATCAGAATAGATAGAAGCAAAACAATCATTAGTTGTGGTAACAAACCATGGAGTGTTCTGACTTTGGTTCGTTTCAGACATTGTCTAAGGGTTTCCAAACATCCTTTAACTTGAAGTAGATTTTAATGACATGCAAGGATGAGCAATATCCAAGGACCAAGGCAAGTATTGTAACAATCACATACTTCACACAAAAGATGAATAATGGTTTATCTCAATTAAAAAAAATGATCACTGATTGTTAAAAACATTCTGAATAAAATGTTTGCCCTTGAATTGCCTCTTTAACCAGATGTTCACCTCCTCACCACTGACTAACCTGTCGAACATTGTTTGACATTTTCACCGACAACATCCTTGATCGACACGGAATACAAACTCTCAATTTTACATACAAGTTTGTGACAACGAGTCAGTCATGACATATTCTTTTGTGACATCTCCCAACTCCCCTCCCTCGGCTTCACCCTACCCTCAATCCCCCTACCCTCAAATGGGCAGCTGCATCCTCCAAAACACCCTATGGATCGCTTCATTGACAGCAAGGGCAAAAAGCTGGGCCAAGCGAGTCAAACCTTTCACCTGTCATTCTTTTCAACAGTTATATTTTCCCATCGATACCCCTATCATCCATTAATGGAACCACACAGATCTAGCCACAGACAATCATCTGTTAATATATTCCAAGAATGATGTTGTTGCTCTAATTCTAAAGAGAAAAAGGAAAAAGTATTTGAGGAAGTAAAGTACTTTACTGTTTCCTTTTTTCCTTCTTTCTACATTAAAGCAGTGCAAGAATTGGTACAACTTTCATATTCGAACTATTTTCTGTTCAGTTTATTAATTTTTCTTAACCTACTTGACGTGTGTTTGACTAAAGAACAAAACATTTTTTGTAACATTTTTTACATTTTCTTTGAAAGGCAAAAAAAAAAATGGTTGGGCAGGCTTATCTACCCTGTCATGCAACTGCAATTTTCAGACGGCTTTTACAAACATTTTTTGTGGTATGTTACAGCTCTAAACAGAGGATGAGGGCTGAAAGAAAAAGAAGTGAGCAGAAATGAGCTGGGGAACAGAGTTACAAGAAACAAAATATATGAGAACAACTATCAACTCAGAGTTGCTGAGGCAGAGTTGCTGCCTGAAGATAGCCTAAAGCATGAAACTGTGAATTACGACTATCATCCTCCAAGGTTGCATCAACTACCCTGTGGGAAGTTTCATCCCCACGAATATCGAGCACTTTGCATGACAATAGACATCACCTAACCAATGGTATACATTGCATTTTTCTTTTAGCGTTTGAGAAGATTGAAGTTTGAGAAAATTGTGGGCATCAACTGCTTTTCTGCAGCACCTGAACTGACTTTTCCAGCTTGTGTAATAGAAGGAAGCACAGTACTTTTCATAAAACAATCAAATGACAGCATATGAATTTGAATGGTATGATCAACTAAAAGGTGAATGATAACAATGAAAAAGTGCAAATCTGTTTGATATGAAACCTACCAGATGCAATGATATCAAACAAATAACCATCAAAAGTTACTTTGCTAATATTGGAATGATTTTCTTCTAAAGGTGTCTTTTGAGAAGTGAAATGCACATTTTCTTACCATCGAAAAAAAGGGATAGAACAGGCATTTTTACAGAAAACATTCTGATTTAAATTCTAAGGATTTGTAGGTCAGCAATAACAATATTCTCTTTTTTTTGTGATAATTTTAAGGGAGGAAAAAGCTACCATGGTACAGACATTTTAAAAAGAAAGCTTGAAGAAAATAAAAAAGTCATGGAAACAGAAATAGGGTTGGTACCTACCTCCAAAATCTTCCTCAACTGTGTTTTGCCAGCAATAATTGTTTTGAGTGTTTTGGAAAATATCAAAATCAAATTTTAAAGCTCTTAAGACATATTTGATATAGCAAAATATTAATTGTCAAACATTCATAGCTGGAAAGTGAGTCAGAGCAAACTATATCCAATTTTGCAAGAAGAGTCCCTCGTAAGAAACTTAATAGTCTATTTATATTTTCAAATATCCTATGGGACATCATTACAAATAAAAGATAGCTCTAGGCCTGCGAAGTAACTAAAGGACTGCCAAATATGAATATAAATAGCTTGTGACCTTATGGGCTGTTTCATTGAAACCAACTTTGAAAGTTTGTACGAAAACTCTTTGATTTTATCAGAACTTTACAAAAAAAGTTCTTTCTGGGTTGGTAGGCAATTTACCTGCCAACTTGATAAAACCATAAACAGCACAAAAGTTCTGATGCAACTTTTTCAATGCACTGGAAAACTGGCCTGCACAGTTATTTAATTATACCTGTGACAACTCAACAAACAATGTTATTTGATGCTTTTGCAACGAAAGAAAAAAAAAACACAAGAGAAAAAGATTTGCCTTTGGGTGCAAACTGGTGTAAAGATTGTGTTACTTTAATGTGGCAATATTATTATTATCAGCTCAAAGTGTCTGATAAAACTTGGCCATATCTGCCAGAAAATAGTTTGTACAAGTCAGCTGTTGTGAGGACATTGGCAATGGAGCAGATTTTATGTACACACTTCAAACTATCAATTAAAAACTCTAAGAAAGGATCCCCATAAATTTTGATGGCTCTGGAATATTTGGCTACGGGATATAAATACATCATGACATCACATTTGTTCAGGTGGCACTCAACTTTTACTTGAATCCTCCTAGGGTTCAGTCACAGTTCAGTCATTTCACATCTTTGTTTTGTCAGTCAGTGTGGATCAGAAATTTGAAAAGGAAGGGTTTGGATTAATTTAAGGGGAACCTGAAGAAATAAGGATTCATTTCCTGATCATACATTCAATCATTTCCTTTGAAGAAAAGAGGGGATATTACCTCAGTAGCTGGCTATAATGCATAGTTAGAAGATGCTAAAATTTGATTAGTTGAAGTAGCTTGTGACCTTTTCAAAGGTTCAAATAATCACTGAAGTTTTTTTTATAAGATATCTATGATATTCATTATTTCTAAGCAAGGAATTATGTGTGTCTGCAGGCAAAAGTGATTGTGGGGATGCATTTCCTTGCAAAAAGGTGGGGCGGAGTGGCCTGCGTGGTCTTTTGAAACTGAACCAGATTGCAGCATCGACAATATGTTGAAGAAATCAGATAAAAGAAGAACTATTGACAGTTTACCACACACTACGGGATAAGTGGCGATGTAACCTTCACTGCATACTAAAGCATCCCCGTGAGAGACATTGGAGTGACAGCATAAATATTCATGAGGTTAAATGATTGGTCAGTGAAAAGCCAAATGAAAAATAATGAAAGGAACAGATGCATTCTGGGAAATGATAATGAACATTTCCTAATGGCTGTCCAAAATGTTTTAAGTCTGATCGTCTGACGTTTCAGTCAAACTTCTTTGCTTTCATGTTTTTTTTTTTTCCTTTTTCCTGCTAATCTTCTTGTTCTACCTTTCCACTAACCTGCAGATCCCATCTCTTTTGGCTGTTGGTCAGATTCGTCTTAAGCCGTACAATCTCCTGTCTGTGTTTCTCATTCTCCTCGCCGAGGACGCTGACCTGCTGGGTCAATATCTTCATGGGGTGGTCGTCAGATTTTCCCGCTGCCAGTGAGTTGTGCAGGTCCTGGAGCTCCCTCTTGTACCTCTCGTTCGTCTCTTTCATGCTGTTCATCTTTTGAGAGAAAGAGAGATCCGATCCTCGTGTGTTACCAACTTGTCGAATCCCTCCGACTGAAACAAATCGAGGTCCCACGGGTGCATGTCGCACGATGCAGGGCGAAACCGGTGGCACGGCCCGCAGATGGACCATTTTGAGAATCTTTGGGTTGGCAATCGTCTTACGCTGCGCAGGATATTTGCAACGTGAAACTCAAAAGTGACACCCCACTTCCAACAATTTTTTAAAATGTCTGTACTGTTTTGGAAAAAGTAATATACGCTGCATATCTAAGTGCAGAAAACTCACAATTTTTGCTTGAATCTGTTTGCACAGGTTCTTGATTATCTGGACTTTTTTGCCTTCTTTTCTCTTTCTGCCCTCTTCACATCACCTAGAACAGATCGTTTTTCTAAAGAATGATGCTGATCTGAATTATTTTCACCAATATCGTTCAAATGAGCGAACTCTGAAGTGAAGCAGAGGTTAATATATTGGTGATGATAATGATTCAGAGAGATAAAAAGGAAGACATCTTCTAACCTTGACCAAAGCTGCTTACCCCTGCACGTTTTCTAAAACAAATCACTTTAAATCAGGCGAATAAAAACTGGCCAGCAAGTTAAGCCCCCTTCTGCAAATATCTTGCACAGATCTGCTCAAATCATTCATTTGGAAATGTAAATGGAGTATTATCATGAATATGCAGTGAATGAATGAAGGTGATTCAAGACCTTTACCTCTGAAGAAAAGTAACGGTGACAGGTTTGCAGAGATGCTTTGAAACTTTCAGTGATGAAACTTGATTATATCATTGACTCTGGTAATAAGGAAGCACAGTTCTACATCGCGAACATAAATGCTGATAAACGAAGGAAAGGTTCACATCATAAGTAGTATATCTCTGTATTGTCTAAAGTAGGCTTCCTCAATTAAATTTTCTGAAGCACCACATTACAAAATGTTACTGATATAATGAGCCACTGATCGCTGTCCTGGGGGAGGGGTATAAGGGGAGGGGGTGTCCTCGCCACTTTTTAAATTAGTCTGTGGGAAGTACTAGGTATATTTACCTATTTTTGAGACAGAATAACTCTTGTCAGAAAAGTTGTAAAAAAGTCAAAGTTTCAATATTCTCCCAGTAATTTTCTGCGCCACTCAAAACGACGTCACGCGCCACAAGTGGCGCACGCACCGCTATTTGAGGAAGCCTGGTCTAAAGCCTTGGTTCCCAACTAGGGCTCCTCAGTTGAAAATGCTATCTCTTTGTCAACCATAAGAAAAATAAAGAACCAACCCATAAACCATAATCACCTCAAAAATGTCCATGTTGCATACGTTTCATTATTTTATGGCACTACAGTTTAATTTTATGAAAACTGTCCCCTAACTTTTCCTGATACCTCTTGTGGTGTTTGCTCGTATCCCTAAGGGGTCTAGTGGTACAAGAAGTCCTAAAGGTTGGGAACCAATGGTCTAAAGAATGGTTAGAGGGAGGGAGAGGGTGTGGAGTAGAATAGGACAGAGGAAAGATATTCACCTCTAAATTGATATTTCCAAGTTCATTCTCCATTATGTCTGCCTTTGTCCTGCCATCCGTCTCTCTTTTATCAAGATTCAACTGAAGATGTTTCTTCTCTTTCTCCAAGTCTCTGACTTTCTGCTGAAGTTTAATCAGCAGGCCCATGTCGATGCCGCTCCTCAAATCACCTTGATCCTGCAGTGACAAGACAAAAAATCCCTGTCAAGGGAAGAGCCCTAACCTTCTCTTACTTTCTAGTAAAGTTTTGTTCTTACAAGAGATAAGCGATTGAGTGTTCTCCCAGGAGATATCTGCAATCTGCTCTGAGATTTACCATCTTCTTGACAACTTGACTGACGAAGCTGAAGTTGGAACGAAGTGACTGTCACTTGATAAACGACAATTTTGATTCCCTTCTGTAGACTTGACATAACAAAGCTGGCTAATGTTAGTCAGCGATGTTTGCATATGAGGAAGAAGAATATCCACGCACGGTAAATTAAAAAGGTAAGTGTCTAAACTCAGCCAAACAAAACAATATACCCCCATAGCAAAACCAAGCTCATATTTTACTTGATGATTCTATGAATCAACGGCAATTAATCAAAGTCACTCAAGTTTACGCTTTCACTTTTAAAGAATCAATGAATCATTAATAACCATTGAAGGCATTTCTAACAACATGTAAACTTAAGTAAGGGAGAAACAAGTAACACTTTGAAGTGCACTTTTTCCTGAAGAGCAAACTATTAGGCAAAACTTCCTTCCAGAGGCAAAATCAACATGATAAGTAAAATTATCATTTATTGTGATAATATTTAGGAATATTTAGGAATACCACTGTTCTCATTTTTTTTGCATCTTATCTGTTTGCCTTGCATAGTTTTTCTTGTGCACATTTTATGTCATTGGGAGGCAAGGGAGGGGGAGCGGTTTAGGATATGCAAACAATAATTCCACAGAGCTAGGGAAGGGTGGAGTACAAATTTAGAGGATACCAAGATGGGTGATGCAAAGCAGCTGTCTACTGACAGCTAGGATGGGGTCTGTTTGGAGCAGAAATTTGGAACGTAGCCATTCCACAAAAATATCAGAATAACAGTTGCTGAATGTAGTAAATATGTAGCTATCATAACAATTAAGTATTCAAGCATGCATCTCCCACACCATTACCACCAACCCTTCCAATATCTCTCACTTCATCCCTTATCCATCACCTAACCTGAGTTTTCTCTTACTCATTCCCTACCCATCCCTTGCTCCTAATCAATCCCTACCTTACCTGTAATCCATATGCTGACCCAACATTCCCCTTTATCCAGTTCTTGCCCCTCTCTTATCAGTATCCATTAATTGCATTCCACCATTACCAAACCCTACCCTAACCTTCCTCATTACCAATGCCCCCTTTCAAGCTTTCATTAACCAATCCCCACCCCTCCTTGACCTACATCCATACCCTGCATTTTACCATTACACATTCTCTGCTTCTATCTAACTGCACACGACTAATTTCGTGCATCACCTCATTTTCTGAGTCAATATTCTCGTTGTCAGACTTTGGGAGAGTACCGTAGCCTGATTCCGATCCTTCGTTGCTGTCTGTCCTCGAATGCCTGGGAGCAGCTACAGGTCTGTGGCCGTTAAACTGAAAATGAAAGAAGAACAAATGCAATGCAGTACAGAAGAACAATGCATAATGAAAAAAAAAAGAAGCATGCATGAATTAGCATGGGGGTGTACTAATTCAGTTTGGGGTGACTGCATTTTACATTTAATGCATACAACATGTTTCATCTTCACACATACTCTCCCTTTTCATTCATACAAGAGCATTATGACTTATCAATCCCCTGTTGAATCCACAACTTGATCCATCTATTTTGAAAGTTCCTCTACTTGCTGGGATCCTGACATTTTGTGACATCCACTGACATCTTTCTCAGATTAAAGTCTCCAATTTTAACCAAAATGGCCTCCATGGAAAAAACCGATAGACCGATCCACTGTGAAATGTGCATCTTGAATGAGTGTCAAAGTTGATTATTCTATTTGCAAAATAACCTGTAACTGGATAGTTGGTGCATGCATCAATTGTTGCGATATCAAGAAAGCATTAAAGAGATGACACACCGTGTGCTAACTGGCATGAATATGTTAATGAATGTAGCCACTTCCACGAGCTTCACATTATGCAGTTTCATGCTGTTTGCTAATGAATTATTTCCTCGCGATAGTGTTCATATGGATAAAAGAGGCCCTTCACCTTGAACAGAAGGAAGTAATAAAGGAACCATAAAACTTAGATATAACCATAACTGTAACTGGCATATCACATTAAAAGCACATACCCACACAGAGTCACCTGCACAAGATCTTAACTTCAGACTAGACATAGTCCTTGTAATGCAGTTTGTACCAATTTGGGTTCTGTCCCTTTTAACATGTTTGATACCTTTCCCCTTTCATGACAATTTGCTTCCAAGTGAATGTACTTTTACCTGAGTCACTCATGATTACATTTTACTAACCGGGTGATTACACGTTTTAACCTGGTTATTTTTCGTTCCAGTTATGAGTTTGGCCAGGACGACAAGATTATAAAATGATTTCCATATGTCAGTGTGAGTCCTCAAAAGCACACACACTGAAGATTGAGGCAGGGAGTGAACAGAGAAAAACTCTACTCATGTGAGATATCTTAGGGGTAAAAAAAAGGGAAGTTGGTGATGGGGTCTATAAGGAAAGCTAAGCAAGAGTCGAATGAGTCATTGCCAGTCTGCTACTTTCCTGATTGTACTTAACACTAACAGAAAAGGATGCCAAAACACAAACATCTTCCACTTCTCTACATCACATGACCAGTAACTGTGAGCAAAGGAAGTTTACATTCACATATTTATGAATTAACTTTTTCAGACTGAGAAAGTTCACCGACAGTAGAAGTGGTTCCAGTGACATCAACGAAGGAAGACGGAGGAACACATAAATAGGAAGAATGACATGCAAACATTGAGCACTGATAGTTAATGAAAGGTAATGCCAATCAGTCAGATGCTAATATTATGACATGGCAAATTAATCCATAATAATACCAGCCATACATAATTGGCCTTGCTTGTTAGTGATCAATAATGAAAGTGAGAAGATAAGAATACCATGGTAACAGAGACCTTAACATTAATCCAGCTCACATCATGCTTCATGATAAGGAAAATATTAGTACAAAGAACATGGTGATGCAAAATCCATTAGACAAAAGGTAACAGAAGAGATCCTGTTACTATGGTAACATTGTGAGTTGTAAATAAGGCTCTGTGCTGAAACAGTCCTGATAAACAGAGTGGGTTCTGTCACCTTCTTTGTGCACTGTGGGTTTCAAATGTCCTGTGTTGAGGTTGACCATCTACATAAACAGTGTGGGTCACATCACCTACCTTGTATGTTGCAAGTAATCTTGTGTGTTGAGACTAACAACCTTCACGACCAGAGTGGGTCGTATCACCTAAGATATGTTTGACAGGTATCAAATGCCCTGTGCTGAGTTTAACAATCTTTATAAACAGTGGGTCATCTACACTACCTTGTATGTTGTGAGTAATGTGCTCTGATAAAACTTAAAGTAGGATGTGCTTCTATTTCTGCATTTTCAAAAGTGCACCAAAAGACTGGCTATACTTCTTCTAGTTGTAAAAAGCTATAAAAATTACCGTACTGTGGTCTATTTGTCCAGTTATAGCCTAATTTCTGAAACAAATGCATTCACGTGGCCGTTTCGTCGTGGGTATTCGAACGGAAGTGCCGCACATTTACCACAGTGCCCAGATCCGCTAACCTTCTGGCCAAAAAAAATAAACCACTCTTCTTTGTACCGTAATTATCACTGTAATTGATAAAATTCCTTCTAAAAGAAACGTGGCCTAGTTGTTATTTCCCAGAATGGTATCAAATGGAAGAAAATGATGGGAAATGAACCATACGGCTACTATTTTTCTTCAAACAGCACATCCTGCTTCAACAGTGTTTGTAAGCAGAGTGGGTCTGGCACCTACAATGTGTGTTGTGAATAATGTCCTCCTCTGTTTAGATTTAACAAATAGGGTGGGTCATGTTACCTACATTGTGGGTCATGAGTGACACTCTGTGCTGAGATCAACAATCTTCATTAGCAGAGTGGGTCAAGTCACTGACCTTACCTGTTGTGAGTGCTGAGTGCCCTGTGCTGAGATGTACAAATTCATCAAAGATTATCAAATTCTAACTTATTTGTTGTGAGTAATGCACTGTGTTGAGAATAACAATCTATACAAACAGAGTGGGTTGTATCACATACAATGAATGTCATGTACTGTGCTGAGATTTTAAAATGTTTACAAACAGACTGGGTCCTGCCACTTACCTTGGGTGTTGTAAGTAATCTCTTGTGTTACTAACAGAGTGGGTCATGTCACCCACTTGTGTGTTGCTGAGTGTATTCAGATGAGACCTGATTCTCAGTCTGCATCGAGATTAGCAAACCTCATAAAATGATTTGATCATGGCACCTACCTTGACTGCGTGTACTGTGAGTTTTGTCCCGTATTGAGATTAATGACCCACAGAGGTTTTGCATGTGACGTCATGATTAGCAACCATTGCTACGCCCCCATACTGGATGGCATCGGTCTTTCATGTGACTAGTGCCAGACCATACTGTTTCAGTAACAGTGTGTGGTGGTTATTACAATTTTTTTCATATTTTCCATTGCTTAAGCTTTCACAGGAGGCAAATGGTTCTTAACTGCATAGCCGTAGGCTGTGCGGAATCAGAGAGGCAAGAAGGCCGAGCAAAAGTTCCACCCATTTAATGCAAATGAAGAAAGAGGCAGATGCATCGCTAATTAGCAGCACATCACAGTTCGTACCTACTTATGGTACGGTACGGCGCAGCATGCAGCCATGCATGCATGTAGCCGTGTCACGTTGCACTTTGTTTTCAATCCCATAAAGCCTTTCCAAGAGGGACGTGATGTCACTGCAAAACCTCTATACAAACAACGGTATCAAATCAGCGACACTCTATATCATGGTGAGTAACATGCAATGTTGCAGTCTCATGCCATACATGTATAGGAACATTACACTAAATGCACTGTGTATGTGATGTATGCACTAAAGTTTAACATTTAAATTGTGAGTCATGTCATCAAACCTTTGTGCTACATGCTGTGTGTGTGTGTGCTGAAGTTGTATTCCAACGCAATGTGCACTTACGTGCAACAAGGATACTCAGACATTTGAACTTCACAAAGTACAGTTAAAAGAGATGGCAGTAAAGCTTGTAGCCATTATGAAGTCTATGTGTGTCCAAGAAGAGATACATGGACAGTACAGATCTCCATGATGTTAGAGTATTCAAATTTGTATAGAAGAGAGCTGATGCAAATGTTCTGCCCATTTAATGAGACTGAAATTTGCAAAGAAAATTAGATTGAGAGGACAGGAGAAAAGGTCCACAAGGTTAAAATGTGTGTTACTATGAGTTAAGTGTTGGTACACCAAGTGAGGACATACACATAGCTCAATGTTAACGTTACCTCAAAATCTGAATTGTAACTTGTTACATTTTCCATAACAGGGTCATTTAACATATTCTTTTTGGCACGCTGCAACAGAAAAGCAAGTCGTTAGTTTTGTCTCCCTGTCTAAACAAAGACATTCAAAGGGGAAGAGGGCAATAAGCTGGAGAACAAAGGTATTAATTAAACGATAGAAATAAATGCCAAGAAGAAAGTTAACTTGACATATTGCTGCATGCTATTCAAGTGAAACTACGACAAATCTAAGGGTGCATCTGTTGAATGGCAAAGTGCCACAAAGAATGTTTCCCTTCACACCTACAGAGTGTATTCAGCATATGAAACTGAATTTCACACTGGTCCATAATTTTCACTTACTATCAAGTGAAATCACAGTATGCCTGCTGCATTTTTGGCCAGGTTACCACGCAAGTTTGGTGTGAAATATTAACCAATTCGAGCAAATCCTCTCGACAAAGCGTATGCACTTCATTCTCTTCCCACAAAAAGTGCCACACAATTGAGGCTTCAGCTTGAGCCACCTGATGTTATTTTATTTACTGATTCCACTTCTATGAAATTCACTTAGTTTTGCAGAAGAGCAAATGGTCTATTTCTCATGGCAAGTTCATATATGATAGAACATGTAGCATGTAAATTGGAAAAAATTTGTGCCATAAAATGCATCTATGATCAGCTATGCAAACACCAACTAGAACTGGAACTGTGAATGCAGTTTATGGTGACACAAACATCTGCACAACTTCAACAAATTAATCTGGAAGTTTTGAAAAACAAATACTGTTCCCCTTTTGCTGGTTTGATTTTGACCTAAATCACTTCTATATCCTGCAACGCTTTCATTCTGACTTCTTTTGATTCATGTCCCAAGGGAATGCACTGACTTTGCAAGTAAAAACAAATCTTAAGAAATCTCAGATGTTTCAAAGGTTTGACACTTTTTTACAAATGTAACCCTCATGAAAGATTCAAACCAAGAGAAAACTTTGGTGCTTTCCATTTTTTTTTTTTTGTAAAAGCTGTAAGAAGGCATCCGTCTATAGTCTTTGTATTGTAATTGGCAATCCACTGAATTCATAAAAAAATGTGGAAATATGTATCAAGTAACTAATTGTACTGGAATAAACAAAGAATACACGCTCACTTAAAATAGTACCTGTGTGGTTCACTGCATACTTCTTATGTATACATTGCTATTGATAACTAAGACTAATACCGATACTACAAAGTAACATCTAACTATCAAAGAATTTGATTTAGAGCAACCCTCTGCCAGTTATTCTTGAAATAAATGTGTACCAGATTTTCATATTGTGATTATACCTAGGATTTACTTACAGTAAATGAAAGGATGGCTTCTATGTAATGGCAGTTCAACCTGAATACTTACATTTATCAAATTGATGCTTACTTATAGTCACTGATACATACTCACAGTTACACCTGAATACTTTAAGTACTTGGCATGTTTATGATAGTTACAACTGAGTGTTCACAGTAATTAGTTCAATGCTGTATATACTACTAGTTATGGCTGAAAACTTACACAAAATAGCTAAAACTTTATTTGTTGACAATTGTGTATACCTGACTACTTTGAAGAGAGGCCTGTTCATAGTAATGGTTTTCTTGTAATCATGGCGGTGGTTTTTAATTTGGGGACCATCTTGGATTTGGTTAGCGAAACTGATATGGCCCCCTAATCAGAATTTGATTAGAATGCAAATCACCACCTTTGTGCCAAATTTCATGCTTTTCAGCCAAAGTGCAAGATTTTCCACCATTTACCTGGACTATTTACCTGAATAAAGACCTACACGTACATCTAAAATACTCACAAAGAGAGCGTAACTCTAATACCAGAATTTGAGATAGATGTCGCTACTTTTGAGTTACACTTGTAATTATGTTAACCAGAAAGGAGAATTACATTCCAGAATCACTATTTTTATTACTTTAAAATAACAATGAATAGTGCTGTGTATTCTCACAATAACACACGAACAGACCAACACATGCTCATCCTTTACAGTAGTACTTAAAAAAGTACTGACATGAACTTACACACTCTACAGTGACAATACTCTGATAGCTCTAACACATTAGTACTTTGAGTAATACTTGAGGAGCCAGAGAGGTTCACACTGCTAACAGACAGGCACAATCATACTCACAGATATACTTGAATTCTGCAGAGCTAACATGTCTTCCTTGATGTTCTCGTGCCTTTGTTCTAGTCTCGAATAGTCCTGTAGTAACTTCTGGTGCTGTGCTCGTTCCTGCTCTACGTCGACCAGTAGTCTCTTCTCTGTGTTCTCTCGTTCAGAAACAATCCGGGCTGTATACGAGGTGAAGATTACATTAACTGGATATCAAATTAAGATACTAGACAATGATTTCACTTTTAACTGTGAGTCACGTCAAGGAAGTAAACCCACAAGTGTTTACTCTTGATTGAGAGTGACGAACAACTGGTCATGTACCTGAAAACAACTTAAAGGGGAACTCATTCCTTCATTCCACAACATTAGTATTCCAATTCATATTTGCTCATTTTACATTTGAAACTATCAAGTCATTTTTCTCCCTACTATCATCTCTCATTTAAATGGTCTATCTGTGGTCTCTATTCAGTACTAACAGCTAGAAGTCTAAAATGTGGTCACAATTCACACATTTGACCTTCCTTCTTTTGTTTCCCTTTAAAAAAAGCAATTTATGACCTGGGCCAAACATACTAACTTGGGGCAAAGGGATTCACTCCTGATACATAAGTTTGGCAGCTTTTAGGGTGTGGCAATAGGTACCACTTGTGAAAAACAGTAGTCTGATTACAAAAAGCTGTCAGTGAGAAGTTTTTACTGCAAAAGTATTGTAACTATTTGAAAGTTATTCACTAATGGGGACATCTGACATCTTTTGCATGCCATATGAGAATCTGACAATTGCAACATTCACTGCTAAAATTGTTTTGTCCAAACTGAACATGAACAAAACTGAAAATTGAGAATGTAGGACTATCAACAAAAAGAAGACCTAAAAAAAGAAAATGGCACTTACGTAGAAATCAGAGCAGGCTCATATTATAAAAACTATCATCAGCATTGGGTCGCATGTGCCAGTGAGTCCTGTCCCACTTTTTCTAGTTTGTGCCCACCCCCCCCCAAACCACAAATCTGATCTGGCTACAAACCTGTATCAAAGCAATTCATAACCAGGAAGTTATCAGTCTTCAGTGTATTAATCATGTCTAAAACATTGAATCGTTGGAACGACATACCTGTTTCTTAGTAAAATAGATCCTTGGGATGAATATATAATTAACCTAACTCATCAACTAGCTCCAAAACTTCCTTTCCTAATAATCATCATCATCATCCTCTCCTTCCACAGACCGACATCCAGTTCCTCTTTCATCTGTTTCAGCAACAAAACCCATGTTCACTTTACCCTGCCATTACTTTCAGACAGCTCACATTAGCCATCAAAATGTAAGTTGCATTTTTAAAAAGGATGTTTACTGTTTCTTTTCCAAGTGATGTGGAAAGCAGCAGAATAAGTTTGCTTCCTGCAGATTGTCAGATCTCTAAAAGTTGATCTTCGTCATCATCTCACCATTAACCTGCTGATAATGCATCAACATCATCATCATTATTATCATCATCATCATCATCATCTTACCTTCAATATCTTCCTCTAATTCTTTCAACTGGTTTTCTCTTTCTTTCAAGTCTGCGGCTAACTTTGTGCTCTCTTCCTGCAGCAGCTGGACAGCCTGAAAAGAAAGCAATTTAGAAAAACAATCAGCACCAGATATCGAGAAAAGCTTTATGCCTCACTGCATATAGCAGCGAGGTACCAGTTACTGTCACTGATTAAACAAAGTATGTAAGTCAACAACAAAGCAATGAATCTAGTTTTCAGACAGACCAGTACCAAGATATTGTCAGCTATTGATGTTATCGATCAATATGGTAAACAGATAACATTTGCAAGGCCATGTAAACAAGTTACTCCACAATACAAAATGGCTTCATGTTAAAGAGTAAAAGGAACTGTGAATTTGGTGAAAAACGTTAAAGAGTCTGAGCATCCATCTTCTGCTGTAGCATTCCACAATGAGTGAACCTCCAATGGAGTGTACTCTTTTATCAATCTTTGTTTTTGACCTGGTTTTTGTTAATTGGATAATTAATACCAGGTACGTGTTTTCTGCGTTCAAGTGAGGGAGCCTACGGGTAACCTTGAATTTGAGGGAACTAATTAATTTCTTCTTTTTTTTTTCCAGCTACAGGGTTGACTGTTGATGTTCACTGCTATGTCAGTGATCAAGTATTTCTTGCTACAGATACTAATCAGAGAGATCTGATACGATATTTTGAATATGTTAGCTATTCCTCGAACAACACCAATCCTGTTCATGTCTGTCCTACAGAAAGTGTGTATACAGAAATATATTTTAAATGAGCAAACTTCCAATTGATGAGCACAGGTATTGCATGCACAAGGTCCCTAGATAAAACCCAAAACATGCTACATTGACAGAAGACTCAGGGGACAAACTGTCACCTTTATACCCCTTGCATCAACACCCTCTGGGCACCATTTCCTCACAGTAATGTCTGATGGTCTAGTTTCACATCCTCTAGAAGCGGACTACCGATGTAATGTAGGGCAGCACAAACTGCTCCCGGAACACCTGTGCTACTTCTGTCACGATATGATTCAGGGGAGACAGCATTAACCTCTAAAGGCACCAACAGCTTCTACATGGTGCATTGTACCTGGCAAGTGGACCTGTACTGACTATGAGAAAGGATGGCCCAATATCTCAGATCATAAACGTACCTCTTCTTTGGCATTCCTTTCTTTGGCAAGCTCCTCTTCCAGTGCCGATTTCTGTTCCAGAGCTTCGGCCAGTTCCCTCCTGAGTCTGGTCACCTCGTCTTCCAAGACCGTTACCTTGTTGGAGTTTTCTTCCAAGGATTGTTTGATTTTTTCTTGGTCTTTGAGGTTTGCTTTCAGATTTAAAATTTCTTCCTCTTTTTGTTGGTCTTGTACTTGTTGAGTTTTCTGAAATCAAAAGGAAATGATTTGAAATTAAAATACTTAGATCATAGTCTTCTTTGCTACAGAAAACCTGTAAACATATCATATTTTATGCTGGTTTTGATTCACCATTTTAGTCAACTTTGATTCCAAAAGTTAAAAACATACCTGGGTCAAAGGCAACAGAGGAACAATTGCATGAATTTTTTGTTTAACTCAAACAGCCAAATACTATAGCTCAAAAATGTAAGACTGTAGATTCTTGTGGACAGGGAGCTCACCTACGTGTCTGTTCCTGAATAATCTTTGTCATTATAATGTTATTGCAAGGAAGCAGTTGTTTTGCTATCTGGCAGCAACTCTTAAGTTTTGAGTGACAACACCTCAAAGACAACATTTGAATTTTGGATAGTAGAGATGATTGTTTACATTTACTTGCGAACGGGGAAAAAGGAAACACAATCGTGGTAGCCATTGATCTGTGTCTATTCATTGCCATCTGCAATTTTCCCTAGAATGCGAAGGTACACCATGCACCGACACTCACGGTAGAAGTGTTATATACGAGCCAACGAACCATAAACAAGATCATGTGTAAAGTGACACAAGGCAGCCCCAGACTTCACACCTTTTGACCGAAATCAGCTACGATCAAATGTTACATCAATTTTTTGATGGCCACAGCTGACAGACATTATCCTGATACATTGTTACAGGGACAGTATTGTAGACTTTGTCCAATCATTTGTGAAACAGTATTATGTGCAGCCAAAATTGCATATGACAATATAGGTATGATGATGATGGGTTTTTTGAGAACCACAATGGAACTTCCTTGTAATAGTGAGAGGAGTATTGTATACGACATGAAAGTGCCTAATGTGCTGACATGGTGCACAACAAAAACATATGTCTGCACTAGCGATGGTGCAGCGTATGGAAGGAAAAAAATAGCACTAAAGTATACTGCCATATTGATGGAGTATTGAATGCAGTCAAACAATAAGCATGTTTAACGTGATTGTGCAGTATATTATTCAGTTGCAGTGACAATGCAATGAATAGACCCATACATTGCACTATGTTAATGTGATACTAAACCATATGAGGCCACCAGTACATACCATTCTATAGCTATAATGATTCTGTGTTTTATGAAACCAAATATGACACTTCTGAAAGTGATTAAGCGCTGCATGCGACCATACATGAAAACAGTAAATGTGATGGCATAGGGTATGTTACCACACAAATGAACATACAGGTGAATGTTTAACTGATGGTATAATTGATGGAATCATATACAGCATTGTATTATCATACTGATGGAATCCTACATTCAATTATACATGAAAACGTATTTACTATGACAGTGGAGAAGTGAGTGGTCACAGTGGGTGACCATACATAACACCGTATAACTACAGTGACAGTGGAGTGTGTGAATAAATAGTACTGAATCGTCATAGCGATGGAGTGATGCATTCCACCATACATAAAAACATGTTAGTACAGTGTATGTGACCATATGCAACACTGTGTAACTACGGTGACAAAGCAGTTTGTGAATACATAGCACTGTACCCTCATAGCAATGCAGAAATGCATTCAGTTATACCTAAAAACATGTTTGATGTGATAGCACAAAGTATATGACAATACATATCACTGTGCAAATATGTAAATATAAAACATCTTTAATGTGGTGACACAGTGTTTGTCACCATACATATCACTAGGCAACTACAATGGTGTAGCAATGTTTGGAACTATAGACACAAGACATGCTGTCATGGTGATGATACTTCATACCAGTGATGATCAATAAAACAATGCTGGTAGTTGCATCAATGCATCCACGAAATCTCCCAAAAAAACTGAGACTCACCAATTCATCAATCTTCTGCTGCAATGAAACAATCTTGTTTTCCATTCCAACATTGAGCTTCTTAAAGTGTTCCACTGACCGAGCCTCGATCTGCAATGGAAAAACAAATAATGAATATTCATGAGACAGGACAATTTAAAAAGTTTCTGCCCAAACTTATATTTATAGCTTCATGTACTACCTCTCCTGCCATCTGCCATCTGTGAATTACTATATACAGCAAAAGCAGAGCCCTTTTGAAAGATGATTTCTAAAAGTATGTATCTGAGCACATGAATACATACAGCATTAAGTTGTTGTGAAAAGGAAACCCAAATATTTTGGGACACCAGACTATCTGTTTGGGATATAAACAAACATTGTCTGACACCTACATGCATTGGGCTGTGAGAAAAAAAGACAGATCACTGAACTAAATCCTAAGGGAAAACAAAAAGCACATGCTTTAGTCTCAAACTTAGTGATGTTCCATACCCAAATAAAGTCTCATTACCTGTTTTGGTGATGAATATTAGAAGATAACTTTATGAAGAACAAAACTTCTGATTCCCAATATCCTCTGAAAATGTGTTCCTAATGAAGAAAAGCTGGCGCAGTTGAGGGGAGCAATTTTGTTCTTAGTTGCTTTGGCAACAGTGACATCATTCACTGAAAAATCACTGCAACCACCAATTTCAACATATTGTATATTCAGAAAAACACTGTTCAACATGACGGTATGTTGTAAGATGGTCTTCAAAATCCTCATAAATAAATAGATATTCTCTTGGACTTGGCTTGCGGGTTTTGAAATGATCCCAGAGAATCTCCAAAATATTCAATTCATCTCAACATTTTTTCACCACAGAAATTTTGACAAAGAAAGCCAACATTGACGTAACATTTTACACGGCTTGGTATAATTTGAGCCAAACATTTCCCACGGCAATCACCTTGCCCTGGTTGCAGTTTCTCACCATGCGAACAGGTACTGCAGTCCTCAAAAGATAGAACTGCTGAGTTCAAAAGGACAACTTTAGACAAGCACGAGATTAAAGTCCTCAAAACGGAGCTATTTTCGGTGGATGTATCGGGTAATATCGACGTTACCTTGAGTGCTTTTAATTCCTTCTTGGCTCTCATCCTCCTCACGCAACACTGAAGGAGTATGATTGCTCTACGCGTTCTGTGGTATCTGGTCTTGGCGTGCCATCCTCTGAAATATTTCTGTATGATCAATGCCTTCTGTAATTCCAGTTCTTCCTTAAAGCGTCTGATGATTCGATTAGATGGAAGGAAAAAAAAAGAAAAACGGAAGAAATTGTCAAATGCTTCAGCTGAAAACAACAAAGTCTGAAACAGATATAATGAGCGTCCTAGGTCCTGCCGATACCGACTGTGATCGCTCACAAATATCTGATGCCAGTGATCCTCGCAAAATGCGACCCTGCCACATTACAATCAATTTAGCATCGCTGTCTGCCCTCAGCCAGGAAGTAATCTTATTTAGAGGGGAAGGAAGCTTGTTAAGTTCTTAAATTATCTTGAAATTTAAAACTGACAGCAAGTTTTAAAGTGGGACAAGAAAGGACAGTCTGTATTGGTCATTTATCGAATGACATCATCCCTTACCTCCTACCGACCAAACCTCTGTAATAAGATTGGATGGTAAGGACGGCGTTGCGTATCCTCAGGAAGGCCTTTCGGGCTCTGTACCGTCTCCACGATTTCTGGATGCAAATCGCAGCCTTGGTTGCACGTAGGAATTTCATGAGCCTGAGAAAAAAAATAGAGAAAAAGGGATTGGCTACTAGAGGTCTTAACTGATCAAAATGTGTGCTTTAGGTAAGATAAGGAAGGTCTTACCATGGATCTTAGAAAGATTGAACTCGCTGTGACAGAAATTACCAGCTTGTCTAACAGCAAAGAGTGAAAATGAATTCTGATATGCTGTCGAACACAACATGTATGCAATAATTATGCCTTCAAGCTTTAGTCAACTCAAGGGCAACTGGTACATAATGTTATGTTTTTGCAAAGAGGGACCATTCCCCCATGGCAGCCCCACCAGACCATGCCCTTCTTCCATTGCCTAAAACTGTAGACAAATTGCATGAAAATGACAGGTAGATCTCCCTCAAAAATGACAAATCATTGTGAATACAAATACTGGATGGTGAATCACTCTACTGACTGCCAATGGAACCACAAGTAGATTGTATGATGATGGCTACCGGGAAACAGGGTACATATCTCATGAAGGGGCTCGTCAATGTCGGCAAAACTTCACAGAAATAGTATCCAGGCAATGATATTTGTTTTCTTTCAGTTCATAGATCTACTTTAATAGTGTAATATCGAATCTTTGGAATAAAATCACCATCACAGGTTGAGGATATATTTAGAAAGACTTTTGTCTGGCTCAAACATGCTACGTTTTGACAGCACACCCTTTCTAATTTCCTGGTGAATGCATTGTCCACTATTTAATCTGTCATAAATCACAAAAACCTGAGAGGGTCCAGAATTAATTTGTTTCAATGGTGCATAGAAAAAAAAAAGTCCCATGTAGTAAAAACAGCATTAAAAAACCAAAACTAGCATGATAGGATTCTACACAACGACCAAAGAAATTGGCTGCTGCAGGGTTGCTCAAAAAGATGGTAACGTTACTAGAAGCCAAGCACTAATTAACAAATATTCTATCAAGATAAAAAGGAAACATTAATAAGATGTGTGACTGTGTGTGTGATGACAGGATAGGGACAAGGGTGGTGTCATCGTAACAACGCAAATGGTAGAAGAAAAAGATGTCTGCCTACAAATGACTACAAATGGCAGCATGTCAGGTGACCTGTACTTGTTTAGTGTCAGAGGATTCTCGTCACTGGTTTCATCGTTGTTCCTGTTACGGTGATGTCATACTTGTGCTTGTTGCCATGGTTCCAATCGTTATTGCTTCAGCAGATGTTGGCGCCATGGTTGCTGATTTGCGGTTGTTGGGCGTCGGTTGACATTGGTGTCAAAGTTGTGGCTGCGGCTGTAGTTGCTCGTTGCCAATGGAGTTAATGCTGATGTTGCTCTTCTTGTGGTAATTGCCGCTACTACCGTTGGTGTATTGATTGCTCCTGTCATTGCTTTGTACCAGATGCAGTTGTTGTTGGAAAGATTGGGGTTGTTCTTCTTGTTGTAAGTATTTATTGATGAGTTCTTATTACTGCAGTAGTGACTTGTAGTTGGTGTTGGTGGTAGTATTATTATCATGGTTTCACTTATTGTCAAAGAGGTACTTATTAGCATGGTGATACTTACTGTAATGTTAGTACATACTGACATGGAACACCCTATTATCATGGTGGCACTTATTGTGATGGTAGTGCTTATTGTTACAGTGGTACCTATTACCATGGTAGTATTTATTAACACGGAGGTACTACTTATCATGGTGGTACTTCTTGGCATGGTGGTACCTATTATCATGATGGTACCTAATGTCATGGTGACACCTATTATCATGGTGACACATATTATCATGGTGGTACCTATTATCATGGAGGTACCTATTATCATGATGGTACCTAACATCCTGGTGACACCTATTATCATGGTGGTATCTATTGCCATGGCGCTACTTATTGTCATGGTGGTGTCGATAACCATGTTGGTATTTATTGTCATGATGGCTCTTCATGTGCATGGTGATACTTACTATCATTATGACATTTACTGTCATGGTGGTACCTTTTCAAGTTAGAATGATGGTACTTGTTGGTATGGTGGTATTTATAGTCGTGGCAGTACTTACAGTCACTATGGCACTTAATTGGCATGGTGATAAAACAAGGAAAATCTGATTTTACATCTTACTTTCTGGCTAAATAACCTCTGGTGTACTTCTCCAGTACAATGATTGCTTTCCTGGTACGTTGGTATTTCCTCAACTGCACCCATCCACGTACCGTCTTCTGCATCAGCACACACGCTGCATGGAGTTTGTCAGCTCTCAGCTTTTCAAGGTATGCAACTTGGCCGGCACGGAAAAATATCTTGGTCTTACCAAATTGGTACTTGTCGGGATCCTGGTTCAAACAAAATAAGAAGGCAGGGCAGAAGGTTAATGGAAAGTCAATGACCTCGCAGACTCTGAATCCAGCTTCGAAAGAATACGGCTACTTTAATGAAAATTAAAATGGCACAAGGGTTTACATCAACTGTAGAGAACAAACGAAAATTGCTTCTTATGTTGGTGGTCTTGCAAAGGATCTACTCTAGATCTGAGCATTTCATGCAATAATTCTGAGTATTTCCAAAGAACTACTTATTGCACACTTATGGAAGTGCCAAAGCCTCCTAAACTACTGATTATGCCCACAACTCACCCAGTTAATGCTTCCTCTGAAAACAGGATATGAAGAAGAATTCAAGGTCATATTCACTTTATGCACATTTCCTTAGACTTCCCCCTTTTACATGATCACACATTTTATCATAAGAACGTACTTCTTCAAGTGCTATTTGCAGATTATACAATAAAATCGAAACACAATAAGACTTGGAAACATTGCACCTGTGGTCCCAAGGCAGTATTATCAACAGCTCATTGTCACACCACTGAAAGGATACTTTACGGATCGCCCACACAAACAACAAATTAGCAATAAGGACTGAAATTGTACTAACAGGAATGAGAGCATGTAAGGTCTTCTCACTAGAGGCTCTGATATCATTTTTGTTGATGTGTTTCTTTTGCATCAGCACTCGATACCGGCTGAAGAATTCTGTGTACGACCATCTGGGAAGAACGAGAAGACGAGGATGGGAAATGAGAGATTGCACTTAAGCTTGACTGTTAAAGTTCATCTGCGAGGCCTTACCACTGGCTTCCTGTGCACCCTGCATCGACCTCAGGTTCCTTGTGGGTGACATGTGTGATAAATGACAGTAGCAACAGAGATCAAAGATTCAGGTAATTGGTTAATATAGGATGACTCATCAACGTAACTGCATGTATCCAGGATGTGGGCAGACATTCAGTAGTGACAGCAACAGACATATGCTACGATCAAATTATACATGGGCATACTTCACATATTGAGGGGGTGATACACAAATTTCGTACAATAATTCCATTTCATGATGGTGTAGGGTTACAATAGAAATGGTTTGGGTCTATGACTCCATAATTGTCACGACGCTAATTCATATAAATGCAAACTGTGACAGCTAATCGACCCCAACTCCATTCTCTCCTTGTGAAATTGCCATGCTGATACAGAATAGATGTTAGATCATACTGTAGCTGTTTCAATTGTTTTCTATAAATATCTGCAACACTGCCACTATTGAATTACACACTGTGACTTTGTGAAGGACCCAGATACACAGCAGTGGCCCATAAAGTGAACAAGGAGTAAGTTCACATTACAATGGCTATGCATTTAGAGTATGAAAGTCCCTCCCATACAGTCACACAATCAGAGGTATTTTTGCAACATCTGTCACTCTGTTATGTTACAAAGGTAAAATTTGAAAAAGAAATACCTCATAATTCCACATAATTCCAAATGTCCTACATTCCACAGCAAGAGTAACACTGCTAAAACACAAAGACCCTCTTTGTCTTATAGCATTTGAACTATCACACTAATAAAGATCCAATATTAAACAATACCTTCCAACTTAAGGAATAAAAGCCCCTCTTTGTCTATCAGCATTTCAACTAGATACCATTAGAAAAGATCATATACAAGACAATACCACCCCACTTAAAGGACAAAAGGCCCTGATGTACATAAGCAATGGTTATGCTGCTAAAACAGGAGTCACCTTTAGTGCAGTGACTATCGCAGTGTTACTTTGAACGCAATCATCTTTGTCTCCTCATCTTTCAATGACTGGGAGTGACATAGAGGACCAGCAGGATGTAATCAATTAATTGACCAAACTGCAATCATTAACCCATCTTGACAATGTGTTAAGTGAATATTATAGTGCTATGACACCTGCTGGCCGTCTTCCTGTCGGTCTCATCGCAAAGCATCGGTTACAAACCGAAAAGGCTTTACAAGGACCTCCACGGTTAAACCAACCATGACCTCTGGAGCCAGCAAAGCTACCGATATTACAGCGTGTCCAAGACATTAGTGGAGCCATTTCAGAAAACAGCACACCCACTTGGGAATATGACAAATTTGACATCATTACACAAATCTGCTTCATCAAAAGTCTTCCATCCGGACCTTTAATTTGTAATTAATCTCTTCTGATACAGTATTAATTTCATGTGGTTGTGCTGTTGCAGCACTCAACACTATTGCAGTGCTTTTGGTTCAATGGTCTGCATAGTAGAAGAATGCCTACTTGGCAACGAGGTATTTTCACCCACTGGTGATTCACTGACCTTGATGGGTAACCAGCTGCACTGATTCGGATGGTTTCTAACACACCGCAAGCTCTGAGCTGTTCTACCGCCCTCCTGGGTTCAAACCTGGATAGGAATGATGAAACATGAGTTGGACTCAAAAAAAAGGTTTACACCTCTTTGCCCTGCACTATTTCATCAGCCTCTTACAGAAACCCACACTTTTAGATACCTGATATATACCTGCTATATACCTGATATATGGGAATTTGATCAAGGTTTTTAAAGTGGGAACAGGAAATTAAAACAATCAGTCAGAGGATTCAAGAAACAAACTTTACATGCATGGCAGCAGAATTTCTGCAGTGATTTCTGCTGTGATTTCTGAAATCTTTAAAGGGCCATTTCTAGACATGTCAAATCAGAAAATAACATTCACATGATCAAATGCTGAATCTACACCAAAAAAAAGCACGTTTGACATTTTAGTTCAGTCAAAGCAGTCGGGACCGTTCGGTACGTGATTAAATCTCCACTCAATGTCACTCAAGAAAACATGACACATCATGCTATCGATGTCACATCCATTTACCATACAGGATGCAAGGGACGAAAATAGTGTGAACAAGTTGATTAGAGGTATTCACTACATCAATGTTTGAAGTGATAAGCAGTCAACCCATATTGGCAGACGTTACACAAACAGTGTGGTGTGAATAAGTAGAAAAATTCAACAACTCATCCAAATATATGTGCCATGAGCAAAGTTACCACTTGACTTTCAAACAGTTCCAGCATTCAACTTTTTCAGGTACGTTCCATGAAATTGAATCACAACTGGGCTTTCATGGGTCACAAATTAAGATGCAAATCCAGTTATTTTGTCCATTGAGGATGTCCCTACCTTCGTGCAATTCTCATGCCACAATAAGGACACACTATTACTGTGGAAATTACTATGGATAAAACCAACAGGTGTGAGTGAGATTCTCACTAAAAAATGTTACCAGTATTGTAATTAACAAAAACACTTATCCCAAGGGAGACTGTAATGAACAGAGAGCAATTATCCAGAAAGAGCAACAATATCAAGAAAAATAGGGACGGGAAGGGAGGACTTACGTGAATGCCTGCTTATAGTCATTGGGCTTGATGCAACGGACGTAGTGAGGAGTTGTCGAGTTGAGCTTCTGCATCAAGAACCCTAAAGAGTCTCGAAACTGAAGAGGAACAAAAATAAAACAGTATCACTACTGAAACATTATAACAACTACGACTAATGAGGAGTTGGGGGAGGGATCATGAGGCAAGAAGCAGTTATCTGTTTCAGAGATATTGATTAATAGACACAGTTGGACAATGAATGACATTTACATGTGTTTAACCTGCTTTCAACTTTGCACATGGCCATTAAAGATCTGCTACAAATACAGTACTTCCATTAACCCATATATTTTAATCTTCTTGGCTTTGACTGTCTTAAACTTAAAAAAGAGTCAAAAAAAAAAAACCTCCAGCTGTACCCACAGCTAAAGTGCATATCACAATTACAAAAACTTTAAGTATAAAATCAATAACCCAAACAGTGAAGAACTAGAGAGTTCAAAATGAGGGAACCAATATGAAAGAGCTGTTCAAAACTTTCAGGAAAACTTCTCTTTACATCTTCTAAATGTATGTGAGCTCTCAAGGATGACACCAACCCTAACCTTATCCGATCTTCAGCCTCACCTCCAAAAGTAAGAACCTCCATTTACATGATAAAGTAATATCCATACAGTACCAAAGGGCTTTATGTTTGAAAAGACACTGCAGACTTCTGTTTTTCATTGGATGACTTCTGTATGCATATTCATATTACAATGCATATTCATGTTACATGAGAGCATAATACAGTAATCAACATAACAGGCCAAACTGAAGCTAGCCACAGCAGTCACTGCAGTGTGCAAACTTGCACCCTCATTAAAGATCCCCCACCAAATCCCAGTGCAATTGTAAATTATTCAATGCAATGCTTTGTCATGCTGCCTAAATTATAAAGTTCTGAGCATTGTAAAGTGATATTACAAGACAATGATACGTATAAATTAAACCCACACTACTACCAGCAACGTTGTGACATGCACAATACATTGATACCTACTCAGTATGACCCACTAGACCTAAAAATTAACTGCAACATTTTCATGCCTCTTTTCAACCAAACATCCTGCCTGGAGTTCAAATCCTTTTCAAAGTTCAGTGATGGGTGCAGACAAGTGTCTGAACATGCTTTACTGAAGAAGGTGATAAACCCCTCTGAATGATATAAAGAACTTCAACAGTGTGAAGAGCAGGCAAGAGGAAATCAAGGATGCATTACATCGTAGTCATTGCAGTATCAGGGGGGGAATCAAACACAAATGACGTTAGCTTGTGAAGTGGACCAAGTCAGATTTCTGTTTTTGTTCAGCAGGATTTGTACAATTGAAGCGCTTAATTTTCGGTGAAGTCAAAGATCAATCAGATTAACAACAGCTACTTATTGTACAAAAGTTTCTTAAAGCTCGTTTTTCTTTTCACAATGTTAAAATTACCAGTGGTACTAGTAAAACTTTACACCTGTCAAACTTCAAACAAAAAAAAGGTCTGAAGATTCCCATGTTAATACAGTAACATGGTTCCTGAACATGTCCAAATTGGACTGTAAAAATAGCACTGGTTGACCACTTTGAGAAGGTTATCATATGCTGACTTGTTAATTTTTACCCAAACTGAATAATTGTCAACAACAATAAGAAAGAAAAATAGAACAATTTTATGACGTAGAAACTTTTACGGAGGGTCGATTGACTGATAGTATAGATATGAATATTCCAGAAAAAAATTGAATATGCACTAGAAATGACATAAAAATAATAGTAAAGGAAACCAACTATCCTCTAATAAACAACATGTTTCTTTTTTTCCCTGTGAAATGTTCAAATGCTGAAATTTCATCACACCACGGGCTTATAATAGTATTTGACAGCAAAGGTAAACAAAATGAAGCATTGAGTTGCATTTTGGAAAATGTTTTGTGTGGTTTGCACGTGATTAATGAATATTCAGTGGCTGGACATCATGGTCATCACCCCAAACTGGTTGCTCTTGAATTTGTTTCAGGGATAGCTTGTTTGTGATTGATGAATGTTCATATTAACAGTATGCTAATGTAACATTAGTTGTATTTTATGTAATGTTTTGTTAATAGGCTTGTTACTGATTTATGAATATACAGCATATGAAAACTACTACAACATTCAAACATTCAAATGTTACTTGCTTGGTAGGCTGATCATTATACACTATGATAACAAAATCTTTACAAAACAGAATTGAATGTAAATCAACTATTTGATGAAGTCCTTACTTCTGGGGATAATACTATTACAATATCACTCAAATGGATCAATATGTACTCCCATATCTGTTTTTCATCTTGACTTACAATATTCCATTTAGAATTTCAACACTTGTGTGAGGGTCACGTGAAGTCATTAGCACTTTTGTTCTATATACTTTAAAAATCTTTTGTAGAAATACTTCTGCTATGAAGGAATGCTTACAAATTACATCAGCTTGCCAAAGAATAACTTTAAGCTTCACATTTAGCAAACCAATGTCAAAAATGTATTGTATGAACGACAGTAGAACCATCCTGGCGGTGATGCTCAAAATGCTTCACTTCTTTGCCTCTGTGC
Organism: Stichopus chloronotus; assembly: GCA_021234535.1. Lineage (NCBI taxonomy): Eukaryota > Metazoa > Echinodermata > Holothuroidea > Aspidochirotida > Stichopodidae > Stichopus > Stichopus chloronotus. The sequence goes on from CM037835.1 coordinate 8,936,976, forward strand.
AGCCAATGTTTTCACAGGAGTTTGCTATGCATGATGGACAAACTGTTCCTTGCAACAACACATCCAACGGGCGATGTGACCGCAAAAAATGCTCACCTGACTTCCGACAGATTTTTTGAAGCTCTTGGTTCCCTTCACTGGTGGCGGTAACTGCCGGACCGGGGCCTTCCGTTTGTCCATCTTTGGTGCTTCCACATCCCGGAAGAGATTGGCGACAAATTCAAACTGCGAGATGAATGTCAGGGCAGTCAAATCACTTCAGTGTTACACACATTTCATTTGGAAGACGAAAACGACCTACTGATACACTTAAGCTACCTTGACAGGAGAAATGAATTTATTGAATGTTGAACAACGAATATATTATGCAGTCAGCAGAGAAATATCCTGTGCTGTTGCGAATCGGATGTTGACACCACTACGTCATTAATTTCCACAAAGAAGCAGCAGCATGTTACCATCACTACCGGCAGTTATAAATGAATCTGCCGATCGAATTAACCTTGCTTGAGTACACTGAGAATCAATTTGAGGTAAACAAATTACCGACTCACAAATTTTGACATACTTTAAAAAAACAAGGCATTCATAAAAAACACATCTTGCCTAAAGGAGGAAAGCCTCATTAACTGGAAAAGAAAAAAGGTGACATATATGTCATTAACATAATTATGTGAATGAAGTTGCAAATGATCTCAAACTGAATTCATAATTGGATTAAAATGTAAGACCTGAAAAGTTCTAATATGACTTGGAACATTAGACCGTAAAAGTTCTAATGTTTCTTGTGCCAATGACGTAGAAAGAGAAATCAGTGAGTCAAACAGCATTAATGACTCATACGTTGAATTCAGATACTGACCTAGTACAAATAACCATTTATGTTTGTTATTAAAATTGTTATGAATTAGTTTAGTGGGAGGGCATGGTTTATTGTCTCATGAGTCTCTCTGTATGTGTTTGGGCATATTGTAAATATTTCAATTATTCTCTCTGCAGTACTTGAAGGACTTACTGTACTAGTTCAGTTATCACACAGGATATGCTGTACTAATTAGCTGTGTAAATCTGATTATGTGTCTTTGGCCTAATTGCTCGTCTTTGTACGTAGTGATATTTTTTTAACTGTACTTTCAAGAGCAGAGAACTTTCTTTTCCTGATTTCCTTCACTTCATGCTATACGACCAATGACTGGCATTTTCCAACACAGCTTTTAAAATCCATTTTCTCTGACAGTTGTTACCTGGCTTGCTCTTAGAATTTTAAGATGCTCGTCGTTGACGTTGTCTCTGTTTTTCTCCACAAAACCCTCAGACTGGTATTCCACTTTGTCCGCAAAATGATGAATAATAAATGAGGTGTTTGATGTCCTAGGCTTGGAAAAGTGTTTCTTCTCGGAATGCTTTGAGTAAAGTTTTCTACACCAGTTGTCGTCTGCACCTTTGGGTAGCTGTGAAAAAAAAAAAAAAAGTACCCAAAAAGTTAGAAAAGCAAATTTGGAGAGGAGAGCATTGCACGACTATTTTGCATGTAAATCTGTAGTTAGACTGTTGTATCCTTCACGTTTTGTATTGAAGAGGCAACATAACAAGTTTTTGCTTTAATAAATAAGTTTTCAGAAATCACCAGCAATGCCTTAGGATTGATCCAACGCACCAAGTTTGTTATCACAGAGGTCTGTGCATACAATCACCTATTATACACACCTCACCATGGAGGTTAAACACACCAGTGAGGTCCTCACACACTATCACCTATTAACCATTCCTCATCTACAAGATACGGACATCACACAAACGAGTTATGTACACACTGACACCAACTAAATATTTACTCATATCTGAGGTCCAACACATCAATGAAGTCTTTATCCAATCACCTACCAGAAACTCCTTCATGACAATGAAGTTTGAATAACCACACTAGTTCAGTAAAGTATGCACACAAAGTCGTACCACACTCTCCTCATCGAGGAGGAATAACACAACACATTTGAGTTCGCTAAGGTCTAAATATACTATCACCTACCATGCACTCCTCATCTAGGAGGTCCAACACGCCAAGTTTGTTCTCAATGAGGTCTATGCATGGCTGATTGTCATAGAAGTCTATGAAAGACCATTCAATCTTCTCCTTTAAATACTCTTCTTGTTCTAACTTGAAAACATGCTGTAAAAGAAGTAACAAAAATAACAATTAAACTTTTCATTTGTAACATTCTTTTTATTTTATTTTTTTCCCCACATATCTGCAACCTGTAGACAGCACCAAAGACATGACACCTCTCAAGCTCCTTCCACCACCACCCCCCTCCCACCTCATATTCACATGTATGCCATCCAAGACATCAAAGACCACCACCACCCCCACCTCATCTTCACATGCATCCCATTCCAGACATCACAGACCACCCCCCACCTCATCTTCACATGCATCCCATTCCAGACATCACAGACCACCCCCCCCCACCTCGTCTTCACATGTATCCCATCCAGGACATCACAGAATTAACCTGAAATTAATATTACTTCAATAAATAGGCATTTAATTTCATCAGTCTATGCTAATCAACTACTTTGCATGACTGTGCACTTAAATGCCACAAACAGCAACACAGAGAATTTTAATTTTTAGATTCATTTCTCATACATTTGTAAGGCATAATTACACAAATTCAGAAATGCAGTTATCCTCTAAGAAAAACATAGAAATGGCACTGGACAAAAAGGGAAAAATGTTTTTTATGTTAGTGACCATGAATATCTAACAAATCAAAGAATACCTTGCTATGTCCTTCTTTTGGAGAATTTTCCCAAGAAATAATGCCAAACCAAATGGGACATATTTTGAATTAAATTGACAGGCTGACCACACCATCTACAATAACCAAAAGCTGTTTTTTTTTTTTTTTTTTTTAAGCGAAGCAAGAATGTTACATGTGGCGTGACATCGGCATCAGGGGCCTCCCTCATTACTACCATCCACAACTTATCCTCCTCCCACCAACGGATTCACAAACGGTATCTTGACCACTGTCATTAAAGAGAACACTTCTTTGAGAGATGTATCATTTTCGACAGACTGATTCCTTGCAATGAGACTGGGAAAAGTGAAGTATGTGCTTGCCTCCTATCATGTTTTTGTATCCACTTCAAGGCCCACGTTTTGCCACGTTTGACGCATTGCAGACCATGCAGGTTACCATGGTGACACAGTAACAGTCACTTACCTGCGTGAATTGCTGCTGTAGCTTTTCATTGGCATAATTGATACAAAACTGCTCAAAACTGTTAAAGTCAAACATTTCAAACCTATGGGGAAAAAAAAAACAACAGAAAAGGTAACAAATTTAGCCCTCCATTTTCTTTCAAAATCTTTAACATACTTAGAGAGGGACAAAGCTAGGAGTCTGTCAGTACATCTTCACTGTTTAAGAATGATCGTGAGAGGTTGACAAAATACAAAGAACAACAAAATGTGCTGCCTAAAACAAAAGTTAAGCGAGCAAGATGTTTTGCAAGATGCGATCTTGTCATTTGCAGTGAGGATGTGCTATTTGGCCATTTGGAGAGTTGAAGAAATACATCTTTCATGATGTAGGCAAGTGATGGCGACACTAATGAAAGACAAGGGTTACATTGCAACGCTAAAAGTTATCGCAAAATGGACAGTTTGTCTTCCATGTTTGTTCAGTCCATCCACTATGGTCGAATCCTGAACTGTCGTAGAAGCTTACTACCAGGAATTTCCCATTAGTTGCTTGTTGAGGCAGCTAACATATGGGTTGGTGCTATATAAAATTTTCATTTTCACTTTTTCTTTTACAACAATTTTATTTTTTTTTAGTCAGTCGTAAGTTAGTTAATCCTTCAGCATATTTAGCTACTATGGCAGCCATTCTTACAGTGCAGAGTTGAAAGATTGAATTAAATGCACATGCTTGTTCACAGGCCATCTATTAATGCAGCTATCTCACAAACAGACACATGACACAGACAGAATATCTACGATAGTATTAATACTATGTCCAGGGATATAGCTCATACACTACAGCATACTCACTATATAAACAGAAGACATGCTGGTTGCACTGTCATATGTATCTCGTACAAAGGGAAAAAAAGACTACCTCAAAACTGACTATGGCTTATAACTTGGTTTTACTGGCGCTATTTGCACTTTATGCACACTGAATACCTATTGAATTGTAATTTCTCAAGAGTAATAAATTCCCAAGGCCAGAGATGCCATCTGATTCTGCCACCTGTCAGAGGGATATGCAGAGGGTGAGTTTTCAAGTCATGGCTTATGTATGGTTCAGCCAATCAGATGGCTTTAAGCTGACCTGGCCATAGGTTCCTTTGTTCCTGGTCACTGCTTTGTGTGCTACTTTCATGGAATCTGATGAAACAGCCAAAATAGTCTCTCTTTCACTAATAAAAACACTCCAGTCCGTCAGAGGATCCAAGGGATAGACATCAGTGAAAAGTGTATCCATCAGTTTATTGACAATATGAAATGTAAATACTGTTCCTGGTCAAGCACACTGGGCATCTGTACCTCTCTGGATCATGGATAAGCAAATTCAGCACGATATGCCTCTCAAATTCTACATGCATATGGCGATATAGCATCTACAAAATATGAAGTATCACTTCAAAATATTTCTTACCCATAAATATCTAATACACCAATGAAACCCTTCTGTTTCTTGCTGGTTGGGGCCATGGCCTTGTTTATCTTATTCACAATCCAGGAGAACAGTTGTGAATAAATGTGCTTAGCAAGGGCATCTCTGGAAAATACTGCCTGAGAAAGATGAAAATTGCAAAGGACTGGATCACAATAAAACTGTTGAAAGGATAATGTTCCACACTAGGCATGAAATGCATATATTCAAGACACAAACTATCCTCTACACTATCATAGGCAAGAAACTTTCAATTCCACAAAAATGAACAAGAAAAAAAAATGCAAAGTGCAGCAAGTCACTAGGCTACCAGTTCAATCATCTAATCATTTGCAGTACATGCCTCCCTCTCAATTACAAGTTCATTAAAATGTCATTTTCCAGTGAGAAGGAATCAAACACATTTCTTGCTAGAACACAAAAAAAGGGTAAAACTAACTCTATATCACCAGACACACCTCTTAATTATAAATAGTATTACAACGTAACAATCAGACGCCTTTGATATAATGCCAGCAGAGGTCCCAAGGCACATCACAACAAACAAAAAAAATAAAGATAAAATACCACAACAAGACAACAGGTGGGTAAGATGAACTACGAAAGATATGCTGAAATGACTGTAAAAAAGACCTTTAAAAAATATAAATGCCAATAGTTAAATGGTTTTGCTGTGGTTATTACCCCATTCTTAATAACACAATGAAAAAAAAAAAAATTGTTTGCCACAACCTCAAACGTGAAAAATTAAAAAACAAAAGCCAACAAAAGCAACTGAAACAGATGAAAAATCCTGGGTTAGAATTAAAATGTGAAAATACAACAGGCATTTCACATGATGTACAGATGATTCTCAAACTATGGAGAGAAACACAAACTGCCACAATTCTTTTGGCTTGTGACTTCGGACAATTCTGCAACGTAACGGAACAATCACTCTTTTACAACTAAGCAAGGATATGAAATGGACCAGAAATAAATGACTATTGATATCAACAAGTGACTCATCCAATTTGTTAATGCCACTAACACTTTCCTACTCCAACAAATGGTCCTTATTTGGTTCAAAAATTTGGATACATTTGTCGTTATGAAGGCCAAACTTAGTCAACAGATTGACGACTTTCACCTTTCGAGGGTTTCAAATCAGATATTACGCTGTGATGGAAAGTTTCAAAATAAAGGTCTTTTTTTTCAGATCTTCCACTAAGATGTTTCTCCATGACTTTCTCCAGAATTACCATGATTGCAAGAATCAGGTTCTTACCTTTCTGATAGTCAATCTGAACTCTTGATGAAAAAAAAAGAAATTAAAAAGTGATAGCTTTTTGTATCGTTTCGGTACTTAACTTGGAAGTTTTGTTCTTTTTTTTCTTGAAAGTACAAACTTTCAGCAGTTGTCTTTCACTAAACTTGAAGGTTCAGCACACTACCTTGATGTGCCACATTAAATCTACCTTCAGTCAAATCTCATGAGTCACCCATACTGTAGCTCTATGTAGATCACACAGGTTGGCAACAAAGTACACCTTTATTGTGAAAGTAGCAATTACGTCACACATTCAAACAGGATTGAGATTGTGACAAAAATCACAAACTTTCCCAGATTTCATTGGTTTAAGTGTCCTACTTCGACCTAGCCATCTGAGTCCATTGGTGATGATCACTGACACCAACAATTTACCTTTCATAGTAGGTTAGATAGGTCAAAGGGACTGGCCACTGAGGGAAATTGATATTTTCATAAAAACTAGGAATGTTTTTCTTTCTTCATTGGTAAAAATGACATATCAATTGCACGTTCAGTTCGGGAGTTATTATCTTTTAAAGAAACTTCAAGGTAGTACACTGTGCAATGGTTAACTAGTGATGTCACCCAGACGCAGTAGAAAAATTATCTTTGTATAGCAAAAGTTTCCACAGCAATCTTTTCTTTTGGTACTTGAAGTCCCCCAGTCCAACCCCAAGCATCTTCTATGCCTGTGAATGCATAATGTGTTTAAAAGGGAATATTGAGAAAATCAACCTAACTATAAGCTTACTGAAGCGAATGCATACACTAGAAAATTCTCTTTACACAGTCTTTCAAAGAAAAGGCATCTGTTAAATGCATGGAAGGTTTGCTATGTATCAAGCGAAAATGATATCTTTAGTCTTAAGAGTAAATAACATTGGTTAAACATACTGGTACTCCTGCAGATAATGCCTATTGGCAATTGACTCATGCTAACGAATCCCAGGAATTATTGACCAAGGGCAGGCAGGTATGCATCCATCGGTTGAATTGACGGTCCATAAAAGTTAGGTGTAGTCATGTCACAAGAGTAGACATAAAAGCTACAGAGCATGATTAGAAAAAAAAGAAGTGTACATGGATTGGCTATGAGGTACTTAAACTCCTGAAAGTTTGATCTTTGCTGAACAAAAAAGGCATACCACAAGCAGGAGAGACCTTTGACTTGTGGCAGCAGAATGCATGTTTCAAAGGTAACACAAAAAATATCTTGTAATGTAACTTTGATCATCTGTTGTCAACCCTCAGTCACTGATGATCAAAAGGTCCTACCTAATGAGCATTCCAAGAAACATGGAGCAAGCAGCACAGATTAAGTGGAATGGCCACTGAAGGCAATTGACATTTAATAAAAGTTAGGAATGTTTTTGTCTCTTTATTGGTAAAAACATATATCAATTGCAAGTTAATTTGAGACTTATTATTTTGTAAAGAAACATTTATTTCAAAATGGTACATTGTGTAAAGTGGAATTTGTGATGTCACCCAGCCACCACTACATAAGTACCCTTTGTCTTCCTTATAATCTTGAATGTCTACAAAGAAACATTCAAATATTTTAAGAGATGAGACTTCTATTTCCACACCATTGTAAGGTAAATCTACAACACACCAATCTAAATTTTCACTTGTGTCTAATTTCAAGGTCTAACGAGGACTTTAATTTCAAAGAAAAACAAAGACTTCTTGCAGTAATCTGCCACTGTTTCATGGCATTTGGGTAACCTTGAGGCAACTGGAAATCTCTCTGGACCCGAGAAGTGAGAAGTATTTCTTCAAACGGAAAATATCTTGAGTTAGGAGAAACATATTGACATAGGGTTTGAAATGTCTGTAGTGGAAAATAATTCTGTTTCACTTAAAAACACCTTCAATTATCAGTAAAATGTGCCCTTTAACACACTGAGAGATTTTCAGATCAAAACAATTCACATCATACTATATGTTTTGAAAATTGACCTTTTTTTTAATAGCCAGCTTAAAAGACAACTACACAGACATAAATGATAACTCGCAGACATGTGACAAACACAGCCCTGCAGAGGCCGATTCAAAGTCATATTTTATTTCAATGCCAGTCTCGATGTAGAATGAGGTGAATAAGACCATCAGTCACACTAAAACTTATCCGGTATTCAGTCTGCGACACTTCTGCCTAAGTTGTCTGAGTGTACTTGCTTGTGATTGATAAAAGTGAAATACAGAAGGAGGCGAGACCCTCACAAGTTGTAAGATATGCTCTATTTACTGTTGCCTGCAATTTTTATCCCTGTGGGCTTTAACAAGTGACTGTCATTCTGGTGTCAGTTCAAGGTTAGTATCAGTTTGACTTAGAACTTTATTTCAATTAATTGAGACATACTCCCTCGTTCATGTTCCATTCGATCACTAATTGCTTTTCATAGGCAACCAATACTAAACCTTTTAAGCCAACTAACATCACAATTAATATGAACCAAATATTGTTTTTCTTCTCTTTTTTTATCGCTTGTGAAAGTTTGTATACATGGAGTGCACTGATTTCATTCATGTTGTTGTTTTCTACGAATAAATCACATGAAACTAATCCCAAAAACGCAACAAAACGTTGGCTATGCTAAACTCTCTAAATTGAAGAAGTATATCAGTGTCTGAACATTGCAGTGCAGAGCAACTTTCATAAGCTCCACAAAAATGATCACTTTATTTCAATGAGAATTCACATCATACAGCATCCATTAAGTGTTGTATGTCATCAACAGGACTGTATGTATTTAACAGGATTATTCATGTCATCAAAAGGAGCCAAAGTGGTATTTAACAGGATTAGTCATTGCACAAAGATTTCTCATCATGTGTCAATTTGATCTTTAAATACAATTTTGACTTATGGATAGACAAAACAACACAGGAGCTGATGTGTTCAGCATCCAATAAATGGAAGCGTACATTGATATGAATAATTGGGTACAAATGGCATTTACAGATGACACTGCCAAAAACAGGAAAGCTGCTTCTACCATAAACCTTTTTCTAAATGTTTGACAACATTGAGTGGTACTTCTGGCCTTTGGCACATTTGTTCTCAACCTAATTATCTGTCTCCATGTGAATAAGTATCAGCAAATTTCATACAGTTCGAAAAAGCTACTGTTCTTTGAAATGTTTTCTTCTTGTGTGTTATCAAAGCAGAGATATACATTATATATTACCAGACCTGGTTATATCTGGCAAAATTTCTTCAGCCACAACACCTGTAAAATCTGCAAAAACTGAAGCATAAATCCATTGCCAATCCAGGAATCCAAAAATGATTGACAAAGTACTTTGGTGATTCACTTAAGTCTTAATCAGCATGACATATGCTGTGTTGCAAAACCAAAACAAACCAATGAACAAGATCCCATGGCTATTCTGTAAATCCTGCTGTATGACTTAATTATAATGTATTTCTTGCGATATATTTTTAAGTCTATCAAACCAGAAATAGGTCAGGAAAGGTAGATACACTATGTCTGGTTGTGTTTTTGAGATATAAACCTTTCATAATGTCAAGTTTCAAGAGGTTACAAGACCTTTGTCTCTACACGATAATCACAATAGTCAATAGTAATCTTCAGGACTATTTTTTTTTCTCAACTGACAAATCTACTTGAATGCATTTTCTTTTGATACATCAGACACCTTAGCAACCACGATCACATGATCAGAAGTAACAAACACAATTTGGGTGCACATGTAAAGCCCCAGTTCCATAAAAGTGACCGTGACTTACTATATCATGACGAAGTGGTTTCGTTAGAACTTCTCGTACTGTAACGATCTTCCGGCAGCACAGCCACTGTTTCATCTGGACTACATCAATTCCAAGGAGTTCACAGAGGATTGGCAAGTTTTCATTGTCTTTCTGAAAATTTAAAATATCAGGCAAACTTGCAGGATTAACCTTGAACAGAGAAGGGAGGGCAGCTGTCGGCAAGAATGTAATAAGTAATTACGATTCAAATGTAGTATATTTTGATAGCTGAAAAAGAAATCCAAGAAGTTGGTAAAAAAAGAAAAAATGTACTGTTAAGAGTGCACTCCATTGGTAGGAAATTTTGTACACATATCAATAATTGTTTCCTGGAATTCTCAGCATCACTGGTCAAAAGCTCCACCTATTTGCATACACTACCTCAGAATTGGAAACTTCAAGATATGCTGTAGGCTTTTTCCTCAATGAACATATCCGGCAACACCAAATAAGACAAAGTGCTATACAAAAGTCAAACTGATAATATGTTAATTTTATTTTCAATTGACAAACTATTGATCAATGATGGAAGATCTCATTCTTATGAACCATCAATAATCCTGATGTCAGGTCAGGTAACATTGGTCACACATAATCCACATAAAGGGAAATAAGGTGTTTGTTTCACAGGAAACAACCATATCTTTAAAACTTAAGTTTGTGAACATAGAATGATAGATCATTTAAAATAAGACTGGACAGTAGACTTCTTTTCAAGGTATAAGTTTCTCACAGACAGAAATTCAGTTATTAGTTGCTCAACAATAATTTGTTCACCCAATTTTTTAAAATTCAAATGATGAATCTTCCATTACTCATCACATGCATAATGTCTTGAAGAGAGGGAGCTTTTGCAGATGTTTATTGATGAGACTGAATGGTTTAACAATGATTAAAGCCATTTTCTTTGTGTGCCATGTTGGTATATTCTAAATGCCCTATGTCCCTTTAAAATTGTAACGATGTGAGTAGACACAGCTCTGCCAAACTGGTGACTTCACAGAAAGCTCAATTGACCCAATTTGCCAACTAAAGGGAAATGTGAAAACTATTTATTAACTATAGAAAAATATAATTAACTTTCTAATTAAAATTTAACAATTAAAAATATGTCAAGCTAGCACAAAACCAAACTTCAATTAAACAAATTTAGAACCCAACTAAATTTAACTGGAGATGACTTTACAGGCATGAGTGAAACCGTCTTCTCCACGCAAACCAGCCAGCATAAAGAATTGCACAGTTATAACTCAACTGTTTACTCTGTGGATCACACAGGAGCATTTGGATCACACAGGAGCATTCAGATCAAACTGGGGCATTCTTTATTTACGCCCCATTTGGGTCCACATTTCCTTTGAAATGTTGGCAAATCTTTTCAAAATTAATTTTACTTATTATTCATGTATAAAATGTGACATTTAGCAGTCAACCTGGCCACATACCAGAATATCATTCTATCAGAAAATGTAAGTTTTGCAATTTACCTCTATTTTACTGCTTTCCCTATCACCCGGCCTGATGTCGACGTTTCCGAAGTGAAGTACGGCTGACATGATTTGAAATATCATCATCTGTGTTTTCTCATCAATACCTGGAGAGGATGAAAGGACAAGAGGAGGGAGGAAGAGAAATGGACAATGAAAAAAAAACAGAGTTGTGCTTAATTGTGAAGGACGGACGTGGAATATATGGCCATCTCACAGTGAGGCACACAAACCAATGCTAACATTCATTAAACGGTTAGATGTAAGAGGTTACACTACTAAAATTCCTGATTTAGGATGTTAGGGATAGGTGACTTACCTGTCTCAGCTCAATGAATACACTCTAAGATACAGTCAATCAAATCATACTTGGGACCTTAAATTGATGAATCAGAAAATGTATAGACTGGGAGGAAGCAGGTCAGAGAAAGGTAAAGTATATGATTTGGGTGCATGGCTCCTTGACCACTGAAGGTATGAATGGTTTATTCGAATTATTGTTGAAAAGTGACATACAATGGTGTCAAGCAGAGGGAGGAGGAAGGTACTTCAGAATCTTTCATCAATAATTCACTTTATTACTGCATCTATTTAACATACAAACATCAAAAGCAATGATGAGATGTGATGAATTACTATTATCTCTCTAATTCTCTGGTTTCAGCAATGTTTACCTGACTCATGTTACAGTATCAAGAATAGTATCATTGACAGTATTAAGAATTGTCTCATTTTATGGTATTAAGAATTGACTCATCCTGTAGAATTAAGAATTGGCTCATCCTACAGTGTCAAGAATTGGCTCTTCTTAAGTATCAAGAATTGACTCATCTTACAGCATCTAGAATTGACATATCTTGTAGTATCAAAAATTGACTCATCATAAAATATCAAAAATTGAATCATCTAACAGCATTAAGAACTGCCTCATCTGCTAGTGACTAGAATGGTCTCATCTTACAATATTAAAGAAGCTCATTGAGTTGTTTCATTAATTTCACTTAATTGTTATAAAAATGTCAAGTTTTCATCACATACTAATGACATATGTTCAAACTAAGAGGATCCAAATGTGTTACATACAAATCAACATTATTGAGTGAGTGACTAATGATTCAATTTTGATTTTGAAAATTTGTGACCAGCCACTTTTCACATCATATGAACTCAACCAGTACAACTCAGGATAAAAAATTAAAAACACTTGACAGTTTTCACGACTAATGGATGTAAAATTTGAATACTTATGCCAATTTTAAGTATTATCATGTGTTTGTTCCTTTCAAAATCCTCACAAACTCACTGATATCAACTCGATGAGCCCCCTTAAGAACTGAATCATCGTACAGGCTCAAGAATTGGCTCGTCTTACAGTATCAAGAAGTGACTTCTCTCACAAACAATATCAAGAACTGACTCATCTTATTAGTATCAAGAAGTGACTCATCTCTCACTATCAAGAATTTTTAACAGCCGTAGGTTGATAGACCCAATATGATCATCAGAAAACAGCATAAATAGCGTATGAGAAAAAAAAAAAAAATGTGTTTGGATTTGGTCTGCAAATTTACCTAAAAGACAAAGAGCATCTTTAGTCTCCTCGAACTGTTTCAGATCATCGATGGTGTCCACAGTTGGACTGTCCCCTTGATTGGTGTAAGTGAACTCATCCGGGTGACCTGCAGATAATCAGGAGAAAAAAAATTTTCTCATGACAATTCATCTTCTTTCAATACTGCTCTAAGCCCGATGGACTACAATCACTGTCCTAGGGATGGGGTCTCAGTTGATATCTAAGGGAAGGGATGTCCCCTTCAACTTTGGGAATTTACAAAAAAATGCCCCTAACCTCAGCTTTCGGAATTTGAAAAAAAAAAATAGAGGCCCAAAGATGCTGTTAAGTGCTTCTACTGTCTGAATTTGTTATAATATTGTTTCATATTTCCAAAATTGATTTGTAATATTGTTGTTACAGCGCATAAAAAGGAGTGACGTCCTTGGAAAGGAGGTAGGAGAGCATACATCCACCCTTATATTTCAGACTGGGGATTCCCCCCCCCCCCCACCTTCCTACACACTTGCCTTAAACTGCATGAAATCACTGAAATGCCATCCACTAAAGTTTGCTTGTTTGTACTATTTCTAGCAAATATATGTACAATATGTACAAAGTATATACAACTTGTAACAACTGTGACCAAATTACTAATAATGGAAGAAAGAAAAGTCTAGACTTATTGAACATTATGTCTTTAAGATAATGGAAATGCTTTAACTACAATTGACTGACAATATCACACAAGAAATAATATTAAATGTTGAAAAAAAAATATGTGGTTAAAGAAAATCTGTTGGGCAATAACAAACTGCTTAAAAATGTACTTAAGTGAACTTATATTTCCCCTTTCTCTTTAACTTTGTGTAGTGGAATTCCAAATATTTACCCCACAATATGATATACAAAGCTGTTTTTCTTTTGCTGTTTTGAAATGATTTTGCCTAAGATTTCATTTTTGCTTGGTGTTGTGGTTGTTTTTTGAGATAGAGCAACAATTTTGATTATCACCAAAACAGCAACCATAAAGTTGGATAAGATCAGAAGAACATGATGTTTTCTTGACAATAATGTCTCTTTGAGGTTCTCGTCTGATTTCACAAAAGCATATTGCTAGTAATATAAACCTCTACCCCATCCATGAAACACCAGGTGGCTGACGTACGCTCTACTTGGAAACCAACGTTACAGATCAATTGCGTGACGGAGGGTATTCCAACCCTTCTCCACCGTCCGTTGTCAAGTTTTCTGGAGGACTACCACCGTTTACGACTGACCTGACGTCAAACTGACAAGCTACCAGCAACTTCTGCTTCAAATCATAGTACTTGGGCTGAATAATATGCCATATAATTAACTATGAGAGATAGAGCCTATACTGCCACAAGGGTCGAGGTACTGTTAACTTCGAAGACTTTTACTGGACCACCCATCTAGCTTCTAGATTCTGGCCAATGAAAACACTTTACAACATTAAGATCGATTACCTAAGGAAAAACACCCTCCCCTCTACCTGGGGAGGGTGTTTCCTTGTGACATATTTTTACATTTTCCACATTTTTTATGCAAAAAATCCTGTTTGTAATTTTATTTCATGCTGACTTTTGCTTGACTTTAAATATTAAATAAAATTAAAAGAAAAGTGATTCATCTCTTTAGATTCTTATTTGCAAGACCCCAACAAAGTTTTATTTATGTTTTTTTTTTTTTTGTAAACAGGTAAAGTGGAGATGTAGGGGAAACATGGTACCATTTGGCAATAACAATCATCAATGCGTGAAAATTTCCTATTCAGCAGAAACAATTGTTTCTGAACATAGGTAGTTACGAGCCTGAAGAGGTCTTGAAAGGAAGAAAGATTGGCGGGTACCTGTAAGTGAGGTCAACAAAGGTAGAATGCAAATCATAGGAGCAGTGTGTGAGGTTGATCAGTGTGAATGGTAAAGACAGGCAATTTAAGAGATGAGTGGATAAGAAAAGTGAATCTGTTGGTCCCTGTCAACACATGTAGGTGGCTTCCTTTTGGATGTCATAACTTTAATACTATCCGTGTTGTGCAAAGTATGCCCACTGGCCTACTGTAAGCAGGAATAAGAAAAGAGTTGGGGGGTAGTCCAGCATGATCCTGAAGAAAGTTTTAAATGGTGTCAATAGTCACCAGCCATAGCTAGCACTGTGAAATGAGGTGCAGCTGTCAGTCGTGGAGCAAGGCAGAAACACAGCTTAATAAATTTTCTGAACAAATCAATAAAAAAAAACCTTGCAGAGCAAAGATTAACAGTTGAATACCTAGTTTGAGGTGAGCCATTTCTGGTTGATCTGCAGAGGCACAGAGTTGGTAAAATATATGATAGTTCCTTTCATCTTGGGCTTGGTAAACCACTCTAGACTTCTCCAAAAGATACGTCCTCATGTTAGCTCCAATTATATGGTGCTGTCTATTGAATG
This sequence comes from Stichopus chloronotus, assembly GCA_021234535.1. Classification (NCBI taxonomy): domain Eukaryota; kingdom Metazoa; phylum Echinodermata; class Holothuroidea; order Aspidochirotida; family Stichopodidae; genus Stichopus; species Stichopus chloronotus. The sequence continues at coordinate 8,952,226 of CM037835.1, forward strand.
ATATCTCTATGTACTTTCCAAAACGACTGCTGTTGTCGTTTCTTGTAGTTTTGGCATTGCCAATTGACTGCAAAATAAAGGAAATGATAATATTTCTAAAGTCAAGGGAGATTTAGTGGAGATGAACAGATGGTGGAAATGTACAGAAACAAGATGGAAAAGATGACAAAAGAAAATTATGCATATGAAGGTATTATAAATTTATGAAACAAAAGTAAAAAAAAAAACAATTTAGATATGAATGGTATACAATGAGACAAGAAAAGAATACCAACAGATCATGAGCAATGGAAAAAGAATACAACAACAAGATTGCTAAAGACAAATGCAGGTATCAAGAACATTACATCACAAGACACAAGTCATTGATAATAAAAAGCAAAGAATAAAGAATAAAAGCAGGCAATGCGATAAAGAGAGACAATAAGTGTCCAGCCAATATAATTGATCCCAAACAACTAAAGTACAACAGATGGTTTAGGACAATTTTCTCTGCATACATGTGCTACACAGACGTTTGGCAGCTGTACAAGTATGTGAATGTTTTCAACAACCATACTGCCTGCTGTGCAAATTGTTTTACTAAGGAGTTGGTATCAATATCACCTTTGCGAACACTGAGCACAAAGCTACAGTACCTGCTCATTCTGTGATGCTTATTTCAAAGGCAAGTGTGTTGAGTCTTACTGAGAAACAACGAAAAGGTCGTTACAAGACAACCTTAATTTGAAAAATTGCATCATTTTCAAAAATGGCTTCTGCTAGTGGCAACAAACAGCCATCTGCAAAGGAGAGGGGTTCTCCATTCTCTGCGGATGATATTTACGCCTACCTCATACATTCAGCATAGACACTAAGTGCTACTGTAAAATATACCGGTATCATTACTCTATGCAGTAAACCATTACACTCGAATATACGACAATACCCAGACAATTTACTGCACGCTCCTTGATGGAGGATGGTGGTTTTTGTATTGAATATACATACATGTACAAAATACACACATGCACTAACAAACACATACACACAACAGAAGCATGCAATACATGCATCTAGGGCATCTACACTGGTTAATGAGTGAAATACTGTTGGGCAAAACAACTGGAAGGGAGGATCTCAGGGAAAACAGATGCTTGTTCTGATAACAGAACCCGATGGGTAAACACGAGACTGGGCAATGCAAACAGAACGCTTGGACGGTGAAGTGGAGACACTGGTCACTTTGAATTGAGGACCCAGACAGTTTTAAGTGGTCATTACTGTTAGTTGTCTGCTTTAACCTAAGCTTCCTGTTATGTCTGTCTTGCAGATTAATTCCAGATGGAGAAATTCTTTTTTTCATTAATTGGTGTCATTTTATACTCTCTGAGATTGCTTCTGGTCTGGCAATGTTTAGAAGTGATGGTAACTTTTTTTTCAGACTCTGATGTCATGTTTGTTTCTTACGGTAGGAGAAGGTGGGAGGGAGGGAGACATGAGGGTGCTACTATTTTTCAGGACAGGATCAACAGGAAACAGACTAATAATTACACACTGGTCAAGATACTGAATGATTGATATACTGAGTTCCTTCGTTGGACGGATGAAGGTGGAGGAAAGGGAGAGGAGGGTACCTTACACTGGAAGCCCACCTCTTCCAACTATGATCCTATGTCACGGCATATCACTCTTCTTCAACATTTACTACATTAACACTCTCAAACGCAAGGATTTCCAAGGCCACAGTATTGACGGAAGACTACTGAAACATTTCCTGGTAAGTGACTGGATACAAACAAGGGTATGGGGACTTTGAGGAGTGATCCTGCAGTACCCAGTAAAATGTCATGTTAGAGATGATAAATGAATATTCATGACTGAAACCAAACAGGACTTACCTCCATAATGGGATTTGATGCTAATACTTTCTTCTCGACTTGGGTCTCTGCACTCGAGCCTCCCACTGTGGCGAAGTACCTCATGGCATACTTAGCCGATACGGTCTTACCAGCACCACTCTCCCCACTTACGATGATGGATTGGTTCTCGTCAAACCTGTACGGTAAACGGAAAACAGATTATTGACAAACAAACAAGTTGAAATTTACATTTCGGTCGGTGACGAATACCGTCGTCGAGGAAGTGATACCATCGAACCCTGTCGACATAGTTCTTAATGTATCAGTAAAATTATTGTGGGTCATAAGGGTAACGTCTATGGGTGTGGTGGACGGGAACAAGCACAGTAATGATGTAAACAAGAAAATCTGTGTCTCTTAAACCAGATGGTGAAAGGCTTTGTGGCATTACAACAATAAGCTTAAGTAAAAAAAAAACAAGGAGAACACAGACTGCTAAAAATGTTAGTGTGTTTCACTGGTGAAACTATGACTATGCACATTGTGCAGACAATGGAAGAAAAATTAAACAGCTGGTAAAAATACAAGGGTGCATTGTTGAGGGCAACAACTACCTGCAGTTTGAATTTTGTCAAACGAACACTAACGGGTGTCATTCCACTTATTATTCAAATGTTTGGAAACAACATTTTGAATTAATTGAAATTGTTTTGATAATTGTTGGTATTGTGGAACATACAAATTGGTTCCATTAATAAGAAAAAGCAAAATAGTTGGTAATCACTGAGTCATTGTAGTTTGCATATTGATCAGCAAAGTAACTGTAACCTATCAACGTTCAGGCCTGTGGAGAGGTCATGTTCCAAGGGGGGGGGGGGGGCAAAGTGGAAATATGGGAGCAGACCCACCAGCAAAAGTGACAACATTAATAACTTTTTCGCCCCAACATTCTACAGAGGTGGAAAGAGGGTGGGGGCTGGCTACAGGTCTGCAACTGTTTCATATTGTATGACCCAGTGAATGTACGTGGCATGCTAGTGCAAATGAGCTGGATAGGCTGAGAGAAAATGTTTGATTATCATTTTATCAGATCACTTTAGGAGAGACAGAGGACAAAAGAGAAGCACTAGTTGCACAACGCCAATGATCAATAAGTCAAGTAGTACTGTAAAGTTACTCTACCGGCAAGGCTCTGAAGTACATACTGTCACTTACACTCCAGTCCTATTTCATAAAACTGAGTCTGTGATGTCCCTTCGTAAAAAGTCAAATCATTTACAAACATTTTAAGATAGCGGTTGTGGTGACTCTCAATGACCGAGCAGGAAAGTTGGTGAAGCTTCCACGATGTCTTTGTGTTTTTTCTAATCCTATTTTGCATGCCACCTTCCCATCTATATATAATGTAAACCTTTTTTTTTTTATTTGTGTGTATATTTGAATATTCAGAACTTTGTCCTACTGCAGTGCAGCACATTGTGCACATTCCACACAGCAAACAGGCAACCACTCAGAGTGGTTGGTCATTCGATGCATGGTACGTGCAGACCTTCAAGCCGTCGCTCTTTGAGCATGTTCTTGAAAGCAATATACCCTTCACTACCACCAGGCTCCTAAACAACGTCATCTGGGAAGCCACTTCACGAGATTCATGAAGAAATAAACACACAAATCTAAATATGACACTCTTAAAAGGAAACTGGTGATTTTTTTTTAACACCACCCCAAATTCAAGGATTTCCTCGAAGGACGTGTCCGTGTCAGATTCCTGACTACTCAAAGTAGAATTAGGGTCATTACCGAGGGGACACCAGGCTGGCAATCATAGATTGACTAAGCATCCTGCAGGATATCACACACATGGAGCTTCGTAAAATTTTGGTTTGTTTTTAGATCTGTTAGCCCTCAAGACAGACTTCTTTTTTTCCACTTCTCTTCTCACAAATCCAGACAAGCCTCGGAACACTGCACGGGGGGGGGGGGGGGGGAATAACGTACACACATCTCAAACAGACATCTACTGTAATCAAATAAACATTGTCAGTGACCTAGGATTCCCTGGAAATGATTTTCACAAGGCAAGCCACATTTTGTTTTCAAATTTTGATAAGTCAGAGCACAGTCACACAGTTTTCTACAAATTTCACAGGAATGTTAAACTCAAAATTATGGAAGTGAAATACAATATATAAAGCTATCCCATTCCCTAAATTCCATATACATTAAAAGACAATCCTAAAGTTTGGCTCAAACCTAGTTTGATTTAGTTTCTGTCATAAATCAAAAATACCTCAAACACAAATGATAGGAAAAAAACCAACATTTTGTAACTAAAAATGAGGGTTCTACTCAAGTGCCACTGCTGAGCCAATCCCAGCATTGCAGAGCTTCTCCAACCTCCAAACTCAACACAAAACAAACAAAACAAGACAAAAAGCCCTATGGGAAATAATGCCAAAGAAAATAAAAATGCAATCACCTGCTGTAGGCAGAAGTGCAATCTAGATAATGGTTTAAGGCCTCATTTATACCTATTTGCTTACAACTAGAAGAAGAAATATTTCTTAGTTCAAATGGTCTCTAAAAAGTGGTTTTAACAAAGTGAAGGGGTCCCAACTACGCAAACTAATTTGTTCTAAAATTACACTTGTCTCGTGACACAAATGATTCTCTAAGGAATCACAGCAACCACCCACGTCAACATGCTGTACACTTATCAATCAGCTGTTTAACATGTGAATGTACTGTTTACGAGTCTTCACAGTTGTTAAAAACAAAATAGATAGATCTAGTTGGTGTATGTTCTCTCAGTGGTGACTGCATGTTTTTAATGATGCCCTAGAAAATCAAAAGCATCTTTAGAAAAAAAATTATTTCAGCTAAGAAGTGGTAAAATAGGAAGAAGGCACTAGGGAAAAGATGGCAGAATGGGAAGGAGGCAACAGTCTGGTATAAGATTGGGTGCTTACAAATCCGTGTTTAAGGTTTACCAGCACTCTTGGTATGGCAGATTGTTGTGATGAGACATGTAAGTGAAGAGTAAAGTAAATAAGCTACACCATCTCAATAAGGGAAATGCTATAACTCTAAATATTGATGTAAACTTATGAAAAAGTTGATATTTCAACCAAACCAAACGGCACACACACAAATTGCATGAAAATGTGGATGACGATGAACAATATCTACAGGAAAATATGGACTGCACCTGGCGAAGACTGAATGCAACATTAATTTAATTGTAAACGAACAATGTGCACCTTGATATCTCGCTCTCGACATGATCATTCCGTACTACCTTCATAAAATATTCCTTGAGCTGACAAATCCATGCAGCTCAGATGAAGTGTCATCAGTAATGTAACATTACCAACATAGTATGGACTACAAATGTACATCATACAGAGAATTTACCATTAAATTTCCATTCCGAAGTTTGCAGACATACATCCCTTTAGTGAGTCTATGAAACGTAGAATTTGTCACACAGCATGAAGTGAGTTACCTCAATACAAATTGTACAAACGGACTGATTCATAATAACCTTTATATGCTTTCAGATCCACAAAACTTACTGACCAGATACACACACTCACAATTGCCAGTTGCTAGATTATGGTCAATATGGTAATGCATAGGTCATATGAGATGAGGGAGTGTATGCTCTGGATTCTAAATGACACTGGTCAAGTGTACACTGAATGCAATTGTTGCTGAACAAAATATATGATTTCAGGGATAAATTATTTTAAAGTAGAAAAAGTTACAATCCTGATCATCAGCAGCCTGTTGAAAAAGTTGTATTCAATATCCTGGCAGAATTATGGAAGTAGAAGCAGGTGTGATTATGGGCAGTAACTGAAATAAAGATGCATGTTTAGCAATTTATCAGTTGTAAAACTTCAAACAAAACTTGCAAGTTTCAGTTTAACAACCTAAATAAAAATTTACAGCAACAGACACACCAATCGACACTAACCATTCTCATGTTTTCAAGAATACGAAGCATTGTGTCTTAATTTTGATCTGAGATGCTTTCAAAGCTTCCAACAGGAAAAATCAAGTTTAGAGAATTTCTGCATTATTTTCCTTGCTTCCCAGCAAATGCCAAAGCTTTTTCAGCATGTTCAAGCTAATAACAGCAATTGTCGCACGCTGTGCAGTTTACTATTTGCTTGTCTCACGACACATAATAAATGATGTCATTATAGCACCAGTAGTTTCAACATATTTCCTTGCTAGTTTCTAGACATTAAACCCCATTAGTGGCATACAAACATTACAAGTATCCAGCATAAACCAATTACAGTGTGATGAATTTGCCTTTACTGCGTCACTCCTCGCTCCATTCTAACAGGCTATAAATCAACCCGAGATTAAGCGGATCCTATGGGTACGTAAAACCCGAGACAACGCATCATGGACCGGGGCTTGTCATGTCACAGTCTCTAATGAGAACCTAGCTGTATACGGTTGAATGCATGGCCAACCACCGGTAGCTGCTGACAGCGCAGCCTGCAGAAAACGAGACTGATAAACACTAATTGACAATCGTTAAGAAGCTCGTCATCCGCAGCCACAACCGACTGCAGTACCTGAACACCATGCAGCTTCAATCACTAGAATGAAGATGGTGAAAATACCACAGCAGCTCATGATTCTGAAGAAAAGAGCATCGAGCAGAGAAAGTGCACTATTCCGAAACATGATTACCAGATATTTCCACATTCTGAATGGTGGTTATGACAAAACAAAACTGACGTTCAACGACCACTGATGTCAGATATTGCCATAAAAGGTCTCCTGGTTGTTCCAAGTCTTTCCTAGTCTATGGTCACTTTTGTTTCAAGTTTTTCAACGATGTCAAACCACTTTAAACACACTCTGAAAACATCTTCAGAAATTCTGATGCACAACTGAGGTTGGCAAGGAACCAAACTGATTATGGTCAAAACACTTGTTGGAGGGAATTATTAGGTAAAAATGTACAGTAATAGTTCAAATCAATAAATTCCAGCACCTTCTATGGACTTTAATGCAAAGGAACAAATTGAAGCAGTTTCAAAACCTTGAAAATGGCACATTTAAGTTCTGGTACTTTCAAGGTTTTCAAGGCCCCATACACTGAACCTTGCGGGAGGACATTTCCTGACATCTTAAAAAAAAATAGCTCTTTGTTCTGTTACTATTAAGGCAACCCAATGTCTTGTGTGTACTTTCTCAAAAGTTGGGGTGGGGGAAGCCCTTCAAAATGCAAGAAAGTACAACTTAAAAACAAAAGATTACGGCCACATGAATGTGATACAGTATCCTAACTATTTTTTTATATCATCATTTGAATTTTAAGTGTTGCCTGTAACAAAACTCATGATGATACACTTAATGAGGCTATAAAAAGGGTATGCCTGTCAAGTTCAATATGGGAACTGGATCAACTATCAGTAGAGACCCATCTGAACAAGGCAATCTTCATTGAGGCATATCACACATACTGTAGCCACATTAAAGATTTGCAATCCATAAAGAGGAATTACTGAGACCACCCTGCAGATTGGTTCAGTCCTAATATGTGTACCCAACAAGGAGGCGCTGAAGCTATGAACCTACACACAGATGATGAAATACTGGCTGGTAATTAACCTGATGTCAGAAACCTCAACACCTTCAGCATTTAACACATGACAATGTACATGCAAGAAACATTTACCGAGTGACTCAACAGTATCACATTGTATGTGATGTAATTCACACATTTTTATGTGTTATTTAACTTTAACATAACATTATACAACAATTTATGCCATCTGTCGGCTGAACCTTTAAAGGGTAACTGTGGGCTGTTTTTGCACAGTTTGATATCTGGCAATAATACATGCAGGAAAGATGGCAATGTTTTTATATTACAGTTATGTTTACTATGTTTTCTCAAAAATGTTCCTCTGAGGTAATTAATTCAACTGTAATCTTGGGGATGGATACCAAAATGTTAAGAGGAGTTAATCATACAGCACGGTCAACAATAAAATCTAAAACACACTTTATGGCCTCTAGTTCCCATTTATCCTGAACATAGCAGATTGACTCGAATGGCTCATCAAAACATAACACCAGGAGGAAAGAAAACCATTTAATGCAACTGTGGGAAAAGATGGAACACCTTGAAAAGACAGGCCAGAAACTAAACATTTCCAAAGTAATTAAAACACATCCAACTGGTTTCTCTTCATTACTCCAAATAAATGATCATGTGGGAGAATTCATATAACTTAGGTATCATGATGGGCCATGTCCGTCCGAATTTACAACAAAACAAACCTTACCGAGCTAGTTTCTTGAACGCTTCCTCTGCGACAGCAAATATATGAGGGTCCATCGACCCCATGTCTTGTCCACTGTATGCCCTGATGACATCTTCACTATAGAGGGGTAACTGTTCATATGGGTTCAAAGCTACTAGTACAATACCTGAAATGCAGAGATATTGAAAACATGAAAATAAATCGATAACATTGATATATCGAGGACCAGTAGTTGCTTTTTAAAACAGTTATAACTTTTAATTCTAAAGACATATCTCTCTCCACGTTCAACAATCTATAAGGAGCAAAAGGTTCGTGTTCCACAAAGAGGGTCACTCTGTCTATTACTGGGATTGGACTAATCAAACATCTCAAATCTACATGATTGGCTACTTTCGAGCATCGCACAACTAACCCATTATCATTATGGCATGCTTCCTCTCTCTGTCTGGTAAGGTCCCTGTAGTTCTGACACAACTGGTTTGTGTATGTAATGACAGGCTGCCAATTGATGATCAACAATAAATGTAAAATCCTTTTTATATCAATGCCAAATTTACGGGACTTTGGTGTGCCTCATTTAGTAATCACAAAAAAAAAAAAATTTACAAGGGACTAGAATGATTTTGTTATTGCCTGTTTTATTGCTTTTATTGCTTATAGATCTTGAGATGAAATACAACATAAAACTTCAAGTAATTTTGCTTTCACTTGATAAAACAGAACTCAATATTGAAACAAGATGTGTTCAATGTAGGAGACACATTTTGTAACAGGAATAGTGCCATATCAAAAAAACCTCATAAATTAATCTAAGAGAAGTGGTTATTCAAGGGATACTGTATGTACAATAACTGGTACTAGCTTTGGCATCTCTCACAAGGCATACACGACAAAAGACACAATACATAATTATAGGAAGAACACTAAAAATAACAAGGAATACATGCAATGCTTACATACATGTATGGAACAACCTGCATGAGTATATGAGGACAGGATTTACTTGCACTGAATAAAACAGAAATCTGAGGCACAGGTCTCCCTTTAAAACAACAGAAGTTCGGGAAGGAAGAGCTATTGGGAATGCAGTGACCTTGAAGTTGGGGTCACTGCTGGGCGACATTACCGTGTTGAGTGTGAATGAAATAAGACTTGCAAGAGGGTAGTGAGCATAAATTGTTTGGAGTTTTGGAAATTCTGCTGTGAAATCAGTGTAGCATCTGATACAATGAGAACACCCAAACTAGTAGGAGATCTGACATGCAGTCTACTGTCAGCATTGTCAAAGTACTCACCACAGTACGTATATATGGCGTTGCTACGAATGAATCTCTCGTGGAGGTTGAAAAGTACTGCTGGTTCATGCAGGTAACTGAGCGATGTGAGGTCGTTCTCACCGATCAGTATCTCGGGATTTCTCAAAGGCGGGAGGTCATCCTCCGAGGTCAGCTTCAGAGAGATTTCCTGTCAAAAGAGCAAAAATTATTTCGTAATGCAACACGTAGTTACTACTTCGCAGATGTGCACGGACTGACCGCGAGTCGAGCGAGACGCTGTGCACCAATCCGATGAATATTTCAGGAAGGAAAAAGCATAATTGACAGAAATGTAGGTTATGGAAGGTATGTAAACATTGCATAAATGGAGTTTATGTACCAAGTGACAGTTGACACTTAATTTTCAGAAAAACATCACAGTTGACATTTCCAGAAAACAAGATCTTCAGTTGCTTGATATCACGTCACTAAATATCCTGCAAGATGCTGAAACATGTCTTTTGCCTCATCACATTAATTTCATACAGCCACCTTCATATTTACACAGTTGCATTCAGCCAATCCAAAGTTATCCAATGCAAAGATTTGTATAAACAACTAGTATCAGCCAATCACCTAGTTTATGCAAAGTATATGGTTGCTACAACACTGGTCAAGAAATTAGCCTCTGGCAGTTTTAAGGACAGTCTGAATTTGCCAAGAATTCCAACTCCTAGTACCTTGGATGGCAGGATGTGGGGGGGGGGGAGCTAGTCTAGTATGAGAAAAGAAGGTTTAGAGGCAGTGTTAAGGTAATCAGTACCCTTAGCACAGTGGATGGGAGTGCAGTTGTTGTGATGAGAAATGCAAGTGAGAAGCGAAGTAATTTACGAAAGTTGTCAGACTTTCTCCTTTGGCACCCACCAACTGGAGCAAAATGTTTACGGCTAAGCCTACTAATGAGGAGTTAAATGTCACTGACAAGATTAGCTTTAAGAAGGCCCTTTGGAGCAAATCCAAATACCAAGTGCAGCAAACTTGTGATGTCCTGAACGGACCAATGCCGCATTCTAAGCAGAACAAAATTCAATCCATGCATGTACTGTACCATCCCTAGCCAAATACGCAATTCATTTACTATTTACCAAAAGTAAAAAAAATGAAAAATGTCTTCAAAACATCTACACATTTCCAGCCAGTTTCAGTTACCATAATAATTCTTGCAATTGATACTTTGTTAAATGTCACTGACAAGATTAGCTTTAAGAAGGCCCTTTGGAGCAAATCCAAATACCAAGTGCAGCAAACTTGTGATGTCCTGAACGGACCAATGCCGCATTCTAAGCAGAACAAAATTCAATCCATGCATGTACTGTACCATCCCTAGCCAAATACGCAATTCATTTACTATTTACCAAAAGTAAAAAAAATGAAAAATGTCTTCAAAACATCTACACATTTCCAGCCAGTTTCAGTTACCATAATAATTCTTGCAATTGATACTTCATCAATGTTAATTAAAAAAATACTTTAGGCTGTTATCAAACATTTCAGTGATCAAATCAAGTAATATATGATAACTTGTATACACTGGTAAAATTTTTACTCACTGGTGAAAGAAGAGCTCCAAACACCACCATCCTGAGACGTAAAGTAGTCAATATAAATTCAGAATACCCACGGTGCTTAAAATCTCAGATTAATCAGCGACAATTTGATGAGCTCTAATTGAGTCAAAATCTTCTATGGCACTATCCACTTGACAAGAACCTCAATTCAACTGCTAATCTGATTCTGTCCACATAATTTAATTATACTTAGTATTTATTTCCCTTTAAAATATTGAACCCACTAAATCACACACTCAGCTTCCTGAGCCACAGTGTCCTCTGTGACATTTTAGCAGTTATAAATTATCCTGCCAACTTGTTTCAATTCAAGGAACCTGAGTCCTGACATACACACAAATGACCGAGGCGTGATGTTTCACAAAGCTTTTAGCTTCTGGGGTGAAAAATCTACACCCAAACACAGGAAGAAAAAAAAACCACAAAAAGTTTATGTACTGTCTTCATGATATAGATGAAACATTTAAACACAAAACTAATTCAGATGGTACTATAGTCCCCACATGTGGAAGTTAGTAACAAGCTAAAAAAAAAAGTCCAGAACCACATTTATGTTTGATATGTTTAAGAAGGACATACTCTAAGCATTCTGGTGAAATTTATACACATTTCCCATGTTTGGTTCTTGAAATAGCAGCAATTTAGCTTGACAGCTTTGGTTCAACTTTGAACTACTCTTTAAATAAAAGATCTCCTGCTTTGGTTCTGAATATGCCTAACATCTAAATATAGTCATCAACCTATAATTATATCACTGTCCGGGTGACCTGTGTCTCCTCTGAGTCATTCCACTTTGTGACGTGTGTTCCTTGTTCATGTCTGGGGTGTCACTAAACTGACAACACTAATTCTTGACAAACTAATCAGTTTCCCTGTAATCCTAATGATTTTGTAAATTCTCTCAAAGGATCACCTGAAATAATTTTCTAGAGACAAACAAAGAGTAGGCAAGATTTTCAAAAATTTCAATGCAAAATTTTGAGAAAACATCTTTTTGAGTTTACACACTACAGTATGTTCAGTTTAGCGCAAACCTCCTGAATAATGGAGTTAAATTATCTCTATTAAAACATGTAACCTCTTTATGGAGGAGTATAGGTCCACCAAATGCAATCTGCCAGCACAGGACAAAGTGCCACATCCAAAAGGAATAATGAAAGTGAAGTAATAGTGCATCAGTTGTGAGAAATATGCAAGCAGGAATTAAAACAATCAAAGTTTGCTAAACAGCACATCTATACTTGATATCTTACATAATTTCTTCAGTATAATATGATGGTCCTTGAAAACTGACCTTCAAACTTCACAGTGTGTGTAATAACCAGTAGAGTGTTACAGAAGGACTTTCATGAACTTCACAAGTACACACATTGTTCTGAATTGAGCTATTTTTTTATGATTTTTGGATAAAGAGACCTAACTTAAGCCCCAACGGCAAAACCCATTGCCTTTGGGAGCAATTTAAACACACAATGCTTTCATATGTAAAGTACAGTACCTCTTCTTCTTCATCTTCAAGCTCGAGGAGGATGGAGATGGCTTTATCGCCTCCTTTGTAGTTCCCTGCAAGTTTCCCCGGTTTCCATACCAGCTCTGGATCACGTACCCATACTCTTGCACCCTGTGAGGAGGAAATAGTAGAAGATGAAAAATAATGTTACAATACATTACAGAATAAAGATGCTTTGATAACATGGTAGTCTCAATCAAAGTGTTTACTCTCAGCTGAATATCAGCAGATACAGTACACTACTTGGACTGGACTGCCAAACTGACTCATGTACAGTACATGCAGTCAATTAAGGCAATTTATGTGAGATATTCTCTCAGAAAGAAAATGTAACTAATAATTGCATGGAATACAAATAGCAAATACACTACCTGTGGTCTGCGATGACTTTCAGTGACCCCTTAATCCACCTTCCAGTGTAACCCCCACAATTCACTGGGTATTCAATTTACTTAACTCTGGCATCACTAATGCACTGATTTTGACCATGCTCAAAGTGCGTTTCAAATCAGTTCCGACACAGCACAATCTAAGCCGGCGATTGCCCTCATATGGCTGAGCAAAGATGGTGAAACAAAGTGTTCTGTAATGCATTAATGAAGCAAGGGGAAGCATATGTCCATCTACGATGTGAATACTGATTTTCGAAGAAGCAGCAGTAACTTCTCATGACCTTCTCACTCAGACAAATCCTGAAGTTTTTGCATCTTTTCTTGCATACTTTAATTACTGTAAAAAGTTCTGCCATATCTTATTATTTCAATACTTAAAGGGAGATGATGTGTTTGTTGTACAGAAAACAATCATATTTACAAAACAAATCTTTGTGGATAAAGCATGATAGGTTGTTCAAAACTAGGAAGGACAGTGGCCTTCTTTTCAAGAAAATAAGTTTCTCACAGACAGAAATCAAGTTATTTATTGCTCAACAGTTATTTTTTCACCCAAACTTTCGAAAATTCAAATAATGCATCTTCTGTTACTCATCACAAGCATAATGCTTTGAGCAGGTGAACCTTTTGTAAAAGTTTATTGATCAGACTGAATGGCTTAAAAATGGTTCCCCCACATTTTACTGGTGTAGGTATTCACTAGTCAATACGGTAATGCATAGGTTGTATGAAGTGAGGGAGTACGCGCTGTGAATATACTGTATCCATTGCATATACTAATGCATTGTTAGACAAGCTCAAATACACTTTTGAATAAATTATTCTTGCACCACACCCTCCATGCCCTGGCTTTTCCTTGTCAGACTTTCGCTCTGCTGAGGGCATGGTGCAAAAACAATTTATTCGATAGTGTATTTGGGCTTGTCTTATAATGCATTAGTATGAGGCAAGGGGAGGGATGAGTACATGTCTAAGATGTGAATAAAGCTATTTTCTTTATGCCATGGTGGTGTAACCTAAACACACTATTTCATTTTAACTACAATGTGGAACTGCAACAGGGGATGGGCTAAGGAGCTAGTTGACTGAAAATGGCCACTCGGGGAAATCTGCGTATAAACCAGGGTGAATGATCTTCTAACTTTACAGAGGTTACGCAACATGTGACGTGGTAATGTACATTTATCAGGCTAGGCTTACTCATGTAAAATTTTAACTAATAATCTTTTTGAAAATGGAATATATCTCACCATTCTACACTGTCAAACACAAGTCATACTGTAGATTGCACCATTTCGAATCTCACTAAACTATTTCTAACAATTTTTGAAAAAGTCGTTTCGGAAAATGAAATCTATATGTGTGAAAACGAATCAATCAAACAACTCCCCATACCAGCCACAGGAAACGGATCACAAATCTGCTCTCCTCCCTCCTCCAACCCCACCAACTAAAGCCCAGTGCATGCCTCTATTACACTGCACATCAAGCTCTTGTTTGGTAACTTAACACCAAGAGGTACATAAAACACACATGAAAAACACAAATGCTAAATAGGCATTGTACTAGAGTATTAGAGATGGTTAAGGAGTAATTTCGCCTCTGAGATGTAACACAGATAAAACTATCATAGTTTTGTCCTTTTTTGACCTACACATGCTGGTATGTTTTATACATCACAATCACAAACAATTATGGAATATACAGCACAGCTTACTGTACTTTGTAATATGAATCTGTTGTTGTTATTCCACTGACAATTAACCTTTAACCTTTAGTTATACTACCTAGCAACCAACAGAAATATACTAAACAGTAGATAAGTACTTCTCCAAATATTATAGTTTCAAATTTTTCTTACAAATAAATGGCGCCAGGCAGAGAGCATGTCTCTTTCCTGGTATTAAGGTTAAGCAAGATGGTCTATATATATATGTAAACAGTTTTCCTGACAGAGCTGTTTTATTATAACCCACGTTTTTGTTATAGTGTACTGCAAATAAACTTTTCATTATAAGAACACAAAAAAGACAAGATATTCGAGGATTACTATAAGTCTACAGCACTCCTTTGCTGACAAAAACACAATTCCTTGGATTAAAATACCTTGTACGATTGAGAATGGAAAAGAAGAGGAAAGGAACTAGACAGCCAAAAGGCTTAGTGATTCCTTGCCTCATGATATATATTGTAACAAACATGAATCGCCCACGTGACAAGCATGAGATCCCACACAGTTATCCTACTTGAGACACCATCTTAGTAAGGTCAAAACCTTTTGAATTCTTGTGACCCAAAATGACCTTTCACCTCCACTTAAAACGATAGGGATCACCTACCCTATATGGCCATCAACACGCTAAATATGAACAATTCACAAACTAAGTATAAGATCCCTCACATTTATCACCCTTAAAATATCATGTTTTAACCTTTTGTCACCCAAATAACCTTTGACCTACACAAACATGAGAAAACTCCCAAACAGATATGATGCTGCAGGGGAACAAATTATATTTTGTCGTGTCTAATAACTTGATAAAAAGGTAAACATGTTTATTTAATCAAAATTATAGCACTTTATTTTGTCGAGTTACAGCTATTGGTGGCAGCTCTTTCGTATTTGATTTTTTGGCGTGATGCCCTTCCCAATGGCTATGAGGTCCTTGAAAATTAGCAAAAACTGATAACCCTATTAAACCAGAATCTAGCATGACTTGCAATTTTGCCTTTAGTCTCAACACACAGTACAAGTTTCCTTGGTTTGATACACAGTAGTCATTTGTTTAAAGCTTAGCTGAACTACTGTAAAGTGAAATAGGGCGTTTAGAATACACCAACATGGCGTACAAAGAAATTCGCTTTAACCATTGTTAAACCATTCAGTCTCATCAATAAATATCTGTCAAAGCTTCATCTCCTCAAAACATTATGCATGTGATGAGTAACGGATGCATCATTTGAATTTTAAAAAGTTTGGGTGCACAAATTATTGTTGAGCAACAAATAAGTAAATTTCTGATCTGGGAGAATCTTATTTCTTGAAAATAAGGCTACTGTAATCAGTTATTCTGAATAATCTATCATTTTATGTCCACAAATAATGGCTTTAAAAATATGGTTGTTTTCTGTAAAACAAACGCCCTATTTCCCTTTAAGGGCTAAATAGAGACACTGTTTATACAGTAAATGGTTAAGCCCATTGTGCACCTGGCTCAACAGACTGTATGATTTATTCTGGACATTGTGGTTTCTACTAGCAGTCAACTGTGGTAATTATGTCAGATAACAGTGGCCAATTTGAACAGAGGTGGGTCAGTTACAATTTGATTCATTCAATTAAGCAATCACAGTTCATGTACGCTAAAGGGTATTTGATCCAAATGATCAGTAATTTAGTTCTTTTTATAAAGCTAATAACCCGTGGTATATTTAATCAATTCCAATTTACAATTCATGCATGCTCACATGTCCTTATAAGGACAGTGGCATAAGGTTTGCCAAATAATAATCTTTGATACCAAATTTAATGTTGTCTTCATCTTTTCTTTATGGTTATCGAAGAGACAATGTTGGTATGTACTAAAAGACGTTCTCAAATCAACAAGAGGATTCTACATTACAAGTATAAAATTCACTAGAAAGACCGTTCTTTAAATATTGTAGATTTTCACATTTTGACCTCCCATTTTCACCTCTGCCAAAAAAAATAGGGATCATCTACTCGATATGGGCAATCCACACCCTAACTATGAGATCTCTCACATTTATCGTTCTGGAGATAACGTGTTTACAAGCAATTTTCAAGGTATTTACCTTCTGACCTCTGGTGACCCCAAATGACCTTTGACCTCCACCAAAAACAACAGGGATCATCTACTCAATAAGGGCAATCTACATGCCACGTATGAGATCACTCAGAGTTACACTTCTTTAGATATCGTGTTTACAAGCAGGCGCAACACACGCACATACATACATACACACACACACACGACATCACCATCGCAGAGATTCCTCTGCCTTCGGCAAGGAATCAAAAAGTAGATAGCTGAGGAGACAGCCTTGTGATTTCCATGAACAGGTACTTGGCCTATAGCATCAATGTCAAGCATTTTCAACATTGCCCAATGCGAATCCCATGCTGAAAGTATTAAATGATTGTTAATAGTTAATCATTATTGATAACTAAGCTTGCAATAGTTCAGTTTTAGGACTGGTCTTTTTGAAATTGTTTATTTTAAACCTCTCCTTTGATTTACTGCTGGTTGAAGTTAGGACATGTTTATAACAAAAAAATGCAAACTTCTGCAGTATGCTACAGTATGTACAATACATACAGTACAGCGTTCATGTGTAAATCACATAACAATGCTAGCTGTCCATTGCTAATATACAGTAAAACTCTTTCTTTTTCCCTTTTGTAAGAAAATCGACAACTTACACCACAGGAGAGAAAATACCGACAGTACAACTCAAATCCAGCTTAACAACATATTTACAAAAGGGCAAATCACAGCATAAAGTAAGCACACACAGCAAGTAAAGATCCACAGGGGTTATCTGTCATGTAAGTCAAGTGTCCTCTTTAATCAGCTTAATGGGAAAGCAAATTATAATTTCTAGCTCTAAGAAGTTTTATGCGTGTGAAAGTTTCCTAGCCCTGAGAGAGTTCTATTCCTAGTTGAACTTGCACAAAGAAAGCTGGACTGGGTCGTTTAACAGACCATGCAGGTCCCTCAAAAACAAAAAAGAAAGAAAAGAGGTGTATGTTTGTCTTAGTATCAATGAGATCTAGGTAGTACTTTATATCATAGATGTTATAAACCATTATATACTGTAGGCAGCATTACAAGTTACCAGTCCACAAAATGTGGTAAGGCGAGATATTGTACATGAATCAGAGGTGCACGAAAGTTACAGGGAGAGAGATAGGTCAGGGGACAAAATCAATGAAATTCCCAGGTCACAGGCTTAAGTGTTCAAAACTAACACTGGGAGGGAATAGGCACCACCTGCTCACAGTTCTAGCACTGTGTTTGGACATAAGCAGATCTAGCACCTGGCAAATTCAGATTGGTGGATCTGGTCTGCTCTCAGGTGTGGATGTTTCAAGACTGATGAAGACCATGATTACATATGGCTTGCTCTCAAGCAAGTTGAAGTAAAAGTACATACTGTGTGCTCACAAGATTGGTGCATGGAAAAACCATGTTCACAATGTGCTCATGTTCTGCTGCTTTCCATTCCTCAAAACATAAATTATGGAACAAACTGAATTATGTAGTGAAGCTGAAAGAGGCACATTGAGCTGTTTAGATTAATTCGCTACATTTTCCTTAATATGCAACGTTTCCTTCATATTTTAATGACAAATGTAAAAACTGGAAGGATGCCCTTGTGTCGTATATACAAAAGAACAATAGTTGATGAGTAATTTACGATTACATTTGCTTTTCAAAAAATAGTGACCAGACACTTTTCACATTAGCCAGCACAAGTCTAGGTCAAAAATTCAGTAGTTTTGACAGTTTTCATAAGAACTTTAGGTGAAAGTTGAATAATTATGCTAATTATATGCATTGTCATGTGTTTTCACTCTTCAAAATCCTCACAAACTCAATGAGCCCCCTTTAAAACAAGAAGTGAATTGCTAACTACCAAAGGCAGAATAGTATCTTCAAAAACAGCTGCAGTTGTATGAATATGGACTGAGTGCCCTGAAAAGCATATTATGCGTGGCACAATATTTATTTACTTTGCAGTGCATAAATATTTAGAGTTCTCGAACAATTGCGCAGTAGATCTATGTATTTATACGTTGTAAACATATACTGAGTGAAGATATTATCAACCCACGGAAAATGACATTGCTACCAGACGTAAACATTCAGCCCAGGACTGGTTGTATAGGTTGAAATACCGTGTCACATTTATGGTGGGGCAAATGTGTAAAAGTTATGTTGACACAACCTAACACTGTGTTATTATGACCTGTAGCATCATCAGTCTGGCTGACACTACATCTCACATCCATGCAACCACCACCTAAGTTTAAAGTTCATTCAACTTATCATCAAGGAGGAGACCGTGACTCCCTGTTTAAAGCATTTTTGCAGTGTTCACTTTTAATCATGTGACCTTTGACCTGGTGATGTCATCAATATTTTTTTTGAAGATTTGTTGTATTGTCTACTCTTCTTTGCATGTATGGTAGTTTTATCACTCAAGAATATTCACACATTGAGATAATACTACAAATGTGTTTTTCATTTGCATGAACTGTGACCTTTGACATCATCACTCTGGTGGACACTGTATCTCACACCCGGGCACCTACGCACCAAGTTTGAGATTCTTCTGACTTCCCTTCTAAGAGGAGATCGTGACATAAGTTCTGCTGTACACACACACAGACACACGCACGCATTTGGCACCCTTTCTAACCCCTCCCACCCTTACCCCAGTGGGTAATCCTGATCGATGTCATATGTGTACCAAGAGGTATCCCCAACATAAGGACTACTGACCCACCATGTTTCGATTGAATACTACAAGGGGTGTAAGGTGGGGATACCCTTTAGGTGTCATTTTTGGCAACTTTAACTGCTCGAGTAAATACAGTTAATATCTCCTCCCTGTATACTGCATATAGGGATGAGATAATTCAAACAACAAAGTGCAATAAACTGACGTCAACACAGTGCCATCTTGGATTACAACTTTAAAGTAAGTCTGCATCATTCTTTGTTTCACTCTCTGTCACACTAATTTGTCACGCAACATTAATTTCTTAATGTGATTTAAAGACAGTATTATATGCCCAATCCATTGACTTAGAACTAAGTCATCACTATTACAGTATGTCCCATGCAAATACCCCTCTTTCATGCCTGAGTGCCTGACACACAGAGATTGTTTTTGGTTTCATAGCCACTGGGTACCAGGATGCAGCAGTGCCTGCACCTTGAAACTGAAGATCTTTCACCTACAGTACTGTATTTTTAAGTTTGAACTTTCTTTTTCAAGAGTACTGTATCTTACCATAGACTAAGCTTTTACAGCAACGGGTCCGAAATTCATACCAGGGGACAAGCAGTCCATGGTTAGTCAGGTATCCAGGAATACAAAATATAACTTTTCTTGGGTGAAAACCTTGCTGCAAAGCTATAATATTTCCTTATTTTAGTAAAAGTATGGATCAGGTTGGCAATTTCAGAAACAGAGCTCCTGACACAACTCACTGGTGTGGGTATTCATGAGTGACTATACTTACCCCTTGCCACACTACTGCATCATTTGACCTTTGCTCAAACTGACCTCGAAGTCAATTCTGACACTGCGCCCTCTAAGGCCTAGCTCGCCCTCGTAGGACTGAGTTCCTAGCATCGTCATTCGGGTACCAGGGTACCCAGTGCAAATGTTTCAATTTACTACTCCAGAATCAATCAGTGACGTGTGAAAAATTTACATATACTGTACAATAATTACCTGATCAGTCAAGGGAATGCTCTATCATGGATTACTATCTCAGCAAACTGAATTTCGACAAGGAAGTCATTCAGCACGATAGGCAAATTCCAGGAATAAATGTTTAGTTTAAGGAAAGGAAAACTGTCAAAGCTGTATTTTTAATTATTTCAGATACTAACTTTTGCTTATGAGAGAGCTGATAATGACCACACATTCCTACTGTAGATGTGACTGTCTGCAGTATACTGTTCCTATTGCAGGACAATGAACTTGTACAAACCAAAGCAAATCCTTAAACTAGTCTTCTTAGCAGTCACTTGGTAAATTTCAACCATGAAAATTTAAAATACAGTAGAAGGGTAAGGGAGGGATCCTGAAAGTGAATCCTTGCACAGCAGTTAACAATATGATGTGTGAAGACGGAGAGTTTATAGGAGAAACTTTCTTTGTTTTATCAAGAAATTCATCAATCACTGTAGTTATACCAAAGTGTAATTTTGTAGTAAATAAGACGCATAAATACCAACTTACAAAGACTAATTCCTTGACCTTAAAGTCTCTTCTTCCAATATAACTTACACAGTGACAAGACAAAAATTCCAAAACTTACCTGGCTTGGTTATTTACCTGTTTCAACACAACAACTGCACTCCCATCTACCATGTCAAGAGTGCTGGTAATCTTTAACACTGCCCTTGGTGCCCTCCAATCTAAAACCAAACTAGTAATCCCTCCCATTCTGCCATCCATTTTACACAAAAAGGAAGAGATTCTCATTTTTTCTAACTTGCATTTTTTTTTGGTGTTAAAAATTCACATTCGTCACTGACAATATAACCTTCCATTCATGGGGGCAGTATCTCAACAACTGACTATTTTCGAAATTTGCAAACGTTAGGCAGTTACCTTGGCTGGTTCCATACATTAGATGAATTATGTATTCTAAAAGAACTTGAGTTAAGTAAAATGGCAACTGTCCATGATGATCCTAAACATAACTCGCTCATTTTTCATTCTATATACCCATACTGTATGTACACTACCATACCATCTCATCATGCCGCATAGTATGCACATGATTGCTTATACAGTGTAGAGTACAAACTTCTCTTCGTTATCGTACCATTAAACAGTGAATCATGATATTTTCAAAGCTTTCTCACTGTCCTGTGCACAGTACTTCTGTGTGAAACACTTCTCCATCAAACACACTACATTAAAGTTTATTAGCTCTCTTGAAATGCTTAACAACATTTGCTTAGCACTGGAAAGGTGCAACCAATAAATACCATACAATCATGCTCTTGACGCCCTCACAGCGCACCAATAGTACAAACTGGACTTGCTTGCACAGATCAGGAATCAGCCTGTTTGCAGTTCCCTGGAATGTTTAATATTCGGTGATTTGATTTGGATAGATATTACTCCCCACACCCACCTGCAGTATACATTGAGATACAGTACAATCACTAGGGCAATGTATACAAAAGCTGCTTCAGATGACAAAGCTCATCTCTTGTAGTTTTCATTACAGTTAACTGAGTCAGGGATGCTCTTGTAAATGAAATTGACCAGCTACTGTACTGAATGTGGCTTTCATTGCAGTGGATATGTTGAATTAAGAGTCCATACACAGTGCTGGGATTTTCAAACACCTCATTCAACTGTGACTAATCTTGAAGTACAATACAGTACTGTGAAAAGGGGAACAACACCCAGTCCAGAAGGATGAAATGATAAATCCGATGGCATCTCCTGATGGTCTCCGCTGAACTACAGACTGACTAAAAGAAAAAAGGATTGGAAAATCTGATTCCAGAAACCAAAAAAATATGATATAGTCTGATACAAGAGAAACATGCATGTGTGGATGAAACAAAAGCTACTGTAGGGAGGGGATCATTGGGAGGAGTGAGTGCAATTAGTAGGAGAAATGCAGATCTTTATCAGCCAGTCCTCACATGATATCATACTTGTTTATGCCCTCTTGAGACGAACATACACTAACCATTATGTTATATATCTGGATATCACATCATGTTCTATCATGCAGACAAGGTCTTCTCGTGACATGGTTTAAGCAGATTATGAGTATTTTGTAAGGAATAGGTGTTTTGTAACAGACATAATCAGTCACAACAACCAAGAACTGTTGCAACACACTGAAGGAATGTGTACAGGAGAAATAAGTATCAGAATGTCATCACATCTTTTCCTTTTTACAAACCAAGTCGAACCTTCCATGAACCAAAGATTCATTATACATCGGATCACAACAAGGAATCAATCCAGAATACTGCTTTTATTCTAATGATACAAAAGAGAGCAAAATTCAATTTTCTTTCATCTTAAACAACAAACTACAACTACAAACTTCTGTAAAACATTACCATCCATGAATCAAATTGGATGGACGATGAGTGAAACTTGCAACATTGTAGATACAGTATACTGTATTGTACAGGTAACTCAGATTACAGTTTGTGTTGAAACACATCACAAAAAGCACTGATGACCCTCACAAGTGGCATTAACATTGATTTGTCACCACGCCTAATTCTATATTAAAAAAAAAAAAAGAAATAGATCAAAATAGTTGGTTTGAATTGTCCGGAATGGATGACTGTACTGACTGCCTAATCATTATGACAAGAGAATACTACAGTCTGTGCATTTTAACTACTGTACTGTGTGGTAACACATACATTATGGCCACTACACAGTACCAGTGATATTAATTACACCTTGTAGAAAAGAACACTGAAGCAAACCTTGTAGTAAAAACTTTGGCTGTCCTTGGAAGCACTAGGTAAGCAGTGATATTGCGCTGTATAGTTCAAGTGCAAGGTGTATACGATAGGATCTTTGGCTACACAAATACACACACACTATGATAAAATACAGTGCTGTTGTGATATTGTGATATCCGAAAACGATAACCGTTTTGAGACTTAGATCTTGATGTTGGAAGTGAAATGCCCCAAACAATATCGTTTGTTCATTTAGAGGAAAAAATTACATGTAATAGAACAGCTTTGAATCACACTCTACAGTAAATAATGTTGGGAAACTAGAAATCAGACCTTAAGGTTGTATAAAACTTGAAAGAGTTAAATTGATTTACATGAAAATAAAGTGTCATGTCAGAATTGAGGTTGTACTTAGGCTCTACAAAAGGACTTCTGCAGAAAATCCACAGTTTTATACATATTTATTCAGGTGTGCTTTGGTTCCAATATCCCTTAGATGTCGTAATTTGTTTGGCAATCGAGGGAAAAGTGCTCACAATATCATTTTTGAAAATTCCATACAGAAACAACGCTAATAAAATGCTACATCAATGGTTACTTCATATATTTTCTCTTAGAATTGATTTTTGAAGAAGAAATATTACAAAACTTGCAGTTGTTGCAGCTGTTAGTGAGAAATCCCCGTACGATAGGCTTTGCAAAACACTCTGGTAATTTGCAGTGGAAAATAATATTAAAAGAAGACAGGTAGTTGTAATTAAAAATTTAAAGAGACTTTCTGAACCATTTTCATTTAACATGCATTGTGTGAAGATGAGTAAGACTTAATACACAACTGAAAATTTGACGAAAAACCATTAACAATTGACAGAAAACAAATTTACAGTTGTCTATAAAAGTGAATAAGGCACACACTTGAACGAAAACTACCAAACTAAATCTATTTTAGAAGCAGAAAAGTTTGTGTGAAAAATCCTCACAAGATTCTAAACACAGAGACTGCAGTATGAAGGAAAGGGCACTAGTCTGCAACATCAGGTGAAAATTAAAGAGGCTCATTGAGTTGTTTTGTGAAATTCACTCAATTTTTCTAAACCGGTCAAGTTTCCATCATATACTAATGACAAACAGTCAAACTAAAAGGATCCCAAAGTTTTACATATGTTGGAACATTAATGAGTGAGTAACCAACGATTAAATTTGGTTTTTGAAACTTTGTGACCAGACATTTTCACATTAGTACATTCACATGCACACAATCAGAGCAAGTAACGGTCAAAAATTCAAAAAAATGGACAGTTTTCATATAACTATTGGATGTGAAACTTGATTAATTATGCTGATTGTGAGTATTGTCGTGTGTTTGTATACTTCAAAATCACCGCAATCTTTACTGATATTAACTCAATGAGCCCCTTTAAGTTTTGTCAAAAAGGTGCCAGCAGTATTGGCATAGTAGATGAGGATGCAGTTGCTGTGGTGAGACTGGTAAAAGGGGGAAAGAAGTAAACATTTGTAAATTCATTCCTTTTTTTTCAAGTCATTAAGAAGGGGGATGTGGGTTCAGCCACCTGCCAGAATATTTTGCAAAACTTATACTGTGTAATGTGTAATGCTGAAATCCAACTAGACACACACCAGGATTCCCACATTGAATAGGATGACACAGTTGGTATGGCATGTAATACCTGTAGACCTGAACTGGGTATAGTATAGTTACTAATACTGTAGATCTTTGACTGGGTAAACAATTTGTCTAGAACAGCAACCACTTTGAACAAGTATGGATATTTCCTCCTGCTATGTTCAGAGATGGACAGAATTCAATAGACTATACTTTGAATGCAATGGGTCACCTGAAGTGCAACAGTGAAGTACAGTCTTAACTTCTAGTTCCGTTTTAATGAGTGTTACAGGTGACTAAAAGGGAAGGTACGTAAGCAGTGTTCAGGGGAACAAATCTATCCAAACTTAAACATTCACTTCACACCTCTGTGTGCCAAAGATCTAATGTGATAAGGTTTACAAACATGATTCATGATTCCACTAAAGTATGTCAACAAATACTGAAATGTTGTCATATAAACACACTTCTGACAAGAGGTCTTCTTTAAAGCTGGATATATTACAAATTATGGCAATGGTCACATTCCTCTCAAGAAAATCTATGTCACATTGAGAGCAACAAAAATATAAAATAAAGACCCTTCTTGATTGTTAGTACTCCATGAAGTAACCTGAAAGATCTATTTTAACAATGCTGATACTGGTATCACACATGTAACCGGTGTGCACTTAAGACAAAAACTTTCCTTCCTGAAACAAACCTTGTTCAATAAATAGTAGCGATGGGTGAAAAGACTTACCCAATGACATGTCCTACAATGTAAGGCAGGCTTCCTAAAATGGTGGCGTGCAAGCCACTTGTGGCGTGTAACAGGGTTTGGAGTGGCATTCAAAAAGTGCTGGGAGAATATTGAAAAGCTGAACATTTTTTAACCATGTTGACAAAAACTATTGTCTCAAAAATAGGTAAGTCTTTTACTTCTCACGGCCTACTCAAAAAATTGCACCATTTTGCATCTGAGCCCTTCATAAAACAAAAAATTTCACAAGGATACCGTCCCCTACATCCCTCCCCGGGACGGCGATCAGTGGTGCATTACATTTAGTCATGTGGCACTTCAGCAAATTTCAACCAGGGGGCCTGGTGTGAGGGGGATGGGTACCATGACTAGAAATTTGCAATTTTCACAAACAAACAAGATCTTGTAAACCGTTCTTTAACATTAGATTAATGCACAAATTTCAAATTTACTGACTCTAAAGCTTACAGACGACCAACAGATTTACTTGCGAAAGGACCTAAGTTTTTCTTCTGTTACAGAACAGAGAAAGAGAGAAAGTTCCACCGGTTTAGACTTCTAGCAAGCACAGGGACTCACTCATCTATTGGAATTTGTTATCAATAAGCAATAGTGGATACTGTAGCACTTCTATTCCAAACATATTGAGCTGTCAAGGACATTAGGTCTAGAATTTTTAATCAATGTCTTTGTGCATTTCGGCAGAAATTTAAACCAATTCTTAAGTCAGTAACGCAGTTTATCAATTGGATTGATGTCTCTATGTCTTGTATTCCCCACAACTCACTGATGTGGGTATTCACAAGTGACTGCATTTACCCCTTGCCTCACTAATGCATACATTTGGCATGATGTAAATGTCCTCAAAAACATTTCTAGCATCGCGCCCTCTAAGGCCTAGCCTGTCCTTGTCTGCCTTCCATATGCATTGGTGAGGCAAGGGGTGAGTACATGCCTACGATGTGAATTTCAAAATTCCCTCTACAGTCTCTAACAAGCCAATCCAAGAATGACAACTCATAATTAAACTACGATCACACAAAACATTACACAATACATTTTATCCAGCTTTCGATGTTCCTAAAACAATGTATGGTACAGTACGGCTGAAAATTAACGTGCCTAGAATCGGCATGTTCCGTTGCTGTACCGAGGGTGCTCCTACCTTGACATAGAGCTTCGGATCACATGGAGTGTAATTAAACGGACGTCCAACCCAGTCGACGCTCATGGTTAAAATCCATTCAAGATGACAGACTTTGTGCAGTAAGTGTTGTTACTAGTATCATCCATTTACATCCACAAATCCTCATTTCTGGTTAAAACATACTGTACTCCAAGATTTGTCAAAAAAGAAAAAAACACGACCACCTGCACCAGTTTTCGTAAAATCTGTAGATGTGCGTAGTATGTTTCAAACAGAGCAGGTGATGACTCCGTAAACATGTATACCACACAAAAGTTGAAAGAAGTACTGTAATACCTTAACGTCTTATCAAACTTAATTTTGCTGCACAGAAGCCCCATATATATAAGTACACACGCACACACACTTACACATATGGTTTCCAACAGTAACACAAAACTGAAGAGATCTGTACTAGTGCATGTACAGTGATAACAAGGTGTTGGTAGGAGAATTGTGTACGACGATAACAAGGTGCTGGTTGGCATCCATCCACTACTGCAGAACACTGAGTGAGATATATACAGAAGGAGAGAGTTCACATGTTTGATCTGATAAGGATCATTAGGTCTACACGGAGTGGGATACTTCTATAGTACTGTATACGCTATCTGGACTTTTGCCCAAACAGTCCATGTATAAGCTAAGTACTTACGAGCAGTACCACTTCAGAATGACCGGTAAATACCAAAGATAATTATTCCCTAACTTGGGTAAAATGTTCTGTAGGCCCATCAAGAAGTAATTTGGCTACTTTATGACACTAAAATTACAAAGGTTTAAAACAAAAGCAAGATACACAATTTTGATCAGTTGAAAGTTGAAACTCTAATGAATCAAAAAAGGACATTACTGTAATCATTGCCAGCCTTCCAAATATTCAAAAGAATCTTTTACCTGTCACAAAATGCAATTTCTGATTTTATACTTTTTATTTTATATTTTGAATTCCTGAAAATATTTAAATTTCACTTCTCACTGTTTCAATCACAACAAGGTGCTGCTGTGTCAACACTGGATAACAACCTTTGGTTGTTGTAATCCCACAAATCCACAATGTTTTTTTCTTCTTACTTTATTCAAGAATGAAAAACATGCTAGTTATGGAAGAGACAAAAAATGCATAAAAGATATTTTCTTTTCACAAATTTTACAGTGATATCAAGAAATGTTTCTACCATTGATTTGTATTTTCTGAATTATTCAATATCAAGACCATATTTTGAAACTTCACTCACAGATGCACGTCAACATCTGCCAGCTATGCAATTTTGAAACATTTGCTCTATCTGTAATGAAATGATTTTTCTCAAAGTAAGGATTGAGTATCCTTCGGATGCTCAAATTACTCTTCGTCCACGAAAGTTAGGTACTTGCTATTTATTTGTCTTGCTGGATGACTTAACATTTTCATAACTCTTTTTACAACATAAATCATTCCGTTTTCAAGAAAATTGATAATCCTTAAGGATACTAAGGCAGTGCTGAATTTGGCTGCCAGTGTTTCTTTCACGGACTGATACGTAACAAGCAATCGATACTGTGCAAGATAGTTCTGTCTAAAAAGGTTCATTTTGTAGTTGCCCATCTCTGAAATAATTATCTGTAATTTTTGTCACAAATTATTCATCTGTCACACGCTGCCACATTATGCGCTGCACTGTGACAATAAAGGCTCTGCTGACAAATACATGTGAGCATGGGGCTACTACAGCGCTGTGATAGATTCATGATATGAGAAACATACCCTGATTCTGGCTTTTTATTATTCTTTCGAAAGTGACATCGATTAACTGAGGCCAAAGGCTATCAATCTATAACATTGCGAAGCGTACAGGTGATTTACTGTTTTACACTCTTACAGTTCTAACCTCATTCCCCTGTGCCAGCTGTATTTCATCTGGAGTACCAGGTACAATTGTACAGAGTCATGCCTTTCAGCCTCTGTTAATTATTATAGTGAAATAAACACAATACTCTTGCCAGAAAAAAGACATTAACACACATGCCCATAAAAACGTTTAATGATTTTCTTTTTTATGGCAATAATATAGGGAATAAAACAAGATTTACTTTCCGACTACCAACATACTGTACAACCTTCTCTCAAACTTGTTTAAAACATATTGGGCAATACTTCCATGAGAGAATGTTACTGGTTGATAGCTATACAGAGGTAAATTCACTAACACAGACCTGGTCAAACTTTTAATTTGATTAGTCATTGTAGACATAGAGGGCACTCTTCCAAAACACAACTTAGTCAACAGCAAACAGGCTACTTGCTTTCTGAGTCATTAGCCAGTTGCCACACACAAGAAGGGAAAAACTTATGCACAACTCACTAGTGAGGGTATTCACAAGTGACTATACTTTAATAACCCTTGCTCACTTATGAATTTGTTAAACATGGAAATGACCATTATGTAACTAACAAGACAGATAATTTTGTAATATTCAGTTTTAGTGGGCAGGATGTTACAGCCCTTTACAAGGCAGCTATATTTGAGTTGGTTGTTTTCTTTCTTCTCCTTGGCATATAATTCAAGGTACAGTACTAGAGGAAATGTGAAGGACTTTCATTTAAAAAGCAAATATAATTAATGCTTGACAGTAGTGTAGCACCATTCACAAAGGACCTTGTAAAGGTAGACATTCATAATGTGTACTATTTTACCATGGTGACAGGTTGATAGCTAAGGGTTCAACTCATTCGAGAGGCCATCAAATCATTATTTACTAAATCTATTCCTTTCAAATGCTATTCACCTTCATTTCCTGACAACATGATTTGCACAAAAGATATTTTTACCCCAGTAGACTGCACTATAACTTATCTTCTCCCTGTGGATTCATTAATACAAACAGCAACCTTAGCAAACATGTCCTTACACTATTCACTCAACACAAAGGTGAGAACTTTGAGCTGTTGTCTGCTATTCTGTGTGGAGGTCTTACAGACACATGCAGTACATATGTACTATAGGCACTTTTTCAGATACAGCAGCCAATGTAACAATACCCATTAGAGTTTTTTTTTTCTTTTTCTTTGATAACTAAGTCGTAATTTTGTTTTCCGGTAAAGTGTATTTCTTTCTTTTTACACAGGCACAGGAGGGGGAGGGGAGTTTTCATTCAAGCATAGCACCATCGAGAATGACAGACTGGTCCATCTACCCTGCAATAGCACAGTACTAATGTCATTCATGAGATGCAAACAAGTTGATAATTTTTACGGTATACTGTACACTACCTTTTGCATGTTGATGCAGTTCACTTTTCACACTACACTCCATACAGTGGAGCTATTCATAGCAGGGCAGATTCCTACCAGAAGGTGTTGAGTACGTGTAAATTGCCTCCAGCCAGGACTGGGACGTGTTACAAAAGAGGGACAACGTCATGCAACAGATGTTAGATAGTACAACGCTCGTAGCCAACTAAGGCATCACACACTAACTGTACTGATTTTCAATTGGAGAGGAATACCTACTTCAAATGTTATTTGCGACTGGAGCATACAGTCGTGTACAACTGCACATACTAAGAAAAATAAGCTGTATTTACTCTACTTACGTAGTTTTATACCTGAAATTATGAAGAAGATTTTTTGGTATCAAAATCACTTCTTTTTTTTTCTGTGAAACTAGTGTAACATGACTTTCAAAGTTTGCCAATTGATGGAACAAACCCTAAGTAACATTTCAATGTTCTCCAATTAAAATTTGTCTCCTACATTAATTTGAGACAGCGCTATGGCAACGAAAGACTTCTCAAAACTACACTGAGCACTCGCAATGAACGCATCTGCTATACAGATCTGTACGGTGAATTTGTAAACTGAAACTCTGAATAGTTAAACATCAACTGAAAGAAAATTTTTTTTCTATTCTAGATACATGTTATCCTGTATAACGTGTTATCTGGTGGTTAAAGTGATTCTGACAGACTATCATGCCTGCTGTTACTACTGTTCATCATGGCAGACGGACCCAAGCATTGGCCACACTACAGCCATACAGTATTATCTCCAATCTTAAGTCTGCTAGTTTCAGCTTAATTTTCTTCATAGTTGAAAAGAGCCAAAAATTGGAGATCTTGTACAATCGTCTGTGGAGTGCACAATGTTAAACAAATCACAGTATGATGCCATCTCAAAAGACAGATTTCATCAGAAAGGAACGCATAATATTGTGACAATTTTTTGATGAAACATCCCTGTAGAGCAGAATGTTGAACTGTACATCGGATTTGTTGTAAACTTACAGGGAGGCAGCCAGGATCAAAAATTGGTGTAGAATGACCAACATCAATGAAAATACTGATAAAACACAAGCGGTATGATATTCGTCTAATACAGTGTTGTTATTTGATCGGCGTCTAGTGCTCTGAAAACACAAAAAAAATTGCTTTACAATCTTTTTGCAATCTTTTATTTCAATACCACATTTAAGGTTAAAGATATCTGTTTACAGCAGCACAGACTCCTCAAAACTGTTTTGGTTTCAGGACCTCATTTGACAGCTATGTGTACTTAACTGTGAGTTCCTCTAGGAAGGTAACCCTAACTGGACATCATGCATGGTATTGTAGCTTGCAGTAGTCTCTACACTATCAACGAGAGATAGGGGAACGGGGGAGGCCAGGGGCACTGCTGGACAAACTTATACCAGACCCTTGTACTACCATGGAAGTTACTACCTTCAGGTAATCCTTTTATAGTATTACCAGGAAGCTGCCACGGAGTGGCGGCTTCCTGGTATTACCATAGCTATATGGAGACAGATGGATGTCCACCAAGTCATATTTCAGTACAGCCATCGTGGTGCTGTTACTGTATACCACACATAGCCAAGAGCATATCTTTAAGGAAATGAATGTTTCAGTACCTGGTAGGCGGGTAATTAGCAGAACCTTTGGCAAAATTTCCACAAAGTGGAATATCATGGTACCGTAGAATGTACAGTAAGTGGTAAATAGTGACCCAACTGAGGGGCATAAAAAGTGACTCTATAGTGGTGATACACTTAGCCAATTAATAACTGTATGCTACAAATGCATGAAGTAAAATATGAAGGACAGTTTGTACTAGCAGATTGAACCCACTCAAGTTTTTGAAACAAGATTATCACCTCCATTCAATAAACTGAGGCAGTTAAATTCAGAGAAACCAAATCAGTTTAGAACAACTCAAAGATTTCATGATATTAGATTGGCCACTGGAGGGTATATCCAAGTTGTGCTTGAACAATATACAGGTTGGTCACCAGTATGTGTCTCTTAATGGTTCTAGACCACAGGACTTTGCCACTACAGAATAATAAGAATGGACATTTTTCTCCTGATAACTTTTGCTTTTTGTAAAGGAAATTGAAAGCATGAAGTACCTGTAAGCAGTATGATAATTCAGTGCACTGAGCAATCTTTATAGCTTATTGAGCTGACACTTTTTTTTTCATAGACAGAGGGGTGAGTCACAGAATAGTTCATCACTTTTATTAAAAAAAATAAATTAAATGACAACATATATACTGTAAATACCTAAAAGTGGCAAGACATGAGAGGCCATGATTCTCTATTAGTTCTGTAGATTTTAAATTTCAGGACATGTAGTTCCCTCTCTAGGCACTTCCCATTTCCTGCACAGGTAAAGTTGAAGAAAAATCTAACCTAGCTCTAAATCCTGTTTACTGTGTACATATAAGAAGTGCAGTTTATAACATGTAGACACGTGTGTCACACACGCAGTAACAAGGTAAACTGCTACATCAGTAAATTTTATATAATGATAGGACCTTGTCATTATTACAATCATTTTGCACACAAACAATAGCATGGACCGTGCAAACATTGAGTATTATGAAGCGAACAGTGTCAGTAGTGCATACTGTAATGCTTGCAAGTAAGTTAGGTAAATAAATTCAATGGTGATGTTTACATTAAAAGCAGACTACCCACTCAAATGATTAACTTAACATGACATTCACGATTACATCACAGACGGGCATCACCCCCTTATCTTCTTTGCATAAATTTAGATTGTTCCGACTTTCAAGATAGAGTATCTTTGTTTTTTCCTTAGTTTCAACTTCTACTTTGGTTTCTCTATTTGTTTTTTTTTTGTTTTTGCTCCTTTTTCTTTTGTTTCCTTTTCTTTTATTTTATTCAGAAGAAGGCTTTTTGTTCAAGCAAGGGTAGGAATCGAGACTGAGAACTAACCTGGTATATGGTTTAATACCCACAAACTTATCTGTAAAAACATGTACCACACCCAACCTCAGCAGTGTCTAGAGGTAACTTTCACATTGCTCTCCATTCTAAAATGTGTTACATCAGAAAATCCACCACTGCAGTCACAGCCAGAGCTAATTTCCTCCCTCAGCTGGGACTGGACAGAACCTAACAACATACTGTAGTATGAACCTGATCAGACAGTCAATCATTGAAGCCGGTGGTGGTACTGCAGACACTATATGACATACAGTTCTGGGGTACTGTAATTACAAGTTAAGGACAACATATTCCACAAGCGCAGGCGTCCAATATAATGATGTGTGATCAAATATATGCACAATTTTAAAGTGATATATGTCAGTCATACAAAAAGTGCCCCCAAAATGTCACTGCATTAAAGTGATTGCACATGTACAGAACAACCAGAAGGATAAAACATGTTTGACCTTAAGCTTTGTTTATTGTTAAATGTACATGCGATGTTGCTCATGGACACAAAACGTCATTCAATCAGTGCAAAGAATCATATTGAAAAGCAACAAAATAATCATAAATACAGCGCAAAGCAGATATCATGTTTGAAAATTAATAGCTCTTATCACAAGTGGCTACACAATGAATATATGCAACAGCACATGTCTCACTAGTGTCTCATAAACATACTATTCAAGTCATCGTTCCTCATTCGATATCAGAATTTGTAGTATTTAGCAAAATGCACCACTGTACAGGCCTTGAGTTTTAGATTTTCCAGGTGTGCTACAAATCCACACTCCTCAGGAAAGTAAGGAGTGTGGTAGGTGTGCTGTTTGTTAAACTGTAACACATTCATCTTAGTGCCCTTCTTTATCTAGGTGTGCAAAAAATCGCACTCCTCACAGTGAATTGAGGCGAGAATTCAAGGCTTGACTGTATTAACAACTAAACTGCCAACTAATCCCCTCATTATGGTGTCCAGGATTAGCTGTTCCTACTAACTGAATATTCATTACTAGTATACTTCCAAATGGCCTGTTCAAAGAAGCACATGCTTAAATGGAATGAAAGCTGTCAACCACTACATTATCATATTTTGCATTTTTTGTCATTATGTTTAGTAGAAGAATTTGGAATTGTCTGGCAAAATTTATCACCTGATACCTATCTATTTATCAAATGGTAAAACAACAAGACATGCTAAACTTTTGGACATGAAATTTTAATGTTTTTACTTTTTGCCTATAGATGCATGCAATCACTTTAAAGGTTGTGTGACATGCTTCTAGAAAAGATCACCCTTCATAAAAAAAAGTTGCAAAGTAAAATTTTCAGTGAAAGTCCATTAAAATTTTGTTTATATCTATTCCTGTTTTTGAGATATGACTTTTGAACATCTGAAAAAAAATAGAAAACAGATGATGTGTAGTGTTGCACATTGTCAGTTTTTCTTTTGTTGACTCTATATAGTTTGCATCTTGATTATTTAATTACTGAGTTTCACTTTGGCAAGTGATATCGATGTTTTTGAAGGAAAAAATACATGCTTTGAAAATGAAACCCTTTGGCCATATAAGATTCTCCAATGTCCTTGACATAAAGGTTACATAAACAAAGGATTAACATACGACAAATTATTGGGGTCCATCTCTGGAAGTCACAAATTTGCATACTCAGTCACTGTTTATTCATGACACAGCTGTGAGACACTAATTTGCCTGTAAATTTGTCAGTCTTTGATGGATTTGGATGGAATTTGTGAATATTTTCAACATTTTTAATGTTCTATGCACCAAATACTCCAAAGTGTCATTTTCATGTCACATGAACTTAAACAGTACTTTCTGCATTGAGAAAACACAGAATAGAAAGGA
This sequence comes from Stichopus chloronotus, assembly GCA_021234535.1. NCBI lineage: Eukaryota > Metazoa > Echinodermata > Holothuroidea > Aspidochirotida > Stichopodidae > Stichopus > Stichopus chloronotus. Next base: position 8,987,014 of record CM037835.1, read on the forward strand.
CCACTGTTCTTATTTGAGTGACCAGACAGCACAGCTACCAGTGAAAAAAAAAAGGATCTTCCACCAGGCAGCAGACATGGTACAGAAGACCTATAGGTTGCACAAATTATTGGAGACAGGTACTGTAATGTGGAGATGAAGTGCTGTGAGGATTTAAGCCTGAGAATTACCCACAAGACAGTCTCCTTTTTTTCTTTTTCTACCGGGAAGAGAAAATGGGACATGGGAGAGGGCAACAGAGGAAAAGTGGCTTTCAAAGTTTAGGTAAAGCTCTCATTCTCATACCTTGAGAAGAGGGGGAGGGGAGGAGAGAGAGGCAAGTGAGATGGGTTTCAAGATTTATGGGGGAGTTGGTTTAATTTTGCGCACTTTACTGCAAGTAACGGTACCAGAAGACTAACAGTGTCTACCTGGTTTCATTTCTAGCTAGTTCTAAAATTGTTACTATTTTTGTTGGAATGAACGTTTTGCAAGACCTGTTTACTCCAAAGGTTTACTGGAGATGAATCCCTAAATCCTAAAACACAGAATGAAAATCGTCAATTTTGTAAGATTTATGTGTGATCGTGTGACGGAATTTGCTTCAGTATGTGATTATGGTACAAAAATCTTGAAACTATATGTACCTTCCAAATGTGAACAATGTTTGTTTTGACTCTAATGTTAGTCTGTAAAACGAAACCCTGGGCCATTTTGGAAACAAACAATCCAGGATTGGTTGTCTATAACCTACTTAAACTTCACCATAAACACTGTTTCATTTGTTTCAGCCATATGTCGCTGGACTTTGAGCACACTGTCCAGTTATGAGCAGATGCTCCAAAATGTGTCATGCGCCATGCACAGAATAAAACAAAAGAAGTCAGGTAATGTCGCACTGCTCTTGATAACAAGTCGCAGAAAGACCGAAAGAGAAACAAATATGGTCACCCACTGATGCCACTGAAATTCAATTGCATTGTTTATTAAGAACTACTGCACCTTAAAAGTACATTCTGTTGAAAGAATTCTTTGAAAGACAGGAGTTAAAAATAGAAGCCTATAGATAAAATCATAGCTGAGGTAAATACTCTCCTTCCTATGGACTAAGGTTATACTACAGTACAGTACTATGTTAATGAGGTTTTTCCATGCCATGATACGTTATGGTACTGCATGTGCAGTTGAATGCTTCTAGAAATTACAAGACCATTTAGAAATTAAGTAATTGCACAAATATACTGCATACTTTTAAAAGATTAATTTTGATTGATCTTTTTGTAATTTCTTCATCATTGCTGAAATTCCCACAACTCACTAGTGTGGGTATCTGTGAGTGGTCATACCTACCCCTTGCTCGCACTAATGCATTCATATGACCACCTCAAAGTGCACCCGAAATCAATCCTAGCATCATGCCCTCTTAGGTAATTTTTATAAGTTTCTGATAGAGGACCTTAAAAATAAATGCACTATGTAAGCAATGAAATGATTAAGATGAAAACTCAAGCATTCTGACATAGCAGCTCTAGAGTGTGAGAGCTGTGCTTAGACAGGTGGGAGAATATTGAAGTTTTCTATACACACAAATAGTATGCATCCTTTGAATGTGGTAAGAAAAAAGAAACAAAATGCTGAAACTGTCATACCACGCAATACTTAAAGACTGTTTACTATAATAATAAAAGTAAATGATCAAAGTAAAATAATCCTAGCTGAAAAAAGAGATGGTAAAATGGCAAGGATATTGCCATTTGGAGACAGAACAGAAAATCAACACTGATTGACAGTACGCTTAAGGAGAGATTTCAGGGGAATGCCAATTTGTTCTTTTTCAAATTATGCAGTGAGTCTCTCACAGTCAAAATGTACTTCATGTACACTGCTCTGCACAGTAAAAAGTGCAATATGCATGCCAACTTAACGTGTAAATTAATTTAGCTGTAAATGCATACTGTCCCAACTTCTGAAGCTTCACAGAATCTTTGGTACAATGAAGAAATTTAAGGACCATTAACTTTAAGAGGTCTTGCCAATTATTACAAATACCTGTATGAAATGATACACAATCACTATCAGTACACGTATATAGCACACTGTGTGATAAACTGCACCTGAACTAAACACTTTCTAACAAACATAAAGTTCCAAATGTTACAACCCAAAAAGGCAGATGTTAACAAATTTTGTGCATACAAGATTAGCAAACCAATGAATTGACAATAATGCATTTTTTATCAGTTTTAGGAAATAATTTAACTTTCTCATTATTTGGGGGGGAAAAGGTTCCATTATGTTTTTCTTCTAGCTTCTTTAAATTTGGAGCACTTTCAAACATCTCACTTACTTGAACTACTTTGTACAAAATCTATAAAATCCCCTTGATAAAGTGCATGAATACGTTCCTGTTTGGCTTTTTTGAGCATGATATTCACAGTTCTCTTCAGTTTTTCTGGTTTTACCCTTTCCGTGTGCTGATAATAACTCACAGGGAAGTAATGCCACAGAATTACTGGGAAACATGCATTTGGGAAGGAACTGCCCTTCCTTAGGTTGGTACAGTCATCAGCCCCCCCTCCCCCATGAAAATTTCAACAGAAAATCTGCATTTGCAATCGACTCTTTGTAAATAATCTAATAATCAGCAAACAACAGTCTTGCACTGGCTTGTGGGGGGAAGGCAATGATTCTTAGAATTCAAACTTTGGTACTGACTGCCATTGGCTTTGTGCAGAACTTGCAACCTGGAAGTGAAAATAAGGAAGTTACAAAGATTTGAAACACTTCCTTTTTAACATGTTTGATTTTCTTTCCTCCTAACACAAATTTGGCTACCCTGACAACACAGGTATATCAAATTTTCTGTTGCTACAAAACCAAGCCAAAGGGGTACAGCACAATGACCTTTATAACATCGATGATCCAATAACATACATTTTGCAATTAAGAACTGGCTTAGCACTGTCAAAAATTTAAATAAAACTTTTTCTCCATTCACAGAAAAGACAGAACTTTGTAGACTCAAATTTCCCCTAAGTGTGTCCTTCTTTGATGAAACGTTAACTACTTCACATCAAACCTGACTTTCGAGTGGATTCAGGGATTTAGTGGTCAGTATTTCATTGGTTTAAAGTCAGCCTCTGCTTGTAATCTTTGCAGGATGGTTGCAATATCACGATTCCCCGTGTGGATTATACTGTACATTGACATATCTTTGTTTTTTTTTGTTTTTAAACGTTGCCCCTTATCTAAATGTTGTTGACCAGTTTCAGTGACCAAAGCCCAAGGTTTATCATGGACATTTTATTTCAAGTCTTCAATTTATAGCTACTAAGTACACTTTATAGCACATTTATGGTCACACAAAGGTACCACTACAAAACATACATTCAGTAACTTGTTTTACACTCTTAACTGGGTAAACTGTTTTCCAGAAGTAAGGTTTACCTGCCACGGTCACACCGCAATCTGTCTTTTGTATCATTCCTGACGTTTCTAAAGACTTAAATGGGATTAGAAGAGAATACAATTTGGTATTTGTCATCTGCTACAGTCACAGAATTACAGGATGATCTCTACTGACACAGAATTGCCAGGCGGCAGGGATATAAATCACCTTCTAGGCATTTCATTGCCCAGCGATGCGTATGACAATATTTGTGAACATGTCAAACATGAAGAAGAATCCGTACCTCCCTACAGTACATCTGGGAATGCATAGAGACTTTTCATTTAGTTTATCAAGAAATGCAGTAAGACTTCTGCCTCCACACCTCATTTGCATTTAATAGGCTACCTCGTTAAAGAAATATGCCACATGTATTCATTTGTTTCAATTAAACAGTCATTGAAGGTTTTACGCCACCTGCTCCTAAGATGATGGCGGTAACAACCTGCACACCAAAGCATTGTTCTGAGTGAACTACTTGTTTAGTTGACTAAAATGATTAATTGACTCAAATGATGTTGAAAGTCAAATCATACAGAATCATCGAATAAATTAATGTTCAAATACCCTTGAGCAGACTACACATTTTGTGTCCATTAGATGTGGGGGTTCTAAAAGTACTACGGATTGATTGAATTTTCTGTATTAAAAGTACTATACATCGACTCTCCCTGATCTAAGTGATGCTGAAGTTCACTGTGGGTCATCCTACAGCAGTCTTTCTGTATTCACTACATAATTCAGATCTATTTTTAAGTATCGATACCTCCTCTCAGTCTTTTCAAATTTCTCAGCCAGTTGTTGTGACATGCACATGCAGGACTGTGCATGATACCCCATTGACATGTGTTTGAAAAATTGCTAAAATGTGAGTCATTGTTGGTTAGCCCAAAACAGCATGTGTGTCAAGGATTCAGACACACATGTCTATTGGTAACAGTTTGTTTCCATCCCAAATGAAGTTTCAGTCTTCAGACAAGCAGTGTTTTGTAAGCTATCCTGGTAAAAAAAAAATGTTGAGGTGCTTTAAATTACTTTTTTTTTTTGTAATGATCGATGAACACTAATGTTACACTGATTTCAACCTGTAATACAGGACTCAAAAGTCCTTAAATTGCATTCAAACTAAGCTTCTGTAGGGAACATGTACAGAATGCATTGTTCTTAAGTGAAGTTCAGCCTGGTTTGGTAAATTTTTCTTCTCGAGAATTCTCCATGGCAATATTCTGCAATGTATCACAAACACGGTCAAATTCTGAACTTGATGTACAGTACTGTGAGGCTTTTCACTACAAAGATTACCAACTTATCAAACATAATAATTTCACTATCATTAGCCAGTTTGAACTTAAAAAATTGTAAATTCTGACCTAATATCAATTCTTGGCCTTAGTTATAGGGAACAAAAAATGTTCCTGAACCTCATGATTTGCCTCACTGCATGTAATCTTTACAGTATATCAAACAGAGAGTCAAGCAAAACAGTTTCTAATCTGATATCACCACCAAGACAGGAGAGAAGTAATCCTGAATTTGTTGACATAAATGCAACTTAGGGGGCAGTTTTTTTCTTCTTTTTTTGAGCTAATGAAAAATACTACTGTTCATAATGCTTTGTCATTCATTTGCACTGTGATATGACTTTCTCTTACTAACTGCATGTCATAACTACATCATTCACAGCATGGCTCAAAGTTCTAAGATAATTGTTTCTCTAAATGTGACAGGTAAAGACATTGTCACATGAGGATCGTGGTTCTCGCATCGTGACTGGTAGAGATAACATACCCTGTGCAGTACAGTATGTCACCAGGGCACAAACATCAATTGACACCTATTCAGGTTCTAAAAACACATGGCATACTCTCAAAAGTTAAGGTAGGTGGAAACGCGATGAAAACTTTATCCAGTGCACCCTAACGAAACACCGTCATGTGGAGAAGAAGATTCAGATGAAGAGAAACAGAGCAACATAATTCTGGAAGCAAATTCGTTACAGAACTGCACAATTTAAGCACAAAGGGATGGCAAAATGAGAACAGATTGCTGCCCTGGTTCAGCTCAGATAGTGTTTTACTGTACTGTGCCTAGGTGGTGTTAAAAGACTGCCAGCACTATGGGCATTGTACTGTAGATGAGAGTGCAGTTTTTCACACTGAGACAGGTAAGTGAGGCATTAAGTTATCAGAATTATTTTGACGATCTTGAAGATTCTTAATTTGTAAGTAAAGCTCTAGTCAGTGAATGACTGTGGCAAAAAGAGGTGTTGCCCCATGTATCCAATTAAAACAAAAATTCTTCAAAGAGTTACAAATGTGGAGTGGTAATGATAGCACTTTTGCACTTCAAGCACTTGAACAATACTGTGGTAAATCACAGTGCCTCTGCTTCAAATCTTTCAAAGCATATGCATCATAATAATTGCTTCACCGTTAACTATGCTAGGTAAATGGAGCATTCCATCATTCCACAGAAAATTTGAACAGAAGCAGAAATAAATGCTCTAGATATGTCCATATCAAAATGAGCAAAGAAACTGTGGCAAGTGTTATTCAAATCACTCACTAACAGCTACTGTATGACATTGCCAGAATCTGGCCACACCTCCATGTGAATCAGCTGATAGCTGAACGCCCAAAGCCGGCGAACCGCTGGTGATTCCGTCATGCAGCGTCGTACATCCCAGTCCAGCTGTAACTGAAAACCTGACACCTACTGTATCGTCAAACGGCAACCTTGAAAAAAACATCACTTACAGGTTGGATCGACTCTCACAATACTAATTATTAGAATGGTCTGTATCTGAGTGTCTGTGTACTAATAAATAGTTTTTAATTGGTAATACCGTATAGATGACATCCACGGGGGGTTTCTGAAGCAAAAGGTCAATAAAAAACGGTGAATGCTGTTAAGGGAGGTCTGTTCATTACGACAAGCTCATCTCATTTTGGTGTCTGATGTTGCACAAATCACAGTTTCTCACAGTGCTTTTTGTGCTGCTACACAACACGATCTAAACATGATTCTCAATAACAACATATTAACAAGTTCAGCATCAGTTTAGTGTTAATGTTATAAACAGCTGTTTTTACACTGCAGACAAAATACCAAATAATAGCACTTTTTTCCAAAGTTCCACTATCTCTTTTTATTTTGGGAAACTCCAATGGGAAGCTGTATAATTTCTCTAAATTTACAACAAGTTACAATGACCTCTGCCATCTTAGACAGTTGCCCACTGCAAGGTTCACTACAGTGTCACAACGTTCAATTGGGACCTCCAGCAGGATTAAGTTTGTGTACATCCACAATGGAGACAACCATCGGAAAAGTTCAATACATACTGCACATGCTTACAAGTAAAATCACTATTGTGTGTCATCACTAGAAAACAGTTTAGTCCACTATATGTCTTGTCTTTAAGCAGCAAAAATGCTATTTGATATACCCTGTATACTTAATTGCTTTTATAATTAGCTTTGCAATTCACACAAAGGCCAAGATACTTAACTGTTTGGTACACATATGGCATACACTTGCTGCACTCTTATAATACATATGTAATCTAAGTTGTCCATGGCCAAGAATTTAAAAAGAATTCTAACTTTAAAAATGATTTTTTTTTTCTTGTTGGACATGTAAAAGTAGTTCAGCAACTTCTTCTCTTTGAAGTTATTGTGTGGGTACAATAACAACAATTTTCTCTGACACAAAGCAATTTTAGCTCATTGATTGTTCTCAATCACTGAGCAGTGACAAAAGGTGAAGTCAGCCTTTGGGTCACACAGGCTATCACTGTCTGAAATACAAGCTGATTCTTACTGTCTTTACAAGTCTGCTAAAAATGTGGCAGGTTCATTGTGCAATTCCCAACTGGGGTGCTGTCACAGCTGTTTCAGTGGCAGTCACTAAAGAAGGAACTCTCCTAACACATTGTTTTGAGCACAAGATACTGTAGGCCTATGCTACCAAGACATCAATGTGACCATGAAGTTGTGCAGTAATGCATAGAAATGGGTTGCAATACGAGCAGCACTTGAAAAGATTCTACAGTAACACTTGTCTACAGAAGATAGTCGTACTTGGGTTCTTCCTCTTCTTCCTTTTGTTTATTTCTGTTTTCTAAAAGCAATTCTCTCTTGAATGTCTGTGATACATTTTTCAGGGAGATATCCAAACAAGATGATACATTTAAGTATTCATGTATTCAAACCATTATGGTTCTCACCTCCTCGTCCCACAAAGTCACAACGTCGCCTTTATTATTCAAGCTGAAATAGGAGAGCTGTGAAACTGCATTCAGCCCTTTACGGTATTATTTATGATGCATCATACTGTGTGCTACACACAGTAATACTTAATATGAATGCATATTAATTTAGATGTACTCTTCCACTGCTAGTATATAAGAACTAGATAATGAGTGAGGTGTGACAAGGCAAAATGTTTATATAAATTAGGTATGGATCTTTCTAACATAACTGCAATCAGAATATTTTCAATGGTAATCTGCATACATCTTTCATGCTTGATGAAACAATAGACTACTGACACTAGAAGTTACTTTCACATAAATTCAATCTATCGAAATCCCAATTTTCTGTCATAGGGCATACTCATTATCCCTTGCGATTTTGCAATCACTTCTGCATACACTATTGTTCTATCCACAGTGCTGATATGGCACTACAACATGCAGGAGTTGCTTCAAGTGAAAATCCCAACACAGATGGTCTGTGATAGTGAGATGTTAAGATTATGTCTGTGGTTGAAATGTGCTGAGTTTTACAAAGGGTAAGAAATGATCTCCGAAGCCAAATCTTAATTTTTCAAATCTTAACATTTAACATGAACTGTACATCTACCCTGTTGAGTAAAGCAACCAACATCTAAAGTACTTACAATTGAGTACACATTCAGGGCAACCTACATAAAACTAGCAGAAAGTGTATGCAAAATACCTGTAGTGCTTTACTTTGGGCAAAAATTATCTTCAAACTTTTTGTGTACAATAAAGTATATAAGAAGACATGCTCATCTTTACTCCAAGTTGGCAAAAGACTCAATATGAACTGCAGACCTCCTGATCATAGCACTGTGCTTCAACCTTTAATGATAGCAATCTTAGATGCTAATGATACTTTTATTCTGGCCATTTTCTCTATATTGGCTTCCTGAACGATACCGTGGATGGATCCTGATAATAACGGGTATCTTGTACCAAGTTGAGATAATGTGCCTGGTTAACCTGGTTTTGCTACAATATAAATACAAATGACTCACGTCCCTGTCCTGACACAACATATGCACTCTCATCTACCATGCCGAGTGTGCAGGGTAACCTTTAACACCGCCTCTGGCACCGTCCAGTCTGATATGGGACTGGTATCTCTTTCCAAAGAATTTATGTGTCAGGAATGGAGAGGTTGTAGAAGATGACAGTGCGGTTGTTGTTTCGAGATAGGTAAGTGAGGAGTGATTTTAACGTGTCAAGGATATCTAGGCAAGAAGATGTAGACACCAGTGTTGATCTTCACTTTGCTGACTTTTGACCATCGCCACCACAGAAAGTGATCCCAACCACAGGACCCGATCTTGAGTGCAGAATTAGACCGTGGCCATACCATTAGATCCTCTTAACATTGTCTTATAAGCCATACTGTACTCTATGACTTCACCACAGGATATATGCACGGATGACTAAAAGATCAGAATCTAGTAGAGACTGGATCTGATCTTGAACAGAAATTTGATCCTGACCAAATCATCAGATCCAAATCACATACTGTAATACACGATCTTGGCCATATAAGTTGATAATGATCGTAGAGTGTGAAAATTACAGCAAAAGCTGATCCTCATCCTATGATCTGTTCCATGCATTTGACATGAAGTATGTATACAGACTTGGTTTCTAGCAGTCCTGATGCATAGTGACGAGTTATGTACAGTAAGTTAGCAAAGCCACTTGCTTGGCACATCCTTTAATTGTTGATTATGCTTCAAAATCAGCAAATGTCAGACTCATAGAGGAAGCCTGTCAATGCTTTTGTATCTGGCCTCGTGTAAAAAAATGCACATTGATGGAAGATGACTTTACTGATTTCAAACCCCAAATCCAGGTACGGCACATTGTCTTCTGAACACGTACCAAAGTAGATTCGAAGAGACTGGACGGGGTAAGATCCAGAGATGCTAAAATTAAGATTACTCAATCAGGGAAATTCTAGAGAGCGCGCACACTCCCTGTGAAGCAAGCAATTGAAGTGTACTGTAACAAGAACAATGCCCAGGCCTGACATTACAGTTCTGGTATGCACCTACCTTTTTGGCAGTTATAGCATGCCACAAACCAAAACCAATGGTTTTCATTGCGATATCTGATGATGAACATAACGCACGTTTACACTCTATGTACAATACAAAATTGAGAAGACACACTTGATTTGTATCAGGGTCTATTTTACTAGCACTCACACAGCAGCAACTATGGGACTTTCACATTCTTTCAATTTTTTCTTTGTAAAATCCATCTGTAATCCAGAAGTTTTTTTTAGTCATGTGGGGGGTCAGGAGGTAAGGATAAAATCCAGAAGTCTCCTACAGAATCCAGGAGACTTGACCATCTCTGAAGATTCTAAGTCTGTCTTTACTTTAGTCATGGCAGACTGCCTGGTCCTTGTCTTTCTGTTAACAATCCAGCCCAGTATTTTCATGAGAAGCACAAGGTGCAGAAAGACTATCTGGATGAAAAATTAAATGATTGTCCCTTTCCCAGGTTTTAATTTTACTTCAGCAAAATTCACTAAAATTCTCTCTCCTCTTGATTCTGTTCCATTGTTTGTCATATCATATTCAAACATATCTCCCATCTGTTTTTATGCAGATTACTACAAAAGGCACAAGTTTTGTCCTTGTCTTTAAAATCCACAGCAAATTATTCCTTTTGTTATACAAAATAGTACAAGATATTAGCCCAAACATGTAAGCTGTTAATAAAAGTTCTAGTTTTTTTTATTATTAAGCTGAAAATATAGGCATTAAAAGTGGATTAAGGACAGACAACATGTACAGTACTTCAGGGACTTAACCAACTACTGTACTACATATGGGCCATTCAACCCGTTCACAATGTTCACCCTAGAAGTACTGCAGGATGCCATACAACAAAACACCTAACAATGTTTTAACTGGGCCAAAAATGTTGTAAACAGTGTGAAATACTGTACCACCATACTATCAAAATAGAGTAATGCTATTATACCAAGCAGGAGCTAGTAAAAAGAGCTCAACATCACTGCTAAACGTTTTGCTTTACTTTGTACAAAAGTCAACAGATCACTGTAATCTTGCACTTACAGTACCACCTGAAAAGGTCATGTCTCACTGAACGCAAATTTTGGTTTCCTTTTAAACAAAGTTACGACTCTAGATAGTTTCCTCTCCAAATTCCCCATAAGTCTAAGGGAAATAGACAAAATTCAAATACTAATCGGGTGTGTTGTTACATAAACATTAATTTTCAGACTGTCTAATGTCTATGCTACCGGATGTCCACAGAGGATTCCGCAGGATTTAAAGTGATGCAAAATAAACAGCATTTTCATGAATCAAAAACATGAACGATTGTAACAGGCCGACAAACTGTTGAATGACGGTCACCATGTCATTGATTTCCTGTTTCTGAACGTAACTTCCAAGCGGGACTGGCAACAAATGGGTTCAAACATTTGTGGTATATACTGTACACACTGACAAAACAGTTATCCTGCAATTGCATTTGTTGCATCGAGACGGGTAAGAGAGAAGTGAAGTAAGTCATTAAGTTTATTAACAGTATTCATAACAATACCTTTGCAGCAAAACTTAAAGTGGACTTGTAGACTAGCCATACAAAATAATATATTTTTTAGGTGGAAAAATCAATCCTATTCTCCCAACGTCCATCTTCCTACAGCGATAGCTTGCTCCAAAATGTTGCAAGATATTATATGGAATAGTCAGTTGCACATTACTTTGTGACTTTACACTTTCTGTACTTAAGAGAATAACCTATTCGGTATTACATCTCACTTTGCTATACACAAAATGGTCAAATTGCTACACAAATGGAATACTGTGTTGTAGTATGTATACATGTGCAACATACAGTAAGGGTTTACACCGATTTTGAGACAAAATCTCGAGAAACCTGAAAACTGTTAGCCAAATTTTGAAAATTAAATGATTTCCTCACATTACCTGATTTTGCTCCTTTTCAAATTAAAATGGTTATGTAACCTTGAAAAGTTTAAATGTTTTCTTGCATGGCATGTTGTATGGAGGGAGTTTGTATAGCTGATCCAACCCATATAAAGAGTATGCCTTGGCAGTGATCACATTTCAGGACAAAGTGAAAATGACTTTTGGAAAAAAAAGAAAAGCAAAGAAAGTCATTTGAGTACTGTAGTACAAGAATGACATTACAAATTACTGTGCAATGTATTCTTTCAATTTAAATGAATAAACTTCAACATTTATTATCTCAGCTGAGAAATGTCCTGCCTGTGAAGATGGTTGTTAGACCCTTTGAAGTCATTCCATAAACTTTGATGTATATATTTTTGCAATCTCTGACTTTGGGCCCTTTTCAATTTTGAAATGACAACCATATTTGCCATTTATTTACACTGTAAAAAGATGACACCGGTAAAGTGCAAATGCTGTTAGAATTACAATGCTTTACATTAGCTCACACAGCTATCACTGAGACACCTCCCCCACACCTTTATCACATACCCATTTGCAGCCACATTTAAAAAAATATCCTGGAATCCCATGTACAGCACTGGAGTTGACTTTCGAGATACAGTACGACCTTTCGACAGCCAATGTCAACAAAAATATTATGAGCTTTGATCAGCAAAGATGTCAATAACATTTATCAGCTTAGTAAACAGATCTACTGTAGAACTGTATAGTTGGGCACTTCATACCGCACTGTACTCAGTGTTCAAGAAACAACGCCTACCATTTTCCTTAACATTCAACCTGCACTCCAGCATGCCACTGATCCTGTACGTACATACATGTAGTTCTACCTAACAGCCTCCAAACGCCATGCAGCAGATATCCACATGACTCCCTCCATTAATGCAAACTAGCATTGACTTAAAAATTAACTCAGTATCATTAAAGAGACATGTAGACCGTTTGGAAGGGAAAAAAAAAGAAACACAAAGGATGTCAGGACGAGACATTTACCTGTGGCAATGACAATGCTTGGTGACCCTTACACAGTATATTGATATTGTCGATGAAAGTGGTTGAAAAGGAAGTAGTTTCAATAACACTTTTCCTGATTTAATATGATGCAGACATATTCTGCATGCATGCTTTCTTATTGAAACAATAAAATACACTCTTCACAGTGATCTATAAATTATAGTAGACATAAAGTTGTGACCGACTCTTAAGCAGCATACTGTGGGTAGATACAGTAGACCGTTTACTGCATTACACATTTAGGCTGAATATTCCAGCAAACAAATATACTGTGGGGAAGTTGTCGACTAATACTTGGAGACCTTTCATCACTTAAGTGTAGTTTTTAGGAAACAGTTTCATAAATTTCTTCCTGCTTTGGTAATTTCAGGCAAAATGATTATGTATGTACTGTATGATCTAATTCACTGCTACAGCAGAAGGAATTGTAACTACTAAACATTAAAATCATTTTTGTGGTAGCATTCCATCTGAATTCCTATAGGGCTACTGTATACATGTACAGTGTATAACTAAGAAATGAAAGATTCACTGTTTGTATTACTGGTACTGTATATGCATCTAATTTGAACAGGTGGTCTATGACTAATCAAGATACTGTCTTTGTGACACATTAGAGAAAGAGACCCATTGCCCCAGATAGTCACATTTCTTCCGACCAGTTAGTCTAATCCCTCCCACAGCCTGATTGGAATTCCTCCACATGTGTAACCAAAGCAATGGGCCCTTGATTGCGCTGTGCAATTTACGAGCTACTGTACTCTTAAGTACTGTACATCTTTCAATTTGCTGTCAATCACAGAGCAGAATCAATAGGAAAGTTTGCTTTCCCCAGCCAAAAATGTAGCTTGGGGTGATAAGTGACTGTCTGTAAGTGAAATCAATTGTAGTTGTTCATGAACAATTAAACAGAAACCGTGGAACGTTGCGCTTCCGATGTTGTTGGCCATTTACCTTTCACTCAACTTTATACTTTCTGAAGACTTCTTCCATTCTTCCACATGTGCATCTGTTTAACACCACTAATGATCATAAACATCCCATCCGTCCTTTGTTTTGCTTTAATATACAAACATTCTTGTAATAACATAAATACTCCTCAATCAACATGTATGAAGGCATGTATGTGACTATCCAGCTTAATCCATCTGTAATGAAAATTGTACATGGTGCAATTATGACGATACAGTAGGAATTAATCCTCAAACAGGATTTTCATCTTCGACAATTGACCGACACAATATAAGATTATGGAAACGCATGAATAAGTTTCGTAACACTACTGCCAACTTCCTTGCAGCACTTCATGCCAACAGGCATGTCAACCAGAGGCACGTACAGCTGTTTAAATATCCTCTACGACATTTTTCTTGTTTTGCTAGATAATTTGAACTGCATGCTATACTTGACAAAAAATTTTCTTGAATGAATACGATATACAAGTTTCCGTTTTGACTACTAAGCTTTTGAAAAGGAAAGGGATGCTTGTTTACTGCTTAAATGCATGGCTAGTCAGTCATTAGACTCATGGATGACATAGCAAGGCCGTACAGTGACTGTAAAACAGTGCTGATATCAGTAAGTTACACCAGTTGATCAGATGATTGTAATGTCAATGGCTAATGTTACAAGAATAGCTGGGTTTATTTAAGTGTTGCATCTGGGCACATAGATGAAACTGATTTTCCCTGAGTGTTTTCCAGTCGCATGGTCTACTGTATGTTGTGAAAACTAAATTCTGCAAAAAATTCCTCTTCTCCCTCTTAGTGATGTCTCAAGGTATCTATGTTGTCATGTAAATTTGGACGTGCTATTGAAAATTCTGATGCCTTAGCATCTTTACCATCATTATTTTGGGGACTGTTAGAGCTGACTTTTTTCAACATTTTTTTCATCAGTTTTTACCTCTCAGAAAATTATCTTCAGAGCTACAGTATATGGGGATCATGTTGTACATTGCCAAAATAATTATAAATCCTGTGTACATTGAACGTACCTCAAAGTGGCAGTTCCACGCTGTTTCTTGTTTTGGGATGCAGCAAACTACACAAGCACTATGCCTGAGCAGAAAAATCTTGAATGAATCTCGAAGGACTTCTGTTTTGATTACTGAGCTCTGAACAGGTTAGTGGCACTTGTTTTCTGCTTAAATGCATGGCTAGTCATCCATTAAACTCATGCCGGATGGTGTAGCAAAGCCATGTATTACAGTGTCAATATAGGCCTAGGTTCAGTAGGTCATATATTCAATTAAATTTGATGTCTGGTACTTAATGTACTGTTGTTAGTGTTATCGGAATAACTGGGTCTGGAGTTATTCCAAAACAAATTCCAGTTTCTTTACTTCACAATTATCAGTTAACTTTTGTCTGTAACTCTCATCATATCATTATCAGTTATCGTTACTTTGTTCAATGAACCTGAAATAACTACGCATAGTCAACAAAAAAATCAAAATTCAAATGACACAGACAACTACATATTCAAGCTAATAAGTTACAGGCGTATGGGATTGGTACAGTAGATGCCTTTTCATGGGATTGGAACGTTCGGTAACACTATCATGTTTGCGAAGTGTTCCACATCGAAGGAACTGTTTTCCAACCAACCCTTCAATTTTATTGCAACATAATCAACGCTTCATTAAATATTAAGACTGATCAGAGGATGATCACAAGTAAACCTGACAAATTAATTCGAAGGATGTTAACTAAATATCCTCAGTGGTCTCCGCGTCAGTCTACAGATTACGTAGGTTTACAGAATCAATCAGCATGAATCAACAGCCACTGTGTTCCGTTTCACATAATGTTAAAACCTTACCTTGCTATATAATTCTCGCGTCGTCATGTTGATTCAAAATCCCCAAAAAGCGCCTAGCATTTACAAACATTTTACTCCATCTAAACTTTGTATTTTTCACCCCAACTTCTTTTTTTCTGGTGATGATGAAGGAGAAGGTATGACTGGAGGAAATTGTTTCTCCGGTTGAACACAGGCGAATGAAAAAGATTGCTGGTATACGATTATCTCAGCAATATACATTGCATGCCATCAATGAGCTCGTTAACGGTCTGTAGGAGTTTAGTTGACTATTGCCGCAGTAGACATTATGCTAGAAATACAGTTTGTTAATACGCTAGGAATATGACCGCTAATTGGGGGGAGTATCCCGATGACGTAAATGTTATCTATAACAACTTTCAAAAGTTTGGCGAACACATGGAAACCAACTCACAATCAAAGTGAGTAAAGGCAAATTTCATATCTATATAGCTGTGAACTCCTGTTTGGTTCAGTAAACATTCTCTGGATGCAAATTCCATCAAAATGTGGTAGGTCAACATTTCTTCTCATAGCGCCAGTTCGATATAGCTTTTAATGCAAATTTATAGTAATAGTTGTGTATGTCCTTAGCTCTTTATGAATGGGACCAAACGTGACCCCTTTGCCAACGGCTGCTGAAAAATTTCGAGTGTTTGGATGTGGGGTAGTAAATGGTTGGGGTACAAATTACTGTCAGACTGGAAGGTGGAGCCAACTGGAGTAGGTTCTGAGGCTTTATTGATTTTTTTAAGCAAGACATAGGCCTAACTATTCTGTTGATGAAGCAGTTTCTTGATGTGCCATTTTGATTTGCACTTGATGTTATTTTTTAGTTAATTACATTTTCTTGATAGAAAGGGCCGTTAATTGACTTGTTTAATTTGATTAATACATACTTATTAAATAGATGCCATTTTGTTCTCAATCTCTTTGTTTTATGTGGAAAATATGTTTATTATACCCCCCCCCCCCCTTCAGTTCGTGTATTCAGTTCTCATTAAATTTACATGTGTCAAGTCACCCTAGTGTCTGGGGGGGGGCGGGTTGGCCACCCCTAACCGACCAGTTTGAAGGACAACGGAGGACCGAATGTCCCATAAAATGCCCCTTGATAGGCCCAAAAGAAAAATTAAAAGAGAAAAATCATGTAGCTACATGGACATCCAGGAGCAATTAATTCGTACAACAAAAATGTCTTTGTTTACCTTTAGACACAAAAGAGTTAAAAAGCAACTAACCCACAATTACAGAACAAGTGCTTTTGGACAATTGCCCCGCAAGAATATTTGGGCCTGATCCAATTACCACTGAGTAAAGAAATTAATTACACGCAACGATGTATTTATATATACTTATGCAATATAATTTTCTGTTGAACTTTATATAGGGAAACTTGCATGTTATATTCCCCGATCTAGTGCATAGACCTACAAATAGTCTGCTTTTTTAACTCGATGTCAATCTTTGCATTTATTGCACCATTATTCCTGCAGGCTGCTAATGTTAGTCGGCTCTCGGAAAGCTTTATTTTGATGTGTTAAATTTCAGTGTTGAATTCCTCATCGTGGCACTGAAAGTAAAAGAAAAAAAAGAATCGTTGGATTCTTTTATACCCCAAAATAAAAAACAGTTCATTCACGATTCGGTCGCCTTACGGTGATAAATGTAAATTACTGTCAGATTTTCGGTTTCTGTTCATGCAGCGATAAATAAAATTTCTGAAGGCAATTCTTAGCCTAGCCTGCATGATGTCTGATGCACATGTATGCATCCCATGGCGGGTGGTCCGTTAGATAGCATAGTTGTAGTCCAAGGAGGCTGACAGATTTGGCGACTAGAGTTAACTTAACGTCTGATCTGTTATTCAATGAATATTTATGACAAAGCAAGCCCATACAGGGTAACATTTTTTTCATTTGGTTTCCTCAGATGTGGCACAGTCATATTTAAACATATACTCAAGCTTCAAGTGAGGCAATGCAGGACACCACCTAACCCTGAAGACTGACCTTATCCTTATCGCTGGCCGATTGTTCTCGATAGACACCAATTCAATTCCCCTAAGGCTTTTTGGACTTTTTGATGTATATCCAAAGTGAGCCTATATTCAGGGATGTAGACTACCAATTCGTTCTGCCGTTAAAAGTAATTAAAACTGATCACAGCAACATTTTTAGTGATTTCTACTTGTTTCGACCTCACAATGAACATATACATTTATCAAGATCCTACGTAGTCCCTCCACCCCACATGTTGTCCATCCTCTGTCCCAGCCGGCAGTGAATAGTTAATACTGCAGCCAGGCTGCCCATTGATACGGAAGTCGAGAGGGCGGTGGTATATGGAGTATAATGGACATCGTTGTAACCATCGATTCTCCTCTTCCTGTTTTCATGCGAAAAAAAGAAATCCAAAAGTAATGAGGGGGTACTTCAAGAATTATCGTTCTCATCGTTAACATTTTGCCGCATCCTAATAAATGGTCGTGACCAAACACTGAAACAGTCAAGCAGAGACAAAATGTAGTAGGTATGACTCTTTAACTGTACGTGGTTTGTCACAACCAAGATAGTTGTTGTGGTACGGATGTTATCAGGGCGTATAAAAGACTTCTAATAAAGACGTGTTTTATAGCTCCGCAGTGGCAGCGCCAGAATGTCAGACTCGGGGGGGGGGGGGGGAAACTGAGGGCATAGGAAAATGTTGGGGGGCAAAGATTTTCTCGCGCAGCGCGAAAGCGAGCGCGAGGCGCGAGGTCTTGCGGGTGGGGTCCAGGGAAACTCTGAGGTTTTAGCATATCTCTGGGTGGAAAATTAAGCCCCAAGAGAGGTATATTATTCATTTTTATATTATTTATTTTTTCGGTTGACCGCACTCCAAGGTTCCCAACTTTTTTCTTTGGGAGTACCATTTCACATTTACGCGGTGCCACCGAGTACACACACACACGCACGCACGCATACACACACACACACATAGGCTACATACACTTCCATTCCATTCCTATATTTAGGAAAACAAGACATTCCTATATTTAGGAAAACAACCACCTACCCGCCCTTCCCTTATGCTGGACGGTAAACATTCCAGAGAAAATTGGTCTGACCAGGCTGGCCTCCTGTTGAAGTGGCTACGGGCATGATATAAAACTGGCAGCCTGTGTAACATAAATTAGGCATTTATCAATCATGGTTCCCTGGGGGCTGTTCTTATTGAGTCCAATGCCAATACATAGTTTTGTGATTAAATTAATTTTGGATTAGAACAAGATCTGATTGGAAGGGTGAGAGCAACTGGGGGCAGGCAACGGGGGGGGGGGGGCAAGGAAACAATCTGGAGGGGCAAATACCCCCTCATGCCCCCCCCCCCCCCCCACCGTAGCGCCGCCACTGTAGCTTCGTAACTAGTATGTAACTACAGTAAGCAGTCTGAGACTAAACGCCTTCTGGTCAATCCGTGACATGATAGGTAATTGACACTGAAAACAGAAAATGTTCAGTTGGCGACGTACCGAAATGTTCGAGAATATTGAAGTAAATATTGACTGTTCTGTGTTTCAGGCTAAGTTATGTTATTATAGGTCTAGGCCCAGCAATGCAATGATTGTCGAACATTTATTAGGATGCTACAAAATGTTTACGATGGGAACGTTTTGTCTTGAAGTACCCCCTCACTAATTTTGGATTTCTCCTTTCACATGTTTTCGGAAAACGGGACAGGAAAATCGATGGTTTACAAAGATGTCGATTACTCCATCCCACCGCACCTCTGGGCTTCATTTAACTTGTGTATTGCTGCTTCACATGAAGCGTTGCATTATAACTTAAGGGGCGATACACGCAATTGGCGATATACGCAATTCAAATTATCTATGTGAAGTTGCTGGGATAGTGTATCAAAACTGATGTGATAACCTGCAGCGGTTGGGTCATTTCTGTTGCTAAACTTAAAAATTTCTGAGCATTTCACGTCAAAATGACTTCGTTTCCTCCGGATCCCCTCCCTTTGATTGGGAGAGAGCATTCACCACGCTGGGAATTCTCTTGCACTCCACTCCTTCCCTAGTGAGTCCTGGAGTCGAGACACCCAATTCGAATCAGAGTCATTACCTTTCGAGTCCGAGTCCTGGAGACACTGCACAAATATTACATATACCCTTACATGTGAAACATAACAAGATTGTCAACAGGGCGGTAGCCGGGGTCATATCTCTAGGAGGGGGGGGGGGGGGTGTGAAGGTCAAAAATTGCGACTGGCTGGATTTTTTTTTTCAACTGAATGGTCGACGCCACTGGGACAGTTTCGGACACTACGGATACCGTAATAGGCGTTGATCCAGAATTGTAAAAGAAAAAGTGTGTGTGTGGGGGGGGGGGGGGGAGCTTAACGACAAGGGCACTATCAGGCTCGACGGAAAGAGTTTGGGTTCAGCAATGGGGGGACTATCTAAGCTGAGCGCCACCATTGCTTGGCGTGAAGAAAAAAAGAAAATTTTGGCTTTTCAACAACCCTCCCTTTTCTAGATGGCAACTTAAACGGCACTCCTCGGTGTATCCTACTTGAACTGCATGTCCCCAGCCTTGAAATAGGGATATCATGTCTGCAATTCCTCAATTTATGTGAAAATAAAAAATAATGTATGAAAAATGGTAATACATATTAGATGGGTTGAGGTGATACAAGAATCATAAGAATCGTTATGCATCCTTTTTGGAGGCTAAACACATAGGCGTATGGGCGTCTAGAAATCTGGGGGTAAGTTGGCGCGCAGCGTACAAGAAAATTGGGGGTTTTACAAACTCCCCAGGTGAGTCGGAAACGGCTTTTGCCATTCTCTCTATATAGGAGGCATGTACACCCAGCCTTACAATAGGGATATCATGCCGCGGCAATTTGAAAAAAAAACGATTTATGGAAAATAGTAATACATATAAAGGGATTTCCAGCGAAACGTCTCACGAAGGGTGGCTCAAAATTCTCAGTGAAATGTAGAAAAAAAAAACAACTTTGGTCGGTTAGGCAGGTCAACGTGACTGAAAATAAACCTTCTCGTCTTAATCCTTTCTTTGATTCTTCTAATTCCAATGTTAACAACTTGCAAATATTGTTTATGAGTTGACATGTGATGATAGCTTACCGTACATTTTCAGAGAGTAAAATAATGTCCGGTATCTTTCTTACATAATTCAAAAAGTTAAATAGTCATGAACTTGTGGGTACCGTCATCATCATGGAAAAAACCTATCCATGTCTCCATATTGTAATGCGCAGTCTACAAGCCATTTTTAGTGCGTTAATTTTTTTCCAAGAGACAAGAAGTTACAGTGAAATTAATATAGAAAGGATACATTTAATTAATCACCTATATGCAGTGTTGCAGTAGCCGAATTTTAAGGGTCATGGTTGTATGTGCTGTCGATACATATTCACTACGTAATCACTCCTGACACCGTGCAATAACTGCATAAATTTCTGACCTTGCGTTTAACTGCTGAAGAATCTCTTGGAGAATTATTTTGGGAAGACGGTGACGACGCTAGATACGATGGAAGTCATTAGATATTACTTTCAGTCCAGACTGCGAATTCGTAAAAAAAATTTCGACAAAAAGTGCATTACAAATTTTCTTTGAAAAAGATTGTCAGGTAAAGAATTGGAAAAATTATGACGTCACCATAACCATGGCACCAATCTTCTATCTTCCACACTGAATAACACTTAACTCCTTTCTTCAGTCAGTTTTCTCCCTCTCCACAGTATCTCTCTTTTCATTTTTACTCTTGAAATCCCAAACATCAATGCTGCACAATACGGTATGTCGCAGTCACATGCCTCAATTTGAAGCATTAAAACTGGTCGTAGCCATTGTTGAAAAAGGCATGACTAGAATTGTAGGATTCATTTCTTGTTTTTGTTTTTGTTTTTTAATAGTTCCATCGGTACAATAATTGAGATTATTGTGTTTCACTTACATGGAGTACCACAACAACACACATAATCTTGATTGTTTTCCTTTGTATTTTACGTTTAGGTCTGAATTCAGTCGCCTTTTTCTAATTTTCAATTGTTCATTACGGCGTAGAGCAGTAGGACAATCCCATATCTTGATTTTTTTCCTCAGATATATTCCCCCTCTCTCTGCATGTAGGCAGATCTTCCTTCTCTTTACACACCGTATTATCGAGACCCTGTTGTCCGGATTACCGATATCGCGCTCTCATACAAGATGTCTCTTACGTTCTCATTCCCACACCACGGTTTTCGGGTGAATGGCAATCAGGCGACCGACAGATAAATGGGAATGGTAGGAAAGAAACGAGGTAATAAAGCGTAACGGGTGGGGGGGGGGGGGGAGCTTTATGGGGGGAGCTGTATGTCGCTTGGATGGGCGATTAGAGAAATTATAAAATAGAGAAGAGCTGGTGAAGTAAAGGAGCTAACAAGTTTAGATATTGAATTGCATGCACTGAGCCTAAATGACCCATAGCCCATGACAAGGGCTATCCAACACAGTCCCTACCTTCGAAGCAAGATTTGACAGGTATTGGAAGAACCAGCCTCTGATTTATTATATATAAAGGACAATTGGACTGAGATACACCTAACTGGAACCAGAAATTTCACGGCCATTGGCAGCTTTTAGCTGACAGAAAAAGATCAAGGAAGATCCTAAAGTCATGAGAAGAGAATCTGTGAGTAGGCTATTTAATATTTTAACTGCGTGTTTTTCAACTCACTAAACTGAAGTCATGAAGTTGTTCTCACCAAGGAAGGGAGACGGGTAAACTCTGCAAAGGCTGAGTTCGTATGCCTTGTTACAATTGATTGGGTAAAAAATACTCCAGCCTTGGTTAAAAACTTTCCCATTGTCGGGAAACTTTCAACCCAAGAAGAGTATTTTTTTTAGACCTCAACTTGTGTAGTTTAAATAAGGCATACGTAACCAATTCGGGTAAAAGTTTACCCAACTTTTTTTTTAGAGTGTACACAATCACGAAGCGTTTACCACAGACTAAAGGTATAGGCATACACCCGCTCATTGACTTTTACACTATCTTCAAAGAATTGTAGAAGTTTTCCACGTGTGTGACCTACCACTCTATAGTTGAAGTTTTGAACATTCATGGCCGGCACTTTCAATTTTCCGTATCGTGGTGAGGTTTTAAGTTAGGGGTCAACAAACTTTTCGATGTAAGTGAAAATGTTTCATGCAAATTTTTTCCTCCGCGAACCTAAAAAGTTGTAAACGACAATGAAATCGTGAAAATTTCATCAATTGCCTCAATTTGCATACTACATACACTTCAACCCACTTGTTTCCACATCCAAATTACAAAATAATCTAACTTTTTTGCAACAGAAAAGATCGCAATTTACAGGGAATAAGCAGTCACCAGCAACTCATGAAATGCCGATTTCGAAAATATATGATTTTTTACCATAATTTCAAAATTTTCGCGAATTTCCCAAAATAATGTGCCACGTCATTCTCACAACCACGCAGTTTACGACTGCAAAACTCAGTGTATATCCTAATCAAAATAACTCTTCTCCTCCTGCTACCTATGATTCACAGCTCCCAGAAACTGGTGTGGCCATATATATATATTTGTGGCTACAAGTATTAATCCTCTAAATGAAGTGAATTTGATGTAGGCTTAAATTAAAAGTTGGGCCTAGTAAGAATATTAAATACTCCCCGATGATAGAACCTGCCAACCGGTATTATGAATTATTCAGGTAACGACTTGTCTCAAGTCGCACATTTGTATAGGCCTATTGCGACGGCACCATCGTGAGTTTATTCCCTGAAGTTTGATTTGGTTCCCAGAAATAAAGGCGGAGCTTCACTGAATGGTTTGCTTCCCCTATTCTTTATGAATCATATAATTTGTTTCATTTTTATTATGGCACGTATTTTTGTTGAATTATGTGCCATATAATAACGTGTGTGATGTAGCGGCATAAGCCTTACCGTTGACTTGTTTGTCAATTTGGCGGACGCCCTTAACTTGGAGGGTACCAAAAACTTTAGTTACGAAACTGGAGGTTCGGATTTTGGACACCCTAGTGAACACACGTACTTTTTTCGTCTCTCAGACCAAGGAGATATATTTACATGTTTCATTAAGCGTCTATACGTCTTTTTTTTTGCGGCGGAAACTATATGTCACGAGCACCTTAATTTTCCGATCGAACTACACATTTATATTTATTCACACGGAGACAGCGCCCGGAAATTTTACCTGAAAGCATTTGTGCTACTCTCCCGGAACTTACATGTTTCTACTTTACGTTATATTTGCATATATATCTTATGTGTGCTGACTTTTCCTTTCTACTTATCATTTGGAACGTCGCAGGACACAATGAAGTCTACGATGTCCCTTTAAGCGGAACCAGGGCACTGTCAACAGGTGAGCGCTTATCTTTTTTTTTTTTTTTGTGATAAACTAAATCGCCAAAATGTCATGTTTCCTTATAATACAATCGATGAAGAGTTCTTTGACGGAGGCAGATAAATAATAACAGAAAACGATCATTGAATCTTGTTACTTGTATTCAAATATTAACTCCTTGATAACTTAAATGCAGACGATATCTCTCAGACAACAAAATGGAATAACAGAAAGCGCGTAGTGTCTGGTTGACAGCCAGAGTGGAAGAGGGCGAACACGTGGCGTGCCTTCTTCTATGAGTGAATGAGTGACTGCCTGTTCGAGCTCGAAAGAGCTCCTTCAGGACTTGGTAATGGTAAGTCAATTAAGTTATGATTTTTTTTTTTTTTTGAGACTGGAACGAAGGAGAAAAGTTGGGGGTTGGGGTTGAAATCAATAATCTGTCACTCCATCGAGATCGATTCTTCTATAAACCACACCTTGGCTGTTTACGTAATAAGCCATAGCTGCTTACTATTCACATTCTCGTAATATTGTTTACTGTAAACACGTGTATGCTCCATGAATATTCATTACATTACAATAACATTACTTCCCCCTTCTTTACTACACTCAACATATTACTTAATATTACTGTAACGAAAATCGACTTGCTAATATAAAACGGACATAACTTGACATGACGTCATAAATCTAAAATATCTCTCTCTTTAACTCTGGGAGCCGACCTTGTAACATAGAGAGTATCTTTGTCTTGATTCGCACCCGGATCTCCTTGTAAATCCTCTGTAATTTCGTTAGTACTGGACTGTGCTGAATCTACATTATCCTGAGTGACTGGTTGCCTAACATGATCACTTTTTTGTAAGTGTTTTCGGTTTCTACGAAGGATAGTACCAGAATCTGTTTCGACCTCATATGATCTTGGCTCAGGTCTTTTGTGAAGGATTTTACCATGAGACCACTTCCCTGACACCTGATCCTGGATAAAAACGTCTTGGCCCGGAGAAAGAGGTTTAAGAGATTTTGACGTGTTATCATGATAATTCAATTGGTATTGTTGTTTCTCCTTTACATTATTAAGTACTTCGTCTTGATTTACAATTGAATGTTTGATCTTTACTGGAATGTTTGCTTTAAGTTTACGACCATAAAATAATTGTGCACCTCCCTCCTCCCCCCCCTTTTTTCTTCCTACTCCTAAGGTTCTTTTCTTATTCTTATTTATTTATTTCATTTACAATTTTTGTTGTAAATAACTATTGTGAAGTTTTGTTGTTCTTAAGTCACCTGATCTTCATTCCCAATTAGTTTAACTTTGTTTGTTTTCTGTTGGACGTCACCTCATGCTCTTTCATGTATGTGTATATAGTACTTAATAATTACGAAACAAGTAACCTATATAATTAAATCATTTGTATATATATACATGCGTGAATGAATAAACTCAACTCAACATAGTGTCATAGGTGAACTTGAGGTAACCTGGAATTAAGTGGTGTTGCTCTCAAACACAATAGAGATAGAGATACACTAGAATTGGTCTGTTTTGCCTTCAGTATGGTGTTCTTGACAATTTGAACTTGGCGTTCAATGAAGCATTTGATTTCGAATATCTAGAACTAGAAGTCACATGTGTGAAAATCCACTCATTTGCAAAGTTTTGAAATTCTTGGCTAGGGTACTGACTAGCGTTATCAGACATGAATGTATCTGGAATACCATATTCTGAAAACACGCTTTTACAGATATTAATAATGGTATTACTATAGAAGATCTGCCCTTTGGTACAGGCTTCACCACAATCAAGAATTTCGAGTAATAATCTGCGATAAGTAAATACTCTTCCCCTTCTGCACAAAACACATATAAACACACACTGCTTAAACACATAGAATGAATTATATGTTACACAGTTTGTTTCCTTTTCATTACATCACACAAACTATAATGCGCTTTTGTTTAATTATATCACACGTAATGAATTACTGTCATATAATTTGTTTCATTTTGTTTCTATTATATCAGATACGATGTGTTTTGCATCATTATATGACATACAATGAATTGTATGTCATATAATTTGTTTCCTTTCTTTTATATCACATATAGTGTGCTTTTCTTTCATTAAATGTCATATAATAAATTATGTGTCATATAATTTGCTTCGTTTTTATTATTTCACATAGGCCTATAATGTGCTTTGCTCAATTATATCACATGTAATGAATTATATATCATATAGGCTACCTATATGTCATATTATTTGTTTTGTTTTTATTAATAGAGTATCAAAGATAATATTTTTGCTGAAAACAGTTGTATCACATATCAAACACGAAAGAATTTTGTATGCCACATAATGCCATACATCAATATAATTTAGAACAAATAATAATTGCCCAATGGCGTCTCATACGCAATGTTAATACATTTTAAGTTAGATTTTCCGTTTTGACACGTACTTATGGTGAGGGCGCTACATTGAAAATGGCATTTGGGCAAAATCGCCGGTGTTATGCTGTTTACGGCGCTCTACCAGGTCAGCGCGAGATACGGTTGAGCCGAAATGCAAAACGTGTTGTTTTGGACTTGGCCAAGTCCAAAACTTAGTAGTTAATACATGCAATATATATACAATCAGTACTATTCGCAAGTGACATGCATTCGTTGTGAATGACGTTATCCTCGCAATCGCATCAACGATAATAGTAAATATTTCTCTCGGTAATGTAAACAATTCAAAGCAAAATAGATTGCTAATTGAGCCTTAAAATATCATTGTTTGACTTGTTTTGGACAGGGTTCTCTTCCTTCCCTTACCAATGTGACCTCCAAATAAAATGATAATTGATAAGCGTATTGAAAATAGGCCTATGGACTACTTCCGCTAGTATTAAGCCTAACACCATACAGTTTGGCAAGTAACAAATTAAGGCTAGGCTAGGCCTATGTCAAACAGTTACTTAGTCGCAGTTGTAGCGAGCCGTTGTAGACCGAACGGCCTAGATGTCGGTCCAACTCTGGCTATTTCTTCAGAGTTATGTTGGTCAGCAGTGCCACCAGTGCCAGTAGGCTTGTTCGAATTCAAGTAGTTGCTCAATGTGAGCCATTACTCCTTGGTTTTCATAAGCGAAGGTTCAACTTAAATGTTTGTGGGCCTATATCTACTATCGTAGACAATTTTTTTTGGAACCCTTTTCATACGTTGCCAGTATAATACCAAATTTTAGGTTAGAGGATAACATGAAACCCTGCACCCCTTTCCAATGTTGTGCTACAGGAGTGAATGTAAACTTTGAACAGTAATCCTACAGCCAACATTGAAAAAGGGAGCAGGGTGTCCTAAGGTATTTTGTCCAAGATTGTAGGCTACTGCAGTGCTACTTAAATTTAGGATCTGTGACCACATGCCCACAATAGACAGTGATGTGCTTGAATGAACACTTGTACTGTCGTAGTCATAGCCCTGGTAGCAATAGCGCATACATTGTAGGGTTAGTGTTGTAGTCAAGTCACCACAATCTGAGGACAAGACCGGCACCACCCCTCAAGACCCAGTCCCCATGCGAGTCCGAGTCACTATCTTCCAAGCTACCTTTAAAGTTGTCTTTTATACTTGTCTGTTAGCTATTATTAAACACTTTCAAAGGATCAGTTATTCATTTTTCTGTATTATTGTAACAACAAACATTTGTCCAAAAACTTTCCACTCTTATGCAACAGTGGAACTGTGGAAGGTATACAAATCAATAACTAGATGTCTTTTTTTAAGGACTTTATAAAAAAAATACTCAACTGAAAACAGCATCCAAACTGCTATTTATTCATTGTCAAATTTAATACAATGCTGTGCAAGCTTAAGCAGTTCAAATGATATGTTTGTTCCATTTGAGGAAGATGAGCATTTCCAACACACAGTTCCAGGTAAGGATGACTTTGTGCTTGATGTGGATTGTGGACACATGATGATAATGCCACTTACCAAAGACACACACTATGAGTGAACTACTGACAAAACGACTGCACCTCCATGCCAGATTGAAGACTCATTGTATGTAGTGTACCAGTAAGATTCCTCCACATAAATGTGATGTATGTTACTATGGAAATACCAGCATTAAAAATGAAGCCACCATTTTGGTCCGGTACCTGGGTACCCGATCAACATGAGAGAAAGTGACCTAGTTCGGAGTTTTTAGAATCAATAAAAACACTAAATAATATACATAGGATGCATGCTCTGTCATCCTCAAAGTGACTGCACCTCCATGGACTTTCTCTGCAACTGCACCTCCACTACAGATTGGAGGCTGAGTGGACTGAGAAATTTTTTAGAAAAATGAACACAAGAGGCATGCTCAGTCATTCTCAACATATCTTCATCTCAATGGATGGCGACTGTGACTTTTTAGGGTTTATAGAGTGAGTTTAAATGGGGTGTTGTATTCTGCAGTTACCCTCATTCTGGTATACAAAAGAAACTAATGCTTCTTCCATTGTTTGGAACTGTACACTTTGTGTGCCTAGAAAATATTATTGAAAATTCAAGTTTTTAGTACATTTTCTGTCCTTCATTGGTCAACGTATTGTACTGCAGAGTCCATACCATAACAAGGCCAGGCCTTAGTTGAGCCATGGATGTTATTCATGCTCCAAAATGTTTCGTTTATGACATTTTAGTTTGAACGTTTGTAGTTTATAACGTGGTTGTGCTGTTGACACTTTTCCTCCCCATGATGCACTCTGCTGGTGATTAGCAATATTGCTTACGGCAGTTTGTGCACAACCTAGCTGTAACATTGTCCTTTGTTTTCTGTGACTGTCATGGTTAAATTGGTGGTTCAAAGGTGTGGTAGATATATGGTGTCTTTGCATAAATCAGTGCATGCACTACAGGGTAGGCTATGAATCCTATCTGAACAGGGAGACAATTATCCAGTATCCCGTGGTACGTAGTCGTGAGTCGATGAGTGTCATGAGTTCATAACTGCGTTCTAAGTGCCAGCTACACCATGTGGACGTGATGTGATTTCAATGTAAACTAGGGCCTAAGCATGACCTGCAATATACATTCTTCAAACAATGTCAAAGACAATTATTACCTTATCATTTTTATCTCAATACATTACATGTACTGTATAGAGATATTGTCACGCTAACTCGACATTCTGATATTCTTTGAAAATGGTGTCAGGGTCTTGATCCATTTTCAATGTATGTCAAACTTCTCCACCAAGTTTCTTTGCATGTAAGCAAAAGATGTGACTTGGTACTATGGTACTGTTCATAGAGAAAATCCCATCACTTCCTAGAAGAATTTCTTATGGGAATGATTTGTAAAATGGAACTTAATATGGGAATTTTAAATGAGGATGAATCAAAGCCAACCAAAGGGAATGTTTGAGACTCCATTAGTTTCTATGGGACATTCAGTTTGTCCCATATTAGCTTTCCCATTGAAATTACCCAAATAACGTCTTAATAAAAAATGAAGTGAGTAGGATATCATTATGAGACTCTATAGTAATTGCCTCTGTTATTCTTTTGCTAATGGTGTTGTTGATTTGCTGAGAAAGCTGTTGCATTGAACTCAAAATTATCCTGTTGATGTATGCTTATTTCCCATTCAGTGAACTCACTGATCATTTTTGCTCCGTATTTACCATGAAGTACTTAATGTTTTTCAACTTCACGTACTGAACCAACAGTGTGCATAACAGTGTGCATAAAAAAACTTTCTTTTATGAAATTCTTAATGTGAAGCCAATACAACCACTGTTTGATTTCAGGGTGTGAGTTAAAACCTACTTTTAAGTAAGGTATATTTCTCAACTAAGTGTAAATTAACTTGTAACTTGTAGAATGTGTAGAAAGCAATGAAATTTTGAACTCATTTTTTATATGAGGTTAGCCGTGGCAGTTATTGCTTTCATTTAATCAGTATTTAATGCAACGTTTGAATTTTGTATGCTGGTACGCTTGTAAGGTGTATATGAATACCATACTGTAGATGTAATATCATCAGCTGGTTTGCTACTTTGGACTTTTCTCATACAGGACCAAGATGGCTCATTCTGCCCATTATGAATGTAAAATTGGACCATCAATTCTAAACTCAGATCTTTCAGCATTGGCCGAAGAAAGTCAAAGAATGTTGGATAGTGGCGCTGATTATCTCCACTTAGATGTAATGGATGGGTGAGATTATATAAATATTGCCTGCGTGTTTACTAACTCAGTGCTTTTCCGAGTCTGCTTGGTAATTATTCTGTAGATGTTCACACTACTGTAGGTTTGCAATTATTTTTTGCCATAGTTATATTGTGAAGTTTAGGTTGTGCTCTTAACTACTGCACATTTAGCTCATTTTCTCGAGCTTGCGTTTTCCACTCAGTTTATCGAGCACGCCCAGGCATACCAGCTAACTTTCAGTTGCAAGCCTTACAATTTAAACATTTTTTGGTCTACTGTAGCTGCATAGTATTGAAAGATCTTTCCTATGACCAGAGGCTGGAAATGTTAGATTTGCCTACCCTGAGTTATCGCCTGGTAAGGATTGAAGTTTACAAAATAGTTAGCGGTAAATACGCTGCAGCTGTATCTGTTTCCTGTTGTACAGGACTGGCCTACACATGGAAATCACTATAAAATTTGTAAAAGGAGCTCAATGTTAAATGCAGCAAAAATAGCTTCACATATAGAGTTGTGGCCACCAGCTGGTACAACCTCCCAGCAAGCATTGTTAGTCCACCTAATGGAGCAATATTTGAAAAAAGACTCGATAAGTATTGGAAATAGCTACCTGTTCATTTCAATTATAAGGAAATTATTAAGAAATGCAGTATGCCTCTCTGTTATTCGTACTAGAAGATGTAGAAAAAGAGCTTGAGTGCCTTCTACCAGAATTTATCTATGCTACATGCTGCTATGTTATGCTGTGATGCTATGCTTAATAGACTGATCTATGCAAATTATCCTTGTGAGACTCTTTTTAAAAAAAAAATATCTATTGAACATGCTATTCAAATTAAATTACTTGATATCTGCTAGGTTGCTTACACATTCTCAGATGTCATGTCTGAATCAAAATGAAATATCTTCTTTCTTATTACCAAAGGTTATGTCTTTTTCATTTTGTAGACATTTTGTACCAAACATGACTTTTGGTCATCCGGTTGTCAAGTGTCTGCGATCCAAGATCAAATCTGCCTTTTTCGGTGAGTGGTACTGCACATTCATTTCATTGTTGGCAGTTTCACCATAAGCAGTTTCTACCTCTGGTTTTTGTGAGTAAAAGCAGTCCGGGTTAAACCATAATTTTGTCCCAAAATGAAGGACAAAAACATCGCAAAACTCTACTTTTGGTACAGAGCATCACGTTTAGTTTCATTTCTCTCTACCAGTTGAATTGGAGATATTACTTTTTTTTTCCTTGTGCAATCTGCATTGTTTTCGTGTTTTCACTAGTTACACGACCAAGGATGTCAGGAACTAGTTCTGAAATTTCTATCCAGGTAGAAGGCGAACCAACGTACATTGTACGGGTGACAAATGTCAGCATGTATGAGTAACTAATAACACTCCATTGTCATACCCATACGTAAGACACATGACGTCATATTAACGTTCAAAGCAAAATGTCATGTCATCGCTCCATGACAAACTTGCAGCCTAAGAGAACTTATATTTTCAAGTATTCAGATAATGGAAACCCAACCATTAAACTGTGGACTTGTACCAGGGTCCAAATTTGAGACGTGATGCACACACTTATTCTCAAAGCCACAGACTCAGAGAAGGTCCCAAATTCAAACCTATCCGGGCACATTGGGCACATTGTCATTTTCCTCATCACCTCAAAACAAACAAGTTTGCAAAAGTTTGTCACTGAAGGAGAAATGGTATGCTGGGTACATAGTAGAAAAAGAAAATAGTCATAAGATGTGGTTGTACCTTTCAATATATTTTTTGGCACATTGTGATTTTCCTCATCTACTCAAAACAAACAAGTTTGTGTAAGTTTGTCACCGAAGAATCAGACATTAAAGGTATGAGAGACACAAAGACCATCCAAAATGTTAAATTTGGCTAGTTGGCCAGGCCTCAAATAAATTTTACATATTTTGTTATTGAGTGCTTATTGAAGCAAACCTTATTATAATTGAATGGTAATGTCACTGTTTATCCAACGCTGACACGTATTTTTGTTGTCACTTTCAGATATGCATATGATGGTGTTAAATCCTGAAAAGGTGAGACGAATCTCATGAAACAGAGATGTGTATATTTGAAATTGCAGACACCAAAAATTTGATACATAACTTCATGTGTCTGTGAATATGAGTGAAATTGAACTTAAGCTTCAAGTCCTGTCTATTTGTTATATCGTTGTGTATTAGATCCTGGAAAGGTAAGAGAAATGTCTGTATTAAAAATATTGACGTCGCCTTCTCATCAGCGCAAGCTCCACGGTCAGTTGATCATCCGTCATGTCACAATCTCCTGTAATTCAGTAAACTTGTTGTAGAAGACAGAAACAAGAAAAGCATGATAGACATGTATCTAAGCACCAATGTGTCCTTTATGGTCATTGACTTTCCATTATTCCAAAAAGTCTAAGTAAAGAATAGAATCAGTCAAAACATTGAAAAAAATAAGACAAATGCGATTTTGCTGCGGAAGCCTTCCCTTTTTGCCATGTCCTTTTTACGATCTTTCCTTACAAGTCAGTGTAAAGGTTTCTTTCGTAAATTAAGTCATCTCAACTGTGAAGGCAAATATGTAACATTTTTGTATAAGAGTTAAGTTTTAAGATTTGAAAGCATAGTGACAGCTTCTTGATCCCATGTAGTCCATGCTTACATATGAAACTGAACAGTTATATGAAACTGCTTCTTTTATCAGAACTATTGCCACCATTTTGGAAAACGGAAAATGGTTTTAACTTGCATGAAACAGAATTAAAATAATGTTGATAGAAATTGTCAGATGGAGGCTAAATGTAAACATTTTTATTTGAATGGTAAATTGTATTCTTGTTGCCCTGCAAAACTGAGTCAGCTAAATTCTCTTCACTTTGGTCAAAATAGTGTTTTTACCTTTTTTATTGTCAGTGGATTGAGCCAATGGCTGATGCTGGTGGGGACCAGTACACCTTTCATATAGAAGCCACAGAGGATCCAGCAGACACCATCAAAAAGATCAAGGACGCTGGAATGAAGGTGAGTAGTCGCTTGCTACCTACCACCTGATACAATTTACAGAGTATCATTCCTTGAAAAAATGCACCTTTTGCTCTCAACTGTTAGGATTGGTGGTTTGTCTGTTTTTGGTTTGGGGAGCCTGTGGTCACAACAGGTCAATTGAATCATCTTTTGTTCCCAAGAAATCCTCGTTTACTGCACAGGGTGTGTGTAAAACATATGTATAGGGATTGGACAGATGCGTGATCGTGTTTTTCTGCAGAACAATTTGTGTTTTCTTATTTAAAGTACATTGGGTATCATTCAAATTTACACAAAATGGTAGAATTTCTGGATTCATAGGAAATCTCAGCTAGCTACAACCGTGAGTCAATGGGACTTCTACATTGAGTTAACTACCCAAAATAACATCGTTCCAATGATTTATATGAATGCAGTAACACCAAAGATAGCTTAGTGGGAAAGGCTAGCCTGATGAGTTGGTAGGAAGAAAGTTACTTAATTCACATTCAAATTTGATTTACTTTTTGAAAACATTCAAGAAATAAATCCAAATCTGCCTTATTTTCACAGACATTGAAAAAGTACATGAACAGTTCTATTACTTAATCAGATGGTGGCTTCAGTGGCTTATTATCATGTGATTGTGCTGGCTGCAATTACAATTGCATTTTTTTCCATTTCCTTCCAAAATTTGATACTTGTGGAGAGAGGTGTGTAGCGCTTTGTAGCTGCTCTCACAGGCTCTCTCTAGTCTGCTTGATTTTGCTGTGTCTATCTGATTTAGTTGCTCAAGTTTCATATCATCTGATTGGATATGTTCTCTAGACCAGAACTAAGTGCTTTGGAGAGATGGAAACTCTAACATTTTCTTGCATTTTTGGACTGATTTTGTTAACAAACTTGTCTCAAATTTCTGCTAGTCAGCATTGGAACAGTACACCCAGCTACACAGTCCATTCACTGCCAACTAGGGCCTTTCAAGCTGTGCAGTCATCCGAGTGTCCCTTTGGACTTAAGACGGGACATGCTATTGTTCCTTGGTCGAAGTCTCTTTGCTCTTTTCACACAACCATGACTCCTGGTATTATTCTGTATTCAGCAGCTCTTCTTCACAGTTTGTGTCCTTACTATACAACTGATGAATGCCCACTGGATATTAGAACCTGTCTAAGAATTCAGTCTCTTGAACTACAATGTAAACCATGCACTGTACATATACTACAGCAAGTTTCCAGTAGGCAGCCATGTTCACGATCTTGGAAGTTTGGAAAAAGGAAGAAATGTAGGAAACGAGGGAAAAGAGGCGGCAGGCGGGTCAACTCTTACCAGTCAATTCCTGTCATCTCCCTCGCTAGATGTCCACTACCTCATAACAAGCAGTCTTGAAGATCAAACATCATACAGCTTCCCACTGAATCGATCAATTCTCATCGAAGTCATGTCAATGGGAAAAACTCCCATTCTCAACATCCCTATGTTAAGGTTGGTCATTGGAATGCTCGTTCGATGAACAATAAAACCACCTCTCTTTGTGATCTCATATTGGACAATGACCTGGATATTATGATTATCACTGAATCGTGGCTAAGAGGCGACTACCGTGACGATCCCATCATTGCAGATATTAACACAACATTACCAAATTTTCTTGTCACTCATGTCCATCGGCAGTCCCGTGGTGGCGGAATATGTGTCATTTATCGTTCTAATCTTCTGGTCACTGTTATAAATGACACGTACAACTTTGCAACGTTTGAGATCATGAACATAGTGGTCCGTGTCTCCCCAGCGACAGTTTTTAAATTATACGCCATTTACAGACCACCCCCTTCAGCAAAGAACAAACTCTCTTTCGATGGGTTTGTGCGTGACTTCTTCACTTTGCTTGAATCCGTTACAGTTGATAGTCTTCAACCTATATTGATTGGGGATTTCAACATCCATGTTGACAATAGTAACAACAAAGATTCTATGGCATTTCTTGACTTATTGTATTCAGCAAGGTTGATACAACATGTCAGTGTGTCAACTCATCAAGCTGGACATACCCTTGATCTCGTAATCACACGGAAGAATGGTCATCCACTTCTCAGCACATCCTGCATCTCTGGACTACCATCTGATCACAATGCTGTAATCTGCACCTTGGACTTTGCTCGCCCTCCAACTTCTAAGAAATTGATTAAGTGCCACAAAATTAAAGATATTGATTTAGATCAGTTCCGTACTGATCTAATCTGTTCCCTTGCTGAATGCCCTGAAAATTCTAGTCCCTCAGATCTTGTAGAGCATTAAAATGCAGTTTTGCACAGCTTATTGGATAGGCACGCCCCTGAGAAACGTGTCTTTGTGTCCCTTCGACCCTATGCACCTTGGTATGACGAGAAAGTCAAAGAAGCAAAACGTGAGAAACGCCGTGCTGAGCGACGGTTAGCTAAAACTGATAATACAACTAATAGACAGATATATAAAGATAAATGTTCATCTTATAACAACATCTTATCCCAATCCAAAGCTTGTCATCTAAACACGGAAGTGGAACAACTTGATAACAAAGGTCTCTTTCGGTTGATGAACAAGTTAACCTCTTATTCGTCCAAACAAAGTCTTCCTAATTGTGAATCTGATGAGAAGTTAGCCAATGATTTTGCAATGTTCTTTCATTCTAAGGTTCAGAATATTGTGAGTAGACTGGATAGCGGTGGAATGGATTCTGAAGTTCTGTTACATGTTGTGACCCACAGGACTTTCTCAGAGTTTGCCCCTGTATCTGAGAATGATATACTTTGAATCATAAAGGAGAGCCCTTCAAAATCCTGTCGACTGGATCCAGCTCCTACGTGGCTCATCAAAAAATGTCTTGAAGAGCTGGTATCATTTATAACCAAACTCGTGAACTCTTTACTTTCAACTGGGGTCGTGCCATCGCCATTCAAGACTTCCCATATCACTCCCATCTTAAAGAAAACACAACTTGATGCAGATAACCTGGCTAACTATAGACCAATCGCTAATCAGATGTTTCTGGCTAAAATCTTGGAGAGGGTTGTCGCTACCCAGCTACGAAACTATCTTCATGATAATCTCTTCCCCACCATGCAGTCGGCGTACCGTGAAAACCATTCAACGGAGACTGCCCTCTTGAAGGTTTGCAACGACATCCTGCTTGCTTTGGACAGTGGACATGAGGCCATCTTAGTGCTACTTGACTACTCTGCAGCTTTTGATACGATCGATCACATTACAATAATCCAACGCTTCCGCAATATCTATGGCATAGATGGCATCCCTCTGCAGTGGCTAAGTTCCTATCTCGAGCACCGAAAACAAATAGTTGTCATCAATGACGCTCGATCTGATGAATACCCCCTTACTTGGGGAGTGCCTCAGGGCTCAGTCATGGGGCCATTAGATTTCATCTTATATACTGGTCTTTTAAGCCAAATCATCTCTGCCCATAAAGGTGTTCACCACATGCTTTATGCGGATGACACTCAACTATATGTTATCATCCAACGTGACACTTTGGCATGTGGCATGTCAACGATGGAAGACTGCGTGAAGGACGTAAAGCTCTGGGCCAGCAGTAACAATCTTCAGCTCAATGGTGATAAGACTGAACTCATTCACATAACCTCTCAATTTCGCAAACGCTCCGAATCCCCAATACTCAATGTTGATGGCTCAATAATAAAATCGTCTGCCTCTACTAGGGATCTCGGTGTCACTCTCGACAACTCTTTAAACCTAAAAGAACATATTCGCAAAGTCTGCCGTGCTGCAACTTTCGGAATCTACAGAATTGGTAAAATCCGTAAATACCTCAATCAAAGTTCCACCGAGCATCTCGTCAATGCCCTTGTCACCTCACACCTGGACTACTGTAACAGTTTGCTGATTAACTTGCCTGCTGCTGATCTTGCCCAACTCCAACACATTCAGAACACTGCTGCTCGCCTCATCACTCGAACCAGAAAACACGATCACATTGCACCCGTCTTTCGTTCACTTCACTGGCTCCAGATTCCCCAGCGCATTCAGTTCAAGATCCTTCTACTCACTTACAAAGTCATCAACAACCAAGCTCCTTCATACATATCTGAACTGATTGCACCCAGATCTCTCACCCGTATGAATCTTCGTTCCTCATCAAAATCTACACTTGCACCTGGTCCTCGGACCCACACCCGTTATGGGGACCGCGCATTTTCTGTTTGTGCTCCCTTCCTTTGGAACAATCTTCCCGCCTTCATCCAACATGCTCCAACTACAAACAGCTTTAAACAGTTACTCAAGACTTACTTATTTCGCACTCTTCAGTAATCATTTTCACATCAGAATAGTATTTCTTGTAATTATGTAATTGTATCTTATCTCTTATACAATATTTACGTTATAGTTTGCCTTATTTTGTACTTGTAAAGCGCTTAGAAACAATATGTCTTAAGCGCTATATAAATGTGAATTATTATTATTATTATACTTTCTTCAGTTCTCAGAATGGCACATTTGTGCAGTTCCTCCATAAGAGATATCAGTCCAGTGTTCTCCCAGCCCCATGCTCTCAGTCTAAGTCATTCTGTGTACTGTATATGTTACTTATCATGATAGGGGCCATTATAACCTCAGCACTGTTTTAACTGTCAGAGGTGTTCTTCAACATCCATCAAACAGACTTTTATCTCAAAAACAATTGGTTTAAGTCCTTGTAGTTTTCTCCGCAGAAATTTTTTTCTTTCCAATCTAAAATTGCATGAATTTAATGACATAACTTCTTTTGAAACTAGGCGAATTGCATGTGTTTGCGATTCATTCGACATTTAAAGTCATTCCAACATTCAACCCCCTCTTAGGTTGGCATCGGCTTGAAGCCAAAGACTCCGGTGGAGGCGGTATTTCCGTTTGTGGAAGATGTTGACATGGTGCTCATTATGACTGTGGAACCTGGATTTGGAGGCCAGTCTTTCATGGAAGACATGATGCCAAAGGTATTGTGTCATGAGCACTGAAATGTTATCCTTAGTTTACTCCCAGTTCTAAATCTAGGAGAGGCAAAAATTCCCAGTAGATACTCACAGCTGATTTTAGTGTAACTTTGGAACTTAAAAAACCATGCACTTTTAATCCAGTTGCTAACTTGGTAGAAGTTATTGAATATTTTTTCAAGCAAATTACCACCTTGGGGTATCTCTCAGATATACCAGATTCACTATGATGTACGAGAAATTTTCATATGTAACATAATCTATTCCGCCATTTGAGGATCGGTGGGATGCGATGAGGGCTCAGATAGGGCTCCTCTCTCATCGATCCGTCTGTCTCACATTTCCAAGTTTTAGGAGAAGAATTATGTGAATGAATGTTGTTTCAATTTAATTCTAGGTGCAAGCTTTGAGAGCCAAGTACAAGTCATTAGATATCGAGGTTGATGGCGGTCTCAGTCCTTCAACTATTCATAAAGCAGCAGAGGTATGTAGACAATATTAAAGAGAGTCACTGGTAACAGTAATCATCATCTTTTATTTCCTCGCAACTTTATATTCTCATATTTTTCGCACCCTTCCACCAACTTGCTTTGCACCTCTATATTAACTTCTGAACACTGGTCCAAGCAACCAGCTCATCTGTGTCACAGGCGAGGGGACGCTCAGAATCAATCGTCTTTCGTCTTGTTATCAAACTTGCTCACATTTCAAACAACAGAAACCTATTGGTGCAAACGTGTCAATTCTCGTACCGTTATTTTGCGTGGCATGGAAGTGGTGCTGCAAAGGAAGATTTTACCCTGTCAAACAGAGTAAGAATGGTTTTGTGTGACCTGGCATGTGAAGCACTACCTTTTTTGTTCATGTCCCAGGCCGGAGCGAACATGATTGTGTCAGGCAGTGCCGTCGTAAAGAGCCCTAACCCCAAGGAGGTCATCACTAAACTGAGAGGCTGCGTGGAGGAATGGATCATGAAAGCCACCCTGGAGAGGTGATGCAGCTGCCGCCGAGTCTTTTCAGGGGATGATGGGAAGGCTAATCATTCCACATATCAAAAGGACTTTCAATGGCAAGATCTGAGAGGTGTCTAATTATGGTATTTTGGATGGGAATCCTTTTATATTCATTTGGTATTGAAAGTATGCCTTTATGGTGATATGTTAACTTGGTAAGGGTATCACTATAATTAAGGTTTGGCTCATGGTAAGACTTCATCTTCTGGCAAAGTGGAAACAGTACTGTCAGTAACAGTAGTGAAGAATGCGGTATTTGTCCATCTCGAACGGATCTTAAAAAAATGTCATGCTGTAAGCAGACCACCGAGAGAGGGTAAGAAAATGCTCCTCAGTGTGGGTCCACCTTACCTTTGAGTAAGTTCTGTTGGAACATATACAAGTCTGAAATTTTGTAACATATCAGTAGTCAAATTTCAAATCTATCTGACAGGATGTTGGTAGAACCTGATGCAGACATTGTGAAAGGAGAAAGCTGTATTTATCCCTCTGAATTTGGATGTAAATTGGGAGGAATCAATCTTTGAAGTTGAGGAGGAATTAATCTTTGGGAGGGCTTGTAAGAAAGGTTTTCTGTGTGGATAATACTTTACTTACCCCATTGACACCTCCAGGAAAAGCTCTGGTTTACTTTTCATGTGGTTTTAACTTCAATGCAAGCCTTCCAAATTTCCAGCTTGCAAGTTTTGCAAGAAGTGCAGTTACTCCCAATTATGCTACCTTTCATTGATATGCAAGTGTCAGTATCGGTACTGGTGTTGCAGCAGCAGCAG
Source organism: Stichopus chloronotus (assembly GCA_021234535.1). Classification (NCBI taxonomy): domain Eukaryota; kingdom Metazoa; phylum Echinodermata; class Holothuroidea; order Aspidochirotida; family Stichopodidae; genus Stichopus; species Stichopus chloronotus. The sequence goes on from CM037835.1 coordinate 9,026,910, forward strand.
AAAGTTCAAACATTCTACGCAGTCTGATAAAAACTGATACAAGTTCAGAAAAGATCAAAGTCAAAATATTTTACTGAGAAAACTTTTTATTTTCATTATTTAATAAAAATCATCAAATTTTTCACTTGAAACATTTTATTTTTTGTGTTTTCTTTCTTTTTTTTCTTGTTGTCAAGTTTTTGCTATTTTCTCGATATTCTTGTGCCTTTGTACACGAAGCTAATGAAGGTTGCATTCCAAGGCAAAAAATACACAATCTGAAGAAAACGGAGACTCGGACTCCCCCAATTTCCTTTACCAGCCCTGAATGGACCGACGACAACTGTGAGAGGCAGGGAAACCTCCCTTCTTCCTCTCACACACAGACGACAATAATTATATTCATAATTGAAAATGAAACTGATGACGATAATAACATGTGAAACCAATAGAATGAAAATGATACACGTTGAGTATCTTACATTTGAAGAAAAGCCAGTCCTAATGCATCGAGAACGATTCACATCCCAATCCTGCAGTTTTCATGTTTTTCCCAAACAAATTCTAAGACTTTTCTACCAGTATTCCTAAAGGAAGATTCACCTACCCATTTATGAACACTTCAAATCATTCCCACTGACCACCTCCTTCCGCAGAAGATGGAAGAAGTCAAAGTTCGAGGTAAAAAATACAATAATAGAAACAGAAGAATGTAAATAATATTTGGATTTGAGGTAAAAATTGAAGAGAATGCGTATCAACGCAAGACCTATTCCGTTCTTCCCTCCCTACTGCTTTGTTTCTTTTCTTTCTTGAGCATTCTCATTACTTCATCAAGGTCATCTTGAGCATATGGACTTCTTCAGACATACACCTACGAAGAAAATCTTCAAAGTTACTCTTTAGAGCAGCAAAAAGCATTGAAACCTGTCGAACTCCCAATCAAAACTTGCTTTCCATGTCCATCATCTTTGCAATGAGTGTAAAACCACCAAATATTGCAAAATCCTTTCATTTTCAAAGCAGATTCAATTTCTTGTTCCTTACGAACATTTTTTGGTTTTTATAAACACAATCATGGGATGCGATGACATTGTGTAGTCCCAGCACCCAAGATTCTACAATGTTATGCAACAAATGACCAAACTGTGTTAAAGGCTAACTGCCTGAATGCCAGTCTGTTCGGTTTTAGGGCATCAAATATGGATTTCATGAAATCTTACAATGAATTTACATTGCATACGGAGCATGAACCATGAAAATAAAATTTATTAATTGCATTCAAGACAAGTTTTTGTAGAAAACCTTTGGATAGGACAATCAAAGTTTATGTGCTAGCTGTCCATTAAAGATCCAACTGAAATTGTTTTATGTTTCAACGGGAGTCCTACAACAAGATCATGACTTCTTCAAAATTTGGGAAGTATTTTTTTTTTTTTTTGAGCCATTGACACACTGATACTAAAAGTTACAAATTCCACCCTCCACCTTTTCTTCACATGAAAAGTGTCAAATAGGACAACACTACGAACTGACTCCAGATCAACTGCACCAAAAACACACAGCTGAAAAGACTTTCAAATAACAGAAACCAGTTGCTTCACTCCTACAAAATTCTGTAATTCTTTTGGTAATGTTACTATTGTAACTAAGTTTTCAAATATTCAATGATAATCTACTCCCAACTTTCTGCCCCCACCTTCAACACTGTCTGATTTGAAACTGACCAAAGTCAATTTCCCTGCTAAAGACTGACTGTCAAGTACAAAACATACAACATTCCAAAGGGTCAAGGTAGTACATAAAAAAAATATCACTAAATAAGTAAAGTGTTGCTCACTTAAACCAAAGTCTGTGCTGAATGGGATTAGTTTGTTGATCTCCTTGCAACTAAATTTCAACTGCAACAAAAGCACATAATGACGTGAAGTAGGCCAGTGCACCATACAAGTTCTCTTTAGGATGTTCTAACTTCTAGGATCAAGTTGCCCTTAATGTCACATAAATTTAGAACAGGCAAGTGAAAGTTGCAGAAACTGACACAGGTTTAGGGGAGCAATTCAACTAAACATCAAACGTATCGGTAATGTTGCATGGCCATTGCCTTTTTTGTTTCACTTTTTGAGCAAATCTCTTTGATTTCACCTAAATTGATAGGGATGCACATCATGACTGGAGGATGGAAATGCACATCATGAATGGAGGATGGAGAAGCAGACAATGACTGGAGGATGGAGAAGCAGATCATGATTGGAGGATGGAGAAGCAGACAATGACTGGAGGATGGAGAAGCAGATCATGATTGGAGGATGGAGATGAACATCATGAATGGAGGATGGAGAAGCAAATCATAATTGGAGGATGGAGATGCACATCATGATTAGAGGAATGTAGGAGAGTAGGTTACAGAAAGTGATACTTCTGGCAGTGGCAAGATTCATACAAAGCCAATTAATATTGAAACTATCCTTTTCAAACCTTCACAATCCCAGTAACGATCATACTGTACTCTGAGCTTGTCAAAGTTAAACGTAAAAAGTAAACACTCATATTTCCGTAATTCTAAGACCGGATCTAAATGAGCCCTCCTCAATTGACAAACGGCTTTCTTTGAGAAGGAGGCAAACTTTCACAAGATGTTTGTTCCCTTTTGAACCCCACATGGTACAAGACACTGTCCATTTCAATGTTACTTACGATGTGTACACATGTATAGCATGACCTTGTTTGGTAACAATGAATAGTCTAAAATAATTTCAGTGAAGAAGCAGCCCCAAGGGCATGTTTTTTTATATCAAATTCTCAGGAAGCTTTCTTTTTTTGCAAAAGTTTCAGTAACATATAAGATAATGCTATGAATGACAGATGCAAAAAAAAAATGTCTCATGAAATCATTCAGTTAATCGACCAATTACTCTTCTACAAGTATACTACATTCATTGAGATGGTAGGCCATTACAAATAATAGAGATCTATTTCTCTGGAGGACTAAATCTTGCAGAAGACCTTTTAGGTTTGACATATACAGTGATCAGTAATGAGGCATCTAGAGGATAAATATAAGACTACTACTCCTCTTGCGTTCAAGCGAGATCCTCAAGAGATTTATCAACTGTACTCTGTAATACTGGATACCAAATGGGAATGCTTCTAATGCTCCACAGAGTACCTACACGTAACTTCAACTTAATGAGATGCACGTATTAGTTTAAAATAAAAGAAGTACAGGAGACAAAAACAGTAATAAAAGTAGGGATGGATTGACTGGATGCCCTAAGGAATTATAAAAGAGTAGAGAAGGTGTGGGTGTGGTGGCGGGGCGACCTGCCAGTCTAATCTAGGTGACACCCTTACCACATTCGCAAATCGCAAAAGCAATGCACCAAACAGAACCCAACCGATGAAATGTTTGCTAAATCTGACAGGACGATGGTCTTCTAGTTACCCTCTTCCTCCAAACCAGAGAACATGTTCTTCTGTGTCCAGTCCTATTTTGATAAATGAAGACAAAAAGAAGACAAAGACATAATGTGACATGAAATTACTTTTGGATACTGCAGTTTGCCTCCCTGTGTAATGACTCTGCAAAAAAAACGTGACACAGAGAAACAGGGATGCATCTTTAAAGACTGTGACTGTGGGAACAGATCAGGCAAAAAAAAAAAACAAACAAACAAATACATGCCTGAAATAGCAAGAGAGGAATCATTTGTATCAGTTTTAGAATGGTGTAACATGATGCAATGACTAATAGTTTGTGTACAAATGCTTCACCTTTCGCTGAAATGGCTTTTGCTGCAGCACTATGGAGAAAAATGCTCCCAAACACTAACTAAAAGTAAATTGGTTATGTTGCTCAAGGCCACACAGTTGAGGAACCCACTAGGTTGGTAACTTAAATGTTTCACTGGAATTTGTTTCTTTTGCATCCCATCCTGCATGGCCACCTGGTCCCATTGGTCCTTAAAAAATCTATTGAACACTGATCTTTTCATAACCACAAAGTGAAAGGACTTTGTGATTCCTTGCCAATATCTCCTTTTTTTCTCCAAACACACACAATCACATTTAAACAAAAGTGACCAAGGGAGAAGGGAAGGGATCATATAAAAAAAAAAAAAAAAACAGAACACAAGAATGTAAACCACATATGAAAATTGTGGTAATAAAGCTCATAAGTGGATTGAAAGTTCTGACACCAAAGTGTGGTTAAAAGACTGCAAAGGCAACCTGGAGAATAATTCCCTGCCCATGGGTAGTTCCCTTGGGGAAAAGGTGACTAAAAGAAAGTACTATGTTGATCTTGACAGGGCCTTGCTGGTAAAGAAGTTGCTGATAAATCTAACAAGCTATGTGAAGTGATGTTCAAATGATTGTTTGGAGAGGGTTACCCACAACAATGGGCTTTAAATAGCTTGTTGAAGAAAATGAGACCAAATTCTATTTAGCAACATTTATCTGCCATTACACATTTTGGCAAGAAGCAAAATATTACACAATTGTTATCTACATGTGGGTCCACAAATGTCAGCTTTTGCTATAAATACAAATCTCTAAGATCATTAACTCTGCAACTTTAACGTTCGACTGAGTATGAAAACATGATTTTCTGAGTCTCCAGTGGGACAATTCATATAACAGAGACCATCTACTCATCAACTGCTTGCAATTTTGACAATCTGAAGTCCTACTTAAATTAAGTTGCCGAGATATCTCCCTTTAACTGGTTTTCATCCTTATGCTCTGGTGAACTCAAATGACCTTCGACCCCCATGAAAAACAATAGTGATCATCTACTCACAATGGACTATCAACAACTCTGAAGTTCAAGCACCTTTTGCTCCTTGAGATACCAAGGTTTTCAAACTATGTCCTCTATTGACCTCACATGACCTTTGACCTCCATACAAAATGACAAACATCATCTACTCATCAAGTGCTACCAATGATAAGAGGTTGAAGTTCCAACCACATTGCGTTGCTGAGATATCTCCCTCAAAAGGTTTATGCTCTGGTGGCCTAAAATGATCTTTGACCTCCATGAAAAGGAATAGGGATCATCTACTCATTATGGACTACCAACACACCAACTTTGAAGTTCAAGCACATTTTCCACTCTTGAGAAATCGTGTCTACAAGCCAGGGCATCACATACATACACACACACACACCATCACCCTTGCATAGATTCCTTGCCTGCCTTCGGCAAGGAATAAAAAACTAGCCCAAAATAGGTATTTACTGAAAAATTGCTTCTTCATTTCCAGGGTAGAAATTTTGCTGCACAATTGACAGAGTGTACTCCTGTTCTGACAATTTCATTTGCATATCCACACTTGGTCCCAAATCCAAGACTTAACTAAAAGAACTGAACTTCAGGCAAGTACATCAAAGACCATTGGGATTGTGGACATCTATGTAGCACCCCCTGGTTACACCGATCCACTCAGTAACTCATACGGCCTAGGCTATGAGATATGTGCGTTGAAAGTGAGATTGATAAAATGTAACAAGCAAAATAGACCTGGCCCTGAATCGTAACAGCACGCACATAGAGCCATACACGTATGTATGGCTACGGTAAAACACACAAAGCACTGCCGCAGGGAAAGAAAACTCACATATGCCAAGTAATTCCTGCATTTAAGTTGCCTACAAACTCGACTGAAACTGTGACAGGAATAATACTAGGCCTAATATACTCCAGCAGCAACAATTTTGGCTTTGAAGGTACTTCTGTTTGCTTTTCACTTGTTCGTGCCAACTAATAATTCAAACAAATAGAAGGGAAAAACACCATGATCGCACTGCCATTGGTCGTTTATGTAGAATACATATGCTATATCAGTACTATGACTACGAGGCAACCTGTATTTGTGCATGCGCTGCATGTGCCACTGGCAGCTACCAGTTTGAAGCTAGCATGCACACAGTGCTAGTGGGAGATGGAAATGACTTGAAGCAATCAATCAGATTACCTACTTTCTCTAAGTGAAAGTCGGTGATATTTTGAATGGTACCCAGTCCTACACACTATGATAGAATACAAAGGATATATTGCAAGTTGGCTGAAATGGCAATTAGCACTTAATAAAACAATACAAATGTCTGCCTCGCGGTTCACCTTCACAGTGAATCTGCAAGTGAAGTGAGTACACAAGAGGGTACTATTCAAGGGCACCAATGCTGATGAAAACGAGGAAAAACAAGAGCCCAAGGCACTTTGGTTCCTTGCACAAATGGAGAGCATATAATGTTAATTATGAAGTAAAAAGGAGCATATTGCATTATTTTGTACAATAGCCTATGTGGTCCATTTCTGAACATGAACTCTCACTTTTGTAACATAAAATCTGTAGAGAAACATATTTCATGCTTCTATAAAATGGCCCATTTCAGACATTGGACCCCAAACATGACAAACATGCACCCACATGGAACCACTTCCATAGCACTAATGTGACCAACCATCAACAGTGTTACATACAATCTGTAAGAGAAGAAGTATTTTGCATGATTTCACAACAGCCTAGGGGCACTATGGTTCCCTGTACTTGGAATATACATACTGTAAAATGATATGCCTGAGTTCATAAATATCAAAGAAGCCATTTCAATTAATGCAATGAACTGATGATGTTGATTTCTGCAATATACACCAATATCCCATTCATTCTACAAAACACAAACAGCTGTGCATTTCTCATTTCAAGAAGGGGCTCTGCAAATTGCAATATGGCTTATCCCACCTATGCCCCCTTAAAGTCCAATAAACTGATGGTATGCCCTGGGGGAACTACTGGGGTCTAGTTTAAACTGGTAAGAACACCAACTGACTTATTTTCTTTCATTGTTACCTTCCACCTCACTAATTGAAAAGACACTCACATGAATGCACACATTAGCACTCAGGCACGAGGAGGTAAACTGATCCAGCCAAAACTTGTTTGGTGTGACCACCTACAGTAGTGCAAACAACACTGCTTCTTTTTCATTTGATCAAGAAATTGCTAACTCAAGCAGTGCTTTAATGATGCACTGGAGGGGGACTGATGGTACATATGAGCATCCATAGCATCAGGTTTTCAGACTTTTGCCCCCAGTTCCCCCCAGATGACCTTTCACCTCCACCAAAAACAATAGGGCACACCTTCTCAATATGGCGAACCTACATACTACGTTTGACTTTCATCGGACTTTCCCCTGTTGAGTTAGAGCATACCAAAGCAAAACAAAGTTTTGCTCCCAGTTCACCCAGATGACCTTTGACCTCCACCAAAAACAATAGGGCACACCTTCTCAATATGGCAAACCTACATACCAAGTTTGACTTTCATCGGACTTTCCTCTATTGAGTTACAGCGTACCCAAGCAAAACAAACTTTTGCCCCCAGTTCACCCAGATGACCTTTGACCTCCACCAAAAACAATAGGGCACACCTTCTCAATATGGCAAACCTACATACCAAGTTTGACTTTCATCGGACTTTCCTCTATTGAGTTACAGCGTACCCAAGCAAAACAAACTTTTGCCCCCAGTTCACCCAGATGACCTTTGACCTCCACCAAAAACAATAGGGCACACCTTCTCAATATGGCAAACCTACATACCAAGTCTGACTTTCATCGGACTTTCCTCTATTGAGTTACAGTGTCCCCAAGCAAAACAGACTTTTGCCCCCAGTTCCCCCAGATAACCTTTGACCTCCACCAAAAACGATAGGGCACACCTTCTCAATATGGCAAACCTACATACCAAGTTTGACTTTCATCAGACTTTCCCCTATTGAGTTACAGCGTTCCTAAGCAAGTGTCACAGATGCACACACACACACACATACACACACACACACACACACACACACACACACACCAACCTGACTGCATAGGTTCCTTTGCTGTCGCAAGGAACCAAAAACACATAACGGGCTGAGTAAGTCCAAGAATTGAAGCTATGGGCTTAGATTAATCAAATGGTATGCAAGCAATGAATCAATTGTACAATATACTATAACACTACCAAAAGAGATATAAAGAACACAAGACCATTATTTCTTGATGACAAAAACCCCAACTCGTCTGTTTTCAACCTAACTTTTCACCCTTAATTTTGGAATGTATTTAGTATTCACCCACCTTTGGCTTTGGTTCTTCATATTTGGGCATTTCTGCAGGTTTTCTAGGAGGCCTTTCTTGTTTCTTCTCCACATGTTTCTTCGGTGCAGGCTTTGATCCACGGCCATCACCTAGGGAAGAATGAAATTGTGGAGTCGTCAATCAGCCACTGAGGCCTTCAACTGGCTTGAAACACTCACCACATAAACAGCAAAGTACACATTAGACAAAGACAGCACACACCAATTCCTTCCATCTTTCCCACAATATGTGCAAGTTGGAAAAAGTTAAACTTGAAAGCTAACCACTAGAAGAGTATGTACAGCTTAGAGGCATTGACAATTAATCACATTTGAGGCATTAACAATTAATCACATTTACATGGAATATTGTATAATTGGGGCCCATTTAATCATTCCTTGCACTTAAAAGGAAAAAAAATCATTCCATCTATAAATCCCTTTGCCTTAATCATTCCTGTTTTCCCCAACAACTCCCAAAATGACTCCACCTGATGACCGTCTCTTCTCTCGATCTTCGTGGTGATGTCCACCTCCTCCTCCACTCTGTTGCTCCTTTGGAGATGTTGGCTCTTTTGGACTATCTGTGGAAGGCGTCCGCTGTCCTGTGCTCGACCTCGGGGAGATCACGTTGTCCTTCCTCTTGGACCAAGCATTCTCTTTGGGAGGGGGTGCTGGCATGACAACCTTGAGGGGTTCATCTTTGAAGGACTTGGGTGATTTGGGCGACGTGGGCTCAGCTGGGGAGGTGTTGGCCACAGGTGATGCAGGGTCCTCCTTGTGGAAAACTGCGTCCTCGTCGTTGGACCGCTCACTTTCTCTGCGAATCATCACTGGAGGCAAAATGAACAGATATCTTAGATGATCAAAACCAGAAATGTATGGTCAAACTATCACCATCAATTAACCCCTGATAGGTATACTGACTCCCTCAAAGAAGCTGATGGAAGTGGAGGTTGAAAGGCCAATTGGATGCATTATGTTAAAACAGGTCACCGCTGTTATACTTCCAGTTAAACTCCTGCATCTTTTGCAGAGGAACAGGACAGTGACCTTTTGCATGGGTTTGACAATTTCTTGACACAAAATTCCAATTGCATTTGCAGCAGATTTCATGAATCTTTGCTCCATTTAGTCACTCCGTACCCTTTTGGGGTTTGTTACATGGATATCCAGTCACACTGGAGTGACAAACACCCACGGGCCATGGAATAGAGTAAACTTGAAAGAGTGGTTCAGATGGCGTTTAAAATGTTCACTTAAACTCCAAAATCATACAAAGCAACATGCCAGCAACTCTAAATCTGCCCTGAGTCTTTGTGTATAGCTACAGATCATTTGAAACCATTCAGAACTTTCAAGTGGACAACTGAGCCTGTGAGGTAAAAGCTGACCACAGACAAGAGCGAGCAAAACCATTTTTTTTGAGTCATCACAGCCAAATCACAACATTTAGTTCCAACTCAGTAGCAATGAAAGTGACACATTTCTAAGACTTCTAAAATGTTGGGGGTAGATTCTCTAGTGAAAATTTAAAAGATATGCAATTTTTGTGATAAGTTCCTTCACTATGACCCTTGTGGTCATCATAGGTTTGTGATGGCATGGGTATCTATCTTCATTTTACAAATTTAAGACCTAGAAATCTTTCTCACATCAACCAAATTTTCATTTAAGACAACTATAGTTAAAGGTTGATCATGATGATGATGGTACCTGGTCTGGGTCCACTTCGACCAGAACCAGAGCTACTGTGCCTGGTCCTGCCTTCATGGCTAGTCTCGCTCTCTGTCCGCGTGCGCTCTGGTCTGTTGATCAAAGAAAACAATTCTCACTGGATAAGTGTCAGCATGATGGCTCTGAATGCAGGATGTACTTTTAAAGGGAAATAGGACGTTTGTTTCAAAGAAAATATCCATATTTTTAAAACCAATATTTGTGGATGATGAATGATAGATTATTCAAAATAAGAGAGGACAGTAGCCTTCTTTTCAAGAAATAACTTTCCCACAGATAGAAACTCTAGTTATTTGTTGCTCAACCCTAATTTGTTCACCCAAACTCAAAATTCAAATGATGCATCTTCTGTTACTCATCACATGCGTAATGTTTTGAGGAGATGAAGCTTTGGCAGGTGTTTATTGATGAGACTGGACGGTTTAACAATGACGAAAGCTATTTCTTTTGTATGTCATGTTGGTGTCTTCTAAATGCCCCGTTTCCCTTTAATATACACAAAGGCACTTTCATGGAAGGGATTAACCCCAAAATTTTGGCAGTATTTGGACATATCTGAGAAAAAGGGAGAAATGGAAATATCTTGGATTACTAACAATCAATTATTAAGAAAATAATTATTGGTCCAAGAATGAGAATAGTGAAAGTACTTTTTACTACACAGGTAACATTACAAAAGTTATCATACATACAATACAAAATTTAAACTAGCCATAAAGTGTTTCTGCTGTTTCAATCTCCTACTACTAACATTAATAATACAAACCAGGCTTATAAGTCCAATACAATCACTTGATGTCCTCACAATTTAAACTGGCTGTAAGTTTTCCCCAAATATGGTGAAGCTTTCAAGAACAGGTCAAAGGCCTTTCCTCACTATGTATCATGGTGATGTCAGTACCCAGCCTCTCAATGCCAGTAATTCTGATGATGATGATAATGTGGTTCTTAAAATTTTGCTTTTTCCAATCCAGTTTAAGTCAGATACAATATTTTCTGCCAAATTTTAAGATTGAATTGACATTTTTTGCTTACATCTGCAGAGATGGAGTCAGGGAGCAAGGAGATGTGGGAGAAAGTCAAATCAGATGGCTTACTTGAACACAGAAAGGTTTACGTTACCTATTATGTTTTCATTTACATTGATCAGCTAGGTTTTCATTCATACATAGCAATACATGTAATATACCCATACTTAGAGAACTAATTCAACCTCTCATGTTTTCTTGACTATTATCCAACAAAAATTTGAGCTTTTAGAGCCCCTGATATTTTTCTTTAAGTGTAGAAAACAAACTTGAAGAGAGCAGAATCCCTTACATAATTTACAATCAGTTTTTCACTCCTTTGAAATATAAATTGAATGCAAACCCATCTTCCTCACCTTTCCCTTCTGTTAACATCCTTCTCGCTTTCTTGCCTCCTCCGTTCCAGGGCATCTGCCTCTCGTTGCCTCTTGATTTTCTCCTCAATTTCAAGTTCCTTGGAGGCAGTGTCCACTGGTTTTGCGCCACCGAATATTGAGGAGGAGGATGAGGATGTGGCTGTGTCTGTTGAATTTTCTAAGGGTTGTGAACGCTTTGTAAGGACCAGCTTCTTTCGTTCCTTGGTAACTTCTAAGGCACCAAAGGAATGAAAAACTCATTCAAATTTCATGTCTCCTGTAGGAACTGAGGGAGCTATTACAGTAAACCAGGTTTCCTCAGTCAGCTGCAGTCATGCAACATGTGACACACAACGTGGCATAGGATAGCATGTAACAAAATTACTGGAAGAATGTTGGAAAGCCGAGAACGTATCACAAACATACTGCCAAGAATTATTCAAAATTAGGTCAATGTGTTACTCCTCCAAAATCACAGGCTGAAGCGTACTGAAATAATTTCATTTGGTCTCACAAAGAAGTAAGATTACTGTCAACTAAAAAAAAAAAAGACAAATTGTGGAAAAATTTGGCATAAAATGGTGAGCAAACTTTGCACAATTTTGCATCTGAGGCAATTCTGAATCGAAAAAAAAAGGGCAAGGGATGCACCTCCTTATACCCTCTCCGAGGACAGCATCGAGTGTGACAAGTGTCAGAGTATTAAATTACATCAAAAGAATTTCGCCGCGTGGCACTTCATCAAATATAGGCCCAGCAAGATGCCTCCCACAGTATGATACTGGGGTCGTTTTGATGGATATTTCACAGGTCTTACTGTGTTCCGTGTACCATAATTCCACAGAGTTCAACATCTCTTAGCTAAACACTCTCTACAGCTGTGGATACTTTTTCTACAAGTGATAAGCAAACAAAGCCCATGGTTGACCAGTATCTGCCTTTGTGCCTTTTCGAAACATTCCCCATTATCATTAATGGAAGGTGCTCTCTCTCAGAATTGGATGCCTGTGAGTTACTTTATATCCAGACATCTTTCTGGTGACACTGTTAAAATCTACAGCTTTGTAAACACATATTTGTCACTGAGGAAAGAGCAGACCTATTACTTCAGTTTACCGATGACCGTATGCAGTATTAAATGTCCTCTTAGTGCACTGGGTGATATGAATGCCACCCATGAGATTGCTGAATCTGTGCTTTTTTTTTTTTTAGTGATAGACTTGTTTTTATTCAGTGTGTAGTGACAGTCTACATTAATTGAAATGCAGACTGACAACTATCAACAAATTTGTACTTTTCACGATTCAAATCTGTCTTGCCACAAGAGCGCCACATTTTTCATACACTGTTGTTTCATAGAAGTTATGGGCTAGCTAAAACTTATGTTAGGCTTAAGATGATAGCCAGCATTGGCTAGTCTTACTAGGTCTTACTGTCAGGCTATGTCACAGTCCCATTAAGAAATCTGTACAAGTGATATTCAAAGAATGCCCATTCCATGTGTCTTTCTTAAGCAAAGAAATGTTTCTTGTAGTGAAGGCCTCCCTTTTTGTCTATCCTTATGCTGGACTTAGCCTAGGCCACTTAGTTTACTTCAAACTTACATCTAACATACACTTTTATCCAAATGTCATGCATTGTAGGCCCTAATCGCAACAGACTGCCAACAATTGTAGGCCTAACAATTGTAGGGCTAACACTGTAGGCCTATCTAGTGTACACATGTACATGACAAAAACTTGGAGACTGCCATGCTTTCTTCCAATACTGCACTATCTGCCTGTTGCAAAGACGTTGGTCAAATGTCTATTAATCGCAACTTAATCAAGTTATGTACACAATTATCAAGATAAAGTAATTGTCGCAAGGGTATGACTTGTCTTCTTGCAGTTGCATATTCTTGTTAATTACAATTGATTATTATTAAAGCAAGACCCTTGTTCTATTTTTTTATGGAAACATGCATGATCTATATGAAATACATGGCAAATGTACTAGTTGGCAGGTCTGTTATTGTGAAGTGTTATTTATCAAATCATATATACATATATGGGGCATATCGGCAAACTAAACAAACAGGCAAACACTTCTACTTGCCTCTTTCACCTTCGCTCCCTTCCCTCCTTCCACGATCTTCGTTTCCTCTGTCTCTACCATAGTCATCTGCTCAGAAAGAGTTAAGAATGTCATTAGTACGGATTAAAGGAGAACAAAGTCCGCATCAGCCTGACTACATTGTAGCTCATCTGAGCAGAATAAAATAAAATCAAGACAGAAACAATCGCATGAACCATGGAGAGACAAAATGCTGAGTAAGAAATGAAAGTAAACAAGATAGTATGCAGGGCGTATGAGATTTTCTTCTGTCTTGTTGCCTGTTTTTACAGAACAAACTTTTTTTTCTTCTTTTTGTGCTGAGTCAACATTTGTGGGTATCCAAACAGAAGCAATGGATTTAGAAAGAAACTACAAGATTCATGTTACCTCAGTTTCATGTTCCTTTCTATTGTGGCTGTTAGTTTTTTAAGGCATTCATTTTGTGATAAGGAAGACAAAACATGTTTACAGTCACTACTTCTTATCACAAGTTAAACCACAGATAAAGGGTGCCCATTCAGGCATATTCTGTCCCACAATTTACTGATTTTCAGTGCCTTAATCATCAGAGAGGGTGTTCACGGACACAGTATCATTTCAATAACAAACTGACTTTGATATTGCCACTGTTATTATTATGAGAATGTCTGACCACTATCTAGTTGGTTGCTCTTCACAAAGTAATGGCTTCATCACCACAAACACAGAAAAGGACTATCATTCACAGAAACTACATTAATTGTTCTCTTGTTTACATTGAGACATAAGATAACGAAATGGGAAAGGCAGTCAATATGAGTAGTGTGCACATGCAATACAACAATCTTGCAGACCATTTTCAAAACTTACCATTGGGAAATCTTCTAGAGTTATATCCGCCTCGGTCCTCATAACCTCTTCGATCTGAGCCATACCCTCCTCGTCTATCATCATACCCGCCACCCCTGCGGTCATCGTATCCACCTCTGCGGTCATCGTATCCCCCACCTCTCCTGTTATCATATCCGCCATAAGATCTGTCATCGTAACCACCGCGCTTGTCGTCATAACCTCCTCCTCTCCTCTCGTACCCACCACCTCGCCTGTCATTGTAGCCATATCCCCTGCGGTCATCATATCCCCCTCCTCTGCGGTCATCATATCCCCCTCCTCTACGGTCATCATATCCCCCTCCCCTACGGTCATCGTATCCTCCACCTCTTCTATCATTGTAGCCACCTCCTCTCATTCTATCCTCGTATCCCCCTCTCCTGTTCTGGTATCCTCCTCTGTTGTCATTGTACCCATCTCCTCTTTCAGTGTCAGGACCACCACTTCTCCAGTCATCTACCTCATCCTCTTCCCTCCCTTTCCTATCATCAAATCCACCGCCTCGCCTGTCATCGTATCCCCGTCTGTCCGGTCCACCTCTCCTGCGTTCCCAGTTGTCATCATACCTATCCCTGCCTCTTCCATAATCGTCATAGTTACCTGCAAGGGTAACACAGAAGCAAAGTGTTGATCCATGATGCATTATGGCAAAGTTTTATCCATTCAAATTATCATGAAATAATCCATCAACTTGTACAAACTTGAAATTCCACTAATAAGTTGACCGATAGTTTTTGCTCAGCAGCTGGGTAGTAATTGATTCAGAAGAGGTCCCTCACTTGGCACAATTGTGATTTTTGGAAAGTAAACGGCTGCCAGTACACCTGCGCCACATCAATGTTAAACTTACAATGGATCAAGATTACAAATCGATCTCTCACTACCCCCAACGTAACCCTGTATGCAATTCCCCGACCGCTCCTTCCCTGAGAGAATTGAAAGGGGATCAAATGATGTCATATTCACATCACTTGCAGTTTGTACAATTTGGAAAAAAAAAACAAAAACAGAAAGCCAAAAGGCTTTGTGATTCCTTGCTACATGGTTATATTACAACAAACATGAATTATTCACATGACAAGTATAAGATCAACTGCAGTTATTTTTCTTGATACACCACAAGCCTTTAACCCAAAATGACCTTTATTTTGGTGACCTAAAATGAACGTGACATTTGATGTCCACCAAAAGCAATAGGGATCACCTACCCAGGCCATACAACCCACACATCAAGTACAGTATGAGTATGACATCAGCCAACATTATCTCTGAGCTCCAAGAAACACACAGTAATCAATGCTGCTTCTAATCTTGCCTGTTGATAGTTGAATCAAATAACTCAACCTTACCTCATCTGAACTCAGCTTGTCTGCCATATTTACCTCAAAATTCTTCATAAACGACCAGAATGTTCTTGGGTCTCCATCGTATGGTGGAATTTCTGCCCTACGTAATTCCAATGCTAATTTGAAACTCAATTTCCTCCTTCAACTTTTTCAATGCTTCCTCCCTCTCCTCAGTATAATGCTTTTGGCATTCCAACATCCAGCCTTCTGCTTGCTCAAATGCTTCATCAGACAGCAACCCAGCCAGATCAGCATGAACCTCTTCCATTGCCTCAAATTGGCGCTCTGCCTTTTGCAAATTTTCCTTTATCGACTCTGCGATAATTTCTTCCTTGTTACAAGTAGCTTTTAACACACTCAGAGTCCTGGTAAGTTGACCCTAAGTTATGATTCCTCCTCAATATTTTTGCTTCCTCCATCCTTTCCGACATTGTGAAATATGATTGAAAGCACTCCAATTTGATTGTTAAGAAACCTTGTTCTGCTACCAGCTGTTCCTCTGGATATTGATATTATCCAAATAAATGACAGAACAGATGGTATTTTATTTTCCTCATTTTTTTTATAAACCCATTAACATTCCAATGCATGAAATAATGCACCTTATCTATCTGACCCCATGACCCCCCCCCATACCAAGACTATCTCTCTGGACCCCTCACACTAGAAGTTACTCACTAAGTTAAAAATGCAGTACTGTAGGGAGCAATCCCATTGAGTGAACAGTGTGCGACAGAATCAAAAACTGCCATTGCACAATGTAGACCCATATTCATTTGTACGGTAGTTTATAATAACCACAATAATGGTGTTTAGGCTATTATTATTGTTTTATAGTGAAAAATTATCCCTTCCTCTCTATTGATAAGCATTAAATTTCACAGGGTCATGAACCTGTTGATAACAGACAACCTTATCAAGTTAAAAACAAATCTGACCCACGGATAAGGAACTATTACAGTTTTAACATTTTTTATGTTTTACCCCATAACCTCATTAATATGCAAGATTTGGAGACCAAAAACAATAGGGATCATCTACTCAATATGGGCAACCTACATACCAAAAATGAAATTACTCAGAGTTACCCTTCTTGAGATAGTGTTTACGAGCAACCGTCACACACACACATACACGCACACACACGACATCAGGACTGCATAGATTCCCCTGCCTACGGCAAGGAATCAAGAACAGGACATGGAGGAAAAGTAAGAAAGCATGATTTTAGAATATGGAGAAAAAAAAACAAATGAGTGGTAGCTGTATTACATGTGTACATAAACTGAAGAAGGTTACAACACATACCTCTTCCACCTCTGCCACGGTCGGGCTCGTCGCTAGCTTTTCTCCAGTCATCTTGAGTACGGTCATATTTATCATTGCCCCTGTCTCCCCTGGGGTGGTTATCTGAGTACAAATAAACTCCTTGATTAGCACAACTTTCACATGGAATACTGTTCATTCAATAACGCAACGTGATGAACGGTTGCTTCAGAAGAAATAGTTCCAACTGCACCAATACAGATATTCCTGTAAATCTAACATAGATTGTCAGCAGAGACTTGAAATATAATTTGGAAAAACTCTGATGTGACCCCATTAAACATATCCTCCAATCCTGTTCTTAACAGAATTTACCTTGTGTGTAGTAGTACTGGTATGGAGTCCTCATCTAAACCTCTTTGACCCATCCCACACCGTCTCTCCTTTAATCACACAAATATCATGAAAATCATTAGGCACTTATGGCTATGTTCTTTTGGACTTTAATTTTGTATGATTGTCTGAATGTAGCAACTTAACATCTTTGGGTTGAAGGGTTAAAGGCACACCTGTAAATCTAAAAGAACAAGTCTCTGGCATAAGAAAAGACAATTCAACACATAACTTAAATACTTCAATGGAAAGCTCCCACCAGGGTACACAGTATCAGAATTAAAGAATTTCTGTCTCCATTCATCACAAATAAAGTAGGATGAGATTTCATAGACTTGTGATCTTCATTAGAGGTAAATATTTAACAAGCTATGTGTTTATTAAACAATACTCCAGGATAAAACCGGTATGACATATTTATAAAAGGGGAACAACATTTGAGCATGATTTAGATGGAGAATTGTCCTTGATTCAAAAGTGCAACAATTTAAGAGTTTGAAAAAAAATCTGATTTTCTGTTTACAGTGAACTTGATGCAAGCAAGTGTCATTTCTTGACTAGACAAGTAACCTGTGCTTTGTTTCTTCTTCATTGCTGTAGTAATTGTTTGACCTAGATTTGGATATTTGGATAATAACTTGCCTTGGAAGAACATCATACCAACACTCCACACTGAAATTAACAAATTGGAATATCAAAATTTTTTGAGATTAAAGGTTATGTGACACATATCTAGGAATGAGCTGGATTTAGTTGCAGAGTGAAACTCTGAAATGAACATCCTTGTCTGTTACCTTTTTTTGAAATATGGTTTTTCAAAGTTTGATGAAAATGCTCATATGACGTGGAGTGTTGCCAAGTGTCGGTATTTGTTTTGTTAGGCCTATATATATCATTTCTTTATTACTGGGTTTCACATTGGTATGTGATATCAATATTTGTGAGGAAGAAAATACATGGCATATAAAACTCTCAATTGTCCTTGAAATAAAGGTTTAGAAAACGAAGGACAACTTAAGATATATCATGCAAGTCCCTCTCATTGAGTTTAAATAGCTTATTCTTTGCCCAGTTTGAAGGAAACAAGGCCATACCAATAATTCTATTTAGCCTCATTAGTCACGTACCTTTTCCTGTAGTGACTGTAAATGTGAGAAATTGTAGCATTTTATGAACAGGAACTGCCTATGGTTAAAACATTATAGTGAAAAGTGTCCGGGTACAGACTTGCAATGATTTTGATAGTTTTCAACCTGTCATTGTTGCTTCAATTGTGTATCAGTTGTTCCATTTTTAGCCATTTACCATCAATATATGGGTAATATTCAACAGGTGTGACAGAATACCATAAATTTTGTGAGCAAACTAAATGAGCCTCTTCAAGGTCACAAATTTGCACATTTTTCACAAAATTTTGTTTTTTCATGACGCAGGTACACGACAGGAGTCTGCCTGTAAAATCACCAATATTCCATGGATTTTGATGGAATTAATGGCTATTTCAACATTTCTGATGATTTATACAGCCAATATTCCAAATGTCATTTCTGTGTCACACAACCTTTAGGAGGTTTATGCTAAGTTTAATGAACAGAATAACATCATCTGTGAGTGTGAAACAATGACATCAACCCTCATTGTGTAAAGTTTATTTTGGCTATGAAATATCACAACTTCAACTCTCAGTGCCCCCAAAATGCAGCAGTTAAAAGAAATGCAAATTTGTCTACAATTCTTGGTTCATGTTTCTTCTTTTCAACATATGACAAAACTTCAGTTTAGTCTGGGCTATGGCTGTCTAACTTAACCATGAAACTGCAATGCACAAGAAAAAGCATATGCATATTATGGGCAGCACTTCCCCGTCCCTGCAACATTAAATTGAATTCTTAAACTGGTGAGAGGAGTTTACCATGGAACCTACCTCACACTTATCAGAAAACTGGGTAAATTTGTCAAATGTTTCTGACAGACAAGGTACAAAGGCAAAGATGATGATGCATGACCAAAGGTTGAAAGCTTTCCATTTTTCTCTTATGCCAACCCCTTAATTCCCCAAGTACCATCCAAAAAGCAGAAGGGTAAGTTTGAAGAGAGTTTGCATATAATAAACTACAATATTTTGACAATAAGCTGAGAAAATTCACTGACAATGGAAACTCGTTGCCAATGTGAACTTAGCATACATTTTTATCAGAGAGCTTACCTTGTGTAGCTAAGTCAACTTTAATTCGTCTGTTCCTCAGAGACTGAAGATCAAATATAAAACACAGAGGAATTACCATCTCAATGAGTATGACCTAGTCATGATAAACATGCGCAATGAATCACTTGGTGCTGTTTAAATTCCAAAGTTGTTTATAATACTGACAACCATGCTGTGTAACATCTACATATTGACAGTGCACATTTGACATCACCATATTGCACAATAACAACACTGATATGGGCTTAGGACCAATCATAGTGCCAGGGAAGATCACCCTTCTAAATATCTAAAGTTACATTCAACCACTTGGGAGTGATCCCCTCTGGCTAAGCACCAAGAGTTGGAAACGGCCCTTCTTCTTTAGTTTCATATCTAGCAGGATATCCCCAATTCATGCAGAAAAATGTTCTTTCTCCTTTTTACCGCTCTACTTTGATTATGTAAATTGATTATCAAGCATCTGAACCTTGAAAAACTGGCTGATGCACTTACGCTGCTACAACATGTACTTCCAAAGTTACCTGTATCAATGTTACTACATACATCTGCGATGTCTTTGATACCAATAAAGCTATCTGCAACCATGTAAACAACAAGCCAGTGCTGGTTGTCTGTCAATCTGCACCCAGCTAGTACAATAGTATTAACCTGGACTAGGATAATTAATATAGGAGACTTTCCAACTAGCTCAGAGTTTTGGAATGGATGAGACACACAAATTCCCCTTTTAAACAGCATTTTGCTGTCAACAATTGTTTACCTGTATGCATGCAAAGCAAATTCTACACCAAGAAACAAAAATGTAAACACGTAAAATGATCAAAGTTAAGCCCCTACAATAGATGTAGGATATCTTTGGTTACATGTATAAAAAAACCTCCAAAACCATGAACTTCACAGAGCAGCTTTTCTGCTTCAACAAACACATCCCTCATCTTTAAAGTTATCAGTACCCAGAAAGAAGTCTGTTTTCATGACGCTACCTGCGTATCTAGAATCATGTAACTAACTGTATCAGCAGAGCTTTGTGCAACTTATAATCTATCTTCATCCCCTCAGATACTTGTATGTACATAGCTTCTGAAATTTACACGGCTACTATCTTTACAGTGAACTAACTGCGTCTTCGAAAGCTTTCTGTGCAAGTGCAGGGTTGTCTGTCTTGATCATATGGCTATATCTGTAATGCCATATGCAGGGTCTGCCTATTAAAGCAGGCCTATTATTGGTAAGACCATCTAAGCATAGCACCAACATCGGTCGGTGTAGAATACACAAAAAAAATTTCGCTCCCATATACTCCCACATTGAAAGAAGTGGCACTCTCTAAGTCTTGTAAAAAGCATCCAAGTGTTGAGGAATCTGCTGGCAAAGTATAAAATCTAGGAAACTCTCTGGTCGGGCACTTTTACCATCAGTAACAACTATTTTTTTCTCAGTGTTAGCTGAAAATAGTGCCGGTCTGAAATAATAGTCTCTTAGGCAGAAATGGTCACCAGTTTTTGTCCTGGTTGGACCCAACATGGCACCAAACACCAGTGGCATATCCCTGTACATGTACCTAAAGCCACCTGACATGTAACATGAAATCCTTAAAGGCTGTAATGCATCACCCCAGACAGTTTCAATTCTCCCAACCACCTACCTCTAGTCCCTCCCTCAGCCTGTCTTACATTCCTCCACATGTGTAATCAAAACAGTGGATCCCTATGTACGCTGTGTAATACGAGCTGCTCTGCATCTTTTGAATTTGCTGGCAATCTAAGAGTACTGTAACTTATTTACCAGTTGAGAATTTTCCTTTCAGGGAGGTAAAAATATAGCTTAGGGTGATGCAATACAGCCTTTAAGGTTATTTGTAAGATCTGTTGACAAGTCCTGTCATTGTTTTTTTTTTTTTTTTCAGTTTAACACTTTACCTCATCATTAAGAGATAGTGCTGTTTTCAGTGACTCCATGTCATCCACTTCCGCATAGCAGAAGCCTTTGAAGCGTCCGTCGACATCCTTCGGAAACCGCACGTTGCTGACCTGAAACACAGCAGGACAATTCAAGACAGTCAATACATGCCCCAATGACCAGCATTTAATAAATTATTTGAGATTGATCCATTTCATGCAGTACTGTTGTTGAACCTACAAATGTGTATAGTCCGTTTCAACAGACCTTGCACGTCTCACATCAGCCAACTGCATGTAGCTCACAAATGAGCTGCACCTAACGTTTCAGTTGTTCTAATTACTTTTGATTCAGGAGATACATTGACCTATGAGTGGCTGGATGGAATAAGTGCAGTACTGGCTCAGCTCCTTCTCCACAGTACTTCATTGGCTCCAGTAAGTTGAAGTCAATCTAAGGTAGAACATATGATCAGACATCTGACCTTTGTACTCCACCGTTGTAATATGACCCGAATTAAACAATATTACACGAATGTAATGGATGAAATCTTTCCATGTGAACATTTGCATGGTGGGAGGCCTGTCCTTTAAGGCGGGAAGAGGGGGAGGGGGGAAGAGTGAGAGGGTGAGCTGTGATGAATGAGAGCTGGAAAGACACATTCAGGACTACAAAATGTTGGTATTAAAGTCACTTACCTTGCACTTATTAAGAAACTTGGTTATGTCCTCCTCACTGATATCAAATGGTATATTTCCCAGGTATACCGTGTATGGGGGTTTATCTGGGAGCTTGGAGGAATCAATGGACACTGGCTGGGCGCTGCGTGGGGCAGTGGGAAGCTGAACTCTGTTGGGCAATACTCCATCTGTGTCGCGGTATGCTGTGCTCACTGTAGACATAAGGAGAGAAAGACATTTTAATATATGACTCTAACTAGCCTGTCTGCCTTTTCATTCCAAATTTCCAATTGTCAATTGAATTAAGTGATTGCAGTCATGCAACCTCTGATTCACATCAGGGAATGACCTCTTGACAAAACATGCACTGACATATGCCTCATATCAAACATTTCAGCAGACGTCACAGACAGTTCTATCTTCATTTTTATGCTCATTTTGACACAGACAGTTTCTTGAAAACATTTCAGATTGTTTGTTTTTTCAGATACAAAACATTCAACATTCTTTTCACATTCATAAGACTTATTGTGATAGAATGTGAAATAAGCTTTTTGATAGTTTTGCTTGAAAGCTACTAATATTCCAAATGTCATCCACAACATCTGATTGTTCCATTCCTGGTCTTGCAATAAATCCCCCAATTTGCATGTCTAGTTCCTAGAATATATATACTTCTTGGACACTTTCAAGCAAGCAATGGTGTTTACTCCAGTAGGCATGTTGCTAATTAATCATTTCACGTCTTAAATTTTTTAAAGACAGTCAAAAAATGTTCTTATGATGCTTTAGGCAAGCAACTATAAATTCTGAGACCATTTTGTGGCACAAGGACTTCTAGCCACTGCAGGTTGTTTGAAAAGTGACACTGATTTTTGAGGGCTGACAATGACTTATACCAGTTGAGAGGACCAGACACAAATGTGAAACACCTTCAAGTCAATTATGTGATTGAACGTTTAAAGAAAAATGCGAGGGGAAGTCTATACATAATATCAAAAACATTTGTATTGGAAAGTTAGAACATGTCAGATTGTGGATTTTGGTTTTAGTGCACAGAGATGGAATTTTGTGTTGCAATTAGTCACATTCGTTAACATGTTAGGAATTTTGAAAATGGCATAGACTAGAACACTGTGAAGGCAGGATCGGACTAACTTCAAGACATTAATTTTATCAGTCAAGAAGATGACTGCTTCATTAAACCTCTGCTGGTGAAACTGTTTCCCTTTGGATTAACAATCCAGCATTATATGCATACAGCAGTAAGAAGATAGATGAACACTCATTACCATCTGCATCTTCACCAGTGGCTTCATCTGCCCATGAACCAGGCTTGCTTGCTACCACAAAGGTGGAACCAGGAGCAGCTGTTACTCCAGGAGAATCTGCTAGAAATTCGTTTAGGTTTAGAGTCACCCCTTTCTTCTTTCCCTTTTTCTTTGAACTACCTGTGAACACAAAAGGGCACAAAACAAAATGTTAACTCACGACAAAAATGACATACTAGCAATGACAATGAACTAATGACATATTAACATACGAAAAAGCAACTTAACTAATGATATACTAAGAGACCAAGTTACTTAGAGGGAACTGAACTCATGATACAGTTTTACTCATGTTAATCCTAGGCTCAGAACTCATCTCTCAGAGAACACCTCTGTCCCTAAATCCTTACCCTTCATAAGTTTCCAGTCCCTCTCTATTTTTTTTTTTTTTTCCATATTTATGGATTTTATGCAATTACTTTCATATGTGTGTATTTTCTCTCTCTATTGTAAGTGGAGTGATGAGTGTTTATAAGGAAAGAAACAGACCAAACCAGTTTGAAAGGCAAAGCAGAATACAGATGTATCGCATCAAGGAATTAATGTATGCATATAATCAGGAATTTGATGCATATATACTTAAATGTGATCATGTATGTTCCATTCAGAATTACCTGATATAGAGGTACAACCATTAACCACTTATCAAATTGATTGGCAGACCACTGGGAGATCACTACCATTTCAAACTTCATGCTGAAATTGTCTTGCAAATCAACAGTTTGCATGAAGTCAAAGTCATGGGCTCAAGTTTTGGTGCCTGCGCAATGGATTACTCATGCACCAGCTCTGACTGCATTCATAATACCAACATCTGAGAACTATCGCTTGGATTCCGACCGCATGTGCATACAGACCGTAAGCTAACAGAATTCATGTATGTCCACGTAATCAATTACACTTAGTAGCACTTAATACTTCTTTTCCTTAGGCTATGATTATTCATGCTTTTTTGAGCCAATCATCAGATGTTAAGAGAGACTAACAAATATAGGACCTTGGATCTCAGATGAGACAAATCTCTAAGCGTTTGCAGGTGTACAGGTTTGTAGGCCTACGTTAAACAGCCGTACATAGCAACACCTGCTAAGAAGATTAAAGCTTTTGTAACAGCAATGCAAGTACTTGACAAATCCTATGCACAAGCTGGTATAAATTGCAACCATTAAACCGAACATTGTAAATCAACATTTACTCCTATGTACAAATTATGGTGCATGCACAAACTGCTTCATGTTAGCATCTGTTGTAAAAAGAATAGGCCAGGCAATATTCAAAATATTCTTGTAACATCCATAATAATATGAAATAGGGATGCACCGGATCTTGGTCTGGAAACCTGATTTTTTAAAAGTTCCAGGGTCGGCCAGAACTTTGCGTGGTTCCGGCCGGAACTGCTGGAACTTTTACAATTTTTAATACGTTGTGCTTTTTACTACATCTGAATATTCAAAAAACATATCAACTTCATGTTCACCTTCTCAAAATAGTTGGGTACTATTCATGCAACTTATCTTTATTCCACATTGACAAAGAATGGATCTACATGCTCAACTTTATTTTTCATATTCCAGCAAAAATTTTTTAACTTTTTCAGATCTCACTGTTAATCCTGACAGTTACTGTACAGGTGATATTACTAGGCATTAAACATACATGCTTAATGTTTTGTCATTAACTGTTTTAATAACCTTCAGTAAAATAACTCATCACAAACAGTGTACAGTATGTATGCATCTTGTAGCATATGAAATCCTTTAACAGCTTAAAATAAAACAAAACATAGTGCAATTCTTCTCTATTTAGTACTGCTTTAGAAGGAACACTTACAGTATTTTAATTACAGACTTCAGTTTTTGGTGCAGAAAGCTCGTCCCTGGGAACAAAACTGGGCATGAATATGCAAACATAAAAACATATGTACAGTTTGAAATCAGACTTTTCTTCAACTTTTTAAAACATTGGCAAGAAAACAACAAAACTGGTTCACATAGAAAAACACCCTTTGTCCAAAGTCATTCTTTTATGAGGGGAAATCTTGAAGTGTATGGGGGAGGAACGGACATGAACGCTTCTCATCAAAAATGTTGCCAGCTTCTGAAAAAAGTCTTTCTGAGTAAACTGATGAGGCAGCACATGACAGATATCTTTGCGCTACTTTTGACAGCTTTGGAAAGACCTTCTTTTTTCACACCAGAATTAAAGTGGATCAGCTGCCTTCTCTAAGATTGTGGGAGATGTCAGGTATCGTTCAACTTCATTTAGTAATTCTGAGAGCATTGGACCACTTTTCTTCTCAGAATTTCCTCCAGTTGCGTCTGGTATATTGGCATCCTCGTCTTCATAGTAGCACTTCATAGACTCACTATGAATTTCGTCCTGAAGAGATGGGGCTGTGTTTGTTGAAGTTTCCGGGTTTTAAATTTCAAGACTTGCTGCATGAAGGTGTATATTGACAATGTCCTCCTCAGAGACTATAATTTCTTCTTCCTGTTCTGAGTAGGGACTTACATGAACTTCTTCCAGAAGCCACTTTTTTTTAAGTATCTTTCTTCATCTTTAGAAAACCCAAGGAACAAAGACAGTTGTCAAAACATACTTTTTGTCACTAGGCACATCCAGTTTTGTTGAAGTGAAAAGACACGTACAAAGAGCACTGTGCATTTCACCTTTCGTAGTTTCAACTCCAGAGTCATTATGAGGTTTGATAGGTAGCCATCTAAAGCAACAGCATGCCGGATCACATCACACATCTCAAAACTAACCTGCTTGGTTATTTAAAAAAAAAAGTTGTAGAACCTGCAACACCTTCTCAGTGAGTTTTCATTCACTTGCATTTAGAACAGGAGTGTTATCATGATTGACAGCATACAGCTGAATACGAACTCTTCAAATGAAGCCCTCTCTCAAGCATGAAGTAAGCTCTGTTCCATCTTGTGGCCACATCCTGTACAGGATAAAGAGCTTGTTTCACACCATGCTCACGGTGAAGATTCTTAAATGCACTCAGGGAGAGACGTGAATGATTGAAGTGAGTACTTATTCTTTGAAATTTTGCACCAAGGTCAATTAGAGTTTGCTGACTCAACATGGAATCTTTCACGAATCAAGATCCAAGAAACTATTTTTTTTTTCTTGACCCTACCAAGATTTTCAAACGTATAGCCTGATGGGCACCCTGTTCAAAGACACACTTGTTGACTACTGGATGTAAGTCTACCATATATTAAGCTGAGTGTATTTCACTATCAAGGACCCCTTAGTAGATTGATGAAGAGATGGCAAAGTTTTAGTCTGGGATTATGACAAAGGTACATGCTGCCGATGATTTGTTGCACATGCCACATTGGCCTTGGTTTCTGTTGTGTTTGGATCCACATGCAATTACCATTTGACTGGTTTAGTCTTTAGACTGATAGGTTTGATTGCACCACAGCAGTAGGCTAGTTAATGCAGTTGCCACAGGTCTAGGGCCTACCTTATGCAATGAAAATTTACAGCAGATCGTGACTGAAAAATGTTTATTTCTGAACCACCTTTCATCAACAACAATTATCCTGAGTTAGTCAAAGGAAGCAAGATTATACAGCCAAGGTCTCACCTAGTTAGCTTGGGCCCATGATTATGTAGCTTGTGTTTTCTCAAGTAAGGCCGGAACATGGCCGGATCAGTGATGGGCTTGGAAAACAGAGAAAATAATGACTCAAGAACATGCAAGCATTGTGTGTACTTTATTTTGAGTCCTGCTCCTCGACTTCCTCAAGGAAAACTAACACAAAGTTATCAATACCAAAACACATGCTTCATTTACATATCAACATGTAACAGAGACAGCTGAATAATTCTTGCATACCAAAACATAACAGAAATAACAAAAGTGTAAACAACTAGCATATCAAAAAGACTACATTAACAGTTCACTTCAGTACCTTACAATTACTGTACATTACTTGGGCGTTTGCCTCAATCTAGACCCCTCATTGCCTATTCAATTACACACCACTCATTACTAACTAGTAATACTACTTACCTGCGAGAAGGTACCTTCCACTGGGAGGCACCAACTTAGGGTCTAGGCTAGGCCTAATGGAACTTTCAGTTGCACATTACTGTCACCTTTGGCAAAAACATTTCGATATCGAGCAAAATCTAACTAGGCCTAGACCTAGGCTAACGTACTCTATTACATGGGGCGTAAGTGTGGTCTTACTAAAGAAGTGGGCTTCTTATATGCTATAAATAACACGAACAGGTCTAAGCCTAGTAAGTTAGGCTGCGAGTTCAACTTGAATTCTGCACTGATTTTGCGAAGCACTTGTTGTCATAAACTAAGTGATGCCACAATTGAGCAAATTTTTACTTTACCAGGAGCCGACATCCTGAGCAATCAAAGTGACGTTGCTGCTGTAGTATTTTCGTCGGTCAAACACCGGGTTGGGGAACGATGCCGTATCCAGATGCTTTTTACGATGAGAAATGTTTGCTGTGTAAGGCTAGTAGAAAGGAAAACGTTGACTCGTGAGTAAAATTAGCCTATTGAGCCTACGTACGTGCTTCGCGCACGGCCTATTTCCATATGGGTAAGCATGCAATCAATTTGTACGTAAATGTCTACATAGGTTCCACGTTCTCGTCGTTTCGCACCATAGCACTTCGGAGACAGTAAATTTGGAAGACGGGAGCTCACAAGAATGGAACGTATGGCAAGCCGTTTTACTTTTATTCACGCGATCAAGATATCTTCAAATAGTTAAAAATATCTTTCATAGAATTACAGATACCTTCAAAGAATTGTAGATATCTTCAAATAATTGAAGACATCTTTAACTGGTTTAAAGATATCCTTAATTATTTGAAGATATCTTTCCTCTTTTGAAAGATATCTTTAATGTTACAGATATCTATATGCCTAAATGAATTATAGATATCTGTAAATAAATTAGAGATGATTTTCAGATACCTATAAATATAGTAGAGATATCTCTAAATGAATTTCAGATATCTGTAAGAAAGTTCAGATATCTGTAAAAGAATTACAAGCCCAGGTAACCGTATGACCCTGGGCTGACCCTTATGGGCCGCTTATAAATCATGGGTGCAAAGTCATATAGGCCCAAATGTTCGTCGATATGGGGCCTATGTTGGAATGATACCAGGGGATTTTTTGTTTTTTAGTTTGTCTTATGCTTTTACATACTTTCATGTGCACTGGATTATACAAACAACCATAGGTCCGTATGCAGAGAAGGAAGGGGATCGACTGGTTCGTGTTTGGCTTGATTTTCCATTACAATTCAAGCCTCTATAAAAAAAAAAAGAAGAAAAAAGAAGACCGACCCACAAAAATCTACGTTTCCTAGTGGAAGTATAAGTTGCCAAACTTGCGTTATATCTGCATGTATTAGAATACTGAATTTCTAAGGCCAGTCCTGCAATCTGAAATGCGGGCGCATTATTATCCAAAAATGTCCACATGTGCTCTGAGAACGTTCTGATGGTGGCACCCCCCTTAGATAGCGTCATTACTATAATCACTTTCGTCACAGATTTTCACTCTTCATCCATATACCCCGAGAGGGTAATGAATACTTAGCTGAAATTTACAAGACCGGGGGACCGGGTAGTGTCATTTCCTGCAATCTGAGAGTCATTGTTATCTTAAACTTGTCTCACAACGCTATGGGCCAACCAATCGCGTAGCATCGCTTAGATAGTATAATTACTGCTCGTCCCCCACTTTTATCGCTTGCCCCATTCAGCTCACTCCCTCACCTACTCCTTTATGACAAAGACTGGCTAAGCCAAAGCATCAAAGTTCTATCAGGGTGTAACAAAATCCTCTGGTTTGATCAATTGAAAGTTTTGACTCCCATGTTCAACTGAGCAACTCAGGCTGGGTTAATGCAGCTTAGAGCACATGGAAAGGGCCGTTTCCTGCTATCGGGCGGGGGGGGGGGGGGTTTGTAAAGTTCAACATTTTCTTGTACGATCAGTGCCAACTGATGTGACGCTCCGTTAATAGGAAGTGCTGTCGACACCATCGAAATAGATATGCCAGCATGACGTCAGACTCGCTACTCGCACACAGAACAAATGAAGCCGAACATATTACCCCATATGGCATTAATTCTCGTGGGCCCTGCTAAAGACTAATATTATGCATACTTTAGATATTTTATTCTATTTTAGAAACTTTCCTGATTATAACTTAAACCCACTTTAGAATAGAGACATGGCTGTTGTCAAAATGTGTTTCTTAAATTTGTGTTTTCCCCAAGACAATGAAATCACTCGAGGCCGTATGGAAACCTTGTAACTATAAGCGGGAAGGAAGGGGATATTTTGTCCGACTTAACGTGATGCCCAGATCTGATACATTATCTCTTTAATAGATCTAATATAAAGGGGAGTATGACCCGACGGACCAAAGCCACAGCAAGCAATAGCTTCTAGTGACTGAAAAGTATGCCAATAAATACCAATAAGAAATACGACTTTCTGCCTTCCTACTTCCAAACTAGTCCATCACTTTACTCACTGTTTTTTTTTTTTTCACTGTGAGCAAGAGCTAATAAACTATTAGCCTTCACTTTCTTCATTGAGGACTAAGCTCCACCTCCCCCTCTTCGGGGCTCCAGTGGTCGGCAAGATAAAAGTTTTGACATGACGAAGGGTGCAAAATGAAGGCTGTGCTAAACAAGATAATTTAACTGTTGGCAGTATCGTAGGTGCCTAGTATTTTGCAGTTTGGAGATACACAAGACAAAGGAACAATTAGGACTCTTATCTGGTGCATACTATTAAAAATTGAACAGGAGCTTCTGATCACCACCCTTGCTGGTGGGCAGGCGATCTCTCAAAATGAGCTTCTGTGACTGCATTAAATTGTAGACAGGAGGTTAGTACAACCATGGAGCTACCACACGGAGTCATGCACGGTACAACACGCACGAAAAGTTCAATATCAGGAGCAGTGGAACAAAAGTTGGTTGACCCGGAGCGTATATCCATGGAGCGGTTGGAAGGGGGGGGGGAGGGGGAACAAATCATAAAGGAGGCTACCAGGGAACCATCGACAAAATTCAGTGCACTATTTTGCATCTTTTGAATTCACATTTGCAGGGGATTTGATAGGACAAATCAGGCCGAGCCTGAGGATTTTCTGCTGGGGATTTGGCATGACTTGAGGGTGTAGCCCTTTTGCGCGCACCGTGCGGTCATGACCATCAGCGGAGTTCCACCATCGGTTGGCGCAAAATTCGTACAAGAAAATGTGTGGCTCATACAAACCGGAATGAGATGGCCGGAAACGGCACTTCTTGAATGTCCGAAGCTATACCCAGCTGTACTCATGCCTTGAAATGGGGATCTCATATCTACAATTTGGAAAACTGGTAATAACTTGGAATGTTATTTTCTCGAATATTTCCACCTATTAAACCGCTTTGGCTCTTTTGGCGGGATTTTGTGTCAATGTCCGCCTGCATATACTGCGGTATTACCTTTCCCATGCTAGAAAATTATACCACCGGAAAAATTTTCTTCCGAAAATACCTCCCAGATCAGCATTTCCTATAGATCTTTTTTCTATTTATGCTTCACCCCACCTCCTATAAATAAATATAGCTTGAATACACTTTCAAGTAAATTTTAGGGGATCAAACTCGGAAGGGAGGGGGAGCACTACACACTGGTTTTTCTGAGAAATCACAGTTTCCAGAAAAGTTTCTCCAACAATTTCTGGTGATAAGTCTTTTTGTAATCCAGCTGGCTACTTTGGTCGATGATTGTATTAGAAAGATTGGCTAGTTTTGTACTCAGTGCTAACTTTTGTAAATAATAGTCTCCATGATGGAAAAAAATCAGTGCTGGCTTGGGACGAAGTATAACGAGAGGCAGTGGCGTAGCGACATGAGTTTGAGTGAGGAGAGGGGGGGGGGGGAGGGGATTGGATGAGAAGAAAATGCCCCGAATACGTCAACCGACCACAAAAGGGAAGGAATTTGGCGTGGGTTAAAATAGCGTTAGAAAAGTTAAAAGTTGCAGTCGGATTTGGGCAAATTTTCAGGCCGGGCAGTGTCCCCCATCTGTCTTACTGAAGGATCTCTCCCCTACCTTCGCATATGAAAAGAGTTGTCCTTTTGAGAAACTACTAGGTTAAACCTCCCTGGTTAAACTACTAGGTTAGTCACCTTAGATGCAGTCTAGTGCACTGTGCAATATTTGGCACCTGTTGAAGTCATAAATGTGCTAGACTGGACTGAAATATGAGAAATTCAAATGGTATTTCAGATTTTGTGAGAAATTTGTCTACCAGGTTAGTTAGGCACACTTCTGGTAATTGGCACCTTTTGATGTCATAAAATGAAGGTATCAGATTTGCCGACTATCATAGGGTTACGTAGCTCTGACAAATTTCAGAGGGGTGTAACATCCACGCACTCCCCGGCAGCCCTGTATGTCACACAATTATTCTGGTGAGATCATTGGCTCATATTTCTTATTCAAATTTAGGCTATAAGGAAATTAGGCAAATAAAGCGTAGGCCAACATTTAAAAAAAATGCACAAATGGACAGATTTTCAGTTTAGACTAAGGAAAAACTTTGCCCTATTTTCAGGACAGATATTTCAGTAATCCACATGGCGAAAGCGATTTTTTTCACAATTTTTCACAACTAAGGGTGACCCCAGTACTCCCCCCCCCCCCTCCTCCCGGGCGGGCATAGAGTCCTGAAGCACCCTCTTTCTTTCTCCAGTCAGTCACCCGAACCCTATACGGAAACCTTTTGAGTTTTCTTTTACAGCCAATTTTATTTAATTTGCCTCTTCGGTGAGCCAATCATCCGAAGTACATCCTTAATACCCTAAGATGGAACTACAACGTATAGTAGCTCCATGATTCTACGTTGCCTAAATCTGTACCGTGTGCAAGCCACTCTGTTTGTGACCATCCTTCTTGTTCCGCCAGCTTGATTACTTACTCCCGGGGCTGCAGTCTAGCGACGTCGAACAAAAAAAGAAAGAAAATACGCTAGATTCAAGAAACTTCATCTGGCTACATTCTGGTCACCCATAAGGATGGCCTGCTTTCTCGTATTCATCCACCGATTCGCCTTTAGTCATGTCTTTTAGGAATAGAGTGGGATGAGCTTAAAATGATTGAAAAAATACAGATATTTTAAGACTTGATTAATTGCACTGATCTCAAGAAAATTCTTCCACGTCTTGCCCATTGCAGCTCTTGTACATCCGGTTTATGTTTTTTAGCGGTACGATATAGAAGAAATACGGTGTTCCCAACGTACAATATCAATACTGCATATGCCCACATAAAATCAGTTGATGTTATAGTGATGATGAAGTACGGACACATACTCACTGGAAGAATCACTTTACACTGGTTCGTTGTTTCACAGAAACGTCGGCATTTTTCTGAAATATTGAGAAGATACTGCAGTTTTGACACTGTTACGGGTTGATCAGTGTTATTGGACCATACGTGGATGTTTCTTACCTGATCTGTTGTGTTTTGGCCAGACGATGGACGGGGACGACGAACGAACTGACAAGGACTCCGAAAGGAGCCAACCCGCGAGTCCGCAGAACAATTCCAAAACAAATACTGCCATCATCACAGACTCCAGCAGTGGTGAAAATGGAAATCAACAGCGAGCGGACGGTCGTCGACGTAAGTCTCGGCGAAATCATCGAAATAATGGCAAGCCTACTTACAGAGAGGGGCGGACTCGGCACAAAAACAATGAAAACAATTTATCAATGGAAGATTCATCTGTGCCTGCGCAACGCCGAAAGCGCAGACGTAGGAATAACCAACGGAGGCCTAAGTACAAACCGTATACAAAGTTAACATGGGAGGAGCGTATGGAAAGAGACGAAGCAGAGTCGGAGCGTGCAACCCGACGGAGGGCTAACCGGCCTACCCCGTACAACACTACCCAGTTTTTGATGGAAGATCACAAAGCTGACACACCAGACTTGAGTGGACTTACTGAAAACCACGATAACGACACATCTGAGGAAATATTTGAAGAAGACTTTCGAAATGGAGAGTACCTTGAGAAAAACTTTTCAGCTGTTTATGATGAAGTTCAAAGTGAACGTTTGGAATCAATGTCAAAGGAGCAGTTAGTGAACGAAGTACTTGCCCTTTCGAAGCGGGTGGCAGAATTGGAAGAGTCTCAGCAGAAAGGAAAAGGTAATCAAGAAGAAAAATGTGAAGGTAGCAGAGAAGAACGAGCTCATGATGCATCCCTTCCTAATTTGAATAAGACATTGATTGATGGCCCCTATCTGAAGAAGGAGGTAGAGCAGGACACAGCACCAGAGCTGAACTCTTAATAGATAGCCCACCGTGAGTGGGTTATTGTAAAGATGAAAAGATTATGTTTACACTTCAGGAAAACCGATGTGAATCTTGAAATGAAGGTGCATTTATGAATTGAATTGCTGATAAGGATCAGTGCTGTGCATAAGTATTGAAGTACAGTAAGAACTTTGTCTTACAAATATCCGTCATTGGCTGGCCAAGGTTCATATTTACAGCTCAACAGTAACAGAATCCTAGTGAAGTCAGTTACTCTATCTAAACTTAAAATAGAAGAATTCTGTCTTCATGTATCATGTATGTACTCTGTTGCACGACAAAATTACTGTTAGCAATTTGGAATAGCTAGGTGCAATTTGTAAGAGCAATTTTCATAATTTGGTAAACCATTTTGAAATATTGAAAAGGAATCTTATCTTACTAGGATTCCACCTAGACAGGATTTTCTGATAACTGTGGCATCTAAATCTTCCATGTATACCACTTTTGTGACACTAAACCAAAAGCTATACGTGTATCACTTCGCCACTGTTGATTGTTGCCCATGTTCCACCATTGCTACACATAAAATGCCAAAATAGTATCGGTACAAATTTGCAAAGGAAAGTCAGTATAATGGAAACATGCTGTTGTAAGGACATTTTGAATGAAACTTTGAATATGAACATTTAGCTGAACATTGATAGGAGGAAGTTGAGCTTCATTGATTGGCTTATGGGTGTCATAATCATTTCCAATTGTTCTGGAACAATGAAATTTAAATCTTCAGTTTCTTGATCTTGAATTTAAAATAATTTACAATACATTGTAATTAATGCAATCATTCACTTTGATCACACGTTCAGAGACCTCTTCTTTTTTTAAATATTGCTACCATGTCTATCTGTTTTCATGAATTTGTTGCCATACTGTTGTGTTCAGATGTGAAACTGACTTAACTCACCTGCCGAAATGCATTTAAGTTGAGAGTTGAATATGTGCTTAAAATTGACATCACTTGCTATCTCTTGTCACTGAAAGACTTAAAGTTATGCTGGCACATATTTTAATAAATTAGCTTACTCTCGTTTGTCATTAGAGAAATCGTACTCATTGTCCAAGGATCTAAGATACAAAAAGACTCAGACATTACTGGATGCTTTTTTTCACTACAAGTTCAAAGAGGAAAAGCTGATATGAATATGTATGAATATTGTGGCAACTCCATTTAGACAAGATCACCCTTTGTATGTAGCACCTGTTGAACATTGAATTCTTATACCATTTACTGCCATTCAGTTTCTACCATCATCAACAGTAGCTAGTGTCTTGCCACAAAAGCCTTCTTCATAATTGCTTCCTGCTTGCTTGATTGCTACTTACTGAACAAACTGCACTACCTGTCAACTTGCTGTAAAGAGGAAGTTGGTGATTAGCCATGTTGCTCAAAATAGGCTCTTGTTGATGTCATCACTGAACAACATCGTGGCTGGACGTTGTGTGATTTTTTTTGCAATAGAGTGGTTGTCCCTCCAAAAGCTATTGTTGCATTCGATGGACGTTGGTTTGCAGATGCAGTGGTTTGCATGTTAGTTACATTATGCATACAATTGATGAAATTATTGAAGCAGAGCTTTTTAATGGCATTGGAAAAGTATGGGATACTCTGCTATATACTCAATTACACTGAGCAGTGTAGCAGGGTCACAGTCAAGGCCGGCCTCTCAGTGTCAGGCCTTGATCGGCCTCAAGGTTGACCCCAGCCCTCCGTTTATCAGAACTTAACTAAAACACTACCATGTAGTCCACAAGAATGTCAGGATGAACATGGAATCTTGGAATGCCATTAGTAGCTTCCCCACATAAATATTTCAATGTCTGGGAACAGATGCAAAGTTAAAGACGGTACAGAAAAGTAAACCCTTTGGTTGAAATTCCAATTTTTGAAGGAGGGTAAATGTCAACGAGGGTGATGAGGCTTCACTCAAAGTAATGTTACATGTGGCACAAACGTGGAACATGGTGTATATGACTGCTGGTACAACCATGCATGCAGAGAATGGAAACTGATGTAATACAGCCAGTTGTTTTCTGTCACTGTTCAAAATATAGATCACACTCTATATATTTTGTACCTTGGGGTCTACCCTTCAGGTTTGCATGTCAAGTAGAGTTTCCAGAACTCATCATCATAAAGGCGGTAGGGGAAATGTCACTTTGATATTATCAACAGAAAGTATGACATGTGACTGTTGAAGTGTGTAATATGTGTGTGTTTCTTTGTTAGTTGTCAGATGTGTTGATGGATGGGGTTCACTTGGGTGGAGGTAGGAGGGAATAGAATTTGTACTGAACAGACATTTGAAAGAACTTTTGCACTTGGCAATGAAGCTGATATGACTTGCAATTTGTGTAAGTTACCTTTGACATTATCTTTGAAAGTGATGGTATTTTGTAGTTTCTACATCAACACAATTACGAGGAATATTGAAGATAACAGTACCATATGATTCTCAAGTTGCCAATTTTGACCCATACTTTGCAGAAGACTCTATTTTGGTAGCTTTTGTGTTCTTTTGAAGTCACTGGTATACTGAATCCAGTGGTACTGACATTTGAAGTACAGTATTTTACACTTTGTTTGTAATCACTGTGGGATTGGAAATAGATCCTATGTGCTATGCAGGTATCTGTTCAATTTGAGTATATATGATGTACAGTTGGTACTTTCATCCTTGTTTGTGTCCTTTTCTCATTTAATTCATTTGAACAACTGGCCTACAATTCTGACTCACCTGTTACTCTAAATTATTAACCAGACTAGATTTTAGGTTCTGCCACCATTCACAAATCACAACCCTCGTTGCAGTGGTACAGGCAAAGCGGTTCCTGGTAAAATTTATATCTACTGTAGGGAATTTTTCTTTTTAGAATTGGACGCTTTTGTTAATTGGGCTAATCACATGTGAGGGCATTCAGTTATAGAAACATCTTGGAAAGGGAACCCCAGCTTGACCCCGATCAAACAACCATCACTTTGGCCTTTCTCAAACAAGGGACTGACATCTCTCAGTGCCATTGCCTAATACAGAGGTGCAGGGGTGGATCCAGGGTCTGTTTGGAGGGCACGCTAGAGTGATTCACCCATTGTGGGGGGATAGTCTTCCACCTTAAGACTTGGAGTTGTAAAGTAACTGTGACGTATTTGTGATGGAATATTAAAAGCACATGTGATCAACTTATGAAAGTTTTGAGGAAGGTGAAGGTGCACCCTCGCACCCTCCCGAACCGCACTGACGCGCCTGTGAAGTTTTCCAGACTTAACTGCTAACCACCGAAGACGAAACTAGTGCCACTTTCTAACTGAACAACCGTTCAGCTTCAACTCATGATTAGTATGAAGCACATAAATATTTTAGATTTAAAAGTCAGCTATAATTACGTACGGTGACCCTTTACGGTGTTTATGAAGGTTAAATCTCTCACACTGTGAAGCCCATCTAACACAGTGTGCGTATTTTCCTCCCTACCAATATACTTGAAATTGAACGGTATTGAACCCTTAATCGTAATACCAGCCTGAACTACTTGCGCGCATACCGAACCACAGGTTCTTACAAACAAATCCTGCCCACCGGTTTTGTACGTTCGAATCCAGGGGCTTAGATACCATAAAGATAGCCGCACAGAACATAATCATCGAACTGCTGAATGGATACTCCATATCAATTCCTTCAGACTTGGCGTTTACATGTTCAGCCTGTGAGCTCTGCATGTACGGCCAATGCAATGAAAAATCCTCGCACTACCTATTAATTTTATGACGTCAGTTCTGACAATAGACTAGAAACTCACGGAGGGATCGGTACGGTGTACAAACAACGGCCATTGTGTAAATACACTATAGTAATGCGACCAACAAACACGTAGTGGAAATGGGCCCAATATTAATTAGCACTACATAGAAGTATCATGTGATATATCGCAAGTCTTTCACCCTGCCCTTAAGTCAAAGCTGCTCTCATCCACCAGCACCATCCATTAGATCAGTAATCACATGTAACCTATTGACAACACAATTGACCACGTTAAGACACTGCATATGTCCTGTTGACACGTTTTATCATGATGACATGAACTTGACTACCTGTATAGGCCTACATTGTATTTGTCAACCATATGTATTATGAGATGGTCAAGGAGAAAGTTAAACTGTATGTGAGAACAATAGCAATTTAGACATGCCACCCAATAATTTGTTGGGTTCATTCAGTTATCCACGTAAAAAGTACGTTGCTCAGCATAAACCAAGATGGAGGAGGGCTAACAGGTTGTATGTGAGCTGTGTGGTTGAGACTTGAATACAACATTAAGAGGGGGGGGGGGCTACTTGATTAGCTATTGGTTATGATAGTACAGGTATGTTGTACACCGTAATAAGTTTCAGATTGCTAACTTCTTGTCCCTCCATCAAGCATTACCAAATCGCTGAATAGAACTATCATGCAATACTACGAGCTGAGGTGCATGTTTTGTGCAATTCCGTGTGCACATCATGCGCATGCTAGCATGTCATATTAGCCCTAT
Source organism: Stichopus chloronotus (assembly GCA_021234535.1). Lineage (NCBI taxonomy): Eukaryota > Metazoa > Echinodermata > Holothuroidea > Aspidochirotida > Stichopodidae > Stichopus > Stichopus chloronotus. The sequence continues at coordinate 9,065,149 of CM037835.1, forward strand.
AACTTGAAGACAGATCTAGCGAGAGAGAGAGCTGTGATTACTGAGCTCACAGATACTGCATGGCTGGTAGAATGTAGCTACGATGGTGGTATGTACAACAGAAATAAAAACGTGGTATTTACCGTCGACAGCTTTGATCTGTAAGGGCAGTTATTATGATGCTACTCAGTACAAGATAGCCCATATCCATCAGTCAAGTTTCCATTTGAAATCAAAATGTTCACACTTTAGTCAAGATTGTGGATGGCTGCATGAGTGTAAAAACCAAGATATGTGACTACAGGTTGGAGTTTGGAACTGTGCTAGCCTTTTGCAGGAAGTCACTTCTTAAAAGCAGCAGTTGTACAGAATACATGGTCACCATGACAGTTGCCACTGGTGAAGACAATGGGGATGGTTGCAGTTAGTCTTATAGTAGCATGAGGTCTTGCAATGTATTGTACATAGTGCAGTAATTTGGCTTTGGTAAGTTATATTTGCTTATGAATGAATGTTGTGTAGTGAAAGGGAAGACTCTAATGCACTCAGGTTTTGATGACGGTGCATGTTGTAGGAATGTACTCAATGGCAAACGACTATTTTTTTTAAACAAAGAATATTACCATTCTGATGATTCACTGGACTTCAACCAAAGCCTCAAGCCTGTTAGTAACAACAAATGATGACACACAGATATGCATCTGTCACTACACATAGTCATGCCATTCCAACACTCTCTGGGTAAGAAACTGACCATCTATTCTAACATGTTGCCCACTTCCGACTCTGAGGTCTGGCTTTGTGCTTTCAAATAACATTTCACAAAGTTTAAAAATTCTACAGAAACATCTTCAAAACCGTTCTACTTTCAAGACAATGTTGCACTTTAAAGGTTAGAAAGACAATTTGCAAATAACGCCAATGTAACCGTCGTCAGGAGGGACAAAATCTTGAGACACACAAAGGGGTGGTAATCAGGAAGGATCTGAATAGGGAAGCATTGTCTAAATGGATTTTTATTACTACTGATCAAAAAATTCTTCCATGGGAGCCTAAAGGCACTTCCAATTGGCTGCAATACACATCAGGTAGTTTCTTGCTTTGTTTGTGGTAACATTGTTTAATGGGGAGCTCTACACGCCACACAGTCATAAAGCTCATGGTATTTTTCAAGGAAGATGTAGGAGGGGTGGGACTTAAAATGTGTCACAGACCTACATGTACTGTGCTGTCTTCACCAATATCAAACAAATTGGGTTTGTTGTTTGCTTCATTCACCAATAGTGCTAAAAACCACACATCCAAACATAAAATATAGAAACATGATAACAATGTGCTGTTTACATTTCTATTTCCACCTTACATAGTATCTTTCCAAGCAATTATGTGACATGTTAGAGAAATACACAAGAAATAATCTCCCACTTCTCCCAAAGTTTAATTAAATTCCCAGCAAGGCTAATTATTCTTCAAAGTAACGGTTAACTGATATTATTAACCAGAATACAGGCAAAAAATCAAAGCGCACATTTCTGATTAAGTGAGTTCCAATCAAGTCATTGTTCACTTTCGATCACAATACCAGTTGAATTGTGATTCATGAAAGTTCGATGAGAATAGAAGAAGTAACAATTATCAGCCACAATTGATGGTACCTAAGGTTATGTGTTTTTCTATTCCTTTAGTGCCATTTCACAAGGGATGCAAAATTAATGTCAAGTTTAGTGATTCATTGTAATTTTATTATTTTACAAAAAAAAAATTCCCAATGTGCCCACTCACTCCAGTGTTCCCCCTCAAAAAAAAACAAAAAAACAAAAAACACTAGCTCCCGTGCAGTAGGCATATGCAGTCCTATAACAATACATTTGTTGAAGTGACAATGCATTGCACAACTGGGACGTTTCTGTTGCAAAGCCTTAACACCAATTTCAGTGACTCCTCTGCTGCTTCAGAACCAGGGCAGATTTATTGCTTTGAATGCATGGATAAGTTTTAAATTTTTAGATCATTTGAAAAAAGTGTTTAATATTCAAACTTGTGCAAGACTCTCTTTCAGGTAATACATGAATAGAAGATATTTGGTACACACCACAAACAGTTCTAATGGTGTTTGATGCATTACCCTCAGCAAATCATCTCACAAAATGTACATAGCTAAAAATAGTGCTTAATTTTTAATTTTTTTTTTTTTGTGAATGCGATTGTTACAGATTTTACTTGAACCTTGTCACTCTTTTAAGAGAGTTTTTCCCCTCTGAAAGCCCTTGCTCCTGTGGTGATTGGGGCAACTCCCCATATAATAGGAATCATTATCCAATTGACACTCATATTCGGTTTGGCTCTCCTTCACTAGCTTACGCAAATTAAGTAGCATAGTCAGAAAATGTCAAAAACTATCAATAAAGCAGAACTTATTTTAAAAGATACTGGTTACAAAAACATCTTGAATAGATCCCTATACTTGTTATTTGCAGAGCCTTTAAAACAGAAAAATTATTTTTTGAGTCAACTACAAGATGATGCATCTAATCTAAACAGTGGGAGCAGGTGTTATTATTACTGTCATCCTGCAACATGCATAATTTGTGTGTTGTAGATAGGAGCTCTGTCAATATTTTAAAGAACAATTTGAAAAATATTTTTCAAACTTAAAAACATATGCCAAACATCTTTTGTTCCAAAGTAGGTATATTTTGTTAAGGATACTACATTGCCTTCTGACATTAACTCATTGTCAATTAGTACATCCTGCAAGTATAACCATACCTTAATTCGTTAGCCCTACCTAGATGTAATGCTTCAATTAACTCCCTTCTTAAAGCCTACAACCACATCAGTCAAACCAGCATGCTGATAACATGCTTATACGTAAAGTACAAGCATTGTGATGGACTGTAACATCACTAGAGACTTTTAAAAATGCAATGCAGACCTCAAGCTGTTGAATTGCTATCTACCAACTACCTACAGACATCAGAACTCTGGAAAAATTGTAAACAATAGTGTCAATGTTTATACAATAATGTTTATGGAAAATAATTTCACCACAGTTTTTAAACATCTACTTCATGAGAAATGAACTAAGAGGCACTTTTGCTGCATAAAGTTCTAAAAAGATATTGTTCAGTATCAACAGTTTTTTATACAGATACACACAAATTTCCAGATAGAGGAAGAAATGAATCTTTTGATTCCCAAAATGAAAGATCAGCATACCATGACCTGGACCGTACCTGACGGTAGTTTATCCTGAAAATCACATCGACAAGAAATGGATATGCAGAATTGTAACTCTGCATATGCAAAGCACGCCAGATTGTATCGGCAATTGCGTTGCAAGCAGCGACAATCACTTGAATAAGGATGTTGGAATGTCCTTATAGATTTTGAACAGTCAATTCTGAAGCCTATCCCTCCACAAATGCCCTCAGAGAAAAAAAATCCTACATTCATGAAAGATGTCATATAATCATTGAAGCAGACAACTGCTGTCGGTCAACAGTATATGCAACTGACTCACTCCCACGAGGTAATTTAATAAAACAATGAAAAATCTAACATCACCGACTCACATGTTTATAATCTGCATTTCAGTCAAACATTTGAAATGTTTGACATCACCGTAGGGCATCTTTGCTCAAGATGTTGAATAGTTTCCATCTAAGATATTAATCATAACAAATTGTACATAAAGATTACAATCACAGCCAAACCTAGTCACAAAAAAATATCAAATTTCATCACACAGATTGCCTATTCTCATAATTTTTTTTCCTGCAAAATAATACTTTTTAATTTATGTACTCTCTCTTAATGTGGTGGAGCCTGCTGGTATGGGTTAGGGTATCCAGATGGTGGGTATCCCGCTGGTGCATATGGATACTGCTGCTGTGGTGGTGGCTGCTGTGCATACTGCTGCTGTGGATATGGTGCATACCCCGGAGCAGTAGCTGGAGGGGGCTGTTGATACGCGGGGTATGGTTGGTATGACTGAGGCATGGGAGCATAACCTCCATATGGAGCATATGTTGGCATTGGCTGGTAGTTTGGAGGGAACTGTCTCGCAGCTGGCACAGGAGGTTGACGAGGAGCTGGCTGGGGAGCCACAGGTGGTGGTGCGGTAGCTGGAGCAGTAGCTGGGGTTGGTGCGGGTACATTTCTTGGAGGAGGAGGGCGAGCTGGAGGTTGAGCTTTGCCAGCTTTGGCTTTATCTGTGGAGAGTCAATTGAAATTACCGAGACTGGATCATTTGTAGTTAGGGGAAAAAACGTTCACCCGTACTATGCTCCACACATACGAGTTATTGTGATTCAAATTACAAGATTATTTAAGTCACATTATATACATTACACAATCTATTCTCATTTAGTCTGAAAGATTTACATAATTGAAATAATATTTTTTTTTTTATACGACACAACCTTGCTAATAGAATCACAACAGAAATTAATGTTCATCTTTACATTATTTCTGACAATGTTTACTCACTTTGATTTCTTTGACATGAAACTTGAGATAACTTTAAAACAAATGCAACATCAACAATATTGTAAGTCAACTGGCATTGTCTTTAGAGGGCAAGTCATGTTACAGACAAAGACAAAGACATGTAACAATGACCAAGAGGACAATATATGTTATAAGGGAAGCAGAAAATGACAAGTTTTAAGTAACTTTGTCTTCCTTCTACAAGAAACAGCTACTAAACAGATGTTTGCAGGATGCACAGAAGAGAATCTCACTGGAAGAATTATTATAACACAAGCTTATAGATGAGGGTGAATACTACATCTATTGCCACCCCATTTCATTCAAGAGAAAATTTAACCATGCCATATCTCAAATATCTCAAAAAAAAAAAAAAAAAACACCTCTAGCAAGAACTTAACACACTTTAAAGATAACCTTTACACACTTTCAGCATTCAGTGGCAGACAACCTGAGTAGTGACCAACCAGGTCTGCTTAAGGCAGACTGCCTGAGCAAAAGAGATGTGAAATTGGAACAATTTAATGATTTACATGCACAAGATGACCTAAAACATATGGTTTTGAAGAAATGACTGTGCTGCTTTACATACTGGGCTGTTTCAACCTAAAATATTGCCAATATGGAAAAAACCTGTCAGAAAAATAAAAGTTTCAAATATTCTAACTTTTGGCCACTAATATCATTGTATGACCTGTGACCACTGAACTTTTACCACTAGGATCTTACTAAGATCCCCAAAACCAAATGCTGTGATTGTCACCAAATTTGAACGATGATACACTGATGCCATCAGACGCATTAGTCTTTGAAATATGTCATGTTTTGGCGAGTGGCGGGTTTAAGTGACTTTAATATTGAAAAACTATAACCATGAAAAATGACAGGGATCACTAACTGATTTGGTCACCCCTTTTGTACCCATGTTTGGATGCCAAACAAGTTTCTTTCAGTAAAATATTGTATCTACAAAGTTTCAGATCTTGAGCTCTGTTGACCTCAAACGACCTTTGCCTTCTGTAAAAGAAAAAGGGATCATCTGCTCTCGCAGGTCTCTCACGAGGTCCGACCTTGACTAAAGTTCAAGCAACTCTTTCTTCTTGAGGTATCAAGTTTACAAGGCAGGCTCACAGAGACACACACATGCACACAAACTCAGACTGTAAAGGCGGAGTGCATGATTGAGCCATGACTCCATACAGCCCTAAATCCCACGAAAGAGAATCAATAGACGCTGGGATTATTAACGTACCTGCATGGTGAGCAGGGGCGGCTGGAGCCGGGCCACTGGACAGGCTCGCTGCCGCTGCTGTCAGATCCCGAAGCAGTTCCTCTTTCTCGGTCTTGCGGGCAAAGCAGAAGTCTGACACCTTGCTCTGGAACTTCACCAAAAGCTCTGTCAGGTCATTGTAGAACTGGAAGTAAAAATGAACAATGAGGAGGCTATGTAAGAGATTCTGATAAACATTAAAAATGGTTACTAAGTTATCTAGCTTTCTCGGTGGATGCAAAACAGATATGTACACTGATATGTCCATTCAAAGCAGCCAACAAGAAACTTTCATCGTAAGTATACAGTATTCATATAATCATCAGTAACTATTAACAACTTTGTTAAAGACAGTGATATTATGATAGATTTGCTAGAAATAGTGTTTGCTTATGTCCCCAAAAACTGCCTCAATCGAATAAACAGAAATGTGGAGATTCTTAAAATATTGACTGCACGGCACACAGTTTTGCATAATTATTTTGAAAGTCATTCTTTTTTCTCGTTAACAGCACATCATTCTTTGCAGTCTACACTGTCCATTTTAACAAGAAGATGGACTCTCTCATCTAGAAGGTAATGTAATTTAAGGTTCCAGACCTTTGTTCCTTCTCTGAGGTTTCCTGTCAACTCCATGTAAACATCGAATGCACTGGCCAGCTTCCTGAGCATTTCCTCCCTCTGTTGGCCAGTAACGTTTGTCGTCTTGGCGTTGCAGAATCTGGTGTTTGCATCCTGCAAGAATCATGACGGGCAGGAATGGAAAATACAAAATTGTATTGAACAATGGTGACTGAAGGTGGAGAAGCATTATCACATTCAGTGATTTACAAAGTGAACAACCGTCAACGCTTCATGTCACATCATCAAAAACATTGAAATTGCAAAATTAATGTCTAGGTAATAATAGTGAAACAAAACAAACAAAAAATCAATAAGAGGATGAAAGAGAAACATGTCAAATTCAAGAAGGCAAATTTCAGAATCCCTTCAATGTTAACAGTGAGACAAAAGTGTGTGCATAAACATGATTTACTTCCCTTGTAATAAACTGGAAGTAATAGTGATGGAGATACTGCTACTTTATGTCCCACCAAGAACCTCAGACCATATAGGGTGGACTTTCTTACAAGGTCCATGACAAGAAAGGGTGGATAACATGGAATGGTCAAGCCTTGCTTGATGTAGCACCACAGATGTTCCACTTCACATATCACAAAAACTTCAAGTAAAAAGGTTTCATGCAAGACAAAATTCCAAGATCTTGCTGTTTTGATAAGTGGTGTGGATGTTTTGTTAAAAATGCTTGGATGAGACTTTAATTTTGCAGATGTTAGCATAGACTACAAATGATGTAGCAATCACAATGCATCAAATTGTAAACTATGACTCATTCATTGATGCTGTATGTTTGTTCTTATGGTTGAGGTGATGTTATGCACAAATGGGAATTACGTGCACAAAGGTAGAAAAATGGCAAACTAATTATCAGAAGAAGTCATCTTTTTGGCTTCACAATTTGGAGGAATTCTATTTTTCGAGTAGATTTTCCTTAAGACAAAAAATCCGCAGTCCTTAGAGAGCTTCTCTCAAAATCGTTCTCTGACATTGCTAATACTATTTTAATCTTGACTGTTAATGCATGATGATATCCTTCATCAATACCATCACTGAAAAAACGAGAAAAGAAAAACATGACTTGAACCTTCCCGAAATCATGGCTCTGATATGCCTGATAGTTGTAAAGAGCTTTATCATATGAATCAATTGCATATAATAATATGACTACTGAATGCTTTGATTCAAGCCTTTCCCAAAGCATGGCTGTGATGTTGCTATTAGTAGTGTAGTCTAGATTCACAGACAAATAACATGAGGTCAACTGAAACAACAACATGATTGCGAGAGAGCTTTAACTAGTGCCACTTCCACCCACACTCCGCAGGTCTGACGTTCTTGTTGTAAGTGTAGCCTGGACAAGGAACTCCACAGAAGGCATAATATTTTGATAGACAAACTAACCATGATGCAGTAGGCTCTTACTATGCACATGTTTAATGTGAAGTAGTCAAAACACCCAAGGAATATACGCTAATGTCATGGTACAATTTACTAAACTGTAACACTGTAATATAGTAATAACTGAAATACCACCATTGAAGTAAATTTATAAAGAAATCTATTGAATACGAGATCAACTTTATGCATTTATACAGCCAACAGTTTGGACGTCATTACAATATTACAGTCAAGTGAACTGTTTCATTGCTCGTGCAAATGAGAATCATCAAAATATCTTTGATCTGGTCACTCTAGTGACCAAATACTTTACGACAGATTTCTAACATTATAGAGCAAGTATTGTTACAGGGATATTGTATTACAGAAAGTAGTATGAAGCAAGCTTTAAGTATTATGGTACAGCTATGAATAGTCCAGCAGAGAATATTTATGGTTGACATTCCAGATATATGAGATATATGAGAAGTCGGTTGTTCACAGCTTTCAATGAAGGTACGGTAATGTTTATTTTGTCCGTTATTATTCTTATTACATTTTGGTGACAAACATCCTACCTCCTACAAAAGAATAAAGTTCACAACATCTGAAAGACTTCGCCAACATTGCGGTGGAGAGCTGGTTTGCAGAGGAGCAAACTCTCGGAACAGAATAACATGTTGATCTGACCAAATCTACACTGAAACATGTGAGATTTTAAGTTTAGAATTTAGCTTATTGGCACTGTGAAGATTCATGAAGGAGGGTAATAGAGAGACTAAGGTTTAATTAAATGCAGTGACACCTGGTGAACAGCATTACTATTAGATAGAGAAATACATGGTTTTTCTACATGGGGGGCGGGGAAAGGATATCAAATATTTGGCAGAGTCCATTCCAAAAATAATGTTCAATTCAGGTATAAGCCTTCTAACAGTGATTACTTAGAGGCTAAAGTGCTGCCTTAGTTTATACATTAGCATTAGTGACTCACTAAGGTAGATCACCCTCAATAATTACTGACTATTCTGGTGGTTCACCCTTCATGATTGCTGCCTTCTCCAAGCGGGTCACTCATGATGATTGCAGACTACTCTGGGTGGATCATCCTCGATGACTACTTACTGTTCTGGTGGGTCACCCTTCATGATTGTTGCCTTGTCTGAGTGGGTCACCCTCGATAATTGTGGACTGCTCCAAGTGGGCCACCCTCAATGATTACTGACTATTCTGTGGGGTCACCCCACAAGATTGCTGCCTTGTCTGAGTGGGTCACCCTCGATAATTGCAGACTACTCCGGGTGGGCCACGCTCAATGATTACTGACAATTCTAGCGGGTCACCCTACAAGATTGCTGCCTAGTCTGAGTGGGCCATCCATGATGATTGCACACTATTGAGGGATGGGTTACCCCAATGATTACTGACTAGTCTGGGTGGGTTACACTCAATAATCGGATACTTGCCTGTATATTATTGAGGACAAACTCCTGCCTCTTGATACTCTCCTGAACTCGTTTAATCAATTCTGAGAACAGAGTGTCCAGCTCTTTAGTTGAAATCTCTTCTTCATTTATCGATCCATTTGACGTTAGTTCTTGCAAAAATTTTGTATCTGGTGACGAAAAGGTCAAGCCAACTATATGTGACTATTTTCGTAAACTAAGAGAATGCCTATGGCAGTATGTGAGCAGGGTTGTAGCTGCAGTGGGCAGTACCAGGAGGTCCTGTCCCAGGACTAGTAATTCCTACAAGGAATTCATTATGTGTTTACACCTTACAGTCTGGCACTAAACTTCACAAAATGTACTAAATATGAGAGGGAAGCTGCCGTTTGTGTTCATGTTCAAAGATTTTTTGAGTACTTTCTGTAACAGTGCTTACAAGACACATAGCACTCTGGGGGTGCCACTCCCTGGACCCCAGCCGAGGCATTGCTCCTAGACCCCACCAAGGAACCTTTGGACCCCACCAGAATGGTGGCTGGTTCCCTTGCTTGGAGCCTGGAACAAAAATTTGTCTAGCTCGCATCCTGTATGTGAACTCCATGCAGCAAAAGTCTTTAAAGACAATATTAGAACTGTATATTGATTGACACAAGATCATTCCCACTATGACATGTCATTACGTAAGGCTCCGTACAAAGAAGGGACCCTAAAAGATGACGTACACTCAACTGACTGTACAGACAGACTGAACACAATACTGCAGATTGTTCATGCAAATGACACAATTTAGTGAGCACTCTGAATCAGAGCAACTTAAAACTCTACTAACAAAGATTCACTATGAACATAATGTAAAATGTTTCTGTCATGAAGACAGTAAAGTCTACGATGAGCTTCAAATTATATCCACTGCCACTGTAAAAAAAAAGAAAGAAAAAAGCAAGATATCTCTCAAACACATTTTTTAGACAGTCATTTGTCACATAGGGACCATCCTTTGGGCATCTTTTTTCTTTCAAATCTTCTGCAAGGAAATTCCATCTTTTTTCACAATGCAGTGTTTGTTCCTGTCTGACAGTCAAGGAAGTCCAGTCAACACCGTTAAATGTAAACCCTTACAGGGATATTGTCAGGCGGCAGATCAACTACGATCAACTTACGGATATCCGATGTGACATTCTTAATTTCGCTCTCTGTGACCTCCCTTTCATTCTTGATGGCGTCTACCTTGCCGAGAAGTTCCCTGAGCTCCATCACCACTGGGGAATCCTTGAGTGCAGATGCTGCTGAGGCAGGGGGTAGTGCTGCAGCAATTTCTTTCTGATGACATAGACGTGTCACATCATCAATAAATACATCCAAGCTAAATGGAACAGCACACTAACAGAGTGAAGATGACTAGAGATTGTTTCAACATTTATGCCATATATCTACGCAATGCACATAACCACATGCTCCAAAGCATCCGGTCCCACTTAACTCGCCAATTCCCCGTTGTGATAGGTCGTCACCGACGTAGGATACCAGTTATGCCGAGAGTGACAGACTAAGTTTTAATTTTAAACTGTATCACATTGTCACATCTGAAGCATACCAGCAGATAAGCAATAGCATTGCAGGAAATACACCATACAATGGCACACCTATTGTGAAAGATCACACTCAACATGAGTGGATCAGGCTGCAAGATATGTCTGTTTCCGAAGTGATGCAAATTCATCTTCTGTCATTTTATTCAAAGGATCTAAGCCAACAAGCTCCGACTTACCGCTGGTTTTGAAAGGATCTCGATATACTCTCTGTTGTTGTTGTACTTTTCCTTCACAATGTGGTCTGCCTGAATGGCATTATCCAAAATTTGTCTGTACTTGTTACCCTCTGACCTGAAGGCCGCTGTCAGTTGGTCCGACGGGGTGCGGTTCCACTTTTCTTTGAAGTTTGCTTTCATTTCTTTGTCTGATGCGGCTTCATCATCGAGCATCTTGATCGCCTAGTTTAAGAAATATGATTGAAAAAAAAAACAAATCCATACAACTTGTACAAAAACCTAAGGTACAGAGCACTAACCTCAGGTTAAATAGACAGACTACCTGACTAATTCACAGAAGAGACTTATCACATGTTTTTCAAATAATGCACCACAATTTATCAGAAGTTTACAAAGAATTGATATACATACAAATCTATGTAACTTCACATCGCAAGACAAGATAATTACTCCATTTACATAACACCATACCTGCAAAAAATGCACTGTCTTTGTGGTAACAAGAATTAAGGCTTATTGTAACCTCCTGCACAGTGTACCCAGGGTGAGGGCAACTTACCAGTGCTAACAAAATGAACATACAATATTGTCACAGTCCATTGTCAAGTTACAAGCCAGGGAGAAGATGGAGGTGGTAACCCAATCATTTCAAATGACCAATATCATCTCCAATGGTTGATAAAAGAATTGACTCGAAAGATAATGTCAATTTATTTCTTCGTTTGGGTGTAGCCAGCAAGCTAAAACAGGAAAAGTTTGTGACAAAAACTTTATTCATACCAACAAGGAGATGAAATGCAAAGTTGAAAGAAACTCACACACCCAACCTCTTGGGAAAAATATCCCCTTCCTATTCCTTCTCAATATACAATAATGAATACACCACAATCTTCTTTGATGTCATGCTCTCTGAAAACTGGGACATGTAATTTACATCAAACAATGAATGTGCTTTATGTTGAGGATATTTTTCAGACTCACAACTAAGACTGTTCATACCTCCGATAGTATTTCTCTGTTCCTATCCAAAAGTTCTGGCAATTCACGGAAGAGTTGGTCAATGGCTTGTAGCCCTCCAGATTGCTGAAGTTGTTGAGATTTCTCAAGCAAAGACTGAGGCACTGTATCTCCTCCTAGATCTTCAATGGCTGCAGGCAGGTTCAGTGATGCAAGCACGCTGCAGGGTAACCAATAAAGATATGGGGGAAATATTGCACTTTCTTCTTCTTTCCTCGTTTCTTTACTTTTGCAACAGACATTGTTTTATGTGTACACTGAGAGGCTCACACAGGAAGAAACAAATGGCATACAGAGCAGGCTTATTTGCAGTTGAAAGGTCTTTCTATGACATTGTCACTCCACTGCGCAGCCACAAAAACATTATACCATGCAAAGGATCTTGGAATCTGCAGACTAAAGTCATAATGGTACTTACGTGTTCATGAGCTGGGTGCTCTCTCTTAGCTTGCTGATCTCCTGGTTCACAGTTTCTGCTTTCCTGTTCTCGAACCCGACCACCGCATTGTGAACAGACAGTGGCACAAGCTTCTCAAAGAGGTCTGGAAGGAAAATGTGAAAATTATTTCAAAGACAGTCATAATGTGGCATGTTATACACACATTCAAGTCTGACTTAACCTGAATTCAAGTGTTGTATTTCATAGGCTTATTAAAAACATCCTTATCTCAGTAACGGCAAGAGGTCAATCACTGGTGTTTATGCCTATTTATTAATGTGTTCTTTATATTTCCATTTGGCAGCTGCACAGACAATGAAATACATTGAAACGGATGGAGAATATACTGTTACAAGAATATATTTTACGGTAATTATAGGATTGGTTAATTGTGGGTGACAGCAATTTGCATATGGATGACAATACTTTTGATTGGTCAACATGATCGATCTGATGAACCTCAACTGCTGAGCAAGCCCTCACAGTGTCAACAAGGACAAGGCCAGCACTGGCAATTGTGTTGTTTTAGTGTCCACATATATCTGTTGTAATAAATATATTGGCCTGTGACATCGACTGCACTGTCTCTATTTTTTTGTCCTCTTTTTTCGATGTCATGTAATTTATTTAAATCATCTTTCCTCATCTTCATCTTTGACTTTGCCTGATGATTGTCCCATTCAATACTCAACAAATAAATGGAACTCTGATCATCAAATAAATTGATCTCTTTCTCTCTCTCTCTCTGGATTTTCTTGGTTCTTGACATCTCTTTCTCTTTGCAGCAGGAACTTTTCTGTATCGTATTGTAACATCCAGGATGTCTGACACCGAGGGATTCATAACAAGACTCTAAACCCCAAACAACCTTACACCACACAAGGATACTGTGGGGTTTTGACAATGCAGCCCAATGTTGCTGTACACAATAATAGTCTACATAAGTAAAAGGAATTGGGCTATGAAAAATAGTACATGTACAGTCTGACATGACAGATACAAAATATTCTACATACTAACATTGATCATGGTACTATATATGAGATCAGTCCCAACATACACTCTTGAGATACACATACTCGCACTCAATGCATTCTCAAGTGAACTACTGCTGACAGCTCCCTTCAAGTAAGTTACTGGAACTCCCATCTTCCCATGATCACATGCAGCACGTGATGCTGCCGAATGAGAGTGCGGGCTCCGTGGTATCAGGTAACAGAACTCCTCGCAGCATCAGATTTTTCGGGCAGCTACGCCACTTACGGGCTCCGTGTGAACAAGGAAGGACGTGCGAGGCTCTCTCTCTTGCGGGTGACTGAGACCTGCTAAGGCAGCATCCTTGGGTGCACACATACACACACCATCATGATTACAAATGATTATCATCCAAACCAAACATCTACATGGCAAAACACATTTTCAAATCAAAAGCAAAATGGCAGCAATTACCTCAGGAACTGCTCAAAGGAAGTATGTGGGACATATTATCAAATGCTACTATTTCCCACCTGTGAACAACTGTTCAATTGTTTTCTACATAAAGGAAAGGGGCTAAGGATAAAAGAGGCAGAAGCACAGGCAAATAACTAACCAACAAAGTTTTCACTCATTGAAGTTGGGACTTCTGTAACTTTTGCAATGGCTGCCAGTCCAGGAGATTCCAAGCTGCTAATCTCTGGGACAATATCAGAATATATGAGGTCATTGTCCTTCTTTGCTGCAGCCAATTCCTTCTGGTATTTTGTAGCCAGTTGCTTTGTTTTCAGCAGGCCACCTCCTCTAACTTCGGATGCTTGCAGCAGCTGCACTGCATGCTGATGAAAAACGATAAGCAAATCAAGACAGTGAGCATTTGACAATAGAAAGTAAAAGTAACAAACCATTCAACATGACCTGTTTCAACAATTGTGTGGACATCAGGAAAAACATGTGAACCACCTTAGATGGAAATCAATAACAACTTTGAATGAAGTGGGTCTTAGTTGAGAGATTCAGATATTTATGACAACTATCATGCTGTTACAGATGTTCCTCTTCATAAATAATTGGGAACAAAATGAATTTGTTTTCCAACTCTGTGGCTTTTTGGATGTCCCACAGTAAAATTCCTCTTACTTTGCACAGAAGTGTAGTTATTTTCAGTACGTTAGCAAACTGCAAGGCTGTGTACATTGACAAACCTGAAAATCTTCCACCAAAGTCTCAGCATCCCTTTTTGAATTACGCTTTCACACTCACCTGTAGACGTGCTATTTCTTGGCCATACTTTGCAGAAGCCCTGCAGACCAGTGCCTGGTGGTATTCAGAATAGGCATGCATCAACGCCTGCTTGCCGGCCACGATGGGGATCCACTCCTTTGGCAGGTTACCACTGACCTCGGTTTGCTGCATGGCATTCAGTGTCTCCGTGTAGAGGTCTGAGGCAGACAGTGCCACTTTAGTGATGATGGCATCCTTCATCTTATCTGATCAAAAAACAAATGTGACATACAAGTGGGATGAGAATCTCAATGATATCTGAAAAACCAAGCCAACTCTTAAAAAGATTCTATAACACATACATGCAGAGAGAATATATTGAGCACTAAAGGTCTTTGCAGTAAGCTTGGTCCCACTGTGCCATGTTCTCCTTTATTTTTTGTATTCTTTGTATTTACATTGAGTATGTAGAAAATAATTGAAAGACAAGCAAGACAAACACAAGTACGAACAGGAGTCTTTTAGTTTCCACATATACATGCACACACCAACTGGAATGCATGAACAAATTTCTTGCCAGGACTACAGCATGAAAACAACCAAAAATGCAGCTTCATGTCTTGAAGCAAAAACAATGAATACAAGGAACCCTAAATATGACCGAGGGAGCATTTTCTATGACAATGTCTAGACCTAAAATCATCAAATCAGCATGATCTGATAGATTCTGCTCTTTGCAGAACAACTTTAGCATTATCATAGCTACAACCACTGTTTCTCACAACTCACTGTCGTGGGTATTCACGAGCGATTATACCCCTAGCTAACACCAACGCATAATTCACGCATCGTTAAACTTTACCTAAGTATGCGCAGGGCATAAGCATATGTTTACAATGTGAAACATGCTTTTTATCCAGGTTACTTTCCACTGTTTGGACATCATATTATCTTATTCCACAAAATTTGAATAGGGATTCATATTCATCTATTACATCACACTACCACAGATGCTTGTTGTTTGATGTTTTGGAAACTACAATTTTTGACAAACTTTTAGGGACACTTTGCTGTACATTGCAATCAGAATACTTAATTTTTGTTGAGTGGATAACATGAAACCTCCCGCCCCTTTCCAATGTTGCGCTATAGGAGTGAATGTACACTGTGAACAGTAATCCTGCAGCCAACATTGAAAGGTGGAGCGGCGTGTTCCAAGGTATTTTGTCCAAGATTGTCAGAGTTTTTACCGAGCAATTTTGGGTAAACTGTGGAAAAAAAATGATCATTTTTGGACAAGGTGGATCACAAAAAGTATTTATCGAGGCTATGGGTTTGAGGATTTTCAAATTAAAGTATTCTAAATTTCAACTATGAACATAACAAGTTTAGTTTTTATTTTGGCCTTTATTTGTGTAAATGTTTTATTGAAAACAAGTGATTATAATGAATAGACTATTTCACGGTTTCGTATGTGGACAGACATGGTTGCGTTTAGAAATAGCATTGATGGGCAGCTGTTGTGTTGCGTCGCAACAGGAGTGTCACGCCAGTTCTAGAATGGTGGTAGGAAACTCAGTTATTAGATATCAAGAAAGAGCACCATGTTCTACCATTATGGGTAAAAGTCACAACTGTTTGATTCAGCTCAATATTAAAATAATGGTAGAACGTTAGTGGAGGCTCGGTTTTTTACATTTTTTCCAGCTAATTCAACATTTTTGACTACATTTTTTACAGTGCATGAAGCTGGTAAGATATAAACTCCAGATGCATTCTTGTAACTGATGCAATTTTCCCACATTTTGTTCAAATTTTCCTGTCAAAACATTTGGTAGAATATTGGTTTCATTAACCGATACTGTCAGACACTGTTGTTGGGTCTACGTCAGCTTGAATAAGAAGGACGAGGTTTGATTCACTGCATGACCAGAGTGTTTTTCACAGTTCAATTTTTCATTTATAAATTCAAATTTCTGTCAGCTTCTCATTTTTTATTCATTCATTCATTTATTCAAATATAACATAAGGTAATATTTATATATGAATACAATGATATAGCTCTAACAACAAAATGTACTCTGAAGTCTGTTGAAACTGCTTAAAATGACATAACATATGGTAGTGTACTATGTACAGTGCAATAGAATGAGTGTCACAATGTCACCGTTATATGAATATGAACAAACACACTTACACATATATTAACTGAATTTGTTCATTTCTTTTGCATAATGATAGCACATTTTTTTCCACTCAGATTAACCTGCAAGTCAAGTAAAACAGTCATCCTGTGCAGCTTAATACCAGACACCACGTCATCACTGTGAACAACTATCGGTCTTCTTAAACTGATTACCAACATTTTAGTGTTTTTTTTTTATTTTGTTCTTCTGTGCCTGTTTCAATATCAGAGCTTCAGCCAAAAGTACATCATTTGTATCATTTAAGACGTCTTAAAGTAGATTTCTGGTTGACAAGATGCATTGGACTTATGATGTTACCTCTTCAATAACTGGATTTTATTTAGCACATGCTGTGCAAACCTCCATATGGATTTGACTTAGTCCTCCCTTTACTCCCTAATAATACTGACAGCATTCACACAATAATAGCATTACAGTAAACCAACTTCATCACTATAGGTCCAAAATATGCTGAATATGTACTGTTACTTCTTGTTGCAAGGAATATCACCCCCCCCCCCACCAACGACCTGTTTAAACCTATTGCAAATTGAAGCACTTTACTGGTTCTCGGGCAAGCTTCTGGCCTGCCGAAATTCTCAGACAATCTTGGACAAAACTGTCGGGACAGTTTGTTATACGTTGCAATTAGAACACTAAATTTTAGTTGAGAGGATAGCATGAAACCCCGCACCCCTTTCCAATGTTGCGCTATGAGAGTGAATGTACACTTTGAACAGTAATCCAATAGCCAACATTGAAAGAGAGAATGGAGTGTCCCAATGGTATTTTGTCCAAGATTGTGGTCATACAACACAATAGCAGCAGACAGTACATCGTAAATCACCAGTTTTTCCGCAAAGAACAGATTTTCTTCAGACTCCGACCTCTGCCCATAGTGGTACCATCAAATGATATACCACCCTTCAAAAACCTGGAATACCACGGCACCATACCTTGTCTAGCTTTCTGAAAGAAACTTTCTTGAGCTTGAGCCAACATGAGGGATGACAATCCCTGAAGCATCTCCATCGTCAAATCAGACGTCTGCACAGATTGTATGACAGGGTGAAAATTCTCCTTGAGGTACTTGAAAATACCTGCAGCTTGCTGAGGAAATACAGAAAGTAAAACAGTTGTGGCAACTATGTTGTTTATACTTAAATGTAACATTATGCAAGTTTCAAGAAAAGCGTCGACTTAACAGCATAAGTCCAAACATCATGAAGAGTACTACAGGTCGAGACTAGCGGAATGTCGGTAAGTCTCACACATTAAGGAATCATCAGAGGAATCCATCTGATGGTCCTCTGGGTGAAAACTGGTCTGCATGGAGACACATAACACCTCCTCCAACCACACTACATAAGAGAATATATCGGGGTTGATGTCTACATCTACTCCACATAGAGTTCATTCTTCTGCAAGTAGGAGATGCTTCATTGCAATGCATTATGAAACCCTGTTCACAATCAAATCTAGAGAATCAAATGGCATTTTGTGAAAGAAGCCATGCATCATAATGATCCATAGGGTGTTTCCAGACTAAAACAGGCAAGACCCACTTTGAACTTCCATTGAATCATGCTACAAATGATACGATTCACAAACGGTTTTTGAATTTGCTTTTAATTACCTTGACAACTGCAAAAACAAAATGTTTTCACAGAACGAGGCTTTGCTTGATGATATTACATCAGCTGACCTTAAAAAGACCAAGTTCTACCTTCATTAAAACTGGGCAGAAACCACAAATGAGGGTAGCATTCTGTACCAAGAATACATACACAGGCAACCTACAACGTTTCAGATCAAGATCACATTCTGATGGGCGATATCTGGAATCTGATAATCTTTAACCTTCACTAGTTTCATGAAGGTATCTGTCACACATTGGACATAAGATGTGCTGAAATTAAAAGAAAAGTACCTAATATACCGAGATTCAAGGTTTATGATTCATGCTACCCTTAGCTATTACTGTACCTGGCCTGCATGAATTAATCTTCAGCATTTCCATAACCTGTTAACCAGCCTACAATATCTACTATTAAAATGAAGACTACTGTACTGTGCATATGCAGACTCTGATGATAACTTGTTTTACACTTTCACTGTTTGGAAGATTCTTAACTTTGAACACTAACAAAAATGAGGTTCAAGGTTCTTGAATAAGAGTCTATAACACTGTATATTAAGTTTCTATTATCATTCATCATTTTGCTTGTAATATACGTAAAGGAAAATAGGGCGCTTAGAAGATATATCAACATGGCATACAAAGAAAATGGCTTCAATCACTGTTGATCGTTTCAACCTCATCAATACAGCATAGATCAGTGAAACCTTCAACTCCTCAAAAGGTTGTGCACGTGACGAGTGACAGAAGATGCATCATTTGAATTTTGAAAAGTTTGGGTTGACAAATTTCTGTTGAGTGACAAGTAGCTGAATTTCTATCTGTGAGAAACTTGTTGCTTGAAAGGAAGAGGACCGTCCTTCCGTATTTTGACCAATCTGTCATTCTACAATCTATCATTCTATGTCCACAAACATTGGTTTTAATTTGTTTTCTGTAAAACAGATGCCTTATTTCTATTTAAATGAAAGCTGCAATATGAACAAGCACACATTACATTGTGCACACACAGACACGCGCAAACACAACTTTTAGGCAACCTAACTAAATGGATCCACAGCAGGGGGGGGGGGGAGAAACTATACATATGGAAATTCAAATTGGATATACTGTAATCCTCTCCCCATCTCAGTCTTGTGACTGGCAGGGGTCAAAAGTTGGCACTTGCGTTTTCTGAGCCACATTTTATCCATTTTAGTACTCCAGTAAGGAACTGAGGAAATCCAATACATGAGACTTTCTCTGAGTTACTTCGAGTTACTTCCAGGTCTGCCTGACCTTCATTGATACTGCAACTTATTTGACAAGAAGCTAAAAACACAGTAAGATCCCATATTAATGAAACTCCCAGTGTAACAAAAACTTCCTTAAAGTCAAATGTTCATTCCAAGGTTAGTAGATGTACAGTACTGTAAGTTCTGTAACATATGTATTACTTGGTCTCATGCATGATACTATACACAATCCAGACATTCAAAGTACAATGTGGGAAGATGCTCATGGTTTGTAATAATTGTTGATGTTGTTTAAAGTAAACAGAGAGTTATAACATGTTGGACACTTAGGCATAAACACAATTTGAATTAATTCCTAGACAGACTGACAAAAGCCTTTGTTAAGTGAAGCAAAGCACACAACTCACTAGACTAGAGTAACATAGAAAGATACAAAAAAAAAAAATACTAGACAGACCAAATGTTGAATGGAAGAGATAAAAGTTTACAAGAACTAACACTTCACAGATTCACTGTAACATTCACCTTCAGTGTGTTTTTACTTCGACTTGAACGAAGTTCAGTCGAAGTAATGTAATCCCCAGAGCAGTTTGTGCAGTCATGCATACTGATTAGTGCGTTCGGGGCCCTTTCGACGGCGCTTTCTCGGGAGTTACAGGAGCTACGGAGCTGAAATTTGGTGGACGGGTGAAACGTGTACGGCGGCATGCGTCCGTAAAATTTGGCGGGGATCAGCGATTTAGTTTTCTCACTAGAGATCATTCTCCATTTTTTTGGCAAAAAGCCTACTCCTCCTAGGGATTTCGAAGTTACCTCTTGAAATTTTACACACTGTTAGAAGGGTCTTTCGTGCACAAAAGTAGTACCTTTTTAAGCGAAATTCGGTAAAATGGCGTTTGTCTGGACTGGTTGGGCTCCGAAATGGACCCTTTCGGAAAATGGCCAATTTCTCTCGAATAAGGCAAAAAATCGAAAATTAACTAATCTCATTTTGATTTTACACTTGTTGTAAAGGTCGTCCGTGAATTTGGTGAGAATTGATTGCGAAACCGTGGAGAAAATGCAAAATGAAATTTGCCTGTTTGTGTCCAAAATCCAGTTTCTGTTATTTTCGATCTCCTCGCCAAGCGTGGTTTGGTGTGGCAGCGTGGATTAGTCCTGCTTGGTGGCTGGGATGTACGGTAGCTTTGTGTGCCATAATTTTCTTACGGTAGTCAACGTGTAATACGCAAGCAGATTGTCTTTGATGCAGAGCATGCAGTCTACTTGTTTGTCATGCCTAGGTCAGTGGAAACCATTAAGGACAACGGTTGAAGAAGGAGTATTTTCGTTGATACTAACAACGAAACCAGCCCGTATAAAGAGTTAGTTTTAAATTTTACATGAATTAATTTAATTTTTTCCAGTATTATACATGGTTACGTATTTTGGTCGTAATGGTTGATTGTAATTAATGACAATTTTCCATGAAATATATGATACACCCTTTATCACCATTTGGTATAAACTAATAGCAAATATGAATATGCAAAAGCTGTTGTTGACTGCTAAACTTGAAGGGGGTATTTTGTACTCACTTTCACAAGAACAAAAAAGTATGGCTTTGAAACGTTTCAAATTAAAACTTTAAGATATTGCCATTATTCTTTATTCGTACTGTGATCTTGTATTATGTCTCGATGATGACTGCCTTCAGAAAATCAGCTGATTTTAAGAAACTGATGCGGGAGTGTAACCCCCCACTTTTTATGGTATAGCTTAACCAAAGGTGAATGATATTGCTTTGGGGAATATGTATTATTGTTGGCATGGCCTTCATTATCGAAGGCTGCATCAAGATGATACAACTGATAGGTAGAAAAACAGTAAAATGACCAGCAAACAGAAGAACAATAGTAACCCACCCCCACCCCCCATTCACAACTCCTCATACTATTATGGACATTGCCCTTTCAACTTTTAATCTAGCGTTACCAACTTGTATGCCGTCTTTAGTCGAAGTTTGCGTCATTGACGCTCTAGTTATAGACAGGAAACCACATGTTGCTTAAATGACCACAACCTACAAGTGAAAAAAAAAGTACAAATACACACAGGTGGCCTACACAGAAGTTGACGGTAAATTTGAAAATGGACACAGTTTGTACTAAAAATGATTGCAAGATCTAAGACCCATGAAAACATTACAGTAGTTTCAACAAAACAACCACTATCAAATAATGCGTCTTTCTACTGTACTTCAACTTTTTAAAGGGGCTCATTGAGTTGATATCAGTAAAGATTGCGGTGATTTTGAAGTATACAAACACACGACAATACTCACAATTAGCATAATTAATCAAGTTTCACATCCAATGGTTATATGAAAACTGTCAATTTTTTCGAATTTTTGACCGTTACTTGCTCTGATTGTGTGCATGTGAATGTACTAATGTGAAAATGTCTGGTCACAAAGTTTCAAAAACCCAATTTTTTCGTTGATTCTTCACTCATTAATGTTCCAACATATGTAAAACTTTGGGATCCTTTTTAGTTTGACTGTTTGTCATTAGTATGTGAAGGAAACTTGACCGGTTTAGAAAAATTGAGTGAATTTCACAAAACAACTCAATGAGCCTCTTTAATGGTTCAATTCTTGTCATAAAGCCTAGTAAGTACTTTTTTGATATGCTCTTCATGGGCAAAGAACATTTTGCACTGATTCTTCATGATAGGCTCATTCTGTATAAATGCATTCTTGATACCATCTTCATGGCCTACAAATTTTTGAAGAAGTACACCATTCCACATAGGTCATGATTTCTTTAATGTAGTTGGCACATTACCTGTCTGAAGTATGATGATGCTACTTTCACTTTACAAAAATGAAACAACATTCAAAGAGTGAAGACAGTTTGTTTAAGTACCAAACCAGTGAATATCCACAATAAAGCTATTCAGAAGCAAAAGGATACACACAGACTGTTGGAAAACCAAGGAAGTGATAACATCCAAACCTGTGTGCGAACAATTCACTGTGTGCACATGCATATATACTGTATGCACAAGATAGTTTGCTACTGTGTAACTACACCATAACACTTCCACGAATCATACATGTATAACAAACACACATACTGTGCTGTACACGACAAAGTTTTGAAAATTTTATGTATGACTTTGTTTTTGAGTTAAGATTGTAAAATTTTTAAAAACTGATAACTTGTCTATGTACAGTACTCCCAAATGGAACAATGAGGGGCATGATTTAATAAATGAAAAGGTACTGTGCACTATAAGGTGAAGTCATTCAAATCAACTTTTTCTGATTTGAAATTGTGTGTCAGTTAATAGAACTGCAAGGAAATATTAATGGATGCTCTGTAAAAACTCATATGTACCTATTAAATGCACTGTACATACGTGCTGGTTTGCCTTATACTCACAACAAAGTGTCACCTTAAGAAATTTAGGTCAATCAAATTAATTTCCAGGGAGCTTTTTTGCAGCTGATGCACACAATAAAACAGCATCTCACTAATAACTAACATTTCAGTAGTAGGGTTGAGTGATGTCATACTAACGAACCAAATGCAAGTGTTCCTGATGAATACGCTCATTTGGCAACTCAGTTAACGAAATGAATCTCCAGTATCCCTATGTTCAACCTCACATTTAGGACTTTGGTGTCTGCATCCCTAAGTTTTCCAGGAACCTCCAAACATGAAGGGTGTTTGTAGAAATCTAGCTGGAGACATCAAGGAAATGCTGCCTGATTGTGACTGACCAAGTGACTGACAAAGCGACTGATTGAATACGTTGAAACTACACACTTCAGATTTCAGTTAAGATGACATACTGTAACCCCTGAATTCAAAGCTTACTGAATTTCACAATGGATGGAACCATAGCCAGATAAACACTGTACAATACATGCCTACAATAACTCTATGGACCCCTCATGAATGACTGTTGAACACATGCTGATAATGTCTCATTTTTCTTTACTATGTAACAGACACAGTGTAATTAATACAGACATCAGTTGAAAAAGATTTCCAGCTTTATTCATAGACTGTAGTGTCTTGAAATTCCTTTAATTTAACAATACACAAGCCTTTCCTGTGGTCTTTTTTTATGTGGTTGTTGAAGTCTACAGTAGCCCATGCTAGAATTACTACCAGAAAAAAAGCTATTGTGCAGACCTGCATACTTGACATATCACAATATGTGTAGATTTAAAGAAGAACAAGCAAAAGTTTCCTAGTTTGGTGATGACTGGTTTCGATACATTAGTCTGTGCCAAATAGCTGTGAAGGTTAAAAAATAAAGCAATGAAACCGTACTGAGGTGGCATCCAACAGAACAAAAATCCCTTGATGCAAAAAATACCCACAGAACTGTACTGTGCTACAAACACGAATACAATAAGTACTACTTACTACAAAACAGCTAATGGCTGGTTTTGACTAGACAAGTCAACAATTTGGCTGCACAAGTAAACTGCTTTTGTGAGAATGTAACTGGTGTCAACTTGAGTGAAAACATCTACTGTCAGTCTGGTAGGTTCATAGTACACATCACTCACAGAACAACAGTTTTATGAAATTTTGTCCACAACATTTAAACAAGAAGTTCAAAGTGACATTGCCTTCAGTATAACCGATGTATTTCATACTGCAGACAAGACCATGCAGGCACACAGACATATATGGATGTATTCCGGCCTTCGCAAACGAGCACAAAAGTACATCAAAATGGATTTGCATTTCAATAGTGTACCTTTTTCTGTTGATTTGCACAGTTGGCACCCTCTCTATCCTTCATGATCAAACTTTATTAAAATCAAACTGAATAAAATCTATCAGTAGGATTTTTGCCAAGTTCCTTGCATAGTCAGTCTCACAGCAGAATGTTATAATAGTGTACTGGGTCAAACACAAAAGTTCAATCAGAACAAAATCATTGATATTGCTTCAAAAATAAAACCTTCCATCACACTACATGAACGTCTATTCTAACTGTTTGAACGCTTAGCATAGTAAAGGCCGGTATCTAATAGCACTACTGCCGCTAAAATTAAATCATTTTTTTCTTTAATGATAACACGCTCTTTATCCAGCAAGATCAAACTTTTGGGCAAAACTGATGCGATGAGAAGTTTGCACTGCGTTTCCTTTTTGGTGTGTGTAAACTACTGTATGTGTATCTGTGCAATGTAAGATGGTACTGATGTAACCACGTGTGATGTGCACAGTTGCTGATGCTTATTGGTCAAAAGGTTAACAGGGTGATCTTGGCAGGGGGCTCTAGTTTGATTTTTAATTGCTAATGTTAGATATGAATGCAATGTCCAATAATGAGAATATTCAAATAAAACAAAATCTTGCCATTTTTTTTTCAATTCATATTTTACTCTACTTCTTGCACACCACATGTCAAGAACAACAACTAGCCAATCACAAAGGTCAAAAGAAACCCATTCCATGAAAATTTTATTTGTTCTGGTAAATGAGCATCCTGTATAATAGCCTCCTTTTGGTCCTGAATGTTTTTAACAACGTATGGAATTGTTGCGGTCTGCTATAATTATCACGCGGTCTTGGTTTGTTATTTCAACATGGGTGGTGTAATATTATCAAAGAAGAGAAGGAAAAAGACAATTGTGCACATTAGACCGAGTGGTTACTGCTAATGTGATGGTCACTTGTCTTACCTCTTCTTGTATTTTTTTTGTATTTGGTAATTACATGATTGCATCGCAGTAGGAATACATAGATAATGTGCGACTCTTTTTTTAGATCACCATTACGAAGTTCTGCTGGCTGTGATTCTGCAGTGTTCTGACCATCTCTTCTGATCTCTTCTTTTACTCTGAAGGTCAGGGACCCCTATTTCTGAGCTGGGACCCCAAATAAAAATATGTATGGGTCCCAGGACCCATACGAGGAAAAACCTAATGGAAGCCCTGTTACATGCTTTAAAAGCTAAGGCGAAGAATGTGCTGTATCAAAGGATACACATTTATTGTACTTTTATATTTCAGTGGTTGATTAGCAGCAAACAGTGTATACAATTGCTATACTTCCATGGTCAACAAAATTGTTCTGACATTTTTCTTGTTTTCAGTTTTTTTTTTTTTTTTTGGGGGGGGGGAGGAGATGCAGCACTGTTCTACACTGTTCTCTGTCTGTTCTGCTGCAGAAGCGAAAAGGCTTTGCTAACTACCTAATCTACTGTTTTGCTATTTGCTTGCTCCTATCTACCTTTTACTTGGAACAGATGAATAAAGGTATTTAGCACAGAGTAACCACCACCATATGGCCAGCAGTTTTGCAACAAAGCCATTATCCACTTCAAAGACATGATTTATCTTGATTACCGTACAAGTTTCCATCAGTCTTATTAGGTTTTAGCTTTGTTGGGTATTTCTACCAGAGAACCTGCAAATACAATGACAATAGCAGTGGTCACTGCTAATCTGAGTTAGCCAACAGCATACTGTAAGGTCTGACACCTTCATGTAAAGCCTGGCTCATAGGTGAGTGTCCCATTGCCACCTATATTGCACTGGGTAGAAAACTGCAGTAAAGTGTGATCATGGAAGAACTAAAGAAACACTTTTCTGGATCCTTCACACCCACTACTAACTTTATCATACTGCAGACCTATGAATTTGACAGATACTGAATGTACTCATGAATGGATATATCAGGACAAGACAGACAACATCAATACTTACACCTAAAGTAATCATCTGTAGCTGAACTTACGAGGTACATCCCATACCCAGATATGCTCAACTAAACCTATGATTGACTTTGGTTGAGTGGTTTCAATTACTTTCACCACCACTCTCTTCACAGCTTTGGCCCAAGAGAGACTTCACAACATGGCCTTGTTTGTGTGTTCCTCACTGTCTGAATACACTTTGGATTGTAATTTAAGAATACCAGGAGCATTTTGTCTAAACATTTATCAGCAGGATTTGACTTGTAAGTCTACCACAAGTTAGACTCTGCAGAGTCTGCTCAGGCTGGAGAGGTTCTGTTCCTAATCTTTGTTCCGCCACCTCTGAAGAAACATCCATATATTTACTGTACTGCTCTTCCGGGAAAGTATTTACTTCCATCTCATTGATTGCTGACCTCGCAGACTCTGGACACTCGTTTTAATTATGCACACAACCTATAGCTAAAACTATTGCTTTTCGACTACCAAATTAAGGAGAAGCCAGTCACGGTCATCGTGAGAAATGATGGGAATGATGATGGGGAAAGGACCTATGACTGATAAGTTTTGTACTCTTCTCCAACTGTTTTAGGTCTCTCTTAGTGGTATCCTATTTCGGCCGTAGGCAAATCTGATGATAAGGTGAAAGTTAGCCTAAGTACTATTGCACTTTGAAAGTTTTTCTTTACATCGAGACGAAATAGAACAGATCAAAATAGGGGTATAGTAAAACTAACATAAAAATTGTCAGATATTGATGCAATATGTCTTGGAACACTTCACAAAACTCCTTTTTCATAATTCAGATGTAAAAAAATTGGGATAGTTTGCACTGTATCATTATTACACTACTACATAAATATTGCTCTTTTAAAATCGTCTCCCCTTCATATTTGAACGTACCATTATTTTCTTTCATTGTTCGATCTCTGCTATTGGCTCATTTCATGAGACCAAAGCATAGTATTTTAATATGTATTAACCGTAACGTCAAACGTGATTATTCAGGTGTACAGTACATAATTTTATCGAGCGTCCAAAGTCTTTCCGGCGGACGGCGATCATAGGGAAACGTGATTACTAGATGAGTGCATATCCTCGGTTGGGTGTAAGTAGGCTGCAGCTCAAATTGTGAGGAATGTATCAAAGGAGGGGAGTTCATTGCCAAGAGAGACTGCAAAGTTTAACCATAAGTCCATTTCAATAGAAGCATGCATATGTGGTATTAAATGTCATCAAAGTACAGTATTTGTCTCGTGCTGAGATGTAACTTGGCATAAATTTCACGCTTTCAGGATGGGATAAACAAATAAAGGTCAAAGACTACGTTTATTACAGATGGCATAGAAGTCCATTGGTAAGTATTTACTCACTACCTGGCTGGCAGATTATGATAATAACGAGTCAAGCCTTTAAGGACAGCTATAAATTTTACAGCACCAAGGGATCACATAAAGTGAGAGAGAAGCCTGTGGCCTATCTATTACTTAACATTGAGTGGCAATCAAATCAACAATTTTAGATTAAATTTGGTATATTTTTTTTACAAGGTCAGAACAGATTAGAATATAATATGAAAACTGGAAGGGAAGTTGTTTGAGGACTTTCACCAAATGTAAGACTTTCAATAAACCTTAAAGGTAAATTTCTTCCTGAAAAGCCACTTCCTTACTTCATGAATAATAAATACCACAGCAGCATGGGACAGAGTATGCTATGATATCAAGATACAGTACCAAATGTTGTGCATTGTGTGGTCAAGAACACTGCAGCTTTCAACAAAAGCCAAAATTGAAAGATATGACCAAATATTACAAGACCATTACAAAAATTTTCAGTAAAAGTTCAAAAGTAAAGGACACATCCACATATATTAAAATATGTTCACAATAATTGCTACCTTAACTACAAACTTAGGTAAAGCAGAAGTAAGGGAAACTGCCACAGACAGCATTCAAAAGACAGCATTAAAAATTGAAACCATTATCCATGGCATTTTATTTCTTTTGCTTGTATATTGTTTCATTTTTGTGCATTTTTTGTTTTGTTTTCCATGTGATTATGTCTTTCACATGAGTTGATTCTTTCCTCAAAAGCAACCTCATCTCCCAAACTTGTTGCCCTCTAAAGAACTCAAGGCACGTCCAATAGTGGAAGTGCCACTGAACGTCTCAAAGCGGACCTGCAGTAACATAAGATGTACTGTATCTAAAGACGAAAATGCAGGAAAACAACTTGTGATTTGGGGAATGGTCGACTTTTATAACATTTGCTATTAAACTGTTAAAGAGTATTTGTAGGCTCAGAAATCAAAATAGCATCGATGAATCCCTTGTGGGTGCTTTAAATAGTGACTTCTCAGTAATCTAGAACACAGACCTCATGATCATCATTACAACAGAGTGAAACATTTTCAGGTCATATCTACCTGGTAACATTTGGCGGCCTTCTTGAGGGCATCGTCATCCTCGCTGCTCTGTAGAGCTCCTATTTGGGAATGCATTGCAGCGATGTTAAACAGCACACAGAACCTCTCAAATTGGCCGCTTGACAATGCTGTGAAAACCAAGGTTAGATTAGGCTTCTGATACTTGGCTAAAACATGTCTGTCATTTTTTATTGGCACTTCCTTCATGATAGCTATGCTTACAATGAATAACTGACAGTAAATTTGCTTGTAAAAGAATGATGTTGCTCTGTTTGCAAAAACAAAATGAACGGTGTCTATAATCATTACTGTTGTTGGGACTGCTCAGATAATCATGTTTGTGTCACCAGGGAAGAGCTTTACAAGAGCAACTTTGCCCTAGTTTTTCAACATTATACTGAATACTGAAACATTTATCTTTCAATTAGAGGTGAGCACTTAGTTGAAGCTGAGTATGGTGTGCTGCTGGCAACAAGTTGCTTTGCAATAAATGTACTGCATGCACAGTTCTGAAATATTAAAAGTTCTCAAGCTTTTACTGAGTTAGGTGACACATTCACAATGAGGTGTTTCCAACGTTACTTTACGATATCGAGAATAATGCATACCAATCTCACCTGCTTTAATTCCCTCAGTCACATTTTATTGAAATGTGATAAGCTGACAGAGGAACCAAACACTTCATCTCTAACTTTAATCAGTGTTACACATCTGGCAGCAACAAGATAGACAAATCAAAGCAGAATATCATCTTCACAATCCTAGTTTGATGTGCTTTTAGTGATCCAATTTGTTCATGTTGCTTCAGTCAGAGAATGCAAAGGCTATACCTTTGCTACAGTGCCAAGATCTGTTAACAGCAGGCACAAACAAACAGTACTGTATGTTACAGCACAGCAGCTTCAGCAACAAGCGACACTCGCACTTAGTTTACAGCTCAGCACCAACATGATAAGCCAAACAGTTCAATTTCTATGATAAATCTGAGATATTCCAGGGAGCGTGAATAGCGAATACTACACCGGTCTAGATAACTGGTGCACCTCTCTGTCACTATCTGTAAAACTGCATTGTTTGTTGTCGATCCTTTGACAATTACCACTACTAGTGTACTTTGTAAGCGTAAGCACCTATATACTACCTACCATACCAGTAGCATGTAGCCTAGCAACAACCCAACTACTTTGGAATTCCACTACAGCATGAGGTTCCCAAACTTTTGCCCTACATATTCCAGCCAATTTGTTAGTCATGGTCTTTGTGTGGAATGTCAAAAACTAATTCAAATTCTTTGGAGATCAGCTTATTTCACCTATCGCTACTGCACTGCATAGTGCTTGTGAGGTAGCTTTGCCGACACCCAAAACCATGTTCACTCGCAGAAATCCAGCATTGCAGCACATGTTGTTACGTGATTGACATCCCCTTTGCATTAAGGGGAGCTCTGCTGGATCCTGAACATCATTGAAAAACGAGCAGATTAAGCTGCGGTAAGATGCATTAGTACCTGTATCTCTTCAAGCTATAGTTCTACAATAGTTACCAAGCTATAGTTTTAACACAGTGTACCAGAGTCAAGGAACAATAGAAAATCCACAGTCAATGGTTCATGTATGTAGTTTACATTTCTCTCTAAGTCTATGACTCACGACTGCATGCGCTTGGTCAACAATAAATGGTACTTGTAGCAACTTCAAACATTTTGCCTTCCAAGGCATTTTCAAAGCATGGACCTATGTAGTAACATGGAAAAAGGCCGGCCTGTGGCATGTACTCTTTAAATTCACCGCATTGTGTTTGTCTTGAATGTCAGTGTACTAATAATGTAAGGATAAAAAAGATGCCTTTTCAATTCATTGCACTCACTGAAGTTCTCAAAGGCATGTACAGTATAAAGTGGGGAAAAATATTGGTATAAATATGATAATGATATATCACCACATGGCACCTTTTCACCTACATTTAGAAGTTGAACTTGCAGGACTTGCTCCAGAATGTTGTATTTGCCATTTGACCAAATTTGTTCAAATATGGCTAATCACAAGCCTTTGGAAAATCTCTATAGCAAAGTCACACGTCAAGTCATAAGTAAACAGGGCTTACAGTACATGGCATATAACATGACATTTACTTTACAATCCTGAACAATGACAGCTACTCCACCTAAGTTTCCTTTCCTTAATTGGATAATCTTGACTGTTTCACACTTTGCGATACCGACCAAGTTGTGATATCACCCTCTCCCAACCCACCTCTGACTCCCACCATTCCTTCTACTATCTACGTAACCACCATCTCTGCTTTTAACTCCCTTCTTAGTCATTGACCAGAAACCTCATTGACCAGACCCAGATGCTACAAAAGCATCAAGAATATGACGTTTATAATTCATATTTAGTACTCTGAATATTGATCAACATGAAAGCATGTTAAATATTGTCTGATTTACTTATGGCACTTACTTTGCTTCTTCGTGCTTGCAAACACAGAATTTTTCTCAAAAGCATCATACCATCTAAATTTGATGGAAATCTGCAAACAAGACCAAAACAAGAAATGTGAAAAGTTATAAAAGGAGCAACCACAAATTAAGTGACATGCGTGATTCCTCTAAAAAAGAAACATAAATTTGAGGACTGTACCTTACACTATCTGATACTGATACAGAATATGAATCCTTATATTTTGTACACAGAGACAATCCGAGACATATTAGGTATTCAACAAAACTGTACAGGTACAAAAGTTTGCAACAGAGTTTTGAATCAGAATGGTTCTCATTACAAGTACAGTGTGATACCCATCTTAGTAATGTAAACATCAAAGGCAGGATTTTCACCACACCGGGCGGTGCCGGACGGTGCTACCCAGCTCTCAAAATCTCCACCCGGCACTCGTCGTCAATTTCAGCATGACCGCCAGGCACAAATTTCGTAACTTAACTGAATAAAATTGTTAGATTTCTTTAGAATTCGGAGTGATTATCCTTTTTTTACCACAAAACGGCCAAGTAAGCTTAAACATTTCCGCACTGGTCGAAACCAAAGTACCAAATTCATATTTTATAATCTAGAGTGCACCATTTTACATTCAAGCACTCTCCAACCCGCAAACATTCTTCAAAGGGGAGGTCCCCTTAGACCCCCCAGGACGGCGATCACAAATTACCCGGCTCTCAAAATGGTCTGGTGACAACCCTGATTAAAGGTCATGCGACATGAAAATGACATTTTAAAATATTGGCTGTAACCATTAACAATGTTGAAACTAGCCACAAATTCCACAACAATCCATCAGATATTGATGACGATACAGGCAAATCAACGTCTTACACTTGCATCATTAACAAACATTAGCTAAGTATTCAGTAAAGAGAGGGACTCGCATGATAAATCTTATGTTGTTTTGTTGACTTAAACTTTATTTCAAGGACAATTGAGACTTTTGTAAGCCCTCAGGGTTTTGTTTCTTCTTTACAAATACTGATATCACATACCATTGTGACACCCGGTAATTACGAGATTATTTATATAGGTCTAACAAAAGAAATATCAACACTGTGCAACACTCCATGTCATGATATTTGCATTTTCATCACAGTCTTAAAACGGTAATAGATAGAAACATAATTCCAACAGATTTTCATTCAAGATGTCACTCTACAAATTTTGAATGAATACAGCTCTCTTTCTTGATGAATGTCTTTAAAGTGCTGTAACTCATGATCTCACATGTGATATTAAATGCTAATTTCAATCTGATAGCAAAATAGCTCTGAGGTTCACTTCCAATATTTATATACACACAAGCACATGTGTCCACCCCTCCTCCTCCCCACCCCTCCCCCCGCTCTCTATCTCTCCTGCCTCTGCTGAGTGTTTTCATTTCAGGAGAAAGTGGAGTAATACATGGCAAAACATAACCTTTTACAAACCCTCCATTCTGCAACAGTGTGCTTGAAATTCATAGGGTTACAGTTTTCACACTTTGACAAATTTGACTCCTATGACATTTGACCTCCCCAATAGGGCATATTAATGCTACACTTCTACCAGACAAGGGTAACATACAACTAACCAAGTATGACCGTTGTTTAAATTTATGAACTTATTTATAACCCTAATGGCACCAATCAGTATTGAGGTTCTTAAGCTTGAGTCTCTCCTACTAAAACCACCACAACTACCGAGACAGATCTGCTAACATTCATGAAAAATAAAGTTGTCAATTCAATATGTGGGACAGCTACAGTAGATCCACTAACAAAAACAGTCCTACCACCATCTGACAAAATCACGAAACACAGACATTTCCCTTGGCAAAAACTGACTTTTAAGCAGAATTTGAAACATGTCTTGACAGTTTATTTGTGAAGTAGAAAATCTCTGGCTCCACATCCATGCACAGATTAACAAGACTGGGTAGGTAAAGGTGAGAACTTGTCCCCTCCTTCAGAAGTAGGGAGGGGTAAATCCCTTGATGTTTATTTCCATAGAAATATAAAAATTCAATTTGCTTCGTTAGTTAAGAAAGCAACACTGTGAAGCCATGTTTGAACAACCACAAATAGATGGTCCTTTACACCCTTCACATGGCACCTTTTACAGGCCTTGAAACAAAATTTGTCCCCCTCCACCCACTTAGAACTTTTGCAACAGTTAACAACAAATTCAAAACATGGTTACACAGTAATCGCAATGCCCCACTTTTCCTTTTATTTAGTTTCTGGCAGAATGCCACTCAAGGTAATGATCAGCTTGGATTGATATTGACTGACTTACCTGTCCTTCTGAAATTGGAAGTTTACTCTCTAGTGCAACTAGTTGGTCATGATACCTGGAGGAGAAAATACAAAGAATGCCGACCACACTGAACAGAAAAAAAAAAAAAAAAAATTTACACCTTGCTATATTTTGGTACATATTTGACAAAATCCACACTCACTGCAATTTCCTCATTTCCCTGAAATAAGTTATCATGGTTTAATTATAATGTGACATTTTAGGCCCACTAGCTGCACTGTAAATACTGTACAGTATATAATGTATCCAATAAGCAACAAAATCTGTGCCAATTGGCGATTGCACGCCTGACTTTTCATGCATACAATTAATGTCCTCGCCCATTGTCATCCCTGGACAATTTGAATGAGTTCACAATCTACAGTACATTCACTTGTGACAAAATTTGACAATCACTGCAATCAGTTCCTGTAAACTCTGCACTATAAGTGATGAAATCAATGCTAATCTTGTCTGAAGTAATGAACGTTGAAATAACATAAATATACAATACAAGCTTTCATGCAACAGTCAGCTAAGCCGGACTGTTCACTTAATGTGTAACATATGGTAACCTTCTTTCACAACATGGAATGGCTGAATCTATTTGCATGCCAAATCGGACCAATTACGAGGACAGCGGAGTTAGTTAAAACATTTTTCAGAAAAAGTCCCATATCCTCCAACTAGATTAACTTGAGGAAAAATAATATGCTACTACATGGGTATCCATAAGGGTTAGAAATTGCAATTTTTGAGAATGGTGGAACTTCTTAGGCTTTAACTCAAATGTAACTGTGACCTCTGAAGGTGTTCCACCTAACGCGACATGTGAGGTTACTTTGAACGTGGTATGGGGTTAGTTGGAACATGGTCAAAACATCATGAGTAGTTACTGTATCTGAAACATGGCATTTGATGGACTTGAAACATGGTACAATAAGCAATTACCACATCAATCTGTGAATTGTTGGAAGGTTCATGGAGCCTCAACAGGTGATAATGAGGAACAATAACCATCTAAGTTGTTTAATTCTTGCTGTCTAGGGTGCTTGCAGGTTTTTGGCATCTAAAGGAATTCTCCATCAGAAGAAAACTTCACGTAGTATACAATATGTTCTACCATTCTAGCAAATTACAACGTAATGACTTTGTCAGCTGAAGCCTCCTGTAATGTGACATGCTCTGAAAGTTGAGCTTCAGTATGAGCCAGAAAGTGTGTGACATAGCACTGACAAAATACTGCTTTCCATTTTTTGCACTCTCGTAGTAAGGTCTTGTGACATAAAATCTCTTAGATTTATATTAGAGATATTTTTCTTGTGGGGGAACTGTTATTGCTGTGAACAGAAAATTTACTTACTGCTAATACTTTAAGATCCACAAAATCAACTAAATAAACTATCATCAAAATCAATGATAACTTCAGGAAATAAGAAAGAATAAATACGGTACCCCCTCACTGGGGCGAAACAAATACATCGGAGAGTGCTTTTTCTTCTCTTTTGACATACGCCACTTTATCAGAACACAAAATTTTGGATCATCACTGCAATCATTGTAAAATAGAAAGCTTTGGAGCACAAAGAACAGCTGTGTTGCAGCTCATGCCTAGTCTTTAATGGTAGGGACACGGCAATGCACAATATTGACCAATTAAGAACGGTGAATTTTGTTGTATTTTCTAGGCATAGGCCTATAGTGTATATATCCAATGATGAATGGAGTATTTTTGACATTTTATAACCCAGAGTGCATCAGTTATAGCCTGCCATGGGATGCCATCAGTCTAACATGATGATTAGCAATATAGTTTATAGAGATGGATAGCTGATTTAAATGTGTATGCAAATTACAAACCTGTAGAGCACTTCCAGAGAATTGTCATGCCTATCAAGTGTTCTCACAACAGCATTCGTTCTGAGTTTGTTCAGCTCTGATATTTGTGTATCCGGCTTAAAGTCTTCAGGGACATTAGTATATGTGTTCTTGATGAAGTTTTTCAATGGTTTTGTAAAGTCCACTGCTTCTGTCTTCTTCAAAGGTACTGCAAGCATTGCCATCTTGCATTTAAATTTGTCACAACTCCTTAATCAATTCAATGAACTTCTAATTGGCACTCAACAAACTGTAATTTCTTCTTTGCTCTTAACTTAGGTATCGCCAACTGTCCTGTGTTCTGGACTCGCTCAGTCACCCAACAGACCTAACGTTAGTATGTTAGGAAGTAAACATACAAGTTACAGTGACTAATGTTCACGAGACTAATAAAGTCTCCAAAAAGTGACACAAGTTTACAGTTTACAAAATTGCTTCCAAGTTGCTTCTTATAACCATGGAATGCTCAAGTATTAAGTAACATTTATATGTACAAACTACGTAATACAAATAGAGCAAGGCTAGCCACACTGTATGTGTAATTACTGTAAAATCCGTGTGTGTGTGTCAGAACGTTACTTGGGCCTAACGTTAGGTTTGATGCAGTATTGGCTGAGTTGCTGCGATGATTCAAGTTTCAATGTAGGCCTAGAAATGTCAATTAATTTTCCTTGCAATGCTAATAGGGCGAACTTGGGCACTAAAAACGAATTTTCTTCGCTTGTCCAGTATACTGATTGCCACTTTCTAGGGTAAAAGTTGTTGCCTTTCTTTCGAATTTGGTCACCCTCAACACACAGTAAGGTGTACACCAGGAATGGCATTGGAATATTCGCGATGAAATACGCACTGCTCGGTGCGGTTGTACTCAGTACACCTTATACTGTGCACAATTTTCTTCTGCTGGCTAGCTCTGCAGGTAGCGGTTCGTCAGTGTGTTAGTGTGTTAGTGTGTACATCGAGGCTATCTTAAACATCAGCCCGTTTATTGGAAACCTTGAAAAATTTAAGACAAAGGCAGAATCAATGCATTTATGCTATTTATTGTACTTATCAATAACTACACACTTCCCAGTCAATGTTGTGTAACGTATGTGAATCTTCACAGTGATAAATTAGGCAGCTTTGCGATCCATGACAGTAAATGGTTGCCTACAACTTCAGTGCAAGTACAGAACCCTCTACAATGAAATAGCATTTAGTATCGTTGTGACAGCGTTTCCATGTATGCTTAAGTCACAGCGAAGTGAGTCACACCGCAATTTCTATTTTTGAGTAGTGACCAAAGAACTAGCATACTTCTATGGTAGTGACACTGTGGCGTAAACTCCACAGTCAAGAGCCACCTTCAAATGCTGCGGGTTCAACGCGGCCCTCCGCAAATTCCTACGTGCAGGTAAAAAGAAGTAGAAACGGGAGACAGGATACTGACAAACAATGAAAAACTAGAGCGTATAAGGTGCAGTGCCTCATGTGTACTGGATAGACCCCTTGTGAATGATGCCACAGTAATAATACCAAGGAGGTTCTACAACCTCCTTGATCATACAGTGACGAGCCCTCCCTGAGGCCTCGAGGATAAACACAATCCAACAGATGCAGGTTGCATCTCTGCCATTCGATCCATATGCGCCTAGTGTAGCGATATGTACTGTTTGTTTGCTTTTAAGGGAGGGCACACTTGTTTGTTGATATGTGATAATAATGCAAAGGGTCTATGGCTTCTCATGTGATTTCAAAAAACAAATTTGCAATAATGGTGCAGAGACCCATACCTGAACACCCTCGGGGTACTGTTAACATATCATTCTATGACAATCATAGCATACCTTCCAAGTGACCCACATTAAGCGGGTTTGACCCGCATTTGAACACCCAAACCCGCTGACCCGCCACGCCCTTTGAAAAATCCACATTTCACATCTACGTAGTAGGCAAAGACGAAAAAAAGAAAAAGATCAACAGGCCTAGAGAAATTGTGTTGACTTATTGCCCAAAAAAGTGCTACCACTTTGAGTGTAGACACTCCTAAACTTCACGACAAAAATTTTAAGGGGGACACATGCATGCACCCTTTAACCCCTCCCCCAGGGGGTGGCGATTCACCATCGGACAAATTAGGTGTGTACCCGCATCTAGCCTCTCGGAACTTGGGAGCTATGT
Organism: Stichopus chloronotus; assembly: GCA_021234535.1. Lineage (NCBI taxonomy): Eukaryota > Metazoa > Echinodermata > Holothuroidea > Aspidochirotida > Stichopodidae > Stichopus > Stichopus chloronotus. The sequence continues at coordinate 9,102,779 of CM037835.1, forward strand.
CATGGGATCCACCATAGACTATCGTACATCATATCATCCGCCATTTGTAGGACTGCACAATTTACATTAACTGATGAAGCACCAACGATTAATTTGGGGTAATTTTTGTGGACACTACCACATAATGATGCTTTAATCAGCATCACTGGTCAAGTTTCACATCCAACAATTATGAAAGCTGTCCATTTTTCTCCCTGGGCTGTGTGCATATGAATTGGTCACAATTTTTTTAAAACTTACTAAATTAAATCTTTATAACTACATGTTCATAAGTGTCTATTTGTAAATAACACATGTACCTGCCATTGAAAGCCTTATGTAAAGGAAACTTGACATAAAGTTGCCAAATCTGGATAAAAGTAATTGAATTTTATGTCTTCCATAACTCCCAGTTGCTAGTTTATGGTCAATACAGTAAATGAACAGGTTATATGAGGTGAGGGAGTCTGCAATGTGAATTGTAACATACATGATGTTGTATAACTTCAAAAGCGAAAGGTTGCATTATGAATTTACAGTGAAGTTGCAGCCCTAGCTGAAGCTAGTTTTAGGGTAACAGTACCAGACTGGCTATGGATGCTGAGTACCCAGGTCCACATTTAGGACATGGTGCAAACATGAACATATCAGTAACTGAGTGTTGCTGGGACTTGCTGCTACATTTGGAAAAAAGTGTAGGGGCAAGTTTTCAGTTCAAAAGTTGAAGTTCCACATCCCTGTAATGTAATCCTGGTAAAAATGTATGGGATTGGTTTCATAGGGCCTAAGTGAGACTACCAGTCTGAGTCATCTGTCCCTTTCTGGTCTCATATGGAAACAAGAATTAAGAATTGTCTTCAAGTCATCACAGGCTAAATCTAAGTTAATATTTAGTTGTAATTTTGCAAACTGGAGATATTGCATGTCAACAGATTTAACATTTAACAGACTTCTGCCATATTTTGTCTTCATGTAACCTTGAAACACCATAAGAAAATCCAAAGAAACAGAAAAGATTTCAGGAGGTGAATTACAAATATTATAAAAACTGCAAAAGAACAAGACAAACACGTAGATAGAATTAATTAATGTATTTACTACACTTACAGCATTCAGTTAATTTCTATAATTAAAGGGCACATTGGCTATCCAAAATTCATGATATTTTGTCACACCAGTTGAGTTTAATGATGCATGATGGTTAAACTTAAGAGATTCTGAACATCTGACACACATCTGAAACCAGACATTTTTAAATATAAAATATTGACCAAAGGCAACTCCCTCCTCTTCAAAACATACTACAGTTTGTTCACATTTTCAGTAACTGTAAGATTAGATACATGACTAATTGGTGTAATAATAATATTCACATACAATGGTTTCCTTCAAACTTGTCACAAAATAAGAAGTGTCATCTCAATCAATCCCTTCAATTTAATTTGATTTAATTTACATACCCTTTAACATCAATGCTTTATGAGCAATTACATTAAATCAATACATACAGCCTAAGTTTACAGTGGCAGGTAAACTCACAAAGTTTACTGCAGTGGCGAGAACGAAATACAAGCTAGGGAAAGAGAAATTCTCAGGATGTTAAAAGAGATCATCTTTTGAACAAGCCATCAAAACAACTATTAATTATACTTGCAACATGTACTTCTGATATGACAACAGGAAGTTATACTTGTTATGAACTGCAAAATTGTGGAAGATATGACCATCATCTTAAGATGAATTAGTTTAGTCTCATACACTCATCTGATACAAATTAATATTCATGTCAGTGAATGGAAACATTTTGCATAACATCAAATCATTATTGAAGAAATGTCATGTGTCAGTGACTTGATTGCACTAATAGCTATGATCATCCTCCTGTCCAGTACATGTAGACGACTGAAGTACGATTATACCACAAACTGTTATCTTGGACAAAGGACACATCCAACTGTCCAGTTTAATGATGACTCTATGAGATTTTCTGTATATGGTTGCCACAACCATCTTTCTGTAACATATTGAGGAGGATTAGTGAGGGATTAGTGGGAGCCTCAAAGGGAAGATACCAAAGTGACACAACAGTCTTTTCCAAGTGTGTAGCTGTCACTCTCAGAAGACAAAGCTCCCCTGCAGGGACTGTCTAATTTTCATCAAACAACAAAGATAACCAACTCATCAAACTAATGATTTCTCTTGTCAGAAATTTAACTGGCAATAAATTTCTTCTCTGAAATTACTGTTTTGTCAGACAATGACATAATGTGCATAGAACAAAGCTACATATATTCTACATTCCAGTCATAGCATGATCTCAAACTGAATTAAGTTTTAGTTTAGATCTGTAGCTTTTGAAGCAACTGAGCATGTTTCCTCAAAGAACACATGCCTAATCAGAGAGCAGTACATAAGTATATGCATCAATAGATTTAGGGAGAATTCAGAAAGTATCTTGTTACAGGGTAGGATAACTTTCAAATCTTTGATAATTGGTATGATAAAAAATAACAATAAAAATCTTTGGTAACATATGATCTCCTGGAACATGTTTATAAGAATACATAACAACATATTCTGCAGCAGATACAAAAACTTGGCACTAAAATTTGAAAATGATTGTACTGTGTACAGGCCTGAACTAATTTGGAAATCCCTGAAGAATCCTACACCCAACACCAAGAGATTTAATTGTCATAACACTGCCCTCTCTCCATTCTCTCATAGAGTTTTCTTGAAGACTTTTTTTCCCATGTCTCGCTTGCTACATTCATTTACATTTAAAAGCTTGGTGCATTAGAAATGCATGGTTAAATGAAATTGCTTACAATTGTAGCATTCACATTGAAAGGCTGAATAACACATTCCTAACTTTCAGATGAGTATGTTAACCTGCTACATTAAACCTATACCAAAGTTTGTCAATAGTACATGCAATGTCCAAAGTATGCCTACTTCTATTCCTCTAACAGATCTGCATTCACTTTACAGACATTCAATGCAAGGCATGTGCAATCACGCATGAGAGGCGAGCTCTCCTTATCCCTGGTAATAAGTCAAGAAAGAAGTTGTCCATTTGCTCAGAGCTCAGATAGAAAATACTAAATTTATTTTACTCACAAACTTGTGTTGTACGTTTTGTTTTTCTATCACTGGACTTTTAGTTTGTTAATTAGTTCCACTTTCAGTCTTCCATACTGTTCCCATACACAAGTATATATCAAGCATACATTTCAAGGGATTTGTTATAAACAGAACTCATCACGAGTTTGCAATAACTAATACGCAGTGTGAGGGTGTAACAATATTACTGACAGATTCATACTTACAAAATAAAATATTGAGCTTTTTAATGACAAAAAGAAGATAAATGATTCATTACAGCTGTAAAACCTGCTAATACCAAATCTATGAAAATGTTTAAACACTAGCAAAATTTCAGGCTACATCCTGTCTTCCTCAAAATAATAATTCATGAAGTGCAAGATTAATGGCTGTAAATTAATTTTAATAAAGACATAAATACCATCTCTTCTTCATAATGGAAGGATTACTAGTCACAAACCAAAATCCTAATTTGTACTTAAACAATAAGGAACATGGTATCCATATTTAACTGAGCCTGTATAGGTAAAGACAATACACAAGAATAATGTACATAAATTGCAGGAAAAACAGTTCCCACCATTGAACATTTGCCAGTGTTTTATAGACATATAAGTAGTATCAAACCAAAGGGGAACCATCTTCTAATCCAAAACAGGACAAACTGTATACAAATTACATAAACTTGACTGAGCTTGGGGGGACTCATTGCAGAGCATGAAAATATTTAAGGGTGCAAGGGAAATAAGCTGAAGAAAGGTCAAAGATCTGGAAGGATATATGTACCATGTTGAAGACCATTATCAGCGTTATAATTACAGGAGAAAATGACACCAGATGGTCTGTAATACATAATTCTGCTCTGGATGCATGTGCTTTTGGTGTCATACCTTTGATTCAGTGGTGGAGTAGGGCCAATTTCTAGTAGATTTGGCGTACGGAAAAAGGGCATTTCTATAAGTACTACCGATACATAGCTACACAGTTTACCATAGCACAATACACTGAGCTACCTAACAAACACCCCTTATCATGAGGAGAGATTATTCATAAAGTCCATAGGCTTGGTCCTATACCCCCATGCTTTCTTGGTTACCATTGATGTTATGGGTCTTTACCCTAGTATACCTCATTAAAAATGGTATATCTGCCCTCCGCGATTTTCTTTCAGATCACGACATTCCACGGGCTGCTGTCAGTGGAATCTGCGATATGTGGGACATTGTGCTGAAAAGAAATGCGTTCAACTTCAATTCGGAATTTTCCCTTCAGACTTCAGGGACTGCCATAGGGACCAAAATGGCCCCTGCTTATGCTGCCATTTTGACGCGGGTTTTGGAACAGGATTTACTTGCAGCTTCTTCTTCTAAACCGTAAGTCTGGTTTTATTTTATTGACAACATTTTTATGATTTGGACTCCTGGGAGGGAGAAGCTTATGCAATTTTTTGGAATTCATTAATAGTGCCCATCTGTAATGATAGAGATGAAATGCATTTTAAAAGTTATTGCATTGTGATGTCATAATATTGGTTAGAAGTGTGTAAATTGATCGTTGTGTGATTTCTAATGGGAAACGCGTGCTTGCTTATAAAGAGATTTAAACAGGTTTTTGAAAGTAAAGAATAACAATTGGACATTACGATTCTGAACCTCAGACGGTTAAGACAATTTGGTCCCGGCTACAACCGGTGTTGTGTGATATAATAACTTCAATACAGTTTGGTTCGACTTACTTCAAATTTAAAAACGCTTGTTCGGCTGGTTATTTCTCGACGTGCCGGCATGTCTGTTCCAGGCAGTTTATCGTCTTCTAGGGAGTCGTTTTCACTTAACCTTCTACATGATGGCAGTGGAAACAATTTTAACGTTGCTTCACTGAATCACCACTGAATCACATCAATGAACTCCGACATGACCGTGAGGTACGTGTGATTCAACTGGTTCCAGTAAAGAGTGTCGTATCTAGCTCTGTAACATCAGGAGTCCTTCAGTCTTACTTCAACTCGAGGATTAAAACAGAGACAGTATCTCATCGTAGGACGACACATGTGCAGAAACGTTGAAAGTTGTAACTTCGTCTTTGTGTGGACGTAGTCTACATCTTGGGACACAAGCAGTAACTACGAAAAGTTTTACAAGAAGGTGGCATACGCTTACTGTGAAAGGCTTCAGACTGTCACTTTGTGGGGGCGCACTTCGGGTTTGTCAGTGACCAGCTGGGGTGGGAAAAAGGAGAAACGTTGATGAGACGATTTGACAACGAGAGCCACCTCAGTATTAGTTTTTGATGACGGTTTTTACTATTTACCCGAGACTGATTGTATTCAGAGTTATCTATTCTTCTCAACTCATTTATACGTAGAGAGCCATAGTCTTGTAAGTTTTTATCCCTTATTTTCTTATTTTCTCTAGATGAAAAGCAAGGACATTCGGTGCCTTTCCTCACATGTTTTTAGTGCGTTGCAGGTATTAGTTGCGCGAGGACCTTTTTCGTTACCTTATGAGGCTGTATCACTCACCTTGGAGAGAATTGTTGTGGGGTTTTTTACTTTGTGTGGGGCATTGATATCATTATTTACACATCTTTTCCAGCTCTGTTATTAACCTACCGTTGTATAGGACACAGTGGACCCTTTGTTTTTCACTTGCGCAGGTAAACCACTAAAGTATTGAAGTACCTCTAGCTGGATAAAGTGAAGTGCGGTGTTTTTGTGAGGCTTTCACGTTAGGTGTTTTGAGTACAGCTCTATCTTTTTATACAGTAACATGGACATATTTTAGTATCGGAGACCATTATGTGTTATTCAGGAGTTTACAATTAGTTTCTGTGAATGTCTTTCTTGGAGTGGGTTGGCGGTTTACATACAGATCTAGAGTCTTCCACTCACGGTTTTAGCATATTAACATCTATCAGTATTCGCACAGGTCACGGAATGTAACCAGTGCCTTTAGTCTGCATTTCTTTATAATCGTATCTTAAGAAGGTCAATTCTAGTTATATCCTGTAGAACCTTGAGGTGTTAGTATGAGGTGCTGCATGAAGGCTGATTGACTCCGTTGTCACCAGAGTGTATGAATTGTGTTTGCACGCATGTCATTTTTGAAGGTGTCTTCATACGTATCGTGTTTAAGTTTGGTTCCTTCTTGCGCCGTTTGTTATGCAAGTTGCTTGTGAGTTATTTTTTTTATTTTAAACAGTTCACCTTGGAATAAACTAGAAGATTGGAAACCACAGCCCCGATCTTTGGCCATTCTTTTTATTTATCCTTGGTTGAAACTACTGGCAATTCTACGAGATGGTATACCGGCCAGTACACTTACGGTATGGAGAGACCTGGAAAAGTTTTCACCAAAGTCGCTAGGCTATATAACGAGCATCCGGGGCAACATACCAACAATCCGAAGCGGAATACCGTGAAGTTGGAGACTTTACCAATCTGACATGTAAAAACGAAGCATAGCCAGTAGAACATTGATGTAACATTCACTAAATACTAAGCAGACAAGTGTTGATGCTATGGTATTGTATTTGTAAACCAAATTGTAAGGAACTGTGTACTTGAGTTTTAGCCTACGAAGGCTATGCTATATAGTGTGTATAAAGCCTAGGCAAAGGTCTAGCTTTCAATTACTTTCGTAACGTTAGTGACAAATGCGAAATTGAACCAGGTGTGGTCCATTTCATTTCTTTGGTCGCTAATTGAGCAAATGTTTTAAATCTACTTAAGGTGTGAGGTTAATTGATACGTTTGAAAGTAGAGTTGTGTTAGTTGTACAGGTGTGTACAGTTAGGCTACTGTACGTTAAGCATAGTGTAACCTGGAGACAAAGTAAAGGGTCAGTATGGAAACCTTTGGGCAAGGTGATGGTACTAGATTGTCTGGGTTAGACGTGGAGGGCTTTGAACAGACAGTAGAAGCTAACATGGGAATTACTACGAGTAGTATAATTAATGCACCAGTTGGGAGTAATGATTGTACGAGCGGAATAGTACCCACAATGGTACCCCAAGATGGGCACAAGGATGACCTGAGGTCAGGCCTTTCCCAAGGACAAATTTTTCAGTTGGAGCTCAGACGTGTTGACATGCAGAGAGAAATCAAGGAGCAAGAAATGAAAAGTTTTTTTTGAGTTACAAAGGAGAGAAATGGAGGCACGTCTAGATATGATGAACAAGATGGTTACGCCAAAGCCATTTGCTCTCCCAAAATTGTCATCAAAGGATGATGTAGATGGGTTCATACAAACTTTTGAGAATGTTATGACCATCAATGGTGTGCTGGAGGATCGGTGGGTTTATTGGCTTGTACCACTGTTATGTGGGAAAGTGCAAGAAGCTTATAACAGACTTGCGTTAGAAGACCTTCCAGATGATCAGAAAGTAAAATCTGCAATACTTGAAAAGTATCAGATATATGCAGATGCCTATAGGATGAAATTTAGGGCCAGCAAGAGGCACAATGGCCAAAGTTACAAAGAATGGATTACTCGAATGAGGGATATGTTTGATAAGTGGATGAAAAATATCTGGTATCAATAATGTTTGTTCCTAAATGAGAGATGTCTTAATACTTGAGCAAGCATTTCATATGTTACCCCAAGATTTAAGTATCAAACTCAAAGAAAGTAATCCACCTAAAGCAAAAGTTCTTGCAGAAAGGGCCAATGACTATGAAATTGCTAGTCTGTCCATCAAGGGAAAATTTCATGAACTGGTGTTTTAGATATAAAAAATGCAGATTAAATTTAAAGAACATATCTATGCTCATTACATTTTAAACATCTGCATTATCTTAAGGGGAAGGATGTAATGATAGAGATGATAGATAGAGATTGTACACCATCCTTGTATTAAATTTACTTATGATTTTTCTTTAAGATCTGCTAATTTTCTAGATGTACGAGTACTGACTTAAAAGGAGGGCGGGATTATTACTGATCTTTACACTTAGCCTACTGATACACATCAGTTTTTATTGGTGACCAGTTGCCACCGTAACCTTAACCACACAAAACGTAGCCTTACAGTCAGACTTTACGTATCCTAAGAATTTGCTCTAGTCTTGAGACAGCGCGTGAAAGGTATTGAGTGACTACCTTGTTAGGCCGGGCTATAATAGGAAGAAGGTACAGCATCAAGTTGATCAGGCCTTTACAAACTTTACTACAACCGTGGCCCCTAAAGAACCTGCCAGTAAGCCTTTATTTTTCATGGTTGAGTATCACCCTGCTCTTCCTGACATTAAAGGGATTCTTACCAAATATTTACCTCTCCTACATCAGTCAGATAGATTGAAGTCAGCTGTTCCTTCTGCCCCTGTTTTGAGCTTTAGCCAGGCTTCTAATTTTAAGAAGTCCAGATGTCGGGCAAAGCTGTTGGACCCTAGTACAGTTAATTTGAACACGGCCGTTGATTCTTGTCACCTTTGTGCTAAGAATATGTGTCAAATTTGTGGTTTCCTTATCTGTTCTGATTTTGTTAAGAGTACTTCCTAGGGTAGAAATTTGAAACATTTTAATTCTTCGACTACTTAGGATTTTCTTCGGGTAATTTATGTCATTTCACGTCCTGTTTGCCAATTTCAATACGTTGGTAGGTTGAGTAATTTGCGTTTAAGGGTTAATGGTCATAAGAGTGATTTTAGACATTTCAAAACTGGTTGTTTTGATAAAGTTGATTCCAAAGTTCTTTATGATCATCTTATTTAACATAATTGCGATTCTTTTTGATGTCCCTTTTCGCGTTCCCTGCTTACTACCTTTGTTGGACTAGTCCTATTTACATACGGAGCTTCTGAACCTCATCTGCATACATTTCCAGGCGCCATTGGAAACCACAAGGAAATGTCATACACATACCTAGAGTGTTGTAATCTGCTACCCAACGTGCCACTCACAAACTAGCGGTTGAACAGTAAGGAGCACACTTTACCTACATCCACTAGAGGGGCCCCTCCCATCGAACCACCCGATCATCAATGTCAACCTACATCATGGAATTTGAACTTTTGTACCACAAATCACGAAAGCATGACATAAATTACCAGATGCTGTTTTGGATGCTGTACTGGATAATATCTTAGGATCTGCAGCTCCTATTTGGTCCAAGTAGAAAGATGGCGGGAATAGCAGTAGTAGTTCTAGTAGTAGTGCCGGGTTTGTGATGTGCAGAACTAATCCCATAGATAGATATGGAGGGAGGTCAAAGTGTGCAGTATACACATATATATATATATGTATATGCATATACCCCCAGTTACACTAAAGAATATCCCGCAGGGTATTGAGGCTCTATTCCCTATCATCAAACAAGGATATCTTTACTAAGGCCACCCCCTTATACATCAAAGCGTTCAAATCAGTTGGGTACCCCCATAAACACAAATACCTTGAACACCCGAAACAAAGTAATCCGCCAAGAAGTAACAAAAATCGTTCAATAAAAATCTTTTGGTTCAATCCCCCTATAGCAGAAGTGTCAAAACAAACGTCGGTGCCTTGTTTCTCAAGCTTGCAAACAAACATTTCCCGCTAGGCAGTTCCCTCTACAAAATCTTCAACAAAAACAGTATGAAAATCAGTTAGAGCTGCATGAAAAACATGCAACAAATCATCAAATCTCATAATGCAAAAATCCTGAAAGAATCAAACCAGAGCCACCTGAAAAAAACCTGTAACTGTAGACAAAAGAACAGTTGCCCATTACGCAGGAATTGCCTGGCGAGCGATATTGTCTACATGGCAACAGTAACTACAAACAATACCCAAACGTCATACATAGGCCTACCAGGAGGCCCTTTCAAAACCAGGTACAATCACCACACTAAGTCCTTCAGAAACCTGAGATATGAAAAAGACACAGAATTATCCAAACACATATGGCAACTGAAAAGAAATCAGATCAACTATGCAATAGCCTGGGATATCCTCCGTAAGTCTAATACAGGCTGGAAGCGGGAATCAGTAATATGTCATCTATGCTTAGAGGAAAAAATAAAAATCCTCCGTTCTAGGAACCAAACATCAATAGGAGATCAGAGCTTATCTCAAAATGTTGTCACAGTGTATTAAACCCAAGCCAATTGATTGTTGTTAGTTGCCTGACGATCACCGTGCTATATGCACTTGTGTGAAACTCGGAGTAGCAATGACCTACTAGTAAACTGTGTGCCCTTGTTGGAAAGAGTTTGGGGAGACTGGACCGATGACTGTCAGGCTGCATTTGATTGCCTTGTTGACAAGCTCACACTGTGCCGACGCTCCACTTTGCCAACTTCGAGGAAACCTTTGTCTTTCATACAGATGCAGGTACATCTGGACTCGGGGCAGCACTGTACCAGGAGAATGACGGCAAGCTCAAGCCTGTTGCCTATGCTAGTAGAGGGCTATCCACAAGTGAGACTATTAACTACCCTGCCCATTTGTTGGAGTTTTTGGCCCTCAAATGGGCTGTGATGCAAAGGTTGCTGACTATCGATACAGAAATTCTTGGTTGTGATGATAATAACCCCCTTACTTATGTTCTTACTACTGCAAAGATGGACGCAACAAGTTACCAGTGGCTGGCAGCCTTGCCAAATTTCCAGTTGGATCTGAAGTATCAGCCTGACAGGAACAACCAGGCTGCCAATACTCTCTCATGACGCCCCCATCAGTTCCCAGCTGACGGCGAGGATTGCCTGAATTTCCAGCATCGGATGGAGCAGATGCGAGAGCAGTTCCTGGGTAGTCCCAACCAGGTTGTGTTGCAGCCAACCATTTATATTGTAATGAAACAATGACAGTGGTCAGTTCTGAGGTCACAACTGCAGTGTGTTCCCTCCCTAAGCCATCTGAGAGGCACTTAGTTGGTTGTCAACAGATTGGGACATGCCAACAGAGAGATGGGTCTAGTGGTGACGAATGTGATGACAGAGGTGAAGTAACTCTGGTGGTGACACTCACAGACTCACAAGGGGCAGTCCCTAGTCACTATGACTTACAAATACTTAGGCTTACCACTTCATTATTGGGATATTGTAAGGGGAGTTTAGTTAACAGGGGGAAACTTAAGTAGTAGGGAAACATGATTAAAGTGAAGTGATTAACTGTCACTTTTGCACAAGTAATAGTGGAATAAGTGCTATAATGAAACTTGTTTGCTTTCCCAAATACTAGCTATTCCAGTTTCGTGGAGCTGAGGAGGGCAAAAATTGACCACCATAAAATCGATGAAGGAGACCCACTCATAACAAATGCAAAAGTTGAGAAGAAACCAGTCTGGTTGTGTAAAACTTTTTCAAGTTAGAAGTTATAGATGCACAACAGGTGAATGGTAGAAAGGAAATTTTTGTCCATTATGTGAAATGGAACACAAAATATGATGAGTACCTGGCACAAAGAGTAAGAAATAATGACTACCTTAAAAGAATCTATTTGAGGTGATGGGAGGGGTTTCTTTTAGAGCCGGTGTTTAATTAGTATCAAGCAAACTCTGACTTTGGCTAGGAAGGCTAATAGTGAAGTGACCCTCCACATCCCTGTCCAGTCTGAAGTCTCCCTGGAATTTGTTTTAAGTATTGACCTCACTGTGCCAAACAATCAGTGTATAGATTTGAAAAGTCAAAGGGCAGGAAAGACTTCTTTTACAGATTTGTAGAACTGGTGATATGGAATCTTTATTAGTGCCGGAAACTTTGCTGCCATTGACTTTGAAGAATGTCACATCTGATAAGACAGAAGGAGCTCATTAAAAGAATTTCAACCAACAGAGAGGGAGTTTCATGTTCACAGGAGGTCCCAGACATTTTATGCTTTGTCCACTTTGAAGGAAACAAAGAAGTCTTTAAACTGTTGATGGCCTGATTACCAAACATGTAAGTTAGCAATGGCACGAATAAAAAAGTTGATGGTCTGCTTGTTGGTAGGCCTATACTTGCTTACCAACTGCAATGTTACAGGAAGTTACCACAGAAGACTCAATGAATATAAATTTACACCTGTTGTACACATTGACCCAAGAAAATGAGTACCCCTATCATGACCTCTAGGTGTGTTGAGGAAGTTTTGCAGCACTTGCACTAACTACAGAACATCAACTACTGTTACATGGATCCTGATGCAAGAGTCAGCCTCTCTTCTGAAATTCGAGAGGTGTTTCTAAAAGTGAAAAGGCTTGCTTCAAGAGGTGGTTGACAAAAGTCCGCACAGAATGGTTTAATTAACTATTGCTTGGTCATTGGCAATTTGAGGAGGAAATGAGAACGGTGAACTCGTTGAAGAAAGAGGAAGAACGGAAGGAGAGGAGGACTGATGAGAGGATCTCAAAAAAGTTGCATCAACAATTACAAAGCTGTCTGGAAAGCAGAAGGAAAGATTCGTGCAGATGACGCAATCGATATTGGTAGATTGATCAAGAGGAAACATTTGAGGCGGCTGCATGCCGCACCATCCAAAGACCAGACTTTCAGCAATTCATGATCACAAATGAAATGAGCACATTTGACCCACTGAACCAAAGACTGAATCACAAATTAAAGGGGTCGCATTGAAAACAATTTCTACAGAAGTCTGAGTATGTATGGTAAAATACCGCCCAGTGGGGCGTGGTCTACTCCACACAGTTCGAGCGACACAATGATCGCTGTCATCTGTAAAATCTATTTCCCTGAAACTAACTCAAGTGTTTATTAATTTGTATCAGTTTAAATTCAATTGAAAATTGTGTGTGGATTTTCCACTGATAATTTGCACTTACAAATACTTATTTCTAATATTCATTACTGTATAACCATTAATTGTTAAAATGGCTCCTCCAACTGGTGAGTCAAATGTAGGAAGGGCCAAGTATGGGGGCCATGACCCAGTTCTTTAGATGTGCGATGGGATTCCATGGTATTCCGCAGGGCAAGTTGCCAAAGTTCAGCGGAGAGTCCCGTCGCAGAGGAGAGCTCACACTCAGAGAATGGCTCGATGAGTTTGACCAGCTTACAGAGCCATTTGTCTGGATGATAAGACCAAGGAAAGAATCATGGTGGATCACCTGGCTGGTGCAGTCAAAGATCAAGTCATGTGCCTACAGGAGGAAAAGAGGTTTAATCCTGCAGATGTGTTTTACCCCTGCTGAGACAGTGCAGAGTCTAAGTACCCTCTTCCACAACAGATTTCAAGAGTCCCTAGCTGACTTCAGTAGAGACCTTATCAGAATATACAGTGGAATGGAGGCCACTGCACCAACCCAAGAGAATGCCAGTGCTCTAAAGCAGCTTCGAGATGGTACCCTGAAAGAGCAGTTTGTCAGAGGCGCGAGGAGGCTTGGGTGAAACAAGAACTGCGGCGCATTTCCATTGCACAGACGACTAAACAATTTTGAAAAGATGAGAGTATAGGCCATCCTGCTACTCAAGGATTCACCAACACGAAAGGCCATCGTAAGAGAAGTTCAGGCTGTCGATCCTGAGACCACGATAAAGTCCATGGCTGCCTGCCAAGAGAAGCTACTTTGTCACATCTGTCATTGCATAAGACCAGTTACTGACCAACTCCAAGGCTGACTGGGAGGAGGACTTTGTTCAACAGCCGGCAAGTTCAATAAAGGAAGCTCATCGAGTGGCTCAAGAAAGGATGGAATCTGTATTAGATCGGAAGAAACTTAAGCATGACCAACGGCACATTAGTGACCAACTAGACATTGGATGCAAGTACTTCTGAGAAGATGTAACTTCGATGGTCGACACAAGCTAGTCGACAAATTTCATAGTGAACCATTTGTAGTGGTGGATGTAAACACCGACGGGGATGTTTACACTGTACGTCCATTACTGGGGGGAGAGACTTGAACAGTGAATCGACGATTACTATTTTGGATCCAAGGGAGGATGGACAGCCCCCAACTGATATTGAGCAGGAGGATGTGTTCCCCCGATCCTTTCAATACCTTCCATTTTTATGTTTTAGATGGAAGCTGCACACATATTGGCCAACAGTACTCACTCAATATAACTTCACTTAGTGAAAATCAACGCAACTTTTGTATACACACAGTTGATGACATCAGTAATGCACCAGAATTATATACAGACCTCTTTGACAACTAACTGGGAAGGGCTACCAGTCATTTATAAAATGACACTAGAAAACTCCATTCCTCCAGTTATGACTGTAGATCAAGCAAGTGACAAAGAGCCTCCTGTATAGATTTGGCTGGTGCAAAAACAGCAAAAGTGACAAAAACTGAAAAACGATTTTTACTTCACTGCACAGGTTGTTTGGTGTAATTGGGTAAAGGAGCTGGTCAGTGTCAGATGAATGACTGTTTTTTCAAGTTCAAAATGTCTGCAAAGTCTCCAGTTTCCTTCTTACCAACAATTGGTACTCTGTCCATGTCCTTGACTCAGTGGGAACAATTGTTGGCAAACTATTTACTGGCTGCAGACCTGACAGTGGCTACTCCTGCAAAGAAGTAGGCTCTTTTACATTCTGTTGGTGCAGAAGCCCAAAGAATTTTTTATACTTTGCCCCAACCTGTTCCCCCTCCTTCTACGACTAATACCAATGTAAGTACTAATACTGGTACTTCTTCTGGAAGTTGAAGTACCCTGGGGCCAGGAAATGTTAGATCTTTCTCAAAACGTTAACATTGTGGCAGAGAGATTTCGTTTTCATAAACGAACTCAATCACCTGGGGAGCCTCTCGAGGTCTACATTGCAGCCTGAAGTGAACTGGAGACAATCACTAAGTCAAAGTACCAATCCAGAGTACTACAACAAAAAAATAGAAGAAAGAGTTCTAGTTCATCCCCAAAACATCAGTTTAGTCTTTTCATTTCAGTTTGTGATTTTGCTTGCTTTTACATTAATGGACTAACTTGATTTTGCAATCTGTGAAACTGATGGCATAAAAGGCCATTAACTTTTTAACTGCATCACTTTTGGGCGTAGCTTTTTGTGTGTTGTCATCTTTTCTATTGCGAAATTTGGAAATTTATTTTGGAAGTAAATCACGTTCCCCAACTTTGATGTATCTGGGGATTGAGCACCACAAGTACCTTGCCTCATAGGACAAGGTGAAAGTGTGTGTTCAAGTACAGTAAGCAAAGGTGTTACAAATGTGAAGCAAAAGAAAGCTCTGCTTATGCATTTGACAGGAATGGCATGTAGAGGATATTTTCCGGATGACGTCTGGTTTGGGTGTCCCTTGGGTCCTACTCTCCATAAATGAGTTCAACCATTTTTGCGTGTTATATAGCTTTAATTGGAAAAGCTGGGGAATTAAACACAATCCTTAAGGACTTATCAAGTTACGAAGAGTGACTTGGGAAATTTCTTGCAGCAAAAGAGGTAAAGACTGATAAAAGAGTGGCATGTTTTCTTCCATACTACAGGGCCAAGATGTATGATCTGTTGAAGAGTTTATTCATGCCAGATAAACCACCTGGGAAGCCTTAAAATAATCTAATCAGAAACGTTGCGCCAAAAAATCTTTGTTTCGAGACCGTTTATTGAAGTTGCTGCTGAACTTGGGATTCAAGGGTTCAATTAAGGAGCAAGCAGTACAGTGAAGGATATGGAAGAGATGTCTCTTGACTATGACAGTCACACCTTCGCAATGACGATGAAGAAAGACTGCAAACGTGTCGCTAGTTCCAGAGTAAAGGCATCAGGAAAGGTGAAGCGCCACCGGAAACACAGAAAGTTTGAAGATGCAAAGCAACAGGACGAATATCATGAAAAAGAAGGGCTTCAGTATTCACCAAGAGCATTTCATGACCAATAAGGGAAACAAAAATGCTCTGAGTGAGCTACATCTTCATGGAAATTTGAACAAATTATGTTCATGTACAAATTTCTCTAAATGCTCATTTCAAAACTTGGGAACTCTCTTTCTCAGCCGTTTCTTTTTCAAATTGCCTGAAACTTCCAGATATGATGAAATTATTGTAGCACCATGGAGTGACATGGTCGTTTTTGTTGTAGTCATGATCTTTGAAGCTTAATTTGCATAAAATTGTTGAAAATTTGCATAAAAAATAAGCATTACAAATATAATATTATATATAATATTATATTATAAATAAAATAGTCATTCTCAAACAAAGCTTGTTTAAGCTTGAAGTTGTTCAGTCAAGACAAATTGGACTACTTCAGGAAGTTAAAATTCACTATCTAGGCTGGAGTCTAAAATCCTATGATGAACGGCGTCCTGAAAGTGATATTCCGAGCACACCTCAGGTAGCACTTAATGGTAACAGTGAAAGTTATTTTGAGTTCCTCTTCCTCACTTCAGTGAAAGAAAGACTCAATTCAGGCAGAAAACAAGACAAAGAAGTTACAATCAAAATCCCAGTTCAGAGAGAAACATATGAACAATTTGTTTATCGACTATTTTTTGGGCCAACAGTAGTTGGAGGCAACACTGTTTACCGTTTTCAGAACAAGGAACAAGGAAAGGAAGCTTTCACCAATAGATGGTGGTACAGAGTCATTAATGACGCAGGTGACTTTGCATGAGTAGACTAAAAAACATTCCAGTTCTGGATCCAGGAAAGACCTTGCATTGAGGACTACAAAAGCAAAGACAGTGTAAAGCTCATTCATCGCGGCTATCAAGCTATTGTAAGGTTTGTTGCTCTGCAAGGAAATTGCCATGATCTCCATATGCTGGCCTAGTCATTGCTAGAAACAGGTAGAAAATTTGTCAAACAAGGTCTACATGAGAATGTTTCTGACTTGTGGTTCTTGAAGGTTGACATTGATCTCCAAATAAAGGCAGTTGCAGTCCTCACTGCCATTGTTCCACTGTGTACCAATTTTGCCAGAGCTCATGATCAGGATTCCTGGTACATTAATGTGATTGTATACAAACTTTTCAAGTTAATCGATGAGAGTGGACATGTCTTTCATGATGTGGAAGGAACAGAAAAGGTTCTTAAGCAGATTTTGTCACAGCAGAAAATTTTCTTTGAGTCCATAGAACGGGAGGCCACCACAAGATGTTGGCAAAGTAAAGTAAATCATTTGTTTTCCAAACTTAAAAAAGAAATCACATGAAGGTGGGAAATCAAGACATCTGCTCATTGATAAGTGGGGTGATTGAGTACAAGTTGGATTTAGGAAGTCTGAAGGGAAAGTACCAACGTGAAGTTGCTGACCAAAGGAAACGAAGCAAAATAGCAAAGGACAAGTACATCAAAAGTCAGAAACAGGTGTATCAACTCAAGTAGGCCTACAGGCAGAGATCCTTGAAGAATTTTTTATTATTATTTATTTTTACGAATTTCCAATCAGTTAATTAATCACCTCACTGCAGACCTAAAATGCAGCGATAACATTGGCAGCAATTCAAGGGAAATGGAAAGAGCAAAAGCAAAGCAACTGGCAACTTTCCAGACATTTGTTGAAGATTTAGGGATAAAGTGGAAGTTTTATGGAGATGAGTCCACAAACTTGACAAAATCTAAGAGATTTTACTGGTCCTGAACATGAACTGATTAAAACTAAAATAGATTTAGGTAAATTTTTAGCTGAACATCCATAGTTGCCCAACATCAAGTTGCTGGGGCAGGAATTTCAGACTGGTGATGAAACAAATAAAGTTACATGAAGGTGATGAAGTGTCAGCTCTAGCTAAAGAATGTGAAGATTGGGTAAACTTGTATACTAAAGTGTTTCAAGCTAAAGATTTTACTCTTTATTGCACATTTTGGCTTACCATGTTCCAGAGGCTGTTCAAATTCATGGAAATATCAATATATTCTCACACCAAGGAATGAAGAAAATGAACAATTTCATTATCTCATGGTATTTCACGTTTTCAAACCATCGCAATGAGGCTCTGGAACAAATTATGTTGAAGCAGAACCGTATAGAAAATTTGGGCTCTTACATTTTCAGTTACATGTAGTACATGCAAGCAGGAAGGACACAACAAGAGATCATGCATGAATGACAAAAGTTGGGGAGGAAACCTTGGTATGTAAAACCAAGGAGGATATTGTATCAATGGGTAGAAGAGAAAATTCCATTGATGAAAACATGGATTCATGTGCACATGTAGCTTGGTACTTTTTTTCATACAGAGAGGTATGGCACTTTGGTTGTACTATATTTCATATTTCATTTTGTCTCGAAGGAGGTGATACAGAAGTAACTTTTTATCATTTGTAACAGCTACAATAAGTAATGCAGCATAGCATAGAAAGCGTAATGGTATTTGTTAATGGCTGAGACAAGTAAAGAGCCAATGCTCTTTTACTGCATCTCTGTATTTGTGTGTAGTTTACTGTGCAGTCATACTGAAAGCCCATATTCATATTCAGATGTACAAATGATTTAGCTACGTATGATTAAAGGGGATGGATTGAACATGTGTATGTACCTGTGGTATATGGAGTGGATTGTCTTAGGGAGGGGGAGGGCAATGTTATTTAGTTTGTTGCAGATTTGGTACTGCTTGGATCCATAAGACGTGTGTTGTGACTCATGACATTAAAAGAGGATTTAGCATTAAGCTTGGTGTACATCTTAAGTGACATTCATGATTCAATAGAAATACATTTATGAACTCTAAATTTTACTCTACCTGTGGAAAATATTGTCCACAAACTTCAATAATCAAGTAGGTAAGAAGGGAAATAATCACTTGCAAACTGAATGGCCATATATTAAAGGACCATATGCCCTAGGACAAAAAAAGGAAAGCACTTTACGATCCAAATGGTTTATTCTCCATTCTCTGATTTGAATGGTCCCCCACGCCTTTTATTCTAAAAATCTCTTCAGCATTGTGTTTTAGTGAGATGATTTTATCATCTCTCAGTAAGTACTGATAAACTCCACGAACTTAAATCTTTTCCCCTACAACTTGAAGCTTTTTTTTTCATACCTCTCTCCAACAATACTTCACCTCCTTAAGCAACTTTCCTACACAATTTTCAACAAGTAAAATTGTTTAAACCTGGTATGTTACTCTGATAAAGGGAGTCAATTGCATGAGTTTTGTGTACAAGCATTATACAAAAGTGAACCAGGATAGTAACCCTAACAATAATCATATTTGTCTTGTGCAAATTAAAAGCTAGTGCAGTAGCCCTTGGTGGAAAAAAGTGAACTGTGTCCCAAGGAAATATCTTTCCCCCTCCCTTACTGTGTTCTTGTACTGGATACTCAGGCTTTGTCAGACAATGGGAAACCGGCCCTTGAAGTACTGAGCGACTTATGAAATTAGAATACCGGCACTACCTGTTCAAGATGTTATTCGGACACGGTTAAAAATTAAAGTGCAGAGCATTCCATCGCTTAATACTTAAAATGTCTTGAACGATTAAAACGTAAGTCAGCACCCTTTCAAATTCCCTTACAAAGAGAAGTAGAACGTGTGTCACATTGGTAGTGCATTTGTAACTCCCCATGCAACAACGGATCAGCCCAAACGGCCCTCTGTCACGGATACGCCCCGCTCACATGAAACAGTGATGAGTCACTGATATGAATTGATAAAGCTTGAATCTCTGCCTCTTTTCAGTAGTACTTTTTGCGAAAAGGATTTGATTTTTAACCTGCAATTCATTCACCGAGACAAGTTCCAGAGGCGCTCAGAGGAAAAATTAGAAATGGAAGAGAATGGAGAAGGGAAGACATGGACATCATTGAGAGAGTTAATGTGCAAAGTCAGTGGGTTTCAAGTATGGTACCTGTGGTGAAACCAAACGAAGACAAAGGACGCATCTACCTGGATCCCAAGGACTTAAATGAAGCAATAGACAGAGAGCACCATCCCATGAAGGCAGTAGAAGTTGTAGCTAGGATGCCAAATGCAAAGGTGTTCAGTATGCTAGCTGCTAATCCTGAATATTGGCAGATTCCCCTAGATGAGGGAGGTAGTAAATTATGCACTTTTCAGACTCCTTTTGGATGATTTAAGTACAAAGGACAAAATCAGCACCACAAGTATTTCAAAAGGCTATGACTCAAATGTTTGAAAATTTAGGTGGCGTAGCAATCATTACGAGTAATATTTTAGTGTGTGGAGAAATGACAAGAGCACAATCAAAGATCGGAATGATTGCTCAAAAGAGCAATAGAAAAGTGTGTAAAATTCTATCCTACACAGTGTCCCATTAGAAAAAGTGGGGAAAGTTACATTTATCATGTATTAACAGGTAATGGTATTTTGCCAGACCCTAAGAAAATTGACGAAATCCGTGAGATGGAAGCGCCAAACAATAAGAAAGGATTACAACAGTTTCTAGGTATGGTCAATTGTGTAGGTAAAATTCATACCAAGCCACAGTTTCAGAGCCATTGAGAAAACTGCTTGAAAAAGAACAAGAATGGTAATGGAATTTCAAGGTAACTGATTGCTAAGGTGTTAAGAGATTTGCAAAAGGGAAATGACGATGGTTGTAATAGGAGTGTGCTCGCCAATTCAGTAAAGGCCCTAGCTTTCACGTTGGGCAACTTTGCAGGGTAACAGACCATCGGGTTGCAGTCTGTTACGCAGGTAGTGGAGTTACCTGCGTTGGTGGTAGACTGAAAAATGACCTCATTTGCCACCCGAGCAACACACTACCATCTACTCTCATGCTGCAATAGTTAGTGCACACTACCACCACAGCTGGGTGAGATATTTGGACAATGATGCAATTCATGTGGTGGGGAGAAATAGCACCAAACCAGCAGTAAATATTGAGTGGTGATGCTACTATATAATCTACCTTCAATTGAGCAATCAAACATACTTCGTTTAGAGGGAATTACGCTGCAAATTCACCAGCTGCTGGGGAGTGGTGCTGACGTGAGTAACATTGAACACTGTCTTACAGGATGTGGATTTTGCTCCTGTGGTATAACAAGTAACTGTTCAGTTGTTTCTACTAAATGCCTATGGCTACAGACATCATTTTGCAATCTATAGATGTAATTAATCAGCTATCAGCTATCTGAATGGTTTAAAGTTTAGGCAAAAATTGAAATTTTCAACAAGTAACTATTGAAAACTGTGACAAAACATCCATCAGTGTTTGCAATTCATATGCTCATGATTCAATCATCCTGAGATTAGTACATGACAGGATTCCAGACTGATTAATTTAGTTCCGCAGTCTGTCACTCAAAGAGCAAACTATTGTTCCTCTATAACATTTTTGTCAGTGTGCCTCATCATGATGTTATATGGTAATACAGTGACAAAAGACAGACAAGTTGAGACAAAAGTTACCAATGACCTTCTTAACAATGAAAGTAAAACTTCCTGATGCATCACACATACAATTGTGTAAACTGTACATAAAGGGTGTGCTAAACAGTCTGGCAATAATATTCAATAATCAGCACGCCTATGGTCTATCTTTTAAATAGGACTATTTATGGTTGGGAAGATTTCTGGAGATGTTTAATAACATTTATTGAGAATAACAAATGGCAAGATGTAATTTTTGTAAGAAGAGAGTACTTGATAAGTGCCAAATCGTGATTACCACACTAACCTTACATTAGTCTTATGCATTATCTAATACCGGCTTAGATATTGTCCGCACTGAATCAGATAGATGTCCGTCGCTTTCAGTTTCATGTTCAAAAGTTATAAAAAATATCAGTTGCACAATTTCAGACTCAGAAATAGGATATGAAAACTACTAATTTCATTCAATCACTCCTCAACAATTTTAATCTTCCTACCAATGCCACCGTTGGTCCAATAAGCAGTGCATCGATCGAGTCACCTCAGGTCTGTAGTTTTTCCTTCTAACAGGAACAGACTCCAGACTGGTCTCCGCAGAAAAAAATCTACCATCTGACCTCGAGCGACAATTCCGACCTCACAGCCACACCGTGCACGACGGCGATGCGTCTGTCTCCGATCTCAGCTGCACCGATTTAGAAGGAGGCCAATCCAAACAACTTTCAAGTGTTCCCCTTAAACTGGTTGGTCAGCTCGGACAAATTTACCACCTCCCCATGCCAACTTTCAACTTTCATGTCGATAAAGTGGTCGAGGTTCATCAATGACTCTGAGAAAGAATACGAATACAAAGATCAAAAAGACAGTCACTTCCGAGTCATGATGAAAAATTGCGGGTGCAAAAGTTCTCTAGGTTTATAAATACAGACTGTAAACATAAGAACAACATTTCTGAGCTTCCAATCCTTGGATTCCTGGAAAAAAAAAAAGCATTTTTAGTTTACATTTGTAGCTATAATTGAATACTGGGACAGAAGGAATGATGAATAATAAAACACATAATACAGATTTCTGTCTCTTTAGTGAATATTACTTCAATCTTAAATACAGTACACTAATTTGAGCTCCAGCCACAGTAATCAACAGATCAGATAAACCTGCAGTGTAGTTAAATTTCAAAAGGGATATTATACGAGGTAGTATGTATTGAGGCTAATGACTGCCACCTAATTGTGGAAATCATTCTCAACAAATCATTGTAGAACTAAATAGTGCAAAAAACAAACAACTTAGATAAAAACATTTGTTGTAATACTTCTTCTAAGCAATAGTGCTTTCATGACTGAACCAGATGCAGAGACAGACTCAGTGAGCTTCAATATACACAAGCTGTTTATATATGCAAGGCTCAAAGAGAGAGAACTAATGTAAAGACAAGGGATTACCCTTTTGGGGAAAACAGAAAAAAATTCAAGGGAAATCATAGTGCTGTACAACATGGAAAGCACAAAAAATTGGAAACAAAAAAAAAAATTATGGCATAAATTGAGAAGTCCAAGTGTACAACAATGTTGGTATTTTCCCATCATATTCAAATGAATATGTCAACTTTGTAGAGAAAAAAGATACCCAAAAGGAGAAAATATTTCACAATGCATGTTTGGTGGTGTTTACGTCTGTTTGCAATTTTCACAATAAAATAAATAGATTACCATATTGATTTCTGGTTTTGCAAATTTCTTTAACAGATCAGGTTTAGAAAGAGAAAGAACAGAGGAGGAAGAACAGATGGGCATTCACAAAGTGGTAAAATCTTGTTGCTAAACAAATGGCATATGAGAAAGTCAATGAGGGTTGAGACCAGATTCTCATCTTACCTTCTGTAGAGATGCAAGGATAGGCAGGAGGTGGTGACTTCCATGAACCATCTTCATCTTTCATGTGTGATCTGTCTGAGGCGAATCTTGTCAGATACACTTCACCAGGAACCACCCGAAACTTCCTGGCAGAGACAGGAGACAGCAAAATAAATATAAATGCAGCTGTTGCTATTAAGTATAATTATGGAGATAAACCAAATGCATTGCATATTTTATCTGTCATCTGTCTCCTCTGTTCTGGCTAAACAGTGCTCTGTTTCTCATTTGTTCCTTTTAAATCCCACCTACCAATATCACACTACTTTACCATTTCAATGTTGAAGTGAACAGTGAAACCAAACACACACTGGCAGCAAAATATAATGGTAACCATGAATTTTGTTCCATTAGAAAGTAAGCGACATAGACTAAATTTGTCTTCTATGAAACTCGGGCAGGCCAAAGCTCAAAGTTCTACGACCACAGCTGGAGAAAGTGTAAAGTTCCGGGGAGGCTTAAATTGCAATGTCGTCGGATTGCCTGGCAGACTTAACATGACGCTGTAGGCATCATTCAATTGCGAAGATTGCCATGCCAACATGGGGTCAAGGGGCCTGCCATAGGGCACCTTGTGGGGTAGAGGGACAAGGCCCCGGTGGGGGTCCAAGGTGCAAAGCCCCCAAAACCTCAGTGATTTTAGCATTTTTGGACGTGTAAACTGTTTCACATATAATTTTGAAGTTAAAATGTTCCTACAAGTCTTGTGAAAAGAATAAGGTAAAATCGTGTGCAGCCTTCCAAAAATTTTAAGTCATGATATCCTAATGTAGTGGGTGTATATCGAGTAGCCTAACCACCTTGGCAATTCATATTTCCATATTACAGGGAACAAACGACTTTTTGTAAGTTGCAGGCGTCAGAGTTTTTCAAGGAACAGTGAAATATTTTTTTGCTTTGTTCATTGATCCTAGTCACTTTAAAATGTTTAGACTAAGGGTTTGAAGTAGCAGACTATTGGTTTTGTGAAGGCTTTTGATCATAGAAATATATGTTCATATTTGTATTTCTGTGGGTTGTGATAAGTCCGCTAGCTGTCATTGTGCAGATAATTTGAGTATGCAGGCCTACGCTTATGCTTTTAATTGACATTGAACATAGTAAAGGAGCTATATATAGAATCCTCTGGAAACATTTGCTAACATTGTTTTTTCATATACTGTATAACTTGAAACATACTGATCATGAGGAAAAAATAAGGGCATTTATTCACAAGAATAGTAATTTACTTCAATTTTTGGTAAAGATTGAATGTGGATAGAGCATTCAAGATACATTCGGGCATTCAATCAATTTATTTACCAGTTATTTTTAACCATTACATAACTATTTAGGAAACCACGTATATGATCTCTACCATACTGTGATCAAAACAAGCACGGTATGTACAAGATAAGCCCAAAAGCAAAAGCAATGTGTCAAAATGATATTTTGACTACCTTTAAAATGGTCTTGCTTCTTCAGTGTTTGCACTGGGTATGTTGCTAACATTGTATGATGCATTAAATTCCAATGTGATTCATGCATCTTGGTGTCTAGTAGGTACCTGGCACTCACAAGTTCAAATGGTTTGGTTAAAACAACTCGCTTACACTACTGCAGCCTCTTTGTAAGCTGTGACGATATACCAATACTCCTGGGTATGGAATAGTTTGTGATTGGGGGTTACGGAAAATTCCAAGTGACTTGCTTCTAGTTGTGTACAAGAAAGCTGCGTACTTAACGAGACATATTGTGCATAAGTTAGCATTTTAGTAAAGAGAAAAAAGTTGGCAACAATGAAAGATTAAAATTATCAATATCTACAATAGGCAAAAACAATAACAAAGCGAGAAAATGAGGAACATGTCCTAATACCATATACCTATTTGGATAAACAGTTGCAAGGCAGATGTGGCTAATGATACATGTACTTCCAATCACGTAAGGTAAATGAGAACAATAAAAAGATGAGTGGATTAAATGCACTTTCTCATCTCGTTAGTACAAATTGGAAACGTGCTTGTTGGTAGGAAAATAAGTTACTCTTTTCCCATAATTCCTGCTAAAAAGAAACCTCATTGATCAAAGGCAGGATAAAAAATGAGCATAATAAGGCTTTTACCCACAGTTTTGAGCCCATCCACCTATACGTTCTGATCCGCGCTGTGTTCTGCTTCCAAGCTAACCCGCACACCTGTCATGTTAACGTTGCAAAGTCCTGTTGCAGGTTAATACTGCACAGGCTCTTTTGCCTGTATATGGAAGTCTGCACAAGACTGATTGGCGAAGTGTTCTGAGTTTTGAATGATCCTTGAAGGAAAAAACATCCAGTGAAAACATTTTTGGAAGCTGTAAAAGGGATTTTTATATTATTTGGTCCTTTGCAGGATTTTAATAGGGTGGAAGAATTAGTTCCGTTTTTTTTTTCTTTTTTTTTTTCTGTTTTTCACTGTCACAGGGATATCCCACAAGATGCAAAATTTCCTATTTCGGGAAGGAGCCTCCAGGCTTCAAGACATTTTCTAGCCCTTTCTATGACTGTTGTAAAATTGAGAACATGTTCAAAATTCAACAAACATCTAACCTTACTAATCAAGTACTTTTCAATTTACAGTATCTGAATGTACCAAACATCACCACAGAAACCAAAACAATGGGTTTGCAGTTTGCACATGCTGTAGCTTGCAAGTAGTCAGAAACTTACCTGTGATACTCTGGGTGCAGGAAGTCATCATCTCTCAAGGCGAGTTGTACATACTTTTCAAATGGACATGGGAAGGGCAAAGAAGTGTCCAGATCATACACAAAAGACCTTTGATCCCTTTGGTAGATTAAGATAACATGGTAATCCTAGAAAAAAGAGAACATAAATATATATATATATATTATAACATATCATAAAACTGCAGAGGAAAATTCATCACCCTCAAGCAAAAATTGAAGAATTCTGCTGACAATGCATTGACCTTTAACGTCAAACAATGCATATTTACAAACACATCTTCACTATTTACATGCATGAATATGTAAATAAAAAAGCCATAAAAGATTCCTAAAAACAAAACACAGTGAGTTCAAGTAAACTTCTTCTTATAGTTCACTTTATCCAGTAATATATCGGCCAAACATCACCATACCAACTCAAAAACAATGCTTGTGGGCACCCTGCTTTTTGACAAAATGACATGGAACACTCAATATCACTCACTAAATGATACTTGCATACCTCCATTTAGGCCCTATAAATTAAGTTGTAACACTTTCTACCACACAGCATATGATGTAACTAGCTTATACAGATGCTATCCACTGGAAATTATTGCATCCCCATAGCACCTTCAGTACATAGTCATGAAGCTCCCAAGACCCAAGTTAATGTTTCTTGTAATTGGATGGAGGTAATGCAATGAATCCTAAATCTTAAATATGAGTTGAAAATTTGTCTGGAGAAAATCAGATTCCATTGAATATGTCATAGTCATTACAAACAAAATGTTAAAAAAAAATTGTAGAAGCCCCCTTTTTGCACACATGGATATTCATATGCAATCCCATTGGTCTGTTCAATTTCAAGTAATGTTGATTGACTGATATGCTTCCTAGGGAGTTTGAATTTTGTAGGGCCAACAAAAATATCGAGACGATTTTCATATTCAAATAACTGGAAGCAGAGTGCGTACTTCTCTTTCAGATTTTGTGACAGGTAATCTTCTCCCCTTTCTCTTCCTTGAAACACCGACAAAGAACGAAGGTAGATGACCAGGTGACTGCTAGTACAACTCATAGTCCAGTTTTAAATAATGTTAATATCCTAAACCACTTGTGATTTGTTTCAATATGAGTTACATAGTGGAGAAGCATGTACTTGCTCAGGGCTTTCAAGCGGGATGCACCTGCTGTTCCTCTTGTGTTCAAAAAAGTGCACCAACAGAAAGGATGTACTTCCCATGGGTGAATACCATACACAGTCTACATGTGCCGAAGTAAAAAAAAAATATAATTGTCAAATTTCCAAAAGGTTTCACTTTTAGAAGAACGGGGCACTGTGGAAAATGTACAGAACTTTCATGAAAATAGCCACAGCACAATGAAACAGTTAAGCCAAAAAAGCTAACCATCTTTCTACCATAATTTACACTCTAACTGGTGACATTTCTCCAAAAAGGAACATGGCATAGGTGCAGTTTTCCAGGTTGTTTTCAAATGGAAGGCAATGACGAAATATTGACAAAACCTTCCCCCCCCCATCAAACACTACAGCACATCCTGCTTGAAAGATTTGCTGTGCATTTGACCTTAAAGTAGAATGTACTACATTACCTTCATTTCTGTGATGACATTGAAGTAAACCGTTTTGTGCAAAGATTTAAAGGACTGTAAATCTAGCCCACAGTGCTTGAAATTATATTCTTCACGATGGGTTTGTGTGAACAACTTCCACAGTAGCATGTGTCCTTGTTCCGAGTATCTCATGATTTGTGGAAACTACGCATGTAGACTGCATTGTTGAATGGCTGATGTATAAAGCATGTGATATTCATGTGTCCTAAAAATGTGTCATCACTTCCGCAAATGCTTTTCAATGTGAGCATGCTAACTTTGGAGTTACTACAGAACAGCACTAAAAAATACAATTAAAAAAAATACAATTAAAAAAAATGTGATGATTAACCAAGTTTGATTAAAACTGATGAATGTGTCCAGATTAGAGTGCTTATTCCAGGGATAATGTGGAATTTAAAATGAACTACTTTCTAGTTCATAACTTAGAAGATTTGATTCAACTACAACAATGATCACATTTACAAACTCAGCAATGAAGTTTACCCAGACAACTATGCCATCTGGAGATTTTGAAGCCCGTTGCATCCATATTGGTACCTACAAGAAGGGTAGAAGCAGATGAAAAAGTTTGTTAGGCACTTTTATCCATCTGACAAAACAGTGGGAAAGAAATCTATGAGCATACAGAAAATTTAACAGAGAGCCAAGATCTGTTCTACAGTATAATTTGCTCAAAATATGACAGACAAGTCATAATGGAAGCAAACATGGATCTCCATTTCAACAGGACTGTTAACCTTTATTGACTGGTGAGAGGGAGATTGCAGGGACAATAGTGTCAGGGAGCATGCCCAGAGTGTCCAGCCAGGGGGATCATTTGCCAAGATACCCTAAGATTGCAGGAAACTGCACTTCCATGCCTCATTACTGCAATGCCCAGATTATCTAGTTTTCAGTTTTTTCATGTTTCTGCAAATTTTTAAGGAGACAGTTTGTTCACATTTCAAACAGGCTTTAAAAAAATTCCAAAATATGGCTTACACACCCCTAACGGCATGTTTTGCTGGCGACTAATATTGAATATATCCTGATAATGGAGGTGGGACAAAACCCCACGAAAACGATTGTAAATAATGATAATGGACCGTTACCTGCACAATTTACGAATGAATTGTGGACATACTTGTAACAATTTCTTTAGGAGGTTTAAAGGGACTAGCTCTATAACAGTAAGGTTGATTATACTGTATACTGGACTACTGTCAGTTTAATGCAGATGATAATCAGGTGTAAAGGCAGTGAAGTAGTGTGAAGGCTTGCCCTTTAATGACATCTGGCACAACCTTTGCATTATGAATGGAACTTTTTTGCACCATATTGAGACATTGCATGCAAAAATGTTGCTTTATCAATAAGAGCATGACATGAAACAAAATCCATCATGACTCTCACGCTAAATGCCTCAGGGTTCACAGCCCTACATTTTCTAGGAAGCTGTGAAACATGTCAGAGAATATAGAAGGATATACAGTGATAGGGGATATGAGTGCTTCACTTAAATGAAATATTTAGAGCACTAAATCTTTTATATGGTACTTACCATTCTCTTTTCGTTGGAGATGAAAACTGCGAAGGATCCCTCAAGGAGGTCTTTGCAATTCACTTCAAGAGACTTGCACATCTTCCAGACATTTTCTTCACTGTAAATTTATAAATTTTGATGAACATTTTGTGATATAAATAGTTAGAACAGCGAGACAATCTTTGCGCACATGCAAATGTTAACGCAGACATATTCAAACGATTTACAGAAGCTCCAAATACTTTCATTGCTCCTTTCAGGTGAAATGTGCAGGTCTTTCAACTCTAAAGATGGTATACGGTAGGTGAAAAGATCACACGCTAAGAAACCTAAAAGAGGACTATGCACTCATCTTCCTATTATTTAAATACGAAAATTGTCTCAACATTTTTGTTGGCCCAGCCCCTACTACAAAATTCTGATGCTCCAAGAGAGCCTAACTGTCAATCACCATTACCTCAAATCAAACAGACTGATGGATAGGAATATTCACTAATGAATATGCAAAAATGGACCTCAAACAATGGTTTTTGTAGTGGCTACAACATATTCTGCAGAATTTGACCTTCAGTGCCAAAATCTGACAAATTTGCAACTCATATTCCAGCTTTAAGATAGAAACCCCAAAGACCCCTTCCTTAAATGCAATTTGCCTGCACATAAATTATTTACATGACATCATTAGCCCTGGTCAAATCAAAAGCTACAGTGATGGTTTCATTGCATCAAAACAAATTTCACCCTTCTTTCATGCACAAGAAATCAGAGATGCATTATGCAGTGACTACCAGTAGGAACTAAAGACAAAAATTACATTCAGTGCTTAAAGGCAGTCACTCATCACCCCAAGCTAAATTTTTGAAGGTGCAAGAAGTTGCAAAGTAAAACCCTGAGTGTAAACCCATTGGAATTTTTTTTTATACCTTTTACCATTTTTGAGATTTGACTTTTCAAAGTGTGAGAAAAATGCCAAGCAGATGACATGGAGTGTTGCTCAGTGTCAGTTTTCTCTTGTTAAGCCTATATATTTTGCCTCTTAATTACTGACTTTCATATTGGTAAGTGATATCGATATTTTCAAAAAAGAAAATACATGCTTCCAAACTAAAACCGTTCGGACATATAAAATTCTCAAATGTCCTTGAAATAAAGTTTACATAAACAAAGGATTAATATAAGACATCCATCTCTTGACGTCACATATGCATACTTGGCCAAAGTTTATTCATGATACAGCTGTGAGGCACTAATTTTCTGGTAAATTGCTCAATCTTTAACAAATTTTGATGGAATTCGTGGCTATCTTTAATATTTTCAATGCTTAATGCACCCAATAAATTCCAAAATGTCATTTTCATGTCACACAACCTTTAACATTGATCAAGTCACTGCAGCAGATGTGAACCTTAAAAATAGCTTAAACTATAATGACGTAACTTTTCACGCACTGAACAAACGAAGCCGAACAATAGTAGGCCGTGTCTCATGTGGTAACGCAAAGCAGCTCTGACTTTGACATATAACAAACGTATGGCCCTAAAATTTGTTTCTTTGATATCTAACTACATTATTAGGGAAAAAAGAAGTAAATGCCACCATTTGATTTTTTGAGGAAACCTTATAATATGCAGGAAAAACTTTGTCCCAACGTTTAGCTGTTTGTGAGTTACATTATCTTAAAATTTCCGATGGATTTGCCTTATGCAGTTTCATAAGAATGCCATTTGCCATACAGAAGTTGGGCTTCATTTATTGTTCCATGATGTCATTGTCATTTATCTATTTATCTGGTATGAGCCAAAGTTGAAGATGAAAGTGTGGAGGGTGTGAAGGAGGGAGGGAGGAAGGAGGGGGAAAACAAAGGAAAGACAACTCTGATACACCTTTAAAGGCACACAGACCTTTGTTTACTGTGCATTATTTGAAGAAAGCAATGAAGCATACCAGTAACAGGCGGTGTAAACACAGTCAGCTGCACCAATACCCAGAGGATTCGTCTCACTCGTACTATACTGATCCATTGCCCTAAGTGAGAAATGATGATAAACATGTAACCATAACACATGATAATAACTGACAAGGTAGCAGTGAAAACGGCAGCTGCAAAGGTGATGTCACTTACAGACCAAAGGAAAGGGCATTTACTCTCTCCAGTTCTACAATGTTCCTGCCATTCTATACACAGACCGGCAACCGTCTCCCTCCTTCTCCTCCATATTTCCAGACTTGCTGCTAGATGGATAAGTTTAGCAAATTCTATCACCCTTGCTGGCAAATAGCATGGCTGGTTCTAATTTTTGTAGAGTTACCGTATGAATTTGATTATATCTCTCTGATCCCTTCACCTAAAGCTTTAAAATTTGGTGCTATTATTTGGTTATTCAAGTCCTTGGTCTCTCCAGATACTGACCTGTCTCATAATTTCCTGTGTTCAGTGAGAAAATTATTAGCATTCATACCTGAAGTACAAAGGGCTCCTAATATCATATCTGTTATGGTTAATTACATAAAATCTTTAATTTGTGTCACAGTATGAGACAGGACTTGTAAACACACAGTAGATATTGTCAGGAATTTTTGCGATGTGCTCCCAGTTGGGTCCTATTGGGTGTTTCAAGACAAAGACTCATCACCCCAGACAATTTCAATTCTCCCAACCACTAACATCTAGTCCCTCCCACAGTCTTTCTAAAATTTCTAAACATGTGTAACCAAAACAATGGATTCCACTGTACACTGTGTGATATGAGCTACTAGGTATTTTTTGAATTTGCTGTCAATCAAAGGGTAGGACCAGTTGAGAATTTCGCTATCCAGAAGCCAAAAAAGTAGCTTGGGGTGATGAGCTACTGCATTTAAATTCAAGAGGATACAGTTAGTTGTGACATATGACATACTGAACATGTTACTTACCTTTACACTCTTTCTCTCTTCATAGTGGATATAAGCCTATCTCCTTAACAGATTTGTGTTAATGATCTACACATGACAATTTCTATCAGAAAAGCGTCCCAGTAGAGATAAAAGAAAACTATTGCTTTTGGAATTTTTCATCTTGATGTCTAATAGATAATATTCATGAGTATGTGTGTTTTATGCCTTTGTATTTGCTTTGCTGATGGAATGTTGCTGATTGAAGGTCATCAGTGTTTACTTGCAGACCTTAGATAAACATTGATGACCTTTGACCAAGCAACATTCCTTATTCAAAGCAGGGAAGGACATAAAACCCATACTCATGAATATTATCTGGGGCATGTCGAGATATGAAAAATTAAAAAAATAACAATTTTTTTATTCTCTTCAATGGGGCAACTTCTGGGAGAATGTGCCATTGGTAGATCATTTTTTGCAAATATTCACTTAAAATGAAATGGTGCATTTAGAATATATATATCAACATGACATACATAGAAAATAGCCTTAATCATTGTTAATCCACTTAGTCCCATCAATATTTAAACATTTCCAAAAGCGTCACCTCCTCAAAACATTATACATGTCATGTGATGAGTAATGGCGATGCATTATTTGAATTTTGGAAAGTTTGGGTGAACAAATTATCGTTGAGCAACAAATGACTGAATTTCTGTCTGTGAGAAACTTATTTCTTGAAAAGAAGGCCACCATCCTCCCTTATCATTCCATATCCAAACATTGAGTTTTAAAAATGATGGCTTTCTGTTATTCATTATTTCCCTTTAGGGAAATATGAGTATACCCAATTTGGAGTATCAATGCGCAAAAAGCTGGGGCCTAACCATGTCCTGCTTCAATCTGAGTTATATTTAGGCCTACCTAACATTTTGTACAGTAATTTTAAAATGAAAGTACCTGTGCACAGGGCACTTTGGTTCATGACATACTGTAGATGGGCATGGGCATCTAATTGGAGAAGACAAAGGGACAGGTTCTCCCACTTTTGAGGGAGGAAGGTACACTAACAGATTTGTCCCCCACTTTTTGTAAGCTGAAATTAAAAAAAGAACTACATTACGCTAAGTGGAATATTAACTTATGTTCTAAAAAATATAAAAATTTAGCTGAAATTAAAAAGGCCAAAGGGAATGGGTACTGTAGTGCCATTTCCTGCAATCTGAGAGGTGTTTCTATCAAAAATGTCCTTGACGCTTCGCATCAACCAATGGTGGCACTCTGCTTTGATTGAGTCCATGTAGAGAAAGAATATGACCATGATGGAGTCGCACTAGGCAAGTTAAAGCTTTTCTGTCACAAGACACCAATTTTCAACTTTTTCAGAACATTTTACAGGTGGTATCATTTTAAAGCTGAAAAGTTGAAGTTTCTTATTTTCATATTTTTTTTTCAAAATTCCAATTAAACTTTTTATTACAGAACTCATTTGTATATAATTTAAATATTAGGGATGTACGGGACAATTGAAAAATGCTTGAAATTTTATCTCCCTGCCAGCAGCAAGAGCCACTTGAATGTGTCTTGTGTCTTGTGTGGGATCTTAGACATTCTTCCTTCCAATAAATTTGAAAAATTATTCTCTTTTGTTAACTAATCCAATATGCTAATTAGGGTAGTGTCCAAAATAGCTATGTCAAGTTCATCACAATTTTCAACACACTTTTTAAGTTTTGATGTGTAGAATCACAACCGTTTTTTGTGCCATTTAGTAAAGTTCTCACTTAGGATGTTTGCTCAACATGTTCCAGAGAAAAAAAATGTGAAATTTTATTAACTATCAATTCTAAAATCAAATTAAAGAATTGGATGTACAGGAATAGGTCCTGTTGTGAAATCTTTGGAAACATTCCAGTGCTCATACAGTATATTGTTTTGATGTGAAGACTGTGCAAGTGTGCATACCACTGGTAGTCCTTGTACTGTAGTACATGTCAAAGCAGAGCAAATCTAGTCTCAAACCGTCTTTTGACTGCCCACCAACGTAACTGTTGGGCAAACTGTACTGGGTATGAACACAGGCAATTTATGAAAGTTTTAAAAACAGCACACCTACCACACTCCTTAATCTCCTGAGAACTGACATTTGTAGCACACCTGGAAAATCTAAAAGTTAAGGCTTGTCACTGTACGTCTAATTACTGGTAACTGAATTGAACCAGTTACTGCTTGACCCTAATTCAGTTTGTGTGCTCAGTATCTATAACTGACAATAATACAAATTGGCAGTGGAAGTAGAGTGAAAATACTACAGTATCTGTGTAAAGTTACACTTCTTAATTCAAAGCAGTCTTTGGAACTCCAGTTCACCCCCCCCCCCCCTTCCCAGCACTGAATGAACATGATTTAAAGAATCTGAAATCCACCTTTAAAAGAAAATATGCTGACCCATGATACCACTGCTGGTCAATGCACTGTTGTTCAGGCTTCAGAAAATTTGTCTTCATTAATATTATTTGAAAGAGATTTAGGAGCATGCTGTTAGTAGGATCCATAATTAAGAACATATTTCTTGATGATTTCCAGTGTGTAGTCTACATACATAAAAAAATTATTCAACATTCATACCATTTGGACTTAGTAAAAGTCTCAGCTACATTTCAGATAGAAGCTGTGGATACATATTTCTCCAAGATTATTGATGGAAGAGTTCGTACATGTAGTCCAATCGTGGCTGGAAATGGGAGTCAAAGCAGGCTGCGGAGAGGGTGCAAAGACAAGGGATGCTTTTAAATTGTGTTTTTAATAAACCAACTACAGTAAGTATAATCACTGTACATGCTCATAAAATAATGAAGTGTGTTTGTGCAGGAGTTTGCAGCCATCTTATCTCCCCCAGTCCTCTCCCGTCCCTTGTCCCTACTCTGATCACCATCTTTTCATTGATAATGATAGTAAATATTGGTGGGGATGTCTTATAAGATGTTGGATGTTAAAATACTAGAAACCAGGTTCATCTAGATGTCCCATGTCCCACACATCACTATAACATACTGTAACCATGCAAGATTTTTACGTGATATTTTTCAGCATGAGTGTTTGGACTACACATCAGCAGTATTGATAAGAATAATTGTATGAATATCACTTGCGGAGAAGTTTTCATTTCCAGTTTGAAGTGAAAAAACATTTTTTCTTGTTCCGTACCGTACGTCACAGTGCATAATTAAGGTATTTTCTACTTGGCATAACTTAAATTTTGATGTTGCAATAAAGTGTTAGTTAGTACAATTATGAAAACACGTTCAACCCCCAGTATTTGCTTAGTGGTTCAGAAAATCCAACTCATCTGATATGTAGTATTATTTTTCACTTATTTTTTTTATCATTATTGCAAAATTGCAGACATAAGATCACTGTAAGCCCAAGTACAGTTCATGCACCTTAGACCACCTGGAAAATTCTGTCTCCTGCCATCTGGCAGGTTTGCAAAGCCAATAAAATTGCTTGTATGCTCAGTGTCAATGGATGGTGGCACTCCACTTAGTCCTGGAGACACTCAACCCCCCAAGAAAATATTTTTTGTCCCCCATGACTGGCTTACAGCACTTTAAGGAAAAGATGTTTAAGGCCAGATGTCCTCCCATTTTCAATAACAAATTGACTCATATGGTAATGGCTTTAGTCTTGTGCAGAAGGTCAATGCTGCAAGTATCAAGGCGAGCATTAATTTATAGATTATAGGAGTTGCACAAAATAGAGTGGGAGAGGAGGGACCTAGGCTGCATCACACTAGAATGCTTCAACACACCATTCAATTTTCAATTAAGCAGTGCAATTTCCCTTGATCATAAAAACTGTTAGGAATGGAATATGTTGTGTCCATTGACCCGGTCGCCATTTGAATAATGCAGTATCAAACACTATTCACCTGGACTTCCATGATATAGTGTAACTGGGGACATTGGCACGAGATATTGTAGGACAGTCAAATTTAGCAAACCGATCACTGTGTATATTAATAAACAGATCAGTGGGGCAGCCTATGTTAAAGACCGCTTCAAATTCTGAGTAAATTGGCTCAAGTCTTATTATTTACGGCACCATCCGAACAGAAGTTGTGTCCCAGGAAGTCACAGGAGACGTTTAACAATAGAGTCGGTGTCCTAGGCAATTGTCTCAAATCTCTGTTTATGGATCTGGACTAGAAAATTAGACGTTATGGCACTATATCAGTATTCTAGAAGTTGTCGCATCTGAATAAGCTTGCTAGCTTCAATTATTACCGTTGAATCCATGGCTTAGGCTATGTCACACTAATTAAATTTTTAATTCCAACTGAATTGGTACCCAATTACCCAATAGTACCCAATTAGTACTGAAGTTACATCCGGGTCAATAACAAGAAGAGCCTGGATAACAGAGTCAGCGTCCGGATCAATAGACACCACCAACTGAATAATGTCAAGTTTTCTTCCAATAGTGCATGGTTGTCTTGAATTGGTGAATCGTTTCTCCCAGCTGATATTTTGTATTAACAGCAATTCATTCCAAGCCTGCAATTTTAGCTGAAAGTTGATCAGCTCAGCCTTGGGTCGGATCACTCTGATGCGACCCAACCTTCAGATGCATGTCTTTATTTTATGTGAATTGACACCAGTAAATTTATGTGATGAGTGCTATATTAAGGTCTTATCTTCTGTGAGCTTGAAGGTAATATTGGGTGTGTCTCAAGGCACTGTTCTAGGTCCTCTGCTGTTAGTCTGTATCAATGACCTGCCAGATTATGTGCCCTCTAACGTACGCTTATTCGCTGATGATCTTCTAATTCTATACTGCCAGATGGACTCAGCCAATGACTGTTCCAGCCTCCAAAAGGATATCTCATCAGTCTATGACTGAGAGTCCCTCTGGCAGATGAAATTGAATAAATCTAAGCGTTTCATGTTGCATGTGAGTTGTGACAAACAAAAGGAAGCCAATCTACTATAGCTACTTTATGGGCCATTTCACACTCCAAGAAGTTTAACAGGACCCCTATCTTGGTGTTGAACTCTCTCTTGGTCCATACATATTACCCAAACCATAAATAGTACCAACAAAGTTCTTGGCCTTTTAAAAAGAAATATGTGGAACTGTTCACCTTCTACAAAAGAAGTAGCTTACAAGACCCTTGTCAGACCAAAGTTTGAGTATGCCAGTTCTATCTGATTGCAGCAAGATTTTTAAAAAATTATTGTAGTCACTCTAGCAGCGTCTAAGAAGGACCTCACCTGGAATAACTTGGAATTTTGTGGAAACAAAGCTCGTCTCATCACACTTTTTAAAGAAAGCGATGGATTTACACCTAACACCATCACTCACAACCAAATTGACAGTCTCTCACTGAGAACTCGTTCTAATCATGTTTTGAATTATGTTAATCCCTCAGCTGAAAAAATATTCCCTTTAGGCCTATCCATTAACAATCCGAATGCGGAACAAACTTCCACTAGATGACCTCAAAAACGCCTCTACTGTGCTATCCTTTAAGCAGTTATTGGATAATTACATCTAATTCCGGATGAATTAAGGATCACACGTCAACAGCTCCCTGGTAGATTTGTGAGGATTTAACATCAAGATCAAGGCTAGGGTCTAACTTACTCTAAGTTACCCTAAGTTAACTGTCTATTGCAGAATACCCCGCATATCGAAGCTAAGACGTGAAAAACAGCAGGCTAGGTGGTGGCGCTGTGCGTATTGCACATAACCATTTTTGGTTTTATAAAAGGAGATATGTTTGAGTATTAGAGAGGACAGGCTTGATAAAAAAAATACTAAGTCCCGTAGGAAATTCAATGGAAATTTGCTTTCGGGTTAGTATTGCCTTTCATGAAAAAGAAACCAAAACAGGCAAGTGTGCTTTTGAAGGCTACGGGGGATGCGCAGTCAGATTCAAATCAAGATGTAGTGTTAAAAGGCTATGGGGATACGCAGTCAGACGAGTCGTAAGTAAGAATAAGAATAAATTAAGATGACTCGTTCTCAAATAATTCTAAGTCCAAAATGAAACCAAAATAGGCGAGTGTCCTTTAGAAGGCTACGGGGATACGCAGTCGGATTCAGGATACAGTTTTAAGAGGCTACGGGGATCCAGTCTGCTTTATGTGCACTCAGAACTAAAGATCTTCTGCGTGGAACAGGCATTTTCCTTATGTTTTCTATTGTTTTTTTGGAAAAAACTTCGACGTGGGCCTGACATTGAATGCACTTTGGACGGCAATACGCAGTCGGAATTTTGGAATACAATTATTACAATTTACAGGGATACGCAGTCGAAATCAAGATATAGTTTGCAAAGGCTACGGGGATACGCACAGTGGAACATTATGTAAACAATAAATAATAGTGGAGTGTGAGAATACAGCAGGTAAGTTTCATTTGAGAACGACTCATAGTTGTCCATTAGTATGATATCAATGACTGCATTCAGCCTACAGTCTGTACAAGTGAGTAGAGTAATAGTGTAGCCCCGTGATAACGAAAGCTTCGCTCTTGCGGGGTATTCTGCAAGTGTTTGACTGCGCAGCCCCGTAGCCCGTTAAAAAGGGGAGCTTCATTCTGGCGGGGTATTCTGCAATTGTGCCAGTTAACTAACACGAAGCTGCCTAACCTAACTTAGGGCCCACTAAATAAGTCATTGGTGACGGATCCGCGAAAACTAACAACGGGACTAGCCAGAACTCACCACACAAGTGGCAAGTCCTGTGGTTCTTCAAAAGAATAAATTTGACTGTCCAAATTGAACCAAGCCTTCGGTTACGACTACGTTGTAATAACTTTGGAAAACTTACGTAAATGTTGGAAATGGCTTGCAGCAGTACAAACTACACTACAGTCTACTGTGTGGGTTCAGTCTAATTGTGCAGTGATGTGCCAATTTTGACTCTCACCCGGCTTCCCTTACTGAACAGAGCGTACCGGTAAATGCCACAGACAAATTTACATCCACTCGCACTGTACTGCAGTCGTCATAGGCCACTTGACACTCGTGAAGACGCTTTTAAAGCAGCCCCATTCCAAATCGCTGAAGTTTTCTGACTTTTCTTGCCAATGAGTAATCAAACAATGCAGAGGCATGTAATTTGAGTGTAAGAAGCATACCTGTGCGATTCAAAACGGCTTTTATAGTCTTCGTTTCAGGTAAACATATCAACCTTCCATAAGAGGATTGTAAAGTTCCCCCGATGATACTCACCCAAGTTATGTTGTGGCCAACATGACACTGACAGAAGCTGGAGATTCCTGCGCATTTTGTCCACCTGTGTCAGTGAAAGTCCCTATTAGGGACATTTGGACAACTTTTTTTTGTATTTTATCGTTTGAGATGGGTCCTTTTGTGGATTGAATATTGAAGTAGGCGAGTTGAGGTATAGCATGGGGGTACTATATGAGTCGATCACCTAACAAGTAACAAACATTTTAAATCCTAAAAATATGAAAAAAATATTGTAAATGTATTTCACTTGACAGAGGTATTCAAAAATTTGCACTTATCATTTTAATGTCTTTTTCTTGTGTGAAAAATGAGTAGCCTATAATTACTTGAAATAGGTCTCGAATTTAATGTGTCCGTACATAACACTAAGCTTATGACGAAACATAGTCTTGGTCAAGACTTAGTGAATCTTTCCCCTTTTCCTGTCCACATTCCAACAACGCCTGTTATTACCGCTACTCCCTTGTACGGCCCCTTCTGTTCTGAACTGTTATCCTTGAGTTGCTTTCGTTCACTCAGTCTTGGATAACTCCTTTGTCGTGGGTGTGTACGTAGTGAAATGATTGGGCATTGATCGACTCTTATAGCGTATTGAGACGCGTGCTGTATGAATGAGTTAGTAGAACTGTATGGGATGAGTAAAGGAAGAAGAAAATACTACCATCGTCTTAACACAAGACTAGACAAAACACTGAGTCGATTACGCCAGAATAAGATCTATCAAAATACTGCTTATCGTCAAATAAATACATAATAATGTCAAAAGACGATAAGAAATATTGTCTCTCCTATCCAAATGTTGAATGAGAGTTTTACCGGAGACATTTGGTCGATATTTTGGCACGATTTGAAACATGGCAGCAACATTGCTGAAACCTAGAAATTTGACTATGAGTAAGATTTTCCATGGAAATGAAAAATAACACGGCAACT
Organism: Stichopus chloronotus; assembly: GCA_021234535.1. Taxonomy (NCBI): domain Eukaryota; kingdom Metazoa; phylum Echinodermata; class Holothuroidea; order Aspidochirotida; family Stichopodidae; genus Stichopus; species Stichopus chloronotus. The sequence goes on from CM037835.1 coordinate 9,142,857, forward strand.
ACTTTTTTTTGGTGTTGTTTGAAGTGACGGTGCTTACTATAGAATTTCTTTGCGTCCATATGGCCTCACCGGAGTTTAAAATGCATTGATCGACTCCATGTAGGCCTGCTGATCGACTCAATGTACCCCTACTGTACAAGGTGTAAAAATGGTGCCAATTGAAGCAATTATGGAAAAGTTATGGCTTAACAGTATTCGAGGAGACGTGTGATTTGCCCCAGTGACAAGTAATGGTAACTTGGACGGCCTATAGTAGAAAATCTAACCACCTGACCTATGTAAGGTACGGAAAATTGACTGAAAAGACCATGAATGGCCAATGTGCCAGCTTCCTAAAGACTGGTAGCTTATATCTGTTGAAAACTTCTACACGGCTTCAGAGGCAACATTACTCTTGCGATTTAGTGAGCAAGTCAATGGGGAAATTAATAGCTATTAGCTAGGGGTATGCTACCCTAGACTAGAGGAATTAGAGGCTACATTAGGCTATGGTAGATTTCACTGATCTATGTCATGGCCACATAATTAAACCAGAAAGCCAAAAGGCATTGTGGTTTCGATAATTCAATTATGAGTATTTTGAATCTGGCATATTGCATATTGTGTGGATATAGTGATCCCAAATGATTTTTGACCTCTAACAAAGTCAATAGGTGTCTTGCACCCAATTAGGTGGATCTGAAAATCAAATATAACAGATCCAAGCTTCCTTTAATGTTTGCAAGGTTTTCACAACTTGACCCCAGTTGACCCCAAATGATTGTTGGCCTCAACGGAAAGTAATAGGCTAGTGCTCAACAAGACACAGCTTTAAACTCCATATCAGTTCAGTAGATGCTTCTGTTCTTGCAATATCGTGTTCATAATATTTAACAATTTGACCTCCTTTGACCCAGAGTGACCTTTGACCTTCATCAAAACTAATAGGGTTCTTCTATTTAATGCAATACATTGACAAACTGCATAACAAAAGTTTCCATGATTCCTACCTTGAGATAAACATTAACAACTTTGGTGGTGACCTCAGATGATATTTGATGTCCACCCGCAAAAACAAAAGTGTTCTTGTACCTGATATGACCAATTGACATACTAAGTATGGGAAGTATATCCATCATTCCTATCTTGAGATATTGCGATAACAAGACTTTCAGTATTTGATCTCTGGTGACCTCACATGACCTTTGATCTCCACCAAAAACAACAGGGTTTTTCCTATTAATATGAGGCATCTATGTAAAATTTTGAGAACTGTCAGAGTTTCCCTTCTTGAGATACCATGATAACGTAACAAGATTTTCAGTGTTTGACCAGTCTGCTGAAGTCAGAAGAACTTTGACCTCCACCAAAAAGAATAGGGTTCTTCCTCTAAACATGGAACACATCTGTACTAAGTTTGAGAACTTTCAGAATTTCCCTTCTTGAGATATTGCGATAACAAGATTTTCAATGTTTGATCTCTGGTGACATCAGACGACCTTTGGTGACCTTTTGTAATCATCATACGACATGGATTGAATTTTATCGTTTTTAGTTTCCTTTCTATCAACTGGGGGCATGTAAATTACAAATGACTTCAAAATCGGCAGTTTCAATTAGGGAGGACCCTAACTAATCGGCGATAGAAGGAAAAAATCACGAATAATTATTTCCAAATAATAAATAAAAATGACAAATCGGACGAGATCAAAACAAAATTCGGCCTCCGATTGCAGGGGACGGTCACTCCACTACGACACAAGTGATTACGTAATCATCATACGACATGGATTGAATTTTATCGTTTTTGGTTCCATTTCTATCAACTGGGAGCATATCAATTACAAATGACTTCAAAATCGGCAGTTCAAATTAGAGCGGACCCTACCTAATCTGCGATAAAAGAGAAAAAATGACGAATAATTATTTCCAAAAAATAAATACAAATGATAAATCGGACGAGGTCAAAACAAAATGGCGCCACCCATTGCTGTTGACGGTCAATGCACTACGACACAATTGATAACGTAATCATCATACGACATGGATTGAATTTTATCGTTTTTGGTTCCATTTCTATCAACTGGGAGCATATCAATTACAAATGACTTCAAAATCGGCAGTTCAAATTAGAGCGGACCTTACCTAATCTGCGATAAAAGAGAAAAAATGACGAATAATTATTTCCAAAAAATAAATACAAATGATAAATCGGACGAGGTCAAAACAAAATGGCGCCACCCATTGCTGTTGACGGTCAATGCACTACGACACAATTGATAACGTAATCATCATACGACATGGATTGAATTTTATCGTTTTTGGTTCCATTTCTGTCAACTGGGGTCATATAAATTAAAAATGACTTCAAAATCGGCAGTTTAAATTAGAGCGGACCTTACCTTATCGGCGATAAAAGAAAAGAAATGACGAATAATTATTTACAAAAAAATAAATAAAGATGATAATTCGGACGGGGACAAAACAAAATTTCGCCACTCATTGCTGTTGACAGTCACTGCACTACGACACTAGTGATTACGTAATCATCATACGACATGGATTGAATTTTATCGTTTTTGGTTACATTTCCATCAACTGGGGGCATATCAATTACAACTGACTTCAAGATCTACAGTTTAAATTAGAGCGGACCCTTCCTAATCTGCGATAAAAGGGAAAAAAAATCACGAAAAATTATTTCCAAAAAATAAATACAAATGACAATTCGGACGAAGACAAAACAAAATGGCGACACCCATTGCTGTTGACGGTCACTGCACTACAACACAAGTGATTACGTAATCATCATACGACATGGATTGAATTTTATCGTTTTTGGTTCCATTTCTATCAACTGGGATCATATCAATTACAAATGACTTCAAAATCTACAGTTTAAATTAGAGCGGACTCTTCCTAATCTGCGATAAAAGGAAAAAATCACTGCTCTATGACACAAGTGATTACGTAATCATCATACGACTTATATTGTAGCGCCTCTGTGGCTGCCACCTCTCTTAGGCTGCCGCCCTCTGTTTTTTCGTAGCGATAAGCTGGGCGAAAAAAGTTCGTCCACCACGCGGGGTAGGGAGCCAGCAGAGATTTAATTCACATGTCGAGTACCAAATTACCCCTGGCAGCCCAGAGCATTTTGATTAAACGAACAAGGCACCAATGTTTGACCAAAGCAGCATCCGTTATGTAAAGTCCCTTATGCAGACACTGGTGTCTGCGGAGGGGGTGGGGGTCAAAATGTGGGTGTGTATTTATGTGTGTGTGCGTCCGCACCTGTCAAAATTGTGGTTTTTCCAGAATACTTTGAAAAGTATACAAGCGATTAAGTTTAAACTTGGTAAGGTTGTGCATGATGCCAACTTATGTCCGAGATGTATTGGTTGTATGGTAAATTGTGTCAAATTTGCTGAATTTTTACACAAAAAAAAATCAATTTTGCCCCAAATTTGGTATTTCCAGTGTATCTTGAGAAGTATTTGAGCATTTTGTTCAGAAGTTTACAAGGACTTATCTGAGAATATCATACTCAAGGTATATCGCTTTTACAGTAAAGAGAGTGAAATTTGCTGATTTTTTAGCCTGTGAAAGCGAATTTTGCCCCCAAAGTTGTATGTCTAGCATATCTTGAGAACTATAAGACCAATTAACTTAAAGCTTTGTAAGGACTTTGATGAGAACACATACTGTTCAACATAATATTACTGTAATGGGAAATCCAGTGAAATTTGAATTGCTGATTTTTTTTTTTTAAAAAAAAAAAGCCAATTTTGCCCCAACACTTGGATTTCCATCCTATCTTGAGAGCTAATTAAGCATTATACGCAAAATTTGGCAAGGCCTTTCCTATGAACACAATAATGAAGACACAATATAGCACTCTTATAGTAAACTGATGAAATTGTGTGATTGCTTGTTAAAAATAACTTTGAGCCAGCATCCGGGTTAATAAACACTACCTTTTTAGAGTTAGCTAAAACATCTTTAGCAGAACTGGCCCATATGGATAATGTCTTTCACCATCCCTGCCAATTATGAGAACATTATTTTTAAGTCAAACAATAATTTTAGCATTACCAGGTCCTGCACATTTAAATAAGAGACTAATGTGCAAATAACCTATAGAGGGATGCTCTTTTATCCTGCCCGTAACTCTAACAACTAAGTCTAACCAACATGGAATAACCCAATGTTATAGCGTAATATGCACAAATACTTTTGAGCTGTTATTGTTACTTGAGCATAGTCACACCAGGCTATAGGCTTAATTTTGCTACCTTATAGTAGATATCAGTATTGAGATATTATGTTCGGTGCTTCTGCTTACCACCATTTTATGCTTGAAGAATACTTGGCTCTAATTTACAATCAGTGCCCGGAACTAGGCTCTGTGAGATGTGGTTGCAGTAAACTATTACAAATCCCCATGTGGAGGCCCTGTGTTGAAATAAATGCATGTTGGCGATGAGATACGCAACTCCGTGGATTGCCCTCTTGTTGTCATTTTTGACCCATTGATTTTAGTCGTCAAAATGTCAAATTTTCGAAAAATGCCACTTTGTCGAGATGGTTGTTTTTTCTTTCGCATATCCCTTCTACACCTCGTTATCACACAGTGCGTGTAAGACCACGAAGGTAAGATAAATTGAAGAAACAAGTAACGCCAAATTTTATCTCACATATGCACCTAACAAATGAGAAGTTACAAAGAAGATAAATAAAAGGCAAAGTGCATGTCAAAGAATGGAAAACAACGCACCCGTCTTCTTTGCCTCGATTTTGGAACATACCATGACAGTCAACAAAGTGATTTGTGAATGTTTATCTGACACATCGATTTGCTAATCCTCTTAAAAGGATAGACGTGCTAGTTGATAAACTGTAAGATTATAAAAGCAAACCCCTACTAGTGGCGTTCGGAGCAGATCAAATCCATAAACAATGGGCCAATCGTGAGCTAGAAGACAAGCATGGTTCTAAACCTGGGGATTTTATATACACATCAGTTTACCTTGTATCATGGAGCCAGCAGCCATTGAAACAGCAGTTATGAAGGTAAATGTTAGTTATACCGCTCAATTCAGTCATGCTGAATTTTGCAATTTTTCACTTTTCGATTCATGTACAGCATTTGAACTATGCTGATGTGTATTGTTTTCCCAATAAACATTCCAACAAGGGCCCTTTATAGGTGAATTCACATAGGATCCTTACGATTTTGTACCCATTGTTCATAATGGGCCTACATGTCCCCCATCCCAGATAACCATAGGACCCATATGAAAAAGGTATGCTGTCCATATGGGACAATTGCCCACGTGGACCCATATAGGTTATAGGGTTAACTGAACTGATCCATATGGGCTCCTTATGAATCGTAGGTACAAAGTCCCATGGGCCCCATTCGATGTGGGATCTATAAGGGGCCTTTGTTGGAATGTTACCTAAATTTGCTCTCAGGATGCAGTACTAGTCTACGTATACATAACTCTAAAGAACAGGGAGCTACCCTTTAGGCTCTGGCTAAAGAACAAAGGTAAGTGAGCAGCTTTTTCCTGAAGAAATGTTTTTATCTGTTTATATATCAGATTTTCCATACTTAACACGTTTTTGTATCAACATCACTCCTTGAGTGGAATCAATTATGTTCTAGACAAGCGAGGCAAGGGACGAAGCTTCCCCCACACGGAGGTTATTTTTGATATTTTTTTGTAATAATTATTTATGATATTGCTAGTATGTCAACAATTTTTGGCATTTTAAAGCAGACTTGTAGTACTCGAGTCCGTTCTTGCACTCGAGTACATTTGTGCCGTACTCATGCTAATGACTTTGGACTCGTACTCGTACTCAGATTATTTGAAAATAAAGCACTCGTACTCGTACTCATGACTTTGTACTCTTATTCGTACTCGGGCTCTTGTACTCGTACTCAGGATTTTTGTACTCGTAAACGTACTAATGAGTAACACATTTCAGCCCAGGATGTTCATACTCGTAATCTTTACTGATTCTTTCTAATGTCAAAAAATATATGTAAATATTTAAGACTTCCCGTGCCGATCAACACAGACTATCTCAACAAATAAACTGTATACTGCTGCAAGGAGCAGTAAGGTTTGTAACAAAGAGTTAAAACGAACCTGCCTTTGAACAAACTGAATAAATCACTATAGTAGTCAAGTATGATTTAAAGACCTGGGAAATGCCATATTTCCACTTAATGCCCAAATTGTCTTGTACACAATCTATGATGTCGCTAAATCTATATAGCCTCCTGCAGGTTTCGCCCCCTCAGTGGCACATTTCTGGCTACGTCCTCGGCTTAAGTGAAGTCCTGCGCATATGGACGAGTATGGTCTATTTTTCGTAGGAATCATGTTTTGTTTTTTTTGTGACATGTGACTTTTTTTTTTTCGTAGAAATCATGTTAGTTTTTGACAAGGAGGTTGGAGAAACTCGATTAAAAGTTGACAATTTTTTGCTGTTGTTTCTCCAATAACCAGTATTTTTTCTGTTTTCCAATAACTATTTAAACGAGAAGCCTCGCTAGTCCCATCTACCGTTGATACATTTTCATGGATCTTATTAACGTGATGTATCTTCAGACTCTGCATTCCGGACTTTAGAGAATTTAAATCCAGCTAAACACTGACTTTGTTGGTATATCTGCATGTTGTGGCTAAATAAAGCGTAAACCGGCAGAGATGCCATGCCGTTTCCCCATTTTTCATTGCAGATTGTCAATACTTGCATATTTCTCTCAATATTTGTCCCGACGGTGACGATTGGTCAGGATCAGTTCGTCGAAACCAGTCAAGGGACCGTACTCGGTGTGACGGTGCCATACACAGAAAACCGCTACATCAACGTCCACAAACATTTCCACGTCTTCTACGGTATACCGTTTGCATTGAAGCCGATTGGAGATCGCCGATTTTCCAAACCGGTACCGTTTGAGCGATGGGAGGGTACATGGAATGCTACATACAGAAGATCGCAATGCTACCAACTGAGGACGATAGCTGACGCCGACGACAAAGGCGATGAGGATTGCTTGTAACTTAATGTCTTCTCACCTGCGGAAAGGGTCAGTAAGGTTCTCGACCATGTTTAAACTTATGCTCTGGAAAAACGACTTTGAGATTAGTTTCACGAGACATTTAAACTTATTGATAAAATATCAGCCGAGAGTATTATACGTTTTACACTCTAAATTTTTTTTGCGACAGGGACGGGAAGCTTCGTTCGCACCTTTGCAAATTTTTAAATTGTGAAAATTTATTTCGAATTATTATTTTTAGTGACCAACCTCATCTACTGAACCTAATCTTCCCTTCTCAAGTGCATCCAACTTATTTTGAAAATTTCGAAATTAAAAATCCAACGCTATGGGCATGACAGTCCCAATAGATGACTCGCAACTTAAAAGTAGCGAGGAATGTTAAAAGCTATCCTAAAGAAATACTACAACTTCGTAATTAATAACTAATCAGTTGGCATAGTAACGAGGCACTTCATCCCCATTTTTTGTCTGTTACACGTGATGTAGAGTAGCTTCTTCCTCCTATTTTTTCCTTTTGACTTTCCTATATCCACCCATTTCTTTCCTTTCTTCTCTCTCCTCCCATTTCATCCTAATTTTCGCCGTAAATAACTGTTGTAAAGTTTTGTTTTTCTTAATTCACCCGATGATCATTTTTAAATTTGTATAACTTTGTTATTTTTCTTTTGGAAGTCATGCACCTCAAGCTCTCTCGGAGCTTATGACGTCCCTTTCTTGTATGGGTATATAGTACTTAATAATTACGAAATGAATAACCTATATAATTGTATCATTTGTATGTATACATATGTGAATGAATAAATTCAGTCAATCAATCAATCAATAAATCAATCAATCAACATAATGCCATCCCACAACGATATACCCATACAATATTTTCTTCATACCCAGCAGCAGCTCCCAGTGATGGTGTGGATACATGGAGGAGGATACTTCGGAGGTCAAGGAGCGTCGGACAATTACATCCCCTATCCGCTAATGTCTATGGGAGAATTTGTCTTCGTGTCAATCAACTACAGGCTCGGCATTTACGGGTTCCTCACCACAGGTGACAAGAATAAATTCGCTCTTCTGACATTCCAAGTCATACCGCATAGCAAGGCGTTTCTAATTCTTAAACTTTCCTAAGTGACTTTCCAGGTACGATGGCCGACAAGATTAAATGATAGCAATTCTCGTGGAGATTATCTCAAAATTTTGACATAATATCTCAAACTTTTGACTATTATCTCAAGAATTTGACTAATCGTCTCAAAAATTGTACTTAATTATCTCAAGATGTTACCTTAAAGGGAAATAGGGCATTTGTTTTAACAGAAAACATCCATATTATTAAAACCAACGTTTGTGGACGCAGAATGATAGATTATTCAAAATAAGGAAGGACAGTAGCCTTCTTTTCAAGAAATAACTTTCTCACAGATAGAAACTCAGTTATTTGTTGCTCAACACTAATTTGTTCACCCAAACTTTTCAAAATTCAAATGATGCATCTTCCGTTACTCATCACATGCATAATGTTTTGAGGAGATGAAGCTTTGGCAGGTGTTTATTGATGAGACTGGATGGTTTAACAATGAAGAAAGCTATTTCTTTTGTATATCATGTTGGTGTATTCTAAACGCCCTATTTCCCTTTAATTGTCTTGACAGTTTGACTTAATTATCTAAATATTTATTTTTTCAAACCATTGGTTTAATTACCTAAAAATTTTGAATTATTTTCTCGAGATTTTGATATGATCTCTGTGATTTTTTTACTGGCCTATGTCGGCCAGTATTACGTTGCTTTGCATGAAATCCGGCATTTCGTTTTCTACAGGCAATTCGACGCAGTTCAAACTCCCGTCCACTAGTTACAAAACATTGTGGTGCCATCTCCATCAATTGACACCAGACAAATACAATTTGTTTTTCTTCCGCCAATGCATAAGCAAGTTCCATCTCACACATTTAGATACGACCACGTAAAACGTAACTTTTTACGGACGTTGATACTTTTACGTATGCATCCAAGGTCAACACACAATAAGGCTTTTTTGGCTTCCAGCTCGGTTAGGCAAAAAAATATGAGTTTAATTTTCGATATCTCAAAGCCAGTCATATTAAAACGGCTTGTCATACAAAAAAATATGTGGACTAAGACTATGTGGACTAAAAGACTATGTGGTGCACTACAACATGCCAATTTGTATTTGCTATGGAGTACCGTATTTCCCACTTGGCCCATAACTTATTCCTTCTGATTTCTGAATGAATCCAGATATATTTTTAATACTTTTTATTAAGCTGCTGTATGAATTATGTGTCGCATAGTACCACATAGGGGCCTAAGGTTTTTATAACTCGACTTCACCAAGTTTATAAAGTCAATATGCTGTTTCAAAACGCTCACTGGTTGGATAAATAAAGTTGTTTGGATTTTGTCTCTCCAATTAGGTGACGAGGCCTCGGTGGGGAATTACGGCATTTATGATCAAATCGAAGCCTTAAAATGGATTCAAAGTAACATTGCAGGTTAGTTGGAATTCAATAGTCACGAACAGTTGAAAACAATATTTAGATTTCATGTAATAATATGTTGTCTCCCGCATGACACACGGTACGCCCTTGCTTTTTAGTTTTTTTGTTTAAACTCTGTCGTCGCATAGAAGCCTGTGTTGTCCACTGTAATTTAAGGCTTTGTAAGCGATGGAGTTTCTCAAGCCGTCGAGGGAGGAAAGAGGAGGGGGTGGAGATTTATCAGAAAATGGGCGGCAGGGGTGTTGAAAAAAGAGGGACTGATGTCAAAATCGAAGGAGTACCTTCTGCTCACTCAAATCATAGTTTCAGGAAATATTCAAAGTCAAAGATATAGTATATACAGAGTGAAGGCAAAAGATGGGGGCAGGGTAAAAGGGGGCGGAGGGAAATGGCTAAATACCATGTTCATATATCACGTTCCTTGTTAACTATTATTACGATAAAACCTACACCCACAGGTAAACTTTTCACATTGATCTGGTCAGCATAATTGTACTCAGAGACTAATGTTGCCTCCAATAACCCGAGCTATTGACAAATGTGGCGATAGTATCAATTACTTACAGTAAAGGGTGGTCAAATACCGACACTGTTCTAACTGTCATTCACAATATTGTCTCGGGAATATAGCACAAATACCACTATATCTGCGGTTATATCTTGATTTCTCCAACACTGTTCTCCCAAATCGTTTGATTAATCCAGGACATACAAAGGTTCGTCATAGAGCCACATAGTGGTACACTGGATATGAACACATACATGGCTGTACTGTACATGTACTGGATGAACATGGATACTGTACATGGCTGGTCCAGACAAATAAAATGTTGTGGAGAAGTGTGAATTAAAATGTGAAATGTGAAATAAAATGTGATGGAGAAATCGGAAGTAAATGTTGGAAGTCACCCTCCCCGACGGTGCTCTGTCATCTATACTGCTCATAATTTACATACCAACGAAATTTGATCTACGTCAAAATGTACGGTGGTTAAAGAATGCTGATGATACTGCCTATGATATGCAAGGTGCCAAAAGAGTCTACGCATCAGGTTGAACAAGTTATAAAAATGTTCTATTGAATATTGTAGATCATGTGTGAAGGAAAGAATCTAAGACTTAATAAAGAAAAGACTTAATAAAGAAAAAATCGAATGAGATGGTGTTTGAAAATATAAATATTAAAAATGGTTTGATGTCATGTAAGTGAACTAAAAATAAAGATATTGAAGTTAAACTCACTCGTCATACAGCTTGTCTTGTTTGCACTGACGATAAATTGACTTTCACTGCAGTCATTTGAGCAGAGTTTTGTGAGGGATGTTCCTCATAGTCTCAACTCTTTCGTATGTAGTTCCATATTTTCATGTTAATGTGAGGAAACGATGTGTGGGCATGTTGATGTGAGGATTTTACGACCACTATTTTACCACACCTATAAAAAATGCTGTTTCTGCTCTGCATCACTTTGGTCTCATCAAAGATGAGAAAAGAACTACGAATTTTTCAAAGGTATTGTTTTAATTTTTTTAATATAGATAAGACTATTGTAAATAGTGCTACTAAATGTAAGTTCATTAGAAGTGTTAATTGCACACAGAGAAATGGCATCATTCCCTGCATAATGAACTTTAATTCTCTGATTACAGAAACAATGTGTTATAACCTGAGAAACAAAACAATAACATCAAAATTCAAAACTAATGCGTGTAAGAATAGTTTTGTCGATCGTGCTGCACTTTATTTACAGAATGGTATTTTGGATAATGTTTTGTAGATGACCTTGCTTTTCTCCTTTCTGTATGTGGTTCATATTTCCTTGTATCTTTTTATTCATTTTTTTACACTAACCTTTACAAAAAACCCTCAATTTTGATGTGTTGTCTATAAATATTATATCTATACTGGCAATAAAGAAATTAAAAAATAAATGGAATGATTTTGACATGTGCGATCGACTGTTTATTATGATCAAATTTGATCGCGGTCTTTTAAATGATACTTTTAAACATTTGTTATAGTTTAGCAAAAGACTGAGTATTATGTTTTGGTTTCCCCGAAAACTTCAGCATTCGGTGGGAATCCCAAGGAAGTCACCATTGCTGGGGAGAGCGCTGGGGCCGGTAGTGCAGGAATATTAGGATTATCTCCATTGGCGAACGACCTCTATAAACGGTTAATTATGCAGGTAAATCATTTAAACGTTACATTGGCTTGATACACATGGACGTCGACTAATGGATGACATGTCCGAACTTTTTTTTTGGGGGGGGGTGTAAACATTCAAGCCTGTGTTCGGATAAAACAATAAAGAAAAATTTGCTGGAATTTACAAGGTCAAAGAAACTGGAAGAGCCATTTCATGTAATCTCAAAGTAAGTAAAACAAATATTCTCGGTACGCTACGACCGATAGTGGGGCTCCACGTAGATGAATTCCAGAAAATATTTGACTTTGATAGAATTGTTACTACTTACCGCCACTTCCGTACTCTGTTCAAACCCTGGTTCCAACCCATCCCCTTGACGAAGTCTGGTAACCTCCACTTTCACGAGAGACGTTTTAGCCCAGATGCACCCGTCCCCCCTTTTTCGATATCCAATGGACTCCCAAGATGATACATTTAATTACATTTTAATATCACATGCCAAAAATACGGCATCTCTCTAACTATGTATGCATTTCCGTAAGCGACGTTGTACGTGGCTTGAGTGCAACGTATAAAAAAAGGAGGGGAGGGGGGAAGGAATGAGAAAAAACGAAATGGCATTAAGTATATCACATTGTTGTTTGATAATAGGATGCATCATGCAGGCCTGTATCAGTTGAAGATCACAATGTATGACATTCTTTATTCTCAACGGGAATCAATAGTTGCTGTGCCGTTACTAATTTACTGAAAAAAGTGAATGCTTTAAAGGTTATGACGATATGTATATTAGCTAGATCATTCAGTGATGTAAAGATTTGTATAAGTTTATTAAATTTGTACATTCACGATCGGACCTGTCTATGGCGTAGACCGTTTTAAGCTCAAAAACATATTCCGATGTTGAGTTATTTAATATCATTTTACCTCTGAATCTGATTGTGTTTTCCGCATGATGAGGCCTTATAGAAACATTTTGTTGAATTGTCTGAAACACAGACATCTTTCCAAAAACATATGGCGCACATTTTTTCTTTTTTTTCCAATGTAATTGCTGAACTAATAACTTAAAATGCTCCACACTCTGTATATGACGTTGAATGTTGTTCATACGGGTAGTAGATGGCGACCTATATGTAGTGTAATGGTTTTTAAATGAGGAAGTACAAACGATCGACTGAAGTCACTTTAAGGCATTACCACTGCACGATTTCTGTTTATCGAGCATCAACAATTATCAAAAAAACGCGGGCCCTGTTCGAAAAAATATATATACAAATTTGCCTTCTCTGCATCATCGCTACCTATATATAACCCAGAAATATCTTGGATGGGTAAAGTTCCATCTGATGTTTGCCTAAAATCAAATTGTAAAATATAGCTTCCTATATGATTACTTTGTTTTATATTTCACGGTCATTTCTTCTTAGAGTGGTAGCTCCACTGCACCGTGGGCGGTGGATTTCTCTTCCGACAGAGGTCTGAAGTTGGCGAGACAGGCTGCCAGCATAGTAGACTGTGACAGCTCAGATACTTTCAAACTGGTCACGTGTCTGAGACAAGCATCTGGTGAAGAGCTTGCCAGTGCCCAGAATATGGTAAGTCATCGAACGAATTCTTTATTATTGCATATGTGGCTAATATTCCAGAAGTAGGCTATGTAAAATGAATATAACGTATATAATATCGGTTCATATTGCGCTTTCCCTTTTGCACAGCGCAAAATGGTAATCGCTGGGATGTTGTTGTTTAAAACAAAACAAAAACAAAAAATGACAGTACATCGTGCAACAACTAACTTCGCACATGGGAAAGTATATGACGGTATGCTGACGTTCAACTCCAAGCATTTTATTTTGCAGGTTTTCATGAATTCAATGGTCAATCGGCTACCGTACGTCCCTGTGATAGATGGCGTCCTCATTCCCGACAAACCGATATATCTCCTCGAATCACAACAATTCAAGAATGTCGACATCTTGATAGGTTCTAACAAAGATGAGGGCCATCTACTAGCTCTTCGAGCCTATCCGGCCCACCTCTTTCGAGACAGACCGCCTTTCATGGCTTACGAAGATTTTCATGCAAAACTGAGGGACTACGTGTACTATTACAACCACAGTCTAGATTTCGATGCCATCGAGCAACAGTATGTCGATCACTCTAGTCTCGACATTCCAGGCGTTTCATTCTTGTCGACGTTCTCAACCGTCATCACAGATCAAGCGTTCGCTTGCCCCGCCCTTACAACAGCGTTCCATTACAGTTTAGCAGGGAACAAAGTATTCTCGTACCAAATGACCCACGAACCGAGGTGAGCAGACGGTGGGGGGTGGGGAGGGGGTTGTCACTGTGTATATTCATGCACTGAATGGACAATGTGCAGTAGAATTATAGAGGCTCTCCGACAACGTCAAAGTTGTTGTAGCTTTTAAGTTAAATCCACAGTAATGCAAGTAAGGAGTTATAACAGTGGCAGTGGAAAAGAAACTAAAACGTTTGTAATTTTGAGGTAGGCATACCCCTATTATCATTGTACTATATTTGAATGTAACGTAATACAAATTTGTACCTATGTCTTCACTTTCATAAGCCAATTCTGTCTCTAAATTACGCAGCTGGACTGTGTTTTTCGGGGATCGAGGACCGGCCTGGATTGGAGCTGCACACGGGGAGGACCTTCAGTTCGTCTTTGGTTGGGAACTGAATCCTGCAATGAAGGACTCAGCGAACCTTACAGACGAGGAGGTCTTTATGTCAGTACAAGTCATGACGTACTGGGCAAACTTTGTAATATCTGGGTAAGCTTCGTTAAATAAGTTTTCTTTGGTGGATTTTGAAACATCAGTGGTGGCATTCAGCCGGGTAACCCGTAAGGGAAAAAGTAAACAAATAAGAAAACAAATACTTAAGACACCGGGTATGTTGTCGTCGGATGCAATGACTTGAACGTCAGCCTTTCTACAACATTCTGAAGAGATGGTAGGATAAGATTGAAGGTCTGTATCTCCTTTCTATCTTCAACCTATTTCTAGTGTTATCCGGCGTGGAATCCAACAGTGCATGGTACCTGTTATTGGGTACCCAAACATTAATTTAATAGTAAGGCAGATTAATGGCCCTGTCAGGGTCTAAAAATAGGGGGACACATACCGTATTGCCATATACAGCGATGATATACCGTGTACTACGATACCTAAGCGGATCATCACCATCAGTTGCAGGCGAGAGCACCGGAAATTGTTTGGCCGAAAACACCCCCAGATCACCGGGAATGGCATTTCCTAGTAGCTAATTGTTTGCATTTATGTATACCGCACCCCTCACCCTACAAATAAATTTAGTTTAAATACGTTGTCAAGTAAATTCATATTAAGGGTAAAAATGTGATGGTGGTGCACCAGATTACCTCCTCCCTCGTGGTGGTACCATTGGACAAGTTTAATTTAATTTCACAATAGTCCTTCAGTTACAACGTGTTTTATTTTTGGGCTCATCGAACAAATCAATACATTATGACGTACATAAAGAAAATTAGACAAATTGTTGAAATGCTCACTCTCTACAGGTAGTATCAAGAATTAAAAAATAAAAATATGAATTCTCTTCTATTGATGCAAATACGTAGAATTTAATGTGTAATATAGTTACATACACCATTCTAATATAATGCACTTTATCAACTTAAAAAAAAATAAATAAATTCCAAAGAATTTGTTTTAATCGAAAGATATTTTTATAACCTTATATCAAATACTGGGATCAATCAATGTGTTGCTCTTTACCATGTACAGGAATCCTAACATCCCAAACGATGCTGGTCAATACAATCGATGGCCGGTCTATTCGGAGCCGGCGAAGCCTTATAAAACACTCTCCCTGAACTTTGAAAACGGTGAATTCTTGAAAGAGGATAACTGTCACTTTTGGAATTACCAGATGCCAAAACAACACAGTTTTACAGGTAAACAAGCTCATATTACGTATTTTTAGTTGTACATATAACAGGTGAATTTAGGTAATACTACTCTCTCTCTCTATATTGGAAAGGAAAGTGGGACCGGGCGGATGGGGAATTATGTGCTTATGAATTATGGAATTATCTCTTCACTAATTTTCAGCTTTTGCAAGTGATTGGACGATACCGTAAAGCAAAACAGGTTTAAAGTTGGACCACCGGTGTGAAATTTCATCTCCGTGGTTAAACATGGCGTATAGAGAGTTGTGGATCTACTACACGCTCACGCACACACACCCACACCCACAGACACAATCACACACACGGACACTCACACACAATACATACCTTCAATTCATAAACAATATTTGAATAAAGAGGTAGATCACAGGAATCACTGACATGTTAACTTCATTTACAGTTATTGTGCTCCATCATAAAGCCCTGAAAACAGTTAGAGGGCCCTCAGAATATCATCTATCGTATACTCAAGCAGGGAAATAAACTCAAGCAGGGTCACCCATTAACTGTCTTTTGAAATGATGGGAAAAAATCAGGTCATACCTTGGGGAGGGTGTCGCTGTGAAAATTTTAATTAGATATACGGTGATTGTTTTCGAATTAGCAAATCTGCATGGAACGTGACTTTGTATTCGATTCTGGCAAGTCGCAAGACGGATAGTGAGAGGGCGTTGTCCTGATTTTATGCGACTACGTTTGGTGACGTTCATGATGTCTTAATTCACATCTTTGCCATTTTCCCTTTTCTTGACACGGATAGGTGAAATGATGGATATCTGGAATGAATGGAAGATAGAGTCATCTCGCTGGAAAAAGACAGATTTTGAGGCTTGGAGAAGTGAAAATGAAGTTTACTCATCTGATTGTGTACATTAATTAACATATAATGCACCCACATAACGGAAGTTCATTTTCATAAATTGCTAAGTAATTAAATGAACTAGCCCAATTATTGACCAAGTCGTATGTGTTGACTGCCCAATAAACACTTCGGTGTATCTTAAAGTAACATATTGTCTCATGCCAATGTCTTCAACTGTATCCTATGTATTTGTCCTTACGTATTTTTTCTTTTAAATTTCGGTTTATTTTCCTAAGAGAAAGACCAGTGTGACAGGGTATAGTGTCAGGTTGTCCTACGAATAATTCCCACCTGAACAATTCCCAACCGGGTGAATTTTACCTCGAACAATTCCCCAGTCTATTCCTTGAGGAAAACAGTTAAGGTTAAGTGGCTTAGTTAGAAGACTTTGTCAGGTTGGGGGATTGTCTAGGAAGAATCATCCGGGCCGGGACCCCGGTGAACGATATTTTCTGTCCGACCGGACACGGCAAACTGGCAAATTCGTCCACAGCAAGTAATTTTCGTCCTCGTGCATGCACGTTTGCATGAAAAAAAAAAAAAAACGGAGGTGAGAGAAAATTGTGCTACAAATCAACACAGCAAGATGTCACTTAGTTTCTACATAGCTTTCTGTTTAGTTGCCTAAACAAATACCTGCTTTAAGTGTGAAATCATCTTAATGGCGTATACGCAATTACACATGCATGGTTATACTCTCTATGCACAGAGAGGAGATTTGGTTGTTAACCTCAAATCTTCGTTGGCCTTCGCCACCTTCATTAATTAAAATATAACCTCTCAAATTGGGGTGAGAGAAATATCCTCTGAAACCTGACTAAGATCACCGTGTCAAGAAAATTGCACTGCTACGACAATTAAAACTTGCAAGATCAAAAGTACAGATTTCTTTTTTCCTCCCTTCTTGCTCTCAGTCCTACGAAAAAAGGTAAGTGTTTTCCTCTTTACCGTAATTTTTCGTCTTCACAGTTCACCCGTTCCACGGGCTATCGAATTGTTATTTGGAGGGTGCCTTTCGTTCTCGTATTGTGGGAGAGTGTCTTCTATATGTGAAGGATTTACAAAGAAATAGTGCTCTCAATATGGTGTACGAGTTTCTATAACAAAACTGACGAGAAGAGAAACAATGAGATGTTTGTGGCACACTATTAAAGGCTCGTTTGATCAATTCTGGACATTTTGGAGTGCCCGTGCACACATTAACACCACCCCCCATTCACCTTTCCTTCCCCATTTTCAGCTATTGTATTTCTACGCATTGTAATGCTAAAAAACTACATTGTTGGGGGCAATCATTCTCAACCATTATAGTTCAAACTTTCAACATTTTTAATTTCAAAGTTAAAGCTCTGTTATCTTTTTTCAGCTCCTCTGTCTTTCTTTTAGCGACACCGCAACTGCTCCATAATGCCAATGATCTCGTTTATATGTGTCTGTCTTGAGCAGTTCAAATTGAAACGACTGTGTTATACCCTTCATCAATATGCATAAACGTACTCAAGTTTGGATATAAATATTTGGTGGGGATGTTTACATAAAAATTGATTCAAAAGTTTGGACTATAATAGTTAACAAAATGTTTTAATGATATCCTCCCTCTGTTTCTTTACCGAGTAAAAGTCTTTACATATGGGGTACAAAAATAGTTTTCTCTAAAGTTTGTCTGCACTAAAACAATATTTGAAAAAATCAAACAGACAGACAGCAACGATGACATGGACCAAGACTGCATTAACTAACATCACAATAACTTACAGAGGAATGTAAATGACTCCTTTGTCAACTCGCTGTCAGTCGGTTGTCAATTCGCTGTCCTTCTTATGACCACCACATGTCACCGAAATATAAACAGACAACTACAAACAACAAAAACTACAAAAAAAAAAAAGAAAAAAAAAAGAAAAGCAAAGCTTGCCCTTTAACGTTGGACAATACAACCTCATTTCATTTAATATGCCATTAACAACCCACTGCCTAATAAGGTGATCACATATTATGTATATCTTTATACCGTGCTTTTATCTAACTGTGCTGGGATGAGCTGCTTGTGCTGTTAATGCTGACCCCCCCCCCCCCCCGTTTATGATGTCACATAGACGTAGTCCTAGATACTTTACAAACATAGTGACGGTTTACATATCCACTTATTGTTGCTTACCTCATAACAATAAGACATCGTAGATAAAATACACTATTTTAGTGTTGCAATTATTCTTTCAACAACAGTGTCCGTTCGGAAAACGGACTCCTGCCCTGCTTGCTTGGAGATCACGTGTGTTACTTGGAGACCTAATCGAACTCATAAAGAAATTAAAGTGATTGTGTGTGTACTGAAAAACCAAAAAGATAAGATCATGTTTGATCTTAACTTTTTTCTTTATTTCTAAATGTACACGCGAGGTTGTACATGAACGGACCGTGACTATGTCTTTCAATGAAGGAAAAAAAAAAGGACAGTAAGTACTTCGAAAAGCAGCGGGATTGGCATAAAAACAGTAAAAACAGAACTCATATTTGAAAATTAACGGTTCTTACTATAACCGCCTAAATAATGAATATGCAACAGTACAGGTCTCACTAGTGTATCAAAAAACATACCTACTACTCAAGTCGTCGCTCCTTGGTAGGTATCGGGAATTGTAGCATTGGGTGAAAGGAAACACAGTATTTACAAATAACCTACGAACTGAAAACAACCTTGCCCGCGGCGTCAGTGATCCTGAGTTGTAGCTGAATATTTAATACTATAGTATACTTCCTATTGGCTTGCGCAAAGAAGCACACCGATTATTTGAATGAAAACTGTCAACCACAACATTATCGTATTCTACACTTTTTGTCGTTATGTTAGAAGAATTTGAAATCATATGGCAAAATTAACCAACTGAAACCTATTTATTTTCCCAGATTGTCTGAATGGTGTAATCAAAAGCCTTACCAAACTTTTGGAGATGAAATTTCAATGTTTTCACTTTTTGCCTACGCACGCAATCACTTTAATTAATTAAACATTCAATTTTAAATACTGTAAAAAGATCGTAAATTTGTCACACATCGTTCTTGCATCCCACACCGTTCTTGATGCATCTTTCCTTCTCATTATTTTTTCTTTTCATCGGCTACTATATATACGTAGGGCTATGTATGAGGAGACAAAGAAGTTCGACCTCGTCCGAAATGTCATATGTACATGCAATATGTTTTAATTTCTAGCCGTCATTTTTTCATCCCAAGGTGGATGTGGAGAGTCCACGTCTAATTTATTAAACTCTCGGTTTTGCAGTGACTTCTAATTGATAGGCCCCGAGTTGATAAAAAGTCGAGACAAAATAATTAAATTCAAATAACATGCTTATTGCGTAATCACATATGGCGTAGTGGGGGGGGGGGCATCATCGTATGAGGGATTCACCATCTTGTTCGACCTCGTCCGAAATGTCATGTGTAAATGTGATATTCTCTAATTTCCTTCGGGTGAAATTGGAGAATGCCGCCCTACAGATTCTTCCTTGTATGGGATTGAAATGATAGGTACTGTGTGCATCATTAATATAAGTGGCTCCAGCATGCATGGTGCTATGCCTATGTCCCTTCTTTCGCTCGCACTGCATGAAAGTTGGGATAATTAGGAATGACCCGTAATTTAGCTTGATATACCCTAGCTGTTACAGTCGAGTTATACCATTGACTATATTTTCAAGACTAGGGAGTGCCTTTTACTGACGGCGGAGTCTGTAGGGCTCGAGTGGGTCGGACTGGGTACTCAGACCACCTGTGAAGAAAATGGAGGTAATGGCACAATTCCAGTCTCTCTAGACTTGCAAATTCTACCTAAATTTACTAGGATCGGATATTTACACTAGTGCAGTTTTTCTTCCTAATTTCCATGTTATAAAATGTGGTGGTGATCGAGCATGTGCGTGGATCCATCTCCAACAGTGAGAGCACGTGACTTTCCACAATTTATGAATCGCGCCGTCCTGAAAGGGGGTTTATGGGGATGGGGTGCATCATGGTGCATTATTTGGTCAATTGACTTTCGTAGTCTATGTTATATTGTTTACTCTTTTTTGCGTAAAAAGTTGCAATCCTCTCACCGTCAGGTCCCAATCCAAAATCATTGTACTTGCTGATCTTTAGTAGGTGTCTGAAAACGTTCGATCATTGAAGAGTTCCATAAAAAAAATCATCTGCTTTTGATTGTATGTATCCAACCTAATATATATAATATATTACTTTTGTGTATGCGTTTAGATAATATTCCGGAACACAATTGTAAATACTATGATCAAAATGGCAAAATTTCAAAATGTAAGTTGTTGACAATATTAATTGGTGATATCATAGAACTGTACTTAGAGTGCACTCTAGTAAAGAAGTAGTAGTAGTAGTAGGCCTACGTTATGAATTGAGTAAATGGCAAGTTGTCAAATACATATTTAAATATGAGCTTTTTTCGGGTACTCTGCAGGTACAGGTAATGACATATGAGTCTCCATAGTTTTAGACTGCATCACTTTGAAGAAGTGGAGGGGACATTTGGGAGATCTCCCCCGCTAGACTGCCTACAAAAAAGTGAGGGGGCGTGTCCTCCCCCCATGATCCACGCCCATTGTGGCGGGTATAGGACAAACTGGTTTCTCCAATCGACGTCCTGCGTGTGTCTTACCGCCTGATTGAACGGATTATATACAATGACAATCTAATATATGTGCTGCGTAATGGATATTACGATAGGGATGACAGTCTTTATTTTCTTTCTTGCTTTTTTAAAGACACCGGGACGTCACTTCAATCGATCCGGCCCCATGCACCTTAAAATTCGTCCGTGGTCCCTGATAATTGATGTCTTGCCATAAATGACCATATTTTACAGAACTCGATGTCTAATATACTCAATGGACATCAGAAATACGAAACAAAAATGCAGTTTTATCGACAACAATGTATTCAAAGTCGTAACCGATTGCCTTTCTAACATCTCCTTGCTGTCAGTGACACTGCTGGAGCTGGCTGGGCTGACCTGGTTGTGATCGTGTGTGTTTACAGAGGTTGCTTAGCAATTGCTTGGATAACGTCATTCACTAATTGATCGCCTTCGATTGTGTTGGCTCTGCAATCTCTTTTACGTATCCTATCGCCATACACGGAAGTAATAGTGCAGCATTGTGTGGGCTCATTATGGCCTAAGCTAATAATACTGTGACTGTACTGTCAGACTGTGAGTGTGAGCATGACTGTCTGATCTTTGAAGTCTGATTAAGTGACGGTACGTTCTGTAGACAAAATGGCTTGATGGTTCTATACGTGAAGTCGGAGAACATCGGGGAGAAGCAAAAGTTATTTCTCATTCTTGTTCATAACTGAACTACACTACCGATTTGTTGTGTTTCTTTACGAAGTTGAAAATACTGCAACTTGCCCACAAGTACCTAAGTCGACGAGAATTTGAGCCTGGGAAATGGTTGTCGAGGTAAAGTATGCAGTTTTGCTAACGGTAGGCCTCTTATTACCCCGAATATTTCCGCAATATAACTAGTAACGTTGTTAAACTGATAGGCCTCGGCCGACACATCCCCTAGAAATTATGACACACCCTAACTTAGGCCCAGCTAGTAGAAGTATTAGTAACTTAGTGCTAAAACTGTATTAGTACTTCAGAAAACCTACTACCTATTTTATTGAAAGCAGAGTAACATAATTCCTTGAAATTGATATGTTGCTGGTGTATAAGCTGTGTTGCTAATTGCCAAGGCAGTGCATTATGGGGAGGAAAAATGCTGACAAAGCAACTGCATAATATGCTCCCAACACGCAAACTAAAATGTAAACAAGGGAATGTTTCGGATCATAAAGAACAGCTGTGTTACAACTCAGGCTTTATCTTTTAATGGGAACACTATAATGCACAACAGTGATCAATTAAGGATTGAAAATTAGGTACTGAAAACTTGTATTTTCAATCGTATTTTGTAGGCATATAGTGTACTTATCCCAACGACGGAAGGGGCATTTTTGACTTTTTATATCCCAGAATGCGTCAGTGGCAGCCTTCTAAGGGATGCCAGCTATCTAACTTTACAATCAGCAATATACAGTAGCTTATAGACTACAGTACTGTAGCCACAGGTCTTCCTAGCATTTTAAAAAGTATCCACTATTACATACCCCTATATGTCAAAAACAATGTGATTTTAGGGTGGATATATGAAATGTAATTTGTAAAAACACGACATTTCTTGTATAGTCTATAGACTACCCGATGGGTCTAAACCTGAAATTTCGGGTTTTTACAAATACATCCCATGTATGCACCATTATTTAACACTATGTTTTCGACCTATTTGAATTCCAAGGTGCAAAGCAGTACTTTGACCTTAGACAAAGTATGACAGATTGCCGATCACAGCACGAAAGTTTTGCCCAAATAAGTCAGGATTTCTTGCCTTTACCTTAACTTAACCTCTTTTTGTGACCCAAGAACGTTCTAATTATCTTCCCTGATCTGTTAAGTAATACAATGGCTTGTTTGAAACAACAAGTTAGTCTGATAAGGACACATCTCATAGGTGCAAATCAGCCACTTTTTCGAGAACACTTGTAACTGAGAAGTGACAACATGTTACATATTGGGAGTTCCCCCGGCTAAGTCTACTTCTCTCATTGGATAGTTTTGCATCCAGAAATGACATAGTTTGTGGACAAGGTGAAAATAGACTGCCGAAGCCTATGACATGGAACTCATGCAGAAACAAGGGGACGACAAAAGTAGTGTGTGACTTTTACATCATAATGCTGTGATTATGAATTATTCATGGGGCTGTTTTGAATATTAACATAAAATGCATTACTATTTCAATATCTTTTTGGACCAAGTGGCAGTGATCTGCAGCTGCCAGTTTGCACCAGGGCCTGACCAGGACGCAGAATTGCCGGCCACCATAATCTGTCAAAGCAACTTTTCCAACCGGCACTTATTTGTGATAAGAACCTCTCCAAAACTACCCCCATTATTGATTCCTTGCCGTAGGCAGGGGAATCTATGCAGTCCTGATGTCATGTGTGGGTATGTGTGTGTGTGTGTGACGGTTGCTCGTAAACACTCTATCTCAAGAAGGGAAACTCTGAGTATTTTCATTTTTGGCATGTAGGTTGCCCATATTGAGTAGATGATCCCTATTGTTTTTGGTGTCCAAATCTTGCATATTCATGAGGTTATGGGGTAAAACATAAAAATTTTTAAAACTGCCATAGTTCCTTATCCGTGTGTCAGATTTGTTGTAAACTTGATAAGGTTGTCTGTTATTAACAGGTTCATGACCCTGTGAAATTTAATGCTTATCAATAGAGAGGAAGGGATAATTTTTCACTATAAAACAATGATAATAGCCTAAACACCATTGTTGTGGTTATTATAAACTACCGTACAAATCTATATTGGGCTAGATTGTACCAAATTACTATTGGCATTTGTTGATTCCTTTCACACACTTAACTCAATAGGGATTGTTGTCATTTTAAACTTTCTTAAGCTTTTTCAGCCTAAGGTAGCCAATCAGGACCATGTCATGTTTGAAATATCATTTTCCCAGCCTATGGAAGCCACTCAGGACCATGTCATGTTTGAAATAGTGTTTTCAATATACTGCATTTGTAAGTAGAGAATAACTTTTTACTTTTCAAACACTCCCTCAGAGGCCTCCATAGGTTGTCTCAGTAACTGGGAGGTCATGGGGTGAGATAGCTGTCACCTGCGCTTCATTTATCTCTTTGATAGAACAAAGTTGACTCCTACCCAGTCTACCACTGACTGTCTCCTGTGTATATTAAGTCATTCCATAAATATTTACTAGTATGAGAATAATCTGCAGTTACTGTATATATCATCAGAAATACAAGTAGCAAGATGCATTGCTGAGTCTCCAGTGTGTTTTCTCAAAATCTTACAATGGCGATGAAGATGGGATCCTTTTATTAAGGACTCTGAAAACCTTCAAGGAAGACCTTAATACTAGAAGAAAATTGATTAAATTCTGACAATTAAAATGTCCTATCCACATTTTCCTGAGTTCAGTCTCGGAGATAATTCGGATCATGCAAGTATTAGCATGCGGTGGGAGAAATGGCTACTTCAATTGGAAAACTTCTTCATTGCATTTGATATCAAGGATGAAGCTTGTAAAAGGGCAATGTTACTTCATTTTGGAGGGGAAAGCATAGCCGAAATATTTCAAACACTTAATGAAACTGGAGACTCTACAGATTATGACACAGCAAAAACCAAGCTGACAGAGTATTTTCAACTTATAAAAAATACTGAATACACGATTTTCAAGTTTCGTCAAGCGAAGCAAGGGGAAGGCGAAACGTTGGATGTGTTTACCTCCAGGCTGAGGCAATTAGCAAATTATTGTCAGTTTATGGATATACTGTAGATAAAGAAATCAAATCACACATAATTCAATGTTGCAGTTCGTCACGATTGCGGCGAAGAGTGTTGAAGGAACCGAACCGCAACTTAATTGAGATATTTGACTTAGGGAGAGCACTTATGAGCTCGGATCAAAATGCTACAGAAATTGAAGGACCAAAAGTGGAAGCAGTACAAAGTAAACTACCGAAAAACTGGGACAGCGTCAAAAAGAAATGGTACAAACAAAGCCCAGTGTTGGAAATGTGGTAGTGACTTTCCAGAAGGGTAATGTTGACTGATATCATACTGTCTGTACATGATGTGTGGGTTGGCCATACTGGGTAGGTGATCCCTATTGCTTTTGGTGGACGTCAAATGTCACGGTCATGTCAGGTTACCCAAAATAAAGATCATTTTGAGTTAAAGGCGTGTGGTGTATCAAGAAAAATAACTGCAGTTGATCTTATACTTGTCCTGTGGATAATTCAACTTTGTTATAATATAATCATGTGGCAAGGAATCACAAAGCCTTTTGGCTTTCTGGTTGAGGGATCACCGATGGTAAAGAAACATTTGTTGGTCATATAAATTAGAGATGAGAAAATTCAGTTCATAGCTGTCCACACTATCCAACACATTTCTTGAAAAATGCTACAATTTTACATTCCATAGCACTGACTGTTTTCCGTTTTGAACTTCTGATGGTCACGCTAGCAGTGTGTGATAAACAGATGACCAGTTAGCCAGAGGTTTTTGGGAATATCGCAAACAATCATATCAAAGAAGTACACCTACATAGGTAGAATAAGACTAGACCAAACCCAAATGTTAGTCCAGCATTTGCATTCCTCACAAAAAGTAGAAAAAGTTGTGTATCTTGTCAGCCTCTTCCCTACTTTGCTGACGTTTTTGCTGATAATAACTGAAGGTACAGTACGTTCCAGTAGTGTCAGAAAAAAAAATGTACAGCCTCTGCTACAGCAAGGCCTTGTTACAGTGGTTTGTAAGAGAGTATTTCGAGTTTTGTTTAGACAAGCACTTTTCCCCTCATTGAACTTCAAGAGTAGACCATGGGAAAATGTAGTTACACATCAAAATACAATTTACCTTTGATACTGGAAAAATGAAATAATCCAATTAAGTCACAAAACTCCAGCGTTACATAGGCCATGCCTATTATACAAAGAGAACTGAATGTAAAGATAGCTGCCAAAGTTGCAGCCTACGCAAATTCTGTGAATCGCAAAACACTAGATGCAACGTGAACAAAATAAATGAACCTGCTTTGCTGAATATCTGTGATCCATAGCATTTATGTCCAAAACATCTAGAACTAGTTATTTCAGCAGCTGGGCCACTCTAGTTGGCATCTTTTTAGTACAGCAATGGTAAAAAGATTCATGAAATCAAAGTAACTTGTGACTGCCAGTGCAGAGTGATACATTAGGGCTGTTCTAGATGGAACAGCAAGAATTTTGTACAACAGGACCATTAATTTCCAACCATATACTGGCCGGCTGTCACCCTTATTCTTCCTCTATGCACTGTGCAAGCGGCTGTGACCAAGACCCAGCTTCTTGATGCTCATTGAATGTTGTGTAGTCATTTGTTTGAAGAAATTTGCGCTGTTACCTAAATGGGTTTCGTATGTATGTTGAAGATCATGGTCAATCAAATCGCAGTAAACTTGGACTACAGTAATACATAGGTGGAGTTAGAACTGTATGTAGAAGTTAATAAAAAAAAAAAATGTGGGTAAGCAACCACAGATATCGGTCATGGCTAGATCACTCCTTGTGTGCATTACATTCATATTTGCACACAGTGCAGGAATACTGTATCTTGAAATGTCAAACATTGTGTGAATTAATGTACAGTACTGTAAAGTAGTTTCTTGTACTTTTTAAGAACTGCAATGTCTGTGAAACGTCTTGCTGCTTTCTGTAGTTTTGATAATGAAGCAACAAAAACACAAAGATAGAGTACCAGTTTTTCTTAGCTCCATACCCTTGTCTTGTTCAACACATTTTCTTTTTTTGATGAACAAGTTTTTGTAAGCTCTTGGCAGGTTGCAAGACCTCTAGTGTGCGTTTTCCTGCTACTTGACCTACATTCCGCGAGCAAAGTATTTGCATTTTGTGAACAACCAATCACTGTATTTTCACCTGTTTTACTGGACTTTAAGGTATCATCTGCTTGTGTGCAAGTAGCCCATGAGGAAAGCACGATAACCTCCTTAGTTTTCCTTAGTTTAACCAAAATGAATAACAAAGGAATAACTGTACACTTATGTTAAAAATACAACACAGCTTTTGTGTACATCTGGACATTTATACGCTCTGAAAAACACAAAGCAATGTTTAAAAAGTAGACAAGTTGAAAAATGAAGACAAAAAATGGCTGTGTATACATTGTGTACCTGTAGTACTTTTTATTATTCCTGTACTGTACCTTAAACTGTTTACAAGATATTATAAATTATAACTATTGGTTAGGTTTTGCAGATTTTCCCTGTCATTTGAGAAGATTGCAAAGTGTCAGACCAAAGCAAATGTCAAATATAGTTTGTAGCAGGAGTGCGTAAGAATAGGCCTAAAGATTCACAAATGTATGCATGTGACCACAGGAATGTGTGCAATACTTTAGGGGTAGGAGAGCTCTAAAATCGGACAATGTCTTTCACATTGAAATTGGCATATATGTTGTTAGGGGTGTGCATAACTTTTGACCACACATTTTGCTAATTTTAGAAGTGCCCGAAAAAGGATTACCCAGATTGTCACTAAACAAGAGATAATACTGTAGGTGCATCCTGATGACTTATTATTTCTAAGGAAAGTTTGACGAAGAAGGGTTAACTAAACTTTATGTAGTTTGCATAGCAGTAAAAATGGGTTTTATAGAGGCAAATATTGAGATTCAAGCTTTGAATTTGCAGAAAGATGGCTTCATTGATGGTTGCTATACTCTACTGTAGGACTACATTAGCATTAGTATACCCTTGTGCTAGATGCACTGTAGTCAATTCTAGTGCGAGCTCATGGGGGACTAGTTGGTTGATTAAACAGGTGATTGTGGCAGGCAGTTTTGCTGGGGCCAACTTGTGTATCATGTCTGTGGTGTTACAAGTTTTTTTGACATCATAGGTTTATTCAGGAAACTTTAAACAGTTGTAAATTGTAAATATCGTCAATTTGATATTTTTTTTACAATCACATCTTACAGTACTTAAGAAGAAGAACCTGTCTCCAAAATCGGTAAATTTTATGGTTGTAGTTCTCATGCTCTTTTTTGTTTGTTTCTATGCATTTGGTCAGAAGCTGCCAAATGATATTTATTGGTAAACCACTAGTGTGCACAAAAAAGTTTACAGGCCTTCTGTATGTAAAACTACCTTTTTGCTAATATTGGACTGAAAATTTCCTACATATGGGGCATGATTCTCCCCATTGACATGTTCGAATCACAAACGGAAAATTTACATTATTGAACGTATTCACTGAAAGTAGCAAACTTGCAGGGTTGCTTCATTTTACTCGGAGATCCTATGACTACAGTATAAGCAGCCTAAGAAATTTTCGAGGATGGATACTAGAATTTATTTACTAAATCATAAATGTAACAGAGATGATGTGACAAAAGCACCAAAAACCATATTCACGAATCTAAACAATAATGGTAGAATTTTTTTTAAATACCCATATGATGCCCATAATGATGCCCATGATGGCATTGATGTCGTTTGTGAAAAATTATTGTTTAATTTTATCTCTTCTTGTGTTTTGTGGAGAAAACTTTGTCAGTTACTTCCCACATGATCGTACAAACCAGCAATGACCACTGTGTTTGCCGGCACTGCTGTTGCAAAACAAAACAGAAAATGTATTTTTGACTATATAGCAGAGACCATATATGATACTGTATGTAACAAAAAGCTCGGACATGGGGTCAGCAAAAAGGTGAGGGCTTTACATTAAACCACATGATTAACGCTATATATACTTCTTTGCCTTATTACTTTTTGTCAGTGGAAGCAAAATCCTGCAGTAAAAACCAATGTCCAAATTCAGAAAAAAAAAACAAAAACAAAAACACCTGCCCATCATAAGACTGTTTCTCAGAATTGCCAGGTTCCAGTTTAAAAGCAGGCTAAACATAATGCTAGTACAGCATTTTGTTGTGGAACAAGAAATTGCATTGTTCCATTCTGGCCGTCAATGTAATTTGTGTTTGATTTGCTTGTTGATAAGCCAGGGAGAAATGTTCGACAGAACATTTTCATTCAAATAGAGCATAATTATTGGCACCAACAACATCTTAGCAAATGAGCAACGATAGTGATTAGGGTTGGGCTAGAGCTAGGTTAACGGCTTTATAGGTTGATGTTTCATGAATTGCAGAGCTTACTCCCCCAGTCATGCATGGAAATAGATTCAACCTACCGTAGGCTTAAAAGTAACCGCCATTTTTCTAGCAGCTATCTGGACTTCTTTCATTTTCATGAAATATGCTCTGTTTAGGATCATGTGTTGAATTAGATTGCCTTCAGTAATGCCACTAAAGTTACAGTGCTTACTATATTGACCTACTGTTTGCAACATTGAACTTGTAGTGTCAACTGGAAATCTGCTCAGACCTCTCGGCCACCTGTGTGTAAATTTTCATGTAAATTTGTGCGTAAATTAATTTGCATGATCTAGGTGTAGATGTGTTGTGTAATTTCTAAGTACAGTACGCAGTAATACCGAACTGTTGCTTGCACCCCTTTGACCCATATGCATCTAAATGTTATAAATTACCAACTAGTGCGATTTACTGTAAGGCACTGTTAACCATTCACATATTTCTCTCCATCAGGTCAATGTTCATTACCAAGAGAGACTGAGGTAGCAGCAATGTATGGAATGCTACCTGAGAGCAAACCATCTGGCAGATGGCTTAATCCGATAGATGACAATCTTGTTGCTTACCCTCACAACTCCAAGCCACTTGGCAGGAGGAGGAAAAAGAAACCTCCCGACCAGCCGCCACCCGAGGAACCCCAAGATGAAGCAGAAGTTGGCATCTCGAGGACATCATTTCTCGACCCGATCGGTTCCGGCGAAGCCTCTGCCTATGACTCTAAACTCCCCAAGCAAGTGCTATTCTACCGCAATGGGGACAAATTCTACAAGGGGAAGAGGATACGGATCACCCCACAGAAGTACTTTTCATTGGATGGCTTACTGAGTGACCTGACCAAGTCTGTGTCACTACCATACGGTGTTAGGAAGTTGTACACACCTACAGGGGGAACCCAGATCAAGCACATGGAGGAGATCAGAGATGGGGAATCGTATGTTTGTGCATCTTTTGAGAAATTCAAGAAACTGAAATATGGAGCCGTCAAAGACCAGGAATGGAAGACCTCAAGTAAGCTTTGTTTCCAAATGATTCATTTTAGTAAGTTGTCCCATAGCTGACACTTTGAATGAGATTTTAGCAATGCAGATACAGTACTTTTTAGTCAGAAGCTAGGCAACAGTTTGGCAATCATATACTGTGAGCCTGATTTTCTACCTTAGACCTGCAAGTGTGGATTAAATGCTTGGTTTTCTTTGGTTTGACTCTCTGTGGGATAACAGACCTTTCCCCCTAACTCCACATCCTCAGATCTGTTAAATCAAAGATTAAGAATTGAGCATTGCCAATTTTCCAGGTTTAGTTGATTCTGATGTAGCTAAAAAGTGAAAAACAGGCAGATTTCAGTGAAGTGCTGTAAGACAGTTTCATAGTCAAGTCAAGAAAAGGACTTGTTTTAAGGACACCTCTCACCCAAGCCCCACACCAGACTCCCTGATAATTTTCACTGGAATTATTACTATGTACAGTAGATATGTAAAGACTGTGTTTATGGAAAAATATGCTTGAAACTAGTAGGTTTTCCTTGTGTGTGTTTATTCAAGGGGTTTGCAGAGTTTTGCAGCATTATACTGTCCTGTAAGTTGCGGACCTTTCTTGCTGGCCAATTTGATTTATGTTGTACTGTACCTGTTGGTAGCATAGTATTGTACACCACTAGGAATCAATGCTCAACATTCAGTCACTGCACAGGTATATATATTGTAGTGCTATATGACGATGACAGCAAAAGGTGTATAAATATATCATGACCAAAAATTGATAGTCGATGTATCACGATAATTGAGAAAAAAATAAGTTACATTCTTGACAACCTTTAGGGACATTGATTTTGGCAGTTCATTTTCTGCTCTTGTGTTTTTTTAGTTTCCTTTTGTTGAAAAGTGACCTTTGTAGCATACTGTATTTAATACTGTCAGTGTTAATTTTTTTCAGTCTGATATTAAGCAAGCATTTGGTACAGTATGTGTAATGAGCCATAGTACTGTGTGTTGTACAGTACATGCAGTAAATTTCTCCTTTTGTCATCTGAATTTAAAAAGAAATCTTCCTAAGTGGCAGAGCTCGGAGTTTCCATTTTGTAACATGCTGACACAAGTGCTGCAACATTAGCCCTTCAAACAAGAAGTGAACCATGTACAGTGGGGCAATTGTTTTCATCAGTTCCTAAAACTTGGAACCACATAAGTTGTTTTTTTTATATCCTTCGGGAACCAAAATGTTTTTTTTATATCCTTCGGGAACCAAAATGTCATCTGTTCAGTATCGTTAACATTGGCATTTCTACAGTACCGTACAGTGCTGTGCATCACATTTGTGTGAAGGTATTTTACTAGTACATACTTGCAGTACACACAACTGCCTTCTGTACATGTGCACCTACTCATGAAAAGACCACAGATTTTCCTTGAGACAGGAAGAAAATTCCATTTTGAACTATTTGCTGTGCACAGTATGGGAAATTTGGTATTCTTGCACCGTATGTTCGCGTACTGTAGCAGGTGTGTTGTTGTTTTACTGTGAAGTAGGAAAGAGCTCGGTGGAGACCCAAGAAGATGTGTACCGTACTGTATGCCATTTTGTAGTTTTTCCTTTGCAATTTGGTACAAATTGACTTGTTTTAATACTCGACTCATGACAGCAGCTGTGACTGCACTCTAAGTGACATTCATTTAGTTTAAAAACAACTGTAGAACGAATGTACCACATATGTCCCTTAAATACATCGTTCACTTCACAGTGTAATGTTTGCTTTTAAGCACACAGCTTTCTGATCTTCAAGTACTGCACTCACTGTCAAGCAACAAACACACAAATTCAGTACATCTGTTCACTGTAGTTTTAATGCAAGGATGGAAATGATCTCAAGGGGCTCACTCTGTTTGCGCAAACACTAAAAACCAATCATCACTATTGTACTGTAGTCCAGACCTTCAGCGGAAGGTGTACAGTATTGCGCATGTATCAGCACTGTTTTTTATTTGTCGATTACACGATTGATACTATACATTTATACAATCAATAATCTTTCAAATTTATGTAATTTGTGGAAATTGCTGGCTCGTGTGTAAATTGGGCCACATTTTTCCTTGAATACCACTTTGAATGAGACTGAGAATTTACTGCAGAATGCAGAATGGTTTTGGTTAAAAAATAGATGGAACGTACGGTGCAGTGCGATGCATCACAGGATATGTGTGTTTCTGATAAATTTTAGGCAGATTGCAGTACTAATGAACCTTTACAACAGTGTAAAATGTGAAATTGCTTTGCAAGCACTGTACATACTGTAAGATACATATTAGAGCTGATGAGCGTGGATGTTGATCAGTTGCCACTTACGAGTTTAGTCATGTACACTTAGAACCACACTATACAGTACTGTAGATTTTTACTGTATGAGACCTTTGCTATCTAGACAATACAGGACAAGTCGACACATAAACAACAACAACCTAATTATGATGGATTTTTTTTAAGCCTTTGAAATGCTTTCATGCATGCATCATCATTTTAGATGCTTTCAGACTTTGGAAGTGCAAGTGTGTAAGTTAGTTACCATGGCAACTAAAATTTGATTATAGATCCATGTAAGTTTCGCTATATTGCATGCTGACTCGTTGACGACTCGGAGAGCAGCTGGATATTCGTCAAATCTGGAAGAATATCACATCAGATGCTCAGATAGTGGCTGTATTGATTTTTTAACAAGTTGACAGGTATACATGTGCCCTGGAAATTTTGAATTTACAAAAGCAAAACATGAGTGGCTCACCTTGGGAAAGCTAAAAATAACCCGTTTACTGCATGAAACATCATCACACATCATCTGGTTGATCAAATGTGTTGCATGAAAAAAAAAACTAAGTTGTAGACAGTTTGAGAAATTCAAAAATGATGGAGAAGTATGTTTTTCGCATTTGTACCACATGCAGAAGAAAAAGGAAAGAAAAGATTCCAATATTAGGTTGCAAAAGAAGATTAAGATGCAATGATGCAAGTTACGCTAGTATATCTACAGTATCGTAAAGGAAATAACTTGTGCTATATTTGAAGTTTGAAGAAAAGAAGCCACACTTGATACTACACAGTACAATGAGTTGTCCTCTCTGAAGGAGTGTGTTATTTTTAATTTATGATTTAAGATGAACATCTGAGCCAAGAAAATAATTTTCCAGTTTTTAGTTAAATCTAGCATTTAAGAGATTAGATAAATGTTGTGGCATACGTACCTTTTTGCACTTCTTTAAAACAGGTGTTAGCATTTATCTTGGTAAGAGATTTGTGGTAAAAAACAATCTGCTATTGACAAATTCCGTCAGAAAATGCCTCATTAGAGCGAAAAAAGTGATTATTTTTCTTATCTTGATATGTCACAGTCACTCACAGATACAGTAGCATCCATAAGTAAGGAATGTTGTATGATTGATCAAAGGTAATCAATATTTACCTACAGTGTGTAAATTCTGCAGGTAAAATGTGATGACCTTCAGGCAACAGTATTCCTTCTGCAACCTTACAGTAGGAAGAGACATTAAGCACAAACTACTAATTGTTATATGTGGGACATCAAGATGAGAAAAATTAACATATTTTTGCTCTCTATGTTGGGGGTTTGGAAACATGGGTGGAAAAAGTTGGGAAGCCCGGAGGTTCCTTCCTGGGAAATTTGTGCTTCTGGAGGGAAATTCTGGTACTTGAGGTGAAATTTATCCCTTTTTTTTTGAAGTATTAGAAGAAATTGTGGAAAATTTAGACTCCCTTCCCAGGAAATGAACATTTCTTTCAGCATTGGGGGGGGGGAGAAGGTTTGTCTGACAGAATTTGTCATTTTCAGATCACTCTCTACCACAAATCTGTCAGGAGGGTATGCTTATACTTAAATTGGAGAGAGAAAGTGCAAAAAAGTATGTAAAATGTGTCACAACTACCTGTCCTCCTATAACATTTACAAAATTGGGTCATTTTTGAGCATTCAGGCTATCCTTTTATGCTTTGTGATGGAATATTATTATTTTTTAGGTAAACTCCCAACAAATAAGTTATGCTATTTGTGGGCATTAAAGTTTGTGGCCGTGTTCGAAGTGATTGTTATTTTTATCACGGTCCTTTTTGTTTTTGGTTTTCCATAGAGTGCTGGAATTTTAGGCAATTTGTTCATTTGGATGTTGCAACAAAACATTTTTTTTTTTTTGACAGAATGCTCTTGTAGGCAAACCTTCACAGTTAAATGGATGTTGACCAAAATAAAAATACAGGTAAATTGTGTTGACTTTGTAGCAAGGGCCAGATGACAGGGATTGTTTCCACTCCTTTTCATTGCAACATTTGTACAGCAACAACTTTGTATCAGAGTTTGGCCAGGTTTTGTCCAGATAGAAAGACTCCTGACAGTCACAGACTGTACATGTTCAGGTTGTTTATTTCTTTGCTTTAAAAATGCTGGCATTTGTTTGGCTTTGTGTCATGTCGTGTTTGATTGGTCAATAGAGTAACTTTTGTCAATTATTGCCAGGCAGCCCAGTAATAATTGACAAAGCAGAATTTGACAGCTTAATGTTGACTTTGGTTGGCGGGTGTATTTACCAGCTAGTGGTTGCCTGGGTGTACACCAAGCTTGTTATACCAACATGGGACCTGTAGCCATGGGAATAGCCCTCTAAAGTGTAAAGATTTGTTTTTAAAGTGACCCACCTCACAGCATCCTCTTGTAATGGGCACAATATCAAACAATATCAATCTACAGTAACGTAGAAGCCGACGCTGTGCATACATGCAGTAGCGCTGGAAAAAGGGTGAGGTCCTGAGTAACAGTAGAGCGCCATGTACCACAATGGCTGGGATGATGTTTCACATAGATTCTGAATCTTGTGCAACAGAGAAGACTACCAGCATCAGCTATGCATCCAGCGCAGAGGAGGTATATGTATAGTAAGTATGTACAGCATCCCACTGATCACCGTCAATTCTGTGTGTGTACCGAGAAAGTCCGATGGATATTTAAGCGTACTGTACACGTGAAGTGAACCTCAGATACAGAACCTAGCAACAGTTTCAAAGAAAGCCTTCAAGTTCCAAGTGTGATAGTTCAGTGTACCTGCTTTAGCCATCTGATATTGTGCTTGCTTGATACTGTAAAAGAGAAATGTTGCTTCGCAATATCCAATATATATACAATATTTAAAAAATTAAGTAGTTTTCCCATGAGACCATTAATGCTTGAAATTAAAGTTACTTGCCCTTTTTAATCTCATTAAATCTATTACAGTAGAGGACTTTTATGTCACCACCACAAACTAACAGAAGCTGTTATTTAATGTGTTCTTTAATAAATAACTTTATGAAAATGTAATGTTTAAGTCTACACATACATTAGATTGGACAAAATTATAGATCTTTTTAAAATTGAGAGGACATAACTCCATCGACAGTTTTGGCAGGAGAGAATCATCTTTTTCAAAGGAGGATAGGTACTTGTGAAATATATCTTACATAACATTTTGCACTTCCTGTCTCTGAATGGAGTAGTAGCATATCTGTTTTACAGATTTATGGTAAAAACTTACCTATCAATGACAAATTCTGTTAGAAAGTGCCCCAGTAGAGAGAAAAAAAATGTTAATATTTTTTTTTTCTTAAGTTAATGTGAGCAAGATAATAGTCATGAGTTTGTCTTTTATGCCTCTCCTTAACTTTGCAAAAGAATGTTTTTGGTCGAAGTTCATCGATGTCTACCTGCAGAGTCCATGCAGGTAAACATTGATAACCTTTGACGGAACAACGTTCCATGTTCAAGCTAGGGAGATGCATAAAAGACATACTCATGAATGTTACCCTGCTGGTGTTAACATAAAAAAAAAATTCAAAAATTAACGGTTTTTCCTCTCTACTGGAGCACTTTCTCACAGAATTTCTCATTGGCAGAATATTTTTTGCCGCAAATCTCTTACTGTAATTGCTTCTGCACAATTTAGAGGAAGAAAGTGCAAAAAAGTTATGTAAGATGTGTTTCACAAGTACCTTTGCTCCTTTCATAGGACAGAAATTTTGTCTTCCCTTCCTTCTCACTGTCTGTAATAATTGAGAAAATAAAGTAGTTTTGCCAAATCTAGAACATAAATACTTGCAGTTGAGGTTAGTTGTCCTCCAAATCTGAGCATTAAACTCGATACCGTTGAGAATCATTCCATTCATATTAGCCTCACTACCAGAAAGAAAGAAAAAATTATCTTTTATAATGTATGAATTATAACTATCTTTTTGACTGTATCAAGTTTACATGTAGAAGTGAACAAAAACAAAGAACGTAATCCATTGGCACCTTCTTAAATGTGGAGTCCAACACGCTCCTTCGATAGATAATTTTGTGTTGACACATAGCAAATGAAGTAAATTTAACCCCTCTAGACAGGAAGCTATTATTTGGAAGAAGATGAAATGGTTTGATATGCAGGAGGAGACTGCCAAGGTCACACAATAATCACATAGTAATCTTTTGTATCGTTCTTGGCAATTCTGTAAGGCTTTTATCTGATTAGAAAGTCAATTTGGTATTTGTCATGTGCTGCAGGTTGCAGAAAAAAATAGGCAGTGCACTATAAGTGACAAAGTATTGCCAGTTGTCAGGGAATAAAATAATTTTCTCTCTTTTGTCAGCTGGTGTTGCGTATGACATAATGACATACCAGTTGTATACATGTTGAGACATGAAAAAGAACCTTGAATGTGGCTATTTCAGGACATATTGGGAAATGTCTCATTTAGTTGTCAAAAAATTAGGCTTGGGGTTTGCAAAAATTGTTAATGATGATAAAATTCATCAAGATGCAAGTTTCGTTTGTGGCGTCCTGTGCATACTGTATGCTAGTTTAGTTAAAAGCATGAATGATTTGATATCACTTACTGAACCATATCTGGTGAGAATTGCCATGCCATCTTTTACAGCTTTTTTTTCACAGAAAATCATAAGCGACAGTACAGTATGTTATCATCATGGTGATGCTTGTGTGTGTGTGTGTGTTTTGCTTGTACATAATACATCTCAAGAATGGACGCTTGGACTGACATCATACTGATATTGTACAGTACTCGATTGTGTACTGTGACTGCGACAAATTGAGTACAAGAAATGTGTATGTTGTTGGTCAGTGTAGGTCAACTTCAGTCTGAGCTCAGCAGAGTTCAAAAATGAGAAAACCTTTTACAGGCAAATGCAGTATCTCAACAATACTAACTGGGACTGATACTGTATGTGTTTGTTGATGGATCACATGGAGTACATTGTTTCTTAGGAAGGTCAAAGGTCATTTGAGGTCAAACTGTGAAAACTGTGTAAAAAAAAATGTGTAAAATCTTAAGAAGGTAAGCCTCTGATGCTATGCAGTACGGTGTGATGTAGGTAAACAACATTTTAGTGCATGAACCATATTGCTTTTGGTAAAGGTCAAAAGCCTTAAAATTGATGTCTCTTCAGATCAAACTGTGAAAATGTTGTAAACACAGTATCTCAAGAATGCAGCCCATAGGAGCTCATATATATGTGGTGTTTTGAGGGACCTCCCACATATACTGAGTGCAATATGTTGATCAATCACAGTTTTGTTTCAGGTTGAAGCCAGTAAATGTCAGCCTTTGGCAACCTCAAGAATGGAAGGAATTGACGTAGATATTCAGACATATATTGTGTACATGCTAGATGATGATCAGAAACTTTGTAGAAAACCATAGATCTGGCTCGTTACGTAATTCATTGTGATGAGATGTTTGCTGGGAAAAGAAATTACTGTGCAGTATAAACACTGATTCTTGTTGTAATTGAACATTTATGTAGAGAGCATTTATGTGTTATGAGTTCGTCAATATATTGATTATTGTAGCCAAATTCATATTGCTTCCTGTGAGCAGCTATTCTACTGCACATTATGTTTAATACGTCATTAAAACCACATTGGATGAATGAGTGAATGCATGAATGAACTTTTTGCTTTTTTTCGTTACTTATTTCAGTTCATACTTTTTTCTCTCCAGGGAAAACTGATGCTAACAATGACCTTCTCTATGGCCAGTCCTTGGCAAACTCTTACCCTGCTGGGGGTAAATATGCCACTGCCTATGGGAAGAGCAAGGGCAGAACAGAGCCAATACCATTCACAAGCGGGTCACAGGCAGAAAACATTCCAGCGGATTCCAGGTCCCTTCCGCCCAAGTACTTAAGCTCATTGAACAACCGACCTAAGCTTGTAAAAATTGTCAAAGCTGGAAAGAAGCCTTACCAATCAGTGTCCTTGCTTTTGAACCGTAAAAGTATTCTTTCATTCGAACAGCTCATGCAGGATATCTCGGAGGCGTTCAGGCTTCCAAATCACAGAAGTTATAAAATAAGTAGGCTTTACAATGCGAAGGGTGATGAAATCAAGGGGGTGGCTGATTTTTTCAGGGATCAGGATAGTGTGGTGGTTGGTGCTACTTTGAAGAATCCAGTCACAGGGGAGCTACTGGTGGAGATCCTGGAGGAGGTGCTACCAGATAGCTCGTTGTCCCGGAGGCTGAAAATCAAACAGATGAAAGAAAATGTTCTGAAAGCGGACAGTGGCATCGAGAATGATGATGACGTTAGCTCGCAGGAGCTACCGAGCATTGCTCCCCCAAAAGCAAGGAAAAGTAATAAACAAAGAGAAGATAAAGCTTCAAAGGTAAAGGGAACTAACTTGTCTGGTGGTGACCAAAATATTAACGTAGATAACAACACAGAGACAAAGCAAAGAGATATTCGTAGCACTGAAGACGAACATTTTGATGTTTCCAATGATTCAAGTGGAGGGAAGGTAGGGGACAACAGGGTGAATGGAAAGAATGCTAGAAGAAAAAAAGCATTGGAAGATAAAAGTTCGGTGGATGGAAAGGTAGTTTTGACTCCCCGGGGACCAGAAGAAAAACAGGACCAAGCAGTGAAAGTGTCCACCAAGAAGAATCCAGTGGTCCAAAATGACAAAGAGAGGTTTGAAAATAAGAAGAACAGGAGCCCAAAAAAGCCAGTCCACATCAAAGCTAAGAGGCATGAAAAACAGTCCTCTGTCAGCAAGGTGCTAGATGAGGAAAGGAAATCACTGGAAGGTAAGGAGGACAAGAAGGTTGAGAAACCTCAAAAAAGGAAAGATATCAAGGAGGCAGAACGAAAACAAAAGAAAGAAGAAAGTCAGAAGACAAAATCAACTGCAAACGACAGCAAGGTGGAGAGAACAGATGCTCCTCAAAGAGCAATTGATATAGCTGAGAAGCTAGAGAGTAACGAAGGGATAGATTTGAAAGATGATGATGAAGATGAGACACCAGAGGATGTGCTGGCAAAACTGCTGAGCACTACTGCACAAGAAGAAGCAGAGAGGGAACTATATGAAGGCCTGCGACCTCCAGAAAAAGTCAGAGAATCCAAGACTCAAGAGAGCAGCATACCTGAGGAACTTGACTTCATAGATCAAGAATCTAAAGTTGATATCTCCTCAGATTTCAAGGTGGACTTCTCTTCTGATTTTCAGGTAGACTTGCCCTCAGAGCTCCAATTAGATGTTGCATTGGGATCGGAGGTGGACCATGAGAGAGGCTCTCTGTCAGGTGCAGACTTTACGGGGCAGGACATCTTGACAGATGAGACAGTCAAAGATGCAGGCGGTGGCGGTTTTGATATTGCCAAAAGTGAAACCAATACTTTTGACAGGTTGGGTATCGATGAAGATGACAATAAGACAGATGGTAAAAAGTTTGAACATCTAGATGACCGAAAAGTAGCAAGCGCCTCCCCGAACAAAGACTTTGAATTCTCTGGTAAGAGTGGCAGGTTTGTGATCATACCACGGAAGATATGCTCTGAGAAGGATGTCTTGGAGAAGTACCAACTGGGAGAAAAGGTTGGGGATGGCAACTTCGCTGATGTCCACGTCGGCAAGCTCAGGAATACGGGGGAGGAGTATGCAATCAAGAAAGTGGACAAATCTAAACTGAAAGGCAAGGAAAGCATGATAGAGAATGAAATTGCAATTCTGAAAGAGATTGACCACCCTAATATCATCAAGTTGTACGAGGAGTTCGAGACAAAGAATTATATCTACTTGATCATGGACTATGTTCGTGGTGGTGACCTGTTTGACGCCATCATCGACAGTGTCAAGTTCACCGAAGCAGATGCCTCGGTGATGGTGAGGGATTTGGCGAGGGCGCTGGACTACTTGCACCGGATGAATGTGGTTCATCGTGACATGAAACCAGAGAATCTGCTGGTCAACCTTACGGATGACAGCAAAATGCAGTTGAAGCTTGCCGACTTTGGTTTGGCAATGGAAGTGGTCAAACCGGTTTATACCGTCTGTGGCACACCAACGTATGTAGCTCCAGAGATCCTGGCAGAAACAGGTGAGAAGTGATTGAAGATTGGTAAATGTTAGAAAGGTACACATGGGATGGTCCATTTATAGCGAGAAGGAGCAAGGAACACCCAAACAGTCGAACATCTGAATTGGAACTTATTGTTATGTCAGTTTGAATTGTCATCTCCTCCTCAAATGTATTAAAATCAAAGGTGCAAAATCAATGGAATCAAATCGATTGAAAAAGAAAAAATATGATATTGTGCATTTGTGACTCATTCAAATTATGCATTGGGAAACTCACAGATTCAATGCAGAATTGAAACCTGTTTTGGATGCATAGCAGCTTCCTGGTAAGTAATATCATGTAGAGAGAAGTGATTCATCAGTGAAATTAATATCTTTTTTGTCCTAAACTCCTGAAAGTCCACTGTTTGTAATGTGCATGGAAAATGTAACTATCTACAAGTGTCACCATTCAATAGAACAACTAGCTTGGAGTCTGGTCTGCTGTTAATTATGGCCATCATTTACAGAATATGCAATCAGATACTTAGGGTGCCAATTTCAGTAGATGCAGTGAAAAGTTTTTCAAACAGTTTCCTTATCCAAATAGATATCCTAGGTCCCTTTATTACAGCATTCTGGCAGCGTAAGCCAGCTTTCCATGCATCATGTGTCGTCAATCTGTGATGTGTCGTCCCCAAAATTCGTTTTCATATTAAAATAACTATATCTTTGCGATATGTCCATCATTTGTCTTTAGTTACTTGTCACCCATCATACCGCTTCATTAAATCACTCCTCAATCTGCACTTTGCAGATTAACGAACATCAGACACAGAAGTGCACACACCTTTCAATTGTTTTTCAATGTTCCAGTTCAGAAAGGAGTTAAGGAGATTGCAATGGTATTGATTGTGTTGTATAAATGAATTTGATTCACATCAAATGACAGCGGACATATGATGTGATGCTATGGATATATGCAGTATGGAAAGCCTGCTTTTTGCTTCTCTGATCACCTTCTTGTTTCCACTCAGCTATTGCACCTCTATCCACCGTGCCATAACAAAAGTTTTATCAGTGCTGGACCATGCATTGTGTTGTGAACTTTTGATTTTTTCCAGTAGTTTTGAATCATCGCACCAACTTTTTTGTCTGGCCTCATTAACCTAAACATAAAAAACAATGTGATGCATTCTGTAGCACATTTGCTCCCTGGACCCCCACCGGAGCTCTTCCCCCTGGACCCTGCTGCTAACAAGAGCCCTGGACCCCATGCGTTCCATCACAATTTCCAGAGTAGCTGAACTTCTCCACTGGCAGAAATAATTTACTCTGCCTCATGCATCAACACTGTTCCATGCAGTCTTTGAAATCTAACGCAGCTTAAATCGCACACGTTTTCTTTGTGTCATTGATAAGTGCACCTGAAATCATCCCTTCCCCCATGAAGTCTTTGGAAAATAGCATACATGTAAATTACCCTACCTATTATATTCACCTTTGACAAGAAAACCGTCTCTTAAATTGGACAAAACAGAAGTATCAAGGCTACTTTATTTTATGGATATGTTTTGGAAGTTCATTAGCTGACTTCTCAGAGACCTGAACTTTCCGTCATTGTATCAAATTACACAAAATCTGCTAGTGAAAAAACCTGAGCAATAGTGGCGCTAGGACCAATTTATGGCTGATCTAGCGTCTTATATTGCATTAACGTCAGGGATTTTCCCCCTGGACCCCCACTGGGGCTCTGTCCCTGGACCCCTGCTGGGGCCTCGCTGGACCCCATGCATTCAAACTCGCGCTTCACGCTGTTAGTTCACCTTCTGTGCATGGGCGATTCTCTTTAGTGTTAGTCTGGGGAATCACAGGTGGTGACCCCCCATCTTGAAATCCTGCACAGACCACTGCCTCTAGTGTGGAATTGCCCCTCCTCAATTTACCCCTCCCCCTTACCATTTCTACTTTTTCCTTCTTTTGTCAGGTTATGGTCTGCCGGTAGACATGTGGGCCCTCGGGGTCATCACCTACATCCTCCTCTGTGGTTTCCCGCCTTTCAGGAGCCCAGACAGAAACCAAGACGAACTCTTTGACCTGATCCAGTCTGGAAAATATGAATACATCTCACCATACTGGAACAGTATATCTAAAAGTAAGTACAGTCACCATTGCAGTCAGCAATTTGTGTATAAAAGGTGGTAGTTCATCTGATTTTTGTGTCATAACCTTGTTCTGGAAAGTGCTTTGAATCAGTATGCAGACTGTCCCTCACAGAGTTTGCACTTCAGTGTCACTCTAGCTCACATAGATTGGAAGAATAGGAGATAAAAAAAGTCTGATCAATTTTGTAACATATAAAACATTGTACTATTGAGTGTTCAATGTAACCTGTGCAAAGGGCATGTTTCATTTCTCTAGGAAGGATGCACCACATGTATATTACACATTTATCGCTGGGTTGTGGGTAGTATTTTCAGTATATTGAGGAGTTTTGACCCCTTGTGCTCTCTGGTTTTTCCCACTGAAAGCAGTATTTCAAATTTGATACTATTCTTACGATATTTTCAACTCAAAACAGAGTGTGCAACAACACTACTGAGATAGCTGAGTGTGAATATGCCAGTTTTTCAGTTGTATGTGTGCATGTGTATTCAAAGTGTACACTCAGTGTTGCTGTTTAATAATTCCTTGTTGTCTCTTGTCAAGCTACTATGACATGGACATGCTCTGATGCTAGCAGGAGTTGACACCATGACTGCAGAGACTTGCACTTCTTGTATGATGAATTGATGTTGGTAAAATAGTCAGCAGGCCAACTTTCTCAATTATACATTTGAGCTTATGGGTGTGACAACTAATATCCCATCCCATGATAGTTTGTTTCAATAAGTAGAAGGATCCAGTGTCTAATTGACTATGTTTGCCACCTGAATGATATGCAGTGTGATAAAAAATGATAAAATTGATGTATAAAGGCAATGGGGTTTGGTAGCAAGATACACCACAGTAAGACAATGAAAAGGTGAGGTTTCAAGAGCAGGGATTTTTCTTGGTTTCAATTCAGCATCTGCAGTAGGTAAAAGAAAATCACTGTTCATTTTGCACAACCTATTGTAACATCAACTGAACATTTTATGTTAACAGTTTATTTGCACAAATACTTTAACCCCTATCATATGTTTTACCATTTTAATTCAGCTGCCAAGGATCTCATTGATCATCTGTTGGTGGTGGACCAGAAGCAGCGTTTCACAGCATTGCAGGTCCTGGAGCACCCCTGGGTTAGAGGCGGGGAACGCAATAACAGTGCCACCAACCTCCAACGAGAGGTGTCGATGAACTTGGAGAAAAATTTCTCTCGTCCATCCAGTTCCAAACGTTGACATGTTTTGGTTCGGATCTCATACAACTCAGGAGAAGCTGCTAAGTTTTGCTGAATTTACTGGATTTTAAAAAATTTTATTTGGACAAAAAATTCCTGTTGTTTACTCTAAAATTTTGCTTTGCAACTAGGACATGGGATTGACGCATTCCAACAATACCTTGTGCTCTCCATTACATTGGCAAAATATACGACCGTCAAAAATTGACAAAGACGTCAAAATGTAGAACTGCAGAGCAATCTAGCAACATCAACACTGTGAAGTGACATCACACAATTGAATATTCAAAAAAGCCGCCATAACAATCTGTATTGATCATTTTATGAATATTCAGCATACATGGGATTATGTTTCTATTTGTCCAGGTTGTTACCATTGGTGCACATACTTTTTTTTGTGGTGATGATATAAGATATTGGTGCTAGGTATTTTACCCGGTTGGACTGGGTGAAGAAGAGTATATGATGGGGTTAATTGGAGGACGGAGAGCATGGAGACTCTGCTTTTTAAAGAAATATTGGTGTTGACTCATTCAAGTTTTATCTTTGTATTTTTAGCCTGACCCATTTATGTGGGATCGATAGATTGTACATGCACATTCCATATTTATTATTGGTCATTCACTCTAACATATTTCATGTTGGGGAAAAGGACAATTTTTTTTTTGTTCAAAATATT
This sequence comes from Stichopus chloronotus, assembly GCA_021234535.1. Taxonomy (NCBI): domain Eukaryota; kingdom Metazoa; phylum Echinodermata; class Holothuroidea; order Aspidochirotida; family Stichopodidae; genus Stichopus; species Stichopus chloronotus. The sequence continues at coordinate 9,187,673 of CM037835.1, forward strand.
TATGTTGTAGTTTTTGCCATTTTGACTCTGTGTATAGAAAGTTGCTTTCAGAAAGCATTATTCGTCAAACAGTAAATGGAATAAGTTGTCACCACAGTTGCAAGGAAACACCTTGAAAATTTATCATTCATAAGCAAAATGCTGTCATCATTTTTGTACTTTGTCTTTGTTGTACTTTGATATGTTGAACATCTGAAGAATGTCAAAACTGGTATTTTAGTCTTTTTTTTTTTCAGTGGGAAATAAAAATAAATGGCGTTGTCGATCGCAAACAGTGAGAATCTCCAGGTGTTAGCTGCCACAGAGTACTAAACTGAAGGCTGATTGGACAGTTTTTTTCAGTTATGGTTGTAGAAATGTTTCAAATTTATCTCCTAATTACAGTACAAGCAATTATCTGATGGTAGCAAACATGATTCAGAAATGGCTGCACTTGCTCTTCACAGAGGGCCACATCCCGTCGTGAGCGGAATAATAAAACACCGCTCACAAAGGAACTGCTAGTTAACAGATAGTGTCAGTATCATAAGCAAAAATTGATGTACTCTGGGTTGTATGGGCCAGTATTTAGATTTTGTCAAATGACCCATACATCTGCAATTCGTAAATTGCCATCAAACGATTGAAGACTACATTTGGTCGCCTCATCTTTAGTTCAGAGTGTGGCGGACAAACATTGCACTTTTCTTATTCTGATGCATGTTGTTAAGTCAGTGTGGGTGCTAGGGTTCGGTCTGTTTTTAATATTCTGAAATTAACCTGTGCAGCACAATGTGGCACTAAGCACAGCTATTCGGCAGGTTACGTACATGTACTCTGGAGAGTGCTTGTTGCCTAGCAACCAAAGTACATTGGGGAATCCTTTTGTCAGTTCGTAAATGTCAGGGCATCCTTGCATGGGTATATAAGGACAATAGGGTAATATAAATCAGACAGTTGGCTTTTGTTGCACTTTGAAAGATCCTGTTAGTGACTTAGTGATTCTACTCTCAAATGTCACAGGTCAGGCTTGTAAGTCTAGCCAGCTATGAAGATGATGTATTAACTCAGAAAGCACTTTGAAGTAACATTTAATTCCTCCATGAATATCAAGCACTTCTCATGTATTGAATTCAGAGTGCACTAACTGTGCTCTTGTTATTGTTTATTGTCTTGGAATAAAGCATTTAAATGCCAGAGACCACAAATATGTCAGCCAACAATAAGGCTTAAATTGTAATAAAGGGTTCCCAGTAGTCACCTAGCAACCAAATTGCATTTGGGAATTGTTTCATTAAATCCATTGATGGAAGGAGTACTGCATTATCCTTGCCTTGAGGGTAGGTTGATAAAGAGTTGTCAATTTGGTAGTCTCATGTATTGAAAGAGCACAATTTAGTGCAGTGATGATATTGGGTCAGTGAATGGCATAATTGGAAATTCTTTTATTCTACCTTTTTACTAAAGACTGGCAATTCTGCAGACCTTGAAGAAAAAAAAAAGTGTGCAAGACATCTACATCACCTTGGTGATAAAATTATAAACTATTTGAAAAGCTTTTTTTTTTAATGTGCTAAGACAATCTGTGTTACGGTGACGGAAAAAAGAAAAGATACGTTCAACTGATTGTATGTGCCTCAGAAATGTTGATCATTACTGTGTTCATTATGTGAGGCTCTGCAAATTATCACCTTGATATCACAGAATTGTGAATATTCATCAGGAGAACTGTTAAAAGAATGTTCGTATTTCTAATAATGTACATTGATGTAAGTTTTGTATTTATATTTTGTAAGATTCATTCTACACAATTAAATGTGTCATGAGAGCCAAGGACATTCATTGCATGTTAAGACAAAGATTATTTAAGAAGCAAAGGGTTCCTCTTCTGAAAATTATGTTTTGAACTGCCTCTTTTAACCAGAGCAGTATTATTTAAGAACTGCATGTCTGAAAATCCATCAACAAACGAAAAGGTTTAGTCAAGGGAATTATGTGTAACACAGATGTCGTAGGCATACAACAAAACAGTGGGAGAGCTTTTGACATATCACATTGCACACACATGCAATAAAAGAGTGTAAGTTTGCAGGATCTATGGTGCAGCTAGAATCAATGGTAAAATAGGTAAACATGGCTCCCCTTCACAAAGAAAAATTCTAAGAAAAAAACAAAACATGCAGAAATGTAAACATACAACTCACATCACATAAAACTGAACACACACTCTGTATGCCACACAAATTCACACGCACATGCACACACGAAACTAAGCAGACTTGACACAAATCACGTAATGTGTAAACGTTAGCAAACAGCATTATCAGAGATAGAGACCACACATTACTTCCATGCAGTACACTTTAATGTCTGTATGTCTGTTTTTGTTTGTTTGTTTTGATGCATTCAAGTCACCGCAGGCAGTAAGTTACACATATTACATACTGGTACAAGATACTCAAGCTTCAGCTCCTGTAGTACTCAAAGCATTCAATCACACTGTCTGATTCATATCAGAGTCAGGGACACTGGACCAATAGGGGGTCCAGCATCCCTACGTCCAGCCCAGCGTCCAACTAGTTCAGTTGCCCCCCTACCAGAGGGGGCAGCAATGGGCCCCTTTTCCTAAAAAATATAACTGGGTAATCATGTAAATTTGGGCATGTTAATCTGTAACTCTGAATGTGATGTACAATGGCAATGTCACTTCCAGAGACCTTGTGAAATATGCTATCATCACTCACTTTCCCATTTTGTGTGTTGGTGCTCTGTTTCAGACATATCTTCAGCATAATCCAAAAGTGCCATTCTTAAAGGGATGCCCCTGCCATTCAGAGAAAGTCTGGTGTCCCTGATTGGAGTTGGGGTCTTATGAAATGTGTGTTTCTGTATCAATCATGTTTCACAGTTTAATGACAGTACTAATTACAAGAGTAATATTGTTTGATTTTTAAATTCTTCAAAAGAACAATACAATGCATATTGTGGCAAATAACAATAAAGATCTAATTCAGTCATTAAAATGCTCTTGGTTTTTTTTTTTTACTATCTTTGCATCCATTTAAGTTTACTCGTAGCATTTTGCAGAGTCATATCTGTCCATCTGACATTGCAATGTTCTCTTGACTGTTAGATCCTGTTTTCTTTCAGTGGAAGCTGTTCTCTTTAGGGTTTGACTGCCACTCTTTCTGGAATATTTGGAGTATTCCTTTAGTGCAACCATCCTCCCTCTCTGTCACCCAACGACATGCAACAAGTGTGATGGTAGCACAGAATGTTAGTATATGCTATTGATACATTCCATACGGTATGTTCAATAGTATATTACTGCCGTCAGATCAAAACGATATCCGTTATTGAAGCATCGTCGTGATTGGTCAACCCCCAACTTCCTTTTACAAATGAATTGATTTGTCCTTACAGTCTGTGCCTCTGTTGTTGTGCTATCTAAACATATTGTACCATCTCACTGGTTTGTTTTTCACTTATGGATGACATGAAAGAAAACGTGTGAAGTATGAATTTAGACTGAAATAAAACTTCATATGTAATAACTCAACCAAATGCGGGAGTAAACAACTGCATCCTTGAGTATGGAGTGAAGTGTACTTTTGGAAGGCAACTTAAATAGAACAACTTCAAGACTAACAAAAGTTCTAATTTTATCTAACCAAATAAACTGGTTGTAGCAGTGAATGGAATATGCCAAAATGCACTCCAAGTTTCAAACAGTTCTTTTTTAGCAAAAAAGGAACAAATTACCAAATTTTCCCCAATAAACAAATTTCTGAAAGTCAGTGATATTTACAGGAGGGAAGTGGTATCTTAAATAATAGTGACATCTCTGTTTAAAGGATGGTTTAGCCACAAATATAGCTTTGATATGTTGAAGAGTAAGTTAATCTGACCATTACAGTGAAACTTTCATTCAATTCCCATGTGTGGTTCTGGAGATATGAGCAGTTGCAGTTGCCACATTTGTTACCAACAGTTGACTTAAAGCAAGCAGGATTGATGTCATCTCTCTACATTGACAAAGCATTTTATGTTTTTCTTTAAACTTTACACCAAATTTAATACTTCAGTATCTAGTGCTATCGTAATGTGAATGTATGAGGGGTATGAGAGTTTTGTGACCTTCACATATGCAGTGCCTAAGCTGACCACCTATTGATTTCAAGGTTGAAATAATAAATTCAATAATAAAGAAAACAAAAGACTATTCAGCTATGTGAGGTGATGATGTCACTTCTGCTTGCCTCAAGTTCGCAGTTGGTAGAAAAAGGGGTAACTTCAACTGGTAATAACTTGAGAACCACGCATGGGAACTGAATCGAAGTTTCACCAGAATGGTTGGATAAACTTACTCTTCAACATATCCAAGCTAAATTTGTGGCTAGACCATCCTTTTAAATATAGGGGAACATCCTTTGTGCTCACTCCGAGCTGAGCTATCATTGTTTCGAAGTATACTTTAAAACACGAGAGACGGGGCATAAGGAAAGGGAGTTTAGCACATCATATTGCCAACTAATGACCTCTCCATACTGTTGTACACCTACAGAGAGAAACAAAGAAGATTGAAGACAAAAACAAACGTTGGCCATATAAATATTTTTTTTCTCATAAAATGAAGAGCACAATTCTTTTTTAAACTTTGTTAAACATAATTGGACCATAAAACCCTTCAGAATGGCTTTATAGCTAAGTAAATGCTTGTCCAAAATTTATTTTAACTGAAAAAAAACTTGTTAATGACTTGTTAATGCACCTGTACCTTCGATCTGCAAGTACTATGGAACACTATTGAGTTTATACTAAACCCTAAAAATACCTCATCAGAGAAATAACATACGAAAGAAATCTCTTTCATGAGGTTTGAATATGTTCTCAAACGTCTTGTCGGGGAGGATCAATTTAAAATTTCTATCACAAAGAAGTTTAATATAGATGTATCTCTCGAACATAATTCCAGCAATTGGTTAACAAGTTGATTTCATGATACAAATTTTAAGCCTGACTATTCATTTTGAAATTGTATATTATGTAACTCCAATTTTAAAATGAACACAGCACTATGGAGTTATATATAAATATATGGAACTTTCGTAACGTACTTCAGCACCAAATGCGAAATGTTTAAGTTGCATGGTATCAGTTAACATAGTTACGATGGAAGAGTTTCAGGTGTGCGAACGTGAGTCAAAGTTGCCTCTCAATCCACCTCGCATTGTCCATAACTAGCTACCTCTTGGTTGCTTTGTTTCTGCCTCGATGGAGACATGAACAATTCCTGTCTGGTGTTGAGTACATCAACTAGAATTTCAATCAGAGCTGTGTGTCTGTCGTACATGGACGGTATCTACACACAAAAAAAAAAACAGAAAGATGGAAGAGATTTGTGTGTGGTCTGCAGTGGTTATGGCAGACATCATTGTCTTTCATCTTGGTACAGACTTGCAAGAGGTCATAAAGGGAAATGTTTTACAAAAGAAAATCATACACTAATATAAACCAATATTTGTGGACACATAATAAGAGATTATTCAAAATAGTGAAGGATGTTGTCCTTTCCAAGAAATAAGTTTTTCTTTGATAGAAATTCAGTTGCTTCTTGTTCAAGAATGATTTGTTCACCTAAACTTTCAAAAATTCAAATAATGCATCTTCCATAACTCATCTTAAGCAATAGTGCTTTGAGGATCTGAAGCTTTTGTGGATATTTATTGATGAGTCTGGATGGTTTAATAATGATTTCAGTTATATGATATTTTCTCTGCATACAGAGAAAATAAACTTTCATCATTGTTAAAGCATTCAGTCTCACCAACAAACATCAGAAATAGCTTCATCTTCTCAAAATAGCTATACATACAAGACATTTTACAGAAGACGCATCATTTGAATTTCTTACGTCACTGAAAAACTGGAATGGCTGAATTTTTTAGGAGAAACTTACTTCTTGAAAAGAAGACTGCCATCATTCCTGATTTGGGGTAATCTGTCATTCTGTGTCCATAAATATTGGTTTTAAAGATACAATTTTTTTGCTAACAAACAGAATATTTCCATTTAACTCACCAAATCTTCTCTGTTGTCTAATCCTAGGATATCTTGAATCATTCCATTGATGTCCTTTCTGAGTTTCTTGAGGGCTCTGGCGGTGCCTTTGGTTGAATAGAAGGCGCCGATGGTGTTAGAATCCGCATCACAAACTGTCATCCTCATGACGTCCGACCAGTCCTCTACCGGCCAGTTTTGATAAACGTTAGACACTGTTTCTATTTCTGGAAGGAGAGAAAAAAAATGCCAATGCAATGGAATGTACCGGTTGGCTATGGAAAAATTGAGTGAATTATCCTCACCTTTGTGTAAGCAATACCAAGTGAATACAAATATACCTACGGTGTAAAAAGTAAGCCAATGAGAAGCAAAGTTTGACAAACTGACAAAGAAAAAAAAAACATTTCAGAATGAGTCAAAAATGTCAAAAATGTTACAAACTGTTACAAAAAGTGTTTTTTATCTTTAAGCAAAATGCTTCATGACAAATGATGCTTCATTAAAACTACTACGATACATCACAAAGTACTCTCACTTTGTCCCCTGGTGTCATATAATCTACACACTAGCAGTACATTTAGGGTTAGTCTACAATACACTACAAGTTAGACCAAGATTAGTGTTATCTTAGTTCCTTCCTTTTTATTTGCTACTAAATTGTTCTTTCATTTGTACTGTTAAAAACACTTTTAATACATACTAGCTTCATTCCATACAAACTTATCAGTTGATAACAGTCTTTGTTTCAAAATCAAGCAACTGTCTACATAACACTTATGGAATGCAATTATGCAGTTAAGGTGCTTAAATGAAAAAAGAAAGACACCGACAAATTTTCAAGGGTGCAATTATTTGTACTTAGTGGCTTTCAGTATCTCAAACAAAAACAAATGCTTCTTCAGAAAGACAGGATGTAAGTTACCATGACAACCTCTTAAAGACATTGACACGACTCATTATAAGGAATACACTCACCTTCAGCAGATGGTACCTTGCAGTAGATGCGTTGATTACTGAAACAGAGTAGGGCTAATGGATGGACCATGGATGTGTCATGGACAAATATCTCCCCTGACTGCATCTGACAGACCAAGGAAAAGAAGAAAAATAACATAGCAATGCCACCAATCAGAGGACCTGAATGTCAACTGTTCACTATTTTTGTAAAGAACCAGTAGAGCGTCAGTATTGGTGAGAATAAAATTTGAGGCATCGGCCTTAACCATACATGTTCTAGATGAAATATTAACACCCCGGTTGAGTGTTATTTAATTCGTACCATTTGATTACATTTAATATTTCAGCCTAAAACTGGAGAAAGGAACATTATATCAAAATGTCCAGACCTCAAAAATGATTTATCTGTCTCACTAGAAAAAGAGTTTATTACTTGCAGTCTCACCTCTTATTTAAAGTAAATATCAAGGTCACAGTGAACCTTCTTCTCTTCCAACCTAATCTTCCACATTTTTGCTGGAGCATAAATAAATCACTCTGAAAAGTGGACCCTTTAATCAATAAGAGCACAATGCCTCATACTGACTATCTCTCATATTTCTCACCTTGATCACTTCCGCACCAAGTAAGGTATAGAGGTTTTACAGTGCCATCATGTCCCCCATGGTAACGCCTCGTTGGATGGAAAACAACATGGCCTTGCTATAAACAGGCACAGCTGTACGTACGTACATACATACAGTGATGTACTGCTAATTAGTAATGCATCTGCTTCTTTCTTCATTTGCAGGAAATCGGTAGAAAGTTAGCTTGGGCTTCTTGCCTCTCCGATTGGTACAGCCTACCGCTACGCACTTAAGGACCATTTGTATTCTATGACTGGTTATACTATGAAAATATCATAACGACCACCATGTGGTGTTACTCATGCCGTACGGTCTGGTGCTAGTTACATAAAAATTCATTCCATCCAGTATGGTGGCGTAACAACAGTTGCTAATTATGACGTCACTTGCAAAACCTCTGTTAGCCTTGGGGAGGGTAGCACCTACAATTACTTTGTTGGCAATCTCTTCATGAATATTTTGAAACTTTTTACACTACACACCACAAATTGCATCCCTTGACAATTGAGCAAACCCTGGCCTTGGATAATATGGGCTAATGGCGGGACTCTCACACACGTTTGTGAATCCATGATAATGCACACAACCTGTGGAAGACCATTGCATGTAAAGCCAGGTCACACTTCATCTAATTTTACGATGTTTTACATATATAGCACTGGTGCGCCCATACAGATCCCTCCTGAAAAGAGCTTCCCAGTTTCAACTTCTCAAAGATGAGGGGAACTAACCTTGCTGAAGTAGGTAAACCATCTGCTTGGAAATGATTTTTCTGTAGCATTGACAGATCTCCGACTGAGTAGAAGCCTGTGAGAGATACTAGAAAGTACAAAGGATATTGCATTATGGGTGATGAACAGATCTACAACAGCCACAGTTTGAAAATTAATAGAGTTCATAGGCATAGGAACCAATGTGGGGATTGGGGCAAGGGGGGAAAATGCCCAGAGAATCATAGATGGGGGCATTGCCACCCCCTACAATTCACCCAAATGGGAGTGTATTTTTCTAACATGAAGTAGGCCTACCACAAAAGATGACAATGTTTAATGTATTACTAAGAGCTTTAAAATAGCTGGGGAAATTCCCTCCTGAAAACTTAAAATTTTAGAGAAAAAAATCCATGATACTCCGAATTTATCCAGCAGGGCCCTATACTCGATGCCAAATTCCATCCCCTTTGTGTTCAGTCACTGTTTGTGGGAGGTAAATTTGCTTCTCATCCAATGTTTTTCCCCTCTCCCTCCACTCAAAACCTCATTGCTATGCCACTGTTAGCGTTGGTCGTCCATTGGAAAACTTTAACATGAAATACATGATTGATCTTTTGAGAGTTGTCTTGCCAAACATTATTCCATTTGTCTAATTAACAAATTTTAATTTTCTTGGTTGCTGCATTGTGCTTGCAATTACTTTATGCTGCAGTATTTACAATTCATTGACAGATTTTGATATTATCTTTTAGAAGTTTGTGAAAATAACATATCATTTGGTGAAAATCACAACTGATTTGATTGTATGAAGGATGAACCTTACTACAATATCTAGTGGTCCTTGAAAAATTTAAGGCATCTTGAATATCAGGAATACCACCTAACTTTTCCAGTGCAAATGGATCTTCTTACTTTACTTGTGTCAAAATAGTACTCTTAACTGACAAGAAAGGTGCCATTTCTCCTGTTGTACGGTTACTTTGAGAGTACTGTTCTCTCACATCCAGAGGTGGTTACGATGAAAACAAACAACCTCCAGGAATGTTCACGAACTGCCCACAATATGAACTAATATTGCATGCATGCATTAACTACACAACAAACGGTACTATTCGTCTAATGTAACTTTTTTTTATTTACTCATAAATTTAAAATTGATAAAAACATTATGTAAGGAAACTAAAACCTTCATGATTCAACCTGAATACATCTCGAAAACTTGGCTTGAGTTTTCAACCTGTGTGTAAGACAAGATACAGTCAGTGAACTATGTTTTAAGTTATTTATATTAATGACAAACCATAAAGACTGAATACTCACTGATCTCTGAAAGATATTTTTCTCAAGTGGAGTTTCCGCTGCTCTAGTTTGCCGATGGTCGCTTTCACCACGTTTGGAAAGAACGATGCGAGGAGAACACCCTTCAAGACCAACAAAGTTGTACAAGTATCATTTAATAGTAATTGCTGATATTTATAAAAAAAAGGTGACTAATTTTTCATATTTACATCCATTTTGTAGAAATAATGTCATGCAAATGATCCCACATTATAGAATAAATAAAGCAACAATGCAACAACCACATTTCACAAACTCAATTGCAAAGCTTATTTCTCTTGCTCTTGAAACATCAAACTGTATAATATCCACAATTCCGCATTGCTTCAGAACAGTAAAATGTTCGACAAAAATATGCTAGAAATTGAATTCATCCAAAGCAAGAGTCATAAATATCCATACACTCAAACCCCAGGTATAAAATTCTTGAAATGTGTAGACTTGCTGTTGTCAACATATGCCCAAGGCTGACTTTTGTTCTACAATCTTGTTAGAAACACTTTAACAACTACAACGACATGAATTTATTTTACCTTGATTAATTCCTCATCAAAAAAATCGCTCGTGGAGTCGGAGCCCATCAAGCAATCTTTTGCCGAGACGAGCAAACCAGCCTCTTCCAGATTCTCAGCAAACTGTTGACGAAGTCCTAAGAAAGAGAGAAGATAAGATAAATGAGAGACAATATTCCTAAATTTTACATTTTATCCTCAAAATAAGATAGGAGAGATGAACATTCATTGCATATTTCTGGGAGAGCGAATGGTCAGCTTGTCGATTCCACTCTTCACATTTGTTTCACATGGTCATACTTCTACAGTCACCCAAAGCTGCAGTTAGGCTTGGCCAAGACAGCTCGATATTTCTTTTTCTTCCCAATGATTATGATCTTCTTCTGTTCAGTTTCCTGCTTTAAGAAGAACTATTCTTTTAATATGCGGCACAATGAAGATGTTGATCATCTCCATGGATACCCAGTTTTGTAGGTAGATACAATCAAATACAATAACAGACTTCCTCCATCAGGTTTCAATATCCTCCTCCAGTAACCCTTAACAAAGTTGAGTTGTTAAAATGGTATAAAAAGAAGTGGCCAAAAGGGTAGAAGACAGAATAACTTCACACACAAATGATGTAAACAAGGATAGCGAACAAGTGAAACAATTTTCACAACTTTCTTCACTTTTTTCCTTTTGTTGCATCCCTACCAAACCTTTTTAGGTTGTTGGAATTTTAACAGGAAAATTTGCTAAATTGATAGAAATGATCAGTCTTCTTTTATTTTCCCCTTAACAGTCTATTACATTAAGTTGCTGCGGTGATGATAAGATAAAACTGCATAGTTCTTGAGGCTCTCAATGATGCAAACAATCTTATCTGTCATCCAGATGTGGTGAACACACACAGCAGGGATAGAATAACACCAAAACGATGATACATATTTGCATCTTTACTTTTCGACAGATTTCTCTCAAAATCCTTTCCTGTTTAATGTTCCCTAGGGTGTTAAAAACACAGAACGAAGAAATTGAGAAGGGGGGTAAGGAGATGAGGATACAAAATCAAAGGAAAGAAAAAGAGGAGGGAGGGGGAAAAAAGATGGCACAAATCTGCTTATTATTTTTACAGCTCATCCTAGCAATGTATCCACCTTGGAGTTCACTTTGAGAGAGCAAGGTTCGAAGATGGAGAGACTGCGATACCTTTAATGAAGTACATGGTTGGCCGATGGATCAGGTGGGTCTCTTGAAAGTTTGCAGCTGACTCACGTCCACCTCTCGTGGCTTCCAGCCATTGGTCGAACAGATTGACGGACATTAAATGGTCGCTGTAGCTCTGCTCACTAAATGCTTTCTTTTCCTGAAGCAGAAGAAGATATAAGACTTATCTTCAATAAGTGCCTCTGAAGGATTACACAAGAACCAAGTGTGCATATTTTCTATGAACATTGCAAGTTTCTACAATACATGATTTCAAACACAAAAAGTAAATGTTTGCACCAGGTCTAACATTTGCACCTGGTACCTCCAAAACATTACTTCTTTTAGGTTGTTTACTGTGACATCCTAATCTGACATTTTGGTTTACCAGTTAATATAAAACCATGTATCTTACATGGTCATGAGGATGAAGTTGCTCTTACATACACACTGAAATTTTTCACACAGACAGTGTACATAAAGTGAACTTTGGATCCAAGTAGAAATTTACAGAACCCGAACCTGGCATCATCAGCTGGTTAACCCTATTAAAATACCAATGAAAACGAATGAAATGCTAGTCTGATCTGACCAGGACTTGGTTCAGTGGGTTTTTCATCTAAAATATTTTTGGCGCAGTCTTGAAGTTATCATAGATTTTTAATGCCTTTAATCTTTTACATCGGTTAGCCATTACGCTGAGGGGTATAAACAGACAGTGATGCATATAAAGGTTTGCTACATTCAGTTAAACTGTAGCATGCTAGTAAGTTGGAATACTTCCTCGATTACAGAACTGCCATGATATGAACATGAACTCACGCTCCACAAACTTGCCTGCACAGCTTGACAATGTGTGGACATGTGTGGCTAAACACCGCCAGGCTTGTGTTTTCCTGAGCTGTGTCTGTAGCTGAGCAGAAGCAATGAACACAGTTAGTTGTCACTGATTCCCAGGGAGTGCTTCAAGTCTCTGCATCAATCCGGTCAAATCATTTTTGTGGTGGAGTCAAACTTTTACTTTTGTGGTGGGGCCAAACAGGTGTTTAAGGCTCATGCACCAGGGCTATTGGCAGGCTATACTAAGCTGCAAACATACCAAACATACTTGGAGTAACAGTCCTCGAATATGTGCGACATGTCTCGTGGGAAATACACCATGGTGCATGTTGTTTCCTTTGGGTACCACAGGGTTGCAATGCAATTTCTCACCTTCATAATTGCTGGCCTGTTGTCCATGGAATCCCTGAAGGGCTCCCTGCTACTGAGTCTTGAGGCAATTGTTAAAATTGGATCAACGCATCTATCACAGGATAACGAAGAAAAAAAAAAAACAGGATCAAGAGACGTATCACCGAGTACTTGACAGGAGTATTGTTTCACCACTGTCAAACTCAACTCATTGGTTGTTATTGCATTCAGCCTGTAATTTGGTTAACAAGCAAATTAAATCAAACCATTAACATGTGATCAGCTATTTAGCTAACATTACTTTTCTGTTAATTCTTCCCACCTTTACAATTGTTTCACCCTAACCAAACTAGTTGAAAGCAAGATGGTATGGTGTACGCACAGTACAGTGAAATTTTACAGACAGGTTAAGCAATGTCATGTCCAAAACTGCAAGTGCAAAATATGTTGTTTGGTAAAAATGGCTTTAATACAACATCTACACTACAGGCCACAATATGAATGTACATGTGCCAATGATGAAATGCTATTTTATACAGGTATTTTAACTGGGCAAGGTATCTAAACATTAAAAACAGGTACTAGTTTCCATCACTCAGTCAAGAAAAAGTTTGTATCCACAGTTCTGAATTTAATAAACACTGAAGTTCTCAGTAGCAGCTTACTAGTTTTGTTGAGTTTACTTTTTCCATGAATGTTAACTCAGGATTCCTGAACCTTAAGGAAAATAAAATTTTACAACTATTTTACAGTATGACCTTAACATACCATTTCATAGCCCCTCCTGCAGAGATACATGATGAGAATGGGATGTTCCTTCAATCCTCAGGCTCACACAGGACAAAATCAAATACAACTCCTCTCTCCCTCCCCCGGCCTTCCCCTCCTCAATGTACACTGTTTCTTTTGAATGATTCCAATGATATTCTCTGTATTAGGGAGACATACTGTACATTGCAAGTCAATCTGTTGTACATGATTGGTTTCAAAGGATTGCCGAGACAACCATCTCTGGCTTATGAACAAAGCAAAACACAGACCCTTCAGTCACTCTGCCCACATGTTCAAGTCAATATGAAATTTCAAATAATCCCAACACAGACATTTTCTGTTCCAGCTATCCAAAGAGGATACAGGAGTGCACAGGATTCGGTCTTAACCCGCAAGTCCGGTTGTGGCTTTCTAATCGTAGAGGCACTTTTTTTGAGTATAGACTCCTCAATACCTGCAACACCAAGGCCCCTCTCATGATACAGTTGCCTTCCTGTGGTCAGTTATGGTCTTCAGGCTATTCTGGCAAAGTGACTGTACCAACGGCATCGTTGATCCTTGTAATCAAATACTAATTTCCAAAACCTGCATTTTGACAACATCTTGGCACCAGTTTAATTTTCTTCTCAGGACATAAAAATGCAGCAACAAATTTTTTACAGTACCACAATATTATGCCAGGCAACTACCGACAAAAATGGCATGAACCAAGTAATTGCAAAACTTGCAAAGTTATAAATATATATGTTGCTAATGAAATGGAAAATGCATGATTCGGTACAATACAGTACCTTACATCTCTTAAATATGGACACACTGGTCCATATTTATGACAAACCAGCTAAATTTAAAATGCACTTAGTCTCTTTACAAGAACCACACTATCTATAATTTCAATAGATTGAATTGCTGCTTGCTAAATTCTGGAATACAGTTATCTTTAAGATGGTGAACATTGGTCATGGATTTGTGCAATCATTTGTCAAAGACCAGCTGTCACCAACAAAGGTGGTAGCCATGATATTTTTCCACGTATTTCAGAAGTTAGCAGTGTATGATGTCATAGAAATACCAAAAAAATTAAAGCATGTCCATCGCTACACAATCAGTGAAGGAACAACCTACAAGAATGTCCAAAATTACTCCAAAAGTGTGTTAAATGAGACATACCATCCATAACTTCCCCCAAATAAGGTAAAAATGGCACGCGAACTTAACACTGCTCCATGGCACTGTGCCAAAACAAATTGATTTGACAAACACTATTCACACGACAGTAATGCAAATGGAAATCAGAACTCATTATTTGGTCTCTACGAATACCTCAGTATTTCTTTGGTTAGTCATTCAGTAGAGTGTCAACGTGTGAATGAAGAGTTTCAACTTGTGAACATTTCCAGTTCATTGGGACACCATTTTCACAAAACCTGGCTATCACTTCCATATTGCAGTCAAGGGTATTTCCTTAAATGTTGACACAGTGTTGTGTGTCTATTGACTGCTAAGTATACACACAGATATGTGAAAGCCTTGTGGGGAAAGCCAACCATTTTAGTGTTACCGTTGTTTAAAAAATACAAGCTTCCACGCATCTGTGTTGACTGGCAAAAACAAATTCACACATTTCAAGCATGGCCACAGATAACAAGGTAAGGCTGCTACTTCATTTATAACTTCAAAAATACATAGACGGCAGCACAAAAATACCAAACAAACTACTAACACAGAGGTGTTTGCACGACCAATGCTACATATAGGCTACAGGGTGGGGTGCACTTAATCCATTGAAACTTCAGTACTTTAGTACATTCAGTGGTACTAACTGTAATTTAACAGCGGTGTGCTAATCAGGCTAGTTTGAAGATAACTAAAGTATGCTACTTGCAAGTCACATGTAACTGTGAACAGTTGTAATACCTCATTTTATACTTGCTCTGTAACATCAATACAACATATCTCATACAGTAAATAAAAAGAGAAAGATTACAAAGAGCAAATAAAGTTAACAAACACAATTGCATGCTACTTTGATACTTGCTATAGTTATGGGCACTATATATATACTTTGATATAGTGGCCAGTTCATGGGGTCCATTAACTCATTCACAGAGTGGAGTACAACACTTTGTGGTTCTTCTTTGTCATTATCACACGAGGCAAGTTCAGCTACATGCAGCACTGATTCCGTAGATGAATCAATAGAGGACTGCAATTAATCCTAAAGTTTGAATGCCATCTTTCTGCCTCTTTGTCACCTCTCTGAGCTGATAAGTTTTACTGGTAGTCAGGTTAGGAGTGAATTTACATACAATGCAAGAATTCATAGAGTATAGTGAGTTGTCAGGTGATTTCTATTGGCTCTATAGGATATGTTTACAGACTAAAGGCATTCATGATCCCTCCATGGAAAATTCATGGAGAAAACGACATAGAAAAGTTCTAAAGAGCCTATATATACTGTAACCTTTTACCCCCAATCTGTGCACTTTCAAAAATAAAACAAAAAAATAAAAAGTATCGTTGGCATGTAAACCTTTATTTTGGGGTCAGGGAAAATTTGTCCTGCCTGTAACAGAAAACATCAAAAATTTTGTTAGTGCACACAAATAAGATAAATTCCCAAAATATGTTTTGACTACTTCCTCTGTGAGTCATCTAAACTCACAAAGAAAGAAAGAAAACAAACTCGGTATTTTTTAGATTTGTAGAATTTTGTCCTCCCGTCACAAAGTCCTGCCTGTAAAAATTGTGTTAGTAAATGATATAGACCTATATACTGTGTGTAGCTACATAGATAAGTTCTACACAGGCCACATACATAGTGTAACCCAACACTTTAAACAAAAAGCATGTACTCATTGCAGAAATGAATACTGTCCATGGGGTGGATTGAATTTGAAGTTATTTTACTGTTAAACAGAGGAAACCACTTTTCATAATTTTACACTTCACTTGACAAAAAAGTATGTTTGTCACACAAATTTGTATTTCTTTGTGTTTTCTTTTTAGTTGCAGTTGTTTTGTAATGTAATGATGTTAATCAAAACCCATTAATAAATAAATTAGCCTACTATTAGGGAGCTTGTCCACAACAAAATAAGTGAACTGAAGTTTGCAGTTTGCCCTAAAAGATGAAAAGGTTAGAATTTCCTAGCTTATTATGGGTGCAACTGTCTTGAGTAAAGGTCACAATTGGGTCTATCACTATCCACTTTACTCCTTCTTTGAACTCTTGTACCAAAATACCGTGTTTCGTGCACACAATGTTACCATCAGGACTAGATTTACTAAAACCGCACATGTGTTGGATAGCATCATGCCAGTCACATCAGGAATGTCCTGCCTGTCATGGTACAGTAAGTGTTAGGTTTATTGTGATATATTAATTTTAACCAGTAAAGTGCACTCTCTTACAGTGTTCATGCTAAAGGGAGGGATTGCGTGAATTCTGCATTCACCACCTGAATTCCATACAGAGATCAATCTTATGCTGGAAAATCCTGCACACTTTTCCACAGCTGAGGTGATAGCTACAATTATAAATACACAGACTAAATTGCAATAGAACCTTTACCAAGTGACATCTCCTTTGTGCCTTGACTTTGAGAATCCCTCCCAAAAAGTTTTTCAGAGAGGGATTTCTCTTCCTAGTTCGATTCCTTAGCATAAACACTGCTCTCTTACACACTGGACTATAAATGAAATATCTCCAATATTGAGATAGCTTTTAACAATTCAATAATACGTGTCAGTTTTGGTATTAAACCAAAGTTCTGCCTGTCACAGTGCCTCCAACTTGTCTTTTCTTCACTATGATGAATAATTACAACATACTGTTTTGAAGTTTTTGAAACAAGGTTGTGAACGACAATAGAAGTAATTTCTTCCTTGCTTTGGAAATTTGCCGTAATGTAGAAAATAATCTGCAACAAATTCATGTTTTGTCCCAACTGTCATGCTAGTAATGGCCAGCCACGTTCCAAATAAATACATGAACCATGTGGGAGGAGAAGCATTTTGAACAATTGTGGAGAGACAGACAGACAGACAGACAGACAGACAGACAGACAGACAGACAGACAGATAAATAGATACAGAGATACATAGATACATAGAGGGGTAATGTTGGACAAAAATTACCTATGGCTGGACAAAATTATGTCAGTCAAACCATAGATAACAAACCACCTAACACATACTTGTAAGCTAATGCACTTAATTGAGAGATTCATTACTCACCCACCCATATGACTGTTTTGTGGATCATCGAATACAATTAACTATGGAATTTTGAAATAGATTGCAATTATGTCATGGACTAGAAGGCTGAGTGGTATCAAGCGCTAAAGAGAAGACAGGAGGGAGGGGTAACTGAATGCACAGGTAAACTTGAAAGTACAACCACTACACGACACACTGAAGAATACACACAGATCGGACATCTGTCAGTGCAATATGCATGTTGAAAAGACAGCACATTTGAATGACAATAAATTTACCAGGTTTGACACTTTATATATGGAATTTGCCATCGCCATAGTAACAAACGATGAAATCTATACCTTTGTATGGGTTGTAATGGCGTATGAGGGCATGTGAAATGGGGACAATAATTACATTACTCACTTTATGAAAGGAAGGGGGGGGAGGCAGAACAGACTGTACTTTCACAGATGGATGTGTACTCACTATACAACTCACTACCCACCATCCCTCTCTGTTACATTTTGCTAACAAACTTTGACAACATCACTTCCTAAGCAGCTGCAAGTGGAACTGAAAAATGTATTGTTTTAAGTCACTACGCTATAATTTTGTTTCTGTGCAGGCATCAGTTGCATCGCAGACAAATGCGCAGTCATTCGTCCATCTGAATGTTGGTGGGGTAATTTACTCTTCCTCTGTGAAGACGCTGACTGCCTGCAGGGACTCCATGCTTGCCAAAATGTTCACTCAGAATGCAATGATGCCAGCAGAAATGGACGAGTACGGACACTTCATGATCGACAGGGATGGCTTGCTCTTCCGACACATCTTGAATTATCTACGAAACGCAGAGTTAAACCTACCAGACAATTTCAGTGAGCACAAGCAGCTTTCAGCAGAGGCTACCTTCTACCAGATAGATCCACTGATCAAGGAGATCAATTCATACTTCCACAAGGATGGGAGAATTTGTTTGAACGTCGGAGGAAAATGCTATATGACCTCCAAATACACCCTGATAAAATTTAAAGATTCTGTACTATGCAAGATGTTTACAGATGGGGACCAATCAATAAGGCGAGATGACTGCGGAAGGTTCATCATCGACAGGGATGGCCAGCTATTTCGCTACGTCCTGAATTACTTGAGGGATGGCATGCTGAGTCTTCCCAAAGATTTCACTGAGCTGAAGCAACTTTCAGAAGAAGCCAGATTCTATGGTATAAGGCCCCTGATAGAGGAACTTGATAACCAACTCGAAGATGAAGAAGACATTAATTTCATTGTGGGAGGAGTCCCTTACAAAACAAAGAAAGAAACCCTTACGAAGCAGGAAGGATCGGCCTTTCAAAAGATGTTCACGAACAAACACACCTTCAGGAAAGATACAGAGGGACGTTACATCATCGACGCAGACGGTCAAATGTTCCGGCACATCCTGGATTTCATGGAGAAAGGGAAGTTGCATCTACCGCTTGATTTTCACAAGCACCAGATGCTCTGCAACCAAGCCAGTGTATTCGATCTCCAAGGAATGGTAATGGCCATTCATGAGAGGCAGGCAGGATTAGACTTTGTTCACTTGAGTGTAGGTGGAGTTGAATACATAGTTCAGAGGAAAACACTTTGCAACATTAGGCAGACTTGGCTATGGCAGATGTTCGACACTGAAGACAGCCAGCCAACATGGATGCAACAAGGCATACAGAGAGATGAAAAGGGAAACTATATGATCGACTGGGACGGTGCTCTCTTCAGACACGTACTGGATTTCTTACGAGATGGCAAACTAAGTCTTCCAAATGGCTTTTGCCAGCACAAGCAACTGATACAGGAAGCAATATTTTACAGAATTAATAACTTGATAAATACTTTACATCCTTTTTGCTTGTAACATGCAAATATGCGATATAAATGGTCAAATTCGTAGTTTCGTAGTTTCCTCATGTCCAGTCTCTCATGAGACAATAGCTAGGAATTAAATGAAAGACGAACTACTGCTGCAAGGCATTCTTCCATCGGTGCATGATTTTTACCCAGCATTCACTTGCAGATGAGATGTATTACTGATTACTTTATGACAAATTTTTACTTTCATATATTTATTTCATTGTGGTTGCATTACTGATGCCTTACATTTTACATTGCTTGGTATGCATGTTCTGAGTTGTACTATTTCTTTTCAGTTTGTTGTTACTTTGTTTTGATTGCTATTATTGTGCAAAGTTGCTAACTGAATTAATGTATACTATGTTCATGCTTGAGAGATTCTGCAACTTTCATAAAAGTCCTAAGAAAGGAGTGGTTCTTCTCCTTGTGGCACAAGACATGCCACACATCCTGCCAGGAGACATACCAGCTAGGTACCTCGCATGTGTTTCAAGTTAATTTCTATAAAGTACCAAGTATGTTCACTTTATTTTTTTTTCAATCTGTAAGAGCAATATTGTCCTAACTTCAACAAAAATAAAATTTCTCATTCCAATTTTTGTGATGCACTGCCAGGGTAGGTACTTTTTCCACATAGGCATTATGTAATGTTCTGGAGTTGATACTGCAATACAGACACATCTGCATATGTCATTCTCTTACTACCATTATCCAGGGTCAGTGAAAATTTGAAAATTTAATGGAAAAAGGGCAGACAAATTTGCTACATGATCAAACCTCTTTGGACAATATGAATATATTTGGGGAGATTGAAAAGCCTGAAAACAAGAGATACGGTATGTATACCGGCACCAGGAATCCAAAGAGATTGGTTTGGAAGGAAAGAACTACGCAATATCTCATCCAGCTGCAACCATTGCAAAAATTTGTCACCCTATGATTACATTTTCAAGTAAACTAGAAGTAAAGTGTAGAGTTTACATTAATTTTCAACCTTTCATTGGGCTGATGACTATGCTGATAGACAGGCATAAATCCATCAATGCAAAGGCCCCATTTAGGAATATCACAGACTGTCAGTCTGTTTTTCCAGTGATTGTTGAATAAAAAAAACAGAAATTAAAGTTTGCTATGGAAAATCACAGTTTCACAATTTTGCTAACATTTTTAAACAAAGATCTTGCAGTATAAAAAATATTTAATTCATGGCAATTAACTACCAGTTCCCTGAATGCAATTTTCGATCAACGTGAACGATACTGGTGCTGTAGCTGATTGGATAAAGGTGGTGGCATTTGAAGCAATGTAGCTTAGCAACCAGGAGATTCTGGGTTTGATCCCTGGCCAGGTCACAGTAGGATGGGTTTTTCACCCAAGAGCAATCTAAGGTTTTCCTATCTGAATTGACCATGTGAAAAAAGACCAAATTCGATCCAAACTTGTTCAGTTGGTAGTCACTGGATCTGAAGTTGTAATATGTAAGCCACAGGTATTTTTAACACTTGTATGGTGGCTTAGTTGATAAAATCACTGCCCTGCAAGGATACTATGGAAACTCAACGTATCACATGACGAACAAATTTATCGCAGTTAGCCAAAACACCTGTTTGTAGTATCCATAAAAGGTGAAGATTCTTGGCTTAGCCAAAGAAACATTTGCAGCATATTTAAGTTGCTTTGTCACCAGTTAAGGCTTAATTGCGTTAGTCACCAATAGACAAACTTCCACAAAATTATCAAGATGGTTCACCTTTGAGAGTAAATTCATGAAATGTTCATCAAAACAACAAGTGCTTCCCATGAGCATGATTACAGTACTGTTAGAAATAGCCTACACACGCCTGCATGTGCACATGTAACGCTGTATGTCGCAACCATCAATAAATTTACCTGTTACAGACTAAAGTCGCAAATCCATTTTTAAGCCAGACGGATTGCTGATGAACAAAAAGAACTAAAAGTCTGCAATTTACAAATAGTTGGATGCTTGTTATGCCAATGAAATAAGCAGCCACTGATCTGGTTAGGCTATGGAGTATAAAACTTACCACGGTAGGATAAGTTTGAACTGTAGAACATATATGGCACCACAAAAGAATGATACTGTTAGGTGTGACATAGATTTCAACTAAACGGATGTTACCAAAGATACCCTGAGCATTGGACTTGATAGATCCATGTCAACATGAGGGTGTGGCATCCTTGTCCATATGAATGTGGGCATGAACTTGAGAAAAAATTTTCTAAATTAAGGTTTCATATTTTCTTCAAATGATGACAATTTTGCTATCAGAATTAAGACCATTTTTTTATGTGAGGGTCAGCATATAACCAAGAAGAGATTGTGCAACAATGTCTTTAGTTCGATTTGAGTACTGAACTTTACTTGCGCAAAATCCTACCTTTGCAATATTTGACATGGAGGATTTGCAAAAAAAATTGCCAGAATTTCACAATCTAGTAATTGATTTGATGCAAACCCTGTTATTGTCTTACACTTACAGACAATAGTCTGTGTGATTTTTAGACTGCTGAATATTTGCTGGAACGTTGCCTCCATCTCTCTCTCATATCACTGCCAAAATCCAATAAAACTTTAATGCAAATGCAAAAAGGAATAAGGAATAACTTTCAAAAAGATAATGACAAGTCCTCTTTCTACACAAAGGAATATTTGTGTTGAAACTTTTATTTTATGCACATTTTTTGGTTTCAGTTCACTCAATCTTCAGCAGTATACTGGTGAATTTAAATAATGAAGAGAGTAAGAAATAAATTATAGAGTGCACAGTGCGCTCATGAGGTCTGCAAACTGTATTATCTACTATTCCACCTTATGATCTACTTGATATCTGTCTCTGTGCACATGTGCATAAGGACAAGAGAAGACTTGCAGAGCTATCTGATCGGCTTGTCTGATACATTATTTCCCCTCTTCCTCTTTCCTCTCATTCAGCTCCTGTATTTTGTGAAACTTATCTTCAACTCAGTCAGCTGGTTGCTATGCAATTAACTACGATGCTTCACACAGTTCTATTTGAAAAGTGACCTTGAAAATGCTACTGTTGCCCAGCCTACGCAATTGCATGGTCAAATTTTCAAACGATGATATCTTCGCCCCTGTGCATTTGATCACGCTAATGTTTTCACAGCACCTACTCTGTACACTCCCCAACTCCCCTTCCAAATTTTGCAACCATACACGATCATCTGGCAGAGATATCAAGGATTTTAGCTTTTGACCACGCGTTCAAACAACCTTCAGTAAAACATGTTAGGGAACCGCATCACCACTCCATCAATCTCCAAAGCTACTCCATGTCAATCATGAAACTTGCTTCCATATACGGCTGTAATCTCCCCTTGTTTGAAAGACATTTTAGTGATATTTACATACTAAACAACTCCCATCACTTTCACTTGCCTTTGCAGTTGGTTGCTCTATACAAACCACGCCAACTCTTGTTTCGTCATATGATAATAACATGTAATGACGTCCCTCGATGTCGAAATCCGAAAAAGTCCAAACTAGTTTACAGTATTGCATTGTGGGTAGCGTGTGTCTTGCGTGTAGGCCTACATATCAGTAGTACGTATACAGTACGTATATGGAGTAGAAAAGAAACAGTGTAGGCCTAGCAACCAGAGAAAGATTTTAAAACTTGTCACGGAAGTGCACCACCGCACCTCTGTTATCATTTTTGTCATTTTCATGTGGAAAACTCAATTACCTTTGTGAACATGAAGTATGATAACATTTGGGATTTCCATTGCGGATATTTTCCACATTTTCTTCGACAATCAAGAGGGAAAATTTCGCAAGTGTGTTGAGATGTGCAACCTTTGTTTGGATCAAATATTTGTGCGATTTATCTTACTTGGAACGATTATATTGGATCATACTCTTGGATCATGTGTTCCCAATGTTCTGAGTGAGTTTAAAGAGATAATTTGCTGTAAATTGTGAGATTCGAATGATTTAAAATGTTGAATTTTTGCTCTTTCTTGGTGAGCTCCAAGGACGATCTGCCATGTGCGTTGCAATGTTACGTAATCCAATTACCTCGACGTTAGCAACAGTACGAAATGGGCATAGCAACCCGGTGACTGAACTCTCTGCATTTCATACCACAATGTTAAACTGACATGAATGGCAATACATATAATAGACAAGTGGATGCGGAAGTAGGAAGGAGACGAAAGGATGAATTCTTAAACTACTTTCACCCTTATCAAAAGCTTACAAATTTGTCACTGTCAGACTTCTGTAGAAACCTGTGCAATCAAGGCAACCTGTGGTTAAGAGAGTGTGTGCAGTATCATACTCCAAACATAAAAGTGTACAAAGTACTAAATGTACGCAAACATAAGGTAAACATGGTATCTCATCAAAAGCAACAACAACAACATTGCAACTCAGTGCAGATTTGGATACACAATGCTGGGTTCTAAAAGTCTGCACTCCTTTTATCAACACTTAGTATTATAAATGAAATGGTTAATTGCCGGCCTCACGACCAGCACACAAGCTAAATATGACATTTTGACAGACAAAGCCAACAGAAGTAAAATAAAAAAAAACATGTGAACACAAATTGACCCATGTGCATTCCAATTCCAAGTCAGACTGGGGTAGACCAATAAACAGAAACTTAACACTGTGGTTGTTTCATTAACATGATCTCCTGACACGCAAAGACACTACCTGATCATTCTCAGCACTTTCATACTTGGTTCAAGGGGTTACAAGGTTAGGCTGGTTTCTCAGTTATTGTTTGGATTTATTTTATAAATTTCTGTGATGCTTCAGATTGTTTCTTTTACACGTGTTTCATCACTGTTAGTTTCATCTGTATCTTGCTACTTTGTTGCACGTATATATGTGATCTCACGATGTTTTAATTAAACCTTTGGCTCAAATGTAACTTTAATAATACCTCATGGAATAAAGTCATCTTTAACACAGGAGAGTGTATTTGTTACTTCAGTTTTCATCTTGGTGACTGCTACTGCTGGTGATGATGATGATGAAAATTTGCATATACATCACAAGATGTCATTGGTGAACTGCTTCAACTTGCTATTCAAAGCCTTGCAAAACAGGCAATGGTCAAAGCGATTGTAACTCACCTAAATACCGTGGACATCACCAAAGCTTTGGCCAACCTAGGTTCTGCACCGATGCAAGAAATTTTACGTCCCAGTAAGGTTAGGTTTTCTTCCTCGTCAAGAATGTCTAGTTCCTGGAGTTCACTGACTGCTTTTTCCACTGAAATGATCAGAGTAAAAAGGGATGAAATGCACCGTTGTTTCGGAGTTGTACGAGAAAAAAAAAAGGCGATGAAATCTTATATTAAATGGTAAGTGCAGATGAACTGATATACACACTCTGCATGTGGTAAATCATCTCTTTAAAACTCTCACTGGATCACCTATAACATCAATGCCACGATGGAACTCATACCAGCCAAATATGTAGAAGCTTTGGGCATGAAAACTTAAACTTGATACCAAAACCATTCACCCTGATTGCAATGCTAATACCGAGTCTGTAGCTGTGGGGTGAAGATGCTGCAAAAGTGTGTTTGGCTGACGTTTCATGGCATGCTTTTGAAACATCCGAGTTAATAATTATCAATGGTTTGTCACAGAGAGGAGTGGCAAACTTGGATACCACTACGATTCCAAATTCCGAGAGGACAAATACCAAAAGAGCTGTTTGTTGCTTTGTCCACCAAAATGCAATCATGATCAAAATTACAAAATATGAATGAAGCTTGTTGTAATGCTCTTTACGCGAGACTGCCACATCGGGAAAGAGATCGACGAGGATTAAGATCAATAACGATCAGTGAGGATTAAGGATAACAGGTGGCATAGACACAGAGGAGCACAAGAGGGTCATGGAACCCCCCTGTTGAAAAATCCTGGCTATGCCAGTGAGGACAACTATGTTATCAAAGCAATTTCAAAATTACCCAACAGATTTGATAACAAGTGCAATGTCTCTGTTCCTGGACACAGTAACTCTAACAATGTTGATACCAGTAACTCTGAAAATGTTGATATCAGTAACTCTAACCATGTTGATACCAGTAACTCTAACCGTGTTGATACTGCAAAATTTTGCTTGTCATATTCAAAGCAAATTAACAACTCAAACATGGTATGGCAATTCACATGTAGGGCTCACCTGCCGACACCGCTGGGGGTTGGAGAGCCTGACTTAGAAACTCCGCCACAGGGATGTGCGGGCTGTGGACCTTGGACATGATGACGATCTGCTCTAAAGGAACTCTCAGGATTTCGGGCACCTCGTATGGATCTATCGTCGAACGAAGAGGAAAGAGGAATCGTGAGATCAGACAAGACAGTGGATATAATCAATAAACATCGGGAAGTGTTTACAAACTTGAAATTCTCCTTTTGATAAGCCAGTGTCTTTGACAAAGGCAAGGGCAGGTTGATGATCAAATATTAGAACAGTGCCTTTTGGCAAAAAAAAAAAAAAAAAACAAGTTTATGACAAAGTAGATATTTATGTGTAGAATACATTGTTCGAAATTTCATTACCATTACATATGGGGTCATAATGAACTCTTTCGTTTTAACTCTTGATTAACTCCTTTTCTTTTTTTGGGTATCTAAAGGCCCCAAAGTTGACAAAAATGTTGAAGCAATCTCAATTGTCACAAGATGCATCTGAAAAGGACATGAAGTATATACAACACTAGAGTAGAATGAAAACCTGTCAGCATGAACTGTAACAATCCGTATTTTTCTGTTCTCATTCAGAGTTCCCTCAAATCCATTATAATTTCAAACATTTCTTTCCTAATTATCACACCAGAGAAATGTCACAGTCAATGACATACCAAACTTTTGTAATGTGTCATTGGTAAAGAGGTGATAACATTCACCAGGCTGGCAACGTCCAGCGCGCCCCTTCCTTTGTTTGATGTTGGCCTTGGACACCCAGAATAGATCCAAGCAGGATACCTAATGAAATGAAAAACACCATAAAATATCCATCTCATACAATACATCACTATGGCATGGTAACACATACCTCCTCAAAAAGAGGGCGCCCTCTTAGCAGTAAGCAGGTCACATGACCTTCAAATATGAACACTAGGATCTGGTACTATTTTTCACCGTTTTATGCAGTATCTAGTCTCGACAGCTGAAAATGCTTAACTGGCCAGAGTACCTGTCTCTGATTAATAAATACTGCCATTGCCTCATGGACAGTTCCTTGACTCTTTGAAATGTTTACAACCAAAATGATTCCCTAAAAGACACAGCAAAGAACTATTTTATTAAAACTTGATCTGGAAGTATCCAACAGTTTGCCTCAGTACTCAATTCCTGTAAACTTACAGCAGATGCCCAAGGGCATAAAATTGACTGAGGATTTTCATGTGCGATTTAATGTGACTATGTCTATCATATTTTGGACTACTTACCCCAAGATTCATCTTATACCGCTGTTCTTTGTGCGTTCCTGTGTTGACAACATAAACCACATCGTCGATAGTGATTGAAGTCTCTGCGATGTTTGTGGCAAGAACTACCTTCCGACGGCCTTCTGGCGGTCTGATGGTAACGACGGGAAAAGACAGAAACAATCAGAGGTGTTCGAGGTTGGGAGAAGCCCAGAGAACGTAAGAGGGCTGGACCATTTCAAACTGGACCTAAGAGGACCCTTACCTTTATCAATAGGTGGGCAATACAAAAGACAAAATAGCGTGAACAAATTGCACACAGTTTTTTGGTTTGTTTTTTTTTTCAAATAAATGGTTGAATTGGTTAGCAGTCAATGCAATTTGACCTCTGCTGTTTCAGCAATGACATGGTCAGCCATCCTGGGCTACATCAAAATTGAGTCTCTAGATATTGGGAGAACATCAGCCATCTCTTTCAGAGAACTGAACAGGTTTTATTTCCACTTTTACAGCAGCAATTTCAAAAGAGCTACTACTAGGTGGCTTTGCAACTGCATTTTATGCCATTTGCCATCACTTTGCAATCATTGCAAACCTCCAGCTTTAAAGTCATGCCTTACTCTAAGAGGACATTCAATGAAGGAATTCCCCACAGAAGCATTGCTTTCTTGTAGGTACAGATCCAGTTAGTGCCATAGTCTACCCTTATCTTACCTTGACATTACAGGACAAATCCCCACGTGAAATTTCACCTTCTGGTGTTAATCAATTCTGCAAAAATCATCAGGAACAAATTCGTTGGGGGAAGCCTCTTTTAAGTGACATTTACATTGCCATCACAGCAGAAACATAACACTAGCATTTGGTAACTTTGTGGGAATCAGTGTGCTAAAATCTCCCACACGATGCTCATGTCAGTGCTAATGGTGGACGCGTGACATTCACTTCCATTGTAGAGTGTTGCTGAATCCAAAACAGGAAACTACAGAGAATTAAGCTGAAGTTAGGCATACTAACCATTGCACTTTGCAATATCCAAGTACCTTTTGTTAATCAGTGTTATGATTGACACAGGTGAAATTTTGTTCTGCGACGATGTCGTCAGACTTTTAAGATTACCTCATGCATATGCAATGCTCTCACCTATGAAATATCTGCTGCTGTTCACTGAGAGGGATGCTGGAATGAACTGGGTAGACACAATGACGATCATCCTTAGAATAGAGAACAAAATATAACGCAAAACATATGACACATCAGAACATGAACGAATGGAATGTACAATTTACAGCACGTACGCAAAATGTCTCATTGCGCGATACTTTTTATCTTTGGTGTAAACAAGGGTACACCTGTTGGTACTATCGCTAACATTAATGGATTATTACAGAATTCTGTGAATATTGAAGGATCAGACTTTGTACATTTATTTCTTTTCCTGCATTTTGGCTTTTCCAAACCAGAAAGCCAAAAGGCTTTGTGATTCCTTGCTACATGGTTATATTATAACAAACATAAAATATCCACATGACAAGTATAAGATCAACTGCAGTTATTTTTCTTGATACACCACAAGCCTTTACCCCAAAATGACCTTTATTTTGGTGACCTGAAATGACCGTGACATTTGACATCCACCAAAAGCAATAGGGATCACCTACCCAGTATGGCCAACCAACACATCAAGTATGACATCAGTCAACATTACCCTTCTGGAGTTAGTGTGTTAGCAAGGTTTGACCTCAGGTGACCTCAAACGACCTTTGACCTCCACCACAAACAAAAGAAGTCTTTTACTTAGTATATACAATCTGCACATCAAGTATGACATCAGTCAAGGTTAGACTCCTAGAGATATTGTGTTTACACATTTTTACAGTTCGACCTCTGGTGACCTCAAATGACCCTTGACCTCAACCAAAACAATAGAGCTCTTTTGCTCATTATTACCAACCCACACACCAAGTATTACATCAGTCATGGTTACTCTTCTGGAGATATCGTGTTTTCAAGTTTTTACAGTGTGACCTCTGGTGACCTCAAATGACCTTTGCCCCTCACCAAAGATGATAAGGATCATCTACTCAATATGACCAACCCACACACCAAGTATGACATCAGTCACAGTTACCCTCTTGGAGATAATGTGTTTGCGAGGTTTTCACAGTTTGACCTTTGGTAGCGTCACATGACCTTTGACTTCCACCAAAATCAAAAGGGGTATTCTACTGCCAATATTCAATCACACAGGAAGTATGACATCAGTCACAGTTACCCTTCTGGAGATACTGTGTTTAAAAGGTTTTCACAATTTGACCTCTGATGACCTCAAATGATCTTTGACCTCGACCAAAAACAAAAGGAATCATCTACGTTATATGAACAACCCACACACTAAGAATGACATCAGTCACAGTTACTCTTCTGGAGATATTGTGTTTACAAGGTTTTTACAGTTTGACCTCTGGTGACCACAAATGACCTTTGATCTCCACAAAAAGCAATACGGATCATCTGCACAAAATGAACAACCCACACACTAATATGACATCAGTCACAGTTACTGTTCTGGAGATATTGTGTTTACAAGGTTTTTACAGTTTGACCCCCGGTGACCTCAAATGACCTTTGACCTCCATCACAAACAATAGGTATCATCTGTTCAATATAAACAATCCATACACTAAGTTTGACATAAGTCACACTTACCCTTCTGGAGATATTGTGTTTACAAGATTTTCACACATTTTCACCTCTGGTGACCTCAAATGACCTTTGACCTCGACCAAAAACAATAGGGATCATCTACTCAATATGACCAACCCACACACCAAGTATGACATCAGTCACAGTTACCTTTCTTGAGATAGAGTGTTTACAAGGTTTTCACATTTTGCCCTCTGGTGACCTTAAATGACCTTTCACCTCCACCAAAAACAATAGGGTTCATCTACCCAATATGGGCACCCTACATGCCAAAAAATGAAATTACTTAGAGTTACCCTTCTTGAGATAGAGCGTTTACGAGCAGCGTCACACACACACGCACACACACACACATACACGCACACACACGACAGCAGGACTGCACAGATTCCCCTGCCTACAGCAAGGAATCAAAAAAGCAATTGGTCACGTACTTAAGTAAAAATCTCTCCACTTGTTTTGAAACCGTATCCCTGATGCAAGATACCGGATATGAATGTTAATAATCATGAAATACACAAAAGAGACAAAAAAATAAAAAACAAATATAAGCAAACAGTTTCCAAAATAAAATTTGCATCCACTCACTGATGGCCAGGTATCTTGAAGTTTGTCATACACTGCCTTTATATCCTGCCAGCCAGGGAGAAAGACAAGAATAGCACCCTGAAAAGGCAATAGAGACGGTGAAAGAGGATGGCACTGTTTATTCACAAACACCCCTTACCATGAACTAAAAGTAGAGTTCCTCTGTACACAGTACCAACTACATTGAGATGCTAATAAAGTGCTATAACCTGTCTGTAAGCAAGGGACTTTGAATAGCATACTGTGACTTTCTGCAACTCTCTTTCGTATCTAAAATTTCAGAATAATTCTTAGTAACTTAAGTTCTACTATGAAATTAATTTCTATGTGAATATTGTTTCTTAGAAGTTGAAAACAAAAGAGAAATTTTGCTTCAAATTGATGTATGATACTGCTGCTCTAGTTGTATATTAATGATCATACAATTTGTATATTAATGATCATACAATTTCTCAGGTTTATATCCTTAAAATGTGTCCCTTTACACAGAGATCATTCCATAATTTCACTGTAAAGGCCACTTACAGGAGGTTTCTTTGAATCCAGATATCTGACCACATCAACAACCAAGTCTTGATCTGTTTCTGGAGCCTCAGTCTCATCCTTGGGGTATATCGATGGACGATGATGCCTGATACCTGCCTCTTGGAGTCTATTCATCACTTCCGGGAGGAAGCGTTCTTGAACCTGATACATGCGGCCTTTCACGGAGATGAGAGGACATCTGAGGTCAGACAGAAAGTGACCAAAGAAACAATTCCCAGGGAAAATTTATAAGAACAAAAATTATGCTTAGAAACGGCAAGAAATGTAAGACTGGGTTTTAGACTTAAATTTCAGACTTAAATTTCAAGAATTCTGAGGGTGTTTTTCATTAATTTGAGTCACTTGCAATTGTGTGCGAGGGTAAATTATCAACATGAAAGGCATTATGGTAGAGGCAGTAATAAAAAGAGTCCATTCTGCAAACCATTTCTGAAACCCTACAAAACCTTTACATAACACTGTGTTTAATACAGGTAGAAGACCAACACCTTACACCCACCTGTCGAAATATCTTGAAAACATCTCTGCATTGATGGAAGCGCTCATCAGGAGCAATGAGAGGTTGCTGTTGACTCTCAGTGCATTCTTCAGCAGCACCAAAAGGAAATCCGTGTTGATGTCTCGCTCGTGAACTTCGTCAACTACCACGTGACTGATGCCTGTGGAGGAACATCACATGGATGTAATAAGTGATATACCATCTGTATGTTGGTAAGCAGGCAATTGTGGACTTAACAGATTGTCAACTACAGTTCGTAGTGACCAGAGTCTCTCCTTTCACAAAGCTCAAACTTCACAGTGGTAGTCAAGTTTGAAGCTGATCTAGCGAGTTCAGCACATAGAGCAGAAATCCTATTTTTGATAATAAATGTTACATCCCATATCATTGCCATTTACATTCCCTTTCATCATACACTTGGATAAGACTATGTTCTTGTACCTTCTAACTAGCAACTCATACTTTTCACAAGACATGTCTTCCAAGAAAACGTCTTCAATTGATGCAGTGTTTTGAACTGACATTAACATAAGCAAACTATCTAACTAGAGTCTACTTTGTTACACCTTTTTCCACTTATAATCTCCACATCATTCTTTTCCCAACAAAAAACTACTCAGTGATTCATGCTTTACCACAATGTTACATACAAGAGATTGGAAACTTCCAGCACCATTGCCCTGCAAAACTTTTGGGCCTAAACTGATGTCATTAAATGTCAAGTTATTTCACAGACGGTCAAATCTGTGTCACAGAACTTACATTCCACTTTGCTGTACATTCTTTGTCTCTATAATGGCTGCTTATCTCTTTGTTGGTTGCCTCGGTTACATTTTGAAGTTTTTTTACTTTGGGCTTGGCAGCCATGGAAAGGCGACCTTGCCACAATGAAGATTACATCACAAAGCACATCAAAAACTTAGCCTGAGCTAATCCAAGCATTGCCATGGGTATGTGCCTTCGATATTTTATTTTTGCTCTGTAGGATGGTACCCTATAAAAATTGTTCATAAAATGCATTTGTGCGATTAAGTCAATGCTGGATAATGACCAGATACTCTACACAACACCCATACATTCTGTATATATGCACCGAAATGTTTTGTAACATACTGAGGCCTGAACATGACTCAGTGTTTAACAAGAAAAGAAACCCATGCAGTACAACCTTCTGTATTGCAAAATTAACTTCATCCTTTGATTCTGTGTGACACTGCAGGGAATTATTAAAAAAAAAATGATGCAAAAAAAAACATTCTTCATAAACTTGCATTTAATATGAACTTTAGAGCAGACAACTTTTAGACACATATGTCAAATTTGGTACTACTGCACCAAGTCCTGCTGGAGTGATCAGTGCTTGGTGTGGAAAGTGCAAGTGTGACTCGACATTACCTTCAAGAGTGGGGTTGCTCTGGAGTTTCTTCAGGAGAATTCCAGTTGTGCAGAACAGGATGCATCCGTCGCTATGGGGGAGTTGGGTCTTTAATCGGACTTGGTAACCAACCATGTCCCCAACGCGCTCCCCTCTCTCGTCTGCCACTCGTTCTGCGACTGATATTGCACTGATCCTACGTGGCTGTGAAATAGGGCAGTGAAAGGAATGTGATGAAGGTTAATGGACCTCACAGTGTTTTTCTTGCATAATTAAAACTATAAGAAATATAAGAAGGGTCAGCAAAGAGAAGACTATATTACCTTCAAATATGATAATCAGTAAAACTTTTACAAACGTGCCAATGATCAAGAAAGAGATGCCTTGCCTTGTTTACATCTAACCTTTAGAATGCGTGAGGATAAAATGATGGAAGTATGCATCTTTTACATGAAAGCTCTGCACAGGACAAGTACACATATAACTGGTGCTGGTCCCACCGGGCCATTACAAAGGATGTCACCACAAAGAAAACATGCACCAACTTTGCAAGAAGGTTAAATGACCTTAAAGAAGATTGACACAGTTCTAGATTGAAGTTTGGACAACCTAAGCACAGCAATTTCAAGGTGACTTGTGTTCGATTTGTAATACTCTTAGAATTATTCATACATTCTTCTTTAAAGCAAATCTTTTGGGAAGGCCTCATTCATCCATCATCACAGAGGCAACATTCCGTGATTGAAAGAGAAGAAATTGCCCTTACAATGAACACCATAATAACACGACTTTGGATCAATCCCTCTATAGATGGCACCCAAGAATTGACTGCATCAGCATATGCACTAAATGATCTTATACATCACAAATGATGGACTAAACAATGGTTTGAACAATAATATTGGTTTCCAAAGTTGGTTTTGTCATCCAAGCACTGAATTAAGAAGCTGTTCGTGAGGATAGTTTGTATGTTCTTATGACATGGTGGTCCAACCTTTTGCTACTGTCCACCATTCTCTTAAAGCGAATTAAGGTGTTTGCTTTACAGAAAACAATCATTTTTTAAAAGCAATGTTAGTGGACATAGAATGGAAGATCATTCAAAATACGAAAGGACAGTACAGTATTTTCCAGAAATAAGTTTCTCGTAGATAAAAATGCAGTTATTTGTTGCCCAACAATAATCCGTTCACCCAATCGTTCCAAAATTCAAATGGAGCATCTTCTGTTACTCATCAGCTACATCATGTTTCAAGGTGATGAAGCTTCAGCAGATGTTTATTGATGAGACCAAATGGTTTAAGAATGATTAAAGCTATTTTCTTTGTATGCCATGTTGGTGCATTCTAAATGCCCTATTTCCCTTCAAATGGCACTTGATACCCTGATAGCTTTTAGCTTTGGGTTGAGACAATCATTTATTGCACCTAGCATAGTTTATTCACAGATATATATAAAAAGGATTTCAACATACTTGTGTTACAACAATATTGCACTTGGCACCTTCCTTCCTTTCCAGATAACTGTCCAATATGAACTGAGGCACCTGAGTTGTCTTGCCACATCCCGTCTCTCCGGAGAGAACTACCACACGATTGTTCTCTAAAAGAGAGAGGATCCTTTCCCTGCATATATGCACAGGGAGAAAGATAATATGATACCTAAATGGGACAAGGTTCTCTAACTTCAAAGAGTACATGATGAAGGCTCATGGAGACAATGTGTACACTGAAAGATAAGTTGACCAGCAATGGGATTAAAATTGTGGAAATATTAATGGCAGGTTAAATGTTACCTACTGTAGCAGTAGCGTAGTGGTGGGAGGCATAGTAATTGAGTGTCGACAAATAAGTGAGGAGAGACACAGTGTAAGACAAACGAAATACGCTATAATACAACTTTGGTTTCAACTTAAAAATTACTAATTCTTCAAAGTAGGACTGCAAAAGAGGATAACTTAAAAAAAAAAAGCATCATTATATATTAACTGGTGATTAACAACCTTTCAGCTGCTATTGGCAATTCTGCAGCGGACCGTTTAGCTGGGGTCTGATGGAAACTTGTCTGCTGCCACCTATCATGCAAGAATTCACTTCGCTGAACCAACATCTCTTCACTTTTTTCTTGCAGTGGTTGGCCAGTTATGATATCAGATGTCCTTGCAGTGTCTTCCTTTTCACCCAAATCAAATTCATCCACGAAATTCAGGTCTTTGTATTTAGCAACCAATGATTCCTAACAATAGAGGGCAAAACACAAACAATCAAATTGAAACAAGACAAATAACTTGTTTTGTATTGGCTGCTTTTGTAATTTACATATTAGGCACCATCAAATCATCTGTCGGGTACTCATTAATATTTTAGCCAAGGATCTCCAAGGCACATTATTTTTCCTTTCTCACTATTTTAATTATATGAATCTGGTGTTCACTGTACTGTGCAGATGAAAAGTCAAAATATCATAAACAGGTCAACGTGAATTAGATGCCATATCTTTTCCTAAACCACTCATACAACTTGACAATGTTTGAACTACCATAAAATCATGAATGCAAAACAAATTTAATGAAATAAAATGAGTTACAGTGAAAAAGACTTTTGTAAAGACATTGGAAGAACCTTACGTTGCATGAAATATTTAGCACAAATAATTACAGCCATGTTCAACAAATTTGAATATGCGACACCGTACCTCTATACCATTGGGCAATGTCCAGATTCTCCTCTCAATGTCCTTTGATAACTGCACAAAGTCAGGCAGTGAATGCTTCTGGAAGTGTTTCTTAATGTCGTCTGGGTTTCTAGTAGAGGTTCCGTCATGAGGCAGTCCATCTTCCCTCAATACTCCAAGTTTCTGCACATGCAAATTCATTACAGGATATTCTCAAAACAATTCTTACTCCAGTGTGAGACTAACAAATGTTAAAATGTCCTGTTTCAAATGTGGAATATCAGACAATGCTAACATACCCTAGCAATCACATAATGCAATGGGTACCCTTGCATTTTGTGACTTACAACAGACACTCAAGTTATATTCTGTTTCTATATCTACTTGCATATATGAGCCAACTACATCAAAGCAAATATGTAACATAAAGATGATTGGTTTGTCTGTGGGGATACTCTATAGTATAAAACATTAATGAAATTTCAGCATTCTGTTCAAGTTAGCTGTCTCTACTCTGCAAACACAAAACACCAAAGAAGATCCACACTGTACTTTTTCTGATCTGGTTCAGGCTTCAGTGATATGCAAACTCTCACTAAAAACATTATTTACCACCAAGTGGACACAGGCCAAGGCCGCCGCTGATCTTTCTGAATCAACCTTCCTTCTACCGAGCCCTGCAACGGCGATCTCTTGAGGCCATTTCAGCCTGAGGATCGTTTGGTGTAAATCCCTGACCTGCCTTGTTTCATATCGTATGAGCCGGTTGGAATTTGGTAGTTGGGAACTCTGGAGTAAATTGTTGAGGGTCTGTTTTGGGGATCCAAACTGAGACAGAGCCTGAAATCCTGCATGGTCAAAGATTAAAGCCTTGGACAACTCTAGGAGAGATAGAAAGAACAATAGTAACATTAAAGTAAGTAAACCAGTGAATTCAGAGAAATATTCTGTACATACAGTAAACTAGTTTAATAATGGAAAAAGCAAAGAATCATTTTCATAGCATCTGAATGAAAAGGGCTTCATTTACCTTTATATAATCAAGAACTGGACTCGCCAATTTAAGCACACTGAATGTAAAGAGGCAAATAAAGTAACATATCAACAGAGAGTGCTTTCATTTCTTCAAAATAACTTCGCAAAATAAACTACTGTAAAGTAAAATATTTTATCATTCATGAACCTAAGCCTTTTTGCAGCAGCAGCAGCAGCAGCAGCAGCAGACAAAAGTTGTGAATATGATGTATCCTTGAAAGTATTTGAAGCACTCTGGGAAATAAAAAAAATATCGCATAATTGTGGGAGTCAAGGCACAGGAGGAAGGTTTAAATGAGAAGCACATGAAGAGAGCTAATAATTCACAAGACTGACGGCACTAAGGAAGAACGTATTGGATATTATTATAAAATGAAAAAATTTAGCACTGCGTGCTTGTTAACATTACTGACTTTTGTTAACCACTTGTATTCAGATATGCTTCTCCTAAACAAGGTGTATGCAGAAATGATTCTATTAAGCATGATGTATGCAGATATGGCAGTAATGTATGCATTGAAAAGTAATGGGCGGTGTAAGTACCAGGTACAGTAGGAATGTCAGAACATGAAGGCCTTGTTTAAAATAACCTTGTGGAATGACCTTGAACAATTTATACCATTGAATAGGCTTGCATAACCCTCAAATGTTGGTGGAATAGGAAAACCAGTGACCTACTGTTACAGTGTGTGAAATAAGCTTACCATTGTCAGAATTCTTTTTGAACCTCTTAGCAAAAACAACGTATAGACCTTTTTGTTCAACTGCTATTGGCATATTTGTGTAAATTTTCCAATGCACTGTTGTATGAATGGGCAGATTCTGTAACTGATATTGATCATGACTTTGAAGAGTATGAACCTCAAAAGTTAGCTAGTTGACTTCACCATTTTTTCGGGGGGGGGGGGGGAAATCAAAGCAAAGACGATTTCTAAGTGTGGTTTTAAAGAATGCATTATTGGCAAACTGTGAAAAAGTTGCAGCCAGACACATAGCCACAGTGAGGCATGGGGAGCATGTGTCCCCAAAACATTTTCAAAAATATTTCAACAAGACAAGGTCCTTCCTTTTTGGCATACAAATGCAGAGAGAAAAGATGGACATCTTGGACCATTTTGCATGTAGAACTCTTGAAAAAGGCAACAAAGTTTCAAAGGGAAAGGCCAGCAAAATTGCAACATTGATGTGCCCCCTCGTTGGTTAGTCTGGCTATGGGTCTGGTTGCGACAATGGTAAGTTAAATATTTTTTCAAATATTTTCTTGTGTAAAGAGCTGAACTACTTTTTTGTTATGGTTCTGGTGATAATACCAGTATCAATTGTGGCAGTATTGATGATACCAACTTCACTGGTCAGTGAAAGCTTAACACAGTAACATATCATTATACTGTGTGGAAAATACTGATGCAGTATGGCACATGATGAGGGTGTAACAAAATATGAATTACCATGATTTGACTAGCAGCTAGGTCTCAGGGGCTTTCCAGTTTCATAACTATCAAACATTAACTCTAACAGAGGCTAGCAATGGTCTTGGTAGGACAACGAGAAACATAGGGATCTTGGGATAGGCCTAGGCTAAATCAGTTACAATGGGTAATTGTTTTCCACAAACTTTGGCATTGTATTACATTCTGAGTGGTTACATCACCTGACTTGAGAATTCCATTAATCCTATTAGTATTACAACTAAAGTTCTACTGCCGAGGAAGGCCTACAGAATTAGTGCCTGGAAGTGACATCAACAAGGTATCAGACAACTTAAAGAATTGGTATAACCCCATACTATAGCATCTGTGTCTTTTCTTTTCTTATTTTTTCCCTTTGGAGAGTTTTTTTTTCCTCTCCTCAGGCTTTCAATGTTGTGGGTTTTCTGTGAAATGAACAAAAGTTTAACCTGTGGAAGAAGTAGCCTACTAGAAGCTAATTCATGAAAGGGAAACAGGTTAATGGAGGATTTGAACCTAGGATGTCAAGATAACAGTTGCATCATAAATCTAAAGCTTAACCCATTACGCCTTGAGGGCCAATTTTGTAGGTGGGTTTTCGAAAGGTGGTGTCTATTGACCCGGATGCAGACTACATTATTCAGGCTCTTCTTGTTATTGACCCGGACATAACTTTGGTATTAATTGAGAATTCAAAACTCTATAATTAGTGTAATGATAGCCTAAAAGATGGATGCAACACTCATGGGAATCAAGTTGAAGTTGGCAAGTCTATTCAGATGGTAGGACTTCTAGAATACCGTAATTGTGCCATAACTTCATAATTTGCTAGTCTGGCTCCATAGATGAAGATTTGAGACAATTGCCCCAATTAAAGGCCGACTCTATTGTCGAACTTCTCTTGCTATTGGTCCGGACGCAACTTTTGTGTTCAGATGGCTACGTTAGTAGTGAGACTTGAGCCAATTGACTCAGAATTCAAAGCCTTCTTTACGTAGGGTACACCAAAGAAATATACAGAGCGATTGGTGGGCTAAATTTAGCTCTTCTATCTTGCTCCGATGTCCCCAGTTACACTATGTATTATATCATTTGAGTCCGGGTGAAAAGTGTTTGATACTGCGTTATATTCAACTGGAGTCCGGGTCAATAGACACAACATTTTCGGAAATGCATACAATACACATAGGCCTAATCCAACCTAGCCACGTAGCACTAACAGTATTTATACTTTCATGTACTATAAATGCCCTCTTCCCTTCCCCGATCCACCAAACCCTGTTTAACTAACACTAGGCAATCCATTCATCATTCAGTCTATTATCAGCACGAAGCCCATTCAACATACAGCCCGTTCCACTACACTGAATATGCATGATAGCCAGTGACAGCATCCGTCACTTTCGAGCACCTATTCTTAATTAGAATCTTAAACTGCTTGCTGACCGTATGTGGTTACAACCAAACTGCATAATACTTGATAGGCCTATGCCAACTGCACAGCATTGCTGCCCTTGTCAGTTATGATCATCGGGCTAACGTAACACTAACAGCAACGTCCCCAACACAACAGAGAAGACCTACTCGAGGACTTCTTTCTTTTTCGACCAGGCAGGGCAAGACTGCGACAGAAAGTACGGCCAAAATAGCAACCACATATCGAAATTTCTTGTGTTTGTTCCAATAAACGTGCACAATTCAAAGTAAGCGTCAATGTTTTTTGACGTGATAGCTTCAACCATGTGCACACGGGGGCTGCCATTTTGATTTTAACTTAATACGGAGTCCTCTAGGGTATATATCGGGGATATCAGTAACATGATAGTATTTCCAGTTCCTCATGCAGTTTCCATTGTGAAATGGGAACAATCACAATGGACGAACGATAAATAAAATTGTTTACGGGTTACATCAGTGGTTTTAACCCTTTTCAGATCCAATTTTACAGAAAATACCAATCAAATCCTTGTCTGAATGTTCAGTCAAGCTCAGCCTGCGGACAATTACTGCGTAGAGCTTTATGGCATAACACCTTAGTGGTCTATAATATGTGGAAATTAATATGTGGAAATTAATTAATGAGAGAATATTGCACGACTTGCATTAAATTTCAAAGCCCTTTGGGAATCATTAGTGTAACCAATGAAGTTCGCTCTGTTAAATGTGATCATGCCTAAATGATTGAAAAAGTAATTGAAGGGACAACAAGTATTGCTTTTTCTGGTTCTGACTCAATTTAGTATGGTACTCCTTTTTTTTTTTTCAAATGTCCATACACTAGCATTGACCGCCCCCGTGAGTTACTAAAGCTCCCCTGTGTACAACCCAAGGATGGAAATCGAGATGTGCGCTTGTCCTTACTATCATGAAGAGATCCTAGACATCTTGCTACTTTGTTTCCACACTCATTTTCCCGTTGCGTTAATCAATGCCATGAGTAGCCTACAACGTATTTCGGGCATACACTGACCATCCACTGATCCTACTAATCTCCGCCGCAAGGACTGTAAAATGATAGTCAGCGACCGCCACATACAGTAGAGGGACCGTCGGGATCATGCACGGCTTGATCCCGAGGGTCCTACGGCCCCGATGGGCCGCAGGACATACACGTCTGTTGTGCTGGCAAGTTACTAATTAGCAAAGTTCACTTGGTAAATTAATCAAAGTTCCTTGAAACAAAAAGGAATCAACTCAACATACAATTTTTGTTAACATATGGGCATACATACCGGCTGCAGTACTCTCACGGCCGAGTTCGACCATAATGCATGCACATTGTACAACTTGTACACTGAAAGAGGTGTATTGCACAAATCAAGTTTCCCCTGCATTCTACGCGTCAGAAACTTGATGAAAACGTTTTGACTCATACAGGGAAATACCCTCCTGTATACGTCATGGGTGCGCGCGGTGTAATTCAACTCAGGCTGATGTCAAAAGCTAAGTTCAAAAGCTGAGAACCGATGCATATAATGAAATCATACAGGTTAGGCCGTTATCACCCAGTGTTACAGTAATGTATTTTATGGCGCACATTAAGTTGTTTTGTGAAATTTACTACATTTTTTCCAAAACTTTCAATTTTCCCGCAGGTAGGCCTATACCGATGATAAATGGTCAAACTATAAGCGGATCCCCATAATGTTTCATATACAAATGAACACAGAGCAATTACTTCAATCTTTCTTTTTTCTTAAAATGGCTTTTTCTCATCAGCGCAAATTCACATGCACACAAACAATCAAAGGCATATATTTTACTGAGGGTTAAATGGGGTGATGAGGGAGAATAATTTTCCATTGCAGGCATTTCAAACCCCATGCGAATATCTTGTTCCATAACTCACGATATTGCAGACTGCATGGAAAAGAAAGATTTCTAGCAGTCCAAGGTCACCAAAATGCTGTGTAACAGTGGTAAATTGTTGTAAGGATTTTGTTTTTCTTTAAAATTGAGGTCCACATTGCATTCAGGATCGTTCAGGACTTTGAGAAAGGAGGAACCACCATCTTCGACAAAAGACGACTAGAACAGCTGTTGTCATGACTACTGGATGTGAAACTTGAATACACTATCATGCTAATTATAAGCAATTGCCATATTGCTGTACAATTTAAAATCCTCCCAATTTCGTCTATGTTAATTCGATGTGTCGCTTTAAAAGAGACATAATCCTGGAGTTTACATGGGAATTAAAGACTAACATTCTTGCACCCTCTCGTTATGAAATTTCCTTTCCTTGAATTTTTTATTATTTTTTAAATTGATTCTTTAGTGTTCCTGTGTAAGGGCGCTTCGAAAAGGGCGTCATTATGAAGTTGCATTGGGAGTAGAACAAACATATGTCCATCGTGGTTGTTATGGGGATAGCATCATACATACTGCTTTCGTGAACATTTTAGGAAAAGGGTGGATTTGCTAAGCTATTTCACAGAGGATTTAAGAACATTAGTCTCTAATATGACGTCACTGTCATTAAAACCTCAGAATTTGTGTCTCCCGCCCTTTTCGTGCAATCTCGATTCACAAAAGAAAGGTCGTGCATGGAATGCATGCATGGCAGTAGCGTTCCTACCTAGGAACACGACATGGACGATAAACAAACAGCCCTCGTTACATACATTATGAAAAAGGAAAAATCATCATGAAGATGTAAAGTACAAAATCCTTGGGAATACATGGGCAAAAATAAAATAAAAAACACAAGACAAAAATTAAGTTGAATCATTACCTAAAAAATAGGAATTTCTATATGTAGCCCAACTTACATACGCAAAATTATTCCAACTTGGACTGAGAAGGGGGAGGGGAACCCCTCTAAGATCCCTCTCCAGGACGGCGATCATGACAGTCCTTAAGTTTTCATCAAATAGCCCATTCACTGATTATATCAACCGATAAACAGAGATTGATGTGTCAGAACCATCCTTTACTTTGTTTGTTTTTGTTGTCCTATCTTTTTTTTGAGTTTGCAGCTGGTCCGGTAAAACCGTCTTCCAAGTTGGGAAGGGGAGTGAATGTCTAAAATGGCACTCAGTTGATCTTATTACTGCCTATGACACTTTTCGTCAAAAGGCACTGTATATCTATATGCGGTAGGAATTAACTGAGGAGAGGGGTTGTCATTTGGCAATCGGTCGGCCGATCACGCGGGGACCTAACCACGGATATTTAAAAAGCAATAAAGGGGATGAGCATTCGTCCCAGTATACTTTATTTTTGAAAAATCATCAAAATCTTGCAATTCTCTTTCATTTCTGTCACAAGTATATAGGCATAGTCTCATGAAGTTGCTGACTACCAGTACTACACGCAGGTTTTACGCTGCAAAATTAACCAATTCAACAACAAAAAATGACATCACACAATGAAAAACGACCATTGACAACATAAGGGGGTATGCTAATTCAGTTTTGGGGGGCTGCATTGTCACTTTAGTCATTATTAGTGTATAGTTGTTGAGCTATATGGTCAGAGATGACATGGCAAAGTGTCAATTTTGATCTCGTCACTGCTTTCATGATTTGAAATAGGCCTATACAGTATGTGGAATCATTAACATCTTAGACGCACAGTTGGAGTGCAATTCCTCAGCTTTGGGCAGACTGCCGTTACTTGAGCAAAACAGATACAGACTAGAAAACAAACCGCAACACCACTATATGCATTAGGTTACTTTGTGGCTTTCCATTGACCAATAGCGTCACTGTGTCAAATCGATCGATAGTGGTTGATTGTACACCAATGTTTTCCACATGTCTCTGCATTGTTGACCACACACCTTACATGAATTGTACAACTTGTTTTTGCCGGCTCGAGTGATGGAAAGATCGATAAAATATTATGACACAATCCAACTTTCGATCATGTCATGAAGTTAGAGATCAAGCT
Source organism: Stichopus chloronotus (assembly GCA_021234535.1). Taxonomy (NCBI): domain Eukaryota; kingdom Metazoa; phylum Echinodermata; class Holothuroidea; order Aspidochirotida; family Stichopodidae; genus Stichopus; species Stichopus chloronotus. The sequence goes on from CM037835.1 coordinate 9,230,816, forward strand.
ATTACAAAATCTGTGTTGTTATGGTCATTGAGAGCTGCCGTAGTGCGTGTCTAATGCGCCTTTAACTTTTGAATTGAACTAACTGGCTAGGTACGGTAAGGTTAGCCAAACCAATGTGTTTACTGACCTATTGCCCTGTCTCGCAACTCATAAGTAATTCCGTAAAATACGCTATTGTCGGGAAATAACAATGGAGGGTGAGACAAAAGAATCCACTAACCTTTTAGGAATACGTTTGGATTATTAAATTTACATGTAAGTATTATAGTCTGATGTTATTTTGTCTCGCAGTTTCTCTCTGTTACAGTTAGTTTTCATTTTGTAAATTTTACAATTGTCTGTAGACGGTATCTAAGTAGCCCTCGGTGGGTATCTAAGACGCCGTCACGTACCACTGCTATGTACCGCAGCCAATACCGTAGCTACTGTGTAACGTTACAGTTAGGCTAAGCTGTTATCTTGCTTACATGCTCCATTCCTCGCTCGTAATCTACAGTACAGTGATTATGCATTGCAGCGGTTTTGTAAATAATATCGTCATAAACGAATAACACACTTCTTCTGTTTTAGATATTATCAACTCAGTTCAGTGAATTCGTTACGCTTGAAAACTTATTTTCAGTTTTATGTATATTTTTTTGAATGGGTTAAACTAAAGTTAGTCATATTTACATAGGGTGAATCATGATGTTGTCAGCTAGCTATAACTTAACTAAGTATTAGTAACGTGACTGTTCTTATTGTTGCTCCTAATGTTAGGCCGAACTACAGGATGAAGGCTGGGAGATACTTCATGTCAGATCACCTCAAACTCAACTGAATAGGCATCAGAACCTTAGAAGAGAAATTACTTGTTTCAGGTACATGTGGACTTCAATCGATTTTCTTCGTCAAAATTCCTAGACACATGGATAAGAGGTAATTCTTTCGGTAAAGGTAGTGTGACATGGTTCTAGAAAAGAGCTCCCTTCATACAGAAGTTGCAAAGTAAGACCCTGAGTGTAAATCCATTGGAATTTTGTTATTTCTTTTACCGTTTTTGAGATACAACTTTTCAAAGTTTGAGGAAAATACAAAACGGATGACGGGGAGTGTTGCACAGTGTTAGTATTTCTTTTGTTAAGCCTATATATTTTGCCTCTTAATTTCTGAGTTCACCTTGGTAAGTGATATTTATATTTTTGAAGAAGGAAATACATGCTTCCATTAATAAAAACCTCTTGGCATATAAAATTCTCAAGTAACCTTGAAATAAAGGTTACACAAACAAAGGACAAAGACATACAGTACATATCATAGGAGTCCTTCTCTTGACATCACAAATTTGTATACTTGGCCAATGCTTACTCATGATACAGCTGTGAGACACTAATTTTGATGGAATTTGTGGCTATCTTTAACATTTTCAATGCTTAGTGCATCCTATGCTCCACAATGTCATTTTCATGTCACACAACATTTAAGATCGTAAATACTAAAATAGTTACATTCTTACTGAACTTTAATTTGATCCTTACTTTCCTTAATTGTATTGCCTACTGTAAGTGTAATTATGTAATTTTTGGTTGAGAACCAAATAAGCAGAGGCAAAAAAAAAAAAAGGGAATTGAATAGAGTGAATAGTCTTACTGCAGCAGGGGTCTGTTCAAGTCAGCAAGAAGTTTGCTATAAACATGAAGTATCTCCCATCCTATAAAGTACAGTAAGTAATCGTGAGTCGATCACTGCATTAAAAACACCAACACAGCAGCACATTGGCTCGATATGATCTCAATACTACAATGTATATTCCTCAAACAATATAAAAAAGAATTATTTGCCTTCTCATTTTTGATGTTCAAAGTGAATTTGATACTTATGGCGATAAGTATGGACTAAAAATTTGCAAGCATTAATAAAATTTTAGACCAAAATGTCTTGGATGAGACTTTACAGTACAATTTTACGAAGAGAAGACAATAGTCTTTTTTCTTATAAACATCATTATTCGTAATTGTCCAAATTACTTGTTTTTCTTTGCTATTTTTTAGTAGTGACTTACTCTTCTCATAGACATTATGCTGTGTATTGCAACCTTTATTTCAAAAATGCATTTTGTATGGATTACTCATCTAGAATCACCAAAATAGAGCATAAAAAGAGAGATACCTAACCAATAATTATTGCAAAGTTTTAATGATTTTGGGAAATGTTTAAATGTTTTATGGTCGCTACGTTCATGAAGTGATTAAATCATGATTGTCCCAGTATACTTGTTAGCTATACAGTAGTACTAGCCAGCTGAAAGTATCATGATTCACCTCCATGTTATAACTAACTTATAAGTTAGCTACTGTAGTCTGACTGATGGTGGTAAACTAACTGAACTTATTAATTCGGCCGATGTTTCTTGAGACGTTGGTAGTTCAGGCATTCAGGTAGGCTAAGTCAAGGAAACCTAGGCAGCCGTATTAAATTCAGTCCATACGTATTTCAAGCATAATATATAGGCATAGCCTGGACCTAAGTTATGCTAATTGAGTACTAATTTAGAATCAGTGCCCAACTCTTTCTGAAGAACCTGCATTTTGGCTTAATCTCACCCTGAGCGTAGACTTAGCCTAACCATAACTTTTTAAGCTCAAAGACCTTGTAGAAACTCAGGTATAGGCCTAAGCTGGCTTGGTAAATTGTGCATCAGGTAAAAAGTTGAACAAATTTCCATCCATTTTTTTCTTCCAACATTTAAGTTTAATGTGTTTGAATTACCTTGTACCATTTAATGTATCATCTTGACAGACATGCACTTTTGAAGTTACAGACATCACACATTGTATGTCTTCAATTATATACTAAACTAAACTTTTCTCTCATTTGCATGTTCATCAGGACAAAGCTTCCTGTATGATTTTAGAAATTAAACTGAGTTTAGAGAATGTGAGGAAAAGAAAGAAAATTGTCTTTTTGCAATTACTGAGATATTTTAGCAATTATGACACATCTACTCTGGCAAAATGTACTCTTTCCAAATACTGAGTTTATTACTTGGAATGATACATGCAGATTTGTTTTTGTCAAGGTTTAATTTGAAATTGGAGGAAATATTCCTGTGTGGACCTTTGTAAAGCTTGAATTCTTGTTAAGTTCATACTGTGCCATGCTATTAAAAATGTTTGAATGATGTGCATTGCAGTGTAGTATGTACCTCTCAATTATGCCTCAGATGTGAATAGAGAGGCAGATGTAAGGCTGATACTACATGACCATGTTACAATATGATGTTGATACACAATTGAATGTTTTAACTGTTAATATAACCTAAAATGACACAATGCAGAGTCCCTGTGCTGACTGGTTCTACGATGATAAAGTGAGTCGTGCACAAATGTCTTAGTGGTCATAATGTACACCATTGCTGCACCTGTTTGGGTGTAGTGGTGAATTCAACAAGTTAAATAATCCAAAGATCCCATCAATTGATGGGCTGATACTGTAGAGGTTGTGACACTGTATCAATTGTTAACTGTGAACACACATTAACTGTAAGATAAACAGACACACTGTATGAAAGTTGCACTAGTAACATCATGCAACTTTGGGGTTTTATGGACTACAGCCATAAAGACTCTGGAGGATTTTATTAATCAAAATTTTTCTCCACTCATTTTGTGGCAGGAAAAGCTTGTCTTTTTTTGCTGCATCATGGTGTTTTTGGTGGATGTGAGAAGGTCAGTGTACTACCCATATGCTCTTGTTAGGACTCCTCTAGAAGTTCTACTTACCTCTGGATCCTCTACTTTCCTTTGGAAGTTTAATATTTTCTACTGCCCCAAAATTTCTAGGCACCCATATGCCTATGTGTTCACTGTGTTCAGCCCCAAAATATTTGTCAAGTACTCATTTTGGAAGAGGATGGGTAATTCATTATGATTCTTGTACTGAACACCTCAACTCACATGACATGTACTACCATTTTTCATGTTGATTTTTTTCACATGAATTGAGGACATGCAGACATGATATGCCTATTTAAAGGCTTTGAACATGCAGCTGGAGTAGGCTACACTGAGGAGTGCCGTTTCCTCTTTCCTGCCTTCTGAGGGGGGGTTGAAAAGCTAAAATTTTCTTGTTTTCTCCAAGCCAACAAATGGTGGTGCTCTGCTTAGCTGGCCCTGCCGTTACTCAACCCCCTTATGTACTTTTCCTGTTGAGCCTGATAGTGCCCTTTTTGTGATGCTCCCTCCCCCTTTTTACAATTCTGGATCAAAGCTTAATAGGGTATTTGTATTGTCAGAAATTGTTGCTGTAGCGTCGCCACTCAGCTGGAAAAAAAATCCAGCCACCTTCCCACCCCCCCTTTAAAGATATGACCCTGGCTACAGTCCTGTTGGCAGTCTTGTCATATTTCACATATAAGGTTACTGTACGTGTCATATTTGCAGATTGTGTCGAGGACTCGGGCTTAATCTTCAAGGACTCAAACTTGGATTTGAAAGGTAATGACTCATTGACTCGGACTCGGATTGGGTGGACTCGACTCCAGCACTGATATACACGCATGCCATCACCATCACATAAATTCCTTGCCTGCCTCAGTGTTCACACTAAGGTGCAGAATTACGTAAATCCTACATTTGTCTCCTGAATCCTGCACAAAGATAAAAACTTTTGCAGGACAATCATACACACTTTTCCCCAGCTGTGGTGGTAGAGCTACAATTACACACAATGAATTGCAATAGAATCTTTGCCAAGTGATAACTCCCTCCTTAATTTTGAAAATTCCTCCCAAATTTTTTTTTGGAGAGAGGTGGCCCTCCCAGGTTCAATTACTTATTACCGACACTGGCCTGCCTTGGACAAGGAATCAAAAATAGTTCATTCAGGGGTGTAGGGCCAATTGCTCCACTCTTTCTCTGGAGACATATGAATAATTTGGAAAAAGAACATACCACAAAATGTATGTAACAACAGTTGGAGACCCTTATCCAACCTCACAAGGAAAAGAAAAAAAAATAGAAAATGAGCACTAGCAGTGGCTAAGAAGCTTCCATAATAATGTGGTTGGCTTTTGAGTTTTAGAAGATATCTGTTGGCATATGGTTTGCTCCCATCTGCACCTGGCAGCTAGGACCCAAATCTGTTACTGTTTCAGCTGTAGTACCATTGGGTAAGCTTTCACTTAAAACCAGTTGAAATACCATTAACCATTTACTGTATATACAGTACAGTAACCTTTGATTTGATACTGTGTGGTGATTGTCCACAGTCCTAAGTACTGTTGACATGCAACTCGCTGAAAGTGCTGGTTTATTCACACTTAATTACATACAGTAAGTGTTTGAGGGGGAGAAACAGCAAGCAAATTTCCAGCAAATTTCCTAACTAATGTTCCCAACCAACATTGTGCAATTTATTCAACATTGATAATATGTTGAATATCCCGAACAATCTAAAACATTATTCATACTCAACAGGTGAATGACTAAATTTGATTGCCTTGTGGTATATTAGAGCATTGTCAAAGTTCATTGAAAGCATTCAATTGGCAAAACCAGACCAGAAGGATGTGTTTGCATCAGTATGATCTGAAACATGTTGGTACAGTAGTTCTGTTCATAAAGGGACCAATTAGTGACATTTTGTCCCTTTGTGTGCCTTTTGTGTGACATTGTGTCCCTTTTGACATCAGTAATCTTTTTCATGATTGTTTGATTTATTGTTTTTTTTTATCTTTTTTTCACTAAAATGAGAGCAAGGCTAGCAAGCTATTGAAGATTTAAAGTACTGTATACTAGATTTGCAATCTGCTGAAAGTTTGGAAATCTGTTGTACACAATGGACCTATTGAGTTCACTCTAAATGGTTTGTTTGTGAAGCTGCTACCTAAAGCCCCATCACTTTCCACCCAGTACAAAATAATTATCCATATTCAGAGCACATAAAATATGGCAATACTTTTGCATTCATGACAAATTCGTAGCAATAGGATATATCAAGTCACATGAATGTCTAGTTTTAAAACACAAATATTACAGTAAAAATGAGAGAATTTATACTGTTGACTATCCAAACAAGACATCCTGTCCATCTACAGTCTCATTAAATTGACTTATTGCACAGCATTTTTGCCACATGTTGTGGAGGGTCCCTCCATATCTTCTAGCAATGATTTTTAAGTCCTTACCTTAATTGCTTTCTTTTAGTGGTGATATTTTAAAGAAATTCCTGTGTACTGTAAGTGACAGTGTTTACAGTGCATTCTGGGTTTCTGACATTTTTCGGTAAGTTACAGACTTACGCAATTCTCTCTCTTTACAGTACCATCTTAAATGTTCTATCTGCCAGGCAGAGTGAAATGTTTTTGATGTGCAGCATACAAGACTGTTAATACAGCTCTTGCCTTCTGTACTCTTTGTCAGTATCTGAGTCTTTTCAGGTGCTGTTGCTCTGCTGTCGATGCACAATCTGTGCTGCAGTATTTTATTATCATGTGCAGACCCACAGTAACGCCTGTTTTTAGTGTACATTTTTGTCATTATTTCATGTCTTCCAGTGCTACGGTATGAAACAACATTCTCGTAAATGTTCACAGCAACAGCAGCTGGTTGACACAATATTTCATTACATCCCTCGCATTTATCAGTGATCCTCTGGGGAGTTTCCTTCTTCCTCTTCCAAATGGTTACAGAAGCAGGAAAGTCAAGAAAATGAATAAAAACTATTTGATCTTCAACCTGCTCTAAAATTGTTTGCCAATCAGAAAGCAGGTAAAAGACATGGCAGTAGCAATACTTAGCAGCAGCAATTATTCGAGCAGAAAAAGTACCTGAAGACAACTCAGGTATTTTGTGTAAGTACAGCAACCATTCTGGTTGCTTTTAGGAACAGAAATGTGGTTAATGTAATATGTATTAAATTTAGTGTAGTGCAGTAAATTACAGTTCTGTGTAGTGTTGTACTGTTTGGTTCAGTGCAGTGCTGTAAATTCTTTGAGGTGCAAGTTACTGTACTGATAGTCTTTGCTGCAGTAAATCTATGAAACAATCACATCCGCGTATTGTGTGGAGATAACATGTTTCTCTTATTTGTTGTGCAGGTATGAAATCTTGTGAAATGATCTGCTTGTACTTCACATTCCATTCTTACCTGTATCCCCACACCTACAGTAATTGGGTTCTCAGCCATGTTGTGACTGGTGTCCTTTAAGACTGTCTTCCTCCCAGTATCTGGCCTCCAAGATGAAATAATGCCACAGTCTTCACTTCTCATTTACTAAATTGTATAGATACACATGTGTAACTCTGTACTTTGACTCCTTGGAAACTTGACAAGTAAATAATCATTTGCCTGCTTGAGGTGTTTACCAAGAAGTTTCTTAGAGAAGCCAGAGTGGGGCACATCCAGTGCGAAGGTCTCTAGTCTTGGTCAAGCCTCCGTGAATCTTTCCGTTTCCTTCCCACTGTCCCACAACACCTGCTGTTAGCGCTACTCCCGTGTATGCCCCCTTCTGTGTACTGCTCTGCTCTGAACTGTGACAGTATATCCTAGCATTGCCTTCGTTCACTTAGTCTTGGATAACTCTAATGTCTGTGGGTGTGCTCGTAGTGACATGAGGCACAGCCCATACATTCATTATTCATATCCATGCTGTGTCGATCACATACTGTCAACATGCAACGCACAGTAGAAACAATTTGAGCTAGCCGCGTCATTGACATGATGCGTGCATTGAAATTTGCCACGTCATAATGAATAAGCATGTTTCCATTTGTGGTAATGTGATTGCTTCCTTCCATTATTGAAGGGAAAATGGCCTGATTTCAGCAAGAATCATAAACACGCTGTGATTAATATGACAAGACGATGGTGGGACAGTGACTCGTATATCACAATGAGTGTATGCTGTGTATGTGAATTTCCAGAACTGTATGTGATGTGCTGTACAGTATCAATAAATTACTGGAAGAAGACAGCACTACCATCGTCTTAACACAAGACTAGAAGGATTCTGAAATGTGAGGCTAGTTAGCAACTTTTTGCCGTCTTAGTATCACTGCAATCCAAATTGTCATGTAAAGGGCTTTGTCAACATGAGAGAAACAAAGAATTGAAATTTGTCATGTTCGATAATAGTAATGGAACTTTATGTTACAATTAAGTTGGGTGAAGGAAGTACAACTTTGTGATGTTTTACTCTTGGAAGGTGGTGTGGCCTCTGTCAGTGATGGATCCAAGGCCTTCTTTTGGGAGGGACCAAACTGGTGGCACAGTGGTATGCGTGAGGGATCTAAGGGATCCCTCCCACCTGTGGAAAATGATTTGGTGCAATTGTTAAGTTTCTCTTAAAAATTCCAGTTGTATTCCGTTAATTGTTTAGAAAGTCTTCGAACACAATTTTTTGGCCCGCCTGTGGGTAGGACCATGGCCCCCATTGTCCTGCTGTCGCATTTAGATCCCCCCATTAGCTTCTGTAAAATGGTAATTGCTCTTTGGTAAATCAGAGACCCAAACATTTAATGTGCCTCGCATATAATTTGCTCACACTCATATTTCTGAAATTGTCATCTTTATTCCATATTTAGAACATCCACAGCTCAAAAATTGGATTGCCCAGCATCGACCTGACCTTCCAAGATAATTTGCCAACAGATGAAAAAGGAGTGCAGTGGAGGTATGGATCACAGACTGCAAAGATGGGCCAAGGAAATGGCAGAACACACAGTGCTCAAGAAGGTATGTGTACTATATTTGTACTTCAGACTTTCTAGGTTCTGAAGTTAATCCTTTAACCTCTCCTGGTCTGTTTTGGGATGTCTTTGTGTGATGAGTATGGACAGGTGGGTGCTCTCTCTGTCTCAAGCATGTTATTCTGTCAGCGTATCTTTTGGTGTGATCTCATCTAAATCAAGTGGCAGTTGTCTTGATCAACATTTTAGTAAGTGCAGATATAAAGGTAGTGTGATGAGAGTGATGGCAAAAGGAATAAAATAACAGTTGTCACATGTTTTCAGAGCTGGGTTTATTTTGATACTTCCAGGCCTGTTATGCATGGCTTACCTCCTCTAATGCATTCTTGACTTTATTTTGTTATTGTTGTTTCTGAATTGATGCTCAGCATCCCATTGTTTCCTGTTTTGGTCTGTGTTTGATGGCCATTGCCTGCCATGGGATGTCTCCATACTAACTGTCCTGTAGGGCCACAGATTTCCCACTAAATGTCTCTAAATTCAGTTTCTTGCAAGGTAAAATTTCATGATTTTTACGATGTGGCAGATACTGCGTTGGGAACAGTTATTGCATTGAAGCAAGTGTTTGCAATGTGGCTGTGGAATCTTTGTTAGCATGTATAGATCTACTGCAGCTGACACAATGTTAACTTCAACATATTTTTTATGGAATACTGTATGTTTACTGGAATCATGGCTAAAGTGATTTAATTGACAAATGTGTAGTACAAAAGACAACAACATGACAACAGTGTAGTAAATAAACTGAACAGGATTATCATAAAGGACATGTATGATCATATGAAAATTTATCTTCTACAAAATTTCAGTGATTGTGTGCGTAAGCAAAAAGTGAAAACATTGAAATTTCATCTCCAAAAGTTTGGTATGGCTTTTAATTACACCATTCGGACAATCTGGGAAAATTGTAGGTTTCAGTTGGTTAATTTTGCCTTATGATTTCAAATTCTTCTAACATAAGGACAAAAAAAATGTAGAATATGATAATGCAGTGGTTGATAGTTTTCATTCAAATCAACGGTATGCTTCTTTGAGCAAGCCAATGGAAAGTATGCTAGTATTGAATACTCAGGTAGTCAAAGCAACTCAGGATCACTGACGCCCACAATGTTGTGTTCAGTTCGTACATCATTTGTAAATAAAGTGCTTCCTTTCACCAGATAGCACAATTCACGATACCTACCAAGGAGCAATGACTTGAGTGGTATGTTTTTGATACACTAGGTGAGACCTGTACTGTTGCATATTCATTACGTAGGAGCTTATAGTAAGAACGGTTAATTTTCGTGATTTATGTTTTTTACTGTTTTTTATGCCAATCACATTGCTTTTTGAAGTAGTAACTGTCATTTTCCTTCATTGCAAAACAAAGACCGTTCATGTACAACCTCGTGTGTACATTTAAAAATGCAGAAAAAGTTAAGATCAAACATAATCTTATCTTTTTGGTTTTTCAGTACACCAGCGATCACTTTGAGGTATTTTTTTATTCCTTGCTAAAGGCAGGCAAGGAGTTAATTAATTCGATGGTGATGGCACGTGTGTATGTGATGCCTTGGCTTGTGAACATGATATCTCAAGAAGGGAACGGTGCTCACTCTTCAAAGTTGGTGTTTGGTAGTCGATCATGAGTAGATGATCGCTATTGTTTTTCATGGAGGTCAAAAGATCATTGAGGTCACCAGAGCTTTAAAGTACGAAAACCTATCAAGGGAGATATCGCAGCAATCAAATGTTGTTGGAACTTCAAACTCTTATCATTGGTAACAACTGATGAGAAGATGATGTCTGCCATTTTTTGTGTCTGGTCAAAGGTCAGTGAGGCCAATAGAGGACTTTGTTTGTAAACCTTGTAAACACTGTATCTCAAGAAGGGAAAGGTGCTCGAACTTCAAACTTAGTGTGTCGGTAGTCCATGGTGAGTTGATCATCCTTGTTGTTTTTCATGGAGGTCAAAGGTCATTTGAGGTCACCAGAGCTTAAAGTAAGAAAACCTATTAAGGGAGATATCTCAGTAACTAAATGTTGCTGGAACTTCAAACTCTTACCATTGGTAGCACCTAATGAGTAGATGATGTCTGTCGTTTTTATGACGGTCAAAGGTCATGTGACATCAATAGAAGACATAGTGTGCAAACCTTGTAAACACAGTATCTCAAGAAGCGAAAGGTGCTTGAACTTCAAAGTTGGTGTGTTGGTAGTTCACCTTGAGTGCATGCTCCCTATCGTTTTTTGTGGAGGTCAAACATCATTTGAGGTCTCCAGAGCTCCAGAGTACGAAAAGCCATTAATGAAGGTATCTCCACAACTGAATTCAGGTAGAACCTCAAGCACTTGATGAGCAACTGATGTCTGTCAAATTGAATTGCCCCATGGGAGACTAGTCATTACTGTAATGTGACATGAAATGAATATAATAAGTTCTATCATTCCAAAGATCTGTCCTACTGTAGGTTCCAAAGCTCAACATGTGATACTTAGAGAGTTACATGTGTCCTGAATGTGAACATATGAAGAGGTTGAATCACTCATATTAAATGCATAAAAATAATGCATATTATTTCCTATTGAAATTTGCCAAAATGTAGATTTATGTGTCATAGCAGAGATTGCTGCTAGATAGACTTTTGTCTCTTCTCTTTCAATTTGTGGAACATTTAAATCCATTTTCTATGCCAAACAACCACTTAAGATACAGTAGCTCTTATCACTTTTTCTAAGCCTTCAGATATCCCTGTTGCCAGAAACAACCTGTCAAGATTTACAAGGTACTTTTGTTACGTTAGTCACAGTAAACACTCTCTTGGGAGGCAAGATCGTTCCACATTGCCTTTGTTGACTTTCACAATCTCAGTTCTGTAACCACAATGTGGTGTTACAAACTTTCTAGTCAACTTTTGAATTACCGCCTCCATCACCACAATTGTCATCAATGCTGATTGAATGACATTAATTCATATCAGCACTTGGTAACATCAAACCTATAAGCGATACAGAATGTGGTTGTCTTTCTGGCATTATGTTTTTCATTTTTCATATGGTCCCCTCCCTTCTCCACTGGGTTCCTTTTGTTTGTTACTTTGATTGTGTGTGTATGAAGAAATGAGATACCAGCACGGAATCATAAAGTCCTTTGACTTTCTGGTTTTCTGTTCCATGGTTTTCTAGTTGAACTTTTCGATCAGAATATTTAAAAGGAAACCAGTTATCCTTACTATCTCTTAAGTTTTTCTCAATGAAAGTATTGCTAGGTATCATGATGATGATTGCTTGATTGTGAAAATGTAAATGATGTCATGTCCTATTTCAGAACTGTCTCAAACTTTCTAAGGAACTCTTGAAAGTCAAGTACAGTATGTCTTTAGCATCTTATAGTTGCAGTTAGGTTTGGAAAGATAAAGCTTTCATGGTACTGTATTCAAAGGAATTGACAACCGGTAGACGCCTACAGTAATAATTGTACTTTGATAATAACTGGTTTCCTCCAAAGCTGTACATGTACAGTTGACATCCTGTAACCCCTAAAGAGTTAATATAAGTTGATATAAGCCCTAAATTTGTATGACTATGTGATATTCTAACCACACAAACCTTACTTCTCTTCAGTTTTAAATAATATTTGCACCTGTTAATATTTCACTGTATATATATTTTACAATTGTATATCAATATTTTACAATTCTTTTAAATATTTCATGATTATCTTCAATTTGTGTGATATTATGGCAATTAATTTGATGTTTCCACTGTTCTTCAAAGCAATAATCAAACAGAATAGGAATCACATACAGTATTATGCGTTTTGGTCATATATCCAGTGTATCGTGAATGCTTAGGACAGATGCATACTGCACCCCACAGTACAGTCGTTCAGTGCTTTTGGGAATGTACCATACTGACCTTGGTTTCTGATAAAAAAAGTACAGCTCAAGTAATCTTTTCATCAGCACTTTTGCACTCATCATTCCACCAACGTTGCTGTGCAGTAGGTGTCTCATGTTGTGACGGTATTAAGTTCGGCATCTTGTTACATACCACTCAATTACTACATTTCTAGGAATATCATATTTTATTTCTCTCTTTTGGGCAACCAAGTTAACATTTCGATAAATGAACCCCTAGGGCGGAGAAGAGCAACCCACCGACTTTATCAATGAATGGCAGCCAGGTATTCAAAGTTGGACCTGTAGATATCTTTCCGTTTTCTGCATATTTCCCTGTGCGCTCTCTTGCACCATGCAGTCAGTATGGTTCATTTCATTTAAAGGAGTACCACCATCTGCTCTTGGTGACCAACAATTTACCAACCACTGAAATTGCACAGATCTGTGGTTGCATTTTATGTACTTTTCTCCATCACTTTGATTGTATACCATGCAGTCCTGTGTATACAGTATGGAATGCTGTGTGGTGCCTATGAAAAAAAGTTCCATCAGAACTGTCTACTTCTTTTTTCCAGCAGAACTGCTGACTTTTGATAAAACTTCATGACAAATGTAATGTAAGCCTGTAATTCAGCCAGCTTGTTTGCCTCTGATATGAGTAAATCAGCCCATACTGTTCTCAATATAAGCTTGTAATTTAAACTTTTCAGTCTGACAACAAGTGATGCCAAATTGAAGGTCATATATTGTGGCTTCAGATATTCATCTATCTACAGGTGAAACCGTGGCTTTAATATTCTCTGTTGGATGCATTCCATGTACACACTCTTGATATAAACATGTAGCGTAGAGATTAATAAAACCCTACTACATATTATAAACCATTCCCATATGCTGTGCCATGTATGGAGAGTATTGCAGTCAATATTTCATCTTCCCGCAAAGTGATTCACCGTGTTGCCTCCATTCATGATCGTTGTTAGAAGACAAAAGGTTGACTGCGCCACTCCGGCATCTCATTGATGCAGGGATTTGTCCGAAGGATACGACGACGTGCCATAAATTTGTGCCAAATCGAAGGAAAGTTGAAATCCTACAAGGAAAAGTTGAAACAGTAGTCATAAAAAGGGAAAGAAAAAAAGAAACAGTATTGACTCTACTATCATGTCTTTGTGGTGGCTGGAAGACTGGAGGAGAGGCAGAGGTTAGACACTGAATTATGCTTTTAAGTGACTCTCACCTCCTTTAGCATCGTACAGTGTGCAAACACTCTACAATACTAAATGAACGTGTATGCTCACAAAGTGTTGGTACACAATGTTTCATTCAAATGTTGCCATAGCATCTATACCAAGAAACAGGAAAGGTAGCTATTGGAATAACTGGTATTGAAATTCCCCAGGGGATAGACTGATCAAATTTGTGTACTGTGACTTAATTACAAGCGTTTCATAGCTTCAGTCTTGTCACTGCAGACACATGTGCTCACTTTATTCTATACATTGAGTCACTTTTTACAGTTCATTTCAGAAAGAACTTTTGAAAATGAGGTTTGAGAACACATAGGCCAGGATTAACAAAAATGTCATGCTTCATCTGCAAAATGTTCTTTAAATCACAAATGCTCTGCGCAGTTAGTGTACTGTACTTACATAAAGTGCTCTGCTCTTATTTTCGGTAACAGAACTAAGTACTGTGTCACTTTTAACTCACATGTGCCAACATTGTGTGAGTGTTGTGTTTGGTTTACACCAGGGTGAATCCAGTTGCCATTTTTATTTCAGGTGGAGTAATGTCGAGCAGACGTTCTGATTGCAGCAGTAACACCACCCTGGAAGATTTCAACTTCTCCCCGACCCCATCACAGGCTGGCACTATATCAAGTGTCGGTGAGTGCTTACGATATCATGTCCTTTCCTTTGTGTAACATAATATTCTATGTCCATTGTTCATATTGTGTGACACGGGTAGTTTGTCAGCATAATTCTTGGTAGGAAAGTTGATCTTTGTATCTGTTAATAACTGGTTGTGGTTGACTTAAGTATTATTAAACTATCCAAATATCACTATTTTCATTTGTCACAGCATGGGTCTAAAGGTAGGTAAAAGTTCTTTTCTGGAGTGAAAATTTTAGCCTAGAATTAAAGCTGGGAAAAGTATGGTATGTTTGGACTGTGTGTCTATTTCTGACAGCAGTGACATTTTCTTTGTACTGTAACTGTCCTGCTGAGCCAGAGGAAAACAGGGTATATGGTGTGCAAAAACATCCAACGCCTGGAGCAGTCTAGGAACTCAAATGTTAGGTTGACATGATAGTGTTTGATAGAGACTAATGCATGAAACTTTACCAGAGAAATTTTGAAGATCACAATTACACAGTTCACTTGATATAAGAACTGACCCAGATCGGCTACCAGTACCATTTCATTGTAACAAATTGAGATAGTTTATCAAGAGAATGTATCATTCATGAAATTGGGAACTCACAGCCTACATGCTCACTAACATGGCTGAAATTTAACGGTCGTCTGATTGTCTGAGATGAGTAAAAATCATTACGGACAACCAGCGATTGTTCTGATCGTCCAATGGATGAGTCACTGTCTGAAGCGGAGTTTAAAAGTGTTGATAGGTCGTTGGTGTCGTCCTTCTATGGTTACAATAGAATCATAATTATCTACTTGGTAGGCTTCACTTACAGCAGCTTGTTACTACTCAGTACAGCATCATCTTCTACCCATCTGACATGGAGGAATCCATTACGGTATTGTGTTTGTTAAGTGCGATTGTCATGGAAATATTGTAGATTTAATAGCAAAAATTAAGTCTTGTGGTTTGACCTTGTCTTTTTTTTTTCCTGCTCTGACAACCAAAATATGTTTTGGACAACTAAACATGGGAAGTTGGTTGCCAAAAGCACAATGTATAATTTTTGTGAAAAATCAGGCCTGACTTAAGAATACGGTTTCACTGCCAGCATAATCTTAACAAACAAGTAGGACCAACACTTCATGTAGCTGCCTTAACTTCACTGACATCATGCCGATTCATCATTGATTGCCACATTTGTGAAGGACAAACTTTATTCAAGATCCTCGGAAATTGGGACCTGGAGATCTTACAACTGCTCAGGGGATTTCAGTTTTGTTGTGTTGTTGACATTTTGTTTATTCCAACAAATGCAGGTCAGAACAATGAAACCATTCATTCCTTGTTATGTTCAATGCATTCTTTTCTCTGTTGTCTGAGAGTTTATGTTTAATCTGTTTCCACCAATCTCTGATACATGTATTCATGCTGTCAGCTGCTGTTGTTGGGAAACTCAAAGAGTCATTTCCTAATGCCTACATGGTCTAAGTGGCATGCTGTATTTCAAGAATTTGAACCATATGTTTGTTCTTCTGTTGTTGTTAAGTATAAGCACATGTACAAGACATGCATAGTCAATTTTGAACTTAACATATGTTGAGGAAACTGTTGACTTTGGCAAGCTACCCAACATGCTACAATTGTTTTCACAAATCAGATAAAATGTCTATTTCATACGTCGTTTCAGATCGCAGCTGAGCCAAATTTGTTTCCAATCATTTATTGTTCTCCTTAGATTCACATGGTAATGGGCAGACTCCTTGTTGAATAGTGAAAAGTTAATTTTGATTTTGCCAACATTTGCTTGAGTCTTTTGTGTCTAGATCTATTTCTACAATTATCAAAGATACTGTCTCTGGCTTTTATCCATCCCCTCCCTCTGTGTCCCACATTGCCTCCCCCCCCTCTGTTCTCCCTCATCTCCTTTCTTTGACAGGAGCGCTCTCCCAATACTGCCATCATGATCACCATCATCATGTGATCTTTTTTTATCACATTCCATTCTCCCTCAAATAATGGAAAATTTAATATTGCCTGACCAAGAATTTGGTTGTGAAACAGTTACACCCTGGAATTTGCTTTTATGGTTAACCTTAAGTTTTGTCAAAATAGTTTGCATATGAATATAGCCTTCATTGCCTCTGTACTCCCCAGAGGTGCAGTTGCTTTGATCTCTCTTAAATCTGAGAATCATTTGCAGGGTCAAAACTATTACAAGCTATCCCACATATTTTGGAAAATTTATGGGAACGGTTCAGGGTACGCAAGATTTTGCATTTTCATGATTGCTATGAGACTCCATCGAATATTGCCTGAATCAGAGGTGATATTCACAGCAGCCATTTCTCAGTAATGCGTTGCTTCACAAACTTTTTACTTTAAAGAGGCTCATTGAGTTGTTTTGTGAAATTCACTCAATTTTTCTAAACCGGTCAAGTTTCCTTCACATACTAATGACAAACAGTCAAACTAAAAGGATCCCAAAGTTTTACATACGTTGGAACATTAATGAGTGTGTAACCAACGATTAAATTTGGTTTTTGAAACTTTGTGACCAGACATTTTCACATTAGTACATTCACATGCACACAATCAGAGCAAGTAACGGGCAAAAATTCGAAAAAATTGACAGTTTTCATATAACTATTGGATGTGAAACTTGATTAATTATGCTAATTGTGAGTATTGTCGTGTGTTTGTATACTTCAAAATCACCGCAATCTTTACTGATATCAACTCAATGAGCCCCTTTAAGTATTGTTTCTTACATCACCAGGAACTGGAATTAATTTTTCTTGTGATTTCGGCTGTATCACCATCCATCACTTCTCTTGTGCAAACTCTGTGCTTTCGTCGCAATATTTTCGATTTGATATACTCTTGAAAATGCTTGACCTCAATGTCACAGTCACTATCGCATAAGACTTCGTGAAGAGTGAGAGAGGGGAATTCAGGAGGATAGTGCTGTTGATGTTGATGTAGGCTACGTACGCTGCAGCTGCAGTCTGTTCGAATGTTGCAGCGGTGCATTTAGTGACCATTAGCAGCAGTACTTGTATCCTCCACTACATGTCTATGCAAGCTGTAATGTTTAATACCGCATAGCAAAAAGATACAAACTAGACTCGTTTTCCTCTGTTCCTACCACAAAATTTGTCTTCCACAAAAGCACAATCATTTTGCCATATTCTCTGTTCTGTGTAGTGTTGGTTTGTTATATTAGTCACTTTTGGCAACCTATTCTTAGATTTTAATTAACTTGCCATGATTGGCAGCCCTGATACCACTGTGCCACGGAGCCACAATTTCAGTTGTTCCATTGTCTGTAGTGTACAGTGCCTGGCTTCATTGGCATATCTATAGATTATCTTAATTTTTTGTTTGCTGCATATAGAAGTTACAGTATGATAAACTTTTAATCTTTTGTTTACTAATAGCTCATGGTCATTTTCATCTACTGTCAATGTTTGTAATAAAGGAAAAAGGAATGTGATTATATGGAATCCCATCATCTGCCAATTTATTTGGCTCTCTCTTAGTAAGTTAATGACCTCCCTTGACCTAGGAATTTGGTATCCAGTGACATGAATTGTTCATGGTGTTTTCTCTGATCCTCCATTGCAACCTAATACAAAGTGGGAGGGCAGGGATACCAATAAACATTTCTCAAGTTACAGTACACAGCTCCACTGCCTCTCCATCAGTATACAGTGCACCCTGCGATCTTCACACACGATTGATTCCATAATTTGCAGTGTAGGCATGTCTGTACCTGTACAGAAATTGAATGGCTCAAGTTCAAATTGTTCTAGTACAGAGTGTTCGAAATCCCTTTAAAGCTTTTTCCTCGGCAAATAATGTTGCTTTGTTGTTTGTGACATGAGTGTGAATGGCGTTAACTGTTTCCGATGCAAATACCGAGATACAGTGTAAATAGAAAGTCGTACATTGCTCTCTGGTGTACAACATTCATAAGAGAGAAATAGTCATGTGACTTAAAGATCGCTCAGAATACTGCCTCTCTGAAGCAATATATGAATGGATATATGTCACTGAAGTTTGTGTCACATGATAAACAAATTAAAAGAAAAGGAATGACAAATTTAGAGACTAAAGTATGGTGCTTTTTGTTCATCACTTCTTGATTGACTGATGTAGAGTTTTGTCTCCTAAGCAAGTAATGATCAAAACAAAAGAGGCAACTGAATGCCAGATATGTTTTGATCAGTATATTGGTATTGACTGAAAGGAACATTTTACATTTAAGATAAGATAAGATCAACTTTATTGAACCCCACAGGGGTAACTGAGTGCTCGTAAAAAAAAAAAAAAATCAAAAACATAAAGCAGCAAAAACATATAAAACAGACAAAATTGCACAAGTACAAATTACAAAGTAAGAAAACAGAAAAATATACACAGAAATAAGACATCAAAACAATAAGAATACAAGGCAATAGAAAGAAATAAGGCAAAGTGTAAAAAGGGTCAAAAAGGTCCCAATGGCAAGCTTTAAGAACGTTTAAAATTCAAATTGTGAAGTTTAATACATTGTGCTATAAATGATGAGGGGTGTCAATTAGTATTAGCCAAAGGCAACCTCATCCTACCACTTCGGGGTATCACTGCCCTATCAAGGTATATATGTAGAGGGTGTTTATCGTTATGCAGAATATTGTCGAGTTTGTCCCCAAGAAGTTCTTTGTAGGATGTGCCCATGGATGGCTGACTTATTCCAATTACGCGACCTGCTTGTATTATCATTGCATCACTACGTTGTTCATCTTCTTTTCTAACATTACCACCCCACGATACCAAATTATATTGCCAGACCCCACAGATAACAGATTTGTAAAACATGGCAAGAATTTTGCTTTGAACATTAAACCTGTTCATTGCACATAGACAATACATCCTAGAATTAAGTTTTTTCATTATCATGTCAATGTGATCGTGCCAGGAAAGGCGACTATCTAAAAGAACCATTTACAATTGTCTACTCTTTCCACAACACTCCCCTTAATAATAACCTCCTTAGAAAAAACATGGCACTTACGAAAATCAATCACCATTTCTTTTGTCTTGTTAACATTAAGTTCTAAAAAGTTTTGATCACAATAGTTTGTAAAATGATTAATATGATCCAAATAAGCGGTATCGTCATCGTTTTTAATCAAACCCAGCAAAGCAGTGTCATCTGCAAATTTTACTAGTGCACTATTACTATTGGTTGACCTTGCATCAGATGTATATCAGGTAAAAGGAATGGAGCTAAAACTGTTCCCTGTGGCGCACTGGTGTTTGAAGTAATGCTATCTGAAATATTATTGGACGAACGGATTAACATATTGAGACCTGTTAGTAAGTTAATTAAAAATCCATAGGATAAAATCATGGCGAATATTCATTTCTAATAACTTGCGAGTTAAAATGTGGGATTGAATAGTATTAAAAGCAGATGAAAAGTCAAAAAACATAATTCTAGAAGAATAACCCAATTTTGTGTACTCAAGATGAGAGTATAAGTTTTCCAGAGTGTATAAAATAGCATCTTCAGTGCTACGCTTGGACCTGTAAGCAAACTGTAATGGATCTAGATAATTACTGACCATGGGTTTCAGAAACTTAAGAGCAAATCGTTCGCATATTTTCATTGCTACAGATGTCAATGCCACAGGTCTTAGATCATTAAAACACGATATAATAGGTGTTTTGGGAACTGGAATTATGCAAGACTGTTTCCAAACAGTTGTTACAGTCTGAGTTCTAAAACAATAAATTAGTAATGGTATAAAAACTTCATTATTTGCACTGAAGGAAATCCTCAAAGTTCTGATTTGCAGAGTATGTAGGGGGAAATGCATAAAAAAGATTATTGCCTTCATCTCAAATATCAGTTATTCATAGATTGCTCAGAATACTTCCCTCTCTGAAGCAGCATATGAATGGATGTTATTCTCAGTTTATATATCATTGAATTTCATGTCACATGATAAATGAAAAAAAAAGAACACCGATTTAGAGACTCAAGTATGTTATTTTTGTTGATGCATATTTCTTGATTGACTAATGTATAGTTATGTCTCATAAACAATCAAAACAAATGGGATTTGCAAATTATGTCAAATATGTTTTTGATCAGTTGGTATTGGCTATCAAAAGACTTACTTCTTTCATTGCCATTTAACTTGTTAGTCCTTTCTACTTAGAACTAAAGCACCATGAGCAGATCTCTTTCTGGAATGGTGCTTCTATAAATCTACTTTATTATGTTATTATTATAAAAGGGAACATTTTGCATTTCATATGATCCTGAAAACATTTAACGATACATCTGCACTGCTTATTCAGTAGTGGTATCAACTTCTTTATTTGCACTGGAGAAAGTCCTCAAAATTGCTTTTGCAGAGTATGTAGAGAACTTGCAAATGAAAAAGATTAGTGCCAAGCTTCATCTCAAACATCAATTAATCAATTAATTACTTCACTAATCATGATTATATTAGTAGTCTGGCAAAAAGTGACAAATACATCAAGTGACTGAAGAATGCTTCATTAATCAGCATATTCCAAAATGGGTAGCTAAATACTAAAACTATAGTGTGAGTGGGTTCACTTGGCTAAGAGTACATTTGAATTATGGCTAATGAATGCCAGATCATCCTTGCTCACTAAGAAGGTTGATTACTGTTTATCCAATCACAGGGAGTGTGGTTTTACTATTCATTACTTCAACTATATTTACAATATAAACACCAAAAAGTAAACCATATTTAGTGGTAAAAGAGATGGCGCTTTGCCATCGTTCAACTGATATTTGTCAACGCTTTTGTACAGTCGATTACAAAGTTCAAAGAATTACCTTTTAATAGTGGAAACTTACATCTGGATTTTTGTGAAATTTAGAACCATTAGGGCCTTTTGTAGCCTTGAAATCTTTCATTAAAGCTTCTTATCACTATTGTCTGCCATTTTTAAACTTCTGTCTTTTGGTGTGAATGGCCATTTGTTGATTCATAGAAAATGCACAGTAAAAAAAAAAAATGTTTTTGAAGAAATTGCACGTGAGGTTGTGTATGATTGAGTATTTATTGAATGAGTATGCCAAAACATTGAAAATGTCTCAAGTGTGATATGCAGTTTAATTCTTGGGAATTAACGTTACTCCATACTTACTTGTCTCTGTATAATAACCGTACTCCAATCCTCTGTGTCAAATATCTGATGTGCCAATATTAATGTATGAAGCATGTGCTTTGATGGCCCTCTTCTTTAACTGAGCAAGATTCCTGATTATGTAATAGACCCAGTGTGATCATAAAATAGACGCAGTCTCTGAAAATTATCTCACACTGCTTTCTCCATGCTTCACATTTAGACAGCATCACATTTAGATAGCATCACATTTAGATAGGGTGTGTCATAATGTTGTTCAATGGTTAGTATAGAGACTTAATTCAGAATTGCTCTGAAAGTTTTTAAAGTGACTTCTGCAACTGCATTACATTTCTTCGCCAATAATGCTTAGAACGGTAAATATTCAATTATGGTTGTTTTCTAAAGGTATTGTTGATGATGTTGAAAGGTTCTGTTTTTGATTGTTAAATGAACTTCACAAAAGAACCTCTTTGTGTTCAATTTAATAGGTAATTTGAATCATTCCGAGTATGGATTTGTTTGCCCTCCTAAATGTCATGGGTGTCCCCACTGTGACTGTTAAACTGTTTCGACTAAGTGGTTTTAGTCATCTTGGTGTCACTGTGGTGTCCATGAGGTCACCATCCCCATGTGAATAGTTTCGATCTTTGTTTGAAAAGTTTTCAGAATGAAATCCAGGAATGAGAGAATGGCATAATTCAGAGGTGAGGAATGACCTAAATAATTTTGACTGTTTTCTTGTAACTGAGATAAAGAGGAAAGAACACACTGCAAGTGATGTGTTTTGCTGCTCTTTGTTTTCCAAAATAAGTACTTGATTGCAAACTTGATTGTGCATTCAAGTTAAGTCTTTACCTGTTTAAAATATCAAAAGGTGAGTTAAGCAAAGATGGTATTCTAGATTCAACCACTTAGGTACAATTGCAAATGCAAATGGCGTTAAATATTAGAATACGGCTTTAAGAAATCAGTCTTGTCACTCAAAGGTATGCTTCATTCTCACTTTCACATGAATGATTGATTCTTTCCGATGTTTTGACCATCTCACAATGTGGAAGCAAGTGTGAATTCCTTTTGTATTTTTCATGTATGATTAGACACTGAAATTTAGTCCTAGTCCATCAGGTATGCATGCCACAACAACTGGGTATTTACTCATTGTATTGATTCACAGAGCTGACCTGTGTGTCAGTTCCCCAGTCTGTTCAAATAATGGAACTGTTTGGATTAATACCTGTACCTGTTTCTGGGATGATACACCGTGGTATATTGTTGATTAGGAATTCCCACATAATTGCGTATTTATTTACTTCAAAATTGGAATTACCAACACACTGGAAACACATACTAGGTTCTGCAGCAGAGTGAAGTGTTTCTATTTGATTCAGTTTAATAGATGTCAGGGAGGCCCTTAGTTCCCACTAAAAAGCTTTCAAAATGGTGTACAATTGCATACGAAGGTTTGCTTACATTACAACATAGTTGCTTTATATGCTGATGTGAGCTATACACCCAGTGCATTACATTTCTGTTGAACACAGGCAGCTTTCATTCTGACATTCTTGACAACCAACTATTTCACAATGTGCTAGATTTTGTAAACAAAGTCAAGTACCCACGGCTTAAGAGTAGTACATGGACAGAATTGGTACAAGTGATGACGATTTATTTTATTTTCAAGGCTGTTGGCTTTATAGTTGCCCTCATCCTACGTAGGTCATCTCCGAGTAGGTATGCCAACATTGCATGTGGCACAGTGTAACCTCCATCCTGTGGTTGAGGTGTCTCCATGGTAACATGATGCATTCCATGTCTCACTTTGGTAGTCTGATAATAGTGTGCTGAGATATGTGTGCACAATGACTTGTTCGTGTGGTAAAACCAGGTTGCTTGTTCCTTGCTGCATGTGGTTGCCAAGGGTGTAGCACTGTAGCACTGCAGTATCACACATGTACCTTTGTCCTTTGCTATCGTGCCTGTTAATGCACAACCCCAAGTAAAAGATTATGTAATCAACACAACATGAAGAGTTTTTCAGCACTGCAGTTAAAACTGTTGACCTTCTCTAGAAGGGAGCATCAAGAGAGTGAGCTACATACAGTAAGTGATGATGAAAACCATTTCAGACTTGACTCAGTTGTTTAATTCTTGTGATCCACCAATATTTTGTGTGGTTTGCATTTGGTACTCCATATCTTTGTGACTGTGTATTTAGTTAGGTTCCAACCTATGGCTTGCACAAATGTGTAATTACCGTGAGTTTGAAGATGAGTAGCACATTGAATGTCTCAACATTTTTTAAAATTTTTTTTTAAGTTTTAACTTTGTTCAGTCCTGTGTCCGAGGCTTGTACTGTACACTGTGAGTTAGTGGTGTAACAATATCTACATGGCCTACCGTTTGGCATATATGTTATCACTTCCTAAATGACAGGGCAGCATATTATCACATGGAGTGAAACAGGATCACCATGTAGATTTCATGAAATGAATGAGTATTCTTATTAAGTTTATCCAGAGGAACTAACTGACCTGCCAGTCTTTGAGTTCATGTTCACAACCAGTTGTTACATTTTTCTGTCCCTTTACCATTTTGAAAGTATAATTTCTGTAAATTATCTGTACTTCCTTAGTATGGTACGTACTTATGCATGATTATGCAACATGAAGAATTTTGCTCGAGTATAAAAACTTGGTACCTAAGTTTAGGTGCATGCTCATCATCGGCTGCTAGATGTGTACACATGTCTGTTGCATGTACTTCTTTTGTGATGTAAAATATTCTGTTCCCTGGTCAAAGTGTGAAAGGTAGCAAGTATAATTGCTCCATTGACTTCCTCACTAAATTTTAGTGATGTAGTCTGTAATGCCTCGTAGAAGTTTTCAACAGGTGTAAGCATTTGCACCACTCTTTGACAAAGCTGACATCTTGGCCATTCATGGCACTTTCAGTTTTCCTTAATGTTAGCTGTTAAGATTTCAGCGAAGAGCCATCAAACTTTACGTACAGTACCTTGCCCAGTGGTACTTCACATACATTGGCTCAAAAATGTTGCTCTGCCAAATAAAAGTCCATAACATTTGTGTAATTGTTTCACTTGGCTCCATTTGCACACACATTATACCTTAACTTGACTGCCTCAACATTCAGCCACAAACGAACCCAAATGGATTGGATAACATTTTGAAAAAGTTGCAGGGTCCAAAATGGAAACTTGCGCTGACAGTGAACAAATGCGGTCCTCCAACTTTCATTGGGTATACCATGAAAAATTGAAAACCTTGATTTTCATTGACATGTTGCACAGCACCAACAGAGAGAAAAGCCATAGCGCCCTCACATTTTGTTCATTAATCATGATGGTTCCTGGCTGTGTACACAGTATTTTGCAATAGTGCCATCAATTCTTTTACTATTACAGTTTCTCCACATTTTGTCTGGAATTTTAACAAAGCTGCCAATGTAGAAAGGCTTGGTTTGTTGACTGATCGCTGTATGGAGAGGTTTGTAGACTTATATGTGACATAAGAGAAAAGTGGTAATTTTCTTACTTGTAGATGTTGTTGCTCAACATCTAGGAGTTGAAAAAAGAAATAGGTAAACTAAGGGGTTTACTTGAAATGACAACCATGCTCATTGCCTTGAATGGCTTTATGATCCAAGCAATACTTTTTTTTGTAAGGATAATTTGATGTTGTAATTCATCTTTGATCAATTTTATGCCTGATCATTACTTACTTATCTCTACAGTATGTGATATCACTATGTAATTCCTTTTAGCTTTCTTCAGGCCAAAATCAGCAGATGGAAACATGTCTGGAAAGCTTCAAAATTATGTAAATGAAGACCTTTCAATTGTCAAAACTATGCATACTATGATAATTAACCAAAAGTTGTAAAGGAGAAAGGCTATCTGACTTTTGTAGAGAGCCTCTTGTTGCCCTTTTTGTCATCTGGTTAATGTTTTTTGGTTTTTGGCAGGATAACAAAGATTTGAAAAGTGTAGTCAATGGTTATATATTGAGTTTTAGCTGTGAACAGTTTGACTCCATAAATTTGATAAGCATCAGGCTGAGCTATTGCATTGGTTGCACCAGCGTGAGTAATATTGGATACTAGGGCAATTTACAGGAAGTTATACATTTTCAGTAAGTTAAAGGCATATTTTATCCACAGTGAAAGCGAAGGAGTAATAAATCTAAGAGAATAGTTTTTTCACTGCAGGCATTTTAAACCTCATGTCAATACCTTTTTCCTTACTCAAGATATTGATGTTCGAAGAAAGGCTCCTCTGGTCAAGAAAGACTTCCAGTTGCCTTAAGGTTTAAAATGCCATGAAACAGTTGGTAATTATTGCAAGAAGTCTTTTGTTTTTCTCTGAAATTGAAACCCTCATTTAACCTTGAAATTTGACACTAGTGAAAATGTAGATTGGGTATATCGCAGATTGACCTTAAAGTTCATATGACATGAAAATGACACTGAAGCATAAGTAACATTAAGCATAAAAAATGTTGAAAATAGCTACAAATTCCATGCAAATCTATCAAAGATTGACAAATTTACAGATAAATTAGTATCTCACAGCTATGTCATGAATAAACATCCACTACTGTAAGTATGCAAATTTGTGACGGCAAGAGATGGTCTCCCGTCATGGATGTAAGTTTTCCGTATTAATACGGAATTCCGCATCTTTTTAAAGAATCGTCCAGTAACAGAAAGCTAGGGAAGAAGTTCTTTGAAAGAAGCGCTCTAAATAAGGTTAATTTTATTTTTTACATTTTAACAAAATTATATGTTACTGTACATATAACAGTCTAAATGAACCAAAAATACCATAAAATGGAATCCTCTGGAGCATGAGTGTATTCCAAATAATGTATTTACACCATTTTGCACCTCAGCTCTCTCCTGACAGCAAAAATTTTCAAAAGGGGAGGGGCTGCTTATACCCCACCCCCATGACTGCGTTCACCTGTACAACCTATTTTCAGTATTTTTTTTTTACCCTGCACTTACATCCCTGTCCCATGATTTGTCTTATGGTAATCCTTTGCTTATGTAACCTTTATTTTAAGGACATTTGAGAATTTTATATGTCCAGAGTGTTTTATTTTGGAAGCATGTATTTTTTCCTTCAAAAATATTGATATCACTTACTAATGTGAAACTCAGTAATTAAGATATTAAGAGGCACACTATATAGAGTTATGAAGAGAAAAACTGACACTGTGCAACACTCCTCATCATCTGTTTTGCATTTTTTTTTTTAACTTTGAAAAGTCATATCTCAAAAATGGCAATAGATATAAACAAAATTCCAATGGATTTTCACTCAAAATTTTACTTTGCAATTTTTGCATGGAGGGCACTCTTTCCCAGAAATATGTCACACAACCTTTAAATATTGTAGAAATTATGTCACATCTCTTAAATCTGGAATATGAGTTGAAAATTTGTCTTTTTTTGCCACTGAAAGTCAAATATCTCTTAAAATCTCTAAAACCATTTAATGTTTCTTTAAGGACATTCAAGAATGTGTAAAAGAAATACAATGGACAGTCAAGAAGTTGTGCTTGGGTGACATCACAGATTTCAGAAAGTGCATTTTCAATAGAAAAAAAATAAAATTTTTTTTAAAAATATATATTTTCCAAATGTAATGTGCAATTGAGATATAGTTTGCACCAATAAAGAAAAAATTGTCCATGTTTTGTGGAATACCAATTATCTCAAGTGGACAGTGCTTTTTAAGCTGATGAAGGTACATTACTTTAACCTTCATAAAATACTTCAAGTGTGTTTTGGGATCCGTTTATCTACACATTACTGAGGAAAGCAGAACCGCCAAGGCAAGGAGAAAGTGTGGGAGACTTGCTCCAAATTGTTGGTCCCCTGTACTGCTATCACTGGCTATTTCATTTATTTTGTTTTCTGGCATGTCCCCATACAACTGCCTTACTTCATTTCTGCAGTGTCCTAATTAAGCCATGGTGACAGTTTGCCATCACCGAGTATCTGCTATGGCCCAGGTACACGCAGTTATTGCAGTATGTTTTCGTGCGTCTAAGCGTAATACAGCCAGAAACTTGCACTTGAAGAATCAACACATTGTTATCCTGTGTATTGCTTACCGTGTGCAACATGTCACTACAAGCTGACAATTGTGTCTATGTCCTTCTAGTGCACAGTAGAACATGTTAAATCTTCATATTTCACTTTTATCTTTGTTCAAGATCCACTTTGCAAACAATGTATCGCAACCTTTGTTTTTGCAACTTTCGGTTATTCTCAGTTTGTTTTATCTGATTAAATGTGACATTGACATTTCTTCTTGTGCTTCTCTTCCTTGTGGCAGTGAATCAATAGCATCTTGTCCAGTCATTTCATCCTACCTACAGGTATCCCTATCCTTGTCTTCCCATTCATTCAATTAATTCTCAATATACGTACATTCAGATTCAGGTACTGCATTCAGTTCTTCGATGTTGGATGAACACGTACCAGAGTGGAAGCACCTTTATTTCTGTGAAATTATGCTTTAATGTGGGTCAGGACCGTATTATGTTTTCATCGGTTTTAACATGATGGATTCATGCTTTCTGGCTGTGGATATGATGACATTTTTTCTCTAGTGCTTCGATAATAGTTGTCTGATGGCTCTTTGGGATGACTCAGATCAAAGACAGTCATAAATTTCAAGAAGCATCGTTATTTTGCGTGCCCAAAAGGTATCTGGAGACATAAAAATCTGTCAGGAAGTAGTTAGTTTTTTTTTTTCTTTTTGGCATTGTTGCCTCTTGTAGGTGTGAATGGATGTTGGCAAAGATGAGGAGAAAAGCTCTCATTTCTGACTGCCCTAAGGACAGAGTTAATCATGATGGGGATGAGGGGAGGAGGTAAAGAATGATATGGAGGATGAATAAGATGAAGGATCTATCATACTTAATTCCCTACCAAAAAAAAAAGAAGATGGAAAGTATACTTAAGCAGCAACAAAGAAAAATTTCATTCTGAGTAGTATCAAAAGTAAAGCTTGTATAAAATTCTCATGCTTGATGTAGTTTTGTACAGCCCTTTTTTTAAGTATAACTTGAAATTGAAGCATACATCCATCTAAATTAAAATGCTGCTTTTGTAATGACTACACTAGTGTGAAATTACATCTCATTCTACAGTAAGCTCCTCCTTCCAATTATTGGCATGTTCGGTGAATTGCACAAAACGCGTTTGTCATTTCAGATGGACTGATACAGGAGAATGTGTTTTGAAAAGGATTGAACTCAAAAGTAATATAAAAATGGCCAAATTTTCAGGAGCATAATTTGATGGAGTGATGAGAAATATGTTAATGCCACATTTTCAAAAGAGACTGGAAGTAATACCGCTGCAATAGTTTTAACTTTCTCTCGTAGACACTTATGAAGGCCTTGAAATATTTTGTGAAGTAGGCGCTTGATAATTTTGGTAATTTGCAGGAGTTCCATCATCATCAACATGTCTTGTAAGTTGCAACTATCTACTGTAATTATCTGCTATTATGTAAATAACCATGGCTACTGCTCTCTCTGCATTTTTTATCCAGCTCGCTTAAACAGAGCCAGTGGTCAACAACCTTCAAAGGATAAGTTGCAGAACCAAAGTTGTGTGCACTAAATTTAATTTGAAAGGACTGGTCAAATTATTGCCATCCCTTAACTCGTTTACTTGTGATCTTGTTCAAAATTGAAATAAAATGCTTTAATTAATTAAGTTGACCATACCTCAAATATTTGAACAGGTGATGCACTAATCGAGAATTGTAGATAAAAATAGGCCTCTTTTCTCATTTGTCAAAACTCTTTGTTAAGCTGTTCTTGATTTTACGGTGTCTTTACTGAAGAACACAAGCTTTTGTCGGTTTTAATTAAAAAATTATATAAAAGTCCGTCAAGAAAATGAAGTAAAAAGTGGGAACGCCACAAAAGAGTGCGTAGCCTGGACTGACGTTTTTATTGGGTCAGTTTACAAAAGGCCTCTGATGACCTCTATACAGTTTTGATTTGGCACTAAAGATGTGATGGAGCTACAGTATGATTGATGATCGTCAGAGGCCACCGTAGTCCTTACAACAAATTGGGTCGCGATGTGTGAGCCGCTGTGCTCTTAGCTGGTTGGACATAATGATGTAACTGATCTTTCATTCATAATTTCTTGATTGAATAAATTAGTTGAATAAATTAGCCTTTGAAAACCCAATTTGCTTGGACAGGGTGATAAAATTTCATTACCTTGGAATCTTTCAGTAAAATATTAAACTGTCTCCTCTAATTTGTTGAGTAGGTGCATTTACTTCAAAATCGCTCGTCAGCAACAACTTGTGAAAAGTCTCTGATTGACATAAGTTATTCTGATATTCTTTGTCACACATGTATCTTTGAATAATTGAAACAGTTGCTACAAATAATTTTCTAGATCTTTACGACTTTTTTTTTCCTACGGAGGGACGCTCGCTAGAAAGAACAACTAGAATAATTTCAAGTGAAAAAATGTCTCTGATTTCTCTACTTTGTCTTTGTTATTAAACCATAAACCTTTGTCATGTGAAAGCAGGATGGACACAAAAAACCCATGTTTACCCCTGACTGCACCTCACTTAAAATTAGCATAAATTTCACTTTGTTTTTTGCCCCCTTACTCTCCCTACAGTGTATTACTGAACTTACATCAACGTCTCTGTGTAACAGAACAGTGAGCAATTACCCCGGGCCCCAGGGTATGTTCCACTAAGTAATTGCTAGAATTTCTTGATGCAACTTTTTTGGTACTTTAACAGGCCTGATAATGGAACTTAATTGCATGCATAAAGAAGAAACATAAAAATTTTGTGTCCAAAAGTTAAGTGTATCTTGTAATTTGTACCATTAGACAATCTGGAAATAAAAAGTTGTCAGGAGAGATAACTTCTGCCATATGATTTTAAATTCTTACACATATAATGACAACTAAAAGTGTAAATATGATAATGTAATGGTTGACAGTTTTCATTCAACTTGCAGTATTATTTCTTCTTATAACAAGCCAGTGGGAGGTAAACTAGTAGCGAATATTAAGTTAATTAAAACAGCTGATCGCTGATGCTGTAATGATGTGATCTGTTTGTAGATGTGAATACAGTGCTTCTTTTCCGTTGTAACAATTTGATTCCCTGTACCACCCAAGGAAGCTACGACATGTGAAGTATGTTTTTTGATAGTGTTCGCAACAGGTCCAGAAATGGGAATTCTGCCATCCAGATTTGGTCAGGTACCTGAAAATGTATCATCTGTTGGAATATGAGTTCTTAGGAAATATATGACATTTTGCTTTGCATGTTCATATATCACGATTATCTTACGTAGGGCCATAACAATGAAGTGTTCTTCATTAGGAAAGATTTTTGTTGACACCTGTGGTGTAACTTTACTGAAAGTTTGGATCCAGGCAGCAATTCAGAACCATTGATCCTGACATTGTTGGTCTGGTACCTGATGCGAAGGATAGATTTTGTTATGTAGGTATGGTCTACTCCTTTAAATAAGAACTCTTACTTTTAAAAACTGAATTCTGTGTTTTTCTGGTTTTACAGTATGCTATTTCCATTGCTTTTCAAAGTGGTTACTGTCATTTGTGCAATTGAAATACATACAGTATTCTGTTCATGAACAACCTTGCATACATACATTTGAAAGTAAAGAAAAACATGAGATTCACATCATAGACAATAGACGTATACTTTATGCCTTGCTTTTACACTAGATCCGGTTCAGATCTCGACATCAGGATCAGATTCTGAGGATGACTGATCCTGCTGTTGAGATCAATATTGCAATGTTAATGCTACCGCATCAACAAAGACCTGCGTTATCTGATGACCACTAACCATCACATCCATTCTCTTGGTCATGAAGTGTTCCCCCCCCCACCCGGTTAGGGACTTGGTTCCCACCTTCTGCTTGTTCTGTTTACTCTTGAAGCATTAACTAGTGGCTGTATAATCCTCTCTGGGCAAACAGTTGTTTAACCATTGAGGTAAAAGGAAGGCTTCCTTTTACTTCCATGGCTTAACTGACCATACAACAGGCTCTGCACAGAAGGTGTCTTGACTAGAGGCAGAGCTGTGCAGGACAGTGATACCGAAGCATCCTTATCAATACTGTGGTTGCTGGGAGTCAGTAGATGCTGCTGAAATGTCTGTCAATCCGTGGATATCGAAGAGGATTTGAGCATCTGCATGAAACCATGGGATGAAATCTCGCAAGAAGTTGCATGTTGTTGTTTAGGCTCATAAACACAAAACGCATACATCGACTCTACAATGTGCAGCAAAGATGGCAATCTATTCTACTTTAAATTAATTGTCTGTTTGTTTTCAAAAGTTTGTACTTTGGTATTAGCTAGACATATCTTTATCTCATGGTGTGACTTTTTGAAAAAGAAAATGATTTACATCAGAAATCTATGTATGAGTAGGACAGACATTCTTATTGTTTTCGTTGGTGAGTTTTGATACACAAAAATTAGGCTTTGGCAATAGTTGCACCACAGTAAGTATTGACAGTGTATAGACAATTTTACTGAAAGTTCTTCACATGTATATCTTTTCCTTGATTCTGTGTTCAAATATTGAAGCATGTGGTCCCAATTTTCACTTTACGCATTGTTGGTCTTCTGTTATACTTACAATACTGTAGCTTGGTATTTTTTGGATGCACAGTGGAGGGAAAGTAGTGGTAATCAATTGTGTTGATCTTGCTGTTTGAAATATTCGGTATCTCACAATCATCAAAGGAAATCGCCACTGAAAAATATTGAAATTCCATTGAAAGTAGCGAAATTATCCTCTCGTAATTAGTAAAAACTGTATTTCAAAGACATTTTCTGTTTGGAAGCTATGAATATCTAAAAATATCTACCTATGAATATCTAAAGAAGTATCTATTTCGCAGTGATGCACTTTGCATTGTGGGAAATCTATGATGTCACACAGACACAACTACTTTCACATCCTTTTCTTAGAGTCTTGAAACAACCAGCAAAATAACAGTGAAGCATGTACATATCGATTTGCACACATTTCAATGAAACTTCATAATTGAAGGGGAGACCACTGAAGAAGATAAAAATTTCATTTGAGAAACTTTACTTTCATTATTTGTGAAAACTGTATATCAATAGCATGTTCAATTTAGAAGCTATGCATATTTAAAGAAATATCTATTTCATAGTGGTGTACTTTGCATTGTGGGAAATCTCTGACGTCACACAAACGCAACTGCTTGATTCTTTCTTGCATTTCAAACAGTTTCTAAAGAAACATGATAGTTTGATTGATGTGACCTTAACTTTCACAACATTAAAAAAAAAGGAAAAAGCAAAGTTACATTTTTCACTGGTCTCAAATTTCAAGGCTAATTAAGTACTCCAACTTCAAAGTTAGAGAAAGACTTACTGCATTACAGTAATTTGCTACTGTTAGATGACATTTTGTAATATCATAGGGTGTGGTAGCTCTCTGGTCAAAGCAACTGGAAATCTTTCTTGTCCACATCCATTTCCCTCCAAATATTAATATCTTGGGTTGTAAAAAAAAAAATATTTGCACATGGTGTGAAATTATTTTGTACAAGGTTTGAAGTGCCTAGCAGTGAAAGGTGTAAATGTCATAGCTTGTTGCTTTGAGGAAGGCAGGAGTAAAAAAGGGTGTCTTTTGAAAAAAAGATATTTGTAAAATATTCTTCTGACATAGGCCATGAGGATTATAGCAAATCTGTTTGGAAGTTCTTACCAGACATTGCTCTACAATTTGAATATTCATTATTTACATTTAAAGATGTTTAAGTCTGCATATAAATGAAAAGTTGTGGTTGCTTCTTTCAGGCAAGCACCTTTCTGCTCAAGTGGACTGTGAATAATTTGTCCATCAGTTTGTCAAAGATCACAATTAAGTTGCCATGTGGTCAGGTGATTGTTAGTGGAATAGTTGAGTTGTACCACTCTCTCTGAGATTCAATGCAGCCTTGTTTGTGACCTGTTTATTAACTGTTAATTCTTCAGATAATCTTTGCTGAGTAAACAAGGAATAAACTTCCTTTAAGTCATTTGGATTTATTTTTCATCTTTGTCCACCCAGTGGAGAGCTTGTGTTACCAGAAGGGTTTGTTGATGATAGTCCTGAGGGCACCAAAGTTAATTACACTCTTGTCATGATTTGCTTTGACCACATGATGCAAACAACAGATTAAAGGAGTACCTGAGGTTTCCTGACCACCGATTATTGGTAATCCCACAAAATCACAGATGAAGTAAACAAATATTGTTTTAACTTCCAACTGATGAGGGCATAACTGTTGTTAAGTCAATTGTGCAGATGCAGGATCATTCTACACTTTAGGGATATTGTTCTGTTCTGTGGTACTGGTATCTTGCCTGTCTGGCAGATATGTGCACAAGCCATTATTCCAGAGCCATTTCAAAGATATTATGTACACAATGTCTTGAAGCAAGTCTTGTTGCCTCCTTTTTAGTCGTAGAACCTTTCTTATTGTAGTCGGATATAATGAGTAATATTTTGAAGATTCCCTAGTGAGTAGGCTTTCACTTTCAAAAACACTTCCAAAGTCTAACAAAATTGAGCCTTGATCCATAATTTTACCAAACTGTCAGCAAAGTTAACCTTGCAATTCACATCATAGACATATACTTTTCCCTTGCTTACTCATGCTCATGGTGTCTAGTGGAATGTTTACCACTAAAAGTGAAAAATGCTCCCAGAAAGTGCCTAAGTAGACAGAAAAGTCATTCTATCAATTAACTTTATGACTAACTTACCTGTCTTAACATAACTCAGGGTACTCCCATTGCACTGCCATGAGTATCTTATTCTGCCATGAGTATATTATGATTCTGCCATGAGTATATTAGCCTCTGGGACTCTCATTGTTAATGTCCCACTTTTGTGTGTGTGTCT
This sequence comes from Stichopus chloronotus, assembly GCA_021234535.1. Classification (NCBI taxonomy): domain Eukaryota; kingdom Metazoa; phylum Echinodermata; class Holothuroidea; order Aspidochirotida; family Stichopodidae; genus Stichopus; species Stichopus chloronotus. Next base: position 9,265,447 of record CM037835.1, read on the forward strand.
TCATAGTGTGTGTGTGTTTAGGACTCAGCCTCAGTCTATCTTTCAAATCTAGAAAAGTGTGTGTATGTAAGTTCATAAAAAGCTTATCTGCTTAACTTTAGCATGCATGCAGTCTTTCTGCTCTGTGTTTGACAATAGACCCCTGACAGTACAGAATGTAATTGCACAGTTCATAGTGGTATGTGAAACTTAATTGAGCTTTGTACGCCTTGAGCTAACAATTGGTAAGACTGTTGAGATCATGAATAAAGGGCCCTGAAAGAGAGTACCTTTCATATAACAGTCACCCGTCATGATATCAGAAAAATAGCCATATATTTTGCAGAAGAAATTTTTGTCAGTCACTATAATAGGTGTATAATTCACAAAGTTTGAGATTTGGTAGAAGCAACAAAAGGAACTTAAAGGGAAATAGGTTGTTTAGAATATATACCAATATGGCATACAAAGGAAATAGCTTTAGTCATTGTTTAACCATTCAGTCACAATAAAAAACATCTGCAGAAACCTTAATTGTCTCATCAAAATGTTATGCATGTGATGAGAAACAGAAGATGCATCATTTGAATTTTAATATTTTTGGGTGAACAAATTATTGTCGAGCAACAAAAAATGGAACTTCTGTTTGTGAGAAACTTATTTCTCGAAAAGAAGGCTACTGCCCTTCCTTATTGTGAATAAGCTATCATTGTATGTCCAGAAACATTGGTTTTAAAAATATGGTTGTTTCCTGTAAGCCAAATGGCTTATTTTCCTTTAAGTTTGTGCTTATTTCAACAGTTTCTCTTTTCAGGCTATACTCCATCAAGATGGGGTCAGAGAAACCAGCACACATTGATTACATCACTTTTTTTCTAATTTCACATCTTCCATCTTCTCTCTTTATCTACAAGTCAAAATCATCAGAAGCAAGCTTACCACCAACGTAGCCGTGGTCTGTAATGTAATGTCCTGGAAAATGTGGAACATTTTTGCAGCAGTTTAACCGACATACTGTTTGTTTGAAAATTTCTATCACTCTTCATATTTTTCTAAATTTACTTTTTGAGCTTCATTTTCAAAGATTTAAACATGTTTCCAGGTTACCTCTTTGTGTCTAACTTAATCGTCAAAAATTTTCTTTTCTGTTTTCCGAAATATGTCACTTATGATGTCCTCCGCATAGCTCAGACCACTTATGGACATTACTGTGGAATTAAGGCACACAAATTGAATTTTTGGAGATGCTCTCGCCGGAGTTTTTGATCTATCAAAATAGGGGCTAATTTTCTTCCTACTCCGATGATATTAAAAGAAACGCCACCCATGTTGCCTGCAACTTGATCCACGCTCTCAGAAAACTGGTGCGTCTCCTCCCTGACTTCAGTGCTCAGCAATCTCTCGTGATCATTCAAGAGTTTGGTATCGTCAGTGTCAGACATACTGTAGATGGTGATGTGTGCATGCCCACCTTCATCACTGCTCAAATTTTCTTTACCCTTGGGCAAAAATAGCATCATTTCTCCAGAGAGAAGGGAGGGCTGCAGCAACTTGCTTCTTCTATCCTTCATAGGAACCTGTCTAAATGCCAGAGGGTTTCTCTGAAATTCATTTCACATTTTGCAGTTTATTTCTCAGAGGACAACCAGTGTGAGCATGGGGCATGTAAAAATACAGGGAATAACATTTTGGGGAAAAATTGGAAAAAAGTGACGTTGAGGGAACTTGCATGATTTTATACCATATAGTGATCTCTACTTTTTGTTTGCAACTTTGTCATGTTGTACAGTGAAAGAATCGTCGGTACTATTCTAGTTATTTTTAGTCAGGAGCTGATTGAACCCATCGCAACTGTTGGTGTTTTCTTGGAGATGGGATTAATTTTCAGCCTAGTGTTTTGTGTGTGGATCGATGGTGGACCTCTTTGCAGTCATTTCTTTGGATATATTTATGGAGTCCCATTTAAATAATTTTTCTTGATAATGCATCATCTTCAGGTGTATGTGGAGAAGTCTGCTTTTTTTTTCTTTTTCACTTTTCACAATTTTGTCAAGCTTTTCGCTGGATTTCCTTTCTATGGAATTGTGTCTGCTCCAACCTTCAGAGTGGAATTGAAGATGTTGTAAAATAATCACTCAACTTTAAGCATGAAAAGTGTGCTAATTCCACAAAAACTTCAGATTTGCTTTGCTGGGTAAGAACTTGATATGTATTAAAAGCAGCAGTTTGTAGAATTGGTGGTTCTTTGTTAAGTTCTATATTATACTCAAATCAATAAATACAACACATTTGTCAGAGAGTCAATTGTCATCAGTGCCGTTAATTATATGCTTGGGAGGAAATGGTATTATCTCTAAAGGGAAGCATAGAAAGGCAGTAAAGCAAAGATGGCGTAACATTTGAGGTAGTATCAAAGACGTCATAACAATGTCCTTGCTGGTTGAGTAGCAAAGGTGTGAACATGTAGTTCAATGTGGCCTCATGCCTTTTCATTGTCTTATATTCTCTGGATAGTCTTTGATTCTCTCCGAAGAGGTGTTTTTTCTTATCTGTCGAATCTAGTCTTGCCTATGGATCAGTATGCAGTGATCTGCAGGTGCTGGTCGAGCCCGTGAGGCAGAATTGCCGACTGCCACATTTTGCCAAAGCAACTTTCCTGACTGGCCCTTATTTCCAAAAAGAATCCCCCATTGTTGAAGGATCATCAACTACGAAGAAACTATTTGTTGGTCATAATTAGGGTGGGGGGGGGGGGAAGAAATCCAGTTTGAAGTATCTAACACAACATGTGAAAAATACTATGATTTTACATTCCATAGTTATGACTGTTTTCCATTTTGAACTTCTGATCATGGCACTAGCAGTGTTCAATAATTTCCATGTAACTAATAAGTTAAGTTGATTTCTCTTTTCTGCAGTACATTTATTTGAGCAGGATAACATACTGTAGTTGATTAGCTGTAGTGATTTGCTTAAAGACTGGCCTTGAACTCGACATAATTTTCTCCTGACAGGTTGTATTAATGCTCATGATTTAGCAAACCTATGATATTGTATTGCAAGGATTGAAGTCCAGTTGCCAATTTGTATATGTCAGGTAGCTTGTTGAGGTCATGGCAGCTCTCCTTCAACCTAATAATACCATCTTATTAATACCATCACGGTAATATGGGCAAAACACTTTGATCTTCCTGCAGAACCTCTCCCTTTATTGTTGAAAGAGCAACATTTACATTGATCAATTATTATGTACATGTGCTCTCTGATTGGCTGAAAGAAATGCAACCTACAGAACCCCCTCAGACGGTGAATGTGATCGGTCAAAATACATCATTTTAAAAATGGGGTCATTTTCTCCCACTTCTTTACAATGTGCAACTTCTTCATGTGGGATTGTCCAGATTCATCAACACCTGCAGAAACAGTTCTATGATAAATTTACGTTAAGTTAGGTACAAGGTAACAGCACAGACTCAATGAGGCATGGAACTACAAAACATTTGCCTTCATTTCTGAACATTGTAAGCCTTAAAGCAGTATACACCATGTCTTGCATTTATCCTATCAAGAGGATAGTCACCCTTTTACTCATATCAAGAGGATAGTCAGTAGTCTTAGACTGCTGTCTTTACCGACGAGTGTCTTTTGCGTTTTGCAGGATATTCTGTATGAAACAGGATAGATAGAAAGATAGACAGACAGACAGACAGATAGGCAGATAGATAGATATACTTTATCAAATCCTCAAATAAGGAAATTCGTGTCTGCAGTAAAATGACACAAAAGAATAAAACAAATAAATTAAAAAAAAAAAACAGTAAGTTTCACAGTATTAAAGTTACAAACATAAACAGATAAGAGCAAGGAAGGTAATATACAGAATATGCAAATGTGTAAAAGAGTAAAACTACCTATTAAAATCCAGGTGATGAAAAGTAATTGCCGAGCTCAGGAAAGATGAACGATACCGGTTTGTAACAGAATGAATGGGTCTGAGTCTACCACTACGTTGGATAAGCTGCCAATTCAGTCGTTCAAAAAAGGATGATCTTTGTCACTCCACAATGACCTTAATTTGTGCCTGACCCGGGACTCGTAGACCTCATTAACTGTGGGTAGTTGTTTATTATTAATAGTCTTTCCTGCACGCCTAATGATGTCATCGATGATTTTCAAATGTGTTTTGGCTGTGTTGCCTACCCAACAAACCATGCAATACGTCCAGACAGAGCAAATAATAGTATTATAAAAAGTGGCAAGAATATCTGGACTTACATTGAAAGAATTAAATTTACGTGAACAATAAAGATGAGGCCTTAAAGGGAAATAAGGCGTTTGTTGTACAGAAAACAACCATAGATTTAAAACCAGTATTTGTAAAGGTAGAATGACAGATTATTCAAAATAAGGACGGACCTTAGCCCTCTTTTCAAGAAATAAGTTTCTCATAGATAGAAATTCAGTTATTTGTTGCTCAACAATAATTTTTTCACCCAAACTTTTCAAAATTCAAGTGATGCATCCTCCGTTGCTCACCACATGCATAATGTTTTGAGGAGATGAAGCTTTTGCAAATGTTTATTGGTGAGACTGAATGATTTAATAATGATTAAAGCTATTTTCTTCGTATGCCATGTTGGTATATTCTAAACGCCCTATTTCCCTTTAAACGTTTCTCAACTTGAACATGCTCCTTCCACTTTAACTTATCATCAGTTACTACCCCTTTATTCTGGTTTCTCTGTCTTATCATACTGTCACTGTCTTTTAGTTTTCTGTGCTTAGCTTACTCGGAAATAAATTAAAGTATGCAGACACACCAATCAACTGATGCTATGCCCTTAAATAATTGTCTTGTCATGTACAAAATGCATGTAGTACACGCTAAACGTTGTCTTTTTTGTGACAGGAAAGGACATCAAAATGTTTGCGCAGGTTCTTTGTCTTTTTGAGAAGAACAGTCTCTGTAATGGGGACCTGTGTTACAGTCAGAGCAACGTAAAAAATGAGGGTGGGCTAGGCCTTAGAGGGCATGTTGCTAGAATTGATTTCAAGGACATTTAGAGCAAGGCCAAATGTTTGGGTTAGTGAAGCAAGGGGCAAAGCATAGTCACTCGAATACCCACACCAGTGAGTTGTGGGGAAACTGCATAATTGGTCTGCCTGTATGTTTATAATGATACATGGTGTTATATTTAACTTGCACAGTTGCAAAATGTTGTATTATGACTTCACAACGTTCTCAGAGCTTAACGCAAGTAATATTTTCGGTTATGGCAGTCGGGTCACCGATTTTGGACCCGGTGCAAATGGTAGTACAGTACAACAGCTTCAATCAACTGAGCTAATTACTTTAAAGGCATTTATGGAAGGCATATGGAAACCTTTACACCAGTTATTCTATATCCTCTGTGAACGAAAATAATTCATGCTTGAGTGACCCATCACTTAGCATTTTTTTTTTGAGATTTCTAACTTGAAGATCAGTGTATGTATAACTTTTGAACTAGGTCATGTAGACAGAGGGGAGATAAATGTTACAGCTCTTGAAAAAATGGTGTGTTTTGATCTCACATTGTCTATCCGTAATTTGCTTTATTAATTCCTTAGCATTGTGATAAGTACAATATGCATCATTTTGTAAGTTTCATCATTAAGTCTTTTGAACCCTTGCCTGAACTAACACTCCTATGACAACAGTAGTAATGTCCAAGTGTACTGAGATTCTGAAATTTCTTCAAAGAGCTCAGAAGAAAATATATCCCAATTTCTCTTTGAATTAAGAAAAAAATCACACAAGAATTCATGGCAATGTATCTTTATAGTGTTGAAATATGTTTATGGCACTAAACACGCAATCCTACTGATCACTTTCCAGCGTCAGTAGTCCTTGTTTTGGTTGGTCACATGCTAGATGTATGGAGTGCTACATGAGACTAGTTGTTCGGCAATACCAAGTCACATTTTAGTGCATTCCGAGCTATTGGTTTTTTAAAATGGACCTGACCGTTTGTGAGCCAATGGAAAAAGATTTTTACGTCATTGGAAAGGAAATTTCACAAGCCTTTTCAATTTCATTAGGACAAAATTTTGAGGTACTTCCTGCATGCGTGACAGGCTTGTGAAAGTAGGAAGGTGGCAGAAAATTCTCCAAAATTTATGGGAGTGTAGTTTTCAGTATTTTTAGGATCATTAAATTTTTCAGCTCTTAATGTAGTCAAATCAAGATAAAAGTTGACGAATGTCAAGACAACACTTTGCTCTTATAAATGGCGCTAGGACAAAAGAACTCTCTGCACGAATGTGAAATTTAGTGCAGTGTGAGCATTCAAAATGTGGGTAATTTTTGACTAATTGTGTGTTTAATTCAGAGAGAGATAAGAAGAGTTTGCTAAGGTTTTGATTTGAAAGTCATTCTGGTGAAAACAAAGTCTTTGTCGTTTGTCTTTAGTTGTCATTTTGTCCAGGCTGTGTCCTTAATTCATTGCCTTTTTCTTGTGTTGTTATACTTGTGTTTAAGTTTGTACCCTGACCTCCTGAAGCATGTATGCTTTCCTCTTGAAACAAAAACCAGCCATGTCCCTCCTGCCCTCCTCCAAAAAAAAAAGAAAGAAAAGAAAAATCAAACAAAATTAGAAGTTATTTGGATCAATTAATTCGGGCAGTAGGTTTCTCCTCCTGTGTTTTTAAACTTTATGTTCCCAACAGGCAGTAGCGTTAGATATTAGTGGCTTTCATAATTTTGTGGACCTCATTTTTTAGTAACAATTTGCCTCTCATTACCACGAGAAAACTTGTAAAAACAGTGTGGGGTCTTTTGTGCCTTGCTGAGAGACGGAAAAGGATTTTCAATGATTTCCTAAACTAGCCTCTTTTACTTCACGAGAGATCATGCTGTTTGCTTTGACAGATTCAAATTTAAAATGCTTTCAATGAAGGCCATTAAATGCTAATCACATAGAACACAATGGCTCTCAATTGAGACATGAGAAATCCATTTGTCTTTTGGTTGCAACATAGAGATACCATTTCTTACAGAAAAATTAAAGGGACGATATTTGTCTGTACCTTGAATAAAAAAAAACAAAACGTAACTTTCTTTGATGTTTGGTTATTTGCATGTCATTGATAGGTGAGAACATTACAGTTCGAGAAATCCTTCTCATCTACATGGCAAGGCAGGTAGTAAAATGCTTTAATTTAAATAACTTTTTTATTTAAAGACTCAAACCTCTGTTTCTTTCCCAGTTTTTCTAATTTTTGTTCTGTAGTTGTGGATGATTTGATGTTTTAAGGAACTTTGTCCAGAGCATTTTATTTGTCTGAGATCAAAACCTATAAAAATTGGGTCCATAAGAAATGTTCACCATAGGACCACCTCACATTTGTCTGATGGAATAGTCTCAGTGAATTAATTTGCCTCAGAGTTCTCTTCTTCCCCCCCCCCCCCACACACAATCTGGCACCTCTCCACCCCTTTCCCCAGCAGTTACTAGCATAGTACAATGGTACAGTACCTCCTCAACCCAAGTCCTTAGTGCAGTAATAGAAGGGTTATAGTGGACATGGTGGAATATCTCATATAACAGTTTGATGCTTGCGTTATAAGTTTCCAGTTGCATGAGCAGTTGTCTCATATATATACTGTTCCTAATTTGTCCACCATGTCACACACCATGTGGTACTGCAATACTGTACAGTGTGCAGGAGAATCTTTCAGTTCCTTGCTGACAACTGAATACGTCCTAATGATTCATGTGACCAACAGAAACCCTACAATCTAGCCTTCCAAATGCCAACAAGACTACATAATAAGGAATGTATTGTTTACAGAATTACTTCAAATGTTTAAGTAGTAGACTAATTAAACTTCCAGTCATCCATATTTTATGAGTATTCTGTCTGAAAGAGAGAATATTTTAAAGGCAAAGGCACCTCTTTTAATATCGCCATACCTCCTTCTGCTTCCTTGTATCATTGGTTAACCTTTAAAGTTCCCACACAGAGGCAACTGTGACAGGGTTGTTCATTTTTCTGTCAGCTGTCAGTGCCTGTCTGACATCACATCACATGATCTGATTCAATTGAGCCGCTTACAAGTAGTCTTCCCTCAGCTCAGCATCTCCCACTCGTTAGAACTGTCATTTGAACATGAGGTGCAGTAAGAAGCGGACTTTTAAAATCCTCCACAGAAAGGAAGGTTAAAGTGTCTGACCTCAAGACTCAGGAGAATGCTGATTGTCAACAGTGATTGTTTATGATTAAAACAGAAAAAGAAAATATGTTTGTAGAACCTGACCCAGGGGCCAAGCAATGCTTGTATCCACCATGCATTCCTTCTCAGAAACTTGTTTTTAAATTAAAAAAAAAAAATACCTCTGCACGAGGAATACTATCCTTTGACAGAAGGTGTCCTCATTCCTCATCCTTAATCCTCTTGCTAGAGTGAGCAACAACATAACGTAATGTACAATGTTTTCTTCTCCTCAGTGTCGTTAAGAGCATGCATTGAATATTTGCTGTTTTTTCCTTTATGTGCATCATACCCTCCAAGTTTATGTTCCAAGAACCCTGTAGCAATATTTGAGGTACATGCATGGGGGGTGACCTGAAACAACGCGCTAGATGTAACACCAGGTAATGTTGACACACCTTGCCATTTCATTACATTTCCAAATGCATTTACCAGTCCGCATCATGTTGGGCCGCAAGGCCGTCAGACACAATTCATGTGTTCACTGTGGATTAATACCTGAAATCGACAGTCGGGGGGCGCCCCATGAGCTTTTGAAATTGAAAGAAGAAGGAGAGGAAACATATTTCCCCTGGCATTTCTGAGTAATGTCACTTGAAGTTTATTTGTGATCGTGGTATAAAAGACACAAAACAATTTTCATTTTTAGCGAACATATTTTCAGTGCAGATAAAATAAAAGGCATGAAAAATTAATGATGATGGTGATGGGCATGTTGCCTGTTGGGTAAATGTGATCAATTTTTCACTTTCATGCGGTGAGTTGCAGGATTGATAGCATACACGTCACGCTTCATAAGAACTCCATTCATTGGGATGATGGTATTAGTTCCTCCCATAGCACTCATGGGACAACCACCAAAATAAAATTTTGATTTCAAGGATTTGTCAAGTTTTATTTGGTATCATTCACCTACAGGTGAAGTACTCAGAATCGTGTCAATGATATGCTTTATAGAACCCACACGCATCAGGTGAGCAGTAGGCAACATGTGCTTGAAAGTTGAAACCTGCTCTGTTGATTAAGAGTTGGTACGTACGACATCATACATACCAACTATCGTATATATACTAGTATCAGTAACATAGCATGCATTTTTCACCAACTTACAGTGGTGTGCAAAACTACTTGGCTGTGTCAATGTTATTACCCAGCATGGAAATACTGTGATATGGGGATAAGAATTCGTCCCCGATCATTCGAACCATGGAGCTGCTAGAGAGATGGGGTGAAAGCAGATCCACTTTCACATCTTTTACAATCTGTGACTTCCTCAGGGCTGTTTCTGTCATCACCTTACAGTTGACCTGTCATGTAACAGTCACTGCAGTCTCAGGGACTAGTGAAATATTAAGTCACTACATGTTAGCGTTCATGCTGCAAAATAAAGCAAGATAGACACAGTCACCACAACGTAGTTTTGCACCCGAACTGTAGCTGCATGAACATGGCGATATAAGTTTTACGGCCGTATACATTGATACCATGGAAGAGTTTCAGTTCACCAACGTAAATTGGTGTTAAGTGTGTGCTATGTATACACACTTCACACTAACATACATCACCCCAACTGCATCATCATGAATGTTCTTTGCACACTACCTGCATTTTAATTATTGCTACATGTGTTGTTGCATACATCAGTTGGTAGTACCACAGACATCAAAATTTTTGTCTCTGTGAACTATGCCATGGGGTTCCAACACATTTGTGTTTTCATACACTTGCTCTTTTATTTGGTGCTATGACTGTATAAGCCATCTCCCCAAATTATCCCTCATTAGTACTCTCCATTTTCCTTTTGTTTCACAATAGTTTGTCACAATCTGAGACTTTCACTGCTTAATGCGTATGCTCTCAGCCTCTCCGGGTTAGGGATTGTAACTCCATATGATAGCACCAACATGCCTGATATTATCATTGTGATCATAACATTGTACCTAGGCTCTGCAGTTAAACCAGGGAGCTGCCACTCTGCTCCCTGGTTAAATTCAACAGTTGACTTGTGTGAATAAAATGGAACTCTGCAGGTGGTCAAAAACACAAGTAGTGCACAGTATAGTAGACTGTTTGTGATTGTTACTCCCCTGTGGCTTAACCTATCAGCTAATATCTTCAGTTAAAGTGCTTCATTGTGTTTAACACTCTCAGAATCTAGCTTAAATTGATCATCATAAGCTCATTACTCATAACATTGACCCTAATAGGTTTATTACCGTTTGGTATAGAGGTCTTTCTTTCTGTCTGTCTGTCTGTTTTTTTGTTTTTTTTGGTATGGTCACTGCATTTCACCAACTGATCATGTTATAATGACATCTCCCTCTGATCTTGCGCTGTTATTGATTTTGTGAAATTGATTTTGTATGGCTGGGCTTTTGATGACCAATTTATCTCTTTTTTCAAGCTTTAATAAGCCAGAAAAGAGCCCCCTTAATAGAACACTTGAAAAAGAATTTTGTGTCATTGTGTAGTCTTGATGACTTAGGCTGGCAGCTTAAAGAGATGAACTGTATGTGGATTTAAAGTGCACACATGCTTGTCATTTGTTATCCTCATTGACCTAATGATCGTTCTACATACAAGTCATAGTGGCTTTGAGAAGGGTGTGCAGTATGTTTGATAGATCATGTCAAAGTTCCTTAAAAAAAAAGCAAATGTTAGCTGTTTGTAATAGTGTGGGGAATTTTTTAGGAAACTTTTAACTTTGTTGTGAGGGAAATTTGTCTTTATTCCTGACTATTCTTAAACTAAATTAGTATGTTCGAAGTGCATCAAGTAGTAGTAGTTGACAAGTGACACAGATGTATCTTTTGTCTAGAGACATGACCATGTGCATGCTTTTCAAAGCTGCATGTGTGGCATATTTACCAGTTCACCCCTCTCTCGTACTGTGGGTAGATGTTAACTTGAACTGTTCTTATGTATGGCTATATGCGCTATAGTGCATCAGTCTTTGTGTTCCTTCCTTCTCTCCTCATCTTTGTCACTTTTCTTATCCCTTACTTGCTCCCTTTCTCCTTCCTTGTTTCCTCTTCCCATCTCATCCTTCGTCCTTTTCTGCCTTCTCTCCCTTTCATCCTTCATCTCACTTTCTCTGTTTTACTTCTCTCTCCTCTCTTTTTCCTTTCCCATTTCACCCTTAATATCTGAAAGATCTTGATATTAGGTTGTCTTTACAATTTCAGCTTGTCCATGCTAGGGATAAATCTGCAGTGTACTTCCACTTAAAAACTGCAGTACTAAGACAGAGCATTGTCAAAGTGTAGCTATTGATTGATAAAAGAAGTTCAACAGCCCATGAAAGTAGTAGCTATTGTGAACTGGTTTGGTTTTCAGTTTATTCCATTCCAAATTAGTGTTGACAAAAGACTGGCTATGTTTAAGGGCATGTTTATCAAAGTTTAGATGACAGTTAGGTGAGACAACTTAGGGAGATCAAGGAGTAACTTTATAGTAACAACCAACAAAGGAAACCATCTAGAATAACCCTCCTCTCTGTGTTAGGATATCTCTCAGCTTAATGAATATGCAAAGGTATCTCTGGTTCCATGGTGGTTTCTCAGAAGCTTCCTTCCTTCATAGACTACTTTTAACAGTGAGGAGAACACTGTCAGCTACTCAGAGCACAAGGCAAAACCATACATGTGGAATTGTTAAAAAGTTTTAGGCTGTATGAAATCTCTTTTGATGTCTGTTGGAAAACAGTGTCCATGTTTCTTCACAGGTTTTACTATTTTTCATTGGGAAAGCTCTTTTTCATAAATTTGTGAGTTACTTGTGTGTTTTATCCAGAGGATATAGTATGAAGGGAAAGTTTTTCGCTATCTTCAAGTGAATCTTTTCAATGTCTTTTTTGTGAATCTCAATCTGCAAGTGGTTTTCTTTGGGAAGTTTGCTATGTTTGTTTTTGTGGCACACGTAAATCTTACAGGTTATGTGATTCGTTAAAATAGTATTCAAATCTAGTTTAATTGCGTGGTTTCTATGTGTTTTTTTTAAAGGTATCACTTCTTTTCATAACCTCTTAAACTTACTTCATGTGTGTTTGTGTGTCTGTGTGAATTTAAAGTACAGTCTTGTAGCAAATCAGTTTAGACATAGCTTAGCAATTTGGTATTAGTGTTTACTGTGGCCTTTTTCATTCTTTTTTTCTTTTTTGTTTAGACATAGAAGAGTATATTGTTTTTGGTCACTGTACTGTAGCTTCCATTTGTCATTCTGAAAAAGTACAGTGGAATGTTTCCTTTAGCAGTAGGGACCAAAGAAACACAATCATTGATATTAAACCATGTTTTTAACCATATGGGACTCATTCACAGTAATGGTATTTACAAGTATCAAGTTATTTCATATTTTTGATTTACTGTACCTAGGTATGTTTAAGTGGTAGGGCAGTCCTGTGCTTGGAGTCATGAAATGTATGTATGCATTAAAACTGTGAGGATTTGTATCAAACATCGTCACTTAACGCAGCAGGATGTGCTGTTGATCCTCCATTTTCAAAAGGGCACCAAAGGACTGACTGCACTTCTTACCAAAAAAAAAAAAAAAACACTTAAGAATTCACATCATAGAGATATACTTATCCATTGCTTTCACTAACGCAAGCATTTGGCCTCGCTCTAAATGTCCTCGAAAAAAATTCTGGCACCGTGCCCTCTGAGGCCCAACCCGCCCTTGTTTGCCCTTCGCTCGAGTATGCCACAACGTGCTTTGGGTCTGCCCTCTGCCTTTGCCTCATGCAAAGGCGTCCCGATCGAACTCGAAAACCTTGAGTATTCTTGGGTTTCGTTCCTTACTTTGTTCTATTTCTAGCAATGTTAAGTCACTTATGACTACTTGCACCAGGAGTTGTTGAGAAACTAGTGTACCAAGTCCATGGTCTATTTGTCCAAAACTGACAAGATCCCTTTAGTAAATAAAATTCTCCAAAGTTATGCCAAACAATAATTTTAGCAGAACTTGATCCAGTTGTAAATGACTTGCATGCGAACAACCACGTTTCATCTTTTGATGCAATTAACACTCTAATTTAATAGTAAAATTTCTCCTCAAAGTAGTATGGCATAGGTCATATTGTTTTCCTGGTTGATTTTGAATGGAAGAGAAAGATATACAAGATGAACCATAATGGCTACCTGTATTTGATTCTTTATCAAACAGCATATACAGTATCCTCCTTTTGCTATGTGTTGCTCAAATTTTATCACTTATATGTACTTTGCACTATGTATTTTCCACTTTTTAAGACTTTCAAACTCTTTGTGGCTGTAGAGATCAAAGTAACGTTCTTTGACCCTTTCCCCCCTCCCATTCTCCTTGTGGCACTCATTCGCATGCTATTCCTGCTATTTGAAAATAATGCTTCAGGGTACTTATAAACTTATAACAAATAGTTTGCCCCAAAATGGATGGTTCCAGTCATAAAAAGATAAGATGTGAAAATAATAAAGTACCAATTAGTTGCCCCAGGTTAATGCTCTACTTTCATCATGATTCTGTGTTCCACTTTACTGTATTTCCTTCCAGTTTCAAAATATGATTTGTACAATTGTAGTTTCACGGTCAATAAACTTTGCACAAAATTACTTAGTTCAGAAACTATTTGGTGATACCTTTGGCAGAAAAAACAAAATAAACTGAAATTTCAAGCAGATCCCTCAAGAAGGAAAAAAAAAGAAGAAGAAGAAAATATTGATCAATAGTATGCAGTATGAAGGTAATTTTACTTCACCAATACACGTTGCACATGGCACACTCGAGCAAAAGGCAGTTCACAGCGCGTACTCCCTCACCTCATATAACCTACAGTATGCATTACCGTATTGACCATGGTCTATCATCTGGCAATTTTGTGTGTGTGTGTGTGTGTGTGTGTGAGGACGGGCTATTATATGGATTATTTTACTCCCTTTCCCGATCTCTCAAAACTTTGTACAGTTTGTGAGATTTCAGTTTGTAAGATGAAAAGTCTGTAAATGGCCAAACTTTCAAACCATGGAAGCACAGTACGTACACAGTTACACATGTATGCATAAAAGTTATGCCAGGAGTAAAATGACCGGGTGATGTAATTGACTAAGAGGTACTGTACTGAAGAATGGTCCTAGGATGGAGGGAAGGAGAATGGAAATGCCAAACTTAAATAGATGGGAGAAAAAAAACTACCTGCAGGTCTACATCATTCAGATATGCTTGAAACGCTATGTTGCCACAGTATGTAGGGATTCACCCTATCTTAATTTTAGGATACGGTCGAAACCGGATTTGGCCAGATCTTACCTGGAATACGGCCGGATAAAATCCGGACCAGAATTTTTACAATGATTCCATAAAGTTAGAATTGTACAAGGTTTCTAAGTTTCAAAGTGCTACATATCTATACGCAAAGCGCCTAGTGACTATTTTGCTACAGTTGTGCTTCAGTTACCGTGTAAGTAACTTTCGATTCACAAGTAACTTGAAACCGTCAACTACAGTAATTGTGTGCTTGGAATCATTTTGAGTGCCACTAAATAAAGTCTTGTCAGAAAAATGCTGCATAGCTTACACCCAGCCATTCTAGGAAATTAACGAAGTAGTTTATTTTAAAACTGTCTCTGCCAGGTTAAGTGAATTCCCTCACACATGTGGTTGCTTTTTAGCCTTATACAGATATCTTTCAAAAGCAGGAAATAACAGTGGTGCACTATTTTGAAGTCTCTTGATGTAATCCCAGGACATAACTACGAGGCCTGCAGGTACTTTTCTTCTGCACCATTGGTAAATCACTGCTCCTGTGTTTCAGTAAAAATGAAAGTTTTCATTTCACTCTATTCCCCTTCACTCCTTATAGCAAGGTAGGTAAAGTGTCAATATGTTACATAAATACTGTGAAGGCGCGTTCACACTACAACGAATTTGGGTCGGATTACGATTGGAATTTTTTTATTTTTAGTAAATATCTTCTCCATCTCTGATCGGAAAGAACCAAAGATTTGTCAACTTGAGTAAATATATGATTTGTACCAGAGGACTACGAAAATGAAATGTTATCTAAGTATTTCGTGACGTCACACCGACTGACGGCTTTTATCGGACTATGAGTGTCCTATAAAAGCTGTCTGTCGGTGTGACGTCATGAAATAATTAGCATAAATTTGATTTTCTTAGTCATGCGATACAAATCATTTATTTACACAAGGTGGCAGATTTTTGGTTCTTTCCGATCAGAGATGGAGAAGATATTAACTAAAAATAAAAAAATTCGGATCGTAATCCGACCCGAATTCGTTGTAGTGTGAATGCGCCTTTATTGTCCAATTTTTCTGTTCATGTTTTGCTTTTAAATTTTTGAGAGATGCTGTATTAACATCCTCTGGTTTGACAGTTGTAACAAAGTTAAAAAAAAAAAAAAATCTTACGGAACTTTGAAAAATATCCAGCTGGAACCAGATTTCATTTCAGCATCGGGGTATCCAGCCAGACAGAATATCCTATGCATCCCTAACAGTTCATTGTTACAAGTTCACTATTCAACTCCTGTAAATTAAGGAAATTAAATTTGGACAAAAGTTCAATAGAATCAGTTGAACTATGAAGTACTGTATTTAGATTGGTAGACAAAATTAGGGTTAGATTGTGATCTAATCCCTCTGCCTGGCTACTGTCAGGGCATCTCTTCAAGTGGAGGGCTTTTCTGCACACTTTCTCTGCCTGCTCTTCTCTGAAGGCAAGCAGGTGAGCTCCATTCATAAGTACCGGTCCGCCATGTCAGTGCTTCACCGCGGCTTTCTCCAATGGTTCCACTGTGGGGACCAGCTCGGCCCTGTGCCGCTTCTGAGGAGCATGTTTCACTGTCGGCCTCCGCTGTGTCGCTTCGCGCCAACTTTGTCCATCAACGCGGTTTTGCACAAGCTGCCTCACTCTCCTTACGAGCCTATGAAACCTTGTTTTTAGAGTCCGCGGCCTTGGCTCGTCGCCGGGCCTAGTTGCATGCGCTCACCCTCCAGCCGGGCTTTATATGATTTGACCTGGACGGAGTGTGGATGCCCCCTTGTCTGTTCTTCCTGGCTGAGAATCAGACCCTCTCCTCCCCGGGAGAGATTTGGCTTCTAAAATCTAGTTATGCCTCCTCAGTTCACAAGCTCTGGTGTCTGGTCTGGGCACTCAAGTGGTATCTTGAGCGAACAAAGCTCGTGCGGTTGTCAGACTGCTTGCTTTTGCTACAGCGTTGATCATTCACACCTTCCTCTAAGGAGACACTGTCACATTGGATTGTGTTGATAATCCGGCATCACGCAGTTTGTTATATGAGGTGAGCAAGTGGCCAGCAAATTTCCAAACCAACGAGTTTTGGGGAAACTAGGGGGCAAATTGTTGGACATTGACATATTTTCAAGTTTTCATACATGTTAAATGTTTACAGAGTAACAATGCATGGTGAACAGGAAGGGCTGCAGTAAATTATGATTAATTTTAACTCTGTATAATCCAGAGCAGAGCCTAGTATGTTTCAGGGACAGGCAGTTCTTAAAGTAAACTCAGAATTCTATTGACTATTCTGCAATTATTTCAAGACTCCTGTTAAAAAAAAAAATAAGAAGTGTTCTCAACAAATGAAAGATTAACAAATTTTGTATCATGAGCAGGGTTACCATGAAGCTTAATAAAAAAAATGTTTGTTTGAAGCAACTTTAAATTTGAGCACTAGTAAGAGCACTGTTTGCCCACATGTCAATACCATGGTAATTACCATGTTAAATTAAGTCTAGTAGACTCATACAAAAGTAATATTACTGTATGAGATGTATATTTATATAGGTCTTCATATATTTCTTAGTTTCTGCCACCAGACACCAGAGAAAAGTCAATTCCCATTTGCAATCATCTTCATACATACTTGATTGGGGTGGTGCTACCAAGCTGTTTCTTTGACACTGTTATGAGTCATTACTTCAAGCAACAGCCCCTTCAAAGGTCAATAAACCCCGAGATGTTGAATGAGGACAGCAAACACTCTAACTGGTATTGACTTCTTCCTAATTTGTTACTTGCTAACTACCATCTGGAAGCCAATGGCTTTTTAAGTCAAACTGTTCATTGAAAATGATGAAAAATTTTGGTAGTGAAAAGCTGGTCTGTTCCGTGGATTCTGTTGGACTATACTGTCGAAAGTGTTTGCCCGAGATAAATCCACATTTTGCACTTTTGTTGTAAAGTTTGGTTTTGTTGCAATAGGAGCACTTCAGAGATTGAGTGCACACAGCTGAGGCGTTACTACAAATATATTCAAAATTCAAAATTGATTTAGTTTATGATTAATGCTTGCCATTTTTTTTTTTTATGAAATAGTGATGATGCTCACAGTAAAGTCAACTCTTGATTTGCTGTGGAAAGTCGGTCAGGATTGTTTGTACACATTTGCAATGTACAATTTATCAGGTGTTTTTCAGTTTTGAAACTCTTTAGTGGCCGGGTGTTAGAATAATCCTCTTCATGCAGATTGATGTGCTTTATTTATAAAAAAAAAAAAAGAATATTTCACAATAGGAAAAAGAAATGGTTGAGAGCACAAACTTTGAGCCCTCCCAGGATTATGGTTGGTAACTATGTTGTTGATTGATGAATTGTTGTGAAAAACAGTGACACACACTGTAGAGTGCTGTATGAATACTTCCTTTAAAACCATTCAACCCCCCCAAAAAAAACTCTAAATCGGATGCAGAAACAACAAAGAGAAAGTCACCAGAATAATGAAACTTTTTGAACCCTCCCATGGATTGAAAAATAAGAGCTGCAGTGCACAGATGCAGTGTTCACTTTGACTTATTGTAGGTAGGCAACCACTTAGAAATGGAGGCTACTCAGTCACAGCTGGCAAAAGTAACTACTGTACACAATTACCTGAACCACGCTCAAATAATACAGTTCACTATAAAAGCAGATATCTTGTACTGTGACCCGTCTCAAGGAAAACAAATTATTGTGAAATTTTTCACTGAAATTCTTCATTTTACTCTGAAGATTTTGTAGAAGCAATAAAACAAAGGACCGAGTGGTCATTTAATCCTTTGTACATTTATCTCAAAAGTTGATTAAATCCGGTGAACACTGGTGGTGCTGATGCAACCTCTTCTTGAGACGACCCCTGGGACTACCATCTGATGAACCAATTTGTCAAAATTGCGGGAGAAATGACGAAAGTGTCAGTCCAAATCAAGAGAGAATTGTGAAATCCGACCGTCACTCCCTTTGCACCTTCATTAATACAAAGAAGAAGCGTGTGATTATGTGATACAGTAAAGCTTGGTTCTTGAGCAAGTCATTCTCTGTCGTAAGCCAATGCGATACAAATTCAAAGTTTGAGATTTGCATGACTGAACGTCAGTTTAATCTGCGTGCATTTTTCTTTGAAAGCGTGACGCTTGCATAGTTTGTTATTGGAATGTACTTTAGATCTTTTGCTTCTGAATTCATGCGAAATTACAGTACTTGCTTGATCTTTTTAATAGGCCTGGGAGAAATTAAGTACACAGCCAGTCCTGACATTATGATATCATGCATGTTTGATGTGTATCCCTTCATCAGGAGATAAACCCCAACAGTATGAATTTCACAAGCAGACAAACCCCATCAATCATATTGCATCATGGAGAATTAGAGTTAAAGTTCGTCTTTAGACATCATCTTGAGCCAAAATGAAAAATTTCTGTTAGGTGCCGTTTTGTCCACTTTCACTAACTCAGATACCCTCTGGTGATTAAAAATGATGAAGATTATGTCAGTGTTCAGAGGTTACCGACTCATCTGTTCAGCGTGGATATGTTCAGCTCAAAACGTTTCCATCGCAGATATATTCACCTCTGAATCCACTTGCACATGTTTGTTCATTACAGAGCAGTTCACAGCAGATGTACACTCAGGTTCATTCAGGTTCATTGATCTGGCACAGGTCCGTTTATCTGGCACAAATCTGTTCATATGGTGCTGATCCATCAAATATTTCTGTGAAGTAAAGACCTGTTCTCTGCAGATCCGTTCATCTGGCACAAATCCGTTTATCTGGCACAAATCCATTTATCTGGCACAAATCCACTCATCTGGTTCAAATCTGATCCGCTGAGATGGCACAGATTTGATAATTAGAGATCCCTTCACTGCAGATCACTTCAGCTTGTGAAAAATTTGTTCATCTCAGATCTTTTCAGTACATATCTTTTGAGAGGATGAAAAAATATACAGAAGAATGCCCTCCCCCCTGTATGCAAATGACCTGAGACTTTGAAAAAGTTACTTTATGCCATGTATCTGTTCTTGGTTTTGTCAATGATTGATCAAGATTCATGAATTTTAGTAAATCATTTTAAAATCTCAGTCAGTTTCTTATCTTGGACTTACTTTGTACAGTGGACTGAGGTTGAAAAACTTTGTCCAAGTAGGGTGATTATTACAAAGCCCATGCATGTAAGTCTTGAAAATCCACACTTTTTTTGGGGGGGGTGAGGATTTTTAGTCCAGATATGTTCACATACTGTATTAATGGGAATCTTAAAGTTTGTGACATTTTCCCCAAACCAATCTTTAGTGTCCATTAATCTCATTTAGAACTAGAGCATTAACTCTGTGTCAAGTTGGAATTGTAGATATTGTGTATGTGCTTTTTCTGATGTAAGATTTTTTGGCCAGTACGGGATCAGAATGATTTCTAAGTTGTTTTGATTGTTTGTTCAGTATCTTTTTCATGGCCATAAATTAATCATAATGTGGAGTCCTTGTGTCCATCTTCCAATGACTGTGAGAGAGATGATTTGAAATTATCTTTATGCTTAGCTTCACCAACAGCTGTTTTCCTCTCTGAAAAGCACGCTTTAGTAAGGATTGAACGTTCATCGTAGGTTCTCGTCAGTGATGTGCGAGTTGCATTTCTGGTCCTTGAAACTTACTTCTGTATTATTCATGCGTGGCATTTCATCTGTTTTAGAGACAGCGCAAACCTGAAACTAGTCAAAATCATTATTTTCTCATCTCAGACAATTTCATCGCCAATTTATCTGTGTTTGTCCCGGTGATTTTGTAGATTTTGCCCTTGATCACAGGAAATTGCTGTATATTAATAACCATGTGATAATTATGAGAGTTTTCCAGCTGCCTGTTGTACTGTGATTGTGTAAGATAGCAAACCTGGGAACCTTGAAGCAGTCTGTCTTTGCTGATAATCTGAAATCTAGTGTGTAGATTTTCCTCAGTTGTTTCGTATCGCATACAATGCCACCCTAAATTTGACCTTGTATTAATGCACACTGAGACATTGACACATACTGTATGCAACTGAAGAATAATAAATGTACTGTGCTCTCAATTTTAATTTGAAATTATTTCACGTCTGGTCTTCCGTTTTTTAGAGGAATAGCTCCTCTTTTTTTCCCGTTTGTTTTGTCACTCATTTTACCAGTTTTCCAAATCTTCAAAAGGCTATCGCATACAATAGCAGTATGGGGAGAGAGCTGTAATGTTATATATTAAAATCCCTTCTAGAATACTGTGGAACTGCTTTGCTTGAAAACTTGTGTGACATTTTGACCTTTCCGTGAGACTTTTTTTATGCAATCACAACATTCGGTCATCTGAAATTGCAAGTTGAAGTACATAGAACAACCGTTTTCCACAGCGTACTGTATTTATGGGTTTACAGTGTGAAATGGAAATAGGACATTTAGAATACGCCAACATGACATGCAAAGACAATAGCTTTAATGATTGTTAAACCATTCAGTCTCATCAATAAACAGCTGCAAAAGCTTCAAATTCTCAAAACATGTACATGATGATTGAGTAACAGAAGGTGCAAAAGTTTGGATGAACAAATTATTGTTGAGGAACAAATAAATGAATTTCTATCTGTGAGAAAACTTATTTCTTCAAAAGAAGGTCACAGTCCTACCTTATTAGGAATGATCTATCATTCTATGCCCACAAACATTGGTTTGAAAAATATGATTGCTTTCTGTAAAACAAATGCCTTGTTTCCCCTCTAATCCTGCATTATACTCTTCCTGTCCAGAACTGTTGGCCTTTCAGAAGTCTAGATGTTTTCTAGGACCAAGCACCAAGAAACACAAACTTGTATAACTTTTATCACATCTTAACTGTTCTTGTTGGCTTCTCTTTTGCGATACATGTGCTGGGCCAGGTGTCCACATAGGAAAGTCATCCATGTGTAAACATGGTGTGACTGAAAATGGCATTTCAGAGTATTGGCTGTATTAGCCACTAAGTACAAATTCCTTCAAAATCCATCAGACTTGGACAATTTTACAGGCATTGACTACTGTCCTACACTTGCATCATGAATAAACATAGGTTTAAGTAGTGCAAATTTGTGACATTAAGAGAATGAGTCACATACGTCCTATGTTATCCTTTCACTTTTTCTTTCAACGACGTTTGAACATTTTACATGACCCAAGGATTTTGTTTCGGGGGTTTTGGAAGCATGTACTCTTAAATTCTAGTCTTCACAAATATTGATATCAATTACTCATGTGAGACTCATAAATTAAAAAGATTTAAGAAACACAGACACTGCTGCAACAGTCAACATCATCATATTTGCATTATCAGCAATTTTTGGAAAGCCGTATCTCAAAAATAATAAGATATATGAGAGGTATTAACACAATTCCAATGGTTTTCATTAAGGGTTTCACTCTGCAACTTCTGAATGATACAAGCACTTCTCAAGATGCATATCACATGACCTTTAAGCTTTATTGGCTCGAGGTGAAGGATGCTGTCGTTTGCTGGCACTAAAGTTACCTGATTGTAAACCTGGCATGGCCAGCATGGACCGACCTCAGGAGACAACAGCATATTAATTACTAATCTTCCTTACCCAGGGTGTTGGTATGTACGGCCGTTTAGTGTAGGTCTGCAAACCAAAACACCTACAAACAATTGGAGATGTGTCTCATCTAAGACACATGGTCTCTATATTTGTGAGTCTTATGTAATGTCTGATGATTGGCTCAAAAGGGCGTGAATAATCATAGTTTAAGGAAAAGAAGTACTGAGTGCTGCTGAGGGTAATTGGTTACGTGGGCATACATGAATTTTAATAGCTTACAATCTGTACGCAGACTGAGACGGAATTCAAGCCGTATGTAGCGCGCGGACGTTGATAATATTACGAATGCAATTAGAGCTGATGCATGAGTTATACACCTCCATTGTGTAGGTTACAACTAGCTTGGCTCTATCTGAGATACAAGCAATGGAAGGTGTCCTTGTATCTTCAGTGTAATTTACTGAGACAGTGTGTGGAGGTTAGAGAGTTATTCATCGATTGATAAGAAGCGTATCAGGTTATTGCATCATTGAGGTCAGTCTTTCTTGTGTTGAACCAGGCTTCTGAATCAGGTCAAGGAAAAGAATAAATACTGATATGAATTATTTTAGTCTCCATTAGCAAAGGGACTTTTACCATTAAAAGTGAATATAAAGGAAGCCCATTTATATATTTGTTTGGTGATTTTGAACATTCACTATTGGCTGTGCATAGTACATTGTATTTGAAATGTTCAGTGGTCTGGTGAATCAAAGGCCAGAAAACCTAAATTCACCATTTTTACCTTGGTATTGTTACTGTTGCCTTACTGTTGCCCTAAAAGTCTAAATTTCATTGAACTGCATTGATAACGAAGAACGAACAACTGAAACATTTGTTGATTTTTTTTTATTCCAATTTCCAAGGTGTTTTTAAGTCGCAGGCTTTTGTGTGCAGTACCTGAGACAGGCTGAGAAAAACATAATTAACACCCAACTTTTCTAACTAGAGTTACTGCTGATCGATTAGGAGGGTCGCTTTAGAAGTAACTGGTACCTGCAAGAAATCCAAATTTTAGACTTTGTGTTGTTGATGCAGTGTTGTCAAAACTTTGACAAACTTAAGAAGAACTGAGATTGCTGTCGTAATGATGTTCATAACCAACTGATGTGAAATTAATATTTTTTCAAGTTTTCTCTGACAACCAGTTCCTGGTACAACACTTTGTCTCTTTTAATAGCAGTTGAATTCACTGTATTGTTTCAGGTGATTATGAGTTCCCCCCTTTCTCCCTTGCATACCTGACATGCAGTTGACAGTGACTGAAGCAAATGCCAATTAAGACATTCAATACTGTGCATTACAGTTGAATAATACAGTACCGATCTGAATGCAGTTCGTGGAACAGTAAATAATCTAGCAATGTGCCATTAGACTTGATTATGATAAAGGAAACCTTTCACTACTTCAACTCAGGCTTACAGTATAAATTAATCATGCGTCATTAATAATGCCCCGTAGTCTTACTCTGACATTTCAGTGGAGAAAAAAAAGTGATTTAGGTAAAGCTCAATTTTCAGCACTGTAGTACATATACCTCACATTCAATGAAGCAAGCTCTTTTTGGTGCTTCTTTTTTCAGTATCTGTATATTGTGATTGATTTACTGATACTGTCTTTATCCTGGTGTATAGAATGAATTGTGTGTTTGCCCTTGTTTTTGGTAGCTTTTTATTCCAGTTTTGTATATACACGTGTGTTATTGTGAAAGTGTTCCCAGTGCAAAGTGTATTAAGCCTCTTGTATAATGTTTTAACACCTCTGTTGACATGGGTGATGAGTTCAACACTAGCATCTATCTGGTTGCATACTGTAAACTCTTCTGGTTTGATTGTTGCTCTGTTGGCAATGCAAACAGCAGACATTCCAAACTTGTATCCCATCAGTTCTATTCAGTGCTATTCCAGGACAAACTCTGTCGTATGGTATCAACCTCTGGTAGCGTCTAAAGTTGTACCAATATTTGATGAAGCATTTCTGTAAAATTTGCTATCTTGAGGCCATTTTGATGAGGGACAGAAGGTTTATTTTGTTTTTCATGTCCAGCTTTTCTTTAGATCTTGAGTTAATTTTCTCTCTTAGCTGTAGATAATGCCTGTTCTGGTTGCTTGGATTACAAAGCATTGGAATGCTGCTTTTATCTGTGGATAAAAAAAAACTTGACCCAGATGTGAATTGTGGGTTTTTCTGTCCCTGTTGAAAGTGCGTGAGTGTGCATTCTCTCCCTGGTATGCCCTCAGGTTCAGGAGTGGTAGTTGATTTGTTTTGTAACAAAATTTACTCTCTCTTTCAACTTGGCAGTGTGTCCCATAATTACCAATAAATGGAGTGGAATTAAGCTGTGTAACATCTGTCGATATTCTTTCGCCATGCAGAAGAGTGATGTACGTAACTCAAACAAAGTATAGCAGATTTGGCACTATACTGTCCGATATTTAAACTCTTAATAGTTGCTGTTTTTTTTTTTTTCGAGGAGTTGGACAAGGGAAAAGCAAACTGTTTAAAAGACATCGACAGTAGTTCAGGAATGAATTGTCATCGTTACGACCATCAGGGTTTTTGAGTCGGAATCTGGAAATTTTGAAAATTTTGCTGATGCTATTTCCATTGGCATGCATTTGTCTCGAATCTGAAAACAGTCTTGAAGTTTTGTTCAATTCTGTGACATGTGGAAATTGTAGAATATGTTTCCAGCCACATTTACCTATGTGTTCACGTGGAGTGACTTTTCCCAATGGAGTAATGTTTATTTGAAAGCCATGCTCAAGTTTGTTGTACGAAGACCGCCAAAGCCGCAACCAGGTACAGTATTGTTCTTTATAGATTGTTCTTCTTCTTGAATTTTTGTTGAAGATATTTGTTAGCACCCTTAAGCGAGGGTGTCTGCATGAAATGTTTGCAGCTGGGGGTGGTGCTGCAATACTGTATTTCTTTCAATCTTTGTTGATTTACTATACTGTAGATGTACATTTAACTTACATCAAAGGATGCCTTCTACTCTGCAATCCCATTTGTAATTGCAATTGAAAGTGATTGTCGATTTGTTTGAATCTTGCACTTACCTAATAAAAGTTTTTTGTCTTGTGAAGCCTTTTATGCTTTACTGTTCAAACAGTAGGGTACAGTCAACAGTTGGATTGCTTAATGAACGCTTAACTTTTTCCTTAATGGCGTCATAGTTGTTAACAATTATTGTGAAACATACACTTCTGTGTACTATAGCTGAAAACAGGTCTAATAAGCAAAATGTCAGATTAAAATGCATGTATTAAAATGTACTCTTAATGTTCATGAAAGTGATTGTTTGATTTTTACTATCAGAATTATTCCTTAATGGCCCAATATGGGTTGAAGATTTGTCACTGTTAGTGAAGTTGAACTCCATGGAATGTGTCATAGCCACTACTAAGTAACAATGTTTAAGCCCTATTTTTGCACCCTGTAGATGAATATTTACACCCATTCCAAATTGGTCTGTGTGATTTCAAGTAATGGTGATTAACTGCTACCTGTATGCATTTTTGGAGAGCCTGAATTTTGCAGGGCCAACAAAAATGTTGAGGTTTCCATATTACAATATCTGGGAGATGAGTGATTAGTTCTCTTTCCGTTTTTGTGACAGGTGATCTTTCTCCCTTGCATTTTCTTTCCAGAAACACTGACAAAGAACATGACTATGCAATTGCCAGCTTCAGTTGTTCTCTCCAGTGTTTACTGTCTGGCGTGCACCTACAGTACGCTGTTGGTCACGGATTTGTGTAGCACTTAAGGCAGCCAGAAAGACTGTTTCATGAACGAAATTGTACAATTTTGTCATTTCTTCTCTACATGCTACTGTGAATGTATGCAATTTCTCTACATATTATATTTCGTCATACCATTTTTTTTTTTGGGTGTCGCAACAATATGCATTTACAGTACCATTAATGCAAAACGTATTGTAGTACTGTTACATTCCCTCCTCCCCCCGTCCTCGTCAACAAAGCCCCTTCATTTTCATTTTAAATAAAACATGAAGTTATTTCCAGTTACCAGTTATTCAGATAATATGGCCTCTTTGGTGTTTTCATATTTTCTTTTCATTATTTATGTTCTATTTTCTCTGTTAATGACTTCAAGTATTTGGTGTACATCTTGAGGGGGCTGACTCAGGAAACTGAAGTAGTCAGTAATCGACGGAACCTTACACATTCCTGAAAGGTCTGACTGCATTTTAGAGAAACAAATTAAGTAATATTCTCCTAGCACAGTCACTTAATAGGACTTGCCTCACTCTGCATGCACAAAAGAAGGTGGGGTGGTTTTGTGTTTCGACAGGGGAATAGCAGTCACAGCCCTGTAACCATAATGGTACAAACCATGCAGTGACAGACAAGACTCCATTACAGGTGTAGGCAAAGGTGGTCTTGAAATGACAACCCAGATCAGTGTGTGCCATACTGTAATTGCCATCATTTAAGCAAGCAAATTTATTAAACATGTCCATCCCTCACTTGTACTGTAGGTTGTTTCAATTGTTTTTGTGTGACTTCCTGGTGGTAGTTGTGGGGAGGGGGGGTGTTGCAAACAAAAGTACCTGGGAATTTTTTTGGATGGTTTGAGCAAATTAGAGAACTTCAAGAGATTACATATACCATAGAACTTTGGTGAAAAGATTTTGCAAAACTAGAAGCTAGTCATCGTTTAATGGTTTTGGCAAATGTCAGCTGTGTAAGTTTCTGCTGTTAAAGATTCAAGTTTCTGCTTTATCTTTGCTGGGTAGCTAGTTTTCCCACAAGTCTTTCTTGATTAAGTCGAAAATGTGTAAGGTATTGAATCTGTCCTCTTAGTTTGTAGTTAAACTGATCAGCTGAGTCAACTGCATGTACAGTATTAGGTAATGGGAGAGCTCAGAGCCGGGTTATTGGAGTGATACCTAGCAATTTGAATTGAAGATTTGCACATGGTGTTACTCTGATGCTGTTTCTATTCCTTGTGAATACTCAAGGTTTTTGAGGTTTCAAGGGAATTTGCAGGAGGCAAAATTGGGAGGACAGAACAAACACGTCGTGTTGACTTGAAAGAAAGGCAAAGGAGGGTGGGGCCGCTAGACCTTAGAGGGCATGGTGCTAGAACTGATTTTGAGGACATTTAGAGCAAGGCTAAATGTGTGCATTAGTGAGGCAAGGGGTAAATATAGTCACTCGAGAATACCGTCACCATGTGAGTTGTGGGGAGTTGTGTTGAATGATTCCTGTCTCTGGTGTTTAGTTTCATCATGTCCTTGTTTGACCTCTCAGGCTAATACTGGACAGTAATTTCCATTCTTTCTCCAACTTTTTTGTTTGGTTATACAGTGTTCACACTGTTCGGTACCATGGTAATGAAGAAAAGCAAATGATGTTGTTTAACTTATCGTTTTTCTTCCAGAATCCTTGAAAATTGGGTCTCTTCAGATTCACAATGAGAATGGCGGACCTTCGACCTCAAAGGCATCCTCCCCATCCACAGGGAGTGTTTTCACCCCAGATTCGACAGTCAAGAACTCCACCCCCACAACATCCTCTGGCAACCTCTCTTCCCATGCCTCTACGTCATCTTCGTCTCCGGTACCTCCCACGAGCAACAACAATCACAAAGAGATCCCACCACCAAAAGTTTCATTGCGGAACTCCCGACAGTCTTCCAAACATTCCAGATTCGATCAGCTCTCTGATCACGTGATCACCCGTGTCTTCTCGTTCTTGCCCACCAAATCTCTCTGCCTCTGTTCTGCGGTGTGCCGCCGCTGGCACAGGCTAGTCTACCAACCAAATCTGTGGACTTCCATAAGCCTCTCGGGGCGTTTCCTCGATGTGGACAGGGCCCTCGAGGTCCTCATGCACAGACTCTGCCAGGAGACCCCATATGTCTGTCTGATGGTGCAACGGATCACTCTGAATTCCTGTGAGAGGCTGACAGATTTGGGCCTGATGGTCATCGCCACAAAGTGTCCAGAGTTGACCCACCTGGAGCTCAGAGGCTGCAGTATGGTAACCAATGAAGCAATATTTAAAGTAGTCTCACAGTGTTCAAGCTTGGACCACCTCGATGTGTCCGGTAAGTCCAGTGTATTAAAGGAGCATAGGTCTTTCTGAAATACTGTATATCTTACATAGCTGTTTGCACTTTCTTTCTCCAAATGGCAGAGATGCATACTGTATGTATTGAACAAATTTGTGGTAAAAAATGATATATGCCAATGACAAATTCTGTGAGAAAGTGCCCCAGTAGAGAGAAAAACTTATTTTTTAATTTTCTTATTTTGATGCCCACAAGATGTTATTTATGAGTATGTCTTTTATGCCTCCCCTAGCTTGAACATGAAATGTTGTTTGGTGGAAGGTTATCAGCGTTTGCGTGGACTCGTGATCAACGTGTTTCAAAGTGTCACTCGTGTTTCGCCTCTTTCGAGAGTTCCACCACCACAAAAAAACCTTCGGTGTTCTCTTTCTCACTGTTAGGACAATTTAGTGAAATTTATGAAACAACTCAATGAGCCTCTTTACTCTTGTTCCTTACATTGTAACATGCTCGCAAGTTTAGCCTCTTCTTCTGTATGTCTGCTCTGTAAGTAGCACAGTTCATGAGAAGTGAGGAAATTTTGTGCATGATTTCGATTAAACTAATTAAAGGCAGCTGCTTTGTGTGCGTTGCTTGTGTTCTTATCTCGAATCTTGATTAAAGAATGTCTTTTCTGCACAATGGGATAAATATGTGTCTTTTTGCTCCCAGTATTGTAGCCCTTGAAAGGTAACAATGTGTACCTTTGTATAAACAGTTGGACAAGTTGATTGTATTGTTTCCTGATGTTACAGTGGTCCTTTGTAAGGGAATATTTCTGTGAATTTGAGAGGTTCTCAAAATGGAAGAGTATATTTTTTTTTTGCTGCAGCCTGTTCAACCCCACACCAACATCTCGTTCATAACTCAAGATATGGTTACTTAGAGAAAGATAGCTCTGGCCTAGAAAACTTTCCAGGCGCTTCAAGGTTACAAAATGTTATGTATTTTATATCACTGGCGAATTACTTCAAGAAGTCTTTGTTGTTTCTTTTAAATTGCAGCGCGTATGTATCCTTGAAAATTTGACACCAGTGAAAAATTTAGATTGGGTTCATTGCAAGATATACCTTTATTTTGTGGAAATAAAGGTCAAATCTCTTAAAACTATCATGTTTCTTTTAAGACAGTCAAGATTGTAAAGAAACGCAAAGAATGTTTAAGTAGTCGTGTCTGTGTGACATGACTGACATCATAGATTTCCCATAATGCAGTTTATCATTTTGAAATACTGTAGATGTTTCTTCAAAATCCATAACTTTCAAACAGAACATGCTATTGAGAAATGGTTCTTATCAATAAAGAGTAAACAAAATGTACTGATTCTTTTTAAATTTCCAGTCTTCTTTAGCGGCAAGGCCCTCTAAAGTCATGACTTATGTAACCGCTCACATGGACACATGCTGTTAGACTAATTGGTCAGAAGCAACAGGGATTGGTTTTTGTACCAATAATAATATTTAGTCATAACTGTGGCATGTGAAGGCTGGACACCGGATATACCCAGGTGTCACATCAAGCGGAAGGCTTCTTCTTCTGTGTCTTGTGACATGTATGAGGATTACATTTCCATCTGTAGGAAAGTGCCACTGCCTAGTGACCCTCAAACACAAACATTGGGTACAGTACGGAGGACACTTGCCTCCTCTTGGTTATTACTAGCCTGGTATGCCTCCCTTCAGAATACCGTCTAAGAATCTCTACGGGGGGCCACCATCCACTTCCACTAACACTGATTTCTACCCCATATTTTGAAATTCATAGATGTACCTGGGGCATTTTAGTCGGTGGAAGAAAAATTCTTATTATGGATAAATTCTTTGAGAAAAGATCTGATTACACATCAGGTCTGATGGGCTAAGACATCGGTGTCTTGTATTTAAAACTGAGTCTTTCGAAAAGAAAGTTTCCTTGGGTGAGTGTAATATAGTGCATTGATCTCACAGGTTGTACAATAAAGGAGAAAATTAGTATATACAGTATCTGAAATCTATAAGGTTACTGTTGGTCATGTTTTCAAACTGTGACTTCTCTACTCCCCCTGGATGGACACTTATGATTGGAACTTGAAAGCCAGACAGGGACATATACCGTGCACCAGAAACTGTTTTGCAGAGAAAATTAAGTGACTTCATCATGGTCCAAAGACTCAAAAGAATTGAATGTATAAATTACAGCATAGTGGCATTGATCTACCAGTCCAAATAATGAACAGAAGGTGGAGACGGGTGGCAGCAGACTGAAAAAAGGTCATAGCTTTTGTAAAGGTCAATGTTAAGCAGTAAGCTTGACTCATAGAAAGAGGTGAAATGGTTGCATGGATGCAGGTACATTCTTCCCTGAAAGTAATGACGGACTACTGTTACCTTCTGATAATTGTCCAATAATCTGTAGAGAATGGTATTTTTACTGAAATATACATGCTGATTCCTTGCAAACAGTCATCACAGCAGAAAACTTACTGTAGTTTGTAAATTAAAATACCAACTTTTTACTTTTTCCCTTCTCTTACCTGTTCAAACACAATGCCCCAGTACTATACATGGTAGAATGAGGAACGTTGTAAGGGCACCGGGGGGGGGGGAGCACTAGTCACGAGTGGAATTAGCCTTTGTTATGGGCATTGTCAAAAGTTAAAGGTTGTGTGATGTGAAAATTAAACTTTGGAGTTTTGGGTGCATCAGACGTTGAAAATAACCACAACTTCCATACAAATCCGTCAAAGATTGACAAATTTACAGGCAAATTAGTGTCTCACAGCTGTGTCATGAATAAACATTGCTAAATATGCAAATTTGTGACGTCAAGAGATGGACTCCTATGATATGTATTTTAGTCCTTTGTTTATGTAAACCTTTGTATCAAGGACACGTGAGAATTTTACATGCCCAGAGGGTTTTATTTTGGAAGCATGTATTTTTTTTTCTTCAAAAGTACTGCATGATATCAGTTATCAATGTGAAACTCAGTAATCAAGTAATTAAGAGGCAAAATGTACTGGGTTAACAAAAGAAAAACTGACACTGCAACATCTGTTTTGCATTTTTGATTCCTTGCCGAAGGCAGGCAAGGAATCTTTGCGATGGTGATGTCGTGTGTGTGTGCGTATGTGCTTGTGTATGTGACACCTTGCTTGTAAACACGATATCTCAAGAAGGGTAACTGTGACTGATCTCATACTTGGTGTGTAAGTTTTTCATAGTAAGTAGATGATCCCTATTGTTTTTGGTGGAGGTCAAAGGTCATTTGAAGTCACCAGAGGTCAAAAGATGAAAACCTTGTAAACACGATATCTCAAGAAGGGTAACTGTGTCTGTTGTCATACTTGGTGTGTGGGTTGCTCATATTGAGTAGATGATCCCTATTGATTTTGGTGGAGGTCAAAGGTCATTTGAGGTCACCAGAGGTCAAAGGGTGAAAACCTTGTAAACACAATATCTCAAGAAGGGTAACTGTGTCTGATGTCATACTTCAACTGTGGGTTGGTCATATTGAGTAGATGCTCCCTATTGATTTTGGTGGAAGTCAAAGGTCATTTGAGGTCACCAGAGGTCAAAATGTGAAAACCTTGTAAACACGATATCTCAAGAAGGGTAACTGTGACTGATGTCATACTTGGTGTGTGGATTGTATATAGTAAGTAGAATACTCCTTGTGATTTTGATAGAGGTTAAGGGTCATTTGAGGTCACCAGAGGTCAAACCGTGAGAACCTTGTAAACACTTTACCTCCAGAAGGGTGATGTTGACTGATGTTATACTTGATATGTGGGTCGGCCATACTGGGTGGGCGATCCTTATTGCTTTTGGTGGACTTCAAATGTCATTTGAGGTCACCAAAAAAAAAGATCATTTTGGATTAAAGGCTAATTAACATGGTGTTTCAAGAACAATAACTGTAGATGATCTCATACTTGCCA
This sequence comes from Stichopus chloronotus, assembly GCA_021234535.1. Taxonomy (NCBI): domain Eukaryota; kingdom Metazoa; phylum Echinodermata; class Holothuroidea; order Aspidochirotida; family Stichopodidae; genus Stichopus; species Stichopus chloronotus. The sequence continues at coordinate 9,297,544 of CM037835.1, forward strand.
TGTGGATAATTCATGTTTGTTATAATATAACAATGTCGCAAGGAATCACAAAGCCTTTTGGCTTTCTGGTTTTGAAAAGTCATGATTCAAAAACGGTAATAGTTATATTCAAAATTTCAATGGACTTTCACTCAGGATTTATCTTTGCAACTTTCACATGAAGGGTGCTCATTTTTAGAGGTATGTGACACAATCTTTAATTTTGCACTGTTACAGCGTAATGAATTACAGTTAGTTGTGTACAGAGAGGTAAATTTGTCACTCCAGACTTGATAAATTTTGTAAATTGTAGTAATGAAGAAGCAGATCGAAGACCATCAGTGTTGTCCACAATTTAGCAGATATCTTCTAAAACTGGAGGAGGTGTTCTACCAGTTATGTCCCAGAGGTCATTATACAGCACAGTACTTAGCCCTGTCACTCTCCTCTCCAGACACAGAGTGTGGTTGGCCAACAGTGTGGCCATATGTCAGTACCCAAAGTTCCAACTGTACAGTATGCACCCAAAAAGTCAAGTTACTGAAAACGCTTGGACACACATGACCAAATGCTAAAATATTTTGTCGGTGATACAGAAGACAAAAGGCAAAATTGTGGCTGAAGTCAACAAATAAATTTGAAACTGCTTTGTTTGACCTTTATGAGCTGAAAAATGTCAGATATTTTCAGGAACGAGATGCGATCCGGAAAATAACTTGAAAGAGAGACATGAAGCTACTGGAGTGTCTTTCTCAAATTGTGTCTGTGTCCCACTTTTTCTGTTTTTGACTAGTTAGGATACTGTTGTTTTCAGTGAAAATGAAGCAAACTAAAATGTTTATATTGCCTGTCCTATCACCACCATCAGTCACAGACGACAGGAATGTGTGCTTGAGCAATTGCCTTAAGGTGTAAACTGTGCGTTAGCAGGATCAAGCAGGATAATATTGTAAAAAATCTGAGATGTTTTTGGTTTCAGGTTTGTTGTAACATATTTTTTATTCAATATTTTTAACATCTGTACTGATGTATGTCAATTTGTTTTTGTTTCTTACTGTACCATCCTACATTAGCTGTCAAAGTTTCAGTCCATGTTGTCTTTAAAAGCCATTTGTTAAGTTGGACATTATGTAATAATTGATTTTGGTCTCATGGAGAACTGCATCCTCTGTAAATCATTGTTCTGTTATTGTCAGTTGATTTTTGGAATTGATTTGATTTCTTAGCTGCTGTAGGCCCTGCACTGTACAGTACCAGCTTATACTGTATTTTACATTGAGTGTCATGTTTGTGGCTGTTGAACAGTGTCAGGCCAACCCTTTTCTAAGGTATTCTCATTTTTGTTCTGTTACAGCTTGCAAGCAGTTAAACTGCATGAACCTTCCAGCAGATGACATGAACCTTGACCCAACTTTATTTCTGAAACAGAAGATTAACCTTAGGTTCTTGGACATGTCAGACTGCCCTCTGTTAGACGATGACGGGCTCAGAACAATTGCTACCAACTGTCCCGCGCTCGTCAATGTTTATCTTAGGAAGTGTGACTTGATCAGTGATATAGGAGTGCAATACCTGGCTAACTACTGCCTGATGCTGCGGGAAATCTCCCTTGGTGACTGCCCGAGAGTCACAGACCTCGGCTTACGAGAGCTGTCCAAACTGGAATACCACCTCAAGTATCTCAGCATCGCCAAATGCGAGTTTGTGACGGACATTGGGATCAATTTACTCGCCAAAAAGTGCTCGAAGCTGCGGTACTTGAACATGAGAGGCTGTATTTATTTGACAGACAAGGCCCTGGAGGCCCTTTCCAGAGGCTGCCGGAGACTCCGTTCTCTGGACGTGGGAAAGTGCCCATCGATTTCAGACAGGGGTTTAATATGTGTCATAGAAAATTGCAGCAGTTTACGGAAGCTGAGCCTCAAAGGCTGCATGTACATCACAGACAGGACTGTACGGTTACTCGCAGCTAAGTGCCCAGAACTTCAACAGCTTAACATCCAAGACTGCGACCAGGTGTCCAAGGACGGATACCGCCTTCTTAAAAGATGCTGCAAAAAGTGCATCATCGAGCACACAAATCCATCATTTTATTGAGGAGTACTTGACGTTTTTTTTAACCGGCTGATATGTGGCAAAGCAGAGGTATATGTAATGTTTTAGGTCACTGAGAGTCCTCCCTCTTATACCCTTACTGTTAGCCATTAAGTCTGCTACTGACCACAGTGAAAGTTTCTTGCTTGTAACGTGAGGTAAAGTATTAGTTGAGATTTAACTGTACCTTTTCCACACAATCTGTGTGGTCTTAAATATCTGATCTCTTTCCAAAGATGACCTATGTCTGAACAAGAAAGAAAAAAAAGGGAATTTATTCAAATGATAAAACTTTTCTAGGATGAATTTTTTAGTGATTCCTGTTTCTTGTTTTAACTGATTGGAGTTTCATTGAACAATCTTACATCTCTCTTGTGAGAATTCAGTTCACAACTACAGTAAATACCTCGTTTGTTTGTGCGGAAAGGTTACTATCCCTCCCATCCCTTCACATTTATAGGGTATTTAAAATCCTGCAAAAGCTGTTTTTTTTTTCAAACCTTTCTGGTGTAGTAAGATTCTCCTCCAGTTGATCTTGGAGGGTTTGTGTTTTAATAAAGTGTAGACTTTGATGAGAATGAAGAAAAGAAAAACCATTTGTCAAGGAAGGACACTTCGGATAAGAATGGTGCCAATATCAGGACAAAACAGGAATGATTTCTGTTACCTGTATACATGTATTGATTGTGGTACTTGTTTCAATGGTATTCATTTTGCTGCTCACAAGCAAATAATGCACTCTAATTTGCTATCACCATGGTGACTCGGTGAAGTGTACGTTTGGGTCTGTGTTAACCATACCACGCATATATATTCCATTTTGATTCCGCTTTAATATGCTTCAGAGCTTACTTTGTGTCACAGTTCAATTTAAGATCAACACTCACTAACATTCCATCTCTTACCAAAAATTTCATTCTCGACCATAAGACAAATCCAAAGCTTTTCACTCATGTGGCACAAGTTGACTTGATATCCATGAATTTCTGAGGATTTTGAAGGGTAGGAGGACACATGGTAATGTTTATAATCAACATAATTATTCAAGTTTCACATCTACCGTGGTAGTTATGAAAACTGTCAAAAGTGTGGAATATTTTACCCTGGTTTGCACTGGCTGTGTACTGAAATGTGAAAAGTGTCTGGTGTCTCTCTCATTAATGTTCGTTTGCATGTGACACATGGGGATCCTTTTAGCTAGACCATTTGGCATTAATATGTGAAAAACAACTTATGTGAAAAATTCATTGAATTTCACAAATATTTAAGGTGTGTGCAAGAAAGTTTTTACCATTATTAGTCCATGTTAGGTTCTTTTTTCTCTTTCTCTGACAAGTAAAGCACTGCATTGTCAAAGATACAAGGTCCGACCCAGTCTCAGTCAGGTACCTTCTAAGGAGTACTGACGAATAACTAAAATTTATGGCAATTAGCTGGATTTGTCAAGGCATATGGTCCAATTTTGCTTCACCAAATGTATCAACATAGGTCCAGTTGCTGTAGTTTCATGCAGTTTCATTGACACGCTGCTTACATTGTTCCTGTGATTCATTCTTCTGCTGACTGATCTGCTATTGGGTAATCATCAAAGCTGTACTTTTACATTTTCATGTAGGCAGATTCAATCACCTATTGCAGTCTGGGCTGAAGGGGTGATTGATTGGTGGTACAGCAGTATCAAATGTTAAGCAGTACTGTTCCAGCAAAGTACAAGAAATCAGAACACTGTGGACATCAACGGTAACTCGTTGATAACAGCTATTAGTCTTCTCACATCGACACATATAAGTCAGAAGAGAATTGTGAATTAACTTGTCAGTCCACATCAGTTCCATTGTACATCCACATCAGGTACATTGTACATCAGCAATTACCTAACCTGTTGACCGTGTACCACAATACTATGTATGCTAGTGTCTCTTCTTTTCTGCTTCACTTTTTGTTATGGACAGACTCAAATTTGAACCTTACTTTTGATCGTGATTGTTGCGGAGGTAATGCAATCAAGGATATCGTCTCAGTTAGATGATTCATTGCAGACATGCCAAGAATGACAGATTGTTAAAGGTCAGATCGAGATGTTGCTCGCATTCAAATCCTTTTGAATGTGGGAGGAACCAATGACTTCCTCAGACTAGAAAGAGATGTGTATAGTCAGGGCAATCTAAAGCTCTTATTATGGGATGTAGCCCCGATTATGACTTCATTGTGGCTTGATTTGCAAGTTGTTTGATATATTGTTAGTTTCTCACAAAGCTTTAAGTCTGAAATTGGTCAGAAATGTATTTCTTGTGTCTGGATTTGGAGTAAGTCACCGGTCGCTTTCTCAATAAATTCCATTTCCTCTCTGCTTGACATCGGTCCTTTAGATTTCATTGGACACATCTAAGTAGCATTTCAATAAATTTTAAAGGTAGCAGTTTGAGTCACCACAAAAGTATTTGTTTTTCAGGTTTTTGATCTTCATATCTTGAAAATTGCAGCAAAAACTGAATTACAGACACTTTTTTCTTTGTATGTTTTTGTATGAAGCAGTACTAGCATCAGAAAAATAATTGCTGGTCAATGTCTTGCTTTGTCTGGCCCTCTAGCATTCACTTCACACTTTCCGTCCAGATTAAAGTCTTTTCTTTTATTAAGAATAATTTTATTTAGACTTTCAGATGTACTTCAACCTTTAGTGTCAGACTTGTGAGGTATTTTACCAATGAAAGGAAAGAGAAAAGAGTTCAAGGAATAGTAGGCCTACAAAGGGGAGTTGGTAATCAATAGTTAAGTTGTAAACTACTCCATTGGAAGCTATGCAGTCCTTACTTGGAACTTTTCTCGGTTCATCAAACTTTGGAAGGAGACGAAAGATATTATAAACTAAAATCCTTATTATCAGATGATAGTGGCATCCCCCCATCCTCTCCCTTCCCTAACCATATGGAAGCTATCATCAGCTGGACAGGGTGCGAGAACTCCTGACTAGATGCAATTATCGGGTTTAATGGTTGCTAATGTTCACATGACCATCGCTGTTGTTAACGCTGTTCGTGTCGAACTATTCACGTTCCAAGGGCATATTTTCAATGGTTTTCATTATGCTCAAGCGTCAATGGAGATTTTGAAGTCAGATGCCTCTATCTTACAGAAACCAGGCCTGCTGTAAACTGTGCTGTTAAGAATTTGCTTTGGTCGTGTTTTCAATCGTAATACATGTCACACAAACTCTTTCTCTTGTCACTTAAATGAAAAACAAGTGATGGCAAACATTTCCACTTACGTGATTCTTTCTGGTTCGTGTCTGTTGTATGACTTTCTCCTTTTTGGCCACATTTTTTCTTCGAGACATTTTACACCCACATCATTTTGTTCTTTGATATTTTGTAACGATTGTTATCCTTGCCACATTGATTGGTTGACACTGAAGTGATTTGGACATTTTGTGCCATTAGTTTTTACATTTGAAATAAACTTTCATTCATGAATTTCCCTACTGTAATCAGAAAGTGTCAAACTTTACAGTTCAACTTGCTCCAAGCTCTTGTTTACCATTTCATGTTACTATGTTACGTCCAAAAAAATTTGAGACTACTTCCAAATGATTTAATAGTCACCATTTTTAACCCCATGGCGATGAAAATTTTACAAAATCAGTGCGCATACAGTAGTTCTTAACAACAAAGTCCCCCTAAAGGGCTTAGGACTTTCTCTGAAAAAGAGAAAAAAAAAATAATACAAAACGATGCAAACACAAAATTCAAGAGAGGCACATAAAATTCTGTACAACTCGTTTCATTGAAGTTGATAACAGAGGTAAAAAGTCTCATACTTGCAGCTGTCATCTCATAGTGCACTGCACAATCAGATTGTACTATAGTGAACCACAAATAAAAAGAAGTTTGCATCTTTTTTTTTATTTGTAAATGCTACTATTGTGTTTTGTAAAATATACTGCTTGTTCCTGTTTTGTCTTCTGCGTGATGTTGAATAATACAAGCCCAAAAATTGAAACGAAAATGGTGTTCAAAGTTGATTTATTTCATTGTTTCATTTTCCTTCTATGAGATTAAAGAAATAAAATGCAAGCACACATAATTACTTTTGGAGAACTAAGGCTGTTATAAGCCATCACTATTGCTTTTTCCTCCGTGGCTGCTGGTGACAAATGTGCTCAAGTTTACGATATATTTTCATGAGTCTTCTTTACTAACAGCTAAACTGGATTTGCTGTCATATACCATCACTTGTCTCAATTTTTGACCAATGTGAGCTTCAAAAGGATCTGAGAGTTGTCACATAGTTTCTCTTCATTCTTTATTAAACCTCAAGGAAAAAATGTAGGTATATAAATATAGGTTACTAAATATCAAAACCTGTGTCTCACCTGATTCGATGAAATCCTTTTTTGTGTTTATTATCTTTTGTTTAAAGTATCTGCCTCTGATTAATTTCACAGTCCACAAAATTAAACTTTGCACTGCGGTCAAAGTAAGTATCCAATTAGAAGTGCTATAAGAAAAAAAAACTAAGTTGATTTTTTGGGGGCCAATAACAATACCATAAAACACAACAAAATGGGGTTTCTTAGATTTTTCAAAACAGTGACCTTCAAAAATGCATTGCTTATTCAAACTCATAATAATTTCTATTTCTCAAATATATACAATCTTCTTTATGGCATTTGGTTATATATTAGAAAACATGATAATTTTACAAAGATACAGTGAAAAAAGGAATTGTATACATGAAAATTCAAAGAGGCAGCAATTGTCTGTTAAGATGAAGAAGAGTACACCATACAGAACAGCAAGTAGAAAAGGGCTAGATGAAGAATCTTAATACCGACAATTTGAGTAATGACTGTCATACTAAACATGTTAATAATGGTTGAGGGTCTTATCTGTCATATTAACTTATCTTTGTTGCAGGGTGAAGATAAAAAATTGTCAAGGTGGGGAAAGCCTGAAAATGAATACTGAGGCACAGCTCTGCAGCTGGTTGGCACATGTACACCTGTACATACATGTACAAGTGCACAAGTGCTTTGCCCCAAAATACTTCTTAGATTGCTGAAAATGGGACTTCCCAAGCCTTGTAGGGCCATAAGATGTAAGCCTACCTCGAAAAAAAGGGGAAATGCTAGCAAAATCATAACAAACATGACTAAAAATACGCCCTCAATGGGGAGCCGACTCTTTGACCTCCCCCCAATGGTTAGACACCTGCATTGTTGTGGACCACACACAGTTTCCTTTAACCATGACTGATTAACTTTCTCCTCTAAAGTACAACAGAATAACATATTAAACATGGTCCACTCTAACATGACTATTGTCATTCACTTGCTCCCATTAACGACGCCCATACTCAACAAATACTGTACCTCTTGAGGCACAGCAGCAAAATCGTAGACTCGATGAATGCCAAAATAATGCTGTCGACAAACTGAAAGCGGAGATGGCTCCCTCACAGTTAACAAACAAGTGGACAACGATTTATTGCATTAATCGTTGTGCAATCGTTAGGTATATTGAGTTGTGAGATGTGTCACCATCCACGAAACAGACGAATATGACAAAAATTGCTTTAGGGGAATGAAAGGAAGAATTAAGACGTTAACTAGGAAATTACTCAATTGCAACACCTGCCACCTTCAATATAAGACACACAAAAATCTCACACATAGAGTTAACAAAAATTAAATCTTGTTTCAGGAAAGGAAAACACATTGTTGAAAGAAAAAAACTGCTTTTTTTTCTTTTGTAAAGAAGTTTCCATCTCAAACTTGCAGCTGAATTCAATCATAATTTTTCAGTAAAATCTTGGAAACTCCATCCAATTTTTCTTTTGGTGCAGGTATGTAGCCAGCCTTTATTATTTGATGAGCATGTCTTATTTGTATGAACTTAAAAAGCTACCTTTTAGGTGAGGGGAACAGAGAGAGAGGGGTATGTGACATTAAAATGACAAAAGGCAATACATTCACATACAAGAAAATACAGTTAATTTGCTACTGACGGTTCGAACAGCAGTTCTCAGGATTCAACTGGTCCCTGACAAATTGCAGGGAGAATTTATCCAGTATCACATCCAAATTTACAAACAAGCTAAATTGCTTCACAAATGAAAAAAAATTGTCATCATTTCTGCCACACTGAATGGAGGAGCTTCTCTTGTGCACTTATGGAGAGCTTGCACTTACAGCAATATATTCAAAGGACAACCATACAACACACTGGCTAAAGAATGTACGAATAATGAATGTTTACGAGTGCAATGGTAGAAATAAGTTCATGATTTGAAAGATTTAGACGTTCTATTCAACTCGGCTTCGCTGTGTTGAATAAAACGTTCAGTCTTTTAACAAATTAAGTTATTCATACTATAGTACTTATGGAAAACATATCATCTGTTGTATTGGTCTTAGTCTGATTCCATAAGGCAAGAGGCCATGACCTACTACCTATGTTGTGCAATGGACTATTTCCAATGTTGCACAACATCAAGTCGCGAAACACGGGTGAGTACGTACTTCAATGCATTGATTGCTGACTCATTGCCGTGGGTTAGTATGTACTAACCTGTGATTGTGGGTTAGTAAATTCTCACCCACCACCATTGAGCATCACTATTGTGATGATATTGCCGAATCAAGTACGGCATGTGACAACCAATCCCCCCAATCAGATGTAGAGGAATTAATAAGGTTTTATACAAAAATCATTATTACGTCACTTTGCGAACACTTTTTTTCATGTAGCTGTTTGATTTGTTACCATTTGTAGTAGTAGCATGCTTTCCAGTTGTACGATTGGTAGAAATCTGTTTACTCACTGAGTAGCAGCTTTAATACCATTGCATGCATTACTGACAGGTGAAAAACTACTGGCATTCAATATAACAAATAAGCATGTGATAAAACACAAGACAAACTCCCTGCAAACTTAACTCTTCTCAAAATGAAAAGACTACTGTAAATTCATTTTCAGACTTGTCCAGAATTTCAGTCCTTCAGTGCCACCTTTGGGGGTCAATCTAGCGTTGGTGCCATCTTGGGCAAACATAGGCTACATGCCTAGTGCATCATGCTGTTTACATGCATGCATGCAGTAGCATATATGCCCGTCGTTTGGTGACCTAAATTACTTGCCAGGATTTAATGCCAATGTTTCTACTAGTGTTATTCTAGTACTACTGCATTTGCAGGGCAAACTTATTACTTACATTGTAAAACGTTTAACGAGTAACTTGCCCAAAAGTGGAAATGGGCAGGCTACTGTACATAACATATTAAGGTAGGTTAACTGCTTCAATGTGCTTATGTGTACAAAAAGATTGGGTCCAGCAGTGCACAAATTTAAGGTGCCCTGTCCTTCTAGGTGCCGCCAAAATAATGTAAGGGGCCACATGCGGCTCTAGGTGCCGCGTTCGGGCATGTCTGATTTTGATAATCCTTAAAAAATTTATGTGAAGTGAGGATTAGTGTAACAACAAACCAACTGAAACCTACAGAAATGACCAGGAAAAATCTTTCTTTGGGCATTTCTAGGAAAAAGTTTGGACATTTATCATGAGCATATACTTGTATATTGGTTGAAGCACACACAATGAATCACACCGTTATCTCCAGGCACACTACATACCTTCACTGCTTTATGGGGTAAGGCATTTGTTTTACAGAAAAAGGTCATACCTTTAAAACCAATATTTATGGACACAGAATGACAGATATTGAAAAATGAAGACTTCTTTTCAAGGAATAGTTTCTCACAGTTAGAAATTTGGTTAGTCACTGCTCAAGAATAGTTGGTTTGCCCAAACTTTCAAAAATTCAAATGATGCATCTTCTGTAACCCATCTGATGCATAATTTTTTACGGAGTTGAAGCATTCGCAGATGTTTACAGGTGAGACTGAATAGTTCTCACAAGGATAAAGCCTACTTTGTTTGCATGCCACGCTGAGGCATTTGAGATGCCTTTTTTTCCCCTTTAAAATAGTATTGCATATATAGCACATGATGTAAGAAATATGATGAGGACACTTCGAAAGGATGTTAACAAAATCCTGGAGGCAGAGAAACTGAACCCAAAGGCAGAGTTGTGGGGATTTGTTATGAAATGTCAGTAAATTGACGTCTCATAACGTCGGAATGAGGGGGGCCAGCCCATTTGACCAACTTTCAGGTCTGACAGCTTCATTTTCCCCTCGGTGGTTGCAGTAACTTCGAACAGATATGATGTAGTCGGTTTATTGAGATAATTGGTTTATATCAAAAATAATTACTCTAAGAAAAATGAAATGGAAATGTTAGGTCCTGATTTCTCATGATAATCCTTTGAGACCCGGTCTGGTGACTCAGTCCCATCAAAATTAACCCAACTTGCGTTATGACACTACTACACCATAATAATATTAATTATATCTATAATCTTATCAAGACAAATAAAGAAGAAAAAACTCAGACCAAACAAAAATGTTTGGTGAGAATGCTCAAGTTGAAATTTAACTAATACATTTCACACATTCATGCCTTTTAATTATTACATCATTAACTGACCAGCAAAGTAGCTTTATGACATTCCAATGGTACCATTCACTTCTTTGTACTTTTTTTTCTCCTGCCACTACCTACATTATTGAATATGACTTCCATGATCTAGGATCTTTAAACTTTTTAAAATAAATGAAGTGTTTCTTTTCCTTCAGCTGGGTGTTTATTAGGAATGCACATTTGTCAATATCACATGGAATTATTGTCCATCTTATTTGTTGCCTGTGAATAGTTAGAGCATAGCTGGATTTTTATTCAAAAAGCTTGATAAAATGAAACAATGTCTGGATCAAGACTAGATGTAGGCTAACTTTCTGCAAAATAAAACAAAAATGTCAATCAAGTGAGAAACTGCTGCTTTAAATAGATACAGTTTAAGAAAGTTCTATCACTGATGGCTGAAAAATGCAATATTAACCACATTCACAGCCAACTATGAAAGCAGCTATTGAGTTTAAGTGAGAGAGTAGGGGTAGTTCCTCACCATCCGCCACGAATTAAACTAAGCACCTGCCTCAACGACGATCAGCCTCGATCAATAGCAACTGGAAGCACAAATGCTATCGTTTCGCTCTCCTCCTCCAGAGTAATTTTAACATGTTTTCTTCATTACTGCTGTTTTGTAACAAGGTCTCCAGAGTCAATGAAGCTAGGGACAGAGTTCCACGTAGTTACCTGGGAAGAGCCCGGTGTATCCATTCATAATGCCTTCATACCAGCCGTCAGGATTCTTTTGGAGGACATATATCAGGGCACCCTCCTCAAATGTAAGCTCGTCGTCCCTGGTAGCTTCGTAGTCGAAGATGGCGACGACTGTGAAGGGGGGGAGAAACGGAAGGAAAAAATATGTAGACTAGAGGATGACGTCAATCAAAGGTTTTTTCCAGTCAAATTTTAAGGGACAAATCCCCCTTGGTGATATAAATTGATAACACACCTTCGACTTACCTCTGGAATGGGAAAATTCTCCAACTTTGATACAAAAATATGGTTAAGAAGGAACAGTTTTTGCCTGACATACAGCCTACAGACACTATCCTGAAAAATACAATACATTCAAAGCTGTACATCATTTCTCAAAAGTCTTTAGGAACGTTGAACTAAATTTCTGTCATTCTGTAAACATAACACAAAAGTAGGGATCGAGAATGAGGCAGATATAGGCCCTCCTGTATTGATTCTACAGTGCTTGCACTACCTGCCAGCAAGCATCAGAATGTATCCTGTACTGCAAACTGTGTGAAGACACATAAAGGGAGCTGTACCAATTTTCAATAAGACGGATGACTTATTATATTCGGAAATCAATCATATCAGAAGACAGTAGACAGAACCTCTGACAACGACACCAATCTTGAGCTTGGAACATTCATACGTTGAACAGATTGACTAGATATATTTGGATATTTCTTGCATCTTTCATGAACTATGCATGAAAAGTACTGTTATCACAATACAGTAAGCTAGCTTGATACTTGACAACCTTCTGTTATCTGCTAGGATGCATCCCTATGAATGTATTAAGCCTAACATGAATGTTTTTGCTTACTGGCCCAGGGGCCTTGTATTAAAAGAGAGTACATTTACTTCTATGCCCCACTGTGTGGTCGTTGAATGCCTGTTTAAGAGGACACTAACCCTGACACAAACAGCCTTGTAAATGGTCCTGTAGCTAAAATTTAATAACCACGTTTTGCTTGTATGATTGACATAGAAAGTGACCCATTGCTTGCCATTGTATTTGTTTTTAGACATCTGGACCAAAGGATTCAATACAAGTTAATTGGTTGGTTTAATATAGCATGGTGGTTATCACTAGCCACCACATTTTAAATTAAATTATATGAGATGGAATGGCATTTATCTAGGTTACCATGTTCTTAAAAAAAACAACAGCCTAGAACTTGATGCTGATGTACTGGAGGTAGCAGCTGTTCAGCACCTACTTACCCTTTTCAACATAAGAAGCAGGAACCCAAGATGGTTCATCAGTCTGGAGGAACTGAGGCGGCGGGGGCATGGTGTCATCCATGGGAGGAGGAGGCGGTGCAAAATCTGAGGTTTTCAAAAACAAAGTTAAACTTTCTCGAATGGAGTTCTAAGTAAAGATAAACAATTGGAATGGAGTTTCTACATAACTATCTCACCCTAAGGATAAAGACACTTGAGAAAGAATTCCTACACACCCATCTCATTCTGAAGCATAAACAATTGGGATGGAGTTCAAATAAACCCCTATCATCATGGTAAAAATATGAAACTAATGATACTGTGAAACATGTTACCTTTGGACTTGGACAAATTCAGATAATTTCAAACCAAACATCCTCCTGATTGCAACACAGACACAATCTTCTCCCTTCAACAAAGCATTCCCACCAGCTGTTTGTGAAAACAACAGCCTGAAGTTGGTTACATACCACACTGTTGGTATTAAACAGGACCTACTGCACCATTCAACTTACCAACACACAGCCTCCATTAGAAAGGGTAGGATGCCACTTTTCTTAAAGAGAACCGCAGCGGGTGTTTCAATTTCAACTTACACGAACTATCCAGAGATAGCCATGGCTGTGATGGTGTTATTTTCCTTATGGCCTCTTTCCTAACATTACTACATACTTCTTCTGTTCCTGTATGGCGTGATGCCATGTCCAAAAAGTGTGACATAGCACACGCATGGGCGATATGACATGACTTGTGGAGGTGCGTGTGTGACTTCACGGTTCGAGTAATTTTGCAAAACATGGCGACTTGCCAGTGGGAGAAAAAGTACGTTCCGAAAAAACTTCGTATTTTCTTTGACTTTATTTGCTCAATTAACTGAATGGTGTTTTCTTGTTGGAAACAAATGTATTTGAAGTATCAGGACTATTTGGAAGGAGGTAAAAACGGTTTTCCTTCAGTTAAGCCTCACGTACCTGCTGCCATTAATGACAGTCTGAGCAACAACCCAAATTATAGCCGGAAGCTGATTGTAGTGTCCAGGAGAGGTGTATAGATCTCTCAGGGTTTGCAAATATTTGTGCATCCTTCAGTAGCAATGCGATGATCACAGGATATCATTTGTTCAGTAACATAAACTGTCATATACTGTTAGTTTCTATGAGAGATTTTGGGCAATGCATCGGAAAAGCACTTTCAGATTGTGGTTTGGATTATTGCAAGATTTGTAAAAATTGTGAAAAGCTGTCACTTCTAGCACCTTGGAAAGTGCAAATTAATTATGACACTTGTGAAATGAAGTGTGATAATGAGGCTATTTTATTATTTTGTAACAGGGTACAAATCATGACAAGGAAGCTGTACTTGTCCAGAATTACCTCAAGCAGGAAAAAACACCAAGTAGTCCTGATATCATCATCTGCTGGTCAACTACAGCATATGAAAAGTCTCACTAGGTGTTTGCACAATGGAACCTGAAGATACATCGTGACCGCCTCACAAAACGTTTTATTAAAACCACATCTTTCAATGTGACTTGAATGTCGATATTCACTTTCTTTCTAGAGCCCCTTGTGGTGAAACTCCTAGCTGAATTGAAGTTAACCAGATTTAAAGTCAGTTCTCTTAGCTTCATTTGACGTGCAAACCTGCCCGACAGAATATTTGCTAAACTCAATCTAGATTTTGTTTTTGACAAACTTGAAGACTGCTCAATGGCACATTCAAATGTTGAAGAGCTCCCCCATAGTCTAGATATGCATTATCTTGATATATGCAATTGTAGGGACTCTAACTCTAAATGCAAATTGGAATAAAATTACTTCTCTTGAAGGTAACAAGTTTTCTACATTAAAGTGATAATCAGGTTTTGGGACTTCTGACTTCTTTCACAAAATGATATCTTGCCATTCACCTTTCATCATGTTAGACATGACTCAACACCTGCATAGCTTTCTCAGCACCCAAAATCATCCTACTTGAAGAACTAGTTTCAGATCATCAATGGACTAGTATTTGGCATGGTGCAAAACTATTCAAAGAACTGATACTTCTAGGAAATGGTCAAGGACATAAACACAAAGGTTCATTTTGTCATATCCTCTCAGAAAACTTACTTTTTACGTAAACTTCATGTTCGCATGAGCATCAGGTTTTTTTTGTAGTACATGATAAATCAGCCATACATTGTGATGAGGTGAATAGCAAAATATGGTAGGACAATAGACACTGATTCTTGCTTTAAAACTTAACTCTCAGGGTTCATTTGGTACAAATGTCTGTCCTCTTCCACGTGTGGATGCCTTTCACAATGAAATTCCATCAGCTAGCAGGTGAATAGTCTTTTATTTTTTTCCATTTTGTAGGCACCGTTCAAAATCCAGGGTGTGCTTTGGTGAATGATGCTAAGCTTGGACCTGGGTGTTGACTGCAACAGGAAATTATCCAACTAAACATAGCCACCTCTAAACAATGAACAATTTTTTTGTCATGTGACAAGTGATGAGTCAACTCCTATTACTGGAAGTATCAACCTGAGCCCTACTCCAATATGAAACACGTTCTGAAGCTAGTTTGAGACACCAAATCAAAGTCATCAAAGTTCTGCGGATGAAACTAAAACTTCATCCTGCTCTACTTACCTCCCTGGTCATAGTCAACTGGAGGAGGAGGCAGATCTGAACCAGGACTATCTACATCCCCATCTCCACCTCCTCTCATCTGTAATGCTTGGCTAAGCTGGGAGGAGAAGGGGCTCTGTGCAGGCGGAGGAAGGTCGTCTACGATGGGGGGCGTCCCTACATACGGCTGTGCGGGTGGTGGTGCAGGGGGAGGAGGTGCACCCATGTGAGGAACTGGACCTACAAGACCAGGTATGACAATGATGGGTTGAGTTAGTAATGAACCACATGCAAAACCAACTTGAAGAAAAAAAAAACAATGTAGAAATCAAAGAATTCATAAGGAATCATATTCATGACAAGTCTGCTTTAAAATATAGGAAGTCATTTGAACATATGGAAGTAATGACTCATGGAATGAAGCTGAAATTTTTATGCAGAAGAAAACAAAACAATAATATGGATATAATTATTCGTTACAGATTTTCACTTGGGAGAGGACATAACGGAATTATTGGAATGTACAAATGAAAGTCGTTCTCAGTGGAAGACCAAATGACATCTTACTGTTGTTTATATCACTCTGTGTCAATGTTTAATGTACTAGACATAACCTACACTTCATGGAATCAACAATTCCTAATCACCACAATGAGTGTTGACCTCTTCATTGGACCGACCTGGCTCTTGTGTTGTAATTCTTAAACCTTCAACATTTCATTGCACTGTAAACTATTTTTCTATTGTTTTAACATGATGCACTGATCCAAATGATGAGGAACAAACGACGATTCTGTAAAAACTGATGACTTCATATATACTCAGATAGATAGTTGAGCAAAATACCTGGCGGAGCCTGACGGTCTAGTTACATTTTTCTTTTTGTTTTTATTCAGACAGCGGTGGCAGTATATACCACACCACTGTGCAAAATAAGATAGTCCAAAACAACTTTTTTTCTTCTTCTGTCTTTGGGTTCATAGCACTTTCTCAAATTTATATGAGTCACTGTCATGTGACAGTACCTACTTTCCATTTTAAGAATACGCCGCTACAAGGTTAGGAAAATGATAACATCCGCCATCAACACTAAGCCAATATAAACCAACCAATGAGTGACAATGCCTTGCAAACATACTCACAAGAAGAAAAGTCTGTAACGTTTTTAGTTCTTTTTTCATTTTTTCTGCAGAGTTGAACTCTTAAATTTTCTGTCAGATTATACTGTCTTCAATCTCCGATGCTAATTAATGTAAGTGATAGAAATCTTCAGAAAGTTTCAACTTTCCAAAGGACAAACGTTCTAGAAATAAAGCAGATTATTCTCTCTATTTGATGAGATTCTAACCACAATTGGGAAATGAAATTGCTTCTACAGTATATTCAAAGAGGGGATTTTAAATGCAAACATTTGCTTTAGGTAAATAAATACATTTATGAAGCAAGGACATCTTTTAAAACAATTCTGAGCTTGTCACTGACCTTGGTAGTAAGAAATCTTAAGTTCTTTTTTTTTTTGAAATGACACACTGGCACATATTCAGAACATTTACAATTTTATAGTACATTAAAAGTTTCCAAAGCTGTTTTTTTTTTCATATTTTAATTTTTTGGAGGGGCTCCCTGTCTACAATATTAAAAAGTACAAGAAACTGTTGTATAATGTGTTCAGTATTTCCCTCTTTGACATCTTTTTCAGTACAATCCATGTCACAAAGAATTAAATTAAAAAAAAAAAGACACCATACTTGGATTTGGTGAGTGCGCTAGAAAGGGTGAGTGACGTGATATTAGTACCTGTCCTAATCAGACAATAAGGTACGCCCATAAACGTAAGATACACCAAACCTATGTGATATAAATGTTTTAACATTTTGCTGAATGGACATAATTACAAAAAATAATAGTGTATCATGAAAAACACAAAAATTGGGAAGACAAAAATAAATTATGTGAGTGCAGTATTTCTCATCATTTTGGAACCAAAATTATATCATGATTAAGTGTGATCCAAAGACTCTTTAACCCTACTGACAAAGAAAAGCATCGACATGGTCTTTGTTTTCCATCAGATTATAGCACAGAATTCTGGCTTTTACAAAATGAAAAATTTCTTTCATACCATGGAAATGATTCAGGTTTAGAAAGTGGACAAGCAAATGGAAATTGGCAATTCACAAAATGGTACAATCTTGTCTGTATGTAGCAATCAGTTGATTAATCCACATCCAGCTACTGCTAAGCTCCCTATTTCATAACAATTAGAAATGGTACCACTGACTACACACAGTCAAAACATTCTATATATAGTAACTTCTCATACAGTTCTCCATTAGTATTCATGAGCTGCAATTCAGGGAAGTACTTCCTTGTCCTGATATATTTTGGTTGGAAAAGGACACAGAGAGGAAGCTAAACAGGGGTGGGAGAAATGGGGAGAGGGAACTGGGGAGGGGGGGTAGGATGAAATGAGAGGGAATTGCTGAGAAATGACAGAAAATGCCGAAGGGCTACACAACCAGTACATATTTGAGACTCTTTACTGTCTTCGGGAAAAAAATATCTGCACCGGCGATGGATTGATATCCCAGTGCAATCTAGAAGGTTGCCCTGCCGTTCCTGTTTGCTACCTTGGAGAGGTTGGCACACACCAAGGAGAGATCCTGATGTAGCTTAACATGAAGAACACAGAATAAACTCAACATAATAACAAAGACAATAATATTGCAAACCTCTTTTCAAGGGCAGATATCCAGCGATCAATGCAACACAAATATGTTCTTTCATGTGTAAGTACTAAAATGCTTATAGGAACACAATCAACACAAAAACTTTATGCACCACATTTTTTTTTGTCTTTGCACAGTGCACTGACAAACCACAAGTAACAGACATTAATTCAAGCAAAAATGTACTACAACAGAAAGATAAAGTGATATGTAAAGAAAAATCATCTTCGAAATAAAAGTACCAAAGGAGAAATGAATGTCCCGGCTAAAGAAGTTGATGATCAGCAAAGCAACAAAACCAGGTATTTTTCATGATTAATTTAACGGCAACTAATCAAAAGCTATCAGTTTAACAGGGCAGGATGATAATCTCTAATAAATTAGATCAAAAACTACTGCATGAGGCTACTGTCTAATTTAATCTGTTAGAAGTTGGAAAATGTTAAATTTCACAAAGAGAACAGAGAGTTTCTTCCATGCATCTTCTGGGTGATGTTTCCATGGTTACTACTAGAACAAATGCACACCCCCCTTTTTTTCTCTGTCACATATCAACAGCTTTATAACTATGTACTTGACAGGAAATGATTGCCAGATATTCAGTTCTAGGGAAAAAATTTACTTTGGTTGTCACAAAGCAAAGCAATGTTGGTGCTGCAATCAAAATACGGATAAACAGAAGAGGGAGGATATGAGGTTAGAGGATGGGTAGGATGCTAAGGAGGTAGTTACAATATATCTCAGACTCTTAATACATGAGAACTAATGTAAACATACACACCCATCTCCCCCTGCTACTGCCAGAGATATAAACACACAACCATCCACCCTTGTTACTACCTGAGGATATACAAAAACACACCCATCTACCCCGTCATTACCTGAAAAAGACACCAACCCCTAGCCCTGTTAGCATGATCATGGAGGAAGAAAAAGGAAAAAAGACGAAGAGGAAAGCAAGGAGGAACATTGAGGATGGACTTCCCTGATGATGATGAAGTTCACTACACAGACATGCACTACACCCAGCACCAGAATTCTATTCCCTAAATATAAATATGTATTTGTATGTATATTAAAGAGACAAAAAAAAAACAACCCAAAACTTTCAGTATGATGATTGGAAATCGTGCTGGATAAATCAGGCAGGTCTTACCCATAGAACTACGCAAAAATGCGGGCGTCCATGGTATGGAGGCTTGCCTAACAGATGCATTCAAACCAATATCTTCATCTAAAAGAAATTCAAGTTAGCAAAGTAGTTCAAATGTCAAAGAGAAAGAGAGAGAAATAAAAACAGGACATTTTACCTGACAAAGACAAATTCCAAAAGAAAAAAAAAATAGGGAAGAGTGATGTTGTTTGGGAAGTTAGTGGGAAAAATTGAAATACTGGCGGAGGTTTGAAGCTACGACTTGGCAAATCATGTATTAAAATGATGCAAGAACAGCAAAGAATGATGACTGTGTTAAGTATCTGGGAGAAAGAATGATAAAAGCACGCTGGCTCAAAATTTGTGACTATGCAATGTGGAAAATATGAATATGCATGAAAAGTTCATTGACACAGGTATGACCAGACCAGATCCCGAGAGAGTTGAGAAACCTGATGGGAACACTATGGTTTTCTCCCAACACTGGCATAAAAAAAAGTGGAGAGGAAATGTACCTCTTTTGCCATGGCAAAGGTTGATGGCTGTCAATGATCAGAAGCCAGAAAAGTCCACACTTGACTTTTTTTATCAACCTGTTTGATCCTTCTTGATCCTAAATTGATCTCCTACATGACACAATTTTCAACATTTTCTACGGCAAATGACATCCTTTGTAAGAAATATTATCATGTAAAGTTCAAGATTTTGAATTGCCTAGTCTATATCAAGAAGGAATCCCCTTGTAGGGAAGGGCAGGGGGAGTAACATCGTTTGATTAATATGATGTCACCTACCTGTTGGTTCTTGGGTCAACGATGGAGGAGGTGGGGCAGTATTTGACGTCATCTTCCCCGCCATGTTTGGTGTCATACTGGGAGGTGGAGGGGCACCCATGTTTGAGATCTGAGATGGAGGCCTGTCCATGTTGTGAGGAAGAGGCGAATTCTGTGAACTTTGAAGCGAAGACTGGGAATCATTTCTTGAGCTGGCATACCCTCCAGGTGGCAATGGCGCTGGCGGTGGAACAATCATTGGTTTTCTCCCTGTCGCTCTGGACATGGAGTCATAATGGCCTAAGAGGGTCCAGAGAACATGTTTAGTACAGTTAATACAACAAAGTTGTTGAAGTGCAAACAAAAACATCACTACTTCTATAGCCAGCAGGACAGACATGTAAATGTAGATAACAATGCTAAGATAACTGTACCTTTGGCATGCATTTCAGGGACAAGAAGCAAGTGAGACTGAGCAAAGGAACAAGGGGTACCTGCATGAGAAGTATTCCTGCCGATGCTGACTGGGAAGTCGGCACTTCCACTGGTCCCCGTGCTGCTGATGGAATCCGTTCGTTTGCTGCCCCTTCGCTGGTTTGTGCTGGGACCCAGTTTCGTTCCATGGCCTGTGTCGTCAAGGATGGTGTAGTCGATTGGAGTCGACTTGTACTTCTGCTGTTTTTCTTGGTTGTTAGGTGCGACGATTTTGTGAGTACGGGGGCAGCTCTTGCTGGTGGTAAGCACACCGATCTCCCTACGAGCAACTTTCTCTTTATGAATGCTCACCGTCTGCAAAGATATTGTACTGACACATCACTTACTGTTTGAGATAACACGACAAAATGTCAGACCTGGGGTGTGGACATGTTTGTTTTAATATTGGAAATAAACGTGATAGCAAGATTACAATCCATCAAGAAATTCTCTTTACACAAGTTACAAAATTCTTTACAAAATTCAAGGGCAGATTGATTTCTCACCTGGGCTATGTGATTGATATTGGTTTCCATATTGGATAACTGGGTGGCTTGCAAGTCTAACATGTTCAGCATACTCGTTGCCAAGGTATTAATCTGGTATGCAACACTGGCCAAAGACTGAGTCACATAATTCTTAGTCTCCTCCAGTGCTTGCCTCTTGTTAGCTGCCTGCAAGGACAAAATAAAACGTTGTTCTTCATGCCTGTTTCTCTTTTTCTGAAAGCATGCTAACTAAGACTTAAGAGGACGTCATATTTTTTTAAGTTTTTTTTTGTTGTTAATGCTGTTTTAATATCCACTGAGGAAAGTGCATGGTTATATCACATGCAGTGCACCCTCTTGAAAACAAAACTTTGAAAGTAAAAGACCATTGTCATGTTACCTCTATTCGAAAGTGCAAAAGAATCAGTCTGAAGAATCAACTTTTGTTACGAGAGATACATGCTATCAAAACAGAAACATTATATAATATTGTACGAGCATGCAGATGAAGTAGAACACAAACAGGGCAGTATTTGCCATTTACTGTACTGTACAATATACTATCTCAAGCAAATCAATAAAATGCTTTACTAATGTAAATAGTGCAACTTAAAGACAAAAAACTGACAAAAATAAATAAGAACAAACTCCCAGCATAGACAGAACAAACAAACGACAAAATGAGACTTACATGTCTTTGCTTTTTTTTTTCAAGAACAAGTGAAAGAAAAGTGAAAAGATTTAAAATGTTAAAGTTATTTTTGTAAAAAATCACACTCAGTTCAGGCCAGAAATTTACACACTGCATTTTTTGAAGCACAAGTGCTGCTATGTATGTGCTGAAAAATAAAGCCCACACAAACACAGAAAACCAATTTCGAGTACATGTAAAGCAGGTTGCATAATACTAGTAATTTAGGAGCCATATGAAATTGGGGTTGGGCCTAGCCTATCAAGTAACTTAAATTAGGCCTAGAACCTACCGTTAGGTCGACTGTAGGCTTATTCATTACTAATCACACATGCTATTCAGTCAGCACACCCCAAGACACAAATGTCCCTGTTTTTTGGCAACCAAAATGTCCTTGTGGTATTTTATATGGTGAGAAAATAAACCTGCATATGATGGAGAATTTGAATATATGAATTAAAATAAGAACCAAACTGAAACTCCCAGGAAGAAATTTGAGAGGAATGTGAAAATGGAAGTGTAATGACGGATTTAGGAATTAATAAGTATGCAAGTGGAACAATTGCTCAGATAAACTAGGATGATCTGTTGATCCCCAAGTTTTAGAAAATGCACTTCTGGTGCAGCAAGTGCTCCTGCAGCATAGGCTTAATGCTACATACATTTCCAGAAAACTACTTTGCAATGTTGGGCTTCATCAGTTTCTGTCCCCCATAGTTTCCAACCACTAAAATTCATTGGGGGGAAGTAACATTCAAAATTAAGGTTTGACAAACATATTTTAATTTCTCTTTTCATTTCAGTGGACAAGTCACTGTTTTAGGAAACGGAAATGTCAGGAATGTGTGTCAGTGCTGGGCCAAATTATACCACTGACAGCCTAAATCATTAAAATTATTCTGTTAAGTTCATGTTTTGACAGATAATTTGACTAGGTCCTACATAGGCCTATCATTTCCTAAACATATAAATTTAGTGGAGGTGTTTCTTTCCAAAACACCTGTCTTTAGCGTGAACATGTACTTCCAACACTGTTTTGACTGACAGCATGCAAGACAGCCACCCAACAGCGTACACAAGCTCAACAACTTAGTTTGATTGAGCCTCAATCAAACTGCTAACATAAGTGTTACTACATACAGTAGTACATTTTCTTACCAACAACCAGGTAAAAGTCAAAAAGACTTGTTGACCCTTCTTGAAAAAAAAAAAAGAAAAAAAAGAAAGTATGCTGTACAATGGTTGGCCATATTTGACATAAGCTGTGTTCATGAGGTCCTCAATTTGAACAATGCATTCACATGCTTTCCATAACTAAAAGTGTTTTTCACACCCAGAATCAGGGGTGGAAAAGCAACATTTTTGAAGGCCCTGGGCAGAAACTGCCTGGAGAAACTTATGTTGTTCAACGATGTCAGTCGTCTGTCTTTTATGTGTTATTAACTAGGCCTAGCCCAATAGTACTTACTAAACATGAGGACAATCTGGCACGGTGGTGTTTTGGCAAAAGGACGTTTTGACCAATTAACCTTTGGGGATGTTTTGCCTGGGGACGTTTTTACTAGTGAGCATTAACAGATCAGGTCAACTAAAAGAAAAGAACCAGAAAGCCAAAAGGCGTTGTGATTCCTTGCTACATGGTTATATTACAACAAACATGAATTATCCACATGACAAGTATGAGATCAACTACAGTTATGTTTCTTTAATACGCCTTTAACCCAAAATGATCTTTTTTTTTTTTTACCTAAAATGACATTTGACTTCCACCAAAAGCAATATGGATAACCTACTCAATGTGACCAATCCACACACCAAGTATGAAATCAGTCATAGTTACCCTTCTGGAGGTATTGTGTTCAAAAGGTTTTTACAGTTTGACCACTGGTGACCTCAAATGACATTTGACCTCCGCCAAAATCAAAAGGAGTATTCTACTTATATACAATCCACACACCAAGTATGACATCAGTCACAGTTACCCTTCTGGCGATATTGTGTTTACAAGGTTTTTACAGGTTGACTTCTGGTGACCTCAAATGACCTTTGACCTTGACCAAAAACAATAGGGATCATCTACTCAATATGACCAATCTACACACCGAGTATGACATCAGTCACAGTTACTCCTCTGGAGATATTTTGTTTACAAGGTTTCTACAGTTTGGCCTCTGGTGACCTTAAATGACCTTTGACCTTGCCAAAAAACAATAGGAATCATCTACTCAATATGACCAATCTACAAACCAAGTATGACATCAGTCACAGTTACCCTTCTGGAGATATCGTGTTTACAAGGTTTTTACAGTTTGACCCCTGGTGACCTCAAATGACCTTGACCAAAAACAATAGGGATCATCAACGCAATAAGACCAACCCACACACCAAGTATGACATCAGTCACAGTTATCCTTCTGGAGATATCGTGTTTACAAGGTTTTTACAGTTTGACTCCTGGTGACCTAAAATGACCTTTGACCTTGACCAAAAACAATAGGATTCATCTACTTAATATGACCAACTTACACACTAAGTATGACATCAGTCACAGTTATCCTTCTGGAGATATCGTGTTTACAAGGTTTTTACAGTTTGACCCCTGGTGACCTCAAATGACCTTTGACCTCCACCAAAAACAATAGTGACCTTCTATATCATATGGGCATTCCACATGCCAAGTATGAAATCCCTCAGAGTTACCCTTCTTGAGATATCGTGTTTACAAGCAAAGGCGTCACATACACACGCACATACGTGCACACACACACATGACATCACCATTGCAAAAACTAGTTTCTCCTATGAATTTTTCACAAAATTTGGGTGTGCTCCTTCCTGTTACCTGAAAGGCCAGTTGGTAGCAGAGAACATTGTTTGCACGTGCCTCCTCACTGTATCATTGAGTGCTATGTTACTTGCAACTTGGACATTGCTACAGACTTGGAGAGAAGATTTCTGTGGTCAGAACAAGACATTTTCTGTTGAAAATTCTACTTTGATAGCCAAAAAAATCAAATTTTGGGTGGGGGAGAGGGGGAAGTGTGTGGGCGGGATGAGAAAGTTTTTTTTTTACTTAGCCTTACACTAACGTTACAGCAACTTTACGCTTTAGGCCAAGTAAAAAAAAGTAGTTTCTCTTCTGTACTTTTAAAATAATTTGGGTGAGCAGGCATTTTTTCTTTTTCTTTACATGTGCAGGGATCCAAAAGGTCTGTTGGAAGCACAACAAACTGCTTTTATTTGGATGCTCCATCACTGTATCAATGAGTTGCAAAGGGTTATTGCAAAGGCATCGCTGGAGAGGTGATTTCTGTGATCGGGACAAGACATTTTCTGGTAAAATCCTAATTTTGAAAGTAAAAGAGTTACAAATTTAGAATCTGTGATGACAAGTGACATCAGCAAGGGTATCAGACAACTAAAAAAGTGACTAATGGGTTTTCTTCCGCTTTTACCTCACAAAATCGTAGATATTTTGTGAAAACCTGAGGAGTGAAACAACAGAAGTTAAACCTGCGAAAGGAAAGAGGTTAGAAGAGGATTCGAACCAACGCAGGTTGAGAAACATTTGCAAAACAGTCCTAACCCACTACACCATGAGGAGAAATTTGGCTGAAAGGTGTTCGAAGGTATATTTACATCCCCGATCCTCTAGCCCTGTAATAACTAATATATGCATACATATATCCTAACCCTACCGGCCTAGTTAGGCTATTGCTGGCAGTTAAACCAGTGCACATTCAAGCATATAGTGGTATATTGTGTGTGACGTGTGGTCACGGATTCTACATTCTGTAAAAAAAAAAAAGGCACAGAAGTAAAAATTTGTGCGAGTGGGAGCGCAAAATCAAGCATGTGTTTTTACTTTTACTTGGCCTTGCACTTCAGTGACTGAGCGAGTAAGGCCTTGCCTGACTATTTTCGGGAAATGGTACACTGCACATTGGCTAACCGTCTTTTCTAAACTGTTACACGAAATGAACAACGAAACCGGAGTCACTTGGTACCTGAATAATATTACGTTAAAGGCCTGGCCTTAGGTCTTGGCCTAAGCTATGTTAGTACTGGTAAGTATGCGATACATGAGAAAGAAAAGGTTAGGCTACCTTATCATAATTGTCTTCACAGTAACTGGCGACCTGTGGGAGATTATTATGCGAGTCTATCAAAGCCTGTCGCCCAGTTGGTATTTCATTTACCAACAAGTCTTCAAGTGTAGACATCATGGTGACAATCTACGATTTTCGGCCTTTCAGCTCCTAAAAGCGAAGAGCCACAGATGGTTAACTTATTCTGGAAGCCTGGAGTGGAAAGTTGCCGTATGTATTGTTAGATACCTAGCACACTGTTAACGTTAGATGGATTGCATACTATGCACGGTTTGTCTACTGTATGTATATATGTTGCCCACACCTACTAAGCCTTATGCGATGACTTCGCTTCCTTGTAGCTCGCAATCCGATTGAGAGCGCTATAACAAAACTCCCAAACGAATTCACCTTAGATCCATCGTGAAGCCCGAACTGCCCCTACCTAACAAGTAAGATATCTACCACGTGATGGCAAGTACATACCAAAGATTAAGTACTCTCACATCCACGGACATATATATCGTAATCGAGTTTCTGAAATTCCCACAGTAATTAACAATTATACCACCCAGGTCATAGTAAAACGTTGATTTGCTCCATTAAATTGCCAGTCTCCATCGTGACAAGTCGAAATTTCTAAGAACAATGACCCCAATAAATAACTGGGAAAAAAACGAAGGCGGGAAATAGCCGATACACATGGCTATCAACGTAGATCTGGCATGACCCTCATTCTGGACTATTGAAAGATTCAACTGTCGGCAAATGATAAAAGTTGGACTGGTGAGTCTGAATGGACTCTGGATGAAACAAGAGGCGGCACAAAGCTGTCCCCTACCAGCCCACCCCGACCTTCAAGTGAGCATTTGACCAAATGGGTAATGTTTATCCTCGATGAGAACTTTATGTCCAACATACAGTAAAAATTTCCAAGCAATAGCCTATATTTCGGGTTCGACCGGAAACTGCTGTAATCATAAGTATTGACTGTTATTTCTTTAAAAGCCTAAATCGTGAACATTTTCTTACCCCCCCCCCCCCTTGGTAATATAAATTTTAATGTGGGTTGCAGAAATGATGTCCTTTGTACAATTTCATATCATTTATGTTTCAGTCTTAAACGGAATTACAGACAGTAAAATGACTTCCAACATGCCTATCATCAAATAGAAGTTCATTGAATGTGCCCCTTATAGGTAATTTCCCTACATCTATCACGGTCATACCTAGAACGGTCTTGAATAATATTGGGAAAATATTATTTTGGAACTATAATTTCTCGGAAAAAATTGACTGCAGTAGATGTAAAATATTGTATTGTAAAATATGACATCCCTTTTTCGAGGATAGGCTCTTCATACGTGTGGTTCAAGTACACTAAGAAAGTGCCGTTTCCGGCCGGGGGGGGGGTGGGAATGGGGGGTGGGAATGGGGGGTGGGAATGGGGGTGGAAATTGGGGATGGGGTAGAGGGGTGAAAACTTAAAAAAACATTCAGCTGGTGGGAATTTGGGACTTTCACCTCCCCACCACCCCCGATATGACCGTAGTTAAGGCCCTGGCCATACCTTTACCACTATCTGATGTGAAAGAGGCCAATCATCATCCTCACTACACTCACCTGTTTAAAATTCTTCAGATAATCTGATTTCTTTCGTCAACTATATATTCTGCTGCTAACATTAAATTGGAGGTCATGTGTGAGTACATGTGATTTGCGAGGATTTGAGCTCGATTCACAATTTGAAACCGTAACAACGAGTGACAATTGAGGAATGTTCTCGATACAACGATACGTAGTTACCGTATATCTGGTAGTAAACTACAAACAATTAAGAAAAGGAAAAATGAGATATGTTCACGAGGTCACCGAGTCAGATATAGAATCGTGAAAGTTGATGATATCAGGGAGGTGATATCAACCTAAAATCACACCGGAAGAAGCGGGGGTGAAAATAAAAGAATGAGGAGAGAGCATGATAAAGCGGAAGGGAGGAGCGGGGGGGGGGGGGGGTGATACCCGTCAGCAGGGGTTTCAGTTTAGCATAAACCCAGTCCACCTACAGACAGGTACTGAATTAAACTAGTAGTTAATGGCAAGCAAGCCAAAGCAGCTATAACTATAACCTGTAAGAGTAAATGGGAAGTTAACCAGTTTATTTTAGGAGGGGGGGGGGGGGGAATGACATCCCTGTCAAATTTACAGAATAGTGGTGTATTTTTGGCATCGATAGGTTCTAATTCCAAAGATATTTTCTCTGAATCCTAAAGAGTGAAATTAGTGATGACCCCAAACTAAGGCTGAATATTTACTCTAAGTGAGAATGACTCTCTTTTTCGAGTGGAATTTTTTCACTCCAAATAAATACTCATCCCTAATTTCATTCTTAAAGAGTGATTTTTCACTCTTAAGGTTGTAGAGAGTTCTCCTGACTTACCTGATGTACATCATGAAGCTGAAGTGCTAAACTTTGATGGCCAATAAACCCGGCGGTTTCGACAGCCGTTGAACACTGACTCTGAATCAGTTGTAACTTATAACTAGTAACCTTACGTCAAATATAGTTAAAGCGTTTACTTACAGAGGAAAGTGTAAGTCAAAACTGATTGAGTAGATTAACTGAGCTAGTAATGTATAGTAAATGTCAAATGAAGGTACAGTCAGTATCAAAATCTACCACTTAAAGTCACACTTTCACTTCACTGAAAAACGGAGTTCGGTTAGATGTTGCCAGTAAAATGTTATCGTACCGTCTAAATACATTCGTCGGTGAGAATATAATGTCATAAATGATTTGAATCTGTTTCCATCGTTGTGAACATTACAAATTGGTTACTTATTACTGGTGACCCTCATCAGATCCGAATCCGATTCACAAGGTACACTGAACTTGTGAGTCATAACAGCCTTCACGGCTTTACAATGAACACCAGTCCCTTTAGGCGGGTTACGCTACGTAGAAAGCCTTTGGCGAATATTTGCAGAGCGCCACCCTCATTGTCGGTGACTGTGTTGATAGCACCAGACTGTAGATTTGGTAAGCTCCAGACTGTAGATTTGGTGTTCTCCAGATCGCCGATTAGTATTTCACGCATGTTTTAAAGACTAAACAAATGATACGGTAGAGACATACGCTTTCTCTGTACTTATTTTAATTTTCACAATTATTTATTACAAATTTATTTAAACAGAAATGGATATATTTATTTGAGATTACTGAAGCGAGCACTTTCAACTGTGGCGACGTTCAACTTGGCTGGCATGTTTTTGCTTCTGATTATGAAAACTTTCCGCTGAATAAGTATAGGTCCTACATGTAATAAGTCCCTATTAAAAGCCGTATTAGAAACGAGGTACTGAAGCAGTATGACATAGCAATTATCTTCAATTTCATTGGTGCTTTGAACGTGAACCAGTCTATGTTTTTCTCAAGTGCAACCTTGACCGACTAGCCCTAATATACCAGTTTAACGAGATTATCATTTAACTTCCTTGTCAGACTCCAGTTTATTAAAGTTTGTCGAGTCTTTTTTTTTTATCAAGAACAGAAATGTAGAACCTTGAATTACATCAGAATGGTGGAATAACTGGCTTTAAAATTTTGACATTCATTAGTCCCCTACTTTCATTTTTGCTATGTCATCTACGTAAAAGTTAATTATTGCGTGTAGCGCAAACTTAAAGAACTATCGAATTATGGTATTTAATATTGACCACTATTTTAACAGGGGTATTTCTTATTTATCACTTAATTAAGGTTTGCGATTGGCATCTCTCACGTCACCATTCGTGCGTTATGAAAGGCCGATCAAAAACTCAAAAGAATGGCAGACTTAAACTAAAATCATGATAATACAATAAGTAAATTGTAGATTGCCGTGATTTTCATATGAAAAGTTATTGCTACTTACACCCCGCAGAGTTTACAGCTATCCTGTGTTCGCCCTCCGAACACTTTAGTCCGAAAACATCATAATTGCTAGCATGTAGACATACACTACGTTTTGAATTCCGGGACACACAAATGTCAGTTTCGCTTTTGTTGTTATTGTGAACAATGTAACAGTCCAAATATGTAATTATGTATGTTTGTTAATATATCCAATATGTTAATCCATATACGAATCTTTAATGCGCGCTGCTTAAACCCTCACGTGGATTGTAGTGCATGAGGTAACTATATAAAGATGAGGTAACTATATAAACATGTAATTTCATTATGCTAAACGATCTAAGTTCTCTAAATTCTGTGAATTAGAACAGTAAAAAACTTGACGGGTCAGCGTAAAGATTTAGTGACTCTCACATGATGCCAAACTATGAGGCAATGCATGGGAGGGAGGGGGGGGGGGGACTGACAAATACAAACATATGAATGAGAAACAACTCTTACAAGCAGAAGATAAGTATGTACACCACATTATAGCTATGGTACTACTTGACTCATTGTGCCGCTATTGCCGTCACCCTACAAAAACATTGGCACACGGTCGGTATACACGTTTTGCGCGTTGACGTAACTATTACGAACCTTCTTTTAGAAAAAAAATTGAATGACTTAGAATTTCCTCCTCTTTTAACCCCCACCTTTCACATTTGATGCAAGGAATAGTAAAAATTAAAAAAAAAAAACATGATGACAATAGAATATACCAAAATCAGAAATGCTTAGTCAGTGTTTGATTTGAAACCAAGCTTCACCGAGCATCCAGAGACGTTCACATAGTTGACAAATTATAAAAAAAAAACGTAATTTAATGGAATGAATGATAACTAAAGGTTCTGAATTAATATTTCATGTTTAACCTACACCCAGGAGATTCGAATAAAGCCAAGCACCAACCTTAAATATGATGTCGGTAACGTGTCGTAAAATGCCACGCAGGTCGATCGGTGTATGTATATGAAGGCCTCCTTCAAGTTACCAAGGTATGGACGAGACGCCATCCATCACATTTCTCTTCGAAAAGATTCAGGAAAATATTTGTTTTTATTCTCTACCACTGTAAATACGACTGTTGACTTAACTTAACGATTGATTAATTGATTGTATGAAAGTATCATTATTCATTAATCAGAGTTTTCTATTTATTGATACTTAAATTATACACCTGGAGTGCTTTGCTCTTCTTTTTTTTTTGTACAGGCAAAGGATTTATTATACACCAAACCTGGACTTGGAGGGCGGGGGAGAGGGTGGGGGGAGGTGTTATCACGGAAGTAGAACGAATCCATGACTATACGTCAAAGTTTAATTTTTAATGAAAGATGAAGCAACGACTTTGTTGGTTGGATACATGCCTTCACGTAGTTGCTTAATTAAGGACATGGACTTTAGTGCTCGTTTTTATAGGTTTTCTGATCTGGAAATGAATTATATACGACGAAAGTGTTTGGTTATGGTTTCAATCTTTACGAATGCCATGCAGTTTGTATAAAAAGCGGTAAAAAAAATATGAGATATATTTGTGAAAATGTGATACATTAACTGAACATGGTTTTGCTTTATTTCATAAGACTGATTCCTGTCAATGAGTTGAGAATATCAGTATACAAAAAGAAAAAAAAGGACATAAAAAAAAAACAATGGCAGCAATCGTTATTATCTGCTTTGTGTGTTACTAGAAATAACAATAAATCGAGATTAATCTCAGGTTTTGCCATACTGGTTTGATTAGAACAAGAATTCAAGAAATAGTGGTGTAAAGAAATAACAGTGGTGTAAACTAGGACTTTTAAGGTTATATCGGTCTAACTTCTCGAGAGTGAGAATGGAATGGGGGGGGGGGGGGGGGGGGTATAAGCTGGTCTGAACCTGTGTAGTGTAAAGTTGTGATATGATCAATGTGATGACTGCTTGCCATCCTGGAGGAGCCTGGGACTTAGAGGTAAGGGTGTACCCCCCTTCCCTTCGGAAAGTGTTTCATTACGTAGGGTGAACTAGATGCAAAATTGTACTATATCTGATGCTAGGATTGAAGTAAATGTGTCTCCAGGAATTCCTTTTTGTAAAGTAATTATTTTATTTTTTATTCCATTTGCAGGTAAAATAATCATTTTTAGACAGTTCAAACAGAACAGATTTGGAAATATCGGTAGGCCATTTCCACAATTTCGTTCCCTCTGTCACTGCAAAAAGTCGAAAAGATCCTTGTCCCTGCAGCAGTTCTTGCTAACGGCACACTTAGTATTGTTCAAAACACTGATAAATGGTCAACACCTCGAAACTCAAGAGACGGCCAGCATGCCATGTAGATCACTTGCGGGAGTAAACTGAACGATGTTGAAGTAGCACTCCTGCTGGTAATTGTAATCGAAAACATCTTCCATGACCTCCATCTTCTTTTTACTGAGAACGACTTCGCTCTTTTAGTTTTAGGTCACAAAAGAAGTGCATGCCGGTGTAGGTTGTACGTAGCTCCATATAGTGCCACTCACCAACCAAAAAGTTAACACCATGCAATGCATGCGCTGTACAACACCAGCGCATTCACTTTTAACCTGCTGCTACATCTTCAATGTATATAGCTGTACTATATATTGAAGATGCCTGACGCACATTCTACGTGCATTCACGTTTTCCGTTAGCGACCTATCCATTGCCTTTAAACGATTCTTAATTTATTTTGTCCTTATCATATTTCTAACCTTGTTTTGTGCCACTTTGGAGGCCGATGAGTTTATCAGTGGGCTGCTTGAGTAATTCACAGTGTAGGCCTATTTTTGAGTTTTAGCAAATAGGACTACATCGGCTTTCTCAAAGTGGCCCACCATATATAAACATGCAAATTCAAATCTGTTGTGCCATTAAATGCGTAAGATCGACATGTGTTTACGTTGGGTCAGTTTTGAAAGTAGGACTCCAAATTGTAGAATTATATATATATATATATATATATATATATATATATATATATATATATATATATATATATATATATATATATATATATATATAATATTTATATATATAGTTAATCGACAAGACAGAAACACTGAAATCAGGTGCATACATGAAGTTTGACGTCTCCTCAGAACTGATGTATCATACCATGCATGGAGCCTCCAAGTTGTGTACTATTCGAATGTATGCCTGCAGTCCTTACACAAACACTCATCTAAATAGTGTGTAACTCTTATGGTATTAAACATACATATTTTTTTTTATTTTTTCTTTTTATTGAAAGTAGGCGAAGGTGCATCTTTGTTGACTTCGGATCTTCCGTCGTGTTTGGAGGTTATAAATAAGCAATGAAGTTTATCTTTGTCTTATGTATAAGACGACACACACCTGGTATAAAACCACTTTATAACGACACTCAAAACTGATTGGCAGCGTCTTTGGAATACTCCCCTATCCATTTTTTAAAACTCAGACTCAGTTTTCTTTTTTATGTTTGCAGTGACATTGGCATGCATGTATTTTTATCTGTTCTAAATTTAGTACCGAGCAAATATCTTTTAAACAGTTGAAAAATTGACAATCATTGGAATTTGTTAAGCAAAGTTATTACAGTGACTCCCAATATTTTATAGATTCTTTTTTTTTTCAATCTTGAAAAGATTACGAGGACTTTCCTAAAAGCAGTAACGTTGAAAATATTTCTGCCCTGGGTGTTGAAGGCCTATTATATATTCACTTAAAAACAACGTGAGCACAGGAAAAGTAGCCCGTTATTTTAAAGCATCTCATATTGACTTATGTATGCGGTAATGATGATAATTTTCTGATCACCAAAGCAGGGATTTCTATAACACACCCCTATATAGCTCCGCTCACCAGCCCACTATATACCTCATCGTGTATACATCGCTGCTTCATCGAGGGTGCATGGTGACAGACTGTTGTTTCATGTTAAGGTGTTATTGAATAGAATTTATCTTTGATGTCATATAGCCTAAAGTGTAATTTCTGTTGTTTATTGAAACATCACTGCGATTGGTCAGAACGTAAACCTCTGCCATCTAAATTGTCCTAAACTGGAACAAGACGATGTCGATACTAGGTATGGTAGATATCAAAGGAGATACAATATGTCAACATTGACTCAGTGACCAGAGCAATATACCATATAGCTGGCTGCACCAATAAGCTGATAACGTGATAGGTATGCTAACTTGCTGCTGGTGACAGCAAAACTGCCATATGTTGAAAATATAAAGAAGGAGGGGGAGGGGGGTTATTGTAAAACAAAACTGTCAGTCATCTCTTGTTGGTACATAAAGTGTACCAAGTCTTAGATTCCAGTCCTAAGTCCTCTCCTATACAATAAAGTACCGTACGATGCAACACAATAAAGTAAAGTGATGTAAAATACAAGTGTCATGCATAGTGAAATACATATACAATACAATGCAACATTATAGCATGAATGCACTGTTAAAAATGTAAATTTTAAAATGTAAATTTACAGAAAATAAAGTAAAGAAATACAAAAGGAATACAGATATGTTCTGGTAATTAATTTCCAGACAATTGCAGTATTTCTTATTTATTTCCTTGTTTTATTTTCTGTAAGTTTACAGACATTTTATTACAGTGTATATACCTGTAAATATGTAAGCTTGAGTTCACAGCCTCAGTTCAAGAGTTAGTCAAGATTCAAATGTATAGCCTTTAGTGTATATAACCTGTTTCCAATTCGGTCCTCGAGATACAAGTGATGTTTCCATCTTTCGTATGTACCGTAGGCCCTACTCCTAAAAACCCGATTGAGTTTAGCCAAACAAGTTGTCACGTAATTATTGCACTCTTGCGCGACGCCAAAGCACGGTATACCCAAGGCAACCCCACATTTTCAATCAACGTTGATTGACGACTTGAGTTCGGTATAACTGTGGCCTGAAAAGGTTAAAATGCAACCCTACATCAGTCCTTACGCTGTTTTCAACCTAAAGGTGTTCAAACCAAACCTGATTGATCTACTTTTTCCCTCAGTCTCCCACGGACATAACTAGCTCAGTAGAAACGTATCTAGGCCCGTGAAGTTCCACATTAACCGATGAGTCTTATTCCGTATAGGCCGCTTTAAGTATAGGCCTACAAAACGTGTCGAGGACATTATCGTCTGTATAAAGTCGTTCAGATATTTTGTAAGTTGACACGCTTAGAACTTGAAGAACAACTCTTGAAAATGTGAAGAGTCCCCTTCACCCCATTTGGGTATTTATTGTTTTTCTTTTTTTTACTTACCTATGTACATAAGAGGGGTTATTTTATGAAATTCACATCAAATAAACAAACATGACTCGAGTTGACGTTTACGTCAGCTTATTTGAGGGATAATGGTACTTTAAAAAGAGGAAAAACGCTGCCACAATGAAATGAAGCATCTTACGATCTGAAAAATATGTAGGCCTACAACCGAAGTGCTTCGATCATGGTGAAGTGATGGTGCGAGGGTGAGAAAAGCAGGACCTCAAACATTCCACCCTTGATGAGGCTTAATATAAAAGATCGTGACTTTGCATTGTAGGAGTATGCCACATTTTCATACCAACTTACTACAGCGATACCAGCATTTAAGCAACAAACACACCCAATCCTAAACAAATCTTTACACTCATATGTAACTGCGGAAAGAACTCACAGCTTAGTATTTTAACAAAATGGCCTTTTGTGCATGATGATGCTAAAACATATTGAGGTAAACACAAAACTTGGACCAGTATTAACTAATTTTTGCTATTCTTGTTTTCCTTTTATTGACTGACTCGTCTGTGGATTTTTTTATTCAAGTTCATTTGAACATTGTCAAGAGTTTGTAAAGAAGCATTATTTACTCGTTTCTTACTAGACTATAGTTTTTAAAAAAGGTGGAAAAATGGAAAGTGTCTTGTTTTTCCAAAAGCTTCTACATTTTATTTGTTCTTTTGATCCGTGTTCCTTAATCTCCGGTAAACCTGTGAAGCTAAGCAAGCACTTTTTTGCGTTGTGTATGTAGTAAAAGTTGAACAAATAAGGCTATGGGAAATACTAAAGATTTGGAATGTTACAATGTAAATTTAATTCCATGTTTTGCCAAAATCACAAAGGATCTGCCTTTAATCCACAATTCTTTGAATTTATCGACTTAAACATAGCCTTAGGATGGAAGTTTTGTCTTGGGGAGTGGCGCAACCCCAAGAATTGTGATGATCTCCCTATAGGGAGGTGTCTGAGGGAGCTGTGTCCTCTTTCCTTTTGGAAATTTGTAGCATTGGAGACCCCGATATGTTGTTTACTGCCACTAAATGTTTGAATTGATAGCAAATTTTCTTGCATTTCCTAGTTCCCTTTATCAGATGTATATTATCTTTTAGAGGAAAATACATCTGGAAAATCTATCAAAATAATTCATCCGAAGCACACTTACATTTTGGTAAAAAAACAGCACACAGGTAGCAAGTCTGTGTATGGGAGAGGGGGAGATTGGAAGGGGGGGGGGGGAGTTTGTCTGAAAACGTCTGCCCTCTCAGTGGTATGAACGATGACTTGATTCAGGGAATAGGCGTGGTAAAGTGTGTATCAAGCAAAGGGCCACAATCAGCTGTCATGAAGCGTACACTAGGGAAAACTGTTCATAAAACTGCCTCTCAGATTTCAGGAAATGACGCTTCCCAGTCTCCCTGGCCATGCAAGGAAGGGTTTTCTTCCTTGGACACTGGGAGAGGTGGTGACATATCTTCACCCCACATGTTCGGACTGGGACTTTCGTCACAGCCTCCCACCCCCCTCGCAAGAACATGTTTACAGTATCATAACATACTGTACAAATATTAAATGTTTGAACCTTGGTTATACAGTACAGTCAACAATTCATTCAGCTATTTTTTGCATTCTTTAATTCCTTTAGTTATTGCATTCAATCATGTTATTCTATATGATAACCGAGTATAGCAAAAATAGAGTATTACAAAAGTATATGGGAGATCAGATGCAAGCTGAAGACTTCTTCCTCTCCCTATTATTTATTTATTTTTGAGGTTGTTTCCTTCGTTTACTGGTTCTCAACCATAAAGTTCCGGTACCAGAAATTATGATTTAGAAAAACAGTGGATGGAATTGCAGATTTATAGAAATATGACTACTTACAATCTTAGCAAATTAATTACTTTTGATCAAGATATGGATGAGACTTTTGAGGAAGAAACTTTATTGTAGTCTCGTTTTTTAATGAATTTATAATTTGTTTATTGGTTTTCTGCTTGACCTCTATACAGAAGAAAATGTGATGATATGACGAACTGCGTGGTCTTGCTAAAACTCTCCAAGCATGTTAAGTTTAGTGTGTACAATGGATTTGACAGTAATGTAGAGACCTTCTTACAGATCAAAATGAGACATCATCAAGAATGAGACAATTTGTAAAGATGAATTAAATACTAAGAATGAGAGACCAATTGAAACCAATTGTCCATGAATGTACAATATATAAGATACGAACGACTGCGTAGACTTGCTGAAAAATGAATTTATTTTTTTTTTTTGGAAGCAAAATCTTTATTTTCGTCTTGAGCATATACACATTTGTGAATATACACATCACAAAGATTGAAAAATAAATATAATATTTACAGGTATTTACAGCCTAATTAATTTAACATGACATCACCCTTCGACCGTCAAGATTTATGCCACTTACATCACATTATTCTTTTAGGTGAAAGGAAAAACTCTTTTTTATGAACCATCTGTTTATGTACATACAAACATTGCAAAAAAAAAAAAAGGCACAAGCGTTACCACTCATGGCAGTTAGTTTCATTTAGCTTACATTACGCTTACAATATATATTCTGTTAAAATATTTACTATATGGTTCGGATTTTGATTGTCGAAATAACTCATTCGATACAATTTACACTTAATTCTCTTTGCCCTATATACCTTTTCGGGCAGTGCAAAAATTTATGCAAAGGGTTCCCTTGCTTTTTTTTTCTTTGAAGGAACAACTTTATTTCCGTCCTCATCTTGTATACCAGTGTTTACATATACATAACAAAGAGTGGAAAAGAAATATAATATTTACAAGTATTTAGAGCCTTATTAATTTAACATAAAATTACCTTTGCATCATTGATATTTGTGCTACTTACGTTACATTATCCTTTTAAGTGGAAGGAAGCACTCTTTTTTTTTTAAGTATTTGTATGTATGAACATACAAACATTGAGAAAGATACACTTACACTAATGACAGTAAGTTTCATTTAGCTTACTTTACGTTTCTAATATACGTTTTGCTGAAATATTTACTATATGGTTCGCATTTTGGTTGTCGAAGCAGGATTCCCTTGCTTAAGCTTACAAAATGTATTTCTTCTAAAGGGCCTCATATATTGTTGAATATTTATTCCCAATTGCACATAGATTTTAAATCTGAACTCTAAAAGAGAGTAACTGTTCTTGAGTTTGACACTCTCTCAACTGAACTAATTTCACAGAGATGGAATATTTAGTATGAAATATCAATTCTCCATTACATATATATTGTAATATACAAACGAATAATCAGTGAAACTTGTCACCATTTAATTATTATAAATTTCAGTTTGTGCGATATGTTGGACAATAATATGAAGAAATTATACTTTAAATATGTGAAAACAAAAAAGTATCGTAATTGTCCCATGAACATTACAGGATAAGACGCACAAATGTCCTTCATATATTGTTGAACATTTATTCAAAAGGTCTGCCGAAACCCGGGAAAGTCCAGAACTCATTAGAGTTAGTAACTTCTCTCGAGATAATTTGAACCAGGGACCTTCAGATCTTCAGTCTGACGCTCTCCCAACTGAGCTATTTCGGCAGATGTGTAAGACTTACTATGAATTATCAATTCTCCATGAAATGCATATCATAAGATGCAGATTTATCACTGTGCATTTACAAGGTAGAAGAAAATAGGGAATGTGTTGAACAACAAAATTAATAGTTAATATATTTTGACTTATTGAAATATTTAAATGAGGCATGAAAGTATCTCAAAGTAATGGGAGACTTGGGTTACAAAATTTGTAACTGTCTAGAGTTTATGAAGCTGGATATTTCAAAAACAATCCCAGGTCTAATTCAACGGTGACCTTAATCGAATTCGTTGTCTTCTAATCATTTACTTCTTTCTAATTATGAGTCTAAATCCACAAAAAGCTAAGGTTTATTTCCTGACTTTTATCAAAAGATAAATTATCTGACACAACAAACTTAGAAAAAAATCCCGTGAAGAATTATTGCAGTAAATTTAGTTTTCCGAATTAGAAGCATAATATAAATGAATGTCGACATCTGTACCTGCTTATAAAGAAAAAAAGACCCTAAGGTAACTTAAACTTTTTTACACATTATGACTCACCGTACATAGGTAGGTATTACCGAAGGGGGGGGGGGGGATATATGGAAACCCATCTAAAACTGGAACTTACTGTTGGGCATTATATCCCATCGTATGATAACTAAAAAGGCACAATAAAATGGATCTTATTTCTGGAGCTTCCATAAAAGCTCTGGTAAGAACTTTCGGTCACAACGAATGTAAAACCTTCAAACTCGGAATTCTGTCATCCACAGCTCAATGTTTTATCCTTCTGACCTTAAGAGATTTGTGAGCAGATATTCATGTAAATTCACTTTAGTGTGTACAATGAATTTGACAGTAATGACAGTAATGTACTAACATTCTTACACTCAACATTCTTACATTCTTAACATTCTTATTTTTATAGAAAAAAAATGCTAAGATTAGACACGTTCAAGAATGAGACAATTTGTAAATATAAACTGAAAACTAAAAATGAGGGAACCAATCGTCCATGCATGTACATTACATAGGATACAAAGGACTGCTTAGACCTACTTTTTTTGAAGGAAAAACTTTATTTATATATATATGTACACTTTTTTCACTTTTAGTTTTGAAGAGGAAACATATTTCCATCTTTAACATATATATAACAAAAGTTGGAAGATAAATATAATATTCACAAATATTTTTGTTTGTGAATGAAAACTTTATTGTTATAAGGACATTTTCAATTCCATGAACAAAGTTTGCTTTTGCATCCATCTACATTCACAGATATTGGAAGGGAATCAATTATTTACAAGGTTAAAAATAGAACATGGATGAAAATAAATAAATTAATAAAAAAAAAGGAAATTCACAACTCATAACATCACTCTCACCTTTAACATTGAAATGTAAACATATTTTGCTTGTTATAATGTAAACCTTATGCCATGATTTGTTAATGTCACAAACGGTTTTTTGTTAATCCACATTTCCTTCAATTTATCAATCTTTAACCGGCTGTGATCAGCTTTAACTCTGTCTTGAATGTTTTTGTTGATTGACGAAATAATGGTTTTACTTGGTTGAACCTCATTTTGTAAGATACGAAGACATCTTGACTTTTGTAACACAAAAAACAAACCAAATTCTTTTCAAAACTGTTTTAGGTGCTTTCTTCGCAGGAAAGCCATGAGTACACATGGTGTACTGAAACTGTACAGAAGTTATGTTGTCTAACAAATATTTATTTATTTATTTATTTATTTTTTTTGAGGTTGTCTCCTCCGTTTATTTATTCTTCATTGGACACATTACAAGCATAAATAAGTTATTGTTAAACAAAAAAAGTTATTGTCTAACAAATATTTACAGCCTGCGTAGATCTACACCTGGAGAATATATTTATTCAAAATAGGTGCCGAAACCCGGGTAAGTCCAGAAGTCATCAGAGTTAGTGCATTCTCCGGATAATTTGAACCAGGGACCTTCAGATCTTCAGTCTGACGCTCTCCCAACTGAGCTATTTCGGCAAAGCTGGTAACCTAAGTACTCATTAGCAAATTCACCATCACAGTCATGATGATGAGATACATGCTAAAAAGTTTGATCAATCTTATCATGACCTTCGTCAATTTTTTTTTAGGTTGTAATTCACTTCAATTTGTGCGACTGATTTGAGAATAAATTTGAAAGATGAACTGCTAGTATGAAAACACAGGAACACAAACAATCACATTACAAAGGATACGATTAAGTGCGATGTCCTGCATATGAATAGAAGATAGATAAGTTATTCAAAAAGTCGTTCGGAACCGCGGAATGTGCAGACTTTATCTAAGTGAGTTCCCCGGATAATTCGATCTAGAGACCTTCAGGTTGTCCTTACTGAGTTATGTCAGAAGATTTTTGTAAAAAGTACCAATTCTTTGTCAAATGTGTATGAGGATATTTAAACTAATAATGGGCTAAACCTGTCATTAGCCTAAAGTGCGTGACTTGTCTAACATATGAGTGGTAGTTTTCGGTGTTCTGAAAATATACGGAATGAAATCAACCCCATGCGAAGGGTCCGGTGAGGAATAACACTAAGAGTAAGATTTTCTCACAAAAAAAGACTCCTGTTTTTTTTTTTTTCCAAAACTGAAGTTTAGAATTTGCCCTTTTAAATTTATTGACCCAATGGCTCTATACGAACGGTGTCGTCACATCTATAAATCATGCCAGTGATCTTAATGTCTGCTTCAAGATAATTCAATTCTTAAGCCTTCCGAGTCTTTACCGGCAAGTTTTTTTTTGTAACTGAAATAGAGGCATCGGCTGAATTTTGGAACTAGCTAAGCCCAGAAGAATTGTCTAATTCCATCAACAGTGCGAACATTTCAGTTGACTTATTGACAGTTTTTTTTTTTATTTCTCGAAATATAGCAACCTCTTCTAAGATCATATCACGATGTTGAATAAATATAGAAATATGATTTGTTCGTTCGTTCGTTCGTCCGTTTCCTTATTTCGTTCGTTCGTTTAGGATAGCAAAAGGCTCATACTAGCTAGGA
This sequence comes from Stichopus chloronotus, assembly GCA_021234535.1. Lineage (NCBI taxonomy): Eukaryota > Metazoa > Echinodermata > Holothuroidea > Aspidochirotida > Stichopodidae > Stichopus > Stichopus chloronotus. The sequence continues at coordinate 9,338,946 of CM037835.1, forward strand.
CTCAATACATAGACAACTTCGTCTTACCCTTCTATGCACACAGGATCTCACCATTAAACAGCAAACGTTTGCAAATATTGAGATTTACAACAGAAAACCACTTTCTCAAGTTGGCACCAAAATTCAACGTATTTCAAGTTCTTTCTAAGAAAATGTAGCGGATCACACGAACCCACAATTTGAGACACCGTCAAGGAATCTTTGGTGAAAGTTCCGATAAATATGAAAAGTATAATTTATGTATCAATAATATCGAAAAAAAAAAAGGAAAATAAGAAGAGGATTCACCGGAAAGGGCGAAATGCCGTCAATATCAAAAGAGTTTTTCTCCAAAGTATATCGAAAAACCATTCCCATTTCAGCTAAGTAAACCGGCTGACTGAGGCAAGAGTATAAATACACAACGTGAATATTCGGGTGGGGGGGGGGGGGGGGTTAGTTTTAGCGGTATCTACTAGTTCAAGGTAAAGCGACTGTCGACGGGAAGAAAAGATGCGTATACTACTTCTTGATGTCCGTTGTAGGAATGGGAAGCGGAAGGGGTGCAGTTTTCTGAAGAAGCACTGAAATTTTCAGTTGTGGATATAGACCAATTTGACAATAGTGTCACTTTCCACATGTAGAGGAAATGATTCACTGCAGAAGACATGTATAATTGTATACGCAGAGAGCGTGTACGTGTAACTATTGCCTATAGGCAATTGAGTATATAGGCACAGAACACTATGACTACAGTATGTTGTGTATAGGCCAATTGCAGTTTTTTTTTCTCTTTTTGTCTTTCATTGGTCTGCTGATAAATACAGATTTGCGTGATACGTCATGTGATCTGTAGAACAGTAACAATAGCGTTTCAGGCTTAGGTATTTCAACATTTGTCTTTCTTGTCTTGCTTTTAGCTTAAATTTCAAACCATGCACTCATGTATTAGTCAACTTTAGGCGATATCTCTGTCACCTGTTGGACTTCCAATCTCTGCGCCTCCCTCAGTGAGATGCTAAAAGCATCAGCTATACATCCCTAGCGGGAGGATTCCTTCTATCCGCGCCTCATTGATATGTCACCGTGATCATTTCCAGGGCCTTTAGAGCTTAACTTGTCTCTATTCTGTCTCTTGTAATATCCCTCTAACACCGCGTTTACCTAGTGGTAATAATTTCAAGGTGGTACCGATGGGTCCTTTTAGGCGTCGAGTTACCGTCTCTGTAAAATGTTCCCCAAGTTAAAACTGTTGAATCGAAACAATTTCAGGGATTGATGAAGTTATCCCAATGAAGGAGAATTAAAGCCCTGATCAAGCCCCATTCCAATTTATACACGAAACTGACACCGGACGATTTGTTGGCCAATTATGTTAGGGCCTGTCCAGCATAACTCGACGCGGTCTCGTGGGTGATCACTTCACTAACAGCGTTTACCATTTTAATCAAAGATCGTGGCTTAAAATCGATACAGCTATTATACAAGACCTTGTTTTAATGCCAAAAAACGTTTATATTTACTTCTTTTTATTCGTTACGTATGCTCCAAAACAGTTCGTTAGACAATCTACATAGAACTATGAAAACAAGGTGAGGGAAATATTACACTTACAACGGATTTCAAAAGTCTGAGGGACGTTCAAAGGGTTTTCTGATTAAACAAAAAAAAAGTTTATTGAAAGCGTGTAAGAAGAGGGATGTCAATTGATTATAAGCTTTAAAAGTTTCCTCCATTTTGCCTGCAAATGTTTTTTTCTTCTTCTTTTTGTTTATTTGTTTTTAAATAGAAGTGATGGTGCTCATATACTTCATAATCAGTCTCAACATGTTGCGCACGTCGTATCCAAGTGAAGATTTACTCATTTGCGTACAGCGACCTAAGCTAGTTTGTCTAATCACAGTCGCCAGCAGTTGCGCATTAGAATAGGTTGTAAAAAGATGGGGTGGGGGATGGGTAAGGGGTACGGTGTTTTGGGTTGGACAGAATTTCCCCCTTCTCATTAATCCAAGCTTAATCCCAGATAAAAAAGAACATTCGCAAAATAATTACAGCAGTGTAAGAATCGGGATAAATCCATATAAACTTCAGTCATGAACAAATTTGCAAGTTTATTTCAAAAAAAAAAAAAAAGCAGAAAGACAATAGACTTTTCCTTACATTTTTCCTTTCTGCTATAGGATGTGTGTGGCGGGAAATGCATCAATGTCCAGAGTCGTGTGTCTGTGGCACCTTGGGTGCAGAGCCGTACGGATAGTTATACGCGATAGAAGTGCAGAGATAGTTCTCAGAGCGCGATAGCTCTGAGAAAGCCTGTTAACACATTATACTGTTACACGCATTATTCGGTGACTGGTGGAGTCATTCTTACAAATGAACCATAACACATCCTACCGGAAAACGAAAAGAACCTATTAAAACAGCCAAAAGATCGGATGGTTGGCAATATAATATCTCTTCGCATTAAAATAATAAATTTCCGTCTCTTGGAAAAATGCAAAAGTTATCCCCATCTTTAAAAGTGGTTCAAGTAAGGATGTAAGTAACAACAGACCCATCTCTGTGCTCTACCTATAGTCTCCAAAATAGTATATGTTCACAATGCACTGTATGACTATGTGCAGAAATTTAAATTGCTGAGAGTGGCACACTCTTGTTTTAGGGCCAACAATTCTTGTGAAACAGCACAATTAAAACTCATGGAAAGTCAATGGTACAAGAACATACATAATGGTAACATGATAGGATCAACCTTCTTAGACTTAAGGAAAGCGTTTGATGTTGTTGATCATGAAGTTGTATTACAAAAGTTTAGGCTATATCAGTTTTCTGAGCAATCACTCAAATGGTTTACTTCGTATTTATCAAGTAGGAAACAAAGTGTACATGTAAGTGAAACTATGTCAAACTCAGTCGGTATCATGTGGAGTGCCCCAAGGATCAATCATTTTCCACTAATGTTTCTCATATACATAAATGATTTCGATTTATGTCTTTCTCATTGTTCTTCTGATATGTATGCTGACGATACCACTTTTCATGTTTATGGCAAGACGACAAAAGAACTTTCAATAACATTAAATGAAGAGTCTGCAAATATGGTGTTTTGATAATAAAGTGGTCATTAATACCGACAAAACAAAAAGTTTGTTAGTATGTTCAAAACGAAGACAAATGACTCTTTCAGATGACGATATTTTTACATGTACATATCATTGGTGACCAAAGATTAGGCAGTACTAAAAAAAAGTGGAAAGACTATACTTAGAGTCTGGATTGATTAAAATCCCACATGGGACGAACAAATAAATCATGACGTATGCATGACATTTAGCTCGAGACTAGCACTTTTAAGAAGAATCACAATTCATCTTCTACTGATATGCCAGATTGTATTTTGTATTTTTATGGATACATTTTACCTTACCTTGATAAGGGTATAGTCTCATACGGAGGTCAAGTACCAAAGGGAACATAGTAAGAACAGACAAACTTTTGAAGATTGCTGCCAGAATTACACTCAATGCTTTGTATGAGGACAGATCGATCTTTTCAACAGACTCCGATGGCACACATTTGATCAAAGAATTAAGTATAAACGCCTGTGCATGATATTCAATGAATGAAATGCCAACTAATATCAAAAATGCACCATCGTATACTACTTTTCAGCGTCTGATCAAAACTTTTATATATCCTCATTACATAACCTCACTTTATTTTGTTTTTATTTTTATGTATGTTCGTTCTCAGGTCTTAAATTCATTTAAAGTCAATTATTTTCATTTAATTCATTCCGTTCATTTTTTTTTCATTAAAATATTGCTATGTTTTATCTCACATTTTTAAATTTATTATTTGTAAAGGAGTTTGTAATGAGTTTCAATAATTTGTAATGAGTTCATGTATATATATCTTAGTTCCCAGTTCTTAGAATGGTGCCATGTTCTAGCTCACATTTTTAAATTTATTAATTTGTAATGAGATTTATACCTTTTCTTTCTTTTATGGTATACCTGTTTTATGTTTGTGTAATTTTTTAGCGGGCCTCGGGTAAGATTAGCCTTGGTTAACCGAGCTACCCTCTCAAAACAACGTTGAAATAATAATAGTAACAATGAAATAAACATAACAATTTAAAAAAAAAGAATGTCTGCCGAGTTAAGCCAGTATTTACTGATAATTTTTAATTGCAGAATGCTTGTTCGTGGGGTTCATTTAATTTACCCAGAACATGATATCAGTTATTAGCAGGCTCTTCACTAAGTCTGATACCTTGACAGAGTGGGGGGGGGGGGGGTCGGGAGAAACAAGAGTCCAGCCCACCTTCACATGTGAAATAATGTTAATACCTTCAAAAATTCTAGGAGGGTGGGGTAGGCCCTACTGGACTAAGGGTCTGACGTTAAGTTTTTTTTTCATAACAGCCCCTGTCATCATGCAAGGGTGGTCCAGTATAATAAAAAAGGCAGTTGTGAGGATGTGAAGTATACTGACAGTTGCATGCTCAACAAATGCACTCTAGATTCATCATATAGTGAGGGCGTATGCTTCAGTGACGGCGCAGAGCCGTGTATATCTACGGCTCTGTGACGGCGTATGCTTGATGTCCCACCTAATATACGGTCTCAAAATAATAATAATTGAATTCCTATCTAACCACAGTTGCCTAACGTTATGAAACCTACGTTTGAGCTAATACATTGGGTCATTAATTGTAGAGGAGGCTCGTTGTAGCCGTATACCTACGTATCGAAAATGTCTTGTTCACACATGAACCCACAAGTACACCCAATAAGCAGCTCTCAGTATTCAAAATTGCAGCACATCGCACGATCATATCCTTTGTTCAATTGTCTAGCTAGATATTAATACTTTAAACAAAATTCAAAAGAAAAGAATACAGGAACATAACATGTGAATTGTATGAAGAAAAACGAGTGACTAAGCAGTATTAGCTTTCTAGTCTAGTCTTTCAAATAATCGAATGAATGTAAAGGTAACCCCTACTACAATCGAAAACGTTTTCGATATCCCTCGGTGAAATAAAATAAAGTTGATGAAACGAATGGAAGAAATATGGCAGTGTGTCAATTTATAAGTAGTAAACAATTCATATAGATAATATATAACTTTCTTCAAATAAATATTCTCAATAAAAATAAAACAATATAATGAAAATATAACTCAATAATCCTAACTATGTATAATGTGTACTAAATGTAGTCATTGGTGATAAACTCACGGTTGCAATGCCGGCTGGATGTGAGTAAGAACGTAACGTAGATATAGTGCAAGGGGAATTTCCATCAAATTTAACGTAAACAGACAAAGAAACAACTTCCCAACGAATTAATTTTCTGCAACTTTAAAGCTGAAATATGAATTGAAAATATGTCAGTGAAAGTCAAATTCCCTCAGGACATGTCACATCCATTACAAAATTACATTGCTTAAGCCCTAATTTTACATATATAAACAGGCTTGTCAACACCGAATGCTCAATAATTCGAAAATCCATGTTTTTCGAATTCGTAAATCAGGTTTATTAAATTGATACACCAAGTTTATCGACTTTGTAAGTGAGAGTCTATACCCAACTGGTTAAAACCTGGTTTGTCGATAAAATCTGGTTTATCGGTTGATTGGTATATTAACCGATAAACCAGGTTTATCGAATTATTCGGCATTTGGCTTGTCATGCAGAACCTGGAAGTAAAGGCCATAGGTCATACTGTCAAGGGTTATTCTGAATGATTCTTGCAAACAGGCCGGAGGAAGGTAGAAGTTACAGCCAACTCGATTCTCTATTTGTTGTAAACTTCAGCAATACTAATCTTCCTTTGATTTGCATATAAATGTTCAAAACCCTATACAAAACGGCCAAAATCACTTTCCCAAGCAAACCGTCGAAGCAAATTGAACGTATCTTTTAGTATTCCACGGGCGCGACTTTCATGCAGAAGTAAGGAACATTCTTTCTTGAAAACTGTTACTGTACTGCCCTCGTCCCAATTAGGTTTGTCAGTTATCAGGAAGGTCGATTCTGTCATCTTTAGGTCCAAGACTGGGTGAGCCGTGAACTGACTTTACAGCCCACAGTTGCTATCAAGGCATTTCATTGTGCCAACAGAAAAGACAGAAGACAAAAGCTGTAAAAATTTAAAAAGAACTAAAATGCAGGAGGTCTTAAAAACAATGGGGTTCTTAACCACAAACAAAGGCTTTGCAAAGCGCGTATATCCGGTTGATAGTGATTAAGACGGAAAAACAAACAATTGTCAGCCTCGTAAGGGAAGTGTGGGGGAGGGTTACTTGTGTAGATCTTGCACAATTAGCGTATACAAAACAAAAGGTAACGGTCAATACCTTTGTCCCTCCATGAATGAAAAAAAAAAAAAACAAACGAAAAACTCTAGAGCATGAAATTACGAAGCGAAGTGTATTACTTCCTCTGCACCTTTCATGTTGGAGATATTAATAGAAATCAAGTTATTTCTTTCTAACCGTCATTTTTATGTATTCTTCAACGTAATTGGCCAAGGTGTAAATTAAATAGTCTTGTTTTCACTTATAACTGCAGGAAGTTTTCTGAACGAAAATAAATGCTTTTAAATGTTATTCACAAACCTCACCTGAAAGAACAAAGACGCAAGGTATACCAGCAGGTATTGAAAGAAGTTGAGGTGATGAAATTAGTACGGTCAATGTAGAGTTCCATAATCACTATATATCTGTGGCTCTGTATATGACTATTCCTTACCAGTTTTAGTAAATGAATACGCAAAAACTGAGATATTAATATGTTTTGTTTAACTTGAACGACTTTAAAGCTTAAGACATGCCAACAGCCTAGGTATGGGAATGCATGGAGTAACAGGACAGTATAGGCTTAATGTCCACACAGGAGGATTCCCCATAACCAAAGTCATTCTCTAAGACAAAGCGGTTACGCCATTTGCCAATTGCAAGTTTAACTTTTAGTTAAAATTGTCCATGTCCATCTCGTATAGAAATATTGGGACATTTGGTTGAACTTTAAACTTAGAGAAAATGTTATTTACATGAATGACCTAACTTATTACAGTTGCCGGGAAAGAAAAGTTGTCCCATTTGGAATTTGACAGTTTTTACGTGATAAATTTGTAAGTAAGAAAATATCTAAAAATAACAACCTTCTTTGTTTCTCTGTCTTTATATTTCTTCGGCTTACATAAACAGCACAGTTGCATAATTATAGCATTACAATTGAAAATTATGTGTGCAGGTCAGTACTGGGAGCGCTGCACCGTACGATATGTGTACTTACAAAATCATGGGGTCCCCAGCCATTTAACCGTATATGACAAGGCTGTTTCTTGTTTGAATTTGTAATATTGACTAGAAAGCCCAATTCCATATCGGAGAAATGTTGTAAGTTTACTATTATGCTTTACGAGTCATATTCGGTAAAGGTTGCTTTTTTTTCTTTTCACATAGTGATAATATTGTAACGTAATATACCTTTGAAACATGAATTTTCTCCTTAAATGTGTATCAACAGGTGTGCATGAAAGTATTAAAGTTTGAGAAAAAGAGATGGCTGATAGGGCCACAGTTTAGTCCACTGTTGTCTTGAACAGTCAAGTGATACATGGCCCAGTGATGAAGTGATCCGTGCAGTATGGGTGGACGGCGCTCTATCTGACGTTTCATTAAGTCCGTGGACCTTGGCACAATCTTTAGCGGAGCAGCCCGATATCATCCTATGTGATTTCCTGCGAATGAATAAAAGGTTTTTTTAAGGAGGTAAAGGGGGGTGGGTGGGTGAATGTAAAACAGTTGATTCTTTAGACCAGTGACCAGCCAATTGTTTCACCCAGTAATGTAGTCCATTGATGTAATGATCAGTCCATCGATACGTCCAGTGTAATCAGTCTATTACTTAAGCCAATGGTCAATCATGTTGAATTATCTTTTTGTTTGGGGGGGGGGGGAAATCAAAGGAAAAAAAAGGTGTGTGTATATATACATGCAAAGGAAATCCGACACTGTTTAAACACTGACGTAAAACTTGTATATAGGTCACGGCCAAGGTGACCTGATGTACTAGACCTTTGCCGATTATTTGCTCATGTTAATGAATATTAATGTCATCTGGCAACAGTTTTACTTCACCACACATTGAGCTTAATCGTATCTCATCTCCAGTCAGTCTCAGAAATTATTTTCTTTGTAAGACAATCCGCACTCTTTTATTGTCCAGTGCAGTCGTTTCCGTACATGAATTTTCAGAAATCAACTTATTATTATAATTTCGTTAAGATTTGCTAGGTTTTTACAGAGAATCTTTAGGAATAACATGAACCCAGACCATACCCTCGAGGGACGGGTTCCTCCCAATCTCCCTAAAACTAACTTTCTTCGTTCTATAGCATTGCACGGTGAGACGACGTTATTAGAAATGGCTGAAAAATTCAATTAAAAGATCAGTATCACTTCTTAAAGGGTTTAATCACAACACTCTTTTCCCCGTTTAGCTGTTTAAACACCCTCCTTCACCCTCGGGCTTAACACAACCCTTTTTTGCCATTTTGAGATTACCGTCAAAGACGTGGAATAAATTAAGCGACAATATTACGGAATTCATTCCTCCCTCCCAAATCCAAGAAAACAACACCGAATCTTTCCTCCCCGGGGTATCCTCTGTATCGAGCGCATCCTCATCCCTGTAAAACTCAATAAGACATTTTAGGTAAATCTTTCACTCCACGAAAAACAGAGAAAAAAGAGAGCTAAAGCCGAAAGAAAAATCGAATGTTTAAACAGCGGTTGTGGGTAGCCTAGAAACACACTCAACCCCGCACTCATGAGAGATTTCATGTAATAATTTTATTTTTTCTCTCTCTCTTTCCCGCCCCGTTGCAATATAAGAAATTCCATGAAATTAATTGAAGACAAATTTTCAAATAATACTCGCCTCGAATGTCAGTGGTAGGAAGTCCGAGCTTATTGATTCCCTTCCCTTTAAAACACCACGTCTTAAATTGAGCGAAGAGTATTTTCTACAGGGGATTAGCCAGGAATCGACAATCAGTAGTTAATTTCCGGTGATTTTCTTCTCTTTCTTGGTGATTTAAGGAAAGAAAAAAAATCAGGTAACGTGCAGCTTCTCTGGATTAGAGAAACATTAACCCTTAGTTACCGTATATAGCAGAGTTTGTTCGTGCAGCCATGTTGCTTCAAAAAAGCCGCCAGCTACCTCTACGAGACTACTTTCTTGTTTTTGTTTCATTCCTTGTTTTGTTATTAAAAGCAGAAATAATATTTAGGGATGTCGACTTTTAGAAAGTCGTTTGGAAGCCATTAACTATAAAAAATCACTCACTGTTGATGACGAATAAACTCGATAGTGAGTTTAACGGGAAAACCATGTAAGTTGAGGGCGCTTGTATAATACTTGCATCACTCAGCTTTACATATGCATATGTATATGCCTATTTTGATGCATGCGCTGTATTTCTTTTCAATTGTGCTTCTCTTTTCTTTCAGTCACACGGTTTGCTTGCCTTCACCTCGTTGATATATATATATATATATATATATATATATATATATATATATATATATATATATATATATATATATATATATATATATATATATATATATATATATATGTGTGTGTGTGTGTGTGTGTGTGTGTGTGTGTGTGTGTGTGTGTGTGTGTGTGTGTGTGGGTGTGTATATACGGTATCTTCGTCAACAAATGTGACACTCTTTACTAAATATCCGTACTAAAGGATAAGAGAAACTATGTTCGAGCGCTATCTTAATTTAAAGTAAAACTGTTATCCAGTTTTCTTGTGGTTACGGCAATCTTTTTTGTTTGTTTGCCAAAATACCTGGAAGGCCGTGGAGTAAAAAAGAACCGCAACAGTTTTAGTGACTTTTAGCGGCAAATTTTCGTCTGACGTGCATTTGCAACTGATTAGGGAACTCACTAAAACTGGTGAAGGAAATCGCAGATTCCTGCTTCCTCTCGACTTTTACGAACTGCTTGTACCATTCAAATTTGATGCAATCAGGTGGCAAGTAGAAGGAAAGAAAATAAGACCACAAGTCTCTTTTGAGTTATTACCATAGTATTGTGCCCCATCTTTCTCATTTTTTATACCTTGAAGGTTTATATGTTTAAAAATAAATCGGATGAAATGAATTAGTCCACCAGACTTCGTAACGCTGTAAAAAGTTGCATTAACCTGAAAAGCACACAAAGCTCTTCTAAACGTCTTCTAGTTTGTCTTAACTTTCTTGGTGATTTATCCTACTTAGGTTCATTTTTTTATCAGATTAAGTTGGAATATGATATCATCGATCAAATACTTGAGTTGACTTGTTTGCCAAAGTCTGTCCCCCGCCAGCCACGGGGCCCTGTGACCCGGAACCAAGCGACCGACCATACCTACGTAACTATATGAAGACACACAACTAATATACGTAACATAGTGACTGAGTTGTGTCAACATCTCTCGAGTAGCTGTACTCCGCTAAATTTGTGGTAAATCTATCTTTTATGAACATCAGATGATCGAACACGATTTCCCAAAATTGAATCTTGAGCGGGTAACAAGGATAATGAAAAAATCACGAGTTAAAAAGTGACGAATCTCGAGTACGTGCGTCGATGATCTTGGCCTGCAGTGTATATATATACATATATTGCAGATGCTTTGTTACTGCCTACATAACACTAGGTCAACATTACACGTACACGGGTCTACATATTAACATAGCAAATTCACCATCTTCAAACGGGCAATGATAGCACACGTGTCCCATTCATAGTCTTGCAGGCAATGTAAACACATAACTTCGCTGACATGATCACAACCATTCAACGAAATCAATATGGTTTTTACAATCAATGAAAACTTGAAGAAAACCAAAATATTCAGTTATGTGTTAAAAACGTTAAAACATCTTGTTAACTATGAAGTATTTGTATCGATTGGACTTTTAACTGTGAGCTGCTATAAGCTATATACGGGTTGACCCTAAGATAGGCTGAGATATAAAGTCACATTAAGGTGCCGACCTATTTCTCTTTCTGTATTTATAAATGTAAAAATTATTGTATTTATCAATTTTTTTGTTCATCATCATTCACTTTTCTGGAATGAGGTATTGATTACGTTGATATTTCAATAAAAATAAGAAACTTCAAACTACAGTTACATTACTGACACGTATTCATGAGAAACAGAGAAGATAATTTATACGTGCATTATCTCCCTGTGTCTTTTTATTAAATAAACATTAGCATGACCTTTTTCTCAAACAACCTACTTTATTGTTGATGTGTCCCCTTAACCCAATTAAACATTGTGTGGTTATTGCAGTTACACCATTTTCTAATTTCGGGCTTTTGTTTACTACTGTCCTTTTGGACTATGTGGTGATCAACCGAAGCGCAGTACACAAGGTGACTTCTTGTGATAAAAAAAACACTCATAGTTACAAGGAGAGCCAGGGAGAGATGAGCGGAGGGTCGCTTCAATTAAAAGAAACACCAAACTAAAAGATAACCGTACACCCACATCAGAACAAAAAGGTTGTCATTTAACTATTCAGTAGGCGCCTCCCTGACTGGGGTGTGTTTCAATAATCATGGCTGCTTGTCGAGAATGGTTTTGAGACCTTTTGTCATATATCGCTAAAACAGAGAAAAGAGTAAACTCACGAGTAGTGTCTCGATGCTAACTCTAGTATAGGAGGTATACTTTTATTGTCATATGGAGTGCAGAGAATGCAATGTTCAGTAGTGTAGAAAAACAGCTCGATAAATACAGCGAATAATTTCAGTTCGTTGATTCACAAAACAGAGGAATAAGGGGTGATCATGTAACCCGAATACATTGTCGTGTCTGCCCTCCACGCCTACCCAGTTGTACCAATGTTATATATTTTGTTTATAATTCCGCCATTTTTGACGATCGCAACTTTTTAAGGTTAAAATAGTAAAAATACTTGTTCGACCCTAGTTCGACAACAAAATGAGTAAACTATTGACGTCCGAAATTTGAAATTGCTGAAATTATTAAAATTTAAATATGGTATTATACTAGACATTTAAGATAGATAGATAGATAGATAGATAGATAGATAGATAGATAGATTGATAGATAGATAGATAGATTGATAGATAGATAGATAGATAGATTGATTGATAGATAGATAGATAGATATATAGATAGATTGATAGATAGATAGATAGATAGATATATAGATAGATAGATAGATAGACTAGACAGACAGACAGACAGACAGATAGATAGATAGATAGTTAGATAGATAGAAAGATAGATAGATAGATAGATAGATAGATAGATAGATAGATTATCATCTGTGTATCCCGATTGTTACGTACTTCCTCTAGAAAATGTTTTGCTCAGAAGTAGTATATTAAACAATTCCATGCATTGTTGAATATGTTCAGAGTAATCCTCTCATAGGTTGTGTAATTTACACCCTTTTTTATATCTAAAATTTGTTCGTTTTCTTTCTTTCTCTTGTCTTGATAAATGCTTGTGTGCCTTTTCAAAATCATACAAAGCGAAAGTTTTTATTGAAAGTAAAACACAGCCAACGAATAAAAAATAAATGATGCTCGACCTTTAGACTAGACAAATTACCAAGCACTCCAACTGCTAATTAGCTTTCTGCAGACATGAACGAACTCAGCAGTCTAACTTAGAAACAAATTAATATCCACCTCCTTTTCCCTTTCAACGTCAAATATTTTTCAGAGAGGTTATCGGACACAACTCTCTATTTGAACAATCACTCAATTTTCCATTTGTGTGTTTTACTTACTTTTGTAGTATTTTTTAACCATTGGATACTTTCGGTTAACTTTTTAAGTGCTACTTCACTTCGCGTAGATCTACTGAGTAACGAGGTCAATCTCACCTTTATAACACAAAGCATTTTGGATCAGTGAGTTCACAACGAAGGGAAAGGTGGTAATTTAGAGTAAACTTGGATGAAATATTTCGAGTGGTTTGGATTCCATAAATCAGATGATCCGAAATGATGAAGAAGAAAAGCAACAGAAGGCGAAACCCTCCACGGTATGACGTGCTGTATAGAGGATCTGAATAACACCCACTTGACGTAAAATTTGTCGATAATTAAAAAGTCTTTTTAGCTGATCTTTGGGAGATAAGAGCAAGAGAAGGATAAAGAAAACGAGGAGAAACAAAGATGTACGTGGATGTACAGAGAAAGGTAGACATTTCACAAGCTACCAAGTATTGCTAGGTATTGTCATGAGAAACTAATGGGGATTTCTATTAGTGCAAACACTCTAACACTTGATCATTGCGAGAAACCCACTCGAATGAATCGAGTGCACTTTGAAAGGAATTCGAAAGGGTATTATGTTTATATATATATATATATATATTATTCCCTATGGTACTGCTTTACGACAGAGATCCTTAGTGAGCGTTTATCAGAATACAATAATTACTTAATAAACCGGAGGGCCCAATTCCGATTTCGTTCAATCCCAATTTGACAAGCTCCAAAAGGTCTCTGGACCTTACCGTTGAATGGACCACCCAGGAAAAAAAAAGATAATCCTCTTATGGTGGATTTCAATCCTGCCCTAGCTAGTCAATATTAACAAAGTTTCGAGCAAAAATCTCCACCTTTTGTGAAGTTCACCCACCATGAGAGAACTTTTCACCGAAAAGTCAATCTTTCCAGCATTCGGCAGATGCAAATCTTTAAAGGAGCTTGTTCAATCTTCGGGGCAAAATAAAAGCAACGATAACCATGCACAAGGTGCTTGTGGGCTGTCACAAGTCGGCAAAAAAAGCCTCTGCATGTGACCTCTGTTTTAATTTTTAAGGTTCAAATAATTATGTCATCAGTTTAAGTATGGGTAAAAGATGTGCTCTAAAGGATACGTTCTCATGTACTAGTAACAATGTTATGCATCTTGCGACTTGTTTACTTTGTAAGTTGCAATACGTATAGGATCCACTTCTATACTATTTGAGGTTGGATTCATAAATCTGATCTCATTAATAATAAAGGGTTGCAGATTTCGGCCGATGTATAGCGAATCCAAGGACTCTTTACAACAAACTGACAACATTAATTAAGCTAACATATTTTGACCATTCATAAAAATTTCGTAAAGTAACTGATTATTTTTTTTTTTTTACTTTATAGAGAGAGACGTCATTTTAATAATACGCTTTGTGCAACCGTCTAAGTGGTTGCAGTGTCCACTGTGAATAATTGATAAGACTTTGTAAAGCACCTAATCAAAACGACTGCACAAAACCTAATTGGCTTGAAGTCGGTTCTTAACTGTAGATAATGAAAACAATATATTTGCTATTTATAAGGCTGTACATCGATCAGTGTGACCAAGCGGTCATTGAGGTCTAATTAAATCATAAAATCACGTGCTAAATATTCTTTTGATCTAATCCTTCGGTTAGACTTTGTTTCAATATCGACCTCACTTTTGTTATTTTATGTAAGCCCGTCTTATATGAGAGGACAGTTTACATTCGGAGACATCTAGTCTGTCCAGCTTTTAATGAGCAGGATATAGTCACAGCGATGACCAAAATATTAATTAGCGTCCAACGAGCGGATCCTTCACGAGATATTGTTGGGCAAGTTGAGTCCGGGTATTGTTTATTGATTAATGGCTAATTAGTGTAAATGTTGTTTCACAAATCGAACAGTAAATGCAAGCTTTGAAATCAGAGAGAAGTATTTTATTGACCAAGAGGCGAACACGGCGAAGCTGCTGGACATTGAGGCAACATCTTCATCCGCTGTTCAGTTCCACACAGGAAATGCACATCTTGTAAAATCGATGAGCCACAGTAATGAGCGAACTATTAGTACAATACAAATTCATTGAATGTTTCACTCAGCCCTTTGTTTAGCTGTGTTAAGCTTAGTCATCCACAAACTGAGACTGCCCTTATACAGAAAAGCGTGCTTTAATGAACAGTAAGAGAAGTTTAAAAATTTTGTTTTGATATTGCTAAAAAAAAAGGGGGGGGGGGGAAGTATCCATAGCCCGAAGTTTAATTATATTGCTTTAGTATTTATTATGCATTAACTTAAACACATGACAGCTAAATTTGATGCATCGTAATGAAAACCCAATAAACCAAAGGACCATCGGAAAACCGAGTTTAGTTACTACTACAACATTGATTAACTTTCGGTGTTTTCTTAAATGACAACGGTAATACTGCTTAGTTATGGACCAAATTAGCAAACAAACGCACATACACACGTACACGCACAATTAAAATATTTACTTTGCAATATTTTCCGAACAGACATTAAAGTAGCTTAAGGTGGGCCACTGAAGTGAGTTTTGTGAGTTAATCGCAGTACTTAAAAAGTAATCGTTTAAAGAAGATAAATGACTACCACTAGCCGGGGATGGGGTGGGGGGAGGGTGATTGACCCCGCTCGAAGGTGAGCCAAAAATTGTTTATGAAATTGAAACACGAAATATTTTAAATGAAAATTAACTTCATACTTGTGTACTTTTGTTGCATCAAATGGCATTCAGTGAGAGCATACAGTGAAAGAAAAATGGGAAAAAAGGGAGAGGTTGTTCCTCCCCTTAGAACCCTCCCTCATGCCAATTTATCATCAGTTTGGTCATTCATAAACAAATAAATTTGCCATTCGCCAGTGTCTAATCATAAGTCACCTGCATGTGAGCAATTGACTGTTTTTTTTTTTACTTTTTTTTTAGAAAGTAAACAACTGATCAAATTAATACAGGTAGGAGATTTCTTAATAGATGCACAAAATAGATGACGCAAGTCATGTTAAGTCAACTTGCATTAATTGCGTTTTTGACGTCTTGTTGAATAAATAAAAGTAAAAGTAAGTATAGATATGTTCAGCTTATTTGCATTAATGTTTTTTGCAATTTCTTTTATTGTTTTTGAAACAATACGACTATGTTATTGTTTCCGCTAACTCTCGTGAGTTCTGGACTCTCCCGTGTTTCGGTAGATCACCAATTATCCTTCAATATTCATAGGACAATTATTCTTTGTGTGTTTTCTCATGCTTAGCATTTTATCTTTACAAATCCGTGTCAAACCTACCTGACGTTGGTGAATGGGGAGGCGCTTAAATCATTGTTCGTTTGCGCACCATAATATATATTTGATGAAGAATTGATAATCCACACCAAATCTTCCATATCTGCCGAAATAGCTCAGTTGGGAGAGCGTCAGACTGAAGATCTGAAGGTCCCTGGTTCAAATTATCTTGAGAGAAGTTACTAACTTTCATGAGTTCTGGACTTTCCCGGGTTTCGGCAGACCTTTTGAATAAACATTCAAGAATATATGCAGGACATTGTAGTGCGCCTTATCCTGTGATGTTCATGGGACAATTACGATACTTTTTTGTGTTTTCACATATTTAAAGTTTAATTTCTTCATATTATTATCCAACATATCGTACAAACTGAAATTGATAATAATTAAATGGTGACAAGTTTCACTTATTATTCGTTTGTATATTATAATATATATATAATGGAGAACTGATATTTCATACCAAATATTCCATCTCTGTGAAAATAGCTCAGTTGAGAGAGTGTCAAACTCAAGAACACTTACTCTCTTTTAGAGTTCAGACTTAAAATCTATGGGCAATTGGGAAAGTGATATAAATAGTGTCTGAAAAAAAGAAAGGAAATCTCATATATGATCTTTGATGAAAATAAATTTTTTCCTTCAATAATAAAAGACAAAATTTTGTAATGATAAAACATTCATTCCACCCTAAATGTAAACTATCCCCGGTGACGGATCATTAACTGCATTGGTGAATATTTTCTAATCTTGCAAAGATTTAATAGTTGGAATATTTCTTTCGGATGTTTGTTGTGTAAGAATAACTTCATAGCATTAATTCACAACATTAATTTGTATCTCACCACATAGATTTACTTCACTTTTACTTGTCTAAATCATATTTAGTCACACGATGTACTTTATATTTACGGTACATGGTGGTTATTTTACTTTCTTGTATGCAAGTTTTTTCTGTCACTTGAAATGACAAACTAAACGTTAATAAATTTAAAAAAGTAGTTGATTTGAGAATTCCAAAAGTAAAATCCTTTTAAAGTGAACCACATGCATATTTTTCCATTTACAGAATGACTGGTGTTAACACTTACTTTCTACTTTCGTGTTCACTTTGGGGTGTTGATGGAGGAGGTTCCAATTCTCCTAAAGTGAAGGTTTTATTTTCTCCTGTACTAAGTTTTTTTTTATAAAATCGAGGCCGATTTTATCTTTTGTAAAGAAAATACCAAAGGGTACATGTCCTCATCTCGAATACTGTCGAGGAAATCAATACACTTTCATAGAAGAAGCTTTCAATCCTTTTATCCCGGGCTAATTTGATGAAAAGTTGTAACCATTAAAGGTAACGGCTGGTCTAAACATCCCAAGTGACATCCCCGGCTCTTCCCTGATAACTCTCTGCAATATGGTCACTGAGTTTACCGTTAAGTTTCGCAAGTAGCAATGAAATATCGATAGGCCTCCTGTGTATGTACCGCGATTCACTGTGCACAGGTGTATGCGAAGAGGCCATACACTAGTGACGTAAGCCCAGGGTTATTAAGAAGAAAATGACGTCATATGAGATATTCTAAGACGACCAATCACCTTTAAACCATGTTTTTTTATACCATAATCATACACTCTAAAAAGCGGGGGAAGGAGATGAGGGTTCTTGACGGTCAAAGGCTCCTCACTGTTGGACAAAAGATGATTAAGGGTTCACAGCAGAACCTTTGTTTCTTAAGTAATTCCTGTAAATTATTCACCAACAACCGTATAGGGTTGTTCTAGTATGACAAAGAACCCCCTTTTTTTCGGGGAGTGATATGTATGATTGTGGATATGGAGTAAAAGTAGGTCCACCCTAAATAATAGAAAATACTCGGGTTCCAGATCTACCGACTGCTAACTCCAGTTCTCAAATTTCCATTGTTTCACCTTTTATACTTAATGCGCCTGCGCATATATCTTTACACTGATTGCATGTAGATGTACAAAATCATTAAGAATATCTATTTGATCTTATGTTGCTTCATGTCATTTGTGATTCATCCATTTTTATCTGCCGTCATTTTTTGGGGGGGGGGCAGGGAAATTAAGTCGATTAATCTTCTTTTATTGTTAACTATAAGAATTCCTTATTCTCCATTATTCTTATGAAAACTACATTTATCATTCAAAAATTTCACCCATTATTGGCACTTCTTTCACTCGGTATGTTTAGCTCAATTGATGTAATAAAAATATAGAGAAAAGAGCCTCTTGAGTAATAAACCTGTTTTTTTTTTTTCGTTCCATAATTTTTTTTTGGGCGGTGTTTGATCATGGATAATTTATCAATGAATGCAAAAATCTGGTTATATTTTCCTTCACACGAGGCGTCGCTGCAGCTGTATTTAAAAGCTCGAGCCGACTTTAATGAATATTATCAAACAAAAGACTAAAATCTAATAAATACTGAAAGTTATAGACGGAGTAAAACAGAAAAATTACTTCAAGTTTCACCGATAATTCTGTTCCTTCAATCAATCGTGAAATTGTATCCCAAATGAAAAGATTTTGAAAGGGAATATGAAAAACTCATTGGATATTACAATTAAAAGTACTACATTTTTATCCATTCGAGGTCAATTTCGTCATGTATGCTTATTAACTGTAATAGGCTTAATATGACGGTGAGTGTGTGTGTGTGTCAAAATTACATAATTAAATATTAACCATTGTGATATTCATATATTCCATGGCGGTTATACCTCTTTCACTCCCTTAGGTCTGTGTGAATCCTATTTCTCTTTTCTCCCTGCCTCTTGTTCTGTGAGAATTGCTCCAATGACTTAAACACAATGCATTACTGAAAAGTTGTAGAACCTGATAAGTCACTTCACACTCTCCATGTCAAAATTGAATTATTTACTCATATCGGGATTTTTTTCAATTATATAGACGGCCAACCATGACGTTGAAAATCATAATTACATGAGAACACGATAAGCGGTATTATTGGAGCTTCAGACGGGCAGCTATAAGCCGATTAGACCCCTCTAAGCCTATTTCCACATTTTCTTCCCTATTCCGCGTATTTTAAGAACCTAAGTTGCGTGAAGGTAAAAACGGGTTTTATATGTGTGCGCGGGACGTTTGATGAAAAAAAAGGAAGTGGTAAAAAAATTAGGTACAACTCGGAAACAATACGGGCCTTGAGTTTGGAAAAATTTTCGTCGGTAATATTTCAAGTCAATGACTGCTTCGCATAGTAAATTAAACACGTCCGGCGGCTTATACACAAAAGTCATCACGTAAGGGTATCATAAATTTTAATTGGTCGATATTCATTACCGAGAAATGATACCGCTGATCATTTTCTGGCTAACTTGCTACCGGTTTTTTTATTGCTATTTCTGGAAAGAGAAGTTAAAGATTGGAGGATAAGGATAAAGTTTGATGGATTTTTATGGTGGACGATAACAACGATTTGATTTTGATTGCGTTTCTGTTACATCATTATGACCGTGCACTGTAGCCACATCCGACCCGCATGCATTCTTTCACACGTACTCCTTGCAATAATTTGACACACCCTTTGTTCATTACATCATGTATGAGTGCTAGGAATATTTACCTCGTAAAACTTCTCTATCTTCTTCAAACCATGGAGTAATGAATGATGTTCCCTGTACCCCCTTCCCGTACCAGTATTCCCTACACCCCATGAACCAGTATTCCCTATACCTCCCTGTACCAGAACTTTCTATACATCCCGTCCCTGTGCCAGCATTCGGTACCCCTTCCCGTACCCGTTTTCATTGCCCATTCCCCGCACCAGTAATTCCTACATCCCTCCCCTGTACCAGTGTTCTCTTTCCCCCTCCTCTGTACCAGTATTATCCCCTCTCAACACCAGTATTTCCTATACACCTCGTCCCTGTTCCAGTATTCCTTATACCCCCTCCCCTAGCTGTTGCTATTTTTGCTCCTGCGTGACACAAGGTTCAAGATGTCCTTAAATAAATATATCGACTAAACGACCTAAATTCGTCATTTAAAGCTTCTCTTGTTTTAAGGGTTACGTAAACGTTGTCAGTATATTTGTACTGGAATTTGTATCCTGTGTGGTAAATTAGTTGAGAAGGGGTAAATTTAAAACTTTCACGGTCAGGATATAAAGAAAAATTATTTGAATATCCCCACCAAAACAAACTCAACATTTATTGTGACATTTTGAACTTCCTTATAGTTCCTATCCTTCTCAGCTGCATCACATAGCACAAAAGATAGAAGTTTATATTCATCCAGAATCTAGCCGTCTTTGAAGAATTTCTGACATTATCAAATGTTAAACTCTACTCTGTCTTACTCAAAAAAAAAAGAGAACTGGACATTGCTTTGTAGGATAAACATTTATATTTATTTAAAAAATTACCAAGACTTTTGCGTAGGAGAAAATGATGGTGACGTAATATGTACAAAAACAGCATTTGTTTTTAGACTGTCTATAGCCGAATGCCCTGCAAACGATAGAAAAAAAAATAATCACGAGGAAGGAGAATATTAAAGTACAAAGAAGTTAACGAAAAATCACAGAAATCAATTGTATATCTGTTGGATATTAAAGTTTGTACTTTTGGTTTTTATCTATATTCATCATTCCCAAAACAGCATTCGAGTCATCTTCTTTTTGTAGTCTGTGTTTTTATTTCTATAAATTTTATCGATTGGTTATTGATTGGTATTTTCCATTTAACAATTTCTCAATCAGATTACACGATTTGTTTCTTTTCATATATATATACTATATACGGTATATATATATGTATATATTACTATGTTTTATGCAGATCAATTGATTTGAAATCGGTACCCTTGCCTGCATCCCTGCATATGATCGCCAGGAATCACGGTACCTTCTTAACATTCCGTGGTCGCTTGACACTAAAGTTGACACTTAGAGCCAAACGAGAGAATTTGTGACCAAACTTGTTGCAAGTTTTGTGATCGCATGATTTTTGGGATAAAGTTAAAAATTTGGATTAAGAATATTGTGTCTCACCATGCTAACTTCAGTTCATGACATATAACATGTCACATTTGCCCTGATGCGCAACCGCAGCATTCCTTCAGGACAAATCCGGATTATCTGTGTCTGAACACTTCAATGTCCACAAACATAATTTTTGGTATCATTCGATTTGTCATCTATTCACAGCAATATAATAGGCTACAAGAAAAAATATATAAAATACTTTTCTTGGAAACAGTTAGTTTCGTTAACTGTCCGTCACACATACATAATGGTATGCACAAAGACCTTGATTTCTCTCTTAAGCTGGCTTCAGTTTTACCAACAAATTGACGCTTTAGACTTGCTGTTTCATGCACCTAACGAAAGACCAGGATATGGACAAATTTGGTTATCTTTTCGTATTAGTTGGGAATAGACTCAATAGAGCCATTTGCAAGATATTACCCTCTATACATGCAATATGAAGTATGTGGTGTTCTTGATTTTCAATGGCACATTTCCGTTCTCTTCAAAGCTACAGTTCTACACAATGAGAGACTATAAAGAAAAGAAGGCTAAGCAGCAATGACAATCTGGGCGACATTATCCACCAGTTGGAAGAAAAAATTGCTGGATTAATTGTTATTGTGTGGCAAGCTGAATTATGATCTTACTGCTCCAGCAAAGTCGATGGTTGGATGCATAAGGTATCCTATCATATGCACAAAGTAGGTTGCAATAAAATACAATACCCATTCCACCGAGAGTAGAATTAGGCTAATCTCTAGCATACTGATAATGGCATTAGGCTAGCCACTATCGTACTAAGAACTGGATAAGGCTAATCATACTGAGAATAGGATTAGGCTAATCATTATCATGCTGAGAATAGGATTAGGCTAATCATTGTTCCACTACAAATAGGGTGAGGCTGTTCATCGTTCCACTATAACAAGTGATGTCGTAGACTAACTGAGTTTGTAGATAACATGACGCTATTTCTTCATTTTTGTTCCTCGATCCAGTTTTCCCAGACATACACTTCTTCGTTTGACATAACTTTTACTGATCAACTGAAAAGAAAAAAAAGTACATAAATGACAGACCTACAAAAAGGACTTAACTTGCATGGGTAAATTTCCACTAATAATACAGGGTTTACTTGAACATCAATTTTCGTATTTCTCTCTCAAAAAAAAGAGGAAGAAGGGAAAAAAGTGAAACAGCATCTCGTTCAGTCAGTATGTCCATGAAACTTGAATAACACACTAGCTATATGCATTATAACTCGTTGTCTCCATGCGTTCTTTGGTTAGGCTCTGTGTTTCATTCATGTTTTTATTATGCGCGTCACTTGATCCTGTAACAGCAAGTGTTTTGGTGCATCCAGCTTAAAGACAGAGCCTCGAGAAATTGAAAAATATACATGTATGTCTATATATACATATATACTATATGTATACCAGTGCGTATTTATGGGACCTTTATTATTTCAGCGGAGCATTATTTCTCATTTTCGTTTACTCTTTCTTCTAATTCCTCTTCGTCTTCTTCATCTCCTTCGTCCATAGACATTGCATAACCATCACTCGTACTGTTTGTATCTATCGGTTCTCTTATTTGACGTCCTATCATGGTTGTTGTGCACGCGTCCAAAGGACGAGCCATCAATTTACAAGACTCGCTAACGATAAATCGTTCCGTTTTAACCTTCTCGATTTTTTCCGATGTCACCGCTAACTCCGGACTGATTTCTTTAGCTTGGCTGTCTTTTGCATACGCCATGGAGGATTTTATTCCGTCCGATCTCACAGGCTTGTCCTTTTCTCCGGAGTTGGAATTGTCCATCTGTTGTTGTTCTTTTGCTTTCTTACTCCGCTTCCACTTCATCCTTCGATTTTGGAACCATATTTTGACCTTTTGTATAAAATTTGAAAATCGATAAAAACAGATTAACTTGTATATTTGTCTCGATTTTTTTTGTCCTTTATATGAGAATGATAAGTTATAAATACTTTCACCGTTCTAAATATAATTTTGTTAATTAAACCAAACTTGTTCAAAAATTTCCTAGGGAAAAACCAAATCAAAATCGCTACTTTGAGAAGTTTGTGTAATTGGTTATTGTGACAATTTTTACGTAGTGTCAATTTTAACAGTTTGGCATTTTTTTATACTTGTAACACTAAAGGTGTATTTCCTTTTCAGAATCAAAATTTAATCAATTCGTTTATATCTATTTGTAGCAAATGTGTCATGTAATACCCTTCTTGACGTTTTATGTATTTGTGCTCACATTTTTAGGTCGGCGGTTTCACATTTTCCCAGGCGCTACCTCTTTCTGCAGTTTGAGCCTGGAGGAGGTGGTGGTGATGGAGGGAGGGAACAGTTACAGTTTGACATGAAGAATATGAAAATTATGTTATTACCTGAGTTTCCGTCAGCATCAGTGACGTTGCTACTTCAAATCTCTTTGGTCTTGATAAGTATTTATTTCTTTTAAATTGCTGTTCTAATTCCAGCAACTGTTGGCTTGTAAACGCCGTACGAGGTCGTCTGGTCTTTCCAAGCACTGTCGGCTGTTGGTGTCCTGTGATGAAAATGGAAGCATAACACGTGTGGATTTATACTGACATGTATGCTTATTCATTTAATTAACGAGAGCGGAATGTAATGTCGAAATTTTGCATAATGGATTACTAAAATAAATAAAGTTTATCATCGAAAATGCTGAAAACAAATTTTGGATTCTTATCGAACCTCTTGTGTACTGCATGAACACCGACAAATACATGAAAAGTATAGTATAGCATAATTTAATTTGTCCAAGTTCAAACATACCTTAAAAAAAAACAAGACACAAATATTTGAAAAACAGAATTTTGAATGTAGCTTTTAAATGAAACGGCGTCTCTTGTCATATTTCAATAGCTTTGTCAACTACAATGAACTGTAATTTGTTTTCTTCTTTATGGTCCCCCTTCCATCGTCTTTGTTAATCGTCACATACCCTTGATCAATTTCTCCAAAGTTATATCTATATTCACAGTCTCGTGACTGGACACGCTCTGCAATGTAACATGAGTCCCCCCTGTATTACGGAAGTTCATTAAAGTTAAATGAAGCTTGTAAACATTTGGAAACATTTAAGACACTCCACCGTAGAGTTACATTAATCAACAGACTATACACCTCTTGGCCGTATCATAGATGTTAAATATTGCTAATATGATATTATTCCGACACTCAATTCTGATGTCTGAAAGACATCCATGTAGATATAAGAAATACATATTATACATATATATATATGTGTGTGTGTGTGTGTAGAGCTTGTATCCTTGATCACTTGTTATCGTATCATTTAAGTGCATGGTGTACATATTACCAGATGTAAAACACTTGATATTAGTTTACTCTTAAATTAACACTACATATGCGATATGAGGGGAGCGTCTAATATGCTTCTTTTCATCTAGACAAATCATTTTAATAACGGGCTTATACCATGATTGTCACGAGACATCTGATGTCTGTTATCGCCGGGTTGCAGGTGGAAGTTAAAAGCAACTTAATATGATTGAGACAAAAAGAAAAACAAAACTTTACTACTTCTTTTATCCCCTTTGATCTTCATCACATATCTCTCTTTTGTTTTTCTTTTTCATTTGTTGCTTCAACTTTTGTTTGCACATAACGATACAGTTTGATTATCTGCAGGCAATACATGGCATGTATTACCTTATAGCCAGTCCTAGTAGGTTACTTGCGTGCTTTCTTTTTATACTAACAAGTTCAACCTATCCATGTTTCATGCTCGCGTACAATGGCATTAGCAAGAGGCCGCGTCTACGTAATTAGACATGATAGAGGATTTAATTTGTAATCTGCCTCAGAACTCCTCGGAGAAATCACTAGTAAGGCGATGCTCACTTTTTTAATAGCTTCATTTTCAAATGAAGTAAATCAAACCGCAATGCATCATGGAACTGATATGTGACGTCACTTCGCGTTTAAAATGATGTTATCAGAGTTCTGGTTTACTACATGTGATGTACCTTACAACAAACGATCTAAATTTCGTTTCCTTACTTTTGTTTTATTTCAATACCATTGACATAGTCTTTGGTTTATGAGAGATACAGTTATGTTGTAGTTTTCCTTCAAGCAATTTCACTGACATTCACGTTGATTAAAAAATAAGTTATAGAAAAGTAGCTTTGAAAAACATAGCCTAATTTGCGTTGAATGATTTACTTCGATAATGTCGCACGTTCCTACATTGTTGTGTATTTCCCTACACTCTGCAATACATTATTGTGTTCATATTCAGGACTCTAAACGTTAGCTGTTGTTAGCCAAAATTGATTAATTTATCTTATTAATTAGCTGTAATTAATCGAGTGACCCTTACTTTGATCAGGTCTAGAAGTTAACTATTTTTTACGAAAAGTGACGACATTAAAACAGGGTCGATGTACTTTTGCCAATTCACTTATTATTATTTGTGTTGAGATACAAAAAGAAAGAAATTATTAATACGATACTTAAGGAAATACATGAATTTTATGTTAGTGCACTCATTAATGTTATCTCTTGACATTCCTTTTTAACCATTCAGTAACCATTACACATGTGCGTTGAGTAACGTCACATCTGAAAATTTTTTCTACATAATGTAGAAAAGACCTAAGATGAGTTTTAATTCTTAGTTGATTTAAGCATATCACGTAGCATTGTTCAAATAAAAAAAGTAAGAAACAGTCCCGACATTGTCTTAATACATATTATATCCCTTCTCCTTTATCCACCATCATCCTCTTTAACTGAAGGGCTTAAAACAAAACAAAAGGAAAATTAAAATAAACGAGTGAACAAAATAAAATGAACTCATCACGGGGACGATTTAAACAAAGAACGAGGATTGTATGTGATACCGGTCAGTTTGATTCGTTACACGTTTATCCGCTGACCACCGCCACACGCATAAGTTACAACGATACTTAATTTCGGTTCACAAATTTTGTTATTATGAAACAAAGTTTACGAAATTAAAAAAAAAGGTCGCAATAACTTGGAATCGCTCAGAAAATGAAATCGTAACAAAATGAAATTAACACTATTACAATTTGTGAACTTGCCGTACATGAACATCTTATTATAGACAGAAAGAGATACAGAAGGGGAAGTATAAGATAAACAAATGACGTGTTTAAAATTCTGATTAAATGAAATTTTCAGGGCCATTAATCTTGAAAGGATGCGGTTTGTATTTTGTCAACATGGTTTAAAAGTTGACCATTGCAACCATGCACCCTAAAACCATAAATAGCTCTGGGACATTTCTCTCTTTTTTCTTTTATTTTTTTTATTCATTTTTTTCTACAAGTATAGTTTATTATCACGTTTTAGGTTACTCTATCTAATTGTCTTCACTTTATCGTGTGCTCCCATACTCTTTTACAAAGAAAGCTGAAAAAAATAGAGCAGATTTAAAAAAAAAAAAGTAAAAGGAGGAGTTAAGGTATAAAAAATAAATCTAATTAAATCTAATGGACAAAGTCAAACATGTAACTTATCTCCCCGTAGGGCTCAGGGTATAGACATAACACCCGTGATATATTAGTTCTACGCATTGTGGCAATGGGCTAAATTAAATGAAAAATTGGTTTACAAAAGAGAAAGGAAAGGATTAAAGAAGAAAGAGGGGGAGAAGAAGAAGAAAAAAAGCAGCCAATTTATTAATCTAGCAATAAACTGTAGCTGTGCGTGTATTTGCAATGGCATGACGGGACGCTCGCGGTATATATCTGGAGTAACGAGATTGCGGTGGGGAAATACCCTCTAAAAGAGTTACACTATCAACGGTTCATAAACCCACATATATAACATTAGAAATTGGGTACAGTGTTGTGGTTAAACGTTTAAACAAATTGCATGCCAATGGGCAAACGCTGCCGGGGTATACAAATTAAGTAATATACAAATATACATATATAGATTAATAACATGTCAAGGGAAAGAAGCCAAAAGGTAAATACACTGTAACGATTTAATAAAATTAAAAGACCCACATCGAATAATTTAATTTTTAAGTAAAAAAAAAGAGAAAATGGTGTGATAGAATAACAGGATTCACCTTGTGCAATTTAGGGCAAGCCATACAATTAATAACAGTATTTTTTGTGTTTTCATTTTTACCTGAGAGATCTTGGGTTATCGAGAGAAACCCACGGCCACGATTGGCGGATTGTCTGCCGGATCGGCAGTATGGTTATCACAAAGGTTCTTCTATAAAAGGAAAAGAGTGAAATTCACTCCAAAAAAAGTGTGTGTGTGCAAAGCTTACTCGTAATAAGAAAGAATTTTACCCGAAATGGAGTGAAAAGTCACTCCAAATAAAAGCGATACTTCATACACATGGAGTGAAATATAGTCCTCAGGAGTGAATTTTTCACTCCATTCAGCGTAAAATTCACTCTTAGTGCGAGTGAGCCCCGTATACACTCTTTTGGGGGTGAATTTCACTCTGTTTCCTGTTTTTTAGAGAGAGTTCAAATACATTTCAATTGGCGTAACCAGGTTTTTTTTCTATTGAGCAGGGAGGGGATCTTTATTGAGTCTTTCGGGGAGGGGGAGGGGACACAGTCTCTGAATACTCTGAGTTCTCTTTAAAGCCTAATAAATAATAATAGGTTTATTCCAAAAGTTCCAAGGGGAGGAATCTGATGGGTTACATTGTTTTGTCCGGGAAACCTGTGAAACCTTGGTGAAGTTTAAGGAGACTGACAGAAAAAATAAGAAGCGGAAGAAGCCGTCTGAAGGACTGCAAGGTGTTGGGTGAGCGTCCTCAGTTTATATTCAAATTTTCATTGGATTTGTTATTAATGTCCAAATATTCAAATGTAAATCCTATCGATTACGGGATTTTATTTTTAGAAATGTCTCTACATTTTGATACTCAAATATTTTTGGTGGCGCTAGTGAACCCCTGTTCAATGTAAAACGTTTATATGCAGTTAGCCCACTTACGCGAAAGAGGGTTCAGTTTTATAACTACTTCATTTTGTATTCATTGTTCAGTATCGTACGCATTTTTCTTTCTAGCATGGAGCTATCACTATAAGGCTATGATAGCTCCACTCTCCCTGCATATACTCATGTATACATATTCCCAAAACAAAGCTTTGTCAGTATACAGTTCATTGATTGGTTAAACTCCGGCGTTATATTTGAACTTCAAACTGTATCTTTCAACGAACTCGGGTAGTGTTTTAGTGGCGCTTTGGTTATATCCAACTTTACGAATCCTACTGATATTAATGATTAATTCACGTTCATTTACATTTTATAACTTTTTACAACTTCCTTAATAACCCGTCGAAATCAATTCAGCGCCAAAAGGGGGGAACACAGTACGTAAAGAAGAACGAGAAAGAGTTAAGTCCTTTGCAACTTATTTTCCCTTAATATCCCGTTACTGTTCGCTAGTTCAAACAAAATTGGCAAGACGGAGCGAAAATTTCCGGTGCTCTGCGGACGGAGGTCCCCGATTTGAAACGCGAAGCATGATTAACACAGACTTAATTTCCTGAGTTGGTTAAGGAAAAAAGGTAATGGGACAAAA
The DNA here is from genome assembly GCA_021234535.1 of Stichopus chloronotus. NCBI lineage: Eukaryota > Metazoa > Echinodermata > Holothuroidea > Aspidochirotida > Stichopodidae > Stichopus > Stichopus chloronotus. The sequence continues at coordinate 9,367,681 of CM037835.1, forward strand.
TTACCATTGGAACAGTTAAACAATTAATTAAAAAACTTGGACGATTCGAGGGCTATGGGAGAAACTTGAGTCCACGACGGGGAATTCACGAAGATGGGGGGAAACCAAAGAGATCCTCAACAAGAAATCGATCATTCTCTTTTTGTCAAATCTTCCTTCTCCTCCTTTTTTTTTTTTTTTATTTTTTTTTATCTTTGCTCATCGTCCACCCACTTCGGAAGGAGTGTATAAGAGTAGGACTATTTGTTGATGGCGTAAGGCGGAGCAATCGCTTGATGTTATTGAGATCCTGTTGTATTTGCTCTTCAGTTCGTCGATAAGTAAGTTCTACGACTGGTGGAGTGATCAAGTCAAATAAAGTCACATGATATATTATATATATTTCTATTAGTATGTATATGAAAAATAATGATTTGTGTGTGTGTGTGTGTGCGTGTGAGTGTGTGTGTGTGTCGTATAAAAATCTAATATTTGCTCAATAAAGTTGTAAAATGCACGCCTGATTTGATCGATGTTCTTCTGTCTATTAAAAAAAATCAGTTATTAAAAAAATTTCTGAACTTTTTGTTTAGAATACAATGTGATAAATTGATATGAGATAAGGTTAGTGATGGAATAAAAGCTGTTTGAAGACAAGAGGGGCACATGTTAACAGAGGCGGTCTCTGAATAGTTGAAGAAAAATTGCTATTAAAAAAGGGGAGAAAAAATGGGGGATATTTAGTTAAACTAATAATATAGGCTACCGGTATTCATATATTAATGACGATACTCGCATATTGAAAAAACTAACAAATGTAGGCACGATGTGAAAAAGAGGAAATCATAGCGTAGAATACCCATCATAGCGTATGCTATCGAGATTATCTAGGATGCACCATAAGTTTAAGTTTTGTCATGTTATGTAAACGAAAAGTTTCACAAACGATCCGTGTATCACATTTCTCAATCAGAATCACCAGTTCCTTTCCTGTGTAGTCTCAATACTTTCAGCACTGAAGGAAAACTTACACATTAATGCTGCCCTGAACAGCATGGGGGAAGAAAAAAAATCGATCTCATTTGAAAAGTTGAAGGGGAATATTATGTGATACTTTTTTTTTCAAATGAAGCTGTAATAAATTTAAAAATAAACAAAAAACACACGTAAGGAAAATTAAAGGACATATCAAAATATCAAGACATTTAGAGGGAATTTAAAGCTAGAATATAAGTTGAAACAAATTGTCATATTTTGCTAGTGAAAGTCAAATATGTTATAACCACTACAAAAAATTGCTTGAGCCCCATTTTGGCATACATAAATATTCATATCTATTCTCATTGGTCTGTTTGATTTCAAGTAAATTGAAATGATTGACGGCTAAAGGCTCTCTTGGAGAGTCTAAATTTTGTAGTGCCACCAAAATGTCCAGACAATTTTCATATTCAAATATCTGGAAGAGATGAATGCATAGCTCTCTTTTCAGATTTTGGGACAGGTGATCTTTTTTTCCTACTTTCACTGCCTTAAAACATTTGACGATATTGATGGCCAGACGATCACTAATGCTCATATTCCATATTCCACTCAACTCATATTCCAGCTTTACGCATTTCGCGCGTTTGTTTATCATATAACGGGTCATGAATTGACAACGATGCTGCACTGATGAAAAATCACAAGCCAGCAGAACAACCAAATGAACGTGAAATGATTCAGCAAAAAGTACAGAGTTTCCATCTAGTCTCACTTATTCACCATTACACCGACGGATACAAGTCCAAACGTACATGGTAAAATTTGTCAAATGTTCATTATCTATATATAAACAATCAGAGAAGATGCGTTTTGGGGAATTAACTGGTTTTTGTATAGCTTGTATGTCTTTTGTGTTGATTTCGGTGTATAACAAATTGGATGATAATACACATTCATCTGTGAACTACCGTGAGACAAACTGGACAAATGCACAAAATGAACGATAAAGAAATAACATGAAATCATTTCAAAAGATGATCCGTTCATTTCTGAAAACCGGTAAACATTTCCCTCGAAATCTCCCCAAAATTTGAGATTAAGAAGAAGACGATGTCTCATAGTTACAAAAATCGATTGAAAGTACGATCACACGACTTCTAACTTAATATAAACCTCTTTTCGAGTTGTGCTACCTTGCTCGTTTCTTGACTTAGCACCTTCCCCCATTACACCTCCTCCCGACAGAACTGCCCTCCAAATTAAATAATCTACACACCAATACACCTCCAAGGAGTGGGTAATTTTTTCTTAAATCGAAGATGCCCAAAGTGTTTGATAAGATGTATAAAATGTACGTATACACATATATATATATCCATATATATATATCTATATATGCATGGCCCTATAGTGTTATATCTCCCCGAGGGCACCGGAGCAAAAAAAAAAAAAGATAATATCAATGTCGGGAACGACTTCTCCAAGTCATCCAATTAGAAGTGATACGACGGTCGGCAAAAAGTCATTTACATCACACTCAATTATGAAGAGGTAAGGAGGAAGGATGTGATAAAACCCAATCTAACATCATAAGAAATACCTTTCGAAGATTGGATTAAATAAGTCGAATTAAAAAATAGAGAGAGAGAGGGGGGAAAAGGAGAGAAGGAGAAAAAAAAGGAGGGAAGTTCTCTGCTGCGGGGCGAAGTGTCAAAATTTCTGCCCGGCTTGGTAACGTTGGTGGAAAATTGATGACCAACTTTATGTGGGGAAGCTTTTTACATGAAGATGTTATTTAATTTAAAGATGTTTTCCAAAGCCTTATTATCGAGGTATTTAGGAGATTATGGGGTGCTTCTACACCGGTACTCCCAAACTTTATTCCATTTTTTTTTTTTTTTGTAAAAGAGTATGTATATGTACTTATATCGTGTTTTCAGGACGTGTCTCGTCGGAAGGATGAAACTCATTTTTCTAATCAATTTGAACGTATAGAGGCAATTGATGAATGTTTCGTTAAGATGACGAGATTTTGGTGAGAGGTGTCCGATCAGCCTGTGAAAAGATTCCACTCTTTAGATGAAGCGAAAAAATGTAATTGAATTGGAGAGAAAGATCTCAAATGGTTTGAGAGATAGAGTATTACGTTAATGGTTATTGATCAGAGGATATATATATGTATATATACATATATATATATATATATACATATATATATATATGGGGAGAGGGAGAGAGAGATGGTGATGGTAAAGGTTGGAAAAACTGTTTTGCGTGTTGCTATGGTTACACTGAACTGAAATGCTTTTCTCTTTACAGTTAGGGAGTTAAAATGGAATGCATGTCTAGATTAATGAATATCTCATATGAAACAAAATGTTGTTTGCAATTAAAAAAAGAGGTAGGCTTTATACTCTATTGTAAATGCCTTCCTTTCAGGAAAGAAATGCATATAACTGAAAGAACTGAAAGAGACGCAGTATATGCAAATGTTTTAATGAATATGCTAGACGAGTCAACCTGCCAGTAAACAAAAGTGCGAGTATATAAAATGACGTTTTAATCTGTGGTAAACGATGTATTTTTAGGTCAATGGGTGCATTCTTCAAACAGGGCTTTATGGATTGCCACTCTAACTTACCTGTTAGTACATAATTACGACGCTTGTAAAAGTTTTCTGTGTGTGCAGACGACCTGCTAATCAAATACAGTTACTTTTCAATTTACAAGCTTAAAGCAGCACTCATGGTTGATGGCCTCTGGATTATTCTCGAAACTTACATCTTTCCATTCGTACTTCTTAAATATCATTAAAACTTTCCATATCTCACACACCGTGGAAAGGCCTTCTTTCAGGTTTAATTTAGACTGCATAACTGCAATGATTGAAAACGGTCACCGATGGTTTTTTTTCGCAGAACTGATCCTCACAACGCACAGTACATGACACTTCTGAATTGTATCATGTTGTCATTTTGTCATTGTTTCAACAGATTATCAGTAACTCTTGATCAAACTTAAGAATCTGTCATGTATTGATGTCATATATTACATATTGCGGTGAAGTATCTCTGTGATAAAAAACTATCAGTAAACGTTGGTTCTTGCTTTTAAGTATCAGATGAGCTTCATACCTGTAGCTTACCTTCGTAAACAGAAATAAAAAATTAAAAAAAAAAGTACAGGATGTTTATGGCATAGATGGTCGTAAAAAATACAGGAATTGTAAATCGATAATAGCTGCCATAACCGGCAGTTACAACCAGATAATCCTTCAAGACATTATGTTAATGGCCTCACTGTAATATTTGTATTTCAATCAAGAGACCAGAAGCATGAACTGATACAATGATCAGTGTATCGCAACCCCCCCCCCCCCCTCTCGTGAATGTCAGGCAGTGTCCTCGTATTTGGGGGTTAAAAATTTCAAACTGCCCTTCAGTGAGCAAGGCCAAAAAATCAAACAAACAAAATCGTATACAGATGTAACTTGTCCTGCCCCCAACTGCACCACATGAAGCACATTACTGCTTCAGAGCTCATCATACACAATCTTATACGGACTGAGTGGGACTTCCTTTTGTCGGTTGATTTGATTTCAATTTAACTAGAAAAGACACCTTCGTGTGTCTTGGTGCCATTCAAGAATTCCATTTTTATGTACAATTACGCATTGTCATTTACGAAAGAAACTCTGATTAAGAACTACTAGGTAGCCTGCGTTTACTCATAATCTAAAGCATCGGTACGCTAGCAGACGCGGCCATGATAAAGTGTTGTATGCATATTCATTTACTGATTGTTTACGAACCAATAAGAGAGCACGTTATTGCTAGATCTCTCCCCCCCCCCCCACATGTTCCTTTTTGTTTAAGGAAATGTTGGTATTTTAATTGTGATCGAACTAAACTCATTATGCATGACTTAAAGGGAAATAGGGCGTTTGTTTCAAAGAAAACAACCGTATTTTTGAAGGCAATGTCTTTGGATGTAGAATGATAGATTATTCAAAATAAGGAAGGACAGTAGCCTTCTTTTTAAGAATTAAGCTCCACACAGATAGAAATTCAGTTATTTCTTACTCAACACTAATTTGTTCACCCAAACTTTTCAAAATTCAAATGATGCATCTTCAGTTACTCATCATACGCATAATTTTTTAAGGAGATGAAGCTTTGGTAGATGTTTATTGATGACACTGAATGGTTTGACAATGATTACTGCTATTTTCTTTTGTATGTCATGTTGGTGTATTCTAAACGCCCTATTTCCCTTTAAAGACACGATTAAACACTAAAACAGAAGTTACGACTGATGTCCCAACGTCATAAATACTTCACTGAGTTCCTTTTCAATCGTGACGTGGGTCCTATGTATTACTGTACTTTTCAGTATTACACATCTATATATACCATCCTGGATCCCCATGACTATATAGATAGGATAACACTGGCATTTACTCCAGTCTTCCATTGGCTAAAGTAAGACGGGGAACGAGTTCCAAAGAATCAAAATTGGAGAATCTGTGAACGAATTATCCAATCAGTAGGAAACATAAAAAAGGAATTTTAATCCAATTTTACCAATTCCATTTACCAAATTAGATTTTGTACACAAGAAGTCTTATTTTTTTACAACCGGTCGGGTTTAATCTCTATCTATCAAACTATCTACGTCCTTGATAGTGTTTTTTTTTCTGTTTCTTATTCTTTATTCATCTTCCCTTTCCCTTTTTTCTATCCTACCTATTTTTAGTATTTAAGAGAGTTTTGGTGAACGGGATTTTTTTTTGGCTGTGATTAAAAGGCGGACCTCACAAACTTCTGTTAAAAGAATAGGAAAAGTGATACGTTAACGAGTTAGCTATCTGTCCACACGGGGTTTACTCAATCTGTGCGGAGCGGCCGTTTTACTTCGCATTGTGGAATGATTAATTTTCGTGTGCGTACGATCTTCTGACAAGATACGCGCATTTGAACTTGGCCTTATATGTTGTTTTTTCCTCTCCTCTTCTTTTTCTTCTTCTTCCCTTTACTTCTCCTTCTTCTCCTGCTATTCTTTTTTCTTCTTCTTCTTCATCCTCCTAAGGCATCTTCTCGTTCGTAGCAGATTCTTGTCGATTTACAGCCGTCGTTTAGTCGAAAATGTTATTGAATCTTGGCGTGGATAGGTTCTCTAATCACATTAACTGATTTATCGCATCATTCCACTGCCTTTGTAGAGTGATGCGCATTTTCGGAGGAGGTTTTAATTTAGTAAATTGAAATTGCTTGGATTACAACAACTTAGAAAGATTTCTTCCGTCTGTTCAGGTAGGTTTAGAAGAAGAGGAGAGAGAGAGAGAGAGAGCGAAGTTTGTCACTAAAGATCCGCAATGCTCTTTTTTTTTTTTTACATTGCCTTGCCGTGAGGGGCCAACCGTAAGGTGTTAGAGTGACGGGTGTCCTATAGGCTGTGGTTGAGTTATGCCCCCGAGTTCCCCCTAATTATAAGTAATTTTAACTTCCTCCGTCGACAAAATAAATAAAAAGAAGCCTTCCGTAATTTGTAACGTTGTTGTTGATTTATTTTATGTACCAAACACTTAATACACAAACACGCCAAGTGTAGACATTGACGATAAATTCACAACGCCCTCAATTCTTCCAAATGCTGAACCATAACCTTGAGAAGTTTATAAATCTTTCACTTTTCTGTTACCTTAATTAAGACCTGTGCAAATGCTCCCCCCTCCCCCTTCATTTTGTTTTCCCCCATTTTTTTCCTTTAAGGTTTATAAATGTTACGTGGATAAAAAAAAAATCCAAAGTTCATGACTCTAGGGTGGTAGATTGGGAGAAACTGTTGGGAAAGGCGCCAAGTATGGCGGTGGGAATGGTCATTGGTTGGTTTACCCTCTTTGGGAATTATCTTGAGTAGGTTACCTTTTTTCTTAATAGATAACTTGGGACGGTTCAGCATTTAAAAGTACATTTATGAACAAGAGAAGTCGTTAATTATTGGTAATTTGCAAATATAGCCCTATTATTTATTTCAATGAATCAGAACTGTTTATTTAAATATCACAGGTGTAGGTCAGCTGGGAGAAATTCACTGAAAGGTTCATCCGTTTCATTAAAGTAGGGAATAAAGTATTTTAAAATAAATCTACAAAAACAATTTATAAGGAAAAACGTTCTTATTTCTGGAAGGATTTCGATTTAAGATATCAAGAAACTATATTACGAGACTAAATACGTTCTGTTCTTGTCTTGATTTCCATTACTTGCTTATCAGTGCATCCTTTTCTCTTGTCTTGAGTAGTATGTAAAGAAATAACCCCTTCAGCTGTTTTGTAATTGGTCAAGTAATAAATGAAGAATTAATTTCAAGTAATGATAAAAATGTAAGACATTTCTTTTTTTCCCCTTCGGTTTAAAGTTAAGTTTGTTTTTAAAGGGTAGAGTCCCCAATTCAATGATCTCATATAGGAGGTGAAGTGAAGTACTTATAGGGATTCTATATGCATCATACAATCACAGGGTGACTTGTGGCGTATCGCCTCTTTTAGGTTATCTTGTCTTATTTTTTCTCCTTTGTATTTTTTTTACAAAAAGAAGAATTGCTTATTTACAATTTTGGGAGGAGTGTTTATTTTTTATTGCATATTTCAGGGACCGTTAACACCAAGCAAACACGAACGAAGTCTTCTTTCATTACTATGAATGTAAATTTATGTTATATATAAAATATTCTAAACTACACAGCTTATCGACGAAAATCACATGTTTAAGTAATTACGGCATTTTTTAAATGATGACGGCATATGGGTGGGTACCTTTTAATATGTTGATCCAACAATTTTTGTTGAACCTCCGTTTTCGCCGTTTAGCAATTTAAAGGTTTTTTTTTTAACAATATAGTAGAAATCGAAAGAATGAGAGGGGGGATATAGTTAAGAGACTTTAAAAGTTTATTTTTAAAAATTTGTTTCGGTTCATCCAATATGAAGTTTAATTATCCGTTGATTTACAAATTATTAGCTGTTCATTTCTTTTGCAAATTGTGCCAAGGAACGACTACTGGAGCTTCCATAAATTTTCCTGAAGAAAGTTTTGTCGCTCTCTGTAGAACAAAATATGAACCTTAAAAGTAGGATATCTGGAGTTTAAAGTTGAAAGAAAATTTGTCAGTGGCAGTAAAAGTCAAATTCCGTGGAATATGGTCAATGGCCACTTCGAACTAACATTGTTTAAGCCCTACTTTAGAATTAATGACTATATACATCCATTCCCATTGGCCCGTTTGATTTCACGTAACGATGATTGACAGCTAGACCTTCTTGAGGAGTCTGAATTTTGTAGTGCGAACAAAAATGTCTAGACAATTTTTATATTTTTATCACCGTATTAGGAGATTATTATTTCAACTATGCCACCTTTAAGTTATCTCTTTTTTATTGATTCAATTCTACAATAGGCCATTGGTTGACTTCAGCAATTTTCTTGAAATGTATCAAATATAAAAAATATAAAAAAAATATAAAAAAATATATAAATATACAAATATACAAATAAATATACAAATAAATATAAATATACAAATAAATATACAAATATACAAATATACAAAAAAATATACAAATATAAAAAAAAAATATTTTCTAAGAAGAGACTGTTCTACCGCCTCTGCAAGATCGGATGAACAACCGCCATGTTGGGACATTCAATATTGCACATTTTCTTATGTTTTCCTTATTTTTTTAACTTGTTTTTCTCAGAAAATTCTTATTATGGACTGGAGGCGATACGTGTATATTTAAAAAAAAAAAAGATTTTTAGAAATAATACGCAGTTGAAATATTTGCAGTAAAATGTAATCAAGAAGGCAAATCTATCAATTAAACTATAGTAATATTCTTCTCTTTTCCTTTTGTCTATGCGCATTTATTATTCAAATGTGAAACATCATCATCTGCAGTAACACTTTTCTAGAATTGGCCGCTTTTAAAAGTTCTCTCCTTTCTCAACATGTATCCTTCACTAGTTGATCGTTCGCAAAGAAAAGAAAAAAGGTATAACCTTCACATTAAAAATCATGTGATTACACTGAGCTGTAACATCACTAATTTATTTATCTCATTTCACTTTTAATTAATTTTGCTTTATGTTCGACCCTCCGAATAAGGCATCTGGCAAATCTCGCCTTAAATGATGAACTTTTACTCATCCTTTCAAACTTGTTTTTTCCGTTAGCGAAGTCATTGTTATTTTATTATGTTTCTTTTTTTTTATTTTTCCCCTTCGTCCCCGTTTCTCCCATTGCTGAACACAATCAGTCACGAACAATGTAATACGCAACGACACTCTCCTCACACACGCACACACCGGTTGGTAATATAAATAATAAAAATAAAAAAAGGAAAAAAATAATAATACCTTACAATAAGACGCTGTTCTGTTTGTATCATCATTGTCATCATCCTCATCATTATCATTATTATTATTACTATTGGAATCATAAATGTACCCCCACAAATTAATTGTATCGATTCGTGTTTTTACATCAGATCAGTAATGACTTGTGGCGAGTTTTTTATTTGATTACATTATCTTACCACTATCAAAAAGATTCCCATAATTATGTTTTAACTGTCAAAAAAAGGGGGGTAAAGGGAAGCTAAAAGAAAGACGGTAAATATTCATGCGTACATTCATACAGCTAAACAATCTGTCGCTTTTGAGAAGGTTAAACTAATTGGTAATTTAATGGAATTAACTCCATTGTTTAATATATTTTTCTATTGTCACGTAAAACGATAAGTTAAAACGACACTCATTATTTTTCTTTCTTTTTCTTTTTTTGTTTCTTTGGACACCCTCTTGTCGAAGCCAAAGAAATAAAACACAAAACAATCAAGGGAACAGAAAAAAGAATAACGCAATCTTAACGGTTGTGTCAAAATCGATAAAATTGTAATCAAATTAATGGCTAGATAAGTTATAAAATGACCATAAACGCGTAATGAATATTTCTAGTGAGCGTGCCGGGGTGTTTCTTCAAGGTGAAACTACAAAACAGTATTATATGCCTTTGTGCGGTATTTGTTGTACACGGTTGGAGGTCCGCTATACTTAAGAATGTGTTGCGCACGTGAATCATGTGTTTGTACGCACGGCAAAGAAACCTGCCACGCTGGTATTCATTCATTGAAAAGGCCTTTTAGTTAATCGCATAATCAGGCGAAAAGGATGAATTAAGTTAAATCCTACCACCCCCTTATCCCCCTTCTCTTCGAAAAAAAAAACTGTACCGTGGTTCTTGCAATTTATACAAATAGTGTTTTTTATCGACTTAAGAAGGTTGACTAAATTTCACGGCCACGGGCCAGGTGTCATTGTTACCAATTAAAGGATATATACGTTTCTAAAATATCAGAGCACAGGAAAAAGTGCAACTTTGAAGTGACGTAGTAATTATATTTATACCAACGGGTTTTATTTTCTTTTATCTACTTAACAAATCTAATAACATCATCTGATGTAATTGAATCACAGCTATGAGATGAGTTAAAGTACTTTTCATTTCGGCTAAAGTACTAAAAAGGATAACGATAATAAAAAAGAAAAAGAGTGCAAAACAATACATAGACTGGAAAAGGGGGATATGAGGTAGAAAATGGTGTGCCTGAATGGTGTGCCTGAAAATGGTGTGCCTGAATATATATATATATATATATATATATATATATATATATATATATATATATATATATATATATATATATATATATATATATATATATATATTGTAACAAAACAAATGGTTCAGGATAAATGATATGTTCCTGTTGTTGCTGCTTATGATAATGATGACGTCATTGTGGACTGTTAAACAATAGGGTACCTGGGAAAACCACTGTGTACTAATATATAGGAACATACCAACGTAACTAGAATGTACGTCTCCACCATTCGAATAATGTTGGAAAACTTTTTACTATTTATTATACACTTTCTTGGAAAATAAAAATAACACCTGGATTTAAGAAGTACCGGTATATGGGCACCAAGTACAAACACTCAAAGGATCGCACAACTGAAATCTTAAGACGATTTTCTGCTAGGCGACTCTGCAGTGAGAAGGGTGTGAAAAATTTAGAAAAAATATAAAAGAAAAATACCAAACTTAGGGATCAATAGTTAAGTGTTTATCTTCAGGAATATAATTTGAGCTGGATACACTGTCAAAATTCCGTAGATCGACAGAGTAAAACATAGAGGAAACTACAGAAAGAAAACGGGAAATAGGTGCTGTTAAATTGTTTTCCAAAAAATGACAGCACTTTTCTGTTTCCTCTTTGTACTTGTTTATTTGTTGTTCTGTAATTCTACAACATTTTTTACAGTGCAGATCAAGCAAATAATGTCACTATAGACTAAGATATTTAGAAGGAATGGATTTTTTTTCAGAAGAAGGTAACATGAAACAAGATAAAGTGATGGAGAACTTCCCAAAATATGTGCTGTAATGCACGATTGTACGTTTGTTACCGTACCCGCAACACTATAGCTTACTATACAGCTCTCTATAGTTTACTGTATGTACTTAGTATAGCTTCCTTGTCTGTATTATACCTGTATAAAAAAAACCAAAGTTATAAGTACACAAATAAATCGACAAAGATCAGTAATAAACTATAGCGTGAAATATGGCTGATAAATAAATATAATTTGTTGCCTTCTTTCCTTTTCTTATGCATTTTTCTTCTTTTTCTTTCTTTTCTTTTCATTTTTTCTCTCTTTATTACCTTGCCTGAGAAATTTTTGCGTCAGAATTATTATTATTTTTTCGTTTTCGTTTCTTAGCTGTAGGATTTTCGTAACAGTGACTATACTTCCTTGATTCTAGCGATCTTGTATCAATTACATTAACATAAATTTTTAGGAAGAGTAAAATTTAGGACATTTTGGGCTTGTTAAAGCGAACCTCCCCGTCTCCCCTCGAAAGAGAATTATCATTATTCTTTAGACACATCTTGTGAATTAACATATTAATTAAGTTTTAACTTAGTTTTTGGTGTTTTGAATCCGCTTGTCTGATCACTGAAAACGACTGGGAAATGAGACTAGCAACTTAGCGTGCAGTACAAGGATGGCACTACAGCATTTATGCACGGATTTGAAGCAAAGCGATTCAGTTTGCACCGGGATCCCTTTTGTAGGTTATTTTGTTGGTCTAAGGCACTAAAGAATTTCAAATGTGTAAGTGGCATCACGAGATCAAAAGCTAAGCATGATGTATGATGAACTGATTGAGAATCCTTTGTACAGTCTATTATTATTTTGGGAGGGGGTAGGTTCTGACGGGGAAGCTAAAAATGAACGCTTTCACTTTTTCTCTCTCATGTAACATTATTTTTGTAATCATGTACCACTGTTTCAAATTGCTTTTGATTTTATCCACGTTCTGTGGTGACAAATGAAGTAATCAAAGCATCGCTTCTTCTTTTCAGCTTATTTTTAGTAGTTCAGGTTTACAATATACAAGGTATGAATCGTCACGTACTAGCTATCAAACGGACCGAGATATTGGTGACGTCTGCACTGTGTTTTAATTCTAGATTCTAACGGGGTTGTAAGTCTTGATCAAATGCAGCGCATGGCCTTCCTCTTACACTACTCAAACTATCTTACCAATCTGATTCTATAGTAGCAGCTCGATAATTTGGTTGATCTGTTCCAAAAAAAAAAGATATGAGACAAAAAATAATAAGTAAAATAAAAAAAAGATAACCCCGTAAGATGTCGGATGCGTTGAAGAAGGATGATTTAGAGTAACGATACAAGTCACACCAGTGGACTGGGAATTGAATCTTACGTCGGACTTCTAGCCCCTGGCTTCCCGCCGTTTCTTTGTTGGCTCTTGAGGTTTATTTAAACTCCCTCGCCAATTTCATTTCGACTATATTATCAATTTATCCTACCCTTAAGTAGCCTAATTCCAGTTTCTCTTGGAGCCTAAATGAGATTTAATTTAACCTTAATTTGAGGGAATGAAGAGGTAATTAGAAAGCAAAACAACCAAAGAGTAGGGCTAATGTGTTTGCAAACGTTTGGGGACGTGAATGGCAAACACTCCCGAGGGTCACTCGGCAGAAGATAATGCAGCAGCAAGCCCTTTACACGTTGGCTTTTTTCATCTTCAGATTTGCTTTTGAAAAGTACAAACGAGAAGACAGTTTACAAAATTTAACCTTGCCAAATTAAAGTTAGAATTAGCAAACAGATATATTCTTACCTAAAATGATACGATACCACACATTCATAAATCATGTACGGTATGCTTTGTCTATCGCTCGAGTTTTACTGTATACTGTGTTGTATAGGCTAAAAGTTTACATCGTGTGTATACGTTAGCTCATTGGGATAAGAACACCATTTATGTATATTATACTTGACTCATTAAAAGTTGTGGGACAGCTTCTCCCCCAAAGTTCATGTGCACAAGGGGTCCGTGATATTCTAATAATCTACTTATGATAACCTTGATATATAAGGGCAGTGGGTTTATAATCCGATGCCTTTTACACACTTGTAACAAAACAAAGCAATGTAAGGTCTGCATATGAAACGTCTTTGAGAAAATCCCACCCAAAATACTCTGAAAACACTGAGATACTCTCAAAATACTGAGATGTATCAAGATAAAGTTGTAAAGTTACACGGTGGGCAGTTTGTTTGCCGTAGGATTTGTTCATTGCAATGAATATGAAATCGTTATATGGTAGGCCTACAGAAAAGTTCTCCCTGCCCACCTCTGGCTTGGGGCAAATGTTGTGATGTAGTCCCGTGTTTATGTGTAATGAAGAAAGTTCTTCAAAAGGTATACTTAGCCTACTTCAAGTAATTAAGTGACTGTTTAACAAGTTCCCACGCGATGTGACAGGCTTGTGTAACAATCGCTCACACAAAATTAGCTGGGAATTATACTTACTACGCAAAGTGTAGTCTAAAATAGGCTTCCTCAAGTGAATTGCTGAAGTACCAAATTGCGAAATTAGTTTGATGTAATTATGGGAAGGAGTATAAGATGCCCCTAAAATCCTTGACTTGTTTTTTTTTTCATTTGTTTCAGAAGGGCTCTGATGATGAATACTCGTGCAACGTTTGTTCAATTTTCCAAGCAAAATGTTTTGGGTAAATTATCTTAATTTGGGGGAAACTCTTAAAACAAGTCTCTTTTTTTAAAAAATGAGTCTTTTTTTCAACATCCTTAAAGACTTTATTTTTTTGTGTTCAACTGCACTTTAATGTAAAGTTGTCAGTGAGTAATAGTGAGCTTTTAAATTGCAAACTCTTTCGCCAACAGACACACGAAAGTTATACCCAGAGGTACACCGTAACTTAAAAGTTGTGTCATACATATTACATAACTTTTTGCACGATCTTCATCCAAATTAGACATAATCATATTTCTCCTTAACATCTTTGTGGAGAAAAATGACCTATACCAATACAAATCTGTCATTAAGAGAGAAAGAGAGAGAGAGAGAGAGAAAAAACATGAATTTTTCTTATCTTGACGTTCTCTAGATAACATTCATGTGTTTTATTCTTATTCCTATAAGGATTGTTGTTTGGTCAAAGGTCATCGATGTTTACCCTAACTTTGCAGGTAAACACTGATGACATACTCAACTAACAAGATTCTCTCTTCAAAGCTAAGGAGAAGCATAAAACACATACTCATGAAATATAATATAGTTGACTTCAAGATAAGAAAAATAAAAAAAATAATGGTTTTTGTTTTTCTCTCTAATGGAGCACTTTCTGACAGACCTTCCCCTGTGTAGATCGTTCTTCAACATAGCATCTGTTAAGGGGCATATGCTTAAACCCGATTTGGAGAAAGAAAGAGCAGAAAGTTCTGTAAGATGTACCTCGTGACTACCTATCCTGATCTAAAAAATCATATCTGTATTCCTTCATTTAATATTTCTTTACAATCACAGTTTGGTAGTGGAGTAATGGTGTGTTTCGGTTCCTTACTACAGACCCTATATACCTCATTCATTATTCACCCACTACGACCCACCGAGGCCCACCAGCACTCCACCGCTGAAAATCACGTCACAAACTGTCAGTCCATGTATACCCCCACCAGTACGTTGTACTACATTCTAGCGCCTTTCAGCAGTGTTAAGAGTTGGAACGGTAATCGGAAAGGATTGGATTGATTTAGAGGCGTTCTGGTCTATACACGAGACCGATTCTAGACTTGCGTTGGCAGTAAATCCGATAAAGCTATATGCTTGCACAGAGTGAGAAATTCAAACAAATTAAGAAACTAAATCCACGGCTACCATAACCGAGCGGCAATTCAAAGGAGTCGTCTGGGATATTGTCAACATACCACGTCCAGTTTGGTAGTATTTGTAGAGCAGTTAACAAGTTTTCTACGCTAGGGGTTACCTCCCTTCAGTCCGAGAATTTCCCGTAGTTTCAATTGGTGGGTCATTACGAAGAATCAATCGTCAAAAGGAAAAAAAAAGAAGGAAAAGAAAAATAAAACCTTTAACTTATATAACTTTGTGTTTTGCCAGACTCATCAAAAACCAGTCAAGTACCCTTTTCGTATTTATATTATATTGTGGCAACCGATTTGCGGCGTGTTTCCCCTTTGAAGTAACCTAAACAGGGTAAACTGCATCGCGTTTTTTTTTTTTTTTTTTGTGTCTCAGAAAGGGAAGCAACAGAATAAGACAGCAAAAAAAAAAAAAAAAAAGGCAATCACAAGAGAAGTCTGAAAAGTAATTGTTTGAGTAAGCCATTCTTCATAGAATTAGCAGAGGTAGGCTGGTAGTATGATAAGGTGCGTTGAAATACAGAATGTAGGCTGTTGGGGGTGTGGAGAGGTTGACAAAAAAAAAAAAAAAAATACCGTACGTCGTTTTTGTGGGAATATCATGGCGATTGCAATTAAGGTGAAAATGCAGAGATGTGTGAACAGCTACCTATAGTCATCGAATATTAATTTGTTTTCAGTCCCCTTCTTCTTAGTTATGTTAACTTTTCTCTTTTTATTGCATTTTGTATCCTTATGATGAGAAGCACCAATAAACAAAGGAACAAACCTTCCCCCACAAAAAAAAAGAAACATGTATGTAATACTGTTTCTTTAGTTAATTTCGTTGTGATTGTATTTGTTATCAACAGTTTTCGCTTTGGTTCAAATTTTCAATCAATCTTTCTACTCACCGGGCAATAAATAAACTATAGTGACCTATTGATCTCTCTTTGTTAATCACATTACACAAATCAGATATTTGAATTATTTAAAAAAGTAATTGAAATCTCTAATATGATCTCAAAATAAAATTTAAACAACAACCAAGGGTTTTAAAATGTTAGATATGCATTCTGATTTAATAGCTGTAAGATCTAAAATGATATCGTAAAGATAGTAGAAAGAGACGGTTACACTGGTCATACATAAACATTATGCAAATTAAGAAAAAAACCCACGTAAACACACAAACCCTTATCCCCATGTAGTTATCAATTCCATCACTACCAAACTAACAACCTTCCCAGCCTGGATTCAATTCTGATATTGTTGCTCTGTTTGGAATTTCTTTTCAGGGAATGCAATTTCCAACTTTGTCATAAAGTATGGTCTATTTAAAACACACATTCACTTTTTCTCAGGGTGGTCGGGGTTGGTTTTGGGGTTAATAAATACATGTGGCAAAAATCCTATTGGATTATATTAATATTGGAATCAAACAGTTGGCATAGTCTTGGACAATGGTGAAATACTTCTTCAAGGAGGGGAAAAGTATCACCATGTAAGGGAAACTGATTAACGTCATCTTTTTATACGACACTCACTCCCCTGCATCTGGAGAAACGTGTTTTACGATATCCCCACCCCACTCCCTCGTTCCCCACCCCACACTGTTCATCCCAATTAAATCAAACGGACATATGCAAATATATTGATATGAAATTCATTACAAATCATTAGAGTAGAAAAATAATAAAAAATAATAAAAAGACCATGTACACTGAAGGTACCGAAATGTATTCTAAAATAAAATGCCAGGGCTTCCTTCTTTAGCTAAAAAAGTGGAAGCAGAGGAAATAATACACGCTATGAGAATGATGGATTGGGCTAAATGGGGGGGGGGGGGGGGTAGTGAGATGGTTGGGGAGTAATTAGTAGTTCTTTCACCCACTTTTAAACATGTTGCAATTTTACTTCCTAACTGAGATTCATGATCTTATTCATACTTTATGGTACTAGAAGTCAGGAAGTTGTCTCCAACTGAAATCAAAAGTGTGCTATGTGTTCCAGTTAAGTCTTTTTAGTGACCACAGCTTTTGCAAAGGTGCATGGATATGAGCTAGAAATAAGAACACGCATCTAAGGGTCTATACTGTATCATTATTCCTAATTTATGCCATTAACACGAACTTCCATCGTTATTTTTTTTTCATCTCACTTTTCCGTCCCTTCAGCTGACAGGATTTGCCAAGAAAAAGTAGATTAATTTGTTCTCATGGCAATCCATTGACTACACCTGTTCCTACAATAAAATTACAACAAGATTAAAATAATTGTTTATGGCCTAATCATTTCGCTTATAGTCGATTTATACAGGTGCAGTGAAGAAAGTATACACACGCACAAATACATTAGTCATTATATCTGTAAACGTTTGAGACTGTGCAAGTTTTCTTTTCAGTTTAATCTTTCTTTTACCACATCGAGGATTTGTTGCTTAACGGAATACAGAGGCTTTATCATCGATGCATATGGCCCGCTCTTTGCTATAGAGACCATATTAACGAATGTGTTAATTTATTGCGGTATACAGTGGGATAAAAAACAGTTCGGCTCTCCCCTCCACTGTATTCATTCATATTGTATAATATAGATTATTTGAAAACATTTTCACAAATAAGAAATGAAGATGGCTCTTTTTCTTCGTCATTTTATTTATTTATTTTTTTAGGGGGGGGGGTATAGTTTACTGTCTGACTTCAAATCACTGATCGTCCGATAAATAAGTACAGAACAGAATATGGAGAAGATTACAACAGTATGATGTTTGAATAAGAAACTGTCCATGCGTGCACAATTAACTTGTTTCCATGTAGGAGTGCATCAGTCATGTGTGGTATAAACACAGCCCAAGCCACAACCTAGGAGACACTATGACAAAAATGTCAAAATGTCCTCCATATATCGATACTGACAGAGTAAAAAAATGTTTGAAAAATTCTATTGTTATCCACGGGGTAACATATTAAACTGTTACCTTGATTTTGTTTCTTGTTTTTATTGTTCTTCTTATTTTTCATTAGGTGGATCTAAACTGAACTTAACATGAAGACACCCATATACTGATCTTTCTTACCAAGAGGAATGTTCCCATTTTTCCCCAAAGTCTATTCTGGTCTAGTTTCGCAGTGAAACAAACTCTTTCTGTTGATATTCTTTTTTTCTTTTCCCAGGCATTGTCTGCTACATAAGTCATTAATTCCAAAAGGTAAATCATGTTCATCTTGTTTGTTTTTTATTATTATTATTTCTTTCTTTTTTTTTGCATCACGATGATTGTTTTTGGATGTGACAATTCTGATATTATTTTAATGATACTCTTTAAGGTTAATCGCGTAATGCATGGCAGTAGCAGAAATAACATACTAAGGGTAAGCTCTGTTTAAGAACAACATTTTTCCAAACGATTCACATTGCGTTACTTTTTGACAGAACAAGCTTCATATCACATCAACTCCAAAGGCATCTCTCTTCTTTTAGTTGCTTCCTAAATTGCTTAAGGTTTTAAGCAAGTCCAGACCATTAATACAAAACAAAATATGTTTAATCAATAGGTAGGGGTTTGTAGTGTCAAGTGGTAGGATTTGTATGAAAATAAACGTAAAAATTACCACAGAGAAGAAACTTATCAAACAGAATGAACATTGCTACTCAATTTTCATCCCCTGTATCTCTTCTTCTCAAGTCAACTATTTTAAACATTTATTTACTTTTCTGTGACTCGCGATTCCGAAAAGCACGTTAATTGAAAGAAACAAGCAAGCCACGGAGTATGTACACCATAGTGGAAAAATGAAACATAACGTGGTGCACACCTTGGTATATTAATGTCATAAAGAGACATTTAATATTCTCACTAAATTGACACTCAAAAGCCGTGCTGCCCTTCCAGTGTATGTATATGGTGTTTAAGAATGGATGCAGTTTTAGTGATGGCTTAAAAGAAGATTTAAATGATATATGTACATATGTAAAACCAATATTCATGGCTATGTTTTCTTTCCTATAAATATTGGAAACATTTTATTACATTGTTTCTTTCTTTGAATATCTTAACTACATTGCCTAATCGTCGACTGTATTACGTCATGTTATAGTTTCAAACTTTTTAAATTTATCTCATTTTGGCTTCTGTGTTTTTAAACTTTGGAAACCCAAAATATTTTGGAATTTTTCTTTCTATTTCTAACAGTTTTCCTTCTTAAATCGAGATATTTTTGAAAGAGTATTTTATGCTTCAATTTGTGATCTCTTACCTGGGTAATCACCAAACCGATGGAGCATCATCCCGTTTCTGAACCAGTCTAGAGGGAAACTTGGCAGTGCGTGTCCAGATCTTGGCCCAGTGTCCCCTAGTTGGGCGGCCCCAGAGGCAGCTGCCGCCACCCTGAATGCACTCAGATGTGCGCCTGGATGGTGACCGCCAAATAACCCTGCGTAGAGAGGATGGGCGTAGAAGGCCGGCATGAGGGGGGTGGAAGTCGAATGAGTCGGGCCACCCGCTGGTACTGGTAAGAATCCTGGTCTCGGTACAAGGGCCCCCGATTGCATCATCCTCGGAGAAGGGGCAGTGTGAAGAGCCTGGGCTGGTATGGCTGTCGGTGTGTGCGGTATACGATCAAATGATGCCGATACGAGCGGTGAAAACGGCTGAGGTTTAACGGGACTCGTCGGCGGAGATGGTTGAGATCCGTTGTCGGAAGACGGTGAAAGAGCCTTGCCTGATAATAAGGCGTCTATTGTAAAACATTTCGAAACATCCATTGTCGAAATACTGTTCTCTGTCCAAAATAGACGAGGTGCGCAATTAATTTCACCCCAAATTAAAGTTCACTGGAATCGAAAATCATTAGTTTTGTTTTAAAAAGGACAGCCATGCACCATTTTCTGAGTCAATTATAGGCTGTCGTGTTTTTCTTTTTTAGTTTTTATATCCTTTGAAATGTTTAGTATCTTTCTGAATGTTGTCTAATAGCGGAGCAAAACTTTAAAAATAGAGGAAAAACAAGCAGGCTCGAATTTACCAGACAATGTTGAAAAGAACAGTGAGAAAACACGAACTTCGAAAAGTCAATGAAACCAACTCTCGGCTGGTCTTCGCAAGTTGATTGACACACACACACACATAGACACACGCACACACAAAAGAGAGAATATTTGGTGTTAACTCCCTCAAACCGAAATCGGAAATAGTTTGTAAGTGTCCCCCTTACACGAAATTAATAATATATCGATACCTCACATGGTATACGTCGTTTTGTGCACACAATTACCAGTCAAAATCATACATGTTACGGGTCGAATTCCAAACCTTAAGCCTTTGTGTAATGTTTCAATAAGTTTTAACTCCACCAAAAAAAAAAAAAAAATCACCGCCCACTCCGCGTCTTCATTGGTCGACTGGCAAACAGAGCTGTTATGTAGTTTCTTCATAGGTTAGGAGTTTTTTTTTTTATTCCTATCGACAAGACAGCAAACCCTGTATAATCTCCGCAATCGAAAATAAGATAGCCATGGTGCAATTAGGCTATTTAATTATATGTTGACTGCCACTGATGATAAGCGTCTACTACAGTCAATCGATCGCTGCAGGGAACTGGCAAGTTAATACGAGGGGGTGAGACGAGACAGAAGAAGAAGGAGAAGAATAGAGTTTAGAGTTTTTCTTTTATTAAGTGAACCGCTTCCTGAGATACAAATATATATGTATGTGTGTATATATGTTTGTTTGTATGTGTGTGTATAAGCTAGCGTATTAAAGAAAAAAAAGCACTGCACGGGAAGGGACTTTGTCATTTGAGACGGACTAGGAAATTAAAATAAATTATTGTTCTAAACATGTCTATGACAGAGGGGTTATTTGCATATTACAATTAAGAAATGCAAACAACTATTAATGGTCATGTGATTTGATATATGCAGAAACAAAGAACCCAAAAGGGGCCATTTTCATCAATCGTTGGGTATTATAAAAGAAGAAAAATACAGAATAACAAAGACAAGGATTAGTGGGAAAAATGTTATAAATTTCTGTAACAACAGTTTTGTCAACTTTGTTAACTAAATGTTAACTTTCTGTCACTATTTTTGTCAGATGAGTATGATTATTTGCGGTAAAAGTTAGTTAAGTCATGAAATTACTTTCAAGTTAAAACTACGAAGTGAATAAAATAAAGACACATTTTCGTTTTAAAACTGTACTAATCTTACGGGTGTCACAACTCACTTAACGAGTTTTAGGAACTGAAACTGTATGAAGTATTAACAGAAAAATTTTTATTACGTAAATGTTTCAACAGTAATCAAACGCTGAGTTTGATTTAACGTTATACAATAACTCAACATGACATGCATGTTAAACAGAAACAAAAAAATGGGGTACCAAAGCTAAACGGAAGCGCATTTCACGTCACTGTGTCGTAACTATACACTGAAAACCAAATAATCAATAAATAATGATAATGCTAAAAAAATGATCTCACCGAACAAAGAAACTTAGAAAACAAGTACATGCATAGTAATACAAAATTAAATTGCCCAGGTTTGCAGATGGATTGTCATTTTTTTATAGCATCGATTTTGTTAATGTCTGTACACTTATAGGGACATGAGTATATATATAAGACGAGAGGGGGTGGTTGGTTGTAGAAATCTGTTTATTTGGAATATTAAATACCAGTATATATACTTGAAACAAACGAAGGTGAATATGAAAGTGGAAAACAAGCAAATTAAATCTTAGTGGGGGGGGGGGGGGTTTGGGTAGTACAGCTATTTTGCATACGGTAACAAATATTCTGTAGATAGCACAATACTTGTAATTGTATCAGGGTGAATACAGTCATATCTTTTTTCTTCTTGTTCATTGACGGATTAATGTTAGGAAACGTTGTAGAAAAAAATGACGAAGACCAATATGATGTGCTAATTCACTGGCAAAGAACATATAGAGGGAAAAATCTAAAAGAGTATGGTAATACTGAATGGTGTAACTTCTGTTGACATGGTGTTGACTGTACCAGCAAAAACAACATAGGCCTATCGGTAACCTGCATACGTCCGTATCATCTGTATACTTTTCTATAAAAGTAATGTAGAACCAGTCATTAAAGTAAATCATGACAAAGTTTTCCATAGACTGTCGGTCAAATAAATTTCTGCAATGTGAACAGCCATACAGAATAGCATACACAGGCCCGTATGCAGCTTTCTCACGTGGGGGGGGGGGGTCGATTTACCACAAGTGGATCATTTTCCCGATAACAATGACCAACAACAAAAACTCATTATATATGTTGCTAACGTAGGTCTACTATCATAGGCTGAGCGGAACTCCAGACCTTGAGGGGGGGGGGGGTTTCGTCCGAACCCCCTGAACCCCCCCCCCCCGGGTGCGGACCTGATACAGAAACAAAGTTATATACATCGATGAACACACTGTATACCGACTTTGATCTTGAATTAGATCCTGAAAACTGTATGCTGGAAGTAATAGGCTGGCTGGTGTAAAAAAAAAGTTAACTGAAAGTATAAATGGCTGTCGTTCCGTGTGTAGTTCTCTCTACACAATCACACTTTTGTCCATGGACATCTCTATGGAAACTTACGACACTTCTATACTGTGCCCCCCCCCCTCCCCTCGGACCGTGCTTCACCACGTGTATGTTGTCCATGCGCCATGTAAATAAGTAACGAACGTTGGAGACTTTGGGTTTTACTGATTATCCTTGAAATCGAATAATACGCATGCTCGAAGTTTATTTCTCCTACTAAGGCCAACAAATGATTGGAAAAGAATGAAAAGTTTTTAAATGTTGATAATTTGTTAGAAACTGGCTAAAAATTTGAACACCGTGTCCGTTATGTGCATGTTGGACGCTGTTCATCTTCGTCGGGCAGCCCTCCTATACAATCATACTAGATTTGTTCAGAATGAAAAGTTAATCAACGCTGGATTGTGCAATAATTGCGTGATAATGCACGATCGGTGTTAATGCAAGGGGTTCAAGAGATTGCATTATCCTACAGGTACCGCAGGCTTCAAAGTTGACTAACCTTGTTCATACTTACAAACGACGGTTTGATGAAAAAGACGAAAACAAAGAAAATTTGGGTTTGGAAATAGCCGTATTTTCATTGAAAACGAAACCAGGGAAAAAGCAAACAAGATTCACAACATGTCAACAATGTTTGTATGCGATATATAGAGAAAGTGCCACTATTGTTTTGTGTAAGATAGCAGACGACAAGACGTAATCGATCTACGTTTTCATCGTATTTATCCCCGGTAATTTTTAATCGACCGTGTTTGTGGGTAGGATGATGCACGGTCACCTGACTGAAATGGGCCAATAGGAATTGAGGATTCTTCCCAATTGTGAATGAACGGACGATTATGCAGATTTGAACAATTGTATGATCGTGTAAACTCTGTTGGTTATGTGTTTTCAAGGTATTCGAACAATGTCCTCGATTGACCGCACATGACCTTTGACCTCCACAAAAATGATAAACATCATCTTCTCATCAGTTGCTACCAATCATAAGGGTTTGCAGTTCCAACAACATTCGGACGCTCCCTTGATAGGTTTTCGTACTCTAAGCTCTGGTGACCGCAAATGACCTTTAATCTCCATGAAAAACAATAGGAATCATCTACTAATGATGGACTACCAACACACCAACTTTGAAGTTCGAGCTTGGTTTCCTTCTTGAGATATCGTGTTTACAAGGCAAGACGTCACGTACACACACACAGGCGCGCCATCACCAGCGAACAAATTCCTTGCCTGTCTTCGGCAAGGAATCAAAAACGAACAGTAAGATGCATCCCATTTATAAAGATGACAACACAAAAACACGGGATGATTTGTAACTACTTGCTTTTTCTTACCTATACGTTTATAAACGGTAGCTCACTTACTCAGCGTATAATGTACTGAAATGATAGGCAGATTAAGTTTGTTAAAGAATTCAATTTTCATGGTAAGTAAACGTAATTGTATAACACCTGATGTTGACATTACGCACGGTTTTACTCCTCCGGTTTATTGTGTATTCTTAAGTTTATAGGGAGATATTTATGACAGTGCAGCTTGATCGTTCCCAGTCTTCATTCTTTCCGTCTTTGGGTTTAAAGATTGGCTGATGAACTTGCTAACTGAACCCTGTTAAGTGGGTTTTAACCGTACTTAAATACCCAAAGTGTAAACACTTCATCAATTTTTATCCCCTGACTGAAATGTTTAAACGAGTTTAAACAAACTGAAGTTTATTACTTTCCTTCTACGTAGAAGTAAATACTTTTAACACTTTATTGCACCCCCGGTTCGCATATAACGGTTACTAGTTCCACGAGAGTTTTTACAACAGCCATTACAAACACAGAAAACATAGTTGGGTAATTCTAAACCTGCCATTAATTTGTATATTGTGGTCGGTTTGTCTGGTTCTAGCTTCCCCAGTCAACATAGAAGTAGGTCTGAAGTGTTGGAGTTCATGTGATCCATCCGGGGGGGGGGGGACAAGGAAGCCTTCGTCCACGAAGTGGGGGGAAGGGAAACCGTAATCTGATCCCCAAAAATATGTTCGAAGCAATCTTCCTGAATCTTTTGAAATACTTAAACCCAACGGTTTCACCCCCCATCTCACATCGGCTTTGCCCGTGGACCTCACTGGTGACCTAAGGGGGATCCATCGACCCCCCCCCCCCCTTGAGCACAGTTTCGAATTCATGCATACATCATATGCGTTTTCAGTCCCGGTGACCACTCTCGAACAGGAATTTGCGTTCCTTCTATGTATCGGTTCACCCACACTAACACTTATTCGTATAGCTTATGGTTATTCCTCTGTGCCAGATATGCATGTCGCAGTAGTCGTCTGCGTTCAGCAGTATTCGCTAACTTTTTCCAATATGTCAAACTTGATTCCCCTAAATGCAGCCACGTCATAACAGTTCCTTGTGAGAAAGCAGAACCAAGTTGCATGTTGTGGTATCTTTGTCGTGTTTTGCTTAACCTTTTGCAACAAACTTTGTTAACGTACTAAGACATGTAATTCAATGTAATTTGACGGACGTTCATAACTTGCACTAAAACAACGCAGTATAGATTACGTCAGTCTAAAAGCAGCCGCTCTTCTAGGGATGTTATTATTATTATTTTATGTTATCAAATGGAACAATGGATGAGCGAAAACAGATGCGACACTCCGCAAGGCGCATAAATATGCATTTATGTGTGTGTGTGTGTGCGTGCGCGTGTGCCCTTGTTTCGAGGACCGAAACAATAGATTTTAGGTCCTCTGTAGAAAATTCAATAGATTTCCCCGGTCCTCTCAAGATTAACAATAGACAGTCTATTGTTAAGGTTAGGGTTGAGGAAGAAAAAACAAAAGAAAGCACAATGCGTGTGTGTGTATATATGGCTACATTCACTGCCCATAGTGCATTGGTAGCGGCCTGGCCCACCATGGGATTTCACAATGTACTTATATTCAACGTCGACTATTCAGTGTTGAGATTTTAAGCACGAAGGGATTAAGTTCTTAGAGGTGCTCCCACCGCCTTGATAAGGTTCTCAAACCGAAACATCACTACGACGCCTTCAATTTCTTAAACAATTTATGTCCTCCGCAATAAGGTTACATGATTTGTGCTTAAGTTGGTTCTTTCCAACATTGAGAAAAAATGGGATGATGACTGAAAACTTGACGAAAAGAGATCCCCATAGCCCAAGTCAGACACCTTTTCCGAGCAGATCCCGAGGTTGTACATAATGTAATGATTGTGTGTGACTTAGTAATGTATCATCCTACGAACATGCGCACTGGTTACTCTCGAATATGTTCCTGCAACGCTGCACTTTTGTACGTACAGTCGATTTTAAGCTTTTAAATCTGGAAAATTTATCAGATAGGATGACATAAAAAAACAGATGTTGTAAAATCGCTAAGCATTTCACAACAAACCCAATGCAAAATGTACGAGGTTAAGAGATTGAAAATTGATTTACCCCTTTTGTACCCCACTGGTACCCACTGTTGCCAGTTACCCTAATGCTCACAATCTTCTACGTAACTGTATATAGTGTGATCAGAATATCTCGGATGCTCTACACTTAATTGTTGGAACTCCCAGACGGAACAATATTTTAGAATTATGGGTTACTGTTCTGTCATTATCACTCTGTGTAAGATAATGACACAACGGTTGCCTTCGTGTGGAGCCTATGAAATACGATAGCATGATCGAAATATCGAAATCCATCCAGTGTTCTATAATCTTCGCTATTAATAAAGTATATTATCATTTTCCAGATCAGTATATTAACTTGCAAAATTACGTAGCAGTTGTTTGACTACCGTCGCCGGATACGGGGTCGGTCAAACCAGAGCCGTACATAAAGGTCTGAGTGTAATCAGGGCGGTTGCAGGTTAATTTAAACGGTTCTGCAATAGCCATATAGCAGGGAGTTCATTATAAATAATAGCTCCTTTTCAGTATAGAGGCGCTATAGTTTCTGCAACGTCATCTCCAAAGTTCTGCAATAGCACAATGCCCTCAGTACATTAAAAAAAAAGAACACGACTCTCTCAACTTAGAGACAATTAAGAAATCTCCGACAGAGAAAGTTTAGGACAACTTAATTCGAAACTTCTAGTTATTAATGTCTGACAAACTGAAGTGATCAGTCGAAATACTAACAAAAAAAAAAGAAAAGATTAAAGAGAATTTTCCACAAACTGAGAATTTATATCAAATTATCCCAACTTAGTTGTGCAAATGTTTAACGATCTGCCGTGTTTGCCTGGGACGTAACCAGCTATTTAAAGGTGTGTGTGTGGGGGGGGGGAGGGGGAGGGGGAACACACACCCATGTCAACTAATCGTTCCCATTAGTGACCTCCGTCCGTGGAGTGGGTATAAGGTGAGAAAAGAAACTTCTTTGCTGTTTCGAAGGGCCTACATGCAAATTGGTATTATAATTTGCTTCTTTTTACACTTAATCATGAGATCATTCTGATTTTTATTCTCCCCAAACCAGATTCCCATCCCTGATCTTTTTTTTTTGTTTGCTCCTTTTGCTCCCCTCCAGCTTTCCACCATCGCTGTTGCAACCGCCAAATTTCTGTATGAAGTGTGTGTTGGGGGGGGGGGGGAGGCGCACTCTTCACCATCCCCTGCTAGCGAAAAAGATGATGTACGCCCCCCCCCCCCCTCCACGATAGCAAGTATAACCATGGAAGACTTCAGCTTACGCAATCTGTCCGCCAAACTTTCGTTGATCTCAAACTCAACAATTCGGTCTGTGTGGCTTTCGCATTGTTTTAACATGTCTGTCGGTGTAATCTGTGGGGAAGGAGAAAGAGAGGTTCTGGCTCTTTTCTTGTGGAGAAGGAATGGATTACATGCAGTTGTAAGAACTACTTGGTACAATTTTCTTAGCAGTCCTCCTCCAAATGAAAGATACGCTTTCATCACGTGATGATTATTGTTGAAAACTTGTCTAACATTTTCTTGAAACGTTTCCCGGTTGATTCAAAGATTTTAGTTTTACTTATGAAGTGTGCGCCACAATCTTAAAAATTGAACATTGAACTGCATTTTCTGGATTGAAAATTGAAACTTGGGGCTGTTAGAAAAACACCTGTCGTACATACATGTTCGTGGTGATTTTGACAAAACATCTCCTAGACGAAACACTGGTCCATATTTCGAAAAGTTTGTGAAAAATGCCTCTACATTACCACAACACTAGCCTAAGTGTATTGCATAAGTTCAAATCATATGCATACGAAAAGTTTCACAACTATTTTGTCCATTTTTAAGGTACGCAACATGCTGCAAACCGTGGATTTAATTGTACTATGTGCATAAATGTTTTTGTTTCTAATTATTCTGTACTTCTTCTTTAGAATTGTATCGCTTAATTCATTTAGATGGTAATAAAGAAATTTTCTTACGTTTTAGAAAACATCTTCTCACAGCCTCTGCTAAGATAAAGGTGTTTTTACGTCAATTTTTGTAACGATTTTGAATTATATCAAAATTTTAGTAATGGAACATTTGTGCACATTTGGGCTCTTACAGTATCTCTTTGCACAATGCTTTCAGTTAAAGATTAAACGCCAACATATTACTCTTTCCATTGAAGAGCTTGTTTATCTGTGTGACTGCCAAGTTTGTACCAAACATGGTAAAAATTACAATTTTCCTAACTTCGCAGATTTTTATTCATCAAATTTATCCCTTGTTTATCCTCTCAGCAATGCATGTACTCTGTTTTTTTTTTAATGCTCCAGTTAAGTTATAAACATTAACAAGAAAAGAATATAAATGCAAATGTTGGAATCCCATGTAATTGATGGCACAACCCAGATGGTCTGTCGGTCTTATCAATAGCACATTAATGATGAGCGATGAGAATGGTCACGTGTCTTGTCCTTTCTTTTGGAAAAGTTACTCCATCTTAAATGTACTCATGATACTATCTTGTAGATACATTTTGTAGTTAGGTTGTTTGTTCTCCTGTGCAGCTTAATATGAAACAAAAAGGAACAAAATGAGAGACTTCGCTCCATTTTTATCATTTCATTTTACTTATCGTTTGTTAGTGCAGAGCGGTGCCAGTATAAATTATCCCTCAATAGTTCCTATCATGAAAAGAAAGAGACATAGGCCTTTAAAAGAACGTGATTCTAATTTAACGTATGAAATTCACAACATGAATGGCCCTGCGGGCATACCATCCTTTGGCACACTGCCTGTGTGTTTTTTTATACACATCATATGCATGGCATTGGTGTTGTTTGTCCTTCGTATGTAAACATTAATAACAAGTACAGTATTCATGCAGCTTTTCAATGATTTTGCATAATACATTACAACACCACATCAAAAGAGAGAGAAAACAATGTGAACAATGTTCGGTAAGGTCATTTGAGTTTAATATGTAGGTCTTTGTTACATGGGTTCAAAGGTAAATTTGACTCTTTGACTCGAAATATGAGTCAGAAAAGTTTGAACTTTTTTTCTCGTCTTGTTTAAAAGGAAGTTAGAGTGGACTACTCTCCTCATAAAATAAAGTTAGTCTACTCTTGATAAGTTTTATTACGTTCTTAAGTCACTTGAGGGATTTTACATGAGGTTCGTCTGACTATATCATTGCACCTTTATTAGCTTTGCAAATAACAAAGTTAAACGTTCGACCTATATCCACGAAAAAAAGAAATCTGATATTAAAACGAAAACCCAAAATATATAAATGAGAGGAAAAAAAAAACTTAGGGATTCTCCACGAGCACTTAAATACCTAATGCAGTGTTACCTAAATCTGCTACACTGTTTGAGTTTACTAAACACAATGTCTTGTATGGTAGTGCTTTGTACGAAATTCGTATATAACGAGTACAGTCACTTGCAGACAAGACGGCGGAATGTTTTACCAAATATATTGCGAAGAGTAACCCGAGCGGGAGGACGAGAGGGAGGGGGGGGGGGGTATTTACGGTAAAGACATGGGTGATATTGGAGAATGGGTATAGAGTGAGATAAGGGAGTGGAGAGCAGGTGGGTGGGGGAGAGGGCATCGGTGATGAAAGCTTGAGGTGATAGTTGGTGAGAAGGTGGAACGAGGTTAGTCAATGGTAGACAGGAATTAGAAAGTGATGCATAGGCCTAATCACATCCGAAACTTCATGAAAGTGATGAATGAGTGTAATTGTGATGAATAGTGGCTTAACATTGTGTATCATTAGTCATCGGATGAGTAGAGAGTAGAACCTGTGCTGAGGTTGTTTACGCGGTCATGGGGCAATGTTAAGAGCATACGACGTGTAGGACTGTACTTCAATGTAATGAGTTCAATGAATTCCTGTATGGATGTTGAAAGTTTTGAAAAAGACCCACAGGTTTATATTAAACTTGCGATATAATACACAGTGTCTAAGCACAAACAAAATGTACAATAGACTAATAAATTAATACTGCACATTACTTTCTATTGTTGCTGTTATTTTTTTTTCTCGTTGCTTTTGCTTTTCCCTTGTTATGCTTGCTGTGATTTCCTTCCATTTTCAAAACAGAACTCATGATGATAATATCACGCCACAGGGTAATCTATTTTTTAGAGCGGTGAAAGCCCGACCGGCTGAGTTTGAAACATTTAACCGTCACTGAAATGGAGATTGTACAAAACTAAGTACGTAACTTCTTATGGAGGCAATTTTTCGTCAAAATACGAACATCGAAGTTTATTTGCTGACTGAAAGTTGCAAATGCCATCCTCGTGCTGATTTATGATCACGCCATTCTTGGAGTCGTATGTTTCACAAAAAGGTTTATACTTCTTTTTGTCCTAAAATTCATTCGACTGGTTACGTTTCGCTCAAGGAATATCAGCCGAAACATTCCTTTGCCATTCAAATTCACTGACAAGGGAGTCCCTATGGCAACTCCCTGCTCAGGCTCAGAGCTTTAATGAGTACAAAGATCTTACTTCAAATTTCAAAAGATTTATTTTGTGCTGGAGTTGCAAGGTGTTACTTAAAGATATTGAGTAAAATCCCTTACATAACTAACAGAAAAAAAAAATCACCTATGCTATTACGTTTTCGTAAATTTCAACATGTGAAACTGAGTGTCCCATGTACCAATCTTCTCCACCCCCACGTCCCCTCTCCACCCCCCTTCTACTAACACATCTCGTCCACTTTAACAGTGGCATGGGTTTTCATTCTCTAACGTGTAGTGAATTTGACATCCGGTCACAAACACGCCAGCTTCTGTTACAAAAAGGAAACACAAAGGACAAAAGAAAAAAAATATGAAAACAAAATAACCATCCATCAAATGCCCCCACTCCTCTTTCAGTGTACTTTTTAGCGAACTTTGATTTAATGTACGAACAGTAGCATATGTGTTTACTCTCATTCTTAAATGACTTCTTACAGTGTCTCCGTTATAGAAGTCTTTACTTTGTTTAGTGATATAACGTTGATCAGGCAGTGATGTAGACCCGTCAGATTCATATCAACCATCAATTTACGCTTTCTATTGTTAAAAATCTCGTCAAGCTCTAGTTCCTTTTCATTATTCTCCTTTTGTTCACCTTGGGCTCTGTCCATTTCTCCAATTATTCCCCCCCCCCCCAATTCTTTCGAAATAATAAGCAGTAACTACGTTTTTGAGATATTTTCTGTTCAGTCATTGCAGAAGCAAAGTCCCCGGGATATCACCCAGTTACAATATGGATAGAAGCTCAAGCTTTACAAGAAAAATTAGGAAAATGATGGATTAATCACGCCATGGCAAACAATGCTGTACATGCGTGCTACGAGGATACACAACTCTACTCGGTAGTGAATCCGGCTACCACATACTGAGAACCAATTTACTTGTACGTCTGTAAACGTGTACGCGTAAGTGCAATACTTTGTATTTTCCTTCGTATTCCAGTCGAACCTTTAACCCTTCTTTCTGTCCTTTTCAGTCATTGGGTCCTTAGGTCTTGTCCAGAATAGGGTACATATGGTGAGTCGTTAAGTTGTCTTACAATGTAAACCAAAAAAAAGTAAAGAACAGTATTAAACATCGTTCACTTCAATGCCACAATTATAAACGAATCTCATTAGTCTCATTATGGCTATCACAATCAACTATAGGTCAATGACAAAGAAGAGACAGGATATATATATATATATATATACATAAATAATGCAATCACTGAACACTCTTTCATACAGCCAAGGAAACTTTTAAACACTATTACAAGTACTGCTTGCTAGCAGTGTCGAAATGCGTAGCAATGTCTGCCGTCCATCATGTATCTTCATTTTGTGTCTATTCAGTTACCCCCTATAATATTTGTCATAACACGTACGAAGGAATTGGACATCCAACTATGCTGCCTTTTCATTCTTTTCAAACAGTCAACAACCCTTTCCCTCTCAGTCCGTCCCATTTAACATTGCATGATGACATAAACCTCCCTCGGTGGAAGTCAGTTATTGCTTTCGATGGGACTTCTCTCGTTTGTCTCCAGACAACCTTTATTGTAGTAGCGGTGTATTACTCTTGTCAACATTAGGGTGCATGGACTTTGAAACCGAATCCAAGAAAAACAAGAAACTGTAAAGAATTGCCAATCGGTTTACATTATCCACAAACTTTTTATCAAAATCCGTTAATAATGAGCTGTCAAAATGGTATTAATGAACCAGATGGGGAGGCTAATGGCTACCGCTAAGAAGCTTAACTAAAAACGTTAATCACTCGCTAAACACCTTTTCTATTCGATAAGATCTACAACAAACCTATGTTAAGTACTTTTGACAACAAATTAAGCATGGCTGTATCATGGTTAGTATTAGCCATCAACACGTGTAACATATTGTTGCAGTATGTTTCAAGATCTTCAACCAGAAAGACTTTAGGCTCCTTGCACACACATACGGGTAATCTACATATGTACCAGATCTGCTATATTTGTAGACAGTAACATTCACCCTTAATACTTTGCAACAAATTCCTAAAAATAAAACCAAACTATTACATCTGCCACAAAGGTTTCAATGAAACAAAGAATTTGTATTTTCACCTCTAAAAATGAAACTTTAAAACTCAGTGTTGCTCCCGTACACTGAATAGCCCACAACGGAAGTGAATTACTCATGCATTAGCCCGGACGGCACTTGTTGTACCAGGGATGTGTTATTAATAACACCTCCCTAGTAATACCAACGTCCGCAAGATATTGCTTGGATTATTTCAATCTGCGCACAGATTGTACGCTATTAACATTCGTGTTTACAACGTAATCAATTACACTCAGTTACACTCACTACGTGTTTTCTCAATATGTAAATATTCATGTTTTTAGCCAATCATCAAACGTCATGTATAAGACTCAAAAAAAATCGAGACCTTGGATCTTAGATGAGACAAATCTGAAATTCTTTGTAGGTGTTAGGGTATGTACGTTAAAAACCAGTACGTACCAACACCTGCTTGGAAGGTCATACATTAAACAGAATGGTCTCTTCCTTTACTAAACTGGGCACCCTATTATCTACAACATATGGTGAAACCAGTGATAAGCTAATTCTAAACTGATACCTGTGATCATGTTAATGCATTTTTGCTGTCGATGTGATATCACCCTTGCATTGAATTCTCAGAAATTGTATGGTACTTTATCCTTGGAGCATGTTTTTGTATCTGTATAAAAGCAGAGGTTGATTCTTTTATCCGCATTACACCTGACACTGTGACTCTGTTTTTATACATCACGATGGACGTTATTACTTCTGGGTGAGTTACATTTACTTTCAACATGGTAAAGTAAGTAATTGAATCGATGATCGTGTGGGTCTTTGTACAATGCAAGTTTGTAATTAAAGGACATAACGACCAGGAGAATAGAACCAGTCATGGGCGTCTATTTGATATTGAAAGTGTACGTGTGTGTGGGGGGGGGGGGAGGGGGACATCCGCTGGCCTAATTTTGTGTCCTAAAAGTGGTGTAAGTCATGAAGTAAGTTGGTGGAACGAAAAAGAATATGGGGGATGGTGAATGCTGACATTACTATCTATGTGGAGCGCCATCATGCGAGGAGCGTACAAGAGAAATTTGGGCTTTGCAACCCCCCCCCCCCCCACCATGGCCTGAAACGGAACTTCCCGTGTATTCTAAGCTGCATGTAGCCAGCCTTTAAATAGGGGTCTTACGTCTGCAATTTTTCAATCATGAGGAAATTCCATCTATGAAAAAATACATCAGATGGCTCGAGATAATACGTTACATACAAGTCATATAATTGAATTATGCATCCTCTTTTATGTTTTGAGCACTAGGCGAATGTTGCAGCTGAACATACTCCCCCCCCCCCTTCCCGGCAGTGTTGGAACACCTTGCTCAATTTCCCACGAAACACGATTGAAAATCGTCTGGTTTCCCGCTAGCCTTTGTGTACCTTATAACCAGGAGAAGGCCTATACGTGGTGTCCGGAGTCCGCCTTAGGACCCCAGCTGGGACCAGCTGTTGTGATTTGTGGTTTCTTCAATATCAAAATGGTAAAACAGGTGCAGCTGCATAGGTACAATAAGACTAACCCTAACGTTTGTTCTCCATTTGCATTCGTCACAAAAATGGAAAATATTTTTAAGTTGTGCATATTAATTATATTCACAGCTCGCAGCCGCAAACCCGTCGCACTCGAAACCCGCATTTACACTCCCTCTAAGAATAATGCATATTGCTGCTATATTTTTCATTTCAGGTCACAAAATCGGGGGGGGGGGGGGGACAAAAGTGTTAGCGTTCCTTCCCGTCAAAAAACGTGTCCCCCACCTCAAAAAAAAGTCGACTTCAATGGAATCAGTCAGCCACAACTTCAGTTTCAATATATAGTATAAGAACAAATTTCAAGTATAGAAGGAGGTTTTATGAGAGGGCGGTCTGATCACAACTTGCAGGATCACCCCGAAAGGTCATTCAAATCACAAATCTGACCAATCAGATACATGATCCGTCTAGGGGCTGGTGACCGTCATTACTAGGGAGGGAGATCTGACCCGGCAAATAATTTATTCCAGCCGGTGGTGGTATCCTGCTTTCCTTACAAGCCCTTCTTTGAGCAGTGCACAGTCTTCATCACTATTGGATAGGAAACATGACTATCTATGCTAATTACAAGATGGTCATGTGTATGCTTCCTTCGAAATTCTAAAGAAACTTATCAATATAAACTCAATGAGCTCCCTCAAACAATTCAGTCTCACCAATAAACATCAGCAATAGTTTATCTCCTCAAAACCTTATGCATACTTACAGATGATGCATAACCTGAATTTTTGAAAGTTTGGGTATAGCTAATATTTTGCAGCAACAAGTTAATTCATTTCTATCTGTGGAAATTTCCTTTTTGGAAAACGAAAGCTACTGTGTTTAGCAAGTTTGAATGATCTACCATTCTACGTCAAGAAATATTGGTTTTAAAAATGACACTTTTTTTTTACTTAGAAACATTTTTCTTTCACTGTGAAACAAACACAATGTTTCTCTTCTCTATGAGTGCTAGAGAATTACGTCCATTTTCTATCAAATATACATTCACATAAATGTTTACTTCACAACTGGAAAAATTAAAAAAAAACTAATCTGAAATTCAAATGGTAGAAAAATTTAGACGGATTTAACAAACGAACTTTTTGAACAAAGTGGTAACCAAATTTTTACAAAGTTTAATTACTTTTGTAATTTCTCATGTTAATAATAGTCTATTATGGAATTAGCGGCGTGACTGATACTTCTACGATCGTGTATGTTGCCCTACGATGGGCTAAAATATCCATGGTAATACGTTGTTGAGACATGCACTGCCCAGATAGTAAAGAGGGCGCTATGTCCGTACCGTCAATTCATACTCGGCGCAGGGTTGTCCTTGACGTCACATTAACTTACTCAGGGGGCAACATCTACTCCATTTAAAGAGCAGATCGGGCAAAGTGGCGTTGCCAGATGGGAGTGATCCATACCAGTACTGTAGGGCCGTAGAGAGGATCGCAAGCAAGGAATGTTTTGGTGAGTATGTGAGAAACCGTATCTATGAAAGTCACGGTGCCTGTGAACGGACAAAAGAAATATCACTTGATATTGTAATTAGAAATATCCAAAGTTGAACTCTTTTTGTCACTTCCTGAATTATACATAACTTTTTTTTTCTCTATTCGGGAGCACACCGCCATTAGACAGTGTACATCCACAAGAATAGTTCACTCTCAAGAAATGTGTCTGAACATGAGTCACGGGGAACATGTCAAGTATCAACCATGAGCCTTAGAACTTGAATGTTGGTGAACAGTTAGACGACTGAGGGAGAATATTTGAAAAAGTGGAAGGTAAAAAGTTAAGACTTCTGTCACTCGGAGAGATTTTTTCAAAGGAGATGGGGTCACCAGCCCAACTGTCCAACTCTTCAAGATCAAAACTGCTCAGTTACGATGTGGTGATGTCACACCTTTCAAGGCGGATACTACAATATGTGAGTCACAGAAGGTACCACCGTACTATCTTTCATCTACTCTAGAGAATTACTGACCTGGAGTGCTGCCGTGTTTGCATCAAGGCTTGAAGGAACAGAGAAGGAGTTCCACTGCCTTGTGCGGCAAAGCGGTTGCCTGATGATATGGGTTTCTTCACACCAGCACGTTGTGCAATAATGTTTGTAATAGAATGTTGATGTGTGACTTAGTGTTTCTATCATCAGTACACGCATTTACATGCTTAAAATTTTAACAATTTTGACACACTTGTCCGGCACGCATTATTACCAATTTCAGCGATTTTCTTTTTGGATGAGCTAGTGCACACGATTCCATTTTCTTGCCTCATCCATAGTGAAATTTGTTGCTACAGAACGGGTCGCAATGTCATTTTCTCTCTAATGCTAACATTATACTAAAGTAGTTCTATCCCGTTCTACCCTGGCAGCCAGGAATGGAGGACTCACGGGGCAGCGATGGGCAGCAAGGCGTCTTCTTGTCCTGAGAAATATCACTGGGTAATACATCAGTTAGTTTTGCAACTGCACCGAAGTGCCCTTTTCAAAGAACTGCCCCGTCACCCCGAAAGGCTCCCCTGGTTTTACCTGGTTCTAAAAAAGATGTACAAGAACGGGCTGTAATCACCGTAAAGTGTACGGTGGCCCAATAGGGACGAGAAAAAAACCAAAAAAACTCCCTGAAAAGTCAAAATTTTAAATTTTAAAGTCAAAATTTTGACTTTTTAAAGTCTAAATTTTTACTAGACGTTATCACGCCTCTTCGTGTTACTTAGCAAAATCGAGGGCGCCCATTAAACTTGATGTTTTTACAGGGGGGTTTGCTTGAGTAACAACGATAGCACAGCGTCTAGAATTTCTGAAGGAATAGGAATATAGGTGTAGTCAGGGATTCTCAAATGCTGCACTTAATGTTACCCGGGTCTTGACAAAAACTGAATGGGGGGGGGGGGGTGACAAGGATAATGGGGGGGTGACAATGATATATTTCCGGGCAAGCACGCCTGTCTATGAAGCAGATTGCATATTAGCTAGTTGTTAGTTGTTTACTACGTCCACTGCGTTCATATAAGATTAGAACACACTGGACAACATAACAACTTATTGAGAACTAGTTTGTTGTGATGGGGGAGGGGTACAAAGGTTCCATTTTTATGCTGGGGTCTCCTGATTATGTGTTTCTTCTTTTAAACAAGTATACAGTGCAAGTTATCAGACAAAACTGATGATCCTGGCATGCACTTTGAGTGTTGGCCATTCAGTGCGTGGTTGTCATGTAAAGCTAACGCTTTCCATTGGTTTGATGTTTGTGTAATGACGACATAGTCGTGCAAAAAGTTCGGTCATGAACTTTTCAACCTTCCCTCATTTTCTCTTCTTTTCAAAATTTTCTTCTCTTCTTTGATACCTCGGTCCGCTACTATATATTTGTAATGAAAGTGCCTCATTGCGATCAGGCCCCTCCAACATAAAACTCACCCAAGTATTTGGTCCTGACGGGCTTTCTCTATCCTTTTATCCTTTGCTCGGCGGTTTTGAAACCAGATTTTAATCTGCCTCTCTGTCAGGTCCAGCTCTCTAGCCATCGCCAGCCGTTTGCTTCTGGAGACGTAGATGGAACGTTCGTATTCCTCTTCCAGAGACGTAGTTTGTTCTACAGAGAAAGTTGTCCTCTTCCTGCGGTTGTTTGCAAGTCGTTTTCGTCTTTTCATTACTATCGGAAGAAAGGAAGATCTTTTGCATTTTATTTTTTCAATGAATTCATTTTCTTCAATAATCGGAATGACAGATATGACAGAAATTCGTCCCTTGTGATCTTTCTAACTCGACATGCCAACGGAGTCCAGTGGTAAATGGATGTGCTAAAGACGCCTAAATCTCCTTTGCCTCGATTTTCTTGGTTATTTAAACATCATCGGATGGCAGTTTCTGTAACTTCTAAACTGTTCATGAGGCACAGACAGGCACTCCTGATTTTATAGTCAACAGCATTGACAGGCACTTTGGATTTTCATGCAAGAACTTGCGGGTGGAGGTTGCCTTACTTGCGACCTTGCTACATACCGCCAAACATTCCGTAGATGCTAATACAAAAAGTTCAAACTTAATAAAACAATATTTGCAAGACACCCTAATGGAATATTTTTAAAAGCTTGAAATAAGGGTATCATCATATTTTTCACTATTTTCCGTTGTCCCGTTCTCACAATGTTTGGAAGTTGATGGAACGAATATAGGGAGAGAGAGAGAGAGAGAAAAAGAGAATGTTGTATACATTTCCAGACTACGTATTATTTTTCTTCCCTGTCAAAATCATGTAAAGAGCAAAATGTTTCACAGTATCGTACACCGACATGCACATAACCACACACACACCACAGCATAAATAAAACAAAGCCTTTGTGGTGTATGTTCTATTAAGTTGGAAAAGTGGTCATTATATGACTTTCTAAAGAAAACTTCTCTCAACCTTTTAATGCATTGTTAGTGCGTTGTCATGAAAAAAAAATACCAAATCAATGCAAATCATTTCTCAGTTCAATCTAGTATATTCTTGATAAACAACAACAACAACAACAACAACAACAACAACAACAACAACAACAACAACAACAACAACAACAACAATAAAAAACGAAGCACTCACTCACGTCCGACCTCACACACATACACACACCATCACACACGTACATAAGGCCCTAAAAGAATAACAAATGCCAGAGAAAGGGAGAGAAAGAGAGAGAAAAAAAAACATTCCCGATCACTAAAAATGAATGGGTCAAATTGTCTGTATCAAGGATTTTGTAACCATTGTACCTTACATTATTCTCGACCTTGATACTCATCTCAACGTTTTTGAAAAAAAAACTGTTTTCCCTCTCAAGTAATAACGAAAATGAGAAAAGAGTAATATATAGCTATAGTGGTTCAAGAAAAAACTGATTTTAATAATTGTACTCCCCTTTATGCCTTCTTGTTGATTTTAACTTTATTTTTTTATTCTTTTTACGTTTGCAAACTTTTGTTCGAATAGTTAATGTGGATTGAAAAGTAGTTTGAAATTATAGGTACCTATAACAGTTTTTGGGAGTATGAGTATTGTATGGTCAGTCAACCCTACATGTGCCTTATCGTAATGGTTAAAAAACAAATCTATAAAAAAACTTACTTTGAGAATGCAATATCCCCTCAAATTTTATTATGGACTTGGACGAAAGCAAAATTTATATTTATAAGACCAGATAAGAGCAACTTTATTTAACCCCTCAGGGGTAACTGAATGCTGGCATAAACACATGAAACAGACAACACTGCACACGAACAATCTTACAAAGTAAGTAAGAATGAGGAAAAATTCACACAGATAAAGGAAACAAAACAATACAACATATCAAAAGGATAAAATAGGATAAATGGGATAAAAACGTCAACAAAGGGTCAAAGGCTGCAGGATCAAAAACGTCTAAAATTCAGATGTGTGGAGTTTGATGCATTGAGGGATAAATGAAGAGAGATATCTATTAGTACAAGCACAAGGCAGTCTTATCCTACTACTTCTGGATATCATTGGATTATTAATAATTGCATGAAGAGGATGGTCATCATTACGTAAAACATTGTTTAGTTTGACTGGGAGAAGCTCATGATAGGACGTGGCCATGGTTGGCTGATGAGGTATCCCAGTTACACCGCTCGCCGCTTGAATTATCATTGTGCCCATACGATGTTCATCGTCCTTTCTAACATATACCACTCCACGATACGAGATTATATTTCCAAACCCCACAAATAACAGATTTATAAAACATGGCAAGAATTTTTCTTTGGCCATGAAACCTGTTCATTGCACTCAGACAATACATCCTAGAGTTAACTGTTTTTTTAAATTCCAGAAGAATTTTGTAGAACTTTGTGTACTCAAGATGTGAGTGTAACGTTTCTAAACTACGTTATGTGAAACGGCTTCCTCAGCCGCCTTTGAAGAATTTAATTAGTAAACAATTCATTAGGAACCTCATATGTAGTCACGGTGAGGGATGGATGAGGGTGTGTCTCAGAACAGTATATTCTGCACATATTCGGCCTCTCTAGAGAAATCGTGACAATCAAAAGTGTTGTAAAACTCATTTAATTTGTTTGCATAACCAACCGAAGTATCTGGTAAATTAGATGATTCACTTCATCATTTTCATACCAGCCCAGACTTGTTTCATATCATTTACAGTGATATTTTGCTCTATTTTGCTTTTATACAATTCGTTTCCTTTCTAAAACCTCACCCAGTTCCTTTTGAATGAATTTAAGTTCATCTTTGTTACTCTGACCAAAAACTCTCTCCTTCCTATTTGTTAGTGACTTAATTTCCCTCGTAATCCGTGGCTTATAATTTGGGTAGACTTTAGGCCTAATTTGTTTAGTTGGCACAATACATTCAAAACAAAAAGTTTATATATTCTATATTATTACATTATAAATTTTTTGTGCAAGTTGATCTATCCCTTGAACGGTGTTGAGGAACAAGTTTCAGTCCGTGCGTTCTAAGGTATCCCTTAGGTATAGTCGATTGCCTCACGACTCCATTGCTTCACGGTAAGTATACCTTAGAGGTGCCTGCCTCTGGACAATAGGTCGGTATTTTGACGATATAATAGTCAAGTCACGATCTGATCTTCCCAGCTTGGTCATAGGTGATGCACGGTAGGCTGCGCCTTTACGTTAGAGTAACAAAGATCCAGGGTTGTGTCTTCACGAGTAGAACACTGTACATGCTGATAGTAACTAGTACTGGTTTTCTTCCGAGTAGCCTACAGTTGGTTAAAGTCACCATCAATAACAATGAATGCATTCGGATATGCTATCTCTAGTTCTTATATAATAGCGCGTATTTCACCACGCCACGGCTTTGGCAACATTGCGATTTGGTACATAAACTGAGAGATGGATGATGAATTTTTTTCATTTATACAAGCTGTCTTTACATCATCTACATAATTTTCTGCTTTTCATCTACATTGTTTTTTTTTTGTTTGTTTAACAAGAAACTTAATTCTAAGTTACTCAGTCTCAATGAAGCTTTGGTACAAATTTGAAAAGTGCTAATCGAATAGAAAAGAAAATTTTGGATTCAAGAGTATGTAACAAAATAACCTATGACATCCTTCGCTCGACATGTAGACACTGCGCTCTCCTTTTTCAGTAATTTTATTCTAAAAGGACGGGACTGAAATAATTTACGACTTACACGATGTGCACATAAAATTGTAAATTTATTTTCATCAAGTCAAAGAAAGAAAAAGAATTTTGATCTAGAATGGCTTTCGGCTGCATACGTTTTTTTGTAATTGATATTTAGATGTTCTTGTAAATATTCATTTTTTACTGCAAACAATGAACAATGAATAAAGCCAACAAAGGAAGATTTCGAGAAAGATCGCAACAATAAATTCTGCCAGTGAATATAACAATAAACCGGAAAATGTAATTTTGTCTCTTTTTTTTTTTTTCATTTTCAACTAAATTTACAGGTCCCTTTTTACTATATGAATATTATTACTACAGTATTTATTTTATGTATGCAAATTTTTAACAAGTTACAATCATCAGTTTCTCATATTTTACATTAATTAAAAAGGTTCAAATTATGCATATGTCAAAGTATTGTGTTCTACCGCAATGAATTCCTGTCTGACATGTGTTATTCTAATTTTCAAATATGTGAAATCTTGTGAGATTTAAGATGCTCGGAAGTCCTTGCATTGAAATGCCTATGGTTTTCCCTTACATCGCAAAGCTTATATATAGATTCCGCAATTGAATTTGTAGACTATACATGAGATCTAATGCTGAAAGGAATTATGTCTTTTACAGCAAACATATTGCGTAACTTGAATGAAGGAGAAACAACACTTAACATCAATATTTTTACAATACGATCTAACTAATTGTAGAACTTTGTTTTGTGTATCACTAGATACTTTTCAAATTCTTTGGATTTCTAGGCATCTTAAATCTGACAAGGATACACATATTTACACAAATATCAGCAAATCCCCAAATTGCACTCGCAAATGCTATCATAACTCTTTCAAAATTATCGAATCAGCTTCCACCAAGCGCCAACTCCAGGCAAAAGAAATTCTGCACATCAGTTGGGAGAAACCATCTAATAAAACAGCTCAACAGCTCAACAGCCCATTGTTCTCTTTGTTCCATTAATCTATACTTTTCCCATGCTTTTTGTTCAATTGTTACAAATTTCACTATTAGAGTCCATCAGAATCTTTTGAAACAAGTCGTATTTTCCTTACAAATTTGTTCAACTTGTTATATGCATGCATTGTTTAAAATCTGTGGTACTCACTGTGGTATATACTTATCTGTTATTCGCCATGTCATATTCATTTACCGATACGTAAAATATTTGTTATTGGGCAAATGACAGCATTCGCTTGTCACGCTTGTTCGAAAAGTGTAAAAACTGTGTGTAATATTTCATAGTAGCATGCATATCTGCTAATTGAATTATTTAAATACTGACCATTAATATCATAATGATGTGAGATGAGTGTGACATGTCATTATTACTTACCTTTATCCTATATATTAGCTAGTTTAATTCGTATAAGTGAAATTGTCGTGCAATTTATTTATAATGTTACAATTTACGCCATTTTTTAAAAAATTTATTACAATTTTTACGACACGTAACATCACTCGCTCGCAAAAAGAAAAGAAGAAGAAAAAGTGGAGACAAAAAGTTCTCCGCATATCTTTGAATAGTAAGATTGAACAATACATTCTTTAAAACCAAGTTTACGAGACTTCTTTTGGAACTATTGTTGTTGTTATTTTACTAGTTGGTATTATGATTTATGAATTTACTCAATTCAGAAATAGTTTCACTCAATACTTACTTTTAAGTGGTAACCTAGTAAAAAATATTTTTCAAGTTAAATAGTTAATTAGCGTTTTCTTGAACGTGTTTTATATGACGATACCTGGAAATAGCCTATATGATAATAAAATGAATTTCTCATAAATAAAAAATTAAAGTTTGCGGTAATGGTACACACAAAATTAAAGAGTAAAATGATAACATGATTGAAAAGTACTGATTAATACTGTATTAAAAATACAGTATTAGTAAAA
The DNA here is from genome assembly GCA_021234535.1 of Stichopus chloronotus. NCBI lineage: Eukaryota > Metazoa > Echinodermata > Holothuroidea > Aspidochirotida > Stichopodidae > Stichopus > Stichopus chloronotus. The sequence continues at coordinate 9,411,182 of CM037835.1, forward strand.
TACTGTATTAGTAAAAAAATACTATTTATTGTTAAGAATTGGATTTGTTTCTGGGGTTATGGACAAAATACATAGGTAAATATTTATCATTTATGTATGCTATATTTCATGGTATAATACACTTTCGAATGCTATGATATAATTGTACTCACGAACACTGGCGCGTGGTGGTCCGAATACAAACGAAGTTTCCAGTAAATCTCGCAACTTCCCGGGAACGCATAGATTCACCGAGGGAAGCCCTCCCATTAGAACAGGGTTATACTCGAGTTTGTTTGCGAATCGAACTGGTGCCATTTCTCTTCGCTCTCCCTGCCAGATATCAGGCTGGTAGGTCCCTTTAGGGGTCGGCAGAGGAATAGGCTGGAGCTGACCCGATGACGTCATTGGTAGGGACAGAGAAGAAGAGCCTCTGCCGACGTTAATCCTCTGTCGGTTCAAAACGATTGGTGTGAAAGCCGAAGACATTTTGCCCCCAAATTATATATACCAAAAATAATAGTCAATGACCAAAGTAAATTTAACCGAAGTATTCACCCCCAATAAGATAAGGTTTGTAAAAAAGAGTAAACTTTCAAATTTCGTTTATTAGGAAGAATGTTCTATACAGAGACTGTCCTCGTTTTTGTAACAAGTCAGAAATGGAGATGAGACCAGCTGGTCAGCTATTTTGATGCAATCTCGTTATAGTCCCCCGAGAAAACGAAGAGTTATCACTGCAGTGTGCTGTCATTAAATTTAAGGCTATAAACCCCGCCTCAACATCCATCTCCATTGATTTTCAAGAAGTTTCTGTCATTCTCTAAATACTTCAAGAAAGCGAATGAATAATTAGATGCTCAAACTTAAAACGTTTAGTGACGAGCAGCTGATTTTTGAAACACGAAGCCTATAAAAATTGATGAAGATGAGAGAATAGAGAAAAAAGTACTTTGGTAGTATTTTTCACAACCAACAAGTTGTCATTATTATTATTATTCATTTTTTTTTTGCCATTTTCATTGATTTCGGGCCAATTTACTTTCACCTTTAAACTCGAGATAAACAAAACATTGACATCATCATTATTGTTTTCTTGTCATCTCTATAAATTATATACATATCCCTTTTTTGCTGGAGGCGTTTCTTGCGATACTTTAATCTTGTAAATAAAATCGAAGACGATTTCTTTGAATAAATTACGGGGAGAATAGGAGTGCCTTTCCAACACAACAACTGTACTTACTAACCGTGTTTATAACTTTTGGCAGGTGATAAATAAATTAACTGCACTTGCTCTATAAATGCGAAATGACTCTGGCTGGGATTCTGGTGCAGGGCGCAATCTCGCGTGCAGATTGATTAAGAACTATATGTTTTACTTCCCGTCTTTTATGGTTCCCGTCGGATCAAAAGCATGCTGGGGGCATGATAAATGATGCTATGAATGCAACCCCGAGGCATTTTTACATGATTTGCTTCTTTTTTATCTAAGCATGCCCCAGGCGCGACATGTAACGGCAATAAATAACGCAAACATTGTGTTAATTACAGACAGTGGCAGGTTATTCTTTCTTTCACACATTCAATCTTTGAATCTCATTTTCCAGCTATAGCGTGTCAGAATCACGTGCCAGTGTTCCTCTTAACTTTTTTCTTCTCTGTTTGTTTTGACCTTTTGGTCCCATAGATGCCAATTTTAGCATAAAAATGGTAGTTGCCCATATAATGTCGATCAAAATCTGTGCTATTCAATATTGATACTAATCACAATGATGCATGCACGATGCATGTCTTCCTTCAATACGAATGGATGGATTTCTCCGTTTGAATGAAAGGAACGACTGTACTCCAAGACTACCAAATAACGAGCCCTATAGAGGGTTTTCATCGCAAAATATTCAAAAGATCACACCAAGGTTCTTGACGTTCTTACGTTTTAATTGTAGGAAGTAGAGGAATGTAATAGAAAGGATTCAGTAGATACTCTGTGGAAAGACCGAAGAAAAGAGTATCGAGAGGAGGTTTGTTCAGTCTGCACGATGTAAAAGCAGCCCATTTTCCCTCACCTTTATATACAATCAAAAATGTATCAACGATTAAGGATTACCAGATTATGGGAAGACAACCGTCATTTACGAATGGTATGGCAACCGATTTCGTAAACACACACAAATAAATATTTATTCTGGACCCATACAGCAAATGTGTTATACATATTCCTTTATCTGACGTTGAACCTGTGGAAAAAGTTACAACACTGGCCAGATAAAGGCCTGTTAAGCTAAGGGTAAAGCCTGTAACCCCCTCCCCCCACACATTGTTACGCGCTAATCCTGACTGAAAATGACAGAACATATATGTGTGCCGGCATACTGAACAAAAGGTCATCGAGTATGCGTATGCTTGGGTGGCTATGTTGGTTACGTCACTCACCCGAGGGCTGTAGATATTACTAAAGCAAACGGATCGATCACGCTATGTAAACTATTGCCTAATAATGATCAAATCCCAACTGTAACTGGTCTCCGCAATTAATAAACGGCTCATTAACCTTCTTAGTATATGCCAACTCAGTCGGCAGGTGCATGGAAAAAGAAATTCTGCTACGAGTCACTTAAAATGTTAAAGAGGTAGTCCTCATCTCAACAACTAACGCGGGAGATGAATTGAGTCGTGCTTTCATATGCAACCAGGATGACGCTACATGGGGCACCTGGATGAGGCTTGTAAGTGTGATTACAAAATCTTGAGTACCAGTACAAAGTCTTAAGTTCGAGTACCTGATTTCAAGAGTCTATGAGAACATGCCAAGTTAAAAAAAAAAATGAGTTCGAAAATAAAGCCTAACGTACATGTAAGAGTATAAAGTAAAATTACTTTACAACAGGTTTGCATGGGTACAATCCTCAAGATGTATAATGTTAAAACCATGGAAAGTATTTCACTTTATTTATTTAGACGCATGAACACTGGTATGCCAACATGAAGTCCTTTCATATCATTGGTTAACTTTGTGTGTAAGCTTCTAACGACTTACTTATGCTGCACAATTTATTACCTGTTTCAAGATTCCATCCGACCCCTTGCAATAAATATTGAAAACAGTTACAAGTAACACGATAATGTGTTTTATTTCTTTGACAGAAATATACAGAGTATTATTTAAGAAAATGAACGACAGATAAGTTAAATCAAGGTATGAAACATGTTGCTAACCATGAAGTACATTATCATTGAAGATATAGTGGGCGAACTTATGTCCCAATAAGGCTCTTCTGACTAATTTTTCTGACCATTATACTTAGAACATTATGTAAACGTCTACCCTACATGTTTACTAACACAATTAACAGTTTTTACTGAGTAATGGTCCTCATTTATACGCTGTTAATATACAGCAGAATTGGCTGAAACGTCGCAACTTCTTAGAGGTTCCTGCCTCAAATGCGAGTTTCATGCTTGTGAGTATCTGCCGGTATTACTAGGTTGCAGATGTTCACGGAGGGTATAATAACTTGTGATAGGGACTAAACATATCCTCTGTAGCCATACGAAATCTCTTTTCTGTTGATTACTTAAGGGAGTTAATTTGGTCAAGGATTTCTGACGTTAAGTGAGTGTCTATACTAGCAATCTTCAATGCATACTTGTTCCAGATTAAAAAAAAAAAAACAGAGTACCTTCCTCAACAAATACCGGTGCTTATTCTGTTTAAGGACATCCTAAGGGCTGAATTATTTTAATAATTTCTTTGTGAATTACATACTTTAGTAAACAAGTACTGCATACATCCCTGAAGCATTGTGGTCCTCTTTTATTCAGTAATATTTTCTATTTCATTTTGGTATCATATCATAGCTTGATTATACACTGATACGGAACACAGAATGTCACACTATAATAGCGCCTCAACATTTGGAAAGAAAAGATCACAACGTTTTGCAGGGTTAAACTATCACGTAAAGATTCACAACTATATATTTTCTTGTTTTTTTTTTTTTTCCAGATGCATAAGACATCGTTCATAGACATGAACCTAAAAACTATTTAAGGAACACGGTATGCTAATTTATGATCATGACTGAAAACAGTGCCGTGCATGCAATTTAAGCAATGTAGATATGTCGGAATTAAAAAGGGTTGAAAGTTAACGTGTTTAAACTATGGCAGGTGAACTCTTTGATATCCCTCCGGTTTGAATATTATGGGCATTAAATCATGCATGACGTCATTTGTAACTTTACAAAATTAAATAAATAAATTTTTGAATTAATAATGTCAGTTTTATATCAATGGATGGTCAAAAACGGCTATACGCAGAGTAACGGTATAAGGAAACGTTACCCGCTGGGCAAAAGAATAAGTGAATCAAAATTAATCAGATTTGGTTATGCTTGAGTGGACAAAAATGGACAAAAATATGAACTTATGAAACATATGAAGCTTTTGCACGTAGCCTTGTTACAGACAAAAGAAGTGAAAACTAGTACTGCAACACCCATGGTAAGGAGAGTAGACGAGGAGAAAGATGACATGGGGGGATGGAGAGATTCAATGGTTGGTTAAGTATATCATCTAAATTCAATCAATCATTTTTTAGGCTTGACTTAAAGATTTCATTTAAATAATCCATATTTTTGTGTATATATGATATCTCTAAACAATTTCATTTGTATGTATATTGCGAATTAAGTTTTTTTTTCCTTTCATTGGTGAAAACCATGTCTCGGCAGAATGCTCTATCTGAAACTTATGATTTGAAAGAAATATCATTGCGAAAACAGTGGTATAGGATATAACGGTGATATGCTCACATGTCTACTTGAATGCCATTTGTACGCAGGGCCGTAGCGAGGGTCATAGCTTTTAAGGGTTTGTGAATGTCTAAACCTCGGCAGTTTCGAACACTAGGAATAGCTTATCAGGAGGGGATCCAGAACTTTATACAAAGGAGGGGGTGCTGTCTGGCCCAAAAAGGCACTATCAAAAAATATGGGGGGGGGGTCAGTGTCAGTTTATTCTTAAATTATATATTACGAATTAAAATGTGGATTGAAAAAGGTCAAGCATTTTCATAGGGCTGGATGGTCTTGTTCTAAAATGAGGCTCGAGCATCTAATGGCTTTCGTTTTTAAATGCTTCCCATTCTAGGATATAATGGAATTCATCCCCCTAAATAATTATCGTCCTGACATAAATTACAAATTCGGTTACGAAATACAATATTGTGACATCTGCCTGAAACAACGGGAATATTGGTATATTGGTATTTGTACTACGAAACTTATATATCGATAACTTCGATTTCCGATGTCGAGGACCTTCAGATACTTTTCTGAAGATGAGTAACGGCAGGACTATCCAAGAGGAGCGATACCATTGGTTGACGCTATATCTCAGAGAACTTTGACCTTTCAAACCACCAGCTGGCACTCAGGAAACGGCAATGCAAGGATGTACTTCGGGCTGCATCTATACATAACCGTGAAATAGCGATAATCAATCCATGAAAAAAAAAATGGTGATGCACATCAGATGGGTTTGAGGCGATACAAAAATCATAACGAATTTCGCATCCTCTTTCAATTTTTCTTTGCTTACTTGACAAATGTTTTTGGACTGCAGGCACGTAGAACTTTTGGGGGCAGATATTTTTTTGTCGAATTTTGTTTGTTAATAATTAATTTAGTTTAGTAGAAAAAAGTATCAGGAGGGACAATTAAGTCCCCACCTACGACCCTGAAAAAAAAACACAAAAATTAAACCCCTGTGACAAAGCCTAAAGTACTTGTCCAGTGCATTTTTAAACCCATTTACACTTCTCACCATCACTACATCCACAGGCAACCCATTCCACTCATTCACTACCCTTTGAGAAAAGAAGTAACGACGAATATTGATCCTACTTTGAACCTTATGGAGTTTAAGACAATGACCTCTAGTGATTTTTATCTTATTAAATGGATCACTGTCTAAATGGAGCGCTACCAAAAGTTCAGCGTTTACGTACAAAGAAAATTTTGGGTTTTGCAAACGCCTCAATAACAGGAATAGCTTTTTTCCGAGTGTCCTAAACTGCATGCACCTAGCCTTAAAATGTAGGATATCGTATGCGTAGCCTAATTTGAAAAAAAATCTACATATACAGGAACTTCCTGCGAAACGTCACACGGCGAATGGTTCAAAGTCCCACGGAAGAGAAGAAGAGACATGCAAAAAAAAAAAACCATCTCGGCAAAATGACAATTTTCGAAAAATTGACATTTTGACCTACCAGGTAACTTGAGATGCAATCTAGTGCAATATTTGACGTCTTTTGAAGTCATAAAATGTTCTAGACTGAGATAAGAAAAACTTCAACGTTTCTCTCTCAGATTTATTTCCGACTATCGTCGCTCCTTGACAAAAATATGGAAAATCCATATGCTATGTCAGATTTACTGAAAAATGTTTGAGTTATCAAGTATCTTAGATACAATCTAGAGCAATGTTTGACATATTTTTATGTCATAAAATGCGCTAGGACTAGAGTATGAAAAATTCCAACTAGTGCTTCAGATTTTCCAACTATCGTCGCTCTGATACTTTTTTTTCTGGGGGTGGGGTGGGGGGGGGGCGTGCATGTCTCTTACGTAGTAAATCAAAGGGCTGCCTCTCAAATAGAAGTCTGTTTAAAGGCTGTAATGCATCACCCCAGACAGTTGCAATTCTCCCAACCACCTACCTCCAGTCCCTCCCTCAGCCTGTCTTAAAATCCACCACATGTGTAATCAAAACAATGGATCCCTGTGTACGCTGTGTAATATGAGCTGCTCTGCATCTTTCGAATTTGCTGTCAATCTAAGAGTACTGTAACTTAGAACCAGTTGAGAATTTTCCTTTCAGGGAGGTAAAAATATAGCTTAGGGTGATGCAATACAGCCTTTAATCCAACTGTCAGCTGTGACGCTGTGATTTTAGGGCATCTTTTGTCTTACACTATTATAGCAGATTCTGTTTTGTCCATTATCCGATTATCGCACCCAGTAATGGTCAACCAGTGAAATTTCAACTCAGTTTGTCTTTTCGCCGCCAACTTTGTCTTTTAATCTGTTGAAACCATGAGCTTATCTTTGAGGTAGGTCCTTATTAAAATGTATTATCCCATATCATGTTTTTCTTTTTAACATAATAGTTAAGATCAGAGGATACACCAAATTACTTGCTAACGCTAGCAGCACAGCAACGTCTTCACTGTAACTTAGGCATATGGCCTAAGCTAGCCTAACATTATGGTACTGTAGGCTTGTAGCCTGTACTGTAGTACTGTAACGGAGGAATGTTAGTTTTACTTAGCAGCTGTGCTTGACTATCCCAAACTAGTTCAGAATTTCAATCCTCGAGTGTTGCTTCTGGAGCCATATCCAGCTTAGGTGCCTTCTTGAATTGACCACTCGTACGATATGGTTCTAGTGTAGCAAATGAATAACCATGGCCTTGAAACGTACAGTAGTCGCAGTATTTACCACGCTAAGCAACCAAACAAGTGTGGAGGAAGCCTAACTTTATGGTTTATGTATATTACAGTAGCATGGATGGGAGTAACTGCAGAATACCACGGTCAATTTTGGATTAATACTTTCGTAAATCATGGAGTCACAGTGGAATGATCTTGTGCGTATTATAATGATACTGTGTTCCTAGATCACATAGGTAGAACTTTGATCATTTTAGTTCGATGGGGAAGACCGTGTCCCAAGCGGAGGCACGGTCGTAGTGCCACGGTGAGGAAAGACACATGATTATGACGTCATGTTACAGTAAATGATTGTAGAAATTTGATCATTTTAGGTTGATGAGGGAGACCGTGTCCCTGCAAGCAGAGGGACGGTCGCGGTGCCACGGTGAGGAAAGTCACATGATTACAATGTTGATCATAAGAGAAATTTGATCATTTAAGGTTGATGAGAAAGACTGTGTCTCAAGCGGAGGCACGGTCACGGTGCCACGGTGAGGAAAGTCACATGATTACAATGTTGATCATAATGTATGTACTCAAAGGGCTTTTTGAGAACGATGCAGCCACAACGGTCACTTCCACATACTGTATGTTATTATGATAACATGTGCCATGGTGAGCCCTGTCTCCTGACCGCGACCGTGCCTCCAGTTCCACGGTGGAAACCGTTTGGGCCGTTGTATTCTGCAGATGTACCCATGGATGCAGTCACCGGGTTGCTATGCCCATTTCGTACCGTTGCTAACGTTAAGGTAATTGGATTACGTAACCTTTGCAACGCACATGGCGGATTGTCCTTGGAGCTCACCAAGAAAGAGCAAAAATTCAACATTTTGAATCATTCGAATCTCACAATTTACAGCAAATTGTCTCTTAAAACTCAGTCAGAACATTGGGAACACATGATCCAAGAGTATGGCCCAATATAATCGTTTTAAGTTAGATAAAACGCACAAAAATTTGATCCAAACGAAGGTTGCACATCTCAACACACTCGCGAAAATTTTCCCTCTTGATCGTCGAAGAAAATGTCGAAAATATCCACAATGGAAATCTCGAACGTTATCATACTTCACATTCACAAAGGTAATTGAGTTTTCCACATAAAAATGACAAAAATGATAACAAAGGTGCCGTGATGCACTTCCCTGACAAGTTTTAAAATCTTTCTCTGGTTGCTAGGCCTACACTGCTTCTTTCCTACTCCATATACGTACTGTATACGTACTACTGATACGTAGGTCCACACACAAGACATACGCTACCCACAATGCAATACTGTAAACTACAATCTTGGACAAAATTGTTGGGACACTTTGTCTTATGTTGCAAATATAATACTGAATTTTAGGTGAGAGGATAACATGAAACCCCGTGCCCCTTTCCAATGTTGCGCTATAGAAGTGAATGTACCCTTTGAACAGCAATACTATAGCCAACATTGAACGGGGGCGCGGGGTGTCCCAAGGTATTTTGTCCAAGATTGTCTGAGTTTTTTGGGAGCAATTTTGGAGCGAAATTTCGAAAGAAAATTGAACATTTTTGGACAAGGTGCATCATAAAAATTAGTTATCGGGGCCTATGGGTCTGGGGATTTTCAAATGAAAGTATTCTGAATTTCGACTATGAACATAACAAGTTTAATTTTAATTAGGGGGGTTTATTTGTATATGTTTTGTTGGAAAGGAGTGATCATGAATAAATAGATTGTTTCATGGTTTTGTATGCGGACAGAAATAGTTGCATTTAGAAATAACATTGATGGGCAGCTGTTGCGTTGCGTTGCAACAGGAGTGTTACTGCAATTGTAAAATGCTGGTAGGAATCCCAGTTCTAATATATTCTGAAGTAGCTTCACGTTCTACCAAAATCCGTTAAAGTCAGAACTGTAGATTCAGCTTAATATTAAAATAAATGGTAGAACGTTAGTAAAGGCTGGTTTTTTACCTTTTCGGCCGCTAAATCAAGATTTGTGACTGCAATTTTTACTTTGCATGAAGCTGGTAACATATGTAATCTTCAGTCTTGTAATCTACGCAATTTTTCCATGGGTTGCTTAAATTTTCCTGTCAAAACATTTGGTAGAACGTGGGTTTCATTAACCTATACTGTCGGACGCTGTTGTTAGGTCTAAGTCAGCTTGGATGGGGAGGCCGGGGTTTGATTTACGGCATGACCATAGTGTTTTTCACTGCTCAATTATCCACTTATAAACTCAAATGTCTGTCAACTTCTCATTTTTCATTCATTCATGTACAGCATAAGGTAATATGTATATATGTATATTAACATAATGATATAGCTCTTACAACAAATATGTACTCTGAAGTCCGTTGAAACTGCTTAAAATGACTGACATATTACAGTGCACCATGTACAGTACAATAGAATGGGTGCCACAATGTCACTGTTATGTGAATATGAGCAAATGTCACATTTATTAAATTTGTATTTTTAGGGGTTTGTTTTGTATAATGATAGTACACTTTTTCACCCAGATTAACCTGCAAGTCAGTCCTAATAGACATTAAGTGTAGTTACTTTAATACCAGACACCACGTCATCACTGTGAACAATTTGAATAAATAAGACATATACATCGATCTTCTTCAACGGACCACTAACATGTTATTTTTTTTGGGGGGGTGTTTTTTTTTTGTTTTTGTTAGTTTTATCAGAGTTTGAGCCGAAAGTATGTCAATTGTATCATACAAAATGTTTTAAAGTAGTTTCATGGTCGACAAGATGCATTGGAGTTATAGTGTTACCTCCCCAATGACTGCATTTTATTTAGCACATTTAGTGCAAATACATCAATTTGACTGACTTATTCCTCCCCTTACTCCGTAAAAACATTGACAACATTCACACAATAATATTATTACAGTAAACCAACTTCAATATAGGCCCCAAACATTCCGAACATGCACTGCTGACGTTTCTTGTTGCAAGGAATATCACCCCCCATTTTGCCGTTTAACTTGTTTCAAATTGACGATTTTTCCTGTGAACCGCGCATGCTTCTAAACCCTCGAAATTCTCAGACAATCTTGGACAAAATTGTTGGGACACTTTGTCGTATGTTGCAAATATAATACTGAATTTTAGGTGAGAGGATAACATGAAACCCCGTGCCCCTTTCCAATGTTGCGCTATAGAAGTGAATGTACCCTTTGAACAGCAATACTATAGCCAACATTGAACGGGGGCGCGGGGTGTCCCAAGGTATTTTGTCCAAGATTGTAGTTTGGACTTGTTCGGATTTCGACATTGTGTGACGTCATTACATGTTATTATCATATGATGAAACAAGAGTTGGCGTGGTTTGTATAGAGCAACCAACTGCGAAGGCAAGTGAAAGTGATGGGAGTTGTTTAGTATGTAAATGTCACTAAAATGTCTTTCGAACAAGGAGAGATTATAACCGTATATGGAAACAAGTTTCGTGATTGACATGGAGTAGCTTTGGAGATTGATGGAGTGGTAATGCGGTTCCCTGACATGTTTTACTGAAGGTTGTTTGAAGGCGTGGTCAAAAGCTAATATCATTGATATCTCTGCCGGATGATTGTGTATGGTTGCAAAATTTGGAAGGGAAGTTGGGGAGTGTACAGAGAATGTGCTGTGAAAATAGTAGCGTGATCGAGTGCACAGGGGCGAAGATATCATTGTTTGAAAATTTGACCGCGCAATTGAGTAAGCTGGGCAACCGTAGCATTTTCAAGGTCACTTTTCAAATAGAACTGTGTGAAGCGTCGTAGTTAATTGCATAGCAACCAGGTGACTGGATGTATAAAACTTAGCGTGCATCTAAGGTAAAAACCTTGGAATTTCTAGCTGTTGTAAATTCAAAATCCATACAAATCCCATATCTTGTTTTCGCATGTCTAAAATTCAATTTTACGGGTAGTTTGATCCAATATGCCATGGATTGTACCTCGAAATCTGTTATTTTATCCAACATTTACTTGAGTTAACAATACGATGTGACAAATCCTGTGCTTAAACCTACAGCACAAACCTGCGAACGAGCTACTGTAGCAACAAAATTGGTCAGGAAAAATTCCATTGAAGAGTCAAAATCATGATTTGAAAATTTGTAACATTCGGCGGAAACTGCGAATAGGATGTTCTAGGCCCAACCTACCTTACCTATGCAAATGCAGTACTGTAAGTTGACTAAGCAGGCAAGGGCGATTAAATAAACAGTGTCTCAGCTTTCTTTTCAGTCATTTCAAGGCATTGTAATAAAAAATTTGTCCAGCTACTTAGGTAATCGAATTTTAGGGCTTACTTTTTAGGGGTGCGCAAAGTTTGGCGGTGCGCGAAGTTTGGTGTATGTACTATACTTCACGTCAGGTGACAACAATTTACCAACTTTGATTTTTGAATCGAATTTGGTATCTTTCTTCACAAAGTCAGTTCAGATGGGAAACCTTAGATTACTCTTCGACGAAAACCCCTTCTAAGTTCTACTGGGATCCAGCCATGGATTGAGCTCAGAATCTCCCGGTTGCTAAGCTTCATTGCTTAAAATGCTACCACCTTTATCCATTAGGCCACAGCACCAATGGAGCATGCAAGTGAATGTGGGTCCACGTAAGCATACCTCGCAAGTGACCAGCATTTGGTGGGTTTGACCCACATTTGAACACCCTAACCCACTGACCCACCCAGCCCTCTGAAAAACCTGCATTTCAAATCATTCCAGTCTTGGGAGTGCCACCCACAAATATCAAGCACTGTAAACTTACCGGAAACTTCCAACTCTACACACAAACTCAACTATTTCATAGTAGGACTACATTCCCTGATTACCCTGCAGTGCATCCTTCAAGTGCTACTTTTTTTGTCGCAATACCCTCACCTTCTTTGCTAAAAACGTGCCACCAAATTGCGTTCAGACACTTCTAAAGTCCAAGAATTTTTGAGGGGAACATCCCCTCCCCTTACACCCCACCCCCAGGCCAGCATTTCATTGATGGACAGGTCAGAGGTGGACTTGCACCCAACCTCTCTGAAATTGGGAGCTATGCGTAGGGCTATAGGCCAGCTATTAACAAATATGTTATATGGTGACCGAAACTACTGTTTAACTTGCCAAGAACTAGCAAGATTAATTGCCAATGTTTCGACTAGTGTTCTACTGTTACAGTAGTTATACTATTGCATGTACAGGGAGAATTCTATATAAATTACTTCAAAATCAAATGTTTAAGAAGTTTGACAACAGGAAATGTTCTTTCTTCTGCGATACTGTTAGGGAATGAAATGTCTTACAGTACTTCCAGATATTTCACGAGCTAAGTCACTGGAAACGTGTGTCTTAGGTAGCTAGTTTGTACACTCAATTAGTTCTACAGTAGTTGGATTTGGGGAACTTGACTTTCATGGGCACACCAGTTGTACTGAAACCAGTAATAACCGATTTTTGTTCAGTTTGATTATTGCATTGAAGAAAAGTCGAATATATATGGAAAAAATCGGTAAGATGTGAAAACCAAAGACAATTGTGAAGTATCAAAATAATCGTGAAATATTGAAAGTTGTGGTGAAGTATTTCTGGAAGTATTAGTAGTAATCAAAGAGAAATGAAGTTTTTGTGGTTAGAGAATTACTTTTGCCTCTTACTGTAGGTATGCAAATATTGGGTCTACAGATATAAAGTGTGTGAGTTAAATACTGGCTGTAATCGAAGTTCTCTTATCAGGTGTCCTATTATACCAGTTGTCCTTTGTTTGAATACCATAAGAGCTTAGAAGGGGATGCACTCCTGAACAAGTTGCTAAACTGGCAGAATGTTTGTTCAGTTGAAGGTGGCCAGTACATGGAAGAAGAATTTTGCCAGTCAAACGGAAAGTAATTGGGTCCTGTATGTATGTGTGTTAAAAAAAAACGATTGGATGGTAGTGTTGAAATTTAAGGTGAAACACTTGCTCTATCTTTGTACTGTAGGTGCCTCCAAAATAATTTTTGGTGCCACACATGGCTCCACAGTAGGCTCTGTCTGAGACAGCCTATATCTTGATCCAAAGTTGTGTTGAAGTTTAAATTGTCAAGGGACAGCACAGTACAGTAAATTTTTTTGTTTAACTTTCTGAAGCACAGTACTACTCATATTAAATCCCATTGTAAATGTTTGTTTCTACTTTTGAGTTTGTATACATTAATAGTCTTTGATCAAATTTTTAAGTGTTATTTAGGGTCTAAGTAGCTGCACGATTTTGGAAGTTGATTTGTTTGGTGCATATGAATTTTTGAACAAATAATGAAATTTTTGTTAAATAATGAAAATTTTGAAGTTCAGCCTTTGGGTCATGCTAGCGGAAGATGCAAGCAACACACATCCTCATTTCACCCTTGGTTCCTTGTTGACTTTACAGAATACCTGTCCTTTCTGTTTAAATGCTCTGCAATTGAGGGTGAATATGTTCTGTTGACATAATATTACCTTACTTATTTCCACAAATTGTGCAAGAATTGGATATATATTTGAACAGGAATTCAGATAAAGTGTGAAAGGTTTCTTTGTTGTAACTGAAACGAATGCGTAGATTTTTCAGGGAAAAGAATGGCAGTAAAAAGAAAGTCTACAGTGATTCTTTTGAATTTCTCTACATTGAGCACCTTGACAGGTGAGAGGAAAAACAGTGTAAGTTGATCATGCTCGGTTCCATATAGGCATAATGGCATGCATGTATGTAAGTTGCACAATTTAGTGCATGCATATCACAGTTGGTAAGTCCATAAAGTCCTGTAGCACATACTGTACCTGACAGCATTGAGTTGCAAAAGGATTCCATTCTATTTTGAATTTTCAGGTCAGAGTATGGTGCTGAGAAAGTGAAGAGAAAGAAGAGGAGGGAGTTATCGGAAGAACAAAAACAAGAAATAAAGGAAGCCTTTGATTTGTTTGATACGGACAAAGATGATGCTATTGACTACCATGAACTTAAGGTGAGATTAGTCTGGTCATAATTACCTGTCAGTGAAGAAATTTAGTGGCAGTCCTGGCATTTTAGATGTCTATAATTTCTCATGAACCGTGTTCCATTTGAGTGAGCGAGGTGGATCTTGATCTACTGAGGTGGATCAAACTCTGATGGGAAGGTAGATCAACAACACTCACTCGGATCAAGATTCACCGCTTTTTATGCATCCATCTGGGGTAGATCGGATGGACTGTACTGCATCAAATTTATAATGTGAACACAATCAGTAGATCAAGTGACCCTGGATCTCTGGTTTATTCCTTCCCGGCGTGCATTTGCTATCCGGTAGCAAAAATGGGTACAAAACAAAATTTACATGGTGTACTACTGTAGCTAGGGAGCTGGGCTAACATTAAAACTGGCCACTGTTTTCTGAAAATTAATTGGAAATTGGTCTGTTCATTTATGTATTTGTTGTAAGTTGCTCACCATATTCTGCTTTTTATCTTCTCTGTTTAACTGATAAGTAAGACCACTGACTGATAATGTATTGCAAGAAGTTAAAATGTCAATTGTTTGCATAGTTTTCTGCAGTACTATTAGAAAACTTACTGTAGGCCTATACAGTAAATACAGTACTAGAGCATGTACAGGTGGACCAGGCCTACAGTATGTTGAACTGGTTTCTTCGACGTGCTGAAGGAAGAAGGTACCATCTTCCAATCAGTGATGTATTCGCCAAATACCTATGTCGTAGAAAAACTCTCAACTGAGATGCAAGAATAAGCAAACTTGCAAACACAGCAATGTTTACATTCATTTTAAAAAATATTCGATTGTTGATATTCCATTGGTAATAGTAACTTACGGTCTTTGTGTGACCAGAGAGTTCTTATAACAACTCCTTGGTGTAATGGAAAAGATAGTGCTAGACTACCGCTGTACTGTATGTGTGATTGGCTTGTATTACGGATGTTCGCATATGTGGTGTATATTGTTTATAGTATGCAGTTGCGAATATCAAACTGTGTGTGTTTGTGCAGTATAAACCAGGTATTGCAAACAGTGCAGCGGTGACCTTTCACGCTTGCGCATTTGTCCATGAAACATGTTTGTCCACCACGCTCACTCAAAGGGAACATGGCTATGGACAAACAGTGTCAGATATACCCTGTGCTATAAGGTGGTCTTTCTGACAATTTTAGATAAGTTGTGACTTTCACCAATGCATGTATTATGTAGATCAAGAAAATAGTGGTGAAAGCCGGCAATAAATTTTTCAATTGTAAGCAACACATACTGTACAGTACAGGGAAATGTGTCTATCATACAGAAACCTCTAAACTTACATTTATTAGTTGTAGGAATGTTGCAACGTATGGAAGGACGACTTGATTTCTTTTTGAAAGGATGACCACATTCTGTGTTCTTGTTGTAGGTACCGTTATTATTTTCACACATAGGTTCCACAGGTGTTGGATTTTTGGTGCCCATTACCATGACACAAATTTGTGTAAACTCATTTTATTTACTTCTTTGTTGTTGACAAATTTCCAATGTGCTAAAGGTTGTAGGTTTTGTGATGCCTTGTAATAAGACTCTTTCATCTGCTTGTTCTTCACTAGAGGAAACTCAGTAGAACCAGAGTCTGTTGTAAAAAGATACTGATGTAAACTTGACACCTAGCCCTAATTACTGTATTTTTTCCCTGAGTCTGTGTACCTACAGTACTGTACATTGGATTACGATCTTATTCTCCAGTTGAACCTCCACCGATAGACCACATACCTGTTTGGCAGAGGCTTCTCAAGAGTGAGGTACTTGACCAAACCAAACTACTGTGATATGCTACAATTCAGTGCCTTGATTGAATATGTGGTAACTAAGTAGAGACTTATTAAAGCCTTACATGGGCAGGTACACTTGTAACAATCAATCAAAACAAGTGTGATGATGTAGTGTTTTACAGCTTGTTAGACCATGCTTCCTGCCACACTGTACATACAGCAATGAGCATTCCTTTCTACACTGTTCTAATTTGTCATCCTTCCAGGTAGCCATGAGGGCGCTCGGGTTTGAAGTGAAGAAGGCCGATGTTTTAAAAGTGATGAGAGACTACGACAGAGAAGAAACTGGCAAAATCACATTTGATGATTTCAAGGAAGTCAGTAAGTCCGCAAAGTGATGGTGACAGTTACCATTAAACTGATGAATTTTGTAGAACTGTCGCTACCATTCTTCCCAACTGCCTGTTAAATACAATTTGAACATCATACTGTACTGTGGTTACATATGAGGTCATTTGCACTTACTTGCAATGCAATGCAACACAGATTGTTCTGTTTGAAAAGTAGTGGATTGTGTTAAGACTAGAAAGTATGTTTTTTAATAAGGCTACAGCATGACAAAATGATAGCATACAGTAGTTCGGGAGTGTCATGTTATAGTGTCAGCCCCCCGCAATACCCATTCTGACTTACTGTACCATCAGAGAAGAAGAAAGGAAACAGAGCAAGTATACTTTTTGTGGCAGGCCTTGAATTTTGAGGTACATAAGTACAATCATACAGACATGCCATCACTAACTTATATCACTCTGAGAATTGTGATTTTTTGCTCACCTTGAGAAAGAATGGGAGCTCAGGTAAATTTGTGGAAGTTTAATAAAACAATGTCCCTACTACGCTCATTACTTTTAGAATTTTCACCCCACCTGGAAAATCGACACTCAAGGCCTGGTTAGAAACGTGGCAGTATAGGCTCACACCAATTTGAGATGTATATTTTCAATGTGTGAATTGTGGTTCAAGAATTTCAGCTGTCCCATGGATCCATTATCCCCGCACATGCAAGCATGTTGTAAAGAAGAATCATAATTGTCAAATTCCTTCTTATGGCATAGAAGGAATACTTTCGACATGGTTGAATTTACTTTTTTATTTTTTTGTGTATGTAGAGTTGTCCATTTCCTTGTCATTTACTCTTACCCCTTATGCAGTTACTGACTGGATGCTGGAGCGAGATCCGAAAGTAGAGATCATTAAAGCATTCCGACTGTTTGACGACGACGACTCCGGTAAAATAAGCCTGAGGAACCTCAGGAGGGTGGCGAGAGAACTTGGCGAAAACATGAACGACGACGAACTCCGTGCTATGATTGACGAGTTTGATCTCGATGGTGATGGTGAGAGTAAGTATGAGTTCCTTTGTAGGCTTTCTCATGTGTATGCCAATTTACCTAAGAACTCGTTATGGGATAACATAATGCATACAATTGAGAAAGATTTCTAAATTTGTGAATTAAAGTGGGAAAATTTTGAACTTGAAAAAAAAAAGTGTGCCACCCTCAAAAAGTGTTGCTTACTTTTGTTTTCACCACGGTTGCCATGGTAATATTCAAAAATGTAAAATTGGGTTTTCCCATATGTGATAGCATTAGCTGTGTGTGCAATTTTGACCATTTTCAACATACTTTCATAAAAGATCCATTGCATCTTAACATAAGAGCTGTTGGCCCTCAAGGAGATGAAGCATTTGCAGATGTTTATTGGTGAGACTCAATGGTTTAACAATGATTGAAGCTACTTTCTTTGTATGCCATGTTGATATATTCTAATCGCTCATTTCTCTTTAAATTACGTATTGAGTGGCCGGGGAAGCCCAAATTGGCAGAATATGAGCTAATCTTTTGGAAGTGGCTAATTTGCTTCATGAAACTTTAAGTAAGGGAGCATCAAAACAAAAATGAATTCAATAGGTTTGCGTTATTAACATAGCGCCAGGTTGGTGTTTGTGTCACCACACCATAGCTGGGACTGGACCGTACCAGAGTAGATTAGGCCTTGTTGGCTAGTGGACATGCTGCACTGCTGCTACAAAAGTGCATTTGTATAACTGGCAGTGGGTGCTAAATAATGTTCACATGAGATAAGTGCATGCATGATGATATTGATATCTGCTGAAATTCCAGGTGCTACTTCCCCCTCCCCCCCTCACATTAAAACTTTTTAAACACAAACATCATAAAAAATATTCAATGGTATGTGTTGGCAGGTATAACGCCAGATAAATCTGGCGTAAAGTTATCCCTATTTTTCAGTTTACTGTTTATTTAGACTGCTATGAAGCATATAGCATGTTATGTAATACCCTCAAAAATCATTGGATGCACTGACCATCAAAACATGGGTATAAACACCACTTTTGACATGATAACACTATTCATTATGGTTTTTCAAAAAAAAAAATTATTGATAGTTTTGAATTTGTGACTTATTATGGAATTTATTAGCATAATTATGCAGTTGCGATTACTTTCTCCTGTCAAATTTTTGAATGTCCTTGTTATGTAATACCCAACCAGTGTTATAATTATCATCATCACTGGATTCACTGACCTTCAGAAGATGGGTGTAGACCTCACTTTAGATATGATAGCACAATTTGATGCAAAATTTGATTGCAAGTTATTCAAGATCCTGGCGTTTAATATTGTGAGGTTTCACATTCTCTTCTTGAGATATGTGTATCATACATGATATCATGTCACACACTTAGGCTACAGTCATAGACATAAAGGAAGGTATACATATATCTCTTGAGAATTATAGTTATGTATGATATCATGTTGTCGATTGGGTATAGTGGCTTAGGGCTGACACTAATTAGCATAGTTATGCAATGTTGACAACTATCCCCTATTAGAACTTTTTTACAAATTTTGGATACCTTGTAAAGCGGGATATCAATAAGCCCATGCAAGTGATTTAATTGGTTCCTTGCTGAAGGCAGGTAAGGAATCTATGCAATGGTGATTTGGTTTGGTATATTTGTGTGCGTTTGGGTGTGTATGTACGTACGTGTGTGTTACAACAATCTCGTTAGCACTCTAGTTTTTGAAGAGATGGTAAGATAGGTGAAAGTTGGTGTGTGGATAGAACATATAAAGATCTCGGCTGAGATTGTTTTTGGTGTGGGTCAAAGGTCATATGAGGTCACCAGCAGCCAATATATTGACAAAGTATGTTTGCAGTATCTCAGGAACTAGATGTTGCATGAACTTCAAACTTAGAGGGTATGTACAGTATTTACATACAGAAAAGACCAGGACTCAAATTGAGATATGTTGGTCTTACACTAAATTTCTCTGGGGCACAGTATCTTAGGAGGGCATTTGGACATTCCAGTAGATTATAATGGCAAGGAATCACTAAGCCTCTTGGCTTTTTTTACCTGCAATTTTTTGCTGGTTCAACTGATATTTGTGTAGACTGGCTAGACTAAAGGTCACCAGTGTTGACCTGTGCAACAGTTCATCTGCAAAGATACAGTATTTTTAAAGATACAGTATGTGAGATGTGTATTACAACTACCTATTTTCATGTACTATAACTCTTATGATTTTCAACACTTGGGTAAACCATTAAGTTTACAGTTTCCCAGCTGTTTTTTTTTCTCTACTGTTTTGGTCTTTTGTATCATTCTAGTCAATGAAGAAGAGTTCATGGCAATAATGACTGGGGACACATGAGCAGAAAAAAAAAACATGGAAACAACCATTCCAGAGAAAATGCCAAGAGCTCAGAGTTGGTACATAGGTCAGATGTAGTTTTGTAGGTACTCTATGGGATCGTTGAGGGAAAGCTGTACTGTACATGGAGAGAAAAGAGGACCAAAAACGACACTTCTATACCGACAGATGTCAGGAAACATTCTGGGGCAAGTGCATTGACATAACTTTACCTTAGCTAAGTAAGGTACATTTGTCAGTGTGGACCATGAGGTGCTATGTGGTGAATGGATGGTGATCTGGATCTGTTACAGGTACTTCAGTTGTCATTATGAACAATTTGGTAGACTGGTCTTCGCTAATCACTGTGATCTGTGTATGGGATATCGAGGCTGTTGGATAACCCCAATGTCATTGTAACGATATGCAGACTGCGAGGTGGTCCATTTGTCATAGCAGAACCATGCGATGAGACTGATGGATTAATAGAAAGACCACTTATCATTGAAAACTATTTGTAGAGACTGTTTAAGTCTTAGCTGGTCTAGTTAGCATTGCAATATTATGCATTGAGACTGCTGGTGGAGTCAGTTTTCTTTGTGAACCATAGGTAGACTGTAAATGGATGGTCCATTTGTCAATTCAAACCAGATAAAGACTGCTGGATGGTCCAGTTGTCATTGCAGAACCATGCGTCAAATCTGTCAGATAATCCAATTTTCGTTGTAAGGCATGAATATGGTAGACTGCTGGATGGTCCAATAACTCTCTGTGAACCATTTATGGACTGATGGATGGTTTGCTTGTCACTAGTAACCATTCATGGACTGATGGGGTGTTTCATTTGTCGCTGTAAACCATCAACGACTGTTGGATGGTGCAGTTGGCATAGCAGAAAATTGTTTTGACTATTGTACCATGTGTAAATGATTATTACCCTGTTTTCCTGTTGGACCATGCGTGGACTGTGCAGTAACTTGAGTGGTCCTGCTGTCCATGGGATGCAGGTGTGGGCTGTTGGATTGTCCGATTTTCCTTGCGGCCTGTCTACAGGTTGGCGTGATGGATATTTTTATAACCCCTCATTTTAAGACATCAACATGTTTCAACATTCATTCTCAAAGGGCATTGTCAGGTAAAGTCAATCAGCTTTATGTCTTTTGTGAATATTACTCGAGTGAATATGAGTGAATACATTCAGAGGAGGGGGAGAGGGATGGTGGCACAAATATTTTAGATCACAAATATTATCAACTTCCATTTCTGTGTTATGTGGTTTTTCTTGCTAAATTAATATTTATGAGCAATGCAGCAAGTGTGTAAACTTATTTGTGACTGGACACATTGTATTGAAACTTACATCGAATTGAAGAAGTTCAATAAAATAAAAACAATTGTTTTCATTACCAGACCAATTATGTGGGTGTTTATTCTATTTCAATGAACTTTGATATAGTCTTCACTATAACCTGACTACTTTAAGCAAATTCTTTAAATTCTGCCTAGGACTTGTTATCTCTGTATAAAAATTTATACGTATATATATAAATATATCTTGCTGCTGTGAATACAAACTAAACATGTCTACCTGTTATATTTTTGAGTATTGCATAGCACCAATTTAAATCTGCATATATAACATGATTATAAACAAAGTACAATAACCTATCTCTCAAGTGAAAGCAAGCAAAAGTAAGATAAAAGCATGACTATAATTCTCCCTGACATATGAGAAAATTAGGATAACACTTCACTTTCTCAAAAATCATTAACTCGACCACACCCCCATTTCCCCTATTTTACAGTAATTGACTGTTTGAAGAGCATGTTATGCTATAGCCCCCCCTGCTTGAGTTAGTGCACAAATCAAAAAAAGTAGGACAAGAATTTTTTCAGAAAAATTGAAGTGGGGGGAATGTCTACAAGTAGGACGAGTAGGTGTCACTTGAGAACTGGAGTTATGTTTCCTATTTCATGGGTCCAAACAGAATTTTATGTTCCTAAATACTCGTTAGAATTGAGCTGTACCAATAAATGCCGACAAAACTTTCACCATGGTGCAAAAATGCGGCGGACTGGGAACAAGGATGTGAAAAGTTGAGAAAATAGGTACAACGCACATCTGCATGATGATAAGGATATCATCCTGCCCTCACATATGCAGAATACAAATGCTTCAAATGTGTGGCTGCTTTGCATCTTTTTTTTTTTCATTACCCTGTCCAGGAGTGATGACCTGTTGAAAAATGTGAGCAGAAAATCAAGAGAACTTACCAAGTTTGAGTTAATGTCTTTTGGGTACGAAGACGACCAGAATGCATGTAAATGTTGGAATGTTAAATGTGTGTTCTCATCATTACAGACTTTACTTCAGATTTCTGGTAGGTGGTGCTGGTGAAGGGGGGTGGATTGTACAGTGGGTACAACACAAAGTAACACTGACAGTGTGCAAACACAGTGAATGCACCATTGGTATTGAGAGTAGAAGTATAAGAAATCATAAAACAAACCTTGCAATTTTCATATGCATTGTTGCAACTTTAAACATGCTACTTTAAAAGCAGTTTCACCTAAACTTTGCAAATTCTGACAATGAGAAGACTCAAGAGGCTGTAATATTTGACGAGATATTATTGTCACAATTGTTAACAATTTCCCATACGAAATGATTGTCTTTATGACCACCCCAATAAGGTATCATTATTGCTACATTGCTAACATGTTATCCTCTTAACAGGCCTTTCCAAAATAGTCCATTTTTTACAGTAATATGAAGCAGCATCAGTCTTGCTCCTCTCAGAAATTTTGATTAAAAAATAAATACATTTATTTTATTTTTACACGGCAGCAATGATAAACTAATACAAGGTAGATTACATATATTTTAAAATTCTGATTAATATTATTTCAATTTGCATAATAACATAATTTTAATTTGCTGTAAGTATTATTTTAAGTATATAAATTTTTGCATCCATTTAGTCTTCTCAGAGTAACTGTAAAATTTTGTATTGCCCTCTATATCATTGATCACTGCATATGCTCTATAAATGTTATCATAAGCACCAATTTCTAAACACAGTCACTACTTTCAAACACCCTGGTGCTTGGCAGACATAGCAACGTGTCTCTCACCAGCTCTTCGGATCGACGTACCGTAGAGTCTCTCCACATTAGCTGGTAAAGAGCACAAAAATTGTAAACTGCCAAAATAAATGGATTGTCTGGATTTAATTTTTGCCACAAGTTCTTACAACTGAAACAGTACTAGCTTGTTGCATTCATGTTTTATGTTATAAAAAATACCAAAAAGTACTTCTAAAAAAAATTCTGAATTTCAAAACTGATACCTGGAATGTCTTTTCGAAGCAGAAGATGATATGGACCCATGCCAAAGCAGGGTTCCTGCATCTTAAGAGAAAACCAAATCATGACTACTTCCTAACCTTTCATGACCACTTCAAGACCAAATAACTGATGAACCTTAAAAAAAAAATGATCGATGATTAATGGCAGAATGATCATGATAGAAAGAATGTTTTTCAGTTGTAAAACAATCAGTAGCCTGTTCAGTAAATTTAAAGTGACTTTTCTATCACTTCTATCATTTTTACAAAATTTCAAGACTTTTCCAGTCCTGGAAAGTTAAAAAAAAATTCATGAATTCCTTAGGCTGCAGGAACATTGCTTGAGCACAGCCATACTAAACTTAATCTTGAGAAGATACCACATTTTCTAAAATATCAGAAGCATGGCATCTACCGGTACAAGACTTGCCACTTTCCAAAGTATTAAGTGGTCCTTCAATATTATAAAAAATTTACATTTATTCATAAACTGAGATTCTCATCACAGAGCTACATTTGCTGTATCATGTGATCTTATCAAAGTGTTGCAATTTCATTTTATCTTTCCAACTTGTTTCTGATTTCATGTTTCAAATTACATTTTTTCATTTCACAAAATGGAGTCACCTTGACCAAAGCCAGCCCTCAAGTCAGAACCAATACATTAAACTTGTTCAAGGAAACACTACTTAATTCACAAATTGTAGGAAATTTATGATTAAGAGCATATATAGGCCTGCATCAAGTAATCTCTGGGGACAAGTCCGACCTGGTAGTTCTTTTCACCTATCCACCATCCATCAAACTCTTGGCTCAATATATGGATCAAGTCACCTCTCTTGAATTCGAGTTCATTCTCTTCATCTGGTCTACAGTCCCATTTACCCATGTAGATGTTCTTGTAATCGTTTGCCCATGGCTCCCCACTGGTTACGCTGCTGTTAGTCTTAGTCTCCTCAGTTGGGGTCGCAGGCAGGTCTCTGGGAGGGGGTTGAGGAAGGTCCCTCTTGAGCATCTCCGTTGGGGGAGGTGGCAGAGGGGTGTTTTTCACACTTAGGTGGTCCGCTGGAGGGGGCGGGAGGACGCTCACATCGTCATATGTCTCCCCGAAGTCGGCACTGGGCTCTGGATTTGGCTTCTTGGCTTCGGCTAACTTGAACTTCTGGTATTCATCAAGGTCTTCATACTCGTCTCCAAAGTCATCTTCTCCCTGATTTGCGTCAAAGGAAGGCACATCTCTTGGCCGAGGGACGGGTTCAGGTGGTTTCTGAGATGCCTTAAACTTCTGGTAATCGCTGAGGTCCTCATACTCATCTCCGAAGTCGTCCTCTTCTGCAATGGGCTCTGATTTGGGCTGGTTGTCTGCTGTCTTGCCCTGTTCAAGTTTGAACCTCTGGTAGTCGCTGAGATCTTCATATTCGTCACCAAAATCATCCGCTGATGCCACTGATGTGTTGTCACCGCCACTTGTCAAAGCTGAAAAGGTTAAAATTGGACAAACTTGCTGTAAGAATCGATCTATCACCAGAGAAGCCAAGGTCGGATGATCTTTTAGGGGTTGAAAATTTTGGCATGGCGTGTTCACTGTATGAGCATGGAACCACGATGGTTGGCTTGGAGTGCACCAGAAATTTTTGACAAACTTAACCCATCAGAACCCCAGAATGACACTTCTCAGCCCCATAAATTTGGTGGCAGCATGTATACATGTCTGTTGGAACAACATTTTCATGCATTGTATTGATAACGTTGCTTTTAGCATATGTAGTGTGTAGGCCTAATGATTTCTGATCGTTGACAAATCGAAATGATTTTTCTAGCGTCTGGTCCAATCAAATCAATGTTACGCTGAAAAGCAAGAATTCACTTTATTCTGAGAAATCATGTACAAAGGAGGAGATTTTCAAAGATGCAGGAGATTTGGACCGGCAAGCGAGTTAGCAGGACACAACCCGAAAATGAGAGTTACACAGACCCACAGAGTACTGGTCACACGGCAGGGATGCTATCGTACCACATACAGTCCTTGAGAAGCAATGAAACATATGTTCAGCTCATATTTGCTCTTGCTTACATCACACAAAGGGCCCTTGGTGTGCTGCAATTCCTAAAGAGACAAGCCACCACAAACAAAATACAGATGAACTGACAAAAACACATCTTAAAAGCGTATTTGTATGCCAACATTTTGGGTTTTTATTCCACATAAAAGGAATTATGTACCCATTATATGCACATTAAAACTAAATTGTACAAATGACAGAGGATTTTTCGAAAATGTTGAACACACTGCTCATAGAGAGGGATTTTCAACTTGAAAGTTTCATTACCTATTTCCCATGTATTTCTTCCAACCTCAAAAAATGGCAAATCTTGAGGTTCTCAAAGAAAACTTGAGAATCAAATCTCGACCAGGAGATTTATAAAAGGCAAATGTGTTGTTATGAAAAGTGTAAACGTTTCAAACTAGGAAGATTTTGTCATGTTTTCACCCTCCTAATATAGTATCTCCTGTGAATGATATTTTGCTAAATTAGTCACTTTTCTGGCAACGACTCATCTGTCTTTCAATAGTAATTTCAACCTGCGATGGAAAGCATTGATCTCGGTCCAAATAACGAAACATCGCAGATTTCATCAAAGTCATTCTCACCGTGAGATTTCAAAACCGTGAGTTTCACAACGAGACTGCGAGAGTTGGTATGAGGCCTGCTGATGAGCATCATTCAGGACATGTCATGTTTCAGAGGAAAAACTCATGCCATGATCTTACTCTAAATACAACAAGAATGTCAAAGGAATTTGTGAATTCCTTGCCAATATTCATGAAAAACACAGCGCAACATGTACATACCAATTCTGAAACTCAAACACCTCATCCTTCTACAGAGAGCATGCCTGCACTAAGCTCTTTTGACCACTGTGTGTACTATGCAGTTTTAAATGTTTTTACCAATTTGTCCTCTGGTGACCTCAGATGAAATTTGACCTCCACCAAAAACGATAGGGATCATCTAAGCAATATGACCAACACACACACCAAGTATGAGATTGATCAAGGTTACCCTTCTTGAAATGTTGTGTTTACAAGCGTCGTATCACATACAAACACACGTACACCCACACACACATGACATCACCATAGATTTTGCCTTCAGCAAGGAATCAATAAAATGTGTCCTGTATGAGTGTTTGTTTACCTGGTTCTGGAGGTTTCGGGGTGATTTTGCTAGCTGTATTCACTGCATCTATCCAAGACTTCATATCTTCCTGGGACTGTGCTATGAACTGTTGGAGAGATGTGATCAATCAGAAACAAAAGTGTTGGTTAAATTTAAACTTAAAGGTCTCGTGACATGAAAATGACATTTTGAGGTATTGGGTGCATTAGGCATTCAAAATGTTGAAAATAGCCACAAATTGAGTCAAAATCCGTCAAAAATTGACAAATTTACAGGCAAATTAGTGTCTCACAGCTGTGTCATGAATAAACATTGGCTGATTATGCAAATTTGTGCCGTCAGGAGAGGAACTCCCAGGATTTGTCTTATGTTAATCCTTTGTTTATGTAACCTTTATTTCAAGGTCATTTGAGAATTTTATATGCCCAGAGGGTTTTATTTTGGGAGCACGTATTTTCTCCTTCAAAAATATCAATATCACTTACCAATGTGAAACTCAGTAATTAAGTAATTAATAGGTAAAATATATAGGGTTAACAAAAGAAAAACTGACATTGTGAAACACTCATCTGTTCTGCATTTTCCTCAAACTATGAAAGGTCATATCTCAAAAACGGTAATAGATACAAACAAAATTCCAACGGATTTTCACTCAGGGTTTTACTTTGTAACGTTTGCATGGAGGGAGCTCTTTTCTGGAAGCATGTCAAACAACCTTTAATCACCAGTGGCTACAACAAGGTAAAAATGAATGAACAGTAGGATGTATCAAACAGTGGTTATAACGAGGCAAGTGACAAACTAACTGGTGTATGCATCGCCATTTGCAACCCATGAAAGCCCAGAAATCAAACATTTCACCAGATGTGCACAAATGTAAACTTATTCACCAGTGGTTACAACAAGGTAAACTGGAATGTACAGTATCAAACAGTCACTACAACAAGGCAAGAGATGAAATAAATGGGGTACGCATTGTATTTGTGACCCACGAAAGCCCAGAGAGCCCAGATTTCACCTAAGCCTTGCAATACATACTTTACGAATCGCTAATTTCTCTGGTCCTACCTGAAAAGTTGAATTCCAAAAAGTTGACAAATGTTTGAATCCATGCCAAATGCACATTTGCTTACGACAAATTAGTATTTTGGAGTGAGTCAAGTTTGTATTTCCTCCTTTCCCATTCTTGTCAGTTGATACAGGGATATAAAGCAACACTCTGTATTGCTCCCAGAATAGGCTAATTATTAATAACATAGTCATGCTCTATCAAACTTGAGCATTTCTTCAAACACTGCAAAAAAAAAATTCATTAGAAGATTATTGTATGTTTCCTTCATGAAGACGATTATTGGACGGGACCTTCCTTTGAAACAGTCCAAATGATGAATGCCTGTCTAAAAAATACCTCTAATATGTATCACCAATGCTTGCATGCAAACATTTTGGCATTATCTACGAGTGAACTGTCCACACAATATTAAAAGTAAAACCCACCTGAAATGATCTGCATCCTGGTTGGGAGATCACAAACAGGAACTGGCGACGTTTGTGTTTCTTCTCGATGTCTGGAGAAGGGACGGCTTCGTAGCCCGAGAGGTTGATCTCGTTGCACTGCTTGCTGTCCGTCTTGCTCTTGAAGTAGTACATGATGTTGTCCTTGATTATACAGTATCTAGTCTGCCATGCGCTGAAGCCAAACTGACCCTCTAAAAAACAAAGAAGATGACGGCAACCGTGTGAACAGATCAGCAGCCACACGGATCAAAAGCAATCATTCAAGGACCTAAAAAGAACCAGAATGCACAATTGCATTGTGGGTTCGATGATTTCATCATGAGAAATGTCTTTCGTGAATCTGACATATGACAGATGTACCATATTGTCTCAACATGCACAAATGCATGCAATATGTCCAACAGCTTCCTGTCATGAGATACCAAAGTAAGGTTTTCAATAATTGACACTTGCTGGCCAAAATGGCCTCCACTGAATATAATAGGGTAATCTTTTGCCTTCAATATAGTTCATCACTACACCTACAGTACATATAGTAGCAGATATGAGATTGTATCAAATCCTTGAGCCTCTAAAATAGCACTGCAAAATGCATTGAATTGTCTTTTATCTTGAGTTTGAGTAGCCAAAAATAATGTTTGTGAAGGGCACAGGCTCACACAGTTTATATTCGATCAGGATCTATGACCTATCCTCATTGAACATAAACTGTGTGAGCCTGCGCCCTGCACACACATCATTTTTGGCTACTCGATTCATTTGTAGGTAATACTGTTGATTGACACCACAGAGGAACTGCAGTGTTTTCCTTTTGGTTGTATTGTGCAACAAAAATTTTTCACTAGTCATGAGAAAATATGCATATGTGCAATATTCCTCTCTCAGTGTTAAATATCTTCTGCAGGAATTCCATAAAATGAACATACAGCTCACTGTACATTGCAATAGCTTTCGTGACTTCCAGTAAATACTTTACTACATCAGAAAATGATGAGAAAATAAACATCACCGACAGAGATGATGGAATAGTCAGCTAGCTAGCTCTTGCATGCTTGTGCCCAACTTAGTGAGATCTGAACACCACTACAAGCAATAAGGGTACTGTACTTGTTTTTGATGGGTTCACCTACTACTAAATATGTCTGTCTACGTATAAGCTTCCCTTCTTGAGGTATCTTGCATACAAAGTTTTCACAATTTGGCTCTGCTGACTTCGAATGACTTTTTGACCTTATTTGTTGAAATTTTCAAAATATACTGTAGGCTCATTTTCACCAACCTCTGTGTTTTTGGTATGTGACCCAGTTAGATTTGAAGGTACATGATTTCAGTCGAGACGAATTTAACAAACACCATTTTAAATATGACATTACTACTACCTTTGTGAGCTCTAAACTGATGTACATACCTTTGCGCTTTTTATCCAGCATACCCTCCTTCAGGCACTGTGTTAGTTCAGACACAGACTTTGGTCGCATTTTGGCTCCCTCTGCGAAAGGTGAGAAACAAAGAAAGTCCGGTATGTTTATTACTAGCATAATAGAGAGTGACTGATGTTGTGCAAATTTACATACCAGCCATAGACTTTGCTTTGTTCCAAAACATGTTGTCTGGTGAATGGCACAATATCTTGATACAACATAAATTTGTCATTTGCCTCTACAAATACAAAGAAAGCTTGTATATTGCCACATATGATATTTAAAAACTTTCATAGCACTACTGTAGTTCTCTTACAGTACAGTATTTAATACAAACTTACACTGATCCTGTCAAGTTAAGTCCTCTACAGTCTGCTCTACTTCTTAAATTCATTCAAATAACCCAAATGCAAAGAATTTCAAAATTGAGACATACTTTCTGTGTGTCAATGGGAATTTTGCGAGGGCCTGATTGCTTGCCAGAAGCAGGTCAAGACCAATACTACCAACACATTCTGATTCTTTAAGTGGTAATGCACAGGAGCAAACTCAGGATCTATTCTTTCTCAAAGCAGTACTGGATCTTTCACTTTTATTATGAAATTAATAGCTGAGACCATTTTTCCATTTTGTTCAATTAATAAAAATGGCAACATCTATTTTGTTAAAATAATGCATAAATAGCTACAGAACTGATGAAAGTTTTTGATAAAATACCAGGAGAAAAAAAAAACCCAGCATGCAACTGTCAACTTACTTTGAATTGAACAATGATGATAAAATCATGCAGCCTGTAGGCCTACTTGCAGATACCTGTGATCACTTTCTTTTGGCACTGTGCTATTTGCAGTACAGCAAAAACCTACTTTTATCCAGTTGGCCTCCTACAATTACTTAAGATAGCATTTGCTGACTAAACCAAAGTACTGTACTGTACAGTACTGTACCTGTGATTTTGGCGATGTCAGTCACATGTGATCAAAACTACTATTCTGTTATTACATGTAATTAAAAGTTCCTTCCTGACAGGAACAACGATTACAATTGCATTCTATCAATTTCTCAGAGATCTGATCCGGCGCAGTTTTGAAGTTGGAGAGGACTCATTATTTTAATTAGTGAAGTTGGTAACTTTTAATTACACTGTAGGCAGAACATCTGTCCATGGATGTACTGTAACTCAATCTCTCACTATTGCAGTATATATCACATCAATCATGATTCCAATAATTCAGCTGCAAGTGACATGTGACAAACTGTTTGCATTTTAAATAAAGGAAATTACAACAGTCAGAATGGTACAAAGATAATTAAATTTGAGCACCAATGGTGCAGAAGCTTATACTGTACCTTCAACCAAGTATCTGTAGGATATGTGAAATCCTAGACTACCCCAAATTACTGAAACCCCTGTAGGTACCACTGACAGAGTAACACTACAGTATGAAAAACCATCAACGCTGTACAAGAGAATTTGTAGGAGGAGAAGCTTTTAGCAGAATTCCATAAAATGGGACATACTAACAACATGGAACCTTAGACCAAAACTCCCACAAGATGGACCCTAGGGCCCATTGGGACTTGGGTCCAAATTCCTGACAATACCACTAATACAGCATCATTACATATCTGACATATCACCAACATTGCACAAGGGAATCTAAAGGAAAAGTAGTTTGTAGAATTTCTTAAAATGGGCCACAGGGCCTTCATGGTATCATGGATTAAAATTCTTGGACACCCTGAACATATCACTAACACAGTATCATCTTGACAGACCATTCACAATGTACAAGAGACTTTGAAGAAGCATTTTGCAAAATTTCATACCATGGGCCATGGGGCCTACATGTAACATTGGACTGACTTCCACAAACAGATCATCAACCAAGCATCATTATAAAAGGCTTTCCACTCTAATTTACTCTAACTGGAGGAGAAGTCAATCATTCTGCATTTGGTCAACAAATGGACCCTGGCACCTTTCTTGGGCTTTGGATCCAAAATTCCTGAACACCCTGATGGTACCACAATTGGAGTGCCATTATGACAAACCATCAGCATTGTACAAGAGAATCTGTATAGAGGAAAAGCAGTTTGCAGAATTTTAAAAATGGGCCAAAGGCCCCACATAGGGCCTTGCATCAAAAATTACTGAACATTCTGAATGTAACTTTACTGTATGACAAACCATCAACACTGTGCAAGAGAATCTGTCGGAAGAGAGGCATTTTGCAGAATTTCGCAAAGTAGGCCAAAGAGCCAACATGGAACCCTGGACCCCAAATTCCTGAAGCCAAAATTCCTGAAGACCCTGAAGGTACCACTAATGGAGAATCATTATGAAAAAACCATAAAAAATTGTATAGGAGAATCTGTTGGAGAGGAAGCATTTTGCACAATTTCATAAAATAGGCCAAAGTGTCCACATGGGACTTTGGAATCAAAATTCCTGAACACCCTAAAGGCACCACTAATGGAGTATCATTACGACAAACCATAAACACTTTACAGTACAAGAGAATCTGTAGGAGGAGAAGCATTTTACAGAATTTCATAAAATGGGCCAACAGGCACACATGGAACCTTGGAATCAAAATTCCTGAACAAACTGAAGGTACTGTACCACTAATGGAGTTTCATTATGACAAACTATCAACACTGTAAGAGGAGAAGTATTTTGCAGAATGTCATAAAATGGGTCAAAGGGCCCATATGGGACCTTAGGATATTGTACTTAAAGGTTTTCATTATTTGACACCTGTTGAACCCAAATGGGCCTTTAACCTCCATCAAAAACATACAAGGCATATTGTGCTCTTATTTACACCTACTGTGCATACCAAATGCGAGATCTGTCCAATCTTCTTGAGTATACAATGTAGGCCATCACAAAGATACATGCGTTAGATCCATACATACACTGATCCAATACAGTAGACTGTATACCTGGCATCATGAATGCAAAGATTTCAATTGGCAATGAAACCAAACAGTCCAAAGCTGCCAGGACTTGTATAGATATAAGAAGTTCTCAGAAAGGACATGAAATACGGTATGAGGCTACTGTACTGTATGACATCAGGCTAGCCATCTTTATCATGATTTGAAAAACTGTTACATTTGATGTTCAAAAGACCCTGCATTAATGCCGCTCTAAATGTAATCTTTATGTCCCATAACAATAATGAAAGTAACATATATCAGACATGTCAGTCAAACTGTGCCTAGAGGTATCAAAAAGAGGATAAACTTTTTACAGGTGATCATATTTGCATTTTGTAGCACATTGGCTTGCCAACAACCACACATAATATAACTATGTACAGATATTGCACAATGGGTGTTAACATACAGCACAGCCTGTACATTCAGACACATCCTACACCAAAACTGTAAATGACCATCTGGAGGCAGTGAAAGAATGGCTATATGCAATAGGAAGCAGGAAGAAGGTCACAGGAAGAACTGAAAATCAGAAGGGATATTCCCATAGTTCAACACATAAGGTGCAAATACACGGTATGGTTACCACAGTACCACAGACATACATGCGTTACATACACCTACGGCTAGTTACCATTTACCCATTTAGAGCCCTGCAGACCGAAAAATCGGTCAACGATTGAACAAGTAAATGAAACATACCCAACTTTTAAGTTTGACATTCTGTTGAGACATAATGCTGTATGATTGTTCAAAACCTGCCAGTGCTTACGGTTTTGAGCCTGAAATAAATTGCTAAAATCTCAATTACGTTAATGAGGAAGCGTTTCTCAATTTCAGCCCGTTTCTCCTATGCTTTTGATAGGGCACTCTAAGGTGAAATCCTCCCCTACCCATCAAAGATGTGTCTAGGACGGATTCAAGAATAAAGTTACGTACTAGCAATTCTGTAATGAATGGAATATGTCGACAGGACAGAGGTACAAGTGTACTGCAAAAACTTTTGATCTCTTCACAGTCATTCACACATGGACTATTTTGTTGCGTTGAAGCTGCATCCTTCCATGACATTCCTGGAGCATACTACAGCACACAATACACAACCATAAGATTACATACGTACAGTAACTAAACCATGGTGGTTTTTATTATAAGTCAGACAGCAGTGAAAAGTATCCATGTTCTCATTGTCTGTCCATCACCATTTGGTCTGACTTTCAAGTCTGTCTACATATTGAGTTGGACAACTATACGTGCAATACATGTGCACTTCTGCATGTACAGTATGTTGGTCCATTTTGTTTCAGTGGTTCTTTTCACTTCCTTTTGGTCCCTAATTAATCTGACAGTACATACATGCCCTCAGGTAATGGATGACAGATAAACGGAAGATGAATAATATTGACACATGCATATTGGTCCCACTATGTGGTTACATTTCAACTACAGGTAAACTGCATATATGCTCCCAATTTCACCACGATGACCAGTTCCCCCCCCCCTTCTAAGTCTAGCGGGCATGGTTCTTGTATGGGTCAACTGATGAATTTACTACATTTTGTGTACAGAGAGCAATTCACGCCCACTTCAGATGTAACTGAAGCTATTTGTTGGGTTTCTGTGAAGTGAATTCTCTCCTCCGTTTCAGACCCTGGCCACGACTGTCATTCAACAATCTACCATAGTCCACAACTTCAGTATCTTCATTGAAAAGGTGACGACTAATTCACTCGGTGACCTGCTCAGAGTTCGATGGGTGAGGGGGCCAAATTTTGTGGACTATTAACATTACAATGACATACTGTAGGGAGGGGCCTGCAGGGAGGGATTCCCCGTACTCTTTGGCAGATATTTCAAATCAAATAATACTGATATGCAAAATGGTACAATCTTTGCCAATAATTTTTAATTGTGTACATTACATTTCATTTTCACAAATGTAATATTGGAAAACAAGATCGTTCAGCATTTTTCCCCCAGCAAGTCGCATATACAGTAAGGTGGCATTGCCCCTCCCCATTTGCACATACTGTACACACTAACTTGAATTTATCATATAAACTTAAATAAGCAATTATTTGACGGACAATTGACTGCTGACTCACCATAGTTGACCTCTCCTTCATCATTATCTTCGTCATTTTCTGATGACTTTTGACTGCCCGTGTGACTGAGGTTGTCCAGGGATGGGAGTGGTTTCTGCGGGGTATCTACCACAGTTTCTTCATACATCATGCCACTATCATCCTCTTCTTGTGGCTCATGCAAGTAGGAACTTGCTTCATCATACTCCTCTGACAAAATAGAGATGATTTAAAAAAAAAAAAAAAGGTTTCAAAAGTATAAATGCATTCTTTTATTTCACTCCCAGTCCTTATAAAGTAAACCACAAAGTCAAAGAACTTTGTGATTCCTTGCCAATATCTCCCTTTTTTTCTCTTTTTTTTTCCAAACACACAATCAATTTTAAACAAAAGGGACCAGTGGAGAAGGAAATGTAGGGATCATATCAACACAAAAAACAGAACGCAAGAATGTAAACCACATACAGTATGGAACTTGTGATAATGAAACATGACATAGCTCTATAAACCAAGGTAGTTCATAAGTGGATAAAAAGTTCCTGACACCAAACTGTGGTTGCAAGTTTGCAAAGACAACCTGAAAAATATATTCCTGCTTACAGTAAGTGTTTTTCCCTCGGGAAAAGGTGACTAAAACAAAGTACTGTAATGTTTTAATCTTGACAGGGAGTTGCTGGCAAATAAGTTGCTAATAAATCTAAAAAACTATGTTACAGTAAGAGATGTTAAATAATTGTTCGGAGAGGGTTACAAAAAATGGGTTTTTCCATACCTTGTTGCAGAAAATAGAAAAAAACAATCTATTTAGCAACACTGTGCAGATACTGTACAGATACTTTTGACACTGCAATAAATTCCATGAAATCCTTCATATTGCCATTATGTTGAACTGCACATCACCTTTACATGTAATATATCAAGGGAGAAGAGGGCACCACTTAAAGAAAAAAAAAAGTGTAACTGTACAGTACCGAGAAGCTGCAATTATGATGTGTTTTCAAAACTGGCACATATATTTTTGGAATTTGAAAGAAAGTGTTAAAGGACTTCATATAGTTCAGGCTAGTGGACACTTCCCTTCCACAGTATTTGAAAACACAACTATCATAATAAGCTCAATTTACTACTTCTGCTTTCATTTTGATACTGAGTCTTGTCATATTTTGATGAAGTACTATTTACAGGTACTTTACCTTGGTTAAAAAAGGTGCTAAGAGTTTTACAATTATGTATCTATTGGTGCATTTCAATCCATCATTTAACAAAAAAAATGTAATCTCACAGTACAGTATACTGTTGAAATGGCACTTAGCAATATGCCTCCAGCACCTACAATACACTTACTAACTTCAATAAATCGTACAATAAACATTAAAAATAGCACAATGCAGTAGATATGGTACTTTGCACAGAATTTAAAAACCATTTCCATGCACTGAATTTCAATGGTTTTTGGTATACTGTGGTTTTTGGTATACGGTGGTATAGATACACATGTCTTGCATACTAAAGAACAGAGATACTGTAGGGTGCAGATCTGCATAGTTTAAAGAATACAAACCTCGGGGTTTTACAGTGACCTATATACTAAAGCATTCTTACTCCCTCTGCAAAATAACATTTATAGAAAATCTACCTTTCCAATTTTTAAATTATATTTTTGTGCATAGTTTGTAGGCTATAGGAACAGAGCATAGAAAAATGGGGCGAAAATACCCCCAGATCACTGGAAATGGCCCTTTCCCAGCTGTGGTTTGCAAGGTGACGCACATCCAACTGTCAAGTATTTCCTTGAAAAAACAAACATGTTGTTAGAAGTCTAGAAAAAGGTACTCTTATGTGTTTAGATTTCTGGATCTGTCAGGTTGATTTCACGGGGGTCGGGGATATATTGTGTGCAGCACCCCCTCTTCTAATTTCATGAGGGGTTGTACAGTATCTTCCATCCCCCCAGGATCACCACCCATGTTATCATATAGGAACGGCCAAAAGTCGACTTGTAGTACAACCTGTATGTTACTTTTCTTTCATTGTTCTCTGATTATAATGATTTTAAAACCCCTTCATACAGCTGTATAGACCTTCAAAATACTCTTCAAAAAATTTTTCGATTAACCTTTGAATACCATTCGAAGATTAATAGAGTAGCATTTGTACACCATTCAATAACCTTCAAATTTACTCTTCATTCATAGCCTTCAACTCATTTGTAAGACATAGTCATTTTTAAGACATAGTCATTGTAGGCTTAACCAACGTAAAGGTTGATGCAATAGAGTTAGGTTTGCAAAATCCTTGTAGCCTATTGGTAATTGAGTTGATCATATCGAATGATTATTTTCACAGCGAAAAATATTTAGGGAAAATATACAAACACATCAGGCAAAACTATTAAGACTACAGTATCTGGTAGCTTGAATGACTTCCACCAGTTGGACCAACAACAATGAGAGCACGTACACATCACATACTTTTGAAGTGACACCATATATCACTTTGGAATTAGTGCACTCCTTTTGTAAAGTGGTAAAATGGTAGGACATACTGTAGCTACTGCATGTGTGAAAATATATTTAAAGCTTTGTTAAAATTCCTGGAAAGGTACAGTACTTCTCTTAAATTATATCAGAGAGGGTGAAAGATCATAGTTTCAACCATGAAGTCACTCTAAACCCCAGGGTTTCATGATTCTTTAATTATGAAGATGCCAGTGATGTAAAACGAACATACAGGTGATGTTTTACACTGTGACATACTGTACTGTGGAGTGGAGCTCTACTTGAAAGACTACTTCTTCAAGACTACTGTAAATCTTAACCACTTCCGATGATCATGCAGTCACTCACCTTGTGGTTCTTCTCCGACAAGTTTGGCTAACAATTCCTTCACTTGGCCGTTTAATTTATCTTTCTCTGTCAGGGAGTCCTTTTTCAGCTTTTCCTTCTTCAATGTTACGGAGAAGAAATGGTCAATATCTACGATCCAAAGATGGAAAACATGGTAAAAATTATGTGTTTCAAACAAAATTTTTAAAGCTGCACATGTGCTGCCTTTAGAGTCACTTATGAAAATACTATAAAATGAATTTAACTTTGGTGATACTTGCATGGGCCAATATACCTGCTGCAAGTGTGGCAGAATGCAAAAAAAAAGTGCTGGCAGTTTCAGGGAACAAATAATCTATCCAGTATATCATTATCACGCATCACATTTTGAACACAGGCAGGCCAACTTGCTACACAAGAGAGAGGGAAAAAAGAACATTTGGTAAAACGTAGGTGGAGGGGGGCTGCTGAACATACCTTTAGACCCCACTTTTTCATTGGTTGATAGTGACCCATTCTGATTTTGACAAACAAAAAGGGAAATTGGGGTAGTCTGTTGAACAGTATGCCAAGAAGCTATGCAGAACCCCATTGGAAATATTTCTTAGTGAAATGCACAAGCAAAACATGAACTTGTTACATGCACTTGTAGTGAAACATTTCCAACTTTTTCTAAACAAATGAAAATGACATACTTTTAGTACAGTAGTAGCAATGACACACTTTAAGTAGTAGAATTGACATACTTTAAGTGGTAGAATTGACAAACAGTACTTTAAGTAGTAGGATTGACATACTTTTAAAGCAGTTCTTAACCTTTTTCTTTGCAGTTCCCCCCTTGCCAATCAGCCGATAAGGCTGTTCCCCCTGGAAAGATATATCAAAAAAACATGATTTCCAGTGGGAATAATTTTCGTACAGTAGTTAGGAAAAAAGACAACAAATGCACTATTCGAGTATCACATATCTGATACAAACAAAACAGCTTTTTAATTCCAACAACATTATTATAGTTCTTTTACTCAGAATTTTCTGCTCTTTCTAATGGCACCAAGAATGCGATGATAACTTGAATGGTTAATTATGATGTTACGATTTTTCAAAAGGTTCCCGGAAATTGGGGTCAAAATGGAAAAAAAAGGTCAAATTTTGCCCTTTTTTCATGAATATTTCCCAAATTCTAAAAGGAATCAGGCTGAAAGCCCCTGCAAAAAGTTCCCCCCTGGAACCCCAAAAGTTCCCCCCCAGGGGGAACTTTCCCCCCGGTTAAGAACCACCGTTTTAAAGAGAAATATGACAGAAAATTGGTTTGTATTGGCAATACGTACGTAGCTTTAATTGGCATTGACAAAGAAAATACTTTTCTGGGATTTTTTTTTTTAATTCAGTATTACGGTTGAACAAAATAAAGGAACATTGTTTCTAGATTCATGACATCAAAAATATTCAAGGTTTTGATTGACAGTTCAAGAAGGCATATTGACAATGTGTTCTGCATGAAAGTATATGTTGACGGTTTGTTCTGCTGTGGATTCCATGTATCCCCTAGCCGCATACTGTACTGTGCTCATACACTAGTACTGTACAGGTACACTGCGCATAAGCAACAGCTAGGTGCATTTTGGCGGATCATAACCTTGAATCAACCATTTCACACCTTTATGAGCACCGTGTCAATTTCACTGTTAGAGTCCATATAATCTGTTTCACCTTTGTTTTCAGTATGTCATAAAAATATCACACTTCTGAAGCCCGGCAATTTCCCATTCCGCCCTCAGTATAGGCGTACATACCAGCTCTCCCCAATTCTGTCAACTTACAGTATCAACCCTCCCTCCATCCCCTCTTTTTTTTCTTGTTCTGCTGTATTTTTCATCATCATCCATCGCATCCTCAAAATTTCTGTAGGGGGGCAGTCTGCCTTTCCCCCACTGGCTATGCCACTGGTTCCCATGGTTCTCAAGATATTATCAGTTGAAGTTACTCCATTTGCTACAGAATGTGAACTTGAAGCAAGCAGGAGTGACATCATTTCCTCACACTGATGAAGAGTCTTTGCTTTCTTCCTTATTGAATTTATTCTTTTGACATTGAAATTAATAGGTGGTCAGCTTAAGTAAATGTGAAGGTTGCAAACCCCGGCTGTAACCCGCATACATTGACACTATAGCAAGTTAGATTTTGAATTTTAAAAGTAATAAATTTGGAGTTAACTTTTCCACACATGGGAACAGAGTGGAAGTTTCACTGCAATGGTCAGATTCAGCTCTTACATATCAAAGCTACATCTGTGGCTGGACCATCCTTTTAGGTTATTTCACTTAGCTTATAAATTCAGAAAAAGACACAAAAAAATAAATAATAAACAAAATCTTCCTACTTTAGAAAACTTAAAAAAGGTTTCATAAAAAACTATTTTTCCATAACAATAGGTTTTTGCAAATCTCCATGCATGCTTTGAATGTGATCTTCAGGTTTTCAAGCAAAAATCATAAGGTTTCCCATTCTTGAGGTTGGCAAGTCTAATCAAGTTATTGCCTAGTTTTAGCAGCTCCCCACTTTTCATTGGGGGGTACCGTTAAGTATAATCATGCAGACAGTACAGTATGTTCCTTGGATCCGCCACAGGTATGCTGTGGTTCCTTGGGCAATAGATCTGAATGATGCTTTTGAATTTTAAGTATAATAATTAAACCATAACCTACTTACTTGTTGAACATGTGAGACATTAATTTTAAATTGGAATTTAACTATGATTTAAACATGTTGTACAGTAGCATTCTGTAGTTCTCCTATGGCTCATCTGAAAGTAAATCTGACAGCAGACAGTGAAGGAAGGCAAAGACTCTTGACTAGCCTAACATAGTACAGTAGGTCCTACATAAAGGGCCTGTAAAGTTTGGAAAATACTAAACCTACCTTTTAGCAACTTCTTCACATCCTCCATAACTTTTTGTTGGTCGTTCATTTTGAAGATTTTAGGAACTCAAGCTGACACTTGACAGTCTTCGCTGGTCACCTTAGTCCCCGGGCTTCGCAACGTGCAAACTCCAATTATACACTGCAGTTCGCTCTGATCTTCGTACAAACGATATAACATGTAAAACTAAAAGTGATACCTTTTCCGAGTAGCCTTTTGCAATTCTCATTAAGTAACTCAGTAAACCGAAACAAGGAACCAGTGGGTTTGGAATTGTGTGAATAACTTCCTGGTTCACAACATCACAAACGGCTATCCTCAATAGCCTTTCATTATGTTATCTTCTAGCAGATTGAGGGGGTCGAAATATATCATCACTTATCACGTAATTTTCGCAATCTGCAGTGCAGGTGCATGGTTCATCCTTGACACTACGAAGTCTGATATTAATTCACTGAAATCATTGAACTTAATTGGGCAAAGAGCTAGGAGAGACATTCGTCAAGATTTAACTTTTTCGAGACTTTGAATTCCGTACCTAGCGAATGATTGCCAAATAATGACATCTCACTCACAACGCCCAAGGTAACTATCGTAACTGAGCACTGTACAGTGAGCGTATCATGATGTAGCCTAGCCTAAGTTGTATTTGTGAACATTGTTTAACTGTTGTTCACTGAACAACGGTTAAACATGAAAACTGGCGAATGAACACTGTTATTCGCACACGAACGAAGCTTAAAGGTAACCCTAATCATGATCGCGGCATTGGCTCATATCTCGTACTTGCCATTTTAATGTTTTATTCGCACAGCTTTGTTTGGGTGAATAGACACAACCAATTTATAAAGTAGCCTAAGGTTAGGCCTTGTCTTCTGTAAGTGCAACTAGTTAGCCCGTACCATGGGCATAAACGGTACAAGCGCAGAAAGCAACGGCCCACTCCAACTTTGCACAGTATACTATATAACGCCATACTGATCCTTAACTATCCAAAACCGTCAAGAAGAAAATTGATTCATGTCAATAAAAGCAAGGATGAAGATTTGTACTAAGCCACAACCATTGCCAGCAATGCTGGGATTATCTGGAAATAGGTTCAGCTGTGGAAATTTCAATACAGCCTGGCAGTGCGTATTTCATCAGAATGTCTTTCAGATCCTCAGGGTGCATTCCATGTAGAGCTGACACAGAAATTATGCTTAGGTGACAGTGTTCATACTCCAACTTCAAAGGCGTTCATATGCCAACAAACACAGGAGCTACTGTAGGCCTATATACCTCATAATGCAACAAACTGTAACATAACCTGCTGTATGATGATTGTCCTTCCAACAAGTTGATGCATACAATACAGTTATACTTACACACATCCTTTCATATTTGATAGGAAGTAATCCTATTTTGTGTTTGATTTAATGTGAATTATGTGGAAACAGCAGAAACTTTTGTAGTTGTGGTTTTGACTACTTTAGCAGTACAAAATATACAGTGATTAGGCTAGGCCTTACAACAAGTTGTACGCTAAGGCTGATTTTTTTGTGTGTATGCTGTCACTCCGAGGTAAGCATTTCGCTTCCGCTACGCCAGGAAAGAGTTGGTGCTCACGCCGAAGATCTTCACATTGTAGTGCACGGAATGCAGACTGGTCAAATCCTACAGTACCGTCATTGAAATTC
Organism: Stichopus chloronotus; assembly: GCA_021234535.1. Taxonomy (NCBI): domain Eukaryota; kingdom Metazoa; phylum Echinodermata; class Holothuroidea; order Aspidochirotida; family Stichopodidae; genus Stichopus; species Stichopus chloronotus. The sequence goes on from CM037835.1 coordinate 9,453,025, forward strand.
TCAACCGAACAAAACAAAAATCACACATCTTTAAATGACAAGGTCTGTTGAAGTAGGCCCTGATGTTGCTAGTCTGAAGTATCCAATGTAACTTGTTCTTTTACAAATCTTACACAGTTTATACTCTTGAAAAAGGCCCATATTTCACAAATGTTGTTCTGTAAAGATGCAAGCCTTGAATTCTGAGGCATACAAGTGCAGTAGCGCATTATCAGTGGCCTCAAGTCACTGTGAGAAGTACGATTTTTTGCACTCGTAGAAGAAAAATGCGAACACAGGCAACCTATGAAAGTTTTGTAAAGCAACTCAACTACCGCACTCCTTATTCCTTAATTTCTTGAAGAAGTGTAGTTTGTGGCACACCTGATCACCTCCCTGCCCTAAAGACCGGTTTCAAATGATTGACAGCCTTGAAGTGAAAGATATTGTGTACAAGTTTGCAGATCGATTCATAGACCTAACTTCCCGGGATATTGGACAGCCAATCAGGAGTTTAAAATGCTAGTGGCAGGCAGAACTTACGATCATAATTAGATGCAAGGCAGGAATGTTGCTTATGATCATGAATAGAGGAAATTCCCAATATAGCTTATGCAGTGATGTGAATGAAATTTTTATTAATGGCGTCAATTCATTGAAGTAAGAATGTCCCTGTTTGTTGCAATTAATAGCATAATTAGTAGTACCGGAAATCTTCTTTTCCACCGAGTGTACCTGCCTGCCTGTCTAGTGCTGTAATCAGTGTTGCCAGTTTGCCATTTTAAATGCCACTTTAGGCAAATTTAGTTTATTTTTTACCTTTGTGGACCAGTAAAAAGCAAAAGTGCACACTCATTTTGGCACTTTTGTGGGCATAATTGAAGTAAGTATAAAACTCCCACTTTATTGCAAAATTTCAAGAATTTTTCCCCCCAATTAAGTAGTCACCCGAGTGGGACGGTTACGGGTTTACAATTTATTCTCCACTTGCAGCAACATAGATTGAGTATGTTGTGATGTATATCATATTGCAGTGTGTGTTGAAAGGGTCGACAAGTGTTACACTGTACAAAAAGACAGGGTCAAGTTTCCACAAGTAGGAGCTAGTTTTGCTTGGCGTTTTTTTTTTCCATCTCAGGTGATTTGGCCGGAAATTTGGCAGGTTATCCCACAAACAAACCGGTAATGTTGATTATAGTCATTGTAATCCCATCGACTGAGTAATGAATGAAACTGGATTACATTGGATAGCTGTAGCAGCAGGAAAAAACAAAAAAAGGCTTGGGAAGCAGTTAAAGTTAAAATTTTAAAACACAAAACTCGAAAACGGAAGGAGATCTGGACTTTTTCCTTTTCTTGAGGAAATTTGTGAAAGTATTTCAAGTATGATCTTTCTATCTGTGCAATTTCTGTGTTCATGGGAGTACGTTAATCCGACCGACAGAGTTATGATGGTGTGTACTAGTTGCACGAAATTCCCTTAGAACATATTTCTGATACAAAACTCTTGGCTGGGATTGGCCTTAATGGTTCATCAGGGTTATTATGATAATGAACGTGGTTTAGTATAGACCGATCAGCAGCAGTTCATCTGCAGTAAATGTCACCGACATCATATACAGTAAATGTCACCGACGTTGTGCTCAAATACCGTAAAAAGCAATTTTCAAACATTTCAAACTTTTTGTTTTTGTTTTTTTTTTTTAAATTTCAAAGTAACCTGATTTCCGTAAAGTTATGCTTGCAACTCAGAAACAAGCCTGTTTTGCTTTAAAAAAAGAAGAAGTTAAAGCACCTACTGTACATAGCGATACTACAGTGTAGTACTGTAAGTCACTTCCTACTGTAAGTCATTTTCTCCTGTAAATATGCTGTACCCAAGTTCTATCTTTAGACTTGTATCTCAAAATTCTCTGGTTTTGCTTTATGCTACCAACGAACCTGATCATTTTAACACTTGATGCTTCTTAAAATAGAAACAATTTACAGTACTCCTGCCTTTGTTCAGACTGCATTAAATATGACAGCATACACATTATGATACCCAAGAGACTTAGCATGTCCAGCCTTATGTGCTAAGAACTGTGAATTGAAAAAGAAAAAGAAAAATGCATTATATACCTATTTCTCGTGTTCAACTAGCCTACTACCCCAGTGATTCTCCTATGCTGACAGTTTGCAGACAGCGTCTTCACATTTTGTCCTGTAAATGCTCAAAGTGTCCCTACAGGGTGAAGGTAACCCTACAGTAGGTTAGGAACAACCAAACAGTCTGTGTATAAGCAGTGTTACCAGCCTGACATGACTACAGTCTGTGCAATTGGCCAGGCCTAACGTTATAGTTGATGTTTCGTTGAAACCCAAGCAAATACGGGGGTACTGTACATACCTAGTGTATGTCATATTCACTTTTGCAGTGAATGAGCTTATCTAATATTGCGAAGTTAAGGAGTGAGTTTGCATAAACAAGCTCAATGATTCTCCACGCAGTCTTACCTCACACATACATTAACGTTTGTAATCATAGCCCTAAAGCATGGTCTTGAGCACTGTTGAGCTAAAGTAATCCATGCCTACCCATTCACTCTAACCACTGATCTATTAGTAGCTTCTCCGTGAACAGTGGTTATTGATCAGCCGACAATTACAGGTATTGTGTCAGTGTGAACGGTGAGATTGAGACAAGTGTGTCCATTTTATCTGGCGTACCTTCACAATTCTGGGATATTTATAGTGCTAAATGGCACAGTTCTTGTGTTTTTCTGTGCTCACTGAAAGCATATGACCTTCAGATGAAACATGTACAAATGAGATACTGAGGTTGCTATACCGTAAATCTGTTTGTCTATTACAGTAGATGACGGTACATTTTACCTTCAGTGTGCACAATGAACCATTCATGTATACCTTGTGTATTCTTTGTTCAGAAGTGCATGGCAAAATTTGTGGATGAGATGTTTTAACTTAAGTGTCGTTTAGTTTGTATATGTGTTCAATATGTAAATGTTACTTGAAGACACTATAGTAAATTCATCGTATGTTGTACATTCCCATATTATTTGAACCTTGGCAACTGTACAAAGCTTCATGGACTTGATCAAAAATAAGAGCAGAACAAACTCTTCTGTGCAGTACAGTACTTCTGTTTCACAAACCTGTTTTGTACTTTTAAAATCTTGTCTACTTTTCACAATCCTGTCGTCATTGTAAAAATGATGCAATGTTTCATGTTGGGCAGGATCTGGAAGAATACAGTAGCAACAGCAATATGTGCTGTACATGAAAAGAGGCAAGCATTTTCATTGTTTAAATAATGTTTATGAATCACTTACAGTAATAGTAGATGTTGAGCAGTTTGGCCAAAAGTCATGTGAGAAGTGCAGTGATTAAAGATCATTTGAAAGATTACACCCATCATTACAAAAATGGTAGAATGTGTCTGAGATTACTCTGATTTTGATACCACTTACAAACAATGTTAAGTCCCCGGACTTTGAATTCTGAGGCATGCGAGTGTGATTGCACACCATCACTGTGAGAAGTATAATTTTTTGCACACCCAAAAGAAAAATGGGAACACAAGCTATCTATAAAAGTTTTATAAAACAGCACACCTACCACACTCCTTAAATTTCTGGGAGGAGTGATTCGTAGCACACCTGGAAATCCCAAAACTCAAGGCCGGAGTCTCTATGGTAAACTATTAACTATCGATCACAGTTGTACTTCAGTGCAGCTAGCAGTAGCTCCAGACAAGTTCCACTGCTCTTGGCCAGGGAGAGAACTTGGATTCAATATATACTGTAGTTTGTCTATACTGCAATGTGTGATACAAGTACAGTAATATGGCATGCTTTGTCTAGTTACCATACAGCACATAACACTGCGTGTCCAAAGTTATCTGTTTAATTTGAAAGATAAAGCTAGGGCTGTTAGAGACAGATTTTAGTTTTGGACATACATGTACTGTATTCGTAGCTTCTCCCAAGTGAGCTATAAATATTGCTTGGTAGCTGAAAACTGGCCTATTTTGGACAATTTATAGTTCAATTTCCCTTAACAGGGATGAGATGCACTAAAAAGGAGTATTTGAACATATTTGAGAGGATTGCCAGCCAAACTTTTGGCCTTTCTAATAGTTTCTTCTCATTATTACTGCAGAGTGCATGTTTAATAGTAGCCCATTTGGAGGAATTAAGAGTGCACAGGTATTATAGAACATTATGTAAAGTCTTTCCTACCAATTTAATACCTGTCCCTCTTTTATTTGCACTGTGCATACTATAATTTATTACTTATGTAGTATAGTTCTCAGGATCTACTGTAGATGTCAAATCCGCCAATATGCAGTAACATTTAAGTTGGATTTTGCTGTAAAACTTTAGCCATGGGCAGGTACCGCCCCCCTGAGGAAGCTAGCACTTGCTAAAAAGTGCTAAAAAATACTACAGTTAGTATAGAGGTTCTAACGATAAGTGGGGCAGGTTAAAAGGAGGAGACTGCTATAATGTAGAGGTTCTATCAATGAGTGGGGCAGGTTATAATCTCAACTGGAACAGTACTGTACATGGGTGAAAATATCATGAAACTGATGGCTTAGAGTATTGCTCTGGCTCTTTGCACATGTCAGGTGTGCTTTTCTATTTACTGAACTCATTTGTAGAAAAAAAAAAAAGTGTTGTCTTAGTCATCAGAAAATATGTGAACTTTCCGATCAGTACTTTGCTGAAAAATACAGCATCACCTTCTGAGTAAACATTACGGTCAGCCTGTTTTTTTTTTTTAAACTCCCAAAAGTCTCAAACTTTATTGATGCCCATCCTCAGTCAGTTTTGTGCTTTGACATGTGGTCTTTTGACCCTCTTCTTTATTTTTTTAGTTCACTCGCTTGTTCTCACTGCGATCAATGTGTTTAAAACAGTCTAGTTTGACAGCACTATATACTAGTGTATGTGTCTCAAGGCATGTTGTTACAATATGTCAATATGCACTGATGTTGTACAGTAGCTCACATACCTGCACAGTACTCTCCACCCTGCTGGAAGCAACTGCAATAGAGTGTGGTACTAATGCAACATGTTTGCCTTTGTACCCCCCTACTGTACTTTCATGACTGAATGGTAATGAAAAGATAATGTATGTGCAAATGTTTATCTTTCCCAAACAGGCTAGGTAAAATCAGACATATCTACCAGAAAAATATGGCTGATGAAAATAATTCCAGGTACCTTTTGTTTGTCACATGCAATGTTTGTCACCCATGTCCTAGTAGTGCAAGTTTGTGTGCAAGAAGAACAAAGGGCCACTTGTCGCAATGGTGATTTGTAAATTTGTTTATTGGAAGAGCAAATAGTGGATGTTCATCGGCTAGTTGTTTTGCATGCAAATAAAGTGGAAGCACTTTTTCCTTCTTTGGCTTCAGCTGCTCCTGAATGTACCCTTATTTGTGTCATAGAGTAAATTGCATTCCTTTGGGCTTCCACCAAGAAATGTCATAGAATGAATAAAGTCAAGTAAGTGATTATACATTTACTGTGCAATTGTCGGGATATTCACAAGTGGATATTTGCAGAATCTTATTGTAATGTAGGAGGTGTTTAATATAGTTTATATTAAATGTGCTCAAGGAGTGAACTTCCATGAATGTCACACAAGTAGGTGTTGAATATAGTACAAAAGATGACATGACCACAAATCAGGGATGTCCTTCCTGCAGTCCGTGGGCCCGATGTGGCCCTCAGAGAGACCTTATGCGGCCTCCAAACCCACTTTGGCAAAGAAATCAAAATGAAACAGAACAAGAAATTTACTCAAATGAAAGGGAGAAAAGTAATAGAGATATCCATATAAAACCTTGTAATAAGAAATGTTGGAAAACATTTGCATCTACAGTATCCACTAGGCTCGAGAGCTGCTGTAGTATAAAGGGAGGGATTGAAGAGGGTGGGCTTGCAACTTGTGCAGCTTGCCATAGATTTCAAAGGTGGTAATGTGCCCAATGATTCAAAAGGGTTTGCCACCCCTGGTATACATGTAATGTAAATTAGTCATTTGCATTTTAGACTTTGGCTATGTTTAATTTGTGTGATTACTGTGTTGCATCATCACCTTAAGTTTTTGCTGTAATTGTGTAATAATGGTTCATTGTGCTAACTGAAGCTGTGTGTGACAATAGTTATCTGTTTGATGTTACGGTACATTCTTCTGAAGTACTTTTTCATTATTTATGTAAAGATCTTCATTACTTTTACAATAAAAGTAAATATTTTGTGGCACTGTTCATTACTTCTCCCAAAGGACTGTGGGTAATTGTTGCTATGTGTGTCTCACGCTTTGCATCTTCTTTTAGTACACATCACCACTTTTAATGGTAATGCAGAAAATTGGTCTGTATATGAGTAAATACTGCTTAATAATAATGATTAAATCAATGTAATTAACAGTAAACTGCAGTACTGCTCATCCCTTTTTGAGCTTGCCTTGTCAGAGTAAAACAGATCAGCTTCACATTTACTTACCCCATGCACATTAATGTAAATTTTCAGCGTGTAAGCAGTGTAAACCATTGAAACCGATGTACATATTTCATTTACAGTATATGCAGTATCTTTTTCATACAGTCACCGTTGGTCATGCCCCTTAATTATTCCTCCCTTCTTCCACTCTAATATTCTTTTACTGTACTGTAGCTGTCTCAAAATCTGAGATGAATTGTGAGACATTTATGCAGTCTTACTTGTACTTACATCGTATTGGAAAATGATTGTCATGTACAGTATGGTAGAGGGGATACATAGGCAGCAATATGTGTCTAAATAGTAATTCCAGTTGTCATTTTGGTAACACAATGATGCTTTACTGTATCACAAGATAATATCTGGACACCTGGCCACTCCCTGTCCCGACTATACTGTAAAGTACGTGTAAATGATCACTCCTTTACATGTACGAAGGTCTCTTCCAAATTTTGGTGTTGCCCTTGGACTCAACCTGGTGTCACTGCAGTAGAGGAGTACAGTAGAAGGTAGTTATGGTAATTTTCAAACCCTGTATTGTGTTTGATCAATGTGTCATAGCAAAGGTTAGGAAGGCTACTGTACATACAGTAATTAGAAAATGGCAAGGTGAGGGTTTAAAGTGTCTTTATCAAGCATGGAGGCTGTTTGGCTGTATATTAACTGGTCACTGGCATATGTTTGGATCACATATCTGCTCAGAGAACAGTGCTATACTGTATGTATTGTCTCAGAGTCTTCATTTGTGTTGTGCAAGGTCTGTAACACCATGGAGGTGAAAGGAATTTCTTTTACCTTCATGGTAACCTAGGGAAAATGATCAAAGAACTTTATGCTATTGGCATCCTCTGCAATACTGTAGCTCACCTGTAATCTCATGGGAAACATAGTCAATAACAGTTGAAATGATTTCATGTGCATGGAAAAACCAGAATCATAGGATGGTGTTTGACCTCATGTTTTTCTACAGTATATTTTTAAATGTTCAAGGCAGGTTGTTCATATACGGGTTATGTCATTCAATGATCATGAAATGGTAGTAACTACTGAACTTTGAAAAACAATGGATGTGAGATAAAAACAGTATGTAAAACACAGCTCATATTTAAAAAAAATAGTGTTTCTTATAACAAGAAGTTGATCACACCTGCACAGTTAATACTGTACAGTATGCAACAATACAGGTCTCACTGATGTTTCAAAGTATACTACTCAAGTTGTACAGCTAAAAAAGCAGCATCAGGAATTGCAGTATGTAGTGAAACGAAGCATAACTCATCACCTGATTTCGATGTCAGCGATCAGCTGTTTTGACCAACCTGATATTGCAGGTGTACATGTACTGTATTTCCCACTGGCTGTTCAAAAAAAGCACAGGGTTCAATTGATTGAAAAAGTCAAGCACCACATTACCATATTTCAAAATTTTTGTCACTGTGTTACATAAGAATTTGAATCATACCTGTATGGTCGAATTTATTTCCAGAAACCTATGTCTTTTCCCAAATTGGCAGAATGGTGCATTACTAGACATACAGTACTGCTACTAAAATTTTTGGACGTGATATTGGAATGTTTTCACTCTTACTGTAGCTACTGTATGCATGCAGTCACTTTAACTGTTCTACAATGAAGGATTCAGAGTGTACTCTTTTGAAGAATTTTTTTATTGAAACTGACATTACCATACTTTTGAAAATTACAGTATGCCTAGAGGAAGCAAAAAAAAAAAAATACCATTCACAGCAGAATCATATTGGCCAGAGTATCCCCTTATGGCCAGTGCTTAGTATTTACTGTACACAATGTGCATGTTTGTTTGTGTTGTGTAAATATATGGTGTCCAGAGCTAGTGTTGGCAAGTTTGTGATTTCAGCAGTTGCCCTTCTGATGTGTCATACAATGCATGGATTCTGTGTACAGTTAGTACATGAAAGTTCAGTACTTAGTGCGTCATGTTCTTTAAAGAAGAAATAAATCTTTTCAAAGTACTTAATATTGCAGTATATATGACATTTTTCTTAGATGTATTGACACCAAGGAGGCCACCCCTGGTACTTGGTGAGTGGACTAAATGTTTGACATAAGACTATGTTGTCATGCAGTACATTTGGTGCTCTTTGTGTATTTGAAAAAAAAAGATAAGCTACTGTAGCTACATTTTCATTTCATTGGAAGCACTGGTGGTCCTGCATTCTCTGCACTGTATGTTCACACATGTTGTAGAAAAGTCACAGTGATCGTCGTGGCCCATGTGCATGCCATCTATTGTGATATTTAGTCATATTCAGCAGTCAATATGTTTTATTCTCATTCTTCTTTTAATCTTGTTCTAGCAGTGTCAAGATATCTCCTGGTGCAGTGGTCTGTGTGGAAGCTGAAATAAGGGGAGATGTGACCATCGGTAAGATCTTCTGTTCCTTCATGGCACCCAAAGACTTCCCCTCTTTGACCTGTTTACTCACTGTGGCAGTGTGCGTTGCAGCCCCAAGTCTGTGCTTGCGCAATGGCACACAAATGTTGTGTTCAATGAAGAGAACATGTTATATTTTGGGTAACAAGTTACATTCTTTTCCAGAAGTCGTGTTTATCTACAATTTTAGACATTACTGGTACAGTGCATCCTTTTGCCATGTTGCACATTCTGGTCTGTGTAAATAAGTAAGTCGGATAATATGTGCGCAATGGTGTCTTTATCCGACGTTTCTTTTTCAGGTGCTCGGACGGTCGTTCATCCCAGGGCTTGCATCATTGCAGAATCTGGACCAATTGTCATTGGAGAGAGTAATCTTATTGAGGAACAGGTTGTGATTATAAACAAGTAAGATCAATGTGATCCTTTCCTCCAAATTATCAGAGGTCAAGTTTTAACTGATATATTTACACAGTAGACACTCAGCTTTTTCCCTGTGGAAATTGCTTCAGTTCATAGCCAATAATTTCCTCACCTTTGCCTTTGCTTTACTTTCATGTGAGGGATAAAAGTGAAGCGATTCCTCATGAAGAATTGAAGGGTTCATAGAAAGATTGTCTTTTGAGGTCACCAGGTTGATGTTACTGTAAGATAAATCTTTCCACGTCATAGATATATACTTACCCCTTGCTTACTTATGCATCAGTTTGACTTAGCTCAAAATGCTCCCAAAAACAATTCTGACACCGGACCCGCTAGACCCAGACTCGCCCTCATATGGAATCTATTTGTGATAATTGTTTCTACAGTGATTTAGCAAGACACTAGATATACTGTTATAGCTTAGTATATCCGCAACCCTGTATCTTCCACTGGATGTGCTGAACCCGACTGGTAAAAGGTTTAACACTGTGAGGAGAAGCAGCTGCTATTTTCTCGTGTCAGAGAGAGTGATTATCCTGAAACATAAATCAGTGGTTACTGTATCTCTGATGGTCATTCTCTATAAAGTCAGCTATAATCTTATCATCATCTGATGGAATATTGTATATTGTAATGTATCTCCTCTCAACCATCAGAAAATGGGGAGTATCCCATGAAACATTGCCTTTGTAAATTTTTTTTTACCTTTTTTTTTCTTTAATCAAGGTGCAGTATGGTATATCATACATTGTGATTGAAAAGCATAAACTGGTATACCAGTATGAAAGTATCTATGAGAAAGGGAACAACCCTGTAGGTTTCAGTTCCCTTTTGTAGGAGAGCAGAATTTTATTCAATAATGTAATTAAGATAAATTAAATCCAACTAAAGCATTTGCAAGTAAAATCATGTATGCTTAACTCTTTGAGCAGTGTCACATCTCAAGCATTGCATTATTATTGTTTGTGGAACTGCTGTGCATATTTAACTACTCATCAAATGACAAATTTTCCATTTGAAATCAAGGCATTAGGAATCACATAAGCAGCTTTGAAGCAATTCCTTCAGCATGAATAAAAAGATTATTCAGAGTCCTAGATACCATCATGTGATATGAAAACACCAGGTGAACAATTTCACAAAATTACATAGTGCAAGAAAATAAAAACTTACAACTGCAGCCAACTTTGTGAGCTAGTTTTATTTCTTGTTTTGTTTTTTTTTTCTTTTGTAAATTTACACATTGATTCCCAAAGTAGAATATTTCATATCTCAAGTTTTAGGAGGATTAACAGACTGCATGATATTAAGTTTTGTTGCAGTGCATAATGTCAAATTTTGTCAACGTGTGTGTCAAGACTTTTTGTCTTTGCGGTGAATGGACGCCAACAAAAAAGATGGCTTTCAAATTGTTGCTTTGAGGCACAGACTATTTACGCTGGAACAGTGTTGTCGTGAATATTTCATGATCTGTTCCTTTCTCAAGTTATTCTAATCTGCCAAGCATTGTGAGAGTTACTGTGTCACTCGATCTAATGCTTGGCGTGATGCAGCATTCGATTCTTTAGCCAGAGTGTAATCTGTGCTACTGTATCTACAGCAGACAATGTTCTGTGTATGTCACTGCTTGTATGTGTTGCATTGCAGCGTGCAATGTTGAAAGTTTGAGATCTTATATTGGTTCTCATTTCATTGTCTGTTTATTCAACTTCTTTTGTATCTTTCCTTTTTAAAGAAGTAAAGTTTAGTTGAGCTTGATGTGTTACTGCATGGAGATCAGCCTCACCATGTGTACTGTAGATTGTCTTCATTTTGGTGGAAGTCTGCTTCCGGTTCTGGCATCATTGCAGATCAACATTGTTTTTATTGGCGTGAAATTTAAAAAATTTTGTCAAACTTTCAGTTCTTGCATTAAGGCATATTGCACATGGAAGCAATACAGAGTCTTCTCTGCAGAGTATTTGAAAATGTTGAAAGTTGGTTTTAATCGGTGGTTCTTATTTGATGATATCTTCATTCAGTTGTGATTGTGTTGTCTCTTTTAAATTTATTGTTTGTGCATTTTAGAAAGCCGGAAGATGCCCCAGCCGACAGCAAGCCGGAAACGCTGATGATTGGCTCCAACAACGTCTTTGAAGTTGGCTGTCGTATCCTTTGGCTCTTGTTGCCCTGAAACTTTGTTGGCGGAAGAAATATGTATGAAGTGGCTTATAAAATGTTTTTGGACATCACATTTAAATTGTGTCAATTCCTAATACTGAACATCATCTCCAATCTGTCCCAAAGTTTATCCCATTGAAACAAGAAGGTATGAGTAGGATGAGTGCTGCAGGCATGTTTGCGCTTTAAGTTACCGAGGAATGTATTTTGATGTGTAACTGGAGCAGAACACTTGGCATCACTAGCAAAATACAGTATCAAAAACCTTCCTAACGTATAACACTAGTTGCGAGTTGTACCAAGCAAAATCAACAGAAACTTGAAAGAGGTCTTAAGTTTTTGGCATGATTTTTTTAAACAAGCTTTTAGATTTGCATCACACATATTTAGAAGGCTATATAGTAAATATGTCTCATATTGTTGCAGTATAATGCAGTGTCATTCTCATATGAATTTGTATTAGCAGCCACTCCTACGGCTAATGTTTGCAGATTGACTCAACTAACCACATCTCTCACAAAGATGGCATGCCACTTTGGTTACCTGCAACCTAACGCTCTGTCATAGTGTACAGAAGCATGTAGCCTAGCCTATTGTAAGAGTTAGGTCTTGGTTGAGCAAAGAAGCTGGAAAACTACCTCGCTAGTGACAACTTTAAGTCACTCATTTACCACTTGAAGCAAGAAAATATAAGTCATACTAATCTCTGCAGAAAATCTTTGCATGCCTCACAGCAAAATGTCTTGGGACAGTGAATATTACATGAAAAATGAGCAAATTCTCTCCTGTATTTGTTGGAGAAGTTAGCTACCAGCGACGATGAATCTCTGCATACCTGCAGATTATCTAGGGGAGGAGAGGGGGACCTGCAAAACAGTTAATTATTCAGGATTCTTTGGACCTAATTTTACCAAGCAAGTATGTCGACAGCAATGATTATGGATTGATATTATAATGTTCCTGCCAGTAGTTTCATTAATTTAGCCATTTCAACCAGTGACTTATGTAGAAAACTCTCATTGTCCGATTTCATTAATTGTTTGTTCAGGATTAGAAATATTTAAAATTTTCAACCTAAATTTGGCTGGCATCCCCCCTCCTCCTTGAAATCGGTTAATCGGTGTTTCTCCCAATCGTAGACCCCGACAGCTCAGTTTGCAGAGCACAGCATGAGAGGTCGGGGGGGGGGGTTACTGGTTCATGTTCCATTTCAACATTTATGCTTCCCATTTATGCTTCCCTTTGTAAATTTTATGAATAGGTCCTCAGGTTGGATTGTAGTTTGTATTAAGAACATTCTCATATTTTAGAGACTTGCAAGTTTCAAACCCTCCTTGACAGTATCCCACAGGTTGTGAATCTTTGAAGATTGGTGACCATAATGTCATAGAGGCTAAAGGTAAGAAGTTAAGATGAAGGACATTTTCCTTAGTTGTGTTTTCTTTACAGTTCACTTGAAATTTCAAACTAAGATTGATATTGTGACATTGGTACTTCGTCAGAGGTGAAAGGGTGATATGTGGGTCACCCATGAAAGTACAGAGGTTGTGTTGCCATGGTCCTGTTGTAAGAGGATTGGGCTGAAAGTTGGATTCGATTGGTTGCTGTTAGATTCAGCTGCCCTATTCAAGTACCACCATGGAAGATTTTTGGACCAGACATGACACTAATACAGAAATGTGACTATATCAAAAAGATTTTGATGAGGTAGTTTCATGTGTATCGTTTGTTAATGCATTAGATTGAACATGGTAATTCATATCTCTGTCATAAACTTATGGAAAGTACTTGCATCCAGGGTTTTAGTCTTACCTTTTGGAGACAGCCGGCTGTAGCAGGCGTTGACACTCACCAAACGGCATCAAGAGCAAATTTACGCTATACTAGCGAGCACAGAATTCAGTGAAAAGGCCTAAGGAAATGTCCAAAATTAAAGGGAAATATATGTAATTGCAAAATTCGGCTCAAAAATAGGAAAAGGTATTGACATTGCACCATTTGCCATGTCAGCACTTTCTGTGTGCAAAAAGAAATTCCAAAGGGTAGAGGCTGTCCCCTCCCCTTAGACCCCTCCTCTAGGACAGTGCTCACACTACACTGACAGAGCACTACAGCCGACACTTACAGTAACCCTGCTTACACCCATTGGTTATACAAGTATATGATTTTACTCAAAAAGGATTTGAACTCGATGTTGACTGGGTAAACTGTCATCAGTTCCCTCAAACCATTTGTTCTGCTAATACTATGATCATTCATATTTTTGAGAATTGTAAGGAACAAAAATTAAACTTGATTGGATATTGTTTGGAGTATGAAGGGTGTTATAATTTATTCATGTACTTGCTTCCTGGATAATATTCACCAAGTTTCAAACTTTGGTCCATATTTTTGTTGACAATTTCTGCCACTTCACCAATCAATTGTGAGGTTTACCTGATTGTCTTCTCCGCTCTCACTGAAAACAGCTGCAGTTGGACGGGACACAGAACTGACGAGAGGTTGTGTGATCGGTGCCTTCTGTGAGGTCACAGGTCACGAGGCTTTAGCAGACAACACCATCATCTACGGGGAGAAGTACGAACAGAGGCGACAGTACGAAAAACCACCTGTGAGTCAAATGTTTGTCGTCGTGGTGATGACTGATATGCTCTGCAAGTGAAATATTATAATTGTATACCTTTGCACTTATTTTGTCTTTTATTGAGAATGGTGTGAAAGTAGTATATTCCATGTTTTTCCCTCTTTTTTTTTTTAAAGAAACCTGAAAGCTGTTGAATGTTGGTAGACTATGTCATTAGCAAGTGGGTTTCCATGATACATAACTCTTTCAAAGAGGTCCTGACGTGTAGGACTAAAATGCCGTAAAAAACTTTTTTTTTCTAAAGATTTGAACAAATTGATATCCAAAACTGCCTTTGGTGTACTTGTGACATCATCCAATGTAATGCAATCAAAGTTTTTTAGTTTTGCAGTTGGATGCTCCCCATTGAAAACTGCTTGTTTCTGTTTGTCATTATGTGATGTCATATTAGGAGCAGATTCATGCAGGAGATCTGCAATAATTGAAAATGCTTCCACTTGCACATACTTTCATGAATTTGTTTGAAACTTGTACACAATGTTTCTTAGGTAGTGGGCGATTTGAGGTATTCAGGAATTCTTGGGGCAATGTGGTCCCTATGGCCCACTTTCTGATTGTGCAAAATGGTCATCCTCCCACAGATTTTCACGCTCAATTTTACTGGTTTGTCACAATGATGCATTGTTAGTGGTACCTTCAGGGTGTTCATGAATTTTTTATTCAAGGTCATGGGTCTGTGGCCCATTTTATGAAATTCTGCAGAAGTAGGTCTGCAGATTTTCTTGTACAATGTTGTTGATTTGATGTAATGGTACTCTGCTACTGACACCGGGGTGCTCAGAAATATTGGGTTCAAACTCCAAGATGGGCCCAAGTCTTCAGCTTCAGACCCCAAATTTTTGCACATGCTTAAGGTGCTACTAACAGAGTATCATCATGACAAACCATTGATATATTGTACACATGTATAACAATCTGTAGGCGGAGAAGCATTTTGCAGAATTTTGTAAAATGCAAAATTTTTCTCCATTTCTAATTGATTTTGTCTATGATTCATCTTTACCATATGGTGCTTACTAATTATTACCTGTTGTGTATTCAGTTTTATTTGTTGCATATTCAGTTTTATTGCTCACTCTGTTTTAGTTGTTCTTATTTTATATGTTGAATTCTTATTTTTCCTGTTGCTTATTCACTTTCAACTGCTGCTCATTGATTGTTATCTATTGCTTATTCATTTTTATCTGTTGCTTATTCATATTCCTCTCTTGCTCATTCATTTTTATCTGTTGCTCAATTATTGCTACCGGTATCTGTTATATTTTATCTGTTGCTTGTTCATATTTCTCTGTTGCGAAGTCATATTTTATCAGTCGTTCTTTCAGTTTTTGGTTGCATGCTTGTTTTTACCTGTTGTTTATCTATTTTGGTATGTTGCCATTGAGTTTAATCTGGTGTCCTTTCACTTTTTGTCTGTTTCTTGTGTAGAATTATTTGTTGCTCATCTTCTTTCTTAGGATCAAACTCTCCAGCTGGACTTCCTGATGAAGATCTTACCAAACTATCACAGACTCAAGAAATCCACCAAAACTGGAGATAGATGAGAGAATGTGTGACCATTCCACAAAGGTCCTGATTCTGCTAGATGTTGCATAGTTTTTATGGTTCCTGTTTTGACTCCTTGTATCAAAGATTTGCAGCTTACCAGAAGCATGGCATGCTGAGTACTTTTGGGGCTATATTTTGCAGGACAGCCAATGTACAATGCTTTCAGTGCAATATCTAAATTATTGGTCAACATCAATGAAGGAAATGTCAGAAATTTGTCCCTTTTAACTGGGGAAGCAGTTTCTAAGCAATCTGAGGTGGCCTGCTCCATCTGTGATATCACAGAATGCTTTGTATAGACCATCATTGTCATCGCCCATTTGTTAAAGTCTGTCCCACAGACAACCCTGAACATATTCCACTGTAAATGTAGTGCAGTGAATGGTACCATTTGAGCAAAAGTTTACACCTTTTAGGAGCTATTAGGCACTTTCCGAAAATGTTTGACATCGCTTCAGGAGATACGGGAGTGTATTCTTCAGCTTTGGTGCTTCTCATCTCCAACAATTCAAGCACAAATTATATTAAAGGAAGACTTTTGCAAGCATCCCATTGTTATCTGGGTATCAAAGAGGAGGGTGGTAGTATCATTTGGTGGGGAGGGTTGGAAATGGGATAAAAGCTCATTAAAGCAGGATCGTTCCATGGTAATGTCATAGTTTCTGCTCCACCATTATGTAGTTTTTGAGTGGTGCAACCTGGATAAGTGTCAACCGGTAGAACTCAGTTCCGATCTGAGGAACCAATGAAAACATTATTTTTAAACACTACAAATGTCTTTTCTTCGCAGGTACATTTATGTAGGTGATGATCAAAGTTTGCTTCTGAGTTTTGTGGAGTGTTTACCAGGTTTGTAAGTTGACATTGTAATATCACATGATGGGACTAATGAAATTGAAGGTTAACGTTCATCTAAGGATGTATTGGGATCATTATTTCAAAATGTGTTCCTTTTTTTTTCCTTTTTTTATGCCACAGCATGTATCTGACTTTTGAGAAATGAGTATCATTCGAGAATGTGAAAATGTATAACGTATTGAAACTGTCAATGATTTTTTCTTACCTGGAGAATTATTGTAAGTAAAGACAAGTATGGTATGTCTCAAATATTCAACTTAATTGCTTATTGAGACCAGGTTTTGAGGCATTCTTTCCACCTTTGTTAAACATTCGTTATACCTTCAAGAAGTGTGTCCTTAGTGAAAAAAAAATATTCATGATGATTCTTGGTCATGACAGGAACTGCTGTTTAGTGTCATGTAGAGGGTCTTCAAAGTGGAGAGGGAGGGACGTGAGGGACTGGTGCAACATCCCTCGCCCAATTGTATCAATAAAAAGAGCAGTTCACATGAAAATATCCTGTGTATACTCTTAAATATCCATGTTTGTTCAGTTAATGATGAATTGTTAAGCAAAATGTTTCTTGCTTTGATATGGTTAAAAATATAGTTCCACAAACAAGCAAGTAAATAAACGTGCTAATTGCTTATATATCGAAGCATGGGTAATGCCTGCGGCGTAGATTCTATATCATAAAAGGTTCTTCTTTGGCATGGAGCCTACAGCTTTGAGAGATCATTATCAAATAGAATGAAGAAAAAAAAAAATGCTACCATTGAAATCTTTTTTTGAATGTGTTCTCATGTGTCCTAGATAATTGTTTTTTTTCTTTAGACAGGCGGTAGGTCGGCACTTTTTCAACGTCTGAAAGGGATCGATACTCCACTTTGGTTCCTATTTGGTCTCCAATTTAGGTTTTTGACTGGAAGGAAATTAAATCAACTGGTGCACCAACCCAGTCTGATCATTTTCTTCGTGTTTATCTCTTTCTTGCAATGACTTATATGTCTGCAGGCTGATTTTCATCGGTGGAGTGCCAGTCAGAGCATGTGCACAGTCTGACTTATTGTTGATATGCATTTGACTTATTGTTGAAATGCAAATGTGATCTACAGAATCCATTTGGTTAATGTAGCACATTCCAGGGATAGTGTCTCCTCAAAAGACCCGTTAAACTAATTGCAGCAGCATGTAGTGAATGAAGAGGAAGAAAGAAACAGCAGACTTCTTATCTAAAGTGAAGCCAAATGAGTGAACTTTTACAACAAAAGTGTAGAGCAACTTGCCACTGTGAAATGACCCCCTGCAATTTACAATCAGGTATGTACCGTAGACTTGCTGCATTTTTGGACTATTTCATCCCCCATTCTGTAAACTGGATCTTGACACTGTGCTGGGATGCTGAGCCATTTAGTTCCCAACAGTTTTTTTTTATCCCTGGTTGCAGTCGTTAGATTTAAATCAAGCCAATTAACATCATGATTAAAATCATGATTTTTGTTTAAACAAATCATGATTTAAAGCGAGTTTGTTTGATTTAAATCATGATTTTTTTAAAGATAAAGAATCAACAAACCTGACCTGTCTGGTCGTGAATATTCATTACTGCTTTTCTATCAAGCAGCCAATTCATAGCAGTTGTTGATGACAAAATGATATTTTTTAAGGCTGCTAAGCTGATGGAGCCACATTTTGAGAGATACTTTATGTAAGTCTACCTCAGACTCCGGTGAATACACATCAGAACAGAAGGGAAAAGACTGAATAGTCTATACTGAAAAGGATAACCAGGTATCTATTCTAATAAGTTTGAGGTTGGCTTACATGAAGTATATACCCACATTTTCGACATTAAGGGTAACAGCACAGAGACGAGTTGTCCTTTGGTCAGTTCTTTTTTCTAAGAGTAACTCCTGCCACTACTAAATACTATCAAGAGATGTCACCCACAGATTTGATGTCTAGAGTTCGACAGAGCAAGTTGAGTGTAACTTACTTTTTGCTTCTGCTCATACCATACTTAGTCGATATCTGACTGTCCGTGAGGTATTTATCGGTTCTGTGAAATTTGGTCCTTGAAACGGGGAAGGTGGGAAAATCGGCCCATGGATTGGCCAGGTTGTCTCTAACACATGAAATCTAACCAACAAATAGTACATAATTACGTCAGCCTGCTTCTGCAAGGAGAGATGAACGTCACTGTATAGTATGAAGTATAACAAGGGTTGGCAACCAACTTCCAATGAGCTGCATTCACCCTGCCCGTGGTTTTCTTTCTTTTTTCCTATTTTTATGTCTTGAGAATTAGATGCAATACATCTGTGCAAGACGTCACCTCATTGAATGCTGTCTGTTTGACCTATTTTCCCCGTTAGGCTTCTTATCACCAACACTTAAAGGAATTCCCCACCAACAAAAAAACTTCACACACTGTAGGAGATTCTTTACTGTTCTATCAGTTAAACATAACTATTTTACCAGAGGAAGCTTCCTTAGACGTGAAATAACGCTTTGAAAGTGGGGCTTCAGCACGAGCCTGAAAATGTGTGACGTAAAACCGACAAAAACCGTTTTCCATTTTCGCCTTCTTCCCGTTTCTGGCAAGGTCTTGGACGCACAAACTCTTTCGTTCAGAGATGAAGAAAACCCTATGAATGTCTACATCTAGTGAGATACTTTCAGTAAGATGCATTCCGTAAGATACTAACTTACCAAGCACATGAAACGAGCAGAGCTGTTATTGTGATGGACATAAAATTTAATTGCTTCTTATACTTTAAGATCCACCAAACCAAGGAAAGATTAACTGTGTAATTAGCTCAAAGGTATTTCTATCCTTTATTCGTCGGTACCCGTTCAATATCATTCACAGACCAACGTCATTTAAGTCAACTAATCCTTAAACAATTAGGTAGCTCCAAGCAATGCTTTCAAAGGTAGGTCTGTGCCACTCCCTGGTGAAGCGAAGGTTTTATCAACAATTGAGAGATCAGAACAGTACTATAACCCACAGCTTGAGCTAAAAATCAAGGGCAATGTTCAATCTAGATTTGCCGGTACTACATCACAACCGATTGATTTCTAGCAACAGGCTCGTACCTCTAATGTTTATTAAAATAATTCATTTTGCGAATTCTTTGAGATATTTCCTGAAAATGAGAACGATGACTTATCTACAATAATGTTTGCATCTTTTTAAGAGACATAAGAAGCGATGGTGGAGAATTCCTTTAATTTAGATAAGCTTGTTCGTGAATAAACTTGACAAAGATTACAATGCTTGACATTCCTCGGAATGAAATGTTTGAAATCAACAGGTTTTTGCAACGTGTGGAACGGTCAATATTTCACTCCTACTATCAGGCCCGCTGTTTTACCAAAAGGTTGCGCACAAGTGGATTACAAGGAATAAGTGTCTGGCCCACTGTTGGATTCTTACATCGAAGGGTCCATATTTACGTGTTTTCTCGTTAACCAAGAAGGACACATCAACAGCCAATGATTTTACTTGCAGTCCCCCTTCCCCACCCCTTCTAACACCCCCGCAATGTGAAATTGGTTAAACATGTTTCTAAATGACGGGTCGAGGGATAGATTTGTCTGTGATTCTCTTCGATACAGCAATTTAGAAGAAACTCCTTTCAGAGAACGATTCATTAATGTTGGACAAAGCAGTTAAGAAACATTATCACATTTAACAGACACAATACACTTTCCAAACAGGGGAATGACTTCTCCAATGTAAATTTTAAGAACAGTACCGTTTTAGTTGGGTTTAACTCAATTTAAGGCTTCAATGATCCAACATACATTTTATACGAAACAATCAATATGCCTGCCCCGGTATCGACTTCTACGGACAACATTTGGTTCTCGATTTCAACATCTACTTGAATTGCTTTTTCTGAACCTACCGTTTTGACATAACACACCGTGATTTCAGTAGCACTGTCAAATTCATCCCAAGAATCACTATTACCTTCAGCACTCCCTGCTGTCTAACCTGTTTCACCTTTTGGGCGGTGCTTACGTGAGTACTTACTGGATGCAGTTTCTTTACATTACTCTCTTCTGGGACTGGTCTATCTCTACAAACGTTTATTAAGAGTATTTTTTAATCATTAAAAATTAAAAAAAATATTAAATGTATTATACTGCTTTAAAAGCATCTAAAGTTTTTCATGAGACAGTCCTTCTATGGTGACCAGTTTCCCCACAACACGTACACTGCAGTTTACGAGCATTCACAGACTTCTGCGGTATTCGTTGAACAGTATGTGTCTCATCTTTTTGCTGATTCCATACTCATCTCGAAAAAAAATGCAAATCGTCGAGTTACCGGGTTACAAATAAGTTATTTCCTCGACAAACTTTTGCAAATTGTCGAGTTACCGAGTAACGAATAATTTGTTAATCTGGACAAAATGCAAGTTATCGAGTTACCGCCTTACGCTAAGTCGACATCTTGAAAACAAATTGCAAATTGTCGAGATTCCGGGGTACACGTAACTTGTTATCTCGACAAAATTTTGCTAATTGTCAAGCAGTCGACTTAGACAATAGAGGTGCAAGAGAGATGTTGATACAGCCGGTGTAAATCGATATCTGTAATGTTCCTTGGTAGGTACGTCGTACTGTAGCCTTTGCCAATCGTACATAATGAAACCTTTGGATTACTCAAACCATCATGATGGCTTGTTGCCCGTGTAGTTTTTTTTTTCGGAGGGCGGTGGGGCGCATTGATCGGAAAAGATGAAAATAGATTGCCATTGCACGCTACTGTTGAAAGCCGAATGCTGGTGAGTCCAGTAAGCAAGTAGATAAATTACTGACATTTACGCAAAATACACATCCAAACTCTACCCCACCGCCTATACCGTAAGTCCTCACCCTCGGTCTCTGTGGTGAACCAATTGAGACAGAACGCCATGTAAGTGTAGCGATGTGGACCTATGTTAGGCCTTCGTGTTACAAGGTACGTAACAAGTGACACTAGTATATACAAAACCAGGCTCATGAGAGGCGTATGTTGGTATGGAAGTATTAAGAATATGCAGGTCTAATGTCTCACGTGTGTCTCTATATCATTGCCATACGCGTTACTACAGGATGCAAAGTAGTTAATGTATTGACTTCACCTCTCGTGTTGTTGCTAGGACAATCAGCAGTAAGGACTGCATTTGACAAACATGGGGTGGAGACAGTCGTGCATTGTGACGGAATATATTACGGTATTCACCGAGAGAGAGTAAACTGGTTCATTCATTAGCATAACTTTGATATAATGAATAACTATATTGGACAGTCGACTAAGGTTTTCTGTTACCTAACGAGAGTACAAACAATGTGAAATATTATTAACCTTGATGAAAATACTAGCATTCCCACTAAAGTTATGGTTAGCCTCTATACACTCTTTCACGGGAGCGTTCTTTTTCCTCCAGCGCGAATGTAATCCACAATAGTATATTCACCGTTTCTCTCCCTATTTATTTTCTGTCTCCCTATGTATTTTGTTTATAAAGTTAGGGCGCCCTTCCAGTGAGTCACTTCACCGAGTTCGAAATTACTGCATCAAACAAATGCTGATATCATCATCAAATGCTGATATCATCATCAAATGCTGATATCATCATCACTTTTTTGGTGTTCATAAATATTTTTCAAGTTCTTGGCAATTATCCCCATTGTCCTACGAAAACATTTTGCACGTTGATTTTCGGCTTTGTTTCTGTTCGTATTTTCTGTCGTACGCCGGTGTAGCAGAAAATACCGTCCGTGACAAGCAGGTTACCCTGCATAAAGGGTGCCTGTCCCCGTTAAGGAATATGTGTCCTACAAACAGGTTCTCAAACCTTTTATGTTACAGTAGATTGCGTCCTAGATCTAGAAGATCCGCTAGCGTCTTTGCCCGCACAGCGGTAGTACTCACCCACCCCTTGGCTGCATTTGCTATACCAAGGTTGTGTAAGTTAGAAAACAGTAGAACAACCATATCGGCTTTGGTAGTTACATCGTTTAAACATCTGATGTTGTTGGCCGCGGGTGTCTCTTAAAAATTACTTTTTATGATCGATGGCTCAAAGAAAAAAAAAATATATATAAAAACAGAAAACTCAGCCAACTATATGTTATCAGTTTGTTTATGTCAAGGTAATGGTAATAACCTTGGTGAATGAGCTAGACTATATTAAACCTAGAGAGGGGAAAACTGGAGATTTCAGCCAAACGATGGAACCTTGATGAGTGTGTGTGGTGTTTCAATCGTCACCACGGGAAAATTGATGTTCTGTTCGTGTACAAAGAGACCAGACAGGGTAAATGCGTCAAGGCCGGTGTGGCAGTAAATGTTGTCTGTTGTCTTATAGGACGGATTTTCCATCCGAACAGACATTGTTTAACAAAGAAATTGCAATTCAAAAACAGTGTCCTTTCTCTGTATGACTATTAATTCGTTATAAGGTATAACGAGAATGAGTAAAAATGTAAAGCTCAGCTAGCTTACCAAGCATCTAGGAATATGTGGGATAGTAAGGCGGGCGTTGATTAACATTACAAGCATTACAAAAAACTTAAGTAATTAAGTTCAGCATGGTTGTATAAAAACACTACATAAAGATATACGTAACTCCCCCTTGTAAAAGGGCAGCTCCCTGCTCCCACGATAATAGAAACATTATAAATAAAACTTATCATTAAAAACATTTTGTTAACTGTTAGTCCAGCAGTGAATCAATGCTTACGATATGTAAGCCAAATTGTCTTGTGTTCAAATCAGAGTATATTTATGGATATCGATGAAAGTAATTGCGTCACAATGACGTTGTATCATGTCAATTTGATTTGTTCATGCATAACTTTCAGACATTATCTCCTGACATCGTAGAAGAAGTTGAATCCGTAGACGGTGTAGTTGTAAGAAATGTTGAAGAGTGGGAGCAAAAGCAAAGCTCTTAAATTTTCCAGTGGATCACGAAAGTTGTATGAACTTCATGATAATGAGAGAAAAATGATTGCCCCAGGGAGGCTCTTTTTTTAGCATAATGTTACTATTTGTAGAATCCGAACAGTGAAAAGTGGGGAGGGAAAAGCGAATGGGGGTTGGCAAGTGGGTGCATGCGGCGGGCACTACACTCTTTCAAAAAATCACCAGTTGTGCCTTAAATTAGTGTAATATCACAGGCATTTCACTGTTGCTGTTTGATATAGATACTCGCACATCATATTAAGGTCAACGTTTTCGTGTGACTCCTTCAGATAGAAGACCTTCCTCAACGAAGGATGAGCGAATGAATTGCACCCCCCCCCCAAAAAAAATTGATGCGTTGGTGGGAGGGGTGAAACCGGGAAAGAAAAACATAACTGTAAAAAATAAATTGCCATCTGGCACGTCAACTGTAATAAAAGGAGAAACTAAAGTATCGCTTGGGTTCGTAAGACGGCGGCGTGTGAAGAGAAAGGAAAAGAGAAATGTAAATTTGTTCTGACATGTTTTAAATTATCATAGCAATTGACACACAGATCTTAAACACTGAAGACGGCTTTTGCTTCGATTTGGCGCGGTGTTAGTTTAGTTAAGATTTTGGACTAGGGATAAAGAAGAACTGAAGTTTAAATCTTCCTATGCATACAGCAGCCATGTGTAAATGTGTGTATGTCACTGAGGTCATTACACACTTCAAGAAGGAAAACTACAAACTCAGAGGCATGTTGCTATGCTGATATTTGTATCGCAGTATCTTTCACCGCCATATATTTTGCACCGTACGTGTGCACAAACAAAAATAACTAGATACGGACAAATTTTCCTGTTGTAAAGTGTCTGACCGGACAGGAAATACTGTTTAGAGGATACAATTACACCTCGACGTAAAGTCCCACGGACACATCTCTGTGACTTCTGTCCCCAGGACACCAGAACACTATCTTCTGTCACACCGGCACGTACACATACACAGCTTTGTTTTCCATTCATTCCGAGGACCTCATTGTGCTTTCTTTTGTTTTTTCTTCCTCAACCCTGACCTTAACAATAGACTGTCTATTGTTAATCTTGAGAGGATCGGAGAAATCAATTGAATTTTCTACAGAGGACCTAAAATCTATTGTTTCGGTCCTCGATCCCACCCGAAAACAAGGGCACCAACACACGTACTCTATATACATCACAAGTGTAACGCTCCTGAGCCACTGTAAAACAAGCGAAATCAAAGTTAATCGCAGGAAACTTACATCAGATAATACATTGTTACATCATTGGCAACAGTACTGAAAAATTTTAAGATGATATGAAAACCTTTTCTACTTAAAACTGTTTTCGTAAAACAGATATCTATACTGAATTCATGCCTCCTATTGTTTACCGAGAGATAATCAACACCACCAGCAACCATCACTATTAAACCGCTTTTTTAGTTGAAAAACGTGTTAAAAGTGATACAGAATCTGAATTAAAATACATCTGAATTGTTCGTAAGTGAGGTAAATGACTATTGCATGAAGGTAAGTACAAACATAAATTTTGGAGGAAAAACTTTTACTTCAGACTAACATTGTTTATTATAGCTTGCTGTACTGTCACTCGTGGGTTAAATATATGACGGTGTATACAGCTGTAGTATAACTACATGATTCAATTGAAAAGAAGACGTTTTCTCGGCTTCCTTCACACTCTGCAGCTTCAAAAGAAACTATAATTTTTTTCATCACAGCCTTGTTGATTCACAATGTGTTCAGGGTGTAATCAATATTTCCAGTTCTCCTAAATCAAAGCCATTTATTGGAGGAAATAAGATTGTTACGTAGTTCCAGGCCTCGTATACAATACGCAGCATCAGAAAAAGTTTCATTGATGCGAACAGAAAGCCAATTAAGTATCAAACGAGTGATTTCTTAGCAATAGGCTCAATTTTTAACGCCACCGCTTTTTTTTAACAAGTTGTGTTTCATGCGACAACTGTATCTGCTATCGCCATGGTAACGTGGCTGGTGAATGAGAGTGACTGCTGAACTAATTGGTGGAGTGTTCATGTGTGTGTAAAACGAAACGTCGCTGCGATAACAAAAGGCCTTGTTACGCGGTCAGACTGTCGTGCTCAAACGTTTGATAAAACGACGTTGTGTATCGTAGCTGTCAGCAGTAGACGAATACCTGCGACGAGAATGCAAACCTATACGTCAACTCTGCAGAAGAAAGTGTTCAAAAGGCAATGGGCGTTTGAATAACACAGAAAAAGGGAAAACTGGTATGCACAAATTCGCGGATTTGCTTTATGGATGCTTTTGATTCAATGCCTAACAATCGCAACCGCTGCTGTAACTTGATCGACTGCCAGAGTCTAAGTTCGTAAGCTGCTGACCACGATGCAATTGTCCGAATCCTGGTTCTTCGATTTCTGCTAAGCACAAAAGGACAGGCGTAGACTAAATGGTTCCTTTACCAATTAGCGGAATAGATTGTTTTCAACATTACCTACGGGTAAGTGTATTTTCATGCTTGCGTACTTTTATTGAATGAAAAATTTCTAACGTACAACAATTGATTGGTCGATTTAACCGGGGTGTCATACATCACCATTCTGTGATACAGACACTGCACGTGACGTGTTGTAAAAGTGGTTTCAATTTAGTCATTGCTCTGGATCTGCTCCTACAATACAAATCACAATGTCAATGAAATCAAAGTTCTGAAAAGTTTTGAGGAAACATTCATATACATGTCATACCAACTGGACAAATTTTACTGGAGTAAAAGTAGAAATATATATAACATAAATAAATAATATAAAAACAGAAAAAAAAACAACAATAGCTACAACGATATATTGTCTGCAGACTACGTCCAACGCTATCTATCTTCTATAATATGCAAATTTTCTTTGGCTAAACACTCAACGAACTTTAGACCTATCTACACGTGAGAAAATATTAAATCAAATAAAGTCATGTAATTGGTTTCTGGTGTGTTGCTAGAAATTTGTCATGGAGGTAGCAAACCTGGTATACGACTATCTAGGCGTAACGTAAAGCCACCATAGGTCGCAAAGCGTATAGAAGAAAATTTTGAGTCAATATATATCTCCTGGAAATGGTACTTCGAGAGTCTTGTAAGGCCAAACCTTGTTTGCCTACGGCATAATAATAAAGGGAATACTAACAATATCATGAATCCATTAAAAAATGCCAAAGCTGTGCCATAAAGGCTGCCGCCTTGGATACGTGCCTGGCTGGTCTAAGCCATATAGCAGTGTAAAATATGAGAGACAAAGGAAAGCTTTGTTGTTTGTTTGTTGTTGTTTTTGTTGTTGTTTGTTTTGTTCTTTCCCTTGTTTTGTTCAAATAGCTTTTTTACTCGACGTTATTCCGAAAACTCTTTCGAAATGTTCAGGTTGTTAACGCTGGCCTCGTCAGTGAATAGAACAAACTGGAAGATTTATCTCAAGGATTCGTTTGGATAACTCGTGTCAGTTTATAGCAGAGCTAATATTCTTTGAACGATGGTCGTTTCCTCGGGTTATGCCTTTACCTATAGCCAGACTAACGTAGCACGTCTCCTGCAAATTTTGTTTGAGCAATATGCTGATGTGCATACTGCATGCAATGAATGAGGTCGAAATAGGTAAAATAAACTAATTCTTATGTCTAATTAAGACTACGTTTCTTCGTTGTGGTGTCATGCATGGAAATGTGGGGATTTTCTTCTGACTTCGTCCTAAGACACTCTGTACATCAAATACGATAAGAAATTTAAAGTGGATATAAAATAAGAGAGACTTTACATACATCGCATTTAAAATAATGTAGATTATACGTTCCTCCGGAGTCCTTTGCTTGAGGTTTCACCCTAGTGGTGCAGAGATATGGGAAGGGGTCTTGAAATAAGGGTAACCCTCCCCCTTTGAAAAAAAAAATGTTTCTATAGCTGAATCTCTTCAGATTCGATTTGGAAAAAGAGTGTGAAATTGTACAGTTCATTTTCTTTTGAAAACATCGTGGAAGTCGTTATCCCTCTCCTCCGTTCCCACCCCCCTCCCCCTGTGTCCGTCACTGCTATGATCCATCTCTTTGGCTGAAAATACCTTTATCATGATGTGAGAGACTGCATGCTTATAGTGTCGCTCCCTTGGTATCGCTACGGCTCACTGAGTTGCATCTTCACTGGTAGAATTGTAGTTTCATGTGTGCAGTTGTACACAGACGGTACGCCTTTATGTTATGACCAAACGAAACAACAAAATCGCAACATGAATGAATCTGTGGCCAAAGGTAATACATATCCATATAACATGCTCCACGCCAAATGTCAAATTTGGTACATATGTGTTAGCAACACTCTTTGCAAGCAAATAATACTTCTTAATTTCTTATACCGTCTCTAACAAGTTTCGCACCGTACAGACTATCCCATTTTCATGAAGATATACACAACTTGCATATTTCAGGTCCCTGAAACGTCAGGTCCCTCCAACAGTCAGGTAAACCACAGTAGCCAACCTCATCCCTTTGACTGATTGTCTCCCATAAAGTACCTATAATGTTGCAAAAGTTCATCAGTAAATTAATTGCTTTTCTACATGCTAACATTCAAATTATTCCACTTTTTTTCTTGACATAAAATGCTTTATTTCAGGTCTTTTCGATTTAACGATTGCCTCGATTAATTTTCGACCCTTCGCTCTTCCACACCGTTTGTTTATATTGAGCCTCTGATTAATTTCTTGTGTCAGGAGGGTCCCGTTATGGATGTGTGTGAGTTTTTTTGTTTTTTTTTAATTTGTAGCTCCGCTTTTGAATGTCGCAATATGTCAGATTAATTTCCATTCTGGGTAAAAGATTTTTGCAATTTTAAGAAATAAAAACTTTAGTGCGATTTACATAGTTGCATGGTATGGAGACGTTGTGAAACGGCAACTGCTTTTATAAAATGTAAACTCACACTTGACAGTAGAAGGAATGTCGAATCCCAGAAAGTGTTCCAGATACACTAAGCCCCTACAGTGTAACATTGACCAATAAAAGAAAAAGAGAAGATAAACTTGCATGGTAAATCAACGCGAAATGATGTTGTAACATGGTATTCAAAAAATCATTGTCACTATAAATTATAAAGTTCCCACCGACCTCTATCATGTTAATTAGGGGGTAAGAGCGAGTAAGTGTAAAGCAGTAATTCCAAGGTTATTTCCATATGTGTTCACACAAACAAAACATTGCTATTCTTGGCCATATTTCTTGGAAATATATACATATAGTGTGAAAATTCGGACATCAGATAATCAGGTTTTCGTGACTATATCATGAATACAGTAACAACCGAAAATAAATAAACAAAAATGAAGAAAGTATTATGAACAGGTAAAGAAGGCTATAGAAAAGGAAAAAAAAGGCATAAAGTAAAAAGAAGAAACCTTGTGTGTGGGTGCAATTGTCTGAGTGCACTACAACTACTCTCACTTTAGCTTGATTTGCCTACAATGGATTGCTATTTTGCCATATTTCTTGTCGCCCACGTATAATACGCCAAAAAGATACAGATTCGTTGCGAGTAGCTTACTTTTGTACGACAGCGTGTAACATCATACTATAAATTATTCCTTGAGCTCTGAAGAGATGCAATTTTTTTTTTCTTTTTTTTTTCAACCAGAGAGCAGGCACACCGCCACGAAGCAAAATGTACTGTAGGCTAGAAATTGGTCTAATTTCAAGGGACCTGGGCGGGGGTTCGAAGAAAAGGCAAGAAAAAAGAAAACCGAAAAATGGTGTTTCGAAACTGTAGCCACATAAAAAGATGTTCCTTGGGGAATATCAATATTGTAAACTTAGCCGACTTCCCATCTATTTGGCCCCATAGCGTAAGAAGCGAGAGAACTTCCATCATGGAATAAGACGGTGCCTCAACGAGCCACTGGGTGTAAAAAGTCATTAACATACACATACACACATACATACAATATTTATGTCTGTGGAGATGTTAAACTTATCTATGCGAAGGTTTGAAATGACTCTTATCACAATGCTAATCTGAATATGCAACTAACGTTTGTCCTTTGTTCCAGCCATATGCATAGGGACTTTCCGGAGCCATGATTCTATCAAACTTCGTGTGACGCCAAACTAGTCCGTACGTGAGGCCATGAATTAGTCAACTGCAGTGGTATAGGAATTTCGACCATGAAATTCTCCAAAATACGATCAATTTAAGGTAATGTTATGACGTCACATTCTAAAATCAAGGCGAACATGTGCTCATAAAATATTAGCAAGGTTACGATTTCAAAATACCTTGAAGGCATCAGTAAGTGGAGGTAAATGCAAACACTTTTTCCACAAACAACGACCTTGTTTTGAATCCTATACGTCTGGACATTTGTTGGAGATGCACCTAAATTAATGGTTCTCTTAGAGTGAAAAGTATCTGCACAGAATGGACTTGATACAACCTAACTAGTTGCCCATGTAGGAGCATCATCACAGTCAGTGACGTCAGTGTTATGGCGTTCTACTCGAGAACAAGTTCTAAAAACATGCATTTATAAGGTCGAGAACAAACCCACAACGTTTTGCCACAAAAAGTGCTTTGGGGATGTTAGCTATAGAAGAATAGAATGTCAAACTCTGTGTCAGATGCAGGTATATGATCCGACTCACTTCCAAAGAAGCAAACTCACAGCTCTCCCTGTCTCCCACTGACTTTCTTCTTAGATATCCATTCTGTTTTATCTTATATATGATCGATCTTTAGGTGAAATTTTCCAACTCACTTCGTCGTAAGATCCTTTAAGGGATGTTATGTTAATCCTTAATCCCTGAGAGAGCAGATAATTTATTGGATCGAGCATAGCGAGGTTAGATATCATATGCAAGGCTAAATGATCAAATTCATCTTCAAATAGTTAAAAAAAAAACAGGGAGAAGAAAAAAATCAATCGCGGTTTTTTGACAAACAAGATTTCTACAAAGTATTTAAAGGAAACCATTCCTCCAGAGGCTCTGATATGTGGGGCCTCCAGGATGTGTTTTACGTGTCAGGCGAAAGTTGCTTAAAGTTTTTGTGTTTTCTGTCAAGCCTGCATGAGGATTCGAGTAGGGAAATACTGCATCGAATGAAGGCATGTAAATGAGAAACCGTAAAATGACATACAAATGCTCGTGAAGCCAGTTTGTCTCAACATGCTGGTTTTGGAGGAGGTAGCGAAATGTTCATTTGAGGGGATTTAATCCAGCTGGCTTCAAAAAGCGAATTCTAAAACAACTAATCAAGTTTTTTTTTCATTGTTCCAAGTTTTTTCATCATAAGCAATCTACCATTTCTAACATTTTCGTCGTTATCGTTTTGTCCCTTTATGAGTTGGGGGGACCCTTAATTATTTATTTATCAATGTATTGATTAAGTGACTTTTTACTTCTGTGTATAGGTACACGTAAGAACGTTTTGTCTTCTTTCTCTTTCGTCATTACTTTCAAGAAGGGGAAAATAAATTCGTTTTGGCAACTTCAATCTGATTCAAGATCTGCAACAATGACGGCGAGCCTCTTCAAACCCAGATAAATGACCTCCGAATAAGTAAGATTGTGATATGAATATGAAAGGAGGCTCTTGCAAATATGAAAGAAAATGTCAAATCAAACCCTTATTTTTTTTCATCCTTCAAAGCATTTCGAACCCTGCACAACCAAACAATGTATGTTTATTATACGAATACTTAATTACCTGCTCTATAGGTGTCGTTGACGTCTCATATCGCGTCTTCATTTTTATCTTTGTCGCCTCAATATGATAATCGTGTATTGGAATTGATGCAGGTCGCTTGATACATAGGAAGGTATAGGTCGAGTCCTTTATGTCGAGAATGATTGATAATATGGTTAAATTGAAACAGCAATACATATGTGGTTTATTCCTTTTACAATCTATACAATGTGAAGTTATCATACTTCAGTAAATAAATTACTGTTACAAAGTTCTGTATTTGAGAAAATTCACCAAGAAAATAAAGTAGTAGAAAAATAAGAGTTATACGGGATTCAAAATCTTTTAAGATTAAAAAAAAATATGTTAATTAATAACTCATTACACTTGTGACAAGAAAAGTAGGAATTAGATGAAAACGTTGGTGGGTTGGAAAAGGTGATGGTATGTTTCAGTGACTTCAAGGAGGTTTGGTAGGGACATGGGATACCCGAATAATAAAAGAGAAAGAGAGGGTCATCTTCTGTACATGAATAGTGACAAATAAAAGATGACAGTAAATGCTTTTCAGGGTAATCTTTGTCTTATCTAGCTTATCAAAGGTAACCTGGTTTGGCAGTTCGTATTCTGGATTGCGTGTATGAAGTTGTAGTAGACTCACACTTAGAATAGTGTCGGTATGGTGTTATAGGTATTGATGAAGCTGTCAACTTTACAGAATTTGTAAATGCAAAATGGTACAGTTTTTCTTAAAACGATATCAACAGTGTAGTGATTTTTCTTGTTAATAATTCCTCATCTTTGTTTAGTTCCGTCGTAAAACATAGAGTAAAAAATGTAAAACGGAACGATACGTGAATGATCTTCAATGTAATATTGTACAGGGAAGTACCTATGCCTCAAACATTCAGCTACTTTTTATTCTTCAGAAAAGATGTACTCGCTTTATTTTGAACAAGCATTATCTCAGTCATACAAACCCACTTTTTGCGAATTTGAATATGTTAAATATCTATGACTTGGAAAGGCATCACACCTGTATTTAATGTATGTATGATAATGTTCACCCTATTTTCCGACATTTTTTTTTTGCTTTACGTTCTGCTACCCACCATTATCCCCTTTATAATGGAATTATCTCAACAAAGTGTAAGATATCTACGTGCCAGATTCTGGAACCCCCTTTCTCTTTACAGTACTAAGCAAAGCTAATTCAATTCATTCAAGAAAGCCCTTAAAAGTTATATTATTTCCAGTTATCAGTGATTCTTTTATAATGCCTTCAATTCTTTCTTTCCTATTTAAATGTTCTTTATACCCATAGTTGCTGATGTTATTTCTTTGCTCTGGAGTGTCTTTGTCTACAAGCTCCCTGATGCTTTTTATAGACACTCCTCCGTCTCTTTTCTTTTTCATATTCTGTATATATTTTCCATTTCAATTATAATTTTGTAAATGTTTTCAAAGAGACTGAATTATATGTTACACAAACAAACAAACATTTGTGGAAATGAAAACCTTCGGTCACCTTTATGTTACCCTGAATGTTTTCAGAAGTTTGGGCACTGTTTCGTTCTATCTCTTTATTTTGTTAAAACTCCATGTATTACAGCATTTTTAGAGCACCTCCTCATGTATAGCATCCTCAGAGAAAGGCACGGTATTATTAAATTGAAGAACGTGTACCTTCGCAGAATTTAATAGAGATAAAAGGGGTAATAAATCCTCCTAAAAGGGAATGGAAAGGGTAAAAGTGGAAGGGAGGGGCAATGTTAATTCTAATGAATTTCGTCAGCACTTTGTGATGGGTCTAATCATCTCACCGGTTATGTTACATTCCTACTTCCAGATAGGGGATGTGGTTCATACACATGCATTAATAATGTTCGGTTTGATTGAAAACAGTAAAACCAACAGAATTGCTGTTTTTTTTATTGAGATGTTGTTCATGCATAGCCAATAGTATTTCCACGGTGAAGGAAAATGCTGTAAAGAGGCCATAGTCAATGAATTGGATTTTTTCTTTAGTAATTAGTTTAAAGGAAATCACAGACGTTGTTTCATTACGTTCGAACGTCTGTGAGAGAGCGGGAAGGGCTGTGAGGGACTGTGTGGGGGTCGGGGATAGGGACTACGTGGAAGCGGGTGGAGACTGGGTGGGGTGGGGAGGGTGGAGAATTGGATGAGGCCTGAATGGGGGCTAAGGAGAAATCTCGATGTTTAATTTTTGGCTCTCTGTATTTTACCATTTTGAATAATGTAGTTTATGTTTACATATATACTTTCATTATGCAGATATCATATGAAAACACCGTACCGTACCTTACGTTACCTTACCGTGTCGTACCATACCATGAGATACCACACAATACCATGTATGCCGTACCGTACCGTACCATACCATAAGATACCATTCTATATACTATACTACACATTACAATATACCATACCATATATCAAAGCCATGCGATAGTTCATACCATATGAAAATACTCAAGACCATACGAGAACATGGTTTTAATGCTTGAAAAGGGACCACGTATGTAATTAATGTACTTATAAAATCTTTCAAGTCACTTGTTTAGAGATTTCCACTGATGGAAAATACCAAATATAGGGTGCAAACGTGTCGTCTGGCATGGTGAATATGTAGACTTGTTTGCAAAACATTTCCTAATTTTATCCAGTGATCGGTAGACTAATTTATTGGTTCATTCATTACTGTCTAAAGAAATTAGATTTTGTGTTTTGTTCAACCGTCATAATGACCAAATTAGCAAATCTAGCAATAATCCTCGGCCGTAATGTGATACCGGAGATTGTTTGACTAATGAAACAAACTTGATCTGCCTCTGAATCTCTGACATAGTTTCTTTTCATCTGCATCTGTTTTTATTCTTGCAGTACACTGTATACATATATATCCTTATAATCGTATTTCAGGCGTGGGCGTTCCTGTCAACTCCCCAAGGAGTTTTATCTTTATCGACATTGTCGGGATCAAGTTTGTTCTCATACTTCTGCCAGAGGTTTAAGGATGACATACATCCTCGTTCTTGATATTGTACAGTGCGAGAAATGTAATTTATCCGCGTTCAACATTTTTCCATATTTTTTTTTTTTTTTTTGTTTCTAGCATTCTATACTGATTAAAAAATGCAGAGAACTATAGACCGGACGGTGGGTGCGTGTGTATATGTGAGAGGGGGGGGGGGGGGCAGAGGGGGCTTTGAGTTATTGTTTTGTTATTTGTTGAAGAATAAAATAGAGAGAAAGATTGAGGTGGAGGTGGGGAGAGATTGAGCAGGACATGACAAAAACTATCAATGCGTGGATCACTGTTTTTCCTCTGCGATGCCGTCGCTGACAGTGTCTCTAAATGCCGTCTAAAGGTTAGATGTACTAGCATAAAAGTATGTGTAAAAAGCCACAGCGAACTGTTGTCTCAGCGACCTGCTCAGGCGTATAATCCATATCCATATGGGAGACAAATCACGCATTGTATCAGCAAAATAAAGTGCACCGATCTCTGGGTAGAGCACTTTGTCGAAAACATCTTAAATGATGTTAACAGATTAAAGTGCCCTTCGGGAAAAGGACTTAATGCAACCATGCAAACTAAATATAGCCTATGGTATAAACTTATGTCTTACTGTTTTGACATTAAGAGCCAAAGAAGTCAGGCCTATGTTGTATTGGATTTGATCATTTAAACAAGATCCCGTCCCTTTTAGGTTTTGGCGTCTCTGCACCCCCGCTCTTCTTTTCCTTCACTAGATATTACGCCATCTCATCAAAAACTGGACTGAATGTTTGGAGGTATAAAGCCACCAATGTATATTAGTCTGATTTTGTATGGATTTAAATTGATTTGATGTAATATATAATATATGAAGTCTGACATCAATAACAACAACTTCTCGAATTGTAAGACAAAAGCACGTGATTTTCATTTGTTCCTTAGCTTCAAAGAAATATAGAACCTAGATTTCTCTGTTTACACCACCGCATAGACGCTCCAGTTTCCAAAGGTGAGGAAAACCATTGAATCACTTATTTACTCTCTCTCTATTCCTGTCAGAAAAGTGGTACATTCCAACTAAGGAGATGGAACTGCTCATCAGTGGCGATGCGAGCGCAGTCTCCTCGCCTGCGAGGTTCGAAACTTAGGTGGTGCCCATCGTCACCGTCACATGATAGATAAACTTTTGGCGGGAAGGCTATCGGAAATCTCCTCGCGATCCGCATTCTCCCGGTCACTCTTGCGGGGGCCCCCAAAAGCCGCCCCTGGGGCTCAGTAATTTACTTCTGAATCCACAAATGATTCACGTGATGGAAACATATCAGTGGATATTTACTTCAAATTCACGAGGGTGACCACCCGCCCCTTTCCTTCCCTAAGTGCTCCGTTCCATTTAAAAATTATTTTGGGTATACCTTTTTGTACCGTAACGTACATCCAAAGAGCTTTGAAGAGGAATAAAGAAAAGCTACAAATTTAGCAAAATTTCGCCATAGTTCAGATTTGAAGCAATACACTTTACGCACATGCTGTGATTTATTCAACCAGACCTTAAGGCAGGTAAGATATGAAATTAAGGCGATATCCAAGGAATGGCTTTTAAGCCAATCCCCTAGAGTAGAATCAAGGTTGGAAGCGTTTGCCTAAAGTTCGCAAAAGCAAAATGGCCTTCGGAGTATTAAGACAAAATGTATAATGCATGCATAAACCGTCGCTCCTACTTGTAAGGCGGAATGCAGTGTGCCGACTATCGTGAGCTCTGACGCATGGAAAAAATCTGCATATTTTGTTTAGGATGTGATTTAATTTGTGTGAGAACAATCGAAAAGTGTCTTCTTACATGAATGTCTTTTCGTGTATATACAAACAGTATATACATTAAGCAGACATACAAAATGGACTGTAAACTAAAACGAATATATGACATGAGTTGGTTGGTCGATTGTTGGCCTGTGCATAGAAGTTAGAACAAAGGCGATTTAGAGATTTTCAGGAAAAATGATGTAAGATACTTCAACTTGTCACAAATCTTTGAAAATACCCCCCTTCCCCTCCCTTCACTGTTGAGTGAAAACTTATTCCAGTGTGTGACATTTCCAGTCTTTCATGGGACCATTTACTCTGTTAGTAGCTTCTACATTATCGTGTACCGCCTTTTAGTCCTTGCCAAAGGCATGCAAGGAGTATGAGATGGTGATGGCGCGTGTGTGTGTGCGACGCGTTGACTTTACACACCGGGTCTGCGTGCGTTGGCGTTGGCAAAACACGGTATCTCAAGAAGAAAAGTTAATTGAACTCTCAAGTTGGTGTGTAGGTATAGTCCATTGTGAGTAGATGATCTCTGTTCATTTTCAGGCAGGTCAAAGGTCATTTGAGGTCACCAGAGGGGACAGTCTGAAAATTTATTAAGGAAGATATCTCAGTAACTGAATGTTGCTGAATCGTCAAACTTTATACATTGGTAGCACTTAATGAGAAGATGTTCTTATCAAGTTTTAGGGAGGTCAAAGGTCATATGAGGTCAGTAGCGGTCATATTTTGAAAATGTTGCAAACACGTTATTTCAATGAGGGAAAGTTGCATGACCATTAGGCTGGAATGTAGGTAGTCAATAGTAAGTAGATGATCCATATTTCTTTTCCAAGTAGGTCAAATGTCATTTGAAGTCACCTGAAGGGACACTCACAAAGCCTAATAAGAAGGATATCTCAGCAGTTGGAAGTTTGCTGGAACTTAAAGCTGTTGCCATTGGTAACTCTTGGTGAGTTTATGATCTCTGTCAAGTTTAGGGGAGCTCAAAAGTCGTATGAGGTCAGTATATATTACAATTTAAAAAAACTTGTAAACAGGGTATCTCAGTAAGAGAAGGTTACTGAAAAAAATACTCCGCTCATAATATAACGGGGGTTCATTGTGAGGAGATGATTCATATAATGATTTTCACAGCAGTTATCTGCAAAGAGGTTCATTTGACGTTATCAGCAGTTAAAGTCTGAAAACCTATACAGGAAGATATTTAAGCAGCTGGATGTGACTGGAACTTTTCACTGCAAGCATTGGTTGCTCTTGATGAGTAGATGATCTCAGCTGTCATGTTTTGGGGCGGTCAACGATCACACGAGGTCAGTAGAGGTCATGGTTTGAAAACCTTGTAAACACAGTATCTCCAGAAATGAAAGTTGCTCGAACTTCGAACGTGGGGAAAGGTTGTCCATTGTGAGCAGATGATCCCTATCTTTTCAAGGAGGTGAGGGTTTTCAGAGGTAAAGATATGAAAACATTTTAAGGAAAATATCTCAGCAACTGTCATGAATGTTACTGGAACTTCAAAGTGTAAACATTGATGAGTAGATTATCTTTTTATGATGGTCAAAGGTCACGTGAGGTCAGCAAAAGTCTTAATTTGAGACCCTGATAGACATGTTATTTCAAACAAGATTGAACTTCAAAATTGGTATGTTGGTTGTCTTTTGTTTTTCGTAAATATTGGCATGAAATCGCAAAGTCCTTTGACTTTCTGTTTCGTTTTGTTTTTCTTTCTCACTCTCTCTCTCTGTTAAAATAAGTTGGTACATGAATGATGAACTGGTCTTCAGGTTCAAGTGTCTCAGTCCAATAATATTGTGCATTAAGTTATTCACAGTGATTCCGAACCGGAGGCCTTTTGTCCCTCCACTTTTCTTTCCCTTTCCTGACCTATTTCTTGGCATGAATATTCATTAACTTTGAGGCGCCTAATGAGCCAATGTCTTTATCGAGGGTTTTACATCTACACACCTGCGGCTATTTGCTTAATGGCCCCTCAGCTTACGAAACAAAGCTCAAATTCAGACAATCTTGATCACAGTAATTACTGTCTAGATCTACAGTGCGAGAATGTTTGTATAATACGTTTTTTTTTTTTTTTCATCCTTTTCCCCCTGAGTTTAAAGGGAGTAAGCAGCCACCCCTCTTTCTTTTGAAAAAAAAACCCATCAAAACCTTGCACATCTCTTCTCATTTCTCTTATAACTATTTTTTAGAATGTTTTGCTGAATAGGCTGTCAGTACTGCGCAAGCAAGATGTTATGCTATGTAAGAACTCAGGCAATCCAACAACAAAAATGATATCACGTACTTATGAAAAAGATCCGTTCATAGAGTACTACTAATTCAGTTTGGGGTGCAGCATTTTACCCTTTAAATATATGACACCGTTCTGTCACGGCCGTGATATGTCTCGTCCAAATCAGTAGAGGCTCATATTTATGATGTGGCGACAAAAAAAAAAACAAAGTTCCATTTCATGTTTTATAAATAAAAAAGGTTAATGAATTGACGAACGTTTGATAAAATGTTTCAACCATACAACACTGGGTTTGTCTCAAAAATGGGAATCTTGTGAATATGTCGAGGTATACTGAATCATGTCTTTAGCATCCTTGAACTATAGCAGCTAATAAGCAGTACAGACTTTAAGGGCTATACTCATAAAAGCCACACCCTTATAATAATACATTTGTCATTTGCCATCAGCTGTTTTAACTAAATTATTCTGTATGGTTGCATATTATGTTCAGGCCAATCTTAAGGCATCCTTACTGAACCAAACTAAGAGATCCGCCGTGTATCCATCCTGAAAGCACCTGGTACTCACCAAAATGTTGAAAATAGCCAGATATTCATTCAAAATCCATTGAGCATTAACGATTTTTACAGGCAAATTCCTGTCTTATACCTACATCATGAAAAAACATTGGCTAAGAATACTAGAGATCCACTCGCTTGATAATCCTTTGTTATCCTTTGTTTATCTTACCTTTATTTCAAGGACAATTGAGAATGTCATACGCCCCGAGAGTTTTCGGTCGGAAACACTGTATTTTCTTCTTTACAAATGTTGGTATAGTCTAACTATCATTATGAATTCCAGTAGTAAAGTAAATCATAAATAATATGTACAGGCCTAGCAAAAGAAATACCTGCATTGTGCAACTCTTCATGTCATCTGTTTTGCATTTTCTTCAAACTTTGATAGGCCATATCTCCAAAACGGTGACAGATATAGTCACAAGTTCCACCGACGGATTGTCATTCAGCGTTTCACTCTGCAACTCTTTTCGAAAAGGCCAGTAGGTACATTAGAATTATATGAAAGCCTATGGGCATCCGAGGGCTTCGCCCTAATTGCCCCACCCCCCCACCATGGACCTTGGACCTCACCCATTATAGCCCTTTCGTTTTCTCGAGGTCGGTGGTACCGGGTGGCGCTAAGAGTAGTGCATGAATGACACTGCCTCTATGCCCCCCCCCCCCCCGTGATGAAAAGTCTAGCGACGCCACTGCATCGCATATTTTCAGGTTTTCCCTTCTCACGATCCCTGGTAAACTCATCAAATGTGACATGTATATATGCCGCATGGATGCGGTATTCCCCCCATACGAATATTTGGCCTATAACGCCTCAGTGTTTGTGTGTGAGTCGGCAACCAGCAGAACTAACCTCATGCGGTGTCAAATAACGGTTTTGCAGATCCATTACTTGAGATGGAAATATTCTCTTTAAACACGACCTAATGCATTTTATAATCACTTTGGAGCAGGCAACTGATTGCAGGTATTTCAAACATACATAGACGATTGAGCGCGTGGATTATAAAACTCGACGCACAGCCGCGTGAAGGATATACATACCTCAGTGATTTTTTTTTTCCTGTCTTTAAAATCTCTCTCTTTTACATTTAGGATGTAGGAAACAATGACATCAATAATTATTCGCTTCCTTTGGTAAGTAACTTACGCTATTTCAACCGTCAAGTCGCACGGATGATGTCAAGTGCATCCTTTTGTCGATATTAAAAGCTAAAATGTTTTCTTGATGAGCAAGCATTTGGTTGTATAGATGCTTACAGCGGTAATTTTCTGTTTTTGTGTGCCCAGGTTCAATTTGGCTATTAAAATACTATATTAGACGTCTTTTGTAATCTCGGAAAGCAAATTCATTAAAGTTTGATAAAACTGCAAGGTACCCCGGGCAATCTTATGTTAGCTTTATTTTATCCTTTTGTTTACTTGTACATTCTGTTCAAGTTGTTCTTACAGTATATCACGCTATTTCACCACGATCCAAACCGGAAAACGATCTCATTCGGTCGTTTTTTACTTCTTCATATCCTCATATTCTTATACCATCATCATGTAATATGTTGCAAGCGTACACAAATCATTATTTCCATTGTTGTCCTGCTTTGTGATTGGCTATCGGGTATGTCCCCTGCAAGCAATCTTTGTAAAACTAATGAACTATGATCTTGTTTGGTGGGGTAACACTCTCTATACGTCTGTGTTGTAAGAATGTGATCATACCCGCCACACGACACAAAAGTCAGTGAACTGTATACTCTCAGACCGTATCGTACATGGCAAATCTTAACGAATACACGGGAAATCTGAAGTAGATTAGATATGGGGGGGGGGGGGGTGGTGGTGGGGGGACACCCAGTCGACCGCATTGGCTATACGTGTACGGTAATTCTAACGTAACCACAGTGGTCAAATTTCAGCTTTTCAGTTTACCAGGAGGTGACCAAAAACTTCATCGAAAACAGAAAATACACACAACGATGTTAAATATGCAAAGATTTTCTTTGAACTCAGTTAACATAAATGGAGGAGAAACTTTTAAGGGTTTGAACGAAACCTAATTAATTTACATGCATGTAAAGTTATCGTTTGTCTTTTCAGAGACAGGCTATAAACTATAGATTAGTACGTACTTCATAGTCGCTGAACACTGACAAAATAAAATTTCCAAAGATATTGCAGCATCGCAACACAGCATAGCTGCCACAATTAGTCGTCAGTTAGCTATGCCTACTTCTTTATTTACAGTGAAGCAGTCCGTCCATCGAAGCCTCTTCTCTCACTACATGAATATACACACAAACTACCGGAGAACCAATCATCCTTGATGTTATAATTTTTTAATCAAAACTCAATTCCTAGTGGGATCAAGTTGTACATCCAATCATAGTAAATTTTAAGTTCCAGGGGATCAGATAAGTATCGAAATGGCGATGGTTTCCTCTAGGGAACTCTACAGAGTATAGTCCTTCATATGCACAACTTTGACTGAAGAGTGTTTCAAGTACCCATCGTCTGGGAAAGCTTGAAAGAATATTTTCTTCGTATGTGATTACATTGGCCTAGCTGCTTACACTGAACAGTTGTGATACCGGGAATTCATTGAACACGCTACCCTGGTAATATTAAGAGTTGGCCCTTCTGAACAGCTGTAACTTGTTATTTATGACATTCAAGAACATTTACACAAAGACGAGGTAGAGTTAAAATGAATCCTCAGATCTAGCCTACAGAAAGGTTTTCAGTGGCCACAATGTGCATGGGGCACCGAGAACAGCAATTATGACGGGGTAGTTGTGGGGGATAGCAAGCTATCAACTTTACGATGTTTTCAGGTTTTGACAAGTATTTGTATCATTCCTTGGCATATAAAGAAAGCTCTTCCCTTTAATGCAGTGTTGCATCGTTTAAGAGGAAGGAAGTGAAGGGTTCTTCCGGTTTGCGGCAAAGCGCCCCCTTATTCGTTTTATATTTCCTGAATCAAAAATGCTGGTCATCCACCACGTCTGCCAAAGTATAACTTCATGCGATCAACAAACGGCAATAAAAAACAAAATCAAAGATCGGTTTATGTCTACGATGAAAGCCAATAATGCTTTATAACTGATCCCGAATTCTCTCATCCACCATTTTGTTTACTCAGGGTAGAAAACAAACAACTCCAACTGTCGGAGCACCACGTACTGGTATATTGCAATTTGATGCATACACGTGCACTTTAAACTTGTGAAAATGCAATTTAAATTTGAAAGTCATTGTCGAACAGCCGTCAAAGGCTAATTAATTGCCTGGGGACTGAGAAAACGATCACTTCACTGCAGCGATTGAAATGAAGGATAAAAAGTCTATTGCACTTGGGGACACTCAATATAGCGAAATCTGGAATTTGATTTTTAAATCTACAGAAATGTATAAACTACATTAGAATGCCAATTTCATCTAGTGCAAATTGTGAAAGAGGAACAATACATTGGGCGTTTTTCAGACATTTTTCTGGGTATCTTGTCATAAAGTGTGGATGAAAAGTGTGGGATAAAAGGCAAACACCTGAACACCAATTCGATTCTTTCACGGACAAGCTGTAATATCATGGTGTTCGGTTGGTGGATTTTCTGCAACGATTAACACATGACTGATGTTGAAACGAGCTCGTTGAGTAGAAGTTAATGAATCGGCACTTTCATAGTTTTTAATATGTGAGATTACCAGCACCAGCAATAACTCACTTTAGATCCCTCACCAAAAGTTATTTTTATGGACGCTGTGTGATAGTTCTCACCATTGTTCATGGACCTATGGTGTACATGAACAGAGAATAGATTTTCTTCATTATTTGCTTTGTATAAGTTTCATCATCATGTCATGTGACGCAACTGCAGGGACATTGTGACTAAACAGATAAAAGATAAAAGCTTCAGATAAAAGCTATTGCCCGTGAAGGACCACAGCGAAGACCACAATTACCTCCATGATCGAATAAAGGTAGGTTGTGTTGCAATGATATATAATCCTAAATTTCCACACTCAAGTAGTTCAGTATTTTTAAAGGCTTAAAGGCTTGTACGTTATTATGTATCATCTAAGATACACTGTTGCCAGGCTTGGGGAGGATAATCTTCAAACCTACTTTTGACGCCCTATTTCTCTTTAAGGAATATTCCACTGATACCTTGAAGAGGTATTGGAATGCAAGACAATCTTTTTTTACTGTTGTACTTCAAATTAAATCCTTTG
Organism: Stichopus chloronotus; assembly: GCA_021234535.1. Taxonomy (NCBI): domain Eukaryota; kingdom Metazoa; phylum Echinodermata; class Holothuroidea; order Aspidochirotida; family Stichopodidae; genus Stichopus; species Stichopus chloronotus. The sequence continues at coordinate 9,496,114 of CM037835.1, forward strand.
TTCATAACTCAAAAGATTGCCGTTTGAAGAGCGACTTCCCTGGTAAAGAGAGGTTTCCATTTTCCTCAAGGTTACAAAAATGGAGTATAACACCGACGAATTACTGCAGGAGGTCTTTCCTGTTCTTTGAAAATGAAGTGCTTATATAACCGTGAAATGTAAGACCAGTGAACAAATTTGATTTCTTTTTTTTTGTGGATTTAGCTTGAAAGTTTGTAGAAAAAGTCACATCTGTTCAACTGTCGTAATGTTTCTTATAAGACGGTCGAGATCATTACGAGATAGAAAAGATATCCAAGTAGTTGCGTCTATGTGACGTCACAGATTTCCTGTGATGCAAGGCGCCACTTTGAAACAGATGTATCTTCTAAAATTCCAAACCGAACCTTCTATTTAGATATGAATTTCACTATTTAAAGAGAGAAAAATGTCCATATAATTATTTTAAATGGTCAATCTTTGTCAGTGGCCAATCTCTTCAAGTTTACACTGAACATAGTCTGTATTATCGCTTCTTCTTGTTGTTTTGTTTTTTTTCTTAAAAAACATAATCTTTCTCTAGACTTAGTTGTATTAATAAAACGTCTCTCCTTCCTTCTTCAACTCATCAAGCAAGACTGGACAATGCTCTGTCTTGATGATCAGCTAAAGGTCTACTTTACTTACTTTTTTACTCACACCATGCGGTAAAACGGATATCTAGCTTGTGCGCACGTGGATTGTATTAAATATATTTTGATTGCGACAGTGTTAATGTTATATATCTGCTCACTTGAGGTCTGTACCCCTCATTTCATTCTATAGGACAAACCGAAACCCCCTTAGGTCTCAGGTTAAACGATTACAAAAGCAGCAACAGAAACAAACAAACAAACAAAAAAGGGTGGCTTACCCGTTTCGATCCATTGCAACTCCCAGGTCATGACCTTTCACACCTACGGTTTCGTATACCAGAGGATAAGTTCAACTCTACGCATTAAAGATACCTAAGAGAAACCACACTTATTGTTACCGTAGAAACTATGACAAAGCAAATGGGCTTAACAAACCTGAGTATTTTAAGTGATCGATTGTTAAGTGTCTGTGTTCTCTTTACACCTTTTTTTTAATTCGTAGTTTAAGTTGTCTTTATGCTTTATCAGTTTCAGTGATCTTGTTTGTGAACTCGAACTTTTTGCTTCATCACTATCTTGATCTTATCTGAGGAAGGACATAACCGTCCGAAATATTATGAAAATTTGTTGGTTCCACAACAGAAGATATTATCATGCCTGACGTTATACTGGGCGTGTTCAACGTGATAGTGTCGTATAAAGAGCCTCGATGTTTAATCATGGGCGGTGCTCTTGGCTTCTAAACCAAAACAGCTGACAGCAAATGGCATGCTTGAATCTGTAAGATTACTGTCAAAATGCAAGTCACTCAAGCACAAATATATAAATACATTACACACGAAAGTATGAACGTAGTGTATTGACCACGAGTAGCACATTTTATGTTTGCTGATAAAATACTAATATTATTTTGATATACATGGGGGGGGTACTCTTAAATATTTCAAGGGCAGGTATCGCTATTCTTAACCTCCACCCCCTTCTAGTTCAAACTCTGAATGGTCGACATTAGAAAATCTGTAAATGTAAATCTGTTAAGGAGATATGCTTATACTCGACTTGGAAACAGAAAGAAAGAAAAAAAGATCTGTAAAATGTACGTCATAACTACCCATCCTCCTTTAACACAGGAAGAAAAAGATGATGTCAAAATTATTTCAAAAGTTCCTACTCGTAAGTCACGATGCAAGGTAAATCATATCAAACATTGCCTACCTATGAGACAGCTAATACGGTCTAGCCTATTGTGGCATTTACATATTTCCTAATTAATCATTCATTCAGATTTTGAACTGGAAGGGGTGGAAGTTTGAAATGGCAATACCTGTCCCCTGCATGACAAGACTCGATCTCGGACCGAAACTTTTCATTCAATTGTCATAGTTTTCACATCACCTGTACTCAAGTGGTGATCCTCAACATCCAATTAAAAAAAAATAAGTGAAAACATGACCGAAAAATCGATCCCCGTGCAGCTCAATTTACGCACTTTCCCTGAACAAGGTGAACATATACCCCCCCCCCCCCCCACGATGTACATAACCTAAGGGTGATGTGCTATCATAATGAAATTCTTCCAAACATAGCTCACTTTACGCTATCATCCGAAGGGGCAACGTTTGCTCCATTAATCCTCGTCTCATCTACCGGTCCTCCCACATTTTGCCCCAGGGGGCATTGTAGTCCTCTAACTCAGATGGGACAACTTACATCGGCCTATAGCGGTACTCATTCATGTACGATTATAGCCTATTAGGAGTAGGGGGAAATGTGTAGCCTGTGTTGTTTGTTACACGTCACACGTGCGGCTGGTTTTTCTCCTCAATACCAGAAAATTAGAATTCCACGTTCGAGGCGGCATGGTTGTGAAATCTCGATCATAGTAAAGAATATACACCAGAGATGACAAAACTAGTACATGCAATGAAGAGAACATGTGGGTAATGTTTCGACGAAATGTAGCTTGCAAATCTGTACATACTGAAGCAGTCCCCGGTGCATTTCTGAGCGTATCAGCTACTGCCTGCGATTTTTATGTGACAGTAGATGATGTCGACACTATATACCAGCAGTACATAGAGTGTCCATTGATATTGACCGTGGCACGGTAACCCATTGGGCCGTAGTATGAAATACACCCACGTATAAAGACAAATAATGTACTTCATTTGCTGAATCTTTTCGAAACTGTCACTTAACCACACTCCTTACAAAAAATAAATAAATAAATAATCTACCGTTAGTAATTAATGATTAGTTACTCCTTGTAAATCTCGCAATATTACACGTTTGCAGTACAAGGCCTTGTGAGTAGACTAAAAAAGCATGTTCTAAAATCCAAATGAATCATCGTTAACTTCACGCGTGAGAGACATCCTCAGATTACGACTTAAGATTAAGATCATACGGAATTGTTCATACTGCATATAATTTCATCTGCTTTACTACCATCGAGAATGACTTTCGTGGCCTTCAAATCAGTGCAGTCATGATGTCTGTTACTTGTAACGTAATCCATGAAATTATTTTAGTTTCTCACATTTCAGCGTGTTCCGCCTGAGGAGATGGTTTTTAACGCAACAGTAGGTGACGCATGACCAAACTTGGACTTTTTTTAGAATCAAATAATTTGCAATTTATTTACAATCGTTGAGTGAAAAAGAAAGAACTAAAACAGAAAATTCAAGGGTGTTTCATAAAAATGGCCGAGTATATATATATGTCTCTAAATTTAACAATATTCGTTACAGGTGAACTGTTGGTTTTGTTTAAAAGACAAAACATTGATATTCAAACAGCGTCACACAAGTAAAAAACAATGTAACGAGGTTTTTCTTTTGTTACAAAAGGAGTATTAAACCAAAATCGATTCCCTCATGATTTTACTCAATTCCTTTTCGATTTTCAAAAAAAAATATTGATTGTTTAATATCATATGACAGTACAGCACTCCATCAGAATAATTTGAAACTTGAACATAAAAGGCAACAACTACTGCAATCGTTACAACGGCGCATAGTAAAATTCGCGTTATGCAGTACGCATAACTTTGAAATGTGCTGTTACTGCCTCAACCAAAGGCCTCCCCCGCCCCCAACGTGCCCTTTTAGTTTCACACGCATTCTGTCGTTCAACCTCTCCTTAAACCCCATGTGGCGAACTCACTTGGGACCTCTTCAAACTTCCATCAGCAATTAATTTCCTTCTGCTGAACAATACGGGAAATTTCAGTGAAATCGGCTCACATTTCTTTTCTTTATTTCTTTGTTTGCTTGCTGGTTTGAGAGAGGTCGAGGATGGTTAACGCGATTGAAGCAATTTGTCTTATCCAATCGATACTTACTGAAAACGACTGAACAATAACCGGTGCCTGTACACGATAATTCAATATATATATATATATATATATATATATATATATATATATATATATATATATATATATATATATATACATATATATATATATATACATATATATATATATATATATATATATATATATATATATATATAATATCTTGATTGCGTTTTCATTAGCAATTACTTCACAATTTAGCAATTACTTCACATTATACATTTTCAATTGCATTACCATCTTATTTATACCGTCCTTGCATTGTATTCCCCTTCATTTCCAGATACAGAGAATTCCACGGTCGAAGTTACGAAATCATGTCAAGTTACTATCAGCGCAGGAGACGGCAGGAAATCAAGTCGACGTCAGACGAAATTAGAGAGACAGGTTGGACATTTTAAAATACTTTATTGGAAAGATCCTTGTTAATTTTCCTTGTTATATACAAGGCCGTAAGGCTGTCTTGATCCTTGTACTCATTGACTTAGCTTCTCGTTCTTGATTTCGGGTCTTTTCTAAGTTTAATTAAAGACATATTATCATTTTGAATATTTATCCAATACACACTCAATGCACTGAATTCGAACAAATTTCAGATGCAGGCAAGTGTAGTCATTACACAGTTGTCACTCAAATCTTGTCAAGCAGATATCAGTCTGCGAAATATTTTGTTTTCGCAAATGTAGAAATATTGTTATCATGGCCCATGCGATAAACATATTTTCATTCCCCCTCAATAATTTTGAGCAAGCCTATCAGATGTTGATGTGGTTTCACTATAACATACTGTCTTGAATGAACATAAACAGAAAAATATTTGCTGTGCGATATTTCACCAGAAGCTCTAAGAAAAGTGACTTTCAAAGGCTTTTCCAAAGTGAACAATATTTCCTATTCTGCAGTAATGTTATATTCCTGTTGAATATAAAGAAGTTTTTGAAATTACACAAACAAACACACGCACACAAAAATACAAATCATTAATAAGTGTGCGTGCCTGTTGTTATTGCTTTTTTTCATTGGCGTTTTGTGTCTCAATAATATCTGTAGTCATTTATTTAAACAACTCTCTTTCTTCTTTATCTTTGGAAACTAAATTTTCCATAAACTTAGCAAATTTAAAACATTTCATTTAAGCTTTGTTTTTGATTATATAAACATCACATATATGTGACTTACGTGTTACAGGCGTGCATGTGCATTCGTATATTGAGATAAGTCTTGCATTTTTTCGTTAAGATATCGCCTTAAAGGCAGTCACTCATCGCCCCGGACAGTTCCAATTCCCCTAACGATTTACTTGTTGCTCCTCTCACAGCCTGTCTACAAATCCTCCATATGTGTGAACAAAACACTGGGGCCCCTAAGTACGCTTTGCAATATGAGTTTCTCTGCATCTTTAAATTTGCTGTCAATCCAAGAGCAAAACCGATTAAGAATTTTGCTCACTGCTAAAGTCAAAAGTGTAGTTTAAGGTGGTAAGTGCATGACTGCGTTCGAACTTCGTGTGTCATCACTCGGAACCCTTGTGGACGGTGTGGATATCATTGTACTCGCTGACAGGTAAAGTGAAAAATATCTTTCCAAGTTTTTTTTTTTCTTTCTCTTTCCATAATCTTTGACGTATTCCAGTCTCTGAAGGTTACCGATTCTTTCAACAGGATTCAGTCACATTATCGGCGATCATCCGAAGGCCGTGAATTCGTCGTAAACAAGAAATTATCTGATAAGAAACAAAAAAACAAAAATATAAAAAATTAAAGAGACTGCCGACTGTGTTGTCTCAAAATGAAATGTAACAACTTTTGAAATAAAAAGATGTGTTACACATAGAGCGTATCTGTTTGATGACAGAGGCCAACAACTGGGGGATACTTTCCACATCACCTCTGATATCGAGAATATTTCTCAAAGAAATAAAGACTGTACAAAAAACATTACACTTCTATATACTGAAGGAAAAAAAATTAGCAAAGGAAATATGATGAAGAATGTCACACAGACTTCAATAGAGATAAGGTTTCTTTTACAATAATGGTGAATATGTCTACACGTTCATTATCTTTCTTGGTGTTTAGCCTGATACACCGCAACGGTCTCTCTTTTTAAATTGAATTTTCAATAATGATTCGAAGTCACTTGCAGACACTATAACTTAGATGATGACACTGTAACTTCAAAAGCGAAATATTTGTTTGAAGTGCACCAACATTGAAAATGGAATACAAAGAAAATATCTGTAATCATCGTTAAAAGAATCAGTCTCATGAATAATCATCAGCAATAGTTTCATCTCATCAAAACATTATGCGTAAGATGAGTAACCGAAGATGAATCATACGAAGTTTTCAAAGTCATGATCCACAAATTTTTTGTGAGCAACAAATGACCGAATTTCAATCTGTGAGAGATTTACTTCTTTAAACAAAAACTGCTTCCGCGAAGCCTTATATTTTGATAATCCATTATTCTGTTTCCATGAATATGCGTTTAAAACTATGACTTTTTTCTCTAAAACAAACATATGTACACCTTTAATCTGTTCATTTTAGAGCTGTTGCAATTTGTCAGCATTTATTGCCATGTAATCACCTTGTCAAATTGTGGTAAATTCATCAAAAGGAGGAAATTGTCCAAAATCAGCGTCAACATTCCCGGAAACCATTAAACTGTTAGCATACTTAGGTATGCTTCATTTGCAACTTACGACAAGTTTGGTCAGTGATGGCGTTAATGCGGGTGTAGATCATTCACCTTGTGTGTGAAAACAGTGTACGTGAAACAGCTACCTATAAGAACTCAAATACGAACTGAGTTATCAGAATGCTCGAATTAACTTCAACTTAAATCGGTAAAAAATCCACATTTTTTTCTCTAGTGAGTTATTTACAAACAATAACGGTGTCCATAAAGTATAAAAGATCGCAAAAAGAGAAGGGTATTCACTCCAACAGATATACGTAATATTGACGACCATTCAGCTAGGGAAGTAAAGAAAAATGTTGAATATCAATGGAAAAATACTTATATTTCGAATAATTGACCAATTTCTAATTATGGACACTCGTTGGGAAGAAATATTTAAACACGAATAAATTCACTTTCTTACTTAACGAGGATTGAATGCTCGAATATTGTAGTTGAAAACGATTCCTCTCTACGTATATCGAGTGTGTTCGTGCATATCTTAAAACATTAGTCCGTAAACCTGCAGGGTTGAACGAGCTTATTACAATTCGAGAAATAGGTCGGATAGAAGGTTCTATTGTAACTGGGTCAGTGAGTAAGTACACACTCTTCTGAGTATTGGAATCGCGGATCAAGTATCTTTGAGATACAAGTTCTTTGTTTTTTTTCTTCAATGATCTCGGGGTGGGGAAAAAAACCGTTTTAAACCTGGTCTACCTTCACAATTAATAGCTTTTCTGATAACTTTGTTACATCAGAAGACAAACTTAAACAGGAAAACTGACGAAAGTTGTTAAGAAGTAACTGGATAACAACATAAAATAAAACTATATGCTGATGGAATGAATATTGTCTCTGCATTATACTACTGAAGAAATTTCGATTATTTTAGGAAGTTTTTGAATTTGTTAAAAGTACGCACATGATAAAAAGGTCATGACCTCGCCGTTGTCCACTTCGATCTCTGTCTCGAGGTCACCTTGACCGGATGCTTTAAGTTCAACGGTGGATATCTTTGGTAAAACATATAAGGAGGTTTCATCAGGTACCATGTTATAGATTCATTTCTAATTTTATTTTTTCAATGGACATGAATACAACCAGATTTTGAAAGTTTGATTTAAATGTTATAACTATGGTGAGTGACTTTGACGGGTGCTCACCTTTTGCCATGTAAGTGCGATTTTTGTCATAGACGGTTTATCTCTGTTTTAACATTTTATGTCATTTTTTTTTGTAAATGAGTTAAAACCAAGGCCGAACAAAAACTGTATAGAAAACGATCCTTCGATAGTCCCCTATTTTCAAATTAATTATCCCGGATATACACGCATGGCTCACCTTACGAGATTTTGACATTTGTAAGCATGACTTCCACCCGATATTTTCCCTGACGGGCATTCTCACGGTAAACACTGTATTTCCTGTTATTTATCAACGCAAACGTCTAAGGGACAATAGGATTTATAATGCCGCTTGAGGGTTTCGTATAGTTCAGACGTTCATCCGGTAATGATAAAACTGGCATATCCTCTGACAGAAACCCTGGAGGTCTGTGACTCTCTGTAATCCAAAGAAAGGGGAGATTTTTTCAACTGTAAACTATCTGTCAAATTATCAAAGCTATATGTATACACAAAATTAACTGTTGACATCAACATACAACGTGGGCGTGTTACGGAACAGGAGAGAGAACGTGCATGATACTACAACGAGAATAGAGTTTGAATAAATGATGACCATCTTAGGAAGATGAACCACGAAGTATTTTGCAACTAGAGTGGAGTTGTGAGAATATGTGATAACTTATCTGACATATAGTGGTGTTACAGATATGCAGATTCATATCAGAGGGAATGTCGTTTAACAGATTCAATGCTGCGGCAAGTAAGCTCACTAGATGTATATATAACTGAGCCGATATAAGCAACACGCGAAACTGTTACTCTCTTAAAACGAAAGATTGAAATCAGGGAAGAATCGAACATTTCGATTGAAACATTCAGTCTCATATACTGATGATGAATCTTATTCGATTCAACTGTTTCAATCGAAATTTGAATTGGTCCCTTATCTCAATCTATTACATTGCAATGTTTTAGGGATGTACCCTCAACGTACATTATTGCCGAAAAGCAACAGGCCCAAGGCTTGGGATGTGCAGGAAAGGATTGTGGAACAGACACTACGTCAGCATAATACATAAACAATATTTTGAGCGAATTAAAAAACAATGTAATGAACATTCCATCCACACTTTACCCTTTGTTTTGTCTGACATGTTTAAAATCGTCATTGTCTCCACTTCTAATGAAACACGTTACCAATATAATGTAAATCCATACAATGCATAAATTTGCCCCAAAGTCCAAAGCTGTGTTAGCTTTGCTAAATATTCGACTAAAACTGAAGCTCATTAACCGCATGCTATAGATATTCGTATCGACTATATCTATATTAGTAATTGCGCTTCTCCTCTTGTGGTCTATATTCATTTTGCTCTATGAAGAAGTTAGTCGTTTTAATTAGCCTTGAATAGCTGAATGACAGATGTGACCTACATCACTTCAAAATATCAAAGTAGGCGTATTCATCGCGAAAATGACACTTAAGCTCAAAAACAGAAAGACTCAAGCAAAGATGACTAAATTGGAATGATCTCTTAACCTCCAACGAACAACTTTATGCGATTTGATAAACCAACATCACTCCTACATGCAGGATTCCATTCTGTTTAGAATAAATAACTAGGAAAGTCTATTGGAACGACGCTAAAAATATATATATATATATATTGCAGATTGAGTTTATATATATATATATATATATATATATATATATATTTATATATTTATATATTTATATATACAATACAAGCAAAATTAGCCGTGTCTCAAACATCGAGGAAACATTGGGGATTGTCCCTTTAATATAAACCATTGAAGATGAAGTAACATCAACAACTGACTTTTTTATTTTGTTATAACTTGCGTGGTCAATGTAAAATAACTGTGTCTTTAATCTCAGTTATAGATTGAAACACAGCTCCAATTCCAGATCGATTTCAGACCAATTTCAGCCCATCACGTTGGCCGTTGCAATTGCTGTTCACATAGCTGTGGTTTTCTCATTCCTGCGTTGTAATTGTCAGTATTGGCCACCGCCTCTGTATGTGTGTATCCGCACTTGTACTATACGCATTGTACATCACGGCTTCCGTCACATTCACCTCCATAAAGAATAGAAACCATACATGGAAATATTGAAGAAAATAACATTTACGATATCCCGTTGGTATATACAACCGAGGAAACCTCTCATGTGTGGTTGTTGATCTTTGATCGTTCCTACTGATTAGTCCGTTCCTATGACAACGATTGAGTGTCACCACGCTGACTTTATTGTCATTATCAGCCGGTTAATATTGTACATAGCAAAACAGATGAAACCTGACAATCGCGTCACAAGTAAGTGACAATTTAAAATTTATGGTAAAATCCTTGCTCTGGTTTATCGTGAAAGCCATTTGTCTCTACATTTTTACAAACAATTTACAATAATCTGCTCAAACAAAAAACATTATAGCCTAAATGCAGTCACTTTCATTGCATGCGATTTTTTTTTGTATTATCAATTTAAATCAAATAGATGCTTCTTGTAAAGCAATTTGTCTACCTCTTTTCTGTTTGCTTCAGTTAACAAACAACTGAGTAAGTTTTTCAAGATGTATAAAAAAAAATACGTTTTATGGAATGTTAAAAAGCTTTCAATTTTTGGTGGTTGAATCGAAAACAGTTGGTAAGAACCAATGGAGTATCGGAAGCGCTGATTATTAGTTGAATTTAGGCGGAAAAACAAATACGAATACCAATAACGGGTAGATAGTGATATTTTCCTTATGTCATCCATTAAAACGAAATGGCTCCTGTTCGAAAGAAGACTTTTTTTAATATGTCGGATTTTACAAGATTTTTTCTATAATCTTTCCATCACGTTCACATCTCGACCCATTGAACTAAGATGACTCATCACTTTTTTGGTTATAGACCACCAGATTGTTTTGTATGTGCAATGGCGTATGCAAGTCCTTTGTTGGAGGGGGGGGGGGGGTTAACGTAGTGGTGAAGTGAAATGAGGGAGGAGTCAGTATTCAGGAAGTGTCCCTGAATGTACACAGATGCGTTTTGGTGCAACAATTGTACAAGGTGCACAATTTTGAAGTTAATTTTCTTCTAAAAAATTCGGATTCCATTGTGTAATTCAGCCTCAAAACTTTTCTCCATTTTTTTTCAATTTTGGGTAGGTTCACGACCCCCTTTGTCCCTCCTTTCAGATCAGCCGGTGTTTATATGCATTATTCCTTGTAGAATGCACAAAATAATGCTGAATTTTAGCTACTCATGTTTTATTATTGCTTTTGCGTTGTATTAACGTCAACGCGTCTCTAATTGAAAGTGTCATCTCATGCGGCGGCCATATTGCAATTGGTTATTAAATTTCGTGTTACAATTTTCTTGATCAGCACATTGAATATCATACAGCGCACTTAAATCATTTTTGGCCAATGTGAAAATTAGTATTTTTGGCTTGAGCATTTGTGACTACGTCGTGTGGAGAACCGGTTCTGGTAATTGAAGGTATTGTTCACATTAATCCAGCCATTCTCACCTCGATCGCCCAATTGACTTTTATATAGATACCTCCTATATTAGTCGCACTACACATATATAAGTCATAAAATGTTGACTGCTTAACCCGCCATGCATAAACGTTTGTCTGCAAATGAATACATGAAGATGTCTTATTCATTTGACTGTCTGTATATTGTTATTACAAACACGACCCGACCATAAATGGACCAACCAATGTTAACGCGCCTTTCAGAAGTTCGTGTTAATTTTTCTTTTACAGTTTTCATTTTGGTTTTTTTTTGGTATAGTCATTCGAGATTAGAAGAGTATTGCTGTGGGTTTGTATGTTCGTTCGCGTGTGCATGTAAATGCGATGTCTGAAGAAGGTTTAAGTCATTAGGGTATGACTTTATTGCAGTGAATATAACAAACCTGCAATATTTGGAATAGTCAAATGTATTTCGGGATCGACTGAAGTCAAATCCAAATCAGTGTAAATGATAGACAAAAACTTGGACAAATGTCTGGTGCAGTATATGCCACATTAGGTAGGAAAAACTATGGTTTTAATATAGGTTAAGTCAACGGAGTCATTTTGGTTCCATAGGAGCCAAGTTCTGAACATGTTTCAAAGAAGATGTTTAACAACAATATAAAATGAATGGATAGTCAAATCTCGCGATGATTATAGGACGAAAAAGTTTGTTAAATCAGCATTAACTTTAAACGATGATAAGATTAGGTGATACTTCAACATATATCAAAATACAATAACACAACCAACGAACCTTAGAAAGAAAAGCTGGAACATAAAAAAAAAAAAAAAACGATTTGACATGATTCATACTTTCCAGCTACTTTTATTTTTTAGGAATCGTTTTGTCTACATCGATTTGTGGGTCATCCAAGGCGAATACTAAAATACATTGCCTTGTAATTAGGTCGAAGATAAATAGAGAAAAAAAAACGAACAGCAACTGCTATGCTTTCTTCATCGTAAACGAAAGTTTAAAAAGATGAGAAAATGGGCGAGCAAGTTGATTGTAATGCAAGCAAAAAGAGAGACTGTAATATCCAGTCGAGGTGGACTACGATCGAGGCGATCGGGACATTGGAAGTTCAGATCAGATCGATTCGCCAGATCGATTTGGTTGTGAATAAAATTGTTGAATGTGACTCAGATGTAGATAACGGTATAGGACAGAGGTTTGGTTGATGTAACTATGACAGTAAGGAAGAAAAGTTAAGTATGTATTTTCTGTTGCGTACGTGTGCAGGAACGGAGTCAGGCTCAGAAAAGTGGGGGAGGGGGTTAAATTGAGTTACAATTACAGCTGCGAAAGCGTGGAGTGGGTTGGGGTCACGTGGGGTTGGACACTTACGCATAATGTTTTAAATATGTGAGTACATTCCAGGGCCCTCCCTTCCGTCTTCCCTAAATCCACATCCCGAGCGATCCCATCATACCCCATAAGCCAACGAAACCTTACCTTAACCAACCCCATAAATCAACAAACCCTTATCACTACCCCCCCCCCCCTTACACACACACACACACACACACATTATTCCAGTGTCCTATGGAACACAGATCTTAATAATATGTCAAAATCATCACGGACAAGATACACAAAGTAAAAAAAAATAAGCCTCCACAAATTAAAAAAATTCTGTATGCAGTCTATAGATACAATGTGAACGATCCAGTTCTAGGTTATTAGATTTGATATCTTATTATGGAAATCTTCCCTTACAGAGAGAAATGACCTACTAATGTTTTTTTTCCTTTACAATCTGCATGACTAAGAAGACCCCCATGAAGACCCCTACTAACGAAAAAAACAAACAAATTCTGTGAATCCGCAACAAAACACCTTAGCAAAGCCTGTGCTTCTGATTACCTGACACGCATACGACGCTCTCTACGATGCAAAACAATTTGAGGCAGATATGGTTATTTACATACTCGTCTTTTCTTATATGTTATTAAGCACACTGTAGAGAAATTGAGCTCTTCAAACCACTTGAGATATGATATATTATATGCATTCTTTAATTCTGTTTATCTCCTCTAAGGCAATAAAATTTCAATTTGTGATCACTCGTTTGTTTTCTAAACATCCAAAGAGCAAGACTGATAATTAAACATTTTGACAACTCTCAGATATCGAGGCTTTTTCGATACAGGCGTCCATACATAAAGTAACATCTCATTTGCTACATAAGACGTAAGCAAACAGAAGCCAGATTCTCTTAGATGTAATAATCATTACGCCAAATTGTGTGCGGAGCAATGAGCTACCGGCTGCAGACTGTTTCTCATTAATTCATGTTACGATCACTCAAATGTTGCAGACAAAAAAGCAAAGAGAAAAGTAAAAGGTCTGATAGACAAGGTTTCTCTATGTACTGCTTTTTCCCTAAATCGCGCTGTCTGCATGTACACAATGCAAAGAGTATAGAATTAAAGCCATTCAATGAGGACATTTCATTTGAACCTAACATTCGTGGCTTGAAAGCACGTAAGTAAATAAACAGTCGTACACGGGTTGTTTGCGACAGTACACTCCTGAAGACACTATACGGTACATAGTACTAACTCCCAAGTGCAATAAATTATAAACACCCTTATTTGTTTATTCTTCTATTTACTTTATTACTATCCTTTGCCAATATTACAATTATCCTGCCCATATATCTGTTCTTTGCTACGGCTTTGATTTAGATATCTACTCTCAACCAAAAGGTCACTTCGTAAAATATTGCAATAGTTTGAGTATAGGTCTGAATTTCAAAAGCCCACAATAAATTTTTAAACTTTTGAATTTGGAATTGGCTTAAATGACATTTGGCCAGAAACCAAAGACTTACTCATTACATTTTGAAAACCAAAAACCTGCAAAACCTCCACTGAAGACAAAAATCCGACAAAAATCGTCGTTACCCTGTTTTAGTACATAAGATGTATACGTATTTCTTTTGGGGGATTTTCTACGTTCTAACTGCACTTGCCTATCGATGGTCACTGGACCTTCTGTCAACTGCTGTTTGTTTGCGTGCGGAGAGCCAAAACACCTGCAATGGCTTAATTTAGTTATCTTTGTCCAACCTTTCCAGCGGTAAAAATAAACCGGTTTTATGTAAATGAAGGGAAACGTGCGACGTGCTTTATTGTTTAGCAATTTCAAAGAGGGTGGAGCTGATAGAACGGTCTACAAGTTCCATTATTTTTAAGGTTACCTTCCAATTATCAGACAGACATGTTACTCTCAATGAATTTTACTCCTAACACAACGTCGAAATGTCTACCTTTATTTATAGTTGTAGCTCCCTAATTGTTGACAAGACGTCCGTGACGTCTGCGCACATGTATATCCTTGGGCCATTCAGTCCTACGTCTTGCATTAAACTGCTTCAAATTTGAATAATTCAATGAAAAGTAGGACAACAGTTGGTATTAAAACCAAAGGAATGTTAAAATTTGTTTTTTAGTCACCACATGCTATCATTCGCTTCTTTAATAGTGTTTAACGCCAAACACGATTTATTATAAATAATCCTTACAGTTTAATATTCTGACAGATGACGTCAGAAAGTTGCGAGAGGTATTATTCAAAGGATGCATCATTTCTATTTTCCTTAATTCTTTTCCTGTTAGTCCAGCCAACGCATATCAACGGAAAAAAAAGAGATTATGTAAGGTTTAGGGTTCTAGAAGAATATAGATTTAGCCTCCTCCGCAAACATTTCATCTACGAACTATTTAAAGTCACGAACTAACCGTCATGTCGGGAACCAAAGTGTTTGATGAGGTGTTACAAGGTATAGGTATGTTCCACATAAAGACTTTAACCCAGATAAAATGTATACCCAACGAAACGTCTTTAATGTTACAACAGATTCAAGTTAGTTCTTAACGTCATTGCTCCATGTATGGATGTTGAAATCCTTGACGACAAATTTCCCCGAACCATACATTTTTCTAGCTTGTTGATTTGAACCAGAACCAGTTCGACGGTACAATAACCTCGTTTGTGAGAGATTGGTAACGATGTCGTTCAAACCATTTTCATTCACCCATGCTTAAAAGCATTTCATGACGTCCCTCGTGAGGATGCTCTGCCTTTAAATACATGACACTGACGATTCAAATGTAGTGATGAAATTAATACATTTTTTTTCAGAAATCGTCATAATCTGCCTATTAGAGCATAATCTAACTATTGTACAATACAACCATATGGTAGGGTTACCTGCCAGTTGTGTGATTACACACAATTGTTACTTCACTCAATGGTTAATCTCTGAAGAGAAATTGTTAAATGTGTTCTTCACATGAGATGCTTTAAAATTAACACTTTTGAGAGGCAATTTTGAAAGTGGTTATTAATATCTATGCAAGGCTATGTTGGCTGTTAAATGTTTTGGTTTTACAGAATCGAAGTAACGTATGTTCATTGATGCTGATTGTGTTGACAATAATTACACTACGCACCAAGGCTCCTTTCCCCATCCATCCAACCATCCAAACATCCCTCCGTCTCTTTCTCCCCCCCCCCCCCTCAGAGAAGACACCAAGGGGAAGGGTGAGAGATTCGGAACCCTTTTCCCCAGTTGACCGTACACTCAGCTGATGTATAGTTGCCTGACAGATATACTAATGCATAAATAAAATGAAAATGACAGATATATTGATGCATAAATTTAATGCATTATTGTTAATTTTGCATTGAATGATACATTCTGAGCCTAAATATACGTATCCTGTGGCTTAATTTTTCATCCAGAGAAAGAAAGACTAAAACCTCAGACTTTCGGAAGGCTCGGCCGATGGGATCCCCATCGGAGTTATGCCCGACTTGGGACTCTCAAAAGGGATTGTTTTTAATCTTAACAATTTGTTTTACCCTCTATTTAAGCCCACTGTTAAAATTCTGTTGCCATCACTGCCCCCTCCCCCCCCCTCACACACACGCACGTACAATATATTGTTTTGTGTGTGTGTGTGTGTGTACGTATACATCTTGCGGTTGATCACGTACTGAGGATGGGTAAACTCTAAAAGTTTCATTGCGTTGCCATTTTGACAATACCTTCTATCTCCGCAAACTGAAAATTTTCCGAATTTCGCCGTGTTGACAAGTTTGTTTTTCCAACCCGGCAAAATGGCAAGTTTTCGAATTTTGTTACTTTGACGCAATGTTCGAACTGGGCAAAATGACAATTTCCGGAAGTTTGCTATTTTGGCAAGATGTTCTAAGTCAACAAAACGACAATTTTCCGAAATTTGCTATTTTCATGAGTTGTTTTACCTCGACAAAATGACAATTATTTTAATTTTTTCTCTTTGACGAGATGTTCGATTTTTCGAATTTTGCCATTTGGTCAGATGTTGGAAACTTGTCAAAATGGCAGTTTTGTGAATTTTGCCACTGACGAAATTTTATCACTCGGTAAAATCACAATTTTCCACGAGTTGTTTTATCTCGACAAAGTGACAATTTCCCAAACTTTTGTCTTTTTCAAAAAGACGCTGGATAACGTCAAAACGATAAATTTCAGATGTTTGTCATTTTAAGGAGCTTATTAAGTCGTCAGTAAGTCAGTTTTACGAAAATTGTCATTTTGCCGAGATGGCTCTTTCTTCTTTTGCATGTCCCTTCTACGCTTCCGTATGGAACTGCTGGAATGTTCCAAAACAATCTGGGACAGGAGCAATCATGGACATTAGAAGTTGCGATATATTCGTAACAACATTTTCTAGTTGCGTACACACTTTACTATACATAGGCTAAAATAAGACCTGGGGTCCACAAAGCTGCTGACGATATATATTATGCGTGATATGTTGTTGTTTCGTTGAGAGTTTTTGCGAAACCGTCAGGACGGTATAGGAACGTCAATCCCGTAACGTTACACGGATAGAAAAGCTCACTCAAACAAAGATAGTACACGTCCGAGACATGAAAATCTTTCAATCAAAGTTCTTTTGTTCGTGATTCGACACGTCGATTCAAATCAAACAGTTTGACGAGTCCAATGAGAGATCAGTTGAAATATTTACGAAAGACGTCGTTAGAAAATACCAGAAGAGTAGCGTAGCTAGGATTTTTTTTTCAGAAGGAGCAAAAATATGACACTTTAACTATTTTTTTACAAGGTTGCATTGGTCTGATTTGATCTTGTGAGATTTGACATGGAGGGGCGTAACCTGGTCTGAGCCTGTATATAACTTTATATAAGTTGTGATATGATGGATCTGATGACTGTATGCCACCCTGCCGGGGGGGGGGAGGTGTCTACATACTGATGTATAGGTTACATACTGATGTATAGGTTACAAACTAATGAGTGCAGCCTGCAGTTTGTGTACAACTCCCATCTCGTTACGTCATGCACCTCCGTGTCGTGTCTATAACATTGTATCACGTTCAAGATGTGTCTTTACCCCCGTGCCTCCTGTTTATGGTCTTGACACTAACGGGAACATTCTGTGTCTCTTTACCTTCTTATAGGTTAACGCAAAGGAATACCTCCAGTACTTTCATTTTTTACCCTGTTGACCTAGGGAAGTAGTTCAACCCTGATTTACTAACACCAATTAATTCAGAGAAGACCTTTTTTTTTCTTTAATGCATGGAAAACTACAGCAGAGTCCAACAAAGTTCAGTTAGTTGCAAAATAAAAAACAAAACTGCCGATTCTTCCTTTGTATCATGTATGCTTTCTCCGATCTGGTGGTTAGTTTAGATAACTCTCAAATTATTTCATTACAGGTTTAGCTTTTCTTGTTTTTTGTTTGTTTGTTTTTTTTTTTGCTCCTCTACTTTGACAAATATTTTTCTCTCGTCCTCCCCAGTTTCTTCATCTCTTGCCTGGATATGGATGCAGGTATCTGGGACTCCTGTATTTGCTCATCTCTTTTGCCTGTCTCCTGAGATACCTGAATTTCGTCCCCTGTCTCTTACGCGGCTTGCGGAGGATATCAGATAGGACGCCATCGCACGAGGAACCACATTTCGGCCTATCACAGACGGTTGTTTACAGAGCTAGTATCGCTGAGAGGCTCGTTAATTTTTTCAAGAGTGGTAAGGACAGTCAACTTGCAGAAGACACTCGATAGGTTTCTGTGTTACAAGAGAACTCTTCCATCCATTCCAGAGGTTCAATTTCCCTTCTTTGTTAATTACCTCGTATATAAGGTACACGATACATCAGACGGTGATAGCCCATCAAGCGACTCCCTTACAAACACAATCTCAAAAAGTGGTAAAACCTCTTGCAGGAGACATCTACAGAAACTTGAAGCTACTTTAGTTTTTTTCTCTGGCAAGCAACACTCTCATTAAAGAGGCACACGGTATAGGTTTGTGTGTGTTTTGTTCGTCTGAATTATTTCTAACATTCAGCTATTTTGACCTCGATCTTCCGCGATGGACTAAGTACGCGAAAGTACATCTGCTGCCCAGGAATTACTGGTTTTGTTCCATGACAAAGTTCCCCTAAAGGTTGCGTTTCACAATCTAGCCTAGCTGTCACGTGAGATTCATTGACCACAGGAATTAAGCATAGCAACATCAGCAAGTTTACGTTCAAGTGATAAAACGATCTCCCATGGGCGTTCTTTGCATCTTCTACATGGGCAAGTTCATTCTCAACCTTAAAACACAGCTTTCATTAACAATATTCTAGAGACAAGGACGCAGTATTTCGCATACAGAGCTCCTCCTTGTATCAAGCACTGAACAGGTCAATTATATGTAAATATATATGTAAATATGTTTATGTAAATATGTATATATAAATACATATATATATATCTAACTGATATACCTCTGGGTTATACTCAAGAGAGGGAGATTTGCATTGAAATTTTACCCCCCCCCCAAAAAAAAAAAAAAACCAAAAAAAAACGAGAAGAACAAACAACATGACACAAACCAGATTTCGCTTTCTGTATTGCAGCAGGTTGCATTAGATTGATGTTCATTGTAAACACCAGAGGGTAAAAGACAGCAGAAAGGTCAGAGATGTAATTAACGCAGTTTGTTTTCGAAGGTGCTTCGGTAAAAGCTTTCGGGAGTCTTGTTCAAGCGGCTGACATTTGTCGGTCGGCCAAGACAGAATTTATTTATTTTTTTTATTCTTTCTATCGACAAAGCTTTTCTTCATCGGACTTCTCTCCTCGGTGAGCAGATGGATGGGTTTTTAAGGTGATCAGATAAAATGCGTCAATTGAGTTGTACAGATTTCACAGCATGCCCTGATTTTTTTTTCAGATCTGGAGTGCAATTAACATTTAAAAACCACAGGCGTCGTCCATGTCATTTCCTTCAGTTGCAATCGTTGATCAGTATCTCCTCTTCGTCTGGAAAGGGACACTCAAGCGAACTTACCTACGAAATTACTTTCTCTCAATCGTTTTACCAGAAGCAAACTTCCTAACAGACATCCTCAGAAACAATAATGGACAACTAGAGCGTTTTGCAACGAATCACACTATCCGATCACACTACATTAACTTCGTCATTACCTTATCCTCACAGATTTTTCGTTTGTGTTAATAGCATGTCACAAGAACACATTTCTGCACGACAAAATATGTTATCCTCTCGAACAGGCATAGAAATGTTATCATGTGAGTATTGGCTGTTGTCTTCCTCCCGTGTATGAATAATTCAGCGATTTGCACATACGTCATAATGTGCATTTGTACTGATCATCCCTCTCAACCATCTTAGGCATTCATTTGCTCACGCAAATGTGACAGTAAATGAGTGGCGGTCTGGGTAGATCCTTCAAGGTGGGGGGGGGGGGTTGTAAGGCTCAAGGTTCATTACAAATTACACGATGGCCACAGCTGACTGAGGGGACAGCCACCGTCAATTAGCTTGGAGCGTTTACATAGAATTTTTGGGTGAAAATATTCCGCCCCCCCACATCGCCGGAAATCTCCTTTCCATGCTCGGCAGGCGCTCTTTCACTCTTGCGCTTCCCCCTTCCGAAAACCAGCTAATACCCCCACCCCCTCCAGCCTTTTCCTTCTTCTGCAGTACTGTCGGGTAATGGAATGCCTTACCTACAGATCTTGCAGGAGCCAAGTCACGGGAGACATTTAAGTCTCAGATGGCTACACTTAATTAGTCCTGGTTGGAAATGTAGAGAAGAAGGGGAGGGGGATGCATTCCCTCTCTCTCTCACACACACACACACACACCCACACACACATACATACATACATTATTAAACTGACAGAATCGAATATTCATGAAGCTGAAGGTGGCCAATATATGGAGAGAGAACTATCTCGCAATTAATTCCTCCACACCTGACATAAAAGGAAATCTGTTTCGTCTTGTCTTCTAACAACTCTCCCCACAAGTCACTTGCAACATGTTCGTAAAGTTCGTAAGACCCTTGACCGCTCGACGAATTGTCTTTATATACTTGTAGCTTTCAACAAATGCCCATCTTGTTTTAATTTCATTTGTTGTATGGTTTATTCTTCAGAGCAGTCCAAGAGAGACTTTTTGCTGTCGTGGGTTCAAAATAAGATACCCGACCAAGAGGTACGAGATTTCACCTCCTCGTGGTGTAGCGGGATCGCCTTGTGCGCCCTCGCCGAGAAGACCAGTCCTGGGACCTGTCCCAGGTACGATCTTCTCTTACCGGATCAGGCCGTCAACAACTGCCGCTTAGCCATGAAATTAATTCGGAAGAACTACGGCATTGGGGAGGTAAAGATCATTTAACTGTTTAATTCATCGTATAACTAACTGTTCAAGTGATTTGGAACGCAAGATATTATTTCAGTTGCCAGGTTGTAACAGGTGTTGTTACTTTGCCCTCCCTGGTTGAAGTAAGCACAAAGGGTGGATCTTGTATTTCAACGCGTTCCGCTCTAACACATTGTTTCAACAGGAAGGTGCGGTCGTTGAAACAAGTCAATGCCGCAGATGAGCACGGTACCAGATTGCGACCAGCGCTTTAAGTGAATACGTGTTGGCACATAGTATGCCA
Source organism: Stichopus chloronotus (assembly GCA_021234535.1). Taxonomy (NCBI): domain Eukaryota; kingdom Metazoa; phylum Echinodermata; class Holothuroidea; order Aspidochirotida; family Stichopodidae; genus Stichopus; species Stichopus chloronotus. Next base: position 9,517,425 of record CM037835.1, read on the forward strand.
AAGGTATTGCCCACTGAATTTCAGATTCTCCTAGCTTTATTCGGAAGATGAGCCGCTTCTTAGAGCTCAAGCAGTTTACACAAAATGTGACCTAAGCTGTGGCAATCACGGCTTGATTACCTATTTAAAAGTCGTGCATAATTGCATGAAGGCTTTGAAATATGCATGCATTATAGATGCATGCGATGAGGCCCTAAGCTCTGCTGTTTTCTACATGTAATCATTGCAAGGTACACGGGGCAGATTGCGGTCTTCATATCGGCAATGAATGAAATGATAAAATTTGTACATGATCATCCTGCGTTTTCGATTTCTTGTTTTCAATATCACGTGTGCATAAGCGGCCTTCAGTGTTGACTGGTAAATGAATATTATAAATTCACCTTAATTACAAGGGCGATGATAAATGTGTCAATTAGGTGATATGATAGCCATTTCAGAGGTCCCACGAAAGAGACAAATGGCAAAACACAATGCATTTCATGAATCAAAGATTAAAAATTCAAGGAAAGCTAATTATTACACAGTCGTATTCATGAGTTCAAAAATATATCTTGCTTAGATCAAGTACTGGGATTTTACAAACTTCATATAAGATATACAGGGTGATCGAACAAGGAACATGCAATAAGTTATATTCACCTAAAAATCATACCGGTATCAAACTAAGAAGACGGCCCGCGAATTAGAAACGGCGCAACTGCAACGCGTACAGTTCCCATTAATGTATGAGCATCTTTTTGTAATTCCGTCATGGGTGTGACCAGTGGCGTACCCAGGAATTTTTGGAGGGGGAGGCCGTAGCCTCTGCTGGAATTACTGCAATTGAAAGATCCGAGCGTAGCGCCACGATCGGTTGGCGCGGAGCGTACAAGAAAGTTTTTGCTAGGGGGTCGGGGGGGGGCATGCTCTCCTCGGAGGGAATTACTATTTAGCGATATCGCGGGAAAAAAAAGCGAAAATGAGATCAAGCAGGGTCGCCCTGTTCGCCCTACTTTCCATGGCTGTGCCTATGCTGGTGGGTATTTCTGGCGAAGTCCTAAAAATAACAAATCCCATAATATGGCCGGGCGGGGGGGGGGGGGCGATCGCCTCCATCGCCACTCCTTGGCTACGGGCCTGAGTAGACACTTTGGTAGTCGTGGCGGTTTGAACAGGGCTTAAAATGCACCGATTGCACCCGACTACAATTGAACATATTTAATCGGGCCCGGCGACGGCTTGCCACACAACTGAACTCTAGTCGTGGAACCGGTCACACCGCCACGACCACAGCAGACGCGGTGGGTGGTCGCCGTCGTGTCGCAGCTTGTCGTGGCAGTGTGTCCCGGGCTTTTCATGGTATCTAGTTCAATGATATCCACAGCCACAATGACATAACCATGCATGAGCGTTTTTTAGCTTATTATCTCATCACCCCACATAGTATACGTATCTAGTGAAGATATATTGTGGTCAGTTTGGGCCTGTATACATTTTATGACATAAGTGGAGAGGTTTTATCTTCCTGCTAAAAGTGAACGATATGTCAAGATAAAAAAATATTTCATAGCTGACCCTTCAAACACATGGCTGGAAAAAATGGACCTCCCTCAACTTGGGGTGGGTCGTTCGAACGCTCCGACCCCCCCTGGCTACGGGCCTGTATTCCCTCAAGTTTACCTATATACATATAGTAGGCCTATATTGATACTTATCATGTCAATTCCCCCTTATTTCTGATATTTTCAGCAAGATATGCAGTATTTAAAAAAAATGGGGAATGTGAGGGGGGCATGGCCCAATCCCCCCCCCCCCTGTGTACGCTAGTGGGTGTGACCGTTTGGACAGACAGGCCTACAACCTCGGTAGCGACCAATTGCATATTTACACAGTGTTGATATCGTTGTATTTAATTTGTCACTAGCAATATGTCATTCAAACAGAGTTGCCTCGCATTTTTGACATCATAGCTAAACTTGTGCCCGGTACAGCATAACACAAGCCTATTAACTCTAAGAAAAAAAGCGTTCTTGACGAGCAAAGGGTTCTCCCTGAAGGACAAAAAGTTACCAACAGGAACCTTTAGTCCTTAAGTAATTCTTGTAAATTATTCTCGAAGAACCCTATCGGTTCTCCCTGCATGACAATTAAAAGAGCCCCTTTTTCTTAGAGTGAAGATATACAGATGTTTTATGAAAATTTGGGTGTTCTCCTGGTACATAGGTGTATTAGCCACTTAAGTCAAAGAAAATATTAAAGGCGCCTTCGTTGAACAGCATAAATGCAAGGATTGTGATCTCTCATACCTACAGGGCACATTCATCTTTTTAAAAATGAATTGAAATCGCCGCTGAAGTTGTTTCTTTTATCAGTCTTTTAAATTACCGTTGCGAAACTGTGTACACTTTGCTACATTTGTGCCAACAATACTAATTTCGAACTGTTAAGGTCGACGACGGTGCTTTGTATGCTACGCTCCTTCTTTCCTGCCGTATCGACAATTAGATGGATAGCTTCAATATAGGTCGAATGGCGCCAGCTCCCAAACTTCTTCCGTTTGTATCTGCTTTGCACTCAATTGGGTTTTGCATTATTCTGTCTTAAAGGGAAATAGGGTGTTTAGAATACACCAACATGGCATACAAAGAAAATAGCTTTCATCATTGTTAAACCATTCAGTTTCATCAATAAACACCTGCAGGAGGTTTATCTCGTCGAAACACCATGCACGTGATGAGTAACGGAAGATGCATCATTTGAATTTCGGAAAGTTTGGGTGAACAAATTTTTGTTGAGCAAGAAATAACTGAATTTCTATCTGTGAGAAACTTAGTTCTTTAAAAGAAGGCCATCGTCCTTCCTCATTTTAAATAATCTATCATTTTACGTCGACAAACATTGGTTTTAAAAATATGATCGTGTCTTCAAAACAAACGCCCTATTTCCCCTTAACAATATTACGTCACGACATTCAGGAGTTACTGATTAAAGGAAAGGTTACTAATGCTTTTTTCAAATTGTTTTGATGAGATAGTCTGTAGCATGACACTGATTATGCAGGCACTGGTTCTTGATATGGTTACATACGATTTATTTTGAACAACCATATAGGAACCTGTGCATTTGAGTAGCTCTTAGTTCAGCGTTGTCACAGTTATGGCTTCGACTTTATGCATGGAAGGGAACCGATGAGGAAAGTGACGAAACGTCAAAGTTGCAAACACGGAAGGGAGGCTGAATACTTTTATGCATACCACATAATTACCTAATAAGAACTAAGAACTACGGTACGTAGCGCAGTATGTCTCAACTACAACCCTTTGCAAAAAAGATTATATATTATACATTGTACCATGTTTCTTAAACTTCAAAGTTCAGAATGTCTCTCTTGCTTATGTATGAGACTGTTTTATTAAAAGTGTCCCGACTCACATCATTGCATATCGTATTATACTGATGTTGTTCTAATTAAAGTAGAAATCACGCTCACTATAGCCCGCTCTTGACCTAGCACATCTGACAGCTGTTTTTACAGTAGTTTCTCCGTTTCCATGGTTTCTCACATTATTTTGTTCAGAGTGTTTTACATGTAATAACATGTATGCGCACCACGTCTCGCGTGTTTGCACGCTGGCCACACAACAAATCCCATGATTGCTGTAATGAAGTTAGCTCTTGCTAAGGGCTCCTTGCAAGGGCAACTTCTTGTTGCCTCCTTTACTTCACCAGCTCTTCACTCCTTTATAGTATCTTTAATCGGCCATCCAACAGACATACATCCCCCTATATACGTAAAGCCTCCCCTTTGCGCTTAACCTGTTTCCTATTGTATAATTCCCCCTGATCTGTCGGCCGTTGGACTGCCGTCTATCCGGAATACCCCTTGGAAGAACGGAGTTCATCATGTGCAACTGAATATCGGCACATGCAATCCTTAGGTTACTTCATATTAAAATTTTACAGTTGTCACCCATTCAAAATGCACATACTGTACCACCTCTCTTAACTGAATGGTATGTACACAAAGGGTTAGGAGTTACACGCACTTTGAGTGCTTTTGGAATATTCACAATTGGTATGGACATATATTCACAAATTTTCCAGCATAAAGCATGTATTATTTTTTTGTGCGTCGTCCATCTAGCAGACGGTTTTAAAACTTGCCTTAACTCTCAAACGGATATCCCTAACGTTGCATCCATCCCCATTTTGGTCAGTTCCACTTTGAACATTGTCATAGTTGTCATTTTTGCTACTTATTCCGCAGCAAAAATCCAGTGTTATTATTTGAACGAATGAGAATACATTACTGCTTCTTCCATTGTCGGGGAAAAGGTGGTGCCTGAGTAAAACTTTACGAGACACCGTGTGTGTGTATGCGATACCGGTGATCCGGCCCAGCAGGGTCTATAATGAAATAGGATCTCAACCAGTTTTACCACACACGTTTTATTTTTCGTCTACACCATAGACAGCATCACGTCAACCTAATGCGTTGCTGTTTATACAATCTCTATGCCAGCCTTTTCTTGAGGATTACTACTAAATATACATCACATCAGTCCAAGTTTATTTGTTCATTTTGCTAACCGCATCCTGTGATGAGCTTCTGGTATCCATCAGAAATTCCCTCCGAAGGGTCAATCGTAACTGCATACATTTGATCACATATGTGCTCTGCTTCCAAACATTGAACATGCTTAGAGGTTCATAAGACGATCACGACTGACATAGCTTTTAGCTCCTCTTATTGTATTTTATATATTGCGTATCGGTTAATATTATTACGCTCCAGAGGTAATTGCAAACAAGTGATTACATTTTTTTTTTTGTAGCTGCGTGTTTTCTTACATTTGTTTTATGCTTATTCCTACTTTTTAAAGCCGTTAAATCCAGAAGTGATGGCTCACCCACTCTACATAAGTGAAGAAACGATGGTCCCGTACATATCAATGATCAGGTACGCAAGCATGGTCCCTAGACGGACAAGGGAGCCACATGACGGCCAAACACGCAGCGAAAATACTGGTCCCAAGATAGAGGACGTTATTGAATGTCTCGCAACCGGTAGCGGACTCGTTACAGCCATCGTTGGAAGAAAAGCTAAATTCAATATTGCTAAGCCAAGCTTCATCAATAAAAAACTTGTTGTAGAAATTGAAGGTAATTTCAAACAATTGCAAATAAGTACTACTGATTTTTGTTTCGTATTTGTACTATGTGCAGTATTACTTCAAAACATTTTTGTCATATTTTATTGTTGTCTGGTTTAAAGTGCAATTAGTTGAATCCAATCCCCTCTCTTCCAGGCAAAATGTAATACTTTTAAGGTCTGTTACTTTCGACAGGTCCAAACGGAGAAAAGGTCCGACGCTCAATTGAAGAAGTGCGTGATGTAGATTGTCAAAGATCTTCGGCAGACGACTTGGAAAGTATACTCAGCCGAGGAGGGCGCTATCAAAACAAACCTACCACTGGTGTCGTTGATTTGGATTACCAGAAGATCAAAGAAGGGTACTACCAAATAAGTTACATGCCTTCGGCCTCAGGTAGTTACACGCTGTCGGTACTATGGGGAGGTGAACATACGACGAACAGTCCCTTCACGGTAAATGTCGTTGAGAGCAAGTCGTCGAAGTGTGCTAAGAAAAGTGTTTCTTTCTCGTCCAACACGGAAGATAGTCTAGATGTTTCCTCCTACAAAGAATCGAGCCCATCTCACGAGGGCACTAATACGATGAGAGAACGCCGTCATTCTCTGTTTCGCCAGTCGCACGTGTCCAGTGGGTTCAAGGACTCGCACTTGAGCACCACCAGTAGCAGCAGCAGTGTGAATTACTCCAACCCTCACGACCTAAGCAGGACGCCAAGTCTATTTACGACGAGCTACGACGGCCGCACGTCGCCCTCCGCAGTCTTAAACAGGAGTGGATCGATTCTCAGTTCTTCGGGAGATCGTCAAGGGCAGCCACGAACCAGACGAAGGATAATAAAGCGAGTAGTCAAAGGCCCGGATGGTAAGGACGAAGTTTATTACCCTTGTAGCACTGACAGATCAATGACTCAAAGGTCAAGCACGATGGGATCCTTGTCCCTGTCCCTTTCCGTCAGCTGTGACGATCGATTCTCTCCGAATCCATCCCGATCACCTTCCCCGTCGCCCGTATTTCTCGCTCCAGTACCGACGTTAGCATCATTGGAGAGACAAATAAATCGTTTCGCTGACCTTTGCTCTCAGAATATATTAGGCTCCGTGTTTTACGATCTGTCTAAGGATGTCGTATTTGCAGCCACGAAGAGGGAGTCGACATCGAAGGTCCTCAAGGTCGAACCCAAGGAGAAAACTGAACGTCCGAGCCTGACGGAAACACAAGACACCACAAGTTCTTCATTTCTCGATGGTTTCTCGATAAAAACCGATTCGATAGTTGATGACGTTTTTGAAACAAATACGTCCTGTGACTCTAGAGCGAAAGACGAATCGACGGACCAATACGAAGTGGTCCGTCCGATTTCCGATTCATCGAGTTCAGTTAATCGGTACCCGAGTGCATTCCGTCGGCCTCGATACGAGTCGGAAACTTACTTTAGACCGATACCGGCGACAACAGGAAACTCCGACATCACTCATTTGGTTAGAAACTCAAAATTGAGATCTCGGTCAGAGTCCGATAATCCGACCCCTTCGGAGAGAGACAATAAACTTGAGAGAGAATTAATTCCAAGTACTTTCAGCTGTTTTAAGCCGATTTTGCGAAAATTCGAAAACACCAACCAGTCTCCGACGGATGCAGATTTTACCGACGATAGCGGCAAAGTGCAAAGAGCCATTGTTAATGGTCATTTGAGACATCCAAAACTTAAATCACGTAAAAGGGTAAAAAAGGAAGTCGTTGACCGAGAGACGCAGTGTTCTGCGGATGAAATAAAGCAAGTTACCGGTTGGATTAACAGACGGGAGAGATTTAAAAGTGTCCACCATATGAAAGAGGTAGAGAGTAAAGATTTCATTTTCTCGAAAGACCGTGCGTCGATGAGTCTACTAGGATCCGTGCAAGAAGATGTAACAAACAACGAATCTAATCATTCCGAAAAACGCATCAAACCGGTCTCCAAGGTAAACGGAGGGCATCACGTCGATCTTTGCAGGACCCGCGCAGTCAGTGAGCCCTCGGAACACAATGTGCACAGACCCCAAGTTTCAACTCGTTCTAAGTCCTTTGGTAAGCAGTCTACTTTCGACAGTGGATATTTCGACGAAAATGGGCAAAATGGTTCTCATCAATCGTTCCGTCCAGACAACTCGACCCACGCAGAAAATGCTCAATCGCCGAAGAGGTCCAGTCCGGACGGAGTGACCCAAGTAACAGCGACAGATCAGCCGATGACGACAGCAGAAGCTCCTCCAGGAAACTTGGTCAGTCAAGTGAACGACGTCAGCTCAACCACGGAGGCAAAAGCTAACGAATCCGACAGTCAGAACATTACCTCTGAAGGAACAAATCAGGAGATCACAACGTTGGTGACCCTGTCTGATGATTTGAATACCAAGAGAGAGGAAATCAATCATTCCTCAACGGTAGATAAACCGCATAGACGAATTCCAAACCTCGGCATCCTTCTCAACGGCTACATCAGCAGTCGAAGTGACACGTTAGACAAGGCGCCCTCATTCAACTCTTACTGGGAGGAGTTATTGTATCACTTAGAAAACGATCCAAAGTTTCCTGTTCAAGAATTTATCAGCAGGATCAAAAACATATCTATGGATATAGACTGTCAATACACACCACCAGAAGTCGATCACCAAATTTCTAAACAGGACATGGAACTCGTGGGTGACCACACTGGACTGAACAACAACATCGTGGGAACAGAATCCAAGGAGTCAAAACAGAGTTCTCCTGTGGGTGTGCCGACAGAAGCAAGTTCTTGTCGGGCTCAAGGCTGTGGTTTACAAAGTGGAATCGTCGGCAATAAGAATAACTTCCAGGTAAGTAAAAGAGTTGGTATCGGTAACCCACAAATACGTCGGGAGGGCCCCATCGAGCAATTGTCATAATAATAATCTACCTCAAGTGATATTCGAAAGAATCATAAAGCATGTACCCCAACGATGTTTCATTGTGGACGATAACGATTGTTACATGGCCGGAATCGTAATTAAGGGGTTACGTAAAGGCAAGAAATAAGTTGTGTTGCATCTATCACAAGTACAACATTAACATCTGTAAAATAACTTTTGTAAACTGATAGATTTAGACCATTGCTATCATACATTAGACGTTAAGACGTCACCTTTCACTGTCATTACAAACACACGCGCCTACTAATACACCAAAATGAAAACCACTGATTTATCGTGTCTATTGTCTTCTTTCTATAACTTTTTGTGTTTCCTAGTTAAATTAATCTTGACTTTACATATATATTGCTCTTCTTTTTACTTAGGTGAACACACAGGGTGCAGGAGATGGTTCGTTGGGTGTATCAATAAGAGGGCCTCGAAAACACACCGTTACTGAGTGCAGTGTCATATATACCGGTGACGATTTCTACGAAGTACTTTACGAGGTGTCACTGGCGGGATTTTACGTCATTTCCGTCAAATGGTCAGACAGACATATCAGCGACAGTCCATTCATCGTCAAAGTTTCGTTTTGATTATTGAAACAATTATATAGCAATTGGTAATACTGCCAGCAACGTTCAACCAATTCAACAACTTAACCCCTCCCCCCCCCCCTCCCTTTCCCTCTTTACATACCCATTAGGACCTATTCTTTCAACACTTCCTAATATCTGGTACAAACGCGCGCAGAAAGTCTTCTTGACACATCGTGAGATGCCTTTTTAGTGTCCCATGTGTAAACCCGAATATATCGTCTTCATGCCTTCATAAAAGTCGTGTGACATGAAAATGACATTGTGGAGTATTGGCTGTATTAATTAATGAACACATTGAGGATATACATTTAAAAAGTAAAAATAAATTCCATCAAAATCCATGAAATATTGACAACTTTACAGGAAAACTCCTGTCTTACACCTGCATCATGAATAAACATTAGCTAAGCATCCAAATATGTGCCGCTAGGAGAGGGACTCACATGATGTCATGTCTTATCTTATAACCCTTTCTAACTTATCCTTAATTCCAAGTATAATTGGACAAAAGGACAATTTTACATGTACCCAGGATTTTATTTTGGAAATCTGCATTTTCTTTTTTTAGAACAATTAACGTCACTTACTAATATGTAACCCAGATGGCAAGTAATTAAGAGAGAGATATATAGGTCTAGCAAAAGAAGTAACAACACTGTGCAACACCCCACATCATCATATTTGCATTTTCATCAAAATTCGAAAAGCCGTTTCTCAAAACACCAATAGATATACACATCCACAGTTCCAATAGATTTTCATTCAGGGTTTCACTCTGTAACTTCTGAATGAGCCAACTATTTTCTAGATGAATGTCGCACAACCTTTACAAGTCGTTTAGCACAATGTACACAAGTTTGCATAAGTTTTGTTTGACGTCTGTGTTTTGTCATATGATCCAACGATTTGCCGCTGCAAATATGTTACTTGTAATACCACCCAGCCCACCCATAAATAGCAAAACGCATTCCAGTGTACATCGTAGTTATACAGGGAAATAATTCATGAAAGAAAAATATCATGAATTTTAAAACTGGAATATGAGTTGGTAATTTGTCACTGAAAGTCAAATTCCTCAGAATATGTCATAGCCACTGCCAAAAAAATATTGTTTAGGCCCCATCTTTGCATATATGAATATTTATTTCCATTCCCATTGGTCTGTTAGATTCAATTAACGATGATTGACTGCTTTGCTTTCTTGGAGAGTTTGAATTTTGTGGGGCCAACAACAGTATTGAGACAAGTTTCGTATTCAAATATCTGGAAGATGAGTGCATAGTTCTTTCAGATTTTGAACAGGTGATCTTTTCCCTATTTTCTCTTTCCTAAAACACTGAAGAAGAACAAAGTAGGTGACCAGACGATTGCCAGTACAACTCATATTCCAGCTTTAAATATGAGAGAAGTGATGAAATTGTAGTGTAAGCTCATGAAAGTGAAGAGGTGACGTTATTTCTTTGCGGTCTCCCTCCCCCCCCCCCCCACCCCTTCCTTTCCCTAAATGGACCTCATAGCATTTTTCTTCGTAAGACAATCCATGAAACGATTCCTGCTATAAACGCCTGGCGGACCAGTAACACTAAGTGAAACCAGGGAACTCCCTAGTGAAACTATGTAGACAAACCTATAGATGTGTTTCAAAAGACAGGCTTGTATCAGTAATACATGCAGATGTAAACAGAAAGTATGATGTTTGTTTGTGTCGAGGACACATAACTTTCTTTAAATTTCGGCAGAATTACTTTAAACTAATCATGTAAAATACATCTATGAAAGTATAATGCGTTGTTAATATTATGAACACAAAAACACACTATATACAAATAACATGTAAATAAACTTTCAGATTACGTCTATCGATGTTATTTTTGTTGATAATAAACTTTTTAACTATACATAACACAGTAGTTGCGAGTGTATAAATTTTGTGAATATTCCATCGTAACTGTCACTGCACGTAGTGTTGAGAATTATGACAATTTTCCACTTTTTCTAATGTGTTTGAAGTTATTATATTTAATTGCCCTTAATTGCGGTGCCACTGAAATTGGAACCTATGCCCTTTTCTGTTGTTTCTGAGAATTGTGTATAGATTGTACGCTATTGGCGCACCACAAGTTTACATGTTTCAGACACAAGCGGGAGGGCGCTAAATTTATTCTTGTCCTAAAATCCAGAAATAACTAGAACTGCATTTGCCCACAAATACGCAGAATTGTAGTGCGTGGTAGGCTAAGTCCCTGTTGTTGGGAATAAGCCAGTCTCTGTGGACCCACTCCTCATAGGAGTTAGCATTTTGCGTAAGGCAGTGCCGTTTCCAGTCAAACCCTTTCCCAATCCATTCTTTTTATTTGTATCACGCTGGACGAAACAAAAATTCCATTGGATCTCTCTCCTAATGTGGTAAAGTTGCCTACGCTTATCGTTGCTATGTACCGTATGTCGTACAAGCCTGTGCTGCTCTGAGTTTTAAGAGTACTCTAGTACTAGCTAGCTGTACATATGTCAAAACTGTCTTTCTGTTTCACCACTGAAATAGAACATGAGAGCAGTAGGCCGACATGATTCTGTAGTTGCCATGTTGTAACCCCTAAAAAGCATTGAAGCAGCACACGATTCTGCGACATCATATTTAAACACAATGGCGGTGTATTGCACACCAATTTTGAAACAACATTGACACTCCACGTTTATCACCTCATTGGGAAAAGGCGCACTACAATAATTAGGCCCTACTATGATGACATCCAGGCGTGCTAGCACTGTGCTGAAGAAAGTACAAAATTTGGCTGTATAAGTTACGGTGTCGGCTTTGAATAGGGAGCACTATTGTGTATGTTGGCTTCAGATACAGTATTATGACAATTAACTGCATGTGCGTCTTAACATAGATAAACCAAACTCCATATAACGTAGACTTGATATTCTTGGATGAATTTTCAAACGACTCTGACTAAATGTAATAATTCATTAATGGCTCCAACTCGTTGGTTGTAAGTAAAAACTGGAGGCAATCAATGTAAGACATTTAACTAACAAATCTCACATACCGAGCTCTGTTCTCTATACCCAAGTGTGCAGAAACTATTAGCTTCAAATGTGAAGACAATTGTGCGTATCAGCGTAAACAAGGAATAGGCCTATATCATCATTTTATCTCATCGCCCTATAGGGGCTAGATGAGATATTGTAGTCACTTGGCTAGTGGAGCTATATATTGTACTGTGTACCCATGGGAGAATGGTTGCCATGGAAACGCTTGGAGTGGGTGAGTAGCGACACCCCAGGGGTACCCCATTGTAGAGTGACCATGGGTACAGGAGGGTCCTGTTGGGTGGTATAAATGAAAACGTGTCCGTGCCAATAATGTGTGTATTTAATTATTTTTTTAAACTATTATTTATGATTTTTTCATTCTATCGCCGATTAGATTGGGTGACGGTCTAATTTGAACTCTCGATTTGGTACTCATTTGTGTTTGATAGGCTCCGAGTTGATAGAAATCTATCTAAAAAAGATAAAATTCAGTCCGTGTCATATGTTGATTACGTAATCACATGTGGCATAGTGCAACGACCACCCTTGGCTATGCACGGCACCATTTTGTTTGACCTCGTCCGATTTGTCATTTGTAATTATTTTTTTAAAAATAATTATTTGTGATGTTTTGGTTCCTTGCGTTAGCAAGAGGAACCAATGCTTTTAACTTGGCGTGTGTGTTTGTATTTCCGTGTGTGTGTGCGTCTGCACCAGTCCAAATTGTTGTTTTTCCAGAATACCGTGAAAAAACATAAGCGATTAAGTTTAAACTTGGTAAAGTTGCTCATGATGCCAAACTGTCCAAGATGTATAGGTTGTATGGTAAATTGAGTGATATTTCCTGATTTTGAAAAAAAAAAAAAAGAGCCAATTTTGCCCCAAACTTGGTATTTCCAGCATATCTTGAGATGTACTTGAGCGTTTAATTCAAAATTTTGCAAGGACTTACCTTGGAATGTAACATTCAAGGAATATCACTTTTGTATTAAACAGTGAAATTTGCTGATTGTTTAGAAAACAAGAAGCCAATTTTGCCCCAAAATTTGTATTTCCAGCATATCTTGAGATCTATTAGACGAATTAACTAAAAGCATTGTAAGGACTTACCTGAGAAGATACTGTTCAACGTTATATTATTGTAATGGTAAATCCAGTGAAATCTCACTGCTGATATTTGAAAAGTTGCATTTCCACCTTATCTTGAAGGCATTGTACGCCAAATTTGCAAGGACATTCCTACAAACACAGTAATGAAGATACATTATATCACTCTTATACATAGTAAACTGGTGAAATTGTAAGATTGTTTTCTAAAAAAAAAAATATATTGGAGCGGGCATCCGGGTCAATAGGCACCACCTTTTAACCTATATGTATATATATACATATAGGCCTATCTCTGGCAGGCTTTACGGTGGACTCGGCCTGTCATTGGGACGTTTCTTTACTGTTGTTTTAGCATATCTTTCGCTTGATACTGCTTTTGACTTCTCTCATGCGTGTGTGTTGGATACCCAAGGGTAATGTGCACGCTATTCAGCTTCAACATTGTACGTTGTATTAAACACAGGCATTTACTGCTGACATCGATCAGTTTTGAAACGTTCAGCATGGCTGGTTCTTTAGCAAATCTGTCATTGAGTTTCACAGAAATTATAATATATCGTCTCTCAGACAATATATGGCACATTTACATGATACCGTCTGGCACATTTTCTGATTTCAGACGATGCAAACTATTTCACCTGGTAGTTACAAATTCCTCGTAGGTAATGCTGGTGCCCCGTCCCATAGGCCGCTCCCCTATACTAGGCCACCGGTCATCAATTTCACGTTATCTTCTGTTAAAATTATACTTCAAACAAATGCGTAGTAACAATAGTTATTGGTGCAATAGAAATCCCGCTTTGTTATGGTAACATTAAAAATTGTAGCAAAGGTTAAAAAATGTTCAGCACAAAGTAAAGTATTATTGTTAGATTAAGGGAAACTAGGAATTGTGAGGAAAACACACAACTTCGAAATATACACAACACTGCACCAGATTGCATCTAACCCTGGTTACCTGATGTATCTGAGTAATTTCTCCCCATTCGCCGACTAACCTTGGAACTTTCCATTGTTTAACCATGCATTCAGAGTATTCTACTTTAATAATCATCGCAGGAGGACATCTGTTTATTGATAAAAGTTAAATGAGAAAAATGTATCCTGAAAGAATCATATCACCGAAAATTAAAATTGCTACAAAAAACATCTCGAAACTCAATGCGTGGGAATTGCGTTTTCCGGCGTTCTGAACTGTATTTTAAAAAAAGCATTTACGCACGCAACGCGTCATCTGATTGTGGCGCTCGGTTTAATTAGTGTCGTGCACTTTATAGACTTTTATCTGCTTCTTCAAACAAATCTAGCAAGATCTTTCTACGGGTCTAGTGAAAATATTACCCTTATGAGAAATCCTCACATTCAAGATTCTCGTCGATAAATTTTCGTGACCTTCTCGTAAGACTTTTGGGAAATGAGAAATTCCTCAAGCCATTCTTATGAGATGTGCTAATTAATAAGTTTCTGGTGGCTGTAGCGATCCTGTGATCTCTGTGTGGTCTCTGAAAAGCGCAATGCATTGACTTTATCACTGACCCTTATGTTACTAACCTACCCTTATGAAGTTGTTTCTGGTAATTGTCACGGAGTTTTCGATGTTCAGTTTGTGGCGTACTAAAATGCGTAGGCCTACATTACCATTTTGACTGAATATCAGTAGTTTGTGATTTCATATTGTAGATTATGCTTCATTTGCAGTGGCGGCGCCAGAATGTCAGACTTGGGGGGCAAAATGAGGGCAGAGGAAAATGTTGGGGGGGCAAAGATTTTCGCGCGCAACGCGAAACCGAGCGCGAAGCGCGAGGCATTGCGGGTGGGATCCAGGGGCCCGCCTTAGGGCCCCTAGTGGGGTCCAGGGCAAAGCGCCGGTTGGGGTGCAGGGGGCGAAGCCCCTGGAAGCTCTGAGGTTTTAGCATATCTCTGGGTGGAAAATTAAGTCCCAAGAGAGGTATATTATTTATTTTTATATTATTCATTTTTTCGGTTGACCGTACTCCAAGGTTCCTAACTTTTTTCTTTGGGGGTACTATTTCACATTTACCCGGTGCCACCAAGTACACACATATACACACGCACACACACACGCACACACACATAGGCTACATACACTTCCATTCCATTCCTATATTTAGGAAAACAACGACATTCCTATATTTAGGAAAACAACCACCTACCCGCCGTTCCCTTATGCTGGACGGTAAACATTCCAGAGAAAATTGGTCTGGCCAGGCTGACCTACTGTTGAAGTGCCTACGGGCATGATATGAAAACTGGCAGCCTGTGTAACATAAATTAGGCATTTATCAGTCATGGTTCCCCGGAAGCTGTTCTTATTCAGTCCAATGCCAATACATAGCCTTGTGATTAAATTAATTTTGGATGAGTACAAGATCTGATTGGGAAGGCTGAGAGCAACTGGGGGGACAACTGAGGGGGGGGGCAAGGAAACAATCTGGGGGCAAATGCCCCCTCATGTCCCAACCCCCTCCCGTAGCGCCACCACTGTTGATTTGTGTCGTATATCAGTTGTAGCGTTTACGTTACTACAGTGAAATTGTTACATTGTAATCAACGTACCGTAGCTATCACAGTGAGTTGAAGAACCGGAATCACAGCACTGCACAGGTGTATTGATGACCATCGACCTATAATGAAGTGTCATATACATGTAGATTCTATTTCCGTATATCTGTCTGTGGTGGCGCTATGCTAGAATCACATTTAACCAGCCAGAAAGCTTTACTAAATCGACCGTTGAGTTTCGGTTTGTTCTTTACAGTAATTTACGGCATGGCTTGATAAAAAGAAGAACTAAAGGCAAGAACCTATGTCAGCCAGGACAATTTTCTCCTGAGTTTCCCTTTTAACTGTGAATGTTCAAAGTAACAGTGGCATTGATTTCAATATCGGACAGCCTGGGATGGAGCTGGTGTTAAATTTGAGCTGTTAATCTATTTGAACCTAACTGAACTAGTTGCTGTAAGTGCTCGGTTAGTCGGTTCTCCTTAAAGAAAAGGACACAATGTTTTGTCTGTATAGCCACAAATGTCAAAATGTAAAATCTATAGAATATTGGACAATTTTACAGACACAGAATTCCTGTCTTCGTAAATGAGCATAAACTGCTTCGTAAATGAGCATTCGCTAAGTATGCAAATATATGACAAGAGAGGGACTCCCATGATCGCATCATATGTCTTATGTTATGTCTTATTTCAAGGATATTCTTTATGTGTCTTTTGTTTCGTTTTGTCATGGTAGCACGTGATTTCGTCTTTTCATGATAGTGATATCACTTGCAAAGTATGAAACCTTTGTAACATATGAAAATGTTCACTGTGAAGAAATACAGATGCTGAGAACTACCCCACGTTATCATCATATTTTTTATCACACTTTGAAAATGGATAGCCTATATGTCAAAAACGGTTACATATATTAGCACAATTTCAAAGGATTTTTGTTCCGAGTTTCACTCTGCAAATTTCGAATAAAGCAAGCTCTTTTCTAGATGCATATCAGATGAACTTTAGGAACAGGGGACATATCTGGTAGATACATATTTATAATGATAAAGTTCACCTCTGATCACCCTCACGAAAGGTCCTGTAAGGGAGTGTGGATGAGCTACGGTGACATTTTTTCCTTCTTTTCTTTTTAAGGCAAAGCTATCCATTGACAACAATGAGGATGTCTACAATCACACTGCATTCTTAAAAAAAAGCTGTAACAATATACTTGCAACGTAATGGAAGTGAGCCAGAAAGGAATGCGGATTAAAGCAAGAGGAGTTTCTGCATAAATAGGATGTTTTGGGAAATGCATTGTAGCGGCTTGGTCTTTTCGTAACTGGCGTTCAGATCAACTACCAACAACCGAGTTGTTATCCTTGTAAAGTTTCAAATCTTAAAGTCTCTGAAGAAATGAAAAAATCGTATATCGCGTTGTCAGGATTGTGGGTATAAGACCTACCAATGTAACCAGGGATTTTACGAGCGAGCAGATATGGGTTGCAACTTCCACGAATTCTATTTAGAACTTACTCATTAACGTCAGCTAAAGTGGTAAGGGAAATTCTACAGTAAGGGACTGGACGGATTTTTCTTTTTGGCAGTCTTGACGAGGATATCGGACGGAACATGGACAATGGAGAAAATGCAGTTGTGCCAATCCAGCGACGGAATGGCAGATTTATTGCTTTGACGTTTAAAGTTAAAGTTTGTTTCCGAAAGTGACACAAAGGAAAGCTGCACTGGGAGAGGCTTCAATAAAAGCATTATAGATGACTTTGAAGACAAATGCACGGTGTTATTTTAAAACCTTTAGAAGAGAAAGCGCATATAAAAAAGAGTATCTCATGTATAAAAAGACAGTATATTAAGAAAAATCTATTTCGAGATGTCAGTTTCATGAAGCACCAGCTTTCAAGGTAAGAAATTGAAAATTTTGGTTAGTGTTTTTTTTTTTTTTTTAGTGCGTTGTATACAATTATTATCGGCATACTGACTGAATTTGCAGTTTGTAGCCTGGAGAATATTAAGGTTACGTAAAGGGATGCCTGTGTTAATGGTATCACTCGGATAGGATTTGCAGTGAATTTGGACTTCCCATTTGGGGGGAAAGAAAGAAAAGAGTCTAGCTAAGTCGTGGGTTGAATCTGGCCATATCTGATACCGCTGTGTAACGCTTTCAAGTTATTAAAAGCATTTTTTCGACATGTAGGAACAAACCAGTAGGAATAAGCCAGAAAAATATTTGATAGGCCTATGTGAATTCCGGAGAGCTAAAATGTCTGATTTATGTTGGATTTACCTTGGCGAAAAAAGGAGATGTTTTGTTCCAAATGGGTCGTTATGCGCTATTTACTAGGGGTGGGGTAGACTGTTGGAAGTTGTGTTGTTTAGTACGATCTTTACTGAATCACTCATTTGAATTAATACCATTTTGAGAGAATTCCTGACGGGTGATTTGAAAATAACCATCTATAAAGTTCTTTAAAAAGTAAAAATATGAGAAGACGGGGGGAGGGGATAAATGTCAGGAATTTGATAGATAGTATTATGTCAAGGGGAGGAGGAGATCTTAAATTTAAAGATGTCAGCTCAAAAAAGGGAAACCAAAAGGTTTCATCTTTGATGCATTGATCTGTAACTTGTCACTGATTCAGTTATGGATAGGGTTTATGAGGGCTTTCAACTTCCTCGAAAATGGTTTGAGATTTGTCGTCGTTAGTAGCTCATGAGTAATTATTTTGGATGCCGATAACTCGATGCGTTCGATTTTTTTTATTTTCATGGTGGTTAGCTCATCCCTATACATAGTATAATAGCGAGGAGATCCTGTACTCCTTTGAACTGCTTTAGTGAATTGACACGTAAATGGTTGACCACCTTACGGTGGACTCGTAAGTATTCAGCTAAAACAAAATGACGTTAATAGGTTTCCTTAAGATGCACAAAGTCACGTGGATCAGGATTACCGGTTGTGGTGAGGGGGTGGGAAAGGGTATCTAGATGGGTGTGTGCGTGTGCTTATGTGAGGGCATGGTATGTATCTAGATATACCATCTCCTCCTACAGACGGTAAGTCGGATAAACTTGATATGTAGATGCCCGAGAGGAGGATATAAGGTCCGGATAAGATGTCAAAGTTCTACTATTAGCGATCTAGACTAGACAAAAGAGGAAATCGTCACTCGGTAGCTAACTTTACCAAACAAAAAGTTTAAAGAGTTTTTTCCTCTTAAAATTAACCTTTTTTTGACTTTAGAGTTATACTTGTTAGCTTTCCAATACGTAAGGTGTGTTGTACAGGTCGCGTACTTCATCCACCCAGTCCATTAATTAGCTGTTGTGAAATTTTTAACATATTCAAACACATCTATCTCTAAGAGAAGTGATTTGTAAATCCACATTTAAGTTTTAACCACTGGTAGGAATTGCAATCACTAGAACTCACGATACAGCTGAACTTAGGTGACTTTTATGTCACTTCCAAGTTACCATACTCTGACCAGGAAGTCTTCACTTTAGTTGCAAGAGGTCAATATTTTGTTCCCTTCTTTACCATTTGTTTTTGTGATAATGTCCTTCTGTAAATTCTTAAATCAAGGCAAAAGACGTTATTGCCGTCAAGTGCTGACACAAGATATTTTACAACGTGAATATCGCAACGTGATAAGTTTTTTTACACGTTTTCTTAGTTGACATGATCAAGACGACTAAACCCCACCCCCTTAAACGAAGGAATTTTTTCATGGCTCCAAGTTGTGTTTTTAAAATGGAAAGTTTCCCATTATACGATGAAACCGTTTCTATATTTCATGCAATCATCATTTGATAGGAAAGGTCTCAATAAAAACAGAAGCCTCGGAGACGTAAGTCTCCGAGGCTTCTGTTTTTATTGAGACCAAATTCATCTATCTTTAAAATGAAACATTTGTTTGGAAAGGAGAAGCAGTTTGTAATGAATATTCATAAGTTGTTTTACTTTGAAATGTTTTTTTTTAATCGGCCGTACAATTAAAACTTTTCAAGTAGGATGGGGGGGGGGGGGGCTAGGAGGAGTCACAAGGCACTAACAATAGCTAAACCAAAAAGAAACGCCGAGCTACAAGGCTCTAGGCCGACATTACACTAGTACTATATTAGTTTGGTTAGGGTTTTGGGGGGATTACAGGGCATCTTATGGGGCTTTTGCCCTCCTTTGCCCGTACACTTGTTATGTTATGTTATTACACGGCCCTAGTTAGCCTATAGGCTATACTAGGGCCTATACGCAAACGCATAGCCTCATTAGGCCTACTGAAACAAGGCAGCCATCGTATTCCAACCGCCGGAATGACGGTCATGAATATTTAATAAATGGCGTGTGCGAAGTCACGGGGACTCCCGAAATCCATCTCCTGTCATGTTGGTATGCGTGTGCCATGTGATATGCAGTGCAGAACTTGTCTGCCTTGAGGCGGTGGTAGCTCTATGGTCCAACCATGGAGCTACAACATCCGATGATGGTACAACAAAGCATAGTCTATGTCGATTTATTCGTTTACAATCGGACATGCAGGACAGAAACTTTTGCGTTCAGACAATGGCTACCCGATTGAGGTTGCAACTGGGGATCGCGGTCAGACTCAAAGGGTGGAAAATGCACATTAATAGTTTCCGAAATTTGTCTGCGCGCCGCTCCTCCCCCGATTTCCCTTTACATCGAATTGATAGCCATTAACCAAGTCCCATGTACATCCAATTTATAGCCATTAACCAATATTTTCAAATAGTAAATACACGGCAACATGCTTACACCGTGCGTAGGCCTACAGCAGGGTATGAGAGTTCATTTAAGGGAAAGCCAGCCTGCTCGGTCCAACGGGCGTCGCACGCAATCATGCCCGAATACAAAAATTTACAGTCTGACCGTGCAGGCTTCAGCAGTGAGTCTCTAAACTCTTTTATCCCCTCAGCCCTATGGCCTATACTTGAAAATGAATCATCAACAGATTTTCGTAGCACCATGTTACATTCCCGTTATCTCCTGTAACCTTGTGGATACCATTACTGAAACAATGTTTTGGCGCCACCAGTTCAGTTCACAGTCACTTACACATGCACTCTATTCATTATTCATAAGTTCAGGAACAGATTTCGACGTCATAGATTAATAATTCATGAACGTCATTCCGGCGGTTGGAATACAATGCCTACCATAACAAGTGAGGTCTTATCGAGTTGAGAAAAGAGGATCATGTTGTACCAAGGTCGACTTGTCTGGTATAAAATAAATAAATACCCCGTCAGGCCCAATTTAGGCCCTCACACTTTGTTACCGTACAATTGATTACATTGAAATGATACGCCTGCTGCATTATGTACACTGAGCAGTAACAAACTGGGCCGGAACACGGTAACGTTACTGTCTCGGCCTAACTACTAAGGGATTAGCGAAGCACCTACCAACCGTAGAAGTACCATATCCTTACTTACTAAGTGCGAATCAAACTGAATGAAAACCACTCCTATTTCTTCTCCACATAAGATAAAACGAAGCACATCAGGATGTGCTCAAAGTCTGAAAAGGCAACATACTGTACACAGGATAAAACGAAACTCCGAAGAGGTTTCTGTAGTTTGAACCGTAACTCCGCCTAAGTTGGTCGTTGATTTATTGGAATACTTTTTCTTCAGTAGGGTACGAGCCTGATCGGCAAGATACGGAACGCATCTAATTGAAAAAATCACCTAGTTTAACGTAACCACCTACCTAACCGATTGCGCAGACGAAAATCATCAAACTAACCGGTCGACTGGTCAATTTGATGCAAGTGGGGCATCTCACTAAGGCATTACTCAGCTGAGCGTGTTTGGCTCTGATCTCTCTCGCCACCATCTCTCTCTCTCTCTCTCTCTCTTCAAAGGCCTCGTATTTGTTCTTAACAGCGTTCAATGATCATAGAGTGTATCCAAATATATATTAATGTAATCCATGACGAAAGACAAGTGCCATAATGATGTGATGTCATGAAAACAAATAACGATATAGGTGCCAATTTATTTTTTATTGGCCTAAATTTAAAATAGTTCCATGTTACTTTGGTCTGATGTTTAAGGCTCATCAATTTTTTCCCCGGTATTCTGTCGTTAACTGAGTGACAGCGCACGAAGAAATAATTTTTCGATTTCAATCTTTTCAAGCGAATGTGTTTATCCTTGAAGACACGGGCTGAACAGTTGCAAGAAAATCAGTTCTTACAATTCTAAAATCCGTTGCTGCATGTATGTCAAATTGACACTTGTATTCGGCGTTGCACTTGTTCTAACTGAAGTGGGTCATGTAGTGTACATTTTTCCAAACATCTTCAGACCCCCCCCCCCCCCTTTTTTTTTTCAAAACCGCATTTACCGATTATACTGTATATAACACTATAGGGCTAAAGCGGTTGCGTGTGTACAGAAAAACCTGAAGGATTAGATTTTGTTTGAGTGTAAGTTTTTCTTCAGTTATAACGTACACGAGAGGTTGTTCATGGACTGGGTATGGATGAACGAAAATGACAATTAACACTTTGAAAAGCAACGGAAACTACATAAAACAGTAAAAACAGAAATCATATTTAAAAATTAGGGGTTCTTCGTATAAGCGCCTATGCCACAGCACATGTAGGAGTATCAAATCATACCACTTAAGTCATCCTCTTTAATCGGCATCGACAGTTGTAATATTTAGAGAAACGAAGCACATGCATTAACCAACTGATGGTTTTATTGTTGTGTTAGTGATCAGCTATTTTGACAAACTGAATATTTATCTCCAGTATACTTGCCATGGACATGTACTGAAAGCAGCGCGTATAGTTTAAAAAAAGAAAAACTGTCAACCACTACATTATCGTATTTTAAACCTTTTGTCGTTATGTTACCAGAATTTGAAATCATGTGGCAGAATGCATCCCATGAAACCTATTTATCGTCGCAAACAATTTGTTAGAATGATGACATACAAAAGTTTTGCACATGAAAGTTGTTGTTTTTACTATGTATACACTCATGCAGTCACTTTAAAGTTATTCAGGATCGTAGAGACGTGTAATAATGGTTCAAGCTGTATTATATTAAAATTGCAAGAAAATTTCTGTTAAACAAAAGGGGTTGAGGGGGGGGGGGGGGTGAACACTCGTTTTATTGTAAAAGTGCATCATTGGTGCAATTGTAAAACGGTATGTTCATGATTTCATACTTTTGTTTAGCTCATACCAGATAGCTGGTGTGAGCTATTGTAATGGTGCGGCGTCACTCTAGCTTTGTATCTATCTATGTATCTATGTATGTATCTATGTATGTATCTATGTATGTATCTATGTATCTATCTATGTATCCATCTATGTATCCATCTATGTATCCATCTATGTATCCATCTATGTATCCATCTATGTATCCATCTATGTATCCATCTATGTATCCATCTATGTATCCATCTATGTATCCATCTATGTATCCATCTATGTATCCATCTATGTATCTATCTATGTATCTATCTATGTATCTATCTATGTATCTATCTATGTATCTATCTATGTATCTATCTATGTATCTATCTATGTATCTATCTATCTATGTATCTATCTATGTATCTATCTATCTATGTATCTATCTATGTATCTATCTATGTATCTATCTATCTATGTATCTATCTATGTATCTATCTATGTATCTATCTATCTATCTATCTATCTGTCTGTTCACAATTGTTCAAAATGCTTCTCCTCCGTCATGCTTTCATGGATTTGTCTGAAACTTTGACAAAATGTTTCATAGGTGGTGGACCATTTAGGATGTTCAGGAATTTTTGGTCGAAAGTCCCATGTGGGCCCTTTGGCCCATTTTATGAAATTCTACAAAATGCTTCTCCTTCTACAGATTACATTGTACAATGCTGATGGTTTGTCACATTGATGATCAGTTATTGGTCCCTTCAGGGTGTTCAGAATTCGGTGATCCAAGACCCCATGTGGGCCCAGTGGCCCATTATGTGAAATTCTGTTTGAAATGTTGCTTCTCACACAGGCATCCATGGATTTACATTTAACTTGGACACAATAATCCTTGGGTGGTAGTTCATGTGGGATGTACAAAAAAGTTTCAGTTTAAGGTCCCATGTGGACCCTATTGTCCATTTTAGGAAATTCTACAAAGTTGTTCTTCTCCTACATATTCTCTTGTGCAATGTTGATGATTTGTCATAATGATACTCTGCTAGTGGTTATCTTAGGGTGTTCATGAATTTGTAGTCTATGGTTCCATGAGGACCGTATGGCCCATTTTATGGAATTCTGCAAATTGCTTCTTCTCCCATGAAAGTGCCCCTTTAAACTGTCATACACATCTCAAATATCCCTATCGTGCATGAATGTATTCGAGTAATTGGACAGTGTCAGTTACTATGCCAACTGAAACTCTGTATTGCCCTCAGGTATGTTGACCAGTATATGGACTTTAAGGGGCACTTTGAGTTGTTTCATGAACTTCAGTTAGTCTTCACAAAGATATCACTTTTGTGTCAAAGTTTCTAGTGACTGTGTTCAACTTAGAGGGCCCCATTATGAGCCACATGTAATTGACCACTAATGAGTGAGTAGCCAATGATTTAAATTGGTTTTGGAAAACTTGTGACCATTCACTTTCGGCCACATTTGTACCAATTCATATACACTCAGCCAGTACAACCAATAAGAAAAATTAGTAGAAATTGACAGTTTTCATAATTATTGGATGTGAATAGTGATGCTGATTATAAGCATTGTTATTTGATAGTGCCCATTAAAATTTTGACAACTTTAATTTATTGACAAAGATCAAACTTCTGCACTGTTGGAGCACCAGTTTATGAAATTCTGAAAATTGTGCAGTCCTACAGATTCTCTTGCACAATGTTGATGATTTGGTATAATGATGCTCGGTGGTGCCTATGATTTGACGCAATGATACATAAATGGTACCTTCAGGATGTTGAGGTATTAGTCTCTGCACCAATGGTGGTCTAGTTTGTTTTGTTTTTTTGTATCGTAGGGCAGCGACCTTTCTGGATATTTTAACATAATGCAAATTGGGGTTTCAAATATGCGCCCTTAACTTCACAGGTCAATCCAACTTTTTCCCCAATACCTATTTTATGGATCTATACCTGTGTATAGGGGTGTATGTGTGTAAAAATTATACACACAATTCCGTTTCTGGCGTGAATCGGGGATACATGCAAGACTAAATACCAGTAACTGGGGACTTCATATGCAAAGTGGGGATATCCCCGTTTACGTGAGGAAACGTTCATGTCCCCGAAAGGCGCCCTAAACGGGTATGCGTGTTTTGGCTTGTAAACACTGTGTCTCAAAAGGGAAAGATGCTTGGACTTTTAAGTTGGTGTAAAGAGAGTCCATTGAGAGAAGATGGTTCCTATTGGTTTTCATGGAGGTTGAAGGTCACTTGAGGTCACCAGAGCTGAAAGTATGACATCTATTAGGGAAGTTATCTCGGCAACTGAATTTTGCATTAACATCAAACTTTCATCATTGATGAGTAGATGAGCTGTATCATTTGAAATGCCCAGTCGAAGATGGGATGACATAATATGAATAAGTTCTATTATTCCGAAGATCTGTCATGGATTCAAAAACCAAACGCATTACTCTGAATTTTTTACATGTCCTGAATGTGAACATATGAAGAGACAATGCCCATCAGGAAAATAATGCACCCTTTTTCACATTCAAAACTTACCAAAAAGTAGATGTAAGAGCATAGGCCCGTATATTGTTACTAAATTGAATTTAAAGACAAATACTCATCACCTTAGAGAGTTTCAATCCTCCTTACCACTCACCTCTAGTAGCTGTCTAAAACTCCTCCACATGTGTAATGAAAACAATGGATCCCTGTGTACGCTGTGTAATATGGGCTACTCTGCATCTGTTGAATTTGCTGTCATTCAAAAAGTAGAACCAGTTGAGAATTTTGCTCTCCGGAAGCCAGCTTGGGGTGATGAGTTACTGCCTTTAATCTCATTCGCTTTTCCTATGAAACTATCAGAAGCATCATTGTTTGTGCACTCTCTTCAAGCAATAACTTAGCATATCTCGTTAGATTTATTGTTGTTTCTAAGTAATCAGTCAATGGCCCCGTTTCCAGCAACTCCATGTCTTTACAAAGTACTCCATTGGGACACCTTTGGAAGATATTTCCAGGAGTATCTCTGTTGATTCGCTACTAATTTCACGTCTCTAACCATAAGTGGTGTAAGAAACTTTCCGTCAACTTGTAAGTTACCTTGCTAATAGATATATGCCATCCTTTGTCACCACAATTTTCGGTAAGGTTGGGTCAATGAAGTTGTATGTGGTTTAGACTCGTTCGTTATTCATTCATATCAGCATTTGGCATTACACCAAATTTGGTTTACTTTCTCATGTTTTGTTTTTCATTTTGATATTGGTCTTTTCCCTTCTCCACTTGCTTTTGTTTCTTTTATTTAAAGATATACATGTGTATATGGAAAATGAAATTTTAGCAAGGGATCAGAGTGTCATTCGATCTTCTGGTTTAATAAGAATGTAGCTAATAGTCAAGACTTTATTATACTGAAATTGTATGAGGCATGCAAAGAGGAGTTATGAACTCAGTCGCTCATTCGTTATGATTAAAAGATGGATCATTTGTAAAACATATATAATATACTCATATTATAAAACTCGGATGTTCATGGCGTACATATATATATATATATATATATATTTGTTCATGACGGCGCAATGTTCTGTGCAGGGCCCGGACCCCTTAGTTTTTCCTGTAAGAGATAGAAAATAATATACTGTTCAAATTTCACAGAAATTGTATGAGGCAAAAAAGACTTAGCGGCACATTTGTTTACGTCGATTATTTGTACACAGAATAGTAGTAAAACTAATGTGTTCATGACGTCACAACTTTCTATTCAGGACCGGGAACACTTAGCTTTTCCTGTATGTGATAGATAATAAATCGTATGAGGCAAAAAGGAGTTATATACTTAGCCGCACATTCGTTTGTTACATATGTCGATTATTTGAACACAGGATAGTAAAAAAAAAAAACTAGTACGTTCATGACGTCACCACCTTCTTTGCAGGGCCAGGACCACTTAGGCTTTTCTGTAAGAGAGAGACAATAAATATTGCTATATACTGTCAAAATGCCATAGAAATCGTAGGAAGCAAAAAGTATGATAGACTTTCTCGCGCATTCGTTTTTGGAAGTACGTTCATTACTTTTCCTTCTGATAACGGCCGTTAAAAGCCTCCGTAATAGTCCATTCTGTCATAGCTGTCTGCTGTCTTCAGCTTCAACACATAATGTGTTTACTGCACGGTATGAATGTGGGCGGCTGAACGTGCGGCTCACTCAGTGTTTCCACTTCGAAGGAAATTTCCCGAATTTCTGGAAATCTGGCCCTCGTCCAGGTAATTTCCGGGAAATGGAAAAATTGCAGGAAATTCCAGGAAATCAAGAAATTGTGGGGTAAAAAAAAATAATAGTAAAATCTAAGGTAATTATACCAAAACAATTTCTTTTTTATTTCTAAGGTTTGAAACTCTTTACTAGTCATGCAAGAGTACACAGTACACTGCAGTTTAGTGTATACTGCAGTGTATAATACAGTACTGCATACCATTGAACTAGTACCCTACACACACCCGCCTTAACTGTGCATTCGTTCAAAGACCCCATCTGTGAAAGTGTAGGGCATGTTACAGCAAAATTAGCTCGTGAATTACCAATTTGAAAATTCCAGGAAATGCTACTAAATTCCAGGAAATTTTGTATTCAATTCCAGGAAATCTAAAATTGGGCTGTGGAAACACTGGGCTCACTTGACTGTAGTTGCATGTGTTGACGCAACCGTCACTTGAGAAAGTGCTTTCTATCATCTATAGATTCTTCGATCAAGAACACATAAAATTACACCACTATGGGGAAGACACGTAACAAATAATTATTGCACACGTTTATTTTAATCAACGTTTGAAGGCGTTAATGAACACTCCAGTACTAGGGCCTAGTATTGTAGTGTAGGCCTGTGACTGTGAGTAGTAGGCTATGCCTACTGTAGGTCATGTCCGATAATCCTTACAGTTTCCTGGTAACTTACTCCTGAAATTTACTAACTGAGGACTAAAGTAATGTAATTTGCGTTAGCTCTTTGAAGTATATTGCACCTGTTCCCCAACCATGGATGCTTAATAAAGCCGTAACTTGCAGAGATGATTGTCACATATCCATCCATGCTATAAGCAATACTGTAGTCAGTTAACTTGGTACATCGTCTACATTACAGTCTAGTCAACTCAAGCCGACGCGAGAGGTTTTAGCACAACACATTCTTCAGGTCAAAGAGGTCATTCAAAATTTTCAGCTGTATGTACAGCACTCAAGGCGTTTGGAATAAATGTTGAAACTGTAAATGTGTCAAATCTTCATTGTATACAATCAAAATGACAAAACACAATTTCAAAAAGTTCAGTTGATGACTACACGTTATTTGCGCTTACGAAAATGCCTATTTAATCCAGATTCTTTTATAAATATTACCTCATGCTAGCACGCCTCTATGTCATCAGTAGTAGGGCCTAATTATTCCTCCTAAAATCTTGTCATCGTACAAGCGGTGTGTTGTTTATAGGTGATTGCGTTCATCTGCACTGACCTGGTAAAACCTTTGAAAAGAAACAAAATTTAAGCAAAATTGTTGAGTTCGTAGTCACCCAACGTGAAGTTGTGATAAAAAAAAACACATAAGTTACCTCAAACCTTATGTGGTTGTTTCTCGTGTTAAAACAACTGCAGTTCAAGGACCTTATTAATCCAATATATTAATTACAATTAAAGATCATGGAAAATAGCTGTACCATACGACTTCAGCCCTATACGAGTAAATGACCTGAAATATAGTTTATATGTTGAAGTTTATTATATAGGCAGACAATCCACCACTTTCCCCATATGGAGAGCGACTTGATGTGACTTGCATTGGGGCAGGTCCACAACTGGTTGATCTAATTGTTGGTCATTCACGTTATCAAATAGCTCTATGCTTACATCAACATGGGAATAATATGTACATATACGGAGGCCAGTCAAACTTAAAGGTCTGGTGACATGCTTCCAAAAAAGAGCTTCCTTCAATGCAAACGTTACAAAGGAAAACCTTCAGTGAAAATCCGTTGGAATTTTGTTTTTATCTATTACCGTTTTTGAGATATGACTTTTCAAAGCTTGAAGAAAATGCAAAACAGATGACGTAGAGTGTTGCACAGTGTCAGTTTTTCTTTTGTTAACCCTATATAATTTGCCTCTTAATTACTTAATTACTGAGTTTTATATTGGTGCGTGATATCGATATTTTTGAAGGAGAAAATACATGCTTCCAAAATAAAACCCTCTGGGCATATAAAATTCTCAAATGACCTTGAAATAAAGGTTACATAAACAAAGGATTAACGTAAGACATATCCTGGGAGTCCCTCTCCTGACATCACAAATTTGCATATTTAGCCAATGTTTATTCATGACACAGCTGTGAGACACTAATTTGCCTGTAAATTTGTCAATTTTTGACGGATTTTGACGCAATTTGTGGCTATTTTCAACATTTTGAATGCCTAATGCACCCAATACCTCAAAATGTCATTTTCATGTCACGAGACCTTTAATGGCTCAAAGTGAATATTCCATGCAAAAGGTGAGTGAAAAATTGTCAAAAATGGCCAGAAAAACAATAAAGAGTCTCGTATTTTTGCCGTATGCTTGAGCGACGATTAACTACAATTGACATGGAAATGATACTATGCATTGACAAATACCCCTCCCCGGACACTCAACTGACCACTTCCCCTTACAAATGCGACAAGATTCATGCACAGAATGTCCATAAGAACTGGATTTCCCTGTCAGAAATTGCTATCTTGTAAAATGTGGGAAATGATTGCCATTCAACGTGTATTTCCTGAGGTGATAGAAATTTACTTGACGGGGAAGTGAGAGGAGGAGGGGAGGGTCACTGATGATATGTGATACCTGTGGAACTTAGCTTTTCCTCATTAAATTGAGCAAAATCCTTTCCATAGACGAAATTGTATGGGGGACCTTAAACCCTTACACATTTTCCCCTCCCTCAATTTTTGTAACCTAAAGTGTAGAGAAAACATGCGGCTCTGATGGAGTTACACTCTAAACACAAGAGACGGTGAAATTTACGACAAAAAAGAATGTAGCCTACTGAGGGAACACTCCTTCTAAGAATGAATTTCACACGGAGTGGATTGAAAATTCACTTTAAAAAGAGCGATATTTCATCCCATGTGTGTAAATATCACTCCACTCCTGATAGAATTTATTCGTAATGCGAGCGGTCCCTCAGTACACTCTTTTTGGAGCGAATTTCTCTCTTTGAGTTTAGAGTGCTTTTATGCTTCCATGCACCACACCACTTCGACCATTTTCCCGAACTACCCCTGAGAATATCTGGTTGTGCATGCGCTTTAAGGAAAGAAGTTCCCCCCCCCCCCCCCGCCGCTTCCCCCCTTCTTTCAATGTCACATCGACACCCATGGTCTTCATGTGGGGAAACTACAGTCACCCATACAGGGCTTATATTCCAACCAATGTCTCCAAACGTAGTACGGTATAGGCCTACTTAATTTTATTTTCATTATATTTATTTCCGTTATTTCCGCTGACTATTGTCATACTCGATATGTTAATATATAGATGTATGTAGTAACAGATAAGGAAAGCATGGAAAACCTGGAAAGCAATGGCTTGAACACGGAAGGTTGACCATAGAAATAAAAATGAAAAGAAAAAGAATAAAAAATCCACGAACGAAATAACGTGAAAAGACCTTGCTCCCTGTCACCCACCCCACAGAATACAACAAAGTATTGCTACAACAGAGTAGAACATCCATATATCACGCATGAATATTCTCTTGAACATCATCTTTTCACATGATGAGGGAATTCCTAATGAAAGACATTTAGTCGCAATCCTACACTATTTTGCAGTTTCAAATGTGAGACCTAAATCAGTTTTCACGGAATAGGCCTGTGAGAGGTTGACAGGATGAAACTCGCAACATGCAACTTCTTAGAAGTGATCACCATGGAGCAAGTAAAACCACTAAAATGTAAATAAATTGCCTATATGAACTAGTACATACGTCGGTAAGTTGTTTTCTATACTGAACGATGCTTTTTGGATATTTATCGCCGAGCCAACTTTCCATCAAGAAAAGCTGGAAATTACATTCCAAAACTGGGAATATTAAAGTCTCTGCCATTATTACGGAAAGTGTTTTTTAAACTAATGAAATTCACATTTATAGACAACCTTTTAATTTGTTATTCCCTGTAGATGGTATCTTTTGCTAAATAAGTCTCTATTAAAACAACCATACTAATTGTGATTCAATGTATCATAAAACTAAAAGACAGAAACAATGGGTCTAGATAAGAAAGCATCTCGTCGCTTTCTAGCAAAGTGATTTTCACCGTGGTATCTGACTACTTAGGGGCACATGGGGAAAATTGGGGGCTGTGGCACTGATTTGGTGGTCATTTACAATGGCAGCAGTGTTATGTGGCACAGTAAGGCATCCCGGGATCCGTTCCCCGGTTTTGTCTCCCCGCTTTGAAATGGACTTAGCATTGACCGGACGAGACAATCTACGTCACTTCCTAATTAAGATGGAACCAGACATTCGAAACCTCGC
This sequence comes from Stichopus chloronotus, assembly GCA_021234535.1. Taxonomy (NCBI): domain Eukaryota; kingdom Metazoa; phylum Echinodermata; class Holothuroidea; order Aspidochirotida; family Stichopodidae; genus Stichopus; species Stichopus chloronotus. The sequence goes on from CM037835.1 coordinate 9,548,517, forward strand.
AGCTTTACACCAAGCTCAGTCCATGTGGCGTAATTAGACTTTTTTCAGAAGGGGCAAGCTTCTATAGTTCCCGATTTTTTTTTTTTTTTCACGAGCATTACTGCATTACGGAATCTTCTGCATTATGCAAGGGTAAGTTACAAACGGGCATAGTTAGGTTATTTTTCAGGGGGTATGGGAGACAAACTTCATAAGTTCTCAAGGTTACATAAATGCCAGTTTGATTTTGAAAGTGGGATGACACCAGAGGAGGAGGCGGGACGTTAGCTGGTCTGTAGTTAGCCAAGTTATGTATGGTAGGTGAGTACAGAAATCACGAAAGAAGTGAACTGTGTGGTTTGCTATGGCCTACACCGCTTGTTCACGACCAGTGACCGCAATTGGAAGGACCATAAAGACAGAAAAAAAGTTCCTCCTCGTCGAAATCCATCTTTCCAAATGAACTACTGTGTCTATATGCAGATGTAGTCTTAGTCAAGACTTTGTGAATCTTTCCCCTTCCTGCCCACATTCCCACAACGCCTGTTATCACCGCTACTCCCCTCTACGGCTCCTATCTGTATACTGCTTTAAACTGTTATAATCCTCGAGTTGCTTTCGTTCACTAAGTCTTGGATAACTCCTATGTTGATTTCAATAAGAATCATAAACCAGCTGGGATGGATCTGACAAGAAGATGGTTAAACAGTGATCGACTCTTACATCGTGGTAAGGCGCGTGCTGTATAAATGAGTCAGTAGAAACTGTATGGAATGTATAATAGAAGAAGAAAATACTACCATCGTCTTAACGCAAGACTATATGGGGGTTTCCGCAATCCGCAACTTAGACGTAGAGTGTGAATTGAAACGCAGATACATGGGCGCAGAAAACTGTCCGTTTGAGTTCGGCGATACCGTTGTATAGAGATGATCATGCTACGCCACCGTACTCAAAAGTTCAGTCTTCCGGTGTTTACCACAGTTTATTAACCCTCTACCCCGGGAAACCACCAAGCCAAGCGTCAGCCATGAGGCCCGCACTGGTAAACCAATCGTCGAACTGTCAACATTCGTTGTTTCTCTGTAAATATGTAGGCCTGTGTCATCGTATCTCTCTGTTCCTCGTGCTTCCTGGCATCGTCATGTAACTCTGTTATCGATTTAAATCATCACTCTAATTTATCTAATTTGTGTGTGCCAGTCGAATCAATCATCAAATAAATGGAACTCTGATCGTGAAATTGGATTCTCTTTCGACTTTCTCCTGTTCTGACGTCTCTCTGTATAAGTTGAAACGGGATCGATCTGTGTTGTCAAGAACTGAAACATCCGTCGCTGGGGCAGTCATACCACGATTGTAACCCCCCCAAACCCCCCCCCCCTTAACACGACATCGTATAGTCGGTAACGTTTATCATAACACCGACAATACGAAAATGCCAAGCGAGTAGGATAATATGAACGAGTGGCAAATGGTTCACCAACTTCCCTCGCTGAGTGCCCTGTGTCCTCAGGAAGTGAGGTTGGTGTATAGAAGTTTGAACCTAGCTTTACACCTATAAACAACTACAGGATGTCTCATCTAAGATCCAGTTTCTATATGCATGAGGTTTTCCACACCTTTGATGGTGTGTTTAAAAAGAGCTTGAATATTTATCATCTTAAAGGCTGTATTGCATCACCCTAAGCTCTACTTTTACCTCCCTGAAAGGAAAATTCTCAACTGGTTCTAAGTTACAGTACTCTTAGATTGACAGCAAATTCGAAAGATGCAGAGCAGCTTGTATTACACAGCGTACACAGGTATCCATTGTTTTGATTACACATGTGGAGGAATGTAAGACAGGCTGAGGGAGGGACTAGGGGTAGGTGGTTGGGAGAATTGAAACTGTCTGGGGTGATGCATTACAGCCTTTAAGGAAAGAAGTTATTGAGCTTTTCTGAGTGTGAGACGGTTACCTAGCCTTGAAATTTCTCAATTAATGACGATGACATCACACACCAACAACAAGTGACAATTGGGCCGGGATTGTTTATATCCAGAATATTTTCACTATTTTAACTTCGTTTATCCGATTACTCGTTATAACCTTTCAAAAATGTAAAGATCGGGTGAGCTCGTGCACACGCGCTTTTTCTAATTTAGAATCATAATGTGAGTTGTCAGTGCTGAGTATCGAAAGTATTTGTCAACAAGCTCGGTAATGGGGGACATTACCTTGGAGGCTAATTCGCGTTTAACCATCTAGGACGAGCGGCAAGGAAATGTTTGGCCAAAAAGCCTCCAACTTTGCAGAAAATGGAACTTTCCGACCTCGCTATAAGGCATCCACTGAGAGACATTCTATGTTTGAGAACTCGTGTTTCAAAAGTTTATTCTTCCAAAAAATAAAGAAGAATGATAGTTTATATAAATCCTTTGCCTTTGTTTTTGTGGGTGTTTTTTTTTTTTTTTTTGAGCCGCTCCTGTTCGTGGACCTGCAAACTCCACCGGCATTGTCCCGATTCTCAGTCGAAGCAAAAAATGTTGAAGACATCCGGATCCAATTGTACAGATTCGGGATTGGGAAACTCCCTCTCTTGACGTCATGACCTTGCTGCATGAAACCGTGGTGAAACATTTCCAACCTAGAACAAATGAAAATGACGTACTTTTAAGTAGTAGAATTGACATATTTCAAGTAGGAGAATTGACGTAGTTTTAAACAGTAATATGACAGAATATTGGTTCGTATTGGCAATAGCTTTAGTTGGCATAGACAACGAATACTTTTGGGGGATTTATTTCTTTTTTTTTTTAATTCAGCGTTAGGGTTGGAAAAAAAATAGAAAAACATTGTTTCTAGAATCCATGACATCATTAATATCCACGGCTTTGATTGATACAGCTAGGGAGGTGTATCAGTTACCAATGCGTCCTACCTGAAATAAATGTGAGGACCGTTCTTGGACAGAGTCCATCCCCTAGTCTCGTACTCGTATACGGTACTGCGTGTATAGGCGCTTGTATGGCCAATCAAAACCTCGAATCAACGATCTCACACCTTTATGAACCCCTTGTTTCACTTGTGTTGTTAATCTGTTTCTTCTTAGTTTTCAAGGTCATAAAATGATCACACTTGTGAAGCACTGCAATTTCCCAGTACCCCCCCCCCCCCCGTTTAGCCCTACCACTTCTCCCCAACTTCTCCTCAACTCCGTCAAGTTATCATCTCTCCCTCCTCTCTTCGTTTTTCTTCCTCTCTTTTATTTTCAACATCATCCATCGGATCCTGATGGGTTCCGTCGGGTTTTCTCAGTTTTCAATTTTTTTTTTTTTTGTCACTTGGGTCATTGGGGTAACCTAGGCACACTACTGCACTTACTGAACAATATTTGGGCTCTCTACATCATTACGTATGCTCCATATACCTGCCTTCTGCATGTTTTTGTACTTGCAAACAGAAAAAATTAAGGTCAACTAAGAAAAGCTATTGTAGTGAGTCACAGTAAACTGTTGTAGTGTACGTGTTTCAGTAAAAGTGAGTAAGGGCAACTAGTGGACAATGCAGAGCATAGACAGTTCGGAGCTAGTCATACTCTATTTGGCGCAGGTCTACGTAATAGAGGGCAGTAGTCGAAAAAGTTCGAGAACCTCGGTCTGGTCTTTTGTTTACGAAAAGCAAACGTAGTTCCACGAGCAATGGCCAGCTGGGACATGTTATTGCGTCATAACATAGCCATAGCTAGCACTGTACTATATCGCTGCTAAAAGATCTTACCTCAAACTGAAAGTGTAGGGAAGGTTGGATCCTGTATCCGAACGTTCTGTTTCCATACGGTACTATAAGTCCCGAATTCTCTACGTTTACATCAATGGTTCGTTCATTAACTGGGTCTAGCATGCTAGACCAAGGGAGTGCTTCCGAAGATGACGACCTACCGCTTCAAAAATGGCTTGCTAGGCGAGGCAAGATGGCTGCTTTGAGTCCTCGCAGAGTTGTAAGTTCAATGTTGCACACTATGATAACGAAGTAAGTTATGAGTTGGCCTAGCCTACATCGTCAGACTGGTAACATTGCCAACAACATTAACAGTAACAAGTACTAACAGGGTGGTAAGTGGTATCGTGCAGTCAGCATTGAACTTTAGTGTATGGATGGCACAAACAGAGGCAAGAATTCAGTTACGACATTCTGTTAGTGTTACTGTTAGCCACACCTACAAGTTAGGCTGCTGTAACTTAGTATTTTGTAGGCCTAGGCTACGTAGGTCTGGTTGCATAATGCGCAGTCTGCATTCCATTGTTTAGTTTAAAAAAGGATCAGGAGGGACAATTAAGTCCCCATCAAAGACCCTGAAAAAAAGTGACAAAAATCAAACCCGATCACAAAGCCTAAAGTAGCATGGAGGGCTCGTATTTGCCGCACTTAAAAAGTTTTAATGCACGCTGACTTTACCAGTTAACCAAAATCCGTATTGAGTGTTACCAAAATAATCTCCACTTCTTTCTCTTCAAGTTGATGTAAAATATGTGAGAAATGGTCGAAAAATTCTGCAGTTATATCATAATAAATGAGGAGTGTTTTTATTCATCAACTTCTACTTTGTCGCCGTTATTGACGCACATGTAATTAAACCAGAACTGCAAAGAAATTTGTCACGTCATATAGCCTAGCGTGATATGAAAATGTACACAACACTTTGGTGAACAGACGACAACAGCTGACTGTAGCAGCTTCCCTAGCCGGACCTGGAAATATTCATCAATGGACAACGCTCACTTTGAAATTTTAAAAAGGTCAAAACAGAAGAAAAACAGTCGATATATTGTAAGTTTTATAATAAATTCGGGTTTAAATCATACCTCCAATGGATTCATTGTGACGGCAAACAAGGTGAGCTCTGATTCTGACGTTCGAAAGTGTAGGCTATCGCGTTGCTACGGTGATATGGAATGATAAGTGTTAGGATAGTTAAACAAGACGTGCGGCAAATTCGGGTCTTTGACGATACTTGTCCAGTGCATTCTTAAACCGATTTGCACTTCTTGCCATCACTACATCCTCAGGCAACCCATTCCACTCATTCACTACCCTCTGAGAAAAGAAGTATCGATGAATATTGATCCTACTTTGAACCTTCTGGAGTTTAAGACAATGACCTCTAGTAATTTTACTATTAGCAAACTTGAAAAAAATCAGAAAATGATAAATTATCAAATCCATGAACAATCTTATAGACTTGTATCAAATCCCCATGTAATCTTCTCAGCTCAAGTGAAGTGAGATTTAAAAGACGTAACCTGCTGTTATAAGGGACACCCTTGAAGGCCCTAATCAATCTAGTAGCCCTGTGCTGGACTTTCTCAAGTAACTCCTTATCTTTAGAAAAATATGGGTTCCAGGCTTGAACAGCATACTCTAAATGAGGTCTAACCAACTGCTTATAGAGTCTAACAACAATGTCTTGCTTAAGGAAACTAAAATTTCTCTTAATCATACCTAAAATCCTATTTGCCTTTTTAGCTGCTTCAACACACTGCTTAGCTGGCTGTAAAGAAGAGTCTATGTGAACACCTAAGTCCCTTTCAACCGAAACCTCTTGCAGTGACTGTCCATTTAAAGTGTACGAATACCTAGAATTGTTATTGCCAATATGCATTACCTTGCATTTATCAATATTGAACAGCATTTGCCACTCCTGAGACCAAGTGAAAACCCTGTCTTAATCCTTCTGAAAACTTTTTGAATCACCGTCAGAGGAGACCTCAGAATACAGTTTGGTGTCATCAGCAAACTTCTTGGCTCTACACACAATATCAGCATCAATGTCATTAATGAAAACAATACATAGGAGAGGACCCAACACAGACCCCTGGGGGACCCCACTAGTAACCTCCTGCCAAGAAGAAGTGCAACCATTTAAAACCACTCTCTCCTTTTACATAACCAATTGTGAATCCAGGTCAGTAAATTACCACAGATACGCATACTCTTTAATTTAAGCAAAAGATGCTGGTGGGGAACCTTATCAAAAACTTTCTGAAAATCCAGAAAAACAACATCAACATACTGTACTTCTGCTTATCCAATGAACTAGTAACGTCCTACATGAACTCCAAAATATTGGTGAGACTTGACCTTTTTTGACAAAAGCCATGTTGAGACATTCTAATTGAAGAATAACTACTGAAGAAACTAACCACAGACCTTTTAACAATAGATTCCATGACCTTACAAACGACACTAGTGAGACTGACAGGCCTGTAATTACAGGGCTGTGACTTATCTCCCTTCTTAAAAATTGGGGTGATGTTAGCACACCTCCAGTCCTCAGGAACATAACCTTCAACCATAAATTTATTAAAGACTAGTGACAGTGGAACACAGAAATGATGAGCAAATGACCTCAACAAAATTGGATAGATAGCATCTAGGCAATCTATCTATCCATGCACTACAAATGCGAAGATCTTCAGTGTGAACGCCGACTCTTATCAATTGTATCGACATAAAAGATAGCTGATACACTGTTTATTTATTGGTCCTTGCCTCATTGGTCAACTTAACGGTTCTGCATAAGTGCATTGAACATGACGAGATAGGCTAGGTCCTAGTCCTACTCGTACCTGGCGTACCGGCAGTGAAATGTTTACCTGGGTGTGCCGTCGTGCACGGAAAAAATCACCCTCACAACTTGTAAGGACTAGTCTCATCACTGTACATTTTTTACTGCAAACTACGCAAAACAAGTCAAAACCGCAACTACAAAAGTTTCTACTGTGGTACGTTTCCTCTGAATTCTAACACAAAATATATTATTTCCTGCCAAATATGACAGAATGTGTGTAACTGTATGCTTCAACCTGGAGGCACAATCATGGTACAGCAGGTCATGTTACGGTGCATTATGAGGTATATAGTACCTGTGTTTGTTGGCGTATGATTGCTAACACCTTGGCGTGTGAACAATAACACCTCGGCGAAACCTTTGGCATCAGCATCACATGGAATGCACCCTGGCATAACGGTAGAGCTACAGGCAAACAGTGTATTGTAAGGTAGCCATCGACTGCGAGGGCCAGTCGAACGCACCTCTAGCCTAACATTCACAAATCACAACATTTGAAAGCTTAGATTAGGCAGATTGAAATAGTGAAGCACGCCACTATTCTTTGTCATTTCTACACTAAGTCAACAGCAGGTGCACTAGACTAGCACCATGGGGAAAGATAATTTTGTTTAGATTGTCATAACACAGGCAGGATAATTTAACCTTTGGTGACACACTTTTTTGTTGCAATGAATACATATTCATTTCAGACAATACTGATTCATAAGAAAACCTTCCGACTTTTGTAAGGTAGAACTGTCTCAGACTTGGAATGATAAATTTCCCTAATAGTGTGTTTGACAGTCACCCCATCATACAGTACTAATACTACATGAACAAAATACAGTGCTGATCATCAGGCTTCCTTACAACTGTCTGTTCTACATCTAAGCCTTTGCCGTGCTTACAGTACAAGCACTATAAAGTTCGGCTATGAACGAAAAAGAAAAGGAAACAATTTTCGTGTCCCGGCCCAAACAATTTGTTTACTGTATGGATTTTTTTTATAAGGCTATGCACAGTGCATGTTAAAAGAATTTTTACCTGAAAATGTCATTTCCTGACCTCGGAAATCATCTTGCAAAGTCTTATTTGTAAGTGGTAATTTTTTTACAACATTACATTGCACTCACCAATACAGTGATGAGGCATGTGAAAATAGTTTGCTGTTTTGCCAATTTTTTTCTTTTGACATGTACATGGTGACAGTACATGAGGGGGGAGGGAGGGGTGTAGAAGAGTAAACTGAACATTCTGAAGAGGGATTGCTCTTTTAGTTTACCATATTACAAGACTCAAAACAAAAGCTTTGTTTCATCCAGTAACTGTACAGTTGTATACAAAATTGTTGACTTGTAAAGGATTGGAAGAGGAGTATGAACAGCTACATGCGTTAATGTTTGAGTACCCAGTCAACTCAGTTTTGCTTACAAAGTTGTGACTGTGAACTCAGAACCGCACAGGATAGTAATGTGAAGCTATCAGTTCTACAGTGAGTACTCGGCTGACAGTGTAGCACGTTATACTGTATAGGCAGTGTCGTTTGAAACAAGACATGCATGATCTGTATTTCTTTTCACTCTGCCACTTTGCTGTTTGTTTTTTTATGCACAAGCACTGGCTACTACTTTACCACTATTTGATTCAAAAGTGTACAGTATATACAATGTATTTTGCAGTACTGTATGCACCTCCAAAGAAGAACTTGTTCAGAGTTACTTGTGTAAATACTGAACAGCAATTTCTTCACAGGGAAAGCTGCAAGAATTACACTTTCCAGCTCGGTCGTGGCCCCCAGCGGTGCTCCTGATGTCTCTTCAGGGATAACAACCAACGCCCTCCTGCTGAAAGCAGAGAAAGACGGTCCAAATCTGAAAGGGCTGTTTGCATCAGCATTCTTTGCCGTGAGTCAGTAGAGACTAAGGTTGATCAGTGCGTAGTAGGGAGGGTCATTGTAGTTTAATAATGTGTTCAAGAATTAATCATACATGAATCATAAAGTTAAATCTCACATCAATTCACACAAATCTACACAGATATTGTCGATTTCACAAATCAACTCAAAGTGCCCCTTTAAACAATGAAATTCCCAAACTTAGTGCATGTACCTTTGTGTACATACCGAAATATTTTGACTTTGAAACTGTCATTTCCATAGACCTGCGTGGACACCAAAACCCTGTTTGTATGTAAAAATAAGAGCTTAGTACAAACTTTTAAGCTTGTATATTTTGGTCTAAGACTACAAGATAAACTGTGAGGGGAAAATCGTGTTAGGTTCCCTTCTAGGGCAAATTTTTTCAACACAAACCAACTTTGATACGCCACTAGTGTTATTGTTGGGAAAATTACTGTGTACACAAGAACAAGCTGATGAGTTTGGCGACAACCGCCATCAGTACTGTACTTAATTTGACATACTTTGGCTTGATACATTCAACATCCACTTGGGTGCAGCAAACTACAAACTGTTCCTGGATGCTTTATTTAATTTTACCTACAGCGCATTAAGCAGAGCAACATAACCTTCTATTCTAGAAGAGTTCTCGTATTTAACGAGTGGGAGATATCACGGTTGACGTAATAGACCTTAAACATTCTCTGATGTTACTGAACAAAGTAGAAGTGATAGACTGCCCTAAATTTTGTAAAGGTCTAAACACGGGGAATGACTTATTCTTTATCACATCACAATTTGCAATACAAATAGGCCAAATTGCTACACAAATGAAAACATGTGGAGCAATTTTTTGCATGCATATCCATTCCATTTTCACCAATAGTTTCCGGAAAGACCTAAGAAATCGCCAAAACTGCTGTGCAAATTTCAAACACTAAATTATTCCCTGAAAGACGTTTGCCAAATTGGTGATAACTTAAAACTTTGCTTGGAAGGATAAACTTATTTTTCGCACTGTATCACTCCTTTTATCAAGTTCCCAGTAACTTTGCCTTTTGCACGTCTTTTGTTTCCCAACAGGGCCAATATCCTGGTGGTGGTGATGGGAAAAGGAAAGTCAAGTTTCTTACTTTTCTGCACCAGCTTGGTGACAAAAAATCTGTGGTGAAATGGAATACTGCAGTGGTCAGAGGTCAGACATTCATCCAGCTGCCTGAAGATCCTTTACACGAGTGCAGCAGGGACAGGTGAGAACTTTTTGCATCCCTCACTCCCTTCTTACCTTCCCCTGTCCCTCCTCCCCTTTCTCTCCCCTTGGTCTCTCCCTTCTGCTTGCTCCCTTCTGCTCTCCCTTTCCTGCTCTCTCTCCCTCACCAGTCCATCTTTCCTCGCTTCGTTCTCTCTCTTCATTTCCCCAGGTTTTCTTTCTAAAGATTTTTAACAGAGCCTTGTATTTTATTGCACAGCATTTTTTTTTTCATTTGTTTGTTTCATGCATCATAGCATACAAGGCTATCGCTCTAGTTTAGGGCTGTGCAGTGGCGGTTAATGAGCTATCCGTTTAATGGCGCCTATTAACCGAACGGTTAACGGTTTGAATCTTGAGTTAGGAAATGCTTCATCTATCTAACAGGACCACACTGATGTTGTACTTTTCATGGTGTAGGTCCTCAGGGAAGCATTTGTTGATTTCACTGTCACTAAAAAAAGAGAATTCTTTTATTGATTGCTTGCAAAAGTGGAAATACTTTGCGTCTGTCTGGTGAAATGGATTTAATATTTCATCATGCTGCAGCCAATTAGATCCTCAATGTACAAAACACTGAATATGCAGCTGGAAGCAACTGCTTGGTGCCGCAAATACAACTACCTTTTACTTTTAATGTATTTGTCTGTTTTTGGATCATTTCCAATTTCCTCTTGTCTCCACAGCCTGGTGGAACTTCTAGATGTTGCGGAAGAGTTTAGTTCCAAGGCGATTGTCTTTTTCTCCAAGGATAGGAAAGATGTGAGGCAACACATCCGAACTTTCAAATACATCGGCTTTGACATCCTCCCACCGATGTGCAACTGGATCCCCGCCTCTCAAGAGTTTTTCTTCATGAGCTATGAGTTAGATTAGATTTCAGTCGTGACAGAGTAAAATTCAGTTAGCTGATTTCATGGGGAGACTTTTATGAACCTTCTTTTTTTTTCATGTTGTCATTGTTTGAATTTGCTTTTTCTCTTTGTATGTATTATTCTGTCATTGTACGTAATTATTCGATAATGCTGAGTTTGCTGATTTTTTGTGAAAAGAAAAAAGCAAAGAAGTGACGATGTCTGGATTTGAGAGTAGTGACCCAGTGGCATTGGAAAAGTAACTGGTGTGGTTGTCTAATAACAAAGGAAGCTCTGAAGCTGTCAGTCAAATTATGTTATTGGTAATACTTTTCCTGCTTTTGGTGCTGAGGATCACACTTTTGTTATTATAAACTGAACAAAATTGAAATGAGAATTTTTTTTGCATTGGACAAAAAAAAAGGTGAGTGCTCTTTTCAACAGTGAACTTTGCAGTAACTTGCTTCTCTTTTCCCTGTGTAATCCTATAGTGGTAGATTTCATCGTAGAACATCTCAATCTTGATGTATTAAAACATTTTTTTGTATCGTTCTTTTTGTTGTAGATGTCATGTAGCTCATATTTTGTTTTGAAAGTTTCCTGTTGTTAATAACTTTTCTTACTTTTATTTTTCTTTCGTTATTTTTTTTTTTTGTGAAAATTGTATGACTAGTGATGATGAAATGTCAGAAAATCAATGGGTAGTTTCCTAAAAACAACCATTCCCTTGTGATGAAGTAAAAACAATTTCAGCTGGTGTTTCCACAGATAGCCAAAAGGACAAGATGTGGTTTTCACTTCCGAAGTGAAGTCAACCTATCAAAAATGTGGGAAAAGCAAAGCAAATTCCAGATTTTTTTATGACATTTTACATATTCAAATGAGCTGTATTTTTTTTGAAACCCAGACTGACTTGTTGACTTGATAACCTTATCATAGAATCAGAATCAATAATTATGCCTGATCCATCTCATATTGGAACCTCATTCATTAAAAGTCTTAAAACTTCCCTGTCTGTCATTCAAAGATCACTTGCATGACTGGAAGTGACTTCTGTTAAAGCAAAAAATTTCTTGAAGCTGCGGCAAGATTAAGTCTCCAGACAAGTGATGTAAGAGCAGGCGAGTCCTGTAACAGGACCGTGAACTCGGTTGCCATGGTCCTTGCCCTGCCTACACATACAAAAAAAAAAATCCAGTCATTGGTCTGCCAGTAGACCGTCATTCCTCACGACTTCCCCCTATGCTTATCAAACTTTCCATGGGAGATCTTGTTCAATGCATCTTTGCATCTTGACTAAAATGGCCAGGGAAAAAGATGATGAAATTTGGATGCCAAAGCTGAACGTAAGGCTAACTAAGTTACACCAAATTGAATGACGTATGCTATCACCATCTTAATTTCATGTCAAACATTAGAATCAGATTCAAAGTTCTTCAGAACATGGTAGGAACACGTAAGATGTTTCATGCGCCAAGATCTCAACCACTTGTAGTGAAAAATGTAAGCCCTGTGACAGCCTGCAATGTAGTTTGCCATAATCTCTGGTGTCGTTATAGTGGTCAGTAACTGGTTGTTGAAATTGATACGGATAGGAAGTGTATTGTTCAACTACTAAGTCTAATTTTTTGGCCATTACCGTGCCAATGCTCATTATTTCCCATGAATCACATGGAAAATTTTTTTTCTTTTGAAAACAACATCCAGAGTGGTATCTGTAAAATTTTTATTTCAGAGTATAGTCTAGGAATGAAAAAGTGTTAACTTGGTGTATGAGGTGAAGAAGTGTCAACCAGTAAGAGAACAATCTATGGTCAGTTTTGGTCTCCAACTTTATCGTAGATGTTCTTTTTTTTTTGTAGGTAGGGCAAGGGCTCCAGTTTGAGGTAAAGTTTACATATGCACTGTAGATTCCTACTCAATCACACGGGCAGGCTAGATTAATATGGCAGTCCTTAAGAGCCAACTACCCATCTTCTTGAGGCAGAGTCTTACTCTCGTTAATGTATTTGTTCTTTCAGTGATACAGGATGCTTTTTCTTTTGTGTCTTTTCTCTTTTTATTTTTTTATAATGTATCATACATGCTAATTTTAGTGGATAAAATATAATTGTTACAAATTTTCCTGCTTTGAGAAAGAATACTGTTGGTGCTAGCTGTGGTAGAAGTCAAAAATTTAAATGAGTAATTTATCATAATCACTGAAGAATGGAGCAGTGTCGGTCTTTTTTACCTTCCTTTCACACCTGAGTACCTATGATTTCCTTAGACTTTGCTCAACAATTTATACAATAATTTGGTTTCTACTCAGAACATTGACATATTCCCCCTCTCTGATACTGTCTTAATCTCAGTGGAAGCAAACAATGCACAAAATTTGGGTTCGAAGGGAAAATTTCTGTTGAACTACACTTATAATCAAACACCTTTAAGAGACTGGCGGTACAAAATTATCATCAAATAAGTCAATCAGGAACTAAAAAATATTAAATTTTCTTTCTAACAATATTTGACATTGCATATTTAATGCATAGGTACAGGGGAGGGCAGTGTTACATTGTGGTAAAACAGCCTACCCATTCCCTATCATCAGAGGCTGCTAACCTTTTCAGGCTGGTATTAGCTCACCATGGACATAGACTCTTGCGTTTGTTCAAGAGAGAGGAATCTTAGCGTTATGCAATTCAAATGACTTTTTTTAAATACTGTATGTTGTGTGGATGTTCTATTTGGGTTTGGTTCAGCTTCTTGAGCAATTTAATCTACCTTATCCAAAAGTGTGTCATATCTGTGATGTACTATGCCATTGGTGATGCAGGATTTCCGGATGCACACAGAAGACTACCAAACTTGCAGACTAGATTTATAGACGAATAGGTAGGAAATTATGTAGATAAGTACTAACCATTTTATTAACGGACGCTCAACAAGAACGTGAAGGCTGTGCTTTTGTTTTGTCACATGTTTCAGGTGATGGTTTAAAAAAAATATGTTGCTTAATCATTGAACTTGGAAAAATAAATGTAACATCGGGTAAATTTTACATTAAACATTTTTAAATCTTCTTTTTGTATGTCAGTGTTAATATTGTGTTACTAATGCAGGTCTTCTCATTTCCACATGGAAAAGGATGACACAGGGGATGAAAAGTCTTACTTTGGGAGTACAACCCAAGTTACTGCGGTGAACATAATAGGTGAAGGGGGCGGGTGGAGAGGGGCAATAAGGGAGAAGAGAATAGGGAGGAGGGAAAGAGAAGACAAAACAAGATGAAAGAGAATTTTACAGAGGTTGGGCTCATGAAGTTTTTGTACTACATGATCAAGTTTCCCATACACAATTAACATACTACACTGATACAGTGCAGTAACGAATTTAGAACTTTTTATCATCAAACTGGTGAATATTCTGGACATTTTAGTACTCATGTAAATATCAAGGAAAGAGTAAAAACCATCCTCATGATATTAAAATTGACCACTACGAAATGAAGATGAGCATCAGTGCACTTTACATCTGGGTACCTTTACCGTCCAATCACCTGCATTCATATAGGTACATTTGATTACATCAGTGCATGACCTCCAATGGAAAGAGGGAAATGATCACAATGAATGATTTGAGGAAATTCTAATTGGTTAAATTACATGTGTACCAACTTTTCCGTTAGCATGCAGGAGGCTACATGTGAACTTTCTGTCACAGAGAGAGCTAACGTTGGCTATTTGTCTATCTATCTGTCTGTCTGTCTCTCTGTCTATCTGTCTGTCTAACTGTCTGTCTAACTGTCTGTCTGTCTTACTGTCTGTCTGTCTAACTGTCTGTCTGTCTAACTGTCTGTCTGTCTGTCTGTCTAACTGTCTCTCTCACTGTCTCTCTCACTGTCTAACTGTCTAACTGTCTATCTAAATGTCTCTGTCTATCTAACTGACTGTCTAACTGTCTATCTAATTGTCTATCTAGCTGTCTACAATTGTTCAAAATGCTTGTCCTCCTACATGCTTTCATGGATTCGTTTCAAACTTAGACACAATGTTCGTTGGATGGTGAACCATTTAGAATGTTCAGGAATATCTGGTTCAAGGCCCCATGTTGCCCCTTTGGCCCATTTTATGAAATTCTACAAAATGCTTCCCCTGCAGATTTTATTGTACAACGTTGATAGTTTGTCACAATGATGCTCTGTTAATCCCTTCAAAGTGTTCAGGGATTTTTAGTACAAGACCCGATGTGGGCCCAATGGCCCATTATGTGAAATTCTGTTTGAAATGCTGCTTTCTTGCACATGCTTCCATGGATTTACATTTAACTTGGACACAATCTTCCCTGGGTGGTAGTTCATGTGGGGTGTACACAAACATTTCAGTCCAAGGTCCCGTGTGGGCCCTAAGGTCCATTTTAGGAAATTCTGCAAAGTTCTCCTACATATTCTCTTATGCAATGTTGATGGTTTGTCATAATGATAATCTGCTAGTGGTTATCTTAGGGTGTTCATGACTTTGAAGTCTATGGTTCCATGTGGATCCTACGGCCCATTTTGACGAAATTCTGCGAATTACTTCTCCTTCAGTTAAAGTGCCCCGCAAGTGCCCCTTTAATGTCCATATCCTGGTCAAAATACCTGAGGGCAATGTAGAGTTTCGGTTAGGACACCGAGTTGTTTCATGAACTTCAGTTAGTCTTCACAAACCTGCCAAGTTTGAAGTGACAGATCGATGGTCAACTAATACGGTCCCCATTATGAATCACATTCAAATGACCACTAATTAGTGACTAATTAATGATTTAAATTGGTTGTGGAAAACTTGAGACCATTCTCTGTTCCACATTAGTGCTAATTCATATACCCACAGCCAGTACAAACCATTAAGAAAAATGAAAAAATTGACAGTTTTCATAATTATTGGATGTGAGTAGTCATGCTAGTTAAGCATTGTTATTTGGTAGTACCCATCAAAATTTTCACAAATTTAACTTTTTGACAGAGATCAGATTTCTGCACTGTTGGTACTCTAGTTTATCAAATTCTGAAAATTACGCCTTCCTACAGATTCTCATGCACAATGTTAATGATTTGGTACATTGATACTCAGTGGTTCCTATGATTTGACATATTTATACATAAGCGGCAACCTTCAGGGTGTCGAGGTATGAGCTTCTGCACCAATGGTGCTCTAGTTTTGTGTGTGTGTGTGTGTTCTTTTTTTATGGGTGATATCACTTGATAAATAGGTACCTCTTGTAAGGAGCGTAACCCACATAAACAGCTTCTCGAGTTCCTCAGTTGTCAACCTTGCCTCAGATATATTGGGTTGACAGGTTCCTTTACTAAACTGCCCAGACGCAAAGTCCTCAGAAATTTTGGAATCCTGACATTTGAGTAGATTTCAACCTTTTCAAAATGTTGATTTTGAGGATAATCTCAGGAACGTGGCCAGACCTTCTCTTTTTTTGGGGAGGGGGCAAAATCGACTCATCGTCCCTACTTTGGACCGCTGTCCACGCTGGTTACGTCACCGGGTAACCGTAACCTCTAACGATGCATTAAATCTTACACCAGTGCGAGACTGCGAGTGTGTACGGAGAGATCCACCTATTCTTGTAGCTTGTCAACGGCCGTAATACACAAATCTGAGACAAATATGAGAGACCTATATATGTGAGTTTTCATAGGAGGGCGGTGTGTTGTACAGGTAACGCACGCCTAACCCGGCCCTCTCCCCCTACTCACCCCCTCCCCTACCACCGCCTCTCCTTCTCACCCCTCCCCTGAGCTCAAGGACACTCTTTAAAAGTATATAGATTGTCCTGTAAAACTCTGACAAAGTTTTCATCCACTAGGTACAAGCTCACGGTAACTACCCTTCATAATATGGCTGACAATTTGGCCATTCGTGGAACTTTCCGTTTATCATACCATTAGCGCTTCAAGTGCAGCTAAAAGAGCTTAAACTTTCGTTTCCTTGTTTCTCTACTTTTGTTAGTCACTCGTGTCTTGCTGTAAATTTTCAAAACTTGTCGCTCCACGCTTTTGCAAAACACGACACCTCAAGAGGGGAAGCTTAAACTTCTCAAGTTAGCCCAAGAAATCCACTGGTTAATATTGGTCAATGTTAGTGATCAACATCTACCATTGCAATTTATTTGAAAGTCAGTGCAAATATTAAAATACAATGAAAAAACATTGAGACATTTAATTTGGTGAGAGAAAATTAGGAAAATAAAAATTTGAAAAGTCTATAATAAGTCATTTAAAACTTGTACGATTGAATAAATATTGCAGCTTTATTATATACAAAAAATGATGCTTTCTAAGCTTTCTGTACTAGTGTTGTAGTACAGGCCTAGGCGGGCCTTGAACAGAAGGCTTGTATAATGCTATGTATGGAGGTCTCGATACTTCCATGTCGCTTGGGGCCTGAGAAGTCGCGGCCGCCCTTGGCCCAGGTTTCTACCTAAGACTCACTAGAAGCATGCAAGGGACGTTTAGAAAATCATTGTCACTACATATGGAAACAACATCATTCATAAAACTTTGACAAAATTTTCGCTTGATTCATTGTGACTGTAGATATTTTCTTTACTTGAGATGTTTACTTTAGATATTTTGCTTGATAATATAGTATTATCAGCATACTTTACAACCCTGAGATAAATTCATTTGACTTTACTTTCGTCTGTACAGATAGTAAAAAGCATATAGCAAATAAACAGTCTCCGTGGCACACCAAGCTTTGAACTTTCCGATAGGTCTCCATTAGGGATGTAAACCAGTGTACTTATTCTTTGTCCTATAGCCAATTCCAGTTCTAGCGTCATTAATTCCAGGCCATTCCAACTTTTTCGTTACCCCCCCCCCCCTCGAGTTCAATCCGAGGTGCCGACGTAGTCCATCCCCATAATAAAATGAACAGCCATTTGCTTAAGTATCACAGTCGGCAAAAAGTCCATTTCGGCTTATTTTCTAATGTTTCCAAACGCAATGGATCTTTACCTCGTTAAGTTAGCACATGGAGTTATTAGCTCCATGGTTAGCGGTAAATACTGCATACTCATTAATACTGGCATTATTGTTACTTTCTATAAATCGCCGTGACACGTGATTTGGCGCACAGGTGATTCAAGTGAGAAGTACCATTGATTCCTAGTCGAACTGAAATTGGTAAAACTGAAAATCAAAACTCGACAAACTTGACAATAGAAAAAGGAGGGGGGGGGGGGAGAGAAAAGAAAATTGCCACACAAAAACAACATACTGCATTTGTCCAGTACCTTGCATTAGAGAGATAAAGTTTTGTTAGTGAGACATTGTCAGCCTTTTTTTTTCCTTGAATGTAATCACAACCCGGAATCTATGGCAGAAGTGCAGTGATTCACGCCCCCGGATACACTAGAACTTTCACTGGTGTAATATGAATTTAAACTAAAAAGAATTAGTGTAATTAAAATATCCATGAAAAAATGATTTTGTGGCAGGTATTGACGAAGTTTCCGCATTGTAGATGGCACTATTTGAAAACAAACTGTTACATAACAACACGGAAGAGGAAGTCTTTAAAGTTCGGAACACTTCTGGGCTGCTCACTACGGAAGCTTAAAAGTGCCATCAAGATAAGTATACCTTTGCCCCATAAGTTGACAATTTTCAGCAAAATGTCTACATAACGAGATAATATCTCATCAAAAATCAGAAAAATGATCACTTGTTCAGTTGTGTTATCTAAACAACTCAACATTTTTCTGCAAAATGTTAACTTGTTTACTTGCTTCTTAGCGACGAATTCAACATTTTTTTGAAGAATGTTCTTGTAACAACTTGTCACATCCTGTCAATTGAACAATTTTCTGAAAAATGTTGACTTGTTTACTTTCTTAGTAAGTAAGCAATTGAACAATTTTCTGCAAAATGTTCGAATGACAACTTATCATATCTTTTCATTTCAACCATTTTCTGAAAAATGTCCACTTGTTCTCTTCACAAACCAGAAATAGAAATTACAGCATGAGATAACTTGTCATTTGAACATTTGGCAGAAAATTGATTAATTGTTCACTTAGAAAGATATGAACAAGAAAAAATTCTGCAGAAAATTGTTTAATTGTTCACGTAAAAGGAAATGATCAAATCAACATTTTGCAGAAAATTGTTGAAATGACAGGATGTAATAAGTTGTCATTTAAACATTTTGCAGGAAAATGGTTAATTGCTCATTCAGAAAGGAAGTGAACAATTCAACATTTTGCAGAAAATTGTTGAGTTGAAAAGATATGATAAGTTGTCATTTGGACATTTTGCCAAAAATTGTTGAATTGCTCACTTAGTCAAAAAGTAAACAAGTGGACATTTTGCAGCAAATTGTTGAAATGACAAGATATGCAAGTTGTCATTTGAACAATTTGCAGAAAATTGTTTAATTGTTCAAATAACATAACTAAACAATTGATCATTTTTCCGTTTTTTGTTGCTATATTTTCTTGTTATCTAGACATTTTGCAGAAAATTGTCAAGTTACGGGGCAAAGGATATTCTTATTTGGATGGCACTTTTAAGCTTCCGTAGCTCACAGTCATATTTATGTTATATGCCGGCGACCGTACAGTTACACGCCACTGATCGGTTATATACGCACACTTTGTAGCTACCTGCCATATTGACGGACCAAAACGGAATAATAGCCATTAAACCTTTCTTGCGAAACCTCCAAATGATAATAACAGCTGTTGGTGGATAAGCTGATTCTTTTACACATGCTTGATAACCAAAAGAAACACAGTATAGTGCATTGATCTCAAAGTTCTAGATTTGCGCACCTTTAACTTAGTGGCACTCACAGAAAGAAACGTATTTATTTCTGTGGTGGCTCTCTGGGATTTTTCTGGCATTCTTGTACTCCCCTTTTCATATAAACTTTCTAGACGAAAAGCTTGTTAAAAGAACAAGTCTTGTCTTTTTCCAAACTTTGAAAAACATTAGAAAGTATAACTCTAGAACAAGGAAGAAATGAATCACAATCATGTAATACATACCTGCGATTGACGTAGTTTTTTAAATGCGTGAATTTTGGGTGTGCGCGAATAGAGGACGATAGACTACGAAATGCCCCATGTGTGATCGAAAATGGAATTTGGGGTTGACACTGACAGTGCAAAATGTACATGGAGCAATACTAATTACTATTGTCAGATGTGTATTACGGCCTATGGTTGTAACTTGTAAACATACAGCTCTACGTTTCCAACCTACTTCTCGTTATATTGTCAAACTAGTCACACAATTCAGGCAGCAACCGGAACTTTCCTCCAAGTCCAAGGATTAAAATACGCACAACGTGAATAGTGGACTTGTCACAAGTGTATTGTTGAACAAGACATTCCATTATTCAATCATGCTGGAAGGAAGAAGTTCCCATTTTCAGTCGTAGCATAATTTGTGATCATTAAGGGTGAGTTAGTTAGATTTACAAGACAGGATCACTCTATAATCAGTGCCATTGGCTGAGTGGCACTGACAGGGTTATCGTAGGCTTAGGCCTTGTACTCTCTGGGGTTTTCAAGTTGGGCTACTGTTTCAGTGTTTGTAAATGAAATGTGCAGAAAGATACAAACAGACGCACTGGCGAGGCCCTACGAATAGCATAAGTTACATTTCCTATGGGAATCTGTAATACAGGTGAAAGATAACTTTAATCAGCTAACTGCCTCCTTGACTATCCTGACATTGCCAATATTGGAACTTGGACACTAGCTGTGAAGAAGGTAGCAAGTGCTAAGTTGTAGGCCAAGGCCTACTATTAACCTTTTCGAACATCAAAATCTCAGTAATGATGTCAAAGTGAACATAGGCTAGGCCTATATAATTAATGCATAAGTTGGTCCTTAGGTCTACGTCTAAATTGGGCTTGTAATTACTGTTACATGTGTACCCTTGATATGGAATTAGGCTAGCAGAGGTCTGGACAGCCGATCAGCCTAATGTGAGATATTTCATTGAAGGATGATGCTCCCAAAATATATCATCTTGTAAGGCCTAGGGATCAAGCCGGGAGTTCTTGGACATTGGGATTTCTCAAACTAGTCCATCCTTATATCTGAAGGCTATATAGCTTACAGCTGAATCTCTTAGGCCTATATAGGGGCCTACTAGCAAACCTTCCTGCTGGATGCCTATTCCTGCTTTTGTTGCTCTAACTGATCTGCACTCATCTACTGTACCTACCCTTTCTGTAATATTCAGCGTTAAAGACTTAAAATATTTGTGTGCAGTGAATTTTTGAGGAGTTTGAAGTGTGCACAAAACATAGATAATATTGATAAGCATGTTAATCCTTTTGGTCAGATCTGAAGAATTAGATTTATACCTACAGTATAAGATTGAAAATACACACAGAAGAAACTTCTGTGGTATACTTACCGAATTGGTACGTTACTACATGTGTTCCTTCATGCAGAAATACCTGTAAGAAGGCACAACATGATTGTTTAGATAAGCTTACATCTGTGCAAGTAAAAAAGAATGATGGCCATTCGTGCCAGCTGCTTACCAAAACCTTTTGTAAAGTGTGCGATTGGAGTTTATGGATCTAGGCCATATTTCTGATTTGACCAATAATATTATCTCCCCAAGTTTTCAAAAAAATGTCGTGAACAAGAAACAGGTCAATGCACTTGTGAATCATCAAGAAATACCCCTCCAGGGCAGTTTACAAGTTTCCATTCCAATCTGATACAGATGCGCGCATTGATAGGATTCAAATTTGGGCCTACGTAGTCCTTTTTATTGTGCATTAAAGGAAATTGATTGGTGATGTAAATTTTCAGATTTAGAATATGCCAGGTGTCATGGTGTAAAAAAATTGCCCGTACAGTAGTAGTAACTAGTCATAATTAGAACAGTGAGGAAGGTTTCACCATACATACAGGTACGTACAGTACATGTATGTGTATAACTTAACTGGTACTGTAGCTTATCGTAGCGTCATTTACCTATAGGCTAGACTGAAGGCCAAGACAACAAAAGTCATAGATTTGTGTGTGGAAAATACTATGTATACTGAAAACACATGCATGAATACAGCTTTTTTATTATTCTTTCATCATTTTTCTTTGGTCATATGCATGGCAGGAACAGAGTAGGCTAGACTGGAAAATTATCTCAGGACTTTGCAATTGTACAGTAGTTTATTTACTGCATGCAGCATGATATTTTATTCAACGTCTGAACTTCTGTTCAAGTTCCTTAAACTTTATCATTTTCTCACTAAAAAAACTGAAATGTCAGAACTACAGTCAAATGTTAGTCATTTGCATAATTTGTGTTTCTCCATATGTACTAGTAGGCTATGACACTTCATGCTGTGATCCATAATTGTCTAATTGTTTGTCTCTCGAATGGTCAAGTTCATATATGGTCACGTTCAGGTTTATACATATCAAATGACACTTACTAAAAGATTATTCATCAACCAGTTTCTAGTCCTTCAAGCATGAAACTTAATAATTACATACACCACTGTTACATCTTTGAAAATGAAGCACAAAGTGGGTATGTTCTTATCTTGTGTATTGTTACAGAAATCAGTGCAAGAGTAGTGTAGTTCAAGCACTTTATTTGCCTTACCGTTAATGCATTCGAGAAGAGGTGGATGATGGGAAAGTCCTCTGTTGTTCTCAAAGACTCTTACAGTAACTTTAGTACTGTATTCCCTCTGATCAGTGTACTGTATGGAATTGAAGTTAAGTTGTAAAATGAACCCTCACTTAGCCTGCCATCTTATACACAGTACAGGTAGTACTGTATGACATCCACAACTTGGTCAGTATTGCAAACTTCACTAAATTTTTTTTGTCACACTGACACATGCTCTGAAATTTATCTTTTAGAATAGATCACAGGTACTTGGTGATTTATGACAGAATTTCTAAAACATTTTTTTGTAACTTTACTACAGGCTGAACTGCAGTTTGAAGACCGTACAGTAGCATGTGTGCAAAAGGAGGTCATTGCTATCTCAGGACTGTGGAACAACTTTGCATTGTCTGCACAGTTCGTGGTACCAATTAACAGATCTTTGGAGAGAGTGCTACATATGTGAAATGTACTCACTTGTTAAATCATGGAAGCATTGCAATTACTTTAAAGGGAAATGAGGCGGTTGTTTCAAAGAAAACAGTCATTTTTTTAAAACCAATGTTTGTGGACACAGAATGATAGATTAATCACAATAAGAAAGGACAGTGGTCTCTGTTACAAGCAAAAAGTTTCTCACAGACAGAAATTCAGTGACTTGTTACCCAAGAAAACTTTGTTCACCCAAACTTTCCCAAATTGCAAATGATGCATCGTCTGTTACTCATCACGTGCGTAACGTTGTAAGGAGATGAAACTTTTGTAGATGTTTATTTGTGAGACTGAATGGTTTAGCAATATTGATAGCTATTTTCTTTGAATGCTACAGTATGTTGGTGTATTCTAAATGCCCTATTTCCCTTTAAGTGAGTCATTCATAAATTACCAAACCAGCTGAGTTTTGGGATCGCAATAATGCCATAAAAATATCTTATGCACAGGTATGAAAGGTGTGCAAAATGAGACCTGTAATTATCACTTTGGAAGGGTTGTACAGTTGTAGAACCAAATAAGTGAGTGAATGAAACAAGAACGTCCTGGAGAGGCCATTTTAAAAGTACGAATGTTTTCAAAGATATCGTATCTTCCCCTTCAGTCATAGAAAAGTCTGAAACATACAAAGAAAACAAATTGATCTCAGACTGTAGGAATCAGTAGTCCGAAACCAGTATGTTTCAATGCTATGCCTGAAGAGGAAGAGGTAATTATCATTCATAGCAAACATAGTAGTGGAATCTATTGGGAAGAAGTTTTTAGACTGGATACCGCAGTTCCCGAAGTGTAAATCTGAGGATGTGTTGTTTCTCTTGCAGAGTTCCATTTTTCTTTCTGATACCATGTCCCTGGTACAAGACCTGAGGAAAAGGTTGGAGCAACAGCAGCAGCAGCAGCAGCAACAGCAGCAGCAACAGCAACAGGGAACAAGCAGTTCTGTGTCTCCAACACGTGTCCGCTCAGCCATCGCCCCTCCCACAGTTAGACCTCCACCGGCAATTCCGTCAAGCCTACACAAAACAAATGCAAGAGCTGCAAGATCCCCACCTGCATTACCTACTTTTTCAAAACCTCCAGCTTTGCCATCTCATTCCCCTCCCACCACTCCCTCCCATGCACCTCCATTACCCACGTCTAGAGTTCCTTCATTGCCACGTTCAACATCTAACCGACCCATCTCCTCACCGTCGAGGACTGTCCCACCCCCTCCAGAAAAGCCAAGGGTGAGCAGCTCTCCTCTCCATCGGAGCAGCATTTCCCAAGAACCAGACGATTGCAATGACATCTATGAGATTGAGGAAACTGACCAGCAGCCACCATCTCCACACCAGCCCAATGGAGGTATGTCCATGCTCAACAGGTCTTCATACAATCATGGAAGCACACAACCCCTGAATTCGGAGTTGCGAAGCGAACTTGATGCCGTTCACGAAGACACGGTAAGTTAAATGTGACTGGAACTGTCTACTGTCATTTATTAATTCTGCAATGACTTGCAAACAATACTGTACAATCCACAGTTCAGCTGCTAGAGATTTTTTTGGGCATCTGCCAATGCTTTTTGCCCCCCCTAGAAATCCAATCCAATGTCCACCATAAGTAGACTAGTTCAATAGGGAAATGTAAAATGCTCGTAAAAATTTCAAATAACGTGGGCAGGGAAAACGCTGTTTTTGGATGTTTTTAGTAAATGCTTACAATTTTAAGCACAAATGCTTTTTGAGAAAGTCATTTCATATGGCAATGAAGCATAACTGTAATGACTACCTGTAGCAGGTGTCATCAAGTATTTTGTCATAGGCCTACAGTATAATTGTACATTCCAGCCATTTAAATGCAAAAAGAAGAGATACTGTGGTAATCGTGAAGAAGAGTATAAAGCTGTTGCGTCTTAGAATTTCCAACGGGGAAAACCAGACTCTGCTCAAAGTTAGTTTAACTGGGTCATGTGGTAGATATGTGGGACATACATATGAAAAACCACAACGAACCGTGTACTATATGCAAAAGTATTCCTTTCGGAAATTTGGCAATTTCGACCATGATACTGTCGTTAGCTTTGAGAACTGTAAGGAGAATAACCAGTCCTTTGGTGCACTTTTGAAAATGCAGGAATAACAGCACCTCCTGCTTTATTACAGTATATCTGAAAATATTTGAATATTTAAAATGTCTGAACAATATATTAATCATGTTGACAATAAATTGTGTAATAAACAGCAGGGGATAAGCTGCTGGTACCACAGAAATTTGGTAAATGAATGTATTAACATCAGTTTCGAGAGGACAACTTAACTAATAAATTGAAAAGTATGACCAAATTTTGCGAGTTTTGTATCAATTGGGTAAGCTATTTGCAATTTTGCCTTTATGGCAACCCTGGTATTGCATTGTGCAGTGTTCTCCATTGGATACACTTTCAAGAGAGATAGGCGGCCATTTATGAAGTGTTTAATGATACGTGCAGTCTTGAAGTGATAGCCTCGGAGGGTTTTGAGGGTATCACCTCCGGAAATTTTCATAATCCTTATGCTAAATGATGCAAACTGGTGTTACTTAGAGCAGATTTCTCGCTCCATTTAAAGCGACAGTTCTAGCATATTATCGTCAATTTATTGATTTTGTAGGGGGCTTAATAGTATGGAGAAGAATTTTCTTGGGAGGAAGGGTGGTCACTATCCCAGGGGCAGCGATTTGGGAAAGCTAGATCACCACCTGAAACACCCATGGAGAACACTTGGTATGGAAGTGTGACATGAGCTTAAACTGTTTGAAATCTGAATTAATGCCATTCTGATGATTCATACAGTAATAACAAGTATTAGTTTCAAGGAATACAGTTTCCATCGCTTTGTCTTTCAAGAATCCCATTGTTGGCCAGACAATCACTGTGTTCTGTAGTATACCATATGAATGAATGGATTCCACAGTTGAACAGACAACAATGACATAAATACATGTTTGTAGCTCCTGCAGTGTACAGACTGCCTTACAAACCTGTCCATTACAGGTGCTCGAATGCTACAGTGTGAGTACAGTGCTGTAATTTGTTTATGCTTATTATGTTTAAAGATAGGAACTGTTTGCCCCAGACAGTTTCAATCGTCTCAACCACTTGGTGTACATCTAGTCCTTCCCATAGTCTGTCTAAAATCCCTCTGTGCATGTATTCAAAACAATGGGCCCCCAATGGGCCACCTTGGGCCCCCTTGTACAGTATGCTCTGCAATATGGGCTACTCAAGTGTTCAAATTTGCTGTCAATCAAAAAGCAGAACCAATTGAGAATTTTACATTCCCCCAACCAGAAATGTAGCTTGGGGTGACGAGTGACTGCCTTTAATTCCAGTGAAATTTATATCATTTATTATTTTTATATATTTATTATTTATATTATTGATAAAAACACCTAAAAACAACAGATTAAAGTACAGTATGGCATACTTTATTTGTGACCTCTAAATCTTGGGTACTTTGTTAAATCCATGTTTGGCATTGCAGCAGCCAGTTGGTTAGAACAGATGTTAGACAAAACTGTACATTCCTCTTCAGGTATAGTCAACTAGCTGAGGTATTTTGATGGCCATGACAAGTCTTGTGTACTTTGTGTATTGTTAGCAGATCTCAGATTCCTCCTACTGTACCCTTTGCTCTGTTGCTTCTCTTCCTCAATGAAAAACTGCTATCAGAGGCAACGATTCATTGGTTGATACTTGATGCACTAACCTTCAAAACTTTCCCTAAGATTTTCCTCTCTCAGTTAAAAAACTCGTCAGTTTTCCACGTGAAGATAGAGGATCGATAATATACGTGCAGCTGATTAGGTGTATGCATATTGATAAAAGTGGCCAGAATGTCTGATTGTGTCTGTTGCATGTGGTAAGCACTGTCAGCATGCAGTATGTACATTGAAGCAGTGATCAGGATTTGTATCCTTCGGATTACTATGTATACTCTTTTTAACAGAAAGTAGAACTTGCCATTTGTTCAGTGTCATTTTACTTTACACTGTGATTCGCATGTTTAATTGTCCTAATGTACAGGCAGTCACTCATCACCCCAGACAGTTCCAGTTCTATCAACCACTTACAGTACTTGAAGGCCCTCCCACAGCTCATTTAAAACTGCTCCATGTGTAATAAAAACATTGTGTTTATTTGTACGCTGTGTATTGTGAGCTCCTCTTCATCCGTGAAGTTTGCTGTTAATCAAAGAGAAGGACCAATTGAGAAGTTTGTATACCCCTACCCAAAAATGGAGCTTGACTAGGCGTGATGAGTGTCTGCCTTAAAGGAGACTTCAGACCAGAACTGTGTACTAGTTTGGTTGCCAAACATTCTGCCACAATTTGGACTACAGAACTTAACCATAAACAATCACAATTTTTTGTAGTGGACAGGGTAATTTTCCCTGCCTCTTTCTGAAAATTATCATGGGTGTTTTGGCAAGTTTTTGCTTCAGATTGTGAATGTGTCATTTGCTCATCACGGTTCATTGTTATGTCATGATGAATTGTTTCTGTTTCAATGTAAGAAAAGTTCTGGAAACCGTTTGTCACAAACTTTAAGCTCACTGGTGTGTACCTCAAAGGTAAATATCATGGCCCTCATATATGCAACAATGCCCAAACTGCTTTTCTATCTGATACTATAACACTCCTGTTGTAACCCAAAATTGCTCTATCCTCTCGCGAATGAAGAAGACTACCGTACATGGAAGAAAAACCCTCTCACAGAGACGGTTGACAAATGTCGCGAGGGTGATGGCAAAGAGAAGTCTTCTTCTGAAGACATTTAACCGGCATTGGTCACTTTGGATACAATTTTTGGCAGACAGCTGGCCACTTATTTGAGTGGAAATGTCAAGTTGGTTTTTCAGTTCTCAGTAAACATGATCTCATTCAACAATAATTTAATGTAAATTCTTATTACAGCCTTGCAGTTCTAGATTGAACACAAATATGATGATGGATGTTGCCACATGGTTGACACATGTAGAGGTATGTACATTACAGTGTGTAGCATATACTGTATACATGTGTCTGTATTTGGCAGAGTGTACAGCTGCTGCTCTATAAATGCAAAGGTACAGTATATTCTAAGTAAAGATTATTTCTTGCAGAGCCATTGAACCATTGAAAACAAATACAGCCTTGCAAGGTCAAACCATCTTTTTATGTGATCCATATACTGTCACTGTACAGTTACTGTACATACTTCAGCTTTCAGTTTGTCTTCAGTGTAGCATGCAATGTAACAATGTTTGCAAACAACATTTACAAAGGCTATCAAAGCAAGCAGTTGACTGAAAATTAATTTCAAATGTGATAAACTGTTGTCTGCAATGTTGAATAAAAAAAAAAAGGCGAGCAGCAAATGAGCGAAAGGAAATTTTTCTATAAATTCGTTAATGGCTTTCAAAGGTGTAAGCGTTGCTCTTATACCAAGGTCCGTCAAGCCTTTTCAATGTGCATTTGATTTACAACCCCACATTGATTTCCAAATGTAATTACACTAATTACAGAAATGTTCTCGTAACTGCTGTAAACTTGGCAAACAAATTATATTCGAGCAATTACATAATGGGATACCATGGACAAGGGTAATTTTACCCAGCTGTGCAAAGCCAATACTGTAGGACCTAACAAAATCCTGTGAGAAACATAGTGATGACTGATTAGACTTTTGTCTCTGGAAATATTACCATTTTATTAAGAAATCTTCTGTTGCATCAGATGTAAATGGGAAACTACTTGCGCACAAGTTTTCCGCCTTTAACTCCGTTGTAAATCACATGTTCTAAATTACGTTTTATGTTCCCTACAAATACTGTCAAAGTGAAACTGTGCTACCAGTTTAGAAAACGGCAAGTCTTTGAATTATTCCAGCTCATATTATCAATCCCTCTGTCTAAAATGGAGTATTCCATTCTGAACTGAGAGTTGCCAAGGCGGTGTTGATTCTCAAGTCCGGTGACCACAAATGTTAGTCTATTTTGCCTTTAATTTCACAATTTGGTGAAACACTTGCATATGGTAGACTACAGTAAGTTTAAATTGGTGAAACATAACATTCTCTATGAACACCAGTATGGATGTTGCTTTGATCCTTCTACAATACATTAAGGACAATTTTAAGCCTTATTGATAAATTTGCAAAAGGTTTTGATAATCTGACCACTTATTGCTGCTGCTGTTTTGTTTTTTTTACCTCTCCATCCCCTTTAAATAACTGACCATCAAATCAGTTTGAGTAAATTGTTTTGTGATGGTGTTTGAGGTATTGCCTACAACTGGTTAACAAATTGTCTTCACAATCGATACAGTTATGTTTAATTAATACTGGTGTAACACTGTCAGGTTCCATACTGGGACCACTTTCTTTTAAGTCTGCATGTAGAGTGATATAAGACTGATGTCAAATCAAAAATAAAATTTGTTTTACTTGCTGTAGGTTTGTCTCCCCCCCAAAAAAAAAAAAAGGAAACTGAGTAGTAGTCTTTTTTTTTTTATTTTTCTAACATAAATTGGCATTACACAAAATTCACACTTTGAAAACGTGTATGAGTTCCGATAAAGGTGACCCACTCAACTGCATTTATTGATGGTCAAATTATAACTGTTTCATCTCATTCAAAGTTTCCTAGGAATCGCTAAGGAAAATTTAAATTGGAAGGAACATATAGCTCCAAGATGAGCAAAAAGGTGTTTACATCTCAATATGTTTTCAAGAGACAGGGAAATAGAATACACAGAATACACCACCATGGCTTGTAAAGAAAATAGCTTTAACCATTGTTAAACCATTCAGTCTCATCGATAAACATCTGTCATAGCTTCATCTCCTCAAAACATTATGCAGGTGATGAGTAACGGAAGATGCATTATTTGAATTTTGAAAAGTTTGGGTGAACAAATGCTTGTTGAGCAACAAATTGAAATAACTGAATTTCTATCTTTGAGAATCTTATTCCTTGAAAAGAAGGCTAAGTGTCCTTCCTTTCTTTGGATAATTTATCATTCTACATCCACAAATATTGGTTTTAAAACTATGATTGTTAGCTGTTAAACAAACACCGTACAGTATTTCCCCTTAAGTAATTCCAGATCAGGGATGCACTTTTTACTCTTAATTTTACTCTTCCGTTTTCGTTGCTCCATTTCATCTACAGTCTTCTTGTGTAGGATATAAACATTCATCACTGTCTACTTAATTATTTACTGAAGATTCAAAAGCAAAAACATCTGCAATGTAAGTCATGCAGGATAATGATCACACACCGCTTCTTTAACTTTATACAGTAAAAAAAATGTTTACTCTCATTAAGATCTGTAAATAGCAGCTTAGAGATTTTTCTTCTAAAATGTCACTAGTTATTCACTTCTTCCTTCAGCTTTCAACAAAACTCAGTACACAAGCTTTTGTTTTAAAGAATTTCTGTATCATCCTTGCTTCAGGACAAAACTCTTCCCAAGTACAAAGCATAGGTGTTTATTTCTGGAATTCTCTAAATAGCCCTGACTGTAGAGTGGTAGACATATTCAAAGGCAGGTTAACATATTTCCTTTCACTGGTTAATAAATTTAACTAAATATCCATTTTTTTTGGTTTGTGCCTTCATTCTGTTTAAGTTCTATCTTCCTGAACACTTCTTATTCTTGTTTTTGTTTTGTCCATGTTTTTAGAGGGACCAGACTAGACCAGAAAAGTTCAAACTTTTTTCTGGTTCCTCTACTCCCATCTTTTGATATGTTAATTTTCTAACTAGTATTATACATTTCTGTACAATTTGCATATATACAGGTATGTAAAGTTAATATAAACATATTATCAAATATAATGCATATTGCATAATGGGAAGGAGACTCTAGTCAGGTATTAGTCTAGATGGCGTCAGAGGCTACCGGCACTCTTGGCACAGATGATGAGAGTGCAGTTGTTGTTGTGTTGAGACAGGTATATGTGGTCGTTTGGAAGCCAGGAGTGTTGGAATTTCTGAATGGTGCATTCATGAGTACTGTAAGTGGTTGCTGTACTGTACATTATGGACAGGGTTTTCAAGTTACCATTACAGTAACCCTTCTGCTGATGTTTGGAAGTCAGCTGACTACGGTGTGAGGAATCTCGTTCCAAAATTAGGTAACCTTTAGAGGTGCTTTTAGTGGACGAGAATGATTCACAGCAGAATACAGTAACAATGATCACCCATTTCAATCAGTGGCAGATCCAGGTGGGAGGGGGGGTGCATGTGCATCGTGCAACGTTTCCAAACATTTAACATTAAATTACAGACGTCTCACTTGTCGCTCAAGCTTTATGGAAGAGAAATTTGTACGCCATATTGAGAGCACACTGTCTTACGTAAGTTTGTTAGACAGAAGACACTACCACAATGGGTGAATCTAGTGCAGCCCTCAAACAAAAATCCTGGATCTCCCCGCAATTTCAATGTATTGTGCAATTCGTTCATACAGTAGGTCAGCTGTTAAACATTCGCATGGTGTTCGCTACCTGTCTTTTCAGTTTTTTTTTTTGAACAAAAAGAGGGAGTACTCTTGGCTGGTGCATAGTGCGTACCTGTTCCATTGGGCAGGGCATGTTTTTTCTTTGTAATTATGACCAGAGTATTTGTACGGACTTTCAACAAAATTAGCCCAAAAACTTGAATGAACTAAAAGTTTGTCAATATAGAAATTTTGTGAAGGAAGTGAAAACTGTTGTAAAATTTGTGAGTCATTCGACCAAATGTTTTGTGCCATTACCTTTAGTGGTTGCATGTTCCAGTGTATTGTTCAAACAGCTTCTGAGAGGTTGACTTTTTGTTGAATATTTGATTTGAAATGGCTATTAAAAGAGAATTAGAGAGCTCTACATTATTAAGCACTGTTTTAAGTGGTTGTAAGTTGCATGTCTGCCATATTTCTATCTGCTGCTCAGGATTTTAACCTAATTGCACATCTTGACATTGTTGAAATCGATGGCTGAACAAAAGACCAAATAGTCTGACCAGCTAGGCCACTTGAAGGTTGTGGAGCATTCAACAGTTCCAGAGTGATTTCTTGTACAGAAAGTGATATCAATATTTCAGCTTCACTGATAGATGTACGGTGCTGTCAATTATCAACATAACTTTATAATCTGGCACTTAATGTACTAGTTTGTCATTAATTACTGCTAGAGAGGTACTGTATAAATTTGGCTCTTTAGCAGCTGGTATATGGACAGGTAACTTAAGAAGTTAGTGTTCTAACTGTGACTTGCCTTCAAAATTAAGGGTTCTTTAAAAATGCTTTGGTAGAAAGGCAGGGGATATTTTGTTAATACAGTGAGACCTATAAAAATGGGTTAAATCATGAATGATTGATAAGGGTACATGTTTAGTTTTAATAAGTGAATATTTTACTTTTAATTATCACATGAGGTAATCTTAAATATTTGTTTAGACGTGACTTGGATGGGGCTAATTAAAATTGGTCATTAACTATTATGTTGCCAGGAATTTTTTAGACAGTGCGTGTATGCCGAACATGTTCATGTGGGTAAAGACTGCAAGTACAGTGTAAGGATTACCATGAACAAAGCTTTGTGCATATGGAATTGAATGTTTGGTACTGTAGTTTTATCGTTCTTCTTGGACAGGCTTCTTCCAACATTACAACTGAAGTGCAAAATAGTAAGACTTAAAGAAAGCATGGACATTACTTGGCCCAGATGAAAAACTTTGACTTCAAAATTATCAGTGTCCACTCAGTATTCATGTTCAGTACATGGTGAGAAAAAAACTTACGATACCAATTGATGCGGAGATGTACTTCAGAGAATGTTAAAATTGATCCTTTCCCTTGATACAAATCAGCAATTGTTGAAACAAAATTGTGCATCCAGTTTGAATTTTATGAAACTCATGTGATCTGTTAATTGCATGTATTGTAATTGCGCTTAGTAGTGTACAGTACCTACCAAGCTTTCGCTGTACATCAGAGTTTGTGTGGTTAAATTCACCCATTAAAAAAAAACAAAAAAAAACAGTCATTGATTATTTGGTATCAATAAATAAATTTTGGAATTCATGAAGCAACATATTTATAGTAGGACCTTGTTGAAATGCAAAAGAGACGTCTAAGATTGTGCTGTCGATATTCCTCTATAGTTTTCCAGGTGTGCAAATGGGCAGAAAGATGTCATGCAAACCCAAAGTGCATTGTGGGTTGGTTACCTGGGTAACCGAAAGTAGGTAGACTAAGTGTTTATTGTGATGTGATGTATTTTGCTTTGCATGTAAGTGTAGCATTATCTATTTACTATAGCTACAGGCATGGAAACTGAACGAACAAACATGTGAAACCATTTGTCTGTATACCTGTGCTTGGTTTAGTTGCTTGACCCAAGTTCACTGAATGAAAGAAATTAGTCAGACTCTATGAATAATGCGTGTGCTATGCTAAAATAAAAAAAATTGATAAATTAGTCGATAAGGAATCAATGAAGAAGCAAGCAGGGACGTTCTAGTTGATTTGAGGGTAGCAGAGGACACCAAACATGTCACAAACTGTAAGTATCCTAATATATCTTTTGCCCAATTGACAGAAATCATGTTTGTTTACCTTGAAGAAAAGATTGTCTTCCTCAATTAGCATTAACTATGGGGGGGGGGGGGATGTTGATTATTGGAGGTGTTAAGTGTGGGAGTTGTTTAATAGCTGTTTGAAGGGGAGGAAGAAGTGCAAGTATAGACAGCATAAAGTACACTTCCATCAGAGACCACCCACAGATCAATTCTACTTGGAAGTGAATTCTTCCATAAATTGATGTCAAATGGTTGCTTATTTCTTGAAAAGAAGGCCATTGTCCTTCTTTATTTTGAATAAACATCATTGTATGTCCACAAACATTGGTTCGAAAAACATGGTTGTTTACTGTAAAAAATTGCCTTATTTCCCTTTAAAACAGTTCCTCATCACCCTACCCCCCAACCATTACAATTCCCCATGAAAGGGTTAATCAAAATGAAGCCATAGCCATGGAATTTGGAAAGAACTGATGTACTGCAGTTATCCAGAATTGATTATTTTTAGTTGCTTCATATCTTGTGTCATGTTCCCATTGTATCAATGTAGATGATGTAAACATTTATGTATTTGAAAATTATTTTGTTTATTTTGGCATACTTTACTTTGTCATTCATCCCATCAAAGATTATGTGAAAGTCACGTGTAGAGACAAAAAATAAATAATTGAAGAGATACTCAAGAACAAGTCAAGTTGGGTTTGTGAGGGGACATGTAGAGCGATTTAACCATTAGTCTTAACCATTGTGACTTTTCTCCCTGATTCTCATCCTGTTTTAGTTTCATGGTTTTGTCACTGCAGTCTCTGCACTTTAACCTAAGAGAGGCCACTCGACTTCAAGTCGTACATCACTTTTGAAGCACTTTTATGAAAATTCAGGAAACAGGAAAATTCAGGAAAGTGTGTTGTAGGTCTACATTATCAACAAACAAACAAGAACTGTTAATTTGTGATTTCCCATCAAATCCTGTTACTTGATCTTCCTAGGAGAATTTGTGTACAACACAAGGAAACTTCTCTACGAGGCGACGTTTGTCAGTTCCCACGTTTGTCATTTCAAAAAGTTATCGCCGTTCACTCCAGCCTCTCTCAGTGTCTGAATCTCTCTGGATCCCATCTGCCCGTGACTCAGGGAGGAAAGAGGAGAGAAGCTTGACAGGAAAGTCTCATTTCCCCCCCAAACCGAGTAATCTTAGGTTATTTGTGGGCAGACGAAGGATGGTACAGAGCTTTCTGTGCAGTGTTGGCACACTGTACCTTTGCAAAAGTTGTGTGTGTTGTTCATCATCGCAAACTTGCATTTTGACGGATTGTGTTGAAAAGA
The DNA here is from genome assembly GCA_021234535.1 of Stichopus chloronotus. Lineage (NCBI taxonomy): Eukaryota > Metazoa > Echinodermata > Holothuroidea > Aspidochirotida > Stichopodidae > Stichopus > Stichopus chloronotus. The sequence continues at coordinate 9,583,104 of CM037835.1, forward strand.
GACACAGTATCTCAAATATCTGGTGTTTTCTCAAGTTTATATCATTCTTCCTTAAATCTCAGTGTTTCCTTTCTGCTAGCAGAATGCATTGGATGTTGAAGAGATTGTGAAATGTTCTAGGAACCATAGTAATAGTCAAGAAAGGAAACCAACGGGTGGCATGAAATTGTAACTTTGTATTAGGTCTCGGGGAAAAACTAGACACCTCAGACAGCAAAGGAGTTATCCAACAATTTTTCATCACTTTCTCTTTTGTCTGATATTTGCAAAAAACCAATATTCTTTTCTGTAAAAACAAGAAACTTTGATTACTAAGGACAAGCGGAAATGCCCTTTACAATGGTAAGTCATGTTCTTACGGCGGAACTTGATAGAATATCTGTTTTAAAGGATAGTAAATTTTGCTTTGTCAGCTGTTTCTTATTTATTGTATTTCAGAGATGTTTTTGTTTCCTGTCAGTCTTATCTTGTAAGTCTTTGTTGTGTGGGTGTATAATGTTGAACTACAGTACTGTAGATTCCTTCACAGTTGTGCTAGGAACGGCTGGCTCAGTTGATTTAAAACCTTTCAAGAAGGTATCTACAAAAAAAGAAAAAAAAGAACAGAAACAAAAAATAAGCTGTTGTAAAAATTCTATAATAGTTTGAACAACAATGGTTTTAGTCAATGTCTAATGTCTGTCTAAGTTGGTGTACCATACAGTAGACTGTGTAGTAGACTGTACATAGTAGACTGTAGTGGACATGCAGTAGACTGTACAGTACTGTATAGTACATTGATTTTATGCAGAGAGAAGTACTGTAGAACTCTGTATCATGTATTGACCTACACCCTAAAATCATCTAGTTCGCAGTGGAATTGTACAGCACTCGGTGTAATGTTTTTAAATACCTAAGTAGGGTAGCAACAGTATGTCGTTTACGTAGAAACACTAACAGATTATGTGGTTCATGGCTTTTTGTGTCCAGCATGCTGTACAGTACAAATGAAAATCTTGCCCTTTGGATTGTGATATCACTAAAACAGCTCTTTTAGTTTGTAGTGTAGTATGGGGTTTGGTTAAAAGTTTGACCTGCTGTCTTGAAGTGGGGGAAAACAACAGGAATAAAATAACAAAAAGAAAAAAATGGAAACTTAACACTCATAGTCACAAATTAAAAGCCTCTCCCTTAATAGGAAAGGGTATGCAATCAGCTCCCTACAAGTACTGTAATAACAAAAGGGGAAGGATAATGAAACTAGGTAAAAGGTCATTGGATTTGTCTGAAAATTTATACATGTTGTCTGACACAGATTGCTTCTTTTCTTGTCAAGATGTGTGATTATTTTCATTACCCCCCAAATGTATAATATAAATGGTACTTGAACTTGAGATGGTGTATGCAAGTGTAGAGCCACTCATAGCAAAAGCCTTCTTCTCATCCAACCATTTCCAAGGAAGAGTCCCTATTTTGCATTCTGAAGGGAATATGACATTCTCACATATTGTCAAGTTAATTTTCAGCTCTGTAGTGGTCATGGGCCTAGAATGACCATGGTTTTTTGCTGTATGGTACATATTCAAACCAAACTTTTGACGTATGTATGAACAATTTTTCATCAGAATAGCATGTTTACACAGTACCACACTCTACAGTAGCTAGCATCCATCAAAATCTTGCAATTTCACTCCATTGCAAGTAGAGCTGCATTTGTGTTTGCTATTTTAACAGTTTCAGTGTTTCAAGATCACAGTGCAATTGTTCTCTGGGGATGGGACTTTGCTTTATTTATATGATCCCTTGCAATCGTGTGCAATTTATTTGAAGAATCGGTGATAATTTCCCTGTTCTGTTACTGTACACTGTAGTAGTGCTGATAGTTGACCTCTGTTTCTGTATAGTCTGTACTCCCCTACTGTAGTTCCTGTTGGGATTGCTGTGAGTAATTGGCATGTGGTGGCCTCAACACATACTGTACAGCTGCAGTAATTGACGAAAATGCTTCCTGGGAAAATTTCATGTTATTCCTTGAACAGGAATGGGTCTTAAACACTGAAACTTCAAAATAGAGCATACAGTACAATACACAGTAGTTCTAACTTCAGTGGAATACGTACTGCTGAGAAGTTGAGAGCAAAATACCGATTGGCCATAAAAGATGGATACACAAATGTGTTCAATGGTAGATCAATGACCACAACTCTGTACAAAAATCAAATCATGATGTGTGATACTGTCTGCCATGAAGCTGCATCTATGTTGTAGTAGAGATATTACAGTTTGTGTTTTTGAAAATCATGATTATTATCACTCTCTGTGTGTTCTCCTAATCACTGACCAGTACTAGGCTATGACTATCAGCCCTACCGTATGTACATACTGTTCATAAAAACCTGTACTGTATGTTCATGGCTTGTGTGAAGTGTGTTATTCAATATCTTGAATCCAGGGTTCATCAGACCAGTATGTTTCTACTGTAGTGTACTTTAAAAACCGATAGTGTGGATTCATTAAAAAATGACCTTTCAATATTTCTGGTACATTACCCTCATCATGTCATTACTGTAACTAGATAGAAGTGCCACAAAGTGACCAGTTTTCTCGTTGTCTTCCCAACTTTGCTGAATCCAGCAAAAATGACCTCTCGTCACTTGCTGAATTCACATTCCCCATTCCAAGAGCAGAGACTCCGTGATACGAGAAGCTTCAGTAATGCAGTGCGTTGGCATAGATGGGTAAGTAATGCATCCCCATGTGATTGCTGCATGCTACAGTACCTGATACTGTAGCTTTTGTGCATTTTTACTGCATGACTTGTGATTGCCTGGTCTGTAGCTTAGGTAAAGTGATGACGTGAGTTTGAAGAAACTAAAAACTGTAGTCATTTTGCTTCATCTTACAATGTTTTTTTTTTCTCTAGTCATGAATATCTCACTGGTGCTCTGCAAAGCGGACTTAAACGAGTGTATTTAATAACCGAAAATGATGCTGGCAGTTTCTTAAACTAACATTAATTTCTTAAATGGTGAAACATTGAACTACTATTTTTAAAGTAAGATTCCCTATTATGAACCTGCCTACGATATTATCCTGCTCACTCAGTCATCTCGTGTGTTGTTCTGCACTGGGAAAAAATCTGTGATTTGTTCTGTATTCTCTCCACTTTTGTGCTCTTCCTGTCCTATATGTTGAGGAGAACCCAATCCTTTAGTCAGGACTCTTACAGTATCAAGTCCTATGCAGGGAACTTGTTGCTTCCATATTTGAAGAAACGAACTAACGAAAGGCAGAAACGTTGCAACTGATCAAGTTTAGTTCAGTGTACAAACATACTACGGCACTACTATGGATGAAATAGTACTATGTGTACCTTGGGTATGAGACACAGTTTCTTATACGACAAGTGTGTGCTCCTGCTGTTTGCTTACATTTTGTGATGTACGACCATGATCAGCTCTTTTATGCTAGTTTACAGGCATTAGTACATTTTTATTACCCTGTTCAAGCAGTGTTCATCATTAGTCAGAAGAATTTTTTTCTGCAGCACATTTCAGATTTCCCCAATGTTTGGTTGATATTTCTGCTCAAACTCAAAGACTTTGGATGGGAGTGACAGTTTTAAACCTCATTCTTATTCCCTAATATTTATATACTTGGTCCACTCACATGAATTACAATAATGTTGGACATGAATTTTGTATGTTTGCTGTTTCTTCAAACTCATACCATTACTTTAAGCATACCAGTGTTTTCACTGGTACATCTTTCCCAGGACCCCTACAGTAGGTTTAATTAAGTGGTGCCCAATCCCATCATCACTTAATTGCTAGCCAGCATGTTTGGCATAATGACTTCATCATCTTTTCACCCATTATTCAATATAAATTTTGTGACCTTTTGCTCATGTGCCCCCCTCCCAGCTCCTGCTAGGGGACTTGGTCCCCTGCCCTCCAGCCTTGCTGCCGCTGAAGCATACAAACATACTGCATCGTAATAAGTTTGTCCAATGGATCAAAATTATTTTTAGATTCCATTTTGTCTGATGGTGACATGAAGTGCTGCTTGCCTCATTCATCTAACCTGCATGTTACTGGCAACTTATGTTATTAAAAGTTATTAATGCATACCATGTTACAGAAAGAAAAATGTAATATGTGCATTATCAGTGTACAATTGTTTCACCCCATATACATGCCGCTGGAATTGAATATGCTCGTTCATGTGAAAGTTCCCTGTAAAGTGCTGTAGTTGTTTTGTTAAATCTATCGTATTATAATATATTGCATTCATAGTATGCCAAACAAATCTTAAAGTCTGTTTCTCACACAAGAAGAGTATCATGTGTGTTCTTGTGCTTGGCTTGTGTACAGTAAATTACATCACGTTACTAATCTGCATACTGTATGCCTGCTAGATCTCTGAAATAAGTGAATGCCTGATTGGAAAAATTAAGCTGCATCAAGCTTTTCAGTTCTAGTTTCATAAATGAATGCATGACTGTAATTTTGACCACCTCTCCTGAAGGTCAGACATTTTCTTTTCAGGTTTTTTGCTTTGAGTGTCTAAATTTCTCCAATTTCTACTCCCTCTGCTCTTGCACCCTCTCTTTTGAGTTTAAAGCGGGAAAATGATCATTTTCCAATATTAGTTTACTGATAAAAATGAGAACATGGTAACCATTGGTCATACCTTTGTACATACCCATTCCAGAGGATGCTATAAATGTAAACCTGTAAATATATATTATAATTACAGTATATGCACCGTAAAATTCAAGTAAAATCATAAGTCTCCTCAATGTTCAGTGATTTAATTTCCTTCGCTGAAACTGGAGGGATTTTAGGAACATCACCTTGCTGAAATCCCCCTCTCCTCCCCCCATAAAAGAAAAAAGACAGATGGGCCCCAAAAATATGAGAAAGATTCAAAGACTAGGATTTTGTGGATAATGATTTCTTGATAAAAAGTGAGAAGATACCACATTGATGAGAAAATTCTCTGTATGTGGTATGTTATGTTACATGAAAGCTCATTTTGCTCACAGTTGCTCTAAATGGACGGTGACTGGTGGGGTCAAAATTACGAGGAATTTGTAGCCTGCTCTCAGTGCTCATGCTTGCCACAGTGTTCTGTATTGAAAAAGCCAGTTTAATCGTCCAGTTTAGGGATAGTTTGTGCCTTGAAGCGGACAGGTCAGCATTGCCCGTGACAAATATCATTTGCCAGACACGCCAAGGTACAGTAAGCCTAGGAAGTGTAGAGATCTCTCTCCTCCATATTCTTTGCATGCTACTGCAAAATGGTAGCACTTTTTGAGCAAATCACTCAACGTAACTGGCTCGAACGGTCATGTTGTGAAGCACAGTACTGTTGACATGAGAATATAAGTGTTTGATGGATTAAAGCAGTTGAATGACAGAGTATTACCATTGCCTAGCTGTTACCACTTGTGCAATTACTGTCCCAATGCCTGTTAACCCTCTCACAGCCACTTACGTAATATTACGTATCCTGAAATGTTTCAGTTTACAGCCAGGTATGTAGTATTATATACAGTAAAATTTGGATGTTTCACTTTGTGTAGTTGGCTTAAAAGTAAAGGACTCAGGCTTTGAAAGGGTTAATGCAATTTATCACGAATGTTTGCTCCTTGTGTTGAAAACTTTGAGACTAGCCCACCTCTGAGGCTCTAACCCATATTTGTGTGGGCACTTGCTTAAGTTGCATAGCACAGAATTCGACTGCTCACTTTGATTTTTATGGGTGGTAGTAAAGGGTACATATTTGATACCACCTATGAAGATAAGTGATGTTACGACAGATATAATAAGAATGCACTTATTGCAGTGCAGTCAGCTGAATTAAACTACAGCAGGAGATGGGTAGTTATTAAGGGAATTCTTGTGGTAAGTTTAGAGTTACAATGCTTTGCATAAGAGATTGTCTACAGAGATACTTGAGATGTGAGTTTTTCAGAGGCCTGGACATTTTACATAGTGGATATGGGTGTTCAAATTTGGGTCAAACCCACAAAATGTAGGTCACTTGTTAGGATATGATGTGAGTTGATCAACATGTATTATTTTCTCCCAAAGCCAAAGGTGGGCGTACACGTATACTTGACTACAGAATGAATTAATTTGTTTGTGCGTTGTTGCACACTTCTGGTGACTTCCTATTTTCTGGTCTACCCTATTCATTTATCTGAAGTGCCTTATTTACAAATGCTTTTCATTGTCATTATTTGTGACAATTCACTTGTCATTTTGCTTTCAGCCATGCTTGGTTGAAAGTTGTTTGAAACCAATACAAGTCTTGTGACTGCTTGAAACCATGGCATATCACACATCAGTTTGTTCAGTAGCAAATTAAAGGAATACTCCACAACAAGAAAACTTAATATTTTTTTGTCATTCTTTCAGTTAAACATGTAAATGATGTTGCCAGTAGGAACTTCCTTAGTTACAAAATACTGCTATAAAACATGGACTTCAGTGCGAACATAGCTACCTGTAGAGTAGAACCGACAGTTGCTGTTCTGCCTTTTTTGCATTCTACATGTTGGTAGCAAGGTCTTACAATGCTAAATCTTGACAGTTAAACTCGTAAGAAAACCTCATGAATATTCACAGTCAGTAAGATACATTTTGTAGTTGAATGCATGGAGGTAAAGAAGAGACCAGTGAGTTGAGGTGGGAAGAGACCTACTAACACTCTAAGTCCCACCAGATCAAGTAAGGATTAGCTGTCATGTATTTGGCCCAAAGGTATCTCTTTCCTTTATGTCCTGCTTCTAGTTTAATATTATTCACAGACCAAACATCATTTAAGTCAAGTAATCCTTTCACAATTAGCTCACCCAGTACAATGCTTTGAAACATAGGGCTCCGTGGTGATTCTGAGGATATGTCCAAGTAAAGAGATCAGAATGATAATACAACCCATAAAGTGAAATAAACATCAATAGCAATGTACAAACCAGATTTGTTGGTATGCCACAACTGACTGATTTCTAGCAAGAGGCTTGTACTTTATATTCATTTTCCAAATTGATTGAGGTGGAAATAGAATGGTGACTTTCATACAAGCATAGTTTTATCTTTTCAGGAGACGTTAGAAGCCAGTGCTTGAGCATTTATGTAGGACATTGCATGTATAAAGTACTGTAAGCCCTGCTTTTGGCAGTGTGCTTGCTGAAGGAAATTTCATTTTAACTAATGGTTATAGCTGTGGTATGAGGCCTGTCATTGGGCTTGTATGTATACATTAAACTTTGGGAATGAACTTGTTATTATTAGGGAAATTCCCAATTACCACGGGCTCAGTGTGCTGTCTTGTTGGGATCAAGGTGCATTATCTCTGAGCAAAGGAGATTGGCGACCTGATGCTTCAGGAGGTCATCTGCAAATGCAGGGAGCTGCCACTTGGTCCAAGTGCCAGTCCAATTATAGATAATTGAAAATGTTACAGGGTACTTCATATATGTAGCACACTTCTTGTTGCTTTTCAAGTTGCTCATTTCTGTTTGGTCTGCACATGTTCAGAAGAATGCTGAGCAAAATAGTAGCCATCTCTATCCAAAACATTTACTATCCTGGAGATACAGTTCTGAGTTGATTCATTGTTGCATTGTGCCAACGTAGTAAGTTGGCATCGGTAAACTTGACCAAGTGGTACATAAAATGTCATATGCCATGCACAGACTCTATTATAATCTTTCCCCTTCTTTCATTTTCCTCCTTTTTTCTTTCTACCTCTTTTTAGAATTTAGACTCCTTTTTTTATCCTCAACGAAATTTGCAAAAAAAGCTGATCAAATGATAAGAATCTACCTAAAATCTGGAACATTTTCTAGTTATTAATGTTTTGCACTTTTCATCAATCGCATTGTGTACAGGCAATGTTCAGACAAAAATCTCTTGCCATCCACAGGCAACGGTCAGGTCTCATGCAGGTCTATGGATCAGAAGGGCTGTACAACCTTATACACATCTGTGCATTATACTCCCTCTTAAACTTACATGTGGTAGTGAATGTGATTTTCATATGAAAACAAAGTGCGTAATTTGCAAGGGATGGTACATAGTACGTGCAATATTCATGGAATCAAAATGACCTGCACACACTATTTGCTGAGAATGAAGGATGCTGTACACTGCATGCCTTGTACATGCACTGCGTAACAGTGCCAAGTCTGTGTAAGGCAGTTTGGATTGGGTCTAATATGCAGCCTGCATATGCATTATGCATGCAGTATTGTAGGTACAGTGATCTACAGCACTATGTCAAGAAGGAAGTTATTACTGCCTGTCAGCTGAAATGCATGAGGCACCTACATATAGGAGGCTGTGCAGTTTACACTGTGCTGTAGATTGCATTGTTACTGAATAAACAGTTGGATGACTCTAGAAAATAAATAGAATTTGTGCAATGACAAAACTCTTGTATAAGTGGTGACTACATCTGACATTGTCATGCAATTCAAAATTATGTCCCAATTTGTTACTTTAGATGCAGCTGAGAAGCAACTACTTTTTGCAAATAAAATCTTGGTGCATGCATTGTTTTTGGCACTTAGGTAACTGGCAAGTGAATTGTACAAAGTTTTGGGCCTATTTTCTTCCAGTACAAGCTTGGTAGTACAGCTGCTCAGGGAGGATGGATCCAGGCTGTCACATTTCACTAAGAAGACCAAGTAGTGCATAAATGTACTCAATGACATTCAAATAGTGGACAGTAGTCTGTGTAATTTAAAGTGAAAATTAGTGATTTCTGTTATAACTAAAGTGGTTCTCTATACCGTACTCAAAATGCAGTGGCCAAGTCATTAATGTTGTTTTTCAGCAAAACTAGTGTAGTACTACTCCAAGACTTAATTATCTCTGTACCATTTTGTCACTTCAATTCACCTTCAATTTTTGGTTGTGGTAATTTTTACCTTTGCAATTATGCAGGCATGTGGGTGTACTGTATGTTTGTGACACCTACCTGTGCCTTGTCTAACTATGCATTAGTGTGAACAAGGGGTAAGAATATGTCTATGACGGAATACACAATATCTGAAGATGGGAAGCCTGGAAAAATCTTATATTAAGTGTGTAGGTCTACCATATAAACTCAATTGGTTTTGGTGGAGGTCAAAGATCATTTGGTGTCACTAGGGGTCAGATATTAAAAAACTTGTATTTAAAACACAATATCTCTAGTTCTAAGGGAAGCCTGGATAGATATTTTGTAACTTAGTCTTTAGCCTGTAGGTGTACCACATCAAGGTCAAGAACCTGATCATTTTTGGTAAAGGTCAAAGGACATTTGGAGTCAACAGCTTTGAAATTTTGAAGGCCTTGTATACACAATCTGTCAGGATAGGAAGCTTAGACAAATGTATGTGCTGTGCATGCATACCATATTGAGTACGAGAACCTTATTGTCTTTTTGTGGAGGTCAAATGTCATTTGGGAAACTTGGGCAGGTCTCAGATTTGTTATGTAGACATATACTGATCTACCATATTGAGTACAAATGCCTATTGCATTTGGTGGAGGCCATTTTGGTAAACAAGGATAAATTTGCGACATTCTTAAAATTCTTGGGATGTCAAGACAGGAAGTGTGGACTTACAGTACCTTTCCTTTAGTATGCCGGTGTACTTGATGATCACTTATGATTCCTACTATATCACTCATCATCGTAGGTCAGTCTTTGTGTTTATGCAGTGGTTGCATTATCTCAGTTGTTGATGTGATAAATTACCGCATTACAAAAGGCAAACATATTACACATCCTCGCCTCATGAAATACGCCAGATTCTTAAGAAAATATTCAAAATGGAATCATTGAAACCACAATGCATTTGTGCATTTTGGTTTTGTAGTTTTTGTTCAGTTTAGTGGGAAAACTGACAAGCTTTTGGCAAAGTATTCATACAAACTACCTTCAACATGTTGGTAACATTGTGCATGGGCTTTATTTAAATGAGATCAAAGTGCTCTCACTGAAGTCGTAGGATTTTGATCATAAATAACTGTGTCTACTTCCTTCACTGTACTTCCGTGCTTGCTTAGTACAGATCATCCTTCAAAGAATTTTATCAAAACCTTCAATCACATCAACAGAGATATGGTACTAATTTTCCAAATTTTTTGACCATTGTGTGCTGTTCTCTACTTGCAAGAAATAGTGCTTAGTTACAGTAAGACCCATACATACATCTAATTACTGTCATAGGCAGGTTTGTCATTACAAAATCTCAGTCTTTACCTTGATTTAGCTTGAGAACCAACTACATGTTTGCCAGTTTAACGTCACTCATCAGCGTTGATTGAAGAATAACCACACACCCTGTAAGCAGTCAAAAATGCTAAAAACATTTATTACAAACTTATTTGAGACATCTGAAATGGTAGATTTCCTGATGTTTATAATTAGCTTTAACACACTCCTCATATATTTTAGTTATCAAGTCAGAAAATAAACACATACACACACAAATGTATACAAGTTGATGTTACATATGGAGTGAGGACTTCATTGAATTTTCCGTTGCTGTTGCTTCCTAAACCCTAACCCACCCCATTGTTGTTTTTCCTAGGACTCCAGAAATTCTCTCTTTGAGGATCTAAAATTCTTTTGTTCACATCCTCAGAAACCACTACAATACAAGGCACACACACATACACTTGTCCAATTCCCTGTACAATTGTACTACTGTAACACTGACATAGTGTGATCTTCATCTGCTTGCCGGATGAGCTACATGATTTTTTGTACAAAACAAGTATGCTATCTTTTACATCCGGCTTCTTGCACTCTCTTGAGCAGGCTGCATATTGTTTCATAATAACTGCTTCCTTACACACTGTGGGGAGTTTAATTGTTGAATTGTTAGAGATGAAAATGAAAAGAAATTAATGCCTCACTCATAAATAATAAAATCAGGTAGGGTCACAGTCATGGGGAAGTTTACGACCTATCTGAGAGTTTGCTGCTACCATCTTTGTTCATTCACTGTTGTGGCTGTCTCCTGTTTGTGCAACATGTGTTGTATCTGCTGGTTAGGTCTATAAAGCTCGCATGTGGTACAGTATGTCAGTCATGCAAGCTAACCATGATGAAACCACCACCAGCCAATATGAATGTGTAGGCAGTACATGTCCTGAGTTCTAGATACCTTTCATGCACAGTGCTTCCCACTTGTTCAGTTGGGCTCATACTTTATCGCCAAAGTTGAAAGCACTGGTGCATCTTCCCAATTTCGAGAAGAAAATTTTGTTTGCTATAGCCAGAAACAACCTTTGGTTACTACAACCACTGAAGGTTGAGCTGCAGAAGATACATGATCCACATTAGGTGTATTCCCCACAACTCACTGGTGTGGGTATTCATGAGTTACTACACTTACCCCTTGCTTACACTAATGCAGACACATGCTCGAACCCCTCCCACTGGGGGCCAAAGGCATCCTCTCGCAGGAGTTCTGAGTACCGACAAGAAAGCCCAGTCCGAGTCTGTGGGACCCTGAGCTGGGCTATCGGCTCCATCGAGGGTCCAAGCCCCCAGAACTCTCCACCCTTCAGGACGATTGTGTTGGGCCGTCCCAAGGAACGGCCCCTTCGACTGCGTCCTGGGGAGGGCTGGGCACCTTCAGAGCTCGTTCAACAAAAAAAAAAAAAAAAATTCTTAAGCTATGACAAAATATGAAAGGGGGGTGAACCTTAAGGGAAAAACTACACAAATACTCGGGTAAAGCTCGGCAGAACACGGTAATTCACAGCGCGTACTCCCTCACCTCATATAACCTATGCATGACCATATTGACCATGGTCTAACATCTGGCAATTTTGTGTGTGTGTGTGTGTATCTGGTCACCGCCTTTCCGTAATTGCCAGCCTTTATGGTCTGACTGCGAAGTTCAAAGGAGTTTTGGGGAAACAAAGCTAGCAAAATACGTGAAAGCAACAAGTGAAACTCGTTCTTAACGAGAGAAACAACAAAAACCTTGAATGAGGAGGAACTCTTAACTAAATAATGATGTAAACATGTGAACAATTACACATCAACAAAATTTAGTGAAATAGGCACCAATGCACGTAATAGCATGATAGGCTATCAGTCCTAGGCTTATGCGTGAAAGAAAATTCTAACTCAAGAAGCTCAAAAAGGCAAGTAGAATTAGCAAGAATTGAATAAGAACCCAGAATAAACATTATACTGTAAGGAAACACAAGAATATACTCATGATTTTATTTTCAGGGTCGCTCCAAGCAAAATCGGGAACTTTGAAGGAAACCATGCATGAAGCAGAAGAGCGAAAATCTAACAAGGAAGAGCTAGAGCATAAAGGGCGCCTTGCAAGAATATTTTTGAGCGTGTGTCTTAGCTTATCTGACTATTCATTAGAGTAAGCAAGGATATGTCAATAATGTGAAACCTAGAACTTTTTGTGATATCTTTTGAAAATTCAACAAACAATATACACTGGCATTTAATTTGCTTTCTTTTTACATGTAACACCCCTTAGAGTCTGAGTTTTCTGACCAGATAAACTTTAATGTTACTGTATACATAATTTAAGTACATGTAACATGAAAAACACCTTTTGGAGTATTGACCAAATTATGTTTAGAATAGCCACAATTTCATCCAAATCCATCAAACATTGACCATTTTACAAACAAATTTCTGTTTTACAGTTGCTCAGAGGAGCGAGGAATAATTGAAATTTTTCGTAAATCATATTAATGGCAAACCCTAACAGTAAAAATTCAACATTTTAAATCATTCGAATCTCACAATTTACAGCAAATTGTCTCTTTAAACTCACTCAGAACATTGGGAACACATGATCCAAGAGTATGGCCCAATATAATCGTTCCAAGTTAGATAGATCGCACAAATATTTGATCCAAACGAAGGTTGCACATCTCAACACACTTGCGAAAATTTTCCCTCTTGATCGTCGAAGAAAAGGTCAAAAATATCCACAATGGAAATCGTGAACGTTATCATACTTCACATTCACAAAGGTAATTGAGTTTTCCACATGAAAATGACAAAAATGATAACAGAGGTGCCGTGATGCACTTCTGTGACAAGTTTTAAAATCTTTTTCTGGTTGATAGGCCTACACTGTTTCTTTTCTACTCCATATATGTACTGTATACGTACTACTGATACGTAGGCCCACACGCAAGACATATGCTACCCACAATGCAATACTGTAAACTAGTTTGGACTTGTTCGGATTTCGACATCGTGTGACGTCATTACATGTTATTATCATATGACGAAAGAAGAGTTAGCGTGGTTTGTATAGAGCAACCAACTGCGAAGGCAAGTGAAAGTGATGGGAGTTGTTTAGTATGTAAATATCACTAAAATGTCTTTCGAACAAGGGGAGATTATAACCGTATATGGAAACAAGTTTCATGATTGACATGGAGTAGCTTTGGAGATTGACGGAGTGGTGATGTGTTTCCCTGACATGTTTTACTGAAGGTTGTTTGAAGGCGTGGTCAAAAGCTAAAATCATCGATATCTCTGCCGGATGATAGTGTATGGTTGCAAACTTTGGAAGGGGAGTTGGGGAATGTACAGAGTATGTGCTGTGAAAACATTAGCGTGATCAAATGCACAGGGCCGAAGATATCATCGTTTGAAAATTTGACCGCGCAATTGCGTAAGCTGGGCAACCGTAGCATTTTCAAGGTCACTTTTCAAATAGAACTGTGTGAAGGGTCGTAGTTAATTGCATAGCAACCAGGTGACTGACAATGGGGCTGGTGTCAGAATAGATTTGGATTGCACTTTGAGCTAGGTCAAGACTTGATGCATGAGTAAGCAAGGTGCGAGTGTAGTAACTTGTGAATACCCACACCAGTGAGTTGTGATGATTATACAGTTCATGTTGAAAATAGCCTATTTTGCAGGTAAGCATGTCACTTGGTCTTTACAATTTAGTCATAATAATGTCTTAAGTATTCAAGATACTGTCCTTTTACCACAACATCTCACATTACAGTGCACAATTGGTGCTCAATGTTGATATACAGCGTCACAAAGAACTGTCTAAGTGTACAAAGTGCAAACTACAGTATGTCTTTTTTATAAAGTGACACTTCATAATTCTCTTCGCTGTGGGTGTTTTATAATGTACTCCTTGAAGTCCCTCTCAGATGCAGGATACACCAATTAGAGGTATCAATTTCAATGTATTTATATTTTGTCATGTGTCAACTCATAAGGAAACAGTTTTCAATATTCCGAGTACCGATATTTTGCACTTTGCTTTCATCATGCATTGTGTTCGTTTCTTGTTTTCATTTAGTGGTTGTCATATAGTTTATTGTGGGCATTGGCCAGTGCCCAAAGAGCTTTTTCATATCTTTGCTTTGTCGTCCGAACACCTCATTAGAATGTGAAGTACATTAAACTTATTTTGGAGTATATGTACTGTATACAGTTTATCCTTTACAGAAGTTGTGTTTATGTGTTGTTTGCTCCAAGTACCAAGGCAGCCGACCAACGATGTTAGTATGTATGGCTCTGAAATTGCTTCTCAAATCCACTATTTCAGTAACATACATTGTACATAAAAACTTAAAATGCTACTTTTTGATTCCTTGCCGAAGGCAGAAGGAATCTATGCGATGGTGATGTCGTGTGTGTGTGTGTGTATGTATGTGTGCGTGTGTGATGCCTGCTTGTAAACATGATATCTCAAGAAGCATAACTCAGAGTGATCTCATGCTTGGCATGTAGATTGCCCATGTTGAGTTAGATGATCCCCATTGCTTTTGGTGGAGGTCGAATTTCATTTGGGGTCACCAGAGGTCCAAAGGGAAATACCTTGAAACTTGCTTGTAAACACTATATCTCCAGAAGTGTAACTCTGAGTGATCTCATACTTGGCATGTGGATTGCTCTTATTGAGTAGATGATCCCTATTGTTTTGGTGGAGGTCAAAGGTCATTTGGGGTCACCAGAGGTCAAAAGGTAAATACCTTGAAAATTGCTTGTAAACACGATATCTCCAGAACGATAAATGTGAGCGGTCTCATAGTTAGCATGTAGATTGCCCATATCGAGTAGATGATCCTTATTTTTTTTTGGCAGAGGTGAAAGGTCATTTGGGGTCATGGGAGGTCAAAATGTGAAAAACTGGAGTATACAATATTTAAAGAACAGTCCTTCTGGTGAATTTTATACTTGTAATGTAGGATCCTCTTGTTGATTTGATGGTTCCTATGCATTTTTGTAGAGATGAAAATTAGTTTGGGGTTATTTGACATCAAATTGTTAAAAATGAAAGTAGGTAATATTGGCATAATTAAGGATCGCTTGGCCTACAGCTCTTATCGGATGGCCTACAGTTTTTAATAGAGGGCCAAATAGTTTTGGCAGTAACATATCATTTGGTGTGCAGCACTTGAAGTTATCATTTGGCGTGCAGCACTTGAAGTTGGCCACACTGTTTTGTCGAGAAATACTGTAATACCAGGGTAGGGAGTTGCCTGGTAATAACAGGGAGGTGCGCTGCTTTTTGGGCTTCTGGCATATATTAATGGAAATGAAATGCATGTTCACATTTCAGAATATATATTGTGAAAACCACAAAAAATATAACTAGTATCGTTTCCTGTTTTTTTGATGCACAAGAACTTCTTTTAGGACATACCAACATTGTCTCTTTGATAACCTTAAAGAAAACATGAAGACAACATTAAATTTGGTATCAAAGATTATTATTTTGCAAACCTTATGCCACCATCCTCATAAGGACATGTGAGCATGCATGATTGTAAATTGGAATTGATTAATTAAATATACCACAGGTTATTAGTATTATAAACAGAACTAAAGTACTGATCATTTGGATCAAATACCCTTGAGCGTGCATGAACTGTGATTGCTTAATTGAATGAACCAAATTGTAACTGACCCACCTCTGTTCAAATTGGTCACTGTTATCTGACAGAATTTATCATAGTTGACTGCCAGTAGGAACCACAATGTCCAGAATAAATCATAAAGTCTGTTGAGTGAGGTGCTCAATGGTCTTAACCATTTACTGTATAAACAGTGTCTCTGTTTAGCCCTCTGAGATGGTATCTCAAGTAGGATAACTGTGTGGGATCTCATGCTTGTCATGTGGGCGATTCATGTTTGTTACAATATATATCATGGGGCAAGGAATCACTAAGCCTTTTGGCTTTCTAGTTCCTAACAGGTTCACTAGTTTGTTACTGTTTATGAGTCATCATAAACAGTATAGCGTTCCTGCTCGTACCTTTCAATCACGTGACAGGTTGTTTCGTTCAGTTTATCTCCAGTTACACAGCTTCAATAAGTCTGGAATTTTGACAAGTAATTGTGACATACATTGTCAGCAGTATGACATCTCTGTGATAAGTATAACCCTTGTTTCGAAGATTAAAAATTTACATATCTTTGATGCACAAAATGGTGCCTTTTAAAGAAATGACCGTTGTTTTGTATAATAGGCTACTGTATACTTGTAGTGTAAGCGGTCAGTATGCAAAGGCGTAGTTGTATCGTCTGAGCCGTAGTAGTGTACCGACTTCAGTAGTACCGTAAACAATGGCATGACAATGGCGGCATGCCATGTACGTAATATATAGGCCTACTGTAAATGTTCATCGGATGATTCGTATCCACGGAGCATAGTTTGCACTCAGGGCATACTTGGACACGAGTACGTTTGTACAAACTGTACGGCAGAAATCGATGCGGCCAATTCCTGACGATTTATTTGTCCTTGTTTAATGTGTAGTTTGGCCTAAAAAGTGTTTTTTAGCTCATGACAATGACGAGTAAAGTTTTGTCCAACTTGTCTTGTCAACAGAAATTGTCGAAAGAGGTTTAAATTTGTTTTTCAGTGTAAAAAGAGCAACGTTCAAAGAACACGCACATAAAGTCATGGACAACTCGCCCATGTGAGGCAAAACAGCCTCACGCTTTTCAGTGCCTTTGTGAAGTCTGACAACTCGGCATGTACTAAGTGCCTATACACATCAAGCAACTCAGAATCTCAGGGAAGAAGACAAGTCGCCCTCGTATGAATTTGCAGTTTTGTATAGCCTACCATTCGTAACAGTTCTCTCGTGTTCAGTGGAGATTGGCTACTGGATATAAAATAGGAATGCACATCCATGTTTTGTTCTACTAAACAGACAACTTGGATGGGGAGGGGTTTCTATAGGTTTGTTTTTTTATCTCTGAAGCAGGCAGGCTGAGCAAGAACAAGGGGCATGACTGATTTTATATAAGGAGCTCGTCACTTAAAATTAATTCACATATTGCCAGTGGTTGACTGAAAAGATGAACTAGAATATTTTTGCGGATCAGTCAGCCGGACATAAAGGGTGTACAAAAGTTATTAACATTAGCCTACTCCCTTATTCTAAGGCCTAAACGTAGCTCGGAAGCAAGTGACTGAGCAGCCTAGTGAATTAAGGACCTAAGAGCAGGCTACCTGCCACACTGAAAAGAGACTAGACTTGGTTGGACATTTGACTTATTTGCATTATGCCTTATTTTTGCTATAACCTTTTCCTTCCTTTTTTGTTCACATATACAGATGTTTCAATATACAGCCTACATATATAACTATTGGAGCAAGATTGCTATGAATCATTTGAAAAGGAGAGTAAAATTTGGGAGATGACAGACTGGAACTGTTGCCATAGTTGCATCTTTTGAATTTACTTTTGGAAATGTCACAATATCCCACTCGACCCGCCAAGATGAAGGCTGTAATGTATCATGATATTCAAACTACGAAGCCTATACAAAGGTGAAAGAAGTGCTTCTTGTATAAAATATGTAGGACCTATTCACCCTCCTCTTGTCAAAATACTAAATATAACACTTGCAGAAACTAGTAGCACTGAGTTCACTAGACTGAGTAAAGTACACGAAGAGCAAAACGGAAAATAAATTCTCTCATGTACTTCTTCTTCAAACATTGAAAGCAATTACTGTTCTACTAACCATTACATTCCACTCACAACTTCAATCATATGTTACTTTTCCAAGGCTCTAGGCATTTGACAGTCTTTAACTGTTATCTACAGTAGTATGATAAAGAATTCAGCAAGTCAGGCTGACAGTAGGTTATTGCTTCCCATAGTTTTGTTTGGCTCGTTGAATCCAGCAAGGTATGTAGAACTGTATGGTAAAGTAGACACTTTCTTTCAAAATATTCAAAGTTTATGATGATAAATGAAAGTCAGAGGACAGTTTGTAGTTGAAATGCACCCGCACACTTGACCGCTGGCCATGACTCCAGACATGAATACATGATCACATCTGGTGAAAGTACAGGAGTGAGCTCACAGCCAGCAGCACTAAGGATCTGAGCATGACATCCCTTGGGTTTCTCACTGACAAAAAAATCAGTTTCAAGTTTGGGTTGAATGTCATCATTAACCCTGAGGTAATTGCAACCAAACGTGACCTGTAGCATAGTACAGTAGGTCTACATACTTCTAGTAGCCTGCAGTAGCCTACAACCCAAGATTGGCATCATGTGCAGTATTCGATGTTTTTACGTTTTGGCTCCAACAGTTTTTCACAAATATATTTGGAGAATCTAGACACGGCTTCCGTCTTCTTAAATATATTTATGTGGCCCTATCTGTTAAAAACAAACAGAAATTCCCCTTCTACTACCAACCGACGGTCACAAAAGAATGTAAATAACTTCCCCTCTACACGAACTCATAAACAGTGTGGTTACGATTTTCGTAACCACTTTTCTAGTTTTTTTCAGGTTCCAGGTTCCATAATGCTAAATAGATTTACTGGACCTCATTTACACTACTGTTACATGTTTACAGTTTGGTCAACTCATGATGTCATACGAAAGGAAAGTAATAATGATGCACATGAAACAAGTATGAAGACCAATCATTGCATTGTTCATTGCAATGAACAAAATTCAGCATGTATGCAGCATTCATAGCCTCACTCAATCAATGGAGGGCGGGATAGGCCTTAGATGCACTAGTGAAGCAAGGGGTAAGTATAGTCACTCGTTGATACCCACAACAGTGAGTTGTGGGGATTGTATGTAATGTGGCATTTTGACAATTTGTCAAATTTCTTTGAGGGGCTGAACAATGCGTAATACATGACACAGGCAAGCACACCAGTATCCATTTATATATGCACACACCTTGTTATCCTTGATGTGTGTAAAAGTTAATTTAGTTTTGTTTTTGCTGTTATGTTACTGTAGTGAGTGTAGTAATGTCCATATCAGTAACTTTACATACATTATACTGTATTAGTTAAACCCTCAGAGCCTTGAATCGCAGTATTGTAGAAGGCCTGACTTTGTTAACATGGAGTGCAGTATTTGCTGTGATCCTGATTTACCTGTCTTTGCATTTTTTGGAGGTCATGGCACTTTTGGTAAAAAGGTACTACTTCACTTTGGGTTAGGACAGAGGTACTGTAGAGGCATTGTTAAAGGACACTCATTTCTTGCGTGGTAATGGGTCCTGCAGTTGTGTGGAGACAGGTAAGTGTGTCAGTCATAAATATCCAAACCAGGTGAGTTTTGGAATGTACACTTCAATATGTGTCAACTAAATGACGTGGATATCTTTTGTACTACCATATTGGGTTCTCCTTTTTAGGTTTTGATGAAATCATAACCAAGTGCAATCATGCGGCGGTGTATGCATGTGCTGGTGTATGTGTGTGTGGGGGTAAATGTGTTTGTATTGCCTACCTTGTAAACACAATATCTCAAGAAGGGAAGCTTGGGGAGATGTCATACTTAGTACATAGGTGAACCACATTGAGTACAAGAATCCTATTGTTTTTGGTGGAGGTTAAAGGTCATTTGGGGTCAACAAGGGTCAGATTGTGAAAACATTGTAAACACTATATCTCAAGAGGGAAAACTTTGACAAGTGTCATATGTGGTATATAAGTGTGCCGCATTCATTACAAAATCAGTTTTAACTTTCTTAAAAGTGATAGGTCATCTGAGGTCAACAGAGGTCAAATGGTAAAAATGTTGTAAACATGATATCTCAGGAAAGAAAACTCAGGCAGACCTCCCGTTAAGAATGTAGGTGTATCTCTTTGAGTGTACTAGAATTCCATTGTCTTTGTTGAAGATCAAATGTCATTTGAGATCAACAGGGTCACATTATGACATTCTTGCAAACATCATATCTCAAGAAAGGAAGCTTTGACAGACATTATATTCAGTATGTAGTTGTAGCCCATAGCTAGCACAAGAACCATTTGGTGGAGGAAAAGGTCATTCGATGTTAAGCAAGGGCCAAATTGTGAAAACCTTGCAGACATGATCTCAAGAAAGAAAGCTTGTACAGATCTCATATTTCATATAAAGCATAGGTAGCTTTTGACACATACCTTATGCTTTAGTGTCAGATTCAGAAAAAAATGCTTATAATCAGATCATCAAAACCACAATGCATTTTTGCAGTCTGGTCTTTAAAGCTGGTTGCCTGTAGTTTTTATCTCACTTTTAACTTAGAGACCTCACAAGAAACAGCAGCTATTCCTTTATTGCACGTAGAACTTTAAATATTTGACATGTGGTGATATGAATAAAGGTTAGTGTGATTCATCTCATAACTAGCACATGCATACACCACCACATGGCTCAGACGATACAACTACGCGTTTGCATACTGACGGCTTACACAACAAGTATACAGTAGCCTATTATACAAAACAACAGCCATTTCTTTAAAAGGCACCGTTTTGTGCATCAAAGATATGTAAATTTTTAATCTTTGAAACAAGGGTTATTGTTATCACATCACATCACAGTAGAACTTTAAACATTTGACATGTGGTGATATGAATAAAGGTTAGTGTGATTCATCTCATAGGTACTTTTGCATGTGACAGAAAAGTTTCCCTTTGGATCAGAAGCTTCCCCTGTCACTTTCGAAAACTGAAAGCACTTTTTGGCATAGCGCATACTATTTTATTTTC
Source organism: Stichopus chloronotus (assembly GCA_021234535.1). Taxonomy (NCBI): domain Eukaryota; kingdom Metazoa; phylum Echinodermata; class Holothuroidea; order Aspidochirotida; family Stichopodidae; genus Stichopus; species Stichopus chloronotus. The sequence continues at coordinate 9,604,092 of CM037835.1, forward strand.
CATGTTGGTTTAAGATCAAAGAATTGAATACTGAGATTAAACAAGTAAATTCATTAAGGGATTATTTATTTAGTGGGTCAGTACCATAAAATAACAAACTACACTGTAATGATAATCAAGGGATGGGGGGGGGGCAATTTAGAAAATGATAATTTAGCACTGTCTGTTGAAAATAACACTTTCTTCTACAAAAGTACTTTGTCATGCATATTAGTTAAAAGCAAATCATCTAAATTGGTGCAATGCAGTAGACCTACTGTACAGTATGTATACTCTAATTAGCTGAACAGTAATCCTTCTTTCTCTTGCCACTGCTGCAAAATTGAAAGTCAGGTCTTAATTTAAAGAGGAACCGTAGTGGGTGTTGCAGTCTCGACCTACAATTAATGTACATTTATTAACAAACAGTAACGACAGTAATGGCATTGTTTTTGTAATTACCTCTCGCTAAATGTAATGTCAAACTTCACGCCGTTCTACAGCATATCGCCATTTTGGAAATTTGCCTATCACATGCAAAGTCAATACTACATGATATATGCAGGTGTATGTGTGACATCACAATCACGTTATTTTGCAACAAGATGGTGACATGCAGGTGGATATGAATTTATTGTACTATCCAAGGGTGCCTTTTTATTTAAAAAAAACTATACTTGAATAAATTGGTACAACAGTTTTCCTTTAACTACTCATTTAATCGACAGTTTAAAGTAAGAATTTGCCCATGTAATGGCTGACTCTAAATATTACTGATTTCATTTTCTCTCCAAAACCATTTGCCCATGTGGTAATTAATTGTTTTGCAGTTGATTGAACATTTTACTGAATTGGTCACAGGTAACCAAATTATTTTATGATGATGTTTCTCAGTACAATGCTCTTAAAGAGGCTCATTGAGTTGTTTTGTGAAATTCACTCAATTTTTCTAAACCGGTCAAGTTTCCTTCACATACTAATGACAAACAGTCAAACTAAAAGGATCCCAAAGTTTTACATGCGGTGGAACATTAATGAGTGAGTAACCAACGATTAAATTTGGTTTTTGAAACTTTGTGACCAGACATTTTCACATTAGTACATTCACATGCACACAATCAGAGCAAGGAACGGTCAAAAATTTGAAAAAATTGACAGTTTTCATATAACTATTGGATGTGAAACTTGATTAATTATGCTAATTGTGAGTATTGTCGTGTATTTGTATACTTCAAAATCACCGCAATCTTTACTGATATCAACTCAATGAGCCCCTTTAACTGCTCACTTGTCTATCTCAACACAACAATTGCTCCCTCATCTACCGTGTTGAGACTTTCACATGGCAAGCATATAGGTGAGAGAATGGGAAGGAGACGCTGTAGTCTTACTATTAGAATGGATAGTAACAGAGTTGGTGTTAAAGAATTCATTTCGTAGACATAGAAACTGAACTACATCAATGTGAATTTCAACTTCAGTACTTGAATGCACACCTCAAGTATAAACACACACATGCATCTTATCAAGCTTTAATATTACCGTGCAGAACAAATTCCCTCAAGTTTTTCTTGGCTTTGCTCAAGCGATGTAGAAACCTGCATTGCCGCCTAGTTCTCTCATAGTTTTGTTTATACAGGGTAGACCTACAATTATTTCTGCAGAGCAATATATGCTATGTGATACTGTATGCTGTCACTGATATATTGTTGCCATTCTTCATTCTGAACTTGGAAGATATGTTTAGCAAGCTATACAAAGTGTTGGGTTTTGTGTTTTGAAAGCAAGGTCTTAAGACTGGTATTATTAAACATAAGTGCAATCTGCAAACGATCTGTTAACTTTGGCTTTATTGTTGAAAGCATGATGTGCTGCTGGTTCCTTGCATTTTTCAAAAGTTCACCAAAGGACTGGCTACACTTACAATATATTTACAATTGTAAAACGAGCATAATAACTGACATACCATGGTCTCTTTGTCTGAAAATACCAGATTGCCAAATTTCTAAAAGAAAGGCAATTTGCATAAGACTTAATTCACACAGAAGTGTTGTACTTTTACCACAGGATCAGCTGGTTCTGCTCAATTTTAAAGTTTAAAAAAAAAAAAAAAAACTAAATCTATCTTCCTACACCATAGTTAAAACTCTAATAAGTGAAATTTCTTCTGAAAGAAATGTGGCATAGACCTTTTTTCCCAGGTTGGTATCAAACTAAAGAGAAGTTTGATTCAAGATTAACCAAAAAGCTGTTTTTTTTTTCATGAAACAGCACATCTTACTTTAAGTTCAGAACACATTTTGCTTGTGCCTAATTGTAGAACATTATGTATGGTATGTGTCATTCAAGTGGGGCAAAGTCTTATTCTATATAGCTATCTAGTGACTTGTAGGTTTGGTACAAAATAATTTCTGCATGATCAAGTGAACTTGGTGTTTCATACCCATATTCATTGAAAAATATGAAAGTAGCAAAACGATTGCATTGTCTTGCTGTTTCTCATACAATATTTTTATTGGCGCAATTAATCTTATGAAGCATTCCATTCACATCATAGACATAACTATAGTCACCCCTCGCTTCGCTAAGTGCATACATTTACAGCAGTCGTTCCTGTATTTTGTGAACCAGATTTCATCATGGCTTCTTGTGTACTGTAAAATTGTACAGTACTGTGGTATGTCAATATTTGAACATGTGTGGTGAATAAGTTTTAAAAAGAAGCCTTGACACCTTTGTTTACTTCAGCAAATTGTAGAATCAACCCACATCTCTTTCGATATATCCCCCATTCTCAAAGTAAGGTGGACATATTGATCCAAGCTGTTAATACTTGTTAGCCGCATCATATTTTTAGGGAATTTTGGGGTGAGAATTCACAGCAAATTTCAAGGACAGTAATTCTTTAATTTTTGAAAATGGTACCTATTGCGATAAATTAAGCTGGTACCAAGCGGATTTGTGAAGGTACCGGGTAGTACTGGTAGTACCAGTCGCAGTTATGCATGATTTTAAGTAGTCACGAGTAGTACCGGTTCCCAAAATACCAGTATCAACTTGAGTACTGGTATACCTGACCAACCCTGGACGATTGTACATCAACAAGAAATCAACACAAATAATAGCCGGCTGATTAAATACAAACATTTGCAAATTCCAACATGTTCTGGACAACAACAAGCTACAGCACAACCAGTGTCATTCATGCTGTAAGGCCTAGACTATATTTTCCCACTGATCACTTTATGGATTTTAATCTGTATCCCATGAATCAAACTTGATTGAAATTTTGTCAGGGTCAGGATCAAAGGCATATGGGAAGACATTTCACACATGGTAGCAGCTGGGGTTTTGGGGTGGTTGTACTGATGGGGGGTAGAGGATGTTTGCCCTGAAAATTTTGCAGATTACTGTACCATGTGTTCCCATTTTACCACTGAGGATGGCACTGAGGATGGTTGCACTGAGCATCGCTTGTGATACACTTACATTTTCTACTCCATACATTCTATTTGCATTGTGCAACTAATAATAAGCATCTTGCCCTATTGGCAAACGCCGCTGCCCTCTTCACTGCCCTCTGTACTGCCCCTTGCCCTGAAAATACAAGTGTCAGTGCCTCGAAGTTAGCATTTTTCCCCTGCTCCAGGAGAGCCACAGTCCTCCCAAACCACCTGCTGTGTATCATCTATGAACAGGGTCATGGAAATTCTTTTATTTGGTCTGGGAAAGTCCCAGAAAATTCTTGAAAATTGATTCCCTAGAAATTGCATGATCCCTGATTCGCAGTACTGTATATTTACTTGAATTCTTGAATGACATGTCCTCGGGGAGAGTATACATCCTTGGGGGGGCTCATATCCAAATAAAACGAAGATGAGACTGTGTGATTGGATCAATTAAGAGGTAAATAAGTACTGTATGTTTGAAACCAATTTGTGATGAACTTACGTGTTGTTTGTCAAATGTTGTGTTCTAGGAAATTGCCTTGATTCAGAAGTTTTGATGGACATGTGATAAACATCAGGGTCAATCAAGTGATCAGTTCCCTGTTTGCAGCACCTGGCCTTTAGTATTTACAGTCATGGTACTACATTTGGTTGTTGTAAAATATGGTATTGCACACTTTGTGAGGTTACTGTACCTAGATCATTACTCTCGTGCAGGATCTGTATGCATAGCCTACACTCTGGTTAGTGCACTAGGCATACCTAGCCTACAAATACTGTTGATCAGTTACACCCACTGTACTAGTGTGCCAAGTATTATCCTTTTTTTTTTTTTCTTCCTCAATGTGCATGGCATAATCTGCCACAATGGACAGAGGTTTCATGCGATGGTGCCTTTGCATAGCAAACATGTACATTGTACAGTAGTATGTTTGGAACCCTTGGTACTGTAGCCTATCTTAGTTAGTTTTGCCATGACTGCATACTGGTTCATCTAGCCTTACGGTAGTTGAGCACTAGCCGAAAAAGAATGGTACAATCTGTTGCATCTTCATGTACATTTGTCATCATGTGGCCTTCATTTTGGAAACTCATTTTCCTTTCTGATATCAGCGAAAGCCATCTGGCCACAGAGGAAATGAATGACATCAACCTGCAGTCTGGCTACTTGTGCCATTTTTGTACTTGGTAACCACAGTGTGCAGCACTCTAGAGATCTTTACTGCCATGAAGGATGATGCCTGTTGCATATATCCCAGTTCCCCTGTGGTTGTTTAACAGACTGGTTCATTTATGAAATGAGAAAGAGCTAAATATGATACAACATCAGTGAATAGGAGAAGGGGAGGTCATAGTATGTCCATCAAAAAGATTTTGCAGTCCTACGGGAGGTTCTACCTGAAGTACGATGCATTAATGCAGGGTGTGCCTCATGGATTTGTCCCTTGCCTAGCCCATGGATACGAATAGTGATCAGTGACAGTGACCACTGACCAACGATAGTAACAACAGAGTGAAAAGACTAATCATATTAATTTAAAGAGCAAATATACTAAACTTTGAAAAGCATTCTTCCAGATATTTCTGTGTGGTCACTGCAGGTTTTGTTAAACTTTGGTTCCTTATTGTCACTCTGATTGTCTCCTGCTTGCTTGAAGCTGTAGCCTGGGCCTCTGTGAATTGTACAGTTTGACTGCGTTTGTCTGTCAAAAAAAGAAAACTGTACTCAGCTATTGACTCTGGTGGAAATTTTCCCTGTGATGTAGCTATTAGTTTTGCCCTACAGTATACTGTACTTCCTTTTACCATTCCTGTTTCAGTACTTGCCATGTAGCTTTACTATTGCTAGGAGTTGTATCTTTTATGGAAATTCACCAAGGTGAACCAAGTACTGTACCTTTCATCATTCATGTACTCTAACTGTGTCAGTTACTCTTTACCCCATTTAGACTGGTTTATCATTATGTCATCACTTTTCCCTCCCTCCAGACGAGAAATGTAAATCGCAGCGGGTTTGGCACTCACCTACAGAACCGGGTGGCCCACGAAGATCTGCTTCGACTCTCAGTGGAAGAGGCCAGAGTGGTCACAGAGCTTAAAAAGCTTATCTCAAGCAGAGCAAAAGCAGAGAAAGATTACGCAACAGCCCTGGCGAACATCAGTGCGACATCAGCCAAGTTTGAGTCCGATTTACTATCTCAGAGCAACAGTCTAGTGTATAAGGTTTGGATACTGTATTGGTTGTGGGGAGTCTCTTTCTGCCAGTGAAGACTGACAACCTTTTGACAACGTCATCATGACACCCTAGGTGTTATCTTGAATATTGCATACTTCCTAAAACTACCACCATCTCTCTACTCTGTCTCCACCCGTAACATGAAAGCAATACAGTTTGAATTTCTGTCATCTCGCATTTTTTAAATGGCAGATTAAATGAGAAAAGATCAGAATTAGTTAAATTGGTTGCTGTGGGCTTGGTGCAGTCTGAAAGGTCACCAATTGCTTTTACCATATTAGAGAGTTTGGGTGGAGACAAGTAAGTTTGTCAGTCTTAAATATCTTAACTCTTTGAGACTGACAGTGCAACCCGGTGCCGTTTGCCTTCAATTTGATAGCTATTCATGTACCATAATGCACTTTGAAATGTCTTTTAAGTGCAGGCATTCAATTTTGCAAGTGAATGTCCACACTAGTGAGTTGTGGGGATTTGATCAGAAGTTTTATGTTTAAAGAATAATATTCAGTTACATCACTTACATGTCGTAGCACAACAATTTTACTTCCATTTCTCATGCCAAGCATGCATGCAACCTTTTAACATCACCAGAATACCATCTAGTAGAAATGAGTCCTCCCCCTTTTCATGATGCTATTCTTTAATACTTACAGTATAGGAGTTACACATTATTTAGTTCACTCCTCACTTACCTGTCTCCTCACAACAAATGCACTCTTATCTTTTGCTTTAAATGTCAGTGAGATACTTAAGTGATAATGTGATGCATATCACACTTCCTTTCAGACAAGGTCCAGACATTGTCATTAAATTGGTAGTAAAGCAGCAAAAATGATAGTGTATTGTACCTTCTTTCTTTGCTATTAAAGCTTCTATTCCCGTCATCATTTCCCCACTCAAAGTGATTACCATATCTCAGCCTGATTTTTGAACACTTTACTGTGCATACACTTGTAAACCCAATAAGAGAGGCATTATAAAATGTGAACGTTTTCGAAGATATCACATCTTCCTCTTCAGGTAGATATATACATTAGTTTGAACAACAACAAAAAAACAGCAGTGTAAACAAAGAAAAAGAACTCAACTGCAGACTGTAGTATTCAGGAGTAGACAGTTACAAATAGAGGCAGAAAACAGATGAATGATATGATGAGCCATGCTGTAATAATTGTGAGTTAAGTGTAGGTCTGTATTCCTTAATTAACAATGGTTTTCCTATCTGAATTTCGAAGTCAGAGTCGCCAGACACTTAAATGGTGAACAAATCACTAGTGCAACCTCTACACTTCCTACAGCTGAGAGTGTGGTCATGAATAATGGGTGATGTACTGTTTAAATGCTCCTTAATCCTCACAGACATGATTGAAGATCTTAGGCACCATTTTTCCTCCAACTGCACAATCAGTGGGACCCAATAAGGTTGTACAGTTGGAGGCAAGATGGCATGGATTAACCAGTTGTCTCAAACCTCTTTATATAGGAACCCTAAGGCACCTTGTCAAAAGTTGTTCGCCTGGCTGCTGGCGTGGCCGCTGCAGTGGCTGCTGTTGAGCTAAGGAACAAAGGAGCACCTTAGCAATGAGGCTTTGCCAGCCAGGCTCTGCTACCACAGAAGATCGTTGTGTGCTAAATTGTGAACTGTGAGAATATTCCCAGGAGGCCGCTGCAGCCACTGTATCCAGTCCCCGAGTGTTTTGAGAAAAGTGAAAGTTAATTTTTTACCAACATCATTCATTCATTGAGAATTTTGTGTAACATTTTGTCCCAGAAATATAAAAATATTCAACTATTTACACTGGCTTTTGTACACTTCCTTATTTCCCGTCTCAGTCGAGTCCGACTGTTTCAGTCATAACTGCATAGTGGCATACTATACCATGGTCAGCAGATCAATATGTGAAATCAAGATTGTCAGAAGCATAAATAATGAGTTCTTTTTGTAACAATGGCTTAGATTGTCTGAAACTATGCATGACGATAGCTGCAGTGTATGAATGCTCTCAAAATTATTTAGAATGAATTGTTCACCATGTCAATTTACAAATATGGAAAAAAAAATAATGTTGGGCATTAAATTATTTTGTTGATAGTTTTGGTAATCTGTGATAATGTGTACAACTGTTGGAATTCTTAAAATAGAAAGAGATTGTAGTCCCTAGCAACCTTGTTTGATCTCTGTAGTTGTGTCATTTTCTGCATACCTTTAAATACCCTTGCAGTTGTTACATAGCAAGTAAGAAAGCAAGACTATTGCACTTAGCAAAAATACCCCTGTCAGTAAAGAATGCTGAAAACATTTAATTGACATGTATGCAAAAAGACAGTAAACTATCAATCCACTATGTTTTCATAGTTTTTAATGAGCATGGTTTTACACTAGATAATTTTCTTCAACGTGGCTTGAGACTTTTGCCATTCCCTAACATGTAGATACCAGGAACCTAAACAACTTACTGTACATAAGAGTAGTATCCTTACTGTAACAGCTACTGGGTCCAAGATTTACCAATCCTTTTTTATCCAAAGAGTTTAAAAGTAATTTCTACAGTTGTTTAATATATCGGTGGACCCGAAATGGATCATAAACAACAGGATAGCAGCCTGTATGTCAAACATACATTTAAACTTAAGGAACATTTGAAAAGTTTTTGCCATACATAACAGTGTTACAAGAAACGTACACAAACTAATGGCTGTAAGTTGATCGAACCCCAGTAACGCTGAAAGCAATCTCATCCTTATAGTTGCTAGTTGCACTAGTCAGATGGGTGAAAGCCATTCACAGGTACTCATAAAAAGTTCTGTCTCCGCTCTCCTCCTTTTCATGCACATACCATCACCTCCCAGCCCTCTCTGAGTCTTGCCAGCAATTTCTTTTTTAGGTTAATTAAAGTCTTTCTCACTCAAGTTTGAACACATTACAATTAGTTGTTAGAAAGAAGTAGGTCCTCTCTTTTGTTTGCAAATTGAAAAGAAGTAAAGAAAATAATAATCTTCAACGCTTTTTTGCATTTGCTAAAAAAATATGTGCTAAAATAATTTACAAATTTCAGTAGGGTTATATTTAAGCCATTTTGGTGATCTCAATTATTTTTTTTATACTATGTAGTATCTGCCGTTCTATTCACATGTAACTTGTTTCCCCCATCAAGCTATAAGAATTTTTTCAGTCTGATTCAACAGTTAGGTTACCATTCCGTTGCCCGTTATGTGTTAGCACCGTGTGCCACATGATGAGGTGATAGTTGTTCACGGAAAAGGAAATGTATCCCATAATACCTTGTATTGGTGTAGAAGGTACAGGACATGCTCCACATAACTGTGCTTTTTGATGGGGGTGTTTAAAGTGTATGATTGATTGAATCTGTAATCTTTTTTGTGATCTTTTTCTGTGCTGTTTTACATGCATACCATACTGATACTCCAATCTTTCATATACATAACTGCTGGCTAACAGCAGTAGCAACCATGAATATCAGTGCAGCTCTATTGAACTTGTACGTATGTTGCAGGATGGCTATGAAATGCCACAACTGCTCATTTGTGTTTTGAAGTATGTAGCTATTGCCAGTGCAGCCTTATGCTGGTTGTTACTGAGTTTACCCTAGCAACGCCCAGAGGCTGCAGCGGTCTCTCCAGTGGCCACAGCGTCCTTGCCAGCCAAATTTTGACATGTTGCCTAAATTACAACATAAGCGGAGCGACCGCCCCGACCATATTGCCCATCCCTACCATATGGTAGCTCTGCCACTGGTTGATAGGTCTGGAATTTACCAATAAATAGATTAAGGATGTAAATAAATTTTCAATAGCCTTGTCAGGGCTGGCAAGTTTTTAACATACTGTAGTTAATTTCCAACCAGAAGAGTTTCTCTGGGGAGCTACTTTAAATCCTACATCAATCCCTTGGGAAACGTTAAAATAAGATAAAGATAGGGGATAAGATAGAGGTCTGATGTACTGTAAGCTGTGTAGTTTGATTTGCTCCTCATGTACTTGTCTGGTATTAAACCATTGACAACCATTAATTATCACTGTCCTCTGAACCAACTTAATTTCACTGTTCCATTTCTCTGGTATGTCCTGAGAAAGAAAAGGGAAAGAGTAAAGTGTAGTACCCCTCATTTCAGAGACAGAAATTAAGTTTTATTTTCCACCTCTGTCCTTAAATGGTTTCTGTTTTGCATCTGCTTCATCCTGCCATATCTTTGTCATCTTCAGGCTTGGAAGTGCATAGTGGATGAAACAAGAGAGGTCAGCGCCCTGACGCAACAGCGTGCAGACTTGATGAGCACTAGTCTGAAGGAGAAGGTAGACCTCTTGATTCACGAGAAGTCAAAAGCTAAATCACAGTACATTTCAGAAAGACACAAGATAGAAGATGAATTTAAAAAGGTACCGTCTGCATCCTTGAATTATCAGTGAACTCTTCAAGAACAAAATATCAATTTTGGTGTCGTTTTAAATGGATTTGAACTAGATTTGAATAGATTTGAACTGTAGAGCTTTAATACTTGTCTGCTCTTCTTTATATCTTCCTTGGCCAATGGCCCATTGATTCACTTGTGTAAGCTCGAATTGCAGAGTGCTTTTGTATTTTAGTCATAACTACAAATTAGGTAAAGTTAAGAAACTCTCAATTAAGTTGATTAGTAAACTCTTGTCTATATGTTACTACCTCAGCATTTGGTTGATGACTAACTTTATCCTTTTTCAACTTTTCTTCAAACCACTGCTGCCCGTGCATTCTTTCATGGACCCATGAACTCTGATAAAGTTTGTTTTTCTTTCTCTATCACACTTCCAGTTCATATCATAGACATATACTTTATACCCTTGCTTACACTAATGCTCATCCCAACTAAACCGATTCATTTCAAAGAGGGTGCCATGCTAGCACTTTATTCCAGGATGTGCTACAAAGGGTTGAACAATGCATTGGTGTAAGCATAGGATAAGTATAGTTACTTGTGAATATCCACACCAGTAAGTTGTGGGGATTCAAAGGGATCACTGCAGACCTGTTCTAAGTCTAACTAAATTTACCATTTCATCTTCCCTTTCGTAAAATGTATGTGAAGGTATCAGAAGATTTTTTTATGTACTTCATAGCAGTTTTTGCCTGTTGGTCTCTGGTCATACATCAGCACCCTTTTGTTCTCTGTGGCTCACACTGTCAGTCTTCTAATGGATTTTGTAATTATTAACTTAATATTTCAAGCAGATCAATTTTTAATTTATTTGTTTTAAAGGAAGTCAAGAAATGGTCAAAAATGGTAATTTCTTTTGCTTTCCTCGTTAGGTTGACTGATGCAGAAGTTAGTGATTTAATGTCAAGAGGCATCTCAATATCTTGCAATGAATGGGTGTTTAGTTTTAACTATCTTATTCTGGTCAGGCCTTATACGAAGTGTTCAATTTTGATTAATGTAGACATAACTTGACAGCAAGTATGCTTGTACATCATCTGTGTATCCTCCTGAGACTACACACACATTTCTTGCTTTAATGGTAGAACGTCTAGGATGCGCAGAATATTCAGGACAAAGGGCATCTTGTGCTCAGTGTTCTGCCACCACTTGCAGATCCGCAAAATGTATTTACTACAGGATGGTCAAGCATTTGAGGTCAAAGGTCACCAAGGGGTCAATGTAGGTCACTACACGTTAGAGGACGTACAGAAATTTGAGGTCAACTTTTTCAAGAGATCATTCAAACATTTTCATTGTAACGGTTATAATGTTTTTTTTTCTTGAGCCACATCTAATGGTTATTCTCAAAGTTTATGACAGCAGTCCTCTATTGCTAGGTCATATGAGGGTCATGTGGGGGTCATTTGGATCATAGATGCAGTGTTTAACTTGCTTGCATATCTTCACATGTATCGATTGTTGATCATTAAAGTCGGTGGTGGTGGTGTTTCTCTCAGTGGAGAAACATGTGTCCATGAATTTGAGATCAGAAGTCTGTTGGGGTCATTTTGACATTATGTTGAAATCACTCAGTGGGTTCACACAGATTGTGAATCATGACCAGCGTTAATTTCACAATTAGCAGCCTTTTACACATCCACCACCCTAAGCCTAAAAATTTCACATTCTGGTTGGCAAGGTAATTCCAACCTGCCAGGGTTGAGTTCGTTCAAGTACCTGTACAACATGATGGAAGCACATGTTACCAACGAGTGTTCTCGATAGGTCAGCATTTAGAGTTTAATAATATATTTCCATTTGGTCAGCCTGATAGGCATTTCATCTGAATTCTCAGTGATGTAAAGCTACTGGCAACTATTTCATTCAAGAGTGTTGTTTTACATTAGATTGAAGTCGCACATTGAGTTGATATTGATAAGTATATGATCCTTTTGAAAGATGCAAGCAATAATTATAATTAGCATAATTCACATCGTAGACATATACTTACCCTTTGCCTCACTAATGCATACATTTGACCCTATGCTCAAATTGTCCTTGAAACCAATTCTTGTACCGTGCCCTCTAAGGTCTAGCTCGCCCTCGTTTGCCTTTCACTAGAGTGCCTCAGGTTTCACATCCAATAGTTATGATAACTCAAAATTTTTCAAGTTTTGACCCAGTAGCTTGCACTAGGCTCTGTGCATATGAATTGATAATAATGTGAAAAGTGTCTGTTCACTAATTTGCTAGAACCAAATGGAATAGTTGATTACTCTCTCAATAAGTTTCATTTGTATCTACCGTGGGGATCCTGTTAGTTTGGACTATTAGTCATTTAATAGTATGTGAAAGAAACTTGGTAGGTTTGAAAAATGTATTGAATTATATTGCAAAATAACTCATATTCTCCCTTTAAGTATTGTTTTGTTTTGTTTTATTTATTTGTTTTCCATAACATGTAGCTTCAAAATTGTACAGAATGATTCCAAATTCAAAAACATGATGTGAAAGAAGTAAGCTAAAAAGTCTGAGGGGCTTGTCAGGGGCTTACTCCCTAAGAAACAAATAGCTTACTCCCTAAAGAAACATACAAAAGGAAGGCAAAGGCATAATAACTACACAAAAGACAAAGGAAACAACTTTAATTACCATGTTGATAGCAAGTGTACAGTAGTTGTGGTGGCTAAGTAGTTCACTTTCATTTTGGTTCCCTTTGCCTTTGACGTTGGTTTTAGTGACAATAGGTTCCTCCTTGCACATTTTTTTAATGACTGTAGAATTAATTAGAAAGCAAGGGGCAAGTACAATAGTCACTTCACACTGTACTGTATGTGTACAATTGGGAAGTCCAGAGTAGGTAATTGCAACAACAGTGCAGTGTTGTCATGATTATTGACTATTAAAAAGGTGGTTGGCTTGTGACTGCTTGTTTGTTTCCTGGTTAGAATTTACAAGAATTTCAGTCAATCCCAAGGGTTTTTCTCAAGTAGAAGTTTGCTCTCTGTGGTGCAGCAGTTTTTTGGTATCAGTTTGAAATCTTTGTGCTCGTTGTGAAGCAAAATACAAACAATGCTACGAGGTTGGAGAGATGCAGTGTGTAACGCTTTTGGGTATAATTGAGTCACCTTGCCCACCTGGTTCATTAAATTGATGAAGTTACTGTAGACAGAGAGGCATCCCAAAATATATCCCTGATGGTTAAGTTGAAAGCTTGTATTCCGTTGTGTTGAGAGTACTTTTGAAAGTATGGTAATATCTGTACCTAAGTTGGTATAGATTTTGTAGCTGAATGACTCAATTTGCTCAAAAGTTTCTCTTATTTCACTGAAACTTGCCATTTAATTGAACTGAATGAGGAGTGATTTAGCATAGCAGTGCAGATATATCAAGTACTGTATTGTATTGTGTATTTTACATGTTAAATGCAAGTTTCATACAAAGAATTTCATTTATTTGGTGACTCTCCGACTATCGACAGGCCAAGACTGAGATGCGGGACAGTGACCAGAAATATCAAAGGGCCAGTAAAGCAGCCAAAGATTCCAAACAAGCCTACAATGATGCCAACATGAAAGGTATGTTCCGTTGTTGACTCATGTCTGAGAGGTTTCTTGTTAGCCTTTAATACATGACTCTCCTCCTAGCATGGCATCATTCACTTCCCCCCTCTTACCCATCTCCCGTGCACAAGCACCCTCATGGGTAGCTGAAAATCCAAAGAGACAAGGCACCAGATTAGATCACCATGGCTCTTCAGAAAGGATTCCAAGTTGACTCTCTTTTTGTTAATGAATTCCAAACAAGGATTCTGAGAGTGCACATCCAGACATAACTAGTTCGTTCCCACCCTTTTCTTCCCTTAATGCAACCATCAGATTAGGGGTCGAACTGGTGTACTCTTGGGGAGACCTGGTTGGTCTTCGGGGGGAACTGGTATACAGCTTAGGGCGAACTGGTAATTTGGGGGCGAACTGGTACTGGGCAAACTTGCAATGGGACAAAACAACTGGTTAACGTCCAGACAGCTGGAATAATAGAATGACAAGGATTGCACTGTCTGGCACTGGCCAAGTAGCAAAGACCATTGCTTGGTGAACTTGCAGATGTGGATGTAGATAGAGAATCTGTGAGTTACAAGAGATGGTGAAGTTGTCATTTGTAAAGTTCCAAATCCGGTAAGTTTGAGTCCTTGGCCCATGCAAAAAGAGGTGAGGAAAGGTTGAAAAGGACCGAATTCGGATGGTTCAGGAAGTGGCTTAGTTTTGTACCGAACGATGGATTGAATCCCATTAGATATATCCTTAGTGTTGAATATCTCATAATTCCTCCACTTTCCTCACTTGGTACCACTGACAGTTACTCCTCTCTCAACATCAGCATGAAGATTAAATTTTTTCATAGACTAAGTGCGGTTGTCTCTTAGTCAGAGCCAGGTAATGTTACGGTCTTCATTCAATTAAAAAGGTCTAAGGCAAAACTTGAAAAGGTGGACACAATGCAAAGCCAGTTTACTTCTTCCTTGTTACGCACCTGTACAGCTGTCTGATGTAGTGAAGATACAACCAAATACAAATGTTGACAACTGTAAAAAAGGAACTGACAGTAAATCATATATCTGTTGTGTGAAGACTCAATAGACAAGGAAATAGCTGACCTTTCATTTAAGTCAAGGATAGGGGATAGTGCACGTAATCTGTTCATGCACTATTACATCCTGTTAAATTATGAACAAACATTATCAGAAATACACACACATCTGTTTTGTTCATTTGTGGCCTCTTTGGCCTTCTTTGTTTGATTTAGCAAAGATCAAATATCTATCAAATATCGTCTGTCTTCATCTCTAAGGTTAAGGAAATTCAGGGAATTCCCCGTATTATCAGATAATAGAGCTCTTTGCTGTTTAAAGTACAGGTTGAGGTTTCCTTCAGGTTTGCTTTCTCAATGACATTTGTTCCACTGAACTTGTTGAATGTAAATTACCACAAACTGTCAAACAAAGTTGTAGGACCGAAAATTGGAAATATCATTTCATATCCTGTTGATTGTTGTTTTATTGATGTTTGATAAGTTCATAGCAGGTTTTCTACTTAAAGAGAAATATTCTGTTTGCTCTACAAAAAAAAGAAATTAAAACCACCACTCATAGCTACAAAATGATACATTATTCAAAAGAATGCAGGACAGTTGCCTTTCTTTCAATAAATAAGTTTCTCCCAGAGGGAAATTCACTTTGTTGCTCTGGAATAATTCCTTTATCCAAACTTTCACAAATTCAAATTTAACATGTGCAGTAACTCATGTCATGCATAATGTTTTAGAAGATGAAGATATTGCTCATGTTTCCTGGTGAGAGTGAATGGATGGTTTCAAAATGATGTAAGCTGTTTTCTTTGCCATGTTCGCTTGCAGTTTGTAGATGCATTATTTCCTCTTAAGTCCCACGTCTGTCTCTCAGTTTGAATGGGGATGGATCTCATTAAGGCACCATTGACAACTCCACTCAGAGGTCAGAGCTGGTTGCTTAAAGTTCAGGAAAGATCATGTGACTTTCTTCTAAACATAATGACAAACTTGAACAACATTAAACTACAGTAAAGGAGATGAAAAGGTCATGCTGCACATTGTAGTGGTCCTAATTTTTTTTTTTATTCTTATTATTATTGTTATTTTTGTAGTCTCTCCACCTTCAGTCAAATTTCTGCTTTTTGTTTCGGATGTAAACTGAAGTAACACGCAATTGTTTACAATGTAGAACATGAACAGTAGTCCTTGTACCAAGACTTACAAGCATTCAGCTAAACGGATGCTTTTGTTGAATTTACACAGTGTTTATTCCACTGTCATACCAAAGGAAATTGTTCTTCAGCCACACTGATGACCTGGTTTAGTGGGAGTATAAGGTCATTTTTGTTCAGCTGACCACTTTGTGAAAATTCTGTGTGTAACAGGATAGTTGCTAGGGAAAAAGGACTGACTGTACTGTGTTATCAAAACCTCCATGAATTTCCTTTTTGCACGGAAGGATTGCTGTAGAAGATCACATGAAAATAACTTGCCTTGAAGTTATTATTTGGCATGAGCCCTGTTCTGGGTGCATGGTTTTTTGATCCAGATAATTAGAGTGGTGGTCAGGAAATTGGATACAGATCATGAAAAAATCAATCATAATTATATTTGAGGCCATTAAGGATGCTCAGAACTATATGCACTGTAAATGACTCAGGACCATGGCTATTATGAAAAGAAAGACATGTCAAACATTTGGCAGGTTTTCAAGAAAGATGATTTAAGCTCAACCCCTTCAAAATTGTCAAGTGTTTCATGTTAAACAATAATAGCATATACATTCACTTTAATTTTGGTCACATATACAGTAGCTGCATTGTTTATTAAAATTTGTGTGACCTTAAAATTACATTTTGGAGTATTGACTGTATCTGCCATTAAAAATACTGGAAAATAGCCACAAATGCCCTCAAAATTCATCAAGCATCGGTGATCCTACAGGAAAAATCTCATACCTGCATTATGAAAGACACTGGCTAAGTGTGCAAGTTTATGACATCAGGAGAGGGGCTCACATGATACATCTCATGGTATCCTTTGTTTACTTAACCTTTCTTTCAAGGACAATCGAGAACTTTGCATACCCCAAGGGTTTTACCTTGAAGTTTGTTTTTTCTTCTGTATAAATACTGATGTCACTAATACCAATGTGAAACTCAGTAATTAGTTATTTAAAGATAATAAATAAAGGCCTGACAAAAGGAATACCAACATTGTGCAACACTCCAAATCATTATATTTGCATTTTCATCAAACCTGGAACAACCATAAGCTCAAAAACGGTAGTAGATAAAAACAAGATTCCACCAGATTTTTTATCGAGTTTGTCACTCTGCAATTTTGAATGAAGCCAGGATTGTCTAGATCCCTGTCTCGTGATCTTCAATGAACAGTGCGTGATAGATGCCATATATCTATCAAGAGTACAATAGTGCTAAACAGGCACATTGTGAACGAAATGCTTGTTGTTGGCTTTGCATTTCTACTGTAGGCGTTGGTGACGTGGCATCATTCGTACGAAAAGGGCATCAAAATATGGGGTAAAGCAGTTGGAAAATCAGTCTATGAGACTATGAGTCTATTATAAAAAAAACAAGAAAATATCTTCTAGTAGATAAGCAAGCAAAAACAATCTTAAAATGTTTTGCCTGGCACGATAGACAATCATTAGTGTATCGCTATGATGCTCAACTTTAAAAGCTAACAATAGATAAACATTTGAAGAGAGCCCTCAAAATAAAAACATATCAGTCATGAAATGTAGGAACAGTGTAGGTGGGAAGTGGCCTTTTTTGCATTTCATTTCAGACTATTTATAAATTACACAACCATGTATCAATTTATCTCAAATGATAGATATATTGGATAATGGTCTTTGATTCAGTCAGTAAGAAGTGGAGCAATCTCCTATATTTAGCTATGCAGTAAATATTGAGGTGTACACATTTGTACAAAGTAAGATTTGACGGACAACAATGTGGTGGGAATTTAATTGACACATTCCTTTTATTCTCCAGTTAACATTCAGTGGGTGAAAGCAAGTAAGAGACCAGTTCTACTCGTATGGGACTCATCATGTTCTTCGTCAAGCTCCGGGGGTTGAGTAGGAAGTCGCAATTTGTGTCAGTGATGCACTTCATCTATTTGTTAAAGTGGTGGTGTATGTAAGGAAAACCAGAAAGATAGGATTATGCTTGATATTAAGTTTTCTTAAATTTCCAATATAGATGTGATGTCCTTCATTTGTGGAATGCATCATTTCACTGATAAAAAATGACAATAAACTGAATCACGTGTGTAATGAATATATGCAACAATAAATACAGGCCCCCCTGGTGTATCAAAAACACACTGTTCAAGTCATTGCACCTTGATCATTTTTCGGAATTGTAGTCAACAGAGCCCTGTATGTACAAATAAATAACAAATTGATCACCTCATCACAACGCCAGTGATCAGCTGTTGGACCAACTGAATATTCATTACTAGTTTACCTCCCAATGGCTTGTTTAAAGAAGCCTACGCTTAAGTTGAATGAAAACTGTCAACCAGTGCATTATATTGTATTTTACACTTTTTGTCGTTATATTAAAAGAATTGGAAATCATACTGTGTGGATGAATTTGTCACTTGAAACCCATTTGTTTTCAAAATTGTCTGGATTTTGGTGAATTTTTTAAGGAAAAAAGTAAACTTTGAATGGTACAATGAAAAGACATACTAAACCTTTGGACATGAAATTTTCATGTTTTTACCTTTTTGCCTCCCCACTCAATCACTTTAATGCTAACTAGTCACAGATGTTATTCTGAGACTTATAATCACATTGTTAGAAATCTTGAATGACAGTCTCCCAGTTCTTGGTTGGTCATACTAGCTTGTGAGAAACTTCCTGTGAAAATATCCTGGTTTTGATCATAACTACAGTAGCTTCCTTTTGAAATAGATCAGTCTTTTGGTGGTTGGTGCACTAATGGGATTGAGTGTCATGGCAATTAAATGGTGGAAGCAGTCAAGGAAACAGGAAGGAGCAGGATAGGTGTCATTCACGTACGACCTTTGCGACGGTAGGGTTACATGCATGCATATTCATGAGCCACTAATCTACGCTCTCTCAATTTGTCTTTGTAGGATCAGTAGGTCAGTCTGCATACAATATTAATGTCGTGGCAACGATGTACATCTGCAGGCTGCCCCTTCTTTGTCTGGGGGAGGAGGAGTGGAGGAAAGGAAGGGGGGCGGAGGAGAGGATGATTGGCTGTCTCATTAATATCTCATGTTGTGTCAGTCTATTTTTTTATAACTCTCCCACAAACGTTACTAGTTTACGATGACACTTTGCACGTAGATGTGTGCAGTTAATCATGCTAAGTGCTGCTAGTGCTGCAGTGCACATGAGCTGCCTGTGTTTCATGGCTACTTGCAAAGAGTAACCGTGATGTTAGCGGATAGCATTCAAGAAGAGACTGATGTGACAAATCAAATGTTAATAAGAAGATCAATCATCCTTAACAATCAAGCACACTTATCAGTTTATCTGATGTACAGTATAGCAGTGTAAATGGTTAGCTCTTTTTTTTTTTTTTTAGATATCCACTGTGACTTTATAGTAAATAAAAGCATTTTTGCTTTGTACGCTGTGTCAAGTCATTGTTCTGTTATCTACACTACAGTAGTGGATTTTGTAAGCATGAATATGACTTGGCTTGGCGTTATGATGTGAAAATGCCACATAAAGGGTGCAATGTAGCAGTCACAAGAGAGACAGCTGTCATTATTTTCCTTCCCATTCAATAGGGGCCTAGTGTGTTGTATCATCTTGGCTATTTTGGTAGGCCCCATTATGGCTTACCACAGGTTGTAAATCCAGTGTAATAATTGACCCAATTGTCCAGTGATTGACAAATGATAGTCATGGCCCGCAAAATGGGAAACTGCTGCAACAGCATGACTGGCAACTACAGCATACAAACTTGTTTACAATAGTATGAATAGAGACGTATAAGACTACATCAGAGCTTGTTGCAGTGAATGACCAGGGCCATGGGAAGTTCTTCACAAGTCAAGGAAGGCTGACCTTCAGAGGCAAATTTTACCCTTAGTCGAACATAAATATCAAGCTAAAGTAACCCTCCGTAATGCCTTAGCAAGAGGTGAAAACTGAGCTGCAGCGAAAAGCACATTGGAAGCAACCTGGGCGAATGGCAAACAAGGGCAAGAGTATTTTTACAGGGTGTGGTGCTAGAACTGATTTCGATGCACTTTGAGCAAGTTGAAACAAATGCATTAGTGGGAGCAAGGGGCAAGCATAATCACTGGTGAATGCCCGACCAGTGAGTTGTGGGGACTGAAGCAAATCTCCACATGGTCCCCCTCCCAAACAGCAGACCATTAATGTTTAAGTGAAAATCAAAATATTCCAAAATATATCTGCACAGAATGTTAGACCTGACACTAGGCCAGTTTCTCCAAATGGTGCATGTGCGACATTATGTGTTTACCTTCCATTTCATGTAATTTCTCAGAAAGTCAGGTCAGTTTCAGTCCTCTAGAAATTTTCATGTATGTTGCAATGGACTCTTGCTATATTATATTTAGAAAGTATATATCAGGATATTGGATTTTTTCAGAAATCGTCATAAAGACTTAACAACCGGTCTGCAATAATATCCAAGGTGAGAACTTGAGCATGACCATTGCTTACTTTAAGCTAGGCCACGTAGTAACTGTCTGCATTTCTCAGCTTAAACACCCTGTGAGTATGCTGTTAGATTGTGTGGACTATTTTATGGCAATAAATCTTAAAAGTGATCAGAATTGAGAGGGTTTGTCTTTCAAAGCAAACAGAAATGTAAATTGTCTATTTCCTTTATGCCTCACTTCTCTTGAATCAACAACTGCTCTCCTATCTATAGTGCCAACAGTACTGGTGCCAACAGTACACTATAGTGCCAACACTCCTATCCATATTGCCCAACAGTACTGGTAACCTTTAGGCACCACCTCTAGTGAGTGCCATCTGAACTGATGCCATACCGTATGCTTGTATTTTGTGCTTTGAACTCATCATTTATGACTTGAACAATTCATTGGTTGGAACAGCTATGTCAGTCACATCTGTTTTTTCAGAAAACTTGAACATTTTGGTATTTTTCTCTTTCTTCTTGTCAGCTAAAAACCTGAAAGACATCGAAACAAAGAAGGACAAGTTCAAGAAAAGTGTCAAAAAACAACATGAGAGCCACAACGATTATGTACTATCTCTGAGGGCAGCCTCCACCCACCAGGAGCACTACAGTAAAATCATTTTACCGAGGGTCCTTGACTGTCTACAACAAACTCAGGAGAGCCATGTAGTACTCATGTGAGCATTCATAAGACAAAGTCAGTGTTTTCCCTTTGAAAACAGTGTTTTCTTTGTGAAACAGTGTTTCCCTTCGTGGAGTGCATGGATATCAAGAAAGTATGTGTCCTTGCCGATAAATTTGTGTGTCTGCAGAAAAGTGTGGTGACCCTGCTTCGACCGTGGAATCTCTGTGTAGACAGTTTCTGACTTACCTACCTTCCACAATTGGTGCACTCTAATCTACCATTCACCGCATTGTTTAAGGCTTCTTTGACACTGTACCATAACATAGATTTCTCCTAAATTAATGTAGCAATCAATTTCTTATCCTCTCCAAATCCTCCCCCCCATCTTTTCATCTGCTCTTTCCATTCCTCCCAGACCCCCTGTATTGGACATTTATCTTCTTTTGTGTCTGCCTGCATCTAAGTCCCTTATAGTTTGATGTTTTACGGGGTAGGACCAAAGGCTTGTTTTATGTGTCAGCTCAAAGAACTGATGTCACACTGGGCACCTCATATTTCTCTGCATACTTTGGACATCAACCTTGTTGCATAGTGGCAGATATATTCTGCAGGGTTTGTTGTGAAGTTATGATGGACTTTCATCATTTGTGAATTTGTAACGCTCAAGCTTGCTCAATACCCTCAGCATGACATTGTTAAAATCGTGTTCAGTATTCTCTGTCTCATTTGTCTAAAGTTTAGTGTTTTTGCCTGTTACAATGATAACCAACTTTGACAGTGCCCGAACAGTGAAAGTATCTCTTCCTCTCTGTGTGTGGGCTGAACTGATTTCGTTTTTTTTGTGTTGAATTGTAATGTGATATTTTTATGTTAAAGTGCAAATGATTGCAATGATCTGAAGTGATGTTTGTATGCTATGAAGAGTCCTTTCGAAGTCTGCTGTCTTTAAGTCCTTCATCGGGCGGTTCATCAGAAAGTAGAGATACAGACTGCAGGATGCTACATGAGAAGATACAGTCAATTGTCAAAGGGGCAGTTGTGGTTTAGAAACCATCTACACAGAGGGTTCTACTCTGTTGGTAACAAGACACATATTAAATATCACATCAAAAGACAAGAAGAATGTTCTCCTACCAGTCAGGAATCTGTTACGTTCAGATGTAGGTTTGCATGAGGATAGAATAAACTGGTGAATGACCCTGCATAGATTTTAGAAACTATTCTACTCTAGGGTTAGAATTCTGATTGAAATGTTTTGTGGTAAATTCCATAGGATCATAGTCATCACATACCAGATAAATGTCCCCTCCCCCCTCCTCAAAACTATTTTTGCTCTTTCAGTTGGCAATCAGAGCATTAATTTATATGTTAAGGCATGTTTATGGATTAGAATTTGAATTTTCATGACAATGTGTTTACTGTAGGAGGCTAAAATTTTGACTTGAAAGCAATGATGTTAGTGACACTTCACATTTCATGTTTCATTTTTACTCCAAACCAAGCTCTTGTTTGTGAATTGTGACTTTGCTACCAAACAAAGGTACTTGCTGCCAAAAAGGGTTTTTTTCTTTTAAATCTTTCTCTCTTGTTCGTAGAAACTTGCATTCATAGGCTGTAGCAGCATGGGCCAGTTGTAAATCACTTTTATAAATGTAGAATAACCTGGGATGTTGCTGTACATGGTGAAGTGATAATATTTACATGTACACCTTATGTACTTTAATGAACACCACCTCGGCAGTAAATGTCTCCTCTCTAATAAAAGCCCCCGCTTGATTTTTACGTCATATTGCACCTAGTGAAGTCGTAAATTCGTGAGAGAAACTGGTGAAACAAAGTGAAATAGTCCTACATCATTTCACTAAAATCATCAAGTCCCACATCCTGATGCTTCAAAAGATATTTCTGAAAATTTTTTGTCGACATCAATCACGCTTTTCAATTCATCGTCTGTGTAAACTTCTGTAACTGCTGATACTAAGGTGAGATTCCTTACCAGTACATTTGACTTCAATAAACTGTTGCCCCTCCCCATGAAAATTTCATCCCCTCAGTTTGTTTAATAGAATAACTATAGTCTGCAGTT
Organism: Stichopus chloronotus; assembly: GCA_021234535.1. NCBI lineage: Eukaryota > Metazoa > Echinodermata > Holothuroidea > Aspidochirotida > Stichopodidae > Stichopus > Stichopus chloronotus. Next base: position 9,627,141 of record CM037835.1, read on the forward strand.
TTGGAAGTACTAGACTTAAATACTATTTTCAGGCTTTCTAGGGACTCTTAGCGATTCTACTTTGCAGTAATACTTTGCAGATTTCTCCTCCTACTGTACTTCTCCTATTTTTGTCTTTTCTGAAAAACATACTTGATCCTACTTTTTGACTTGCCTTAACACCAAAATAGAACAATTGCAAGTAAGTTTGTCAAGTAGCACAGTAGTGTTAATTGTAGCCAAGGGAGGGGGAGAGAAGGGGAAGAAGGAGGGGTAGGGATGGTAGTCAAGTATGGCAAAATTGAAAAGTGTCCTAACACATTGTTGTCAGCAGTGATGGTAGGTATTGATGAAAATTACTCCTGTAAGCCTGAATAAGACCCAGGTTTGTCCTACTTTTGATCTGCATGCATAATTTTTAATTTTCACCTATTTTGTTGAGAGTTTTAACCGCATTTTTATCGTAATTTTTTGCCTGGGTCCTTTCAAAAAGCCTGTCTTTTGTTAGTCCCTGTTGAGCCGTATCACCTGTATAGCATACATAGCATATCCATACATTTCATGTATGGATGTTCAGTTGTACATAATAAACTCCCTCCTTCCAAGGGCTATTCGGGCGAATGCCAGTCAGGCGACCGACAGATCAGAGGAATGATAAATAGACAAGAGGTGAAGCATAAAGGGGGAGTGTTATGCTGGGAGCTTTATGTCGGTTGTATGCCAGATTAGAGAAATGATTAAGGAGAGAAGAGCTGGTGAAGTAGATGGGGTTACAAGTCGGTATAATTTAGACTGCATTACATGTGATGAGCCTGAATGGTGGAATAACCTGAACAAGGCTAGTCATTTGTGACAATCTTCTTCCACTTGAGCCATAAACATGCACCCTGGACAAGATTTATGGTAGAAAGAAGCTTAACTTTGGATATTTACAAAAACATATTTGTGAGAGTATTCTCTCCTTGTTGAGAGCAGCTGCTTCAGCAGCGTGGTCAAAGAAATGTCAGAGAATACAGACATTCCCTGGATATCAAAGGAGTGAATTAAAGTGCAAATTAACGTATTTAAAACCATCCTGTTCTCTGTAAGACCAATGATGGAAAACGTTTTTGTGTTGATTTTTAAATTGACATATACTGCAGTTTGTAATATAGCATGCGAAAGTTGTCTTCTTGAGTGGATTGCGAGAAAAGGTAAACGGTTCGTGGATTCCTTTTGTAGCAATGACTTCCAATCAGCTGCTATATATCAGCATTTTATATTCCTTACATCTAACTTGTATTTTTTTTCTCTTTTTTTTCTTTTTCAGTAAACATATTTTCTCTGAGTTAGCTAAAGCCATCAACACTGCATCAGGGGACTTCATTGCCAGTCACAATAGAGTGATACAAAGTGTAAACGACATCAGGATCGAGATGGAATATGCAAAATACATCGAAGACAACAAGTGAGTCCCAATTACTAATCAACTGTCTGTGCATCAGTCAATACTGAATGTGGGAGAGATAAATGAACAGTTCTTGGATAAGCAGTCAGAGAACTGGTGGTTCAGTGGGTTTTATGAAACATTTATTCATTTAAATAGTATGAAGTTTTGAAAACAGTAAAAATTTAAATAAGTTAGGCATCTGCAGAGTTGCAAATGTCATCCCTATCATTTTCCATAATCATTCAATCTGTTGTTATGGACGTGTTTGATAATGCATGTTGCACCCAAAAGCACTTGGTAATGAATTTGAAAGCCATGCAAATAGGCAATATAATATTGCCTTCCAGATTAATCTCTGCATTTCTGATGTACCATACTCTAGCAGTGTGGAAAAGCCCTGCCAATAGCATGGTTTACCATCTTTATAATGACCAGTTTCTCTCTGGGTTAACTTATGGACCTGTAGGTACCTATCGTTTCATGTACTCCCAAAGCTTGCTGAGTTGTATGTATACATCAGTGATTCAGATTGCTTGTTGTAGACTGAAGTACTTATTCACCTTATTTAGTGGTGGTATGTACCGTTACCACACCCGTTTCGAAAGGCACAAATCACCTGCATGAGTACATATGTGCCTAGAAATCGTGTGTTCGTCAAAAGTATTCCCAGAAATTGCTCGTGCATCAGAGTAATTCCTTAGATTCGCCCGTGCCTCCCACTCTGGGCAGTTTGTGATAGTCCCTGAAAAGTGCTAATTATGCGATTCGAATTTTTCCCCACAAATACGTAAACATCTCGGCTCATTGTCTCGTATATGACTATGAAAATATACCGAGGGAGTGTAAAAAAATCGTTACCAGACATAATCACTCAGCTAAAAATATGATAACATAGGTTAAATACTGTATCACATTCGTGGAAAGGTAAAAATGTAACATTAAAGTCATGTTGCAACATGAAGCTTTGAAACTTTTTTTTCCTATTGCAGAGTTGATGCAGACCCTCTGGAGGCCATTGAGTTTGACAGCTTGGGGTTCAATGAACTTCCAGATAATCTTGTGGAGAATGGATTGGTCCTGAACAACTTGACATTGGAGATGATGCAACACTCGTAAGTCTGCATGTGTTCTCAAGAAAGGTGTGTGGGTGGGGTGGCTTCCTTCTTGACTATGGAAAAATACATGCACAAGCTGAATATATGATGTCATGAAAGCACGTCTGCTCACCGAATACAAACACATATTCTAACACTCAAAGTCCACATACAGTAGAAGCCACTTAACAAATGCTGCGTTCAAAGGTCATCACGTTTTACCTCACTGGTTGTTGTTTTTTTTATGAAGTGTTTGAGTTTTTTTATGAAGTCTTAAGTGTATGTCTTTTCAAAGCACCTTTTGGTGAGATGAGATAAAAATTCTTTGTCAAATGTTGTCAGTGTTATCTAAAAATTTGCTTGTTGTCATCGTCGTTCCAACGCTTTCCCTTTGAGTACGAGGCTTAGATTTGTGTGTCCTGCACTGCTGTAATAACAAGGAGATAGGCCTGCTCATGTTAAATATCGACTTTCCCATCACATCCTGTATGCTGTATTGATTCCATTTCTTCCAAATTTAAAAAAGGAAAGAGTGAAAAGGAACATCTTCCAAATTTGAGTCCTCATCACCACTCCTAGCCATAATACCTCCAAGAAACTCTTAGACATTGTACCATCGTTTTGTGTTTTTTGACATATATTCAGTGTAAAATTACTCAATCAATGTCATGCAAATGGTATGTTGTGTTTTGGTATGAACGTTCAATTGTGTTGAGGCGCATCCAACAAAGTGTTAAACAGAACATATCTCCATTTTCGTGATAAGTGTGTACCATCATTGGCATCCCACGGAAATTAGCAGCCGATGATGTCACATCTTTGGGTTTCATTACTTTTAGTGACCTGCTGTTCAATTATTCCATGACAAAGGTCTACAAAACTTATGTCAGTTTTACTAACTAGAATTCAGTGGATGTTATCTTCAAACATTGTGTACATATCTAATTGTCATTTGAAATCTGTGCTTGCTGGTGATGAGGTACACAACTGAACTACCCTCTTTTTGTCAATTTCATTTCACTATTCCATTACTTTAGAAAAACCAAGCAAACCCAACTTCACATTGTGAATATTACTGTTAAAAGCAATGCATTCTTTAATACAACTGTTTCTATAAATTTACATCTGCAGAATTAATAGCAAACCCAAGCTAGAAAAAAAAACATTCAAGTTGCTGATATGGTGTTTCTGTAATATGATCTTTTGTAGACTATCAGCACTTAGTGAGCAACTCAGTTCACTTCAAGATTCGATAAGCCTGAAGGAGAGTGATCTGCGAAACTTGGACGAGGAGATAGGTCACATCCCACAAGAGTCAAACACGGAAACTGCTGTATTAGAGTGAGATATTTTTCAATTTTTTCCTTCTTGCAATAAGCTTAGACTCTCTCAGCAAAAAAAAGCCTCTGCACCGGCGACGTCTATGGATCTTGTTGTGTTGTATAGCAAATCCCTTTCATAGCATCTCACCCTTCACTTTCCTGATGAAAAGGAAAAAGACGACAAAAATGCTGAGATTAATCGATGTTTAGAAAGAAATCTTTGGTAAGCATGTTTTGCAAATAGCTGCATGAGGACATCCTACCAACTGGTATAATGTGACAGTGCAGTTGTGTGAGAGAAGTTATATATTTCGTGTACAAAAAGTAATGATTGTGCAGAAAAGGACTGTGTGCAGTCATTCTTGTTGCTTTGGTGACAATACCAAGTTTCTCTTAAAGGTTGAAAATGTAGAATGTAACCTCCTGAAAATGTTAAGTCATTCATCAAAGGGGAAAACCTGATCTGTCCCTTTCATAAAATGATTGCCTCTCAACATATTTTTTTTCTCTTAATTATGATAGTCTTGTTTGTTTTTCTTTTTCCAATGCCCCATTTTCTCTTGGAATGTTCACTTGGTAATGTATTGACTCATTGGAAGGGTAAGGGATAATGAGTTACAGTTGCTTGTTCGATGTTTCCTTTTTGGTCTCCCCATTTGGTTGGCATGTGTGATCTTTCTTTGTTGTTTTTGTTTTTAATTTTCTTTGTTCATCATAATGGCAGGCCATTTATTTCACAATTGTCTTCGCCAGTGGTCCCTCTGTTTGAGATGTATTGATGGTGTCTTTATTCAGAGAGTCTACTCAGTATGAAAATAGTTTCTTTGTGAGAGACACTTAGCATACTTTTCTTAACAGGTTCTCTCGGAATCAACCATCTAAAATTCATTCAAAGATTGTGTGTAGTACAGTAAACTTGCTCGTCGGCAGATATTATGACCCAACAATTTATGCATTTGACAGAAAAAGCAGTTTGCATCTGAATTTAAGAGAGAAAACCACAGTTTAGGAAGATTGAAGCCTGTTCTTCTTCAACAAACTTCTTTTTTGTTACAAAGTTTACAACTGCTTTAGCAGTACACCAAAAAAAGAATCTAAGTATTACATATCACATTTCTCAAAAGTTGTTGAAGGATTTTTATTCAGTGTACCAGTGGTTACTGCTGTTGCAAATCATATTTGTGCCATATGTGTGCATATGTTTAATATTATATATTGCTTTGCTATTTTATTGCTTGGAATGCTCTCATCTGAAATCTGTTTTGACGCTGTGGTTCATTGCTTGTGGTAGTTTTGCAATAAATTTCCTTTTGAGTGGACAACGTTTTTTCCTCATTATCCCTAAATCAATGTTTACTATACCTCATGTTTGGATTGCGGTATTTTACAGCTAATTTTAGAAAGGTATGAGTATGTGAACTAGTACTAATGGTGTTGCTCATCTTTTGCCATAATTCAGAAAACTAGTTAAAAAATCCTTATGAAGTTGTTGAAGTTGTTTCCCATTGCAATAATTAATGCCATTGATGTTTGCATGTGAGTGTTGCCCTGTCATCATGAAAGGTGAACCTCACAAGAGTCTGGCGCAGAAGCTTCGGAGGTTCAACTCATGATCTTACCAAAACTGATGCTTCTTTTAAATATTGTATCGATCTCATTTACATTAATATATATAAGATCATTGCACTTTTCTGGTTGTGATGGCAGTCTATAAAATATATATTGATTGTGAGGGTCGTTTATCTTCATCTACTTAGCTTATTTTTTTTCGGTCACTCTCCAAGTTTTGTTCGACTCGAATATTGCACTAAGATGGAATTTGTGTGTTGTCTTTCAAACTCAAGTCAAGATCTCGGCTGTTGTTCATGTCAGAGTTAGCTGCCAATTTTGTTTGTATTGTGACCTGTCTGAGCATGTCTGAGCATTCCAGCATGAACCAGTGGGATACTTGCCCAGGGGTCAAATGGAGAGGGCTCCCCAATAATTTATTATATTGTTGTACTTTTTAGACCAAGCATTTGGGATTCTTGACTGGACTTCAGTCATGTTGTTCATGAATTTTCAAAACATAAGGCATACCAAGTTATGATTTAATATAGGCCACATGTCACATGATGATTGCTGAAATCTGTATGATGATACAATTAATGTTGGAGCTTGTGGATATCATCTGTGCTGTTGTTGGTTTTGTAGGTTTACATGTCTGTAAGGAGAAATTCTATGGAGTTCATTTTAAGTATGGGGTATGGCGGAAATTTACTACAAATGTGACCCTGCTTTCGTGACTTGTGGCCTCCAAGTCTTAAGAATTAAAGTCCAAAAGGGCAACCACATTATTGTGTGCTCATGGTGCCCCACACCCCTCTCTGGAAAGATAAATCTGACCCTGGGTCTGAATACATTATCAACGTAACCACAGAAAGGCAGCCAAATGGACAATGCTTGAAGTATGATTAAGACACACTATAAATGACTAGTATTCAGTTGATCCATAGAAGATAATGCTGACTACCAGTGCAGCATTGCATAGTATCCTGTATCTAGTCTTTCATGTCTGACATTAAAAATTGTTTCTCTTTTTAATCACAGTTTCATAAATAAGAGACTTTTTCAATTTTTCAGAGATTGATATAATCCTTGCATCTATGGTCGGTCATCATTTCCTTTGTTATCATTGAGGTCTACATTAGCGTGTAATTTCTTTATTGTCGCCATATTCCTCAGTGGGATTATTATCGTCTGATCTGCTCTATCTTAAATTATAGTAACTTATTGTCATTATAATCAGGTGACAAGGACTTCAGTATAACACCACTGCTCAGTAAATAAATCCTTGATGTGATTTGCTCTCTCATTCATTCAGTGCAAGTAGAGTTCAAATGTTTCTGCTGCTCCTTCAGCAACATCTGTCTATATATTTCAAGTGGCTCCTACTTTCTCCTAGATTTTTTTTATCGTTCCTGCTACTTCTGTGTTTTTTTTTTCTTAAAAATCCACATTATCATACCTTATCCCCTTTTTTGTTTGCTCCAACTCGAAAATAACAAATAGAGAAACAAGAACAACTGTTGTAATTATATTCTTTAAATGATGCACTCTTGTCAGTTGTATAAACCAAGAGTATTGGGGGCATGGTCAGATTTGTTGAGTACGTAATAATTGAAACGTGTCATAACACAGCACTTGGTAGTACAGTAGCTATTGATGGATACCACTCCTATAAGCCTGAATCAGGCCTACATTTGTCCTACTAATGACCTGCATAGCCCTAATTTTCTCCCATGTTACTGATAATTTTCGTCCTACATTCGTGTTACTTTTTTGCATGGGTCCACTTTGAAGCCAGAGGTCTTGCCCTACAGATGTGGACTGAAGGTATTCATCATTGGTGTTGTGAGTTCAGTGTGTGTGTGTGAACTGTTTTTTTTTTTTCTTTTTTTTTTTCGCCATTCAGATATCTTGGTAACGTCACTATTAGTTTTATGTAGAAAATAAAAGTGGAGCATGTTTGTGTGTGTTTTAGATTCATCTTTTTCAACTTGTCCATGTTTTGTTTTCTCCTTTTTGTTCAGCCTGCTCACAAAACAGAAAGATTATCGAGATCTGTCCAGAGAGATCTTGAACTTGAAGTGCCAGGAGGCTAAAATAGAGCAGCAGCTGTCTTGTCTCCAGGGAGAATTGCAGGGTATTGACCCAGAGCAACTGCCATCTGGGATAGACCTCAAGGACCCACAGTTCACGGCCCCCACGTCACCACAGACGGTGAGTTTGTTCTCCTGTCACTGGACCAGAGAGGATTTAGCAAGCTAGTGATATGTTATTATGTTCAGTGAAGTGTCGTAATTACCTTCACATGATTCTTTCTCTTTTACTGGATTCTCCAAAAATTTGAAAGCAGAAATGCAAATCTAAGCCCAAGGATTTTCCAAACTCATTTATTTACTTCACTCCTCACTTACTTGTCTCATCACAACAAATGCACCCCCGTCTACCAGTATCCATCTACTAGTACCCAAGAATACTGGTAACCTTTAACATTGCCGTTAGCACCATTCAACCTAATACCGTAATAGCGACTCCTTCTCATTCTGCCATCCTTATGTGCCAGGCGTGTGGAGGTTCTTCGGATTTTCAATCCAAATATCAAAGGTTTATTTCCCAATCTGGTTACCTACTCGTCGTAGTTCGCTTGTGGAACTCATTTATTACACGAATCTGTCGATTACTACTAAGTAACCTTTCCTTTCTGTGAAAAATTTTGGTCATAAAATTTTCAGCTCATGCCAAGTTATTTCACTCACTTTCATTACACAGGGCTTAGTTGCGTGAACTTTTGTCCTCATGGCTTTGTATACATTTTGTGTACTTGTTTTATCGTTTGTGCCTAGCCTTTGGCTCTGACGTTCCCAAAAGAATCAAACTTGGCCACTCATACCGGGAAGTTTCTCCCTTTGTTCGTTAAGGGGCTTTATTTCCCCTTTTTTTGTTAGTGCTCACAAGCTAAGAGCTACTAAGAGCAATCTCACAGAGGAATCTGCCCAGCTATGTACATCTGAACTTTTTAATGTTTTTTCCCAAGAGTGCATGACAGTTAAATTTGTGCTTTTTCATTTTAAGTTCCTTAACAATCCCTTGTTTGTAGTGAAAAGTTTCAGTGTGTTATTTTATGGTTAATGTCTTATCCGTTCTCACTTAAGGATGTGTTTGGTCCACTTTGAAGTATCCTTTTGTTGCTCTTGGTCTCATACGAGTTGGATGTTGGGTTTTGCAGTTTGGCAAAAGATTTGCATGTACTCCAGGTAGTTTGTTTCTTCATCATCATCTGTAAAAAAAAGTATTTTCCTCAATCAACGTCTTATCGTCAGGATTATACTTTCCTGAAGAAAACCAAAATACAATTAACTGGCATTCTTTTGTCTTTTCTCAGGGAACTGCCAGCAGGACAATTAAATTACCTAACTTATTCAAAGCTGACAAGGGGGTAAGTGAAAATTGTGGTTTTTTTCCGCGAAAGATTATCATGCCACTGAAAGCTGCATCCATGCCACGGTCAAACCAAAAGTACTTTTGCAGACATCCGAAACAAAACGAAATGGAAGTGTCATTTTTATCAGCAACTGCTTGTTTGTTTTTCTTCCTCGGTATTTTATATTCTGAATGTTGTCAAAATTTTGCAAGTTAAGGGAAAGAGTTTTGATTTCATCTTGAATAGTTTATATCCCAAGGTCCAACAGAAAAGTTACTTTTAATTTGTTCCCAATGGGATTGTATCCACTGCAGATTGGTGGTATGTGAACATCATTATCTAGGTTGCGTTGCATGATATAAATATTGTTATGTCAAAGCAGAGATACAACTGTTGAAAGCTGTCCAAACATTACATCCAGTTATCTTCTGAATAACTTGATAACTCTTCCAAAATTGTTATTATTATTATTGCATCATAAAATAATGTAAATAAAGTAACCCAATCTGTTATGTCTCAATATGTTTGCAATGTAGTGTCTGTCAGATCTTTCAGCCATTCATTGTAAAGTAAAATTAGACCATCATTTGATTTTCATATTTTGTTGTGTTTAATTAAAGTAGAGTGCTTTGAAGCCACATAGTAAATGGTATTTCATCACTGATTTGTTCTGAAAGGCATTTTCTATCATGAGATTATTGTAATCACACCATTAATACCAAGCTCTTTGTTTCTGTGATATACTCTGTCATGATGGTCAAGCACGTTGCTTGAAACGAATGTGGGAGGAATTGCAGTATTTAGCAGGGGAAGGATGTTAAGACAGTCATTGTCTCAAATTGCAATAAACTTGTCGCTCAAATTGCGACAGAATCAAAAGAAAGTTAATTGCTGACACAGCCAAGTGTTTCGAAGTTGAATCTTATCGGGCCAAATGTGTGCAAAAACTGCTATTAGACCCTCGAGTGAGAACAGAGATGATGTTTGCTCCTGCTGGTATTAAGAATCCAGTCTTGAGAACAATGTTGATTTATTCCAAACTATTTGTGAAGATCATGGCCAGAGAACAGTTTTCCTATTACAGAAGACAGACCAATCAGTTCTTCTACGCCAAAGTGAGTTTACTCTGGCATGATATTGCATATACGTATGCCCATGCATGACTGGGAGGTGGAAGAGGATTTGGTGTGGTCAAAGGAATTGAATGGTCCCAATTGCATCGGCCTGACATGCTGGGATCCCTGCACTTTCCCCTTTCAGATCTTGTCAGAAGACGCCAGTCGTATTACTTTTTAAATTTTGTGTTTCAAAGATCATGACGTAAAAATTATTGCTGCAGGGAAGAAAGTTTAAATCAGAGGTGCTATAAAAAAAAAAGTACTTCACACAAAGTTTTCAACAAAAGACCAAGTCTCATAATTTGGCAAGAAATGGTTGTCTTTGATTTTTTTTTTGCAGTCTGAAGATATATTTACCCCTTTCTACATACTTAGCCCCCTTCCATCTTCCCAATCCTCTTTGTCTAAACCTGGTTATGGGCCTGGAGTGCTAAAGATGTATTTCTCAAAGTCATTGCTTGGCATGTGATGCACAGCAGTGTTGCTAGAAATAACAAATTGACATGTTGCATCTCGGTGTGAACAGATAGTGTGACAAGGGAATACCAAGTCGGTGGTGTGGCTCTGAAAATGTAGGACTGATCACATTAAGTGCAGGGATTATCCAACTTATTAATTATCAGATTGTTGTCAGTGACGTCTGTTTTCAAAATATTGCAATTGAGAAAAGAATGCTTGTATCAGATGATTTCTTGTGAAAGAGGAAGGAGTAACTTTAAAAGTATCTACAGGAGGGGGTAGGGTTGAAAGTATGTACAGTAGGGGGTAACATTGAAAGTACGCACAGTAGAGGGTAACATTGAAAGTATGTGCAGGAGGGGTAACTGAAAGTATCTGCAGGGTGGGATAACTTTGATAGTATCTACAGGAGGGGTAACATTCACAATTTTGAAAGTATCTGGAGGAGAGGATACATAACTATGAAATTGTCGTAGTTCTCACAGGGTAATCAAAACAGTATGCAGGTGCACCATCCATGGAGTAGGAAGTACTGACTTTGAAAGTATTTACAGGAGGGGGTAACATTGAAAGTATGTGCAGGACGGGATAATTCTGACAGTATTTGCAGGGGGGAGGGGAATAACTTTGAAAGTATCTACAGAAGTGGTAACATTGAAAGTATGTGAAGGGGGAGGTCACTGTGAGAGTATCTACAGGAGGGAGAAAGTTTGGACAGTATCGGGGGGGGGAGGGAATAATGAAAGTATCTCCTGGAGGGGTTTGAAAGTATCTACAGACAAGGATAACAATGAAAGTATGTATCACCAGTTTTGCCCATTAAATCATGTAAATTTGGTGTATGTATTAGAATATTCCTAGAAATGAAAGAATACCCTCTTCAAAAGAAACCAATATCATTTGCCACCAAGCTAAATGTCAACTATCCAGTGACACAGTGAGAGATAGTCATTGCTATGATTATAAAGCATTTATCTTCGGAACAATTGATACCACCACTATACGTTTGCCCTGTACATTGATTGTCTTGACTTTGTATTTTTCAACTTGCATGCAACTAATAGCATTGACATGCATATTTGATCCTACTGTTGCATATTTGATGATGTAGAATGCATTAGCATAATTTATGGTCTGCCTTAATGTATGGATTTCTTCAAGTTATGATTAACAAATTTCTTGTCCAATTGTTTGCCATGGACATGTTTTTATTTTCATTTTTCATTTGCATTATATTTGACCTTGAGTATGTGTAATGCTCATTAACAGTAGGCACAACAATTGAAATCAAATTTATGAAGTGGTTCGCATGAATTATGCGAATTGTTACATCAATACACGCATTCAGTCGAACAGTTGCTATTCATAACACAATACTTCATTAATTTCCTTTAGGAATGTTTTATCATTTGCATGATGGTGATTTATTAGCAGTTGCAATCGAATATTAGGGAAAGATTGAAGACATTTAGACCCAGCCGTAATAGTGGATCAAACAGGTACTGAGTGCACTGTAAATGTGTGACTTTGATATGTGACCTGGTTGATTTTACAGTAGGTCTGATGTGTGAGCAAGACAATATGTGATGAGTTATGGGGGACATCATTGTCTAATGTGGGGGATAGATGTACTTTCTTACCTGAGTAGTGTATGACCTTTGTAATTTTGATGTTGATAGATAGCATATATTTCCTGCATATTTTCAGTGTACATAAATCTATTTTGTTTTTAGTAGTTGTTTTGTTTTTAGTAGTTGACAGGTAGACCACTGACACATTGTTCTCACAAGGTAATGAAATATGGACTGGGAAATACTGACTGGAAGAATAACATAAAAGGGAGGAAAATGCTGGTTTCAAGGTTGTTTGACAAAGAAGAAAACCTGAGCCCCAAATGATTAATGCACACTACACAGCACTGTCTTTGGCAGATGAATGGGAGGATTGGGTATTCCTCCTGAGGTTGCTTTAAACTAACAGCCTCATTGTTAACTATTTTAAAGAGAGATGTAAAAAAAAAAATCCCTCATAATTCCTTTGGGAAATAAGATGATGAGGATTATGTGGATACTTGGGCATGTGGGAAATGAGAGACTCTCCCCATATGGGCAAATCTTTGGGAAAAGTTTTCCCTATATCGGAAAATTTTTCCTGTATCGTAAAATCTGTGGGAAAATTTTTCCCTTGTGGGAAATCTGTGAGAAGTTTTCCTATACAGGAACTCTATCTTACAGGAAAACTGTCCCTTACTTTGATGAAAATCCTCAGAATTGGCAGCTAGATCTGAGTACTTTGTTGATTCCATGGCTTTCATGTGATTCCTGAGTGTAGCAACTTCTTCCTTACAAGGTGGTACTTCAAGTTGGATATTTTGTCAAGTTTTAGTGAGGACAGTGATCATGTTGTATGAGTAACTGTGTATCACCAACCATAAACAAATTTGCCTTGCCCTGAACAGTTGTGACAGAGAATACCCGTTCTAGAGCATTCAGATTGGTCCATATTTTGGCACCAAAGTACTGAGATATAGCGGCCTATACTCAGTGGCAAAAATGTGCTAGTTCATACCCTTCATACTTTTATTCCTTGCCAAAGTTGGACAAGGAATCTTTGCGGTGGTGATTCGGTGTATGTGTGCGCATGTGTGTGAGTGTATGTGTGTTCGGCAAAATCTTGTGAACACTCAACCTTTTGAAGGGGAAGGGCAAGGAGGGTCAAAGTTGGTGGGTTGATAGAACATGTAAAGATCTCGGCTGGGATTGTTTTGGTGTAGGTCAAATGTCATATGAGGTCACCAGCAAGCAGAATGTAGACAAACTGTTAGCAGTATCTCGGAAATGACAAGTTGCATTATTTTCAAACATGGGTGGTATTTGCTGCCCTTTAAGTGAATGAGATTGTGAGGGTCTTGTAGGTCAAAGGTCATGTGGGGTCATCAGAAGTCATAATGTAAAAAGCTTGTGAACACTTGTGGACACTCCAGCTTTGAAGAGAATGTGCTGGACAGTTCAAAGTTGGTGTGTGGGTAGGGCATTTAAAGATCTTGGCTAGGATTGTTTTTGGTAGATGCTAAAGGTTAGCGGAGGTCATCTTCAGGCAGAATATAGGCAAACCATGTGTGCACTCTCATGTTCCACACATTGCACAGACTTTCAACTCAGAGGGTTTGCATGTCTGTATAAGTAACTAAGATAAGGGTCTTACTAGAGGTCAAATGTCTAGTGGGGTCATCAGAGCTAGGTCATAAATTTCACAGCTTGTAAATACTATTTAAAAAGGGGAGATAATCTCACACTTTAAAGTGGCCTTTTTAGATGCAGTATATAACTATCAATACTGGGGTTGAATTGATGTGGGTCAAAGGTCATTTGGGGTTATTGAGTGCAAAATGTTAAGGCCTCTGGTGGTATTGTTTCATTCTTCTGTCATTTGCTATAGGGAGGAAGTATTTGAGCTGCCCTGCTGCCAAAAGACTGGGAATGCTTACAGTACAAATTTTAGGAAAGAACTAATTAGGTTAGGTGTATTTGCTGTACTAATTTATACAAGTCTTTGACTTGTAATAACAAAACTTCATCTATGTATCATTACAGTTTTCAATATGGTGGTTTTTGATTAAATATGTCTGTGTTTGCAGAGTATTATGCTAATAATTTGCTGACCTTATAACAAAATTTCTGTTGAAAAGTGGTATCTGAAAGCCCAATTTTGTCGATTAAATGTAGGACCATACACCTTAAAGTTTCTATTTAGTCTCCAAAGCAGTACAGAGCAATAAAGTGTTTGGTGTCATATTTCTGTTATTAATGACTGTTGTTTTGACAGTGAAAAGTGCTCACATAGTTTTCAAAAGCCATAATTGGCTTTTTATTCCAGCTGAGACATTTTTTGTCTCTTTGCCTCTCAAATGTTGAATGACCAATGACCTCTATTGAAAATGGTGAGAAAGGTTGACCTGCTTCATCTTCCCCAGAGAAATCATTCTTTGAGATACAGCTCTATTCTGTCATCAATCAGTGTGGAATATATTTGTGTTATGAAGTGGAAATTTGAAATTGTGTGAGAGATTTTTTTCTCGTGAAAAGTATATTGTACAATTGAGATGAATATGTTATTACCAGTCATGGAGATGGAGGAATGTATGTCATTTGCTCTCATATGGGTATATCTCTTGTTCCTGGAGAATGCAGTCGTACAGTACCTGTGCTACAATTGTTGGCCTCCAATCTTAACTTACAGTACATTACATAGGTATTGGAAAATGATGTGCATTATAAGTAAGGCTTTACCTGGTAGCCTATGGTTAAAGCAGTATATTGCAACTGGGAAAAAATTCGTGCTGGTTTGTTAGCGGCGAGGAATCACTAAGCCGCTTGTTAGTTGTCACAGCATTAGTATCATTCCATTGCCTGAGAAAGTAGTTAAATGTTACTTTCTCATGAAAAACTGTAAAGTTCAATGGGAAAATTCTGTTCACATCCATTGAAAGGCTCTGTTTTGGTAAAATTTATGGTACACATTGCCCTACTAAATTTTTGATATCTGTTGGTAATTGGAACATGGTTACATGATAACTTAATTCTGCAATATGGATAGCACTCCAACGACAATTGTTTAAATTCTGTTCGTAATTGTCCTTCAATTAATTAAATCCCATACATGGAGGAAAAGACAACTACCATTCCTAGAGTGGACTGGAGGATTCCCACATGGGAATATGATTTCCTATGTGGGAAGTAGAGGATCTAATGTGGGAAGCAGTCAGTCCCATATGGGAAATTGAAGAATCCTTACAGTACATGGGGAATAAAACATCCCATGTGGGAAATGCAAGAATCATATGGGAAGCTTGTGGCAAGTGAAACTTCCTGTATGTGGAAAACAGAAAATCCCATATGAGATTTGTTAATTTCCTAGGTAGGAAAATGACTTTTTCCCATAGGAATCCTTTTGGAAATTGGCTATTCTCTAAAGGAGAAATGTGGGATATTTTAAAAGGATTGGCCTCATTCTTTCTTTGAATTCTGTTGAATATTCATAAACTCTAGAGTTATAATGAGATCCCTTTCTCCTCCATTGTATGGGCCCTTTGCTTATTTGGAGACAGCATTGTCAATTAAGAGGCTATTTTAGTTTGGTCTGCAAACAAGGAAATACTGATCACAGACAGATTGCCTTTCACTACAGCAATATGCAAAAACGTGAAGGCTCTTGTGAACCTTGTGGTAGTATTTTTTTTGGTTGTATGAAAGAGCCATGTTTTAGAGAAACAAACAGACCGACAGACAAAGTATATCAAAGTTTGTTTTTGAAAGGAAAGTTATCTGTGACATGTTATCAGCTTTCATTTTCATGTGATTTGTAAATCTGACCAAAACAAAGTGTTAACATAGGGAATCCTTACAGTCAGATCTTGTTACTGAAAGTATAAACAATGGAAGAATGACTTTCATAGCAACTCAAAAGTTTGGAGTTTGATCCCTGGCTAATCACAGCATATTGGGTTTTTATCTGAGAGTTAGCAACCTAGTGTTATCCCATTTGGAATGCCTTTGTTAAAAACAACAAATTTGTTGTAAAATCGTTGAGTTGTTAGTAACCTGATTTGAAGTTTGATTTCCTCCAAACATGCATGCTTGCTTAGCAATGTGAAAGAACTGCCTCTCAAGGCCTCGGTTAATTTGAGAATGCTATCTGTCTGAAGTTTTTTTCCATGATAATGCGTGGAATGTCATTTCCATTGTAGATCATTCAGTAGATTCTTGAATAATATTTACCTGCAAATCAAGGTATTGTTTTGATAATGAACAAGAAAAAAACATTACCTTATGATACACCCTGGTACGAGTGAAATGTTTTTTTTTCTCCAGCTTTTTGCCACTATTAACATTGTAGCTTGACTCCTTCAAGTTTATGACCGAAGAAAAACAGTTGTGAAAATCAATTATCGAGGATGTGGAAGTAATGGGACTTTCCCTTTGATTGCTCACAGAATACTGGTCGTTTAATAATACCGTAGAGCGTCGTGTTTTGTGATTCAGTGTAATGATAGTTTGTGCACATACACTAATTGACTGCACTATGTGGTATTGTAGAGAATTGATTTCTCAGTCCATGTTTGTTGATTCATTTGGATCAAATTTCATTCATAAATGTGTTTGAGATTGCTGTAAATAGAGAACCATACATTACTGTGACATGATGTTTGTATTAATTGCATGATCAACTGTGATCTGATCTAGCGCATGGATAGGTGAAGAGGAGTGATAAACACTGTGTAGCATTATTTACAGTAATCTGGCATTTTCCTTTTTTTTTTTTTAATACAACAGTGTCATACAACATGTACCAACTGGCTGCACTGTGATATTAGAAGTAATAAATTTCTCAGTTCATATGCTTATTGATCCACATGGATCAAACTCCTAGCATGAATGCATTTGAAGATGTTGTAAAAAAGTAACATTCAGGAATATGACAAAATGGCTACATTTATTGCATGATCTAATGGATCTTATAGATCTGTTAACATGGAAAGATGCAGAATGATAAATATCTGTATAGCATTATTAAGAGTAGTTTGGCAGTATATGTCCATTTTATAATCCATTGGTGTCAGATCTGGTAATCAGGTTGGTTGATGATATCTGACAACTTTCATACTCCAACACCTGCTACATATGAAACTGCACATTCTATGACATCTTGGTGAATACTGGGACTTGTTTTTTCCTCTCCTGTCATTCACACCATAAAACAAATAACACTCGTGAAAATTGCTCCGTGCTGATCGGCTTGATGTAAGTGTTGACAATTTGGCATGTGATTAAAAAAATGAACCTAACATCAGCTGACTAAACACCAACATTCGGGGGGCTGCAACTCAGAGCTGCAATAAAAAAAAATTATGATGTATGTCTGTTACGACTTCCATGGTCTTCGGATTATGCCATAAAAAATGTCGATATTGAGCCTGATCTACTCAAAATGTTTTTGGTTGCAGCCGAGTTCCAACAAGGAGGTACCCCTGGAAGATGAGCCATGGTACCACGGTGCTCTGCCAAGGCAAGAGACAGAGGAACTGTTGAAAAATGAAGGAGACTTCATCGTCAGATTCAAGAGTGATGCCTCAGGCCAATACGTTCTCTCATGCAGGTCCTCTGATAAGCAGAGACATTTCCCAATTGTGAAACAGGAGGATAACACGGTTAGTTTCACTTTTATCTTTATTCCAGGCATATTTTTGTTTCTTCATATCACACAGAATAACAACTGAGAAATTGTAATTTTCCTTTCATTTAATCAAAGCAGATATCCTCTTGGTGCTGTTGATAGTACCAACTGAGAAAGTATTTCTAAATTTGGTAGTGGTCACTGAATTGGAAGAAAGATCTGTGTACAAAGTAATCGACTACTAACACAGTTCTTGTCCTTTGATCAAGACCATTTAACCGTCAATTGTTTATTCACTGGACATGCATGGTCACATACAAGAAAATTTGGATATCCCTGGCCATTCTCATATCCAAGTAGGAACCTCGTTAACACCTTGTGCTAAGGCCTTTTTAGCTATGCAAAAGTATGGATAGTACCAATAGAATCAGGTGTGGTGTACCACATGATGCCAGTGTCTGTCCCACCGCTCATATTAAACTTCTCTGCTACTGCTTTTGACCAAAAGTTGGAGTTGGGTACCAGCAGTTCGTAGTTGGTGGCTGGGTACCCGAAAATGTAACTTGTTAGGGTTACCAGTCAGTCGTGAATTCATAATACCAGCAGTGAGCTTTGCACATTAACATAACTCAGTTTGTCTTACATTACCAAAGACAATGTGTAGACTTAGGCATTCATGCTGAATTTTATCAGACGTGTAGTGTGCATGTTAGTTAAACTTCGATAGTAATTCCAGAACCGGGTCCTGACATCATCGGTTGGGTACCCGATGCAAACACTGCCGAAGATAGATAAGCTGATCGCCGTGAAATCCCTCCAGCGGATCATTTTCTAAATCACTGTATTTATTTTGTCATCGAGTGATTCTTTTACAGCTCATCATTTTGTCATTTTTTACAAACCCTTTTTTTTATTTCTCCAGTATCGACTGGAAGGTGGGAGCTTTAGCTCAATTCAGGAACTGGTCAACCATCACATGCACACAGTGACACCGGTCACAAAGGCCTCCAACGCCATCATCAGGAATCCCATCAGCAAGGTCAGGAACGAACATGACCTTCGGCATGAGGACATCATTCTAGAAGAGAAACTCGGTCAGGTTGGTTGATCAGGGTTTTGTGGTGCATTATGACTGTCAGACGTAGACGGTGTAAGATGTTTAGGACATTGGTCATATTGCTGGTTGAGAGTATCCATAGTACTTTAAAGACAGTACAGAACTTGTGTGGAAATGGCTAGCTAGTGATTTTAAGGTAGTGATTGAAGGCAGTGTAAGTTTAATATCATTGACATAGTTCCCTGGTGTACTCTTCATTGTGGTCGTTTTATTTCAAGGTGCTCTTGGAAACATTGTTTAACAAATAGACTTGTAGAACGATGGAGCCTTTGGTAGAGTGACCAATTTCTGGTGTGATTTTTCTTGTCACCACTCTCTAGAAGTGCACTTTCTTTACATTATCTGACATGTAAAGGGTATGAGAAAAACACTGAAAACTGAGAAAAAAAAAATCAAGAAAAGCGTGTTTTTTTTCTTTCGTCATTCTCTCAAGGGTCATTTTGGTGATGTTCACAAAGGAATGTACAAAAATAAAGCTGTTGCCGTGAAGACATGCAAAGCGACCGTGGATGCACCGACGAGAAGGAAGTTCCTCTCGGAGGCATACATCCTCAAGAATTATAACCATCCTAACATCGTGAAACTCATCGGGGTAGCAACGGATAAGCATCCCATATACATCGTCATGGAGCTTGTACCAGGTGAATGATTACTATTTCCATCACACCATTATTTAGTTAAGTTTGTAGTACATGATTGCAGTCATTCAATGGATGTAGTAGATGTTATCCACAAATTTAAAGTACCTACTTGTCGGTATCAGCTTTACAGCCACAGTACTGGATTTGAAATGTGGTTGCTATGGAAATGGCCTGTGACAGAGGGTGTTAAGTTGCACTTGTTTATTGAGGAGAAGTCAGATTCATGAGCAGCTGCCTAAAGGGCAGTCTACTGCCCTGATAGCATTGATTAACAGCTGGTGGAGTGAGAATCCCATGGCAGTTGGCAGTCTGCCAGGCTGATGGAAGTGTAGGCACCTCATAGACTATAACGCTGATAGTAGGGCAGTTGACAGGTGGACTGATAATTAGTCATTCTTGATTGTCCTTGACTTCATACTCTTGCCAGGATCCTAAACCTGTTTTCTGCTAACTTTCTCAAAGGTAGGATGTCAAGCTGGATGTAGTTTTAATTTGTTACTTTTTTAACCTTGACTCCCCTCCTATGGTCTAATTTTGGAGTAAACAGCATTCAGAGCTTTGCTATTCTTATCCCTTTTTTAATTTAATCCTGCTTGCAGGAGGAGATCTCCTAAAATTGCTCCGAGATGACAGCAAGACTCTGAGTGTACCAGAGAGGATAAAGATGAGTGAAGATGCAGCTTCGGGGATGGCATACTTGGAGAGTAAGAGTTGTATTCACAGGTAAACATCAAGGAGAGAATACTATATCAGACAGCAATCAATAAATCCACTGAATCAGAATCATGATGTAAATCTTGATCAAAGTTAGTCGAAGAGATGTTGTCAGTGCGGAAGGTGACAAACGTCTTTTAACGTTTTTCTGTCGCTTGGAGTCGAGATAGGATGTAATGATTGATATGTCGATTGATTAAATAAATAAACTGCGAGAGGATTTGTGAGTCTCTCATATCACTGTGATTGTGCCCGCTGCTGAAAACGCAGATGTATCCCTCTGTCGAAGGTTTTGATAAATTTTCCTAGAGATAGGTTTCATGATGGATCGTCAGTTCCAACTGTGAATGTATTTTATCAAGTCAACAGGAGTCTGGTGGTATAGTCACAGATATAATAGTCATCAATCATGAACAATTTTTGGCAGAATCACAGTTGGATGTTGAGGAGAAAGGGGCAGACAGATAGTTGCAAAGATGCTAGTGATTTTTAAAGATGGAATTGTAGTTTCTCTCTCTCTCTCAGCAACATATTTTTAAGCAAATGCAAAATCAAAACTCAAAATTGTCACTGTAGTAATTGGGTGTTCGTGCATTCCCCATTTTGCTAATTTTAAGCATCACCTATAAGTCAACGCTGGTTCATCGTCTGTCCACAGAGATCTGGCTGCCCGGAACTGTCTGGTGGGTTCAAAGAATTCGCTGAAGATAAGTGACTTTGGAATGTCCAGGGAAGAAGAAGAGTATCAGATTGATAGTAATAACATGAGACAAATCCCCATCAAATGGACGGCGCCCGAAGCTATGAATTATGGTAAATTCACGTCGTAGACACACGCCTACCCTCTTTGCTTAGATTCATGAATTGTTTAGCTAAGCGTGAAGAAAGAAACCTGAGATGTTATTTGCATATTGAAAGTGTAGGTGGAAAGAGAATCCACGACATCACCAATGCTCGAGGCAAAATGATGTTAGTATTTGTAAAGAAAAATATTTGTGCAACAAACATGACATTAAACTCGATAGTTCCAGTGTTATCGTCATGAACGTTTGTGCTAATCTAGATGATAGGTTACGACAAGTACAGCCCTTCCTTAGGGAGTGTGAATGTTCCATTCTTGGTAGACATACCAAAATCATGTTTTCCAAATTGGTTTCAGTTCTGGCATCACCAAGTACTCTGTCAAAAATGTCTAACGTTGTTAACCATTTAACTGGAGAACTAAAGTGTCGTAATTTACATCCCACTGTGGAATTAATCCCCCCCCCAAAAAAAAAAAAACGTTTTTCTCCTCTTTTGAAGCAAATACCTGCCAAAGACAGGGTCTTTATCTGATTTGTAGATTTCTTTTCTAAGTCCCGCTCAAAAGTCCCTCTCAAAAATCCTGCACTTCCTCATTTTCTGAGTCACTTTAAGACTCGCAATTATAGTCAAATAAACCCTGCAAAGCTTCTTAGGTAGACAATCTTGCCTTTATTATAAGCGAGGGGGGGGGGCCATTGCAATATTGAAATCAGAAAGAAAGTTCACCGTGTGGTCCTTTGCAGAGAGAAGTTCAACCAACTCAGGGAGCTCTAGAACACTTCCGGGTTCTTCTTAGATGTACAATTTGAAGACAAATATATCCTGCCCTGTGGCAAATAGCAAACAGGTCACAGCACTAGAATGTTCTCTGTGCACAGCGAATGATCTTTCAAAGCGGTATTGTTGATTGGCTGGGGGTTACGTGGAGTAGTTTTGCGCATATATTACAGGACGTATATGGTAGGATATCTACACGACTCTCACGCAGTAGCATGTAGTGAACACAGGATGGATATTATGCAGGTAACTGGTTAAGGTAGCCCCTCTCAAATATTATTTCTTGCTATTTGTGTTTAGTGTAGATTAAGAAGTGTGTTTTGTCTTTTGACCCGCAGTCTTGGTCTTTCACACTCTCAATCCTCACCGACGAGAGTAAGCTCCATTTGACAATGACAAGGCCATGGGGGAGACTCGTTGCTGTTTTGAAAATTTGGGAAGACATGCTCTTATGTTCAATTTAATGTGGCTTGTCCCTCCCTGGGTGACCAATTTCATTAGCAGTTACATAAGTGGTATTTCTTTTGGCTTTGTTTTTGCTGCTTCAATGTCTGCAGTCCTTTTTACTCCGTTACAAAATTTTAGCTGCACGAGGATAGATGACTATCACTGAGAAAATTGATTCATGTCTGCCTATCCTTGAAATGTCAGTTGACTTCAAATTAAACTGCAATTCCTACAAGAATGTACCCTGTTTGAGCCATTCTTACAAAATAATATCAAATAGCTTCTGTGAGTGGACCAACAACGTAGCTCGTGAAAACTGCATTTGCGGATTGTCCATAACCTGGTACTGTGCATGTCATGTCACCATTGTCCAAGAGAATTAGTGTTTTAGTTTTGATTAGTCAAAGTTGCTGTGAACGCATGAAGACCTTTCAAATCTGTTTCCTTGATTGCCACAAGTGACGTAAAACACTTCCTATTTTGTGTTATCCGTTGCTAGGACGATACACATCTCAATCAGATGTATGGAGCTATGGCGTCCTCCTGTGGGAGATATTCTCCAGAGGCAGCACTCCATACCCGGGCATGAATAACAACGAAGCAAGGGAGAAAATTGAAGCAGGTTCGTGTGACAGAGACTTTTTGCCTTTTAGCTTTAACATTATTTGGATGCTTCCCTGTGTATTGGTGTAGGTCAATTTATTCCATCAGATGCAATAGTTTTGACAGAATGTAGATCCTCTTTTGACAAGAATTTAGCATATTTCTACAAACCTGTAATACTCAGGTTGTAAGTATAAAAACTCAGTGATTCACAGACTTACTGTTCATATTTGCATCTCATCTGTAAGAAATTTATAAAGCAAAGTTGGAATATCATATGATCATGAAGCATACATTTTATACGTAATTAGCAAGGACCAATTAAAAAGGTTGGAATTGCTTTGGGAGTTAAGGATAATTGGAGGTAGAAGAATGGCAGGATCACGGAAAATGATTGAGTAATATAAATACATAGCCGCATTAAAAGCTGCTGGTTTTCATTACGATTGCACAATTTCATTCAGAAATTGAAATAAACCCTTGTAGTAGTGTTGAATACATTAATGCTGTATGTTTTGCATATGTATTCATAGTTGTTAATATATTTTTTGTCTGAAGTTAGCAAAATATCTTTACCCTTTGTTTGAAAGAAAATTGCAGATGAAAAATTTGACCACCTTTACATCAGATGGACCAAAATGTTATTGAATATGTCAGTTAACTGAATAAGTATCTGAACAGCATGATGTTGTATTTAACCTCAAAAATAAAAACATTAATGAAAAATCGCTTACTTCCTTTGATAGTGATTAATTTGCATGAACCACTTAAGGCAATATCAATATTTTATTATCTTTCATATCTGAGGCTGCTATCTGGTAAAAGTGGCCCTCAATACCCTGGTATGCTTTAATAAGCTGCCATGTGTGTTGATTCTGTTGCTTATACAAGGGAGTTTCTCAGAAGTATGTACCTCACTTACCGCCTTTTTCGTTTTCAGGTTATCGCATGAACCAGCCACCAGAATGCCCCGATGCAGTCTGGGAATGGATTTCAGCCTGTTGGCGGAAAGAGCCAGAAGACAGGCCAAGCTTCAGTGAAATCAAGGGAGCAATGAAGAAGATCCATAAGATATTCAAGTAGATAGCAGAGAAATGGACCAATTCACTTCAAAAATAGAAATATAAAAAACTTCCACAGAGTCAGCAATTTTTGTGAAACTTACAACTCCAGAAAAGCGATTTTTGTAAAACTTACAACTCCAGAAACAGAGGTGTAAAAAGCTTAAATTTGTCCTTGCTTTTTTCTTTTTTTTCTAGATGTTTATATCTGCTTCTACTGATGCAAGCTTGTGAGGGTATCTTTGTGTAATGCCCTTGATGATGAGTTGTAATTTTATGTTGGAAATTCTGGGTGATGTGTAATATAAACTCCAGCTGAAACAAATGAATTAAAAAGGAATGTTGCAGAGTCTTTAATCATGTAACAGGTAGAATTATTTCTTTGACATCAACCTTTATTGATCAGGATATTTTTTCTGGTATGTACTGTCATTTCAAATAACGAATTTATAACATCTAACTATTTTCATTTCTGTAAAGGAAAGTCCGCCAATTTTACATGTAATGTAACTAATTCCAGGTGAACGTGACCAGATATGCTATGAAGGTGTCCTTCTATTTCTATTTTATATCTCTGTGGAACAGTTCTATTTTTGTATCTCTGTGGAACAGTTTCCAAAACAAGGTGAATATGATAAGAAATTTATTGGTTTCTGGATGTTTTCTTTGTGACTAGACCCCCATGGTGCCATTCAGAATCAATCATACAATGGGCCAGGCAGGAATATTTAAAGGGAATGCGTGGCATTTGTTTGACAAGAAAAGTAATGTATTTTAAAAACCAATATTTTTGAACACAGAATGATGGAATAATTTGTTCATCCAAACCATAAAAATTCAAAGGCTCTTCCGTAACTCATCTTGTGCATAATGTTTAGAGGAAATGAAGCTTGGTGGATGTTGATTAAGGCTGAAAGGTTTAACAATGATTAAAGCTTTTGTCTTTGTATGCCATGTTGGTGTAATATAATCTTGTTTCCTCCAAGGATGAGTAGCTTAGGACATGCCATAAATGTGTACAGGTTTAATAAGAGCGTACTTCTCGTCATTCCCAAGTAGTATGCAACTGAAGTTGAAGAGATGAAATCTCTTTAGATCTGTTTCTGCTTAACCTGTCAATTCACATTGACGTAGTTACCTTATGAACATATGATATATGTCCCAAAGGTTGTTAAATTGATGGCGGTAAATTATCTCCTATCTTTTCATTGGATGCCTGTGCTGTGTAGTGCTTTCATATCTTAGTGTCCATGAGTAGTGCCTGTTACAGATTAGACAGCCATAAATCCTGGATTCACCGTCTCCTGGTCTGCTGGGACCCTTCGGTCCCAGTAACTACCCTAAGGACTTCCAAACACCCAGTCCCAGTAACTACTCTAAGCTTTCAATAACAACGTGATGAAATGACTAACACAAGGATGAGACTGCGCTTCAATGTGTATTTCTCTTCAAGTTTAAAGTGGCACTTTTAGTTGCTATCAGTAACTCTACGAGGATTTTGAGACCAGCAGTCAGGTGGCAATGCTTATAATAAGCATTATTTGTCACGTTCCACATCCAATAGTGTGAAAACTGTCAAGTTTTTTATTTTGTTTCCTCTGGCTTGTACTGGTTTTGTGCATCGTAGTGCTATCGTGGAAAGTGTCTCGTCACATAGTTTGAAACACCATATTCACTTGTTAATTTCTCACTTGTTAATATTCATTTGTACGTGTCACGTAATCCAGGATCCTTCTACTTGAACCAATTGTCATAAGAATGCAAAGGAAACATTACAGGTTTGGAAAAATGTGGTGAATTTTGCAAAACAGCTCTAAGCACTCCCTTGAGACAAGCCTCATAGAAGGCAAGTACTGCTATTGTTTAAAAAAAAGATCTGACCTATCAGAAATATTGTCTTTGTGTTTTTTTTTTATATCTTGTAAGTTTACCATTACCCCACTGGCTACATGTGTTGAAAAACATTGTGCATGTGCACACTAAGCTCTTTCTTATACATTTGATGTTAACAATTTTTCTCCTTTTAGCTTTCAAATAATTTGCTTAGTTTCCTGTGTATTGGTGAAGGTCAATATATTTCATGGCAAGCAATATTTTTGTTATTTCTAAATATGTGTCATTATGAACAAGGAGTTATTATTTTTCTTACAAACCTTTAAGACATTGGGTATAATTATTTTACGAAAATTTATACAGCAGAGTCGGATTATCATATTATCAAGATACATACATTTTGTATATAATTGAAAAAGACCAATTGGAAAGGATGGAATTATGCTAGCAGTGAAAGGTAGTATTGAAGAATGGAATGGTCAGGAGAAGGGGTTGAGGAATGTAAATAGATAATGCCCCCATGAACTGCTGCTGCTCTCGTTAGGATTGTAGTATTTCGTTTTTAAATTCTGCATTATTTCATAATTTGTAAAAGCTATTATGAGAATATATACTTTGAAAATATGACATCTCATCTGTTGACCATTTTGTTACTATTTTCATTTGTACTTTGTCTTTAATCTGAGAATTCAGGCAAGATCTTTCCCCATAGAGTCTGTAGTGAGTCAACTCAGATTTCTGGATCTTCCCACTTCAATTCCACTACCTGTGTGATAACATCCATATTTTGTCGATCTGCCAGGGAGGATAATTTAAATAATGTTACACCTATTATGTAATGACTGCATCTGCTTGACCTCACACATCATGCTGTCCTCCTTTCGTTGTTTTTATTTCACCCCTTTTGCTTTTCCTCATTTTGAGAATTTGTGGTAGGTACCAATAGCAGTGTTGTGCTTTCCCCCCCCCCCCTTCCTTCCCTCTGGATCTGCCACTGTACTTGGACAAATCCTTGCCATAATAAACAAGTGTGGGAGGACTGCAACTTACTATCAAGTAAAATTATAGTCAATGCAGTCTAAGGCTACGACTTGCTTTGTTGCTATGGATATCAAACATGTTGACATGAGAGTCTCACTTGGTTGTCTATATATGGAAGAAGGTTTAATACCTACAGCCCAACTAATCCATTTTGTTGCTTCAAACCACTAACTCCTTGTTTTCCCCACTTTTTGGTTGGTCTTACCAATTTAGAGAAAACTGAAACAAACAAGACACAGCTGATGTCAGTTTGCACACAAGATCATGTCAATAATGCTGAGAGATATGACCCATGAAGGCATGCACCAAGTCAAACCATTTCGCTACAGTATCTTCAAACTCTTTTAAACATTTCGCTACAGTATCCTCAAACTCAAAAACCTTTTTATGGGGACACTAAAGATAATTTGGGATCAAAGGCTTAAAACAAGAAGAGGGGTTGAATGGATGATCTTACCAGCATGTTTTTGATCAAACTCCTGTAAATAAGATTACAAATAAGACTGCACATTAATAACAGGATGACAAAGGATCGTCTTACGTCCAAATTAGAGAAACAACTACAATACTGTGCGTTTGCATTTGATTGACTTGCACAAACGTTGAAAACCTGAGCTATCCTGTTCTCCAGGAACAATTCAAGCACACTGTGACACATCGCACCCTCACTGTAATAGATGAGTCGAGTCTGGTCTTGCTAGCATGTATCTTTGTTGGTGTTCTGGTCATTCCAGTGTCTCAGCATTTCAGTGGGAGTGACCATGTGAGTGGTGAATATCCTTTTGAAGTGGCAGAATGTGTAGGTGACCTTCCAGTTGTGGAATTCCTGGTAATTCTTAGGCACAATTTTCAGCTTTTTTAAGCAGATGGCGACAAAAATGTCCTCGAGATACAAGTAAGGAGTGGACAGGGAAGTGTGATAAACCTGAGGAGGCACATCCCCTGATAAAATGTACCCCGTACCAGAGCAGAAAGGGGGGTACATCCTGTCGGGGTACAAGTCCTTTGACACGTACCATATTTGCTCTTAGGGTCCCTAATTGGGGCTCCTTCAATGACCATACCGGTCACAAATCTGGTATCTGGTGAACTAATGAGGTAATTCACTATGTTCTTGTAGGAGACATACATATCATCATTAGTTTTAACCATGTACTTGGCATGTGGGCAGAATGTGGCCATCCATTTCATGCCCATGATAGGTTTTCAGGGCCAAGTTTTTGTACGTGTCGACAAAGTCCTCCATGATGATATCGTGGTACTGTTCGCTTTCTTCCATGACCAAATCCTGCAGTTTGTCATCGGACTGCTTGGCTAGCAAAAACATTGTGATGATCCTGTGGCCGTCCACGTCCACGGGACTCCCCCACGACTGACGGATGGCATTACGATTTTCAAAGTTTTTGTGGACCGTACAAATCAACACCAAGAGAAAGACATCCTTGTTTGAACCATCAGGATTTTTACATTTTTCTGGTTCATTGATCATGTAATTAAAATCATGAGGATTCACAGTCCACAGCCTTTCCATAATAGCAGAATTGACATCCTTCGGCACAGAGGATGTCAGTAATATTTTCCAAGATCCTGTCAAGTACAGACAGCCCAAGAGACTACAGATTGTGCCAACAGACAAGAGCAATGTCACCTTTGCCTTCCGAGACATCTTCTAGGAAATTTCCTCCTGAGGTACGTCGAGAGGGTTGTCTCTGTAGCAGTCTAACAGCTGCGCTGTGTATTAAAAGACACAAGACATGGTGACATCATCATGGAAAAGAAGAATTATTGCTCGTGGACTTTGCAAGTATTGGTTGTACACAACTCTTTGTTGTCACTGCCAAAAAAGTATGACTGGCTTTTAAGAGTTTAATACTCAGTGTATAGCCATCTTCCCCTGTTGCAAAACACCTCCATGAAAACACCAAATGTTGCTATTGAAGACAATTGCAGATAAAACAACGGTGCTGTTCAAAAAATATGTTAAGTATAAACCTCCTAAAGTGGGGCAATTGCAGTAAATTGAGACTGTCTATGGGCAGAATTCTGTTCCCTCGCAACAAACTACTGTGTTTGACATTCCCATCAGTAGCCTGAACTTTCATGGCAAAACTTGACCTGTTATGATATTTGAAGTACTGTAAATATTACAACATGATCTGAACTTCAATTCAGAAGCAGAGAATTCCTGGTTGGTTGCTACAGTATCTATGCGTGTCCTCATTTGACTAAAAATTAGTGAATATCATCATAGTGTGGGCTAGCTACCTGCATTAATTGACCCACAGAAAGGTCAATGCAGATATCTGCAAAAGGAAAACAGAGGCAATTCATTGTGGTAACTACTACCGTTTCTACAGTAGGAAGATCTTACTGCACTTGTCTTGAGCTGAACACAACAACTGCTATGCTTTTTGGAAATTAGTGCCCCAAACAGTTTAATAAACTTTTGATATTATCATGGTTGCCATACAGTGTGAAGGATGTGTTGTGATAATTCTAACACCACCAAAGATGAACACCGGACCTATTAAAATGATCTTTTACCATGATCTCTGTATTTCACTGAGTTCTGTGGTAAGGTAATGTGTGAATTCATCACAGGCTGCAAATTGAACTCTTGTCCTAAAGAACCCTTCACACTGGCACAGTGAGACATTAAAACGTTAACAGTACAGTGTTACAGTCATACCATTGACTATGCACACAGAACTGTATTGCATGGTTTTGGTAACTCCACTCCCATTTGATACTGAGTGTGTGCACAATTCATTTCTGACCCTTGTTGATGTACAGGACACAGTAAAGTACAGTTCAGTCATCACTACATTTCGATTTCGTCACTACATTTGTGTATTAGAGTCACAGTCATGGTCCGCATTCCCCTTAGAGAGTTATGGTGTGAAAGTATTCCTGTGCACATGTTCAATCAAATCAATGAAGACAAAAGGAGAAATTATTTTTGGAAAAGAAGGTATTGGCCTCAAGCTCTGATAACTACCTTTTGGACTGCATCTTCAAAAATGTTCCTTGTAAATGGGTCATCATAGGCCATTGTCTGATAAAATCAATTATGGCCTTAACTTCTGTGATGTGCAAAGATGAGGCATCAAATTTTTTAACAAAGCACATTACTGCCATGTTCGAGTATGACGTCATAAGAAAGTGAATGGGCATTAAAAAGGCGAACGAGAGTTACAAGTCTGCGTAGAATGCAGTAGTCAAAGAAAACATGGAAATATGTGTCTGAGTAACAAGCAAGACTTTTGTCCCCTAAGATCCCTGCTATGTAACAACAAAATGCCAAATACTTTATGAGGGGGAGGAAAACCCCTTCTTCAGGACATGGATAAATAGGGAAAGAAAACCCCTCCTTCAGGACATGGATGAATAGGGAAAGAAAACCCCTCCTTCAGGACATGGATGAATAAAACTTCATTCTGTCAACAAAATGTCCAGGAATTCTGGAAATTAAAAATGAGAGTATAAAACAAAAGGCAAAACAATACCAAGAGACCATGGTGAAGACTTTCAATAGATCATCCTTTTATTTGACAAGTAAAAATCTATTCCAGAATTTAAGTATAGTTCTCAAAGTTAAATGAGAAGAGAGACAGCTTATTGAACTATACACATACACATAAAACTGCGTTTACATTACGGTGTGAAGTCATGCGCACACAATCAGAGCAGTGATTTGACATGTTTCATACAGGTGTGTCACTGGATTTATTCGCACAGGGTGTGTTGACGTTATGGTCACACGTGTGAGGCTCCATATAGTGCAGGGGTGGGCAACCTATGGCTCATGGGCTGCATGCAGCCTGCCAGGGGATGGATTTTTTTTTTTTTTTTTTGCGGCCCGTAAGATGTCTCAAGAAAAACTTGTCAGTGATGTACGAATGATTGAAGACTGTCATGTTGGCCTATATTCCCACCCATTACTTATCAACGATACCATACTGAGATTACCTTTTCGGGAATTCAGGTTTACGTTGCTTGAAAGTCCACAGAATTAAAAGTTTGATTTCAGTAGCAGGTTGTTGATCAAGTGCAGCCATGGAAAACTTTGGGGTTAACCTCTGGAGATGTATAGTTATGGCTATATCAGCTACATACTGCATATCAGCTATATAAGCTACTGTATATCATATATAAATATTCGAAGGATATATACAGGGATATGTCATTTATGTACAACATGGTCTACATGGTGCACGAGAATGCAGGTTTGAAATGTTACCTACCATACCATGAGCAGTGATTCTTGTGACTTTACACAGGGAGGTTGTCTGGACTAGTTTACGGGTTTGATGCGAAACCTGCATAATACCAGTCAGACCCATAAGTTAGATACACCCATATCAAGGGTGGGAATTTATTCCAGATGAGCAGCTGTTGTAATACCAACAAAAACTGATCGAAGTCTTGCTTAAGTGTAGCTTTGTAGAGAAGCTTTAGCTCATTGCAGTTCGATACACAACATTACAGCAAACAGTGTAAGATGCTGTTTCCTACTCAACTTGCTCCTGCTCCACTTCCAAATGTTAATGAAGAGAAAGAGGTTACAGCTAATACTAAGTGCTTGTAATTGAGGCCACCTGCTGTTTTACATCATCACACGCAGAGATACTGTGTTGACTGCAGACCTGAGATTCGTTCTTCGACTCGCCACTACAGTATACCCTGGTATTGCATATGTCACAACAATTAAACAAAATCCTACTGCCCTGAGGGTACGTAATCAGCTCTTTGTTCATACATTTCATGCAATGTATCCCAGGAAAATAGGATTCTACCAAATTTCAGTGAAACCTTGACCATGAATTGCTTTCAAATTGTGAAAAAATTTTGAGAAAAAAAAAAAACAAAAAAAAAAGAAAAAAAAACACCTAAACTGTAATGCATATTCTGTTGACACATTCATACTGTGCAGTTCACAAAGGTGATGCTGACAAGTGGCGTTCATTTGAGTTGCTTCACCAAAGATCATTCCAACAAGACCATGGTTAGACCATCATTAATGTTTCCCACATGACCATGCATCACATGACATTTAGCCCAGTTTCTCAGAGTCCAAAAGTCAAAGATTACATTTGCTAAAAGTTTACATTTATTTTACTTCTTTCTTTACTTGAACTAGCATGTTACTCCACTTTCCTCAAGCTTCACATAGCCCACTTCTCAACACCTCACTTTGCCCATTTTCAGTGACAGAAGGGTCAAAAAGTAATTTAACATAACTTAGAAGTAGACTGACAACTCGGAACTGCCATTATCAATTGTTCCATTCAATCCAAACATACAATTAACAACATCACCTTTGGAGCACCAAAAAGATACCATTTTTTCCCCTAAACTACTGTTTTAAACACTGTTGCTGTAATCATGACAAAACCAAAGACAAAAGTAAAACAGAAAAACTACCAACCACCAAGTAAAAACATGACACTTTTCCAAAACCAAGTGCAAGATTAAAAGCGATGCCACACCAAGATATGTCCAGATATAGTGTGATATGCAGATGAGAGGAAAAAACAAATGGCCTATGTAAGTTCCATGAATCACTAAAGGAATAATTTGCATACTTTTGATAAAGCTCAACATTTTTTATGTAAATGTACCAACTCTCTACTGGTGAGTGGTTCTCCTTCAACTTGATAGTAAATATAATATTCTATAAAACAAAGCAACAACTTTTACACAAAGAACCAGTTAGATAGGGGAAAGAAGCTTGCTTGAAAAATGGAACATGGCTGCCTCCCTTTGCGTCAGAGTAAAAATAAATTTGATACAGCCTAAGCACAGAGATATAAGCTAAGGGACAGGTAACTGATAGAGAATGTAAATTAGTCAATGTGGTACCCAATGATCAAACAGTGCTGTGTGTCTCTAACCAAAAATGTTCACACTTATACTGGTACCCTCACACCTTTAACTACTACGTTACAGCATATTTTACAAGATGGCAGACTGATCTTTAAGCTGAAGTACAGAAAGGTCGGCCACTTGAACATCATCAAGAGTCACTGTCTGAACTCAACCTTACTTTGCTCTCTCCATTTGAAAGTGTGATTGTTAAATTGTGACCTAGCAGTATTCTTCAGAACTGTCCATCTCGAAACCTCTTAATTTGGTTCATAGCCTGATACTGACTGTGGTCAGCTTCCCTCCACATCCTGACATCACCAGCTGTGTTGTCATCCATTCGACCAAATACGTAAACAGTACATATTTCCTCACATTTTAAAATTTTTTTAATTTTCAGAGAGACGTGGAGAAGGAAACAAACACACCTGTCCTCCTTCCACTTCATGGAAACCTCCTCTGTATCATATTAAGGCACACATGAGATGATTCATCAATACACATGACATCTGCATAATTAAATAAAACTGAAAAATTGGACTTTTCAAATATTTGCTTTAAACATTCATAACTCTGCACAATTCTGAAAACATATTATTATATTTCAGCTGACTGTTAGCAGATTGTTTAAACTGATAAGAGAACTGAAGATGGTACATTAATGACTGCATTGGCCAAATTCAACAGCTTGAAATATCATGGGTAACTGGGCATAAATAAAGTTAGCAAATAAACTAAATTCAACTAACATGCTAATAAACCATGATCTCAACATGTTTTCACTGTCACCGCATAGTAATGCTTGTGTATGCACTAAAGTCTTCACAACGAACTCATACATAACATTATGCATACTGTTGTTTAATCTTGTATTGTCTCAAACAATTGTGTAAGACAATTTACAAAGCCTAGGGTCCTTTTATAAAAAGTAACACAGGCCAATAACTTAGCTCCCTGTTATTGGGACCTGTTGAGCGGACCATCGTTGTACTGCAGTCAACCTATGAACAGCTCTCGTACTATCTTCAAGTTACAGAAAAGAAACATGACAGATATGATCTTTTTGAGTCTTTGGTGATCCCTAGTTAGCAAAACAGCAGAGCAAGACCCCTCGAAATATTAATCACATTATGCATCACACACTGAGAGGCAGTCACATGACCATGACAAGAAATACCAAAATACAGTGCAGGCTCTACAATTCTGTTTTGATATTGTAGCATTAATGAAGCAACATCGAAAAACGTGAACTGCAAACAGGGAGCAATATGTTCATGTATATTGTTGTATACATCTTTAATATCAGGGCATACTGTACAGAGATAACAAAAGAAAACAAATGTCACTGCCACATTTCAAGGAAAAGTGTACTGATTCCTCAAGTTATCATTAACATACAGTAAGTTAATTACTGCTGTCACCCCCAACAAAAGAATGGGATGAGGAACATATGGTTACAAAGAAGTATCCTGAAAAGGTTTATGAACAATCAAGTAGCTTAATATTGAAACATCCATTAACCTTGACTCGACAAATGTTGAAATTTCATCACAGAAATTGCAAACAATTGTTTTACATCTAATCAATACATCCTGAAGCTGGCGACATCCCGTACAGTAAGTTATAGAGCACTGTATGCTTGAAGGGTTCCCTTTGTTATGGCATAATATTTATATAAAAATAAGTTATCCACTATATTGATAAAATCCAACCAAATGGCAAAGGGGAGTATTCAAATGCTAGCAAAACACACATAGTCCATGGACATTTTTTCCTTCAAGACTACAGTGCCCTCTACTTGTTGATACCCAAACAAACGATAGTGGTTGTTGGTTGATGAACTTTGACAAGAAAACAAATTTGACTAATAACCTTTTAGTTTGGATGAGGCAAATGAAAACTTTTCAATTATAGCATACCCACTATGCACGTTGTATACATGCTGACGAGTTTCACAGAGAGGTTTTTCATTTCATGTGGCTGCAGAGAATCTGAAAAATACATAGCTAATGGAAAATAAAACTGGAAACAGACAGCTACAAAAAGAAAAAAAAATTGAAAAGGAATGTAATGTGAGCAGAGCAAATATGCAATTCTGTAAGTTTACAAAAAAAAATACACAACTTATGATTCAATTACAAAAAAAAAATGTTACAAAATCACTGACAACACTACACAAAAATTGCATTACACATTTGTAGACTTTGTAAAAATAATGTCCTGAAAAAAGAATCTATTTGGCAAATTTGTTTTTGACTGAACCATATGTCACATGTTCAGTCACATGCAAAGTTTTTTTTTGTTGGCAGTAATACAAAGTCATGTAAACTACGATTAGCCTCCTGTCAGAAGTAAACAAATTAAGTTTTCTCCCACCAAAGTTAATGGAAAATTCAAAGGAGAATTTTACAGAATACATACGTTCAGTCTTATACTCTAAATTATATTTTTATCAATATAATTTCCTATCAATCAAAATTATTTAGGGAACTATTCTTTGTTTTACAAGAAAAAATATTACTAAAACCAGTACTTATGGAATCAGAATAATAGATCGTTCAAGCTTAGGCAGGATAGTAGTCTTTTCATTCAAGAAATACTCACAAATAGGAATTCAGTTTTCTGTTTACTCAAGAATAATTTGTTAAATTAAACTTTAGACAATTCAAATGATGCATCTTCCATTCCTCATCAAATCCATAATGCCTGGGGGGGGGGGGGGAGATGAAGCTATTGTTGATGTTTATTGATGAGACTGATCATGAATCATTTAACAATGATAAATGATCAGCTGCTTTCTTTGTATGCCAAGTTCAAGCATTCTAAATGCAATGTTTCCATTCAAAGCTTAAGTTTGTCAGTGTGTGTTTGGGAAACTCTGGTTTGGTTGACCGGGTTCTGTCCTTCACATAAATGACACTAGTTCACATGTCTGACAATGTTACTTTAATAACATACTGTTAACTAAAAAGAAAATGGGAAACAAGTCCAAGTTGCTGGGCAGGTTTACATGGGAATTATAGTTAGTTTTTAATACTGATAAAAGTTGACAGTAGAACCATAAGGCTCAAATTCAGCAGCATCCCCATTTGGTTTGCATTAAAGCTCCATACCTACAAACTTGAAACATCACCTTGTTATGTACTTCCCCCTCTTATCAACTCACTCATAGTGTGTCTACTGTACATTACAGTACTCAAGCTTGAAAAGAATGGAGAAGTACAGGTCTAGGTGACTAATTTGGGTCTGACTGCAATTTGTTTGAGGTCACACATGTTGTGGCACATATCCAGTACTTTTTTTTTATAAGTGGGGGCACCAATGGATCACCATCCTGAGAGAGGGGTTTACGAAAAGGGTTGCCCTCCCTTTTCAGAAAATTGAAATAATGTTACACCTGTTATGTGATGACTGCATCTGCTTTGACCTCACACATCATGCTGTCCTGATCTCCTTGCTTTAATTTCACCCCTTTTGCTTTTCCTCATTCTGAGAATTTGTGGTAGGTGCCAATAGGGGTGTTGTGCTTGTTGTGTTCCCCACCCCCCCCCCCTCCTTCCCTCTGGATCTGCCACTGTACATGGACAAATTCCTGCCATAATAAACAAGTGTGGGAGGACTGCAACTTACTATCAAGGAAAATTATATAGTTAAGGCAGTCTAAGGCTACGACTTGCTTTGTTGCTACGGATATCACTTGGTTGTCTATGTATGGGAAAAGTTACATACCTACAACAATTTTGTCCAGGAAGAGTAGGTGATGAACAGGTTTGACAATAATTATGTACTCACATCAAATCCAAACAGCCAAGTTTTTTACAGCTCTCTCATAGTTTGACTTGCTGCATTTGATTGTATTGTGCAATGAACATACTGTACCACATCTTTGGAAGCCCAACTAATCCATTTTGTTGCTTCAAACCACTAACTCCTTGTTTTCCCTCCTTTTTAGTTGATCTTACAAATATAAAGAAAATTGAAACAAACAAAGACACACCTGAAGTCAGTATGCACACAGGATCATGTCAACAATTCTGAGAGACATGACCCATGAGGGCATGCACCGGGTCAAAACATTTTGTCACAGGATCTTCAAAATCTGGGGCCGATCTCTCAGTTTTGCTTTGGTCACAACTGGTCACTCAATGCAAGGACACAACTGTGCAAATTTTTTTGTAGGGGAGAGTAGTGATAATTTGGGATCAAAGGCGTGAAACAATAAGAGGGGTTGAATGGATGATCTTACCAGCATGTTTTTGACTGAACTCCTGTAAATAAGATTACAAATAAGACTGCACATTAATAACAGGATGACAAAGGATTGTCTTATGTCCAAATTAGAGTAACAACTACAATACTGTGCATTTGCATTTGATTGACTTGTATTAACGTTGAAAACCTGAGCTATCCTGTTCTCCAGGAACAATTCAAGGACACTGTGACACATCACACCCTCACTGTAATAGATGAGTCGAGTCTGGTCTTGCTAGCATCTATGCGTGTTAGTGTTCTGGTCATTCCAGTATCTCAGCATTTCAGTGGGAGTGACCATGTGAGCGGTGAGTATCCTCTTGAAGTGGCAGAATGTGTAGGTGGTCCTCCAGTTGTGGAATTCCCGGTGATTCTTAGGCACAATTTTCAGCTTTTCTATGCAGATGGCGACAAAAACGTCCTCAAGATACAAGTAAGGAGTGGACAGGGAAGTGTGATAAACCTGAGGAGGCACATCCCCTGATAAAATGTACCCCGTACCAGAGCAGAAAGGGGGGTACTTCGAGTCGGGGTACAAGTCCTTTGGCATGTACCATTTACTCTTAGGGTCCCTAATTGGGGCCCCCTTAATGACCATACCGGTCACAAATCTGGTATCTGGTGAACTAATGAGGTAATTCACTATGTTCTTATAGGAAACATACATATCATCATCAGTTTTAACCATATACTTAGCATGTGGGCAGAATGTGGCCATCCATTTCATGCCCATGATGGTTTTCAGGGTCAAGTTTTTGTACGTGTCGACAAAGTCCTCCATGATGATATCGTGGTACTGTTCATTTTCTTCCATGACCAAATCCTGCAGTTTGTCATCGGACTGCTTGGCTAGCAAAAACATTGTGATGATCCTGTGGCCGTCCACGTCCACGGGACTCCCCCACGACTGACGGATGGCATTACGATTTTCAAAGTTTTTGTGGACCGTACAAATCAACACTAAGAGAAAGACGTCCTTGTTTGAACCATCAGGATTTTTACATTTTTCTGGTTCATTGATCATGTAATTAAAATCATGAGGATTCACTGGCCTCTCAACCTTACCTTTCATAAATGAATTAACAGCAGAAAGAATCGGCCCCTTTTTAGGCTCTCTTTCCACCTTTGTCAGGTGAGGCTGTTTTTGTAAAATTGCATCCAATTTTTCTTCCTCTTTTTGCAAAGCATTGATCTCCTCTTTTTTGGGGGGATGCTTTTCACCAACAGCTTGCTGTTTTTCTGACTCAGCTTCTCTAGGTTCGGAGGGTTTGTCCGCGACCGCAAGTGGCACCGAGTTCTTTTTCACGGACGATTCATTTTCTACTTCAGCCTCATCACTTGGAAATTTGGATTCAAGAAATGTGTTGACTAGATTTGTGATGTTCTGTTTGGAAAGGTTGTGTTCATTTACAGCATTGTGCAGAAGCTGGGAGATGTCTCGCTCTATATGTTTGCCAGGCTGTAAACGGTTCTCTGAATAGACATCCTTCGGCACAGAGGATGTAAAAAATATTTTCCAAGATCCTGTCAAGTACAGATAGCCAAACAGATTACAGATCGTTCCAACAGACAAGAGCAATGTCACCTTTGCCCTCCGAGACATCTTCTAGAAAATTTCTTCCTGAGGAATGTCGAGAGGGTCGTCCGGTGTAGCGGTCTAACGGCTGCGCTGTGTATTGAAAGACACAAGACATGGTGACATCATCATGGAAAAGAAAAATTATTGCTCGTGGACTTTGCAAGTATTAGTTGTACACAACTCCTTGTTGTCACTGCAAAAAAAGTATGAGGCTTTCAAGAGTGTAATACTGTATAGCCATCTTCCCCTGTTGTGAAGCACCTCCATGAAAACACCAAGTGTTGCTGTTGAAGACAATTGCAAGTAACACAATGGTGCTGTTCAAAAAATATGTTAAGTGTAAACTTCCTAAAGTGGGGCTTAAATTGAAACTGTCTGCACGCAGAATTCGGTTCACTCGCAACAACTACTGTGTTTGACATTCCCATCAGTAGCCTGAACTTTTATGGCAAAACTTAACCTATAATGATATTTGAAGTAAGTAAATATTACAACATGATCTGAACTTCAATTCAGAAGCAGAGAATTCCTGGTTGGTTGCTATCTATGCGTGTCCTCATTTGACTAAAAATTAGTTGAATATCATCATAATGTAGGCTACCTGCATTAATTGACCCACAGAAAGGTCAATGCAGGTATCTGCAAAAGGAAAACAGAGGCAACTCATTGTGGTAATTACTACCATTTCTACAGTAGGAAGATTTTACTGCACTTGTCTTGACCTGTACACAACAACCGAAAGGCTTTTTCGCAATTGGTGCCTCACACAGTTAAACACTTGATATTATCATGGTTGCACTCGCAATACAGTGTGACGCATATGTTGCAATTCTGATAATTCTAACACCACCAAAGATGAACACCAACCCTATTAAAATGATCTTTCACTATGATCTCTGTATTTCACTGAGTTCTGTGGTAAGGAAATGTGTGAATTCATCACAGGCTGCAGATTGAACTATTGTTCAAATTAAAGAACCTATCACACTGGCACTGTAGTGAGAGAGACATTAATGGTACAGTGTTACAGTCATACCATTGTTTATACAGACAGAACTGTATTGCATGGTTGGTAACCCCACTTCCTTTTGATACTGCTAAAAATAGTATGATTCAGTGTGTGCACAATTCATTTCTCACCTTGTTGATGTACAGTGCACAGTAAAGCACAGTTCAGTTGATTCCAGTGCATCATTGATCACCACAATTCTGTTTTAATTTCTTTTCTGTTTAGTATGCAAGAAAGGTTTCTTTATGTTACTGGTGATCAGTCATGCAAAACTGATGCATAGACCTGCACCTCAAAAGGAAAAATTGTGCATTTGAAACCTACACATTGTGGTGAGAAAAGTTGCATGTACCATCCTACATCAAGCTGGCTTTGTATAAATGAGGGCATGCTCAGAGCAGCCCTTTGGCCAAATCACACTAACAATATAAGTAAGAAGTTTGTTAACAGTCATTGTGTGCTTCATCACAGCAAGTTCTGTTCACACTTTTCAATGTATCCTCAGTACTTCAGCAGACGCCGATTGATCACTTCGATCAAAGATGTTGATTTCTGTTGCTCATATTGACAGGCAGATCAGATGTGTACATGTTTTGTGATAGTCAAAGAGACAATAAAATGCAAAACTTTATTACTCCTTTTTATATGGATGCAAGGCTTGAAATAACCTACAGTAACAACAGCTGTCATGTCCACCGTGTTTGCTCATGAAGTATGTCCCTGAAAAAATGTGCCATACCCAACGCCACGGCATGTAATAGTTGGCCCCTTTCTGTTTTGCTATCAGTGATTCTGTTCAGCTGAAAAATGAAGGAATTTTGACTTAAATTTTTTTGGATTCAATTTTTCTTCTACCTCAATAACACCATTCCCCTTAATCTGTAACATGTTTGGGAGTCTTAAGAAGACACCGTGGAACCATTGATTGTAATTGGTTCATTAAAAGGATGGTCCAGCCACAAATATAGCTTTCATATGTTGAAGAGTAAGTTAATCTGACCATGACCGTGAAACTTCCATTTAATTCCCATGTACTGTATGGTTCTGGAGATATCAGCAGTTGAAGTTGCCGCACTTGCTACCAACAATTGACTTGAAGCAAGCAGGAGTGATGTCATCTCCCCACATTGATAAAGCATCTTACTGTACGTTTTTCTTTAAAATTAACACCAAATTTAATACTTCAATATCTAGTGCTATCACAATGTGAATGTATGATGGGTACGAGATTTTGCGACCTTCACATAACCAGTGCCTAAGCTGACCACCTATCGATTTCAAGGTCAAAATAATAAATTTAATAACAAAGAAAACAAAAGACTTTTCAGCCATGTGAGGAGATAATGTCACTCCTGCTTGCCTCAAGTTCACAGTTGGCAGAAAAGAGGGTAACTTCAACTGGTAATATCGTGAGAACCACACATGGGAACTGAATCGAAGTTTCACCAGAAAGGTTGGATAAACTTACTCTTCAATATATCCAAGCTAAATTTATGACAAGACTATCCTTTTAATTACAAACAGGATCAACACCGTCTGGATACCGATCTGCAAATTCACACACAATGTTGAAGGTCCGTCGATCTGCTATTGAAACACTATGAGCTTAGTAAAAATTGCTAGCATGTTGGAGAATGCACCAAAACACAACCATACACTACAGTACAATGGCAGGCTGGCAGCAGGGACAGATGTATGTTGGAACAGCTTCACAAACAAATTGTTAGCACTGGGAATTCAAACGGTTCACAGGAAGTTACAAAGTGGGTTTATCTATGGTAAATAATGCATGCTAGAAAGAACTGAGGTAAAGTATCTAACCATTATCAGTTTGACTTTACATTCTACGCAAAAATTATGTGTACTCATAGACCTTATATCAACAATTACTTTCATACACACTGGCTGGTAAACCAGCGAGAACAGCTGTTCCCTTTGCAATGCTGTACATATATGGTACTATGGATGGTGAAAACTGTGCCTCATTATGGAAACATGATTCTGTACAAATTAGTAGTGCTTGACATCTTAAGCTGATGTGCAGCATTAAGGATCTGGCAGGCAACAACTGCGAATGGTAATAAAACACTAAAATACACAAATGCTTAGAATAACAAGTACAGCAATGCCATTTTTGTATGATCATGGTTCTGCGCCTCTGCTGGCATATATATAGTGAACAAGCATACTGCACAGGTAAATATACTCCTGTACACTTCTACCTTAAGATACTGCTCATACCGTAAACGTATCACATATGCAAAAAACAGTGTTGTGACTTTTGTATCACCATACTGTACAACACTATTAATTGTGCAGCTTTGCTTTTGGTTACCCCGTGCAGCAGCACATGAACTTTTCATTCAGCTTGTACTGCTATATTAAACTAAGGTCTGCAGCTTTGGAGACAACTTCCTTTCAACTTTGTAGAAATCCTACTCAAACTTCTCCTACATAGCTTTAAGGTAATTGGTTGAAGCAGGTCAGCAGAGCTTTTAATTCAAAGAAAATCACCCCACCACATATAGCTGCATAGGTAGATGGACAGTGAACAACATAACTGGACACCCCCTGGTATGGAATGCCAATTGTACAAATACTATCCACAGAGCGCATATTTTACGAATAAAACGCTACACAAATGACAGTAGTGGACACAAGCGGAAACAGTAGGCACAAACCAAACCAAACGAAACATTAAACGCAAATCAAATCATAATACACAAATGAAACATTAAACACAAACCAAATCATTAGACACAAATGAAACATAAAACACAACCAAATGATTAGACACAAATGAAAACGTAAGACACAACCATATGATTAGTCACAAGCAAAAACATTAGACACAAACCAAATCAGTTGACAAAAATGAAACATTAGACCAGGGTTCCAAACAAGCAGTTGCCTGCTTGCCAAATGTGAGTGAAAACATCAGCAGATGACCCTTCATTTATAGTCTGATGGGCAAGTAAAAAGTTTGACTGATATGGCACTCTACAGTAACTGAAAATTTATGTCATTCACAACAACAAGCAATCTCACGGCATGGTTCACTGCCATAACATCATACATGAAAAGCTTAGACCAGTACCTATGGTTTCTAGTGTACAGCACTGTAAATTTCTTTTTTAGCATGAATATCGCTTCCGCTGCTTGATAGGGACTCATACACCATTTTTAAATATCCTAGACCTAGGATGATCTGTTTTACGTAACATAACTTATTGGGACCATTAGGCTTGCTCCAAAATCTGTGAGACGGAGCTTAATTTTTGTTTTTTGCCCCATCTACAGAATGTCATATATTTCTTAGCGAAGACTAACATTTTGTTAAAAGTCTGTGAATTCTTTGTGGTAATTATGTGGTTTAGGCCTAGCCTATACTAACAGTAATGTAGGATATGCCTCAGCATAAAAGATATTCAAAAGAGGTACATTTTTTGAATAAAACACACCGCCCTCTCTGGGAGAACCAGAATTGTGAAAATGATAAAAATTTCTCCCCCTGTAGTGATAAAACAACATTTTCAAAGATAGGAATTGTATCTAATGACTTTGCTCCAGGGCTAGGCTTTAAACTATAGTACATAACATTAACACAACATAGGCCTAAGCTTAGGCTACATTGATCAGAATAAAGAGGTACCATTTGGCTGTAAAATGCGCATTTCCATCCCAAGAAGACTAGGATTGCAAAGACAATGAATAAAACTACTAATAGTAATGGAAACCCCGAATCTTACAGATAGAAATAGTATCACGTAATTTTCTTCAAAAGTTAAGCTAGAGTACTAAGGCCTAACACTTAAATAAGCCTAACAAACTGTTGGATAAAGAGGTGCCTCTTGGCAGTAAACTACCTGTTTTCACTAGAAGAGGACTAGGATTGTGAAAAAAACTACAAAAACCTAGTACAGGTGGCAATGAAAACTAAGAACTTGAAGAAATTGTATCTCATGATTTTGTTTGAAGGTTATAGGCCCACTGACATGGGAAAGTAACACTAAACCTAGGCTAGGTCCCATGGGGGCATTTAAACTTCAAAAAATAAATGCGAACTAGTGAAAAAAGCATCCGGACTACCTAAAAATTTGAATGAGAAGTCCGGTTGGTGACTGAGAAAAAATAAAGGGTAACCTCTGCATAAGACACAACCAAATCATTAAACACAAACGGAACATTACACACAACCAAATCATTCTTCATAAACGAATTCATTAGACACGAACAAAACATTAGACATTTGGTTTGAGTCTACTCATTTGGTTGTCTTACATTTTGTTTGTGGCTAATGATTTGGTTGTGTATAATGTACCGTTTGTGTCTAATCATTTGGTTGTGTCTAATGATCTGTTTGTGTGTAATGATTTGGTTTTTGCCTATTGTTTCTGTTTGTGTCTACTGCTGTTGTTTGTGCGTTTTGTTCGTAAAACAGGGTATGCACACACTGTTGATAATATTTGCACAATCTGCGTTCCATACCATGGTACTCTGTGGTATAGTGTGTGCATGCACAAAGTGCAGCCACACAGTGCAGCAACAACTAATTAGAAACAGCAATTAAGTTATTGAACACCGCCTACCTCATGAGTGATAGACTAATGGTCGTTGACGCTTGACGCCCGGGAGTATTAAGTTCATTGACTATTAGGCTCTGTGAAAGGAATGTTTAACCATCAGGGCAGACACTTCAAGGACAGCAGTCAGTCACTGTATATATGGGTTACAGCCACAGAGGCACTATGCAGTAGTTGATATACACCATATGACATATTGGCAAAGTGAGTACTTTATACAGTACTCTTCTAGGATAACACTAACTGAGTACAAAAGTAACAAACCAAGGATCTGTAACTAAAAACACAGAGCAAAAGACCAGTTCCTGAGATCATTTCATGAAAACACTCCCTAGTTGTGTCAAAAGCAGGGTGATTTCCTCTAGATACTAGCACACTGCTCAAAACTAACACTCCTAGCTCTTACAATAACAATGCAATATTACCTTAAACCAATAGCTTCATATTTCAACTGAACAAAAAGGTCTCATTACTTTAATCTTAAAAGCGGGCTCATCAGAGTGACAGA
Organism: Stichopus chloronotus; assembly: GCA_021234535.1. Taxonomy (NCBI): domain Eukaryota; kingdom Metazoa; phylum Echinodermata; class Holothuroidea; order Aspidochirotida; family Stichopodidae; genus Stichopus; species Stichopus chloronotus. The sequence goes on from CM037835.1 coordinate 9,671,514, forward strand.
TTTCATGGAAATGAACCCATTCCAGGGACAGTATATACCTCTTTTTGTTTGAATACCCCCCTTTTTTTCTTTTTTTCAAACAAATCATGGCATCAACTACTGATTCATGAACTTTCCGTATGATTTGGAAATTTCATTCCAAAAAAACACATTGGCATACATCCCTTCTCCATCCTAATTATCATTCACCTGCAGGGTGATTACAGCAAAGATCTCATGACCTGTATCAGTTCTTCTTCAAACCTTTCACCGCATCTACAATAAGTCAGTTTATTGCAGGGAGAGATGGTGGAGAGCAGCTTTGACATCAAGGAGAGCAAGACCCTCGGAATAATAATTCCAAGTTATTAACCAAGATCAGAACTAAAACTTGCGGCATCATTATGCCAAATAAGAATCCGTCAAAGTGAGTGCTTTTAAACTGCTTTTCCCAAAAAATATTTTTGGTCTGGAATTCTGGATCTGCTTTCTCCCCCCCCCCCCCCCCCATATTACCTCCCATCTTCATTACCCATTTTGGGGTGTAACTTTCCACACATTTAATTCTGATCCTTCACACTTTTTTGTTACACTTTTGTGTTGAAGTGTATACCTACAGTACAGTATGTACTGTACATGCCTCTGACATTGAATATAAGTCTGAGATACCCAGGCTCTTTGATCCTACCACTGTCTGTGCTACACCTACAGTACTGTACATGGCTATCAAATTCCATGGATTCTGACACAGATATGCTAGCCAGTCATGATACACGTAGGCCTTCATGCTCTACAGTACTTAGCAATAACTTTATTACAATGCTTCTTTACAATCAAGCATATATATATCGTGGCACTTTCTTTCGAGGTTCGAGGTTTACTGCAGCTACAAAGACATACTGTGCTACCAACAACAGTTTTTGTTTAAACTACACACTACTGTATATGTCATCAAAAGGGGTGAGGGTGATGTCTCCTTTGCCCTAATGAAGTGTGGCACAAGGTTTGCATGAAGCTGGGAGAGAGAGAGGGAACTGCACAATTCTCTTCCCAAGAGAGAAAATCTCCCTCCCTGCCCAAAAAATCAAAGAAAGACTACACTCACTGCTTGCGAAACACATCCATGGACAAAAATCCTGTCGAACAGCCACAATTACTGTAATCCACCTAAACTGATTTATCCTGCATGTAGTAAACACGTTCTGTGCATACCAGTTCATGGACATGTATGAAGTCTGGAGACATGTTGTCTTCTCTTCATTTTAAGGTAGTAATAAATAAAGGTTAGTAGAAAACCCACCAAGAACACGAATTAACCTACACTACCGATTCGAATATACAGTACATGGACAAGTCCCTCTATTTTCACTTGAAAATCCTCTCCCAAAATTATTCAAAAATCATGGCATCAAAGTTACATGCGCCGTAAACAAGTCATAGTCCTCTACAACAGACAATGTATACCAGATATACACCACCAGTAGCTTTAACACTATCAGGCCATGGGCTGGAAAAAATGTTCATTTCCCTGGAAGGGAGTAAAATTATTTCCCTGGAAGGGAATAGAATTTCCCACAATTCTCGCTATATTCTCATATACAGAAACGGGAAATTTCCCTCCAAAAGCCAAAATTTCCCTCCAGATGCCCAAATTTCCAGGGAAGGAGCCTCCCAGCTTCCCAACTTTTTCCACCCATGATCAGGCCCATGTCAATCTAATCCAATATATACAGTACTGTACCTACAGGAACAGAAGTTTTGATGAGACAATATTCAAACTGTTGAGGCCTACAACTTTAGATAAGAGCAGGAAGAGAGGGATCCATGAATGATCATTGAAGGGAAGTGTTTCTTTCATATAAATGTGCCATTTTTTTTTTCTTCAGGAAGTAGTGCACTTAGTTCAGTAAACAGTTTCCTCGATACAGTAAGTCTGTCCCAAACGTTCAACAAAAGCTCCAATACACCTGTCTATACTAGCTCCTAGTTGCAGTACCACTTGAAGACAAAGACTGGCAGAGAAGAGTGGGGCAAGTGGCTGGGGGGGGGGGGCTAGGGGCCAGAAGCAACACCAGATCAAAAAGAACCAGACACACTTATTGTGGTCTTGATGATGTAAACAATAACAATACTCACTTTTGTGATGAAATACAATTTCAATCATTAAAGTGAACAGGCTATTCACTCACGTATTTAGGATACAGTATGATTATTTTCAATTTTCATAAGAGTTAAACATCCTTTCAATTTCTTTTCACTAGACACTTTTTTACATTGTAACTTCAACCAGAGAGTCAAATGACTTTCTGATTCCTTCCCAATATCTCATTGTTCCGTACACACACTATCACTTTTAAAGAAAATCAAGCAGTGGAGAAGAAAAAGGACAATATCAAAAGGGAAAAAAAACCACAGGAAAATATATCCTGTTTATTATTTATGGCTTTGGTGTTACCAACTTCACTGATGAAAGTTGTAATAACGAAGGCTGGTATATCTCTTAACCACTTAAGTACTGTAATTCACATGTGAGTAGGAAATTTCTGCCAACAAATAGTGGATAAACATCTGAAATTGTGCAAGAATACAAAGACAACCTGCAAAATGTCCTCCAGTACTTCTCCCAAGGGAGACTTTATGGTGATTAAAACAAAGTGCTTTGTAAATCTTGACAGAGAATTAGCAACTGGGATATTCCCTGATTGCTTAGAAAAGGTGATACATGTAAAGGGTCTACAGTGGTGTTTATGTCCAAATTCTTTGCACCCCACTCTACCGAATACAAGTTACCACAATTTGAGAGAGGGACTATCAGACGATAAAAATCTCAAAGATGATATCCCAATGATAAAGTGACAAGCTCCTTCCTCTCAAGAAGCATAAACTTCGATCAAAGCCTCGAAGATACCATTCACAATAACTTACTAACCATGGTACAGACACAAGGATTATATCAATCTCTATTGTTGTATTACAGTCTGGATTAATCGACGATGCGCGACTATACAGAGTGTTTAAAAGGGGGAAGAAAAGTAACGCAGGGGCTGTTCAAGGGGAAGGACAACATAAAATACTGTATTAAAGAACTGTATTAAAAATGATTTGAAAGGTCCTATTCCTATACAGTAGTGCACTATGTTATTGAAAGTGATTGCATGTGTACTGAAAAACCATGAAGATAAGATGTTTGATCTTAACTTTCTCTTTATTTTAAATGTACACGCCGGGTTGTACATGAACAGGCTATGTCTTTCAATCAAGGAAAATGACAGTAACTGCTTCAAAACGTAACAGAATTGGCATAAAAATAGTACAAAAGAGGAATCCTATTGGAAAATTAACGTCCTTACTGTAAGTGGCTACATAATAAATATGCAACAGTACAGGTCTCACTAGTGTACCGAAAACATACTACTCAAGTCGTCGCTCCTTGGTCGGTATCGGGCATTGTAGTACTTGATGAAAGGAAGCACTATATTTACAAATTACCTTTGAACTGAACACAACATTGCAACATCAGTGATCCTGAGTTGTTTTGACAAACGGAATATTCAATACTGTACGAGTATACTTCCCATTGTCTTGTTCAAAGAAGCACACCGTTGATTTGAATGAAAAATGTCAACCAGTACATTATCGTTTCTACACTTTTTTGTTGTTATGTTAGAATAATTTGAAATCATATGGCAGAATGAACCAACTGAAACCTATTTACTTTCCCAGATTGTCTGAATGGTGTAATTAAAAGCCTTACCAAAGTTTTGGAGATGAAATTTCAATGTTTTTTCTTTTTGCCTATGCACACAATCACTTTGAGCACTTGTGCTAGTTAGGCTTTCATCTTAGTATTTGATGTTATAGTCAACAACAAAAGTCAAATGGCGTCGTGGAGGAAAATGCGTCGTAAGAGAAGACCTTGCATTACAGTTTGTAAACTTTGCGGATTGTTTGCTTAGGGTCTTTAACACATGGAAAGTAAAAGTTATTGACAATCTTGAATGACTGGGTACTTTAAAAACTTTCAATGATGAAGATTGCTGCCTTGAAGTTTCGAACAGGGATAGCATCTACAGTATCAACTATGCACACAAACTGACGTTAGAACAGCCAGTCCGACTTTATTTTATGCCACAGACATGTTTGCAGAGATAGGCAATGTGTGCCTTGCGTTACTAAAACCTTACCTTTACTTCTAGTAATGTTTGGGTGGTACTGTATATGTTCATCTTAGCCTAGCCTTATATTTGCAACTGAAATTGACAACCCAAAACCTGGATAATCTACACATACTGATATCTGTGATTTCTTTTCATACCTACACGTGCACTCGTTCCAAGTAACTGCTTGACTATTGCAAATTTGCTGCATCTAGATTAGTCTTTCAAAATAAAATGTGCGTCATTGAAACGGGTGGCCCCTGGTCAGCGAACTCACTGAGCTATAGTATTACAGTGAGCCAGCCTACAGGCTGCACTACAGTCAATGACATTAAACTTTAACGTATGGTGATTTTATGGTGATTCTACTGTATTGTTGTTGGTCTTTTCGATCGTGACTGCATACAGTATTAAAACTTTTGCAACTCAAAAAGAGTTGAAGGTCCTGTCACCAAAATTTTAAAAGTGGAGATAATGCAGTCTGTTTAGTCACGTAACTACAACCAATGATGTAGAACAAAAAAAAAAGTCAACTTTTGTTCATTTATTGCCATAACAATGAATGATAATGATTTTGAAGACCATCCCACTTTTTCCTTCCTGAATGTATTCTCATTCTCCTTTGTTTATGCTACTGTTCCAGATGTTTGGCAGAATTTTAGTGGAATTCTTAGAAAGTCTCAGGGTCTTATTATTTTTGAAGGGAAGAAGAAGAGGTTGTGACAATGTTGAGGGATTTCTTTTGTAAAACACTTTACGGAATAGAAAAAGTGACTGTTTTCTTTGTTTTTTTGTTTGTTTGTGACTCGAACAAAATATCCTTTTGTGTAACCGCTGTTGAAGTGAGTAAAAGAGCTCTAAAATGTCAGCAAAATGTTTCACACCCAAAAACCATCAATGGTAATGGGATGTTTGTGCATATCGTATGAATCGCTATGTCGGATTATGCTGACAGTTGTGACAAATGCATGATTTAGCCCCATTGTTCTAAATATCTTTACATTATATGTACAGCAATTGCAACAAGGTCTTTTTTTTTCTTTTGCAGAATAATAGCAGCTCACCACCTGATTGTTGCTTGCTTGTTTGGTTTTTGTTTTTTAGTGTTTGGAGTGGCAGTGCAAATTTTCTTTCTAAATGTCACACCCTCCTGAGCAGACACTCTGCTAAGGTGCCATTCCCCACTTTTGTTTTTCTTTTGCTGTAAGAAAAAAGAAAAGAAAGGAATGATTGGGAATGACGAGGGAATGAAAAGATTAATGTAGTCTTTGTAGTAAGTATGTCCTTTTCACCTTTTTTTTTATGAACAAAGATTTTCCAAACATTGCCAACAGATTTGTTAGTTGCATGAATTTCCACTGCTGTTGTCCTAATTTTTCCTTTTGTTTTTTGGTCCTTCTGTGTTACTCAGCTGCTGTTTGGTTTGCACTAACCATCTGACCCAAAATTAATTGGTCTGGATTAATGTATTATTTTCTTTTTTCTTACTTGAGTTTCACACATATGTACACATCATTTCAATACTTTAAAATGCGATTTCATTCTTGTAACATTTCAAAACTATGGATACGGTACTTCTTTGCTAGCACATTGGTGAAAAATGTTACAGCCCTTATTTCACATCCTTCACAAGTCAGACCTGGTATGAAAGGTAGGGGAGGTTGTGAACTCCTTCAGGAATTAGAATACATTTAAAGTAATGGCACTCCCTAGCCTCCCACCCCTTGACTACAAGTGTGCCGCTGATTCATTCACTGGAATCAATTGTGTTAATGCATATGTGATCTTGCTACACAGGTTTGTGTCCTGATCAGGTAGGTACACACAGTGTACAGTATATTAAACAGAAATGTTACACTGTACCAAACAGTTCCTTTCAATCCCCCCCCCCCCCAAGAAAAAAACAAAGGTAGTTTGACAACACCATCAAAAGACTACTTATCAGGTGCTTTTTCAAGTTCATGGTGTCATATTTGACAAACAAGGAAAACAACAGACAGGCCTATTCACTTTGGAGTGATTTGAGTAAGTTTCATCAATGAAAAGGTTTCACAATATCCTGTCCTGCGTGATTCAAAATTGTTTCCTTGGCCTTCATGAAGAGTTCTTTGGAAAGGAACCCTTGTCAAAGATACAATGTTCAGAGTTGATGGTACTGCATCATTATTGCTGATCATCCCTGTACTGTATCATTATTGCTGATCATCCCTGTACTGTATCATTATTGCTGATCATCCCTGTACTGTATCATTATTGCTGATCATCCCTGTACCCTATCATTATTGCTGATCATCCTTGTACTGTATCATTATTGCTGATCATCCCTGTACCCTTTCATTATTGCTGATCATCTCTGAACGTCTGTGTCAGAACATCGAGTTGGACAGGGGTTGTCATGGTAATGTGTAAGTCATGAACTTCCTTACAGTTTCCTGCCATATTGATACTTTTTGCAACAACTTTTGCATTTCCTTGCACACTAGGTATTATAAGAAACCGGCGTAACTCACACTGACAGTACGTGTACTGTAGGACTTTAAACAGTATGCAACTGCTACATCAACTTACAACATCACTAACTACGTAACATCCTGTTGAAGGATGACACACGCTGAATTTGCAGTTTAGAGATACAGGAATAACTTTTAAAGGTTTTATTTTTTTTTGCTCATGTCACCGTTGTTACAAAACCACAGTCCTGTTGTCTGTTATCAATAGTATAAATTCAACCTCTACGTTACTGCGGACTAAAAGACGATAATAGCTGACTATAAGAAGATATTGTGGCTGACCTAAAACACTAGATTTTGTCCCAACGATAAAGTCTCCACTCGACGATCTGACAATAAACTCACTACACAATACAACTGACCATGAAGCCCAGACAATACACCGAACCTCAACGTAACACCACTGTGTGTTAAGTGATAGTGTGGAGAGGGTGCACAGAAATGGGCTTTTAATACTGCAGTTTCACAAGTTGAAAAGGAGAACAAATTCTATTTACCAAACAATATCTGGTATTAAATACCTACTTTTGGCAAGTTTTCAATTTGAAAAAAAATGCATTATTTTCTTAATATGAGTGACATTTACCTCTTCATAACATCACATTTAGGGCATGTAAACTTACAAAGTATCACCTGTTGGGCTATTGAATCCATATGTTTGTAATTATAGAACTTGCATGATATTCATTTCATGTCGACCCATGCAGTATGATAAACATCATAAGTCCTTTGTACTGAACTCAAATGACTTTTAATATTCATGAAAAACAACAGGAATCATGTACTCAAAGAGGACTACAGTACCAACACACCAACTTCAAAGTTCTACCGATCTCAAATGACCTTTGACCTTCATACAGTACTAAATGACAGACACCATCTAGTCATATATTTCTACCAATAGTAAAAGTTTGAAGTTCCAGCAACAATCAGTTGTTGAGGTTATCCTACTTTAAGCTTTGGTGACCTCAAATATTATGAAATAAATTAAATGCAATTTTATCAGGTTTTCACAAAAACTGGTTGATATACAACTAAAAGCCCTACATCAATATTGAGGTAAAATTCTCAGGATCTCTCTGCTTTCATGAGTAAACCTTTACAGTAATTCTAGAAATGAAGGCGACTCACACAATCCAATGTTCCTTAACTTACTTTGCAAACAGTTTGCATAGGCAGAATGTAGAGTCTTTTGGAAACATTTGTTAACAAAGTTCTTTTCTTATAACTTAAAAACAGCATGCATAAGAAATAAGACTAAATTCAACAAAATGAAAGTTACTATATTTAAGATTGAATGTGGATGGATGACTTGGGATACACATTTGACTGGATGTATTTTTCAATTATTTTTTTAATGTAGTTTCAGAAATCCATGTGCACAAAGTATCATTAGAATTTTTTTACTATCTTCTGTGCTGCATTTTCTTTTCCTTTAAAACATGTTTCCAAAAAAGTAGGTAGGACCTTTCACCAATGCACTGCTTCCCTACCCACATCCCCCTTTCTGTTGAACACGTCAAAGCAATAACTCGTCGCAAGTTTACTTGTCCCAGTCCCTTAGGTTTTTGCCTTTTCAATAGCACAGACCTTGTGACTCCTTTTTTTCCCCCTTTTTCCTTTTGAAATAACTCTGTTCACTCTTTGGTAAAAACACCCAAAGCAAAGGTACTTCAAAAACAGGTGTTTAAGTCAATATGCAACTTTGGATGCCAAGCAAGGTAGGTGAAAGTATTTTGATAACTTCAAATGGCCCTTACCACGGAAATGGAAAATTAAGAGTAACTTGCCTTAAAATGGGTGCTTCTTTTGGAGTAGAATGGTGTAGGCTATTTGAACTCAGATAAGGCCAAGTAAAAAAAGTTATTAGTTTCTTGTCCCCGCCCGCACGCTTTTTTCACGCTGCATGTAATTTTTTTTTTTTTGCTTTTTCATGTATAAAAATATAAATAAATAGTATAACCTACAAGCAGAAGAATTTTGGGATCGTGCAAATTAGCTCCGCGAGCCACTTGTATTCACTGGCAGTGTCTCCGAGTTGAGCCTATTTGAAAGCTGAGCATGATAGTAAACATATAGGCCAACAGAACCTGTATACTGCAGTTGCTGTGCCGCCGAAAGTGTCATTCAGGATTCACCGGTAAAAAAAAAAAAAAAGGCCCTCATGCTCAATTTTTCTCAAAAGTTAGGACGAGAAACTAATTTTTTTTTACTTGGCCTAACATATTTTTCCAACGAATCACAGGTGTGATATTAAAAAAATCTCCTCCATACTTTAAAATTGAAAAAATAATGTCTTAAATAATTGTTTTGTGGGGTTGTACTGTATAAATGTTATGCAACTAACTCATTACTACTACTAGTTTATTCACAATAATTCTTACTAGCATTGTAATACAGTAGAGGCTCAGACAAAAAGAGTTTAGCTTAGGCAGTTGCAGTGGAAGGACATGTTTTACAGTAGATACGCAAATTGTTTGCTATTATTTGCATAACGATTGTCTAAGCATAGGGATCTTGTCCATGATCTTTTAATTGTTCAGGAAACTTGGGATAGATATAATCCTCTCAATCAATAGTTCAATACTAGATGAGTAAAAATGCTGATAGTGGATGATAGTCTGCCAATGTCGGCTAACCTTCATGAATCAGTTTTGTAGGGTATAGGCTGAGCCGACAGTACTTGTTTAGGAGATACATAACGTAACAAGTTAGAGGGCAAAGGAGGGCCAAATGTCACGCAAAGTGCCCTTAAGAAACAAGTCCGCCAAAAAAGAGAAAAAAAAGAAACAAACTCAAACTACAAAGACACCAAGGAACAATTTAATTCTGCCACATCTGAGAAAAACTTGTCGATGTTAACCTTAAAACAGTGGACAGAACTGGAGTTCACAACCCGAGACTATTCCATTCACGATTGTCCTTACCCTAAAAAAAATTGTATTCATATCAATACTGTCATTCCTATAAAAAATTACTGACCTTCCTATCCCTTATCTGGCTATGTTTCAACTATTCTCCTAATTTTGGCTCTGTAAAATGTAGACCTCCTTGCTAAAGGCCCTAGTAAAAACTTTGCATATTTTAGAGTCACATTGATTTAAGGTTCACATCCCAACTTCGGCCAACTCACGGCTTGGACTGTCCGTACATTTCGCAAGTACTGTCACTTATCATTGGTTAATTACAGTATTACAGTTACAATACGGTCTAGTAGGCACATATAGCATTTACTCAAGCCTACATCTAACTTTCGGCTAGCCGCGAGCCTAACTGCACAAAAATAGACCCTCCATTCTCCAAGGCTAGTACTGTTAAGTAGGAGTTACCGTTAGTACTACTGTAGGCCTCACGTAACTAAGTTCTGCAGCCTACTTATTGAACAATAACATTAACAATAACATATCAGTGACGGTACCTTGTATTTTAGTATACACATATCTCACTTCAACTACCAGATGGAAAGCTTTGCTCAGTGTCTGTGAATCTTGCGATGAACTCATTAGGAAGAGAAAGGATCGAGTTACATTTCGCCACGGTCTACAGTCAACATACATGTAGCACTTCGCTAATACCAGGTACACTAAGGCCAACGTGTAACTCAGCTCAGGTAACCGAGGTATATTAGTTATTACATTCACGTACGTAGGTGATGTATTGTACTGTTTACAATGAATGTACAAGAAGTGTACAAAACGTAACCTATTTCCACATTACTATTGGAACGTACGTTCCCACATTTGATCGGTCACTTGCGACAAACAGGTGACCATAATACGTTACAGTATAATAGCAGTTGGTATTCTGCTAGATGTAACGCACGTTGCGCAAATGCATTGTGGTTTCGATGATACAATTTTGCGAAATTTATTTCAGAATCTGCCCATTATAACATGAGAATGTGACGTCATAAACTTGGTCTCTGTAACATTAGATCAATCATGTATTGTCGCCTAAAACAAAGTTTTACCTCCACCAAAAACAGTAACTTTCGTATACGCAATGTGGTAACCCTTCACTCCAAATATGAGATATTTGTACTCATGTGGTGCATTATATTTGAGATTGTAGTTATAAGTTTCATAAGCAGTATGATATAGATAGCTCTCTCAATGATAAAGATAACTCTCTCACTTCTAGTATTGGTAAGTTTGCTGATGACACCAAGCTGTATCGGATAGTAAATGACGACAGTGCTGCTTCATTGTTGCAAGGGGACTTGGATAGATTGTTAACATGGTCCAAAACTTGGCAAATGTCTAGTTTTAATGCTGACAAATGCAAAGTTCTTCACTTTGATACTAATTATTTGAATTATGATTATACCATGGCTGGTAGTATTTTGAGTAATGTGATTTCAGTAAAAGACCTAGGTGTTATCCGGCATTACAAGTGATCTGAAGCCTTCTAAACAGTGCACAGGTGCTGTTGCCAGGGCAAACAGCCTGGGTACTCGGTTTGATCAAAAGCAAGTTTAGTAATGATGTTGTGTTGAATCTGTATGCAGTTGGTTAGGCCGCATCTTGACTATGCTGTGCAGGCATGGAGTCCCTATTATGAAAAGGACAACTTAGTTTCTTTTAGAGCAGGTTCAGAGGAGGGCCACTCGGCTTATTATGTACATCATCTCCCTTATCCGATGATATTCTTAAATGTCTGGGACTTGTACTCTTGAGTTAAGATGGATCAGGGGGGACATGTTGCAGGTTTTCAAATTCCTAGCTGGTAGGTATCCTCTGTCTAATTGTGATTACTTAGAGGTTTGTCCCTTGTAGTTGGCTAGGTCTCTTAAATATTACTTCACTTGAACTGAGAAGATTACAAGGAGCCTTGAATCAAGTTTACAAGTTTGTTCATCGTTTTGAAAATAAATCCTTTTTTATGACTTTTCAATTTTGAAAACAGAAAAATTACAAGATTTCATGGTCAAACTACAACTAAACCAAACTAAACAAATGTAAACTAAACCAAACCAAACCGAGCTACACTACAGTAAAGTAAACTTAATTGTCCAAGCTTCCCCTTGTGAGATATTGTGTTATTTGAGCCCCATGTTTGCACACCAAAAATGATACGAGCTTCTTGCACTTAATTATGATACCAAATAGTAGATCAATTGGTTACAACAACCATCGAAATAAAAAAACGAAGATCTCAGGTATTTGATTTGAAACACACATCTGTTTTATGTGACACACTGACATACATAATTTTATATGTCAGTGGTATGAATGAACTTCCTGCAGGGAGCTGTTACTAAGAAGGAACAAAGCTTTATGCAGCCAAGGTCACACAGTAATTTGTTTATTGAAGCAGTTGTTTTTCTTGTCTTCCTATCTTGAATTTCTGCTTCTCTTCGCCCGGGGGAGGGGGGGGGGCAGGATGCCGAAGGGTCTGTCATGAGTGCCCTACACTAATGTGTCAGATGTATCTGCAACAGTGAAAGGAACATTACAATAAGCCCTTTCAGCATCGGCGATTCACACGGCATCAACTTGCATGCAATGCTGTAGCCAGAATTTTTCAACAGGAAGGGGAGGGGGTCCAAACGTGATAAATCGACCAGTCAAAAGACTAGTAAACAGAGCCAAAGGAGAAGGGGGAACCATGACTCTTGGGATATAAGGAACACATTATATTCAAGAGCATTTGGAACAAAAATTATTTGATTAAGACAATAGTTTTTTTCAGTATCTATGAGGAGCGTCACCATAGGTTGGCACGCGCACGAAGCGCACGAGGAAATTTTCGACAAAAATTCTTTCCAGATTGCACGAAATTTCACTTTTTGTGTATCGAATCTCAACGTGACAAACTTTTATCAGGGGGATTTTAAAAAACTGGAGAACCAAATTACATGTTTATTCAAGTCCCCGTGTATGACTTGTAAACAATTATTGGGACTGCTTCGGCAGTACCATCTACGTGTAGCGCCATCATCAGTTTAGTGATTGAGCACCTGAAAGTGTGGATACTCATAACAGGATCCTATTCCATGCTGATCGTGGATGAACACCGTTGAATTTTGTCTATACTCTTTTCGAACTGTGCTCAGAGGGTAACGAGGCAGGGATGATGTGGAACCAAAAATCCCATATAAACCTGAGACCGCCGATTAACGTCCCCATCCCACGAAAGAAAGTGTAACCCCAGTATAGTGTTTAGCCACTTTCCCAAAGGCTGGGAGGGGTGAAGGATCTGCCCAGGTCAACAGCCCATTAGCTGTACCGAGAAATCTGAACAAAACCTGAATCGAGCAACAGGAATATCAATTAAAAATCACCAAATAATCCCACCCCACCCCCTCAGCACCTGAAACTGGAACAGAATCATGACTAAGGTTCATTTGCAATGGGCCCAGTTACAGCTGTTCTTGGGGATACAAATGGTCCCATTTGAACAAGCTTTTCCGGGGACTTGTGTAGAAATTAAACTTGCATGGGTTGAGGTTGGGTCACTTGTGGGGAACAATGGGTCCAATCAGGAGCGAAAGTTCCACATAGATATTGGTTATGAGTCAATTACTGGGCAACCTAATTTCGGTGTTGAAAGTAAAGTGATCTCCCTGAGCAGAAATGTCTCTTCTTCTACTGGATCACAATAACAGGTCTTATGCTATCACACTCGTATATACAAAAAAAAAATATATATATTCCAAAGTTGCAGTCTGAGCTCAACTCGATTAAATTATTTGCCGACAAAAATGACGTTTGTACAAACCTTATCTCTTTACGCGTGGCAAGTGTATAATATTTCATCAAATATACCCTATGTTTTTAACTACTCAGACCTGCAATTTAATTACACTTAACCATGTAAATGGTATGAGATTCATGTTTCATTGGGAATAGCATGAGATGAATAATTGCTGTCCCGGATAAGGGGTCTAATTGAAAGGGATTCGACATCCCTTAAGAAAATTTTCTGTGTGTAATTTTAAAGTAAAGTGTAACCACGTAGAGGCAATCTGTTGCAATGTTTAACAGATTACATGACAAAGTGGTGCTTGTTTTTGGACCGTTACTTCACTACTGTAAATATGTAAATGATAGATGCGCAAAAAATGTAAAAATTAAGAGGGACATGTAGGCCTATATAATTGGCACTGGGATTCCTTTTTAAATAATTGAATGAAGTAGCACTTTTTCACTGACGTGAGCTCGATGGTGTAACCTTATGTTTAATAATGTCAGTATGAGGACGTGGTTTGTGCATGTGTTCTGCCTACGGTATTGTGTTGTAATATTGCACGTCTCAGTGTGTAAAGAAATCTGCAAGAGAATAGGCGATATGAAAATGTTTAATGATGCAATTTTGATTAAATCAGGAAGTTTAAGGATATTCAGTGAGGCAAATAAGTTACTAGAATGATGATTGAAATTGGCAAACGAAATATGGCGAAATAGTCCAAAGAAAGAAAACTTGAAATCACCTCGAGATAAATTTATTATCTAAAGGTAATTATTGTATTATGTGGAGAAAATCATGTCTTTTCCGGGGCTCCGTACACATTAAATCGCTGAGCTAATTTGGTAAAGCCATGAAACTATTATATTCTGTAATAGCGCCACTGATACTTTACATCTTTAAAAATGGCAGCGTCCAAAGGAACATGAAGTACGGAAATACGAGCGGTCACATTAATTTCCAGTCCTATGTAGACCGGAAAAGGTAACGAGAATCACACGCATAATAATTACTAGTTTCAGGAGTTAACTGACAATACACATTAATTTAGCATCTGGTATAAGACCAGGAACGTCTTGTCATGTAACTTCACTTCCATTTTAAGTTCACTAACAGAAGTTGCGCAATTGAGTTTTGTTAATGTTTTCACGACACTAGCCTAATGCTAGAATAACTTCAGCCATGTACCCACCAAGGAGCCCAAAGGCTGTACTGTGTGCCTTGTCAAGATGGCGATAGTTTCTGCATCAGGGTGTAAGAAACGTTGCTTTCAAGTGTGGCAAACGGCTTTCTTAGTACAATAGTTCAGTAATGGAACAGTTCATTTCTTTACAACAGTGCGGATTAGAGGATATACATTGGACATATTGAAGTGTATTCCACTGGCATCTACACTATGCTCATGGAAACCACAAAAAAGCACGGCCTATTCAATATTTACCCTTAACTTACGCCATGTTGGGAATGTTAGAATTGTCATGTGTACTGTGACTGGATCATTTATAAATATGAAGACTGCCTGATACAGCGACTGTAGTGTCGTTGAAAGGATATTTTTTATAAATATTTGTAAAACAGCATCCATACAGTAACTGCGTTTCTTTGCTGGCTTGGAAAGGCTTGATGTTCAGAATGCAGTGTGTGAAAAACTTGTTGAAAGCTCGCATCAGAGTGAAAAGTTCTTCAATAAAAAACGATTTATGATAAAATAATGTAGGAACCCCCTAATAATTTTTATTGTGACCTTCATTCAGTGTTTCCACACTCTGTAAATAAATTTCCCAAATGTCACCCTTAAATTTAAATATTACCTGAAATCCAGATGTCATTTCCTAAACTTGGCATCAAAGTAAAGCCTTCACCCCCTCCCCCTTTCGCGTGACCAAGGTTCATATTTAACCCACTTGTTCTCACAAGTTGTGCATGGATTATCATTTTTGTTTATTCTTTTTATGAAGCAAATTTAAATTGTCATTAATTACTGACATAGCGTTCATGTTTGCACTCAATGCATTCAAAGATATATAGTGCTAATGGGCAAGTATGCCTGTATTTTCCTCCTGATGAAACAATATGATTATGACAAAGCATATAGGCCAAGGTTTGTTTCCTGAATCCCACACAAAGATAAATCTTATGCTGGGAAATCCCTCACATTTTTCCACAGCTGAGGTTGCAGCTACAATTAAAAATACACACAATAAATTGCAATTGCATCACTGACCTCCACCAAATAGCTTACTGAAGATATCTTCAAGACTTTTCTGTTTCTCACAGCTCCGTTTTCCTGTTGTGTATTTGAGTGTTGCTTCCTTCTTATTGAACACCACTAGAGGAAACAGCAGTTGTTTTGCCATTTCCAAAAAAGTTTATCATCGAAGAAATGTTGAAATGATGACTTCATTCGGTAGCAGTTTTAATATGTTCAGGATGTAGCCTACAGTAGCATAGATGCCATTTAATTATTACATTTTGATTGGCCAGTCTTTTCAGCTATCTGGGCCTAATAGCTTAACGGTTCAGTACATAGGTCTGTACAGTTTGTGATCAGTGTAAAAAGGCTCAATAGAAATGTTCATTCCCAAAAGGGGATGTGAATTAATGGCAAAAATGTGCCCAGTGGTTATTGGTAAGAAAACAAAAATGTATTGTCAGAAACATGTTATACCAAACCCTAAAAAATGATCTCGAATAATGATATGTTGCAAATTGTCAGCCAAAAAAAAAAAAACGAAATAGCAAAAACAAAGAATATGTCCAGCTTACTTGAATGACAGGCAGAAGCAATAAGTAAGGTAGTTCAATTAGGGCAAGTGATAAGCAATGTAGTTCAAGGAGGGCCTAACATAGTTTACATACCAAGTTAGAACATTAAAGGTGATGCAAATTAATTTTAAGACAGTTTTAAATTCTTTGTTCTATTTTTCAATATTGTGATGTACCAAGTAAATAAAAGCAATAAGTATAATGAGTACAAAATAACATCCACTATTGTAGTTCAATTTGCATTGCCTTAATAAAGAGGCCATGGTATGTCCTACAATGGTGGATCCAGGTGAAGATCTGTGTTCACCGAACAAGCGAATACTGTATGTGTAAAACATGCAGTTGTTTAACAGTAACTATTAAGTGTTATCCATCATTTCATTCCTGCTGAGAAAATTGTTTTCCAAGTCAAGAGTACGTACAGTAGGTGTCATTTGCTAGGTGATAAATGAACCTGCCTCTCTGATAAAGTTACCCCCTCTTCATTCATCGGATTGTATGCAATGAAACTGTGAATTCATGAGAACAAAATGAAAATGATAGGATGATGTCATTACCAGAAAATTTCCACAAGCCCCATATCTACTTTCACAAATTCTAAAATCAACACAAGAACATGAAACTCTTGTAAATGTTACCCTTCAAGAAAATTTCACATCCGCGGGTGTGTTTATGAGTATAGGTAGTCACAGACCACTGGAAAATTTCTCTTTAATTCTTGCTTATTACTGAGAGAAAAAAATGCATCTTTTTCACTACTATATTTTATTCAGAGATTGTTCACTCCTCATTGATCGATAGCTTTCCTGCAAGAAGTTTCAACATTCTCATAAAAAAGATTGGACATCATTAAGGTGCACTGCATGAAGCACAAGAGGTGGTCACAGAGGCTGTCTGATTGAGAACTCAAAAGTATTTCTCACTTTTATTTTCAGTTCCGTGAGGAGTAGGGCCATCAAAACTCCTTGTCTGAACAAACTTTGTTTACAATTGTCAAGTTCTTGTCCACTGAAAACTCACTTGGTCAGTGATACATCAACTCATTTTTGAATTTACCTTGTAAAAGCACTATGAAATGCCAGCTGGGTAAGATATTTTAGATACAATGTCACTTAACATTAACATTTGTTTCTTTTAGGTGATGCATCTTGTCTCCTTTACACCCATTTTGGGAAGATGCTCGGGAGACCCATCTCAGTTATGACATTTGTGCATTCCTGACAGATCTATTCGATCACAACTGGGAGCTGGCCATTTAGCGGGTTCTAGGATGGCGTCCTTTGCTATTAGCAATGGTAACACCTACCACTTGTTAGAGACGGAGGAGATAGAAATGAACTGCAATGAATCTGGCCAAGATGGAGGAGCGGATGTCAAAGTGGAAGGTAACTGTGTCATATCTCACCTTTGAGTAATATATCAAGTAAATGCCCATTTTTTTTGGGGGGGGCTCTCAAGAATTCATTTCTTTGGTTTCAATTATTTTATTTTATTAAAACGTACCTCCCTGTGGATCATTCAATGGACAAGAAGTTTCCTGATTGGCACGCAGCTGTCATTCTAGCTGATCAAGCTGCTTTGGCTGCAAAGTTTTCAGCTCTTTTTCATGAGACAACTTTTCTCTGTCCATGATGATACATAAGAGATAATGCTCACAATCTAGGTCAAAATATTTATAGTGGGGCAGATATGTTACAAAATTGGCTGAGGTGTTCACTTTTGGCAGAGAGTGTGAAACTCTGTATACTGGGGTATTTTGACACTTAAGCTGAAGATCGCTGTATCCAAGAGGTCAAACCAGCAGATTGTCTGCCTTCTTGAATTCCAAAATTGTCATCATGACAAACCGTTGAACATTACTATCTTGGGTTTGAATTATTGCATTATTGAATGCAGCATATCAAAATATCTTTGTACCAAATCTCAGTGCCACAGATCATTTAAAACCCAAAATACTGGATTTCAGCATTTCGACTTGGTGGCCGTGTTGGAATTCAAAATGACTCAAGGTTCCTTGCATATCAAAATGGTAAAATATGGTTGAAGCTCAGTACAAAACATTGCCTACGTTTAAGAGTGCGGACCCTGTATGTGAATGGAAGAATGGAGAAAGCAAATTTGTCCTTTTATATTTAAAGTTCCAAGAGTAGAAATTTTTATTGTTCACTTATAAACCTGTCCACGAAATAAAACCAATGTAGAAGACGCATAACACGCAAAATGAAAAGAGGACAAGGTTGAGTTTTCTTTCCAACATTTATTTTTATGCTAATTATGGTAGCCATGGTCAATGAGATCTGCAGGAGAAAGTTAGGGATGGTATTAGTAGTCCTCTCCCAAATCAGTAGCTAGGCACTCCAGCTTCCTGTCTATTGTGAAGATAAAACCGCAGGGCTCGAGTAGCCACTGTGCACTCAACATTTAAGTATTGTTTTCAAACAATGACAACTTCCCAGCAGCTAGTCATTCCCTAATTAAACTTCAAACTTTTCCGGATTGTGTGCACTCTAGTGTTAGGAATATGCATGACGCATAGAGACAACTTGGACCAGGCCGGTGGCCTGGAGATGATCTAAACCGATCGATGTGAGGATTCCCTCACATGAATCACGTTTGAATCCTATCCAAATCCTAGATCATGCAGCACAAACAAAACCCCATACACCTGTGAAATTCCTGTGAATGCCCTTTAGCAGTGTAGTGCACTGATGTTGTGTTGTTTTAAAGGTAATATTAGTAGGTATTTAAGTTACATACATGTGCTTTTATACCAAAGGTCACATAATTCCATATGCCCACTCACCACTTACTCCTTGCCGTAGATGTTTCGTAAAATTATGTGTTTATTTAGCAGTATGTGGCGCATATTGACTGGCTGCTATATTGTTCATTAGACTAAAAATTATGCATAAAGCACTGTGTTCCCTTCAAATGACTTGAAATGAGTGATGTGATCATCAATAGAATCAGAAACAGAGATGACCTTACTGTACACTAAAGCCATACTGTACCAAAGCGTTGTCTGGTGTGTTTCAACAACAGCTGACCGTTCCCAAGGACGGGTGATAAGTACTGTATACGTAAGTACCAGGGTTTCTGTGGTTGTGGAAAACCTGGAAAAGTCATGGAAATGTGGAAAATTATTTCATGGCCTGGAAAGCTTTGAACTGCAGAGACATTGTGTGAAGTTATGGAAAAGTTGTGACAATTTTTCCAATGTGGCATTGTTTCTTTCTCTTTTGTAATTATGGAAATTTATGCACTCTCACTTTAAATATAAAAATTATATTCTCTGTGCCTCTTATTGCCTTGGCTTTTGTGGTTACAGATGAAACCTTTTGTGAGATAGCCGGAGGAATAACTGGAGGAATGCCATGAATGAAAATTCTTTATTTGGTCCTGGGAAAGTGATCGAAGAGTCATGAAAATCGATTTCCTAGAGAAAGTGCAGGAACTCTGAGGTACATAAGCATGAATTGTCAGTCTGCACAAAATTTGCGATTATCATTCTCTACTAGGATTAGCTTTATCCAATGAGTAGTCCATAGCATTGTGATTACCTTTCTCTGCTAGGATTAGCTTCATCCAATGAGTAGTCCATAGCATTGTTCATAGACCCTGCAGATGCAATATCTATTCTCTGGCCATCTCACCTCTCCGCCTCTCTTTTGTTCATTTTACAGCCCTGAATGTATGTAACGTATTTATTTTTGGTAATTGCAAATAATTAAAAAAAAATGGTAAGTCTGCCATATTTATTTTAAAAATCAAGGACTTCAGAGATTCCAAAACTTTGCATTAAAAATTGTATAAATTACTCACTAATACTCTCAGTAATGACCACGTAGTTCAAATTGTATGCTCGATCCATATTAGGTCAGACTAGCGGTTCTTAAACTTGGTAGATCGGCGGACCCCTTATCTGTATATTTTGTGATCTGCGGACCCCGGTGGCTTTGCCCCATAAGCGTAGGTCTGGGAAAATTTTGTAACTACAAGTCTTTAAAACAGTTTTAATGTTCTAAATCAGATGACATTCTCATTGAAGCTCTTCTTTCTAATCTAAACTTCCCATAACTAAAGAATCAAATCTTTTATTCCCCGTGCTGTTCCTCAATATAATGGATACAGAACTGAAATACTGAGGTTATCAATGTATTATTGGTATTATTTCTCTTGAGGCTAAGACCTTTGTGGACCGCTTGCATAATGGTCGCGGACCCCTAGGGGTCCTTGGACCCAGTTTAAGATCTGCTGCATTAGACAATGCCATGAATGAGCTGTCTGCTAGCTACAGTAGCATGGTAGATTGCCATACATCTTTGTCAATTAATATATTTGTCTATACTCCTACTGTAAGTGGTATAGTACCATACATTTCACATACTGTATACTTGCCGATTGCTTACACTAAAATGCAATGTTCAGCACCCTGTAATGCACTGCTGGATAAAGTTGAAGCACCCCACCCTCTGTATCGGAATCTGCCCTTTGTTTTCCTTCTGCTGTCAGAGCACTTAAATGTCTTTTCAAAGCGGTGGGGAAATTTATGATGGTCCTAAATTAGTGTTGGTAACTTGCAGTGTTCTGATGATCAATTTATCAATTTTTGTTACCTCCAAGTGGCAGGCCTACACAATGCAGCTGTACAAATCACTGTGACTCCTAGTTGATATTGTTTCAATATTTGAACATTACAGAAAACTTCTGCCTGCAAAAGTTGTCTAACTGTAGGTACTGTACACTGGCCCCTAACTTCAGCAAACTAACTTAAGCATTGAACATTGATCTTGATATGTATTCTAAATCTTTAAATCTGACACATTCAAGTTATTTGGTCAAGAGTTGTGTTTCAAGGTACTTACATGTAATTTGTAAGACTTGAGTTAGTTTGTTTCCCAAGTGGATGTTGGACTGTATTTAGAACTTCTCTTTATATTGTACTGCACAGGTTGTATTCTACTACAGTATATATGCCAGAGGAAAATTTTGACTGCAGATTTTACCGATTTTCTCGCTAGCAGTTTCATTTTTTCTCATGTTTTGAAGATGTGTAGTGTAGCTTAACTGCCCTTCCTTGCGCCCTTGGTAGAAGTCTTTGAAACTTGTCACAGGCCCGGACGTTCCTTGGTATCCTTCTGTCACAATTTAACTAAGAAACCCCAACTCTGCAATGACACACACACCCCAGATAGGTGAACATGTAAGGAGGAGGATGGATATTTTTTTCCATAATTTGACAAATAAATGAGACAGAAATGGACTTTCACCTGGCAGGCAGTAAATAACAGTAACAATACTGTGATGTTGCATAAATGTCAAGGGCAGGCAGTGTAAATATTTTACATCATGCATGATTTCCCTGGGAATGAACCCATACCCATGCCTGTAACGGCGACATCAGCTCACCCTAAGGACCCGCTCTTTTGATTGAGATATAAAGTTATTTTCATTTTTTTCTTCCTAGGTCAAGCCCTCCAGTATTTAGTCTTCCCTTACCTAAGATTTGTTTATTTGCTTATTTACATAAGGGGGTTCTGCCCATGGCATGAGAAGTTGAAGTTATTCCAAGTTTGTAGAGGTTGACATTCCATTGTGTACCTTTCTTTTGATGGCAGGCAACAACAGTTCAATGAAATTGTGACTGCTCCCTTTGAAAGTTCTACAAAGTGTTTCCCCCAGGACTGTGAGTTATGGTACTTGTGCATGACATGTTTGGTGCACTCTGAGAGGGTGATGAGAGTGGTTTGAAGGAAAGAATTCACACTGATGTTTCCAAACACTGGTTTTAGTTACTTGGTGACCCTGATTTGACAAAGCATTTCCAACTTTTTGTGCCTGCTGCACTTTAGGAGGAACCACACATATTTTTTAGCGGAAATAAAGTTTGTGGATCTGTTTGTGGTTCTCTCTGTTGGTGGTGATGATCAGATTCTGGTTTATTGCAGGAGCAGAGCAAGACAATCAGGGGAAAAAACAGGTTTGTTCGATTTTGCTGCGTGCTTCACTGATGTATTTTAACTTTCTTCTTAAAAGTTCTGAGGATGCTTGAATTATGACAGAGAAATTATCAGATAGTTGCATGTTTGCAAAATTGTTTTCCCTTTGCACGTTTAGTATTGATGAAGTTTGAATTGTAAAACGTTAGACCTGTGTACATGAACATATAAGTAGGCCTAGCTAACATGTACTGTAGGTGAATGACCTTAAAATTTACAGTTGTTCCAACTTTTGTCATTGTATCTGAATCTCTTTTCAAAACTTGTGAAGTAAAAACTTTTCGCTCATGTTTCTGAATGTGCTCTGTTCAGTACAGTACAGTAGATGCAACTTAATGTCACTTTTACTTAAAGGTGGATTTGTTCTAACATACGTTCACACCTTACTGTGTGTACACTTTTAAATTTACAAAGTGACAATATGATGGAAGATACCATTACCTACTAAAGATTTGCCTTCATGAAACAGTGTCAAAAGTTCTGTTTAAGTTTTTCTCGAAGTCTGATGACCACAGAGAAAATCTGTACTTAAAGCCATCAGATGCTGATAATCAATGTGGTATTTAATGTAAACTTTGAATATCCCTTCATTTGGCAGAATATTTTAATTGTTTCTGTCAGGAATTGCTGTTGTACAGTAGAAGTACTGTACTGTAGGTTAATGTGGTTCAGTAGGAGGAAATGATGACACATGAGCCAAGGTACAATCTTGGAGATCTTGAAGCCCTTGGCGCCATGAGGTAAACCCTCGGTCTTGCACCTCTGGCCTTGGGAATTTGGCCGAGACTTCTTTGAGGCCTGTTATCAAAAATCAATTTTAAAGTCATTTGAAGTCACAAAGTGGAATAGTTTTGCCATAGATCAGTTCCAAATCTTCAAGAGGTCTCAGCCTCATGGTGTGAAGCCAGCTTGGCTTTGGTTCGGATCGGGGAATTGAAACCTGGCCACAATGCTGAATAAGTGATACTAGAACACAGGACCTCACCAATATTGCACTGTAGTCTCTTTAAATGTTTTGGAACCACACAATCACAGCAAGATTGATTGTTAATTGATGTGTCACATGTTCCCCTCGAATTTTGATTCCGAAGTCTCATCGACTGCATGCTTCCTGGTGTATCAGACATGCCAAGTTTGTGATGTAAAAGCTTATCTTTTTCGTAACGATGAAAGGATAAAGGCAGTGACAAAAGCGCCTTTTTGGTGACCTGATAAGTTTGTTTTGTTACCGTCAATTAGTTGATTATAATCTCTGTGCTGATCTGAGGGGGGTCATTCTAAATTTGTTATCAGATCAGTATTTAAAGCAGTGTCATTAAAATCACAGATTATTCTCTCAGCTGAAGTTAAAGTTGTTTACACCGTACGAATGAAAAATGTTTCAACTGAGTGGTTGAAAACCCGAAAGGGGGCCATTGCTTGAAGAACAGTGTTTAAATTTAGGTAATTCCACCTGGTAGTCCAAGGGACAACTATAAGGTGAAAAATATGGTTGTCCTTCACAAAATTTGCTTCTCCTGTCAAAACTGACATCATGATTTATTTCTGATTTGCTGTTCCATGAATACAACTTGCACTGTGTTGTCAGCGTTAGCAAATTCGTTATCACTTTACATGACATTGGTTTAGAGATATGTGACAAGTAAAATGTTAAGAGAATTCACCAACCAAATTTCACTGAAGGACAACTTTGTCACAAATTTGGTTGTCCTGTAGGGATTTCGGGCATCTTTGATGCCAGGGATATCACTGGACTTTACTGAAGACATCACTTTAACAGATGGGAAGACATTGTATGTCAATAATGTTGTACCCTTCTCAGCTGCTGCCTTCTCCGCCATTACGATTGTTGTGATCACCAAAGTATATGGGCATGCAGTAGACTTTACAGCGTCGAAACTTGAGCGTGCTCATTTGCCTCTGAAATGTACATCTGTAAAAGCAGGATGCGGTGAGGTTTGAAGAAAACAAAAAAGCCTTAAGTATCAGTATTAAATCTCCCATCATTGTCTTCCATTTGTTACCAGTCTGAAAAATAACATCTATGCCATGTTTCTTTCATGGGATATTTCAATAAGTATTAAAGTGCTAGTTAGTTTTTTTTTTTTTTTTTGATGTTAAAAGGTCAGTGGAATCAGACCCTGTGGTAAATGTGTGGCACGTCTTTGCAAATACTATCCAATGAAACTACTAAGCAAATGAATTTCTTTTGGAAATTGGGCTGTATTTGGACAAATAGACCACTGTGCAGTAGTTTTATGTACTTTTACAACTGGTCATTTGAGGTCACCAGATGTCAAAGTTTGCATTGAAACATGCAGACTGAATTGCGTTTCCTTTGCTTGAAAGGTGGCAACGAGTTTAAGAAATTGCTTTCAGCAGAAGTGACGTCTCCATGAAAGTTTGGCCTCTGATATTGCTCTTTGGAAATACTATGCTGCTTTAACAGAATACCAACAGCAGTTTGGAACTTTGAGTCTGGTACTGTAGGACACCACAACCAAAGCCCGTTTTAGAAACTGAGCACAGTTTTTGCTGCCTCCATGGGATGATAGGATTGGTGACACAATCTACCAAGTTTATCTTTGATTTGGATTTAGAAGTTCTGTGGTAATTTCATTGTTTTATTTTTGTTTTGTCCAATGAGGTAATAATTTCTTGACTGTGGAAAACATTGAGGGCAGTTCCAAGCATTGTTCCCTGACATTTTGAAGATTAAGATCACGTCACTCTTGATATTGTCCAGTTCATATTCTCAAAGTATGAAATGGCTCATAATAGCTGTGGCTTTGCCATCTCTCATTGAGTTAGGCCTCATCCTCCCAAGTCTCCTAAAAGACTCCTGTAGTGCATTACCTCCATTTTAGATTAAATTAGTACAAACTAGAGAGAGTGGTTTTGTTGTATTGTCTAAGCAGATTCTGAGGTAAGGTTGTCCTTAAGGCAACAAAATGAATGAGGGTTTTAATTAAACAAGACTTGGTTCAATTGAATTGCAGATTCAAATTAAGAAAACCTGTCTTATTAAGGATTAAGTGATGCAGTATGTATTTGCATCGTAGACAGTGGATTGCACATGTGGTCAATGTACAGCAACCTAGAAAATAATAAGTAGCATATAATGGAATATGTAATGTACAGTTTATAGTCCAGTTAAAGTTAAGGATTAAAGCGCTATTTTCTTACGCTATAGGCGCTTAAAACCCCACATGAATATGTTGTTTATAACTCATCTCATCCATAACTCAAAATCGTGATTGATGTCTGAATAAAGACTGTTTTGGATAAAAAGTATATCCAATTTCATCTCGCTTACAAAGTTATGTAACTATGGAGAAAAAAACCTCTACTTTTCTTTGAAATTAATATTGCATATGCAACCTTGAAATTTGATACCAGTGAAGGTTTAGATGCATTTATTGTAAATCGAAAAATATTGTGAACACGAAGGTCACAAACATTAAACTATTGTAATGTTTCTTGTAAGCCAGCTGTTGACAGTATAAGAAATGCAAAGAATATTTTTTCTTTAATGACATTTAATGCAGATCACTATAGTACAATATATCACTGTTAACTGGTATTTTTACTTAAAATCCATAAATTCCAAACAGAACATGCTATTGAGGTACTGTACGGTTTTAACTGCAATAAAGAGGGAAAACTGATAATTTTTTTTTTTCAGAATTGTCCATCTTTTCTACCTTTGAACATAAACTGTACAGTGCAATGACATAAAGTTTTTAAGGGAAATGGAGTATGACCATTATGTAATGTAAAAGTGACTTCTTTTTTTTTCAATTTCAACACCATGCCTGTAGGCTGCATGCATGTGTGTACTTTGTGGTTTCAACACATTCTGCCTGTACTTACACTGCGTTTATGGATCAAGGGGTTCAAAAATTAAGTTGTCGGTATTTTAAGTTGCATAATTTGTCAAGCTATTAAATTTGTGCTGTTGTATAGTACTGCTATCAAACTAATAAATAAATATTTCTGGATGTGTGACTCTGTGAAACTATTGAATTCAAAATGAATAGAAAAATATTAGTGTATAAATACATAAACCTTTTTTAGTTTGTGTAAATTAATCTTCTAATGTCTATGAGACATACATAGAATAAAACTTGCAAAAATATTTCACAACCAAACTGATACAAATTGCACTGTAACAACAACAAAATATATGTGATGCAATGCACATACCTCTTTGGCCTATAAGTAACTTCAGCACCCGAACATGTGTAGGTTACAATAAAGCACATTATTACTTTTCCATTACCAGTCAGTGTGCAAGTTTTATATGAAGACAAAATTTGCATAAATATGCATCAAGTCAAGTAGACTCTAAAACCAGGTGACACATTTAATACATGCTTGAGGTCTTGTAAAATACAAATGACAATATAACACATTCACTGCAAGTAGTATTTACTACTTCTTCTCAGTATACGTTACCTAACTATCCAATACTATTTGATGCGCTTAGTGGTAATTGGTAAATGAAAAGAAAGCAGCAAGAAACAAATATTTCTTTGTTGCAATGTCAAGTAGCTGCTCAGCATTAATTGCACTCTTCCTCCCCCTTCAGTCTTGCCGAAGAGAAAGAAAACTTAAAAAAAAAATTATTTCTAGTTATTTCTACAAATTAATGCTGTATGCAGTATCTTTATAAGGACAGCCCTCTCCCTTTGTGAACTTTTCACCTTTTGATACTTCTTTGTAGAATCTGTTTTCCCCACTGATACGTAAGTCCTACAGAGAATGAAGTTGGGAAGTTGGGGGGGGGGGAGATGACACTTTAATAATTTGACCCTACAACTTTATGAAGTTAACAGAAATCCAGGATTCACTGCCTATGAAACAGGTTGGTATTTTTTTATTAGATTATCCTGATAGACTTTTCTTCAAGTATGCTGTCATCACTTGTATTCCCTCAACATGATGAGCATGCTGATGGTTCAGTTAGGTACTGTAGAAAAAAAAAAAGAAGGAAGGAAAAAAGGACAGTGGTCGTTCTGAAAAAGTTTTGTTGTGTCATATATGCTGTGTTCAGATGCCACTAAATATGGTGGTGATCGCCGTCATTCCTGGCCTCGCTTGGGGCTCCAAATCTCATATTCTGGATTCACATTTGAAGTAACGCTCTCGCACTGAACATGCATCCCACTCTTTGGGTTAAAAGTTGTACTGACCAGTTAAAAAAAAAACATGCTGCACTGGTGGTTACATGTAGTAAAGCAAGCAATCCCTGGAAATTAAAGTGGAAATGATTGTTTTTTTTAAACATTATTCTCATTTTTTTCATCTTGTCTTGTTCTTTATCCACTCGTAGGATCTCATCTTGGACGATGCGTCATGACTCTCACCATTACCTCGTTGATTTCACTCGTTAGTGTCTCAGTGGCCTTGGCATTCTGTACTCAGGACTCCCTCACTGTAAGTATCCCTGTTGTGATGATGACGACCCTCATTTTCAGTTTTCCCCTTACCCACTTTTAACAGTTACTGCTTCATTATTGCCGGACGTGTCGTGGAAGTGACCAACATTAAAGGGAAACAAAGTGTTTAGAATGCACCAACATGGTACATACAACGAAAAAAGCTTTAATCATTGTTAAGTCATTTAGTCTCATCGGTAAAGGTATGCTAAAGCTTCATCTTCTCAAACATTATGTATGTGATGAGTAATGGAGATGCATCAATTGAATTATGGAAAGTTTGGGTGAACAAAGTATTGTTTAACAACAAGTTTACTGCTCTATTTCTTTCTGAAAAACTCATTTCTTGAAAAGAAGACTACTGTCCTTCCTTCTTTTGAATAATCTATCATTCCTTGTTCACAAACGTTGGGTTTAAAAATATGATTGTTTTCTGTAAAAAAAAAACTCATTATTTGCCTATGCTTCTATAGAATGCACAGTGCAGTACATTATGTTTGAATGCTTTGATAACATTTAAATATAAATATGTCAGATGATATTTCATACAGATTTGTGGGGATGACAAATTTCATATCAGGTATCAATTGTCAAGTCCTTACATTAAATTCTTGTAGAAAATTCTTCAGAAATTGCAACGGATGTGTCAGCAAATGTAAACAAGAACATGGAAAATTGTTTGAGCACCATCAATTTGCCTTTAGCAACTTCTCAATTTCAAAAGGAATGAAGGGAAATGTTTAAGGAATATTTAAATATTGATCATCAGTATTTAGAATGCTAAGCTTCCACATTGTAGACATATATATACTTACATATATATTTACCCATTGCTAACACATATGCATATGTGTCAGTGCTCAAGGGATAATTTGTCACTTGGGAATACCATGGGTACCTGATGCTAACACTAACAGTAATCACAGAGAGCTGCAGAAATATCACCCTACAAACCACTGCGCCTCCCCCTTTGGGATATGAACACCCCCCTCATTCCTGTCTCCCAATTGTCCATTTTCATCTGCCAAGGCATGGCATCTTCAACTCAATACTACTACACGGAGGAATTCCCCTTATTTGGGTGGAGAGGAATATTTTTCTGCCTTGATTATTCCTTTTCCTGTCAGTTTGGAACGATAGTTTGTGCATATCCATTTAATATCGAGTTGTACGTCTGGGGCTCAAGATTTACATACCATAAATATGAACTTGCACAAATCTAATTCAACCAAAATGATACAGTAGATCCTGCAGTATAGGCCTCAACTAATAACAAGAACAGCAACACTGCATTTGTGGTTAATGAACCGTGCCTATACAGTCTTAACATACCTCCTAAATGACCCCTCTATATCACCAAAGGCTCAGTGCTCACCATGCATATTGTACCATGTTTAGCGGAACATTATATCAAGTACCAAAACTGTTCAAAGATACTGTATATGATACTGTATATAGATGCTAATGCAGTTTAGTCAACTTAAACTGATAAGCCTTGATAAAGTCTCTTTGTTTGTTGCACAGGAGGTTCACAAACATGCTGACAGATTTTCCAACCACAGTAGTTTGCTTTGACTGCATGTATGCAAAATATTTCCTACATGTATCTATCTTGTTAAAGTCTCTAACTTTGTGGAATTTTCTGGGTTGTTTTTTACATTTTTATTTGATAGATCACTCAGAAGGTGAAACCTTACATTTTTAATTTTGCGTGAAAAATCCAGGTACCTTACACAATAATATCGCAATGTAAAAGATCAAAAACATCTCATTGCGTGCACTGCATCTGGACTTCTGTCAGTTTTGCTTGCATTCATGAGAATCATTTCTTTCATTAGAATTTCAATAAGCACACATTTATAAATGTTTCATCCTGAAACATTTCCAATTTATTTCTTATCTTGACTTAATATTATTATATTTTCTTCTGATTTAGATTGAGAATCTTCTTTCCACTTTCTTTTCAAAGATACCCTAAAAAATCCTTTACAAACGCCATCCTTTAGATTTACTGTATATTTTTGTCTCAACATTTGCACTTCAGCAAATCTAAGGCATATCATAACCACGGAAAACGGAAAACCTCACAAATCCTCAATAACATATAAAATATCCACGACAGTCGTCTCTTACAAAACAGAAAATTGTATACTACAGAGTTCTTCCTTCGAATGAATTGAACTCGGATGGAACTCTGGATTGCCACTTCAATCAACCTCTTACCACACAGACACTACAAATTTCAGCATTGGTATATCTAGGATTTGTAATGCTGGAGGTGCCAACAGACTGCCCTCCTGGGGAGGGATTCTAAGGGAATGGAATGTCCCCCTTTTGAAAAAAAATTTAGATAATGTTGCATAATGTCACCCCTGGTCCTGATATGCAATGACCGCTCTTGCTTGATCTGATACAACATAATACTGGCTTTTTTTCTGTCATTTTCCTTTCTCTAGCTTTACTTTTCATCATTTAAAAAATTTTTGTTGGGTGGCGACAGAGGGGGGAATGTCTGTTACACTGCCCTCCAAATCTGTCACTGAATTCCAACATAAAGTCACTAGTCAAATTTTGCAAAATTGGCATAACTAGTCATAATTGGTGTAATTGGACATAGTCATAGTTGTACACACTGAACTTCATTAAGATTGAACCTGGTCTTTGCCAAAGACATCCAAAGCACCCACAGATTAGACAGTGAGTTGTTATTGATCTGCAAAAAATGGGTAAACAAATAAAAAATATGCAAGTGAGCTGACGGAAATAGTGCTGTATGGGACTTAGTTACCGATGATGAGTGGAATGATTGCACGGAGGGAACTACACAGCTCCTGGGGAGTGGCACTATGCAAAGTTTGCAACATTCATTTGAGCAAAAGTGTGTTTGGTGGGTTCATATTGGCAATTTAGCAACAAATTCTGGTCATCTTAAAATAGAACAACCAAACTGTACATCAAATGTTGATGGTGTCTTCTTGCTGTTCCTCAGATTGTTTATACCAACAGAAAAGGCATGACAGTGAGGTACACAATTCTAGTACCTAAGGACTTTATTATATGGATACATACACAAGGAATTTGCAGTTCTGAAATGTTCAGTAATTTGACAGTTTCTGACTTTAATATTGATTTCTTTTTTTTTTTTTTTGACCCATGTCACCTTTATCGATTTCATCCACAAATGCCAGCACTGTATGTAAACAAAATGAACTAGTACAGTAGTACAGTAAGCTCCTCCCGGGTGCTACAAGTAAGAAATGAACCATAATATCTTTAGGGAGTTTACGAATGGCAAGAAAGAGAAATGAATAGATCAAGAAGAAGAAATGCAAGTCAAAGAAAAAGAATGGAAAATTAACCACATACATAGAACCAGCAAGTGAACACAAAGAAGTGATTAAAGCCTTTAGCCATGAAATCCAGACAACTCAGTGGGGTAACTGATATCCTTCCCAATGATGCAAACCAAGACCCAGTCCAGAAATTGGCTGCTTATGGATCCAAAGTATGACCATGGTAATGTACATCGCAGGTGTGACAAAAATGCTTTTCTCTCTTGTTGGGTTTTGGGTTGGATTTTGTCAAAGCCAGTCATCACATCGTTCATTGATCAAAGTTCAGCAGGTGGTCCATGCCTAAGTACAGCAGTGAGCAGTGCATTGTCATGTCAAGTAGTGAGTGAGATCTTAATTAATATCTAAAAGCAGAATGTATTTATTTCCAATTCACAAAGAACTCAAAGGTCAGGTACCCTTCTCGCTGTGGACCGCTGGTACGGGGGTCTCAATTTTGGACCCGGACCCAAACACTAGTTATGAAAAATGACAGTAACACTGACATTTGAAGTGAATTCTGTGTGATGCCCTGTTCGTCAGTTTTTTCATCCCGCAGTTCTGCTGCAAGCTGTGTCCCTTAAACACATGAGGTTGGGTCTCTTTTGCTTTACGTCAGCTGGCAGTAGTTTATCTGTCTTTTGGTGGCATGTATTTATGTTGTTAGAAAGTTTTGTTTTGATAGTATTGAAAAAAATGTATGGAAATGTGTCCATAGGTTGACATAGACCCGGAGAGAAGTGGTTATGTATGTGTGCTTTCAAAACCTTTGGACTTGCAGAAGCTAGTAAGTTGCAGATAGAGGAGGGTTTGCCTAATTTTTTTTAAATTTCTGGTCGAATACAGAGTGAAGTGTACATATCTTGTGGTATTTTCCTGTGACAGTGGTGTCTGGAATTTTTTGCCAAAAGAATAGTTGCTTCTTTTTGTCACACAGAGTTTTGTTTGGTTGTAAAATTTCCAAAGTGCTAAGTGTGTATTGTTTCTGTTAGTACAATGGAAATGAGTTTTTGATAATAGGGTAGCAGGCTCGACAGCCCAGTTAATTGTACCTTGTGTAACAGGCAAGTCTTTTCCGTTCAACTTGTTGCTTTGAAATCCACCAGCTTTGAAGGCAAATTTGTTTCAATTTCACAGAAATGGTAGATGCAACCTTTAGTTTCAAAGCTCTAGTAAAGGCAATTGACTGAAGCAGGGCTGCTATGAGAAACACTGCTACCATTGCACATAGCTGC
This sequence comes from Stichopus chloronotus, assembly GCA_021234535.1. Classification (NCBI taxonomy): domain Eukaryota; kingdom Metazoa; phylum Echinodermata; class Holothuroidea; order Aspidochirotida; family Stichopodidae; genus Stichopus; species Stichopus chloronotus. The sequence goes on from CM037835.1 coordinate 9,703,620, forward strand.
GTAGATCGACTGTGATCGACAAACAATGTACTGCAACTTGTACACCATGGTACTTTGTGGTGCAGGGAATGTGGACTAATGGCCATGAATGTTAAGTTCATCAAGTTTTGAGCTGTGTGAAAGGAATGTGTGACCATCACTGGTGGGTTCTGGGGGCAGCAGCCACATAGGGGGTATAGTAAAAGACTGGATTGGCACTGCACAGACTAAGGTGATTGCTAAAGTTAATGCAAAGAGAATTGTGTGTAACTATTAACTGGTGTCATGCTCTCTAGTTATTAAAAACAAAAGGCAAAATTTTCTTGATCTGTTCATTTTTCACTGCTTGCAAACTATTAAATCTTTTGGAAAAGTAGTTGAAAGTTATTCCTGTCAGTTATAGCACATTAGTCAAGTGAGTTTAATTGATGGCAAGTTCTGATCGACCTTTTTTCCACCTGATTATCATTGCATCTGCGTTCTGTTTATGAGAGTATGGGATCTTTTGTATTGGTGGCTTTGATCCATTCTGCCTCATACTTTCCAAAGTACTTTTCCAGTGTGTCCAGTCTGATATCACAATGTATAGTGCTTTAATACTGTACTGTGCATGTCAAAAAAAAAAAAAAAAATCTGTGTGCACATCATGAAAAAAAAAAAAAAAATACTCATGTACTGATTATGACATTTATTGATACCAGCTGGCCAGAATTCTATCTCTGGCTGCAACAAACAGGAACTCTCAAAACATGGCAAGGAAGAAGACAACATTATTGTGGGTACATTAGAAGGCATAAATAATGTCTGCAATTTTAAACACTATGTGCTTGCAGGCTATCAATTTGGATAGTCTCAATTGTTACAGGTACAGATAACCAATTTCTGTCATGATGCTGTTTTAATTGTCACAAACAAACATTGACAAACAAAATAAATTCAAAAATATAGCAAAATGCTCCAAATCACAAAATGTATCCACTGCGTTGCACCTTTTTTTTTTTTTTTTTTTTTTTTGCATCTTGTGGGTATAGGGACTAGAAGGGATCAAAAGGACTGGGTCACTTTCCCCGTAAAATGACACAGTAGTATTTAATTACAATGTGTTGGAGAAGTTTTGATACATGGTACGCTGCAAAACCATTTCAAGGATTGGGCGTCAGTCACTGTCAGGGAGGGATGCAAGATTAAAGAGAGTTTGGATGCCCGTGATTCTTTTATTAAGTGAAACAGAGTTAGGCTAAACAATGTGATTTTGCTTTCTGTTCTCATTGCATGCTGGCATCAGATCTTATTCACCTGCCTTTTCCCAATAATTTTACTCTCAAAGTAGGGGATAGAGATTGATTTTGTGTTGATGAATACTCTTTCTTCAAAATTGGTTTTGCTTTTCAGTCATTGCAATTAGAACTGAGTAACATTTGAACTCAATGTCTTGCACTCAGAGTAATTTTGCCATAAGTGATGGAAATACATCACAGAAGAAGGGCATTGTTTTCTCCCTAAAGAACTGTCGTTATAAAATTGCTCTTTTGTTTCTTTGATGTGTTGCAGTGGTGGGCATATAAGATATTACAGCTTCACTCTAAGAGAAGGCTGCAGAATGAAGAAAAAGTATGTAATGTAGAATAGGATTGAGAAAAAAACACTGGAAAAGATACAACTGTGTAAGAGGTGAAAGCACTAAGAGCGTTGATTTACTATCGGCAATCAAATTTGGTCTTGGGGATCGAGAGACAGAAAAGAGGCATTAAATTGAGACCCCCAGTTTGGTTTTACTTTTGATTTACAATTTAGTTCCTACAATTATTTCCTTCAGTTCTGATCACATTTATGTACTCACAGCTGTTGGCACAGCTGTTCCAATTTTGAAATCTTTGTTTGTTTGATGACATTCAACACTGGCATCATTTGGGCTGGTTTTAATCCTCTATTTTTATCCCAAATGGCTTTATTTTTGGAAAAAGGAAGTTTAGGCAGGTGCAAATTTTGTGATAATTGAAAGTTCATTTTCAGAAACCGAAAGATGAAGATTGCTTTCAGATGTCACGGCTTAACCAAGTCGAGTAACAACTTCTGTTCAAAGAATATGTCTATGGGTATGGAGTGCTTGGCAATAAGTGTGTGATGCCTTTGTTTGTCTTCAAGGCAGTATTATATGACAGTCATGTAATGAATCAAAATGAAACATTTTTGTATTAATAATTTCTGTGAAGATAAAGCACAGTTCCCTTCATAGTGAAATCTGTTGAAAGCATGAAAATAATTCATTTACCTGTAAAACAATTAAAACTGGTGATGAACGCTATTCTACAGTATACACTGGCATACAAAGAAGTGAGAAATCTGGTACTGTACAGGTCTGCAGTGTACTGTTTACACTAGTACTCATTTTTGTTGTCTTCCAATCAACTTCAAATACCACATCTCAAAGGGTAACAACTTCACCATGATGGTCTAATTACAGGAAACTTTGTAGTTCTGGTCGTAAAAAAGCATGTATGCAAGTGAACATGTAGTTTATGTGAGGGGTATTGATTTTATGACATCTTATGTACACTTTGCAAAAGTTGTAACGTTGTTAGTCCCTGTATAAATTCATATTTTTGTGAATGATACAAAGAGATCTAACTGCCTCTTTTCTGTTATGAAGAATGATGTGAAATATGTAGGAATCTGCTTTTAACAAGCAGTAAGCTGCTTCAAACGCTGGAATAATCTGCCTGTGGCATAAAATGATGAAAAAAGTTTAAAAGTTTGTATTGCCAATGTTATATAGCTCATAATTTTTAGCAGTGCCATTTTCCCTCTATGTATTTTCTTTCTCAAATCGTTATTCAATTTCTCTTTTTTTCTTCTGCATTTTCTCTTCTGTAAAACAGCTAGTGTAGATGAACATTTTTTCCCTCCTCCGATGTCTTGTTTACACAGTAGTAAACTACTTGCAACTTATTGTAGTTAAGATATATTTGTTGAATGGTTGAAAGCCCGAAACTAATGCAGCACTGTACGTGAAACATTGTGAACTATGCATACATTGATTTAATTACCATTCATGGCAATTATCGTAATAGCACACTGAGCATGCGATACGAACAATCTTTACAAACATACAGTTCAGCACACTGTGTAATTGCATGTGCTGTAGATTTGTTGTTTATTGAATTTCCACAAATGATTATCCACCTGTTTATCTCAGGTTTGTTATCACTGGCAGTCCATTGTTTGCTTGCAATTCAAAGGTAATGTCCGATATCAAACAAAGGTTAATATTAATATTTGACTTATGACGTGCCAAACCCACCAGAGTGCCCATGGCGCTTTACAAAAATAGAAGACTAGAAAAGCCCACACTCTCTGTGTCAGTGCTGATTGCAATGATCAAACTGTGTACAGTGCCCTTTTTTGTGATTTGGTGGTCATTTCTGGAAGAGAAAGATGATGGTACCGGGATATTTTTGACATGCAGGTAGTTCAAGAACTTTGTAGTTGGTAGTTTTGGATGGACAGGAGTGAGGGAAGACAGGCTCGGTGTCATCTCCCACAAGCAAATTAATATCTGAAGAACGAGGCATGAGTGACTCAGTTCATTCGTGAAATGTTCCACTCTCCTGTTAGTTCTCTGAGAGCTCTATTTCCCACTCACTTTACCTTCCTTTTGGGATGACCGAATGACCACCTTTAGCAACTCTGCATACATCACATTACAGTTTCCCTAATGGTATACTTCTCAGATGCATCACAAACAGTTTGAGGCGTTCATCTTGGGTTGATCAAAACTGACTGCCTACATTACCCCTCTCCCCCTCCTTCAAAGAACAGATTGGACAACAAAATTTTATCTCGGTTCTGTTCTTCTGTTGATCCACCCAGAGTGTTCTTAACAGCATTTTGAATACTTTTTGTCTTGCCCCTGTCATGCTTTAACTACTATTTTTCTTGTTGAGATGCTGGATTTTTGTGTCTGCAATACCGATCAACAAGTACAATAAGTGCAAAGTTTCTTTTCTCAAACACAGATGCTTTCACTCATCCTGCATTTCCATATGTGATTCTTGCATCAGTGACAGTTTCACACTTGCCATTAATTCTCACATTCTCCTGTTTATTTTTTTGCTTATGTCTTTGTAGCGTCACCATGCCAACAATCAGTATGCACAAATCATCGACTCCATGGACCAGTCTGTAGACCCCTGCGAAGACTTTTACGGGTATGCCTGCGGAGGATGGAGGAGCACACAAGAGATACCTACGGGCCACTCCAAGTGGAATACCTTCAACATAGTCGAAATGGAGAACAAAGCATCAATGAAAGAGGTAACCCCTTCGAGATTTATGAAATACTGGGAGAATCTCTCAGTTCCATTGGAATACCAGCAGCAGCCCATGTCATGTGCCCACAGTGTAGATCGACATCCCTATCTGTAATTACTTTGGTGTTGAAGAGAAGTAATCAGTGTAAAGAGCTTGTCATTGTGACAATATAGTGTGATTGTAGGCATGCCAACTTATTGCTGCCAAGTTAGCAATTCAGTCTGTCCAGTTTGACACCATTAAATGATACAGAAGTTCATTGGACTGCATTGTACACTTTAAGATATCCTCACTTACCCATGTCTAACACAGTTGTACACCTAATCACCAAGGTAGAGTCAACTGGTGACCAGTGACGTTGCCATGATGCTTGCAGTTACACCCAGATCAGGCGACCTTTGGGATTAATCCATGGAAGTTTTGATACCTAACACTCTACATGTCATTAGGACCTTCTTGAGTAGGTCTTGAACGGTTATCGAAACTCTTTGCTGAAGGTGCTGTACATGTATCAAGGAACCACAGGGGTGGGGAAGTGGCATCATCAAGCCCTCTTGATAGATAGAAATTAGGGTCAGCATTTAATTACATATATACAGTAACTTGGTAGGTACTGTAACTTGTTAGTTATTGGCCGAGTGTTACGCACTCACACCTCACTGTGCTAGCAATGTCAGTGATCATTGATTTAAAGAGAAGTACCCCTCTAGCTCTCAAATACACTGATAATACCGAAAAAGGGGATTATATATCATATTCACTGGTGTAAGCTATCTGGTCACATGCATTTCAGTCAAGGAAGAAAAAAGATGTAATTCCATGACAGTCTGTATGTGGATGTATCTCTTTTTGTGCCATTAGTCACCCACTCATTGTAAATGAAAGATGGATGTTATTAACTTGGGAAAATATTTCAACATGAAAACTACTTTCTTCTTTCCTATACAAGGCTTGAAAAATTTCATCTCAATTGGAAAAAAAGGATTATAAAATAAAAACTGCTAGATTAATCTTTCATGTTCCTTGCTCTTTTGGCTGTTAGCTTTCTGAGATTTTGAAGATTTTCATTTCAGTGTTATATAGGATGAAATGTGTCTCGATTAATTATTGCACTTTGGACCGTGGGTGATGGGTGGTTATGTGGGCGTAATGCTATGTTGTGCAATTTATTGATCTTTGGTGCCCTGATAATCAGAGTGCCCTCAGGAACTTGGGTCTGGCACAAGTCTACAAGCACTGTAGCAAGATATAAATAACCAAGCACTTGCAGTAAGATATTAATAAGTACTGTAACCAGTGATACTTATTGTCACCTTCTGAGGCTCTCTGAACCTTCCATTAATTCAAAAGATCATACAGTAATTGCTTACCATGTTACCATGTTCCAAGTCCATCATGTTTCAGATAGCTACACATGGTGTTTAAATCATGTTCCAGCTTAAACTCCATCCCATGTTCAAACTAACCCCACATTCGGGGTCAGTCGCAACATCGCTGAAGATCACAGTTATCGTTGATATCACCCAAAATCGAAGCCGTTCCACCGTTGTCAGTACATGACATTACTAACTCCTATTGATACCAATGTAACAACGCACTAATTTTTCCTGAAGTTATATGGGAGGGTATATGACTTTTTCTGAAAAAATGTTTCAACTGACCCTGCCTTCCTCCAAATAACACACAAGTTTTCAAGTTATAAGCTGTAGTCTTGGTTGATGTAGAAAAATGTTGGTCTCCAAAAACTTCCATCAGTTGCAGTTTGTTTGTCCTTTTGTCCTGTGTTTTTCATCATGAATCCAGTTCAGGTTACTGCAGACCATCTTCATCCATTTTTGGTAGGGTAAGGAGAGAGGATAAAGATTTCACACTACTGTGCTACTATGTACTATTGGAAGATGATTTATCCTCTGTTACATTTCTTCCATCTGTTTACATAACCCATCAGTTCAGTTCTGTTCACTACTGTAGCTCACTTTCTTGTGTCTACGCGAGCAACGTACCTCTCACTTCCACCGCTGATGATGACAGGTACCGATCAGTCGACATCGGGCACTCCTCAGGTAGTAACATGTACAGTATGAGACCTGACAGTGTCTATCTTCATCCCTATCACTCAGTTTTGGTTTGTTACCCTACAGACCTCTTTAAGCAAATTTCTTCTGATAAATGGCATCATTTATCAGCAGTCTCAAGTCCAGATGTGTTCATTTATCATTGTTCATCTCTGATTTGAACATAAAGTGCTGATTCTGATCAGCCTTGTCTACATCCAGATATCTTTCTCGCCCGATAATGATCGTAACGGTATCCCATTTGTTTACTGTTTTTTTTTTTCCAGAAGTGATTTATCACGACATGTTGCAGTAGTTAGCTGATAGCGGCACTTATCTTTTGTTTGTGCTCTCCTCCTTCCTTTATAAAAAGGAAAGAAATGCTGATTGAATTTGATGATTTAATTCGTGAGTGGTTGATGCGACATCGAGTGATAACCGACATTGAGCATTACCGCAATGCTCGTTACAACATTGTGTTATCTTAGTGATAAGGTCTTTGCTTTGCCTTCACTTTGAAAACAGAGAGGACATGCACAACTGTACTTTATCTCAACATGCATGCCAGTTGCTTCTCTATTTGCAACATGCAAACATCTGCTGAAACGCTTCATTCTTCCAAATGCCACTTTCAAGACAAAGACATCCCATTTTGTTTAGACGTCATCGTTCATCTTGGATAGTAGGACTGATCTCTAGCAGGGTGCTATATGGAAAATTACAGAAATCATGGAAATGTCATAAAATTTAAAACATATAGCTTTTTTTTTTCCAACTTAAAATTGGTTTCCTTCATGGTCTTTGTAGCTTAACTGCTATTTGTTTGTCAAATTCGGTCATAATGTGACTATGTAACAGTCACAAAATAGTCATGGGAGAGTTGTGTATTTTTTTCCCTTACGATGCCAGCACCCTGCCTATTTGTACAGTACAGTGGTGCTTCCCTCTTTTACTGTAGGCTGACCTCTTTCAGTCCAGCCCTCTCTTCTCACATTTCACCAATCATAGTGCCAGCTGTTTATGATGCATTTACTAAGGCTGTTGGATTTGATTTCATCCTACATTTTTGTTTTTGCCTTTCTATACTTTGTAGACTTAGCTCTTCCTGTTTTGAGGTAAACCAGAATACTAAACATTAAAGCTTGATTTGGTTGATCCATGCCAGCTTTATTGAGACTGGTAGATCTCTTGCAACTGATGTGGAAATGATTGATATCTTATTGAGAAAGGAAACAAACATCATCATAATCTGTCATGATTACAGTGTGAAAAGAATGTGTGTTGAGAACACAAAAGAACCATCCCACATGTTTATCATGTGGGGTCACATGAATTATGTTATAGTGGGCTTGCCCATGAGCTGGTAACCTAGGATACCAAAACAATGCTTCTGTTTTGTGAATAATTTTTCAGTTTAGTCATAAAGAGGACGTTTGTCGGCTATGAAATTTGCTCGTACAGTGTTGTATTTATGAACATTGTATTTTAAGAACTTCTCATATCTGCTGTGAAATATAATATCTTTATTGAGACATTTCCGAAGAACAATGCACTATGTATATGCATGATGCATAGTGCAATGAAGGCTTTGCATGTTTTTACACTCAATGCGTCGATGTTAACACACCGCACTGTATACGTGAGCATAGACCCTATTAAAGTTGCTGGTGTCAATGGCCTCTTACATGTGCAGAAGATGGTCGAAACCTGCATACTCAATTTCAGCCATTTTATGTACGAAGTGATGGCTAAAAGAAATAGTGATCGTGCTGGTAGAATTTTAACAAGTTTATAAACACTCTGAGGGGCATGTAGAACTTTGATGATGTCACGACCAGTGTTCGCGCTTAGACACAGGATTGCGTGAATCCCACATCTGTCTCTTGCATCCTGCACAAAGATAATTCTTATGTGAGGAAATCCCACACACTTTTCACAGCTGAGGTTGTAGTTGCAATTAAAAATACAAATAAACAAATAAATTGCAACAAAATCTTTACCAAAAGACAACTTCATCCTTAATTTTGAAAATTCCTCGCAAAAGTTTTTTAGGGAGGGATTTGCCTCCTAGGTTTAATTCCTTAGCATGAACACTGAATCACAAATTTATTCAGCTGTCCTTTAGAAAGTCGGAAGTTCCTTACGGGGTATGTTTAAGCCCAATGGGAAATCTGCAACAAAAAGTAAAAAAAAAAAATTGTATATTTGTCTCACTCTCATGTATTAACACAGTAAATATTAATGTACACAAGTTTACTGCTGAACATCCCCTATCAGAAATGGTGCAGTCAATTGACACACTGTGCTTTATTCTTCTGTAACTACAGTGAGTTGATTGATATGTTTACATCTATCCCTGTCTGCAAATCAATGGAACATTTTAATTTCACACCAGGTGTTGAGTAAAGGAAATATCTGAAGGATTTTGTAATACATATTTTGTGCAGTGCACCCATAGCATCTGTATACGGTCCTGCTATCATAGAGTTGAGTTCCATTAATTGTTCTGTTTAGGATTAACAGGATGCTATCAATTCCCCTCCACAGATGTTGGAGAACGAGGATGTCTCTTACAAAGGACACGAGAGTTCAGCGTTTCGTAAGACTAAAGACTACTACAAGGCATGCATGGACCTAGACAGAATTGAACTGCTGGGGGCATCACCACTGAAGGAGGTCAGTTTTGATGCGAAAGGTCACTCAGTCACATGACCTCATTTAGGGGAAGGGGGAAGATAGGTAGAGTGTGTGTCTTGTGGAGGAGGCAGGTAGATGGGGTGTAGATTTTAAGACATTAACTAGTGGTGGAATGGTAGATAGCAATGGACAGTCGTTCAGGAAGGCAGGTAAGCACCATTAGTTAGTTACACGTATTTGAGTTAACTTAACTGCTAATGTGAGTTAAATATTTATCTTTGTAAGTAAATGAGAAATAATACCAGTCACACTGTAAATGCAAATTTTCAGCTTGCCAGCATTACATGATCAGTCACGTTGCGACAGTGAACCTTCCTTGCCAGGATGTGTTGGGGGGGGGGGAGGGACTGGTAGTAGTTTCAAGTTTTGTCAGAATAAATTTTATACTTAGAATACTTTATGCTATTGAACAAATCATTAACTGCAATTATGAAACAAATCGTCAAGAATTTTAGGTATTACAACATTCCCCTCTTCGTGGATTCCGTTGTATTAAATAGTTTTGTTCATGGCCATTGCATTGATTTTTGACTGAAAATGTTGGTGAACATTTCAACACACCAAGATAAGTTTTTTCTTTTTCCAGAATTCTGGATATGCTGTTTCAAAGGCAATTGACAAACATTTCAAACTTACATACTCCAACCTAATTATTGATTACAATTAAATCAAACAAAAGGAGCAGTCAAAGTTGAGTCGATTCATGTCATCTCTTTACACAGTTGATGCTGAAATTCGGTGGCTGGCCGTTGTTTGGTGAAGACATTTCTGCCGGAGGATGGAATCAGTCCTCTTACAATCTGACTCTCCTCCTTGCTGCCTCTAACAAGATATCTGTGTCACCCTTCCTCAGCATGTGGGTAGGAACCGATGACCGTAACTCTTCCCAAAACATCGTTCAGGTAAATCGGTCTTCTGGTGTCACCGAGTTTAGATCAGAGTGAATTCATGTTACTTGGCATTCTCCAATAATGGAGTTTGATTGTTCTCCCACTTCTATCATTGTCCCGTACTCCTTTTGACATGCTCTTTCTTCTTTTGCAATTTCAACTGTTACATATTCATTAATGTTCACTCAAACATTCTATAAGGATTTTGCTAATTGGTGTAACTGTATAGAAATACCTCTTTATGTCATCACTCTGCAGTGTACTCATTTCACTGAAAACTGAAAAGATAAGTTTTCCAAGATGATTGTATAATTTGTAGTGAATTAGCAATTAGAATGTTAGAAGCAATTACAATGTTAAAAATACAGGGCTCTCAATGTCACTTACCTTCAGTGTTTCTCATCTCACTGAATGGTAAAGTAGAATGGTTTTTTCCATCAATGGTTTTTGTATTAATTGAAGTGATGTACAGTTATTGGTGTGGCTAGAAATATCTCTTATTGTGACCAATCTTTTGTGTGCCTCATCTCGCTGAACATTGAAATGAACTGGTTTTCCAGGATTTTATAATTTGGTAAATTTTCCCCTTACATTTGTGGTTTTCATTGATATCCTAGTTTGAGCAGTCAGGCCTTGGCCTACAATACCCTGAGATGTATGAAAGTCCATCAATGGTGAGTTGTTTCTCTAAGCCAGTTGTTCTTTTTGTTCGCTGTTCTCTGCCTCTTATATTTTCTCTCAGTGTATTCTTAAGTTTGGTTACATTTCCTATAGAAAGCAACTTTTTTTCCTTAGGATGAAAATCTGTACATGCAAAGTCAATCATTGTAAACTGACAAGTTGTTCAACGGACAGACCGATTCATCAGGATACACATCGCAGACATAAAGTACCCCTTGCTCACACTTATGCATTGTTAGACAAGACCCAGTAAACCCCGAACAAGCGTGAACGAGAGGTAAATATAGCCACTCATGAATACCCAAACCATTAACTTGTGGCAAATGTCTGAGTATCCCAGTCGAATATGATAGTAATATTGTTTGAAGGGATGTGGTTAATCCACCAGCCATAACCTTTGCCATTTTGAAGTAGAAGGTCTCACAAGCTATGGTTGGAATAAAGTTAAGTATTCTTTGGGGAAAAGGAATCCGTGGTGCTGAGATTTGATGTTGGCATTTGTCTTGGGGGGTCTCTGTTTAAATAATCTTTGAGAAAACTGATAAATTTTTAGTAAACATTTCAACTAGAGATGTCAACTTACCTGCCAGATGATAGCCTCATGTCACAAAGTCACATCCTGTATTCAAGGCCATGTCACAAAAGAAAGTTTTGTGAAGGGTTTAAAAATAAAACAGTTTGTTTGAAATTGAAGGTTGCTATATTTTAAAAAGGAATTGATATATTGATGTTTAAAAAGTACACACAAGGAATGATAAGCTTGTTTAAAATGGAATGTAAATATACCTTACAATATGTTGTCAGGATTTGTTCTTGAAGATCTAGTGAACATCCTCTTCTTGTAAGATGTGCTCATTTTGTAAATTTCAAGTACTAAATAGTCCTCAAGGCTGCTCGACCTTTCTTGCTATTTTCAACAAAATAAAGAGAAATGTGAAATTTATTGCTGCATACCCGAGGGATTTCTCACTTTTAAACTTTACACTCTTGAACCGTCAGGTCCTTCGACCTTTGGGAAAGTTGACTACCTATGTCTCTTTTATCTGAAGGTGTACGTGTAAGCATTCGCATGGTAGATAAATAGAATCTAGATATTGTCTCAGTCCTTGGTGACAATGCAAACATTGCTTACCTAAAGCTGGCAAATGTTCTCATGTTCGCCTTCAATTTACAAAACAAAATGTACATAAATCTGTGTTTGTTTTGATTAAGAGAGAAACTTTGTCCTTGAAATATTTGGAATGTCTTTTATACTTTCATGTCACCCCCATTTTCAAGTAGCAACCTCTCAAAGTCATGAAGCATAACATCAGCACACCTGCTGACATGAATCCATCATTTTAACAGGAGAAGACTGTACGGTTTGAAGGGTAAATGCAAGTTTTGCTTATGAGGGAGACCATGCAAGAGAGGGGAATGGGAGAAAAATAAAGATTATTAGCAGTTTTTGCCAGTCCATGTTGGAATTGGTTCACAGTCAACCCATTTTGATTAGCAGATGTTAAACAAACATTGCAGTGTGAATAAGTTGAAAACTTCTCAGGTGTGGCCCATAGGCAAAGTTGTCACTTCAACTTCACACAACTTGAGAAAAAGTAAAAATTTCTAAAATAGGACCAGAGAAACTTGCAACTGGGCTTTCATGGGTTGCAAATTGCAATGTGATGCCAGTTATTTCCCTCCTTCTTCCAGGCACTCCATCTCCCAGGCACCTCCTCCTTCCAGGCATGCACTTATCAGCCTGAGTGTGTCATGATGTAAACATAGTGCAGATGTGCCATACCATTGTTGATTTCCTGTGGTCATCTGACTGGTTGAACAAAATTTCTTAACCTAAAAGACCACAAGTCAGGGTTTTCATATCTTCCAGTGTAGGAAAACTGTGAGAAATACATGTGTCGGAAATTGTGGTGATGGTGGTCCAGATGAATGAATGAAATTTAAAAGAATAAAGACCATGATCAAGGAACATTTATCACGATCTTGGAATATGGGCCATGGACATGGAATATTGAATGTGGTCAGGGAATATTTACCATAATTTTTGATTATGGACCATGGACAAAATGGAATATTGACCATTTGCCATGGTCAAAGATTGTGGACTATGGACTCACAATGTAGACTAAGGTTCATGGAGGTCAAACAGGGAGAAGATCTTAGCATATCTAGAAGGTGGTCCTTGTAGAGTTGTGTTGATTCAGAGATGTGGAAGGCTAAAGAGATCCTTTTTGGTTACTGATACAGTTGCTAGGATTAGTCCCTTGAAAGATGAAAAAGAAACATGGAAATTTAGTAAATAGACATAAGTAAGTGACAAGCATAAGTAGCACCAGGTGTAAAGATGGCATAAAAGTTTGGTTTGTTGAAGATTTAGCCTCCATGTAGGGTAATAAAGGTGGGGCAGAACTGAGCTGCAATATATCACTGTTGAGGGCCTTAAATGCAGGATATGTTTCATTCACAAAGAAAGTCACCCATGTAAAATGTTTGCATAATTTAAAATACTCATGCTATTACAAAATTAATGACAGCAATGCCCTTTTTTGAAAGTCTTGAGTAGCAACCAAATATTTGCAGTAGGGATCTTAACAAAACATGTTGACAGGAGTATCTGTGGGAGGTGTAAAGGGTAACAAGAATTTGCTGGTTTGGTGAACAACTTGCCTCCTCAGGGGTGCAATAGTGGCGTAAGAAAAATGTAAAATCAACTCTCTAAATGTTGCTGTCAAGTCCCTAGGGAACATTAAAAGGCTCAATAAACAATAATCACCCACTTGGGGAAACCATTTGCATAATGTTAACAATTTGTGCTATCTTAAAAGTCTGCAGTGCAAATCATTCAGTATCATTGTTTACTGCAAGGGATCTGGTGAACATTAGTAGAATATTTTAGTCCCTCTGCTTTTTAGGAGATTCCTTCCACAAACAGTTTGTACAGCAGTTAAGTTAGCTGCTGCTGTTAACATGTTCCTAGCTTGTAGCTTAGTTTCTGTAGATTTTGTGTGACCCTTTCCAAGGATACAAACATGCAATGGTATAAAATTTACTGAAGTTGTTGGTCACAGGTCACAATAGTTCTTGCAACACAAACATTTTATGGACAGAAGGCATCATGCCCTCCTTACTTTCCAGTATATATAAAAACATTACAAATTGTATTTTTTTTACATATTTAATATATAATTTTAATATATATTTTTAATAATATTGTTAAATTTTTTTTATTTTAGAATTTCCTTTTTGTTTCATCTTCCTCTTCTCCTGCTTGTCCAGCTTCCGCTGTGGATGATGACTTTTATATGAAGTTCTAAATTGTGCGTGATCAAAATCTTCCTTATTGTCCCTTCCGCTTGCATACTGCATGAGAACAATATTATGTTTCATATGTATCATGCATCAAAAGCATAATTTTTATGAGAAAGAGAATTGTCATTAACCGTGGTGGTGGGACTTTCAGAAATCTATCAAATACAGAAAAATGTCACGCACAGTAGCTTGAGTGTAGATTACATTCATTATCATTGTGTACGTTAGCTGTCTTATTTGCTTACTGGGTGGGGAGGGGGCTGGAAGTAGCTGCCACCGAAATGTTCCACACTTGTAGCTATTTGTTCTTCTAAACATGCAACTACAAACTTCCACTGCAGATTCATGGATGAAACCGGGTAAGGAACTCTTGCTTGTGAGTTTTTGTGTACGGTGTGTGCCAGGTTCTGCTCAATGCATCTTCATCTTGGTATAGAACAACATGTTTATGATATCGTATTAAGTTGATTAGATTTTGTATGCCACCGGTTGTAGTCTTGTCATGATGTATATTGCTGCAGTTACATTGTGATCCCAGAGGTATTAGTTTGGATCAGTCGTTTAGCTGGGAGACTTGTTGGTCAATGTATCCTGTTTGACTTAGAGTTAACGTATACAGCTACTGCATATATAGCCATTAGTTGGCTATGGAAAGATGCTCAGGTTGGACCAAAACAAAAAATGTGTGGGTTTACTGAAACCTGCTGGAATTTGATGGGAACATTAATGATGATTGGATAAAACAAAACACTATCTAGAATCTCCAATTGCATTGCAAACTAACAGACACACACACAAAAAAAAACCCAGAATCTTCATAGGTTATAAAGTACTTCTTTGGGTGGGTCCTGATTAGAACTAACCAAGTTAACTTCACTGTATCGAAGATTTCAAGAGTGTTATTTACTCCTTCATGTATCATGTACTGCATACATGCATGTGAACGTGGGTGTATTTACAGTGGCTCAGTGCAGGTGGAGGGAAAGTACTATTTTAGTGTTTTTGTAGTACTGTACTTCAGTGCATTTCAGTGGTGATTTTGCCTTTACTCAATATCCGTAATCAGTCATAATATTTTTTTTTTAAAGAAGATATTCTTGCTCCAATAAAAAGGTAGGCTCTAATTATGAAAGTTGAAACTTTCATATTGAAGATAGTAGTCAATTTGGTATCACTTCAGGAGATTGTGAGGTCAGAAGGCACTATGCCTTTACATCAATGTTGTGCTAACACCTATGACATACATAAAATCATTGAGGTATTGGTATTAAACATATATGTGATTTGTTACAAGTTAGTCAGGTTTTTAGTGGATTTCCTTCATAGCACAAGGCTTATGAACAACTGACATATTAGGACAATTTGTTCAATGAAGTCAGTTACTAATGGGTCAGGAAGGAACATACTGTATGAAGAGCTTACATACAAAATTCATGAGCAATATAAAGCTAAAATTGCTGTCATTTGTTTATTCACATTCATTTTTTATCCATATCTTGTGCAACACTGGCAAGACAGTCTTGGTCTTTCTGCCTCATCTGATTGAAAACCTTCTGCAAAGGTTTGGTCTTCTTGGCATTTCTGGACTCTTAGTTCATACATAGTTAGCGATATTCTCAAGTGACAGTTATGAAATAAGAGTAGTCCTGGTACAAAATTGACATGAAAGGTTATAATGTCTTCATTTTACATGTGGTGCAGCCCTGTTAATTCAAGTTTCCTCTTTTCAGTGTTCTTCTGTGCACTGCTGATGAGCCACTGCCTGGTCTCTCTGTTTATCTTGGAAGTTACTTGCTGTTCTGTCTAGCACATCAAACCAGTCCACTTATATTTAGCAGGTTTATCTCTTTGCATACATTCTCTGACACAGACAAGTGTGGTCTTGAACAATAAACTGTTCCCTTAATTTTTCAAGAGTATATGATGTACACAACACTGACAAGAGCGGATTGATCTTCTCACTGGACTTCTCTGGTACAACACTGTTAACAGAGGTTTGGTCTTTTAAGCACACCTGGTACAACCTCTGTCAACAGAGGTAGGTCTTTTAAGCATATCTGGTACAATACTGTCAACAGAGGTTTGGTCTTTCAAGCATATCTGGTACAATACTGTTAACAGAGGTTTGGTCTTTCAAGCATATCTGGTACAATACTGTTAACAGAGGTTTGGCCTTTCAAGCACATCTGGTACAGCACTGTCAATAGAGGTGTGGTCTTTCAAGCATATCTGGTACAACACTGTCAACAGAGGCTTGGTCTTTCAATCATATCTGACCTAACACTGTCAACCGAGGTTTGGTCTTTTAAGCATACCTGGTGCAACACTGTCAACAGAGGTTTGTCTTTTAAGCATATCTGATACAACACTGTCAACAGAGGTTTGGTCTCTCAAGCACATCTTGTACAACACTGTTAACAGAGGTTGGGTCTTTCAAGCACATCTGGTACAACACTGTCAACAGAGGTTTGGTCTTTCAAGCATATCTGGTACAACACTGTCAACAGAGGTTTTGTCTTTCAGTTATATCTGACCTAACACTGTCAACAGAGGTCTCTCAAGCACATCTTGTACAACACTGTTAACAGAGGTTTGGTCTTTCAAGCACATCTGGTATAACACTGTCAACAGAGGTTTGGTCTTTCAAGCATATCTGTACAACACTGTCAACAGTGGTTGTGATCTTTCAGTCATGTATGACCTAACACTGTCAACAGAGGTTTTTCATTCAAGCATATCTGGTACAACACTCTCAACCGAGGTTTGGTCTATCAAGCATATCTGCTACAACACTGTCAACAGAGGTTTGGTCTTTCAGGCATATCAAGCATACGATCTGAATTTTACTTGAAGAGATGGCTGATTGCTGATTTGGTTTCCATCTTTGTCACAAATATTTCATGCTTAAGACAGTAAATGTAAGAATGTGGTAATACATGAACTTTCAACTGAATCAGATCTACCTGTAACAGACATTCTTTTCTATTTGTAATGACCTTGTTTTAAACCAGCATCAAGCTAAATTATCCAGCAGATCATAAATATCACACAGTTAGTCTAGATTGTTCACCTGTTTCATGATTCACTGTCAGTAACCTTTTGACAACCTTTCTTCTTGTAAAGTAGGGGATGTTGAACTTATAAATATGGAAGACTGCAAGAATACATTTATCAAAATGGAATATTTGCCAAAATGATACAGTATAAGAGATAATTGCAGTTTAGTGCAATGTTGAGTTTTGTTTGCATAAATTTAAATGAGGTATATGTCAGTGTCACATTACATGATTTTCCTTCTCAAAAAGCCATATTAAATTTTTAAAATGATACCACATGAAGTGTTGGTTCTGTAAGGCCTCAACTCATTAGCCTTCGAATAGTGTGCCAGCAACAAATATTAACCCTACCTGGAAACTCACCTAGCTGGATTCACTACCCCTTCCACTCCTTGTAAATGCTCTCACCTGTTCAGCTGCCACATGGGCTCATTTGTACTACTGATGTACTTCACAGCTGCAAGCATTTTTTTGAAGAAGAAGAACAGAAATAAGCAGTACCCAGTTCTCTCTGGAGACACTCACAGGGGGTAAAATAAATGCATATGACTGGTTATCTGACATTTTTTATATTTTTAGCAAAATATGTATTAACCATAAACAGTCAATGTAGAACATTGACTGACATTAAAGAAAAGAGAACAAAGACAAAAATGCATATTAAAATAGGAAGTTAGGAAAAAAAAAACTTCCATTTGTTGAGATTGTTCGAGGAAAGTTCGTAAGATCAGCAAATGGGAAGAAGATTCCAGTCACAAACAGGAACAAACAAGGTGATTTGTGCACCAAGTCCCTTTGCGTGAGAAGACTCATAATTTTGACATTTGGCAGAATTTTATGTCTCTCTTTTTTTTTTGAGGGGGGTGGGATGGAGGATTGGGTTCTGTCTTGAGTTTGTATTTTCTAATTTTAGCACTTTGTTTACAAACTTCATTTGAACTAAGGAAAAAAAAACTGACCTTTTCTTCATGGAACTGCAGAGAGCTAGAAGAGATATCAGACCATGCAGTGTTAGATGTTCGTGATCGTCAGACATCTTGACAAAATTATGAGACAAGACATATTCCATGCACAAAGATATTTTCAAATAAAGCATTCAAGGAGTTCGACACATAGCCTTCTAACAAACCATCTAAGAAGCCTTCTCTCTTCTAACAATGAGAAAAGCATTTCAAATACAGACAACAAACCCACCTCTTTTTGTATTTGACAATTAGGTAGACAGATAATTACAGTATATTACTTTTTTTAGGAAGTGAATCACTGTATGCAAATGTTGCTTTTATTGTTAAAGGTATTCTTCAATACTGTTGATGCTTACATGTCAGATTGTCATATGAAAATAGAGAATATATGTTCAGAACATTAGGAAAGAAAGCTGACATTTTGCAATTCTGACTTGTGGAGCAACTAAAAATGTTTTGTGATGCATGGTGTTTGAAGTGTAATTGGTTTTACAGTATATTGTGCATGCATTTTATAGGCTCACTGTATAATGGTGACTTGGTGGCCGACACTGCCAGCAGTAGGACCACAAGGGTGCTCATTTGCCTAGGGACATACGATATCATTTAGTGACCCAGTACCATATCTCTGTGGTTTTAATGTTTAATATCTCTAAAGGTATAAATCATTCATGGGGTGGATCAGAGTGAATTTACTGTTTTTTGCTTCAATATGTTCACTGAAGTAAAAGATATTGTGAGACATAATGATTAAAGGCAGTATAAATCAGTTTAGCAGAAATTACTGGCATTTTTCATAACAAACTTGAATCAAGATATTCCCTTTTTTTTTGTATGTTCAATATCTGGATGTTCTTGTCGTTTTCAAAATGCACAATGACACGTGTCCCTTTCCATAGTGTAGTTCATAACAGTTGAATATTTGTTCCTTTGTTTTGTACAAGTTGATATGACTTTATCAAAGCCGTATTTGGCTTTGACTTTATCACCCGAGGGATATGGGCCTATCATTTACCTTATGTGGCTAGCTAGATCAGTTAAAAAAATGCATATGTGTGTAAAGTCATTTTATGTGGGGGAGATACATTATTTGATAGTCATTGCCATGTTTGGTGATTCTTCAGATATCTATGGTATGTTATTTATTATATGATACCTTTGTTAAAGTGAGTTAAAGGACTTACAGCATCAGCAAGGTATTAAATATGCAAAAATGAAATAAAGTTGACATAATTTAATCGATACTGCAGCAGCCTTGTGAAGAAGTACAAAATCTGTCCCCATGAACAACGTATTTCTGTAAAACTTGTAATTTGTCATATTTATTGCTGCTGTAGTAAATAGTTCTGTAATTACCTCATATATAGTTATACATGTTGTAAACCTTTATACATACTTCACTCCCCACTTACTTACATTTGTTGTACTGAGTCATTTGTAAAAAAGCAAACCAGGTGAATTTTGGGATTACCATTTACTTTATTGCAGATGCATGCTTATAGCATATAGTCTTATTCCGTTCACCCAAATCAAACATTTCTTGGCCAATAATGTCAAGTTGAAAATTCACTTTAGGACATTTGGAAATTTTGACATTTTTTTTACAACAAAAAGTGTTAGAAACATTAAGGGATTCTTACTTGGAAGTGGGACAAATCATGAAACGAACGATTGTAAATCGTTTTAATAAGGGCCACGGATCAGGAACACGGCACTGTCATAATGCACGATTTGTGTCAACGTCTCTACAGGACTCCATCGTTGAAGGGTACAAGGTCCTCGGAGCCAAGACGGCTGCATACCTTCACAGAGGAGAAGATTGGGAGACTTTCTACCCTACAGCCTTGACCAGATTCCAGGAAATTATTGACTTTGAGATTGAAATGAGTCATGTGAGTTTCATGAGATGAAGGAAGAGATGATTTGGGGGATATGTTATTTGGGTTATTTCTTTTTGAATCCAATAATTTCCATTTATAGCAAAGTGATGAAAGTTAGGTCTATTTTAATTTTTTTTTTTTTTTATGATTTGTGCAGCCACATTCTATGGTAAAGTGATCCGTTGGTGTACATCCTTATTGATGTCCCCACTTTTTTAATATCATCTCGTTTGCAGTCACGGCTTCATAAGCAAAACAGTGAGTACATGAATTGCACAGCCCATGCAGTTGCATGAAAACATGAGTTTCCACCACAACCAGAATGGTTATTGTTCTAACTAGTTACAGAATGTGAGAACAAAAAACAGTAGAGTTGTTCTATGTCCTCAAACTAAATGCCTCTTACAGTTCTGTGAAGTTCATCGGTTGTCAGTATTATCACATTTTGTCATTAAAAATTGTGAATCATTGTTATTTGTTTACCATGGTAATACCATGGCAACCAAATTTTGATGATGATAAGAGAGCGGGAAGTCTTTTTTTTTTTGCTGTCATAATTTTCTGAAAACTCAATTCTGAAAAGAGAAGAAAACATTGTTCCTATTTCTGATGCCAACAGATGCCAAGATGTCTATCATAATTTTGTTAAGGTGAAGTTGGCTTTCTGATCATCACTTTATTTCTTAACACAGACGCAGTTACCTCTTTTTTGTCTAGAACTGACCCCCCACTCCAGTGGCATAGCCAGGAGTTTTTGAGCAGGGGGGCACGTACCTTTCCCGGGGGCACAACTAATTTTCTTCCCTCTAGTGTATGTATATGGGGACACATGCTCCCTCATGCACCCTACCCCCCAAGGCTAAGCCACTGCCCCCCCCCCCCCCCCATATAAATGTTGTCTTGCCAGTGCTGTTGTTTTATATATAACTTTCTTTTCTTCATGTGATGATGATGGTGGAATGTTAAATGAACTACTTTCTTTCCCCAGCTTTATCTCCCTAAAAGTGATCTACAAGACCCAGCATCTACCTACCACAAGATGCCACTTAAAGAATTTGCCGACATGTTTCCTCTGGTAGGTGTTTGTGTATCTCTCGAGACATTCCGTAAGGGATCCAGCTCCAGAACATGTTGCTGTGACCCTTTGATACCCCTTCATAAAGAGCAAACTTTACAGAAATCATATGCTCAAGAGTAAATTTTTAACTGTATGTAGTTTTTTTTTTGTGGACTTTTTGACATTTCCAAATTCAGATGGCAGAATCATTCATTAAAGATTTATACCATTAAAAAGTTGTGATTGCAGGATGATAAATGAGTAGGAAAGAAGATGGTTCATCTGTTGAACCGTTTATCTTGCACTGTCTTGAAATTTTAGTCGTATAATAGCTGATTGTCCTACTGACAATTATTTTGTAAACATGGCTATTTATGTTGATCTCCCAAAACAGTGGGTAATTTAAAGATTTAACAAATTTAACTGTCTTGGTCCCTGTTCTATCAAAACACTTTCATTTTGATGATTACAATGAAAATTTTCTCTATCGCCAGATATAATATACGTGTTATTATGTTTCAAAACATTCTGAATAAAATCGTCATGTGGTTTAAGCCGCAACCTGTTTGGCTGTTTGAAGGACAACGTTATGAAACTTTTTGTTCTCTGTTTGAACTTTAGGTTGTCTCACAACCAGGAATGCCACTAAACTTCTTGGCTAACATATCTCAGGCATAGGGTTTTATATGATAAAACTTACTGTAATGTTTCCTCCATTTGTCATTGTTTGTATGATGATATCGTATCATTTCATCCAACATGACTGAATGCCTTCCAGGATATTTGAATATTCATGCTTTCATATACTATTTTAGCCAATCCTCACATGATATCATACAAATTTATTCCTTGTTGAGGGGACATTTCTTTACCCTTACAGTATGTGTAGTTATCAAATCAAATTTGATCTTGCTGCAAAAATCACCTTAGGAGATGATTTTAATACAAAAACAAATTGACAGGGTAAGGTTGCCTGTCCTCTCCTAGATTGGCTTTAGATGATATGTAATTATCTGCATGATGGATGAATATTTGATGTATTTTCTTATCTTCAACAGATCAACATGAGTCTGTTTATGCAGGAGGTATTTGGTGAAGTCATTCCCCTCACCGAAGATGTTATCGTCTACACTCCATCTTTCTTCCCGAAACTGACACACCTGCTGATGAACACTCCTGAAAAGTAGGACATCTGTCACAGAAATCCATAAGCTAATCAACCGTTGCCAGGCAATACAAAAGAGAATGTTGGGTTAGGTTATGCCACAGACATGCGGTTAACAAACTGTTCGAGTTGAAAATTTGTAGCTAAATAATAATTATCTGAATAATTTCTAATGAATGTCAATTATAATAAAAGTTTTAAGAGGCTCAATGCCATCTTTGAGAATGGTCTTTTACCCCTTCTACTTCCCAATTTCTAGGTTTAAACCGGGTTTTCTTGGGGATTTAAACACCCTTTTGGTAAAGCAAAACACAGTGATAGCCGTTGGAAACTGCACACCAATTGCCAGAAAGAAGCAGTAAATATAATGGCATTATAGTTGCCCAACCTATCACTTGCATTAATGTTATTAAAGTTGCTTTTGTAAGTACAGCATGACTATGTGCATGTCATGAAAGGACTGCCTTCAATTTTAGTCTCATGGTTAAAGTCCCTGTCTGAGTCTTGTCAGCGAATTTGAAAGGCAAAAAGAGGCATTGTCCCATGTTCCCAAAAAAAAACCTAAATTGATTTTAAGGACAAAAGAAGTTTAAACATGAATTAAAAAACATTTCAACAAAACAGCAGGATGGTATCTGTAATGACTTTACTCATTACCAGGATACCTTATTGCAATTTCATTCAACAAGTAGAATTCGATATTCATATTTTAGAGAGAAATTATTCTGATGAGAAGCTAGGAAGGCACATCTGAGTAGGTTATCTTTTAAACTATCCTCAAGTACACATATCTTTTTTTTTATTCAATTTTCATTTTTGATGGTATAGTTTTTCTTTTAACAAACTCATCCCAGGACTGTTATCTCTGCCACCACCACTGCCACCATCACAAACCACCATGTTAAACTTGTCTGTCTTTTGTATTTGTTTTTCTATAGATTGATTGTAGACTACTTCATGTGGCAGCTTCTCCAGCCGTTCTTGACTTACGTCTCTCTTCCTTTTGAGAACCTTTACCGGGAGTTTCAAGCGATTGTCAGTGGCACCCCTGATCTACCACCAAGGTGGCAGAGGTGCGTGTCGAGGACAGACAGCGCTTTTGGGTTCGCCACAGGCGCCATGTTTGTGGAGACCATACTGCCGCACAATATCAAAGAAGCGGTAGGTTACGTCAAAAAGGAAGGATTAGTTGTCACTTTCAAAAGTGGTCTTAGAATCTATAACCTGGGACATATTATCAAAAGATACAAGCTGGTGTTTTGCAGCTATGCCTGTGATTTTCTTTGCTGCTGTGTGATGTGTTGAATTGGATGTCATTTGTTTTCTCTGTTTGTTATGTCCGGAATGGATGTGAAGGGTTCCATCCATGTTTTCCCAAAATTTTTGTCGTAGTGTACATTTCTGATGTTGCAAATCATACCCCACACCAATTGTAAATTGTACCAGCAAAGCATTTTTGTCTTGAAGATCAAACATCTTTAATTCCAAAGACATTTAGACTTAATTTGAAGCAGTCATTGTGCATTTTTTTATTGCCTTTTTTCTTGGGGGGGAGGGGCAGAGGGTAGAGGGGGGGCTGAGTGCATGTTGAAAAACACTTTAACAGGCTCCGATTTGCTTTGCTCTCAAGCTTCATTTTTGCATCTATAGTAACTAATTGTTTTCTGTTTCACAAACCTGCTGGATTTCTTCACCGCATTTATCAAACCAATGGTAGCTTAATTTGTGCTTATTCTTTCTTCTTCCTCTTCTTTCTCAGGCGGTGGACATGATCGCAGAAGTCAAATCGGCCTTCATTGACACCCTGCCCAATAACGAGTGGATGGACAACACGACACGTGAGAGGGCAAGAGAAAAGGCAGAGGCGGTAGTGGACAGGGTTGGCCACCCCGAATGGATTGAAAGCCCAGAATCTTTGGATCATCATTATTTTGAGGTCCGCATTACCTCAATATCATGTTTATAAACTGTTATCTGCTCTATCTCTCATCTGTAATTGGGACCATGGGGTCAGAGGGGGGGACATATTTCCTGTCTTAGTTTTAAAGGTACTACCTGTCTGAACATTTTGTGACACTTTTGAAACATTATATTTTACAAAAGATCATCAATGACCCATTGGTAATGTATTAGTGTTGGAATTTGTTTAAAACTCTGGGTCTTCCATAAGGACATCTTCTTGACCAGATGGCTTCAATTTGTCCACCTGCTGTCTCATAAATTCCAGCATTTATCGCAGACTTAAAAAATGAAAAAATATCATGTGAGCTCCTGCCCACCTCCCTATCTCCACACATTGAAGGCACTCTTGTCTCTATGAGATATCATTCTGTCATTTGATAAGACTTTATTTCCAAACTATGTGTGAGTAATGGGACTTTCTTTGGGTTGTGTACTTCACCATCCACTGCTCCTTGTTCTTGTATTTCAAATTTCATACTGTATCATCGCTGCAGGATTTATTTTGGCTCACTTTTTCTTTCCCAAACAGGCCGAGGTAGATCCTCATCAGTTGTTTGACAACTACATCAACATGCGTACATTCACCCTGTACCAAATGCTGCATGAACGAGGCAAACCAGCTAACAGTTCAAGGTGAGGCACATTTCAGTTTCCACTTGACCCCAATTTTTTCTTAGTCCTGGATTTCTTGAAAGAGAAGAATCGAATTCGTAGTTCAAATTTTGCGTTCATTAATGTAAATGGCAATTCAAGTTGGACAAATTTAGTTGAAAATTTAATCATGTGTTGAATAGTGGTAGTATAACCCTGGCTTTATGTGACCTTTGCCTTTTCAGTGCTGAAGCAACATCTTCCAAGTGTGAAAAAAATGCTAGTAATGTGAGAGATAAGATTCTTTTCTCGTCCTCCTCTAACCAACGCTGTAGCAGATACAGTAGCTGGTTTGTCACTTGTAATGCTGTTAGGTCATCACTTGAAGTTGATGCACATACCTCTTTAACTGAATTTTGTCATTCAACATTTTTTATGTTTTCTCTCTTATTTTCACACTTTTGTCTTTGTTTCTGTCTTTGTTTCTTTTCAGTTATCATCCTTCCTGTCTCTGTTTGACTCAGTCTTTGTCTCTCTTCTGTCCATCCTTTTATCCTCTCACAAGGATTTCCATTCATCTTCAATTCATCCTCTCAGAGTTTATGTGCTCCTCTCTGCGTAATTTTGTCATCTCGTCAGCTATCCTTTACTTAATCTGATCTTGTCTCTTTTCTGTCTTCTGTCAAGTCTATATTTATGTATGTTTGATTAACAGGATATGAAACTGCTAGGATGAATCCTCCAGTTGTTCATCTTTTGTTGTACATGTCCTTCTTTCTCCTCAGGTGGGATATGACCCCTGCAGCGGTGAATGCTTACTACAATCCATCTCACAATCAAATCGTCTTCCCCTCCGGAATTTTCCAGCGTCCTTTCTACAGCACCCAGTGGCCTATGTGAGTTCATGTTTGCCTTATGTATTGAGGGGATTAATGGTAGTGGTGAAGTTTTTGATTCCTTGCCGTAGGCAGGGGAATCTATGCAGTCCTGATGTCGTGTGTGTGTATGTGTGTGTGAGGGTGTCTGTGTGTGTGTGACAGTTGCTCGTAAACACTCTATCTCAAGAAGGGTAACTCTGAGTAATTTCATTTTTAGCATGTAGGTTGCCCATATTGAGTAGATGATCCCTATTGTTTTTGGTGTCCAAATCTTGCATATTAATGAGGTTATGGGGTAAAACATAAAAAATGTTAAAACTGCCATAGTTCCTTATCCGTGGGTCAGATTTGTTTTAAACTGTATAAGGTTGTCTGTTATTAACAGGTTCACAACCCTGTGAAATTTAATGCTTGTCAATAGAGAGGAAGGGATAATTTTTCACTATAAAACAATAATAATAGCGTAAACACCATTATTGTGGTTATTATAAACTACCGTACAAATGCATATGGGTCTACATTGTGCAATTTCAGTTTTTGATTCTGTCGCACACAGTTAACTCAATGGGATTGCTCCCTACAGTACTGCTTTTGTAGCTTAGTGAGTATCTTCTAGTGTGAGGGGCCTCGATAAGTTGTCCAGAGAGATAGTCTTGGTGTGGGGGGTCATCGGGTCAGATAGACAAGGTGGCATTCATGCATTGGAATGTTAATGGGTTTATAAAAAAATGAAGAAAATAAAAAAACCATCTGTTCTGTCATTTATTTGGATAATATCAATATCCAGAGGAACAGCCCGTAGCAGAACAAGGTTTCTTAACAATCAAATTGGAGGGCTTTCAATCATATTTCACATTGTCGGAAAGGATGGAGGAAGCAAAAATATTGAGGAGGAATCATAACTTAGGGTTAACTTACGAGGACTTTGAGTGTGTTACAAGCTACTTGTAACAAGGAAGAAATTATCGCAGAGTCGATAAAGGAAAATTTGCAAAAGGCAAAGCACCAATTTGAGGCAATGGAAGAGGTTCATGCTGATCTGGCTGGGCTGTTGTCTGATGAAGCATTTGAGCAAGCAGAAAGCTGGATGTTGGAATGCCAAAAGCATTATACTGAGGAGAGGGAGGAAGCATTGAAAAAGTTAAAGGAGGAAATTGAGTTTCAAATTAGCATTGGAATTACCTAAGGCAGAAACTCCACCATACGATGGAGACCCAAGAACATTCTGGTCGTTTATGAAGAATTTTGAGGTAAATATGGCCGACAAGCTGAGTTCAGATGAGGTAAGGTTGAGTTGTTTGATTCGACTAACAACAGGCAAGACTAGAAGCAGCATTGATTACTGTGTGTTTCTTGGAGCTCAGAGATAATGTTGACTGATGTCATACTCACACTGTACTTGATGTGTGGGTTGTATGGCCTGGGTAGGTGATCCCTATTGCTTTTGGTGGACTTCAAATGTCACGGTCATTTTAGGTCACCAAAGTAAAGGTCATTTTGGGTTTAAAGGCTTGTGGTGTATCAAGAAAAATAACTGCAGTTGATCTTATACTTGTCATGTGAATAATTCATGTTTGTTGTAATGTAACCATGTAGCAAGGAATCACAAAGCCTTTTGGCTCTCTGGTTGTGATGTACCGTCAGTGTTTGGAATAAATTTTGCAGGAAAGGAGAAATTTGTTAACTATTAAATAAAATGTTGTCCCCACTTACACTTTACGGTAATAAAATTTTACCATTTAGTTTCAAACAAAATTTTCCTGGAGGTTCTCGTTTTTTGAGGACACAGGACCACAGTAGCCTTGATATATTTGGTGAAGGCCATTTTCATCACCATGGGTCAATTTTTGAACACCACGTAAACATGGAATCTCCAGACAGGAAGAAATTTAGTGCACATTGACTCATGATGCCCATAAGTCAGCATCCAGAGGTCAGCAGAAATATTATGTGTACATAACTGCTGTTAAATCTTGATTGGTGACAATATAAATTACTGCAATATCACAAAAAGTAGCATATTACACCTCTTTGCCTTATGCAATATGTCAGATTCATGAAAAGAAATACTTGATCATGAAATCATCAAATTCATGATGCATTTGTGTGTTCTGGTTAAAATGAAAAAACTGGCCAATTCCATTGATCTTTCTAGTAAGAAATTGGCCACCACCAAATATCAGGGCCTTCTACATCATTGGATGTAACATAACATAGTGTTGCTCCCGTCTCATATATATTTCTTCCATTTGATGATGACTGAATGTCCCTCTTGCATTGATGTCATCAGGTCAATGAACTTTGGCGGTATTGGCATGGTGATGGGTCATGAACTGACCCACGGCTTTGACAATCAGGGAAAGAAGTTTGACAAGAATGGCAACTTACATGAATGGTGGGAGGCTGATGCCTTGGAAAACTTCAAGATTAGAAGTGAGTGTATGGTTGACCAATATCAGCAGTACACAGTCGACGTTGAGGATATGGTCCTTCATGTAAGTAGCGTGGTTGAAAAGGGAACCCACATTTTGGTTCACATGTGGTTTAATTTACATTATGTCAATGAAACTGTGTTTGTTTGTTTGCCATAGTATAGTAAGTAGTATAACACTTCTGATCATTTGTGAAAAGGAACTTTATTCATGTAATGTGATGCAATGCAAGTAAATGTCATGTATGGGACAGACGTAATTTTGTTCCTTGCTTTAGAAACCACTTTTTGGTTATATGTTCCTAGTTTACACACTATCAACTCAATGCTTTTGTTCAAGGAGCATAAGCTGGTTGCTTACACAGTCATATATGTAAATGTGTTTACAGTACCTTTTTGGTGAAAATGTAACAAACGTAGCTGGTCGTAAGGAAGCAATTCAACATTGATGAATACGTATTGGTTCATGTTAGTAGCATTGTTAGTACTAACCATTAAGCTGTTTATGAAAACAAACTAACTTTCATCATACTGCAGGATTTTCAAGTGAGTTAAAGAACCAAAGTACTAGTCATACATGTACGTGGCTTACCTTTATAAAAATGGTACTTAAAGGCAGTGACTCATCATCCGAGACAGTTCCAGTCCTCTCAACCACTTACCTCAAACCCCTCCAACAGCCTGTCTAAAACTCCTCCACATGTGTAACCATAACACAGGACACCTGCACATGCTGTGTAATATAAGCTACTCTGCATCTTTTAAATTTGCTCTCAAAGAGGAGAACCAATGAAGAATTTTCTTACCCCCAGCCAAAAATGTAGCTTGGGATGATGAGTGACTGCCTTTAATAAGGAATGTGAAGAGAGATGTAAATCACTCACATTGGTCAACAGTTGCATTTATGTGTATCAAGTAAATATGAAGTGAAGATGGCATTGTGCTGCACTTTGATGTTTGATAATGACGTTGCTGAAGCTCCGGTTTGTGTTCAGTGTGGGTATATACATGTCTTCACTCTTGTCTTAACAATATGTCACTTGACTGCACTCACTATATAACAGACTTCCTTACATCTCTTTCATCAAGGTCGACGGTAACTACACGTTACCTGAGAACATCGCTGATAACGGTGGCTTGGTGATCGCCTACAAGGCCTATCAGTCGTGGAAAACAGCCCATCCTGCTGAAGACATTTCCTTGCCCGGTTTGTCATTAAACCCAGACCAACTCTACTTCCTCGGCTTTGCTCAGATTTGGTGTTCCTTCGAGACACCAGAACACGCTCATCTTGGGGTGTTATCAGACCAGCACGCACCGGACAAGTATCGGTGAGTCTCTTGCCTGTTAACCTCAAGTTTTTTTGACCGTTAAGTCTCTTTGATTTGCTACAGTTGGATTGTGGATAAGATTCTATTCTAAGTGTTTGAAGAGACCTCCACCTGTTTTTAGTACTTGCAATGTTATGCATGTTTTGCACATTGCATGTAATATGTACATGTTACAGTATATCCTGTGTGTATCCTGTATTCAGGACACTTGCCACACTTAGTGATGCACATTTTTCATGCTACATTTTATACCTGTGCAAATCAGAAATCAACCTCTGACATTTCTTACATTATCTTACCTTACATTACATTTCAATTGGATGTGGTTACGTTAGCATTTTCAGAACCTCTTTGGCTTTTGTTTCATCCACACCCAATCATCCATCTTTTCCAATGAGTCAATCAATAATGCCATCAATCAGTCTACAACTTCGTTTATTAATGAATAATTTCTTTTTTTGTCTGTTAGTGTCGTGGGATCCATCTCCAACTCTGTAGAGTTTGCAGAGGCCTTCAGCTGTCCAGCTGGATCAGCTATGAACCCCAGACATAAGTGTAAAGTGTGGTGAAGGAAACAACATGAGAGAAACTTGTGGAAAATGCTCCATCACGGTGTAACGTCATAAGGCATTGCATCGATTTCTATCATCTTATGACAACGAATGTAAGGTGCTTCTGTTGACGTCATCTTCCTTCTTGATTAACAAGTTTTGCTTGAAGGGATGTGAAAAACTAAAGCATATTATTTTGATTTCCATTTTAAAACAGGAAAAGAAAGAGTATTTTATCATTTTTCTTTCGTTGCTTGTACACTGAACGACTTACCTTTGATTAGAGGTGGTGACTCACAGATTTATCTTTTTAGACGAATAGAGTATCCTTTTTTTTTGTCTTCAGAAAATTTATTCAAATTGTTCCATTGATATTAATATATTTAGTTTCTGCCATCCAAGACTTAAATTTGTTGATTATTGTTTTATTTTTACTTGATGAATATTAGAAGAGAGAAGTTGTCTCAGTTTACATCATGTGCTTTGCCAGTGGAAAGACTGTGTCGAGGTTTATCATGAAATGTCAATAAGAAAAAAAAGTTGGATCACTTGCATGGCATTTTCGTTCAAATCATACGATTATTTTGGCGTTACATTTATCAGTTGAAGGTATCACCTTTTATGCTATGGAGTTGATCTGAAAAAGGTCATTGTGACGTCACTGTCACAGACTGATAAATTATTTTATCGTTTTGCATAAGTTGCAAAGTTGCATACTACTCGATCCTGATGCAGCTGTTATTTGACTTTACCACAGTACCTTCATTTTGGTAATTTTCATAACTGCTGATTCTCTCAAATCTGAGTTATTAAAATTTCTTGTTTTTTGTTTCTTGTGTATGTCTTGTTTCATTATCTATGTGAGAATACAAAATATCATATAATTCAGACTTATTGTGAAGAGATCTTGCCTTAAAATCGGCTTAAAACTGGTTTTATGAAAACAGGAAGACGAGTGCCTTTGAATTAAGTGTCATGTGTCCGTGATTGGCTGGGACACTGAGATACAACATTACTGTAACTCAGAGATTTATAATGTTTTTGTGCGACTCCAGGTTCTCGTCAAGACAAAAGAAAAATCAAAATACTCCTTTGGTACAGTTACTGAATTTTTAATCTGAAAATGACAACATTCCACCACAACTCTGTCTTTATTAAGCATAAATGTTTTTTGGATGCAAGTATCATGTTAGCATGTTCATTAAGTTATGCTCTTAATTAAACTTGACTCAAATTTTGCATTCACTTTTCTTGTAAAATGCAGATCAGTAAAACCAATTCCATCAAGAGTTTACATAAACATACATACCATTGTCTTCCTAATTGCAAGAAGATTTGAACAATCTTCAAGAATTTGCATTCTTTGTATGAAATCTTATCGTACTGATTGTTTTCTTTAAAATCGAAGGGAAATTCTTGCATTACAGTGTCTAGGCTTGACCAGGGAATTCACATCTGGTTGTGTGTAACTGTGTAAAAAGTCGACAAACCATAACTCAAGTTTAAAAAACAAAAAATCAAATGTCAGATTGTTTAACAAAATTTGGAGACCATCCTATGGTTTCTGCCAATGATGATACTACCATCCTTTGATATTATTTTGATAATTCAAAGAAAGTGTGCACAGTTAATTCATGTTTTTAGCTAAAAATGATCAGCTTTGTTTGTCTTGAGTTCTAAGAGTAGACGTAAATGTGAAAGCCTGTTACAGCCACGTAGAATTTTTAGCAAAAATGTCATCAGACAAATGGAAAACAAAAATCCAAATTTTTAATTTAATTAATCAACTTAATAATTTCATTAATCAAATTAATAATTTCATTACAGAAATCATTCATTAGATTAAAGAAGTTAATATTTGATTAAAGAAACTAGTAACTTGATTAATCAAATTAAAATTTGATCAATCAAATGAATTAATTTGATTGAAAAAATACTCATTGACTAAGCAGTCAATAATTTGATCAAACTAATTGAAAAAATTGACATGGCCTTAATGGGCTTTTGTAGGAAATAACTCATATGATTTTTTTTTGTATCTCTGCTGTTAGAAGCTTGTAAAATAGGGCGAGAGGAAAATGTTAAGCATTATATTTTATGTGTGCTCAGCTCAGTCTTTGGACAGTAAGTACACTATGGGCCCTTGTGCATAGTATTGATAGAATATTGTACTTTCACCCACAGTAGAGTGATAATGTGACAAGTATGGATTGTTGAAAAGGAGAATTGTTACAGTTAAGAGGTATACAACAAGGAAGACATTTTCTTGTTTTTATTGATGTCTGTACAACTACACATTATGTTAGGCTGTAGATTCAACTTTTTGTGTTGATTTGGTTGTTTGTAGATGTGGTTCTCTTAAAGTCACCAACGGAATTATGGCATTGTCCAGATAATTTTATGTCAGTGGATTACTATCAATTGACTCAGCTGTTGGTATTACACTATGTGGTGTTTACATGATCAGGAGGAACAACAATGAAAACTTTTGTTGCTTGTCATCCATTGCCTGGAAATTCTGTGGATGAAAATCATAAATTTTGTCACATTTTCCTTAGTTGCTCAGTCGATAAATATGGTGAAGAGAGTAACGTAAACATTCACCGAAGGTATCTGAATGGTACCTCTGTGACTTGAACCGATCTTTGCGAAGAGATATATCACCTTTTTTTTTCATATCAGTGATTGGAAGTAATACCTCGTGTGGCATATAAGAATTTCAGATAATTACTAACAATGTACTTTATACTTCAGATGAAATATGACTTACAGTCATATCCAACATACCACATCTTGTTTTTCTCTTTTTGTGTCTTTTTTTGTGAAAGATGAAGAGAGATTGATGCGTGTCAAGATGATTAGAAATTCCAGAAATAAGAACAAAGATGAGCTATCTTTGCAAATTAAAAAAAAAAAAAAAAATTGACCATCCCTGTTAGTAATACCAAACTCTTTTTTCATCTGTGCAAGTACTGTAGCATTTTCGTGTGTAGTAGGAATACTGATGATAGTCTACAGATATGTGACGTAACCAACAAGAGTCTACTTTCACAAGTTAGCAGAAGACAAAATGTCCACCCGCACACTTGTGAACTGCCAAAACTTGTCACCTCATGCAGTTTTTAAGCATTCCAATCAGACTGGAAACCACACTGAGGAGAAAAAAATTACATATGCTACAACTTAAGAGTGTCCTGTGTACAGCTAATGGCCAATTTGCGAGAACATTTGGGACTTTATCATCGTTAAATGCCATATTTTGAAAGTTAAACTGCTTGGCTCTCTATAACTTCAGTTTCTATAAGATAGCCTAGGAGGACAATCACACTTGTGCTAGTCTGTGGACAAATTGAGGTACCTAAAGTAAAATTTAATTTGATTGTAAAATCAGTGAATGTGAATAATTATATGTTCCAATAAAGTGAAAAACTTAGAAGCCAGCTCAACTGAGTATTTTGTAAAACAGACCATCAAACAAATTTCATCCTGACATCTGGAAGAAGACACACATACAATAGCACCCTAATGTTCATCAATTGCATTAAAAATCACTGTAAATATCATTCCTTTTTGCTTCTTTAAAACTGGAATATCAGGTAAAAATTTGTCAGAGAAAGTCAAATTCCATGGAATGTTACAACCACTACAAAAAAAAAAATATTTAAGCCCCATTTTTGCACTTGTGAATATTCTTATCCATTCTCATTGTTTTTTTTATTTCAAGTAACAGTGATTGACTGCTATGCTTTCTTGGAGAGTCCGAACTTTGCAAGGCCAACAAAAACGCTGAGACAATTTTCATATTCAAATATCTGGGAGATGACGGCATAGTTCTCGTTCACATCTTGTAATGAGTGAACTTTTCCCTGTCTCTTCTCGGAAGCACTGACGAAGAACAAAATAACTGGCGAGGCAATTGCTAGGTACATCTCTTATTCCACCTTTAATGAGTCGTTTGCTCACTGCATCCACACTTCAAATAGTAGTGTCCTCAACATAAATAAGACACTGGACTCAATCTGTTTTAGCAATACCTAAGCCAAGTTTGTGAATTTTTTTTTTTTTGCTGCATTTCAAATTGTTACCATTTTAATATCTATGTATTGATCATTCTACGTACGGGAATAAAGGAAATGGGGTTTGGAAATATTTTTGCAAGGTAACAAAATTTTGGAAAATGTAGAGATGACCTTGAGAAACAATTTCATTAGCAAGCATAACTCTACACTATGTAACTGTGTAAAACTGCCACATTCCAATGCATTTGCAGTATCCGGGAGTTTTGGGGGGTTTATTTGAGAAGTTTCAGTGGTATCACTCTATTTCTAGTATGTAGTTGCACTGCAGAACAGTACATACTAAAGAAGAGAAATTGCAAAAAGATCAAACGAGAAATACTCCTGAATACCGTGCTTGCTGTAGTTGTACATAACATCTTCAAATAAATGGATTATTTCCTATTGTTTCTTTGCATGTTAAAATAAAGTTGACAGTCAATTTCTGGTGCCACTCAAGCAGGGAGCGTTTCCTCTATGGCAAAATTTATTGAGTGAAAAGGAAGAATTACGAGCAACATTATTCACAACGAAGGTCAGACGTACATGCCTGTGCGCTGTACTCATGAACATCAGTGCATCAAATTGCTAAGTCACTGTGTGAAAATTACAGCAGCTTAGCAGGAACGCTGACAACGAGTGTAATCTGCTATGATTGAACAATGTGCAGTCATTTACCGTAAAAAGTGAGCCGACTGTATTGGTAAAAGGTATGTTATTAAACCATGCATTAAACGTGTCTATTCTCCAGTCTTTCCGTACCAGTGATTGCCTCTATGAATCACGATGTGATGAGATATACATTAAAGGAAAAGAAGCTTTAAAAATGACAGTGCCGCAGCCAGGATTTTTTTTCGGGGGGGGGGGGAGAGATGCTAAATCCCCCAAGTGTTTTCAAGGTTACATGAGGTTTGCTTGATGTGGAAGGTAAGCGTAGGCAGCCATGCGGCACGGACTGGAATATAAGTTGGCTGATCCCATTGGCATGGGCATGATTTTCTGGAAGGGGAGAGGCAATCAAAGGGTTGCTGAATGGGAGTATGTGGAGTGAGATCTGAAGTGAAGCTACCCAAGCGGAACGCCATCATCAGACGGCTGGAAATGTCATTTCACAGGAAACTACAGTAGTAGAATATAACCAACCATTGCTTTGCGCTACGCTTTGCAATAAAATGTTCAGCCCCCGAAAAAATGAACAAATACAAAATGATCAGAAAATAACCAGATAAAACCAGGTAGGCCTAATGGTAATGTAAAGTGCTAATCATTTTAAAATGCGCTCGTATGTCTTGTGCACTCATTCTACAAAATGAAACTGAACAAAAAAAAATAACCAAATTTCCTTTATTTTTATTTACTGCAGAATTTCGGCTCCACAGTGCTGTAGGCTATATAATTTTAGCAAAAGGGGTGAGTTGGGCAATGCTCTAACCCTCCCCCCCCCCCCCGTGTATGCCACTGTCTGAGCCTGTATTTAAGTGCAAAATTGTGATATACTGGACCTGATAACTGACTGCCATCCTTGGGGATGGCCCTTTGGAAAACTTTTGATTTTTGGGGGTACGTGGACTAGATGCAAAATGATATATTTGATGCTAGATTTGAAAAGAATATATCTCGAGGAATTCCCTTTTTATTTTTTAAATAATAATTTTAGTTTTCTTTTTCATTTTGCTTTGCTCTGCAGACAAATGTTCATTTGTAGACATTATCTGAGTAGGACCTATGCCTAATTTAGATTCTATTTTTTTTTTTTTTCATGCCCGTACTGAGATTACTTTGGACTTGAACTGAATGATCGAATGGTATTTCTAATGACGCTTGTGATCGGAGACAATTCAAGACATCTTCCTTGACCTACATGCCATTTTGGGTTACTTCGGCTTTTAGTTTAAGGTCACAAAAAAGTGTCTTTCAGTGTTATAGTTAATTGTACAGAGTCAGTGGGTCCACTGCACTAAACCGCCTCACTGCACTGCTCTGCAAGGCCGCTCACTGATCACAGAGCAGTGCAGTGACCATAACACCAGCGCATTCACTTTCCGCTACTGTAGCAAAGGGTAGGGAGGGTCATTTCTGTTGAACTTGACTTCTTCATGCTTGACAGTTAGTGACACACAAAATCTGGAAAAATACGTTGTTCCAATACGAATTATGCATGTGTCGCGATTAATTTCTTATCCTAGTAAAAATTTTGAGGAATGGAAATTAAATATCATTTTTGCAATTTTTTTTTTTACCAGGAGGGGCACTTCCCCCTCTCCCTTTTTTGGCTACCCCACTGCCAGACGATACAAGTTGTCGCTTGAAATGGCAGTTTTCACTAATAGAGAATCATATCCCATCATTCTTGGGCATAGAAATTACTTTGTTATATTGTGCTGTTTAAATGGCCCAAACGGCACTCCATATATAGTTTATGTCAGCTGGGAAGTGATAAACTAGAACCCTCTCGCAATCGCTTCATATTAATAACGTGTTACGTCACTTTTAAATATTCATATCATGATGTCACAGAGCACATAGCCTATGGATAACTGAAACTAGTAGTGTGTGTGTTATCAATAATACCAGTCAACTGCCACGTAATCCCGGTGGGGAATATGTGTGTTGACTTTGAGTTGGACAGGGTACACTATAATTTCAAGAGAGATTTAATGTTGTATGCAACTTACCTTTACATATTGATTTGAATTTACGTTTCGTCTTTTTTTCAGTTGACAAAAATATCATTCACAGGCTCACTGTTGTTCACATGAAAAAATTTTTATTAGTAAATTACAAAATAAATTTTAGTCTCATTATTTTGATATTGGTATATTTAGATGGACCAGGACTAAAAGTCAACCATGCTATCAACACGTCATGCAGTGTGAGTATATTTCCTCAGTTGGGACAAAGGCCCATACTGGGTCAGTAATATATACAGGTAGTTTATTAAGTTACGTTTTCGTTGATATATCTTAATTACAGACAAAATAGGTTTACCTACCAATAGCAGTATTGATTATTGATCATAAGTCTCATCCTTTGTGTGACATGTATTACTCTGGGCAGACTTTATGGTACGGGAGCATACATACCTAATTATTATGCAAGATAGTTCTTCGTCACTTATTTAAGATCAAACTGTTAAAACAGTTGACATCTTTCTTTAATTTTTTGTATATTTGTCAAAGGTTGATCAATTATTGCATGCACATAAATTTATATTCCCCCTGTTTTGTCTGCATGCCCCCCTCCCCTCCTGGAGAAAAACGTTATGCAACCCTCCAAAAAAAAAAGGCATGTCATGCTACAGGGAATTGGTTAGCTCTAGCTAGCTGTATAACCAATAAACAATTTCCAGTTGATTAAATAACTTTTCTCTAACCTTAGTACCTACTAAAGCCCTTCCCTTCTCTCACTTCTACAAGTCAGTGGTGATATTAACTCCAGATCTCTTGACATCATATTGAAATCAGAAAGTCACTAGAGACGAGAACCAGTATGTGAATATACAGTGCTACATCCCAATCCACAGGAGCAAGAAGCGAACACTATAAACAATACTAATTGTAGGCGAAATTTAATTTTAACATTTATCTTTACAGTCATTTCTTCCCTCAATCAATTAAAAATGCAGTAACATTAAAAACAATATGAATATAAAATACAGGTGATCAAAGGAAAGTCCTCATTTTATGTGTTTCATTTGATTTAGCTTATTGCAGTTGTGTATGTTATACACTAGGGGAAGCTCCCCCCTTCCCATTGGGACAGAGCACTCCGGGGGGGGGGGGCATCACATGTCAACTTGGAAAAAATTTTGCCTTTTCCACCCATACCCATTGGGGTATAGCTATATACTTTCACGCAAAGTTTTACACCTATTTTGGAACTTTTACAATGAATGAATACTTCATCCAACAAGAGGAAAAGCCAAAATAATCTCTGAAAAAAAAAAGAACCTTTGGCCTAGAGGACTTTTAATATAGGCTATTGCAGAATTCTTTTCTTTGACTTTTTTCATCACCTAGAATCAGTACTCAGAATTATAAAGTTTACACAACAGTATTTGTAGTTTTCTGTCCGTTTAAATTCATTGTTCCAGAAAAGGCTACCGTTACTGTGTGCTGCCGTGCTATTGATCGACAGCGTCTATTGCTTCTGCCATCCTTTAACGAACAGTTCACCGTGAAACGAGGACAAACGTCACTGACCTATTGTTCGTGGCTAGTAGCCCCTCCCCTTAAAAGGTGTTTAAGTTCTACGATCTTTGAAGAAAAAAACTTTTTGAAAAAAAAATAACTGATGAATATTCATTGGAAACTGCTTCTCTTCCCAAAACAAATGTTTTATTCTAAAGGTAGATGAATTCGGTCTCAATAAAAACAGAAGCCTCGGAGACTTACGTCTCCGAGGCTTCTGTTTTTATTGAGACCTTTCCTATCAAATGATGATTACATGAAATATAGAAACGGATTGATCAAATAATGGGAAACTATTCTTTTAAAAAACACAGATTGGAGCCACGGAAAAAATTCCTTCGTTTAAGGGGGTGGGGTTTAGTCGTCTTGATCATGTAAACTCAGAAAACGTCTATAGAAACGTTCAAAGTTGGGTTACGCACCTTTTAAAGTATTTTGTGTTAGCACTTGCCTGCAATAACGTCCTGTGATCTGATTTAGAATTTATAGAGAGACATGATGATTGCAAAATAAGGGAACAAAAATTGACCTCATGCAACTAAAGTTAAGACTTCATGATCAGGGTATGGTAACTTGGAGGTGACGTAAATAGTCACCTCAATCGTCCGTCAGCTATATCGAGAGTTGTAGTGATTGCAATTCCTACCAGTAGTGACAACTTAATTATGGATTTACAAATCACTCCTTTTGAGATAGGTGTGTAGGAATATCTTTAAAATATTGCAAAAAGTAAGGGATTCGATGGTTGAGGTACGCGACCTGTACAGGACACTATACATATTGGAAAGCTAACAAGTATAGTAACGGTGCATCATAGTCGTTGAACCTTTGGGCTACGAGGCCTTTTAATATAGGCTATTGCAGAATTCTTTTCTTTGACTTCTTTCATCACCTAGAATCATTACTCAGAATTATTAAGTTTACACAACAGTATTTGTAGTTTTCTGTCCGTTTAAATTCATTGTTCCAGAAAAGGCTACCGTTACTGTGTGCTGCCGTGCTATTGATCGACAGCGTCTATTACGTCTCCAAATTCACTGCAAACACTATATGAGCGATACCCTTAACGCAGGCTTCCCTTTACGTAACCTGGATGTTTTCCAGGCTACATACTGCAATGTCAGCCATTATATCGGTAGTAATGATATATGACGCGTCAAAAAAAAAAAAAAAACACTACACCGAAATAAATGTAAAAAAAAACTATTTCTTACCTTGAAAGCTTGTGCTTAATGAAACTGACGTCTCGAAATTGATATTTTTTAATATAGTCTTTCTTATATACTCTTTCTTCATATACTCATTCTTTTCTAAAGGCAAAATACCGTGCATTTGCCTCCAAAATCTCTGTAATTCTTTTAATAGAGCGTTCCCAGTGCAGCTTTCCTTGGTGTCACTTCCGAAAACTTTAAACGTCAATGCATTAAAACTACCATTACGTTGCTCGATGAGCACAACTGCAGTATCTCCATTGCCTCTCTTAAAACTCCGATGTTCCGTCCGATATTCTCGTCAAGATTGACGACACCACAACTTCGTACTAGCAATTCGAACTAGCATTAATTCCCACTAGTTGTAATCCATATCGACTTGCTCTTAAAATCCCTGTTTACATTGGTAGCTCTTATACCCTCAATCGTGACAACGCCATAAACGATTTTTACATTTTTTAAAGGGACTTTGACATGAAACTTTACAAGGATAACAACTCGGTTGTTGGTAGTAGATCTGAACGCCAGCTGGTAAAACGCCAAACCGCTACAACGCAGTCCCCAAAGCGTCGTTATTACACAGAAACTATTCTCCTCCTAATCCGCATTCCTCTCTAGTCTCACTTATATTATCGAACAGGTGAATTGTTACAGCTTTTTTTTAAAGAATGCAGTGTGATTGTAGACCGGCAATCCTCATTTGAAAGGATAATCCAAAGGATAGTTTTGCTTTAAAAAGAGAAGAAGGAAAAGAAGGTCACACGTTACTTATCCACACTCCCTTGAAGGACCTTTCTCAAGGTTGATCTCTATATGCATCTAGCTTTAAGTCCCCTTTTCTTAAAGTCCATCTGATATGCATCTAGAAAAGAGCTGGCTTTATCGAAAATTTGCAGAGCGAAACCAAGAGCAGAAATCAGTTCAATTTTGCTGACATCTGTTACCGTTTTTGACATACCCTTTTTCAAAATTGGATCAAAATATGTAATAATAACGTGGGGTAGTGCGCAACGTCTGTATTTTAGTGAACATTTTCATATTTTGCAAATGATATCAATACTATGTAAAGACAGAAACATATGCTACCAAACAAAACAAATCACACATAAAGAATATCCTTGAAATAAGGGATAACATCAGACATATAATGCGAGTCCCTCTCTGACGTCATATATTTGCATACTTAGCCAATGCTCATTTACGATGCTGTTATAGGACAGGAATTCTGTGTCTGTAAAATCGTCCAATATTCTATAAGATTTAATGATATTTATGATTAAAATATCATTAAATCTCATAGAATATTGGACGAAAGTTTAGAGACACAGAATTGCTGTCTTGTTTTTTTTTTCCATCTGAATAATTTTCAATAAAAGGTCCTGCTATTTTGGAATACAAATACAGGGAGAAAAGATAGAAATCTCACACCATTTTGCATCTACAACCTGTGAAAAGTCAAAAGTTTTTCAAAGGGCACACCCACATTAATTGGTGTCCCCCCCTCGGAGCGCTCTGTCCCAATGGGAAGAGCGGGGGTCAGCTTCCAGTAGGGTATCACATACACAACTGGATAATAGGCAAAATCTGATCTAAATCAAATGAAACACATAAAGTGAGGACTTTCCTTCGATAACCTATATTTTATATTCATATTGTTTTTAATGTTATTGCATTTTCAATTGATTGAGAGAAGAAATAATTGTAAAATGAAATTTTGCAAACAAAAAGTATTGTGACTATAGTGTTTAACTCCTTGCTCGTGGATTGCAATACAGTACTGCATGTTCACATACAGGAATTCATCTACAGGCTATAGCTATAGTGACTTCTTGACTTTAATATGATGTTCAAAGATCTGGAGTTAATATCACCACTGACTTTCTTGGCTAATTGCCAGCTTCCATGTAGAAATGAGAGAAGGGGAAGGGCCATGTAAGATGCTAGGGTTAGAGAAAATTATGTAATCAACTGGAAATTGTTTATTGGTTACAGCTATAGCAAGAGTTGGAACAGGGCAATCAATTCCCAGTAGCATGACATGCCCTTTTTCTTCAGTGGAGGGTTGCATAACACTTTTCTTCAGTGGGGGGGGGGGGGGGAATCATGCAGGCCAAACAGTCCTGCATAAAATTCTGCAGATCTTTGCCATTTTTCCGACAGTACCATGGGTTTCAGAAGAAAAATAT
This sequence comes from Stichopus chloronotus, assembly GCA_021234535.1. Classification (NCBI taxonomy): domain Eukaryota; kingdom Metazoa; phylum Echinodermata; class Holothuroidea; order Aspidochirotida; family Stichopodidae; genus Stichopus; species Stichopus chloronotus. The sequence goes on from CM037835.1 coordinate 9,745,050, forward strand.
GCCGGATTGGCGGTAAAAAGAGCACAGCAGCACTAAACAGGGTTCACTTGCAGGAAACCAAGGGAAACAGTTTTAGTAAAGTTATAGTGTACCACTACATGAATGAAGACCAGTATCCCCTGATAAATTTTGATAATTCGCTCCGAAATCAATGAAATGCAACGTCCACCATACACCATATGCGTACTGTCCAACTCAAAGTCAACAAGTATTCCCGACGGGATTACTGTGCAGTTGACAAGCGATAACAAACATGCACTTTTAGTCCGAAGTTTCCGTTGCGTTTCAGTGTCTATGGGCAAGGTCACTGTGACATCATGATATGAATATTTAAACTGACGTAACACTCATTAATATGTACGTTGTGTCATTTCCCGTGGTTCCCGTTCCAAACCTAATTTATGCGGGATCAGACAGCTTCGACCGAAGAAAAAAAAAATGAATTTGCTCTCAGATGAAGAGTTGAGTTCTTATGAAGAAGCCAGAAAGTTGACAGAAGAGGTAAACCAAAGGGATGTCTGAAAATGGCTCGTATGCATTTTCTTGTAATTGCCTCAATTTCCTAGGCTACAGTAGTGAAGCTTTAATGTTGGTAGCACTTTCACGATTATTTGAACCTGAATTGTTTTGTTGTATCCAGTAATGTTGCAGACGCCTGTTGAATAACGCAGTATCAAACACTTTTCACCTGAACTCAAATGATATAATACATTGTGTAACTGGGGACATCGGCGCGAGATAGAAGAGCCAAATTTAGGCCACGGATCGCTCTGTATATTAGTATTAGATCAGTGATGTAGCCTACATACTTTATGCTGTATTGCATCACCCTAAGCTATATTTTTACCTCCCTGAAAGGAAAATTCTCAACTAGTTCTAAGTTACAGTTCTCTTAGATTGCCAGCAAATTTGAAAGATGCAGAGCAGTTCGTGTTACACAGCGTACTCAGGGATCCATTGTTTTGATTACACATGTGGAGGAATGTAAGACAGGCTGAGGGAGGGACTAGAGGTAGGTGGTTGGGAGAATTCAAACTGTCTGGGGTGATGCATTACAGCCTTTAAAGACACTAGACAGCTTCGAATTCTGAGTCAATTGGGTACAACTGCAGAATATAACATCTCTCTAAATCATACCACTTAGACATTGGTGGCACAATCGCAGTAAAAAAATAACAGTACATTGATATAGGACCACTACGACTGCACCGCCATATCAGGAAGACAGTGCATTGATACGGCGACTGCGACCGTGCCGCCAAATCAGATTGGAGAATAAATAACAGTACATTGATATAGGACCACTATGACTGCGCCGCCATATCAGGAAGACAGTGCATTGATATGTGATCACTGCCACTGCACAGCCAAATCAGATTGGAGGATCATTGATATAGGACCACATGTAGATTGCGTCGTTCTCAACCCTAATAACAGTACATTTGTAGGGACCGAGTCTAGAAAAGAAACAACTGGAGAGCAAAGGGGAACATGCACACCCTCAGGGGTCTGGTGCAGCTCTCTTTATGGAAGTTTCAATCAAGTTACAGTGCAGTACACACATACATAAAGTGAAAGGATACCCAACAATACAGTCATACACAAGTACACCAGGGACATGCTCAGTGCATGACCACACCGACAGTACATTAACAGACATTAACATGTATACAAAAGATCCACACATCACAATGAGACCATAGGCCTAAGCCAGCAGTGGTATGGTGATTATGTAATACAAGTAGCAGCTGGTAATGTAGAAGCACTGCCTCTAAATTAAATGGACTGCCACATACCAAGCAGGTAAGTCACAAAAGGCTGCTGGTAAACATCAAATAAGCTAGGACACTACACTTTGATATAGGACCACTAGGACTGCGACTGCGCCGCCGAATCAGGAAACAGTGCATTGATATATGACTGGGACTGTGCCACCAAATCAGATTGGAGGGTCAGTAGACTTAAAGTTAAACAATCTTTCCCCCAAAAGGTAACACATCACTCCGCCATCTAGGCTAGCGTGCATGCACGTAGGATTTCTCATCTCTAAACATCAAAATATTTAGCACCGGTACCCTATACTATTCACCATCCATACAGTATTATACAGAATATTGAACTAAGCTTTGCGAATGACCAGAGTGCGTGTGCACCTTGGCTCCATGATTTTAAAAGGGTGCTCTCCAGTGCGGCGTTGTATTCTGCAGTTACTCAGTCAATTGGCTGAAGTCTCGCTTCTTACGAAACCATCTGAACACCTGAAAAAGCTTGCCAACTTCAAGTTGCTTCCCATTAGTGTTGTATCCATGGTTTAGGCTATTGCTACACTCATTACAGAGTTTTTGATTCTCAATTAGTACCAAAGTCATGTCCGGGTCAATAACAAGAAGAGCCTGTGACCGGGTCAATAGACACCACCGAATTGTTTCATTGTGCACATTCATTCTGTGCACATATAGGCTAAGGCCTAATGTTTGGCAAGGCAACATCTTATTTTTCAACGTTAGAGGACAACACGTTTGTGTTAACTGTAACTTGCAGTTGGCTCATGCCAAGATACTAGTGAAATTTTTGTTCACTGGACAAAAGTGTGCCTAATGGAGTAATGCTACAGGCATTGACTAATGTTAGTCAATTTAAAAACATTGCGGTTATTTGCAGGTAGTGCCTTACAGATAAAGAGACAATTAGACAGCTGTCATAATTTCTAGGGCAACAGAACACTGTTTACCAGCTGTAACATATCTACTGTCTTCACCTGGGTCAATGTATCATCATCATCATCATCATCATCATCATCATCATCATCATCATCATCATCATCATCTTCATCAGTCCAAGACGTAGTTGGCCTTAGGCCATTTCGTCAAAAAGAAAAATTTGGAACTAAAAATCAGCTCTGTAATCAAAGTAGTTATCCCTACTCTGCTAGACTTTGTCGAAGTTTGACTTAAATTCGTTCAAAGATGGTGGATTTACGACATACGCTGGTAACGAGTTCCAAACGCCAATATTACGCTGTGTAAAGAATCTCTGCCTAACATTTTTACTACAATGAGGCTTCTGAATTTTAAACTGATGCCCTCTTGTATTGGAATCAACTGCTCTCTGGAAAAGCTGATTATTGGTAACCAAGCTCCTATTAAAGTAATTATAGATGTAGATCATGTCGCCTCTTATTCTCCTGTAAGTAAGACAAGGCAAGTTCAGCTTGCGTAACCTATCAGAACAGCTAAGGTGTCTAAAACCAGGAATCAGTTTGGTCACCCATCTCTGCACAGATTTAATGTTGTCAATATCCTTCAAAAGAAAAGGTGATCAAGCAGGAATGCCATACTCAATAATGGGACGCACCATGGATTTATATAACAAAAGTAAGGAATTCCTATCTGGAAAACGAAAAGTTCTTCTGATGATACCCAAAGCACCATTGGCCTTGGCAACAACACCACCAATATGATCTTATAAAGCAAGCTCATCATCGACTAATATACCAAGATCTCTTTGACAAGAATTTACCTCAAGACTATGACTAACACCTGTAACGTCCTTCATAGAGTAAACGTAATTTAAGGCGGAACTGCCCAACCTCAGAACATGACATTTGTCAGGATGGAAGCTAAGTTGCCAAGTCACAGACCAGTCAAAAGCCTCGTCAATAGCTGACTGTAACAGTTCACAGTCATTCACACAACCAATTTCTTTGTACAGTAGAGTTTAGTGTCATCAGCAAATATTTTTATACTACACGGAGGAATAACATCCGGTAAGTCATTGATATAGACCAAAAACAGATTGGGCCCAAAGCACTGCCTTGCGGTATACCACTAGTGATATCGGCCCAGTCAGAAAAACGGCCCTCGACACAAACACGTTGTTTGCGATCGGAAAGGAAAGACTTAATCCACTCAGACAAAGCACCTTTAATACCGTAACCATGTAAGTTAAGCAGTAATCTCTGGTGAGGGACTTTATCAAAAGATTTCATGAAATCAGTCTAAATTACATCAACATTGCAGTTGATATCTAGTGACCTTGTCCAATCGTCAAAAGTATCAATCAGCTGCGAAACACATGATCTGCCTGCAATAAAACCGTACTGTTCAGAGGTAAGGAAATTATTACGAACCATGTGCTGAAATATAATGTCTTTCACAAAAGATTCACAAATCTTACAGACAACAGAGGTCAAACTGACCGGCCGATAGTTAGAAGGATCGGAATGTTTACCTTTCTTGAACAGGGGGGTAATGTGCCCTAATTCCAATCGGAAGGTAGAAAAGCAGTCCTAAAAGACTTGTTGAATCACTTCCAAAGCCTCAGAGATAACATGGCGAGTTTCAAACAAGACCCAAGGATTAAGCCCATCAAGGCCGGGGGATTTGGAAATATTCAAAGTAGTCAATTTCTTCAAACTGCTATTCTTATGGATTACAATATCAGAGACCCAGGCATACCCAGACTTATCCTCCAAAAATGGCATAGAACTCTGATCTTCATTTGTGAAGACACTACTAAAAAACTGGTTAAGAACATCAGCTTTACCAACAGCATCATCGACAAGCTCCCCAGTGTCAGAACTAATACTAATACCTGGGCAGGGCATCTCACAGACAACTTACTCTTGACATAACGCCAAAACCCCTTGGGATTGGCCTTAACTTCAGTAGCAATCTTCTGTTCAAAGTTACGAATAGCTTTTCTGGTATACCACCTAGCTTGGTTTAGCAACCGTGCATAATTATTATAATCACACTGGGACTTAGATCTTAAAAACTGCCTCCAGGCCTTTTGCTTCTCCTTAACTTTTCTAATTGCATCACTGCTGTAGTCATCCAGGCAGGTTTCGGCGTGGCCTTGTTACGACAACGAAAAACAGGAACCAACAGGTTTGCAGTCTCAACAATACTACACTTAAAAAAGGCCCAAGCCTCCTCAACATTCATGTTCTGCAAGTGAACTTTCCAATTAATGTCGAGAAATTGTGCCATGCTGACATAGTCACCCCTGTCGTAAATATACCTAGCAGATATCAGATTAACACTGGCACCAGCATATCAGGTACCAAAGATCAATATGTCATGATCACTATTACCCAGACCAGGGAATTGTTCAATGTCAGTTAGAACATCCTGGTCCTGGGTAAAAGTCAAATCCAGCAAGGAAGACTCTTGACCCCTCCTATGTCTAGTACAACACAATTGATGTTGAAGCAAAAAATTGTCTTTAACAGAATTGAGTAAAACACTGTCAGCATAATGAGAAGCAGTAGAGGAATGCCAATTGATATTTTTAAAATTGAAATCACCCATCAGTACACAATCAGTTAAAGAGGAATCAGCAGCTTTCCTCAAGACTTCAGAAAGACTTCTGTCGTTATCATCTGCACTAGATGGACACCTGTAAATACAACCTAAGCATAAAGAATGTCCCTGACCTACTGTACAACAATCTTTACAAAATCGCCTCAGAAAAATCGGGATCAGTGGGAATAATTGAAGTCTTCAAGTTCTTATGAATGTACAGTGCAACACCACGACCATTATTATCCCAGGAACAAAACGAAATCCTCCAACGGTATGGTAGTAATCAATTCCCTCTTTTTGGGAATGTCATGCTGGATAGATTTTGGAATACATTCCGTCAATGGAACAACATTAACATTATGCTCAGCCACGTAAATCTTAAGTTCCTCCCACTTATTTGGGAGTGAGTCGCAATTTGTGTACAAACACTTTAGGAACAAGCTTGCAACTGCTGTTGTTTAAGTCCCCAACCGCACAACTACTGACCTCAAGGGCCTACTGACTCTGTTGCTGACGAAAACGGCTAACAATCTGAAGATCCCTAATGACCAGATCATGTCCGCCATTCTCACGTCTAGTAATTAAGTCAGACATCAATCTGTTGTATTCTTCTTGTTCCCACTTACTGTTGTCATGCCCAATAAATAGGTTGGAACATGAATTGATTATAGCTTTCTTACAATCAATAAATTTACTCATAACCTTCCTCTTCTCCCATTCCTGTTTGAAAACAAGCTTCAGAGGCCTATTAAAGTTTTCTGAGGAGCTCTGTTCTTGAGGCCTTGCCTTTACAGTTTCAATTCTAAACATGTGATTAGGCTTTACATTCACATCTAATTTCTCAAAAGGTTCAGAGATAGTCTTAGTATCATGCATGTTTCTAACTTTTACATCTTCACTGTTGAATTCTGTGACACCAAAAACAATAGTATTCAAATGCCTTTTTTCCATGTCCAAAAAATTTCTATGGATAGCCTGAGAATTCTCAGCTGCCTTTGTCTCGGCTATTTTAGCCACGGCAGAAACCATGTTATCCATAAAATTACCGCCTTCGATACTGTTAATTTTACTGCTGGAGGCCTGCACCTCATGTTGAAGATCTTCAGTTTGTTATTGCATTTGCATAAACCTCCCAAAATTTTAACTGCAGAGCGGTTACAATAACAACAAAACCAGTGGAAAACTGGAGTCGTGTTTTTATGATCCTCAACTAATGCATGGTCTGACGCTCACTAATGTTCTGACATGAAGCATGAAACCATAATTCACATAGCTCACTTTGAATACCTTTGTCGTCCTTATTAACAACAACCTCACAGTCCCCACATTTATCATGGCTTTTCCTACCTCTTTCTCTCTGAGAAGTACTGGCTTTCCTAGGAGCTGATGACGTGTTCTTAACAAACAAAAATAGACTTCCTGGATCCTGATAATGAAAAAGAAAAAGAAGTTACATAAGGTGGATGCCCAACTCTCGAAAACGGAAGCGCCCATGTGCTACTCAAGTATGATACACACCGTATGACCCACCAGTATGGACGTGACCAAACAATAACAAAATCCTTCTCAATCTTCTTCAAAGAACACAATCCAACAGAGAAAAACGAACCAAACGAAAAGCAAAAATCTGCAAATCTTCTGCAGGAAAAATAAAAGGTCCCAAAAGCAAAAATAAATACATGAGCGAAAAAAAAAACAAAAGTAACCCATGCACCACGCATACGTCAACACCGAACGGAAGCCAAGAACAGAATGAATAATTTATATCTTAAGGAAGTTGAAACATGTAAGCCTAGGCCTACATATTTTGGCTAGTTACTGTAGTTCGGAAGAAAGCTGATCATTTCAGTTCAAGTTCACAGCCAAAGTATTACAGTATACACCCAAAATAAAACAGTTTCTGTATGAACTGCAATATAATAATGTCTTAACATTGGCTAGTAAATTGATGAGTAGGTTACACCATCAAGCTTTATATTATACAGTAGCTCTTTGCTTACACGTACTTACAGTGAACAGAATTGCAAACTTTGAAGGTGACTTATAAAATTACTGTGCTCTGGTTTAACCTATATGTCATCTTAGTAAATTGTAACCTATTCTTAGCCAAGCTGCAAATCCTCTAGACCTGTCTTTCTCATCCACAGGGCAGCCCTGTTAGTGATTTATATCATCCTTATTCACAGGGCACTGCCATTCCAATAGTACAGTAGGAACTCTAATGTTATTTAAGTCTCAGGGGCACAGGCCTGATTTCTGAGCTGTCCCAATTTCTGAACTTTATGTCCCATAAAAAGTGGGACATGCTCATTTTCCAACTTTAAGTACATCAAAAATATGCTAAATATTACCAAAGTTGATCAGGAAAATTGAAAAAAAAATTAATCAGTCTTTGCATATGGTACATGTTGCATCCATTTGTATTGTGAACAAAAGTCCACAGGACTGGTAGGATCATTCTTGTCCCTCTTTTCCCCTTTTGAATGAACTTAATATGAAGAGGTGGAATAAGATTATACATGGTTAATTGCTTACGTGTAGTCAGCCTTATCTAGCAACTGGTCCTTTTCATGCAAGTACATGTACATGCAGTTATGGTTGATATGGCACATGCACTAAGTGTTGGGCCCCATCCTACAGGCACCGAGTGGATCATCTCCTACATGTTATCTGGGTTGACCATGTTGGCAGTACATGCATTGTAAACCTGCTTACTCCACTTTTCATGAGCCACACATTGAGATATGAAACAAACCAAAGGTAATTGGTTACCTTGCACCTATATGCTAGCTGTCCGCTGTGCATTGCTGAGTGTGCGCATGGTGCCTTCATTCCTTTTATGAGGTCCCTTAGTCTACTTGCATGCTTGTAAATCATGGACAGAACTAAAGAAAGATAAAGCTGCAGTAGCTACCATTCATTACTAGAAGTATGGGATGCATACATGGACCAGTTTTACAAAGGCTTCACAAGTAGTTTACTCATCAAGATATGTCCTTCCAAATTTGGTTTAGTTTTTGTAATACTTATGGAGTAATGATGTCATGAGTGTGAAGCAGAGCTGAGAACTGAGAGGATACTTTTATGGTTTTGTTGCTTCTTCAAGTTTGGAGAAAACATTTCTGGTGGTAGACATCATCGTGTCATGTACTGTATGGTTATTGTTCACACGTACATATATCTTCATGTGAAACAGTTCAGTTCTCACATCACACAATGGTGCTGAATATGATAGCATCCTAAACTCAAATATTCATGTTGAACTGCCTGCAAGCAGTCATGCTGAATACTGCACTCCCTTTTACACTAACTTTTAGAAGTTGTTGATGTGCAGTTGTGTGTGGTTTTATTTTGCAGACCTCAAAATCTGATCCAGAAAATGAACCTTTCAGATCAAAGTACAAAGCAAGGGAACTGTTGCAAGAATTAAAGAATAAAATTGAGCATTCTATAGAAGACCATCCCTCTGAAGGTGAGAAAATTAACTTAAAGAAATCTGTAATGTTTAGACAATGGTCTGACTTTTCAAGCAATTGGATCACTTCATCTGAATTCGTCAAGGCTCACACAGTTTGCACAGGTTGACCACTCTGTTACTGAAGTCCAACTTTTGTCTCTACCAAGCTTTTTCACTTTGTATTATAAGCTATCTTAGGTATTTACTGCATCTCTTAAGTTTCTATGTAAAGTACACTATTTAAAGGTAAAATTCTTGGCACTATAGTCATGAATATGCATCCTCAAAGAAGTGTATTTTGAGGTTTCGCTGCAACTTTAAAGCATACTGAGTTTTGCATCTAATGTACTGGGGAGTCCATTGTGATACTGAATGATCGCCCTTGTCTATTTTCAGTGACTGTCCACACTTAGATGATACCATACAATTCTTTCACTGTACCTTGAATAGTTTATAATATTGATTCACATAATTTTGCATAACTCCTATTTTTCATTTTACAGAGCTTGTGCTGCTCTCATGCTGCCTACAATACCATCTTGGGCTCAACTACATTGAAACTGAAGAAATATCCAGCGGTGAGGAACACCTCATACGTTGCAATGAGAGGCTCTCTGAGCACCGCTCAGACCACAGATGTGTAGCTGTTGCCATCGCTGCTCTCAACCAGGTATGCAGCAGACAAATTACCCCATTTGTTTAACTGGGCAGCAAATTCTCTTTCTATGAATTCATGCAGACTTAGATGATACCATTAGAGATTGAATGTGTTCATTTGCAAAGGGTTCCCCAGTTTATATGTATTTGAAATATTTGATGCCATCATGACAAAAAATACAACTTCATTGTGACATGTGCACCAGATCTCTGATAGGCTGTTTGGTTTCAGTAATAGAACTCACATTAATGTGTCTTTGTTTCTTTTCATTTTTTTTTGCAGCTTGGGATAGTGTGGTGTCAAAGGTCAGAAACACAGAAGTCTCTGGAGTTCTTAAAGGTTCGTTCTTCCAAATGGCACCTGTCTCTAGGGTTGCATTCAAATTAAATGAGATTTAGAAGAATTCCGTAGGGGATGGATCAACCACAATCTCTGTCCCTACTAGGTTGATAGGAATTATTATGGTATCGATATTGAGAAAGTTTAAATCATACCTGTAACATTGCAGGGAGGTTTATTGTTAGCTTTAGATACAGTTCATGACAGGTGACAGATCCTGACTGTGTGCAATCTTAGGTCATGGCTACATCATTTCATGTCTTTTAGCTATTGATCTCTCCTTGTAGTGTTGCCTTCATCTCTCAGTGTAAAGCACATGGTAACCATGATGTCTCCGTGTGGTACGGCCACTGATTTCACCATGTGGTGTAACCATCGATCTTTTGATGTCCAGTAAGCTAGCGATCTCTCCAGATTTGGGTTCCAGCTATCAATTGTGGAAGTTACAGTAGGGCTGTTATGCTATGTGTAGTTGTGGATTATGATCTGAGGTAGAAATGTCAATTAGTAAAGTTAATACTATGTCAACACTAATTTCATATTTTGATTTGCTTAATTCTTTGGTATGATATATCTAAAGAAGGAACTCCAACCACCTTAGTTGGTATGAAGGTAACATGTGGCGAAAATGTTCCCATTCACTGCTATTTCATGATTTTTATGTACAGTATTACTGTGAGTATATTGGATACATTAGTAATGTTTTTATTGAGACACTTCTGTTGATGTTCTTTTTTTAGGAGGCTGAGAAGATATACAAAGACTTTCTTAATAATGTGGATACCGTGCCTTGGGGGGTACATGAGTAAGTGACTGTGGAAATAAATAATGTAAGAAAAGGATCTGCCAATGCCATTGAAAAATATAGAAGATTTCAGAGGAATGTCTTCCGTGGTTATAGTAAACTATGATACTGTATAGTTTGAATGAAGGTGCACAAGCACGATGTATATTTTAAGTCACACAATGTCTTTGAAGGACATGTGATAACAACATAATCCCCTCACTGTATCGCTGTCAGTGCTTGTTTGACTTTCTTCCATTTCACCTTGGCAATGATGTTCTGTTCATTGCCAAATAAACTTTCAGAATATAGCATTACTTTTGAGATAACAGAAGTAATGGTATATTCTAAAGGCTTGTTTCATTACCTTTAAATCAACACCTCACCCATTAAAATTGGATGTATCCTTTTCAAAGTTGTGGACATTTATATCAAGGCAATTTTGCGACCTTGATTTGTTTTTGAAGGCCTGTATCTCCTGGAGGGAGGGTCTGATTTGCTAAAATATTGTATTTTTTGGTTTGTCCACATATTGATTCTACACACCAAATTTCATCCAAATCTGAGAGGTAGGTATGTTAAATGGCAAAAGAAAAAAAAAATGGGTGATTTGACACAATGATCTTATCTACAGCAGAGATTAAGTTTACTGATATTAATCTTGATGTTTGTGTGCATCAAGTATACCAATGGACACAACAACACAGGGTTTCCATGGCCTGGGAAAGTGGTGAAATTTTATTTTTCACTATCCAGACCTGGAATAGTCATGACATTTTGTGAAAATAACAGAACTTTAGGAACAGGCATGAAATTCAGAACAGTCACAACTTTTTAAAAAAACCTTACTTTCTGTCACATTTGTTGCGCCATCACATATCAGTCAAATTCAGTCATGGAATAGTCTCATGATAGACTCATGGAAAAGTCATGAAATTTTATTTTCCTTAACGTGTAGGAGCTCTGTCAACGTCCTGTTTAATAGTCCTTGGTACAGTCACACATCAGAATATTTGATCATGGTAGAGCGTCATCTTATTCGAGAAACCCTGTTGGGAACATCATCTTTCTGAGAAAATCCTGGGTCAACCACTGCAAGTTTATTTTAGAGATACTCACTGTGACAATTGGGCAATCTTTGTTTTGGCAAAAGTGAAACTTTGTTGTGCAGTTCCTTTGTAGATGGGTAGCTCTTTGTTTTTGGTTTCAGTTATTCCATACATTTGGCACTCACAATTACAATGATTATCCAAAATGTTATCTTCTGTTAAACCTCAGTCTCAGTTTGCACTTTTGAAGAAGTCCTTGTTATTGATGTTTGTTTGTTGAGAGTGGGTTGTATTAAATGTTGCATTAAGTTTTATATTTTTCCAAACAATTTTCCTTTAGGCTTTTCTATCACCTTTCAAGGCCTGCTTGTAATGAGGTAGTTATTTGATAGTTGTTCGAGTAATGTAATGTTTAATGACCTTTGCCAACGGTCTTTCTTATTTGTACCTGTCAGATTGCTCCTGAAAGAAAGTTCCCACAAATCTGATCATGAAAGGACGGAATCCTTTGAGAATATTCACACCTTGACGCTCTATTACTTGGCCCAGGTCTACGGAATGTTGGACGAAAAAACCAAAGTAAGTGACCAACGGTTGAGAGAAACTTGTCAAAATACATAGTTCACACAAGTTAATAGAATATCCTCAAGGAAACTCTTAAAGGACAAAAGGGAGGTGTGAAAACAACTGAAAATAGTACTCTGTGTAGCATTTCTCCAGATGAGCTGTGAAAGTGGTTCCTTCAGATGGAACAAGAAGAAAATATGAAAATGGGCAAATTTTTGTTAAGCAAGTCTCTCCTTAGACAGAAAATACCCTCTTATATTCAAGTCAATGTTAAGTGGGGGTTGGACGGATATTTTGTCAAACCTTGATTGATTATTTTTGATTTTCTCTGCAGTCTGCTCAACTCTGTCATATCACCCTTAAGAGGCAGCTTCAGTCTAAGCAGTACACTGCCATGGACTGGGCATTGAACTCTGCAACACTGTCACAGTTTTACATCGCTGAGGATAACTACCCTCTCGCTAGACATTGTCTTGGTGAGGACACACACCTACTCTCCTCTGTAACTAAGTTTTAGATGAGATTCAGCATCACATGAAGATATCACTGAACTGGTTATAGTTCCTGCAATTGGAACAAAAGTTGGATTTGCCACTTTGAGCGTGTTCTGTCATGGTGGATCTCGAAGTATGAACTACTGTTGTAGAGATCGCTAAGCTCCAAACTACATTTTTTGTTAGTTTTGGATACACTTTGCTCATGTTTGCTATTTTATCATTGTGCCACATAATTAAAAAATAAACACGTCATGCAACCTTACATTTAGTATTCCACTGGAATTGTTTCCATGTCAAGCTTAGAAAGGATGGTGTGTCCCATTTAGCTGAGTTTATATTCGTAGTCAGAATGACATCAGAGCTTGCACATGTCTTGGAAAGGACAATTATGTTTGTAACAGTTATTCATCTTGTAGACTGTCACATATTTTGTGCATGTTTTGTGTTGAAAAAGGTTGTGTGACAGGATAATGACATTTTGGAGTTTTGACTATATTAAACACTGAACATGCTGGATGGCAAGTAGTTAACACACAATATCTAAAGGACTTATTACAGAAGAAACACTGAAACTGGGTAATACACCACATCATAATTTGTACATAGATAATCAGTTGTGTAAAAAGTCTTCAAATGTTGAAAAGGCATATCTTAAGAATGGTAATAGGCATGAAAACAGTTCCAATCAATACTTATATTAATATTTGTCATTTGTGCTTCACTCTTGGACTTCTGAGTAAGGACAGCTCTTTTTTTTTGGTGCATGTGAAACAACTTTTAAGAAAACTGTCATACAGGACATTGGGATCACAACTGTTTTTCCTCTTTGCCAAGCAGCGAGTGCTTCTTGCATCTTTCAAGAGGTCCTGTCAAAACATCCTGAAGCCTTGGAAGTGACTGGTGAAGAGATAGATGGTGACATTGAAGAAATACAACACAGGAAAGCTGATATATCGAGATGTTGGCTGAAATACTGTATAGCTCTCCTTACATTCTCTGGGTATGTTATGAAAACTTAATTTTACCTTCTTGCTTTGTGATTGGTATTTCTTTCAGCCTTTGATCCCAGCTTTAAAGCAGTGAAGTATGTAGCCATATATCACATTGTTGTACATCATAACCTACTGTATCAACCTTGATGTTATTGTTAAGCCAGCCTGTAAGTGTACATAAGTACAATAACTTCATTCCTGAAAGTAATCCTACATCTCTTCCAATGGTGCTCCCTATCCTGATCACACTTTCAGACACATGCATTTCTTGTAGAATTTTTCTCCATGTAGAGACTGGTTAAATTTTGTGAACATTTAAAGAAATGTGGATTGAACAGACCTTTGGTACAAGATGTGAGGTCTTTGTCTTAGTAGACTGCTGTATATCAGTCAAAGGTTGGAGGAAAAAGATTTGCAGTTATTTGTGGTAAGGGAATGTGCTTATATGCTTACCTTTAAACTGTGAATTAGTATTTTTTTATTTTTAATTTCTTTTTGTTTCCAGTGAGAAGCAATCCAACCCCTTTGAAGTGACTGAAGAAAACTGCACACAAGCAGAAAGTGGAGAGGAAAGTGAAGAAAGTTACAAAATTCCAGAGAAGTTTGAAACTTTGGAACTGGGTGCTTGGGAAGATAAAGTTCCTGATACTAAAGTTACCACTTTTGAAGAGGTCCCTACATTTGTTTTTCTTGATTTTGTCCAATTCGTTGCTAAGTGTTTCATTTCAAAATCTTCGTTCACAAAGCTAATGTCTCTGAAAAACTTTTTGTTCAACATGACAAAAAATTTTTAATTCACTTCTTGTTTGCAGTGTTAGTGACAGTAAGTGTGAAATCAATGAATAGAGTTAATTATCAGTGGTATTGCTTGATCTCTCAGTTTTAGTGTTGGTTCTGTTTCTATCTCAGGCCCGACGTCTTTTCCTGACCGGCCAGGAGTATGTCACTGAGAGCAAATGTTACTATGTCTTTGACGGTCATGTATCAGATTACATAGAGATAGTCCAGGTAAGTAGGTGTGGAATTTAACTCTAAGATGGTGGGAGTGTAGAAGGCTAGAAAATTTCCTGAAAGTCTGTATCATCAATTTGACCATCAACATGGTTGTGTTGGATAAGAGGAATTGACTTTGGACTCACCCCTGTGTATATGACAATGATATCACAAAGGAGTAGGTGTTCTTTTTTGCCGATAAGCAAGTTGCATTAATTTGCACAGAGTAGCTGATTTTGAAATGCAATAAAGGCATAAAAATCAGGTGGATTTTAGTGTGTAGGATGCAGACTATAGTTTCATGGGGGGGGGGGGGGGTTGAACTATCCCACAGTTACACATACATGCAGACACACACAAGCAGTACACATGTGAAATGCCATGGGGAAAGTTAATTTGCAGTACATGAAAGGGTGTGACTTCTGTATTCAAATGCATATTCATCATTCCTTCCTTCCTGCAGTGCATTTCCCCTCCCCCTCTCATCCTGTCTTTGCAGATCTTTGGATCTTAATCCAGTAATGATAGGTTGACATTAGAAATATCCTAGAATTAAAAGATGAATTATGATGTAAATGGTTGTATTCCTTCACACCTGCTTCAGTTATTTACTGTCATTATCATCTGCCCACTGCCATGGTGATTTGTTCACTTTCATTGCAATTTTTTCACTGTTGTAATTGTTCAGTGCCATTGTAATTTATTTGCTGCTATTGAAATTGGTTAACTGTCTTTACAAATGATTCCTCTGTCATTTTATCTTTTTTCTTTTGATATTGTAATTATTCACTGCTATTGTAATTGATCCCCTTGCTGTTGTCTTATTTAGGATCACAGTCAACTATTTAAGTTGCTATCACAGTTTGAGCCAGATTATGACAGGAGATGTAAAATGCAGAAGAGAAGAATCGATATGCTGGCAGCAATTTTGGATGAACTCAATCCTCAGTTCTTTCTACAAGTATGCAGACAAATCATATTTGAAATAGCTGAAACATACAGGTAAGTCTGGGCACTTAGACAAATCATTGCTGGGTGAGGGGATGGTTTCTCAAAATGGTATTGT
The DNA here is from genome assembly GCA_021234535.1 of Stichopus chloronotus. Classification (NCBI taxonomy): domain Eukaryota; kingdom Metazoa; phylum Echinodermata; class Holothuroidea; order Aspidochirotida; family Stichopodidae; genus Stichopus; species Stichopus chloronotus. Next base: position 9,760,758 of record CM037835.1, read on the forward strand.
CATGAAGCTTGCCTAATATAGATTCACTGGCTTTGAAGGAAATACGGTATAATTTCATTACGTACGCTTCAAGAAACAGGATGGGATGCAGTAGACTAATGAAAGCTTTTTGTGCCACGTGTCCTTCGTGTTCCCGAAAAGTTTGGATATTTCATTATTTGCCTTCTCCGGAATGCCCTGCCCCCTCCCCCCACTTGATTCATTTTTGTGATTAACAAAACCATGGTCTCGGGAGGGGCCATTATTTTATTGTAGTTAGCACAGTTAACACAGTTTCATTGACTTTAATTATTTCAAGAGAACATCTCTCACAAGCAGTTCATAGTATCTGGCAAAGAGGGATGTTGTGAGGATGGGGTGTTATAGTTGGGCCAACATGCATAACATGTGACAGTTTGCAGAAAGTCACCTCCATGTCTGCTCCAGTTGTGGCTGATCCTATCTTCATTGAGTCTTGGTCAAGATGTTTGTAATTACCATTCTGTTTATTTCCAATGCTTTCAACATACTCATCATGCTGCTACTCTAACAGCCACCTGTTCTTCAGCTGTTTACACAAGAGCTTCACACCCATCCAAGTTGTGCATATCCAAGTATCTGTTTGCTACAAACGTCTTGGACTTTGTTAAACACGGGGTGTAACCATGTGCAGAACACTCGATCTTTATTCATATAGACACAATTGCTTGTGTACGGAGTGATCGAACAGTCACACCAAAGTGCATATTTGCTGTTCACCCCGACTGGTCATTCTCCCTGACGTAATCATGAATAAACATGAAATTTTAGTGTGTGAAAAAAGGATCACATGTGATTTATTGCTTCACATTTTCGTTTAGTTAAGATGGCTGGGAACAAATGTAGTAGACCCTAGTGTCAAGTAAAAATCGGCAAGGAATAACAGAGGGTGCAGTCAGCTCTGTACAAAGGAAGCACCATGCGTGTGATACTACATTACTAGGGTCTTAGCAAGACTAATATTCATTTAGCTTGGACATTTCTCATAGTGATTTACAATGCTCAAGCCAAAAAAAAAAAGGTTGGCCATCTCTGCCTGCATCCTTTTTTGTTGTTGCAACAACTTTGTTTTTATTTTTGAAAATTAGACCCCGTAGTTTTATATTTTATTGGAAATTTGAAAGTAATCAGTTACCAACAATTCAGATTCTGCAACTTTCTTGAGCAAAAAATCAAACTTGTTGGTCACATTTGTTTTAAGTTTGTTATAAAATGGTACGTAGTAAGTGCATATACATTGTTTCACTCTTCATGCATAACAATACTACAATTGTCACTTTTCACAGAGACATTTTAAATGAAAAAAGGAAAAGTTAAAAAATAAAAACACCCTGCATGCTCCATTTTTTTTAAGAAAGTCTGGACCATCAACTGTTTTTTTTTTTTCCCCTTTTTGGCCTGACACAAAGTGTCGAAGTGTGGTTACTCTTCTCCCAATTTGAAAAACCTTTCTCTTTAATGACAGCATGATGGTGGACCTTAAATTGGAAATAAAACAAAGACTCGGAGGAACACCAACAACTCATATGATCAAGAAAGTAAACTCTCTGTAAGTATATTGCAATAATCAATGTTATGATATTACACAAACAAAGGATCACCATCTGTACCATTCATTCCTTTATGTTAATCAAATATTTGTTTGCCTACTTATATATTTCTCTTTATCATTCTACAGAATAACAAAGAGCATTGAGTATTTCCAGAGGTTTCTTGGTGAGTCAAATGCTGTCTAAACCCTTTAACTGATGACTACTTTTGTCACTGTGGTCTGTAGGCTCCATTGTGAGGGATTAAAGGGTAGAACAGGGTAATGGGTGTTGTCACATACAGTAGGCTTTCCCAACTAAAAGAACTACAGAGCTTGCTAGCGCTGCAGTTTTACGTGCCAGTGGGATCTGTATTTCAGCAATGTAGAGGCCAGTGTTGGAATGGAACCTAGATTAGTCAGTGAAGGTTATGATGGTAATATGGCACTTGTGGGACTTTTTGTGCAAGGTTGGTATTGTTTTAGTAGATCTGCACAAAGTTTGGGATAACTCTGGAACACTGTGATCAAAATTTCAGCCATGTATGTATAGGGGGTAAATTAAATGGGGGAGCAAGGCAAAAATTGTCCAGTGCTTATTCATTTACTTCTTGCTTCACTTACATATCTCAACACAAAATTGCACTCCTATCTTCTGTGCCAAGAGTGCTGGTAACCTTTAACACCACCTTTTGCACCCTCCGGTCTAATACTGGACTAGCGCCTCCTTCCCATTCTGCCATCTTATGTGCTAGAAGTGTAGAAGTCTCGTGTGTTCTCTATTTTTGGATATCATTCAGTCGTGGCCATCGTGCAATTGTGACTGAGTGGATGACTGACCATTAGTCAGGTTACATTCATCAGCTGAATGGTAATGTAATTAAAGTTTGTCTCTAAATCTTGCAAAAGCAGGCAGAAAATATGTGTCCTTTGTACCAGATTCTTAGATAGCCTCTTTAATTGCACTTAAATTTAATGGAGAGCTGCTTGGATGAAAATTGGCCACATGTTATATATTAAATATATTAAGAGGTGTCATTTATTAACACGTAACAAGGGTTTCTTACAAAACTCTGACCACTGTTCTCCAAAGATTCACTTCGAGATCCTCAGGGCGTGATGCCGGATGAGTATGAAGAGAATTTAGTGAGGCCAGCCTTGATTGCACACTTCTACATGGGCAGATTGTAAGTGATCTTCAAATTTGTTGGTATTTCAACCACAGTTTAACCTTGTCATGCATCCTTCAATGTTTCATCATTCAAACAATGTCAACTACCGAAATTTTCTTTGTTCTTCCTCTGCCAGTAGAATTTCCAAGCAATAAATTTTAAACAAGACACTTTTCCACAATTTTTGATCATTGATATCTTGAGCTATTGAAATCTACATTAAAACCTGCTTTGGGCATAAGCATTTTTGGCAGAGATATCCTACATCCACAAAAGAATAAAATTGGTTGTCATTATTCTGTCAGTGCTGTTGTACCATTTTGATTGTTTGATCAACCGTTTAAACTTTTACTGGCTTCATGCATACTTCTTTACGTTGCTTAGTATAACACGTGTCAAGAATTAAAGTGTACGTTTTGCAGGAAACGTCCACCATCTCACACCTGAATGTAAAGTGTTGAACATTTGGGTGTTGCTGCAGAACTTGCTTTTGTGTTGTACTTTGCAATGATTTGTTGGTTTATGTATGGCACCTCAATGAGGAGGGTGCAGTAATTTGCCTTGGTTTAGCAGAATAGAATCTTCACTTTTCTCATTTGTTGCATATGGTAATAAAGACGAAACTATGTGAGAGTGCCGCCGCTGCCTTCGTTAAAATTTTTCTTGATTAATCTTTCAGGTACAGTAATTATATTTCAGCGGACATTGCAACCCGCATCAGTTGGCTGGAAACAGGGTGAGATGATCATTAATGTTACTTGAGCATTCAAACATTATGAGTGTAGTGTATTGCCTATTATTACTCGTGTTGCCACACTTTTTGGTTTCATTCAAGATTGTTACTTTTGTAATCATGATGGTTTGTGTATTCATGTGTATGAGAGTATGTGCGTGGTGATGTGTGTGATGCCTTCCTTGTAAATGCAATGTTTCAATTAGAGAAGAAACTTTGTACAGGTACACTGGTGAATCAAATTTAGTGCAAGTTGGTTGATGTCAAAGATCATTTAAAGCCAGCAGATGTTAACAAGTGAAAACCTTATTAGCAGGCTGGTTATCAGCTTTTTTTCTTTTCAGTTTTTAGCTTTAGTCATACAAGAAAACTAGTTAATTTTATTTGTGGTCAAAACCTCCTTGAACACAGCCAGGTTTTTCAACCTCTTAATATTCTACCACCTTCATAAGTTCCTCCTGTCGAGGACGTAATGTTGATTTAATGTGTTAACTTTTGTTTTGTGTCACCTTCTCCACCACTCTTTTACATTGTTTTTTTTTTCTTGCAGCTCTGCCTCCCTTAACTTCATCCTCACTTTTTGAAAAGTCTGCTGCTCTGTCTTACTTTCCATTTTTGTGGATGTAAAACTCCTCTTTTCAAAACCTGGTTAAAAACAACAGAATGTTTTGATCTGAGATCTTAAAAGATGATATATGTTTCTTTTTTTTTTTTGTATTTGCAGTGCTGACCATTACAAGGCTCTGGTGGATTACTGTCAGAAATATCCGAGTGCTGCAAAAGTTGTCAAGGTACGGGTCACATCTTTTATGCATACCTGCCAGCATTGCTTCATCCATATTATACCAATGATATTTACGTACTGTGCCCTTGGTAGTGCATGTATATTCACCAATATTATTCCGAACTCAACCATCCCTTTTTCCCATCAAGCCAATCAGCATTAAACTTGCTCTGCCTGATTTGTTTGGTCACCCCCATCTTCCCATCAAGTCTCTAAGGGTAAAATGTACTCTGCCACTCCTGTTTGAATACCTCCGTCTCCTCATTAAGCCACAGAGCATAAAGCTTATTCTTAGTCTTCTGAGCACCCTCCCTCCTCTCATTCACATAAAACTTGGCCTGATTCAGTCGTTTGACCACTTGTTTCTCCATCAAGACCCTCAGCCTGGAACTTCCTCTGCCTCAGTTGTTTGAGCATATATAGTCAGCAATGTCTCTCGATGTACACCTGTTTATGAATATCACATATTAGTGGCAAAATTTTTAGGGCATATAAAATCATGTAAGTAAAGGTAGGTATAAATTGTAATCTTCGCTCTGACTACTGTTATTATAAACTGATATGTATTTTTCATTTAGGCAGGAAGCAGGTCAAAGTGTTCATATTATGTAATATTAGGTATGATATGCTTCTGAATAATAGTAAACCAAATATGTCAAATTGTTAGAGGTATTTCAACGCAGTCACTACCGCATTTCGTTATTTAAAATTTACAGGACGAACTGGAAATATGTGAAGATATGGTACAGTTTGCACCAATACGTATTGACAGTCTCAGGAGAGGAGCTTCGTCCTGATGGACCGGACACCAAAGAAATGGAGAGTGAGAGGGCCTTGAACGGACCATCTCATTCCTTACGTCAACTCCATCTTCTAAGTGATGATGCGACAAGGTGTACCCTACTATGAATCCATGTTGCTAATGTGCAGTGATGTAGGCCTCAAGGCCTGCTTCGAGGCCGAGACCTAATGTCCTTGGCCTAGTGTAGTTCATGTCTTAGCCTAGGAGTCTAATGTCTCAGCGCCGGGCTGAAATGAGGACTTATGCCTGGAATGAGGATACAAAGTAGTGTTGATGAAGATGATGACATGTCCAAGAAGGTGCCTCATTTAATGGCAAAGTTCCAAGAGATAAGGGAGAGATTTGATGTAGGGAAAGGGAAGCAAATCACAATTAAACAAATATCTCTGAAGGAATTAGATGGAGAGGATCCTGTTGGCCATGGCAGCATTAAGTTCTCAGGGTTGTTTCTCCTGTCACCACACATCCCACCTGTGCCTGCTTGCAGTGCCTCTATAAAGTGTGCGTTCAGCAGGAGTGGTCTACACAGACCATATCTTTCAGCTCAAATGCTAGTTACGCTCTGTTGCTCGCTTTCATCAAATTTATTGAGAGTAGTTTCTTCTCAACACCTATTTCTGATTATCAAAACCTCACAGTCAAGTACTGCCAATATTTCTTCCACAAACATTTGGTTTTTAAGCATCTTAAGATAAGTTTACAGGCTAAGCAAAATTTAGTGAATTTCACGAAATAACTCAACAGGCTGTCCTAACTAACACAAATCAAAATTGGTTATTTTAAATAGTGCAATCTTTGACAAAATGGTTGTTTTCTGCCATGTAGCAGATGAAGGGCATGGGATGGTTTGTATTGACTTTCACTCCAATTGCCACAGTATTTGACAAGCACCTTAGGCAATGAAGATTGAAATGGCAGTGAGGATAAAAGGCGCCTTCTGACATGTTATCTTTGGACTGAATCCTGTTTTATTTTTGGACTGAAAACTGAAAACAGGTATTTCATTTTTGGACTAAAAACATGCTTTTTTTTTTAACAGAAAACTCATCTCATATATGGAATGAAAGTATTTCTGACTGAAAACATGTAATTCATTTTCGGATGGAAAACTTGTTTTTTCAAACTGTAAACCTGCATTTTATAGTCGGACTGAAAACTTGTCGGACTAAAAACTTGTCAGACTGAAAACTTGTATTTTATCCTCTGACTGAAAACGTGTCGGACTGAAGACGTGTACCCTTATCGCAAACCATTGTCAGGTCTCAGTCATGTCTTGGTCTCAGATAATCATGTCTTGGTTTCAGATCAGCCTCAGATACAACGCTGAGACATGAAATATAAATAATGTGCCATGTAAAGTCTTGTAGCAAAATCATCATAATTTTACTTTAAGACATTAAAATATATTTGTAGTGAGGAAGAATGTTAAATAGAAAATTATAATGTTTAGCTCGCTTTCATCATATGCTGAAGTGAAATGAGTGGCTTTCCGCTAGTAGCTATTTGATGTAGTATTGACAATGTATTTTGAAGTGTTCTTGAACTGTCACATACAACTGCCAAAGGAATGTTTATATCCAATTCTCTTAAAATTTCTCAAGAAAGCTTGATTTTTTCACTCACAGCCAATGAACTTTGTGTAAAATTTCTTCAAAAATCTTTCCAGCATGGTTAAAACTTAACAGTAGCACATTTTACATGGGAAGTTTGGGAGATATGTCATGAAAACCCACCTCAAGACTCAGGTGAACATACACCCTAGAAGAGAAATGAATAGTCTTAAACCACAGGTTGGCCGAGAATGAATACCCCGCTAATGAATAGGATTAGCAGATGCCTATTCAAAGTTTAAGGTTGGCTTACATGAAATGTATACCATACCAGAAGTTTGAAGGCTAAATGTCTGTAATAAACCTGCATCTTTATTAAATATCACACTATTCTTTGTGTAATACCAAGTGAGATATTTTGTGCAAGTCCATCATTGTACTTTTCTCTCACGATAGTGAAACCATGCAACCACCCAACTGTACAGTAGATGTGGGAGTCAAATTAGGCTAAGTGGATAATGTACACTTCTGCAAGTTACAGTCCTAGATGTGCCATTGACATTCTTTCTCTTAATTTGTAACATCTGACATAGTTTTTAAAATCATTCCTTCAGTGAGTCTGATCGTTGCGAGACAGTCAGAAGTAAATTAATTCCTTATGCCATTCCTTGCAAAAAAGTGATGATTTTCTCTCTCAAATTTAAGGGCAGATTCAGCAACTGCTGTAAGAGAGGAGGGGTGTGAGGATATGTTTGTGAAGCATGTTTTCTGTTGTGTGGGATCCAGTGAGTCCATGCAAGGGTGCCTGGTGTGGTCCAGAGGTAGGGGACGCCCTCACAATGTAAGACAAGTTGAACGGGTTTTCGGTGATCATGTATTTGACTTGTTGTTCTTGTAAATTGGCCTGCTATACCTACAATTAACCTTGCTTTGCTTCACATCATCTTTTGCTATGAGTGCCACTCATTGGCATTATGAAAGTGGGTGGGGAGAGGATAACTACCCCAAGCTCCCTGAGAAATGTTTTTTTCTGTATCTTAAAAAAAAAGACGATACAATGGTAAATTTAAGTGACCTGAATCTGTCCCGTTAGAAAATATCCTCCATTTTTGGCAAAACGTATGCCTTCATATTTTTTAAAATCCAGGATCTTCTGGTGGAAAGTTTTGGGCCCTAAAACCCTGCTGGAGTTTGCCTATATACTCCACTGGGACCATGCTGGAGTTTGTATCTATACTCCACTGGGGACCTTAAGCAAGCCCCTGGACCTCACTCCTGCATTCTCATGCTGCATGCTCGAATCACCACTACCGTGGCCATGAACGGTTCCCACACTGTCATACATGACCGCTTTGCATACATTGCAATGATTACATTACATGTAGTATATGTACATGTGGAAGTGTTTTGCACAGTGCATACTTAACAATACTAGAATGGTCCCTAGATGTGTCTGTACAAGGTAAAAGACATCCTTTTTTGTGGCACATATATAAACATACAAGACCTGTACAGGCATTTGGTATAATAGCTTGGCCTTAATGGATGCAGATGTGACACCTAGGTGTACTTGGAAAGCCAGACCCACTGTGTCACATGTTCTATTGTGTAGAGTGCAACAAGATGGATGTGGAAAGTTCAGGTGATTGTGTGCTAGACTAGAACTCCACATTTTGTGAGAAAAAATATGCCCCTCAAGTCTTCTGCACCGGCCTAAATAGTGTTATGTTGGTGACATGGAGAACGAAGCTTACAGTACATGACTGCATGGTGTTTAACTGTTAACATGTTAAAACTTATGGCTAAATACAAGATTATTTTACTGTCATTCTGAAAACAGTTGTTTTAATGTCAAGTCTTGTGTGATGGTCATTATCCATGACTTAGTAAATCTTCTGCACATGAAATATGGTTTAAATGTGATGAATCATGAAATCAATAAATGTGTAATACCTTACAAATTCTACCAGGTTCTTTTATACCACAAAAGCTGGACACTAAAAAGAGCAAGCGAATCATCCTTACATAAAAATTGCAAATTGTTTATTTCTAAATTTATAAAATTTACAGACAATAGTAATAGACCTTTGAAAGCAAGTTGGCTTTGACTGTAAGAATAGACTATGGGCATTTTAACTCCAAGGAATGTTGATGTCATATACATTAAAAGTCTAATCCACTAAGTGTTATGACATTTTTTCAAATTTGTTTGAAAGACTGCAAAAACATTCAGGTGCTACAGTATTTTCCCATCTGACAGCCACTCTGTTAATGGGAAAGACACCTCCATTGATGAATACTTGACAGTTGAATACTAGGTTAACTAGGTTAACAATACTGCACATATTATCACAAATACATAAAAATGTTACACCTTTATCAACAAACAAAAGAATTGCAAAAACAGACCTCCATGTTAATAACAACATTTCCATATGTGGGATAAGTCCAATAAGGATTGGATTAGAATCATGAGAGGTACCACACCACCTGCACAATTACTGTTGCTTTGACCAACCACCCCCCTCAAAAAAAAAAGACAGAAAAAGAATCAAGTCACAATAATTTTCAAAATTGTGACTTTCAAAAAATTTAAAGCAATTACTGCAACAAAGAAAAAGAACTTCACAAAATGACATGATTTCTTGTGAACTGTATTCTTTGGTTTTTGCACTGGGGTTTTTTCACTTGGTGAATGCACTGGGGCTGTGCGCTCTTGCATTGCTTGGATTTTAACCCCTGATCTTCAGTTAGTGCATGGTCCAGCATTGATTTAACTTTCACTTAAGTTATTTCTTTGTAGCCATGTTGGTGCATTGTCAGTGCCTATTTCCCTTTAACACGACAGGTTGCCATGACAACTTTCCAAAGACCTGAAAATTTCATTGGAATACACACTCAAATCAAAAAAGAAAAAAATAGAATTACATGGAGATTGCTGCAAACTTGAATGAATGTCAACTACCACACACATGGAAGGGCCTTTGTTCTAAGGTGAGAATGTACAACATGGGCATGTCTTACCATGACTTCTGTTAGTACTGGAAAACAATGGCAACACAAATTGTAGCATCATGAAAAATGAATGAAAATTCTGCAAAGATCAAAGAAATCACTGAGCTTAAAGAAACCTCTGAAATGAATTCTGGAGCAAGCAGGACTTAGGGACTACTTTAATCTGAGGAAGGACCCACACTGTGGGTGTTAATTAAAAATGCATTCTCCGCTGGAGTTACGTAATATGTATCACAAAACCCCAGGGGAAGAATCTGAGCTGTATTTACTGGCAATGAAATTTTTATGGAAAATAGTAAACAGCTTTATCTAGGTGGTTGTATGGTTCTTCATCCATGCTCCGAAATACTCCTTGCTTGAACCTTTCTGTCTTACAGTATCTTCTGCTAGAAATCAGAATGTGTTGGGCAGAGGGCGTACCATCTTGGGAACCACATCTTCGTACTGTACAAAACCATTTTTCTGGATCCCAAATTCTCTGAGGATGGCATCAACTGAACAGAGCACAAAAACACATGAAAAAAAAAAAGGAAAAACATTTGAAGGGAGAGAATTGTGATAGGCACATTCAATTGGTGCATATTTACTACAGAGAATAGAGTATATTTGACATAAAATTTGCTTGCACAAAAACAACTGGAAATGAAATAATACAAATGTGCTACTTCAGCTTTTTTCTGAGGGATGCATCACTTCTCACCCTCCCACTTTGACCCAGTTTTGACAGTGTCAGATCAAACTTTTGCAGGAAATCACAACCACGTTAAAGGTCGTGTCACATGAAAATGACATTTTGAAGTATATACCATGAGTAAACATTGGTTACTGTAAGTATGCAAATTTGAGACAGTGAAGAGATGGACTCCTGTGATATGTCTTCTTTTAATCCTTTGTTTATGTTACTTTTATTTTAAGGACATTTGAGAATTTTACATCACTTACCAATGTGAAATTCAGTATTTAAGTAACTACTAAATAACCCGACTGAAATTCAGTATGTAACTAACTACTTAATTACTGTAAAAGGCAAAATATATAGGCTTAACAAAAGAAATACTGGCACTGTACAACACTCCACATCATCTGTTTTGGATTTTTCTCAAACTTTGAGAAGTCATACCTCAAACACGATTAAAGATATACACAAAATTCCAATGGATTTTTCACTCAGGGTTTTACTTTGAAATTTCTGAATGAAGGGTGCTCTTTTCTAGAAGCATGTCACACGACCTCTAAAAGTTACTAACACCTGTCCACTGAAAATTACCTGCCAACAGAGTTGTTGACAAGTCACTTTTCTTCAAATCGCTAGTCACTTCATGGCAAGTCACAAGTCAAGTCATTTCTATTTTCATGCAAGTCAAGTCACAAGTCACTTCATTTCATGGCAAGTCAAGTCTCAAGTCAATTCATCTCAAGTCATTTCAGATGCAAGTCATTTATCTCTAAGTCAGAACAAAGAGTCAAGTCACCAGTCACATAACTCTTGTCAAGCAGTGGTTGTAAATAGTCATGCTAGGTACTAAAGATGTGAGAATGAACCTTAGGTTTTATTGACCTGTAAAATGTTTGCCCCCCTAGAAAAGCTCCAGGTGCGCCACTGTTGTCTGCATGGTTATTACGTCTCACAAAATTTACAGGCGTTAAAGGGCCATCACCTGTGTACTTTGATTCCGCACACTACCCTGTACACATCCAAGTTTGAACTCTCATAAGTTTGTACCAAAACGCCACAACTTTTGTTGGCTCCCACCCTGAAAATTCCTAACTCGGACAATTTTCCATCAGATATTCCCGCCCACCTATACGGAAAAAGAAGTCACCCCAACTGTACTCTAAAGCATCAGTTGATTCTTACAAATACCTTGCAAGTACAGTATCCTTCATGATGTTTCAAACTTTTGCATGTTAAAGGTATTAACTTGCATAAATTTGGCAAAGTCGTAACAAAAACTTTATCACATGATTAAAAGCAGAGATACATGAAGTAGAACAGTCGGCTATAGTAAAAGAAATTTTATCACATGATCAGGAGAAGAGACACACGAAGTAGGATAGTTAACTATACCAATAGAAACTGGGGTACTACATTTTCCCTTTAACCCCAACCCTTTCCCTGAAGGGGTTGCAAGGGGAGGAAAGAACTGTCCGGACGGGGTTGTCAGTGTTAGGCTCCATGGAACTAGTTCAATTTGGTGAAAAGGACCAGAGTTTGACAATGTTCTCATTAAAGAACATTGGAAAAGCCAAAACTTCAAAATCTAAACCACAGAAAATCTGAGTCTCCACACTGCTAGAAATAACTATTGAGTGCATTCAGGCAGTCTTTCATCACCATCGTAGCTACATTTTTGGCTAGGGGTGAGCAAACTTCTCAATTGGTTCTTTTCTTTGATTGACAGCAAATTTGAAAGATGCAGAGTACAGTAGCTCATATTACACAACATACACAGGGGCCCAGTGTTTTGATTACACATGTGGAGTTTTAAGAGGTGGGGCTGAAAGCAAGTGATTGGGGGAACTGGAACTGTCTAGAGCGATGGGTCACTTCCTTAAAAGGCGGTAACATAGACATTTTGATCAAATTAGGCAGAATATCTCCGTTCATTCCACATCTCTCTATGGAATTTATTTCTAACATCCAACCTTCATGGCCACTTTGAAACTTGAATGTGTGACATATAAAAAACTTTTATTAGACGGCTGAAAAAATTAAGAGCTAATGTATCGACACCATGAATAATTTTACACACTTAGGGCAAATCACCTCCAAGTCCTCTTAAAGTCATCTTAAGTCAAAGGACATAACATTAAGTACAGTACTTTTCTGAAGGTGTAATCACAGCCTCTCAGCCTATTTCTAGAACTTTTTCTTACATACAGTGTAGGTACATACGGCTATAGTACATCATGGAGTTGTAACAGCTCCATGGTTAAACAAGCGTGAAAAGCAAAACACTTTTCAACAAATGTATTCCTTCCCCACAAATATGCCTCAATGCATAATAGATGTGCATACAGCCCTTCATGGAAATTCTTAGAAGAATCTTGAAAAAGGGCAATAAATTAAGATAAAGTTGAACTGCATGCACAGTGATTGTGCAAGGAAATACAGTACCACCAGTCACTACTCTACCAGAGGCACAACATAGAGCCAAGAGGGCGGCCTTTGAAGAGTGGAGTTCAGGGGCCTTTGTTCTATGGTATTTGTGATGTACTAAACTCATTATTTTAAAGGTGATTCTATAGTGTGTAAACACAAGTCTAAACCAAAGCTGGATAACTTCAAGTCCAGGGGCAAAGTCCCTGAGGGGGTCAAGGGGAAAAATCCCCCAAAGCTCCTGGGTATTAATGTATTTGTGATGAATTTATGTCATCATTGTCATTTGAAGAGTAATTCTATTGATCAAACACTGGCTTAAAATTGAAACTACAAGTTGCAGAACTTAAATTTTTTTACAACAGTAGATTCAGGATACAGTATTTGAAAATCCCAAATCTCACCTGGGGGGTGCACAGGGCACAAGGTTTTCCACGGCAACTTAGGCCTGCCATCCCCCCATCCGTTCTTGGTGACCCTACTGGATACTTTTTAGCTGAAACTAATTGCCTTACTGAGTAGCATTACCAAAATAAACTATGGAGTGGCACCACAATTTCCCTGTGACTCTTCACTGCAATGCATATGTTACTGCATGTGTCGTATTGGAGCTACCACCCGGCAGTGTGTACGGTCAGGCGAGCGAAGCAGCCACGGTTCGAACTGTTGTACATGTATGACAAGATTGAGTATGATACGGATTATCCATTTCAGCAGAAAGAATCGAGAGACTGAGCTACAGAAATTATTCTAAATTCAAACCATTTGTCCACACTAATGATGCTGCTAATTCTTAATGTTGACAAGTGAAGTCCGAAGTCATTTTTCAAAAAGTCTCAAAAGTAGCAAGTCAAGTCACAAGTCATTTCCTTTCAAGTCACAAGTTAAAAAAATGGTGACTCGAATCAGTTGCTCAAGTCAGTAATTCGAGCCAACAACTCTGCCTACAACTCTGACCAAGCACTAGCTACAAATCCTGCAACGCTTGTGATTACTCCTGCAACTTCTTCATACCTCCACTGTTTGGTTATGTGTATGTCAGTCTTGTCTTCCTGTTCCTGAAGTAGTTTCTGAAAGTGGTCTCTGAAATGTACCCTTTTAACCTTGACAACTTATGGCTCTCACAAAGCCGTGACCACAAAGCCATTTATGCAATATTAAAGCAGCATGTTAGCTGCTAAAACTTACCCTCTCTTTCTGAGAGTTCTTCACCAAATGTTGTCATGATTCTCCTAAACTCTGAAGTCAGTATAAAACCTCTTTTTTCCAAATCTGACTGTCTGAACGCATCCATGATTTCCTTCTCCGGGTTTGACTTTTTGGTCTGTTCCACCATCAGCAGCAGAAAATCATTATATTTTATTTTGCCATCTGGGAGAAATCAAAGAGGATTTTCTTTTGTTCAATAAATAATGACTGCGATCAGAGTCAATTCAACTTGTTGGGGCAATAGTTTCTACACTGTGCATTCATGCAACGCTATATATTACTTGTGTTGCTAGAACAAGCACTGTGAACAACATGTTTTTTCATGTTGTCATCACACCTTGTCCTCGCAGAAATTTTGTGATGTGCTAAAATCATGTCTCGAAAAGACCTTTTCTGCATGACACAACATGATGTGATTTTCAGACATACCATAATGGTTTGGGTGTGTTCTCTTGAGAAGGCACAAACATGTATGATATCATGTGAGGATTGGCTGGATCGATTGTTTGGATGGTAAGTTCCATGCCTTTAAAGTATAGTATGAGAGGGCAGAATTGAGTGAGCACCAGTACAGGAAATTGTCCCAACTGTCTGGTGGATTAGTACTGTATTTTGAAACATGTATGTGCTTCTCAGCATTTTTTTCTTTTTTTTGAGATGGTACATAAAAGCTCCACATTAGCAATATCCAAGAAAGTTCTACTGGAAAGTTTCTTGAAATCTGAATTTCTCTGCAGCCCAAAATGCTAACCTTCAAGCAACACTCAACAACACAGCCTTAGCACCCAGACATGATGCATAGATGTAAACACCTTGAATATCATAATTTTTTACAATCTATTATACGATATAAAATGCCAGAAGAATTAAGACTATGAAAATCTTACTAAAGATGATGGATTCACAATTTAGTCATGGCAACAATCCAGTCTGTTGCACAAATTCTGAAGTTAGAATTTCACTTCCGATGCCGGTGTAAAAGACAAAATTATACAGTAACAAATCATGAATAACGCTGTACAGAATGGCTGCCACAATCAGTTCTGCTAAATTTTCATGCTACTGTACAGCCAGTTCAATAAAAACATACATGTGACAATCAATCATTCTTCTGGATGCAATTTTGGCAACAGTATGATTATGACTGGAACTTATTTTTACCTTTTCCGTAAGTGTTCTGGTAACTTCTCAGTTCTTCGGTGGTAGGGCTTACACCCAGGGACCTCATGCAATCTGAGAGATTTGCTACTTGGATGTACCCCTTTCTCTGTTTGTCGTACAGCATAAAACATTCCTTATAAGCTGTGGATCAAAGTCAAAGATAGATACTATACACTGGAAGTATGATACTGTATCCTGATATGGTGATACTTTTCACAATTCATCAAGTGGTTAAAGAGTACTGTCCAACTATCTCTGGGTGTCAATGAACTATCTGAGCAATAGCAAAAGGACACAGTCAGACTTCATAATACTGTAATAGTTCGAAACATTGAATTTTGTAGTTACAGTAAGTTGGAAGATTTTAACATTCAGTATTTATTTCTAGGGTGTAAAATGCTTCCAGTGTGATGAAAGAGGGAAGACTGTCCGTACAGAATAGCTTAGAATAATTTATGGTCTTGTGATACTCCACATCTACAGTGTGCTTACACTAAGTAGTAACACATGTCTGTTGGATTATACCTAAGATAAATTGGTATTATTCTCTGCTTGATTTGACACTTAAACTAATACAGCCACTCTTGTTTCTTGTCAGTTCAGCTTCAAAAGTCCCCCTCCTGGAATGTACTGTACTGTACGCTGTGCCTGTAGCACAAACAACAATTTACAACTTTTTATCAAGAAAGCTGCAGTAGTTATAAACAGCTGTCTATTGTAATTCATAGTTGCATTGTGGTTTCATGATTCCATTACAGTACAAGCATTTTTTTTTCTGAATCTGACATGTGTCAAAGGCTACCTATGCTTTATATGAAATATGAAATCTGCACAAGCTTCCTTTCTTGAGATCATGTCTACAAGGTTTTCACAATTTGACCCTCTGTAGTTTGCTCTGGGGACAAAGCAATACACCATCTGTGATAAACCACAATAGTGCATACACCTGTAAGCAAATGGCAACATCAAGTATAAGGTCTAACATTACATTAGATAAACTGGTCTGACGAATGATCAATTTGCAGCTAAAGATGGAAATAAATTTTACAATATGGGATGTTACCTACTGTGGCCTGGACCTGAACAGCTCCGTGCATGTGCAGTCATGTTCATGCATTTCAAAGCCAAGGAAATAAAAGGCATACAGTAGATCTACTTCCACTGCTTGCATGCTCCAAAAGCTGCTACAAATTTCCCAGATATTTCATTATTTGTTTGAAAATGAATAATGCATAAAATCAATCTTATTTCAAAATCATATACAGTAGTCTACTTGATTAGAAAAAAAAAAAGGATTTCAATAACATTGTACTGACTGTAGCTTCAAGCTGTGGTAGTGCTCCATCATCATGTAATGTTTGTAAGATCCCCCTAGCCAACAATCCTATTATTGTTCATTATATGTGTTAGGTCACAATATCTGACCATAACCACAAAACAGATTTCTGGATGAGATAAACATGAATGGGCCTCTTAATTTCAGACTATAGATGACTTGGCGACAAGTATGCCAGGTGCATACTTATACAGTACATGGGGCAGTGTCAATTGTCAAACTATATATTCTTTATTGGGTTAGCTGTGCTACTGTACTGTGGAATAAAAATGCTACATTATTTTTGAGACAACAAACAAAACACCAAAACAAGTTTATGTGCAATAATGTACTTAAATTGCTGTAGATTTGATTTTCTTTGAGAAAATAAATTCTACTGTAGATTAACTACTGTGCTTTATTCATCTCACAAAGATGCTGCTTTACGTTTTAACAGTAAAATATTCCAGCATATTTAGCAACAACTTATAGCAATGAATTAAGGATTACATTCATGTTTACCCCAATGTCCCTCTTTGGTTGTCTCACATGGCATTACGGTGTATAGAAGGATGCCCATCGACTGTGCAGGTCACAATACATTATCACTGTGGTAACACATTTGTGCATCACATGAAGTCCTGCATTAGCGATGGTTTTTCAACCAAAATGTATCTGAAACCAGTGAATTTAATTTTCTTCTTCCATTTTGATTGATCTCACATAATGTTTCATTAGGCAAATACTAATTTTGAAGCACACCATCATTTTTGTCTGTTCTGCGCTACATTTATGGACACCGGGGGGATCGATTTTGGAGTTTTTCCAGGGTGGGAGAGAGTCAAGTGGTGTCACCCTTCCTTTGAAATATTTTTGCCTGTACACAGGGTTCTTGAGAGATATTGAATATTAGTTTGGTTAGGTTTTTTTTTGGGGGGAGGTCTGGATTACAGGGCATCTTATAGGGTTTTTGCCCTCCTTTGCCCTCAAAGGCTGTAACTCATCACCCTAGGCTATATTTTTACTTTCCGGAAGCAAAATGCTCAACTGGTTCTAAGTATGATTACTGTTTGATTGACAGCAAATTCGAAAGATGCAGAGTAGCTCATATAACACAGAGTACACAGGGATCCATTGTTTTGATTACACATGAGGAGGAATTTAAGACAAGTTGAGGGAGGGACTAGATGTTGGTGGTTGGGAGAACTCAAACTGTGTGGGGTGATGAGTTTTTGTCTTTAAACTTGTTCTGTTATGTTATTTGTAAGGCTAAGCCAAAACCAACGTTGCTGTTACCGTACTGTGTGCATATGTATTTATAATGGTATTGGTAGGCTACGCAAATTTAGGTAGAGCTGTAGAGGTTACACGAATGGTGCCTTACCTTCTAGTTTCTGTTGAGGAATGAGATGAGACTGAAAAGAGAAAGGAAAAAGTTTCGTTACCTTTCGTAATGTGTGTGCTGAAACCACATCGTATCTTGTAGAAAAGATCAATTTTATGAGGCAACTTACCATTTTCATCGGCCTACAGAGATAAACTCTAAAATTCGCTGAATGGGTGCGTCCGAATTATGAGTAATACATTTAGCTGACCCGAGGAACATGTAACTGGTCACATGTGTAGCAAACAAATATGCTAAATATAACTCAGTTAGAAGCTAGCGAACAAAAGCAACGAACAATAACAGTGAATGTTAAAGGGGAAATCAGGGTTTATTTTCACAATTGATTTCACTACAATTCGCCACCGGTATCGTACACAGAACTAACAAATACGATCCAGATCATCTCACGACACGTGGGTAATTTCGAGAGACGAGTCAAATTCGCAAAAAATCGGTGAAAAACTCCGAAAGTTTGTAACATCCATATTCATCTATCAAATATGAATATGTAATACTATCGCCTTTTCAAAGTATGAGGGAGTGTGGCGGAACAGTTTCATATGAAGCCTAGGCAACTATCATTATACTCTTGTTTACTTAGTATTGCGCAATGCACGAACAGCATGGGAACTGTAAACATTCGGTTATGTTTATTCATATAACGTCATCTCAGTCTTACGCTGTGATTGGTCATAGTATAGAGGAGGCTGTCTTGTCTTGTACATGAACGTTAATTTTTTGTACCCGACAAATATTAAGAGTTCTCATTCAACAGTAATTATCGCAATAATTACAGTTTCTTCTACCTTCAAACATCTCCCCAACGTCTCTATATTTCGGTGAACAATCAGTTTAGAAAGAAAAATTAACTGAAGGTGAAATTTTCTCAGACAAACCCTGATTTCAAGTAAACCGAGAAGTGACACTACGAAAGTATGTAATTGCCATTGTCGTAGTTAATCATGGAAAACTCAGAAATAATTAGGCCCTACTATGATGACATTAACGCGTGCGAGCACTGTGCTGAAGGAAGTAAAAAAAAATTGGCTGAATAAATTACGGTGTCGGCTTTGGTTAGGGAGCATCATTGAGTGTATTGGCTTCAAATGTGAAGACAATTAAATTTGCGTCTTAAAATGAATAAGTCAAGTTTCCTAAAAGTAATAGGGCCTAAGTTATTTATGGGTCCAACTCCTAGGTTGAAACTGAAACTGGAGGCAATCAATGTGTGACATTTAACTAACAAATCTCACGTTCAAGGCTCATCACGTTACAAGGCTCATCACGTACCAGGCTCTGTTCCCTATACCCAAGTGTGCAGAAACTGTTAGCTTCAAATGTGAAGACAATTGCGTCTCAGCGTAAACCAGGAATAGGCCTATAATATACATATACATTTTTTTTTAATTATTGTAGGTTGATTGATCTCTATAATAACTATGGTAGAATTTTATCAGAAAATAAAAACTATGAATGGCTCAAAGTACCTTCAAGAACTTATTTTTGAGGTATCATCCTTAATAGTAGTGAGCACCATTGTGTATATTGGCTTCAAATATGAATATAACTTTGCGTCTTCAAATAAGTAAACGAAGTTCCATGTTTTGTAGACTTGATATTCTTGGATAAATTTTCAAACTACTCTGATTAAATGTCATAAGTCATTAAGACATTTAACTAACAAATCTCACATACCAAGCTCTGTACTATACCCAAGTGTGCAGAAACTGTTCGCTTCAAATTTGAAGACAATTGTGCGTCTCAGCGTAAACCAGGAATAGGCCTATAATATACATACATTTTTTAAAAATTATTTTAGGTTAATCTCCATAGTAAGTATCGTAAAATTTAATCAGAAAATAAAGACTTTGAATGGCTCAAAGTATCTTTACGAACTTATTTTTGAGGTGTAACACGTCCTTAATAGTAAGCACCATTGTGTATATTGGCTTCAAATATGAAGACAATTAACTGCGCGTCTTAAAATAAATAACCCAAATTCCATATTTTGTAGACTTGATATCCCTAGCCAATGGCTAGCCTAAACTACGGAGTTCCTTAATTTAGAACGGGACCCAACCTAATCGGCGATTGAATGATACAATCACGAATAATTATTAAAAAAGAATATAACATTTACACATGAAATTTCGGACGAGGTCCATCAAAGTGTGGTGCCGTGCCCATCGGAGCCACGACTGCTGCACTACGGCACGATTACGTACTTACCATATGGGATGGAGTGAATTTTATCGTTTTTTACTCGATTTCCATGAGCTGGGGGCCTATATCAATTATACATGGCTACAAATTTGGGGGCTTAAATGAGCTCGACCAGGCCCAACCTATACGGCGAATTATAATTTTAAAAAAATATTACATTTTCACATGATATTTCGGACGAGTCCCACGAAAATGGTGCCGTGCACAGCGGGACCACGGCCGCAGCAGTATATACGTCACCGGTTATTACGTAATAAACATCTGACAAGGAATGATTTTCATAGTTTATGGCTCGATTTCCATCAACTGGAAAGGACTACAAGATCGGGGGTTTAAGTAAGATCGGTGATGTCGGCGATGGAATGAAAAATCATAAATAATTATTTAAAAAAATAAAACGTTTACATATGACACTTAGGACAAGGCTCAAAAATATGACTGCAATTTTGGGGGTTAGACCGGAGTCAAACCTAATCGGCGATTTATAATTGAAAATATTGTACATTTCATATGCAAGACAAGTGACATTTCGGACGAGGCCCACGCAACTGATTTCGTGCACAGAGGAACCATGGTCGTTGCATTACGTCAGTGGCTCCCCGGTGCACGACACCATCTTGTCCGAAATGTAATGTGCAAATACACATTTTTTTCACTACTATTCGTATTTTTTTCATTCCATTTGATTGTTTCCAGGTCGAATTCAAACCCTCAATTCTGTAGCTATTTGTAATTGATAACTAGGCCCCCAGTTAATGGAAATACATCCATGTCAAATGGCGATTACGTAATCAAGTGTGACGTATTGCAGCGTCCGTAGCTCCCTGGATAATTTTCATCCAAGGTTACCACCTGTTAGGTGATAGTGGGTGGTTCCCTATACAACCATCACCCCATTATATTTTTTTGCAACGTTCATTTTCTAGGCAAAGTTGGTTGAAAATCAGTTATATCGCCTTATGTTCTGAATTGGACAATGAAAATCTTTTTTCTTCACGATTTCATTCAAGTTTGGGTGATAATGGGTGGTGCTCACTACAACCAGAACCCCCATTCTATTGCGCTACAATGCTGATTTGTTAGGCAAAACTGCTTTTGAAATTCCTGCATGTGCAAAATCTCAATATATGACATCTGCAAGTTTTCCACGATAAACTACTAGAAAGGCAATTACGCACTTCTGTGATGATGATTTTTAAGTTTACTGGAAATTGTCTGCTACTATTGTGCGCTAGCTTCTATCGAGTCCATTTCCAACTCGCTGGCTTCTGCACATTAACACAGGCATTACTGATGTGAAACAAGTGGGGACTTTGGTAGCAGCAGTGCTGCTAGTGTACGTCACGAAGACTGACAGAGCTAGCGCATTTAACTTAGCTGAGCTTACCTGGACCTAGCTTGGTTGTTTGGCTGGTGCTTGCCTTGGAACTTGTTGTTGCCAGCACAAAGAAAAGTAAAATTTTGGACTGTGTGCAACTTTAAAACCTAACTGCTCAACTTGCTTCCTCGAGTGGAGTGCACGTCTGAACTCTGTTGGTTGCTAGCCTGTACTGGCCTATTGCCAGGATTTGTAGGCTTAGGGCCTAATTAAATGTAGGAGACACCTAGCAGGAAAACATAAACAAAAAGTATAGGCCTTAATACGAACTAACCTGTCATTTACAGTCTAGTCCCACTGCAACGTAAAGTTAGCCGAATAACCCATGCTACCAGTATTTCTGTGCTACCTGCAGTAGCATATTCTGTTGTTGACGTTGTTACTACCGATTATACCGTAAGTGGATACCAAAATCATACCAGTACCATGGCCTCTGTGGAGGAAAAATTCAATGCAGCAGTGCAAGCTATAAGGAATCTTCCTAAAGATGGTAAGCAGAGCTTTTGTCTCATTTCATGTGTATAGCCAAGGCTATTTTTTGCAATGTGTTGTGTCTTTTGACCTGGACGCTGGTTGAATAATGCAGTATCACTAAAGTATCAAACACTGTTCACCTGGACTCAGCTGATATAGCCTAACTAGGGACATTGGCTCAAGGGAGAAGGGCCACATTTAGTCCACCAGTTATTTAAGAAATCAGTGATGTAGCAGTTTAAAGACGGCCTCGAATTCTGAGTCAACTCACGTCTCACTTCTTACAGTACAGAGCCGCCCGAACACAAAAGTCGCGTCTCGACCAAATGAATAACAGGAGAAATTTGACAATAGAGTCGGTGTCTGGGACAATTGTCGAATTTCTCCATCTATGGAGCTGGACTAGTTTTGGCACAGTTACGGTATTCTAGAAGTCGTACCAGTGAGTCCATAGACACCACCTTTGTAATGTATTATCATCATGTGCTGAGGGGTGGTACTGGATAGAATTTGCTTTGTGTAGCTTTCAGTATTTGCAGAGATGCCAAGTATCATGCCTACGGTGTGTGTCACACACCTCAGAGTCAAAACTCATGCTCACATGCTCAGCTAGCACAATCACATGCTTTTACAGCCGTATTTGGAGAGAAAAGTTAAAAAGTACCAGATTTTGCAGGAAATATCTGATGTGAAATCCAAGCTTATGCCACAACACGGCATCATGCATTGCATGCTTACACTAACCTGAACGTATGTCACTCTGTATTGTGGTTGCTATGCAGGCAGTACACACATAGAGTCAATGAATTCAAGCATGTACACTAGTGCCGTACAATACTGTATGTTTCTTACATTGCTAGTCCCAATGGTACGTGTGCAACATCCACTAAACCCTGGTGGATACACTGATCTCTACATTAACTGGATCGGCAGAACAGATCCTCTCTATGATGCCATCAAAACGTACTCTTTTGGGTGAACAAACATGACTGAAAACACATTTTGCTGGCTACAGTTCGCTACAATGGAGACAGCCAATCTAGTTATTGACACTCTTATTAACATGATTTAAATGCAGTCTACACATGCCGGGAATAATTGTCAGCTGAAGGAAAAAACCATGAAAGCTATAAGTGTAAAGTTGGTTTTGTTGCTTTGCATGAATACAAGCAATCTTTCCCAAACTTACAGTACGGTTATCAACTTTAGCAAACAGGGTACCAAATGAGGCCCAGATTGCACCATAGAGCTTCTGAAAGCTCAAAACTTCCAGGGCCCTAAGGTGGGCTCTCGCCAATGGACTTTGCATTCAGTGCGCTCCTCATGGGTCACTCTCCTTGGGTCCCTCAATTCCTGGACACCTGCTACAGTAAACCCAGTATCATCTGAAATGTGTCTACTTCAGAAAATACTGCACTGTATGCTACTCTGTCATCAGAAATACCACTCTCTTAAAGTTTGTGTCAAAATCATGACTGTGGACAGTGGACATTTTCAGACAATGACTTGAGTAAAATTCTAAGTACTATCATCCAGGTGAATGTTTTGAATTTTCCTAATTAGACACTGTTGGTGAAATCCTTAAGTGCATTACTTTGGAGCCCACCGCTCTATATCGATGCAAAGTAAATGGGTTTGAAGATAAAAGACTGTACATATGCAGAACATGTACACAATACATTGCCTTGTAATTTTTTCCAATGATATTTTATTAGGTATAGATAACCATTTTTTTGAAAGGATCATATTCAACAAAATTTGTAATAATTGACAGTAATTTAAATTAGAAAGAACATATGTGCAGTATGTTAAGAGATCAAAATCCAAATGGCTTAAAGTATTATAATACTGTAGATCAAATACAGGTTACAGTACTGTAGAAGTGGAATTTCTGAAACTATTGTATGTACAGTTGTTGACCCGTATTTCCCTACATGAATTGTTGTGGGGATGTGTGGGTTACAGTACATTAAATCTAATATCTAACCAATCTTTATTTTGTAAAAGACCATTGAGAACAGTTTATAAGACCAGCTGTAATGAGCATACAGTAATAATATATTATTTATATCAATGCCTTACGTATTATTTTATTTGATAGATTAAGACTGCCAAAATAATGTTCAGAGACCAACAGATCTGCAAAATTTGTTAATATTTAAAGGACATGATCATCATTTTACTAGACAAAATGAAAATATTCACCATGTGTTTGCTCATAGTACTGTACTGTACTGTACTTTAAAAATAATGTGTACAGTACTGTATTTAATTCTATTTATGGAGTGAAACGGTGGAACTCACTGAATGATAAACAGAAACAACATAATGCAGTAATCATGAAATGATTAAAAAAAAAAGTTCAGGAAGCACCGTGTGTTTGTAGAGACATGTACAGTATGCCAGGTTAATGTCAAGTAACTGTATTTCATTTATTCTTTTTTTGTACTCATGTTCTACACAGTTAGTGTACAGAGAGCATTGGTTTCTTGTCCAGCTACAGTATATTTATTTACACCTTGATATTTACAAGAACATTACTTTTCTGTTGCTTTGCTTATAATATGTTTGTAGTTTGATACAGATTTACTGTAAGTTTTGGGGAGAGTTAAATAATAAGCCTACAACTTCTCTCTGTCTCTGAAATTGTGAATTATTCAAAATCGTAATAACTTTTTATATTCAAAAATGGAATGTGACTGATTACATTATTTTGTCAACTCTTTGTACTTATTGCATGATGTATAAATAAATGAAATGAACAAAGAATTGATATTGATAAAAACCATTTAATTGTGCAGGACATTTTTTTCTTACATTCTCATTGAACATCAAAGAGGGACAACATGCTTCAATTGTGAATGAATATTAACCACTGCAAACATCTTTGCACGTCAACGGATACAGATATATATATAAGACCTATTATGAACAAAACATGCATTCTCACAGCACTGTAAAAAAATTGTTTTGTTGTGGAAACTAACTTTTTTATCAAACTTAAGTACAGTAGAAGATGACAATTTGTAAAAGCATGTACGTGTTTTCGTACACAAATGATTGTAGCATATTACAGATCATTGTATTAATTCTCTGTAACTTGTGAGCCAATCTCAGTTTAATCATAGAGAGCAGTTCTTCATTCTCAATGGTTTCATTTCTTTCACCTCCAGGCCCTTTCCAACCGTCCTATGACATGATGAAAAAGTTTTACGGTTTGTTTAAACAAGCCACTGAGGGACCTTGCACTGAGGCTCGACCAGCGTTTTGGAATGCCATCAAGAAAGCGAAATGGTGAGACTCAAGTGTGTTCTCTTTTCAGACTGTTGAACATTTTGACATATGTATTTTGATTGAGCTGGTTGTGCATATTATAGATATATATTGAACATAGTAGGTAAGAAATATTTGGAACTTCTTTTTTCACAATTCATTTGCAGAGAGATTTCATTAAATTGTTGTCATTTTACTCCCCTGACAGTTAAATTTTCAATAACAACACATGACTTTGCAGAACTTTTATTTTAAAAATTATGATGCCCTGCTCAAATCTCATTTCAGGGAAGCTTGGTCATGCTTAGGTGACATGTCAAAAGTCAAAGCCCAAGAAGAATATGTCAATGAAATGCTGAAGGTAAGGCAACACTGTATTCTATTCTTTGTTTTTTTTTTAAGATTTTGTAAAGTGCTGAAGGCACTTGGTATAAGTTGGGAAAAGCAGAAGAAATGATATGATTTTCCTTTATGTTAGGAGTTTGTTTGAAATGTGTTACTGGGACATGCCAGCAGAAGTGGAATTTCGCGAACATTTATTACAGTTGTTACGCCGCTTAGACCTCTGGGAACAGCAAACTAGAGTACTGTACATACTGCACTGTACAAGTGCAGATTTTGTAAGTTAAGTAGTTCTGAGTTTATAACAGAAGACTTGGCATCACAAGGTTGTGAAGTAAATCAATCCAGTGACTACCAACCTGTTTAGATGGGTCTATGTAAACAGTCTCTCTCTGTACCTGTAGCTACCATAATTATTAGGTTTATGATAAGCTGCAAACTTTACTATCTTATCTCATTGACTTTGATCAGAGTAATCTGGTAGGTACTTTGTATACAACTACATAGATTAATTGCTATACATATCAACACAGGTCAGTATTCCTGTATGTGCAATGGCATAGGCCTGCAGTGCAATAAAAACAGAGTGCCTAATTACGCCCAGCTAATCATCATTCCCCTTTGTGTTTGATTTAATTCTGAGATAATTAGTGAGACTGTTATGATTTTTCTCTTCTTGATGATAAATAATCAGCTAACTCGGCAACTGCATGTTCACGCTATGGTTGTCTGACTCTGGCAGATTGTGCTTCTTTCCAAAATGTTGTTTTCTTTTCAGTGTCTTCTCTTTTGTATGTGTGCATTTAGAGAGTTCTGTATGATGAAGTAAAATATTTTTGGCTGAACTTGCTAAACTTGTTCATCGTGCAATGCTGCAGTCCATAAGTGCCATCCTTCATGGTGTCTTTGCATGTATTGGTACCTTTGAATCAAGCATAATTTACCTTTCCTTTGAGACACTATTAACAGTTGAATAATTAATGTACAGTATAGTGTATGACCTATGCAATTTTCTCAGAGATGTTTTGCACATGTGCACAAGTAAATACTGAATGTACAGTTCTTGTCTGTTTGTTAGATATTTTAGTGTGAATTATAAACCTGTTGCATCCGTGGAAAGGGAAAAAGACTGGAGAATATATAAAATTGTTAAACTTATATTAAACTTTAAAAACCCTTTAGGCTTACGTTGTAGTTTGTAACGTATTGTTTTGAACAAGTGGATTTGTCTTACCATGTTATAACACTTTTCTAAGTCACAGCTTATTAAGTTTTTAGATCCTATTGGAAAAACAGCTCACCTTTTTTACAACTGAAGATGTTCAGCCGTTGTCCCATTGTAATAGTTAATGTAACTTTATAAATGACAACCAAATGTTGTAATTACTGTCACTTTCCGTTTAGTCCACCAAATCAGTCAGTGATTTTTGTTTTAGATTTTACTTAGAATATTAGAAACATTGAAATGAAATTTGGCAACTTATCGAACAGCAGAATACAATTGAGTTCATGATAGCACCTATATTTAATAATTGCATCGTCAGACCGACAGTTAATTTTGGAAAGGACAGCAATATTTTGCATGTCAGGTGTCCCTTGAACAATTGGATGATATAGCACTGCTTAACTTTAAAACCGCTTACTGCATCTCTCTGTCTCCCTCATGACCTCCTGTCCCCACCACCTCCACCAACACCTCTGAATCCACTGCACAGAGAATGTGTGCAAATTATAAAATCTGTACTGTACATACAGTAGGCCTCCACCAGAATATGTGCATGCAATGATGTACAGTACAGTACCATGATTGCCTGGTGACAGGTATACAGTAGTTTGCTACTGTACTTTGTTTGTGTAATGATTTGCCTGATTCGTCAACACAAGGATTTGGTTGCTATTGCCACCACCATTCGAGTTTTGTGTTTGAGTCACTGTGAAGTGTTAAAATCAGCCAATGGTAATTTGTCTGGTTGCTTCTGTAGATAATGGTTGTGAACTTCAAGGCTAAAGATGTCAACCATATGGTGCAAGTGAGTGGGTCCAGTGTTTTCTTCACCTCTCTGAGAATTTCACCTCACATCTTTCATCATGATTGCTTTTTCTAGCATACTGTAATTGTTTTGCAAGTTACATTTACATTCAATACTCATTCTATCCTTTTGCCTCCTCATCTATACCCAAGAGCATGATTCGCATTTTGCAACAACAACGAGTTCATTATACAGCACTGCAAATATCCTACTTTTGATAATCTCTTTTGGCTATTTCAATTTCCTGTCATGTTTACCGGGGTAGGGGTAGAAGCAACTGCATTACACAAGACCATACAAGCAGAATGTATATTTGTATTTTGATTAAAATTACTGCTTTTTAATAGTTTAAGTTTGATGAAAAAAAAATAAAACTAATAACTCGCTGTCATGTAATGGCATGCCAAAAGCGAGCCATGTACACTTCAGTATGTACATCGCTCAAGGTGGTTTACAGTAGACACAACACAATATCTCATTTACATTGCAATACAAGTGTTCTCATCTGTCAGTATTCTACAGACCTGTTTCTTGTTCTTTCACCCATTTTGTGTGCCATTGATATTACAGATCATAACCATTTGCTTCTTTTTACACACAAAATCAAGATTTTGAGTGTTTCTATAACTTTTGAATGCCATGGTACTGTAGGCATTGAAGTAGGGTTGGGCGGTATCCCTGTATCCAAGTCAGTACCGGTATTCGCAGCACCGGTATTAGCAGCACTGCCGGAAGCAAAATCTGAATACGCGAGTACCGGTACTTTTGAATACTTGGCAGTACCGGGGAAAATTCTTGGTGGCGGTGGTACCGGTACCGCCTCTAACAAATAAACAAAAATTTGTTTTTTCGAATGAAGCGTTAATACTTAATTATCAACGTCAAAATGGACCAAAACCAAATTCCAAATCCATTTTAAAACTGTTCATTTCAATATCTCACTAAAACAAACCTCAGTGCTTCTGAAAGTAAATGTATTCATCGCCGTAATCGTGACTGAAGTGAATTTTACTCTGCCATTGTTTTCTTTTTTCATCTTACAAGTCTTTCATGGGTTAAATGTACCACTGTAAAAACAGCAAAGATTTAGGCCAAGTGTTCTTTCCTTATAAAAACAATAAATATCTATAAGCCTTGTACCATTCCAATGTACGTATTTTGAGTGCGATAAAAAAGAAAAGAGGGACACTTGAGATACAATTACAGAAAAAGACAGGTTTGTAGTCAGTGGTTTATGAAATGTATTCAGCAATGATGTAATGTCACTCTGGATGATGCCGAATGCTGCTACGGAGGGATCTGTGTTTCGCGGTTGTGAGGAAGGAGCAGAATCAATGTTCGTTTTGTACTGCTGGCAGACTCAAAATCGATGTAGGTTGCTGTCATTTTGTGTCTATTAGAGACCGCTTTACATTTTCTTGACGTACATGACAAGCAGACTAGAACGGAGCGAGATGTGGAACCACACCATGGGTGTGGGTATGAAAATGTTTCTTCCCCAAGCTGTGCGGCAACTTGGGTAATCTTAAAGAAGGTCCATGACATTACATGCCATTCCTGTATTAACAGCGCACTTCACAGCTACCACTAACATACGGTAACACCACTAACAAGATTGATTTTTCTTATTCTGCCAAAGTCATTGATTAAATCAATAATTCAAATACCAATTTATTATTGATAGTATGGAAAAGTATTTCTGGCAATTTTGCTCGGTCTTGGCTTTTTGTTTGTTTGGCAATTACCACTTGTGTGCAAGTTTTGGACTTGAAGGTATTTACAAGTGAGGATTTTGCATTTTCGACAGAAAGTTTATGATAATAAACTGAAGCAAAGTGTTTGTATGTTTTGTTATGTACACAATCCACTGTGACAAACTGTAAGGATTAAAACAAAGTCTGTAGTATGAAATGTACAGCATGTCACCATATACAGTATTCATGACATTACACTTTACTTGGTTAAAGTACAAAATGGCAGCTGTCATGGTAACCATGGTAACCATAAACCTTGTGGAAAACCGTATCCCAAAAGTGTACTAATTTGATGGTTCTTGCTTCAAGGCATAATGTGCTTCCACAGGCCTCCAGAATGTCATCACAGAGTCATTGATAAGTATGTCAGTGCATTGCTACAGCACAGTATGCATCATTAAAAGTGATGAGCAGAACCTGAAACAATTCTCATTAAATTCTTGCTCTTAAGGGTGTAATTGGCAAGCTGTTTTGCATATTAAATGTGGCATACACGCATAATGTACTTTCCAGTGTGTTGCCTCCTTTACATATGACTGCATGAACGTGTCAAACTGCAGCAAATGTAGAAATTAACATCTTTATCATCAGCCCCCATGTTGGTGCTTGTTGTGCCTAGTTAATGTAGTTTGTGTAGTTCTGCATATGCTTTCATACTTTCATGATAAATTTGCCTCAAGTTTTGCTGCTCTTATTTGTGATATCCCCATTTCTTTGTTTTCTGTATCTTCCTAAGGACCAGACCAGGAAAGTTTTTACATTTTGTTCATCTACTCTCCAGTGATGAAAAATACCAGACTTTCTTTTGTAGGTTGTGTTACATGCTTCTAGAAAAGAAATTGAAAAGTAAAACCCTGAGTGAAAACCTGTTGGATTTTGTTAATATCTTTTACCGTTTTTGAGATATGACTTTTTAAAGTTTGAGAAAAATGCATAACAGATGACGTTGAGTGTGGCACAGTGTCTGCATTTCTTTTGCCAAGCCTGCATATGTCATCTCTTAATTACTGAGTTTCACATTGGTAAGTGATATTGATATTTTTTAAGAAGAAAATACATGCGTCCAAAGTAAAACTCTCCAGACATATGAAATGCTCAAATGTTCTTGAAATAAAGGTGACATAAACAAAGGATTAACATGAGACATATCATAGGAGTCCATCTCTTGATGTCACAAATTTGCACACTGTGGGAATGATACAGCTGTGAAACACTGTTTTCCTGTAAATTGGTCAAACTGTTTAGGATTGTGATAGAATTTGTGACTTTTTTTAATATTTTCAATGATGAATGCACCCATTACTCCAAAATGTCATTTTCATGTCCCACGATCTTTGATTACCCAAATCATATAAAGCAATTACTAGGAAATGGCAGATTCAACCTACAGCATCAAAATACATTCTGTTTGTCTCATTGGTTTAGATTATCGAAGCTATGCCCCAAACTGAGGAAGTGAGAAATTTTCTCCAAATTATGGGTCCATTCTTTGAAGTGGTAACTGTCAAGGATCCAGAGGAGAAAACACCCGATAGAGGGATACCAAATGGAAACGTGGTCCACGTAGTCAACGGTGATCACCACGATGGATCAAATCTGAACGGTGTCGACGGTGAATTGATTCAAGATGGTGAGGATTGGAGGATCAAATCGCAGTAGGGGCATTTTGTGATATGTAAAAACATACTAGAGTCCATGTTTGAGAGGCATGTAACACTGTGAATGTTGACTTGAGGTTGTCCTCGTCTCTCAGATTTGGTCGACCTGCCATCCGTTTATAAGTGGCATTCTGCAACCAATGATTAAGAGTCAATAATGTGAAAACTAAGACAGTGTGCTCTGTGAAAACAAGCAAGGGGTAAAATGTCAAGTGTGAATTACAGAATAGTTATCTCTGAAATAACCTAAAACTGATGAATTATTTGATCAATCATTGTACTGTCAATGATGTCATGGACATTTCCTATTTTTTCATATTTCCATTTCCTCATTTTCAAGAGGCAGTACTTTTGTTCATGTTTCTTGATTCACATTGAGTGGTTTGCTCTACAATTGAGCTCATTGCATTGAGTGGATCATGTAGACGGGGACAAGACTCCTTTGTAAATTTTGGTTGTGGTATGGCTATATACTGTAAGAAGGGTGATTATATTTTGGCAATTTTGTATTTCCTTGGTTTGCAAATAAAAGACTTGAGTAAGTCAAACTCAAAGGTTAACTGTACAGTACATGCAAGGGTGAATGTTGTTGCCTCCGTGTATCACATACCTCTATATATGGTCACGGTCAGTCCGCAGAGACTCTGGACGCTTTGAATACAGTATATATATATACACACCTCTACAATACCATGATATGGAGCCGTAGCCTACAGTCGCAATGTTAATAGAGGCACTGCTGGAACGTTCCATAGTAGTCTGGCAAAGGAGCACTCGTGGACAGTGGGGGGTTGCAATTTTCTTAACCACATTTTTAGCTCACACCAAGTGTGTGAGGTATTAGAATGAGGCTGATGTCGTCAACTTTTTTCAAAAGCCTTCTCTTTCTTCATTTTTTGAGATATCTGTCTGAAATTTGTTCGGTGTGTTTTTTGGGACAGACGTATTTTTTTCCACCTAATTACATTTCGACTTGCTTAATTCATAGGGGAGTTGCAATGTAATTTTTGGAGGAAAATCAGGTTTTTGGTTGCTCTTTTGCACACGGCACTCTAACTGAACAGGTTTAGCTGGAGAGCTATTCTGTGGTCACTCTAGCAAACAATAATCAAATGTTACGGTTGGTCTGGCCAGCCTGTCTGCCCTGTGGGTCATCGAGTCCAACTGAACTATCACCTATCACAAATTAGTTAGTAAAATATGTGGCTGAGTAATTATTGTAAACTCTAAAGATAGGTTGGTAAACAGAGTTGATTTGTTGTATCATCAACACTGCAGTGTTTTTTTTTACAAACTATGTACATTCTAATTTTACAACCATTGCAAAAATCTAGTCCAGCACACATTTCAATTCAGATCCAGCCAAAGCCAGCTCTGACAGGATCTGAACATTATCTATTGCATCCTTACATATCACACACCGGAAAGGAGTTTTAACCCTCTCTACAGACCATAGCTGGTACACCTAATGTCATTTTTCAACATCACATGTCGAAATTAATATACCACACTGGCATATGACAATGTCATAAGCTTGATTGTGTGTCAACTAGATACTTTTTGTATGTAACATTTTGTCACCTTCCAAGTACTGTACTTTCATTTTGCAATGCTGCAAACAAAGATTACCTCTACTTAGTTCAGTGACTGCCCTAAGTTTTGACACCCCTATGTTCCGACACACTTATATTTCGACATGTACACTTAAATTCCAACAGCAGCAGCTGATCAATGCGTCGTTACTATGCCGAGCATCAAAGCTGAGACCCAAAATGGTGCCTGATGTAATGAATGAGTTGTAACATATGAGTGTCAGAACATGGGGTGTGGGAACAAAAGTGTGTCAGAACATAGGGCCGTAACCCTCAGTTCAATTGTGTGAGCTACAGCTGCATTGCTGCATTAGTCTAGATGTTTGTTAGCTTCCAGTCTTCAATAGATCTTTGTCAGTATACTTTGCATGTCATTACTACAATTTAAATGGGGTCTTTATTTGTTGATGCTGTACTGCATATACAAAGTGTTATTAAAATGGAGCCTTTTGTTCTATCTTCCTGTTTTATTACAGTTTTTGAAATCTGTGAAAGGGTTATGTCATATTCTGTGTTGTCCTCATTGAATTATGGTGTACAGGGTACTTACACAATTCACTATAAATAATTGAAGTTGAAGTTCATGTTAAACTTCCGTTTCTTCCAAACAGATAATACAGTGCCCACAGTAAAAGCCTAAAATACAAATACATTGAAAAGTTTACAAATATAAAAAGAAAATGATTTCAGACATCAAAATTCAAATACATGAAAGTGGCTAGGTGATGAGAGAAATTACACAGTAATCACAAACAGCTGTTTCAATGTTTGTTACAGACAAAGTGAACTCTGATGCAGCCTCCTTGCTTGCCATGGCCCACCGAGACTCCCTCGCAATCAACCAGCTCGCAAATGGTCACGTCAAGAAACAGGACCTGGAGATTCCAGACAGTAGTGAAGAATCCCGCACCGCCGATAGCACAACAGGTGATGTACATAACTTGCATTGGGTATAAATGGGTTTCAGCACTCTGTGCAACAGAATGTCACTAAGAGGCTGTAGTCATTGTAGAGTTAGAGTGCAGAAGGCACTCTACAATGACAATGTAGAGACAGGTAAGTGTGTAGGTGGTGTCATGCTCGGACAACTCTCGGTTTATGACCGTAGATATGTGATCTTCATCATGGTCAAACATGTGGTAGGATGTCGTGTGTCTATTTGTACATTCTAGAGGAGTTTAGTGGAATAAGACTAATTTAGTCAACTCCAGTGTAACAGCTGCATTACATTTTGACAAGGACAACTCTGTAGCTTTATCGATAGGGATGTGCATTACTCAGTCGGTTTGGTAGTTTATTTGGTAGTTTATGTCACTAGTTGTCTCACTCAGTGCAGTTGCATTTATCAGTGTTCAGTGGAGTGTTTGGTGAAGTTTAAAAATAAAAAATAAAACTAGTGCCTTATTGAAATATCTGATCAACCGACCTAAAATTTAGTGTTGTGTCTGCCCAGGCTTACTTCAAGTTGCTAATTCCTTGACAGAAAAAAAATAAGATATTAGGACACATGATCATAACTGACCTCACAGTGTCTGCCAGCCTGTATGGTCTAGACCTTTGAAACATTGTACCTTCTGTCCTTGACATTAATTCTGGCTATTACAGTATACATGGTGTTAGCACTGCATTTTATGTTAGTTGGAAAAACAACTACTTTGTATATCTTTACTTATGCCATGCTGTATGAAAGGCCATCGATGTAATCATTTATAGTACAATTTGTCTCACCCGGCCAAATGTAGCTGGATCTGTGTTCAATGAAGTGTGTGTGACAGAGACAACTTTAGTATACCTGTAGGAGTGCTTTATGTAAACACCAGATCAATGAAGCCTGAAGTCTATTACACCATAACTGCACACACACTCACCACAGTCTCTAATATTAGGTGACAGAACACATCAGGGCCTTATTTTTCAAACTAAAATTACACATTGTTCAGGGGAACTCACCCAATAGTTTTTCTGGTATTTGAATTCCAGTCACTTCTTCAAATGTGCCCCCCACTAAGGTCTAAACTCATTTTGGTCTAACAGTTTGCATGGTTGTTGATATGTGCCGTGTATGAACTTGAGTTCTTATACTGGTCAAAGACGTTTTACAGTTTATTGTGTCTACAAAGTCCCTCTACAAAGAAGGATGTTTCTCTTCTGTCTTTCGTAAAATTATTTTACTTCACAAAATAAAGCTGACGTATTTGCTTTTATCGCAGATGTTAAGGTAAGATATTCCTAAATGATTACATTTTGAAAGGATTTGCCATTGAAAATGAATTTAATTTAGAAAAAAAGCAATTTTTCTCTCTATATTGGTGAAAACCATATGAAAATAACATGTGTTGGTAGTTTTGGATTTTAAAGAGACTGCTATTTCACAGTGGTACTTTGCATTATGGGAAATATTTGAATTTACACAGAATTGAGTACACAAATGTCATTTGTATTTTTGTAATCTGGACTGTCTTAGAGACCTTACAATGTTTTGAAAGATGTGCCCTTAATTTCCACATTTAAACATCATTCTACAATAGAAAGCCCAATCTAAACTTTGCAATGGCGTCAACTTTTTAAAGTTAAATTAGCGATTTAATTTCCAAGAACTGTAAATAATCAATTCAGTAATTACTCGGGCAAGGCTAGTGTTACATGACGTTTGGTAATCTTGAGGCACCTGGAAATCTCTCATGGCCTGAGCAGTCTAGCGTCAAACAGCGTTGTTTTGAGTTACGAACTAGCTGTTGGTGTGGGGTTTAAAGTGCCTGTGGTGAAAAATATTTGCTCTTTCATAAATTTAAGAACCTCTCAAATAACCACTGGAGTATTCCTTTAATGATGGTCAAGTTATGGTGCCAGCAGGTCCCTTCTAACATCACTTCATGATCCATATTCATTTTACCTGAAACGCTTAAATGTTTGGGCAGAAGAAGTATACTTCAAGCATGAAAATATAATTTTTCTACCTGGAAAACGTATTTTAATGACCCCTTTTACGCGATATTTTACTTTGTGCTCGGATTGCAGGTTTGTCAGATTCGAGCCATCCCATCTATGTCAACGAGGAGGACCAAACAAACCATTCACATGACAGGGATTCCTCCAGCAGCTCGGGGGAAGATGAGTTTTGTGATTCCATCGACCAACCAGATGTCAGTATGGTAAAATATTTAATAGTTTATCACATATTTAATTAATAGTGATGCTGTTGATCAGTATTTTCTACAATCAATAATTTGTAGTTACGGTGAAAGATTACACATGTTTCAAGTTAATGGAAATGTGCCAGTGTTTGAACCATTTTGGAACTGGGTCTAAAATTCAGACCCGGGTGCTCTCAGTTCATAGTCAGTCGGGTACCCTGGCGTTCGAAAACATACTTCCCTCAACTTGGTGGGAGTTTGTTGTGAAATCATATTGTGACATAATGCTTTGAAAATTAAAGGACCAAAATGTATTTTACATACAAGCATAAGCATGTAGCGTTCTTACCCACCCATGATGAATTTTGTTGCACATGCAATATATGACTGGTGAAACTTGGATTTGGGGAGCAATTTTCAAAACTGGGCCTTGACATTGTCGGTTGGGTATTTGTTGCAAACACTAAAATGTACATCTGTAGGGTCATGTCAGCAGCTAGTTTCATCATGACTGTCTTTTCAATTACGAGACTGCTGCAGTCTTTCACCAACAATGTAATTTACTCTTACTGGAGTTACTTCATCGAAGAGAAGAGGTAAATCAAATTTAGCATTTCAACATTGGTAAATCTATGCTTGTCCATAGGAACGTAAAGTACGATTCGCTGCCTCTGAGCCTTTGCAGGTGGTGGGTGAGGATCAACCGCTTACCTCGACCCCAATGGTAGGGGATGTGATCACAACGGAAGCTGAGGTTCACAGCGTCCCACACAGTAGTCGACCAAATTACAGGACTAATCATTCAGGTAGGTGAAATTTTGCACCCCCTTTTTTCTTTGTTTTATGTTTTTGAATGACATGTTTAGTCTTTGTTTATTGTTATGTTTTTACGATTTTGGCACTCTTTATATTGAAATATGGCACATTTTTGTCACCTCTTTAGTTTGTTCAGTGATACAGTCTGCAGGGTCAGATATGACAGAATTGTTGCAGTGTGACCTTGTAAACTGTGTGTGCCTTAGAGTAGGGTTGGGCGGTATCCCAGCACCCAAGTCACTACTGGTATTGGCAGTACTGCTATTCGCAGTACCGGAGCAAAAACTTTCCACGAGTACTGGTTCTTTTGAATAATTCGCTGTACGGGGGGAAAATTCTTGGTGGCGGTGGTACTGGTACCGCTGCCAACGAATCAACAAAAATTTGTTTTTTTGATTGCAGCGTTAATACTAATATATCAACATCAAACTGGACCAAAAATAAATTCCAGATCCATTTTAAAACTTTTCATTTCATTATATCACAAAAATAAAACTTCAAGGCTTCTGAAAGAAAATGTATTCATCTCTGTAAACGATTGTGGTCAACCTGGTACGCAGTATACAGTGGTGGTTACTTCCTTATGGCTAGTAAAGCAGCTTTTTTCCATTATGTTGGTAAAATCATGTAAACCATTCAGGCTAGGCCTGCACATATTGCCTATTTGTTGGCACTAACTTACTGTAAACGAAGAGGAAAGCATCTGCATGTCACACTGAACAAAAGTTAACTGAAGAAGAACAACTCAGCTTTGTAGAATCAGAAACAGAAAAAGTTACGTTTAGGTATATTACTTTAGCCCCTTGAAACCATCTACATATTAAGTTTCTCATTCGGTTACTACAGCTGATTTGTGATGTTACAGGCTCTATCCCCCCTCGGCGCTGCTTTTGCCTTGTTTTTTTTTTTTTTTTTCCCTCTCTATTGTTGAATGTATTGGTTTGAAAACCTTTGCTCAAGTTCCTACTCAGCCACAAGCACCATCTTTATTTTGCTGGTTATAAGTGAGTTTGTATCAATTAATAGCGATGATTGGAGCAACAAAAAAAAAAAAAATTAAAAAATAGCTACAACAAGGATAAGCTGTTTTTTTCTGCAGCTGCCCTCCATCTTATTCAAGACATTTTTTTATGACCTTGAGATGGATCGTGACAATGAGTTGCTGTTTGGGATACATATGATGATATTTAATATCGTATGTAGGGTGTACATGCTCAAACATGCTACGTGGGCCTAACTTTATGGAAATCAGGTTGCTTGCAAACTTAAAAAAAAAAAAGGAAACAAAAAATTTGAAATGTTTGAAAATTGGTTTTTACAGTATTGGAGCACAAAGTCAGCACTGTTTATGAAGCTGAACTGCTTCTGATCAGTCTATCTTAAACAATGTTCATTATCGTAATACCCCTGATGAGCCTTTTAAGACAACCCCAGCCAAAAATTTTAAATCACTAATGTGTCGTAAGTGAATTTCGTGGAAGTGGTACACATCATCATAACTCTGTGAGATTAACTCTGACTAACACAGAAATTGCACAGATAGAAAGATCATACTCAACATACTTTTTAAAATTCCCCCGGAACAGGTAAAAGTCCCTCTCTCCTTCTGTTTACAAGTTATGAGCAATTTTGTGTTTTAAAATGTTAACGTTAACTGCCTCCTACGTCTGTAGCATAACTTTTTTAGGTCATCCTGGTGCTACAGCTATCCAGTGTAATCCAGTTTCATTCATTACTCAGTCGATGGGCTTATAGTGACAATAATCAAGGTTGCCAGTTTGTGGGGTAGCCACCCAATTTCTGGCCAAATCACCTGAAAAACGCCAAGCAAAACTAGCTTCTCCTTGAGGAAACTTGGCCCTGTATTTTTGCACAGTGTAACACTTGTTGACGTTTTCAACACACAGCAATATGATATACATCATTACATACTCAATCTATGTTGCTACAAGTGGAGAGTAAA
The DNA here is from genome assembly GCA_021234535.1 of Stichopus chloronotus. Taxonomy (NCBI): domain Eukaryota; kingdom Metazoa; phylum Echinodermata; class Holothuroidea; order Aspidochirotida; family Stichopodidae; genus Stichopus; species Stichopus chloronotus. Next base: position 9,799,169 of record CM037835.1, read on the forward strand.
TTGTACACCCGTGACCGTCCCACTCGGGTGACTATTAAATCAGGAAAAGAAAATTCTTGAAATTTCGTGATAAAGTGGGTGTTTTATAGTTATTTCAATTATGCCCCAATAATGCCAAAATGCATACACTTTAAATTTTTACCAGCCCTCAAAGGTTAAAAGACAAAGCAGATTTGTCTAGTTTGGCATTTAACATGCCAACTTGGCAACCCTGACGAAAGCAATAGGCAGGCAGGCACACTCGGTGGAAGAGATGATTTTTGCACTAATTATGTTATGAATTGCGTTATGTTAAGAATTTCTAGGCTGCAGATTGCAACTGGGTATGTTCACACATGATTGCATCGGCAAAAAGTTGGTGGCCGATTTAGTTGCTGTATACAGTACTGCTCACAAAGCCTGCTGCAGCTGCACAAATGAAACTTTTTACCTCACCGTTTGATGTGTTTTACATGAAGACATGAATAAAAGTGACTGCATTACTACCACAGTATATAGGTCACACAACCTGTTGTTTTTATCACGTTCAACAAGGCATAGAACCTCATTTTTAGCACGTTGAACATGTGGCAAATCCCGGTACTTTGAGTAATCCTGGAACTCATGCGCTGCAAAATATCGGTACTGATTTTCCTGGTACTGCCCAACCCTACCTTAGAGGTTGTGTGACATGCTTCTAGAAAACTGCATCCTTCATGCAAAATTGCAAAGTAAAATCCTGAGTAAAAATCCATTGGAATTTTGTTTATATCAATTACTGTTTTTCAGATATGGCTTTTCAAAGTTTGAAAAGAAATGCAAAACAGATGACATGGAGTGTTGCACAGTGTCAGTTTTTCTTTTGTTAACCCTATATATTTTGCCTCTTAATTACTTTATTACTGAGTTCACATTGGTAAATGGTATTGATACTTTTTGAAGGAAAGAATACATGCTGCCAAAATCAAACCCTCTTGCCATATAAAATTTTCAAATGTCTTTGATATGAAGGTTACATAAAAAAGGATTAACATAAAACAAATCATGGGAGTCAGTCTACTGATGTCACAAATTTGCATACTTAGCCAATGTTTATTCATGATACAGCTGTGACCCACTAATTTTCCTTTTAATTTGGCAATACATGACGGATTTGGATGGAATATGTGGCTATTTTCAACATTTTCCAATGCTGAATGCACCCAATACTCCAAAGTTTCATTTTCATGTCACATGACCTTTAGAGCAGGTCAAGGTGGGTTTCGTTGATACTGTGTCTGTGAGATATACCAAACTTCTATGCATTAAAAGTGCAGTGGCATATTGATCAAATGATTAGAGGCAGGTGGTATCAAACATAATGTAACGATACTCGTCAATTCATCCTTTTACAGTAAAACAGTGAAGCCAGTGTGAAAATGTTTACGAAGAAGTGCATCCATGTGCTAAGTAGTCACACAACCCCTCAGCTTCCTATTACCTCATTTTGACATTTCAATGCGATCCATGAAGCACTAAAATAATTACTTGTCTTGCTGAACAGTTTTTTTGAGTGGGATCTGACTGATACATTATTTTCTTCTTCACTGACATCACCCTGGGTAGTTCCCAATATGGCATCTGATACATATTGGCAAAGATAAAAAAAACTGCAGTCAAGATTCTAACCCACAATTTTATTCTCTTACAAAAGTAGTTCAATGCTACATTTGTAATATCTATTAAGTGTGATGACCTAGTATGCACTGACAAGTGGGAAACTTATCTCCATCCTGGAGAACTGTATGTTATCCTTTTTTTGTGCTTCTTTTTACTGTTTGTTCTGTTGTATTTCTTTGCTCTATGTAGGCAATACATCTGGCACGACAAACGGTCACACAGACTCTGCACATTCTTTGGAGAAGTCGTCCAGTATCAGAACTACCCCCAGAGGTGCGGCTCCTTTATTTCTTTACTCTTAGTGAGATGTTTTTAAATGGTAGTTGCAGTCAGGAACTAACATACATTGCCCTCTGGAATGTTGCCTAACATACAACAGTTAAGCTCATTGAATGTTTTGCCCCTCCTGACCTTTGAAGACTAATTGTCCATGGAATGGTATGGATACCTGCATGAAGGTCATTTTAAAATGTCATCTTCAGTGCTTACATTTGACAGAAGTCCAACTGTCACAACCGTTAGTTTGATATATCTCATTGTGATTAGTAACCTAAAGGCAATGCCCTGAACATTAATTTAGTGTTTCACTGATTGATATGTAATTTCAGTTGGGTATCAATCAAAATGAGAAAACTTTGCTGGCTTATCAAGCAATTCAACCTACTCTCTATTAGTAACAAGATGATCTCTTTGTATGTTGGTCCTGTGAAACAAACTTGTGAAGTGTGATTGGAAAGATAAGATCACCAAAGAGAAACCACTGGTGTTATTGTCCCTTGGATTATCAGTTCTTAGTAGAACTCCATCTTAGTTTTCGACTGACTTCATCTGCATGACTTTGGTCAGTTTGACAGAATTTATCCCACCATAGGTTGATCACATCTGAATCAGTGTTCGCTAAGTTTTTATATATGATTTGTGTGAAAATAATTGGAAGACCTTCCTGATACACATTTAAGTCATTGATTACATGAAAAGGTTTGGTGTACGCTGTATTCCTATGAGAACATTAATGATGCTCTTTCATTGGTTCAGTTTCATCGTGAATCTTTCTCTACAGTTCGAAGAAATGTCACGCCACAGACACCAGTCACAGACCCCACTGGTGGCACAGGGACAGGCAACCGGTCGAAAGGTAGGACCCCATTGTCACCAGAAGAAGTTTCAGAGCACATTGCCGTTGTTCTAGAAAGATTGCAAAGGGACATGAACAGTGTTCTTGTGCGTCTGAACACTCTGGAAACTCTTGCTGTAACCAGACATCAGGTGAGACATCGAGCTTACAAAGACCAGATAAGGCAGGAGGTTTATGACTAGATGCCAGATAATACAAATCAGGTAGTCTGTTACCCTACACCAGATAAGAAAGACTGATTAGATACTAGGTAAGACAGGTAGTGCGTGAGAAAACACCACATGAGACAGACAGTTTGTAATCAGGAGCTTGAGAGTAACACAGGTAGTTTGTGACAATTCACAAAGATAAAACCAGTAATGTGCTACTCAACACCAGGTAAGACAGGTTGTGTGGATCATGCATGATCTTCAAACAAATCTGAACATTTGTTACTAAAAAGCAGAAAAAGCAAAACCAGTAGTTTGTGGCTAGATGCCAAATTGCACAGTTTGCATGTGACTAGATACCACATAATGTAAGTAGTTTGTAGTCGAACACCAAACAAGACGGGTGGTTGGTGATTAGACACCAGATAAATGAGAACAAAGTAGTTTGTGACAAGGTCCCCTCATAAAACAAAAGAGATGCTGACTACACACTTATTGAGATAAGTGTTAGCGGTGTTTGACCGATCATCTGCTAGATAATCGGGCATCGAGCTGATTATTGGGCTTTTGGTAAAGAATCCACATTGGTAATTTTCAGATTGCTACCGATTACACAGAACTGATAATCACCATTTTCATAATTCCACCATGTTTATACAATCTTTACTAACATTGCTTACTATAAATCCATCTTTTCTTCACACTTAAAGTCATGCAAAATGAAATAAGAAAAACGTGTTCCATTCACTTTTTCAAAGAATGTTCGTTCATAAACTATATTCACAGTGGGTTACCCTCTGAATTACAACTGACAGTATGACTTCGTCCTATACAAAGTGGCTTGCTGCTGCACATCGCAAAGTCATGGGGATAGTGTGATGAATCATGAATGTGGATAAAGTAACAATGACTTCTGTATACTTGTACTGTAGCAATTGTGGAATAGCATTGACGTACATCAAATGTTCTTTTAAACATCAGATTCCTCATTCCCATGTATGTTAATTACTGGTGGGATATGCCATGCGAATCTTTATTCTACGGCTATCCTGCCTGTGAGTCTGAACATGATGCATCCAAAGCCCACAAAGTACAGCAAAGTCATGGACACAGTTGCATCATTGTTAACTTCGTATTCACCTAGACTGCATTTTATTACATACCTGAAGCTCCCAACAAAGACATAAACAAAGATTTTCAACTCTTACTTTATGGTCATGAAAGAAATTGTGTCTGCATTCTAATCATTTAGATCCCCATAAGGTGCAAGCTTTAGATTATTCCTTTGTACAACCACGGACCAAAGGAAGTAAAGAATGCATTCTGCACTATATACTACTGCATGAAGTTGCAGTAAAGTATGTGGTAGACCTAATCAATTTGCGACGGTCACGCTTTTCCAAGGCAAAAGGAATTTGCAGATTTTGGACCTGTTAAAATGATAACCTGTGGTGTGCTTCTGCAGAGATTCATTCCTAAACTTTCTTTACTACCATAAGTGCAATGCTAGGGATAATCTCTGAAGTTAACAAATTATGACATTAATGGTGCAGCTGTTGGCAATTTTCTGGCAGTTAGTCAATGGTCATACATTTGTAATAGAGCTTATAATTGTGATAACGTACATAGAAGAGTATCCACTTTTTTTTAAATTAATTTGCTATGACTCCACAAATGTTTACATGGAATTTTCACTATCGGGATAGGAATTGTTGAGCTAATCCTGTGGCCTTTTTTTTATTTTCATTGTCGTGGATAAAACTTCCTGCATAATGTGTACATTTACCAGTCATCGGAGAAACTCAAAACCATAAAATGATGGGTAACTAGAAGCCTGAAGGACAATGAAAATCTATGGAATAGATCAGAAATTTGCCATGAAATAAACTTTAATAAATTCGAAGAAAATAACCAAAAAAAGGAGTCTTTCTCTTTTTTGGAAGTACCCTTAATTTTTTGCGAAGTGGAATTTTCTGACGTTGTGCTTGTTTTCATGTCATACGGTAGGCTTGCCACACCTACATGCTAGTATGAACCAATCACATTCAATATTAAGTGAAGTCTTGTCTGTCACGTCAGCTGGTATTTTACGATATTTCATTGTTGACCTGTCCTGGTGGCTTACAACTTTTAGATTTAAACTTTGAATCTGTAGAAAGATGGCATTTGTTGACAGTTGTGATCTACGTGATTTTACCCTCCTCATGTTTGCATGGCTATGCCACCTATATACATATGTACTGTAAATTACGTACTCAACATTTCCAATGCACAGTGCTAGTGCCACAAAATGGGTGAAATAATCGGTAATCGGCATTGGTCAGATTATGAAATAAACTAATCAGTAATCGGCAAATTGGTATTATTTGGTAATCAATCAAACGCTGGTATTTAGTTACTGAAGAACACATAACACAGGTTGTACGTCAGTGGACACCATGTTAGATAAGCCAATCAATTGGTGATCAAATATAACAGGTCAAATGTGACCAGAGACCAGATAGGGTTGCAAAAATGTGACCAGGCAGAGATTCGACAATTACATAGTGAACAAGTAATTAACATGCATTGTTTGTGACCCAGCTCCCAGGTAAAACAGGTAGTGTGTCACAACAGACAAGGCAGTCCGTTTTTTATATTTAGTTACCTGAGTTTGTTTGAGTGGTTGTTTGCATTGAGACACTAGATTAAACAGGTGGTATCGCAAGTGAACTGTAAGTCAGACTGAAAGCTTATTTTTGCAGGCCTCCCAGAGTGGCATAAAATTCCTAAAATAATAGTTAAAAATAGGCATCTATCATAAAATAGCATAAAATTGAGGGTAAATCATAAAAAGTCATAAAATATTAGACAAAACTTCTGTACTGCTTACAGTATATCTCTGTCATCAAATCATCTTTAATGCCATGAATGTCATTTGTGTACATCTGTACTCCATGTGTTTCACAATTATGATACAACTTATGTCTTTTAAAGTAGGATGTGCTGTTTGAAGGAATAAAAATAGCCTTTACAGTCGATCTTCCATCATTTTCTGTCGTTTGATACCAATGTGGATAGTAACATGCTATGCCAGGTTTTTTTCATTAAAAATTGCATTAATTAGAGTGTTAATTACGATAGAAAGAAGAGCGATTTAGTTTTTTTGGCTAAAAAGTTAGCAGAACTGGCCCCTCTGGTAAATGTGCAGTACTTCGTGTGAACACTGCTACAACGAAAGTCCTTTGCAAATGCATTTCCTTTAGAAATTAAGCTATATGTGGACCAATATACCTCTGTACACAAGTTTTTAAAACTTTCTGTGACTATGAGAAATATAACCAGTCCTTTGGTGTACTTTGGAAAGTGCAGGAATAATAGCACATCCTGCTTTAATTCTATTATCCATTGTGTATGTGTAACAGTGCGTACACACAACGCATTGTCAATGTTTAGGCAACCGTACTCAAACCTAGAGCTGATTTTAAATTAAATTAATGTTCCTTTGGTGGTGATGTGAATGTTTTATAACATGAACCCATGGCCTACATTTAATTTCTAAAAGAGTCTAGTACCCTTCCCTCTCCCTAGTAAAAACCCACCTCTCAAAGAAGTAAATATTAGGTATGCCATCTCTTTTGTATCACTGTAGTTATGTTCCTGTGACTTACTTAGTGCGATAAATGGTTTTGATGGTGCAATGATTTAGCAGTAAATTACATGTACACACCACCAATTTTCTACGGAGAGGCTTGGTCATGTCAGTGGGTGCCATTTTAATAGTAGCACCCGCATTTAAAATAAAAAGAGTAGTATCGTATCATGTTGCAGCATTGATTTAATGAACATGGGATGGTCACTCTTCATGGGCTGATCAACATGGTATAGGGTCCTGAATGTGTCCATGTGGGCTTTCTGATTGTCAAACTTTCAAATTCATGTGTTTTTATCTTAACCTGATCAGTCAAATTCATAGTTAATGTGTATAGCGCAGTTACTACTTGCTCCCTGTGTTTGGTGTGAGGTCAAAGGCCATCTAATTTCTGAGTTTTCCGTTTCTCCAGATCTGCTCTGTGGCACCACTACGTGGAGGAGGGGGGGGGGGGGAGAATTGGGAGAGTATTTGACCCCAGAACTGAATTTTATACTTAAAAACAAATGCAAGCTATATTCATTTTGTAGGGGGGAGGGGTGGAATGTTAAACAGACAATAGATTCAGAAATGCCATCTGGTGGGTTGGTATAAGCCCCAAACTTTTCGTACATGCTAGACGTTAACCTATGGTGGCACTCTGTGTAGATAGTGAGTGCAGGTGACCTTAAAATTTTGTGCACCATTTTATTATAATTTTTTCATGGAGTGATGCCTACCTCATTAATTGAGAAATTGCAGGCATGAGATCCCTATTTCAAGACTGGGTATATGACTGCATGCAGCATGCAGCTTAGTACATACAGGAATTGACATTCCTGGCTGTCGGTGTGAGGGGAAGGGGGGTTCAGAGAGCAAAAAAGTTTTGCATGCACCGTACCCAACCGATGGTGGTGCTCCACTTAGTGTATGCATTGGACCTTAACATTTTGTGCACCCACAGACAATAAGATTGTGAGAGAAAGGAATTTAGTAGGTGGAACTATACTTCTGTATCTGTACACAATAATCCACATTGTTGCCATTTTTATAGACTGATGTTTTTCTCATTGTGAAATTTCAGACATAAGACCCCTGTTTCAAGGCTGTGTACATGCAGCATAGGCAATGCTTGAAGTGCCTAATCCAGCCATCTTTGAGGGTTATAAGGCCAAAAATTTTCTTTGCTCTGCACCAACCAGTGATGGCATTCCGCTTAGATAATCTTGCCAGGGCAGTGTCTCCAGGCGAGACCTCCCGTTGTATAGAATCTTGTACATGCATCTGATGTATCCTTCATGAATGTACAGTATGGCAGTATGTGCTTCTCCCCCCATCACTAGACCCTGGCAGCATCCCTGGTTCTTCTAATGAGTTCGTGAATTACTGTTTTCTATTCCTTTTCAGTGGCATAGTGACAAAGATGTGGCAAATTTATTCAAGCATAAGCAAGCATAAAAATTTACCTAAAAACAGCATAAATTTATAAATAATTTTTTCCAAACATGCTGGGAGGCCCGTTATTTATTGAAGAAGTGTTCGGTAAGAATTACAAGACCTTTTGAAGAGACCGGTCTATCATATATTATTAACGAAACTGCAACAAATTTACACTTTTGTCGATGGATAGGGATGATGATCATGAACAACATTGCACAGGGAGATAGATACTTAGTATTATCACTACAAACCAGTTAAGACTCCAATGAAATATAACCAGTAGCTTTGACTTGACAAAGTTGGCCCTCTAAGTTGTGTTTTCGTTCTTGTGCTCAATTTGTGGTATTCTTTGTATCAGATGGATTCCCACGGCCCGGAGTCACCAAACAGAGATGTCAAAGACAAAAAGGATACATGGTGGCCGTTCTCAAGGTTGGATATGAAAACGGTATTCTTCATCTTGGTGTGGCCGTTTGTTGTCAGCTGGGTCATCAAATTCCTTGGCAGAAGGCGAATGTTCAGGAGGGAGTGACTAGCATCCTTTCGCAAACAAATTGTCCTTCAAGTTTGTTCTTGTTTCTTGATACCTCAGATCAGTTTGTAAACATTTCCTGATCACTCAAGAATGTGTCAATCAATGCGGTTTTGAAGAATAACGGTCAGCAGTATGGTGGTTCTGTCTGTCGCGAAGTCGACTGAAAAATGCATTTTTGGAGAGAGAACATCATCTGGACAGATCCTGTCAGATCAGTTTTGCCAGATAAGGTGTGTTGCAAATATTGGTCTGATCAGCCGTTGTGCACAGATGACAGTGGATTGGTGGTGGTACTCAGTCACTATTATGGGTGATGTCATTGGCTTAATAGTAGTATCATGATATCATTGATCAGATCTGGCTGATTTCATTGGCTTATATTATGATGTCATTGATCAGATCTTAATGATGTCATTGGTTTATATTATGATGTCAATGATCAGATCTTGATGATGTCATTGGTTTATATTTATGATGTCATTGATCAGAACTGGATAATGTCATTGATCAGATCTGGATGATATCATTGTGTAGTGTTGATCATGTCATCTGCATGATCATGCACAAGTTATTGATTTGATTTTGTTGTTTTTAATTTGTTTTATTGACAATATTAATCGGTGAGATAATAATTTCGTTAATATGATCACGTGATGTCATTGTACGGATCACATGACGGTCACTGGTGCTATAATGATGATCCCTTCGTCCTTGCCTTGGTAAGGATTTTTTGTTTCAAATATGGTAATGTGATCAGCTTGAGACTGATGATTTTAGTTTTGCAAATTGTAAAAATTTTAAGTTTTACAATATGGAGAGTCATTTTTCAGTTATGTTGTGATAGCATCTTTGTGCCTGATTTCAGCTGTTGAAGTGCATCTTACAGACTCAGTGGTGTTTTAGTGGTTTGACAGATGCCACTAATGTTTACTGTCTGTGACATGTGATTTTAATTTGCCATTGCAGACATACTTCACATAACAGATAACATTAATGAACTGAAAAACATTTTAATTTAATCACCATTTGTTTGTTTTTAAAATTAGCACTCTTGATAGCATGTCATTGCTATATATATTTGTGTTAGGTCGTGGTGAGATCAGTGTGTGGGAACAAAGAGTATCGTGAGGTCCCTGCTAGTGAGTAATCACATGCATACTACGACAGTCGTAGATGAAAGTTCTCTTTGAAATGCTTGTGTATGTGGGAGTTTCTCTTGTGTGACTCTAAAGGCAAGCTTGTGAGTTTTGTTACCAGATATCTCAGCCAGGGGTACCTTTGCTTTGGTATGTTATGGTCATCAGAAATAAATGTGTGAGTGCCAATTATCTAGTACTATCTTATTGTGTTATTTCCGCATCAAATAAAGGTAACAGGTGAAACAGTTCAGTGTCACTTTCATCTCTCAATATGTCAAAGTGTCCCAATGTTATCTATGCATTTGTCCTGAAATTCATGCAAATAATTGAATCCTCAGTAGTGTCACTTCCCTTGTGTGGTCGTAATGGTCAGCAGTAATGGTAGCCCATTCTTTTATGTATTTACTGTACACTTCCATAACAAAGGATTAATCCCAAAACAAATGCTTGAAAAATTTCACCGTATTGTCAACACTTTATCAGAGTCACTGCTGGTTATGTGTGCATTATGTTTTTGCTGAACTTGAGACACATCGACCACCGAACATTGGAGAAGGTTGAAACTGACTTTGTTGACATTAGCTGTGTGTCTCTCTCAATCTGTGTTATATATGTATACGTAATATACATATTGATGTAACAGCACATACTGTGATGTTTTAATTTTTGTTTTTAGGGTTTCATGTGGTAAGACTGTGTGGTACAGTGTGTAAGACAAGCCACTCCATTGGTAGCCTGCTTACAGCAGGCTATTGTGCGTTTTATAAGTCCAAAAGAAAATCCTACTTCATCATTCAAAAGTCAAAAATCCCACTTTCATACTTCTGAGACCTACAGGTGTACAGTAGGGTATATAGAGGGTGCATTATGATTTTTGATAGAGCACCATCTGCTAGGGATACTACTACAGCCTCTGCTCCACAGCTGTCACTTTTGGTTGAGTGTCAGAGACCTGCAGGTAATCTCAGAATTGCACTACCTCAGAACTAAACTACCACAGAATTGAAATACCCCATGACAAAGTTAGTGATGTTACAGATAATAAATTCTTTCTTAATTATTATAAATGCTGTGAAAAAACAATGCTTCTTACTAAAAGAAAAAGTGTCAACATTGAACTTTGATGTATTGAAGAACAGTGTCTTCAGTGGTGTTGACCTGTGATGGCCAACAAGAACAATATAATTCGTCAGTTCATCACAATCTACATTTTAACCTGAGTGCCTGGTTGCATCCTGTGTGTCACTGGTTATGATGAGTGTGATATTCTGGTCTGTTTTTGAAAGTTGCATCTAGTTATGATATGTGATATTTTAATGCTGGTGTTTCATGATTTTTTTTTGTACCCTTTTAAACAACAGAGCCCGCAACCAAGATTTTTGATTGTAACATGACCAAGATTTGGTTTCCTATCATTTATTATGTTTTAACTTTCTTTGAGTTGCCCCAGAAGAATTATCAACATCCTCTTTCTTTTACTGTTTTGATTGGAATTGATACTCTCAGAGACAAAGCTACCTTGAATTTCTTATGATGACTAAGCATCTTCTAAAATCGGTGTACTGTATTGAAATGATGACCGTTAGTATGGTTTCCCTTCTTTTTTACATGTAAGAATTTGTTTTTACATTGCATTCTTGATTATCATCCAAATCAAAATAGGTCCTACAATGACAGGTTTTGAAGACATTGTTCCCAGCATTTCCAATGGTAAGATTTTTTATTTTGCCTGTGTTTTATTTGTAGTAGCGTGACATCTCTAACAGACGTGGAACATTTTTCTCTGGACGTTTCACTGTGGAAACACACAATGCATTTTTTTTTTTATTGTCGGTGGAAGTCAGAGGTCATTCAAGTCAGCAGGAAACAAATGTTTGTTGACTTCATGAAACTCATAATGTCAAGAGACGCTAGATTGTAAAGAGATTTTGTGGTTGGTTATGAGTTGGATCTACCTCAATGATTGAGAAAAAAAATTAATTGAAGGTCAAAGTTTAGGCGAGTCTCACATAATGTGAAATGTGGGATTTGCCACTGTGAGCAAAGATCTTCCCTTCAGTATTATTTGAAAATCAAAACGGAATGTTGCCGAAAATCAGTCCATGAAATTTCTCTCCTGGTAATTAGTGTCTTTGATGCATTTTTGGGTGACAAGTCAAACAGTTGTAGATCAGCTAAGTGCAATTCATGAATCCCCTTGTCACTAAAAAAGAGTCAATGGAAAAGTTCTGTTTGATGAGAGAAAACACAGAGAGGGCAAATGGATGAGTGAATGGTCCCTTTGTTCACATTATTAGCAGCATTCTGTTGTGGAATATAGCTTTTATGACGTGACCGTCGTCGAGGGATTTGACGAGGTAGATGTAACACGAACAAAGTTTGACATTTATGCATAGTTGTACATTCAGGCCTATGCGTGAGGGGAAAAAGATGTAAAATAATAAAAAAAAAGTTTGAAAACTCAATTACATGAAAGCACTAAAATCAAGCACTGTATCCATCAAAAATGCGATCGAACAATATAGCAGCTGAAATGTTACCTAGTATTCCATAGGGATGCCATTCTCGTCTTATATCTAGGTGCTTTAACAAAGGGGGAACCACCTGGAGTACAATTACATGCACTTAGCGAAAGCTGTGGGGCTCATGTGACTTGTCCATGACAATATTGAATGAAGAAACTGCATTGAAGGCAAAATTAAAGTTATATTGAAATCAAGTGAGAATTAAATATTAATTGGAAGATGGAGGGTGGGGTGGTGAATTAGGCTAGCCTTGAGGTTGTAAATGATCTTATATAGGCATTGGCTATTTCTGGTGAAAGTATATTTAGGCGTATATTGAGTAACTGCTAGAATGAAATTGGAGAAGGGCTTGGTGTGTTTATAGCTACATTAGATTTGACTTTTAAACAGTTTAAAGCTGCTCTGTAGTAGAGATGTTAATGAAACCTGGGAACACTATAAAGGTCTTTTTACCTCAGATTGTCTCTTGTACCTCCTATATATAGAGGTCCAAATCTGGTCACATTTGATCAAATTCTTCACCAGGGATGTCAGACTTTTCTTTTGATCAGCTGGGGCAGCCTTTGGAAAAGCCAGGAAGTATAAAGTTGGTCAAAAGAAGGTTTTTAATAGTGTGACAAAATAGGACAAGTCTAATTTAACAAAAATAGGGGGTTAGTGTGATGGTATGTGTTTGCTTGAACAGGTGCCTAGGGGTGGTACTTCCACTGCTCATCACATTTGCATGTATAGGCTATCATGCACAAAATTTATGTGTAAACGAATTTATGTTTTTTGTTGAGGAAGAAGAGGGCACCTTGCTGCCTGTTTGCAGAGGGGCAGCTACCACCACTGCCTCCGCTGGTCCAGCATCCATGTTCTTCACCCCACCATTCATCTCTGTTTGATGTGTCAATTCTCAAAAATGTACAGTTAGAAACACTGAAGAAATTACACTTCAGTGTGTCTTACCAATTCTCTGTTAGACTTTAGATAAAACTCTTTACACCTTCCCATATAATTTAAAAGAATATTTTTGTCTCATTGAACAAAATAATTATGAAAACTTGTTCTTGTGTGGATATATTCTGGACATATTTGGTCATTGTTACATTTTTACTATAAAGCCTGCTTGTTCCATAATTCTTCCCTAATTCGTCTATGTTTTACTGTCACCTTTCTTCCATTTAACCCATCACAATTCTCCCTATTACCACCACTTACTGAAATCTTCTCCCTTTGAATTTCCTCATGCTACAATCCATACCATACATTTTCATCTTTACCTGTGAATTTTATGCAAGTGAACAGTGTTCCGGGGGGGGTTCTAATGTGCAATAATTTGTATGTATAATCTAGTTGATATGTGTCACCTAAAGAAAAAAAAAGCATTTTGTATAATAATGAAAGAAAAAAATGGAACATGTTCCATATATGGAAATGTGATCCATTCATTAATGAGAGAATAAAGGTTGAAAGAAATGTGGTGTGTGTGTTATTTTAATTTTTGGTATGTGTAGTGTTTAATGTAATTTCTTCAAATGATTTGCTTTTATTATTTGTTACAGTATATGTTTGCCAATGTTTTCTTACTTTTCTTTTTCTTCTTTTTGTGTGCCTTCACATCCAGTTTTCAGTTCATCAGTGACTTAAAACGGAACCGGACTTCGAGGGCGAATATGTTACATACCTGTGAGGCTGCGACTGTCACTGCTTATGACCCTTCTCTCTAATTTTTTTTTTTAATACTGTGTGGAACACCATCATAATGCAGGCCACGTTATGTACTTTTGAAACCAGAAAATTTTTATCTGTCCATCAGCAGGGCTATATTGGATGAATAATGCAAGGAAAGGATATCCTTGATAGTCTCCAAATGGTATGGTTGGTAGTGGTAATGTATATGATTGATAGTATTAATGATATGATTGATAGTATAAAGGATATGATTGATAGTATGAAGGATATGATTGATAGTATAAAGGATATGATTGATAGTATAAAGGATATGATTGATACAGGAATATGAGTTACCGACAACATTGTTGAATGAATAGTTGATTTAGGATTCTGGCTTTCACCTTGTTGATAACACATTGGTAGCTTTCAAAAAGGTTTCAACTTTATCAACAAGTTTGAAGTCTCAATTGTGTAGCACGAAAACAGCTATCCACTCTTGTGTCTCCACAAAGCCTAACTCTGCTAAAATCAACTTTGTATCTTAAAGGAGGATATGGAGTTGTAAAATAGATCTCACATAACTTTTGAACTTTATTTCTCCAAATCGAGTAGAAGCATACCTACTTAACAGATTTGTGGTAAAGAATGATCTACCAATGACAAATTTTGTTAGAGAGCACCCCAGTAGAGAGACAAAACCGTTACTATTTGAATTTTTCCGATGATGTGGCCTGCAAGATAATATTCATGAGTATGTCTTTTATGTCTTCCCCTAGCTTGAACATGGACTGTTGTTTTGTCGAAGGTAGTCAATGTTTACATGGACTCTGCAGGTAGACATAGATTGTTTTCAATCAACAACATTCCTCCTACAAAGTTAAGGGGAGGCATAAAACACAATATAGCAAGCTAATGGCAAGTAGTAAGCTTTGCCCTTGTTGAGTGTAGTAGTATTGGGACAAAGACTGCAGTTAATGAATTTAAACTCAATTACAGCCTCTTGCTTTAACACTTCGCTGTCAAGAGGCAAAAGGAAATAATTAAAGTATTGGAACTTAAGTTTTCCTGTGAAAAGATTGAAAGTCTGTAAAAATTAAGGGACTTTTTCTTGCTCTCTTCGTGTAAACCAGTAGATTGAAGTAATACTCCCCTTCCAGTGGTCGTTTTAGGAAATCAAGGGGCCAGAAAGTGCTGTAAGGGGGTGCCAAGTGAGCGTTTGAAAAAAAAAAGGAGATACAAAATAAAATATAACCCGGAGCTGTAAAAGGCAAAAACATTAGTTTTCACAATAACTTGTCAATTATTTTTCCCATTTCCTCATTTCCATCTTTATTTTTCAATTTACACAAATTACTACCCAAGGTGCTTCGGAATTTAATCCAAGTCGTGCAATTTTTTCTCACTAGATTTCTACATATTGACCAGCCGACATGTTCATGTGTAATACTGTTCGAATATATGCAGCAATAAAGCCCTGCGTAGTAGTAGTGAGATCAATCAGAAAATATGTAGGCCTGTTTGATGACATAGTGGGGAAGTGGCAGTTTCCCAACGCCATTCTGTGAAAGGGGACACCAGGCAAAAGAAAACCAGACAGATAGGCAGATAGACAGACAGTTAGACAGACAGATAGATAGACGGATAGACAGAATGAAACATTAAAAGTGCAAAAGAACAAAAAGACAATGCGATCAAAGTACGAGATAAGAGAATGATGATATAAAAATAAACAGTACGTAGAGACAGAATCTACAAAAACAAGTCACAAGAAATCCCAAAACTATATTAAATAAGCCACAGAAATAAAGACACAATAAGCAAAAGCTATGAAAAAGATGCTATAAAAAGCAGAAGATTCGAAAAAAACAAGCTACCGAAAGGCATCCTTTCGCTACTAAAACATCCGACATAAAAACAAACCGACGAAGGACAAGCTACACAAAAAAATCAACATGAAAAACACAGCCACATATAAAAGCAACAGGGAATAAAAATAAGACGAAGACAAAAGTAGGTTGATAGTAATAGACATCTACCGATGAACGCTTTGATTAAAGATCCATATTGCACTAGGTAAAACAGAATTTCTGTAACGATTGGTAACAGTCACAGGCAGAGCAAGTCTACCAGTGCCCCTCTTAGAAAGCTTATCTATAAAATGTTTGTTGAGTGGATGGCTGAAATCACTTAGAAGATAGTCTAATTTAGTTTCAAGAACGCACTGGTAGACCTGGTCAACTTCTTTCAGGTTTCTCCCCACCACCACCACCACTTCTGAAGCTTTTTTAATAATTCTTACAAAGAGAAATACTGAGTTTTTCCTACTTGGCGTAGAACTCTTTCTGACATTCAAATTTTCTGACAGACTCATTCTCAGTGGGTTTTAGTTAAATCAGTTCCCTGTGTATGATGTAATGCTCCATAAATAATTGCTCAAAATAGTAAACTATTACATGTAAAATGTCATTCAAATGTATCACGTGATCCGCTTTAATTTCCCCCCTGCAAATGCTCAATTTAATTTGTTGATTGACTTTCGGCTTCTCTACACTGATAAATTTGATGAACATGTCTCAAACGGTATTTCAAAAGTAGGTGGCATCTTAATTTGAGTAACAAGTACAGTTTGGGTGTTACGACCTCCAGTGGTTTAGCTGGCAAGTGTTTAAGTGATATCAAATTTGGAAGTAGTTACATTATTGCTTTGGCATGATTTTCCGAAAACTTCATACAGAAGACTTAAAAGCGGTCATCTTAGCTGTTTTTGTTTGCCGGTGCGTTTGTTATAGTTTAGTTTCCGCACATACGTGACGCTACCAATCAGAGGAGTTCGTTTTTTATATTCGGAACCAAAATGAGCAACGAAATCGACTTTTTGCCAGTTTTTGAGGAAACAACTAGCCGATTTTCGGAGGCATCCTCCACCACACACGAGATGCTGAACCTCGAAGAACATCCGAGGCTCTCGACGGAAAATTTGGTGGAGATCACAGCTCTTACGTTTGTTGTGATTTTCGGCACCGTCGGGAATATCCTTGTAGTCTTCGTCTATTCGTCAAAGGATCAACTGCAAAGGAGTTCGTCACTGTGTATGCTAAACTTGGCAATCGGTGAGTGTTTGATGTATTACGAAATTGAGCCTACAGAGCCAGCGAACACGATGAAGGTGATTTATTACGTGGAATAGTCTAGAGAAAAAATCCAAATCATGCCAAAAATGTCTCTATGTGAACTTAAGGTGATTCTCCATATGTAGGGCTAACTCCACAAATAAGTATGTAGTCATGCTCTGACGTTATTTCATTTTGTATTTTGAAGGATTGTGACGACCTAATCCAGAAGGGGACGCACCCTACGCACACCCTTTCCTTTTTCCGATGACCAACGATTTCTTTTTTTTTAAACGAAATGAGCAAATAGGGTCTCGATATGGAAAATGTGCTCCCCCTTCTCTGGAAGATCGCATCTAGAGTTAAAATTTTCTTGAAGAGGAACCCTGGCGTCGCGCCTTCTGTGCCGTGCGTGCGCCCATTTTTTTTTTTTTCAAAATCCTAGATCGGCCCCTGATTGGAATTTTGTGACGTATACGTCAAAGTTCCAGTACCGTGGCTGCTGCACATCACCTCTGCACAGTTTAACCACTAATCACTTGAAGTCTGGAATATTGTTCTAAGTTTTACTTAAATGCCAATTCGTTACCCGGCTTAATTCACCCACCCACCCACCTACCCACTCCACCCATCTGATAGGGAGAAGGGGAATGGTGAGTCAGTTGCTCATTGGTCCATTCTTCTTGTGATTTGAAGACGTATCAACTATGAATCTAAAAAAAAAGATAAAAGTAAAATGCGACAACTTGGACGCAAGTATCGAGTTTGTGACTATTCGAAAAACTGTTTGCAAATCTTGATATTCATGCCGCTTTGACGGATTTTACATTGATAAGGTTAGACAAGTTCCGATCTGCAAGCTACAACATATCTCGTAGCGATTATGTAGGAATGGCGGAGATCATAAGTTGACTGAGCAGATCTTGAACGAGGTCAAAGTTTTCCAAATTTATTAGTTTTATTATTTAAGAGACCTTTATTTCATATGTTATAAGGTTGTGCTCTACGTGGACGAGGGCAGTTTCCTCGTAATTCTCAGTAATATATAACCGTAATTAAGAAATGAGCCATATAATTTGATAATATGAAAGTCATATATGCAGGAGACTCAATTACTGCAACTGCAAATTAATTATACCATAACGATTTAAAGTCACTTTACACTAGGCTTGACGCTACTCGATAAAAGCGTCGCGTAGCGATATTTTTGCGTCCACACTACAGGCGACTTTTATCGCTCGGCGAGTTTTTCTTTGTCCAGTCGATCGTGTGATTTTACGGAGGGCAACGATTGGTCGCAAGAAAAACAACGTCCAAGAAGTGACAAAAATTCATTTTTTTTTTACTCCATTTTTTTTATTGCCGGTAGTAGCCGAGTCGCCTCATATCGCTTAGTGTGAAAATGACCGCATTAGCAATGACTTTATTTCAATTTTTTATCTCGTCGTATCGCATCGTATCGATCCTAGTGCAAAAGGGCCTATGTTAAAGCGGAATAGGGCGTTTGTCTTACAGAAAACAACCACTTTTAAAACCAATGTTCGTGAACATAGAATGATAGGTTATTCAGTAAGAAAGGACAGTAGCCATCTTTTCAAGAAATAAGTTTCTCACAGGTAGAAATTCCAGCTATTTGTTGCTCAACACTAATTTGTTCACTCAAACTTTTCAAAATTCAAATGATGCATCTTTCATTACTCGTCACATGCATGATGTTTTGAGAAGATGAAGCGTTGGCAGATGTTAATTGATGAGACTGAAGCGCTTAACAATGATCAAAGATATTTTTCTGTGTGTCATATTTTTGTATTTTAAGCTCCATATTTCCCTTTAAAGTAAATTGTGTACTTATGGTCATCGTTATGTTGTTGACTATCGGCCTTCTCGTGCCCCTCTCATGATAGTCATGCGGAGTTGAACTCATCCAAGATTATACGATCATGTAGAGTTGATAAGGGAAGAACCCAAAATTGCAGCCTACTTAAGATACATCCACCCAGTCCTCACAAAATGTACATAATGTGCTGAAATCATCTCTCGAGAAGACCTTTTCTGCATGATAGAACATGACGTGAAATCCATATATTCCATACTGGTTAGGGCATGTCCCTCTCGAGAAGACATTAACATACATGATATCATGTGAGGATTGGCTGATGTATACAGCCAATCCTGTCATGATATCATAATGTTTAATCCCTTGTTGTAAGGATTGTCTGTATACATTGCTGCATATTCATTTAAATTAGATTTGGTGAATGACGTCATAAGATGTTCCTCTCAGTAGAACGTTGAACACACATAGCACATATACTTTAATTACAATGTTTCTGAAATTTCTTTGACTAATTTTCCCTCTAAAGTTTTAATTTTACGTAACGAAAAATTACAAGAAAATGCTGAGAAAATATATTAGCAGTATAGTAAAATATATTTACACACGCAGAAACGAAAATTCTGAGTAAATTCGCAAATGTGTTCCGTATGAAAAGGTTCGGGCCCACTAGAAAATCAACAGTGAATTGACTATGGTATATATTTAAAAAAAAAATGTCATGTGCAAGATCTCTTCAGACAAGGAGCTGGTTTTCCATTAATCGGTTTTTCTCTGTCGATTCGTCTTCAGTCATCCGCAAAAGGCTCCTCTTTAGTAAAATAATTATTATCCTCTCCATCTGCCCGCTTTACGTCATCAGTCACCGCTCATCCATAGTATATGTCTCCGATTTAATGACTCATTGATCCATATTTTGCAGATTTGTACGAGCGTCAAATAACGAAAAGACGTGTACACCTTGCTATTAATTTTCAATGTTTCCCTTTAAAAGGGAGATTTTAATCGTATTGATTGTGTCGCATTAATGAAAATGGATAATTATCCACGTGAAATGACGACCAAGTGGACCAACCTATGATGTGCTGCCGATTAGATTACGGGTGTATGAAAAAGTAAGATTAGGCTCCATCCCTCTACACCCCTTCTTCCCTATTTCCCCTCCCATCACCCTTCGACCCCAAAATTCAAATTGCAGCCCTGTCTATAGAAATGATCCTGGTGTCTACTCAAATTCACAGAAAGTGCCATCATTAACTTTGGTTTTTCATCCCTTTTGTCTCTGTAGGTGATCTGATAACTGTCATTCTGGTAGTCGGGGGTCAGATAACCGAATATTTCCCACAAACGTTTGACCTCTTGTGGAAAACCGATATTCAGTGCGTGCTGCATCGGTTTGGACGGTTTTTGGTTACCGATGTAACCGTTTACACGATGGTGGTGCTATCGGTGGATCGGTTAATCGGAGTCGTCAGGCCTTTCAAATACAAAACCATTTGCACCGCCAAAAAAACCAAATATCTACTCATGGCTGTCTGGATAACATGTGCAGGTCTCGCAGTCCCTGCAGCTTTAAAATTTAAGGTGAGTTGCGTTTACTCATAGTCAAAGTTTCATCTAACAGCAAATCTATGCGAAGATCGTTATGTACGTATCCAAACGAAAGATATATATTTACATGTATCTATGTGTGTGTATGTGCTTGTACATTGAAGCTAAATATTTGCTTCTTTTTTAAGAATGCGCGGTACAAACAACCTGTGTAGACTGGGACTGGGGAAATACGAGAAACAACTGTGACAACATATAGGTCTATACTATAAACTACAAGTTGTAATGGTAAACAAATACACACTTTAAAATATTCAATTCGGTGAGGGGGTCATACACCTTTGTCAGTCTCTGTGGAAATTTCGCATGGTATCGTTTCTAGTGAAATCAGTACTTACCTTTGCCCAACCACTTAAAGAACCTGTGGGTTAGCTAAGAAATGCATGTCTTGTTGAGTAGCCATAAAAACATATATCATTTTTTGCCAGCCTGAACATATCAAAATATATATATTCCTGTAACATGTCGACGAACCTACGGTTATCATCCCAGTATCTATATTTCAAAGAGATGCCCCAAAATGTAGAAAAAGGGGGACGGGGGTAAGAAAATGGATCGTCTCATAAATCACATGAGCGCCCGAGCTTAGCGTTGCGCTGTGCACACTGTGTAATTCCACGTATTGCATGTACGTTGCTTCTGTGCACAAGTCAACTGTAATAGACAACGCCATATACGCAGAGCGCAGGGTCAAAATGCAGAAGTGACGTAACGAAATATCTGAGTGGCTCGATTCATGAAACGTTCGGCTGCCTTTAATCCAGTGATGTTTCATTCTCTCACGCTTTAACGTGTTCATGTATGCTTTGTGGCTTTAATTTTCCTTCGCAGACGACGGTTTCTCCAGTGGGAGCTAATTTTGACCTCATCGGGGACACGTGCCGTTTGGATCCAACAGCGACGCCAGAATTCAAATTGTTTTTCAGACTTTACACTACCATTGTTCTGGTCTTTTGCCGGCACTGGTGACAGGTTTCGTTTACTCCATTTTGCTGGTACACGTCTTTCGACACAACGAAGAATTCTCGGCTAACATGCGCTCCTCCGGGGGCGCTGCAAGACTCAACCAATGGAGAATAGCTAAAGTGTTGTTGGCCGTTTACCTGGGCTACATGTCATGCTACGTTCCGTATCTGATTTTCAATTGGTCGGTTCTCTTCGAGTTCGATCTCCCAGAGATTATTGCACATATTTTTCTTTTCCTACCATATGCTAATTCATGCATGAATCCAATATTTTACCTTCTTTTGAGCAAAGGTTTCCGTGAAAACGCCAAGAAACTGTTCACATTTAAGGTATTCTCCGAGACAACTATCAGTGTTAGGGTTTAAGCCCATGCAAGTGATTGTGTAGAAAGACAAAGAAATTTGTAATATGTTGTGACCCCTTCTTTTCTATGTTAGGACGTAAGTCTCTGTTGGTAAGATTTTAGCACATGAAAGCAAGTTGTAAAAAAGTTTACTACATTGCGTTCCAAGAACTGTAGCCATCAGAAACTTGGAAAATTATCCCCTCCCATGGGATGGGGATAAGTAACAATGACGTTTATGCCATACCAATTCATGAACAAAACATTGAAATAAATCAAATTATCGGTAGTATATATTGTTTCATAGTTATGATAGTTTTGTATATGGTGTTCTTAAAGTTGTAGTATAGTTGCTACACAAGTGCATTATCTGTTTACATTCAACCAAGGCAGATGTGGCAGTATCCTTCTCTGCATTTTTAAATATGTAAATTGATAGCAAGTTGAAAAAAAGTTTACTACATTGCATTCCAAGAACGGTGGCCATCAGAAAGTTGGAAAATTATGCCCTCCCACTGGATGGGGATAAGGAACAATGCCGTTTATGCCATACCAATCCATGAACAATTATCACATTGAAATAAACCAAATTATCGGTAGTATATATTGTTTGATAGTTATGATACATTTTTGTATATGCATGGTAGTATGGTGTAGTAAAACTTGTAGTATAGTTGCTATACCAGTGCATTATCTGTTTACATCCAACTAAGGCAGATATGGCAGTACCCTTCTATGCACTTTTAATTGTGCAGCTTGAGAAGGTAACCTTTTTTTGAATACAAATTTTGAAAAGATGCGCCTCATATTTTAGAAATATTTTCCCAGGGATTCGCATCATTTGCTCGTCTTCGACAATGAGTGCATGAAATGAGAAGGTCGGTATATGGTCATGGGGTGTCTTCCCCAAGGCCCCTCAGTTACACAAAAAAGTTTGTCATCCAGTAACTTCATCAAAATAGATGATCCTAAAAATACTAAAAATCGAAGAGCAATATATTCCATATAACTTGGAGTGTGCAAAAGTCGAAGGTAAAATGAACGAAAAGCTTGATTAGAAATGTAAATAAAAAAAGAAAAGAATAAGGCTTGCCTACCTGTATAGAATCTTGAAGAAAAAAAGATGCATTCAGTTAAAAAACAAACATAATCTAATAAAGTCTGATGTGGAGATAATTTAACAGCATTGAAAGTGTCTTTCAAAGTGTTGTGACGTAGGCTGTCCGTTCTTGTCCTTCAGAGAAGGCTAATTCTCATTAGATGAGAATCATTTTAAGAAAGATGCTCTTAATGTGATCGAGGTTTCTTTGACAAAGAGATCAACCTGCTCTTTTGTGGAATGTGGAGTAGGCCCGAAGAAGAGTACGGTACGGAGCAATGTATATGAGCTTTGTCAGCTTACAGCTAGGAGAAGGACACCGGTACTAATACAAATATGATCAAAGTCGTTGTACTTACGTCACTGACCTAAATTAATTAAGTCTACCCGATCCACCGTTTGCAAATCAAGGCTAATTAAGTACTGCCAAGTCATAATGGCTGTGGTAATCCATACAATAACTGTAAATATGATGGAGTATAGAATTGATTCATGTTTATGTTAAAATACCCATATAGTACGATGACATCACGTCCACGGAAATCACCCTTGTAAACATGGCCAAAGTATAAGGCGAAAGGGAAAAAACTATTTGATATTTATGCATTCACGGTTATTCTCAATGTCTATCTGTTAGCCTAGACATGCAATCCCGAGTAAGTTTTAGTTTGAATGTCGATGAAATGGCATGTATAGGCTTGTCTTGTCTGTTGCCGATGTATATGGTCTTCGTAACGACTGAAGTCTACAATTGATATTGTAATTGACAGAGGATGGTGAAAAATAATAGACTTGCACGGACAAATAATGAGACTTCTGTGAAAACATGGCGGTTCTCAATCATCAGTTTTATTGTTGTTCCAGGAAACATACGACACGTTTTAAAGTTAAAACATAAGCTACGCTCCAATACCCAATCCCAGTGTTTGCTCTATCGTTAGTGGGAACTGACACTGCTGTTACAATCAGGCCTTTCAAAGTAAAGTGATGACGAGATTGACTCCCGTAATTTTCAAACACTTCATCCAAGCAATGATGTTGCACGTTATCGAGGGACAGTGGGGGGGGGGGCGGTGTTGGGTGCAAAACGTGAATGTAAAACACTGAAATGTACCATAAGATTCAATCAGCAACA
The DNA here is from genome assembly GCA_021234535.1 of Stichopus chloronotus. Classification (NCBI taxonomy): domain Eukaryota; kingdom Metazoa; phylum Echinodermata; class Holothuroidea; order Aspidochirotida; family Stichopodidae; genus Stichopus; species Stichopus chloronotus. The sequence continues at coordinate 9,823,097 of CM037835.1, forward strand.
CGATATGCAAAGGTGAGATTCGTGATTGCTTGGCCAACTACACGCTAGTTTCAATTGGCACCAGTCTTGAATCAACATCTTTCATTACTTCACCATCGTATTCAACAGTATTATGGAGTGAATGGTAAATCAAGCGGTGTCAGCATCCAGTGCGAGGAGCGACTGACTTCGTTCAACCCGGCCTATGTTTGCTTGTTTGTTTGCTTGTATGCGTGTTTCTTTCATTTTCATATGTACAGAAGATGTAACGAAAACAACATGAAGAGTATCCTAAAGCAATTCAGCTATATTTTGTAATTTAAGTTACAGCAACTCTTTCACTTATCTATTAGTATTACATAATTACATAAAAAGTCAGAATTAAGATTATTCAATGTTGCTACACCACAAACAGAAACCCCATTAGTTTCAAGGGAATACTGATAAAAGTTGATAAATTTTGGATAAAAACACTTTCCGGGTTCCCGGAAATCGCCGTCGCGTCAAATAAGCTCCAGGAAATGGTGCTGTCAGTATTTTCTTGGATGGAATTCCCCTCACCTTAATGTTATTGGAACTTTTTGCTTCATAAGTCTGATAAAATTATTATAAATTATCTGATAAAATTAAGTGTATATACCTTTTACTACATAAAGACTGAAATGCTTGAATTGTGAAGTTCGATCATTCTTCGAGACGGAGGGCTCTAACAGTATACACAAGCTTGCCTTTTCTTTTACTTTCTCTTTTCGTTTTTATATTTTCTTGTTTTATTCTCCTTTCGTCTACCTTAGTCATCCTCTTGTTCAACCACAGAAAGCGGGATTCATTCACTATGGTAGACTACGTATGCGCAAGTCAAGTCTTAAGTCATAAAAACTGATAATCGATCTAAAATGACTCAGTCCGAGTCTCTAAGATCTCGGACTCTAAACTTCTGGCTATGACATCAGACACTATAGTGCTTACATCGTGTACCCGATGTACCCGACAATGTTCGGATACTGCCACCAGGATTCAGACTTCCATGAACGTACATTTTGCATGAGACAAAAAAAGAAAAAAAATAAAATGTTGCTTTCTCGTAAGTTAGAACACATTTCATGTTTGCACGTAGGCTACATAGTCTTGTATTAAATTATAAGTCAAAATGTCGCGTAGTTTTACTTCACAACTTAGTAGTAGTCTAACATGCGTTATTTTTGGGGGTACTCGGACATCAGACCGACCGTGGACTTGAGGTACCAGGGTACGAAAATTTTGGCCTCGGTGCAAACACTGTTAAAACCGTATGGCGTACGTAGATCGGGACACCCAGAAGTCATATTGCAGTTAACTGTTTGTGGTGTATTTGTCATCCTAGGTTCCTGAGAATTGTGTTATCCAGCTTTGCAATTTACAGTAGGCCCACTTTGAATGAAATTATATGGCATCAATTATTGATCATAAATAGAAGGTCACATATCACCATTAGACCCGAGGGATCATTGGTAACCCTCAGCAGGGAAGGGTGCCTACATTGAGTCACGGGGATCTTTTTTTTTTCGTTGTTTTTATTCAATTCCCATGTGTGGTTCCGGGGGTATGGGCAGATGGAGTTACCTACTTTGCTACCCACTGTGAACTTGAAACCACCGGGAGTGACATCATTTCATAAGGGAAGCCGATGCAACTGGAAGGGAACCAGTGAAGGAGGCCAGAGGAGACTGCAGATTAAGTAGAGATTACAGAACGATTAAAGTTTGCGATGGGAAATGGACGACTTGAAAATTTACTTACAGTTCTACTACAAACAGGTCTTTTACAACTTTACCCTTGTAAAAAGCGCATTTTCTGTGATGCCAGAAACGAGAACATGAGACATATCAATGTAAAGGGTGATGTTAAAAGCGTCTGTTCAGAATTTATTCAAACTCGAGTTAGTGACATTGAGAAGAGAAATATTCGTACTAAATGATCGGAAGGAGGGTATTTCGGCTGTTTCCAACAACGGTCCGCAGCAGGTTTTAGTGCAAAAGCGCCTCCTATAAGGCAAGTTTGTTGTCGAACTAGTCACACCGAGGACAATTGCAATGATAGAGGCGCTAGGCTTGAATTTACCGAAAGACTTACGGTTTAAATGGAATATGCAGCTTACCCCATTTTACAAACCTAATTCGTGGATGGCTCTTTTGCAGCAAGTGACAACATTTACTGGATTGCTAATTTATGTAAGTCATTTGTTTACTTAGAATACGCAATAGTTTGAAATACCCTTAAATATACTTGTAAGGTAGAAAGAGGAGATTTGTAAGATTTTGTTGATGCTTCAGAATACTCTTGGGGTGACTGCTCATTCCCTTTAATTTCAGCCTCGACCAGTCCAGGGAGGTGCAATTGGATCTCCCTGATCATTCACATAACGTTAATATGGTGTTGGTTTCTCTTTTTACTTCATTCAAAGTAATAATAGCTTGTGTAAAAGAATTTATATATAAAAAAAAATGTGTTGAATGGCTAATTCGGCAATTGCTTCGTGAGATGAATTGCATTAGCTTGTAAGTGCCAGGGACTTCCTTTATTATCACATGTCAATTGCATGAAATATAGAATCGGTTTCGACTCAAAATGGAAACTATCCATAAAAATGGCAAAAAAGTCGTAGTTACCGTACCCTGTGGGGAATGCAGTGGGGAAAATTCGGACAAGGTTTCACAGAACACTACTTTCGGGAATTAGTATCTAAGTCAATGGGGGAAAATTAAAGCGAGGAGGTGTGTGTGTGGGTGTGTGTGTGTGGGGGGGTGTCTTTGAGCTGCCACGTTTTAAAACGTGATTATACGATAGCAAAATGTGACCTGATTTTATATCTGATTTGAAAATTTACAGTGGGATATGAATAGCTACATGAACTAAATGAAGTAATTAAACAAAAGTTTAAACTCTTCCATCTAAACATAAGTTTTGATGATGATGGTGTGACAACTTTTGAAAGTGCCATCATACCTACGGACCAGGCTACGAGATATGGGTAAGTGAACCTGATAAACTGTAACACAAATAGGCCTGGCCTAGATGGTAACGGCACTTACATATATGGCGACGGTAGCGAGCACGAAACACAACCGCAGTGAAAGGAACTATTTTTAAAAGTATTCTGTTTGTCTAGAAGGTATGTGAAGTGATTGGTCTGCAGTGATTGGTGGAAACATTTTTTTCTTAACCAGAAAGATCAATATTTCAAAAATGGTAGCATTTTTTTTCTTGTTTGTTTACATGAAATTTTTTCCAAGGACACCCCCTCGATAAAAATAAAACTTTGCGTTATTGAACAGATCTTTTTCTCAGCTTTCTTCTAACACTTCTGGTTGAAGTTGTGCGAAGTTGTAAGATTTAAAAAAGTCCAAAGCCGGGCTAAGTCATGCAGTACGGCTGTACGTAAAACAATAGGTCCTGTCGGAGGGTCCAAAGCCACGTCACAATGGACTAATAAAAGTGGCCAAGTGTGTGTATACTGTTGCCACTATTAGCACTATTAGCACTATGTCTGATATTAATTAAGTACTGATACCTTCCCCGTTGCCAGAGTTCCCCGAATTAATGCTTTTTAGCAGAATTTTGACCGTTTTAGCATGTAGCATGTTAAGTATGTTTAACTTAGCTGTTTTAGCAAAACTTTAAGAGAATTGTGATGAAATTACCAATATAATTATTTTCCCTCTCCCCTGTAAAAATAAACTATCAGCAATCCCAACTTTCCTCCTATTAAAAAATATTACGAAAGGAAAATACCAATTCATGTGTCTTAACTACCTTCTTATCCTGCATTGTTTTGGTTGGATACAGTGAGGTTGGTATAAGTCATGTGATGAAATCCACCCAATCATACCCGCGTATAGATGAATTGCATGAAGTCGAACGTTGGCCCAACTCTGTCTACGCGGTTGGCTCTGCTGAATCAACAAGATAATTCATTTGGACTGAATCATGTTAATAGCGCCATCTTCAGGCCTTGTAAATTAGAACGTTTTACCAAAGTGAAACTGCAGGAGTTCCGACTTCACTGATTTTGTATTCAGTCAGTCAACGTTGTTTGAAACTAAAGGCTAGAACAGGATATTTGTGAAACACTTCTTTTTCATTTTGATAAATACATTTCCAGGGTTCCCTTCTCCTTTAATTTTCCCAGAAGAACTCAGTCTACTAGTAAAAGTAGTATAGGTAGTAATAATAATGAAATTGAAGGGGGCGCTGGTTCACTATCTAATTCAACGATACGGCCAAGAACCTGATCAGATTTTTTAGGGATTGTCCGAGGTATGCATGGACTTATTGCATGTTCCTCTGGGATGAATTTTCACTTTTTAGGTGAAATGAACTGACTTTTGATGTAGTCGTGTGACAAGAATGGATGCTATGACCAAACTAGACCGGTCTCTGCCCTCAGATTTTAGAGCAACATTGTCATCAGTAGAATGCCTTAAAATATTTTATATTTGTGGCTTGGATATCTTTATATGCTGAATGACTATCTTAATAGCGCAACAATGATCTATGCAACTATAAGAGCATTAAAGAGACTTCATGCGAATCTTCATTCTCGGATGATTATCCTTTTGAAAACCTTAATTCAAAGATAAAGTTTTTTGTCCCAGAAGAAAATTCCAGTTGATACCTATTAACTGGTTTTAACAGATTACACGTAATTAACAGGTACCTATTGATTTCACGGTTTTGACAGGTATTTCATCCCAAACTATTTGATATCTGTTAGCTGTCTGTTACTACAGGTAAAGTAACTGTTAGAATAGGTAAATTACCTGTTCAAGAAAAGGTAACTTACTGGTTACAACAGGAAAATTACCTATTACAACAAGTGCTTTTTTTCAAAAAGAGACGTATAAGATAGGAGCGAATGACATACTTTTTCTCGAAATTGATATCGTTTTATTAGAGGACAATATAATAACTCCTTTCTCGGTAAATGAGAGAACTGTAACACCGATACAGCTTAAAAATAATTGTATGAACTAGCACACATAAGCCATGCACTGATTATACACACCTAGGTATTAACTGACAGACAATATATAGGCCTACCTTATATTCTTACCAAAACAGTGGTATTAGATAAAATCCAAATTGCATTTTCTTCAGTTGTGGAATGTGACATCAATTACTCAGTCACTCATACATCCTGCTACCAGACTTTGCCAGAATGTTATAGCGAGTTGGAGTACATTTATCGTACCACCGTATAGCAAAAGAAAGAAGAAAATTGAAGTGTTCTTTTATCTAGCGATATGAAGGTAACATGAACTTGAAGGCCTACATATTTACCACGAGAAAACCTTGTACTGTACAATAGTAAAAGTATAAAGTCTTTTTTCCGTGTCTCACTTATATGAGACGATGGAATTTTCGTGTAATTCTAGGAATTCTCAGTGATGAATGTACCGAAGTCTAGTCTTTGATCCCTCTCAAATAGGCTTCAAATGTTCTGCCGTTATTTTGTATATTGATATAGTATTTTGTGTGTATATATAGCAAATATTCAGAGTGAGAGGAAGAGATGTGTCTAAACAATTGTTTCTTATTTAAACAGTGACAAATTGTTGGCAAAATAATTCATGTCATTAGATGTCTTTAATTTCAAACAAAGTTAAATAGACTAAAACATCTCAAATAAGATTTAAGGTTTTATGGCTAGTATTTGAGGCCAATAGCATCACATGAATTGTGTGTGCGTTTGTGACAATAAGAAACCGTAAGATGTACTTAAGTTACTATGCAAACCATACACTTACATGGAAAAATGTGAAAGCGTGCATCTAAACTATTTAGCCTATTGCCTCTTTTAGAATAGTAGCCGTAGTATGGTTTGCCTGAACTCCTAAATATTTGTTTTTTTTAATTTGATTTTAAAATTATAAAAAATGAACTTTTTGTAGGCCTAAATAAATTTAATATCATTTTTGATTTATTATTTATTTTTGTTTTGTTTTTTCTATCGACACTTGTTACCCCTGACCCCCACACACTCCCGCTTCCCCCTAACCTCGCCTCTCCCATCACCCCCCCCCCCCCCCCCTTTCATCAGCAGTTTGGAGTATAATACAATGTGACAGACAGGGTGAGATGATTTAGCAGAGTATAGCAGAATTTTTTGCTGCCCTCTAGAAGAATGCTCATTTTTGGCACTGGTCACACTCCGAACAGGTTACAGAAAATGTCAACATGGCTGTAAGTAGCCCAGACGACTCTGACAGCCTGAGGTACGATTCTGATGATATATCTGGAAGTGGTGACGAATCCAGAATACACAATCTCATTGACTATGTTCGGGATGTTTCTAAGGTATTTTGTTTGACCAAATGTGATCCTCTTGATCGTTTGCCTAGGTTGCAACTTCACACCAGTCATCCCCTGACTTCACTAAGTTTGTTATCGTTACTGTACTCCAGCCTAACTGTTAGTGTTAGCCTACACGTTAAGCACTTGTCACATTGAACGCCCTATCTTCTCACGCTCAGTCTAGTATTACTAATACTAATACTAACTTAGTGCCTAACTCTAACTGCTGCACACTAAGGTTTCAGAACTCAAGTCAGGCCCAGGTTAGAACTTATCAATGTGCGAATGTAGAATACACAGTACTTGAAAGGTACATCCTAAGATGTGCAGATTTGTATCACCTTCACCTTGTGGTAATTGATTACATTTTTTAAAGTAGTCATAATTGTAATTGATTAGGGGCCTACAGTTACTTCAAATTCTGGAAATTTAAAGGTAATTGTGATTAATTACAATGGCCAAGTAATTGTACTCATAATTTAAGTATGATTTCATTGAATTTAAAGTTGTAAAAGAAATGCAAAAAGTAAATGTTATTAAGAAATACTTTGTTTTAGTGCACTTTGTGCTGAAATGACTGAAGTAGAGAGTTTAGTCTCCTGCTTTCTTTGATGCTCCAACAGAGCAGCATGAGTATGAAGTGCAAGGGATTCATTGTTCTTCACTTTAGTAGACTTGGCTCTGTTGTCGGTACAATCAGTGATTTGTGAATCATTACTGCACATTTTTCATTCAGCCACCCTCATCTGGAAGGCATTCTGGAATTTGCACTGGAATGGGCATAACTGGCTGACTTTTGGGGTAGGGTGGTATTCCTGTACTCAAGTTGGTACCGGTATTACCGGAACCGGCTCTTCTCGGTACCAATTTAAATTATTCTATTACTATTACAGGTACTGCCCCGTACCTTAACAAATTGGTCTGGTACCGACTTAATTCATCAGAACCGGTACCATTTAAAAGAATTAGCAAATTGTCCTTGAAATGTGGTGTTAATTCTAAAATTTCTAATCCCAAAATTGTCTAAAAATATGATGCTGCCGACAAGTACTAAAAAATCCTAAAGGGCATTGTTGTTTTGTTGTAGCCTACAACCATTCTCTAAGCCCAATACAAATACCAGCTGAAAGATCTTAACATTTAGCTATTTTGTACATGAAACTTCAAGACTCGATAAATAACATCGGTTTACAGGATATAGCATATACTTCAGGCTTTCTAAAATGCAAAACACCTGCTCCTCATAATATTACATGTATCAGAAAGATCCCTGGTATGCGTCCAACAAATGTTTTAGGCCGGAGCAGTCTAGAATTATTTTGGTTAGTTGCACGATATTAAAAAGAAATAGTAGTATCCTTGCAAATTACAGTGCTTCAACATCACATAGAAAAAGGTAAAGTAAGAGCTAGCTATCCATACACTTCTGAAGTCGAACACAATTGGCAACGTCCTTTTGCTGTAGTAAAGGCAAAACAGTCCCGCTTCACCCCATGCACATGTACCAAATGTGCCTCCACTTGTTGCTCCCGGCCCAATGTCATTCTGGTACTGTATATCTATTTCTATGGCTCTAAGCTACGGTAGTTTTGGTGACAGTTAAGATTCAGTAGGGCCCATCTTCATGACAGCCCTATGAAGAGTGCCAAATAATCACAAGTAGGCAGTATACAGTATTTTAATTGAATTAATTAAACTAATTGTTAATTTAAATAATTTTTAATCTTTCAAATAAAGTAATCTTACACTTATTTAGGCAAATACCTTTCACATTGTATCCGCACATCTGCAAATCTACTTCAGAATATAAATTGTGACTTAAAAGTCTTTGAACTAACTCACTGCACAATAGTTTTAAGTAGACAACTTTTTACTTAAAAGTTTTTATTAAAATAATTTTTAAGTAGAACCTTTCATATTAAGCAATCCTACCTTCCAGGATATTACCTATACTCAAAGAGATTTTTTAACTAGAATGATGTGTCACTCTCAAAGTAGATCTAGGAATCTAAAGAGCTCATCTCACCCCACCATGAATCCAATCCAAGCTATTGGTTGCAGACTTGGAAGAATTTTCAGTGAAACTATTCTTGGTCATCTAGCACTCTAGTCTCTACCAACCTACTGTGTAGTCACCAGATGGCATTTGTTTCCACTCTTATTTGGAGCATTTGTAAGTGGCCGAGCATTCTGTAGTTACTCCCTTATTGGTCCTTGCTAATGATAGGGCTACAGTATAATTAAAGTTGCTGTGTTGCCCTTATTTAGCCTACCTTTTCAGTCAGCTTTTAACGTTATAGCCATATTAACACATACTCTACTATAGGCCTAACATTAACAAGTAACATTAGGTCCACAAACATATAGCAGTTCAAGTGCAAACTTTAGAGTATTTTCCAAGATATTGTCAATTTTGTGAACAGATACTGAAAAAAAGCTTGTTTAGACTAGCTTTGTTCGTGTACAACTTAGACCCAAGGGTTTTCCAGACAAAAAACTTAATGAATTGGGCATGCTTATGTCAAAATAGGCAAGCAAGAAAAGAATGATGAGACCTATAGTACATTGTGTTGTTGTCAGGAATGACTATTGAACACACAGCTCGGGATGGTGCGGAAGCCTACAACCGGTGAGTTTGCACAAAGGTGAATTTGTTGGACTGTGGGGACTTGTTGTGGTTGTGGTTGTGGTGTGAGTTGACAATGACTGGCCCCAGTAGAAGTTGCATTGCTCCATTTTGGCAGTCCACATAGCTTGGGTCTGATTCACTTGTTGATCAGCTAGCTGTGTGACTTAGTGTATTATGTGTGTTCTCGGTTGTAAAGCAACTGGTTCAAACAGAACGTAGTATGTGCATGGCATTTTTTAGCAGCTCTGTATAACACTTAAAGTCAGAAAAAACACTTCAGTGTGCCAGTCTATAGGCCACCATGCTATCGTGTACTGTGGATAGACATTTGTGCAGCATCCTGACTAGCTTTAGTAGACATGTTTCGTGTGGACCCATAATTTCCTGTACATGTACAGTACAGCACATGTCTTAACTTACTTTTATATCTAGCATACTGAATGTTGTTTCTTCAACCAGTGAATTGTGGGTACACTTCTCAGATACTCATTTACAGTATTAATACATGCCTTATGTATGAAGAAAGGCTTCCCCTATAATGACATTTTATAAACTCTTGGCATGTTTGATTTACCAGAATTAAGCCAGGTTGTACACACCGATAATAACCTTCCAGTTTGTTTAGTGCACAGTTTTATGACAAGTCCTTTTTTTTTACCAAAAAAGGCAAAGGTTTTACAAAAACTCAGATGATGACCTCACAAGACACAGACTACTGCATACATACTTGCATATTCTGTACACTCACATGAGTAACCCTAGGATTTGTTTGGCAGGAGGAATCCTGTAGGCTTAAGGCAACCACATGATTGGCTGTAAAAGGTGTCATGAGGAAAAAGATTTTGATGGAAGTTTTGGTAAGTAGTGTGGAAATATGTCTGTTAAATGAATGTAATACACTTAACTGCTGAATGGTCCCAAACTATTTCTTTTATGATTTGATACAGAGCTCTTATGGAATGACTGTACATAAACATACAGTGATCTGAATGGAGACGTGCCATTGCAGGTGTATGTCCTTACTAACAGGTGCATAACCTACCTCTTGTTTTTAGAATAACAAGCTTTCAGACCATGTGGAACTCTTGGTCACCGAGCATGAGAAAAGGAGTGAAACTGGTTCTATGGGGATGAAAGATGTTTTTACTACATATCTGATTGAAATAAGGTGAGCACAGTCAATTGTTTTTAACAAACTCTGGATCCTATGTCCAGAGATGCAAGGTTTTTTTTCCCCACAGTTGCAAACTCTTCCAACTACTAGATTGGTTTAGATGCAAATTTTATGCACTTCACACCATGAAGAATTTACTCAAAAAGTACACTTTCTTGTTTTCCACTTGCTTTGAAATGCCCCATGCATAGTATGGATAATGCCAAGAAGTAAGTTCTTTATCTTAACAAAATCAGTTCAGTATACAGTAATTACACAATTCTAACACTCTAGGTAACAAAACTTGTACGGCAAGTACAACAAAGTTTATCATGAAAAGTTTTTTATCGTCTCTTTAGTTTGCTTTCAGCTGTAGCTCTCTGGGAACATTTTTCTTTAAAGTTTGTCTTTTTTGGTGATGAAGCAATACAGTGTTTGAAGATGACATTCCATTGTAACATTATGATTGAAACTACATACAGTTAGAGTACTTAGTTATTAGTTGCTATGTACAGTAAGCTGCAATATATGTACTTTATGCCTCAGTATACATCTGTCCAAGTTTGGCCATAAGGTTACCTTCGTATCCTTCCTTTTGTTGCATCGAAACTTCCTTTTGGAATCTACCAGTATTAATCTTTGTTGAAAGAATTTGACATGTGATATTTTGATTATCATTTTTAAGCCTCTTAACTCTCAGTTCACTGGTATATTGTAATGTTGACTCTGTGACTTAAAGAGGGCATTGCTTGCCTTAAAACTGTTTCACCTCATTCATCTGCATTGTGCTACTGCGCAGTAGTTTGAAAGCACTTAGCCTACGGTGAAGCTGTGTCTGAAGAAATGAATGTGATCTGGGTTTGATTCGAGTACATGTATGTATCAGTGATAGTAGGGTGGGTTCTTGGCTGATTTTGCAAAGTTATATGGAGCATTACTGGACAGCTTCCATGACAGTTTCCCTTCAGACAATTTCCACTGGTACATTTCACTCCTCCCCCCCTCACCGACCCCGGACTATCTCCTGTGGACAATTCCCACTGGAACAATTCCCAGCCCGGAAGATTCCCCCTTCGATAACTCCCCTTGACGACTCCTTCAGGGAAAGTGTTGGAGTGAAAGAGGGGAATATGTGAACCATGTGGTTGGTATGTGGCAGGAATAACAAGTTATATGGAGCATTACTGGACAGCTTCCATGACAGTTTCCCTTCAGACAATTTCCGCCGGTACATTCCACTCCTTCATAAATTGTAACCTCTTCAAGGTCTTGTGCATAGAGTTTTGTAATGTTTCATGTGGCAAATGATCATACAAATGCTTCAGCGTCACATAGTCTGCCCTACTGTTTGATAGGTTGATTTACTGTACATCGAGTCAGATGCCTCCTCTTTTTATTGTATCCGTTGAATCCCTGAGCTGTACACTTTCAAATCGCAGTAAAGCACTGCTTCAAGAAAATAAAATTTTAATCTTTAGTTCTTTTAAGGACTTTTCCAATAAAATGATTGCGTATGTACTGTATGCTATATCATGTTTCATTTCAGCTATAGCAGGGAATCTGTGCAATGGTAGCAACATGTGATTGTATTGTATGGTGAATGAAAGTACAAGTTTTGAAATTCTTTTTCCCTCTTCATACTGTTTTTTTTTTTTTTTTCAAAGAGTTTCATAGTCATTTGAGATCAGCATATTTCAAAGTCTTTAAAATGCACACAGCCTTATAGAGGGTTAACTTTGCAAGTAACGGTTAAGTCATTAGTGCTCTTCAAGTGGTAACAAGTTGTTTTGTCCCTTGCCAGTTCTCCCCCAACCAGTTCACCCCCAAAATACCAGTTTGCCCCAAGCTGTTTACCAGTTTGCCCCTACAGACCTACTGTACAGTACCAGTTTGCCCCCAAGTGTACCTGTAGACCAGTTGGTTCCCTAATCTGTGAATGTAAATTTACAGATTCCTTGTGTTGGCATGTCAGTGGTAGTAAGTAGCGTTATGTGGCTTTTCATTACATTTCATGTTTTTTGGCTCTCTTTTGTGTTGTTCATGTTTTCTCATCTTTTTTCTTGTGTTGTTATAGCAAAGTGTTGTGGGGCTTTTATAACATTTCATGTTCTTGTCTCTTGTATTAATTCCATTGTTCATAACTGACATAACCTACAAACTTTGGGAAGAGCCACATATGGTTCAGAACAGACATGAAAGTGAATACCACTTCAGATTGACACCTGATTGGTAGTAGGTGTAGTTGACTGCATGCGTGTGTATGTATACTGGAGGGTACATTCAGAGTGTGCTGATTATCTGATTTCTTGCCGGAGGCAAGCAGCATGGAATGTATGTGATGGTGATGGTGTGCATGTGACGCCTTGGCTTGTAAACACGATATCTCAAGAAGGGAAAGCTGCTTGAACTTCAATGTTGGTGTGCAGGTTGTCCATTGAGAGTGGATGGTGCCTATTCTTTTTCAGGTAGGTCAAAGGTCATTTGAGGTCACTTGAGCTGAAAGTATGAAAACCTATCAAGGGAGATATCTCAGCAAGTGACTGTTACTGGAACTTGAAACTGTTATCGTTGGTAGCACTTGACAAGTAGATGATGTGAGTCATTTTTATTGAGGTCAAAGGTTAGTGGGGTCAAAGAGAACATAGTTTGAGAACCATGTAAACATGGTGTTTCAAGAAGGGAAGGGTGCTTGAACTTCAAAGCTGTTGTTTTGGTTGTACATCATGAGTAGATGATCCCTATTGTTTTTTATGGAGGTCAAAGGTCATTTGAGGTCACTAGAGCTTTAAGTGTAAAAACAAAGTAAGGGTAGATATCTCAGCAACTGAATGTTGTTGGAACTTCAAACTCGTATCACTTCTAGAACTTAATGAGTAGATGATGTCTGTCATTTGTTATGGAGGTCAAAGGTCATTTGAGGTCAGTAGAGGACATAGTTTGAACCTTTCTAAATATATTATCTCAAGGAAAGAAAGGAGCTTGAACTTCAAAGTTGGTGTGTTGGTAGTTCACTGTGACTAGTTGATTCCTATTGTTTTTCATGGACGTTAAAGGGAAGTAGGGCGTTTGTTTTAGAGAAAACATCCATATTTTTGAAACCAATGTTTGTGGACATAGAATGATAGATTATTCAAAGTAAGGAAGAACTGTAGCCTTCTTTTCAAGAAATAGGCTTCTCACAGATAGAAATTCAGTTATTTGTTGCTCAACACTAATTTGTTCACCCAAACTTTTCAAAATTTAAATGATGCATCTTCCATTACTCATAACATGCATAATCTTTTGAGAAGACGAAGCTTTGGTAGATGTTTATTGATGAGACTGAATGGTTTAACAATGATTAAAGCTATTTTCTTTGCATGTCATGTTGGTGTATTCTAAATGCCCTATTTCCCTTTAAAGGTCATTTGAGGTCAGCCTGAAAGGACTTGTGATATTTAACATACTGTACACAGTGTACTGTGTGGGTTGACATGAATGAATGTACTGTATAAGCTCTGCCATTCCAAAGATCTGTCCCAGAATCAAAAGCCCTAGGTGTGAATCTTTGGAAGTGTTACATGTCCTGTTGTAAATGTGAAAATATGAAGAGGTAAATGTCACTCATGGTAAGAAAATAATGCACACTTTTCTTCTGATTAATGCACACTTTTCTTCTGATATTGAAAACCACTTAACATAGCTCTTTCCATTTATCACCTTCTGTAAGCAATCAGTGAATATCTTGCTTACCAGCAACTCCCTGTCAAGATTTACAGAGTGCTTTGTGTTAGCCACCATAAAGGCTCCCAAGGGAGAAAAACACTTCAAGTTGTCTTGCAAAATTTCAGGCCTTTAACCACAATGTGGTGTCAGGAACTTTCTATACTCTTATGATCAATCACAAATTTCTAACAACTCCCTGGATCAATGAAGTTTATGCTAAAGCCATAAATAATATGGTTGATTATGTTTAAAGTGATTGTGTGTGTATGGCATAATGAAATGTTGGCAAGGAATCACAAAGTCATTTGAATTTCTGGTTTAGAATATCATCTGATACAGTCCCAAACTATCCTCAAAATTCATATTTAACATTATTACTTTATGTGTAGTTATGTGTCAGTTGGATAAAATATTACACAAAACAGGTATCATTAAAACAGCAATAAAGAACTGGTCTTCAGCCAGCAGAACTAGTAGATAGGAGTATAAAACTGCTTGAAAAAGAATAAGTGTGCCTCAAAGAAGACCGTATGTTACTGTAGTACTGTATATCAGATGTGACAGTAGCCCATACTGTAGCCAGGTGCTACACTGCATGTGGTCAAGGTGGACAGTGTTGTGACGAACCTATAGTGAGGGAGGCATCTACAGTATAGTGAAAATCATGAGCACTGTGTTTGGAACTTTGCAAATCACAATCTGGATCATTTTTCTCTTTTTTTTTTGCGTGTGTGACTTTGCTAACTTTTTTCCACACACTATCATGTTGAAATTGCACCATGCTCGTCAGGTTTCAGAGGAGTGATAAATTTAGAACTATGTACTGTTTACTACAATATATGCTGTAACAAGTGTGCAATTGTGCAATCCATAAAATTGTAAATTTCATCTGTATCATTCTGTTACCAGCATGTTATTATGAACAGCATTATTTGCACATGAATGCTGCGGTAACATGAGCACTGGACAATGAATTTACTTTGCAGAGAATGCCCAAGTACTGTACATTAGGGAATGCACTACATGATTCCCTACTTCGTGATTTCTCACCTTTACTTCTGAAATTCTTTTTTACCCAAACAATGTGGACACCCACCTTTATCACCAGTTTCATAACTGCACTGTTATTATGACAAGTCTTGCTCTACATTACGATGGTCCTCGAAGTACTGTAGCTCTCATTCGCATCACATGCAATATGAACCCAGGTGTTTTCTTGTATGTTCTCTGCACAGCATGTTGAGATGTTTACGATTCAGCTCTTTGCATGGACACAGAAGTGCTGAATAATATTCAAGTTACTGAGTGAGACATACCTGTATTGTCACTGTCTTAGAGCCAAGAAATCTTGACTTTTATCACTCTGTCCTTGTTGTAATTGACTGCACTTAAGAAGTCTATAGCATGCATGCTTCCAATGTTTTTTTTTTTTTTTACAGTTCAAATGCAAAGGTCCAAGAACATTATATATTATCTACTGTAGTCTACTGCCAATGCATGAATGAATAATTACATTTAATACCAGACATACAGTACAGTAGCCACTTGCCCAGATACAAATGTTTGCATAGACTAAAATACATACTGTACTGTAACACTGGATGGAAAAGGAAAAACGTAATATGCTACATGGTGATATCATCTACTACAGTACCATGGAATAAGATGCTAGTTACACTATGCTATGACCTCACAACAGTGAATATGGATATATTAGTATGAGAAGTGAAGACCACATGGTGCACATCTTCCCTCTTCTTTTCCGCTGCCGTATGTACTGTGCTCTTGGTTGATTTTAAATTCCTACCTCTGCTCATGTCATAGATGGTAGTTTTTAAGACTCTTCATCTGACTTAGTAGTTTCATTACCTCGTCAAGACACACAAGCACGAATTTGATCTGTGCACAAATTTTACAGAACTTTGCTTGTCCCAGTTTACAGGTACATGCCTTCACTTTGTATGGCTGATCATCATTACACCATACTTCATTGTGCTGATCAATGTTCAAGGTAGGCAGACCTATGCACACACAATCACATGTAAGGTACTATCCAGAACATGCCCAGCTCAGTACATACATACAGTAGGACATTTACAGCACTGTATCCTGTGTTTCCTGTAAGTCTTGGAATGCCATAGAGGTCTCAGCTGCCTACATTGTTTTGCCATGTGCGAAGCCTCACAGAGCCAGAATGAAGTGTTAAATGATACACAATGATGATGGATAATGATAAGTTTTAATGTAGAAACCCAATCAAAAATAGAGCTTGGTATTTATGAGACAAAATACTTGGAAACCGTTGAATAGGAAAACTCTGTGCAAAGTTTTAGTATCCTTCAAAGTTTAGCACTGTGATTATAATGCAGTGCAACTTTTGAAAACTTTTTTATTTACTGTACTGTACAATAAATGTATCAAAGTGAATACTCTAGTGACCTTTGTAAAACACATATTAGAGATGAACAGGTTGAAGGGAAGATTGCATCTTAAATGCTGGTTGTATTTGTGCCTATAGAAACATTTAGTATCGTTAATTAATATGTACATAAGATTGTTAATCATGTACATGATTAAATATTACAGTAACCCTTTTCCCCTTGTGCTGTTCATGTCAAGCTTGCCCTCCCTACCACTGACCAACCCTTCCCCTTCACATTTACATCTACTGTAGCTGAAAAAGGCAATCCATTACTAGTACAGTATGCAAGTACTGGTTTGTCTTAGGTCTGTGTGTATGTGTATCCCAGTTACTTGGAAAACAGACCCACAGCAAGTACTGTATATCTACAGTTTATTGCACAACATTTTTATTCACAAAAATGGATTATACCAAGGGATGTCACCACCACTGATTGAGCCTGTGCTGTAGCCCTCGCTGACCATGCATGGAGCCTAAAATCGCTCTCCTGACCTGCACTAGAATGATCAACTTAAGGAAAAAGGACTTACAAAAATCACAATTTACATTAATTCACAATATGACCACAAATTACAGGTCTGCAAATCATCTTGTGAATCCAATTTTGAGCATCGCGATCCTCAAATTATGAAATGCGCAAAAATCATGGCACTAATGCACATGATAATGCAGTAGCCAACTGCACTGGACAATCATTCAACATGGATGAATTGAAAAAATTAAAAAAAGGGGGAAATAACAAACTTAATGACTGAAAAATGAGGCACCATACAGTATTCCATAGGGGGTAAGGTGAGGTACATCTGCCAATTTAAACAATTTGTTAGCACTCAAAGTGGGCTGCTGACAAGCCTTATTGTACCTATAGGTGCTGTATACTGTGCTTGTATTGATCAATTACTGCATTGTTTTACATTGATAGTGGTGGTAGATCCTGGCCATTTCACTCCTTGTCAATCGACACCCCATACCCCCTTCAAGCTCTCACCACCCCTTGCATTCAGTGTTTATGCAGATTTTCAGAGAAGAAAGATCATATGCCAGAATACTTTATCACTAGATCGTCTGTCTGGAGTACAGGCACAGTTCAGTATCCTTTACTGTACCTTGTGGTGGCCATTTTCTTGTTGTTCAGTATGGTCGCCTTCACTGACACTAATATTCATGTACTTTACAGTACACCTGCATCTTTCTTTGAAAAGGGAGGAGAAAAAAACCAAACAAGTAAGATAATTCAACAAAGACAAAGGAAAGCAAAGGAAAGAAAATAGCAGGCAGTACAGTAGGTGCATGTAAACAGTATTCATGAATAAGCAATTTAAACCAATTCCTTGATGGATGCTCTGGCCAAACAGTCTCTCTGAAGTTCTGTGATCATGCTAGAAATTATTGATTACACGTTCACACCAGCTGTGTTTTTTGTGGAGATCAGACTTTGTGCTGTAAGCAGTGCACTCTACCCTATACAGTATGTTTACCTGGAGAAAGATAACCTCCCTAGAATTTCATCATCCTATTGGCCATATTTTCACTTGGGTGCTTCTCTGGAGGCGGACTGTAGTATAGACATACTGTAGAGTGCTCGCAGCGGCAGCTTTGTCATCGGTTTTAGCTCCTAGTGTTGGAGGCTTTTGGTCTGTTTTTTTTTCATTTTATCATGCTAAGAGAGTTAAGTACAAGTGGAAGAGACAATAGAGAATAGGCACCTTGAGTTGACGTCACATACAGTAACAACAAACAAGAGCGCCCTCCCTGTTTGTCCTCCCTGAGGACAAACAAACAGTAAATGGCTAGGCTACTGTAGACGTGTATACAGTAGATCTATGTCATTGCTGCAATGTACGCATGTTAAACGTAGTAGCTTGCCGTCGATGAGGAGACTTCACTTTATCACTGTGATGTCTATGAATGCATTGTAAATTACCAATCTTGAAGACTTGTTTTCATCTCTCTTTAGTCCATTTTAATGGATTTATAACATATAAACTTTGTGTAGTTTGCAAGGTCAAACATACAGTACAATCTACAACTCTTCATGATATTGCTTGGTCCCAGTACTTTTTCTCTTGCATGTATTGCCGGGCATTCTTCTACTGTATGTACAGTGTACAGTACATCCTTCCATTTCACCTCCAGATACTCGCCTGTATCTTGTCAACCAAATAATATTTGTGCATGGTTTTTAGTGCGCAATGCAAAATCATGGCTGGAAATCTGTAATTCTATGTGATTATGATACATCAACGTTCTTGCAATGCTTTAGAAGTGTAAATTTGAGGTTGTTTTGATTCATTTGACATTACCAATCTCATTACCAATCTCACACACTTTATCCTACCCCACTCCTCACACCATCATTGTCCCTCGTGTCATCCTTCGTGTGTGCTAGTGTTGTTGCGATGTAAACTTTTTGTTATTGATATCATAAGCAGTTTTCTTTCAATTGTAAGTTGGTAAGTTGAAACCAAAGCACCCATGAACATATATGTACAACTACTGTACTGCATGTACAGTAGTTACATTGTGCAGCCTGTAATTTTCTGATGTTACACTTCATCTTCATATTAATCAAACTAGTTCACTCAAGTTTAATTCAATCGTAAGGTCTAAATTCTTGATTCCACATTCAACTGTGAGGTCTAAAGTCTTGATTCCATATGGAATTAAATAGTGTGTGGTCCAAATCTGTTTCCAAAAAGAAAAAACATCGGTTTTTTTTCCTCCTTTGTGCACAGAGAATATCATTTGGGTCATTTTTAAAGTTACTGTATCAGGAGTTTCATGACTGCTTGCGGATATCGCAATATCGCAGCAACACTGTCCCACGCCCTGTGCGGAATGTAGGTGGATATCTCTTTAATTTGTTATGATACAGTACCTTACAATTCAGCTGATGAGAACTGTCTTTTCCTGTCAGTCAGATGCCATGACAGGTTCCAGGCTTGGAGTGGAAGGTTACCCTGGTGATGGACCAAATTTGACACATTTTAAGTCATTTATAAATCTTTGTACTTCCTGAGCCTGTTTTGGAATGTAATTTGCTTCTCTTGTACTAATACAATGTGAATGTGCCACATACTGTGCTGTACAGTGCACTTTATGTAGGGTCATTCCTAGGGCCTAACCGATGCGGTTTTTTACTGCTGATCCGATGTCCGATGTTTTTTCCACAACATTGGGCGATATCCGATCCGATGTTTTTGCTATCAACATGTTTTCAAGTAACTTTACACAGTATCACAGTGCGATCGGGCATTTATCACCTCTCGAGCTATTTCTGTTGTCAGAGAGTCCAAAAAAATGACTTATGACAGCTGAAAAACAAGCAACTTTTTTTACCCATAACAATAATGGATCAGTCCAGCATGCAAAAAGATGGTGCAGAGTCCTTGATAACAATGGCATAACTCTTGAAATGATTTTATAACTGCTCTAAGAAATGTGCAGATGTTTTTCTTAATAACTGTTGAAAAAAGAAAGACAAGTAATCTTTTCTTTTTCGCTTTGGTCTTACCCATGACAATAATGGAGCATTCCAACAGGGAGAAGGCGGAGCACAATTCTCAACAACGAAACAACTTTTGGCATAAATTTATAAATGCAGTTGGAATATGGGCATATTTTCTTCATTTGAGAATAAGAGATCTATAATACTCTCTACAAACAACCATGGGACAAAACTGAATGGAAAATGTAATCGAAATAAGTAAAATATGACACTCACTAATAACTTTTCCGTCTCAAAATTACTAACCTTTGTGATCAACCCTTACATAAGTTATCAGCAGTAAAGTTAAGCCTGTTAGTAGGTTTCGTGTTTGGGGTTCACGGAATAATACGTCACCCGGTGCACCATAACTACCCACAAATTTCGCGTGTTCAACATCGGCAAACATCGGAAGGCGAGCGTAGGCAAATTTATCGATCAGATGTTTTACCGATATAGTCGAATATCGGCCCGATCCAATGTCCGATCTGATGATCGGTTAAGCCCTAGTCATTCCATATGAAATCAACAAATTTTCAGGACATACTGTTGGTCCTCTGTTACGGGAGATTTGGCTGATAATTTGAGGGTTATTGTCTGTCAGCTCAACAAATTTCCAAAAAATTAGGCCAAAATATTCTAATTGGTTTTATATGAGTGATGGCTCATTAAAAATTGGTCCAGCACCCAAATTAGCATAATTTGCAAGGTGCAAAAATGTGATTGTGGCCATTTTTAGGCCTAGTACTGTACAGTATCTTCAATTCGGATAATGGTGCAAACCTTAAATTGGCTGTCTGGGGTATTTCATGGCTAAATTGTACAATTATGGCATTAAAATGTTTGCATCTCTTATTGTTTAGCTGATATGCTGTATGTCAATCACCATGATTATGTTTTATCCTGTAGGGAAATGCTTTTTCCACTTTTTTAGTCCTCCTACTGTACCTCCAAGAGTTTTCAATTGAAAGGTGTCATATTTCAATCATTGATTACAGTTCTGTGAGTACCACTATGGATTTATAGATTCTTGTCTTACTCAGTAGTAAAATGAAAGGGGTCCAAACTTGGTGGCAAGTGGGATAATGGCTAATATTGACTATTTTTCAAGTTGACCTTTGACTCTGTCTCTCACCTATGAAGACAAATTTTTTACCAGCAGTAGCTCTGAATCTACTTCTGGTATTAGTTTTCTTTAGTTGTTTTCTCTCCTTGTAGAGATACAGATCCATAAGCGATGCATGTCATGTACTGTGTACGGCAACTGCATTTTTCGATTTATTGAGCCCCCATAAAAAAATTAACATGTGATAAGTGTCTTATTTCAGTCATGTATTATATACTCGGATGTATATGGCACCTCCTAAGTTATCTGGCCACTAGTGTATCTAATGATGAAATAATGAAAATGCAGAAATTCAATCGACCGCGCACCTAATTGACCATCTTGGGCCAAATATTGAACCAGTTCAAACTGTAAGAATGTTTCAAAATCATACTTTTACACTAATATGGAAGATGAATGGTTCTACAAGTATCCTTGCATTCAGCTGTGACAATGACAAATTCTGGCAAAAGTTTGCCTGACATTACAGTACTTACAGTACAGAATATACAGCAGGTCAGGGAAAGAGACTTTCGAAGCATGTGCAAAGAATGCCTAACTGTGAATTCCACTTTTAAGTTCAGGAAGATATTAACAGGTAGAGAATAAACACGTCAGTTGACAGATGTTCCCGCATTGTTAAACCCAGTTTTTGGTTGCATTTGCCTTGACATGGTATCTATTGAACTTTCAGGTTTCACTCACAGTGTGGCATCTATAGGTCAAGTGGTCACTGCTGTGTACAGTATGTTTTTTCAGCTGCAGGACTGTACGAAGCAAGCGAAATGTGCATACAACAGATTAACTATGACAGTAATGTCACAGTAGTGACATCACATCCATGACATCACCATTACAGTTCTCTACTCAATGAATGTATTTTACTGTACATACCATCAACTTCACCACATCCCAATACAAAACCACAGTGGACTGGTGCTATACATGTTTCTGCATGCTACTGTACAGTAATGTACATGTCCTGTGACTTTGTAAACTCTAAACCAACCTCTCTCTGGTAAAGCATCTTGTCTGAAGTGGACTGTAGGACACTTGCCATTCATTCAAAGTGACTTTTCTTGTGACTAAATTTCAGTAAATGGTGGTTCAAGGACAGCAACAAATTTGATACTTACAGTACAGTATGTGTCCTTTTCGTGAAGGTTTTTTTCTTTGCCTTTTATCTCTTATTAACATGTACATGTAAAAACTAGTATTTTGGGGGGTTTGTTAGATGTGTAAGGTGCTACTGTGACAGTTATTCAAAACTCTTAGTTCAGTGTTCATCGTATGACACAGAGATCAGTGGATTGAAAACAGGAAAACATTAAATGTAAAATATTCACCCTAAACTTTCAAAAGTTGCACCTTACAGAGACTACAGAGTTACTTCCTACTGTAACCCACATGGCTATAGTTCACTTTACGTATGTACAGACTGTAATTTGAAGATCAATGCAGTCACACCTACAGTAGTCATCAATCATGATAGGCAAAACTGATTTTTTTTTTTTTGCAAAGACAAAATAACTCTCATCACTTGTGATAACAAACAACTGACATTATTTGCTCCCATTCGTTTGGTTCAAGTTTGTGCAGGAAACATCTACAGTACACAGATGGTCAAATTCATGATTCATCTCAAATTTTTTGCAATTTTTCCAAATGTATACAGTAGTGTCAAAAGGTGTTTCCAGATTTGTCTTTATAAGCTTTTCCATTTATTTAGTACCCTTCATTAGCACAACTGATTAAATTTCTATTTATAGAAAGGAGTTTATCGACCAATTTTTTTTTAATTCAATATGTGT
Organism: Stichopus chloronotus; assembly: GCA_021234535.1. Lineage (NCBI taxonomy): Eukaryota > Metazoa > Echinodermata > Holothuroidea > Aspidochirotida > Stichopodidae > Stichopus > Stichopus chloronotus. The sequence goes on from CM037835.1 coordinate 9,845,721, forward strand.
GGAATCAATCATCATCAAGGCATCAGTTCAGATAGCATCAAGTTCGAATGCTTCTAATTTAGCAAAGTTCTTTTGAAAAAGGAAGAAAAATGGGTGGGTCTGGGTCTTCTCAGATTTGGTTTTTTTTTTTAAGTCTATTGTAGACTCTGACTGGTAAAATTGATCATCACCGTGATTGTCAACCAAAACGGACAAAATGGGGGGTGACTTTTCAACTCAATACATAAATGTGCATGTGTAATATGGTGCAATCCCGTACCTTGTGGGGAATGTTAGACTCGATATCCAACAAAAATTTGAAGTTGTCATTGGAACAACCCATTTCCCATATTTGATTGTTTGAAGTATATTTAACTTGTCCGAACAGAAAACAGAAAGACAAGCAAGTAACATGGGAATTAATATTTGCCATAAATTTCTTTTCACGATAGTAAATAGCCAATGTTGCCAATTGTCTTGTACGTGTGCAAAGTATTACCACTTTTAAGATGCGAACTTTGCCTCAGAAAGTTACTTGCGTGTTGGACAACCAAAAAGAGTGGATTTGGTCGTCTGCCGTGATTTTTAATCATCTTGGACAATGGGATGACTTGTTATAGTTCAGCCTTTTGTATGCACCATGTACTCGAAATTGCAGGTTTCATGCCTGTGGTGTCACATTGTATTCGGAACACTGTGAAGATAAACAGATTGCTTACACGTCTACAGTCTGCAGCATTATAATTTGAACCAGTTCTAGACATGTCTGCAAGAAACCTTTGCACAGTGGGTAAAATGCAAGAAAATGTGTTCTCATCAATTTTGCTTTGTGGAGTAATTTTCAAACTTTTACAAAAAAAAAAAACAAAACATAAAATCTGCTTTGGTTGGTGTACACAACAGTCCAGTCAGTTTTGTTTTGTCAGAGTACAGGATTCTGCAGAAATCCTCTGGTGAGATCTGTCTGCAGTACAGTAGTTACAGTAAACGTTTAAACTTGTCAGCATGTGCCCAGTAAAAGTTAGAAATACAAGTGTTTGATGCAGTCACGATCTGCATATACATTTGTACAGTTACATATAGCACCACGCCGATCAAGTACGTCGCTGTGTGTGGTTTACATCGATATATTCAAGATGCGTGAATTCATCGCTGTCTGCTTTCACTGCCGAATTACTGCACACATGTCACCCTCCCGTAGAGAGCAGACTGCTCTAATGCAGAGAATCTGTGGCTCGTTGTACTTCAACAGGTTAAACACTCCGTCTACAGATGATAACGTTCGGTTGTAATTACTCAGTCGACTTCAGTCCGCCCATTCGAGTGTGTGCTTTTCAGGAACAGGGAGAAGCTAAGTGAGTCTAGCACTCAAAAAATTGGGCGTGGGTGGTGACGAGCAGGATTTATTTCATGTTAGTCAGACACTCTGCTGTCAGTTTCATGCGTCTGAGAACTTTTCATTCAAATGAAGCATCTCAAACCATCTCTGAAACCAAAGTGGCAAGCTTAAAAAGAGAAAAAGTACTGCAAGTAGTAACGAAAGAATACATTAAAGTTTTTAAATTATGAAAGTAAGCATCTGCAGAGTCCCTACTGCCTTGTAACTAGACACGGAAATGTCATGAGATACTAATTTCAAGTTCCAGGTTTGAAAAAAATTGTGAAATTTGATAAAATGACAGAAGTCATGGAAAAGTCTGTTATCTTCATTTCATCGTTATTCATTCATAAAATTCTCAATAAATCTGGTCAAGAATTGCTTACATTGAGGTCATGAAATGTTTAGGTAGAAGTTGTGGAAAAAGTCATGGAAATGTCATGGAAGCTTTTATTTGCCTGAAGGTGGAGAGGACCCTGCATCTAATGCCGGACATATTGTTATGTACTGTACAGTACTAAATCACCTGATAGACTTCATAGCCGTCACTTAACTGCATCAATAGGACTAATTACTGTAGTATACAGTGTCAGGCGTTAAAAAGAGTGGAAGGTTGTCCTGTCAGAGCCAGTGTTGGCCCACATTTTGCATGAGAAGCAGGTGGAAGAGAATGGGGGAAAGGTTGAAACATTGGGAAAATTAGTTTTCAGTATACTGTAATGTATAAACATAGACTTTGAAGGAAGATTCTGTACCATGTTGGGAATCAGCAGTGATTGTCACTTTGATTAAATACTGTAATTGCTGAATATACAGTACTGTGTAAGTGACAATTTATTATTTCATGAAAGCATATGATTGGCTGAAGTGCAGGTCTTAAAGTAAAAAAATATAAAAAACGTCAGTTTTTTTTCTCCAAAAGTACAGTACAGTCATCTGGATGTGGTTACTGCTGTATGTTTGTACAGTCTACTATTTGCATGTGCTTTAATACTCCACAGTATAGTATGTTTCCTGTTTTATAGTAGTGTGTAGATTATCAATGTTTTGAATGTTTCTTCACATGGAATTAATGTGACTGTCACCAAGGTAACAGATACCCACAGGGGCCTTTGTTCAAGATCTCCGATAGCATCGTACCGTACTGCTTTACTCTTTCTGAGGCACTTTATATTGAATGTCTTGTGTAAGCGTCAAGTTCAAAATCAGTTTCAATCGATCTCACACCACCTCACTTTTCCTTGTTTAAATATCATTACCTTCTGTGTTTTGTTGTTTTTGGTAAAATTTGGACAGAATTGTAATCATTTACTGTACTGTATCTTTTTTTCTGCTTTGTTCTGCCCCATAGTGTGACACTACTCTCCTGCAATGTACAGTAACCTTTTGTTTTCTGTGCTGTTTGATACTGTACTGTTTAATTTCATACTGTTTAGTGCTGTCTCGTTCAAACGAATGGTTGACCATTTGAACAGATCCCAATTCTGCTAAACATTTAAACAGATTTCCTGCATAAACCTACTCAAAGACATTCAATTTTCTTTTCCTTCAATGGTACAAGTAGCCATTCAGATATTGTGATCTACGTAGCAGAATGTTGACTTGGTGAAAGGTTTTGATCATAGAAATATATTTTGGTGTTAATATTTCTATGTACAGTATTGGGATACTGTATGTCTGCTATCTGTCACTTTGCAGATGGTTTGTGTTTACAGGCCTAAGCTTATATTTTCTATCGGAATTGACATTGAATGTAGTATAAAAGGTCTACCTAGAATCTCCTGGAAACACTTGCTAAGGATGTTTTGTTTTTTACATAACTTACAAAATATTGATCATGAGTAAGACATGGACAATTATTTACAAGAATAGTAATTTACCAGTTTACTACAGTATTTAGTAATAGCCAATTTAACAGTTCTTCACAGCACTGATACTGTTCAATGTTGTACGGTTCGATGCTGTTCCATTTGTTTCCATACTGTTCGGTGTGTAGTGGAATGCTCTGTACTGTAATTACTTTGCTGTGCTAGTTGTACACTGTTTCGTTCTCTTTAATGCTGCCACTGCACCAGAAGCTAAGTAGGCTGCTCGTCTGTTATGTTAGACCATGCTGTACTTTTCTGGTCACCTGTATTCTAGAGGCTTTCTTCGGAACTGTGAAAGGCTGCTACTGAACTCTATGTACTGATCCATTACAGTATGAGTGGTGCCAGGTCAGTTGGGGATATGCAGTGGATGTCATGATATTTACATTTTACCATAGAGTGACTGCTTCAGCTACTGTACTGTATAGTCACACTTATCTACCATTCTTGGAGTTCTGGTAATTCACAGCGCGTACTGGGGAATCTAAGTTCTGTTGCACTACCCCACTGTACTGTAAGTTACTGCCCATTTAATTTGTTCCATTTTCCATCCATGTTTTGTCTTTTACCTGTCTGGTTTTGTTCTCTTCTGATCTGCATTGCTTCTCATTTTTTTTTTGTAGTCCATCTTCATCACCTGTGCCTTTTCTTGGAAGAGTTTTTGGCAAGCTGTTTTATTATACAGTATGTCAGGAATTATTTCAAAGTTCATGACCTTGTGTGAAAATCAATTACATCCAGACTTTCCACAAGTAATATATACACTCTTGTCCCCCCACTCTTCTCTTCAGGGAAACAATGATTTTGATATTTGAGCATCTCGATGGGGTGGATCTGGTGTTACTGAAGAGTGAACTACAGTATGTCTGAAGTGAAAATGCACTCTGTATAAATTTACAGTGACAATAAAACTTGATACTGTGCATGCTGGATAGACTTGTAGTTACAAGTAGTTGTGATTGCTGTGATTAGTACAAACAGTGTGACATACAACTGTATACCCAGTCACAAGTGTTTATACTGGGTACACCCGGGTCCGGATTTTCTTCCCGGTTAAAACACTGCTGGCCACATCAAGTGGTGTGTCTATTAAAATGGTAGATGTCAAAGTGCATTTTGAATCAGCTCAGCGCAAATAACGGCTTAATTTCGTAATCTGGGGAGGGAGCGCAGCATTGGTGGGTGGGGCCAGGGGGCAGGGAGGTAGTCAAGAGACAGCTGAGAGGATGGGGACACCTGTATGAGTTGGTGGTGACTTTACTTGTATAGAGTACATGGTTGTGAGCGCCAGTCGAAGCCTCGTTAAGGTCGACTTACGATTTGTTCGAGAAGCAGCATGAAACCTATCCCATCTTTTGTACTGTGGGCCAGAATCATGGCGAAACTGGTATCCCCATTTTTATGTGACAGAGTTGAGAAGCTGGCAAACTGCTGCATGGTTATTTACTGCACAGGAAATGATTTCAATTTTTGACATAATTTATGAAGAATTAAAAGATAAATTGTTCTGGGGAGTAGGTCTAACAGCATTTGGATTTAGATGCAGCACCATAAACATGTAGAAGTCTCAATTAGTGTGATTCTTTTCTGTTCACTGAGCATTGCCGAGAGGAAGCAGTCTCCAAGTTTGTTTTGACACATTAGCCCTGTCTCTGATGTGAATTGTCACACCTCTTCTTTCCTCTCAGGATCCGAGAAGAAAATGGGAGGAAGAGCCAGGTGGCTGGAAATCCATCCTCCCTCTGGAGACGATACAGTGAATTCGAGATGCTAAGGAACTACTTGGTGGTGACATTCCCCTATGTCATTGTGCCTCCCTTGCCAGAGAAGAGGGTAAATCTGATTGTTTTTTTTTTTGGTCTGTCGTTGTCAAGCGTGAAAATTGTGCTGTATTACCATTTAGAACATTGTGACCACTCACACTGAAGAAATTATCTTTTGCTGATCTCATCTTGAAAACGTTTCATGGATTTCATCAAGCTGTTGTTTTGCCTTTCATCATCATCCCGTAAACAAAGAAGTCCCACCCCATTGTCATGGACTCATGGTGAACTGATCACAGAATTCATGACTTTTTGTCGTGATGTAATTATCATGGAAATCTTAATAGATTTCAGGAGATCATCACCCCATCATTTGTCACCCCGCAAGTGCAGTGTGCAGGACATTGTCGTCAGACTCGATAACCTACCTCACCGATCCGACTCCCATTTACCTTGATTTAATTGGACTACTGTGACCCTCTTACTGTACAGTACCATCTACTGTACTATGTTACTCTGATATTGTTACAATACAGCATATAGAAGAGTATAGGTGTGACTGTACAGTATTTGTACTAGAAGTCCTGCTGATGTAAATTGAAATCCAGGGAAATCTGCAATGTATTACAAATTATTTTAGAAGTCATTTTGTCGTCAAATATATGATGGATTTCATCTTGAGTTCACCACGCCATTCAGTTGTGAGGATTATATCTTATTCTCATTGTGATCTGAAAGTGAGGGAGACATAGAAGATTCAGGAAAGATCTCTGGACATTTACCAGGAAGCTCAAACTCAGTCAGGATGCCTTTAGTTTCTGCAATGTTATCCAACAAGTCTGTTAAACATGGACCTGTCGTCAGCTTGAAAAGAAATATAAATTGGGATACAGCATGTACAGTAAACATACAGCAGAAGGGCTTCTAAGCATCGTTCTGTATAGCTCTAGGCTTTTGTAATAGATCTAGGCCATTGTAAAAGGGACGACAGTCATTTGTTGAACGAGAAAATGTGGACAATGGCAACACACAGTGCAGTAATCCGACTGTGGTACAGTACATAGTTAAGGACATGTGAGAAATCATGGATGATGATATTACAGCCTTTGTGAACCCACAGAGAGGACTTAGATATCATGGAATGTGCTGTCTTACAACATGACCTGCAAGAAATGTTTGACATTTTCATGAAACATTGTCAAACAGCAAGTACTTGTACTCCATGCACCCTGGTGTGACTATCAGCTATCTGTTCGACAAGTCTTCAGGTATAGCGCTTTGAGGGTGTAATTATCGCACAGTATCTCTCTTTTTGTTTTTGCATTAGATGACTATAATGTGGCAGCAGATGTCCACCGTGGACCACTTCGATGCAGACTTCATCGAGAGGCGGAGGGTCGGGTTGGAGACGTTCCTCCAGAGGGTTGCCGCTCATGAGGAAATGTGCCGTGACCATCTCTTTCACACTTTCCTGCTCCAGGATGAGAACTGGAGGGATGCAATTGTTAGAACAGGATTTCAGTCAAAGGTGAAGTACCTTACAAAAGATAATGTTTGGCAGAAAGTGATCCACTCAAATAGTTTTTAAAAAAAAAGAGAAAATACTCAACAATTGTCTCTGACATTTCATGCAGGGCCTATAAGCAAACAGTTGACTTTTGCTCTGAGACTTTGGTAAACTTTCTTGAGATTTATAGAAGTGTTGAGGAGAGATGTGAGCAGGTGAAATATTGAGGTTGAAAGAATTTAAGGTGGGAGCCGAGTATTGAGAGTTGAGGGGATGTGGTCCTCGAAATGTGTCTTTTTTAAATTTATCAACCTCTGTGAACTGTGCCCCATTAAAAGTTGATTACCCTCTCTTCTTGCATGGCATGAGGGAGTTAAAATAACTATTAGCATCCAGCTTCAATGAAAACCACACAGTTGACAAGATGTTCAAACCATTGTCTTGTCGATGCTGCATAACATGGCAGTTCCTCTGAGATGACAGTCCGTAATCAAATCCAATTTCTGTCATTCCCTCGTAAAGGCGTGACGACTTGTTTTTGTGATTCCTCTTTTCATTTGCAGCAAGATTCTCGCCTGAAGAACCTCAACGCTTCCTTCAGACTCAAGAAGCCAGACAAGTAAGTCAGTCACTGTGGTTTACATGCCTTGTGGAACTGTCTGCAAATTGGAAGGTGTGTGGGGCAGGTCGTGGGTGAATGGAAATGTCAAATGTGGCATCAGTTTCATTCATATTTAATCACTTCTTGGGTGCACTTGTGAAAACTCAAGGTGAAAACTTTTCCAAAATACTTTTTTTCTCTCTGTTGATGTGTTTGTCATATGTCACTGTGTGTCAGTTGACAATGTGGACATGCTGATGCAGTGGACTCAACAAATTGGCTTGTCAAGCCACAATAACGTTGACGTATTGACCACATTGGGGAAAGAAGGAATATGTGCCGTGAATTTGGAAGGGGAGACCATATTTCTCATCGAAAACATATGTTCATGAACATAAACAAGATGTTTCACTTGCGTCTGCTCTTGTCTCAACAAACTTGATTACATCTTGTCGATGATCTCCCATTGGTGAGATGGTCAACAGAGACCAAGAAAGAGGGAGGAGGATGATGCTATTGTTCCTCTGAACATGATAAAGATAAACAAGAGATAGTGATAACAAACTTTAGAGTGAATACTGCAGCTGGGTATTGAAGCTGTATGTTCACAGACAAGATTTTAATATTTTGTATATGCCAATCTCCAGTAACCGATGAAAAAGAAAGATCCTGTCAACTGTTTACATTTTTGGTGGGGTTATAGTCATGCATCACACTGAAATGATGTTACAGGAATGATGGGAAAATACTGAAGGTGTTGTACTTTAGACACTTTCAGTGTTCACACTTTTTTTTTTGATATCTTCTCAATATTTCATGTTTTCTGTGTTGTACAACGGTGATGTAGTATTTTCGAAAAAAGTAACAAGTCAAATAGCATTTACTTGGAATGGAAGCTAGGAGGGTCTAGAATAAAGTAGTTTGTTTCAGTTTCACAGCTACAAATATAAAGTTTGTTTCTTAATCATACAGGAGGATATATGTGCTGAACAATATGTACTTTACATAACCCCCATTTAACCAGCTTCACCCCTTGACCTGCTTCTTTGAAGTTTTAGTAGCTAGACTTTGTGAAGCTGGTCACTAGCAATATATTTATTTTCCCCCATTTCCCCCTCCCCCCTATTCCTTACTGCTCTGAAATTTGTTGACATTGTAAACCTAGTCGGTTATGTGGGTTTTGGTGAGTGCAGATCTATCTGTGTATCTGATATATATATTTTTTTGCATTAAATGTGATATCAGGAAAGCAAAAAGCTCAGAGATAGTTTGTGTGTGATATGTAGGTGGATCTTCTCAATTATGTTGAAAGGTTGGTCTTTTCAGGTCAATCTTATGGAATGATATCTCATGAAAGTAAGTTTGAAAAACATCTCATGCTAAATAATTGTACTGTAGTGGATGTCAAGAAGTTGATTCGATTTGTTAGAGGTAATTTTGGTGTGAGAGGTATCAAATTGTAAAAACCCTGTAAAAACCATACTGTTTCTACCCAGGGGAAGCTTGTACCACTGTATTCAGTTCTTGGTATGTAGATGTACCCCATTCACACGAAGAACTCTTTTGTTTTTTGGCGGATGTCAAACATCAATTGCAGTTTGTAGGGGTCGTGTCGTGTATAAGTTTGTAAACATGATGTCTGAAGGAGGAAAGCTACTGTAGGACGAACCTCATGTGTTTCAATGTCTGATGTATCAACACTCAGTTAAGTGTAGGATGCCCTCCTGTCACTGGTCATTGTGTATCAGAGTCCTTTATTTCCAAGACATAAAGATAGCGTGATGAAACTGTCCTAACAATGATGTCACATGCATCCTACTTTACATATTATCACCTCATGGAGAAAAATAAAGGCACACTCTATTGATGCCCCCAGCAGGTTTTACATCTGAGACAGTGATATGAGGACCCTGACAGAAGCATTTGTTAATTCATTACTTCTGCAATCGTGGACAGAATGAATGCTAGAACACTAGAGGGCACAGATCAGGTGACAGAGTTTGACTACTGACCGTACACCATGTGTACCTCATTTGATGTTGTGGTGTCTCTCTACAGACAGACTGCTTTAGAAGATCAGCAACATCATGAATCATTTTGCTTGGAAGTACTGTACTCACATTATATCATTCAAATCACATGCATTTTGGTTCTTTTGTTGTACTGGTGATTTTATTGGTTTTTTTTTTGTTGTTGTTGTTGTACTGGTCAATGTTATAGGTTTAAATTGATTGTGCATTCACCTGTGACTTGTTGTTTGTTTGCAGACGATTTGAAGGCCTGAAGATCTACGCACAAGAATTGAGGAACAACATCTCTGCTATCTTGAAAACAAGAGCAGTAAGTAACATCTGACTTTGACTTGTCATTGTCCTGAAGTTCTGTCAACATAAAATATGCTTCAGTGTTCTCCGTAGGGGTCGTAGGAGTGCAGCCCACCCCATGGTGAGAATTACCACCCCCTGAAATAGCATCTTCCCTCGTGAAAATACTTCTCCCTCATGTCAAAGCTTCACTGGACCACACAAATTGGCAGTAGGCCTCTGCCATTTCAAAGAGAGCAAGAAGTCATTTCTAAGTGCCATTTTGCATCTTTATCTCAGTTTATTAAAATTTCTGGAGGTGAGATTGAACTCCTTCCCCTTTTAAACCCCTCAGCAGTGATCATGTATGTATATCTGACTTGACTGTCCCCCTCTCTTGAATTCTTTGGAAAAAACTGCACTTTTACAGATCTGTCAGCCTGTCTCTACTGGGTGACTGAACACTGGTCCAGTGCACTGGATGAATTTTATACTCAGTCAAATGTTGAAGCAACAGTATTGATGTAGGGGTGAAGATATCATGAGGTTGGGGAAGCTACACCCCATATACATTAGGAGGTTGTGTTTGGCAATGCATCAAAAATGATTATTATGATAATTCTTTCACAAGACAATGCAATATTAAGATTTCCAAGGTAATGATAATGATAATTTTATGTATGACAGTTACATTCAGATTTGTTATCAAATACTGCCAAAATTCCATGAAATTTTCAATATGGCACAGATTAAACAAAATGCTGGCAAACTCCATTGTCAAAACAATGTGAGTATCCCCATGAGCACTGGCTACGATTACTTGTTATGAAATCATGAGGAGGGTTAACTACTGCGTAATGCTTCTCCTGTAGGCCTAGTGTTATATAAAAACCCCAACTACGCCATCTTGACAAATTTCAGGTCATGCATCTAAACATTTTAAGACAGAAGGATTGATAGGCAAAACCACAAAATATGATTTCAATGTTTTTTCAAATAACCTGATGTCCCAAACTCACAAATAGTCAACTGTTCACCTTGGGTGATGACATATGCAGTTGCTGATGTGGTTAGGCTTTCTTTTCTATACCTCACCACATTAGGATATCATTATTTTCAATTTTTGGAAGGTTTCGCACAATTTTTTCTATTTCCACCAACGCTTTCATAAATTGTGACTGCAAAATTGTACACAGTATAATTGAGTTTACTTGACATGTGTAACAGGTTGTGGAGCATTGAAGTTTTGAAGCGATATGGATGATTTTTTTTCTGATCAAACTTTCGTCATGCTGCAAAGGTTTTCATCCTTATACTGGACTGTTCTATACCAGGGTGGACCACAACTGCAAGCTGGGGGAAAACCAATAATTTTAGATTTTTGGTTGCAATGAAAAGAGAAACCTACGCGTCATGATTGGATGTGTGTTTGTGACACCTTGCTTGTTGTCACAATATCTCAAGAAGGGAAACTCTAACAGTTCTCAAATGTGGTACATAGATGCCCCATATTGAGAGGAGGAATCCTGTTGTTTTTGGTGGGGATCAAATATCATCTAAGGTCACCAGAGGTCAAATACTGAAAATCTTGTTTGAACAATATCTCAATATAAGAATGATGATTACTCTTCATACTTAGTATGTTGGTTGATCATATTAGGAGAAAGGACCCTATTGTTTTTGATCGAGGTCAGAGTTCATTTGAGTTCACCAGAGGTCAAACACTAAAAATCTGGTTAACACCTTATCTCAAGACAGGAAGGACGAATACTTTTCATACTTTGTTTGTTAGTTGGTCGTATCGAGAGAAATGACCCTGTTGTTTTTGGTGGTAGGTTAACGTTCATCGGAGGTCACCAGAAGTCAAACACTAAAAAGAATGATCACATGATATTCATGGAAACTTTTGATACTTAGTATGTGAATGTGTTGCATCAAGTCAGAGAACCACATTGTTTTTGGTGGAGGTCAAGCATCATCTGGGGTCACCAGAGAAGAAAACTGAAAACTTTGTTAGCGCGATATCTCAAGAATGGAATCATGAAAACTTTTTTTGCAAAGCATGACAATGCATTGCATTGAGTCCTTTTGTAGAAAAACCCTTTTCCTATTGGTGGAGGTCAAAGGTCATGTGAGGTCACCAGGGTCAAACACTGACTCAAACACACAATAACTCAAGATAGGGATCATGGAAACCTTTGATACTTAGTATGTGAATGTGCTTTAAAGTAGAGAAACCCCATTGTTTTCAGTGATGTTAAAGGTTGTTTGGGGTCAGCAGGAGTGGAATTGTGGAAACCTTGTAAATGTGATACTGTATTTGAAGAAGGGGGAGCTTGGACGGGTCTGGTATGTGGTATGAATGTGAACCTTTCTGAGTACAAGAAGCCTAATGGTTTTGGTTGAGACCAAGTGTCATTTGTATTGAGTGCAGGAAGCCCATCGATTGTGTAAGAGGTAGGCATACAAGAAATTGCTTGGAAAGAACTATAGTAATTATCAAATTATTGGGATACTTTTTGCCTGAGCTATCATGATGACAAGAAGTCAATATCACCGAACACCATTTAGAGGACTTTCGTCTCTCTTCTTTCATCGGTTCGTAGCGGATCTCTGTCAGCAGTTTCTGTTCTGTTACGGTTGCATTAGGCTGATGATGTTATTTTCTATCAAACGAAAATCATCCCAAGGAACTTTAATTTGCTTTCCCTTTCCAGAAACTGGCAGGCACTCTGTATGGCATTCACAAGATACACGGCAACTACGGCAGAGTCTTCAGCGAGTGGAGTGGAATTGAGAAGGAGATGGGTGACGGCCTTCAGAGTGCAGGACACTTCATGGATGCGTGAGTATTGTTGTAAATTTGGTACAGACAGACAGAAGACATAATGTGGTAAATCCTGAATTCACCAGGAGTCGCATTACTCAGTAGTACACTCATGGAGTGAGATCTGTCCCAAGAAGAGACCAAAGTTTCAGATTTTGATCCAGAGATGAATAAGCATTCAAATCATTGTCAGATTCCCAAATTACGCCACTTGGAATGATGCTGTGAGATATTGGTGTACTTCAATATGCTAATAAATAACTCGATAGAAAGATGTAATGCCTGCATGAGTCAAATGATTTTCCAAGTCTGTGAAGACTTAAGGTGTAATGTTTTTTCTGGGTATTTGTTTAAAGACCAAATAATACATTTTGATGCAGCAGTTAGCAATGAAGACTCAACCTTTAAGTAGGCCTCGTGGGTAGTTTGACCTGTCAGTTGCATCTCTGATTGTACTTGAAAGGAACAGTCTTTGCCTTTTGGCAACATTCTCAGCATCGAAAAGGACTATGTAGACATTGGTGGGAGAGATGAAAAGTGACCAACTGCCAACTGCCCTGATTTTGGCAGGACAGTGGCCTTATTTTGAAACATGAAAACTTCTGAAAAGCAGGACGGCCCAATTCATCAATTTTTTCATGAAAATAGAACTGTGGAAAATGGAGTAAAACAAAAGCATGAAAGGAGTTTTGTAAATTTACCCTGATGTAAAGTAGGTACTGTGCAGTGTACTACAGTATATCTGTTGTTTAAAGCAAGAAATTCACTGTGCTATTTCAATAATGGTGGTTGGTTGTCCTAGTCACTTGAGACCTGACTGTAGACCTCAACCCCAATTTAGCTTTGAAGCATTATCGTTTAATCAGCAATCATATTTCCCTCAATGTTTGTTGGGAAGTCACAGTCCACAGTGCGTGTGGTGGATGGGCTTTAATTAGACACATGGTTTACTGGCGGAAGGTGCTGATCGGAACGCAAGTCCACTGATAGTGGAGACATGGAAAATGAATCAGATAATGCTGTTAACTCTCCTCCAGCTTCAAATTGTTGTTGCTTATTTTCCCTGTGTTAAACGAGCTTGCTGCACTGGATAGCTACCTCCAGTTATTTCTATGTAAATGATGGTATTCAATGGGCACACATTTTAAGATTGATGCCTGTGGTACTTTCAGTAGAAACCTATGTGAGATGCATGTAACAAACAATATTGCATATATTGCATTTGAAAGTAATCAAGACCAGTTTTAATTTGGGAGTTGTTTGTAAGCAGGAGGCCTGTTGACAGTGCACTAGCATAAAGATACAATAGGTCAGTTGCCATAGGGCTATGCCACACTTGTGTTAATATTACTGTATGGAGTTTCTTTTACTGTGAAGTTTGCTTTACATGTGCAATATTCCCTCAGTACTGCATTCACCACAGCACCAGATGAATTTTCAGGTTTTATTCCCTAAGTCACTCACATCCCTGAATTACAGATGAATTAGTGTAACATTTCAAGGCATTGATTTAACATTTGTTGTGTAAATCACTGTAACATCTTTGAAGCATTACTCTCCAATTCTGCCTGAATGCTTTTTGTAAGAAATAAACTCCATTTTTTTCTTTAATATTGGTGTTGCTAGTTGAGGGTTCAGAAAAATTCATCCTTGCATGACTAAAACTGCTCAAACCCCGGTTCTCCTGGGGGCTTCGACCCCTGAGCTCCACCCGGACATTGCCCCTGGATCCCACCTCACCCATCTTGGCTTTGTGCTTGCCATATGTGGGAAGCACACACTCTTCATTCCGTCATGTCTTGCCCCACTTTCCTGAATTGAAACACTGGCAAGTCTCCGACAATTCTTACCTTTGCTTCAGTAAGATTATACTGCAATATTCTGAAGCAAGCTTTTGCATATGTGCAGCAGTCTGTTGTAGTGACATACTGTAATCTGCTCCAGTGGATTGTTTTTCTATTCCAAAAAAAGACAGAACTGATTCAAATGAATTTTGGCTGTGCATTAGCTGTCTGTGCACATACACTGCTAGAAAGATATCTGAAACAAAGGTGATGCAAATATGTAAGATTGCACCCAAGTAAGCAGTAGCAATATCCCAAAAATAAAATGTTGATATATAGCCAATAAAATACACATAATATTGGTATTTTCATGGAATAGATACACATACTATACAAATGCATACATGAACTTAAACTGTAACATTGAATGCATGTTTTTTCATTTTAAAACATGTGTAAATAAAATGGCTATAACTGTACTGAAAACTATTTTTTTCTACTTTATTTCTATCTTCTAAAATTTTGCTATCCCTCATGTGAACTTGTTTCATGGATTTTTAACACTTCAACTAGTTTCAACCTTTCCCAAGTCTCATCTCAGTCAATAGTAAAACTGTGCTTTGTAACTCATATATGAAAACAAAATCTGCATTACTACCAATATTATTATCTGTGTGCCATGTACACTTAGTAAGAGAAAGTATTGAAACATATCCCGCAAGGTATCTGCAACTGGTATCTTCCCCTCCCCTGTTACTATCATTGAAAACGATTGTCCCATCAGATCGCTAAATACAAGATTCTACAGGTGTTACGGGCAGGGAAAGCCTAGTCATACTGCTACCGTGTGCTGCAGCTGTGAGGCTAAAAATGATAAATACAGGTTTTCGTAGTATTGCTGTGTGTTTAAAAACAGTAAAAAACCGACTTTTTGATAACATAGTCTCATTGGTACATACCCATGTGAGGAAAATGTACGTCTTTAGTGACGTGTGCGTATATACATGGGTTAGTGCTTAGGAGCTAGCAGTGTCTATAACAATAAGTACAGACTTTTTGGTAATATAGTCTTGCCGATAAATATCTGTTTTATAAAAATGTAGGTTTTCTGTAAGTTAAATGTGTACATGCATTTACAAGCGGAGTTTTTGTCAGAAGTATTGTACCGCGTTACAGGGTAGTGTGTCTGTAGTGATAAATATAGACTTTGTGGTAGTATAGTTTTGCAGATAAATATCAGTATGATGAAAACATAGGTTACGAGTGAGTGAAATGTGCACATATTTGTATGTGCGGAGTTTGTGTCAGCATCTATTGCAGCAGATACTGAGTGGCGGGAAGACTGTCCGATAATATAGTCTGCGTTTCTGAAATGCTATGGACTTCAGTTAACAGTGCAGGCCTAGTCTTTTTTTTCAGAGTGAAAAGGTGTGTGCCGTAATATGTTGTGTGTATGATCAAGTCTGGTATGCATTAGGCATGGGAATGTGCTACATGTGTATGAAACAAATGCAGGATTAATACTTTTATGGGGACAGAGCCTGATGTCTGTTGCTAGCGCAGTGTAATAGCAGGGAGTTGCTATTTTCGAATTAACAACTCCATGGTAACAGGGGCTGTAGAAAATGATAGACATCGACTTAGTGGTCACTTGTTAAATTCAGTAGAATATAAGTGCAGGGGAGCAACAGCTATCATGAAGATGATCGAAATGACTGATGCTAGTGTGCGGGCAGCTTGCTAGTGGACAGGATAGATGTTGCCTGAGCTGTGTGTTTCAATATCAACACAGTATGCTGTATTTGTAAGGACTACATGTTTATGTAACACGTAGTAAAGATACAGTCGTAAAGGAGAATAGTAGCCTATGAAGACGCAACGATAGCATTATCTTCTCATACTGGATATTTTTTTAAGATGAATCTGCCTAGCATGCATGAGTTACAGTATAATATTGGAGTACTCTCTATATATCTGGACAGGCCAGAAGTCACAATTTCACAGACATTGACAAAATATTAAGAAAATCTTTGCCCATGGAACTGCATGATAGAACATACTTTGTGCCTATCCTACAGTACGTTAAGTAATGCGGTAAAACAGAAAGCCCACTACGGAAGGCTGAAACAAACAAACTCGCCTCTGAAAAGCGCTTATGCCACTTTGCGCATGAGCTAACATGATGTCTTTGAATTCTTGTACCCTGTATGTCAAATCTAGCAAGTAATAGAAAGACACACAGTGAAATGGAATGCTTTTGCCCAGACGTTATCGAAGGAGGGAAAATATGTGATGTTATCACCACATGCTTTTCATTTCAAGAAGAAATCATTCATACACACACAGTTGAGTGAAAGGGTTGGAGGTAGGACTTTTCCAGAGTACATCCAAGTAGTGCTGTGAACACGCATATCAGAGCCACAGCTGTTTTCAGCAGTATCGCAAGGCAGTCATTTGGAATGTGTGACGTGGAGCATGAACTCTGCAGTAAATCTCTGACAGGTTTACATGTGTAGCAAAAAGACGTTATTTTTCTATGAATGTAGTAGTCAGTATTATCAATATTTTCCTTATTGTAATATTTTCTCTGTATCGATATTGTCCAAAGGTGGATGTCGATAATATTCCAAAAAACGAAATATACATGTTATTGATAATATGTACCGCTACTGCTTACACCCAACTCAGGTGACAAGTGGAAGTGGTGACATAGCCTGGTATTGCCATTAATTTCACTTATTTTTTCATTTCAGCTACAAAGATTACATCGATGACTTCATGAATGAAGAAGAGCAGATATCAGACCAACTCAAAGAGTACATCTACTTTGCAGATTCTCTCAAGTAAGCCATGATTTGACAACAGTTTGAAAAATGCCGGCAACTTTGTCTAGTTTGGGCGAGGGGGGAAGGGGGGTATAGAAGAAGAGTAGAGGAGAAAAATGTAATGCTCTGTAAGTTTGTGCTTGAAGCAGTCATCGCCACTTTGGACCTCTGAATTACAATTCTTTCCCCTAATTACATCTTGCCATTCGTTCATGGTAGATATGATTTAAAGGTCTCCGTATGTTCCTTGCACAAATTGGGTTCCTGCCGCCCGGAAAAGTCACAAAATTTTATTTTCCCTTTACAGGCCTGGGAAAGTGATGAAACTTTTAGTAGAAAGCCATGGAAAAGACACAAAATTCAGCACAGACCACTATTTTTTGTTAGATTAAAAGTTTACTTTCTGTCATGATTGTGGTACCATTATTGGTAGATTAAATTATGGAGCATTTTGGTCTTGGAACTTTTGATGTAAGGTCATGAAATAGTCATGGAAAGTCATGAAGTTTCATTTTCTGTGAGATGCACGAACTTTTGCATTGTAGATCATCCTACGTAATGAAAAATTTTTCACCATTAACTGTGCTTGTGTTGAATACATTTTACCAATGTCTTCAAGCAGAACTTTCCATATAGGGAATGTCACATGCAAAGCAGAAAGGTTCTTTTTGTAATGTTATCGTGAAAATCAATACGAGATGTTCCCTTACCTAGACCAAAATCAATTCTTTCCATCGCTGTTTTAAGTTATTACTGAATAGCCGGTTCATCATTGTCAGAGAAGTGACTATATTTTTGAAAACATTTTTTGTGGGAGATAAGGTATAATTACCATGTTGAGGAAAAGTCTAAATTTTCCTAATTTAGAAAACACTTTTCCATAATATTGGAGAAACTTTTTAGAAATCTCCAGGTTTGAAATGTGATTTTCAGATTTTACTGCCAAACCAAAAGGTTTGTCATTTTTGAGTTTGGCAAGTCTGCAATCTGTCACACACCGTCACATTTTATTTTGTGTGCTGATGTGGTTTTCTGCCAAACAAAAAAGGTCACAAAGAAATGCTGTGAGCACTGTAAGATAACTCCAAATATGGACTGATTGAGGTTTCTGTGCTCCATTTTTGGAATGCATTGCGTTCTTAAATGTGAACAGGGCTTCACTCTGGTTTTTTTTGCTGTGAAGCAATTTGTAAATTCTTTCACAGCAGTGTCCAGTGTTAGTTTATACCCCCGGGGTATCGAAATGTAGCAGCGTTCTATCCATTGAGGTAAACGACGCACCCTGTGAATCGCATCTGAATGCCACGCTATAATCAGTGACTAAAGTGTGATAATCATACTCTGACATTTGCATGGTGCACATGCTTACAGTTTAGATGCGATATATTCGTTCATATGTTTATAGTAGCTCTTGGTGCACATGCTTACAGGGTAGATACAATATATTCATGTATGTATTTACAACAATAGTGTAGAGATTTACAATACTTTCACAGCTAACAGCTTCACACCCTTTTCGACCGATCTTTTTCTGTCAGGGCTGTCTGCCGGAAACAAGAGGTCATGCAGTACGAGTTGGAGAAGTCAGAAGAACTTCTCTCTTCCAAGCGATTACAGAGAGATCAGCTCCTGGTTAGTACATCGCCCATCTATGGAGATGTTACCTATACTCATGCAGATGTCATGTAAATTCAGGCAGATATTTTGTATATGCATCGTTTCAATTTGCAGTCCCACTCTGTTTGGGCAATGTTTTCTGTACTGCTTGGTAGCAAGTGCGTTGTCAGTGCAAGCGTGGTGAATTTATGTGTTTATTCATGTTCCTATCAAATAAAGGGACTGTTTGTATTGTTAGTTTTATTGCTCTGAAGCACACTGTAGTTTTGTTCCCATTTACATGAGCACGATGAATATCGATCCACCGGGGTCTTGATCTGCGGTAGATCAAACTCTGATGGGAACACAAACACCCACTCAAGAACAAGATCCACCAATTTTGATACACCCACTAGGGGGAGATCAGATCCACCACGCTGGATCAAATTTGTAATTTGAACGCAATAGGAGAATCAAGTGACCCCCTGGATCTCATTAAGTGTCATCTTTCAGTGTTCATAAGAGAGAGTGTGTGATAAAATTGCCAGCTGACTTGTAAACATTGGTGACCTTCCACACTAGTGCATCAAGCTACTGCACGTGCTCAAATGTGGACTCTGCCCATGGGAGGATAGTATGGAGTGGTTGATAGTCTAGGAAATTGTTCCAACTGGTTGTACAATCACTAGCATTGCACAGAAATACTTCCTACCAAATGGTTATGAAGATACTATTTTCTGGTCACTACACAACAGTGTATACACAATTACGATGCAAACTCATTCGCTGAAGAGGGTAGTTGGTTGAGGAAAAATGTGTTCATATTTTTTTGAGCAATCTTTGTATAAAATAAGACATAAAAATGCGGCCTCAAAGGTTCCTAGTACCAGCAGCCTTTACAGCTGCAAATTTTTCAAAGATAGTCTAAGAATTCTCCAGAAAACCCAGTTAGGCTCATATTTTTTTCAGAGGGATAGCCCAGATGATCTTCAAACTCTTGTTACAAATGAGGAATAGTGAATATACAGTCATGCGAGGTATTTTCCTGTAAAGCACGTCACCCATTTGGTCCAGCCTCATGCATTATTCACAATCTTGACATGATGAAGTTCAAGTTGCACAATGGTTTTGCTTGCTCTTTTCACTGTGCAACTTAACATCGCATAGGCTTGGTTGTCAACCTATTCAAAACTTTTGGCACTTTCAAACCAACTTTGTCTATACACAAAAGCTGGGGCAGATAGAGCATTGTTGCATCATGATGGATTTTACAGTAATACTTTGAACATTTGTCCGGCTTTAATATTCTTTTCACTGTGTCCCATTCTCAGGAAGTGTTCAAATTCAGAATTTGCTCTCTTAATCAAAGGAGTCGTTTGGTAAAGTTTCTAAGTTGCTGTTTAAGCTTCTATTATTCACATTGTACCTTACATAACAATTTCAATGCCACGCAAGCATTGAAATTGTCAAACTTGTGGCCCACAACTCAAACTTTTTGCTAACATCAGGTACAAGGTATGCAAAGCATTTGGTCTCATTTAGGTACTTCACATGTAAATCAATAGCGGTACAGTATTCACACAGATGTATGTCATAGACCATACAGTTCTATGGTCATACATGTATGTGACATGTCAATTGTGAGGTCACACAATGACATGACAAGGGAAACCATCGTTATCATCGTCTTACAGGCGTATTCCACGTGAAACAAATGGCTACAGGGGTTTGTTACATGTTAGCCATATGGTCACAGGTATATGTAGTTAAATAGGTATATCATATGATCCATATGGTCACACAAAGATACATTACATCAAAGCCATATGGCAACTCAGGTACATGAGATATAGACTGTAAGGTCACACAGACACATGATATGTGAATTGTATGGCTGCTCTGGTCACGGAGGTATATCGTGTGAATCATATCTTTCACTGTAGCTACACAAGTATGTGAGACGTAAGGCCAAGTAAAAACAAAAAACTAGTTTCTCGTCCCTGCCCGCATGCATTTTTTTTCCAGCACACTTTTTTTTTCTTTTGTTACTATCAAAAGTAGGATTTTTAATCGAAAATACCTTGTCTCGACGGTGGGAATCATCTCTCCAAGTCTTTGCCGATGTCTTTGCAACATGGCACTCATTGGTAGAGTGATGAGGCACATAAAAAATAACAGTGTGGTGTTCTGCCAACACGCCTTTTGTGTTCCTTCCTTTTAGAAAGAAGAAAAAGGCCCTCACTTCCAAATTTTTTGAAAATTTTGGTCAAGTAACTATTTTTTTTTTACTTGGCCTAAACTCCTTTGTTTATTAGATACATCTCCATGAATTTCATCTTCCCTCATTGATAAATGGTATGAACAACTACCAAAACATGCATAATTCAGTAGGTCTCATAGTGTCATGCATTCAAGATTGTTTTGCCAAATACATTAGTTCGTGTTTACCATCAGAACGTGTTGATATATCTTGGAATCGAGCAAAGCAATCATGATGTGGTTTGCAAGTGCCTCTGTACTAATAATACCCACGGATAATAATTGACACAAGCAACTTTTTCTTACCATTGGGTGGAATTTCCTGGAAATAAATAGAGTAGTCAAAGTCACATGAAACATCCATAGAGGACCCCAATCATCATTGGTCTTTGACATTTGGATCACATGTTTTATGAATATGTAAAATCGTTATGGATAATTTATTAGTTAAGGGAAACAACATACTCATACATCCTAACACCATACCATCATAACACCAAGTGTAACCACTTTTGACGTTCCTTTAAAGAAGATCCTGCAAAAAGTTTTTGTGGAAGGTTGTTTTGTTATAATCTGATTTTAACATCAACAGATGCCTAGATTTATTTTGAACTCTCACCTCGACCGGCTGTGACTCATAGCAATCGTGGTCTTTACAAGGAACATATTTTCATGTAAACCTTGATGTTTCATGTAATCAGATCTCTATATCTCATAACAATCGCCTGTTATCACAAACCACTCTCAGTTGGCAGATAAGGCTAAAATTATGATCGTAAATTTAGCACTGGTAGCTTCTGCTATGAATGACCTAGTTAATGGCAGCCAGCGGGATAGCGGGTCATTGCACCCGTTGATTTAATCCGAGGAAATCTGGCGGCATTAAGGAGGAATGGTCAGAAAGTTGAAACTGAATGTACGCCGACTGTTCCGACTTCTCAAAGACCCGATGTTTGTCTTGACATTGAAACCGTCCGAATCGAGGGGGGAAGTTGTAGACTATTTTGCTGGAAACGAAAGTTTGTCTTGCCCTACTTTTGGTGACAGGAACCAAGAATTTTTTGAATGTAGACAGAGCAATGTTGTCAAGAGCATAACATTCTGTTTGTTATGATTCAAATTATATTTTTGATTTCTACCAAGTACGACGTCTCTGCAAAATTGATGTTGTTCTAGGTTTACCTTTGGTAAAGATGTATCAAAGTAGGATAATCAACATGATTTGACCATCCCTTTTTTTTTGCAAGTCAACTGGCAGTGGCACAAAACTTGTCTGATGCCTCTTTTTCTCAGATTCAAATTTATTCACTTTGAAAGTAATACAGGTTCTTGTTTCTTTAAAGGGAAATAGGGCGTTTGTTTTACAGAAAACAACCATATTTTTAAAACTAATATTTGTGGATGTAAAATGATAGATTATTTACAGTAAGGAAGGACAGTAGCCTTCTTTTCAAGAAATAAGTTTTGCACAGATAGAAACTCAGTTATTTGTCGCTCAACAATCATTTGTTCACCCAAACTTTTCAAAGTTCAAATGATGCATCTTCCGTTAGTCATCACATGCATAATGTTTTGAGGATATTTAGCTTTGACAGATATTTATTGATGACACTGAACGGTTTAACAATGGTTAAAGCTGTTTTCTTTGTACGCCATGATGGTGTATTCTAAATGCCGTATTTCCCTTTAACCCCATTGAATGCAATTATAATTTGCAAGTTAATCAACTGATAGTGTCTTAACTCACTCTCTGAATTGAAAGGAAAAAAATATTTTGCCAGTCATGGACAGACACACATCTCCCCTATATTCATTGATGGCACAACGCTACTCTATCTTGCTTGCACTTTCACAGAGTGGGTTTACGACGACTCTTGTGTCTGTTTAAACTCTTCTTACAGGGTAAAGCTCCTAGCAAAGCACTCTCCCTTCAAGGTATGAGGTCAAAGATATTTGGACCAGAGAAGCAAGAGGTGAGGGATGCTCGGCTGAGGCAGTTAGAGGACCAAATTGAGGAGGCTGAAGAGGCAGTTCTGAGGAATCAAAGAGAAACTATGTAAGTGGGTAAGGGAGGGTGTCGTATTTTCTTTGCAACTGTCATTAAAACGAAGTCAATGGCAATTTTTCTTTTACAATAAAACAAATTGCTTGCATATTGTAATGGAAGCCTCTGTGTGCCATGATAGGAAGCATTTGAGAATTATTGATTGCTTTGAAAGCAGTTGATGATATGATTGTAACTATGTTTGTCTTTGAGTGCCAAACCACTCAACTACCACTACAACTATAATTATTCATGATGTGGAATTGTCCGTTCCCCTATCGGCAATAAATGGGCTCAGATTATGGTAGTAGGGTCTCCTTTATTACTGGATGACAAAGATAGCACAGTTGCAGATTCACCTTTCATTAGGGACAAAGATGACTCTTTGATAGTATCTTTAACCTATCTGTATTAAATATAAAAACAAAATTGTCTTTGCTTGCCTGGTAGGTGGAAGGTAACATTTACAGTTATTAATTTTACCTAAACAATATAACAGAAGTCATTGTAGGTCGAGTAGCTGTCGGCTCTACTACACAAGTAAAAAGTATATTTATATTTTACCTGTCACCCTCAAGTCAGGGTACATTGCCTTGTATGTAACCTGTCTTTACGTAAGGAAGATTTTGGTCGTCATTCATGCTGATTGGCTGAGAAATCTGTTTGAACCCATTTTGGAATCGCTTAGCAACCATTGTTGTTACATCCACTTGTTTCAAGAACAGCACTGTTCAACAAAACAAGTAACTGCCAACAGATGCTGTACAGAACATGATTCCTATACTCAACATAACTGCTATATTTAAGATGGACCCCTATATGGTGTGTGAGCAATAAGTAAGCAATGGTTTGGGTGATTGTTACGGTGACATTGGTTGCTGTGGTAACAGATGTACCGCTATAAATAAAAGAGAGAGAGTGAAGATTCCAGGAAAATCTTGAAGCACAGAAATCAAAAGTGTGACTATGTTTGAGAACCTGAACATCTCATTACAACAGGAGAATGCTGACCTCCAATAGTATGATACTGTAACTGTTGGAGCCAGGGGAAAAGCCTTTGGCTGTGGTGACAAATGAAATTTTCCCATGCAAATCACTGCATACATGCAATTGCTGTTCCGCTATGGAGCAAGTGGCTTTGACAGCCACAAAATATCTAATAGTTAGACTAGGTCTGCAATTGACGGAGCAACTATTGTTGTGTGAAACAAGCTTTCGAAGTTACTCTTCTGATTCTTGTAATGACAGCAACATCTCTGAATTGTTGATCAATACCATCCCATTCCTAATGATGCTGCTGTATGTCCAATATTTGTGCTCTTGTTGTCAATAGCAAGAACTGAACACTTATTTTAGTCCTTACTTTAAGGGTAGGATGCTGTGGTCACGTGTCATTCAAGTAAGGAGAGCAAACAAGCATAGGACTACATCACCTATATAGGCAAGCAGCATTCATACAGCTCTTATTTCCGTTGAAATGTTCATCAGCTAGAGTGAACGCAGATTATGTAAAAATCTCAAACCAGGTCCCTGGTACCAAACAGGACAGGTAACTGCCATTAATTTCAAAATTCTTCTCCCTTGGGAAGCAGTATCTTCCTGAGAAAAGGTGATCAGGGTGGCATGAGGGGGGGGGGGGGGAGGAGACGGCAGCCTTGTCTTAAGGTGGTGTCATTTCCAAATTAAATATAGTGAACTGTAAAATTTCACTTTCGAAATTTTGCACTTTGAAAGTTGGTCGCAGTTTAAGAGGTTTGTCTTCAATTAATTGAGCATATTTTTTACTGCTAAAACTATCTCAACATTTCCTTTTAACAGTCAATAAATGCAAAGGATACTCAATAGTTGTGTCTTTGACATCATAGATATCCCATAATCCTATGTACCTCTGTGAAATTAATATTTCAATAAAATCCGTAATTTCTAAATGGAGCATGCTATCAGGATATAGTTGTCACTGATTCAGAGAGAAGAGTGTCACTAATTTTTTTACGAAATTTTTATTTCCTTTTTGGCCAAGCCCTTTAAGACAGAAATCAGTCATTGCCCTTCCCCCCAGTAGTCATACCCCTGATGACGAGAGAAACCATTAGCAACACACAGGGATGTGTGGCATAGCTAGTTATAATGAAGAAACCTATGTGTGGTAAGATTAAGACTTCAAAACCTCTATGCAGATTATATGCAGGTGTTACTAAGGTGACAGCTCAGCTTTATCAGCTTTTTCACAGAGTCTTCATTTTTGGATACATTTCACAAAATTATAAGTAGAAAAGTAAAGCTCTGAAGGACACCTGTCACAATCACACCACAGACTGCTCAATCTCTGTCATCACTTACCTGAAGTACTATATTCCTAGTCTGACAAGGGCAAACCTTATTTAGTTTTTCAGTCAACAAGTAAGATGCTGACATGTGTGAGTTTTGCCAAGCAGTGCGGAGTTATATTTGCGTTACCTGTCAGAGAAACTTCTCACATCATTGTAATGATATTCCTCACAAACTCAGGGTCATACTAAGCCATATATGTTTATTGACATAGCGAGGTGTCTTTAATACATTTCTGAAGGATACATCTGTTGAGGGAATGCTCTGAAGGATGCATCTGTGGCAGGGGGGTCTGTATTTTGTTGCTTTTGTTTTGTGAACGAAGCATCCGGGTTACCCACAGTATGATGCAATGTCTGAATTGCTTCATGTACTTTGTGAAAAGTCAGGGCCGCTTATGGAACAGCACGTCATGGACAAAGTGTGGCTGTAGACTGCCAGGTGTTTACAAGGATAGGTTTGTTTTTTAAGCCATTACATCATACATTCTAATAGGTATCAATCAGTGTGACAATGATTGAAGTGAAGACATTGCACTTCAAATCCCTGAAGTTATGTTGATTTGTCAGATCTTTTGCAATGTGCAACCATTCCTGAAGATGTAAAAGCTTTGAGGGAGGAGTTTCACCCCGTCAGTGACCCACGTCCTAGTTCTCTTTTCAAAAATGGCTAGTGCTTCATTCTGTGAAATAAATAGCATTGAACAGGAAGTTGTAAAAAGTGGCATCCTCTGGAATAGTATGGTGGAAATTCACAGCCACAAAGCTGTGGTGTTCTCTGATAGATGATCATTTACAGTACCTCTTGCCTCCCTCCCCCACCTCTCCACCTTTTTGTGGCAGTCTTCCTGCAATGATGATAAATTGCAACTAATCAAGTAGTCAGAATGATGTGGATAACAGATGGGATCAAGCACAATAACAGGCAAACTAGCTTTTCAAACTTAAAAGCTGTTTTCAAGACCCATCTATGTGTTGGGAACACAGACAGAAATACAATCAAAGCAAGATCTGAAAGCTGTTTAGTATTCTATTCTCCTGCTGAATATAATAAGAAGGAATGGGCTCTCGTCAGGTTAAATGACATCATTAGGAGGGAGCAGTATTCCAATCGTATTGATTTTTGGGATCTTGGACAGCTTATACCAGAGTTCACTATCCTTAACAGAAGCAAACAACTTCCCTTGTTCTATGGAGAATTCTATAAGAAGTGAAGAGGCACTTGGATAAATTATCTGCAAATCAGAGAGTCTCCTAGCAACCATGAGATAACACCAGATCAGATGATTAATAAATATCTTGTACAGGTTTTTTTTTTTGTTGTGAGTCCCCCACCGTTTCCATTTCTGTAACTAGTTGGCAATGTGTTAGTCTGTCTGTCTAGTAATTTGTATCCTTGTTTAGTCAGCAAATGTTTCAAAATTGAACTCAACAATCTTGGGAACTTTTGTTTTCAAATTTAGTTTGAGGTAATTTCATTAGATGAAAATCAGTTTTTAAGTTCATGTGGTCAGGAAGAAAAAACGATATCAAAGAGACTAGGCTCGTCGAGTGGTTTTGTGAAAATCACTAAGTTTTTCCAAACCAATCAAGTTTCCTTAACATACTACTGACGAATGGTCGAAGAAAGAGGATCCCGATGTTTTACATTTAAAGGAACATCACTGAGTGAGTCAATAAGGATTCAATGTGTTTTTTTGAAAATTTGTGACCAGACACTTTCCATATTAGTACTTAGGCCTATTCACATGTACAAAGCCAGTACAAGTAAGGGTCAAACATTCAAAATTATTTGTCATGACTATTGGATGCGAACCTGAACACTTATGCTAATTATGTACTGTAGGTATTGTCATGTATTTGTTAGTGTTTTCACTGGGTAGAATATTCGCCCCCGGGTACCCGAACGCCATTACCAGTCAGGTACCCGGGTACATATCTCTGAACATATCTCTACAGTAGATAACAAACTAGTGAGTGCTTGAGGCCTACTTCAGAGGTTATTGTTGTTGGGTTTCTTTTGTTTGTAATAGGTAATTAGAGGTTTACCACCTAAACAAACTATAAATGCACTAATGAACCTGATGTCACCTAACATTGAAATGGATTAAGGCCTGTGTAAGTGAGCTGAACACAATTGTATGTGTCAAAAAGAAAAGTGAAGTTAAACATGATAAATCAAAGTTTCCTGTCAGAAAGCCTAAATATCTGGAAAAATGTTCAACAGTTATGCATGTCCAGTTGACCCCCTCAGTCTCACCTTCTGTGAAGTTTGAATCTTCATTAATTTGGTCAGTTCCGATTTGTTCCTTTGGTTTGCATTATTCAACGTAACTAAGCCTAGCCAAGTACAGTATACATAATACTAATACTGCATACGAACCACAAATTTAGTGCAGTGATCATGTTCAGAATGACTAATTTACTACTAACAATATACCAATACTAACTTAGGCCTAACCTATACTGTAGCTATGAGCGCGAAATGATCTGTTTGGAACCAGTTCGAACACATGTAGCGTTGCTTCACATGTTCGTATGTTTAACTACCTGGACAAGTTGTACAGATATCAACGTGCTGGAACATGCCTCATGTAGTACATTCAATATGATTACTAGGCGTGTCCTCTGACTTAGAAGCTAGTCCTGTTGGTTGAAAACTTTTGATCTGGTGGGAACTGGACAATGCTCGTAAAACAAAAGTTAAAGGACATGTGAAGTAAGTGACAATGCCCTGGTTAACAAAACTTTGGTCTGTTAGCTGCTTGTGGGCCTGGGGAAGGCTGAGATCCCAATTTATTTATAAGTTATTGGTTGACTTGTAAACAAAGTTAACACTGTTGCAGACATATCTTTGCGAATTTGCAACCCGAGAAAAGACGCTGATACAGAAATGCAATCATCAGGCTGCAGCGGCTCTCAGCTGTGAAATACAAAACACCTAAAAATGAGTGGTCTTGTCCTTAAGTACGCGTAGCTCACGAACTTCCCTGTGTATTTCATTACCCGTGTAGTAATTTTGACTACCTGGGTAGAACATCTTCCGGCGGTGAAAACACTAGTATTTATACCCTTCAAAATCCTCACAAACTTATTGATATCAATTCAATGAGCCCCTTTAAAACTGGTTGTATTGACAACAAAGACAATGCTGCTCTCAATTGATGTGAACACTGCAAGGTTAATGAGAGACTGCTGTTGTTTACTTTGCTTGTTATCGCAATTACAGGATGACGGCCAAAAAAAAAAAAAAGGTATGGGTTCTCAGATTCAGGTTGCTTTAAGAAAGCCTTGGTTGAAAGAGTGGTGAAACAGTTTTCTTTATGACCCAGGAGAGGCACTGTAGCATGCTGTTCCCAAAAATATCGGCAAATCTGTGAAAGCAGTGAGACTCCTGCAAAATTCATCATTCCCACCTGGCGAGAAAAAGGATGTTTTGTGTTAAATATGCAGAAAAGATATTACAGCAAATAGTTAACAGTGGTAGACAGCTTAACTTAATTAGCAGAGATGTTTACATTTAATGAAAACGATTGGCTCGGAATTCACACGGCAGAATTTACGAGTAATCGTCGTTTTACATCCGATGACTTTAATTGGTCTGATTAATAATGTGAAAAGCAGATCCAAAGAGATCTTATTTGTATCGCTTGTAAGATACAGAACATTCATGTTGCTAAGTTGAAATAGACTGGTTTAATCTAATACGGAATTCATTGATGGCTCTTAAAAAATACTTCTGAAAGAGATACGTCCATGCAAAGCTGCATGGTGAACATGTGGTTGAATGCATTTTGTCATTTAAGTAGACTAGTGTGCAGTTAATTGATAGCCTAAAGAAGCAGATACGTTCTGTCGACCTGAAGCGACAGCATATTACTTTGTTTTACTGTGTATGAAAGACCCGTATTTCAATTAATGAGAAAAAATCATAAAATAAAATGTTTTTCAAAAGTTTATTTATTTATTTTTTAATTTTTGGGGCGAGGGGTCGGATTACAACTGTGGTGGATTTTTTGTCATACAGTAGTTATGAACAGATTCTGGGGTTACTTACAGATGCCTGCCGTCAAATGGGTTTCATCACTGACCTGTGGTTGTACCATCAGCTTCGTGCTCGGTAACATGGACGGTGCCACACAGAGGATGCCCAAGTTGATGCCTGTCACTCCATTCCATATATGTTCTTTTCCCTCTTGCTTAGATTTCAGAACTTGGATTAATCAAATTTGCATTTGTCTTTGATATTTCATATTATTGTACAAACAATTTCATGAGCTCAAAAATTAAACTGTTCATCTTCTTTTTCTTTTTTTTTCATTTTTAGAATGAGGAAACCCATAATTGTTTGAATGAAAGTGAAATGTTCGATACCTGAATCTCTGTGAGGCGAATCAATTTTAGTTATTGTTAAAGTTGCGTTCTATATGAACATTGTTTGTACCATGGTCAAAGTACTTCAAGGAATTCATCGGTGACAACACAAAGGGGGGACGGAAGGATCTTAAATGAAAGAATATGCTTTCACTAAAAAGCACTTTTAACTCTACTCTGGTCAAGTAATATTGTCAGTGTTCTCAAGGTTACAAGACATTATACAACACCAACAAATTCCTGCAACAACGTCATTGTTGATCTTTGAAGGTGACGTGTGTATTTAACCTTGAAATTTGACACCGGTGAATTATGAATAAGTAGTTTAGCTTTATTGTATACTGGGCCGAAAGTGTTGTGAAATTAAAAGTTGCAACTCTTTCAGGTATCGTGATGTTCCTTTTGAGGCAGTCTAGATTATAAAGCAATCTGTAAGATGTCCTATCAGCATGGCCTGTGTGACATCACATATTTTCCATGATGCAGTGTACAGTACCACTGTGGCAGAAGTGGATAGAAAGTTGTCCATAACTTCCAAATGGAACATGCTATTGAGATGTGGTTTTCCACACTACAGAGGTGAAAGCTCTTCTAATTTTATGAGATTTCATCTTTCTGCACCCAGTAAACTCTGTTTTGTTTGCAAAGAGAATGTGTATCGATCAGCAATTGCCTAGGGGGAGGGGTGAACCAACGAAGATATTGCAACCTTGCGACAGTAAACTGGTAGGAAGGTCCATTCTCATCATTTGCTCTCTCCATGCTGAAGTCCTACAAGAACGTGCAAACAGTGGAGTTATCAAAAACTGGGAAAAAAATGTACACCTCAGGTGAGGGTGGGTCAAATGTAGCCTATCAGCCGAGCAATTGTCGAAAGATGATTGGGTTATTACGAAGCATAGCTGGCAGTAAGCATGATGCACTTGTTCAGTGTTGTAATTGGGTATCCCATAACAATCTTTTCAGTGTCTTCATGTAAATTACATTCTATTGCAAACAGTCCTGATCATTTACCAGGTTGAATTTAGCTTTGGTCATGTTCATTTGTGGCACATGTACCGCTGAACATACACTCTGTCTCTTTTGCCTGACAGCCTTTACTGCTGAACAAATTGTGCATCAGCTGTTTGTTTTGTTCTCTTTTTCTGCATTGCTGGCAGTTTATCCCTTATCATTGCATGGACGCTTTTTCTCTTCTAGACAAAGAACTAGTTTACCCAAACTTGAGTGTTTTGCAAACTGCATTAGCAGCTGTCTCCTATGTTTTGTAAACCTAGTCACTCATAGTGCTGACAAAACTGTTGCACTCTGATAAACTCCACAAATTAAAGTCACATGCCAGTCCAGGATGTTTTAATCGGGTAGAAAATTAGAGTAAAACACCAAAAAAAAAAAAAAAAGAAGGAAACTGCAGCCAGGTAAAAGAAGAACCTGCTTGTCCGTGCCTTCCACTTATCCTTTTATTGTTTTGACACTTTTGCCTGGTGTAACTATCAAAAGTCTCCAGGTATTTATCCCCCCATCGACCAACAGAAAAAACAATAAAAACGTAGACAAAAAAAAAAGAGAGAGAATAAAGAAACAGCGATCCTGCTGTCACCCTCATATCCGTGACCAACTTCACCACGGCACATTGCCTTCACCCCTGCTAGATCTGTCAACGAGTGACCTCTGACCTCCGGCAAACTCGGTGACAAAAGCGACATCCTGATCGCCACGTAATTGAGAAATATCTGACATCCTCTACTAGATTAAGGTGAGTCTTTGATACGTGAGGGTAGAAAAAAAGGACAAACTAACACCAAAAACAGATAGAATGGTAAAATGAGGATGTGAGAAAGAGAGAAAAGATATAAACCTGGAATATCCACCTGGTTTTCATTCCACATGGGACTGTGTTTTTTTAATTTTCGATGATGCTGTATTAAGGAACTCTCCCTTTCCTGCCGCTCTGGGTTAATTGTTGCTATGGTCTTTCGATGACTTCCTCCACAAAACAGGAGCTTCATGGAACATGCCCTCAGCGAAGTGGAAAGATTCAAAAAGCAGAAAGGATCCGATCTGAAGGAACTTTTCATCAGCTATGCCGTTCTTCAAATCAAAATGGCCAAGAGGGTGAGTGGTGGTAGTTTAAGAAACAGCAATTAGTAGTTGTAAACACACTTTGACAATATGAGAGGGGCATCCACTCCCTGCCCCACAGAAAAAGCACCGAATGGGCCACCTCGGTGACATATTCGGGAAGACTGTGATTGCTCTGTGTGGGCCATTTATGCCATAATTTTTTTCGTCCTTTAGTTGCAATGCTCTTCATCTGTTTAGGAGCCTCCCCATCGTCTCCACACCTTACTCTTCGAAACATCGGCAGCAACCCTCTGCAATTTACCTTTCACCGCTTCATGCTTGAGTTTCTCCAAAGAATATCCCAGACCATCCTAAACTACGTGTCACAAATGGAGAATATTCATTAATGATCATGCGGGCCATTTTCCCCGTAAAAATAACACCCACTCGGTCCACAAAGGTATCGAAATAGTAATGCATTCTACGACGTGTAACGTTAGAGACAGCCTCATGAATGATGCATAATCATGGCAGGATGGTGTAAAAGTCGCACAATAGTTTGATTGTCCACTGTTTCTATGCGGCTTTATGTGACAGGCTGCGTCGGCCTATTAAAAAACGACAGCGGTCGAAAAATGATCTGTATCCGTACACGAAGACTCAGAGTGGATTGAAAGTTGTTGAGATGTAGTTTTATGTTATTATAGACTTTAAATGTTATTCTAGACTGTATGAGAATATTTTGAATAAATGCTTGGCCTATTATCTTTGAAAGAAAGTGCCTTTGCTTCATAAACTGAACTGTTAGTTTTAGCCAGTATTAGGAAGAGGAGAGTAGTATCTTTGCTGGGGTGGTGATTTGATA
Source organism: Stichopus chloronotus (assembly GCA_021234535.1). NCBI lineage: Eukaryota > Metazoa > Echinodermata > Holothuroidea > Aspidochirotida > Stichopodidae > Stichopus > Stichopus chloronotus. The sequence continues at coordinate 9,878,085 of CM037835.1, forward strand.
GCACAATCTCTGTCTGTTATGCAGTCAAAGGTGTGGATGTTGGGGTCCAAAATAGTATTGTGCTATCTTCACCTGTCTGTTTTCAACAGCCCACCCCACCCCATTTGTGGTCTAGACACTGACAGATTCAAGACCCTTTTCTTAGGATCCACCAAACTGGTAGTAGAGTGATGTTCGGGGAGGGACTAAGGGGAGGGGGATGCTCCCTCCTGTATAAAAAATCTCTCTATGACTGAATGCCCTCAGATGCAACTTGGTGGAAGAAAAGTTTGCAAGTGTGATGTAATCTTCAAAAAAGTTTTGATTTTTCAGGTGTAGTTATTGATAACATGGATGTAGATGGCATCTATGACACAGTTCTCCATATAACCTTTTCTTTCCAGGGCATCACGTTATGGACGAACACGAAGGAATGCTTCGAAAAGATGTAAGCAGATTTAGGTGCAGAATGCCGCTCAAAAAAACAGTCAATGTCCTTTTAAAAACTGGTCTTACCTGTCAAGCCCTTCCTGCACTACCTGTCCAGCTCAATGTTCTCATGCTTTCTCTGGACGGCCATGTCCGCGTGTTCACCTGCCCATTTTGATATACCCCACGCGTTGGTTGTCTGCACGGTCCGCCTGAGGATCGGCAATCTAAGAAGAAATCTGTGTCGTTCGCATTGGGTGTGGATCCTTTTTTACATCGTGACAAATTTATGTTTTTTTTTAAATTTCCTTTTCTTGTTTATGGTATTCATGACAGTCACAGTTTGGTCACGATCGTGACATGCTAAAGTGCAATGTTGTTTGAATAATGATCATGTTTTTAACATATTTGATCATGTGTTCCATCAAGTTAATTGCCTCTGTTATCTCTATGGCTTTCTGGACTGCCGCAAGTTGTCAAAGTATCGTGGTTGCGAAACCCACATCTTCTGTTATTCAGATAACCTCTGCTTGATATTAGACGTTTTTAAGAATTGACAATACAAAACTAGAAGTTTGTGATTCATAAAGGTAACCTCGCTATTGCAATTGTACACAGTGAGCTCAGCAACCACTGTTTGTTTGTTTTTACTATCTGGTGATTGCTGGGCAGGGAAGTGTTCCACGTTGTTGATATTAACTGCACAATTTATTATTTCATTTCGCACTGCTGTGTACAGAATATCCACTGCAATGGTGTTTGTCACCACTCTGGTATGATGAGGTCATTGAGTAGTGTGTGACAAACTCTGTTCCAAGACACACTGGCAGTTAACAAGTTGTTCCCACTATGGTGGAGGGGACTACAGGGATGGGTTGCACTAGTTTATCAGAGTGAGTGTTGCTTCTTTCGGCAAGTCATGTTTTGACGATGATTAGTGCAACGGATAATGCGACACTTTGGTGACAGTTATGGTGGACACTTTACAGTCTCTGTATCAATGGTAGATGTAAGCTGTCTGTCATAATCGTAGCACAATCTTGACACAATCACACCAAATTTGATGGCACATTTCAAAATTATGTGTTTGTTGATATTGGAGAAAGAGTAAACCTTCTGCGGGAGTGTGGCTGCTCAGATCTGAACATGCCGCCTAAACTGCCGCCTAACCAGGGGCTCTCTGTGACATAAAGTCATGAAAAGTTTAAAGAGTTTCACAAGACCCCAACCTGAAGAGGTGCCTGCTAGTGTAAGTTAGGAAATTTCAAAATGTATGTCTGAAGGAAAAGGAAGTGTACGTTTCACTCCAATAAGGCAGAGAATAGTACGTCACACACCTGGAAAAATTACAGAGCGCTCCACGTAAGGTCACGGCAATTCATGACGTTACAGATGGGGGAAAGATTAGGAACCCTGAGATGCCACTGAACGTTGCTGTTGAAAGCGCTAGCCATGCAATTGCCATGTAGATGGTGGATTATATGCCATTTTAACTTTACAACATTCATCAATGTACTAAACGTTTTCTAAATTTGTTGCAAGTCTTTGTGGATGGTCCCTTTCTTTGTTTGTTCTTGATCAAGTGGACTCACTGTTTTCGTTGTCGTTAGCAACTGTGACAATTGTTCATCCTCTTGACAATCTCAGGAGTAAACAGTCTGCTTAGGAAGCTGATTTTAGATTCTCTGTTTCTGTCCATACTGAGCAGACGTCTCAGACCTTTCACAGAAAATCACAGAGTCCTGATTGATACAACCATCTTGGAAGGTCGGTGGACACCATTATTATTTTTTTTTATTTTCAATGGCCCCTGTCTACTATGTGTTTCGTGTACATTCTGCGAACTCTAAACTTCGCAAGGATGTGCGGGCTGGCGAAAGATGTTTTCACCAGAGGTGGATACAATACCTGTGACAGCCTTTTGTTAATGCCAACAAAAATAAGAAAAACCCACTCACAGCAACTTATGCAGGTGGTGTCAAGGAATAACTTGACCCCTCCCATATTCTGTCTGGCCCCTGGGAGCATACCAGACTCTGCTAGTGGAACAACATCATATTACCTCTAACAGCGGCCATCCTCCTCAAAGACGGTGATTATCGGATCTATTTATTTACCTTACAGTCTGCCATATAACTCTCTGTATCTCGGGGCACACCATCAGTGACAGACACCTCAACCAACCAGCTGGTGACAATCAACAACCTGCCCAAGTTTTCCAAATGGTGTGGGGAAGGAATGAAAACACTATTCGAGATTGTCTTACATAATTCATCCTGCAACAGACATTAAATTCCCCGTGATTTAAGTGCGGGGTGGTTTTGATGCTATTAACTTTGCAAATAGGAGCAAAAGGTGAACTGCATTCAGGATGTTGTTTTTGTACCGAAAGAAAGAAACACGGAGGGGATTTGCTTTTACCCTGCAACTCTGTGTTTATTTCTCACAAAAGTCAAAGAGTTTCTTTGAAGCTTAAGTCTCTGAGAGATGTTTTTAAACTCACAGCTTGTCAGGAATTGCTTGTAGGATTAGACCCGGTGAAATACTACATTAGCGTTGGGAATGTCAACAATTCAGAATCACTCCCATACCTCTAGGTCAATATCTGTACCATTTTCAGAGCAGAGTTTATGTTTTTTTTTTAAGCATAGTTTGATGGATGGTTTATTGTTCATCCACCATGGTTTATTTTCTTAGTAAACACGCTAAAACAATCTTTGGGTAAGGGCTCTCCTTTGCAGTTTTCATCTGATTTGTGGTTACATGATTCAGGTCTTGGCTTTGAGTTTAACTGGATGTCAGTGTGGAGGAGAAGTACCGCGTTGAGGATATTGATGTAAGAGGACATGGTGAAGAGGACGCTGGTGTCTGGGACATCTGTGTATAGGACAATGATGATCAGGGCAAAACTGTAGTTGGCATGCATGTAGAGCACAGTGACATGGGAGAATTTCTGAGCAGAAGACAACAGTGTAGAGTACAACTGTGTAGAAGACATTAATATAGAGCAGTATGTTGTAGAGGACAACAGTGTAAAAGACATTAATATAGAGCAATATAGTGTAGAGGACAATGATGCAAAAGACATTAAAATAGAGCACAGTGGTAGGTAGGACATCTTTGTAGAGCACAACAGTATATAGAGAACAATGGTGTACAGAACATCAGTGAAGAGGACAACAATGTAATGGACAGCAGTGTAGTTGACCATGGTGTAGAGGACAAAAGCATAGAGGACAAAAGCATAGTGTACCTTCAGTAACTTGAAGAATAAATTGGGTGTGTATAGGACCATGATGTTGAGAACAATTCTGCAGATCATTGTGTTTTAGAGAACAATGATGTAAAGAACAATGAGGAAGAGTCCAAGACAATGGAGGCACTTAAGTTTTCTCCCAATGAAAGCTGCTATTGTTATCACCAATGCAAGATCACATTACATACTTACAGGTTTTACTTTTTTACTGTTTGTCTACTTTTATCAGTTTGTATCTGATTTAAGAGACTATCATGCCAGCACCACGTGTTAGGTGTTATTGACATCTGTGTTACCTTATGGTTGCAATTGATGTTGAAATGATGCAAATCAAATACTTTGCCAAATCATATCATGATGAAATAGGGTAGTAGTGGTCTTTTTTTTTCTTTTTCTGAGCATTGCCAATGTCAAACTGTTTGAATTTCTTACATAAAATGTCCACCCCATCCTTTACACGTGTCACCCCTCGTGTGGTATCGAGTCACCGCGGCGGCCACAGAGTGGGATGTTTCAAACTGTTGTCTGCTGCTCGTAAACACCTTGATCGTCCTCATACCATCATTACATGGCTATTTAGTCGTTGATGTTGCTGATATAATGACCCTATTAAGGAGAAGAAATGAGGTCAAGCAGAGATCTTGCTAAAACATTAGATAAGCCGTACAGTAACACCGTCAAAGCAGCATTTGAATGGTTTTCAGGAAGTCATAAGTCGTTGTTTTGCCCCCCGGCAGTATATGATAGTCTGTATACCTTAACCTTTGGACTAGAAGGAAAGTAGTCAGTTAAGAAATCTGCTTCCTTGGCACTTTGTTGAGATTGGGGATGGGGTAGAGGGGGGGTGGTTGAGGGATTTGTTTGTTTCAGAAGATGTTCAGTGGCATCATAAAGTAATGAAAGGATGCAGGTGAGATAAAAAGAAGAGCATCATTTTGGCATTTGATGCTGTGATGTCATCCAGGCTAGGAAGTGTTGAATTGTAGTAATTGAGAAATAATAACCCCACACTAAATGATGTACAACCTTCAACTAAAGCAGAACATAATTTAAAGTAATCAGAAAGAACTTGATCAACATTTTCTTTTTTAATTTAATTTCATCTGTTTTGTTTGTTTATGTGAGCGATTAAAACAATTCACTTATCTCCTTATGTGGAGGACCATCTCCAAAACCAACGGTTAAGGTGCAAACTGGTGAAATTTCTAGGATTTTGTCAATAATCTGAGGGTCGTGTTCCAAATGTTACATCTTGGATGTACTTTTTTAATTTTTTCTTGTCGTCATCAGTGACCCACGGATGTGATTGATTTCGGTCATTTGTGCCGTCGCTATGATGTCATTTCACAACACAACTTAATAGGTGTGTCTCCATGCCTTCAAGTTTGGTTTTAGGAGCCTTGTTAATAGGTGTGTCTCCATGCCTTCAAATTTGGTTTGAGGAGCCTTGTTAATAGGTGTGTCTCTATGCCTTCAAGTTTGGTTTTAGGAGCCTTGTTAATAGGTGTGTCTCCATGCCTTCAAGTTTGCTTTTAGGAGCCTTGTTAATAGGTATGTCTCCATGCCTTCAAGTTTGCTTTTAGGAGCCTTGTGTGCATTGGAGATGAGGATGAGGATTTTTTTCCTTTCAAAGGGGCTCATTGCATTTTTTTGGTGTATTTTTTTTTTCCAAATCCGTCAAGTTTCCTTCACATACCAACGCCAAATCGTCAAACTAAGATAATCCCCGTGTGTCTCGTAGGACGAACAGTAGTGGGTGAATAAATGATGGATCAAGATGGTTTTTGAATGTTTGTGACATTTTTTTTTTTTCATGTTAGCAATATAATTATTTCCAAACAGACAGTACATGTGGTGGTAAAAAATTCAAACATTTTGGTATTTCTTATAAACAGTGGATGTGAAATGGGACTTAATTATGCTAATTATATGCATTGCCATGTGGCCGCACCTTTCGACTCTCCCATAAGTTTATCAAATGTCAACTCAGTGTGCTCCTTCAATCTTTCATTGCTGAATATATGAAAAAAAAATGAAAATATGAAAACGAGGAAAAGAGAAAAGGACACGTTTATGCTCGCGTAAGATTTGTTGGTAGGGTCAAAACGAATTCATAATTGTGTCGTTTGCGATCTATGGTGTATTAATGCATTGCAACATCTTCCCAGGCAGATGCTGCTAATATTATGTGTCCTCTTATTAGAATGTGGTCACCTTGAATTACAAAGAAAGAGAAAAAAAAAACATTTAGCAAATTGCCATATATTTACAGAGACTTACTCCATTTTACATTCCTGCCATTTCATTCATATTTTGCTTTTGTCAATCATTCTTTTTGTCAGTTAAAAATAGTTTTGGTGAGTTTTTTTCTTTTCTTTTTTTTTGTGTCATTCCATAATAGGTCTATCTTATGTGTAAGAGGTGGAGTGTATAGTGTAGCTTAGGTGTACATGTGACACTTTTGGAGGTAGAGCATCGGGGAAAACTGGTATGAGGGGTAGCTACGTATTAGCTCCATTAATTGTACCATATATCAACTTATTTCGACATATATCGCTATGTAATCTATGTAGGCCCCTCTGCCCCAAATATCATAACCTCAGTTAAAGTTAAGCCTGATTGTTCTGCTTTCACCATGGACAACCGTCGTTAGCTTTGACCAGAAGTGACGTCATACTGATCATGTGTTTATTGTCATCCAGGTGTAGTGTATATGGTGTGCATGTTGTCGTTATTCAACTTTGGTGAATCAAAGCAAATGCTGTATGCTGCAGGCTAATGTATGCTTACTTGATTTGCGCGTGCTCCCACCGTCATGCATTTTGTCTGTACTATCAAAATGGCAACCACGGTCTTCCGACCACGGCTGGCTGTGGGTTGCTTCTTATACATACGTCATCAAGAGTGGTGTTTGTCGAGTAACGTCGTATTACGTATTTTTTACCTGTTACGTATCTTCATTGGGAAACTTGTCGCTGGTCTATTGTCTCTTTTGTCAATGGTGTTCGTGGACGCTGCGCTTTTAACGTTTAATGTTATGTTTCTCCTACTTTGCGTCTTACTCAGCAGTGACTTATTCTCTAAGTTGCCTTTGATTTGTAAAATAAAAAAAAATGAAAAAAATAACAAAAAAAATATCGATAATACAGTAACGGTTATAAAAAGAGTTAATGGAAGAATGTAATTAATTTTAATGCCAGATATGTGTACAGTGTATTATTGTTGGCTGCAAGAATATCGATTTGAATAAAAGCTTAATCGTAGTCAATGGACTAATGTTGTTGGAGGTCCTTTTTCTGTGTTCTTGTCACATTTGAATAGTATGTTACTATTGAAATTTCAGTAATCAAGGAATAACTGCTGTTTGGAGATAATTTTTTAACAAATATTTCGTTCCCACCTGGGTCCCACTCGCCTAACTCCTCAACGTCTACACACACCTGCCTAAGCATTGTTTCAATGGACACAACACACACAGGGCAATTGCCTCCCCCCCCCCCCCCACCGCGTGGTTGCAAAATCTATCATTTCCTTGACAAATTGTTGATATTTTTCTTTGGATAAGAATAGGCAGATTGCTTGGTCTATTTTAGGAAGATGAGAACTCACTGAAAAGTATTACGAGAAAGTACCATCTTCACAGTCATCTTTTATCACAGGATTGGAATTTATATCTTTCGTTTTTCGGGCAAAATTGACTCCCACTATCCTACCCCTACTCATAGCAAAAGTGTACCTATGGTTATAGTAAGTAGTCCAAACGTGTCTCCTTATCCTCATACATTTCCTTCTTAAGATTTTTCCTTATTGTATCATGCAGGAATAAAGAGTTACCATGGTTTTGTCTTGGGTTTGGTTACCATGGTTTTTCAGGTTTACCATGGTTTTACAGGAATCGAGATACCATGGTTTTGAGACATGACAGGTTTACCTTTACACTTGATATGGAGGTGTCACTGTGCACATATGCTTTGGTGATTTAACAATAAACACTGTTAACGTTCATTATTGCAATCATGAATATTCATGCATGACGGGTAGTTTCGTTGAAGTTCTCCATTTTAATAATCACCACAAAATCTGAAGAATTGATACAGCTTTGACGTTTGTGTTTTTTAACAGGGCAAAGAAAGGCAAAAGCCCCAGAATGTGCCCTGTAATCCAGACCCCCCCCCAAAAAAAACCCTAACCAAACTAAAATCCAACATAGCCCAGCATAATCAGATTCTGCCGCAGTCACAATAAAACTTATCAATGTTATCTTTGAAGCTATTTACTGAAGTGGAATTTACAACCCAATCAGGCAGACTGCTCTACTCATTGACAACCCTATGAGAGAAGCTAAACTTTCTCACATCAAGCCTAGAGAAGCATTTCACCAGCTTCTTACAATGACCACGAACACGGGAATTAGGACAAACCTCTAAGTAATCACAGTTAGAGAATTCCTACCAGCTAGGAATTTGAAAACCCGCAGCATATCCCCCCTGATCCTTCTTAACTCAATCGTAGTAAGTCCCAGACATTAAAGCCTATCATGATAAGGGAGATGACGTAGGCTACATCGGGAATAAGCCGAGTGGCCCTCCTCTGGGTAGGCCTACGTTAGCAACATACAAAACGAGTTTTAATTTATTGGTCAAAATTGTCGGGTAAAATGTTCTACTTGTGGTAAAATCGAACCCCTAGTTCACTGAAAAAGCTACATACGGGCCTGGATTCTTTGCATTTAATGATGCACTTTGAACACAAGCATCCTATCTTTTTCAACCAGAGACATGCTAAAACCTCAGAGCTTCCTAGGTCTTCACCCTCACCAGGGGCCCTAAAAAGACTCCCCTGGGTCCCACTCCTTAGCCTGCGTTCTGCGTCACGGTTGGTTTTGTTTATCCTATGTGCATTTGGGACGAAGTTGTCCCAAGTCATGATAGACGTTGAAGTTGGTAATATTTACACATGCACGCTAACAACATATCCCTTCGGTTCGATTGATTCCCAACGAAGTACGAAAAGTCAGTGGCGCAGGAACAAGTGACTGAAACAAATGACGCAAACCGAGTCTTACCAATAGCCCATAGGCTGATGTATTCCGAATGGCAACCTTGTGTCAAAGTTCTACTCACATATAGCCTAGTCTTTGCAGTTTTTATATACGATAATCAACAACCTAACACAGTATGTTTGAAACTGAGCAGAAGTATCACCGAGTCAAGGCACATTGTAAAAGACCATGCCGTATAAACCGGTTGCTGCTTGTTATTTGAATAACCGGTAACAGAACACGCATATTTAGAGACCACTCTGTCTTCAAGCATTTGACGGTCACACCGCGATATCAGATTGTACTGATTTACTAGAAGTCATACGGTAGTGATATGAGAGACCAGGCTGGGAGAGAGTGGGTGGGCTCTAATAGAGCCGGATCGGAGTACATAATTCGGCTGTAGATCTCGTGACGTCCCTCCCCCACCTCAGTTTTGCCCCTCTCCCTCTGCCCCTGACCCCCGTCTCTTTGTTCTAAGATGCAGGCGTCTTGTCATCGTACGTCTGCGTTTGTCGCAAATGTGGGGCCCATCAAAAAGGAAGAAATTACCATTTAAAAGACGTAATTATTCCTCAGGATGCCAAACCCGTGGGTGGTTCATTTCCTTTTGTTGTGTCTGTCGTGTTATCTTTGTAACGGTCTCTCATAAAAGCAAAAAAAAAAAAAAGTGAGCGACCTCCGTCTGTTCCTCTCAATATAAACTTCCTCTTTACACGAGAGTTTATGGTCAAAATGCGACACGGTAGGTGAAAATATTCCAATTAATAGACAAAGTCTGCTACATCTTGTAACCCGTAACGACTGGTGGTTGATGTTCGAAGTACATGATGAGACATTTCTCGCTGAGAAGTCACTTGAAAAAGAACTATGGCTTGAGTAGTCGAGTTGTTGATACTATAGGCTACCCTATAACCGTTTTTAAGGTGCACTACAGAACATTACTGCAAGTGCTTTATTTTTTATCACGCCATTCACTGCACACCCCACTTCAAATTTCTGCTCATAACTCAATATATTGCTGTTTAAAGAAAAAAAATTATCTGGTCAATAAAGATTTCCAGCCGCCTCAGATTACAAAACGTTTTGAATCATTGTATGACATCACAGATTTCACATAAAGCAGTGAAGTAAAAAGAAATGTTTAAAAATCCATTAGTCTGAAACGGAACATTATAAAGATATATTGCTTTCCATCATGCCATGTGAGGAAGCGACGATCTCCTAACTTTCTGAAATTTCAACCTTTGTTGCGAGCAAATTAATGTAAACTAGTCGGGTACCCGAATACTCGACGATGTCAGGACCCGTTTCTGGACTTGCGACCCGTACCCTAATCCAAACTTTTAACTAACGTACATTGTAACTGTGACAAAAAAATAACAATGTGTTATTTTTCCTATCTTAGAAGCAAGAACACTTTATTGTCATGCCCTATGTTAGATACATGGTGTTATGTTAACATGTAAAACAAAATGTCGTGTTATGTATTCACAAGAACTAATAGTCTCACTGAAGTTGTACTTCCAGACACTCGTGTACCCGACCGTCTATGGATCTCGGGTATCCGGGTTCAGGTTTTGTACCCGGGGCAAACACTATACTTTAAACAAGCCATGTTTTGACACAGGTAAAAATAACTCAGGGATTTGTCGCCACAATTCTTCTACTCAACTATAAACACTTTCAGATCCCCCCTCCCCCCGCCAGTCACACACAAACGCACACCAAACTTTGTTTTCCATTCATTCGGAGGACCTCATTGTGATTTCTTTAGTTTTGTCTTCCCCAACCCTAACCTTAACAATAGACTGTCTATTGTTAATCTTGAGAGGACCAGAGAAATCTATTGAATTTTCTACAGAGGAGCTAAAATCTATTGTTTCGGTCCTCTATCCCACCAGAAAACAAGGGCACACCCACTCACACATACACACACACACACACACACGTAGACCCCATCCCCTCATACACTTGCAACACTTCGGGGATTTACAGTGGCCATATTCCATGTAACAACATTCATTAAAATCAAAAGGAGAATAAGTAGCTGTAACAGACATTTTACGTAGCTTTTCCTTTCTCCAAATCGGGTATAAGCAGATTTATGTTAAAAATGATCGACACATGGTAAATTCTGTCAGGAAGTGTCCCATTAGAGAGGAAGAAAACAACGTTACATTTTGAGTTTTTCTTATGTTGACGTCACATAGTTAATATTCATAGGTATGTGTATCATGCCTCTCCCTAGCTTTGTAGATGGAATGCGATTGGTTGAAGGTCATCAGTGGTCACCTGCAGAGTGAAGATAAACATTGCTGGCCCTAGACTTAACAACATTTATGACAGAAACACTTTATGACATCGGAATGTCGTATTGGTAGATCATTGTTTACCACAGATCTGCTGAGGAGATATAATTATACCCGATTTGGAGAAAGAACGTGCAAAAATGTAAAATGTATCTCATAAGTACCTATCTTCCTGTATTTATTTATGCAACAAAGACATTCTGATGCGTTAATGTAACTTTCTCATTCTTTAGGGATTTAAACGTGTGGTGGTTGGGCGTCTGTGTGTGAGGGGGATGCAATATGTATAACTAGTGATTGCATAGAAATTACTGTTAGTTGTATACTTATTATTATTATTTAGATAGGGTGTATGCATTGACGCTAAAATGAGGTTTTCAATTTCGACGTTAATTATGGGAAATTTTCAGTGGGCCTCTTAATTAAAGTGAAACGTAATTGACATCAGTGGTGGCACTAGCACAGATGACACATGTGGTCGAACGGGGTGGGGGATTGAGAGGGGGGTGGACTCGGACCATCGCACGGCATTGTGTAGAAAGGCGGAACTAAAATCATGAATTTTGGGAATGCAAAGAAAAAGGAAAGTATGAAAGGGATGATGCAACATAGTATTAACTTTTCATTATATATAGCAGAGGTTCCAAAAATAGTACATAAAATGATCTTGGAGAAAGCGTCAGCTGGAGGGTAACTTGTGAGATGGAGCCTGGGAGTGTTGAGGGTCAGCTTCGTAAATGAAAGTCAGACCGCTGACTGTTGAACAGAAAGTGGTTTGAAAATATGAAAGTATAAACAACAACAACAACTGATTAAAGATATGTACTCTGTAAACACGAACTCCACATTCGCTTTGCTCCCATTGGGTACGGTAGCTGCTGTTCAATCGATTTGTTTTGATAACAAAGCACCTCTTTCCAGCGTGTCCAATCATACGCCCCCTTTTGATCGTCTGTCACTTCCTATCATTTTAGAACAAACTAAAAGAGAAACACTCATGGCCACTTATTCTTTTCGTTTTCTGTTGCTCCATGTTAGAAATTTCGACAATGCTAGAGTTACATGGCAAATTATTTGACAGTTATTTGTGTGACAGTTAAGTCTCGTGGGAGGTTAAGTATTCATCTAATAACAGTATTATAGGTTTCCCTTGCTCCGTTTTTCAGTCATTAACCTTGAACGTTTGACAGAATTCCACTGGTTTTCATGGTTCATAAAGGATTAAGGGTGTAACACTTATAGGGGAATTGAAAGTACAAATACATATTTCCAAGCTATCGTATAACTTCATCAGTGAACCGCGAGCAAAACTAACGATTTGTCTTTGTTGCCATAGCAAACCACGCAGTGAACAGACAAGCTAGAACGTGGGACTTTTGTTCTGCACCACTATGATCCTTTCGCAGATCCTTGGCAAACTCAGAGGTTGCGTGATACCTTGCCCCGCGTACCATCAGTGAGCTCCGTGAGCATTAAGAAGATGAATCACAAATCTGGGTTTCATTTCGTCTTCTTGTCTCTCTTTCACTTCAGGGTTTCTAAACGATGGTACAAATGCCCCCCTTCGTATCTTTGCAGACATTTTTTCTTTTCGGTTATTTAATTCATTATCGATAATACTGGTTCTACATTTAGGCGTAGGGCTATGTACTTTTCAACGCGTACGTCCTGCGCTACAAATTCCCCTATGGAATAGGCCTCCTATACAAACGTTAGAGAGGTGAGGGTTATGCACCGTCGAGTCAGAAGTTTTGTTTTGGTACTGCTACTACACTGCCTACTCACACTATATGTCAGTGTAACGATATTTGAACGGTGCACTGTTGTTCCTGGATGATTCCAGAGCCGTAGATAGAGATGATTCGCTACTCTAGCGCCACCGTTTCTGAACATCCGGTTATGGGTGACTTGTCACAAGAGGTTTTAATCGAGAGGATAACAGCTCACCCTAGTCGTTGGAACGGGGATCCGTCTTTAAGAGGTCTCAGAGATCTTCTGTATCATTTATCTCCACGCAATTGTCACAAAAATTAAATGCTGTGGGCTAGAGAGTTTAAGAATTAAGTCGTCGATGTAAATTGGTGGTAATATGAGAGGATCCTCATGTAGCCTTGTTCCCCCTTCCCTGCTTCAGCCTCGTTTTGGAGCTAGTAGTTATAATAACCGCAGGGACTAATTTGTGTGGTTAACACGGGATTATTTGAAGTAGACGACTCTTTAAAAGAAAAGGAATCCTTGAGAGTGCAGACTAATATCGTAACTTTGGTCCCAGTATATAATACACGTACTGCCATTGGGGACCTTTAATCCATGCAAGAATGTTATTCATAATGGTTTGCAGTCTGCAGCAATATGCAATATATTGCCGAGTAGGAGAATCTCCTTTGGAGAACAGAAGTCACCACAAAAGTTTCAAATACAATCTAAGTTCCTATATAGGCCTTTAAGTGATGCCATATTTCAGAGTCGATACTCCATATTCCTCTCAGGTGGGTAAATGTAAAAGTGACATGTAGAAGATTGAACTATCGTAAAAAGTAGAGCAAGTTTTCTTTCTGTATTGGTAAAATCAAAGGGAAATTCTTTTAGTGGGGGAGGGGGGGGGGTCTTTTATTACTGCATCATTTATTTTTGTTTACCTTTCTAGCATTTGATAATGACCTTTCCCAGTAGTGCTCAGCAACTGAATTGCACAGCATAAATTGCCAATGCATAGACCGTGGGAGTAGCGACCTGGGGGATATAGGAGTGTCTCACCCCCCCCCCCCCAAAAAAAAAATTGTCACAGCGACAATAGTTGGAAAAACTCAAATACCGGTTGGAATATTTCATTTCTCAGTCTAGCACATTTTGTGGCATAAAAAGATGCAAAATATTGCACCAAATTGTGTCAAAGCTTACCTGGTAATTGGAAAAATTCACAATAAATCTGAAATACCATTTGAATTTCTTATATTTCAGTCTAGGAGAGACGATAGTTGGAAAATCTAAAATATCAGTTGGAATTTTTCATATCTAAGTCTAGCACAATTTACGGTGTTAAAAGATGCCTGATATTGCTCCAGATTGTGTCTAAGGATAACTGGTAGTTGAAACATTCCTCAAGAAATCTTAAATACCAGTTGGACTTTCTTATATTTCAGTCTATAGGTGCGACGAGAGTCTGAAAATCTGAAATGCCAGTTGGAATTTTTCATATCTCAGTCTAACATATTTTAAGACTTCAGAAGATGCAAAATAGTGCACTAAATAGCATTTAGGGTTGCCGAGTGAATGAAAAAAACTAAACTAAACTATAAAAAGAAAAGAGGGGATGGAGGCACCTCCTTCCTTACAACCCTTTCCCAGGCCAACCATCACTCATCTCAAACTTTCGAAACCTATCAAAATATTAAAGTTCATAACATTTTTTTTCTCATCAAGCTGGCTATTTATAAGGTAATTGATATAAGAACTAGCTTTAGAGTTATTTATGCGATCATCCACTGTTGTAGCAAACTAATGAAAGCTAATCGTCAGAGAGTAAAAATTTTTAAACTAACTTCACTGGAAGTGTAATTTAACGGGAAAAAAATAACATTAATAATGCTAACTATTGCGACAGATTTTGTCTAAGGTTAGGCCTACTTGGTAGTTGAAACTTTCTCAAAACAAAACAGAGAGGAAAAAAAAAAAGAACTGCTGTCGTTAGAAAATAACAGCTAAAAGCTGTTGATTTAACTTTTCTGGAAATGAAGTAAATAAATATGACATAACATGACATAAAATGACATTATATAGGACATAAAAATGACAAAGCATATAAACAGTTTTAATCCCAGATAAAGAATTAATTCTAGATAATAAATGTAAAAAAACTTAATAAGAATTTAATAAATTCCAGATAAGAGTAATCCAACTTCTTATCATTTTTCCTTAAAATGTTTCTATCATTAATTGAGAAATTGCAGATGTAGGATCCCTTTTTCGATAGTGAGTACATTCAAGTACACCCTGGTAGGGCCGTTCATTGCCATCTGGGGTTTTGAACAGCCGAAATTTTCTTGTACACTCCGCGCCAACCAATGTGGCGCTCCGCTTAGGTAGTAACCTCGCTAACTTGTAACAAACATGATGCAGGCCAACAGTCACCCCCCTCCCCACAACACACCAATTTCTATCAAATTCACCGGTGCGCCTATGTTTTCAACCCCCAAAGTATGCAGGTCCTCGAAGAAAACGTGAAAGAAGTGGATGCGTAATTCATTATGATTTTTATATCACTCCAATAAAGCATTATATGTGGGCCACTACCACTTTTAATAGATTGATTTTCCTATTCACATGACTTGAGGAACTGCGAACATGATATTCATGTTTCAAGGATGGGTAGGTTCAGCTTAAGTACACCCGAGAAGGGCCGTTTCCTGCCGTCTGGAGTTTGGTACAATGGCGTAGCCTGCGGAGGGAAGGGGGGGGGGGGTGAACGGTGACTTCAGAGTGCCCCACAGAAGTCTTTGGGGTGATGTCGAAAAACACAGGCGAGCAAAAAAAAAAGGGTGTTCAACAAGGTGTTCATACTGCATGTGTGTAATCGTTGATTTGGGATTTTGATTGGCTCTATACATGTGACTATTGCTTATGCGAGTATGCGGCAGAGTACTGTCAATGCACTTCAACAAACAGTCAACGAAAACCTTGGATATTAATGATGTAATGGAGTGTAGAAACATTGTTCTTCTATTTTTTCCTACCCTAAGGCATGGATCAAAAATAAATTAAAAAAAAAATACCAACGTATTGGTTGTCAATGCCAGCTAAAGCTATTGGTAATCTGAATCAATATTCTGTCATGTTACTAATTAAAAGTGCGTCAATTCTACTACTTAAAATATGTCAGAACTTCTACTTAGATGTACGTCATTTCCATTTTTTAAAATAAAGTTGGAAATGTTTCACAACGGTTGCATGCAACAAGCTCATGTTTTGCCCGGGCGTTTCCCCTAAAAACTTCCAATCGGTTTCTGCGTCGTTTCGTTGCGTTAGATGATGTTCAACCGCCTTTCCCAATTCATTTTTATTTTAAAACTGAAAGTGAATCATTATCAACTAATAAAAAATTGGGGGTAAAGGTATTTTCAAGGCCCCAATATTGGCCAACTCTTCCAAGAATAAATTTAACAGGATGGAAACATAATTCATTATGATTTTTTTATCATATCAACCCATCTGATTTTTTATTACCATTTTTCATACATTGATTTCTATTGAGAGATTGAATTTGAGAAATTGCAGGCATGAGATAGCTACTTAAAGGCTGGGTACATGCAATTTTAAAACACTCGGGAAGTTTCTGACCATGAGGATGGTTTGAAAAGCAAAACATTTTCTCATACTCTCCATACGAACCGATGATGGCGCTGCGCTTTGATAGTCCTGCCTACACTCAGCCCCTCCAAAGTATGGAGGGCCTCCATACTTGTTAACCTCCATTTTAGGTTTACGGGTAGAGGTGTCAAAGAAAGTCAATGATGCACCATGATTGGCAACTAAGAAGGTCAAAACATGATCCTCTTAGGCAAAAGGAAGGGGTGCCCCATCTCCATAGAACCCTCCTCGTGATAGGTAGGCCTATCTGTGGAGGTTAAGCACTTGAAAGGGCAACACCCCTACCCTTATACCCCCTCTCAGAACGACGCTAAAAAATAGGGGTAGTAAGTCAATTTCGCCCCCTCACAAAAACACCTGTCCACGCGTCTGGCTCATAGTACCCACCACGAACACATGTAGTGATGGGGTGTTTTGATTACACATATGGGGATTGTGTTTGCACATGGAGGAGAATTAAACGAGCTGTGGTTGTGGCTAAAAGTAAGTGGTTGGGAGAAATTAAACTATCCAGGGCGGTGAGTACACCTGCATTTAAAACAGTCATAAATAGTGCATTTAAAATAACTCAATATCTTGAGTTAAGTACAAGATATTGGTGTGGGGGTTTAAGTCATTACAGTGAAAAGTAATACACATCTATGTACTCCCCCTCTAGAATTGTAACGGACGTATTTCTTTAGTTCGTGGACCCTAAAAATGGCGCTAAATTACACCATTATGAGTTGTCGGATATTGCCCTGCATCGACTTATCACCCTCTGACGGCAAAACAGCAGGAAGTACTAAAGTCGTTGAACTATTAAATTACATGTTTACTTCTTACCGTTTCGTGGAGATGTTACAGTGTCGCATTTCATGTGGTCGTGCAAGTTGTGCATAATGGATTAACAAGAAGACCAAAACTATTTCTGATTTTATGATGCATGCCCTTCTTAGAATTACTGATAACATCTGTGGATTCATTTACAGTTGCGATTGCATATAAAAGAAAAAAAAAAGTTTCCTCGTCTTAGATTTAGTCATAGATTTATACATAGTTAAAACACGATATCTCAATAAGGAAAACTTGGACAGATCTTGTACTTGGTACGTAGTTGCACCCCCCCTTTTTTGAGAACAAAAACTTTTATTGTTTTTATGGAAGTTAAAGGTCATTTGGGATAAACGGGGTCAAATAGGGAAAACCTTGTAAAGTATCTACAGAAATTTAGAAAGCGTGGCCAGACCTTATATTTGGTTTGCAGGTGTACCGCATAAAGTGCTAAAACCCTATTACTTTTGGTGGAGAACAAAGATGGAGTCAATGACCCTGTCCAATTGACAAGACATTGTAAGCACGATATCTCAAGAGGAAAAACCGGGACAGATCTCATATTTTGTATATTTATTTTGGGTCGAGGTCGGAGGTCATTTGGGGTCAACAGGTGTCAATTGTGGAAACGAAATATCTCAAAAGTGAAATTTGCACTGATTTCATATTTGCTATGTGGTTGAAGTGGTGTGCCATATGGAGTACAGAAGTCTTGGAATATTTGGTGGAGGCCAATGACATTTTGGTGAGGAAGTGTCAATTTGTGAACACCATGTTCACATGAGATCTCATGACAGGAAGTTTGGTCATCTTTTAGTATGCAGGTGTGCATGTTGAGTCATGTGATCTCTATCAGTAGGCGTCATCTTAGATCAGCAGATGTCATTCTGTATGTACGGTTGTTACATCTCGATGATATTACCCAAAACTAAGCATGTTGCACATCCTTTCCTTAGGCAATATTCAGATTCACAAAAAAAGTAATGCAGTAACGAAATTATCGAAACCACAATGCATTTGGGCGTGTCTGGTTGATTCCTTTTTGAAGGAATTTATGCAATGGTGATATCTTGTGTATGTGCCCTTGTTTTCGGGTGGGATCGAGGACCGAAACAATAGATTTTAGGTCCTCTGTAGAAAATTCAATAGATTTCTCCGGTCCTCTCAAGATTAACAATAGACAGTCTATTGTAAAGGTTATAGGGTCAAAGAAGAAAAAACAAAAGAAAGCACAATGAGGTCCTCGGAATGAATGGAAAACAAAGTTGTGTGTGTGTGTGTGTATGTGTGTGTGTGAGACGCTTTACTTGAAAACACAATGTTTCAAGAAGGATCACATACTTCGCATAACAGGTGGCTTATGTTCATGCTGAATAGATGAATCCTAGTGTTTTTGGTAGAGATCAGTGGTCATTTAAGGTCACCAGAGGTCACCCTGTGAAAACAAATTGTTAGCACATAATCTCAAGAAGGGTAACTTTCAATTATTTCATACTTCGTTTGTAGGTTGGCAGTATTAAGACACCCATCAAGTGTACGTTCCCCAATGGTTCCACGATGGTGGCGCTCCGCTTAGCGCCCTCCACACAGCTGCCTCTGTACTCCAATAGTTTTATGTCACGTAACCTTCATTTTAGGATCGTGGGTGCGGGTGTCAAAGAGTCAATTTTGCACCATGATTGGGCACTTGAGAGGGCGAAAAATGATCCACTT
Source organism: Stichopus chloronotus (assembly GCA_021234535.1). Taxonomy (NCBI): domain Eukaryota; kingdom Metazoa; phylum Echinodermata; class Holothuroidea; order Aspidochirotida; family Stichopodidae; genus Stichopus; species Stichopus chloronotus. The sequence goes on from CM037835.1 coordinate 9,896,995, forward strand.
TAAGGCAAAGGGAAAGGGATGTTCCATCCTCTTAGACCTCTCCTCATGCAACGTATCTGTGGACTGGCTGATTTGAAATTCTGGCTTACGCCCTGGGAGGGGGACTCCTTTCGCTTATACGCCTCCCCCGGACGGTGGTCAAGAATAGGACGATGAGTCGATTTTCCCCTTCACAGAAAAATCCTGCTTGTAAATAAGAAGAGTAACTGTAAGGTACCTCGCACTTGGAATGTTGATTTCACTTTCACACAAATTATTTATCCTGCCCGAATCTGAACAAAAGTTGAGTTGCACTTTCGTTGCCGAGTCATTCAACCGTGACAATTTTTCAAACAGAGCATGCGTAAATCATCCCTTGCCTATCAGTTCGTCTGTACGTTTGCGGTTTTTTTTTTTCCTTCTCTTACATCCCACATTTCACTTCATTCGCTGTGAGCTTGCAGACAAAGTTGACTATAGGCCCAGATAACATAGTTAGTTCGCGAAGCACCATCCATCTTTCGACCTTGGCATAACTCACTGCTGCCGTCTCATTACACACTGCGGTGCTGTGAACCACAAAATCATATTATTCCCCTTTTCGCTCATATTAGGCGCACCGTTATCAATAGCCATATCACGTTACTGCTGATCCAAAAACGAGGCTAAACCGCGTCTGATGTATTTTCAATAGGTTGTCTTTCTGTTTTGTTAATTCCGTTGTGCAACCTTAGCTACAGAACCACCCAAGTAAAACGACAACACATTACAACTTTCTCTGTATGTTCATATCGCGATTCGCATAATAATAATTTGGTGCATGTATGAGCGTACACCAGAGGTACAGTAGAGGGTATATGGTGCCATACGTATCGCATACTTGTTCTTCCATCTCCGCGACAGACTTTCGTATCCGCATTGTTTGGAAAGAATTTTTTAGCCGAAAAAAAATTGAGCTTAATTTATCTCTAAAGAGGCATCGAATCGCTGTTTTCGACGTCGTGAAAAGGAGGGAAAAAAGCAACATTAGAAAGGAAACGCTACATTAAAGAGAAAATGAGATTCTGTTAGGGAGAACTCCGTGGATTATGATTAATGTGAAGGTCGCACAGATTTCACGAGAGGCCGCATATTGTACTCATAAAAGAGCAGAAATGCTTCATAATTCATGGGAGCACTGGAATATTCTTCCCATTAGTAAGTGTGGGCAGGAATGTCAGACCTAACTCACGTCGCGCGGACAACTTGCCCGAGTACAGGGAGTTCACAAGTATACTATAGAGAGCAACAAGAGAAAAAGTTCAGAACAACATGCAGTGTGTACATTGCTTGGTAACGCAGGCCGGGTGAGCTAGCGAATAATCGGAGAGTCCAGAGAGAACTTACCTTAGAGCTGAAGAGAAAGGGTTATTTACCTAACCTAGAAAAACGAGGACTCAAAACTTCAGAGAAGCAATTCAGTTTGACTCTAAGAGAGAGGCGGAGACAGAGAGATATAACTGTGGACAGCGGGTACCTTCGTTCCTTGTACTACTACTAGGAACTACTCATGCAACTAGTAGTAGTTCTAGGAATTCACAGTGGTTGGTATCTAAGAGCAGGAGTTTTTAACTTGTAATCAAGTTTGGGAACCCTATTAATTTATTTGTTTGAACTGCTGAGACTGAGAGTCAACGGTAATCGTTTTCTTTTTTTGCGTTTTTCATCGCCAGACGGCCAGGTCGATTTTTTGGAAACACTGATAGTTTCTTCCCTTTTCTGAACGGTATTGTGACTGGAAGTTTCAGAGAGGGAGGAAAAACAAAGGAAGACATGTTATATAGATGAAGATCTACCGAACGCAGTGCCTGTAACTTGTGCAGGCCTTTACTCAGTAGGGGATCCATTCCTTTCCTCACTAGGTAGGCCTAGGCCTAATTAAAAGCTCGACACTCCATTGTCCCTAGTGCGATAACTATCTACAATTGAGCGAAGCACTGTTTCTTTTTATTCATGAACTGCTTCTGTGTTCTAACAAAACAAAGGACAGAAAGGATTTCTAAGAGCGATTCCGGTAAAGGTAGGCCTACGCTTGGTATACACATAGGCTTGTAGGCGGCCAGAGAAACCGGCCCCTTTGGCTCGGATTTTGAACCCCCTCAGTTCTTCGGGCAGAAGTGACCGTTAACTGGTTGTACCACTTGTGGTGTAGCTGTTTCCACAAAGATTTTTTTGTTGCCTTATTCAGACGGACGTATCGGTCAGGACGGGAAGCCTTTTATTTCGTATTCTTTCCGGCAAACGTTTCAAAGTCGAGCTCCGCTACTTAGTGTAGTGGCTCACAACGTTTGGAATTGGATGTGTGACATTTGTTTATCTTATATCACCGCTGTGGCATGTCAACTAGGACACACTGTGTGGGAACGATACATACGTTACTTCATGCCTACATCGTACACTAGTAATTAGTACCACTTGCGGCTGTACCGTACGGTGGTCTTTCACTTTCACGAAACAACCCGTTCATGGACGCTTCCCGCAATCTTCGCGGCTAGTCTTTACGGTAGGCTGTTGATCGGAAGACTGAGAGCGAGACGTATCTCCAACATTATTCTGTCGTCGTGTCACAATTTCGACGGAGGGGTGTCTTATCCCAACTTTTACGTGATAAATTGTTCCTGTCGTGCCAATTTTCATTTAGTGCAGAGCCGTACCAATATCCTCCACGATGGGTCTCCCTTCGAATTCTTTGTGCAAATATCGTGTACTAATCGGTAAGTCCTCTCATTGCATGTATTAACTCTTTGTACAGAGTATGATATATCTATCGAAAAAGAATATGCGACCTTCAGAAGCGTATTTTAGTCGAGTTAAATTAATTTATCATGTAACAGCATAATTCTTCTGTTTCTAATTTTATTAGTTGTAGTTTCATTTTCACCACATGTCACTCATCGGTGATACACTTCGCTGGTCGCGATTCGGATCGGTCGTTCTTCTTTTGAGAGTTTATCGATCGAAACTTGGTGAAATTGTCTTTTATTATCGGTAAGCTGTCAAACGAGACATTGAAGGGACTCAATGAGTTGATATATTTCATTTAAGTTTGTGACGTAGTTTGAACTGAAGAAAATCACATCATGCCAATGACTTGAATTAGCCTCGTTAGTCATGGATCGATTCCTAAAGTTACTGAAAATGAGAAATTGTAGGTTTTTTATGAGCAGGGGTTGCCAATTATGGTTAATGAAGTATTAATAAAACGTGTCTGGTCACAGATTTACAATATAAGTGATTTTAATGGTTTATTACACTATCATTGTTGCTCCAGTTGTGTGTCAGATGCCCAGCGTAGCCTATCTTAATTTGACCATATATCATTTACATATGAGTGATAATCAACAGGTGTGACACAATATCTATAATATCATTTGTGATCCAACTCAATGAGACTCTTTGTAATTCGACGTACACATTCTGTGGATTTCGTCATACCGTATTTTAGGATTATAATGTGTATTAACTTCAATAATCAAATCACGGAAATTAGCGTAATGGTTAGTTGCAATGACGTGTTTTGAATACTGCATGTTGTATTCCAGCCGAACAATGGGTATAAGCCTATACATTTGTACATCCTGCAAAGATTACGATTTAAAAAAAAAGAGCGATGATAAGTCACAGGTTTTAATCAAAATCGTAATTTGGCCATAGCAGAACAGGCAATTGTAGTTCAAAGTTCTCCTGAAACTGAAGTGAACGTACTAACTTTTGAGGAAAATTCCAATTTAAAATGTGCTTGTTGCATAGATTGGGTAAGATTTATTGAGTTAAATTTCTGCTGTTGAAAGTGAAGTCTGTTTTTCTCTGACAGTCATTGCAGTGTAAATAGTACGGTTCCTTTCGGGAGACACAGTAACTCGGCCTCGCACAGGAAATTATGAAGGGTCTTTTTTCATAACTTCCCCAACTTCTTTAAATTTAAACTCCCATCCCAGAGTCATCAAAATGACATCTATTTTCTCGTCGAAAAAAATTGTACTAGAGGCTTACAACTTTTGAATTTTGAAATCGCAAATTCTACCTACAGTCAAAATTCACACTAAAAAAAAAAAAAACGGCATTACTTGCCATGGCGGACTAACGAAATAGCAACATTTACACTTTGAGTTTGTTCTGTGATTTTTTCTTCCAAACCTGTCAAATTTCCTTTCATAGATTAATTATATATTTTTTGTGATAGTTTGCCATAATCTATTGACTGACTAACATATTGGCAGTATGACCTTATTTAACGACAATATTTAAAAGTCGCATGAAAAGGTACCTATAAAATATAATATCGTAGTTGGACACTTTTGAGAAATTAATTTGTAAAACATAAAATACAATTGTGTGAATTTTTTACTGACTTTTTTGCACGTTGTAACTGTAGCCACACATTAACAAAATAATACAGGAGGTAGCCTACCTTCGTATGTGTAGGCATGTTCTTTTTCATGTTCTTATTTACTGTTCCATTACGAACATTCATAAATCTGAAGAAATTTGTTTCAACATAGAAATTCCAAATCACACTATACATGCCTACATCTTACATAGCGGTACGGACGTCAAGGTTTCTAAGATGTCATTTACTATACCCACCGCAATATGTGGGTGTAGTAAATAACCAGTTCGAATTTGTACCTCCCACTACGTAAATAGTTGAAACAAAAATGTTCCTTTAATAACTCAATCCTCCAGAGGAAGATGTTTGCTGAGGTTCTAGTTATTTTCGTTAACCTCCTTTCTGTGTATTATCATCGGAGTAAATGGGCACTGTATTACTCCCAAAGCAGACTAACCGCCCCCCCCCCTTTTTTCATTTGCATTGACTGAGTATGAGAAATGCTATCGTCCATCTGTTTCAAGGGAGGAAACATCACACCAACCAGTAGTCCCTACAGTATATGCTAAACACCAATCGAAATATTATACACTATATATCGTAGCCACTGGTTTACGCAAAAATCATGTTATCAGTTAAGATAAGATCAACTCTATTAAACCCTACAAAGGGTAACTGAATGCTCGCATAAAACAGTGCAAACAAAAAGACACTAAAATTCCAAATAAACACATGCAGAAAACATAAAGAAGTAAAAGAAGGAACTAAGAGAAAGTAAAAGTAAAGCAATAGTTCATAGACAGAAAGCAATGTGTAAAGGAGGGAAAATCTGTAACCTGTAACGCTTCAACTCAGCTTCATCAGGAGTAAAGGTCCGTTTCCAAGGAAACTAAATTACCAGAAACCAGCAACAAAATCCGAAGTATGTGTACAAACACTTGCCGAAACCAGTCCCCTACCCTTTTAGGCTACAAAATAGCCCTCTAGGACTCGTCGGTATAATCCACACCATTCCATTCATCCGTTTCCCACTTATCACTACCTAAAGTAACCTAAAGTCATCGAATACAGTCTGATGTAATGACTTCGATTTGAATTTCAGACCTTCAAAAGGTTGATAAATTTCAGATATGTAAAATTATACTTCAGATATGTCCATTTTTTTTTGCAGGTGCCTGGAATTATTTTGCAAATGGTTGAAAGCATTTTTAAATGTCAGATATTTAAATGATCTGTGTCTCTGTGATTAAATGTTGAAATGGCTTTCCTTACATCCGAATATTGCATTTGATCTTTAACTGATATGTTGTTTATGTTGTAGAGGGAAAACAAGAAACGTCTATAACTTTGTTTGCAAAGTGTAAGACGATGTTGCACCGTCCTTTCGCAATGTTACATTTTTTCAATACCAGCGTTTCTACTGTATATATACTTACAGTATAGGAGTCTCTTGTAATATCTTAACGAAACATTCTCTTTACGAGTTCATCTAGTTACGTAACCTCAGTGCAATGGCTGATCAGTTGTTCTGTAGCTTTTACGTCATCGTATACGCGTAAACATGTCATAGGAAAAAATGACTTCGTCGCAATTTATCTAGATCTGATATACTAGTTGTCTAGACAACTTTGTTTATAGGTCTGGAGGGGTTTATCATTTTATAACACTTATCAGAATCAAATCTTTTGTCAATATAATTTGGTCTGAATTTTCTCAAAACCAGTTTTAAAACCATCTCTGAAAAGTAAGGGTGACTTTTGTGGTTATGTTCCGAATGAACTTCCCCCGTTTTACTGCATTTCTAAGGGTCTTGGGTTTGGTTTATCGCCTAAAGAGCGTTGGTAAAGAGTTTGATATGAATTTTCTTTAGAGAGGGAAAAATGTTTGAAGATGTCTGTGGTTTGTTATGGAAAAGGTACAAAATAGTAATAATAATAAGATGAAAAAAAAAAAACAATTTAAAGAATGTGACGCAAAAGTTTATTGGACTTTTATACTGTGTATAAGCCTGTAAAACGGAATTCATCTGTCACAAGAATTCAATGCAACTCGCCAGTTTATGCGAGGGACAGGTGAACTGGCCCATAAAATGAAGAAGCACGAAGTTCATTTTGCTAGTGTTTCTCTCTTCGCATTGTGCATAAACTGTCCACCAAAAACAGTGAGAAATTCCAGATCCGTAGACGTTGTTGGCAGTTTTGTTTTAATCAGCATGCACCTAGAATTGCTACATCGATAGTTAATCGATATTGGTCGACGCGGAGAGGTGTGAGAGGGGGTGGGAGGGGGTGGGGTGGACCGAGGGAATCCTATAGAGAAAGTTAACGCCAACAGGTGCTGAGACCCAAACAGGCACAGAAACTTTGCAAATGTTACGACTGAATGCGGATATGCTACCTGCATGTTGGTTACCGTAGGAAAAGAAAAAAAAAGGCACTTTTATGTTTTTGTCATGATTCTAACAAAACATCAGTGGCGTCGCTCAGAAAACACGTTTCCAAGGGTGCACTCATTACTCAGTGTTCTCTTGCACGAGGTTACAAGAATTCCCGGATACCCGACTATTTGAATCATCGAATGCAACTCGTCTAGTAAACGAAAGGCTTAGAAATTTATGATGCACCGTCGTTTTGATTTCTTCAAACACTTTTCACAAAAGTCTATCACGGTAGTAATGTTACATTACGCAAACATTGAATCTCAACCATTGAAGAAGGGGGTGGGGGGGGGGGTAATCCGAGAGTGTCATGTGGAAAAAAAATGAACCTAGGTCTACGTAGAGAGTTTTCGAGAAGCTCCAGTGTGGATCGGTTTTGTTCGAACAAGTAAATAGAAAGAACAAAAACAAACAAACAAAATTCCTTGCATACTTGCTAAAAAAAGTCCCGATTGTTTCGCTTTAGGGGTCTTCTGCACACGGTTATGGTAATTGGAACCGCAGATTTCAAAACTTATAATTAATATGGACAGCAGTACATCTATTTGGATTGACTGCTCCCTTCTGGGTAACTACTCGAGAAAAGGTTAAGGTCACTGAAGGTTACACTGGTCGACCGTCACAAAATGTCAAAGAACTAAAATCTCAAGTTGATTTGATGTTCAAACTGTCATAGCAATGGCCCGACAAAAAATAATTTAAAATGTATTTTATCAGATAGGACTATCCATCGATCCCCTGAGGACATTTCTGGTAGTTTCTCTGAAAAAAAAAAAACAGACGAAGACAAAAAAGTACAAAGTGTAGGCCTAATGCATTTTATGAACTGACGGCTGCAGTGAACTTCAAAGAGGTTTTTTTTCTTCTTTTTTGCGAAATGTAGCATCTACGGAAGAGACAACAGGAAAATGATTTCGATGCACTGATGATATCGACGTTTGTGAAAACTCAGGTTTCATCCTCTACCCGCCCCCCTACACCCTCCACCAGCCCGACAACCTCCATCCAACCCGATTGTCACCTTGTATTTTTATTATTAGAGCAATGAATTGCCTTGATAAAAGTGAAGGAGTGTGTCTGAAACTGTCACTACGAAAATCGAATTAACCGAAAAGCTGTAACTACAAGGGGCCAATTGGTTGCTCACTTTCGAAACTTACCGAAATTTCACTCTTGGAGTGGTGCATAGATTCATTGCTCTTAGAAAACGAAAGAGTGGTCTTACTCTTCTTATTGAGTGAAGCGATGGGATTCATGTAGTAAGTAAGTAAGTACATCGTCCAATAGCTGTGAGTGTGTAAGTTCGCTCATTGGAAGTGTGATGCAGTTACTATGACAACGGGAATCGTCACCCTGCATGTCGATATTACAAATGAACTTTGTATGATGACGGCTGCTTCCACATGTATTCGCTATGTTCACTTGTAAATGTTCAGAGTTGAACGTATGAGCCGATGAGGACATGCTAACCGGGGTGAAGGTTTGCCTTGATGCGGACCATCACGAGACTGCAACCCTCTTCTATGTAAAGGCTGCTTTAAATTTTCAGTCAGTGACGACTGACGCATGTTGGGATGTCTAGGAAGACGACTATCCAAGAATTAAGTGTAACATTAGGTGAGAATTGCGATAATATGGCAAAGTGTTTATGTGCTTGTGAGTATATTGTGTCAGTTTATAAGAAAAATAGGCTCTCACGTGTAAATATTACAATTCACTCTTTAAATTGAAGCGATCATTTGACGTGTTCAATTGATACGCACCGAAATTGTGAATTTTCACAACTTGAATACATGAACAGTGATTCTTTGTGTTTTAGTCTCTCCGTGGGGGGGGGGGGGACTATAAACGACAACTTCAAGAAACTTCAAAACAAAAAAAAATGTTACCAGTTACTAGGCTACTTAGTGAAGATGGTGAGCAGTAGGCCGCCAGGTTGAGATATGAGTGGGTGGGATAAAAATAAATACAGAAAAGTGAAAAAATAAGGTAACTATAACGACGAGAAAGCCGAGTGGAAGAAACTAGTCTCCAGTCATTTTGCCACATGCCACATTATCTAACCACATTATAGATAATGCTCCACCTTTGACTCTGACATAGATGGTATATCTGTTACGATTGACATGTGCTTACCACTCGATACGTGGTGAGTGTTCCATGCCTTTCGTCACACGTGACTTACACAACAAGTTGCATCCTCACCAATGATCGATGCTTCCTATGGAATGCACTCTCTCTCATGGAGTGTCACAGAATAGAAAAAAAAAGTGACAAAAAACTAACAGAAGCATGATAAACTGTGTTAGAGTGATTAAATGTAAAACAAAAATAACATAAGTAATTTACTGTGTTTGAGAATAAGGGTAATTGTGATTTTGGACGGAGTGATATTTTTAATTACGAACCAACTCCTTGAGAAAGAAAGGTTCAATCTGGCGTTATTCTCAATAAGCAGCCGTTCTCCCTTTGACCGCATGAAAAACGTCAATTATGCGTTGACTGTGTTTGAAGGTAACTGTATGAAATTGTTATTTGTTTACATATTCGAATTATTGAACGATATCTTTGCTCCAGTTGCAAAGTCGTAGGTCAATTATATCGCGACACCAGCCGACAGCGGACGGAATGAACCGTCGACTCGCAGTGCGTTAATGAGGACTCCGCGCCTGAAATTTATACAAAGAAACACACGGCAGTCAATCATCAAAGTTTGCAGAACGAGAACTTTGAAACGATTTTAACAGACGACGTTCAAGTCATGCACTCTCAACAAACAAGAAATGTTTTGAAAGATAAAAAGGCTTATACGGTCAGACAGAAGAAAGTAAATAATCCCGTGTAACTGCAAGGGGAAAAAATATACTTGTGATGGTTTGAACAGATAGCAAGCTGTATAATCCATAAGATGCCTGAGACAAAAACATCTCATCAAAACGTTGATAAGCTTGAACTTTCTGTCAGAAATTATATCGCGTTATTAAGCCTTCAGGAAAACAAAAATATCAATCAACACGAAAAAAAAAAATAGAACAAAAATAATTGAAGTTACAGTTTATGGAGGGCATAACAATGATGCAATCATCAACCGAAAGTTGGAGTATTGACAAACAATATTGCGATCGATTCCCGAACTTTCTTAAACTCTACATGGGTTCCGTCGCTTTAATGACCCCCCCCCTCCGTAGCGTCGTTTGTGAATGATAACAGCGCATACTGTTATTTTCCGCAATAACGAAGTATGTCAAGAAGTAGTCCATTAGTTTCGTTTGTTTGTAACTTTTAACACCGCTACGCCTTCAGTGTACTGTTGGAAGCATCTATCACCTAACCTCTATATGATATTATATTTGTTTATGCTGACTGCAGAAAGCATACCCTTAATGATAGTCCCTCTGGTTATCACACCATGTATTATGAAAGAAATTCTTCTCGAGACATGATTTAAATACAAAAGGAAAAAAATGTGGATAGTGAGCATACATTCATGTTCCATTCCGAAAAGAAAGAAAAGAAGACGAAAGATAAACAATTTTGAAAGTATCAAAAGTGAAACAAAACGTCACCAGAAGAGCGCGGGTTCCCTATACGCGTCGTGACAGTGCAAAAGCAATTGTCAAAATGTAAATCCGAGGTTGTGTAACATACATCTAGAAAAGACCACCCTTCATGCAGAAGTTGCAAAGTAAAGCCCTGAGTGAAAATCCATTGGAATTTTGTTTATATCTATTACAGTTTTTGAAATATGTCTTTTCAAATTTCGAGAAAAATGCAACACAGATGATGTGGAGTGTTGCACAGTATCATTATTTCTTTTGCTAAGCCTATATATTTTGCCTCTTAAGTACTTAATTACTGAGTTTTACATTGGTACGTGATATCGATACTTTTTAAGAAGAAAATGCATGCTTCCAAACTAAAACTCTCAAATGTCCTTGGAATAAAGGTTACATAAACAGAGGAATAACATAAGACATATCATACGAGTCCATCTCGTGACGTCACAAATTTGCATACTTCGCCAATGTTTATTCATGATACAGCTGTGAGACACTAATTTTCCTGTAAATTTGTCAATCTTTGATTTTGATGGTATTTGTGGCTAGTTTTAACATTTTCAATGCCTACTGCACCCAATACTCAAAACTATCATTTCATGTCACACGACCTTTAAGGTGTATATGGTATAAAATGTCACGCATAACTTATTTCCATGTGGAAAAAATATCACCGATCATCTAAAGTCGTATATAAACCGGAAACTAGCACCAAATTTGTTATTAAATCAGATAATTTAAGTGTTACTATAATTACCAAGTGACAGTTTTTTTTTCTTCTTTTTACCACCAGGCAGTTTTTCAACATTTATTACATGGAAGAATGTAAGCTAAGTACCACAGTTGCCATATCTCTCTCAATTTATTATTTTTTTTTGGTCCTTAGCGTACATGGAAAATTTCTGCCAAACACACTTTCCCACATCCTAACGTCATGCAGCAAGCGCATAATTTTGAAATTCTGAGAATCTCCTCTCCTGGTGTGCTGACTCACTACGTGCATTGATATTGGTGCCGGTAATTAACATTGCTTTCTTATGTCAAAAGTTTTTCATGATTTACTTTGAAATGGGTTTGTGAACGGTCTGTTGAAAATAGGAATTAATCACTTTTTGGTGTAAAGAAGGAAGAAATAGAGACAAAGAGCAAGCACGGGAAGGTGTAGGGTTAGATTTCTGTGTGGTTACAGCATATGCCTTGATATGGAACGCCAAAAGGGCAAAACGAATCGGTATCGGCGTGATTTTAAGTGGAAGTGAGGTAATATTTTAAGGTCGTGTGATATGAAAATGACATTTTGGAGTACGCCCCTGTGATGCTCCAAAGTCAAGTTATTAACATTTCAGTGAAAACTTGATGCATGTATGGAAGTACAGTACGTGCAGCAGCACAGGTTGTGCTGAATACAGACTCATTAATTGTATGTATGCACTGTTATGCAAGTTGTTGTGTCATTGCTTCTGCATAGAATGCACACACACACAAAACTACTGTATTGAACTTCTAGTAAAATGGGAGTAATTCTTCCATCCACATCATCAAGGCCTGGTTGATCTCAATTGATCATTACTTGATCATTGCGCTTTCCCTTAAAGAACTCTGTGGTATCAGCAAATTTTGATATATGATAAGGAGGCTGCTAAGCTGTTTTCTTTGTATGTCGTGTACAATCCAAACGCCCTATTTCCCTTTAAAGTTGAAGCATCTTCTCGCAAGGCACCAAAGTGCCCTTGGGCTCTTGTTTTTTTTTAGTAAATTTCAGATCAGTGGTATATTCTTTCAGTATTTTCGTACAGGTTATTCACTCTATACACTAACATCTGATCATGGGTGTCTTCTTTAAATTATCCCAATTATATGATCTGACCTGATATACGACTCTCGGAGAGGTTTTTTCGAAATCATTTCAATATTTTTCATTGAGATGACGTCAAACCATGATTGTTTGACGTTCTATTCTAGTTTTTTACAGCAACACCGCATTTCACTTAGATCGCCAACTTTCTGTTGTTGTCTTAACTTTGAAGAAGATTTAAGACTGAGAAACTTGTAAAACTCGGATCGGATTTCTCTGTAGAGTGACCGACGCTTTAGATCAAAGATCCAAGACAATTTTCCAGGTGTACCTGGTTATGTACATCGTTGCTGAGTGGATGTAACATAACCCCATAAAATAAAGCAATTTAAGACGTTCAAGTCATTCCTGCTTGACCTATGTACGGTGCTTGAAAAAGGCATAAAAATGGCTTTGGTGTTCATTATCGTCTGTTCAATCCAATGTTATTGCCCTTTTCTCCAATACAAACGTTCTTTGGGGCGCGAGAGTGTGGGCGTGCGAGATGTGTAACACATCCGATAAAGAATGTTCAGGTCAAATAAGTCATTTTCGAAGCTGACTTGTGGCCCTTCACGTTGTTACGGCGTGAAAGCCTTCTCCGCTGCAGAGTATGACGACACCGTATCATTGTCTTTCCTGGTACTGTAGGACCTACAGGACCTTTCAGTTTCAATGAAAAGAGCTGTACCTATATGTTACTATATGCAATTGCAGTTCTTGTCCATTTATGTCTAGACCTACTTTTAATCCGAGATCAAGACATGTGCTGTTTTAACTCTGAAACTTGTTAGTTTTGGATGGCTGCTGGGTAGTATGATCTAAGTTTTAAGGCTGCACCGCGGTAAAAAAAATATATTAGAGAAAGAATAATGCAACATAGCCTATAGCCTACATGCATGTTCAATGCTTTGTCAATCGCACCTGTGAATCTTCAATAGATTCACTAGCGGATTCGGACAATGAACTTCGCAAAAGCCAAAAGTTGGTGGTAACAAAGAAACAACATCAAGGATATTCATTTTACCTCAGGGTCACGTTGGAAGTTCTGTTGGGGTTTAATGCTACTACGATCTTTTCAAATTTTAGCATGTGCAGCAGATAGTTCTTCACCGACTCAATGCAAGAACTTGTTTCAAGTTCATGCAAGAACTTGGTTTGACTTAGGAGCATAGGATGTTGTGTAGACAGTAGGCTACAACAAAATTAAAAAAAAGGGCTGCAATTGAGGGGTAACTTCATTAGTGGTATATATTATGGTAGCTTCCAGATTTATGTGTTACTTTGATGATGGGAGCTTAAAACTCCTACCTACCCACCCCTCACCCCACTGATCCCCTCACCCCACTGATTCCCCTCATCCCCTCCTTCCAAAACACACGTATATACACTCTGCATGCATTCAGACTATAGGTAGGCTACTTTCGTTCCTATTTTGGTCTTCTGGAGTATTTGCACAAATTCCATATGAGTCACTGCAGTGTTAATATCCACCAGGATTGACGGATGCAACCTGTGACATGGTTGTCATTGCCATTGCGAACCGGTTAGTAGGGACGAATGTGGACCTCCTGTCACGATATTTATCGAGTGGAGTTAATTCGATGAATTAAGAACGAATTACATCTCACTAAAAATAGTTGCGGCTTACCAGATGTGTATGTACATCGACAAGTTTAAAACCAAAAACAGATAAATCCGTGCACATGAGTCTTTGTTTGATTCCACGACACACAGATAATGGTCAACACATAGATTTACCATAGGGCAACGCCATCACCATCAGCCCGAAGCTCTGCTTAGAAAAATATGGGGATAAAAAAAAGGAAGTCGATCCCTTCCATCATGTTTCTACGACGTTCAGAAAAGGCGGGAAATATTTTCGTTCAGTAGGAAGATTCACAAACGTAGGCAGACGGATGCATCGAAAAGGACTCGTATCGATAACGGGGAAGAGGGATAGTAAGCAGATGACGAGGGCGGGAACGTGGAACAGTATCCCTTGGGGTGAGATCTGAAACAAAGAAGATTAATGCTAATTTCTGTAGAAAGGGGCCAAGCAGTGGTTAACTAGGATTATGGGGGGGGGGGGGAGGGGGATTTGGAGAGCTGAAGGGAGGGGATGACCCTTTGTGGATGAATACGAAAATGAGGGATCCGTACATTTGAGCAGATGTTTAACCTACTCATCCTTTTGCATTCGTTGTAAATGTATTAGCCTTATAGGCCTGTGTGCATCTTATATTAATTTACATTAACTTGTTTGAGTGTGTGTTGTTTTGTGTTTTTTTTTTCGCAGTTCCTTGGAAGGATCTCCGAATGTGGGCGTCTTTGTGACGGTGGAAGAGGGAGTGGGGGTTAGGGTGGTGGTTTAAAGCTCTTAGATTTGCGATATTCCCTTAAAACTGAGATACTGTATCTTATTACTGGAATGTTGTAATTATTCTGGTCATACTTTGCATTATATTGTCAAACCGTTCAGCCATGTGGTGGTTAAATGTATGCGGGTCAGTCGAGTCAAAGTTAAGAGGTTAAGTAATCACCAGGGAAGCTAAACAAGGAAGTCATACATCGCTGATCGTGCAAGACAAGGACGCTGTTCATTAAGAAAATGTAAACAACTTCGTACTCTGCACGGGAGCTGCTATGATCCATATAGTCAATATAATTTAGAAATAATCGATGTTAGTTCGAAAACATGAATGATTGGAACCTCGATTATAGACTCGTGATGTAGTGTATATGGTACTAATTGTGTTGTGGGTAATTTCCTATTGAGTTTCTATAAACGCGATAACTCAAGAAGAAATGTTAGTTTACATAAAGTTATAATTAGGGGAAGCAAATGTTGAACAAGGTCAATAGCTGTCATAGTCTAAACACTTCGTAATCGTTGGAAATCTGTAAACCACCATACTTTACCCTCCATTGGAATCCCTTTCGTTTTTCATTGGGGTTAAAGGTCTCATAAATGAGAAAGGCATGCCTTGTGTGGACATGAAGTTGTATGGACATGGTAATAATAAGATGTAAAAGTTGGTTTTCAACTTAAAGGTCGTGTGTCATACATCTAGAAAAGGGATGGCCTTATGTCAAAGTCGCAGAGTGAAACCATGAATGAAAATCCGTCGGAATTGTGTTTCTATCTGTTACCATTTTTTGAGCTGTGGCTTTTCAAAGTTTGATGAAAATGAAATTATGGTGACGTGCAATGCTGCACAGTGTCACTATTTCTTTTGTTAAGCCTGTATATATTATCTCGTAGTTAATGGGTTTCACAACGGTAAGCGATGTCGGTTTTTGTAAAGGAGAATGCATGCATCTAAACAAAACCCTTGGGGCATATAAAATTCTCGATTGTTCATGAAATAAAGGTGAAGTGAATAAAGATAACATAAGATTTATCCTGCGAGTCCCTCTTGGTATGTCATAAATTTGCATACTTAGCCCAAATGTTTATTCATAATGCAGGAATTAAGACAGGCATTCGACCCGTGAAATTGTCAATATTTGATGGATTTTCATAGAAAATGGGCTTTGTTAACATTTTAATGATTAATACAGCCAATGTTTCAACATGTCATTTTCGTGTCAAAATGGTAACCTTAGTATTGCCTTATTGAACAGCCGTAGAGTCGCTTTTATCCATGCAGGTGAAATTTAACTGAAGGTAATCCAAAGTTAAGTGCATTTTGAATTCGAACACGGCATGTCAAGAAGAAAACATTGTTTGACTTTAAGGGCAAGTTGTGTCAATTTCAAGAAAATCTTCAATTTGCTGAAACACCTTCTGTTTCAATTACTGGCAATTGAGTCGCAGAAAATATTATTGCTTTTCATGGGTCAAGTATTTGATGTTTCTTTGAGGTTAGGAAGATGTCTGTAGCCTATCTGAACAAGTCTAATCGGGCTGCGTTGAGGACTGTCTCAAAATGCATAGAAAAGACTGCAATCGATAAAACAAGAACATGTGCACTCCAGGTTGGGGGCATTAACTATTTTTTTTTATATGTAGCAAGTTCTGCTTGTTACATTATATATTTTTAAATAAATATTACACAGTAGTAGATTGCATGATGGGAAATCTTTGACATGATACCAATTTACATGAAAAAAAAAAATATTGAAGAACGCTTTAAGAGTTGTGACCTTGATTCACGCAACATCTCAAGCTCACGGACACAATTTCGACGTCAAGTAATCACTTTTGAAAGGTCGACGACGAAATTATTGTAGTAATTTGCTGTGTTACAGCATATTGCGACCGTGATTCAACTGGAATCTTTCTTCACCAGAAAAATATATTGAGTCATGACGAAGATACTTGGCGTGTGTTGTGTGTGTGTGTGTGTGGGGGGGGGGGGGGGGGATGCCTGCAGTGAAAAATACACATTCTCGTCATTAAAGATTCTCTTTAAGTGTCACTTAAAGCTTGATTCCCTTAATTCTGAAATACTGGAATGAGTTGGCTGGAAGTAGCCTATATGTCGCCAAACATGTGTCTTAAATCAGCAACAAAAATAAGAAAACATTTTTAATGCACAATTTTGTGATTCATTCTCCCAGGGGTTGAGATCTTTTGTGACCTTTGACCAGTCTGCATCATACATGTGTAGCTCTTATCGGTTTGAAGAAAACTTCAACATGAAGACATTTGAGCATAACTATAGCTTAGGCCTATAGCCTATATGCCTATATAAACCCGCGGTACTCCTCGAAGTTTTATATTATATATTATCTTGTAATATGAACATTTTTTAGAAAGTGTAAGATGTATTGTTTAATGATATACCTCTGTCGATGGCCAATTTCGGTTTTCGTATGTTTGGAAATGAACAGGTTAAGCATTATTCAGAAAACATAAAAGACAGATTGAAGAAACGAAGGAAGGAAGGAAAAAATGATTCTTCATCTTTACTAACCATTTATTTGTTAGCCTTAAAAAAACTGCATTATTTCGAAGAAATCATTTCATGTGACCTCAGTATTCACAGTAAATAAATCATGTAATTGCACCTTTTTTGTCTCCCTACGCAAAAAAAGGCTGAACATTCAGCAATTTACAGTTTAGTGAAACAAAAGCCACCAGTAGGGAAAAAAGTGCAGCTGCACACAGGGTACAATAGGAAGGCATTTTAAGTGTTTAGCTTACAGAACGACCTTTGAAGAAAATGATAAAGAGAAAATGGTATTAGGGTATCACCCTACACGTATCTCTTTCTATGTTAAAATCTAGCTTAACCTTTCTTATTTTGGAGATTAAAGTTATACACAATGCTCAGTGGCGGCCTGGATGCAACTTTCATGGAGGGATGGAGATCAGTTCGCGTCCATCATCACTTATATGGTAGCTAAAATTGTGGGAAGACTAGCAACAGCGCCAGAATCGGCTGGCGCAGGACTTACCAGAAAATTTAAATGAAGACACCTCCGAGATCGTCGGAAATCACCTTCTTAGGCCCACAGGCCCCGATTAAGTCCTACGCCCCCCTAAAAAAGATGCATGGGGGCTTATCACCCCTGCACCCAATCACTGACAATTGACAATGCTAGCAGGTCGCGTGTGACCGAAATATTGAAGTTTGAATCACAAAATGTCTGATGACCCAGTGAATCGATGAAAGTTTCGCAGGTAATTCAATCACGCATGTGTAGGTATGGATTATGCGATAACGAAAGTCGTGTGCTCGCGCTGGTATTTTTTGTCGCCCAGTTTTATTTATTTATTATATTTTTTTTCTTATATCTATACTTTGGGGGAAAGTTAATTTCCCTGTCTTTCTGGTTCATACTAATTTTTTTCTTGTGGTGACTAAATTATTTTATCTCCCACCTCGCATTGCGGTCATGATAACTGATGCCGTCGAGGTATGAAAACACTCTGAGCTATGTAATCGTCAAAAAACCGCGATATTTGCACGGCGACCGCAAATCCTAACAGCTGCGACCGTCAAAGGGGGGGGGGGGGGGACTGCAGATGACGTCTGCAGATGACGTCCAAATGATCAACCCTGCCAGAACGCCGTAGAAATCGTTTCTCCTCTTTACATTACGAAAAAAAAACAGGGTTCAATTGTGCTAATACCGGATTGTTCCATCTGAAAGTACAATTGTGAACGCTTTTGGACATTTATATGTAATATACCTAAGTTGATACAATATACGGTACCTAGAGATGTTTTAGTATGACTCTCGACGAAGTTCACATGACATGGTGGTCGGTGAAAATATATCACTGTGTTAGGGAGACAATCGCGGTGGCACTCATCTAATCATTCTCTACATGTGGCTAGTGCAGAAAGTTTGCTTTTCACTGATTACGTCAGATGCAGTTTACCTCGTGGTAGATTCATATTGACTTTTAATTCTCAGGTACTGGAACTCTTGCAAAGCCTCATTACAGTGACATGTCGTCGGCCACCGTTATCAATGATCGCACGAATCAGTTAAGTTTAAATGGCAACATTTTCCGTGTAATTGTCAGTCAACATTTCACTAATTGTCTATCGAAATTTTCTTAGCTTTAACGGTGGCATAACCGGGATTTTGCCGGTGATAGTGGGGACGCCAATAGCTCGATGTCCTTGTGGAGGGGGTCCAATGGATGGTTCTCACTTTGAGAAAGTTTTACTCCCAGATGATTATCAGACACTAAAATGTCCTTTTTCTGTGTACCTTTTTTTTCCCCGTCATATTTCCTTCCCCATTTTTGCTCATCTTTCAAAGTTTCCTCAGGCGCCAATTGATCGGTCCTCGCACCTGCTTCGCCCCTTCCTTAATCCTCTACTGGCTTAAATGTTTTTACGTCTGAATCAAAATTTGCAAATACTTGCATCATTCAAGCAAACCTGGAAGTCCCATTTAACAGCGCTTATCAAATATATTGTATTGCGGTGAACTTGAGTGAAGACAGATATTTAACACAAAGAGCACATTCACAGAATAAACAGTTGATGTGTATATGGTATACACTGAAATTGGTGGTCGGAGGCGATTATACGAGGGATGTCAATGTCAACAGGCTGGAATTCCGTTTCTGTATATTTGGGACACTAAAACCAACTTTTCAGAAAATGTTATGACTAACATATTTTCTTCTGCGTGCATAAGTTCGAGTCCCAAACTGAGACTTTTTCGTTCATTAAATAAATATGAATTGGATATCAGTACACTGCTATCATGGCATCCATTTGAATTAAGTGCACAGTGGATAGGGGGTCCGTACTATGAACACTGGATGATGTTCAAAGTCATTCACAATGTCAAATATACAGTTGAGTAAGTTCCGTTCAACACGCTGTTCAGTTGGCGTACTTTTCTCCCTGTGTATTGTGGCCATGTAATGAATCCTCTCGAGAAGGAATAACATGTATGATATCATGTGAGGGTTGACTGTGATGAACAATCCATATATATATATATATATATATCAGAAAGACTCGACAGCTGACCGATAAACTTATTTGGTAAGACGTTGGTATAAAATCGCGATATGGACAAGTAGGAACGAAGTCAATCTGGAGGGGAGTAGTACGGAGAGGGTGTGCGTGCGTGGGGAGGGGGGGGGGGGGATAAAGCAAAGTTGTGGATATGAACGTACAGTTGCACTATCAGACGTGTATCAAAATCAAAAGGAACAACTTAGAAAGACAGACATATCCGAATGCAAAATTCATTAATTGGAATACTGTTAGGACATACACATCTGTGACGATTTCACAGTGACGAAGTAAACAAAACAAATTCAAAAGCCACGACTACCGTATATCTATGTATGAAGAATTTCAATTTTCAGCTAAAAATAGTAGTCAATTTCTAACATCTAGTATCCATTCCATAATCGTCCAAATTAATCTGCCTCTATCAGAACAACAAGTTTATTTGTAACCTCCAAGTACGTGAATATGATATTTGTGATGTGATTTACATCTGTCGTGCAACATGTTACATGTTAACATGTTACATCAGTTTTTTTAAACAACGCACTCATTCGTGCACTAATTCATGCAATTATTTACTTGTGCATGTGTACATACATTTATTATATCGATTTCGTATTCATTTTGTACGTACGTTCATTCATTTAGTCACTTTTCCCCTCACTGAATTTATACACATTTGTAATGAGGGACAGACTTTCGAGTGACCAGTTGATAGCTCGTCTTATTCAACATCCGTCATCCTCTGTCGTGTAATTTCATCAGTATCGTTGGAAACAAGAAACATTAAAAAGGATGGAACTAAATCACTCTCTTTGGTTAGTCACCAGTGATATACAGGGCAAACACACTCTGTACGTGGTCAATGGCCGGTCAAACTTGATCCGGAAACAGGCCGACACTACTAATGCTGTGATAGGAAATCGATACACCTGACCCGTTGCCATCCAATGTTGAAGCTTAAGGCAGACGATGACCACCAGGGACTGGGTCAAGTAAATTAAATAAATGCCATTTTCTTTTCAGAGGGAAAATGGAAATTGACATTCAGATGAAGTACATTTGTGGTCATGCGTGAACACACAATATCAGTGTGATGAAACCAAACGAATGGCATCGATATATGTATACATATATATATATATATATATATATGTATATATATATATATGTGTATATATATATATGTATATATATATATATATGTATATATATATACACAGATACTGATACAGATTCTCTCCTGTCCAATTTATGTGCAACTCATAATTTTGCAAAGTTACATATTTATTGCTCACTCGGATACTTTCCATCGCTTTAACATGGAAACCGTGGTAATCATGACATCCGAACTAGAGCAGTGTATACAGGAAGTATTAAGTGAATGTGTATATTTACATTCCAACCTGCTCTTGATGTTATAAAAGCTCAGAGGGTGGCATTACTTGTCACTCGTTGTTACTCATGGATTTGCCACATTTGAGGTGAAATTCAAAGTGGCAACATCAAAGCAGCACGCGGATGTGACTTAATTATACATAGGAAGTGCTTATCACTTTGTTTACGACGTTTTCGAGCCTTCCCTGGAATTGTCATTTACTCAGTCAATTCAATCAATTAATCAAATCATAAATCCATAAACAAAATAATCAAGGGAAACATCTGTATTTTTTCATTGTAATGCTATATTTTAAATGTTAAGTTTTAATCGAGCCATTTAAAAAAGTCAATAAGCTGATCAATTAAACTAAACTATTGTTGAAACTTAACTTCAAATTTTGTTATGTAGAGAATGAATCGTTGTTGTCAAGACGGTGTTTCAGACGTCTCGTTTCCTAAAAGGAGGCTATGAAAAATCAATCCCATGGATCACAACTCAACTCATTCCTGTTGAATTAATCAATCAAAACATATGCGGCCCCTTTTGTGCAATGTTTGGCTTTTGCCTTTTGGTTACATTTGTCAGTTGCGTTTAACAAAGCGGAAAGTAAATTGGGAGAATGGATTGTTGGAAAAGATCATCAACATCATCATCGTCATCATCATGATTACCAATAACATCTGATCACCGTCTTCATAGTTATCATCGTCGTCGTCGTCGTCCTCATCTTCTTCACCATACCATCGTCAGCTGAGCATCATCGTTGTCATCGTCATCATCGTCATCATCATCGTTGTTGTCGGTAGTGTAACGTCAATACATCATTACTGTCGTTATGACATCATCATCATCGTTATTAATATCATCGTTTTCATAGTCGTCGTCATAGTAATCCTCGTGGTTATCTTCATTATCATCATCATTATCAGTATCACATTCATCCTCCACCATCATCATAGCCGTCACCATGATCACCATCATCGTGATCACTAACAGCTTTATCACCATGTTTTTCAGTATAATCACCATCATGACCATCATTACCATCATCATTTTCGTTACCATTAACGTCATCATCACTGCCAACGTCAGTCATAGTCGTCATTATGATCGTCCTCGCTATCGTCTTCATCATCATCAACATCGTCGTCTGCCCTAATTGTTGTCACCTGCATCATTATTTAAAACAATCATCGATTTTGCCGTCGTCGTCATTCATCGTTATCATCATCATCATCATCATCGTCATCATCATCGTCATCATCATCGTCATCATCATCGTCATCATCATCGTTATCATCATCGTTATCATCATCATTATCGTTATCATCATCATTATCGTTATCATCATCATCACCATCATCATCTTCATCATCATCATCATCATCATTATCATCATCATCATCACCATCATCATCATCATCACCGTCATCATCATCATCATCATCGTTATCATCATCGTTATCATCATCATCATCATCTTCATCATCATCATCAGCAGCAGCAGCAGCAGCATGTCATCACTACCGTCGTCATCATTATCATCATCGTAGGTTCCCTTATTAACTCTCTTCCCCTCACAACCTTGAAAATGACGTATCGAGTCTCCAACACATTACCATGGAGTTCCGTCGCTCGAACCAGGCTTATTTGGGCTCGCACAACGCAAAACCACCTGCTTCCCCATTGATATTTCTAAAACCTGCCTGACCGTTACAATAGCGACGGATCTTTTTCAAGACTATATGTTTTGCCAGTTTTAATCAGATCATCGGCCTATATGTAGTTTACTTTAGCTAGTTCTATCATCGTGAAGTCATCATACCAGGAAGCTGTTATTTATAGCTTAAATAATAGCTCTCCCTGTTTATGCATAGTGAAGGTTTGGGGTATGTATCCCAGGTTGTTGTTTCGGTTACGATAAAACGCCAGCTAATTGTTACCATTGAGATACATTCCTTCCCGGAAAGTTGTAGCTTTACTACATCCTTTCTGTGAATAATGAAATGACATCACTACCATGACGTCATTGTACATCATCAGCGGTACTGGCAAGTCGTAACTTTATGCTCATGGTGGCAGCTGCAAAACCTGATGTGTAAACTAGGTTTCGTCATCGTTATAGAAGCGGGCCCTCAATGATGATACCCTTTTCCTATACTAGTTTTAATACCCTGGGGACTTCGAGCCGTTTACATACATCAGTATTTAACCCACAGTAGGCTATCACCATTGGCAAACGCGACGTTTCATAGTTACATTTTGTAAATTGTGTTTCACAGCATTCAAGAGTCTTCTATAGCAGAATTACCTTAACACTTAAGTTTTGAAATTCTAAGGGAGGGGGAGGGGCTTGAAGGTCTATCGGGGTGTCTCTCCCTTCTTATCAAGTTTGCTGGATTTGTTAAGTTCCCGGTCATTGTGTCCGGCTAGGGCAGCACTTGGAATCTATTTCTCTAGGGCATCGTGGTCGCAATCACTGATCTGGGCGAGAACACTTGAAACAGAGCCCCCCTCCCAGCAAAAGAGAGAAAAAAGCTTCCATTCCGCCTTCCCTGGAGATTTAATTTAGTTTAACCGGTCCCCTGCCAGGCTTAGAGTTGGACGTAACGTACAGTAATTCCCACCACTATCCTTTGCGGAAACGAATGATCAAACTGAGACATTCACCGTGCATGACTTACTTTTCCTCCCAGTAAACCAATAGCTAATTGATTTAATTTTAAATATTCATGGTATGGGTGGGTTTTATCACGACTTTGCAACGGAGAGTAGCTTCATAGAATGCAGAGCAAGAAAGTTAAAAATTTCTCGAGTTCTATTTCACCATTTCAAGTAGGCAATTGCATGGATAGGTTCATGATGTCTTTAGGTATGGTTTTTTGCAGGCAGTTTGTGAAATCGCCGTGACAGACGCCAATTGCTGCTTTAAATCGTTCAAGGTGTCTTTCCTGCACAGTGGTTCATGCGGAAACTAATTTTGTTTAAGTTCTTACTCTCTCTGCTTGCCATGATTTCTAGAATAGCATCCTTTTTTTTTCTCACAATGATAGAACTCACTGTACTCGAGTTGAGCTTGCAAGGTGTACTGTGCTCATACGTGAGGCGTATTCATTTCTGGTTATGAAAATAAAAGTGTACCACTCTAGTTGACTTTGAACGGGGATAATGACATCAAAAACTTCCTGAAGCTGACAAAAGCGCTGTTGACTTTAGCAGCAAGTCGTCAGACCTTCGATTTAGATCGGTGGCCATCGGAAAAATCGTCTAAGTACAATCACAGGCTTTAGGGTTTATGCGTACTCTTGACATAAAATAGAGTTTAAAAAAAATACGACCACAAGGTGAGCATCGCTGTGAACGTCACATCGCTGTAATGGTGGACATACAGTCAGGAAAAGTAGAAGCAGATCGGTCTGTGTAATGAATTCTCAGCTGGTTGGCATTCTACATGTTCAACCGGAAGCTAAGTACCCAAGAACGGAGAATTGAACTGTTCTCTTGAAGGCGCAATTTAAAAAAAAAACAATCACGTTTTTAATAATCATTGCTTTTGTTCAGTGAGAATAGCTTTACCTGGCGACAACTCCTGCATGTCATTTTTTTTTTCGGTTTTGAAAAGTGCGTTAGGAGAGTTGAAATTGGCATGTCATACTGCTTAGAATAATTGTTAAGAGAAGGATGGTGTCATGTGTGCGAGCCTATGACCAGCATCAAGGGAATCAAACTGAATACTGAAAATTTGAACTGTACACAAATTCGAAATGATCAAAGGATTGAGTCCAGCCCTGCCAACATGATATCTAAAGGTTCGAAGCTTTGGCAGATCAGATCTTATGTGAAATACGTAGATATACCACATTTAGTGCCACAGACACCTATTGCTTCTTTTTTTTTTTGGAGTAACTTTCATCAGTACTTGGGCACATGGTGCTTAACAGTCACTCAGCAGAGGTCGTTTCGTATGGAGCAGAGCAGAGCAGAGATACACAAATACAACTCATGCAGATACCTACTACTGGAAAGAATAAGTAGTTACTAACTTGGCTCTACATTTCACGAATGTACAAAATATGCAATGTAAGCAAATATACAATAGGCCTACGCACATGTATCCAAATATAAAATATGTAAATATACAATATGTGCAAAATATATGACACTGAAAAGAATGATTAATTGCAGCCAATGAATTGCATATACTCTTAGTTCCAAAAATAGTTCTACTTTCCAAATTTTGAAGTACGAAGCACCTATGAAAAGGAAAAACAACGTTTGAATCTTTTATTTTGAATCTTTTATAAAAACAGACTAAGGACTTGTTCACCGCCCAGCCTGTCCTCATATTTTGTAAGAGCAACATTGAGAAAGCCTGCTTCAACTCCTTGATTTCCTTCACAACATTCGAGCAGTCATGTCCATTTTGCACGTCTTTTTCGAAGATATGAAGGCATCTTGATTTCAAAATGACGGCCTTTTTTAATGCAGAAAATAAACCGAATTCTATAAAACACAGTGTTTTCTGTGTGTATAATAGGGAACCCTGCAGAAACAAACACCCCCCTGCCCAGAAACAAACACCCCCCTCCCGAAAAGAGAGAGAGAGAGCGACAAAAGCAGAAGACAAAGGTATTACATTTCAGTTGAGAGGATGATCTGTCTTTCGTTTAAGATGTTTTCAACGGTATTCAACTATATGAAACGTAATGGTGAAGTTCTACATGTGGGCTGTTACATTTGAATATTAAATATACTGAATACGGTGTGTATGAATTATTGTATTCCATTTGATTCCATTAAATCATTGTTAAGTTTTATTAATTTTTGTCACCACATTTGCATAACCCTCGCATCTTATATTATTCGTCTAGACAACAACTCATTGCTCCACACAGGTGACCACATGACAAGACTATTTGGACACCTTTACGGTAGTCACTGTATAGCAAACTGACAACCATGCTATTACCATGGCACGTGAAAACACCCCTGGTCGATTTTGTTGAATGACCCTGTCGAGCTAATCAGGTTCTTAACATTTCAACTTAATTTATCCTGACAAGTCCTTCGTATCCCTTGGCACTTTACAGACCGCAGCCAACTAAAACTCCTTTTCACGCCTTTGTTTTAAAGATAATGCTGGCGTGCTTGGTTTCCATCGTAACGCAAAACAACAAAGGCTGACTTTTCATCATTCCGACACGCATGTTTCTTGTTTTAGAGTTTCTTCACCTGATGTACTTCTGTACCTTTTCGTTACACCCTGTAAAATACGGACTGTACAACTTTCCATAAAGGGGTACTTTAAAATTCACATCCGCATCATTAAAAAAAAAAATGGTACGGACAAAGTGAAACTAAACACAGATACCGCTCTGGTCAACGATTCCCACTGCACTGGTCAATTTTCCTTTTTTTTTTTCAAAGGAAATCACAGCTCGCATAGATAGGAAAATAAAATAACCGTTAATTGAGCTCAGAGAGCCTTTCTCATGGCACTCGTAATGGCACAGCAACGTTCTGATATGGAAGTCACAGATAGGGATAGGTATGCACAGTGCAGCTACAATATGTAGTCGAGACGCACAACGGCTGAACACACTGAAGGCAACGGTGTCCGACATATGAAGATAACGTCGAATATTGTGTCTGCGTAAGCCGCGCCGCTTGAGCTTTGATATACAGCTTCTTCTGAGCGTCAGTTTTGACGAATTGAACAATGAATAGCTGCTATAGTAACGGCAAAAGTTGAATTTTTTGAGATGGCAACATTGAATTTTGGCCCCAGGAATTGTATTTTTATTTTTTTTTTAAAGTCATCAAGCAAATTAGAACCAAACAACTACGATACATCTAATTGATTATAACCAAAATTTTTGAGAGGGGAAGATAGGACACTCGTGCTGGCAGTCTTTTTTTTTTAATTGTTACGAAGAAAACTTCTTGCATAGATCTACTTATCTCGGTATGAAATGTCGTACATTTGTATCATACTTGTATTGTCGGAAGATTTCTGGGATTTCACTAGTTCGGAGCAGGAAATGGTTTCCCCTGTGCACAATATGTTTCTATGTGAGTGTCAAATTACATAACTAGAAAAGAATCGTTTGAATTATCGCGAATGTTTTATTTTATGTTGAATTTAAACTCTTCAGCTGGCATACAGTTATTTGGTGAGTTTTGTCTCCTTTAATTTGACTGAAAAGTGTCATACTTTAAACTAGAAAACCTCTGTTAATTTATGTTAAAGGTCACAAGTTTGGTGGCATGTTGTAAACTGCGACGCAGGTTCACGTGAGTGGCACTGACGTTTGATTGGATAACTTCGTGCCAAGCTATTCCATTAACGCTATTGACATGAGTTCAATTGTTGTTTGTTAACAGCTGTTTTAGGACTTTTTAATGTTTACACTTTGAAAAGCAAGTATGTTTCAATTTTATGTTCATATTAACGGAATTATATTATCGATGACGTTCCCACAAATTCACGTTGTAAACTGCCTTTTTGTCAACCAGTGACTGAAATAATGCTTTGGTTTCGCTGATAAATATTTATGGCTCCTATGCACAGTAGGATAACTGACGAACTAATAAAGAAAGAGAGATGGCGTCACTCAATTGTTGAAAAGGAATGACAAGTCCGTTGGAACTGTTTTATATCTTTTTCTGTTCATAGGATACGCCTTTTCAACGTTTGAGAAGTTTTTTTTTTTTTTTATAGAACTGTTACGTTCATTCATGATGGAGGTTTAGGACATAAATTTGTGTGTGCAATGATCAATTTTGATGGAATTTATGGGTATTTGTCAACATGTTTTATGCTCAATACTGAAAGTACTCCGATTTGTAAATGACATGTCACACGACCTTTCTGCGAACTGTCGGCTCAGGTGTAGGCTTACGTGTTTTATATCCCGAAACGTCCGGCATTGCCCGAGCAATGTAAAGCTGCGCAAGGCTCCCCTTTTATGTGAAAACAACTGCTTTCCGTGTTCTTTGAAAACAAGCTGTGACAAATATCCTTTCTGCGACGGAAAACCACAGGAAACGCGACTATTTATCCTCATCAGAAAGTTTTAAATAGGTCTTTGTTGCACCATAGTGTGACCATACCATCCCCACTGTCATGTGGCAATCTCATTACAATTTATTAGAGTTATGATCTGTTCTAATTTTCTATCTGTTGAAAAACAAACCGAAAGGGGAAAAGGGGAAAATAGTCCAAGCCACTTTAAGTTACTGAAAGGGTCGGCTTAGTCGGATGGTGGTATAACGTACCGTGGCTGTAGGCTTGATTCCATTAGTTTCTTCCCTGTTCGGAGTTTGAGGAATGCTCAGAAATCATTTCCTCGCACCCTGAATCTGCTAGGGTATGTAATCTGGTCAGCTACATGGATTTTTATGACGTGCCGTACGATATGGATGCAGTTGATGCCTATGTGCCTAAACGAAAATGATGACAGGGCCGTGAAATCCTCTTGAGAACGAGCGACGTTTAAATTAGTTCTCTGTACTTTGTAAGATAATACGCTTATATCGACGAACTTGAACACTTTTGTAATTGAGGAGGTTGGGTGTGGGGGAGGGGGGGCGGTAGGGTAACTTTTGTTAGAAATGTGATATGTCAGTAAATTCCTCCCTACGATGCTAAAAGATGTAAAGATGCGTCGTTCATTTTAGTGTTGTCGAGGTTTGAGTTTTTATTTCCTAACGTTAACCAATATACTTACCAAAGGAACCTATATGCAGCACCTTGGCTTGTGTTGATGCCTTTGTATTGTAGTACTTTCCGAGGACCTGAACGAAAGAATTTCAGGTCCTCGGAATTCAAGTTCTCAGAAAAACAACAATAGGGAATGTTGTGTTAAGATTAGGGTTCAGGAAGGAATAGCACAGGAATATTCAATGGAGTCCTCACTCTGTATGAAACGTAAAGCTGTGTGTGTATGTGTCTGTGTGTTTATAGGTGACTCATTGGAATGCGAGATAACTAAGTGTTCAATTATCCTCAAACTTGGTGTGTATGTGTATGATATTTAGTAGATGTGTCTAATTGTTTTTGGTGGATGTCAAAGGTTAGTGGGGATCATCAGAACTTCTTTGAGTTGCTGCAATTGGCGTCCATGGTTATAACTGCGACATAAAATTGGGATAACATAAATTGGTAGGAGGGAAAAACATTGTAACATTGACCTCATCAATATGAAAGGGCCAAAAGGTCAGAAAGTGATGTTTTATTGATATCTTTCAACCAAAATATTTTAGGGGATAGCGTAATGGAAAATGTTCTTCGTATCTTTAAAGTATACATGTGACGACCTCACTTGACCTTCTTTGACCTTTCCTTTTGTGATGTCTGGATAGGTCTTGTTAAGAGAAACCAAAATGGCAATTACACTACCGTCATATGATGTTCCTAACAAGAGTTACTGATTTTGCGAAAGCTCATGAGAGGTGAAACCTCTGTCAGAGCTATACAGGCCTGAGTTCTGCTGATCTCATTAAATGGGTAATGAGTGTGTTGTGTGGATTTTAAACGTGATACTGTCACGGAACGGCAACATAAAAGAATTCAAATAAATATGTAACCACGCAGACTGCAGATGCAAACGATAGTGTTGCTTTAAGTTTCAATTACATCTATACTGCACTTTTTGAAGACTAAAGGGTCAGACATATTCAACGTACAATGCACAAACTATTTCCTCATCAGGCTAAGTCATCATGGTGGTCAATTAATCAATGCTTGACTATTAGACTTAACAATCTGTGAGTGTGGTAACGGTAACTGGTAACACAGCTCTGGACCTCGGGTTGCAGTTACGTATTAATTCGGCTGGCCCACAGTAGCTTTTAGTAGCTTTAAGGAGCTTTTAGGACCATAACAACTGGCTGAAGATAACAATGGTTCAAAATGTGACTGGCGATAAACGAGGGCAGTCTCTAGACAAATCCGATGTCATAAGACAGCTCCCGTGCTTAACCGTAACTTAGGCTTTGCACAGTGGATATGATCCGTAAGAACAGTAGCCCAGAATATCGGAATGTCCAACGGCAACTAACGTACAGAGTAAATTTGCTCTCTCTGTCTATCGATGAGGGTATTTAAATGTCAGTCGTTTTTGCCAGAATATTCTGTTTGAGTACTTTCTGGGAAAGCTCCTGTTCGATGACACAATACTATTTTTAGAAAACCACGTCAAGACGGTTCTTTCTAGAACGTACCTACAGATATGACTCAGTAACTACGTGGAAGATTCCGGTATGACTTCAAAATGTTTTATGTGATATTGTTGGGATTACACTCATGGTCACCTTCACACAAGGAACCACAGCCCCCCCCCCCGGGCTCTTGAATTATCTGCCCGAAAATATTCACAATTTGTAAGGAAAATGGATTTTTTTTCAGACGGGGGGTTCCCGTTGCCCCTGACCCTATGCCTGTGAACGCGCCTTAGACAATAGATGTTTTGATGAACTTCGTATCTACGGTATCACACGCCTTGCAACGACCCCCCCCTCCCCCCCTAGAAATGAAACTGAAGGAAGAGCCTGATATGAAGCCAAGAAAAGGCTGATAAAGACCTGGCAAGTAAAGGCTGAGGGTTTATTCGTTTTACAACAAGGATATGTGTCTTCCCACTTACCTGTTTACAAAGTGCAAGTTACTAACGTCGATAGTAGTTTAAATGTTCGATGCAATTTGGTGTCTGCTATTATACTTACAAAACGGCATACTGAATTTGGACTATTTATATCAGACAAGTTTGGCTTGTAAACGTGGGACATTTGGCATTTAGGTTGACGCAGTGTATGTTTTACCTCTTTCTCTTTCTTGTCGTGCCAATGCAGACTATGACATCCTGTTTATGACGTTTCCTGAATTTGACCTCTGCTGACCTTATGTTACTTGTATCTCCATGGGAATCAACAGAGTTTGTCTACTTCTTTGTGGTACTGTACATATCAAGTACGAGATCTGTCCCAGCTGATCCCTCTTTACTTTAGGAGGGACACTTGGAAAAATCTAGTGTGACATCTCGATTTCAAGGTAAGGGTGAGGCACACGAAAGGACATAAACACATACTCCATCACTACTGCAGATGGTGCGGTTGTCTTCGAACTTCAAGAGCAGCGTGAAAAAAAAAAATCTGAATGCCAAGTTGTCAATTATTTTACCGTAGTTTATGCATGTAAATGTGAATATGTGCATTTGCTTTATTTCTTTTTTTAAATTCTCCGTTTGATAGTTTTGATATGACGTTGGAAACGTGTCAGCAGTGCGATTGTTTTTGATCTCTTTCACTGAACTGTTCTGAGATGACTTTTTGCACACCGCTCATGGACTGAGTCCTATACCGACTGTCCAGAAACGCGGAATTGTCAACGGTATTCGTCATTCTCTTCGGAAATAGGTCGCAAGCGTGGCGTGTCTCGAAAAGGCATTAGTCTGTATTCTGTAACCATGGAGCTATTATAGAGAATAATTACCTGCTGTAACATACACCGTACAAATTTGAGAAAATTACGCCGTACATTCCTTGTACCGCCTACACCAGCTCCCTGCACCTACATGCAAACAGGGTGTAAAGAAACCTATCGTATTAATCAAGTGCCCTCCGACACCGCCGCCGACGGACGGCCTGAAGCTATTCGTGGGAAATTCGTACGGACAATCCTAGCACAATGCTGAAATTTCGTACCAATTGGAGGTCGTGACCCTTCGAAGTCTCGGGAGTGTAAAGGGTCAAACGTGGGTGACTTACCGCGTGTTTGCGTGGGTAAAAGAACAACAACTTATTATCATTTAAAGCAAATAGACACAACAACAAACTTTGTGACATTATCATGACATCATGGCGTCATTGTCTGTTTGTATCGAAAATCTTAAGTTTTTGAAACTTTTCTGCTCTTTTTGTAGGTTTATCAAAAGAGTCTTGTTCTCTCTGTCCGTATGTATCAATGACCTCCTGTATGCGTGAATATACGTAGAACGATGGCAGAATAGTCTTACATTCTTTTATTCGGCTGTATCCGTTTTGTATTAGGTCACGTTATTGCAAAATAAGAAAAGCTGCAGGCAGTGGGGAGTTTAATCACATATTAGTCACGACAGTGAAGGAGCAAATATTCAAATGCACTCATGGATGTATAGAGTCTTCCTTCAAAAGTAAAAAAAAAAGTCATAAAACAAACGAAAATGACAGTCATTACCTGCCGAGAGGGCCGATGAACACTGTCTGGAATGCTTAATGTTAAATTGCAATGATGACGTCATTGTCTGAATTAAAGGTATTTTTCAGTGAAGAAAATGGGTGTTTCACAAATATATATTTTTAAAGAAATACATGTTGGATTGCTTATGAGAAATCTGTAATGTCATACAAGCACAACTGCTTGAATATCCGTGCATTTCGTTATGCTGTGGACTGTCTTGGAAGAGACACTATGTGATAGTTGAAAAGGTGTGACACTTATTTCCACACCATGTTAAGGTAAATCTACAATCGAATAAAATCTATCTATTCACTGGTGTCAAATTTCACGGTTAATAAGCACCTCAGTTTCAGACTTGCCATAATTTGCCACCGTTAGATAGCAATCCCCTAACCTTGTGCCAATTGGAATGCTGTCGTAACCGTAAAAGTCCCTCTTCAAACAGCACTATCTAGCTAGGAAGAGATATTGGTAAGAGGTTTGAAATGCATGCAGTGAAAAAAAGTATTACCTTTCATTTAAGAGTATCTTCACATGTCAGTGTCATGCTCCGTTAAGTTTTATGAAATTGGTTACTGCCTCGTTTCACATAAATAGTGAAGCAAAAAACATGAAAAGCAGGTTATAGATCATTAACCTCAAATAGTTTCAGTTTAGCTAAATGGTCAAAATCATGCACGTTCACACGGTCTGATCCTCAATCGAGTTTATCGTGTCCGTTCTTGTGGGTCAAAACCGACGCAAGATTTTACGTAGGAAAGAGCAAACTTAAATGGCTGGCAGCAACTATAGTGTTATACGATGTCGTGCCTAATTATCAAGGACACATTCTTGAGCATGCGTTCGCTTAACCTTGGAATTTTTTAATATTTTCATATCACGAGAAAAAAATTTTGGCGGTGCTTGTCAACTTTGGGAATTGCCAATATAAACACCAATGTGGTTTGTTGGTGGGCCTATAATGTTGCATTCAGTGCACTGAAAGGTTGTGTAACATGAAAATGACATCTTGGAGTATTGAGTGCATTAAGCATTAAAATGTTACAAATAACCAAAAATTTCATAAAAATCCGTCAAAGATTGACAAATTTACAGGCAAATCTGTGTCTCACAGTTGTAACATGAATAAACATTGGCTAAGTATGCACTCTTATAATGTTTATGCAACCTTTATTCCAAGGACATTCGAGAATTTTATATGCACGGAGGGTTTTATTCTGGAAGGATGTATTTTCTCCTTCACAAATATCGATATCACTTTCAACTGTGAAACTCAGTAAGAGGCAAAATATATAGGGATGACAAAAGAAACAATGATGCTGTGCAAAACTCTACGTCATCTGTTTTGCATTTCTCTCAAATTTGAAAAGTCGTATCTCGAAAGCCGTAATAGATGTAAAGAAATTACCAACGAATTTTCAGGGTTTTACTTTACAACTTCTGCATGAAGAGTACTCTTTTCCAGATGCATGTCACACAATCTTTAAACGTTACATCTATCTATGCCCCTTTGACTTCCGTCTGAACTCCTTCCCATAAACAGGCAAGAATGTTCTCCTTTGTGGTTTGGAAACCGATAAAACTTAAATTGTATCAATATTCCTCACCATCATCACAATATTGTCATTGGCAATGAAGCAAATGGAAAAAGATAAAACCAAACTTAAAATTCTACCTTTGCTAGTTACATATCTTCCCACTTGAGATCCGCCAACGGTTAACTGCTTTATACCCAGATAATAATTATAAAATAAAAGAAACTTATTTATTTCGGTCTCTTCCATTTCAGGATTTCTTTGTAAGGCGCTTCAAGCCTTTAAGTGGAAAGCGCTATATAAATATTTTCAATGTATGTAATGTATGTACATGATATCGAAGAGCACTCCTGCAAACATCACTACGCATGTTTGGTCGGAGATGCTTGATGGTGCATTACTGAGTTTACGCTTTGCGTCAATTATTTCAGAAAGGCAGACAAAAAAAAAAGGACCAAGGAAAAAGAAGGAAAGAAAAAAAAAGAAGAACTTGGAACAAAAGAAGGGAAACATAAACAATTCTGTTCGATGAGATTTTCATTCATTATTCCAATATGAAGATTGTCCAGAGTATATTTCTTCATTTATTTTTTAGTTCTATTTTGTCGCTCATACTGGTTTCAAAACTGCTACAATTTCGTGATTTGTGTGTTATGCAATTTACCATTCGTAATCGTCTTAAAGTTCCTTTTTTTTTTATTCTGGAAACATTTTTTTCTTTTCGTATTAATTACAGGCGTAGTCTTTACATTTGCGTTTTGCGTCAGCGTCGCTACCACCTTGAGATGTCTCAGCTGTGAAAGTGCGATGGTCGCTTGTGACAATGACACCGGCGAATGTTCTCATAACTGTACAAATGTCGAGGTGTGCCCTCATGAGGAGGCTGGGCAGTTTGGCCATGCCTGTCTGGCAGCGATATTCTTCGAGAACCAAGCGTTTCTTTCCTGTTTTCCCCTTCAGGAGAAGATAGAGTACTATTGCCTGGTAAGGAGGACAGAGTATACGTAATACGCATGCAATCTTTTACATGAACAAGCTAGAACTCAGATAGCAAAATATGCAAAACTTCCAAAGAATTGGTGGCGCTATGAACAATTCGAAAGTAATACGTGCGACTTTTGTGTGACTGGCGTTTCGCTCAGTCTATCGATTTTTGTTAAATCTTTTCTTTCTTTCGTTCAGTTAAAACTAGGATAAAAAAGAATCCAATGCTTTCAATAGTTTCGAAGTGCATCATCTTTAAGGATTCTGATGTTTTCTATTATCATGTACTTTTTCGTATTTTGTTAGTTTTTTACTAATGTAGAACCACTAGAAATTTTTCGAATAGTTTGTGCCATGTGATTCTCTTGTGCTTCTTCTTTTTTTCTTTTTTTTGCGAAAGGACTGCATAGTGGACGTTTGGAAGATTCTCCTCCTAATTGCTCCCCCAATTCTGCCCAGACTGTCTCAACTGTACCCATCTTTAGTGTAGTGTCAGTCACATGTAACGATACGACATAATTGTACATTCTTATCACATTGTCACATAATACTAGTACGGGAAGTGAATGGAGCCTATCGCACAATAGCTATCTGCATTTTGCTTTATCGCTAAACAGCTGGCTGACGAAATGACCTGTACGTGTACCAATGAGTTATGCAACGCTAGATTGTACTACCCAACAGCCACTAACGTTCCACCGAAAGATCAACTCGTCTTTCCTGAATATGAGATACCGAAGCCACTGAGTAACAGCACCTCGAACGTTTCGGAGGAAAAGTCAATAACGTACGAGGTAATTCCTACAGGTTGGTATGTCCTTAAATTTCGACAGCACGACAATTCGAGAGGTGATCCGTGGCATGATTAAATTTGTATTCCCTACACGGACTTAGGGCGATACTCTGTGAAGCATATCAAGTGTGTGATGTATGCCCTACTTAAATTTAATAGACGGAAACGCTTTTCGTCGCCATCTATTAGTAACAATAAAACAATAAAATTGCACTAGAAAAAAAGCAATAGGCCTGCACAGACGTTTTCTTATGATCTCGAATGATAGACAATCGAAGCAAGATATATGAGCAATATTGAGGTTGGGGAAGGGGGTCACGGCAGGATAAATAATTGTTGAAATCGCAAATGAAAGGTGTGTGCTTCATATTGTCATGAACACTGCCCTGTACCTGACAGTTACCTATTGGACAGATGAGATAAAGACGTGTCGTAGAAAATTATTTCGGGTCGGTCAAACGGCTTCACAGTATATTAAAATGTCGAACTATCTTAGTTTTGTGAAGAATGTGGAATGTTGAGAATCCATTGATATTAAAAGGTTTGTCAGTGATAATGATGATGGTAATTACGAAAACGACTATGGTAGCGATTTGTGTAACGGTGAGGTATAAAAGTGGTGTTTTAGCTTGTGGTATATTGTCATTTGAGGGAAAAGTGACGATAGTGAGTCAGTGCAGAGTCAAACTCAGTCGAGTGTTTTTTTTTTTTCGATATTATACTATGTTAGACCCCATATAAAATGTAGTTACGTGGGTGTGCGTGTTTTAGTGACACGGTCCTCGCATATGTTCGTGTGTATGTATAAACGTCCTCTGAGTACGCAGTATGCGGTTAATTCACATCCGTGAGAAGCAAGTCTTTGACTTTTATCCTATACAATATGATACTTTATCCTAAGTCCCAATTGAAGTGTTATCATGCAGAAAAAAATGTTCATGGTTTCAACCATTCACGTTTACCGACTCAGAATGTAACGCCTTATCCTACTTTTACTGCAAAAAACACAATAATACACAATACAACGCATATACACATGTAAGAATACAAAAAAAAAAGCAATGACTGTTCTTTTTAAATATATTACACTTTTTTGCATCACACAGTGAAGGCATCTGTTTTTTTTTCTTTCCATTCAAATTTTTTTTTTATTTCAACCGATTATTCTCATTTTGTTAATCGTCACATGTATTTATACCCTCTACTAAATTACCCATGTCATTTTCATTACATTCACTCAGTCCTGATTAACATCGAAACTCAACGATTGCATAGTTTCCATCTGTGTCTTGTTCACGTGATCGAAGGCAGTAGATCTTGGCATATTGACGTCAACTTCAACCTTTAAAATAATTCACAGATTCAGCTCGACCCCTAACTCGTGCCACAATACGACAGATAATTGCTGTCGATTTGAGAACATGACACGTTACTCCAAAAAAATGTAACAAGAAAATGAATATAAATGAAAGAAAGTTACAACGAATGAGACGATGGAATATGGTTATCTTCAGTTACATTTTTGCATTTTGGCATCGTGGAATGTGAAGTCACGTGGTGTGTATTCATCATTCTCCATTTGTAACCCATCCCCGTCATCAGCATAAAGTTCTATATAACTATGTTACCCCAATCAATTTTATTCATCGGCAGGTTATACCAACTTCTTTCTTTCATGTCTCTTTTCCCTTAATTTGCACTCTTTTTGCATGAAATATGGAGTTTAAATGATTCATTAGCAGGAATAATAAGACGCGAACAGGTAGGGTCGTATTACACGTTATGAATATTTCAAAATGCTGTAATGCTTGAAAAAGGTACTACAAGTGTTCGTAGAAAGTTATCAAGAAGAAACTGACGTCACCTGCAAGAGATTTAATGAGACGATCTATCACCTTTAAGACAGTTTGGATCTAAAATGTTTCCGACTTGTATTGTAGGTCTCATTTGACCTAAAAAAAAATGTTAAAGCAAGAACCGCGCAACCTTTCAGTTGATGACGGAGGGGGGGGGGGGGGTCGAAGAGAGTATACAACCCTCTTACAGTTCCGGACAAATGTCTAAAATGGCACTCTCAAAGAAATCTTATTACGTGTTGTATGTTATCAGCAAGTTCACTTTTTGCCATAAAGGGCACCGTATCTAGAAATGAAGTGAGGGCGGGGGGGGGGGCTGGGGTAATTCCCGCTCTACTTAGCGGCTCCACGTGCAGTGTTAAGTCTTTTTCACCTTAGCGTTCAGGGGTAATTCGAAATGCTGCATTATACTTGAGAGAACGTCTAGATTTTGAACGTAGGATGTATTGCAATTGTGATTATCGTCGTTTATTTATACGTTATCATAAAAAAAAAAAACGGATCACAACTGAAAACAATTATTGACGTGACCCAAGATCGAACAGTTTGTCCTTTTTTATTCACTTTTTGACAGGATTCCAACCGACAGATGGATACAGCATAAAGAAAGAGGTGAACCTGGAACCATTCATCATTGGTGCCATCACCATTGGTACCCTCATCTGCGTTGTCTTGGCAACTTCTGCCATGTTTACCTTGGTCGTAAAGATCCGTCGACAGAACGCAGACGGTATCTGTACCGTCACTAGTAACACAGATTCGACCAGTCTTGACCTCGGCACCGAATACAGCGAAACCAAGGCGCTGAATGGGACGCCACCTCTCAGCCCGTCCCTCTACGACAATGCACTCCTCAATCTGACCCTGGAGGACGTGGTAGGCCGAGGGAGGTTCGGCGCCGTCTGGAAGGCGGAATGGAAGACTCAGGATGGCAAAGAGAAGATCGTCGCCGTCAAGATTTTCTACGAGTTCGATTCGACTTCGTGGAACATGGAGAAGGAATTGTTCAGTGACCCCGAGGTGATACTTCAACACGAGAACATCATTCGCTTCATCAAGGCGGAGATGAGACAGATTACGTACCCTCAACCCCAGCGACAGTACTGGCTGATCTCGCAGTACTACCCTAACGGTTCTCTCCACGATTACCTGTCCAAAAATACCGTCTCGTGGAGCGAATTCTGCACTATGGCCTGCTCGGCTGCGAGGGGCGTGGCTCATCTGCATGCCGATGTCATAGGGGAGGATCCACCTATGAATAAGTATCCCGTGGCTCACAGAGACATCAAAAGCAGCAACGTGTTGCTGAAGAGCGACGGTAGTTGCGTCATCGCAGATTTTGGTCTCGCCCTCAAATTAGATCCCAGAGCCTCGGAAAGGGAACTCGCAAACAGCGGACAGGTAAATGTTTTGATAAAAGTAATAAATTACAGGTCACGATTTTTATATGTAGCTATGTTTTTAACACTACAATCTGATCGTAATGTAAGCATATAGTGACACAGTTTGCAAAGCACTGAATTAGTGTTCATTAAGGCGATAAAAAAACGAATAAACTGTTTATTTTTTAGAGGGGGCCATTACCGAAACCTGGTGCACGGAAATACTGCAATTAAATTAACGATTGACTGATTGATTGATTGTATCCGACAGGTTGGAACACCGAGGTACATGTCACCGGAAGCACTTGAAAGCAAAATCAATCTTCAAAACATCGAGAGCTTTAAGCAGATGGATGTTTATTCATTAAGTCTCGTCATTTGGGAAATGGCAAGAAGATGTACAGTAGTATCTGGTGAGTGTAAACAATGACTACGTCTCCAAAAAGGCGTCGCTGTACGATTATTAGCGCGGTAGCCCTATAGGCTACAAATTTAGGGCCAAAACAGATCAAAGATAAGGTTCTCATTTCAGCGATTTTCGAATTCTTATTTCAATACCGTATACTGTTACGTACAGATGGGTCTATATAATACACTGTAAAAGATATCTGTAAATTTGCAGAAAATAAAACAAAGAAATAAATAAGAATTACAGAAATTGTCTGGAAACTAATTACCCGAACGTTTCTGTATTCCTTTTGTATTTCTTTATTTTATTTTCTGTAAATTTACAATTTACATTTTTAGTAGTTTATCTTCTATAGGCTAGATGCTACACGCAAGAAAAACGACCAATGACACAACGAACGTAGAAACTCCGCAGAAATTTGTTTCTACAATGTAACACCACAACCCCCTAACAAAGATACACACAACAAATCGAAAAAAGAATACGGTATCTCTACCACACCAGTCTGTCAAGAGAAATGGTGCAAATACGCTGCTTAGTATAATGTACCCTGATATACGTCCTACACACATTACCAAATGTGATGTTAATGCAATCAAAATGGTCATGTACACATAGTGTATTGTATAAATTATGATGCTATACTTCAAGTAAGATACAAGATTTACCAA
The DNA here is from genome assembly GCA_021234535.1 of Stichopus chloronotus. NCBI lineage: Eukaryota > Metazoa > Echinodermata > Holothuroidea > Aspidochirotida > Stichopodidae > Stichopus > Stichopus chloronotus. Next base: position 9,936,839 of record CM037835.1, read on the forward strand.
AGCGCCACTCTAGGCAAAATAAAGTACTCAAACACCTCTTGAAATTGAAAAAATGAGAATGGTCAAATTTCAGCTCAACCAGTTACGATTCCTAGTCTGGTGGTGCACATGCATGATGTTGGCTAAAAGCCATGTGGGCCTATTACTTGTTGGCCGTCTATCGGCCGTGGTATATCATATGTTGAATAATCACGGAGACTGATGTACGAAGACTGCTCCAATTTTCCATTTCAGTTACTTTCATGTGGAAATCGTATCTTCTTTTCTTTTGTAAAGACTTCCACGATTACGAACTTCCGTACACGGAGCAGCTTCATGGTCGTCATCCTAATCTGGACGAAATGAGAACGATCGTGTGCAAAAATCTCAAACGTCCAGAAATACCAGCGTCCTGGCTGGAAATAAACGTAAGTATAGTCCAGAGGATTGAGGGAAGATGTAAGACAATACGCTCAATCGAATGGACGGCAAGACATATTAAACTCTTCTGGCAACATCAACTTTTGCTTTGACATTTTTTTCTCAATGACAGATAAAACTGACAAAGTCAGAATAAAGGCAATTGTTTTATTAAAAAGATAAAGAAAAAAAAAAGATTCTCAGTTTAAATTTGCAGTCACTCCCTATATTTTTGCTATTGTGAAATTGAAAAATGAAGTTCTAACTGTTCATGACAACATGACAAAGAGAAATTGTACAAAGTTGTGATGACACCCTCAGAGAAAAAAAAATGGTTTTTCTTAACGTTGGGTGTAAATTTCGACCCGTAGGTTAAATATGTGCAACACCACATATAGATTGGGTATTTTACGCAGAACACTCATTCTCGTCCTTTAGACAAGCTTGTTATCCATTCATGTTAAGATCAATGCAGTTGATTAGAGCGAAGTAAAGAGAAACGGTAGTATTAAGACACATGCCAGATTAATTTTTCTGTTTTACCTACAAAACCTTGCAGTACACCGATATACTTCTATATGAAGTTTTTTGCTTTGAAATCACATTGATAGACATGAGCATAATGGCTGTATACTGGTACTTTTTTGTGTACCCTTTCCCGATTGGGAAAATATACCACGACAGTAGGAGATTAGGGAGAATATACCATGACAGAGAATATACCATGACCTCACAACTATACGTTGTGAGGCAATTATTGACATGTTCTGGAATGCTTGTTTTAACCACGAACATTGAAATGATGAGAGTGTAAATATGTTTTGTGCATTTTGTTGTGTTTCTTTTCAGTCAATTTGTTCTTTTTGAAAAAAAAAAAATAAATAAAATGTTGTTTTCATTCTCATGCAATACACTGACGCGCACGGCATGGCATGGCGATGTCATCGAAACGAGTGTCGGCACTCGCCAAGGAACAGGACACTGTAGCGACTACTGAGTCATTTGACACTCATGGAATGAATAAACCCGACAGAAGTACATACCATTGCTTCTTAATACATATATCGTCTTGTTAACCTTTCTTAGAGCACACCCCGCCTTGTTACCCCAAAACATATAGAAGAGCGCAATTGCAAAACTGTACAGTGACATGGTTGCAAATTCGTGCATGTCACACAATATGGTCTGCCGTACCGTCACCGTATTTACTAGATTCCTTCTGTTAACCGTTTCAGGGTATGAATACCGTCGCCAACACGATAACCGAATGCTGGGATGAAGACCCGGATGCAAGACTGACAGCCCCCTGCATCGCTTCTAGGTTCAAACAGTTTCACGAGTGGACGAACGGGGAGCAACTGAAAAGTCCAACCGACCCTCACCCTACGACAGTAATATAAAATTCAGAGCAGATAAAAGGGAGACGATTGTGTGTGTGCGTGTCTTCGTGCATGTGTGTGATTGCGTTAAGCATACTTTTAACCAACCGTTCATGGACCAAATATGAAGTTTAAAGTTACGGTCGGTTTCGCCGTTTCAGATGTTTACCTGACCTTTAATGTGCATATGTGGCCGTTATACGACATGCACATATTAACGGTAAAAGGACATCGGCACAAATGTCTGTTGAGGATGAACGAAGTTTTGACGTCTACATGCGTCGATACCATCATAAACGCTTGTTGGATGAAGATTCGCGGAAGTGGAGACATTCAGTGCAGTTGCTCCATCTCAGCGGTTACAGCAACGCCCCCCTGAGTGGAGGGTTCCCAGATAGCTTAGGGGTATAGGGATGGGTGTGAGTAACTGGTGGGGAATGGAAACACTTATGTGGGGGTCATCGGTGCATGCAATGCTAATGTAATTACTATTCTTTTCCCCCTCTGACAGGCCCATATCTTTCATCTTGTCTCAGATTTATTTATCTCCTTTTTTTCCCTGGAAATCTTCAGTGACAGTGCCATGGTTAGGAAGGGTCTGGTGATTGCCTTCAGTTTCTGGTGGTGAAGGCACGTGCGCTTTCAATGCTGCCCACCAAATGACAGAGTGTAGAGCACGACTTTGTAATTTTTTCAGTCCCATAGTGCTAAAGATAGATTCGAGATGTGATGTCACTTGTGTGGAGGCAGTGGACAATAATACACCATGTGATAAGTTTTTTTTTTTTTTTGCTATACTGCAGAAAGTCACATGCTATGACGTCACTGCGCTGCCTTTATATCTACCGCTGATCAACAAAGGGATGATGGATCTTCGATGACATCATTGAAAGCAAAATTAAACTTGAACGTAAGCCATTGAAATATTAGATTAATCAAATCAATAGAAATTCAGACACATTGCGAGTGGATTACTCAAAGGATGGTGACAGGGGGAGCCGGGTAAATCTGAATGGGGTCCATACCTAGGATCCCTGGATTCACTCATGGTAACCCTAGATATTGTCGGTTTTCTTCATTTTTTTTTGTATTTATGGACCTATCTGGGTTAAGATGAATGAAAACTGTTACAGACATATCCTATACAAAGAAGTTTTCTTTGACACAACCATGTTTTTATGTAGTCATCATACCATGGTGGTGTCCAGTATGACTCCATAGATGTACATGTCGATTTCATATCTTATTTGATTACACATTATGCAAGAAAAAAAAATCGAAACAAGAGGACAAAAAAAATATAATAACTCTTTCACTACCCAATCAAAAACTTCCTAGCAATATAACATTCCATATTTTATAAGTTATTTGTTTCATCTTTGTTCACATATTAATCCACTCTCACTCTTTCTCTATACTGAGAGTATAGAATCGTTTTTAATTTTGTACATATATTTGAAAGCCTACATTAAGCCGAACTTTTAAAACACGGAAGGTGAAATCATTCGATGGCACACTGTACAATTTCTCGTTGAATTCAGGGGAATCTTGAATGTTTTACTTGTTGAGAGCCAGCGTTGAAAGCTTATTGCTTTCTTCGAAATTCTGTATTTATCACTATGTGTTAGTGGTTCCAAGGGAGTGGGGAGGGGGAGGCTGAAGGGTGGGGTCATTATAACATTACGTGACATACGGGAAAATATAGAAGAAGCTGTCGAATGTAAAAATCTTAAAACCACGTCAACTTCATTTGGAATTTAATGATGCTCTTTAAGGTTCTGTCGACAGTGATAAGTGGCCTAGAATATGCAAAGAGGCAAAACCATATCAGAGACACAAGTATATTATACCTTGGAAAATTGGAAATATGCTTGAAAGCTAAACGCAAAGTGAGGGCGTTACACTTGATGGGAACGTTCCTCTCTCTCTCTCTGTAAAGTAAATGTGTTACAAATCTTTTAGCAGCCGGGAGTACCACTGACGTTAGGCCCTCTAAGCAATAACTGACCCACTGCGTTACGTGTTTTACAACCTATAGACATTGGTTCACAACCTCCCAGACACAGCGCCTCCTGAGAACCCTTCGCCCAACGTAGAAAAAAATAAATGAAGAACCAACGCTAATGTATTGTCACTGATATTTTACATTATGTTTATGTTTTATTAATGTGGTCGAAAGGTGACTGTTTTTCATTAAAGTCCCCTCGTATCCCCTGTGGATTTCGCTTGAACCCCCCCCCCCCCCCAAAGACAAACGGTACAAGGTACAAGGTCTTTTCGTGAACCAAGACTATAGGCTATGGAAATATAACATTGGTGTGATAATGGTAGGCGATTGTGTGAATAAACTGAAAGTTTGTTCTTTGTGACACACGTAAAAAAGTATCATACCCCCCTTCTCAGACGGGGACGGGTGTATGTGTAAGTTGATGTAGGCTACATATGCGTATGTAAACTATGACATTTGTTAGCATGATGTATAGGTTATCGATGGTGACGTAACTATTTTACAACATTTATGCACTTGAATAGCTTGTCACAAAATGATCAAGCAATGCATGGACTACCAGTCTTAACCGGTTGTTATTGGCGTGCTTATATTTTCACCCAATAAAATCGCTTTAATCACATTGTCCGACTAACGGAAAAGAAGACCATCAAAGTTAAGGTGTAATTGATATTACACAGGATTTCCTATATGGGAAGTCAATACCAGTATCACTTGATCTCTTTAATGAATTCTGAAGGAAATCAAGGGCGTTTGAATAGGGCGTATTCTGTATTCAGTTGATTTGCGACGGTAGTCTTTTCACCACATACAGTAGTTCCTATGAGTTTTCCCAGTGTGTCTACTTTGATTCGGTCTGCGTCTTAATCTCGGCGAATTTAGTCTGTGCAGTCGCGTGCGGAAAGCTCATTAAGCTAAATCTTTAACGAAAGCTGTTAAGGTAATTTGCAAGCCTACCAGAGCACAATTATGCTTACATGATGCGCACGAACTTTGACATCCATGTCTGGGGCAGCCGTTGTATCTCTCTCTTCACGAAGTGACTTCAGTCCGCCGTATTGCTCTTACAGCTGTTGTTACAATTACGTGTCGGAATCAGCAGTATGTGTGGAAGGACGGGGTCTCATGCAAGCCTTACGACTGAGCGCTTCAAGTTAAAGCGGAACAAATAGACGTTTGTCTTCCGGCAATTTATCTGTATCCAAAACTTCTGTTCGATCTGTCACGGTGTTTAATATTTAGATATTCTGACTCGTCTAGTTATACAAACTTCCTTAATTTTAAGACTCTGTGGTGGTTAAAAGATTCATTTTCTCAATTTCACTGTTGGGATATACGGTGAGTTATAGTATAAGGCAACAAATTTGATCAAACATTTTCAAAAGAAGAAAAGTTATGTTAGAAAGTACATTCATGAAGAAAGGGCATGAGGGGGCATGAGATCCTTTCCATAGACTGTGGCCTGCCGAATTTTCGTTTAGGCAATTATCCCGCCGTCAGTCCTTACGTCATAGAAAAACGTTGCATTAAATTTCTAATCAAAAAGTGGAACGACTCTGACCGTCTTGATTCGTTTGCTGGGACTTACTTTCAATTTATTGACAATAGACGAGGAAATCACGTTACCTGTATCAAAGTCAGTGTCAAAGTCAAGGGATACTATCACGTGATAAAATAGCGAAGAAAGTACCATCTCCTGAACGCCTTTTGATTCATTGTCCTCACAGAAACTCTCTTCTGTGTCATTGTGAACGTTAGTTGTGAAATAATGAAAGCGACAGAATGGACGTCCGTCTTTTCAGGTACCCTACGTGACGTCAGAGCTTCCGCTACGACACCACTGATTCAGATGACAACATGATCGTCTGAAGTTCGCTACACATAATCGACCTGTACATCCGAGTTGAGGTCTTAGAATGACCATGCGCTCGACATTTTCTCGGCATTTTGGCTCTTTTTCTCGTTTGGTTTTTCAGACTTCCGTCATTTATATGTAACTTATCTGGCTTGAATGTAACTATTTTTCATTGGTAAATAATGCGGGAAACTTGAAATCGATTTATTTTGCAATAAGGTTTCCATTCTAGTTGGTTGCATCGGATCACATGGTATGGATGCCGTTGTTTGTAGGCAATAACCAGTAAATTCACTCTTCGGTAAAAAGGACACATTCCATCGATGGATTCTGAGCTATAAATAGTAACTTTTGTTTCTAAGAGTGCCGAATGTTAATAGCAGGTACATTGGTGTTGTAAATGTCATTGTCAAGGTCTCCTCTAACTCAAGTTCTGAAAGTTAACAGTGTGTAGTTTTATACTGAAAATCGCGGTTTATTGGTGTGAACAGCCAATCAGGACAGAGAACAAGGGAGAGAATTTTAACGACAGGCTGACTGGAAATCAAGGACACTTTTTAAATTGGCAGTAAAGCATAACAAATGATAAACAATCTTCTCCATCTGCTACTATGGCATGGGTCGATGAATTTGTTTTATCTGAATTCGGTTTCAGTTAATGATTTGTTTTGGCGATATTCTATGGCAAATACTAACAAGTGGCCTTATCACCTCGTAGTCCATGTTGTATTTCTTCGGTACGACTGGCGGTGTATTTTCTGAATTTCGTTATCACTGATCGATTTTAATCCATATTATTTTTTTTACTGTTTCATCTTCCAACTGGACCAATTGTAAATATCAATTTTGTAAATTTATAAAGTAAGATTTTGTACAAGTGTATGGTGATACTGCTGTATAAAAATGGTGAGAACAAAGAAAAACCAAGAGCATTGTCTTTTTGTTACTTTGTCATCGATCTGTATCGATATAGCCACTAAAACATCTGCTTCGGTGGTCACTAAAACACACACCATGTTGCAAATTTAAGTTTTTCAGCTGTCCTATAGTTCATGTAGCAGTGAGGTGGATCGAATGTAGTGGATCAGATTAATTGCCCATACCCCTTTGAATCCAATCAGCAACTTGCCTAGGAGAAAGGGAGGCACAAGGGGCCAGTGACGTCAATGTAACCTGTCCATCCCCTAAGAATAAATGACCTTGAATAAAAAAATATATATCGCATTCACGACCCATCCTTCATATTGCTTGAAGATATTGTGCCATGCATGCACGCCTACGTACACTGTAGTTAGTAGGACAATGGAAATCAAGTTCACTGATGCAGATCCTTTTCTAAAATTTTGTTTATTGAAAGTTTCGTGCATCCACTCTGAGCACTTGACCACAACTGAAGCAGAGCCTGTTTCTTGTTCTTTTTTTTTGCTGGCGCTTCGTGTGTTGTATAATGCATGATATATTTACCACATACGCGCGAAGAGCGTGATTTATTTATACATAGTTTTGTAAACCCGACGAAAATCATATATACCCTACAAAAAGGTACCAAAATTCTCCCCCCCCCCCTCCGCTGTACCCTCGCTAATGTATGTACCTCATTTTTTCACCTCTTCCCAACTTTTCGGGAGCTGGTGCAGGGGGTAAGGTGTATAAGGAAAAATACTCGGTTTTACTCTTCTAATTGAGAGCAAATTCAAAAGATATATAGTAGCTCATATTGCACAGAATACCAAGGGGCGGAGTGTTAAGTATTGCTCATCAGAATATGCTGCCCTTAAGTTAGGATTGTCTTTGCACAGGAGTTGTCATCTAAAACAAAAAGACTGCTAAATAAGAGCTCCCTGGTTTTCATAAGGAGGAATTTTAGACAAGCTGTGGTAGACTAAAAGTGAAT